>OX336390.1:710372620-715172620 GCA_946902985.2 Meconema thalassinum
GTAAAAGTACACCTCACCAAGACGCTGGCTAGCACACACTGGGAAGGCCATTGCAAGACGTATTTGATACTTGTGTACCCACATCACGAGCAAAGCCAGTGCACTACGGGAGTCAAAGCTCCACTCCAAAGCATTATAACTAGGGCCCGGATGTTGATGACATGTCATCTTTTTACTGAGCTGTCTGAAGCAATGCTTAAGTACATAGAAACTCCAGAAGTGCCACCTCGTCTTCAAATATGTCATTTTTATTTTGCATCTTTTTGCATTTTTTGCTATTTTTCCATTTTAAGAGCATATTTTTAAGTTTGGTAGATTTTTTGGTCATATTTTAGAGAAATCGTCCTTTCAAGGTAATTTTTTTTTCCAATTTAGTCATGTCAAAGCTTTATATGAGGGAGTTACGTCTCTCAGAGTTAGCTGCAAACGACCTTCCTCACTTCAAGTAGGCTACGCTCCGATCACATCAGTTGATGTTGAACGCAGCTTTTCGAGATGTTAAAAAACAACTTGTTGGCTGATAACCGCAGATCATTTACATTTGACAACATCAGAATGGCATTCGTAGTGCAGTGCAACTCAGACTAAATGAACATAACCTTTTGTTAAGTGCTAGAAATCTATTTTGATTGACTTTTCAGTTTGAGCTTAAGATGTCATTTTGAAATTATTGGTGAGTTTATTCTCGTAATTTTCTCCATTTTATAGTGTATTTTTCGAATTTTTGAAATATTGGTGAGTTTATTATTATAAGATCATTTTCTCTATTTTATAGTGCATTTTTCGAATTTTTAGGTCATTTTGTACAGTCATTTCTGAAAATTTTAAGTGCATTTTGTAACTTTTTACGGCATCAACATCCGGGCCCTAATTATAACCTTACCTTGGCATTGAATATATAATTTTCCCAAAAGAAAAATATATTGTCCGTTGAGCCATTATATAATTAAACACAAAATGTGAGTTATGCCGGAATATTTATCACATTTTGTGTTTAATTATATAATAGCTCAACGGACAATACATATTTTTCTTTTGGGGAAATTATATAATAACTTTCAGTCCGTCAAAATGAATTTATGCTCAATTAAAAAAACATGAAATTAATAAATACATATATATATTCATTATTATAGAATAACCCATCTCATTTGGGTACAATCGTGTTGACCGACTGAAAAGCATCAAACTTTTGTTTACTAAGCCAACACTGAAAATGGCTTCAAACACCATAATCTTAATCACATGTAATTTATTTCATGTTATTTTCACATATTCCAGTAATTGAAATGATTTTTGTGTTGACCGACTGAAAGCTAATTGTTAATAAGGCAACACTGAAAAATGGCTTCAAAGCTGTCATTCTTCAGTCTGATTAGACATGTCCTTCCTTGTGTTGCAGGTGGCCATGGCGGGAGACTTCATTCTGGCGGTGGCGTCCATGATGATTGCGCGGCTACGGGACGATGACGTCACAATGACCCTGAGTCAGGTGAGTTGACCTGGGATGGGCATGACACGTGTCCATTTCCACGTGTCTTATTCCAAAGAAGGAATTCTTTGTTACTCGCCGCCTGTCCGTCTCTGCCTCCTCTTGCCCGGATGCACCTTGCTTATTTGTAATCTCGAGTGGACGGGCAAAGGCGACTGGTGTGGAGTGTAATAAGATCAATGTTACCTGTTAGGCCTGCTTTCACTAGTTGCTGACATTTTAGCCTACTTTTCACATGTTGCAAAAATTAGGAAAAAGTAGACTTATGAGATCGATCCGGGAAAATGTCTGTCTGTGTGTGCCCCCTCCCTCCCCCTATCAACTCCTAAACGGCTGCAGCTATCGAAACCAAATTTGGTAAGAGTAAAGATCTATATCCGAATATCTCACGGGCATATTTGAAATTTATGTCAGTGCTACCAACTGCTGAAAAATCGCAATTGAAATTTGAGCTCTATGTTGGATATCTCAGAAGGCTCACATATAGATAATAACATTCCAGATTAGTTTTCTGATGTCCATACATGCCTGTGTTGCCAACATGATTCTAAGCCTGCCGTTAGGTCCAATTTCTAAATGCATGTAACTTCTATATTATCTATTGGATTTCAACCAAATTTCGTATGTACTATGTGTAGTACAACACATACGACTGTGCATATTCTAAAGAGCCACCAGGGCTGCCAACGGTTAATAAATGCTCTCACTATGTTTTAACCCTAACGTCAATATATCAGAAAGTATGCAAGCCAACAGCTCTAAACTTTGCACACGTATAATACCTAACATTCTACCTTAGTTCGGTGTAACTTATATACATCAGTGCTGCCAACACGAATCAAAACCTGCTTTTTAAATGCATATAACTTCTCTACTAACAAATGGATTTCAACCAAATTTCGTATGTGCTTTGTGTACCATAACAGTTATGACTATGCGTACTCATAAGAACCAGCAGGGCTGCCAACTGTTAATAAATGCTCTCTTTATTTGTTTAATCCTAATATCAATATATCAGAAATGTAGCCTATGCAAGCCATCATCTCTGAACTTTGCACACGTATAGTACCTGACTTTCTAGATTAATTTGGAGTATCTAATATACCTCGGTGCTGCCAACATGATTCTAAGCTTTCTGATAGTTTCAATTTTTAATTACATTTAACTTCTATTATGAGAGCGTGATGGTGCTGTTGCTTAGCTGCTCATCTTTCACCCGGACGGCCGGGGTTCGAATCCCGGTAACAGCGGGGTGGAATTTTCACCTGAAAAATCACGTGGCGTCAGGAAGGGCATCCGGTCTTAAATCCCCGGCTTAAACCAAAATGAGCCTGGTTGGCTCCGGCGATCCCAATTAATTGGGAAAAAGCCGAGGAAAGTTAGTTAGTTTTTAGTTACTATAATAGATCATTATATTTCAGATTAATTCTGAGCATCACATACATGACATTGTTCCCAACATGATTTTACGCACACTGATAATTCCAATATCAAACAGCATATAACGTTCATACTATCCATTAGACTTCAGCCAAATTTTGTATGTGCATTCTCTACCTTGAGAGATGGAACTAAGAATATATTCAGAGTCACCATGGCTGCCATCTGTAGTAAGTTACTCTATTACCCTACACTATTTCAGGTGTATTTCAAACTGCAGTACTTAGAAATGTTGGTATTACCAACTTGATATCGTCATTATTGTAGATATGTCTATATAGATTGGCATGAATCTTAAATTTTAAGAAAAGTAGGCTCATTAGTTCGTCACGGAACTACTTATTGATAGTGAGATGAGTTAGAAAATGGGTTCTCCAGAGGTACAGGTTCGATTCACAGCTCTGCACACTCGAAATATCCGCTGATTGTGGCGGTAGGCTATTTCCGAAGAGTGCAGCATCCCATTTTGTTCGCTCTTCCCTCTTTGGCACAGCACTTGGTCCCACATGAAGTTGGAGCAGGCTTCCCAAAAGGGAAGGGTTTGATCTTCAGCCCGATTGTCCTATGATGTAATAGCTAGCAATATTGGCCGCCATCTCCGAGGCCCGGATTCGATTCCCAGCTTAGCGAAGAAATTTAATTCTTGATTGAGGATTGAAAATGGGGTAGCGTAGTAGAGCGTGGGTTCGATTCCACACTGAGCCATCCTAGATGTGGTTTTCTGTAGTGTCCCACTTCCACTCCGTGTAAATTCTGGGATGGGTCCTAACGTAAGGCCACGGCCGCCTCTTTCGCAATTTTAGCTCCACTAGGGAACGGGGACGTGTGAAGCGATAGAAAAGTGTAGCTTCCTATATTTGCCAGTGTATATCACCAAATATTACAGATATTTCCTTGAAACTTTCCTCAAATGTAAATGACACTTCTCCAATTACATGTAAAGGTAGTTCGTAGTTGTCAAAAAGCAACAGCAGTTTTCATAAAATGACTTTGTTTTAAACTAATTGTTATTTTCAGGGAACGTTTTCTCAAACTAGATCGCATACCTGCCAACTCTCCCGATTTAGGCGGGAGATTCCCGATTTCACACAATTTCTCCCGGGCACAGTCCAATTGCGCCAGTTAATAGCAACTGATAAAATCGTACAGACTTTTGACGCCAGTGTGATCTGCGCCTTCGATAATTCATGGTCCGATTGCGCCTGTGATAGCCAATTAGCAACTTCCCCTCTCTTCACCCACTCTGCAGTAAACACATTAGTTGAGGCAGATGACCTCACTGTTCCGCCCCTTAAAACAACGATAAATAGCTAGCTAACTAACAAACACACACCATTACATGAGGCTCTTGACTGTGATTTACAAGTTTCTAAATGAAGCAACAACAAAATTGAGCCCTTTGAGTCACGAAACCAGCGCCTTAAACAGTAGACCACCCCGCAGTGTACCGTGCGTGTTAAATCGAGCACCACGACTGTGAAGGGGGAGCTGGAAGTCTGGAAATCGAAGGTGGTTCCACTCTGGACGCTGACAGTGGTATCTCCAGTCTTTACACTCTCCCTCCTAGAAAAGACCGAGGTGATTCCGTATTTTTAGTATTTCTATATTTCTAGTATTTCATATAATAATAAATAACATATTTTATGGCCAACATAGGACCACTAAAATCAATTATACTACGACAATTTTTCTTTTCTATGCTTTCAATATTTCTTCATCCTCTCAAATAATAATGATAATAATAATAGTAATAATAATTTATAATGATTTATATATACGTGTGGGCAAATTTATTGACACGATGCGGAAAAGACTGATAACGTTTTATGTACACGTGAACCGAATGACGTCAAGACATTTTGTTTTTGTTTTTATATCGCATTTTCACTTTTCTCCAAGAGAAAAAGACAAAGGGAGGCTGGTTCAGTGATATACAAAAAGATCTGCATGAGATTCGGATATCATGTTAAGATATCCTGGAGCGTGACCAGTTTAAGAGAAAACTCTTCGAACATCTAAGTTTCCAACTAAAGTCGACGCTGGAAGCTGGAAATGAGTGGAAGAAAGAGAGAAAGGAACAACACATACAAATGAAGAAATACTGGAGTAATTTTAAAACTATAGGGAACCGTTGAAATGACGTGATATTTAGTTGGCCGAAACGAAACAATAACAATGTTATGGATTAAGTCCCTTCTAACTTGTAGAGACGCCAGGATGTTGGAACTTCGCCCAGAAGGGGATCTTTAACGTACCAGTAAATCTACTATCACGGCTCTCTTATATTTAAGCACCTTCAAATGCCAACTGACTGAAATACTCTTAAAGTACACTGCTACAGTCACTACAGAAGTGCAACACACACTCAGGAAAAACTGAGCTAATGACCAATCAGTTATGTGTCTTTAAAATGAATTAACAAATGCAACCTCCAATGTTAGTGGTTTTGACCGCCAAACTGCGCGCATATGCTTTGTACTGCCGCACAGTATGTGTACTTTGGTGGTACATTTACCTTTTGTCTTTCCGTATGCTACAGGTGTGAATATTCTCAAGGTGAGGTTGATTTAGTGTTTAAACTGTGTTTTATTATTTTTCTTGCTCACGTGTTGTTCGTTTAGCAAATAGTTTTGACCTTGATCTTCGACTTTGGGGAATCTGCAGATTATTAAAGCCACGCGCAATCATCCTTTGACTTAGAAAAGCAATTTCCAAACTCCTGAGCATTGAGGTAAGGGGAATCTTCCAGCATCAGTAGAGATAGAAGATGGAGATGATGATGATGAAGATATGAAGAAGATGATGGAAGATGAATATGATGATGATGATGATGATGATGATGAAGATTGCTGTTCTACGTGCACATCTTCCGTATGACTGATGACCGAGTGGCTAAGAAAATCTGGAATCTCACACACAGCCAAATACAACGAAATGGAGATGGTTCCAAGAAAGTGAGAAATATCTGATGCAAATAATATTCCAGAAACGAAAATCCACGACAGATAAGGATTTCGACAAATGGTTAAAAACTATCGAAATTTTAAAGTGGAATCTGAGCCCACGAGACGGAGAGGGCCTCTGCCAGAAGCACGAAAGAAGGCACTGATCGATGGACTCGAGAAATACTGGGAGGATGTCAAGGTTCGTAGAAGAACAATATTTAGGCATAAATGAAATTGATTCTTAATATGCAGTCCATAGAGGCTCAATTCGAATGTAAAACAAGTAGTTCCGTGAAGAACTAATTAGGCTAACCTATTTTCATATATATCCTACTTATGTTAATTGCCTCTATCAACATACAAAATAAATTTCAGTTTGATTGCTGTAATAGATTCGTAGATACTGAGAACCGTCTAAATATTTCGGATGGTCGCTATGTTGAATTTTTATATATGTAGGCCATAGAGTTATGTACTAATCGATGAAGATTATTGCGTAGGTGTATTATTGAAATTTCGCACAGCTGCCATCTTGTGGTTATGAAAACAATTGATATAAATTAGATGTTAGTGGGTTAAAGTTAGTACAAGCATTTACCGTACCATATTTAAATTTCGCGTCACCGTCATGTTGGACTTATGCCCACCAGGTTATTGAAAGTCCCTTAGATGAACTTTATCAACATACAAAATTTCAGTTTGATTGCTGTAATAGATTAGTAGATATTGAGAACCGTCTAAATATTTCGTAGGGTCGCCATGTTGGATTTTTGTAAGCATAGGCCATAAAGTTATGTACTACGGTATTAGATGACGATTATTGCGTAGGTTCATTATTCAAACGTTGACTTCGATCGCATAATTACGACACAAGAAATAAAAACTTAATTTTAAAATTTCGCACAGCCGCCATCTTGAATTTATGTAAACAATTGAACTAAAGTAGATGTCAGTGCATTACAATGTGTATAAACATTTGCTGTGCCATGTTTCGATGCGCTCGGATGGTTTAATCGCGAGAAAATTCTATTTAATTGTTTCAACTTCGCTTGGCCGCCATGTTCGTTTTGTACTTAACAGGTTTTTGAAAGTTACATAGGTAAACTTGTTGTAGTGCCCTAAGTAACCGCACAAGATTTCAGGGTGATATCAGTAATCGTTTCGGAGATATAGAATGCCGGTGAAATATTTCGCACAGCTGCCATGTTGGATTGGTGAGACGTAATAAAATTTGAAGGTCGGGGTCGGACAAAATAGTACTATAACCTTACCGAGTTTCATTGAAATCACTCGAGCCGTTTAGATTTTATTAGGGGGGACAAACACATACGCACACACACATAGCCTACGCACACACAGACAATAGGTGATCTCATAAGCCTACTTTGTCATGAATGAAAATAGGCTAAAACTTATAATTAAACATTGGCTGACAAGAAAATCACGTTCCCAAAAGTAATTGTGGGAAATGAAAGAAACTGGTTCTGGATGATTGTAACGTTGATGTTGTACGTTAATTATTACAATGTCAGAGCAAACTAACATTTGTAATGTGGAACACTGACCACTTGGATGGAGGCTTTATTATCCTGTTAGTTGACCACCTCGTGGTGTAGCGGATAGCGTTTTTGTCTGTCGCCCTGGAGGTCCGGGTTCGTTTCCCGGCTCTGCCAAGAAATTTTTATTCTGGTGTGAGGGCTTATTTTAGGGGTTGCGACATCGTGGCCATATAGTCCCGTATATTTTGGGTGTGTATGGAATTGGTGTGATAACCTGTATTGTCGTGATAGCTGTACTAATGTTTGTAATTGTAAATTGGGGATAGGATTGGGAAGGAGGCTGCCATGGCCATCCCAGCAGTTTTGCTTTACGAGGCTGAGTTTATCCCGTTCCAATCCTCGAGACGAGAATTAAATTTCTTGGAATCGAACTCAAGACCTCTGGTTCAGGTGTTTCAGTACGTAGCTTATTGAAATTAAGTTTTAAATATAACACCATGATTAGTAATTCATTGCTTGAACTTTTATTTTTATTTTCTATTTTCTTCATCATGACCATTAATACTGTTAAGTTGGTTTTAATATATTTTAAACGTTTGGCAAAATGTTAATTCCTTTTGTAACCTTTCATCTCGCGCAAAACCTGTCATTGTGGCCGGTAAATCACTCCATGTCGGCTATCTTCTTGCTCGTTAACTGCTATTACTGTATAACTTGGCAATGGAAATCATTAGAATGTGCAGTATCGCGCACATTACTTTTGTATCCGCTGCCATTTCACTGCGATGTTTATGTACCGTGAACAAGGTCTTACCTGAACCTCCATAACATGCAGCTGGTGGCAGCTTACACTCCCAATCTTATTGCATTTCATTACTACTACCTTCGGTTTTGACATGCTAATTTCCATACCATACTTCCTACATCAAGTTCTAACATGCTAAGTAGGCCTAGTAAGATATCGACAAAGTCTGATCATCAGCTCAAGTCAGGCTTCCCCCAAGGTCTCACGATTAGTGGGACGTGGGTCGGCGACCACGGAACCCCAGCTGAGTCCGGCATTACTTCCACTCACGTGTACCGGGCTCCTCTCTGTCATCTGTTCTGTCGACCTCCCTTGGTGAACTCTTGTTCTCTTCCGACCCCGACGGTACGAGGATTTCTGAAGCCTAGGGAGTCTTTCAATACCCCGCCTTAATTACATTTCATTATCATTTTCATTATTACCCAACCTAGATGTTAGGCCCTTTAAAACAAATATCATCGTCTTCAGAGCTCGGCGCAATAGGTACTAAAAATTTAAAATAGGCAGGCATATAGACTCTATATGTAATGATAAGCATTGAAGCAGAAACAACTATTGTACAGAGTTAACCCCTGCCACTATACAGCCCATGACGGGCTAAGGCCGACCAAGCGACCGCTGTCCAGCCATTTGGCCTGCAGATATTGGGGTGACGCGTGATCGACCGTTAAGCTTGGTATTCGTGATCGGGGCGCTGTCTCACTGTCAGACAGCTACTCAATTGTCCTCACGAGGCTGAGTGCACCCCGTTCCAACCCTCACGTCAGTTTTAAAATCCCTGACGGAGCCGGGGATCGAACCCGGGGCATCCGGGTGAGAGGCAGGCGCGCTACCCCAACACCAAGGGGCCCGGCATTGTACAGAGTTAGTACAACTAATTTAAGCGATTTCATGCACATGCATTATTGAAAGTATATAGCTTACAACATTGACACATACACCAATTAAAAGAGAAATCATGAAGTTTTTGAGTCTGCTTGCTACAAATTCTCCATGTGCCCTCCTCACGCCACACGTCAAATATCGATACGGTAGTCAAACTCCAAACACACACGCTGGACCATATTCTGGTCAATTTTAGCTACAGCCGCGTGGATCCGTTTCCTCGGTTCAACAAGACAGTGCAAAACTGATAGCGTCGATTATTGTCATCGTGTTACAGGTGCAGATCGGTGTCTTATGCGCTGGCCTTCCCGGTTGCCTGATCTGATCTCGTGTGATTTCCTTTTATGTTTTTTTTTTTTCAAAGATGAAGTTTATGTACCACCCATGCCAGTTAATCTTCTTGAACTGAGGAAACTGATCCATGCGGCAAGATCCATGCAAGATTTCCACCTAGCTGAATCCCACCTAACCAGTTTATGCCTCTTGTCTATGATAATGTAATCAGTAACTGTGAAAGATTCAGGTCTTGCCTCCCTCCTGTAACTATTTCACACCAAGGGCTCATTCTACATGGCACCCTAAATGAACCGGTAGTTAGATACTTTCGGATGTTTTCAGCAATTCAAACCAGGTGATGGTGCGAATTTCAAAAACAGTTATTTATTGATTTAAAAAAAAAAAAACACACAAGTCCAGGTGATGTTCATTTAGCATTTTCAGTTTAATTTTAGATTCATCAACATTATTTTAGAGTAGTATTTAGCCCCTCTATCAATGAATATAACATGTTAAATGTCTGGTTAAGATAATAGCTGTAGTAATACATCATCATCGCGACGCAAAGCCACAAATTGTTCCATTGGTACCGTAAGGTGCTCCGTAGATCGACATTACATCACGGGCTGACAAATGAGTAACCTTGCATGTGGAGCGTTTATGGCAGGAAATATGGACGCTGATGTGACATCGCCATTCCTTCCCATACCAATCGTTCGCCCCTTTTGTACGTGAAGGATACCTACAAACTAAGCGTGTAAGGGGAATCTTGATATCCCATTTAACTGAGACTAGCCGTTAATCATGGGCCATGATTCAATGCCAGTTGGCTTCAATTAGAGAAGTATTAGCTTTTTCAGTGTTTCCTGAGTAATCTATTAATAGAATCGCTTTTCAGTTGGTCTACACGAGTGTACTCACATTGGGCGGAGAGTAGACCTAACAATTTATTTAATCACCTAGTGCCTGAAATAAATACTTGCATTATGCATACATTTAATAACAATCTACTGTACTGTACATGTATATAACACTCTTCTCACAAAATGAGGGGAGGGAGGATTAACTGGATAACTTGTTTCGTTAACATCATCAGATCTTGTTCATAGCTTGACCGACTGAAAAGCGATTATATAAATAGATTCAATTTAGAGACCCTGGGGCAGCTCCCTGTATTTTGCACCCTCTTTCCTAGAATAATAAAGGCACATTTCTGCTAGAAGTGCACAGAGATTTGGATTCCAGTCCCGACGGCGCGGCGCGGTGAACTTATTTTGAACTTTATCATTCCATCCATCCCCCACCCCCAAGACATACAGTGAACAATATTGTTATACTGGCAATAGTGCCTGGTTTCGCCACGTAAGACGATGATAGCATACTCGGACATTATTTTGTCTGATTTGTCACTTGGCCCTTTGTACCAAGAAACCCATACGCATATAAAATGTTTCACTAATATGGTACAGTATTTGTGCATAGAACTGGCAAGCCTCCGTGGCTTAGGCGGCAGCACGCCGGCCTCTCACCGCTGGGTCCGTGGTTCAAATCCCGGTCACTCCATGTGAGATCTGTGCTGGACAAAACGGAGGCAGACAGGTTTTTCTCCGGGTACTCCGGTTTTCCCTGTCAAAATTTCATTCCAGAAACACTCTCCACTATCATTTCATTTCATCTGTCATTCATTTAATCATTGCCCCAGAGGAGTGCGTCAGGCCTCGGCAGCCGGCACAGTTCATATCCTCGCCGCTAGTTGGGGGCTTCATTCATTCCATTCCTGACCCGGTCGGAGACTGGAAGCAGGCTGTGGATTTTCATTTCATTTGTGCATAGAACTCATAGACACGTTTAAAATGATAGGCATTGTACGTTCAAGAAGTAAGAATAATAAATTAGATTGCCGCCCCGTTCCTTCAATGATTGGTGTAACTTTTGCTTATTTTCCCTTGGTGCTCCCTGCTGTTGGTGCCAAGCTACAGCTTTAAAATTATTAGAAAAGCAGGGCAGTAAGTGACGATTAAGTGGTTCTTGCGTCTACTCTATACTTTGTGATCAGACATTAACGCTCCATGCTTTGTCCAGTTTCACACAAAAATTCAATTAAATTATGTGTCTGCATGAAGTTTGTTTGTAGCTTTAGTATGAAGTAGGCTGTCCCACTTTCGTGTGTCATTAAAAGTACTATCCTCCCTCCCTTTATCCCCGACTCTTATCTCAATATTTGGGGTTTACATTTTTGTAGTATTTGATAGTCAAATGTATCAAATTTTAGCCTTAGCTTTTTTTGAAAGTCGATATTTTACGGGATAGGTTATGCATCAGTAACTGTGTGCATCGCCAACTCCATTGTGGCAGTACGTACACAAGCTTTTCCTCCTGTCGCCCGGAATTTAAACACAATGAGTCTAAAGAGAAAGAGGTGACCGTCAAATTTGTAATTGGCCATTGTTGCCTGCAAGGTGTTAAAAGGTAAGTGTGCAAAATTGAGTTTAGACTGATGAAACTGTGTAGAATTGTATAAATAGCAATGCTGTGTGTGTACAGGTGGTGACGGACCTGGTGCAGGGAGAGTTCATGCAGCTTGGCTCCAAGGAGACAGAGAACGAGAGGTTTGCACATTACCTCACCAAGACGTACCGCAAGACTGCCAGCCTCATCGCCAACTCCGTTAAGGCGGTACGTACACAAGCTTTTCCTCCTGTAGCCAGGAATTTACACATAATCTGAATTTTAAGTAGTAAATAAGAACTTTATTGTCTGCTGTATTTGGTCGTGCATTGTACAATGAGTAGGCTGCAAGCCATATGGATAGAAGGTGGAGAATTAAGATGTTTGGTGTATATCGAACCTGCGACCTTTACTTTGGCTGCCGATACTCTGCCAAACTGAGCTAATGTGGCCGACATTTCATATCTCATGATTGGCTTCGGTGGCCTAGTCGGTAGCATGCTGAACTGCTATTCCCAAAATCGTGGGTTCAAACCCGGCCGAAGTCGTCCGATTTTTAAGAGCGCTAAAATCCTTCAGTATGCCTCCCTTCGGAGGGGAAATAAAGCCGGTGGACCTATGTCATAGATTTATGGCATGGAAAAGAACCTTGCACTAACTCTACTTCTGTGAGGCCAAAATTTGTAGGTAAGAATTGATAATGCGCTATTAGTTCCAACGTTCGCCGCCAGGTGCTGACTGCGATGTCATATAGTAGCCAGGACCGCATGCTAGGTGTAATGGACGCTAGCATTTGGTAGCAAAGGTGGGAACTACGTAAAATTGTCGGCAGTCCTTACTTGAATTTAAAACATATAACACACACTATACAGCCATCAGAATTATCACCGGTTATCAGACAGATTCTACACACACCCAAAACGGGGCTACATGACCGCGTTGTCGCAGCCTCTAAACTAAGGAACCAACCAAACAAACCCGGCCGAAGTCGTAGGATTTTTAAGAGCGTTAAAATCCTTCAGTATGCCTTTCTTCGGAGGGGAAGTAAAGCCGGCGGGTCTGTAATAGATTTATGGCATGTAAAGGAACCTACCACTACAAATGGTAGTGTGTAGCAAAATTTTAGGTTATACTTGGCTGGATAGAAACGCTCTATCAAGTTCCAACGTTCGCCGCTAGGTGTCAGTGACAGTGGCATCTGGTAGTTTAAGTTGGAACTACTTGAAATTGAACTTGCTGGGTGCCTACGAGCGTTCAGTTAAAATACCCTGCTATAGCCATTAGCTGCAATTCATAGATAATATATCTCAAGACAACTAGCAATGGTACCACAATGTAGGCTATATTGTCCACTGTGGGTTTGATTCCAAGAATTGGACTTACACGGCTGCGATGATACGTCAGACAGTGTAATTTTATTCTATCTTTTATATAGCTAGCCTATATGGCTTGTACTCAATTTACTCATTGCACGAAACAATAATAATAATAAATGTAAATATATTTGTACAAAAGTGTAAACATATCCACTGTACCTTTTCTAAACCTAGGTCTGATGATGATCGCGTGACGTTCGAAACATGTCATCCAATTCCCCCTCCCTAGGGCCCCCCCCCTCCCCCTCGCCTTGTTTGTGTGTTAATTAGCCTAAGTATATAGGCCTATATAATTAATCTAATACAAACTCAGCAATTTTTCTAGGTTTGTGCCGTGTTTTGTGTGGGGTTTCGCGTAGGTCACCAAGCTGGCTCATCAGCGGGCTCTTGGTGTCCCCGCACGGATCCCTACAGGAGTAGTGAACTGTAATGAACTGCGCGCTACCTCCATTTTTATGAAGTGCACCTGCGCCTCTTTTTTGCGAGAACTAAAAGCTCAAGCAGCCATAACCTCCCTATGAAGGCTTCCAAAAAGATTAATTATGTAATACACTCACTCACTCACTCACTCCGTTGGCTTTTCTGGGACGTGACGATCCCGTGCCGCTCTCACTATCTGCCTCCATTTCCTCCTATCCAGCGCAGTATTCTCCCATACAGTAATACCCATTTGTCTGCAGTCAGAGGTCACCTCATCTTGCCATCTACTCCTAGGTCTTCCAGGGGGTCTCGAGCCCGGTCAATGCATGTGAGATTTTCGAAGTGAAATGCCATGTCCTGTGGTTCGGATTCCACGTAAAACGGAGGTCCCGTGGCTCATGATCTCAAGATTAACGGTCACGTTAAAACTAGAAGCTTCCTTTAGCTTCGAGCCTTCGATCTTCTTCTCATACACCTGGCGAACTATTCTGGCAGCGTCCATTCTGATAACATGCCCTGCCCATTGCAGCCGTTTCGCTTTCATGACGTTCACTACTCTGGGTTGATTGGCCAACTTGTACAGCTCATGATTTGATCTGAGAACCCATCTTTGTGTTTCCTGGTCAAAGATGGGGCCGACAATTTTTCTATATATCTTGTTTTCGAAGACTGTAAGTTGGCGTTCCTCCCTTTTGGTCACACTCCATGTTTCGGCTCCGTATAGCAGTACCGGCCTGATGATCGTGTTGTATAGTTTTAGTTTTGTTTTCCTGGTCAAAAGTTTGGAGTAAAGTAATTTATGCAGGGAAAAGTAAACTTTGTTTGCATTCCGCAATCTAATTTGGTGTTCAACTTGTCTTCTATTGCAGTCATTTATATTTACCCCAAGGTATTTGAAGTTTGGCGTGTTCTTAAAGGTAAAATTGCCTATATGAAGGTTGTTGCGTAGGTCTGTAGTCATGTTTTCTCTCTGTATGATCATGTATTCTGTCTTCTCTTCATTAATCTTTAGACCTATTTTTGCAGCAGTTTCATTTAATTTCCTGAATAAAGCTTCAATTTCTCCTCCATTATTTCCTATTAATACAATGTCATTTGCATATGCTAGGATGTTGTGTTTGTTATCTGCTAGGTCTCCAGTTGCAGCTTCTTTGGTTTCCCGAATTACTTTTTCCAGAACGATGTTGAAGAGAAGTGGGGAGAGCGCATCACCTTGTTTTAGTCCTGTTCTGTTTTCAAAACCGTCTGATACGGATCCACAGTGTGTCACTTTGCTCACTGTCTCCTCCATACACATTTTGACCAGGCTGATAAGTTTCTGTGGGATTCCGTACTCTGCCATAATTTCCCACACCGTTTCTCTGTGGACTGAGTCATAGGCCTTTTGGAAGTCAATAAATAGGTAATGGACGTTTTTGTTATATTCCCAAACTTTTTCATTGATTGTCTTAATACAAAATATATTGTCTGTTGTTGATCTGTTTTTACGGAAACCATTCTGATAGTCTCCTATTATATCTTCGGTGTATGGAATTAGACGTTGTAATATTATGTGCGACAGTAATTTGTAAGCTGTGACAAGTAGGGATATTCCTCTGTAATTTCCGCAGTTATGTTTATCTCCTTTCTTATGTATTGGAACAATAATTGCTTCCTTCCATTCATCCGGTATTTGTTCCTCGTGCCATATTTTCAGGATAAGTTTATGCAGTTTTTCATGAAGCTTCTCACCCCCATATTTCAGCAATTCAACTGGTATACCGTCAGATCCAGCAGCTTTGTGGTTTTTCAGTTTCTTCAGACTGCTGGTTACCTCTTCATATGAAGGATCATTTATGAAAGGTTCTACCGTTGAAAGAGTGGTTCTCTCCAATTTGTTGTCTGGTTCAGGGCAGTTCAGTAAGTGGTCAAAGTACTCTTTCCAAGCCTGTAATATGCGGGTTGTTCCTGCAATGATGTTACCATTGTTGTCGTGGAAAACTGCTGATCGCGGTTGGTAACCTTTCTTAATGTTATTCACCGTCCCATATACTTTACGGATGTTGTTCTCCTTCTGATCATTCTCAATACTCTCTAACATATGTTTAAGGTAAAGCTTCTTTTCTTTTCGTAAGGTTATGCTTGTTTCTCTTCGTGTTTCCCTGTAGTGCTGTTCCAATTCTTCATTTCTCCTGTCCTGTAGCCATGCTTTCCTTGCTGTGATGCTAGCTGCTACTGCTGTTTTGCATGTACCATTAAACCATTTCTTCTTTCGTTCCACTTTTGGTAATGCGTTTTTAGCTGATTCTTGAATCACCTTCTTGATATCCTTCCACAATCTATTAATATCTGTAGTTCCACTTTCATCCACTTCTTCTCCTACTTCATCAAGTACGCCAAACCTGTTGCTCACTTCCACTTGGTACTGACAAGTTTGAGGAGTTTCCTTTAATGCCTGTAGATCATACTGTATTGTGTGCCTTTGTTGTTGTTTGTGGTGAGTTTTCAGTTTCACCTCCATGGATGCAACCAGCAAGTTGTGGTCAGAGCCTATGTCAGCTCCCCGGTAAGCACGAATATCAGTGATGGCGCTTCTGTGTCGATTTGAAATTAGTATATGGTCAATTTGGTTTGCGTCTTTCCATCTGCTGAATACCATGTTTCCTTATGTATATCCTTGTGTGGGAACGTCGTACTCCTGACATTCATGCTTTCTGATTCTGCAAATGAGATCATTCTAAGCCCATTTTCAGAGGTTTCCTCATGAAGGCTTTCATTACCTATCGTCGGTTGTAGGTGCTTTTCTTTTCCTACCTTGGCATTAAAGTCTCCTAGTACTATCTTGATGTCATGTTGTGGTAGGCCTTCATACACCCTCTCCAGCTGTTCATAAAAGCTGTCTTTCACCACATCTTCTTTATCATTTGTAGGTGCATGCACATTGATAATGGATATATTAAACCATCGGCCTTTCACTCGTATGTAGCACATTCTTTCATTGATTGCCTCAAACCGGATTACTGTTTCAACACATTCCTTTGATATGAGGAATGCTGTTCCAAATTCATGCTTTCCGGATTGAGTTCCACTGTTAAACATAGTGTACTCTCCGAAGTTCTGTATGTCTTCCCCTAATATTAATGTATTATTTCTTTCAGGTTAAGGTGTTTAAATATTTGTACTCCCCGGCTAATATAATTGGGCACAATCATGTTGACCAAGCTTTCTATAGTAGACTATATTATAGTTGAAAGCCTCCTCGGTCATGGAGGTCCAATTCTCTTGGAATGTTGCTATTGTTTTAGAATTTTTTGACTTTTCAGATTTTCTTGATAGAGATCTGCTGTAGAATTTGTATCTGTTTTCAGTTATAATTTCTCTACTTTATGTTTCTCATTTATTCATCTGGTATTTTGCCCACTGTAACGGGAATAACAAGTGATTGTGAAAATAAATAACCAGTAGAATGGACAATTTTTATACAGTAGCTCAATAAAGTATCTAGTCTACTTAAGGTGTCTTTGGTGGCGTAGTCGGTAGCATGCTGAACTGCTGTGCCCAAGATAGCGGGTTCAAACTCGGCCGAAGTCGTCGGATTTTTAAGAGCGTTAAAAATCCTTCAGTATGCCTTCCTTCGGAGGGGAAGTAAAGCCGGCGGTCCCATGTCATAGATTTATGGCATGTAAAAGATCCCTCCCCAGACTTAACTTGTGTGAAGCAAAATTGTTAGGTTAGATTTCGTCGGAACGCTCTATCAAATTTCCAACGTTCACCACTAGGTATCATTGATATCTGGTAGCGAAAGTTGGAACTACTTAAAATTGAACGGAACTTGTAGCTCACCCTAAGGATTTCCGCTGGAAGCAGCTACAGAACATGTCCCCGGACACTCCCGGCACTAAAAGCCATACGATAAATAAAGAAATAAGGTCCTTAATGGTATAGCATGGGAAACAATTGCTTTTTCCTCATTTGGATATAACATTAATTCATAATGTCTTCCAAAACATCGTGTTTTCTGTAATAATATAACAAAAAATGCAGCTCTCGAGAGAAAATTTGAAGAGAAGAATATGACCACAAATAGACAGGAAAGCTCATTTACTGTAGGCCCCAGAAATGGTAGAAAGACGATATTCACATCTGACAAAGTATTAAAAGAGGCAAATCTTACTTCTACTCTGAACTGCCCTCACGGCCGTGATGATCGAGTACAATGAAATATAATTGACCTGTTATATTATGTGTAACTTGTTTTATGTATTCTCTATGTTCGTTGTCACATTTGTGGGGGGTTGCTTGTATCGTTCTTGTTGCTTCATTTAGTGTGTTAGACGTCGTGGTAATTATCGCCTTGTGCTTGGGTCTGTATAGAATGTGTCTGATAACCTGTGCTATTGTGGTGTCTGTGGTGGTGTATTTTAATTGAGGCTATGATTGGGTACGGGGTTGTCATTTGAGTTCGACCCCGTGATGTTGGGGTAGCGAGCCTGTCTCTCACCCGGAGGCCCCGGGTTCGATTCCCGGCTCGGTCAGGTATTTTAGAAACTGACGTGAGGGCTGGAACCGGGTGCACTTAGCCTCGTGAGGACAATTGTGTACCGGTAGCTGTCTGTCAGTGAGGCAGCGCCCCGATCACGAAAACGAAGATTAACGGTTGAGGGGACCTGATGCCCTGACCACGCGAAACCCCAATATATGCAGGCCAAATGGCTGGGCAGCGGTTGCTTGGTAGGACTTGGTCCTTCATGGTCTGTAGTGCCAGGGGTTATGTTATTTGAGTTAGGAACCATCCTAGTATTTGCCTGGAGTAGAAGTGGGAAAACACTGAAGTCCACTTCTGAAATGGCCGAGGGTACAATCTAACCCACCTATTCTCAGCTTTGCCTCACGAGGCTGAGTGTACCCCGTTCCAACTCTTAAACCAGAATTAAATGTCTTGGCTGAGCCGAGGTAATTGAACTCCCGCTCCTTGGGGCCAGAATCTCAATACATAGGCGGCCTTGGTGTTGTAATATGGTTGTTAAAATTTGGGTGTGTAATTACAGAAGTGATGTCTTGCGATACTGGGGTGTGTTATCTGCAGATGGTTGAGATGAGTAGGTTAGGCTTTCACATCCTTGCCGCCGTATTGTGAAACAAGAGATCTCCTGTCCTGCGCGACGAGGCGCTGTGATGCAACCCCGCAGCACTTTCACTTAACGGCTGGCTCCTTCGCTGGTTTTACCATTTATAAACAATGTTAACTGCAGTATATCACCTGCTCTCTCAACACAGTGATTCTACTGCGCGGAAGGAGGGGGGTAGGTCTGTCTGTTTGAAGACTGGTTGGATCCTCAAAAAGCGCCATCGTAGGTTATATTGTTAGAAAATCAGACATATAATTATGGGATCTCCTTACGACCAATCATTTAAAGGACATAGAAAGCCTGAAGGCGAGATATCTGATGAGACTCCTGGGTGTATCGAAGTTTATGCCTTCTAGACTGGCGGTTTCGGTGGCGTAGTTGGTAGCATGCTGAGCTCCTATGCCCAAGGTCGCGGGTTCAAACCCGGCCGAAGTCGTCGGATTTTTTAAGAGCGTTAAAATCCCTCAGTATGCCTTCCTTCGGAGGGGAAGTAAAGCCGGTGGTCCCATGCCATAAATTTATGGGATGAAAGAGAACCTCCACTAACTACACTTGTGTGAAGCCAAAATTTGTAGGTTAGAATTGATAACGCTATATTAGTTCCAACGATCGCCGCTAGGCGCTGACTGCGATGGCGTCTAGTAGCCAAATCTGCAAGCTAAGTGTCATGGATGTTTGCATTTGGTAGCAAAAGTAGGAAGTACTTGAAATTATCGTCTGAATTAAAAGCAGATAAAACACACTAATATAGCCATCACAATTATCACCGGTTATCAGACAGATTCTTCTACACACCCAAAGTACACGGGGTTATATGACCGCGTTGTCGCAGCCCCTATACTATACTATACTTCGTAGTAAGGGAGACATTTTATAGAGGACGTAAGAATAAAACTGCAGCTGACATCTACGGACAATTGGCATAGAATCATTGCAGAAAGGATGGGCAAGAGGAAACACATCTGGTAAGAGTTATATATAACGGATGCCATGTCGACAAAGACTGGATCCGTACCAACTACGAGAAAAGTCGTTGTTGTTATTGTTTTAAGGAGCGGAACAGCGAGGTATCTGCCCACTTCGAGAAAAGATAACTAGCTGTACATGGCTTCCACTTTAAACCGTGTTCCACAAAACAAAACAAAAACATGACCCAAAAGAGACATGTAGGATGTGCTTCATGTGGAAGGGAATGCAGTCCTGTCATATACATTAGAACTCCCTATTATCCGAATCAATTGGGACCGAAATCCATTCGGATAATCAAAAATTCGGATAATTGGATTTACATACAAGGTATACATACATATGTATTTTAAAGAAAAAGAGCTTATTTTCGGTACTGTATGCATTTTTAATTATGTAATTAAATGAAAAGCCACTCTTTTACATGTTATATAGCGAACGTACTTGCAAGTGCTGTACAATGAAAGTCATTGTTTGCCGAACATTTCGGTCAAAGTAAGCTCATCATCCCAATAATGTTCGCGCTGTGCCTTCACTGGCTTCGTGGAGGGAAGGACAATAGCGCGCGTAGACAGAATCATTATTTTGTGAATCGCAGTACGTTTCCGTCTTAAATTCTTTTTTCTGAAAGCGATTCGGATAATCAATGATTCGGATAGTCGGAGTTCGGATAATTGGAGTTCTACTGTATTAGAATGTGAGGCAAGGAAGATTGTCATTAGTGAATTCCTTATATGTATCTAATTAATGCATATTGTGCGCATTTATTATATTATTATAAAAATCCAAGACACCAAATGAGGCCTACTGGGCAAGTTAGGTATGATGTAATTTGTCATTGTCTAGTGGAGCGAGCACCTTATAAGTAGTCGACACATATAATCTCAATTACTGGGAAATGCGAAAAACATACCTGAAAAAATGTGATTAAAATATTTGTTAAAGATTAGATGTAATATTTTTTTTTCAGGTTATTCTTCGCATATCTCAGTAATTGTCATTACATTGTGTTGACCGACTGAAAAGCAACAATATTAATTGTCAGTAAGGCAACCCCGGAAAATGGCTTCAAGCTATATTTAATGGAGCGAGTGCATCACCACTAAACCTATGAGCATGTAGCCCACACAGCATATACCGGCAAAAACTGCGACCCTGGATGAGCGGGCAAAGGTTACCAAAAATAATGGAAGAACTTAAGATTGATGGAAGAAGACCTCGAGGGCGTCCAAGGATGCACTGGACTACAGAAGTGAGAATCTGTATAGAGGAGTTAACTGGCATCAAGTGGAGGAAGAAAAGTGGTGGGAAGATAGAATAAGATGGAGCGGCCCGTAAATAACCAGACTTGGCAATAGCTGGAACGGGATTTGGATATGTATGTATGTGTAACTGTGATCCTGCATGGCTGTTTAATAAAATTATAGAATCAAAAGAAGAAACAATTGCCAATATTAAGCGCCACCCACACCTCATTAGCGTTCATTTATTTTTTTCGTGTGTGTTTTTTAATTTATTTTATTTCCTGTGTGGCGTTTAGGTACATATTTCTTACTTTGTTAGCTAATTTTTACGTTTAGTTGAAAGTGCCATTCTTATTTTGTTTTATGAGAGGTTGAGCCAAGTTTTGGTTTTCTTTCTTTGCCATATTTTAAACCAGATCATTGTGTACGCTACAATAAGGGGCTTATTAGCCTCAGTAGCATTTCTCAATACATGCAATATAATCACAGCCATAATAACACACATGTCCTTGAAATAGAATATTTGAGTGAGGGGGGGGGGGTAATTAAGGGGTAAAATAAATTTAGAAGCTATATTATGTATTCAAAATTATCTACATGGCTGTAAAATAAAATAACAAAATCAAGAAATAATGTTTGGACCACTAAACGTCGGCGTATCTATGTCTAGAACATACAGTCCAGCTCCACTGCTAGGCTTTGCCTCTAAGAGTCCAGTGTTTGCGTCCCGTATGAACCGTGGAAATTTTTATATCAAATTTATGACGTCTTATAATCATGCATTTCATCCTCATTGAGAATTGTAAATCATCCACGTTCAACAGCTAAAGGAATACCATACATGAAACAATCTGGAGAGTCGATCGCTTCCGTTATCTCGGTGAATGGGTGCATCCCAATGGTAGAGACTGCTCCTTCACCTTATAAAGACGTAACAGACTAAACACTGCCTACCGCGCTGACACTCGAATCCCCTTTCTGCGGCTTCCAAGCCACATGGGAATTGCGGGAAATGAGTTAAAGGATCAAGCTGCAATGGAGGCGGTATCACTACCACCTCGACCAATGGAGGTACCCGCTAGAGATATTCGCTCTCAGTTACGCCGACAAGTACTGGCATTTTGGGAGAGTCAATGGTTAGCTAGCTGACCCAATGCCCAGTAGAGTGATCAAGGGAACTACTCGCGTGTGGCGGAGTTCGTCATTTTGTGTAGGCTAAGGATGGGTCGTGCAAAATCCACCCACTCGTACCTAATGAGAAGGGAAGTCCACTCACTTTGTACCTTTGGAGCCGTTTTGACCGTGGCCACATTTTAACAGAGAAACGAAGAAACCTTGGTTTGCAGATGACACTCAAACTTATATTAGCCGACGACGTGATGGCTGCTGATCGCGTTATCCGTTTTATAAGTGAGAGTTGGTTAGGGCCAGCAATCTAAATTTTCCAGTGTACATTGACTCAAAGACTTGTCATTTTTTTGAATGCTGAAATGTTGTGTTTCCGCAATTTTTGTTTATATTATTATTAGTCTTATTTAAGTTTTGTTTTATTAATTTTCGGTCTTTGAAATTTAAGTGTCCATCTCTAAATTTTAAATTCCATTCCAAATTTGTATACTTTAATCTGTGTTAAGAGAGGCAGATGACCTCGTAGTTCCGCACCTTAAAACAACTAACTACCAACTGTCTCGCTACCGTTACAATAAGAAGCGCATTTCGAAGAAGTCATTGCAAAACTGTTGTCAAGCCACAGTTTGTGTACGCCGCAGAGGCCCTCCTGATGAATAGGAAACACTCCAACGATGATCTAGAGCAGGTCAAAAGACTTATCCTCGGGAAAATTCATGGGCCGAGATTGCTCCCAGATGGAACCTACCGACTGAAAGCGAACTCCGAACTGTATCCACGGTTGAAAACTGCCAATACCAGCATGCGACGTAGTCGACTGAAGTTCTACGGGCACTTTCTACGAATGGACAACTGCAGACTTACCAAGAGGATCTTCTCTTTGGTTAAAAGCTACAAGACTGAAAGCTTCTGGCTCAATGAAGCCCATAAAACTTGGATTCAGTTGGGATTTCTGACCTTGATGTCCAACATTGCTCCAAATTTGGTGATATCGTTAACTCTTGGTTCCCATCCCCCAAAGTGCTCAGTGTCGGAAACCCCTCTCACAAGAGAGAGAGAGAGAGGAAAGAATAACAGCCGGGCTCAAGAGATATTGGGAACGAAAGAGAGCATCGAAGAATTATTCATAAGCGCTCCGTAATAGGCAGTTTTGATGGGGAACAGTTCACTATGCAGACTGCAAATTCAACAATCACTATGGTCCGTAAGGTGGTTCCTCCGCGACTAATCGGGTGGAGAATTACAATTGGCCTAAAAATGTTATAGTTTGCATACCTGTATGGCGTCGTTCCACATCTTGATACAAATCAACCAGAAACGACCAATTCCTTCATGGTGTTGCAATTTCCATTTCTATGAGAGTACCCTGTTATGTAAATTTACGTAGGCAAGTCAATAAGTATCTGCAATCAATTTATTACAGCCTGAAATACAGCAAACCGATACACTAATGTGTTATGTGTGTAGCCTGAATTAGGGCTCTCGTTTCTCATAGCCTTCCAAAATATGGAGGCAAGTACTCGGACTATCTCACAATATTCACCAGGAAACAAGTATAAGGTGCTTTATTACTTTCAGCACAATACGGGGACAATGTTTTGCTTGGAGAGAGTATGGAGGAACCCAGGAAGCCCCACACTTAAGATGTCCACTATCCGTGCCGTGATTCGAACCTCCGATCACCGCACTTGCTGCAAGTCCAAATTGCAATCTTGTAGCATGGCTCAACACACGTTAGCAAGTCCTTTTATAAGTCGTCTATGAATTTCCGCTCCTGGTACGCCCTCAGACCACAAAAGGCGGATTACGGAACGCTGTTCTTCTTTGGTGCAAACAGAGAGTGGTGCGGCCATCTTTACGTTGCAACAGCACAAGCTGTACTAGCCTGATAACGCTGAAACCTACCACAGACGTGGACACCGGTGCCATCTAGTGGCTAGTGAGCATACAACGCCATACAGCCATCCTAACGACACTTACAACACAATTGCAGATACTTATTGACTTGCCCTCGTATATAGCCATGACATTTCGCTATGTTACATATACCGTCCATGGCTATGATATATTTGCGGCTGTAGCCATCTTGTGCCATGTGAATGCTACGACATGCGGGAGTGCATTGTTGCTACATAAGCTATATGACTATGGTGTGCTAGTAGTTTTGGGTGTTTGAACAGACAAGAGCTGCATTCAAGAAAATGAATAAACCTGTGCAACAGAGACTTCAGTATTGCTCGTCGTCTCTGTTTACTGCGGTGTTACGTTTTGTCTATCCTGCTGTATGGTACTGAAGCCTGGACCCTCACAGAGAACAGCAGCAAAAACCTTCAATCCCTCGAGATGTGGTGCTATAGACGCATGCTCAGAATATCATGGATCGATAGAGTACGTAACACTGATTTGCTCGAATACATGCACAAAGAACTGAAGACAAAAATACAAAACTTTAATAATTTGATAATATACTCGTAATTTGCAACTATAAATTTAAACTCCTTCAGATCGTCATTGAAGATAGGAGAGGCCGAGGAAGGAGGAGAATATCTTGACTAAAGAACCTACGTGAATGGTATGAAATCAATACTCCTGCACTAATTCCGAGTCGCTAAAAATAAGCAAAACAAGTCGTTCCGTGAAGAACTAAATAGTGTTCTGTACCCTTGCTGTAGGGCAGGCTGTTCCAAATCCACGAGTTTGAGTATGCGTACACGCGAGTACTCAGCAGTGATGCTCGGAGCACGGTTGAGAGGGACTGGAGGTGAGCCAAAACGCCACTGGGCGAAGGCCATAGTGCAAGTCCATGCGCTTCCACCGCTTAGTAACGGCCGCCCCTACAGCAGAGCTGTATTGAATATTGCAGGTTTACTCACAGAAGGCGGGGATGTGTAGATGTCTGGAGGGTTGCCTCTAATTTAGGGGCAGTGTGAGGAGGTGTTGAGACTGATTTTAAGAAGGAAATGACGTTTCATATTACTTATGCTAATTTCCGCTATCAACATACAAAATTGCAGTGTGATTGCTGTTAATAGATTCGTAGATATTGAGAACCATCTGAATATTTCGGATGGTCGCCATGTTGGATTTTTATATATCTAGGCTATACAGTTATGTCCTATTAAATGAAGATTATTGTGTAGGTTTATTATTCAAACTTCAATCGCATGATTAGGAAACAATAAATGAAAACTAGATTTTAAAATTTCGCACAGCCGCCATTTTGAGATTACGGAAACAAGTGAAATAAATTTGATGCCAGTGGATTAAAATTTGTATATGCATTTACCGTGCCAGGTTTCACTGCGTACGGATGGTGACATGACGAGAAACGTCCATTTAAATATTTAAATTTCGCGTCGCCGCCATGTTGTTATTGTGCTCACCAGGTTATTGAACGTTCTATGGGTGAACTTATGTTCATAGCCTTTGTCAACATACAAAATTTCAGTTTGATTGCTGTCATAGATTAGTAGATAGGCTGATCAGAACCGTCTAAATAATAATAATAATAATAATAATAATAATATCGTATGGCCTTGGGTGTCGGGTGCAAGCTTTGTTATTTGACACCCAAAGGGTAGATTGTATGTCGAATTTCGTTGTTCCTTGAAGCACTATGAAAGTCAATGAGGTTAGATATCTAAGCTCCTTGAACACTAGTGCTTTCTAGTAGAGAAATGAGGAACTTTGTGTTGGCGGAAACTCCCGAGATTAATTATGAACACGGCCTACTGAATTCAAATGGGTTCTTTGAAATGCCAACATCGTATGACATGCGTGTCGTAATTTTTGCCGCCTTTCAAAAATCACTTACCACGGCCACGAGCGAACCCGCAAGCTTGGGGTAGACCGATGCGTTGACCACTCACCCACCGTGGCAAGCACCGTCTAAATATTTCGTATGGTCGACATGATGGATTTTTATATGTAGGCCATAGTGTTATGTACTAATGGCGATTATTTTGTAGGTTCATTATTCAAACGTTGACTTCAATCTCATGATTAGGACACAAGAAATATAAACTTAATTTTAAAATTTCGCACAGCCGCTATCTTGAGGTTATTTAAATCTTTAAAAATTGATTTAAATTAGATGTCAGTGCATTACAATGTGTATAAACATTTGCTGTACAGTGTTTCACTGCGTTCGTATGGTTAAATCGCGAGAAAAGTCTATTTAAATGTTTCAACTTCGCTCGGCCGCCATGTTCGTTTTGTACTTAACAGATTTTTGAAAGTCACATAGGTGAACTTGTAGTAGTGCTCTTTATCACCGTACAAAATTTCAGGGTGATATCAGTAATAGTTTCGAAGATATAGAATGTTGGTGAAATATTTCGCACAGCCGCCATATTGGATTGGTGAGACGTAATAAAAGTTGAAGGGCACGGCCGGGGTCGGACAAAAGAGTACCTTGTCCTTACTGAGTTTCATTGTAATCGCTCCAGCCGTTTAGATTTTATTAGGGGGACATACATACACACACACAAAAGGTGATCTCAAAAGCCTTTTTTATTTTTATTTTTTATTTTTTTCCATAAATGAAAACAGGCTAACAAACATCTTGATGACAGCCAACATCCATTGAAGATATGGCACAAGGTTTGCATGATTTCATATGATTCTTAGTACGCTGTAAAGAGTTGAAAGATAAAGAAAGTCACTTGATGAGTGGGGTAAGAAGCACTAGGAGTGACAAAATCCGGTTCTCTCATACTGTGTGATTAATCAGCCCAAACTGTGCTACAATGAGTCACCGTGCGCAATTCTGTTCCTCCTGCTTTCACTTTGCCAAACAAATGCATATGATCAGCAAGCAACCGTTGTTATGTGAAACTTGAGGTGCAAGAAGTATGCGTAATGACAACACCTCTTTATTCACGAGTGGTAACGTTCTCGTCTGCTGAGCCCAAGGTTGCAAGACCGAGTGTGGTAAATGTGAAGGAGCCGTCTCAGTAAATTTACTGGCACGTTAGAGATACCCGTCCGGGCAAAATTCCGGCACCCTGGCGTCTCTAAAACCCTTAGTATTTAAAGAGGGACGTTGGTTGGTTCCTCAGTTTAGGGGCTGCGACAACGCGGTCATGTAGCCCCGTGTACTTTGGGTGTGTGTAGAATCTGTCAGATAACCGGTGTTAATTGTGATGACTGTATTAGTATGTGTATCTGTTTTCAATTCAAGTAAGGACTGCAGACATTTAATTTTTTTCAGGTGGTTTCTACATTTTCCGCCAAACGCCACCGTCAGCGACTACTAGTTCAGAACCTGGTTACCAGACGCCACTGCAGTCGGCTCTCGGCGACGAACGTCGGAACCTAAGAGCGTTTGTCAAATGTTTAACCTAGCCTAATTTAGCTTCACGCAGGTGTAATTAGTGGAAGGTTCTTTAACATGCCATAAATGACATGGAAGGCATACTGAGTGATTTATAACGCTTTTAAAAAATCCAACGACTTCGGCCGGGTTTGAACCCGCGATCTTGGGCATAAAAGCTCAGCATGCTACCAACTACGCCGCCAAAAGGGACGTTAAACCAATAACGTTATAATTATATTATTAGAACTCTTCACCGATAGAAGAGCGCACGGGAAACGTGACGAATATGTTGCGTTAAAACGAGTGGCAGTCTCACTGCCAGATTACTGTTCTATACTGGCCTATCTTGTTCGAATAATTATGTTGGTACATGTGCTAACATGCAATTAGGCCTACCAAATATTTTACAAAGACAATATCGATCACTATTTAACATAAGGATGCACATCAATCTATCGAATGTCAAGAAGCACCGCTGCTTATCACTCAACAGACGTACAATTTTGCAACTCACAATTGCTCAAACTGTATAATCTCGTGTAATTGCCAAAAAAATCACGGCGTGTGTTTCGCTGAAATTGTTCCAGTCCTGTTGTGCCGGATTCTAATTCGGCTCGGTCAAGATTTGTAATCATGGTCTGAAGACTCCAACGGGGTTCACATGGCCTTGTAAGGATAACTGAACAGAGCGTAGGTTCTAACCCCATCCAAGCCTCCGTCCCAATTCCAGCTAAATTACAAATAAACACACTGCAGGCCACACAATAACGCAGATTATCATTCAATTCTACACACACACACACACACCGAAGTACACGGGGATAATGGCTACGATGTCCAATCCAGGAATAATATAATGCATATGAAGCAAAAAGCTCCTCTAGACGGCCTGAGTCTTACAAGAACTTAAATCACTTGGAGACGGATTGAGCCACGCTTCTGGCTGCTTTACCCTCCGCCTTGCTGGCTATGCAGCCCAACAAACGTATCTGTGTCACCGATAGCTGGTAGGCTGCACCTTCAGGCGTACTTCCCTCACAGCCTGTACTATAAAACTGTCCAAGATTAGTCCTTGTACAGAGTGAGCAATAATTCGCATACCCATACCCACGCGTCAATTAATCCCTTACTGCCTGGTTGAGTGCTCAGTGCTGAGACAAACAATTAGTCTCAAAAGGCAATCCCATCAAGACTCCCGTCGTTTTCTTCTACTGTCTAGAATTAACTGCGGAGGTGACGTTAGCTATGTTTTGACAGTCACGCAAGGGTACGGGTACTTCCCCCCACCCCCTGTTCGAATTTAAAAAAAATGATGTGCTAACTTGGGTATCGTACAGCGCCCGACGTAAAAGGTTGTACAAGACAATAAAACTTGTTTTTGTTTGGTATCTGTACTACTGGGAGCAGGGTAGCAACAGCCAAATTAACGTTTAAGGTTAGAATTCCAGTATATGTACGAATTTTTAGCCTACTTAGATTTTTGAAAAAAAAAAAGTTATGAGATCTACACAGGGCCAAACATTTTGTGTGTGTGTGTGTGTGTGCGTGTGCGTGTGTGTGTGTGTGTGTCTCCCCTATCAATTCAAACACGGTGAAACCGAATTGAACGAAATTTGGTACATAGGTAGAACTAGCAAAGGGCACCTCAGTGTCATGTTTTATATCGCCGCCATCTTTACCAAAACTGAATGGCGGCCACTCAAACGTTCTAAACGTAAAATCAAATAACTACTAACCAAATCATCCGATCTCTACCAAATTTGGTAACAACATACCTTCATATAGGACGCGTCTTGTGACCAAACTACAAGGCCATCCGCCGTACCATTTCAGGATGGCGGCCGTGCGAATTATGCAAACATTATAATCCATATCATGGGACCCACCAGTTCCGATTATCGAGCCGAGAATCGATTTAACTGTTCTAAAGGAAGAGGCACGTTCGAAATTAAAAGTTTATTTTGTAATACTATAGTGCAGAAGTGATTTTAAAAAGCTGAGCCGTCTCAGTACAAGGCAAGATGGCAGCGGATATCTTGTGCCTGACTTATATTTCACTAATTTGAGTATTGCATGCAATATAGCGTACTGATACAAAATAAATAAACTTTGTATGAAATGCTTCATATATAAATAATATACTCCACTGATGAAATCGTTTAGTGTATATCATTAATTGCTAACATGTTCTATTTAACTCATTTGATATCGGTCAATGTACGTTCGCACGTTTGGCTCCGTGGTAAAGCGTTAGCCTATCAATCTTATGGCTATGGATCAAACCCCATCAGAGTTAGTTTTTTTTTTTTTTTGCTTGAATTTCTTGATATTTATTGTTTTGTAATGACTCAGACGTTTTAAAATTAAGCGTTATATTGTGCATAGTACGATGGAAAATATATATTTAATTGAAACAAATTCGCCAGCAGATTTGCACGAGACATCTAGGAACAAAAAACTGAATTATCATGGCGAACTGCACGCCCGCCTACAGATTAACTTACAGATTTTATTGAAAAGTTTATTTTTATGGCCGCTAGAATGCACTCGCCCTGTTAGGATTATCTTGTTCGATACTTCTCCACTAGATGTCACGACTGGTCTACATGGGACTCCATTGATTAGTATACCATTGGCATTCTATGCGCATCGAATTTGAAGAATGACAAGATGATACTACGATACATTTTTAATTTTTATTAAAGGGTTTGTAACAGCCTATTGTGCGATATTTGAAAAAGTTAATTGAAGTAAAGAACAAAACGATTTCACATAGTATCTGAACTCTAGCCGTTGGTGCTAGTTCAGGATATTAATTAATACTTTTATTGCAGCCAAATAGCAATCGAAAATATCCATATAGTTGGTATACAAACGTCTCTGTAGGGTCATGGAAAGATTTGTTAATTCAATTAGGGTTGTGAAAGCCATGCACAGCCAGACATGTAAAGACATGCCTCAACTCAAAGTTGGATGTTGCCCGCGTCAGGCCGATTATGTAAAAATAATAATAATAATAATAATGCAATTGGTTTTACGTCCCTTTTAACTACTGTTGCTTTTAGAGACGCCGGGGTGCCGGAATTTTGCCCCGAAGGGGATCTTTAACGTACCAGTAAATCTACTAACACGGCTCCCTCGCATTTGTGCACCCTCAAATAAGGCGGCTTCGGTGGCGTAGTCGGTAGCATGCTGAGCTTCTATGCCCAAGATAGCGGGTTCAAACCCGGCCGAAGCCGTCGGGATTGTTTAAGAGCGTTAAAAATCCCTCAGTTTGCCTTCCTTCGGAGGGGAAGTAAAGCCGGCGGTCCCATGTCATAGATTTATGGTATGTTAAAGAACCTTCCACTAATTGCACCTGTGTGAAGGTAAATTGGATAGGTTAAGAATGTAAACAACGCTCTTAGGTTTCTACGTTCGTTGCCAAGAGCCGAATGCGGTGGCGTCTGGTAGCTAAGTACTGAACTTGGGCTAGTAGTCGTTGACGGTGGCGCTTGGCGGCAAAAGTAGGAACTATTTGAAAAATTCTAAGTTGCAGTACCTAAATTAAAAATCAGATAACACACACTAATACAATCATCTCAATTAACACCGGTTATCAGCAGATTCTACACACACCCAAAGTACACGGGGCTACATGACCGCGTTGTCGCAGCCCCTAAACTTAAGAACCAACCAACCCTCAAATGCCAGCTGACTGCGCCAGGATACGAACCTGCAACATAGGGCCCAGCAAGCAAGAACGTTACCGCTGAGCCTCGCAGCCAGTCCGGTCGATTATGTCTCCAGATCCATTACATTCTTTAGATACTTCTTATATTCTTTCTTCATTGATGGTAGCAGTTGTTTTCGAGGTTGTGGTGTTTGGTAGAGGTAAATAGTTTCTAAGGTCTTCAACCAAGAAATGATTCTATTATACTCTTTGATAAAAACGAGTTATAACTATACTCATACATTTAGGAGAAAGTAGGCTATATGTTCTTTACTGAACATCTTGTTTAAAAATATTTTTGTGTCAATACTGTATTAATGTATTACAGACGTTTCTTCCAGATTTAAAAAAAAAATGTACAATAAGTGGTAGGCTCCGAATAGTTTATACGAAGGTTATGTAAAACAGTATATCGCCCCATTTGCTGCAACAGTGACATAACTCAACATATGATGTTTGTGGTAAACTACACTTATTGAATGTTTAAAGGCATTTACTAAACTGTGGTTTATTTCAACAATGTCAAGGTTTTTGGCGTCATATTGAATTGGAGATTTATTAGTTTGCTTCAGATTAGTTTAACAGACATCAACGTATTTAATTAAGCAGTATCAGTGATAATGTAATTGCAATATTTCCGGAAATTGGCACAATGAATTATGTAGTCTCACGTTGGCAAGAGGCTAGTTTACAACACCTGGGTGACTGGTGTTGGACATGGATGATGATGATGATGATGATGACGTTGGCAAGAAGAAACGATATAGTGGTGTCGATTTAATCAATCGATAAATAATATTTTCCAGCGCTACATTGATTGTATTCAAGCACACACACTGCAGGCAACACAATAACACAGATTATCAGTCAGTTATATACATAAGCACACAAGTACGATGTCCAAGCTTCTAAATGAAACATGAAACACAAATATTGTGCCCAACAAGTATGGTATGTAAATGCCAAGAAATATTACAGTACATAAAATATTTATCACTAAAATAGCACGCTTTTATGTAAATCGAAAGGGGGGGGGGGTGAGTATATAATTGGATGACATGTTTTGATTGTCGAGTGGTCATATTTCTGGGTTAAATTCAATTCCCAAATGTTCTTGTCTAAGTGAAGATAAAAATGTCAAGTCACTAAGGCTAAGAATCATGAACTTACAGGACAAGAATATTTGAGAATTGAATTTAACTCCGTAATGAGATTATCACATGACGATCGAAACATATCGTCCAATTTAATCTTTTTTTTTACACACAAAGGTGTGCTATTTTACTGATAATTATTTCATGTAATACTTATTTCTGGTGAGGGTGTTTAAATACTTGTTTTCCCGCCTAATGTAATTGTATAAAATTTGTGTTGACCGACTGAAAAGCTTTCAATAATAGAACAAGGTAACACTGAAAAATGGTTGCTTCTAATACTTCAATAAAAATATATTGCTACAATACTGCTTTTATGATCAAATTGTTGCAGTGGATATTTGCAGAGGCTATTTGTAAATGTTTACAGATTACTTAGTATCATTTTGTGACAACAGACCAGATGTGGACTGAATACTCGATGATGATGATGATGATGATGATGATGATGATGATGATGATGATGATATGATGATGATAATGATGTTAATTATACAGTATATTAATTGCAGCCAATAGCCATAGCAGGGTATTTTAATTGAACGCTCGTGGGCTCTCAGCAAGTTCAATTTCGAGTAGTTCCAACTTTGTCTACCAGATGCCACTGTTACTGCCACCTAGAGACGAACGTTGGGACTTGATAGAGCGTTTCTAACCAGTCAGATATAACCTACAAATTTGGCTACACACCACCAATTAGTGGTCGGCTGTTTTACATAAAACTATGAAGGATTTTAACGCTCTTAAAAATCCGACGACTTCGGCCTGGTTTGAACCCACGATCTTGAGCACAGCAGTTCAGTTCACCGAAGATGATATGGACACTATTAATATGATTACCGTATTTTCAGTAGTAGACTCTTAATGAACTCAAGGCGTGCATTGCATGTATTAATAAATTCTTCATTAGTAATTCCATCTCGTCTCAAATGCATTAAGCTTAATGTGAGGTGTGTGCAGTGCCAGTGAGAACACTACGAGATGCACATAGTTTGTGTTTGTAAGAAATGAAGTTCTTGTCAGGTGCCATTACTAATCCTTAATTACTGTTTCAGACGGCAATGCTGGCTGGTGCTGATGATGCCCTGATTGAAGTGGCATTCCAGTATGGTCGCAACGTGGGGTTAGCCTTTCAGCTGGTGGATGACTTATTGGACTTTGTTTCATCGTCTGCAGCCATGGGCAAGCCAACTGCAACAGATCTGAAACTGGGATTAGCTACAGCACCCGTGCTGTTTGCTTGTGAGCGGGTAGGTTTTGCTTGACATTCTTGCTTTTCACCTACACTGATGAACTGTTTAAACTAAACTACTAACTCTGTTTAATATGGATATCGTCCCTTATGAAGAATACAGTGTAACTAACTGTTGCAGCAATTGCCCGACTGAAACTTTGTTATGTTGATAGAGGCAATTAACATAAGTAGGATATATGAAAATAGGCTTTTTAGTTCTTCACGGAACTACTTGCTTTGTGTTGTCTTAGTAAATGACATTTAAATTTAAAAGTATTTAAGTTTCGTCATGATCCCAAGATAGTAGAAATTCATTGATTCATTATTGGCCCATATTGACTGAATAGTTTGTAATACATTTTCTGCCTGGTCAGTACTTTTTGTTTGAAGATTATAGTGCCTATTATTTAATTGATAAGAGTACATGTTTCTCTTCTTCAGCCTCTTAAAAACGACATGCAATTTCAAAAAAGACATTATGGAATGACATGTAATAATCAGCATGTGTAAAACACGTCAAGACATAGGAACATACATTTCTACATTTATAAAATAGATTGGACGTTATAAAAGCTATTACTTGTGAAATACGTCCTGTTAGGATGATATTGGGATCCCAAGAGTTAAAATATTAGGATAGAGCATTGTGAATTTTGTGTGCTTGATTTAAGCTAAAGAGGGAAGGTAATAATCCCAAAACATGTGCTCTTACCAATGAAATAATATATAATCTTCAAACAAAAAGTACTGTCTGGATGGAAAATTGATTACGGTAAGATCCTTACAAAATCACAGATCACAGGTTTGATTCTCGACAAAGAACTGGGATTATATCATGTTATCCACCATGTAATCATGCACGGTGTATTACATACACACCTTGCCCTTTTAGTCACCTCTTAGGACAGGCTTCCTTAAGGAAAGGTTGGCAGTGGATAGGGTATATGGAGTCAGAAAATAATGATCAGTCATCCAAGATAAGACAAAGTCATTGGGGATAGTAATTGGGGTAAATGTTAATTTGAGGGAAGAATGGAAATTGAACAATTTGCCAGTGGACATTTTCAACCCCACTCCCAAGTGGGCCATACTAAGGGTGTATTCGATCTCCTACTGTGATAAGGAACCAGAAATAAATAAAGCAGTCTAACCCCTCAAAAAAGCGAGGGAATGAGGAAAGATTGAATTAAGGTGCGAAACTAGGTGGCTCAAGGCTTCGGATTGTCTAATACCATCCGTGCTGAAGAGAACAAGAGTTGCCCCTCTTGGCTCTCAACTTCTGGGACCTCAGCCGAGTTTAGTATGATTTCCACTTACTTATGCCAAGCTCCTCTCTTTGATATTTCCTGTTGACTTTCCTTGGTTAACTCTTGTTCTCTTCCAACCCCAATGGTATTATGTATGAAGGCCTAGGGTGTCTTTCATTTTTCTTCCCTTTACGGCCCTCAGATTTCCCTGATGCGCTCATTTTTCAAGGTGTCAGAACTCTTGTCTCGCTTTCTTCAGTAGGGTAATGGGAGTTAAGAGGGGCGGCTGACATTTAAATTCTGCAACCACAACCACAGGGCAGCTGAAAGAGAGGTGGTCAGCAAAAAAGGGTGTGATAAGTCTTCAGCACTCAGACTCGTATGATGTTGTCTCTGAACAGACCTCTCATTTCACATTTGGTTACTACGAGACAAAATTAATTTGATCCACAGATCGCCAAATAGAGTTTCGGTTTCTCTGTTATATAGCAGTGCAAGATGGAAGAATAGATTACCTAAATTTTTCTACATCAGTTAGCTGAGACCATATGATTATCATCATCATCATCTCGTTCTAAAGTAATCTGTAGCGGACAACCTTATTCTTTTGGAGTATCGTGGGCGCCCTAGCTCACCAAGTGGTGGTACTCCTGCCCTTTTGTATTTTTAATATATAAATTGATGGGGGAGTTTTATCAGTTGATCACATGATTCCTCATCAGAAATGTAAATTATTGCTTTACTGTTTCAGTTCCCTGAGCTGAATCCGATGATTATGCGGAGGTTCCAGGAGCCTCATGACGTGGCGAGAGCCTTCGAGCTGGTGCACAAGTCTCAAGGACTAGAACAAACCCAGTTCTTGGCACGGAAGCATTGTCTGGAAGCCGTGCGACTCGCCAGTTCGCTAGCAGAGAGTCCATACCAGAAGGGACTGCAGGTGGTGGGGGATCTTGTCATCAACAGAATGAAGTAGCGGCTAACGTATCCAACACGGGATTGAACGTGCAATATCCACACAGCAACACGCCACGGCCTATGTACAGTACATCTGATTGGCTTGACAGCTATTACGCTACTAGCATAATAGCTTCAAGCTAGCAGATGTCTTCGAAAGCAGGCTAAGATATATCCAGTAGCATAGCTCATGGTTATGATCAGCGCAATGGTCTGCCCTGAAACTAGCACCTTAATGCTTCTTGTACTGGGCACTTAGTTCAAGTTTGAAGATATGTGCTATGCCACTGATGTAATAAGAAGGCTGACCAATCAGTAATATCTCCTTACTGTATTGGTCTGGTCATCGTAGTAGATTTCTAAAAAACCTTTATCCTAGGTTTTGACAGGAAATAGCAAGATTCTCTACCCGAAATAGCTGAGAATCTGTGTTAATTTGCTGGTATTGTATAATTAAATCTGTTTCTTTAGACGAAACAGGTGGAGAGAGTAAGCCAGTTGGACATAACTGGCACACTTATTGTACACTTGTATTATATCTAATTTTATAATTTGCATAATAAGCTCATGTAAATAGCATACTATACTCAGGTGTCCATCAGTGGGTCCTACCCACCTTTCTACCCTGGGGCAGATTTATTGTACATATGACAGTGTTGTTTTCTTAGATAGTACTGTAATGGTAAAGAGTGCCCTACCCATGCTAGTAGTGTAGATCTATTTAATGAATGAAAATGACTTGGTTGGGTTCTGCTATGCTGTGGCACTTATTTGCAGTTACTGACAAGGAAATGTAATGGCATTAATACCTACTATCATTTGACAGGAAAAGAAGCGGTACATATCGATATGTATTTATCCTTCCTTCACCATTTTATAATTGATTTGTTCTATTTACTTGTGGTATTTCCTATAGATTCTTATTGACATCAGATATTATTGTATCTTCTGTTGAAAAGGAATGTACTGTGAGATTTCTGGTTTTATTGCCAAAAACTTACTTGAGAAAAACTACCAGGATTATTTTCTTTATTTAGCGTATTGCTTTTAGTGCCGGGAGTGTCCAAGGACATGTTCGGCTTGCCAGAGGCTGTAGCTGCTTCAATGCTGACACCCATGGGGTGAGCTACAAGTTCCATGAAATTTCAAGTAGTTCCAACTTTCGCCACCAGATGTCACTGACACCTAGTGGTGAATGTTGGAACTTAGAGCGTTTCAACGAAATCTAACCTACAAATTTTAGCTTAACACAAGTTTAATTAGTGGAAGGTTCTTTTACATGTCATAAATCTACGACATGGGACCGCCGGCTTTACTTCCCCTCCAAAGGAAGACATACTGAAGGTTTTTAACGCTCTTAAAATAATCTGTCGACTTCGGCTGGGTTTGAACCCACAGTCTTGGGCATAGAAGCTCAGCATGTTACCGATTACGCTACCAAAGCCGCTACCACCAGGAGACTAACTGATTATGATCCTGTGTCATCAGGTTGTACATACTGTGGTAGAAAACACTCTCCGCATTGGAGAGAGCTCGCCACATGGCATATTGGGCAATTGGCAGAGCCTCTCACTTTGAAATGTACTGTGCTGTAACCAAGAATATTATAACTCTGAATGACAGTAATGAAATGATAAACAATAATTACTGTATGTATCAACATTTAAAACATAGTTTCCGTCGTCAACAGGGTCGGCACTTTCTTGCTCAAGATAGCACTGTGTTACAGTGCCTACTCACTTGGTCCGCCAGTAATGTTGCAAACTCAAAGTCACTGGGCACAGCCATTGATGGGATCATTTCACTGCGGAAAGAGTTCCCGTTCACACTGTAGAAACTTTCTTCACCAAAGAATGGAATATTTTCCCGTCTGATCATCGCTGCTTCCCCGATATTGTATTAGGAAGGATGAAATAAAGTAGAAGTTATCAGATTTCCCAAGAAATTTTACTTGACTTATCATGATTAAATCTGCCCTAGGTTCTGTCTGGTGTTGGACTTCTTGACTCAGTCAAGTTATAGCTGAGACAAAATATAGTGATATATTATAGACAACATTCATTTATTGTAAATGTCAATAGGGATAACTGTACTGATTGCAGGACACTTTGTGCAGTTCTGATACAATATGTATTCAAACAAGGAATGGATAAAGTCCATTGTTAAAATAGAGGAGGAGCTCATGATCAAAATAAATTTCCCCCCAAAAGATGGTTTAGTTCCTCAAGGAAATCTATAGTTACCATTAGTAATATTGAGCCATTTGCAAACAGGAAGACTTTTTTAAATGCTGCACTATCTCTCCAGTTATCATTTGCAAGTTTAGTATTCATGAGCTCGATCCACACATAGCATATACAGCAAGGTAGTGTTTAATTACTTCCAGATGTGTATAGTTAAGCATTTGTGTACTTTACTAGCTAAAGTATTTTATTGAAGAAAAAATAACACTTTTATGTGTCTATGTATGTTCCATAAACATACCATATTATACATTTTACACATTGGAAAATATTTTACCAAGCACTTCTTATATTAAGACAATTATCTGTTTAACCGGTTGTGAATTTCACCTTTGCTCTGAACAGAGTCATTGGCAGACAAAACGAGGTACTTACAGAAATGTAAATAAATGAAAATTTTATGTCAAGACCAATTGAAAAGCTCTATTTATTTAATAAAAAAGAAACATGCAAGCCCGTTATGAAAATTGCACTGTTAAGCAAGAGTGCCACACCTGACATGGTGGCAGTTTAGCTTGAACTAATTTAACTTGAAGAAATTTTACCTTGGCCATTACCATTTTTGCATTCAAAATTAGCCATTTACTCAGTGAAAATGTTGCATCTCTAGGCCCCTACATGACAAATCCGTGCAGTGCTAGTCTAAGATCTAATCCTTTCATGTCAACATCTCCAAAACTAGAGGATGCTGCACTATTGTCTTCCTCGGTCACTGCCCAACTGTGTACTTGCCAGCTGGATTGGCTTATTCTGGCTGGCAGATTTGTATGCTTGCTAACAAGTAAAACTGCGGCCAGCATGGGAAAGAAATCAAACAAGTACATTGGGACTTGGATAATTCAAAGCTGAAGGGACTAATAAACATTTGAATTAGACAAGTTACATCTTTTTGATTTGGTTTTAGGTCCAATAAATGCCTGAAATGGCCAATCTTCAACACGCACTTGTTAACTTCAGCATTGTCTGGTTCTCTCACTCTTTAGTGACCTTTATAGCTCTGAAGCCATTATTCAGTGTTGCCTTATTAACAATTAACTTTCAGTTGGTCAACACAAAAATCATTCCAATTACTGGAATATGTGTAAAATAACCTGAAATAAATTACATGTTATTAAGATTTATAACTATTGTTACGGTCTATTGAAAATAGTAATATAGTTTAATACCCATAAACAAAAACTTTGAATTAAGGAAGGTAAGCTTCAAATTATCCACAATTTCTTTCCCTTTGATTTGATACATAGTTCAAAGGACTGACACAAATCTTTGAATTATTGACAAATTCAAATTATGGAAGTTCGGATTATTCAAGTCCCACTGTATCTACAAAGATTCACAGCTTCTTTACAATGGGACAATCGAAGAATAGTGTTCTTAATTTATTTATATATTTATTTTATGTATTCTACATATCTTCGTCACGAAGTCCATGATGACAAATTGTGCGTTACTGTAGATATTTGTATCATGTAACTATATTGAGTGTTGGTTGGTTCCTCAGTTTAGGGGCTGCAACAACGCGGTCATTTAGCCCCGTGTACTTTGGGTGTGTGTAGAATCTGTCTGATAACCGGTGTTAATTGTGATGGCTGTATTAGTGTGTGTGTTATCTGTTTTTAATTCAAGTAAGGACTGCAGACATTCAATTTTTAAGTAGTTCCTACTTTTGCTACCAAACGCCACCGTCAAGGACAACTAGTTCTGAACTTGGTTACTAGATGCCACCGCAGTCGGCTCCTGGCGACGAATGTTGGAACCTAAGAGCATTAGTCAAATCTGACCTATAGTTTAGCTTCACACAAGTGTAATTATTAGTGAAAGGTTCTTTTACATGCCATAAATGTATGACATGGGACCGCCGGCTTTACTTCCCCTCCGAAGGAAGGCTTACTGAAGGATTTTTAACGCTCATAAAAAATCCGACGACTTCGCTCGGGTTTGAACCCGCGACATTGGGCATAGAAGCTCAGCATGCTACCAACTACGCCACTGAAGCCGCCTATATTGAGTGTAACTGCTGTTGTATTACTATGTGTTTTTAATTTATTTGCTGGTCTCAAAAATAAATTTATATTGAAAATCCAGCTAACATAAATGTGGAATTATTATGGTTATCTATGTATTAAAAATCTTGTCTTCGGTGAGCTATACACGATACAGGTACAATATGCTCTTGACTAATCTGACAGCATCGGAATGCTCCTGCCAACGAGTCCCAACAGAATCAAATGATACCAGTGTCATACTTGTAGAATTACTGTGTGTCCACTGGACTCCCAACAGGGAACCAGCCCCTTAAATAGTATAGTCCATATGTCACCTTAAATAAGTTATTAGAATAAACCTTACCGCTTGTCCACCTTCACTACAAACTGACATCATTTTAAATCACCAATCTTCATATCATCAAATTCCAGCTCCAGTCGCCCGGCTGCTGTTAACGAGTCCTCGCCACCTTTTTCTGTCCATGAATAGTTGGTCTTCAAGAGTCCTTCTCCAGTCTAGCCCTTTTGTCTTAAAGATCATCCTTGATTTGGTCCATCCATTTCTTCTTTGGTCTTCCTACTGGTATTTTTACTGGGATAATCTTGTTGAAGTAAGCTTTTAGTGTCCTCTCAACTCCCATTCTTTGAAGATACCCATACCATCCTAATTGTTGCTTCTGCAAATATTTTGTAGCACTGATACCTATGCCAGCCTCTGTCCTGTTTGTTTCATTTCTTACTTTGTCTCTCCTTGTCCTTTGAACCATTGTTCTTATAAATTTCATTTTGGATGCCTGGATCCTACTTTCTTCTCTTCTGGACAGGGTGCATCCTGGGCACTTTATTATCCCACAGCAATGTTCTAACTTATGCATAGAAGGTGGCTGCTATTTGTTACTTCACTGTTGCTGTTATTATCCTTACTCAAGTGTGCCACCAAGATATTTAAATTAATCAACAATTTGTAGGGGCTGATTATTCAAGTAAATAGTTGCATTAGACAGTCCTGTTGTCATCACTGCTGTCTTACTTTTACTTATTTTCAACCCATATTCCGTGAACAGCTTGTCCCATGCATCCAGTTTTTCTTGTACCTCCCTGGCACTTTCTCCCCAAATCATGACATCATCTGCAATCTTTATATCCTTAGCCAAATAACAACTCATGTCATAACTTATAATAAACCCCCCAAACCCTGTGGCATCACTGCCCATGTAGGCCTTGGCCTACTAAGCAACCGCTGCCCAGCCATTTGTCCTGCAGATTGTGGGGTGACGCGTGGTCAGCACATTGAGTCCCCTCGGCCATAATTCTTGGTTTTTGTGACCGAGGCGCTACCTCACTGTCAGACAGCTACTCAATTGTCCTCACGTCAGTTTCTAAAATCCCTGACAGAGCCGGGAATCAAACCCAGGACTTCCGGGTAAGAGGCAGGTACTCTACCCAAACACCATGGGGTCAGCACGTACAGTAACTTATAATGAGACTCCTAATTCAAGAATAATATTGTTTTTTTGTTATTCTTGTAGACTGCATATTGTATCTATTACATATTATCTGATATAATTGGCACAAGATACTGCCATTTATAATTGATCTACTCTGATGTTATTTCAGCATGATTTTAAGACTGCTTCAAAAGTAAATAAGCTATGTTGGCAACATTTATTACAGTTAATAAATTTTCTTTGAAGAAGTTGCATAACTCGCCTTACATGGCACTCTTGCTTAGCTGGGCAGAACTATCAGTGCTTTTAGAAACAAGAAATGCTGCCACATTTGAATATACAGTATCTTACCAAAGTTTAGTGAACAACTGCCTCTTTTGATCCATTTCATCTCGTCCCATTTACCAAAATGTGTATATATATGAATAATCCTTAATACAGCAGCTACCATAATGTGATGTATGTATTCATCAATTGTAGATATATTCCCCATGTATAGGTGTTAACATGATCAATGTAAAATGAAGGAGTAATATTGTAAATTGATCTATATATATATATTTGTGAGGTTTTATATATATATATACAGTATGTTAATGTAATCCTCAACAGTTGTCTGTTTCTTGATGGATTCAGTAATATTAGGAATTATTTTTTCATGTATAGTGTACATATAAACCAATTTAATGAGATGTCAATGTAATTTTGAAAGGGCGGCATTGCAGTATTAACAATACTTGGTGAATTGCCAGGACCATGTTTTATTTAACCAAACTAACTACCTCGTTCATACTTGAAGGTAGAAGTTAGTTTGGAAGTGTTTTTTAGTAATTGTTCAACTACCAGGAATTGGCACAAATTTGAAAGAAGTATATTTTGGAGGGGGAATAAAGATTGTTAACTAAAGTGGAAGTGTTTTCTTGTTGGTGACTTCACTGCAGTAATGCATAGCCAGAACATTATTTTATTGTTAAGATACTAACATATTTTAAAATATGGAACAGTTGAATTATTTACCCAAAATATATGATTTTATTTGAAATAAATTGAATGTAAGTAACTTTCTTAAAACCTGTTTTGCTCCATGTTTTATCAGTTCTAGCTCTCCATTCAGTGGTCCAGAAACCTCTCCTTGAGATGAGTCCAGACTCTATAGATGAGTGGAGTCAAGCCCCACCATTGGCTATCCTTAAAATGGTTTTCCATTTTCAATTCCAGACAAATGCCAGGATTGTACCTTCTAATAGGCAATGGCCGCTTGCTTCCAATTTCTTGCTCAGTTTTTCATCTTAATTCACCTCGTCACCTTAAATAAGTTACTAACAGTATAACCTTATCATTTGTCCGCCATCACTACAAACATTGTAATTTCATACTGTTAAGTTGATTCAGGGTTGTATTCATTGTTGCCACACATGTTTCAAAGTCACCATGTTGGCAGACACTGGAACTGTTCTGTATAACGTATTGTGAAAGTTGGCAGCCATGTGCTGATCACCTGTTGCTGCAACATCATTCCGCGTTGTCAATCTTCACACCATTAGCCAGAGAGCAACACATAACATAACCTATAAAGTAACAGCTATTGAAGAATACCGGTAGGGAAACATTTTCATTTCGCGTACTGTAGACTACATACCGTATTCTTTCTAGAGTAAATCCTGCCTTCATCAGAATCTTTATTAAACGGAAATATTTGAAGGTCCCATGACCTCAGGGGTGAAAAACGTAAATTCCCTCAATTAAACGGAAACTGTGTTACGCAGACAACATAAATCAAAATATGCATTTTAACGGAAAATATCCAAGTTCTAGAATGCAGTGCTTAGAATAGTTCCAGGCACCCTTTAAAGACCTATCTTAGTCTGCTAGTAACATGGAGAATTGAAGTGCAAGATCAGCTCAGAATAGCATAATGTGAAAGTTGATAGGTTCAACATGGGGAGCGAACCCTCAGGTTCTACGTTCAACAGCTTTGGGACTTTGCTTCGCAGCAGGGGAGTACGATCATCAGTGTGGGGAGCATCTGCCCATACCAAGCAAGTGGACATAGCTCTTAACGAGTCCACCCGTATTGTCACTGGATGTCTGAGACCTACTCCAGTGCAGAAGATCTACCCTCTTGCTGGCATTGCACCTCCAGCCATTCGACGCGAGGTGGCAGCAGAGAAAGAGAGACAAGAGCTTGAGACAGATCCCAGACATACTATGTTCAACCACAAGGTGACCACTCCTCGCCTAAGATCCAGGAAGAGTTTTATTAAGAGAACAGTACCCCTCCATGCCAAACCAGATGTCTGGTGTGTGTCTCTGGAAACAGTATCAGAGGGGTTTACTCCTAAAGAAGAACTGAGCAGTGGTAGTCATTTGCCTTATACCATCTGAAGGTCCTTAAACCGGATGAGAACAGGAGTGCCGTAGCAACCTTGTGAAGTGGGGTTATGCAGATAATCCAAGATGCGACTGTGGAGAAATCCAGACTCCACAACACCTGTTCACGTGCCAAGATCTGAATGACACCTGCAGCCAGAAAGACCTTATGTTGGCCACAGACTGAGGAATAAGAGCTGCAGAGTTCTGGAAAGGAAGAATTTAGTGTGTCTCCCGGACACTGAAATATAAATATATATATATATAGTTGATTCTGTAGCCAACAAATAATGTGTAAATGGGTCTTCCTTCTTTTTTTCTCCAACTTACACATCAAAGTGAACGACTAATTGCCTGCTTCCTGTTCCCCAAGCCTTTCCCAGTGTTCGCTTTAATGAGCTGTCAATCAACAAATGCCTGTCTTTGTCTCGGCCCTTGTCAATCAGCGTTGAATTCAGCTTTTAATTGAGCACATCTAAACTTACATAGTTCGGCAGCAGTCATTATGGCTTCCAAAACAACGAGTTTTGCTTGATTTAACACGAGAGTAAAAGTGATACAGCAATGTATTAATTCGTTGCAGAAATATATAAATACAGCTTTCAATAAGCAACTGTACATACTGTACATCATTTTATTTTTTCTCAGTATGTTCATTATTTAATAATTTTTGCATTAGGCCAACTTCCGGAAAACATTCTTTAACGGAAAAATTTGTGAGTCAAGTTTGTTTCCGTTGAAGGTAGGTTTTACTGTACCACATATTATTGTATATGGTTTTGCACAAGATATGCCATCTAATTGACATACGGTACTGTTATGTTATTGCAGCATACTTTTGAAAGTAAACAAATGAGCTGTCTCAGATAGTGGGGTCATGTGACGAGAATAGGGGACAAGAGGTTAAATGAGTTCGGCAGAGGTAGACCCAGGAGGTGATGGTTAGATTCAATGTTGAATAATTTCAAAGTGAGAGTTGTAGAAGCAAAGGAGGCTGCTGATAAGCCATCGTGGAAGCGATCTGTGAATAAACTGCATTCTGAAAGGCAAAAGAGTCTAAAATGAAAATGTATGTAATGTTGGAGGCATAGACACAGACAATAACTTTTCTTCAAAAAAGGAAAATACAATCCCTCCTCCTCCCCCCCCCCTTCTGTGATACCACAGTCCATGAACAGCCTTGGCCTATCAAGCAACTCCTGCCCAGTCATTTGGCCTACAGATTATGGCACATTAATCTTGGTTTTCCTGATCGGGGTGCTACCTCTCTGACAGCTATTTAATTGACCTCACAAGGCTGAGTGCACACCATTCCAGCTTCTAAAATCCCTGACAGAGCCGGGAATCGAACCCGGGGCCTCCGGGTGAGAAGCAAGCGTGCTACTCCCAACTCGCTATTCTTCAAAGAATAGTGGTTATAGTAAGGTGATGCCAACCATAATCTCTCATTAAATCAGCATCATGAAGGACATCCAGCTATAAAAAGCATTGCTACATAGAAATTAATGCATCTCATTCGTGATCCTGTAGAAAAATTAATAATAATAATGGGTTGGTTGGTTGGTACCTTAGTTTAGGGACTGCGACAACGCGGTCGTGTAGCCCCGTGTACTTTGGGTGTGTGTAGAATTTGTCTGATAACCGGTGTTAATTGTGATGGCTGTATTAGTGTGTGTTATCTGTGATTCAGATAGAAGGACTGCAGACGATTAATTTTTTCAAGTAGTTCCTACTTTTGTCACCAAATGCTGCAGACGCGGCTACTAAATGCCATCGCAATCAGCACCCGGTGGCGAACGTTGGAACTAATAGAGCGTTATCAAACTAACCTACAAATGTTTGCTTCCACAAGTGTAAGTAGTGGAAGGTTCTTTTTCATGCCATAAATCTATGACGTGGGACCGCCGGCTTTACTTCCCCTCCGAAGGAAGGCATACTGAGGGATTTTTAACGCTCATAAAAAATCCGCCGACTTCGGCCGGGTTTGAGCCCGCGATCTTGGGCATAGAAGCTCAGCATGCTACCGACTACGCCACCGAAGCCGCTAAATGGGTAGGGTTACAACATGTTTCACTCTACTTGGGTGCATCATAGACCTCCTCCCGTACGAAAATACAAATTGCCATTAAAATGTTTTTTATTCTTTCTTTAAATATTGTCATTTGTTTAAAACTGCCTTGGAGGGGTGCTTTTTTGAGGCCCTTTTTTTTTCTTCAACGCAAACTGTGCTCAGTCATTTGGTCGAAAACAAATGAAATTTAGAGTTGCCCCCTTTGATCGAGTAACCCTGTGCAGTCCGCACCCGTCTAGTGACGCTATTAGTGTTTATTCATTTTAGGACAGAAGTATTGACCAGCTGATTACACACACACAAAATTGACTGTCATTACCAAAACTAGCTTCTCTACTCTTTAATCATATCAATAAACTATTTCATCACTTTGAACACATTGTGTGACAATATGATGACAGCCACAAGAAATCCATCATGGAAGGGAATGTTGAAGGTGAGTAGACAATAGGGAGATTTCAACATGACAGACAGGTCACGTGAAGACTATCACTGGCTTGTCTTTTCAGTGTGAACTGAGGAAAGCCAAGATTAATTCAGGATGATGCTGGTAGACCACATTAGAAACATGAAGACAAAACCAGTAGGGCCATGAGGCATAGACATGAGCAAAATAGAAAATTATGATTCTTCTATCAAAATACTAGAATAAGAGAGGAGTATTATTCTATTACCGGTACTTTAAAAATAAATAATATGAAATACAGCAGATTTGCCCAGGTGTTGAGTACCATTGGACGGCTGACATACTGCTACATAGAAATTAATTGCATCTCATTTGTGATCCTGTAGAAACAGGAACACTAATAATGAGTAGGGTTACGAAAATTTCACCCTAGTAATTGGAAAGGAAGGATAGAAATAATATAAACACATGGAAGGTAGATGTGGGTAGAGGGAGAAACAAAGACAAACGAGAACCATCTGCACAGTCGAACACTGCTATCTTTGGAGAGCTATTGAAATGCCCACCAATTAAGTCGGCTGTATCCGTTTCTCCCTCCATCTACCTGTGATTGTGTTCATCTTCCTTCCCGTTTCTCCTGTCCTGTATACCGATACCAGAGGTATTTTTCTATATGAACCGCTGAACTAGAATTAGATGAAAATATCCCCTTGGACCTTTTTTCACAATCTTGGTCTGTAAGGCAAACTATCATTGAACTTTCGTGGCAACCTCTAGATAGGTTATGAATATTCACGAATGGGAATGTGATGTTATTTCCGTCTGAGCAGATAAATTATCAATTAATATGATAAAATTGGTCCGGTCAACTCAAACATAAAATGCCAGTGTGCCGTTGGGCTCGTCGGTTGATACAGACTTGTGGCGGTTCTTGATATGGCGCAATGAACCCCCATTAAATTTGGCAATATATTTAGCATTTTGTCCCTATACGTAACAGAAATATTTGTCAGAAAACAGCGCGGAGTTCAAATGCAGTTAACGAGTGCGAAGAAGTGAAGCCGGCGCAAGATCTGGTTTGAACCCCCAATCTTTCCTGCAGAGAATAGGCGAGTAAGGTAGAGCGAAGGCATGGTACATGTAGCGGGGGTTAGAAGGGAAGGGAACAGTGGATACAAGCCAAACTTGTATTCATCCTAAACGCATGCGCAGTAAGATTGCTGAATTCGTTCGTTAATCCAGCGACACAAGCCCTTCAAGGTTGCGGAAAAGGTATACACTCCACCACATCTTGACGTGTTTGTAAATAAAATGCGGCCAATGTGAACATACAGCAAAAGTGCTCACCAGGGGCGCTTTTGAAAGGGTGCTTCTTGGCTGCCACATTAGACTGTTTATATGCTTCCGTAATTTATCCATGAATTTATCTATATAAAGTAAACTACCTAGCTATTTATTGTATTTGAAGGCTAATTAAATAAACGATTCAGTTAGATTGAAATAATACCAATAAAATAGCGGAAGAAGGTGTCTTGTTAGTTGTTATGCTCCGGAGATATCCATCTCACTACTGTAGTCCCACTATTTTCTCAGGTTTAAGTTAGTCACTCTGTCAAGTGCTGGATCGTAACTAACTTTCAGTATTTCCTTGTGCCTATTAAGTGCGTGAAATTGGTGACTGTGTGATTAGATTGTTTTGTCCGCGTTCCCCAGGGGCTCACATCTAGTGGGACGTGGATTGGCGACCACGGGACCCCAGCTGAGTCTGGCATTGCTTCCACTTACTTATGCCGGGCTCCTCACTGTCTTCTTTCCTGTCGACCTCTCTTGGTCAACTCTTGTTGTCTTTCAACCCTGACGGTATTAGGGTATCCGAAGCCTCTGGAGTCTTTTCCTTTCCTGCCTTCATTGGCCCTTCTCTCACCTTTCCTGATCCCTCATTCTTCGTGGAATCAGCCTTCTTTTCATTATAGTTCCTTTTCTCTTTAGGATTCCTGACCTGTTTTTATGAATTGGCTCCCGGTATCTCTAAATTACATTTTGTGAGTTTTTTTTAACTCGACCACATTTTGTAAGTTTTTTCAATCTACATTGCACTTTGTAAGTATTTTCGACCTAAACTCCATTTTGTAAGTATTTTCAATCTCAATTAAATTTTGTAAGTACAGTAGTTTGAATCGCGGGCTTCCACATATTGTGAGTATTTTGAATCTACCATACATTTTGTAAGCATTTTCAAATTCAATTGCATTTTGCAAGTATTTTGAATTTCAATTGCACTTTGTGAGTATTTTGAATCTGAACCGGCCTTTTTCAATCTCACTTGCATTGTGTATTTACAATTCCAATTGCATTTTGTAAGTATTTTGAACCTCACTTGCATTTTGTACATATTTTCAATTTCAATTGCATTTTGTAAATATTTTGAATTTCAATTGCATTTTGTTGAGTATTTCGAATCTACATTGCATTTTGTAAGTAATTTGAACCTAAACTACATTTTGTTCGTATTTTTCAATCTAAATTCCTTTTATGAGTATTTTCCTTCTAAATTACCTTTACCTTTTATAAGTATATCCATTATTCATTTTGTGAGCCTTTTCAATCTGATACTCGATTGCTGCAAAATTTGAAGTGTTGCATGTTCTTATCCAGGCTCATTACCAGATGGAGCCTGTCATACAGGTGCGTGTTTGTGCGTGTGTTTGAGAGAGACATGGAGACAGAAAACTTTCATCTTCACTAATAATGCTGATCCAGGGTTCAAGTTCTGGTTGAGGCAAATGATTTGAACTCACTGTGTTTGAAATCGCTCATTGTAATGTTCATAACTACACTGGTCAAAACAATTAGGGGATCAGGTGAGATATCATACACAAGATACATATGGTAACGTCTTTTATTCAGAGTTCGGTTACAATTGTAATTTCTGTGTGCTACAGTATGATATTGTGCTGTCCCAACTCTTTAATGAAGGTTTACATAGCGTTTACTTCGAGCGAGGCACCATGGGGCTACCATAATAGTGAAAAAGTCATTCTCGTTGCCCTCTAATATGGCGTGTGATGACCTCGGACGGCCAGGACAGTTGCACACCTGCGTGGTATGGACAGTATGAGGTTATTAATCAGCTCTTGAGGGATATTTGGCCATTCTTCCATGAGTGCAATATCCAGCTCGGCAACCGTTGTGGGAGGTCCTGGTCTGGCTGCAATGCGTCTGCCAAGTGCATCCCAGACATGCTCAATCAGGTATAAGTCCGGTGGACCAGCAGGCCACTCCATTGGTTCAGTGCCCTCGTCGTCAAGCATGTTGTCCAGCAGTGCAGCTCTATGGGGACGTGCGTTACCGTCCACCAGAATGAAACCATCGCCTATGGCACCAGCGTAGGGCACAACAAACGGTCGAAGGAGTTCGTCTCGATACCTCTGAGCATTCAAAGCGCAATTCTGAACGACATAGAGGTCCGTATGTCCGCCAATACTGACTCTTGCCCACACCATTCGCCCACCACCATGATATGGTGCTGTTTCCTGCACATAAGCGGGATTGTTCCGAGTTCCACGTTCACTCCAGTTGAGGGAACGACGAAAGTCCGGCTGAACACAAAATCTTGACTCATCTGTGAACAAAACCCGGTGCCATTCGTTATGACGCCAATCCTGATGTTCCTCCGCCCAGGTTCTGCGGGCTAAACAGTGGCGTGGTTTTATTGGGACACACACCATAGGCCTCCATGCGTAAAGGCCACTTTCCCGAAGGCAATTTCGGACTGTTGGTGTTGATATTGCGCGTCCTGTTGCCGCCTGGAGGGTGAGTTGCATTCAGCCTCCTGTCTCGGCGGGCTATTAACCGGAGATAACGGTCATCTCTTGCTGATGATAACCGTGGACGACCTTGGCCTGGCCTTCTTTTAACGGTTCCTGTTGTCTGAAATCGCGTCCAGGTCCTGGAAATTACACTTTGGGACACTCCATTAGCTGCAGCCACCTCCCTCTGTGTCTGTCCCGCTTCCAACCTTCCTATGGCTCTCCATGCCATACCTTCGGGTAAGTCATGTTGGTGTTGCATTGCACTACCTGCTCACTACACCATCTGAACCCAACTGCTTGTGGCATTCGTTTGGTAGAGTAAACACACGTCCACACCAACCCCCTCTGCAGCAACTTTCAGTTATTACCACTATCTCGGTTGCCGTATTGTTGTTGTCTCCACTCCGTAGAACCGACAAGAAAGACGACGAACCATTTTAGGTCATTCTGCCGATGACAATACGTCAGAACCTAGATATCTCAACTGATCCCCTAATTGTTTTGACCAGCGTATCTGTACGAAGTTTGAGGTACCACATGTATACTGTTTATCTTTGTAGTAGATTAAGGGTCCGCCATTTGAAGTGAGTGCTTTTTTCTATTGAACCCCCAATCCAGAAAGTCACGAGCCGCCACTGGTACAGACACACGTCACCAATACGCGTGGCTAGCACATACTGAGAAGGCCATCACAAGACACAAAATACAAGTAGTATTGACTTCACAAGCGATGCCAATGTGCTACGGAAGTCAAGCTCCCTTTCATAAAACAAAAACCTTACCTTGGCAATCCAAATAGGTTATGAATATTCCCGAATGGGAATTGGCATCACTCGTGACGTCAATACTACTTGTATTTTGTGCCTTGTGATGGCCTTCTCAGTATGTGCTAGCCACGCGTATTGGTGACGTGTGTCTGTACCAACTGACGAGCCGAACGGCACACTGGGGTGAAACGCTGGCATTTTATGTTTGAGTTGACCGGACCAATTTTATCATATTAATTGATAACCTCTAGATGATTACAGAAAGGAAGCTCAGTGTTCATGCTGTTCTTGTGCTACACGGCCAGAGGCATGCAATAGGCTCCATCAGCTAGTTCTAGCTAGCGACTAACAACTGGCTCATATCCCACAAGTCTCGGAGCATTTAACCCACTGAGACAGCTTGCAAGTTGTATGTTAGTTGGCTCGTATCACACGGCATACTGGGTCGGGATTCAGCTCATGAGTTGCATGCTAGATCGTGATCGTGTCTTGGTGTATTTAACTCATGAGTTTAAATACGATCGCACTAGCTTTCAGCCTACAAGCTGGATCATATCCTACGAGACGTTGAGTCACCAGATGTCTCGGTGTATTTAACTCTCCAAGTCGGGATACAGCTCATGTTAGCTCGCAACCCACAAGCTAGCTCGTATCCCATGAGATGCTAGATTACCAGTTGTTTCGGAATATTTAACCTACTGAGTTCAGATACAGCTCGCACTAGCTTTCAATCCGCATCTAGCTCATATCCTACGAGATGCTGGGTCACCAGTTGTCCCAGTGTATTTTACTCACCAAGTCAGGATACAGCTCATGTTAGCTCGCGACCCACAAGATGACTCATTTCCCATTAGATGCTTGGTCACCAGATGTCCCAGTGTATTTTACTCATCAAGTCGGTATACAGCTCATGTTAGCTCACGATCCACAAGCTGGCTCATATCCCGCAAGATGTTGGGTCACCATATATCACAGTGCATTTAACTCAGTTAACCACGCTCTGCTACCAACTTACTGTATCCCCATTTGGGTTGGAAAGACATCCAAACTGCGAGCAGAAGCAACAGTATCATTTTCCTGCCTCAATACTCTGCTACGGAAGAGACAGAATCAGGAAAGATGGACAAATCCAGGAAGTGGGAGGCTGGGCTAGACACGAGGTCCGAACGACCCGCTGGGGATTGCTCAACAGGAACTGGGGGTAACAAATAAAATGTTTTAAAAAAGATACTCTTATTTTCTAGAAAAACACAATGCCCGCAGGTTATATCAGGCAAAGTGTTAATCAACATCAAATAACACATATCCTAACTGAAATCAAACCCCGGGAGGACAATGAAAAATACCCTAACTTGTACAAATAAGAATCAAAATAATTAAAATAACGATGTCGCGAGCAAAATCCCATGGAGTAGTATCACAGACCGAACTCCAGAAGAGAACGCGCATCACATGAAGCACATTGTACATTTTAGCACACCATGTGCAAAAATTACAATCACCTCAGATGGTGAAAACACATAAAAATTAAAATAATTAAGTTGAAATTAATGTAGCCATCACATTCACTTAAATGAAGACAAATAACTTCCCATACATTCAGAAGAAGATCAGAATAACACCAACAAACAATAATGTTCCCGGAGCAGCTCTCAGGCACATCGGCCCAGCACCAGAGCTTGGTAACAACAACAAAGAAGCATGGCTACAATCGGGCTGCTGTGATACATACGGCGTGGCTTGGACAGAGGTCGGAGTTCAATTCCAGGCTCTGCTAAGAAGTTTAATTCTGGTCTGTGTAGAGGTGGGTTTGATTGGCGTATCCCCTCCTTTTCTTCATGATGGCAAGCTGACAGTCCACCTCACCCATCCTGGAAGTGATTTTCCATAGTTTCCCACTTCTACCCCAGGCAAATGCAAATCGTGAACTCAAGCGACGGTGCTGCCGTTATCTGGAACTAGCGTAAGGGTGATGGAAACATAAACAAACAGATGCTATAACATGTGATTTGAGTTGATGGGTGTGGTCTTCTCTCGTTTTTTTCAGTTATTTTCATAATAATTGAGGCTAAAAGATGACTTATATAATTGCTCAGTTCCGCTGTGCTCTTCAAATTCAACAATTGCCACATCAATACATAACTTTCACAAAAAGAAAGCATTTCAGACGGAATGGAATCGATTACTTCGCATCACAAAACCAATTGTATATGAGTAGGGGGGTAGTGTTACTTTAAACCCAACCGGCGTTGCTCGGGCGGCGTCCATGTAAAATAATTAATATTTCACGAACCAATGAACGGATTTTGACATATGAGGTGTCGTAGGACTTGAGGTGACGCCCCATTTCTTATGGAGAACTTATTTCCTGCCAAAATAAAAACTACCCCTACTAGGGGGTGAAATAGTAATTTTTAGTAAACGTTATTTTCCATGTACAACATGCATGCAATGCAATGCTATGATGTAATTAAACATTGTTCCACATGAAACACATAAGAGCTGGATGTCATTATGATTGATTTTGTATTGGTTTCGTACGCATGTGCGCTTGGCGTTTATGTTAGAGTGCGGGATTTTTAAATAATTATTTATGGATGAGTTATTTTAAAAATATCCAAAACTAATAGGTCATCGGCTTTTAAATATCTTGTGAACCAATAAGGCTAGGCACTTGTATGTGGTATCGTAGGACACCCAGTTTTTTAATGTATTTTCAATTTTTGTCAAAAGGGCCCAACTACTCTTTTGTTAATATTTTCTGAACCCCTGATGAGATTTTGACAAATGGAGTATTCTAGCACTTGGGGTGACGCTCTGTTTTTGAATGTATTATTCATTTTTATCGAAAGGGCCTAACTGCACTTTGGTTAATATCTCGCGAACGAATAAGGCTAGAGACTTGTATGAGGGGTTGTAGGACTTGAGGTAACGCCCTATTTTTGAATATATTATTCATTTTTGTCAAAAGTGCGTAACTATACTTTTGTTAATATCTCGCGAACGAATAATGCTAAGGACTTGTATGAGGGGTTGTAACACTTGGGGTAACGCCCTGTTTTCGAATTTATTATTCATTTTTGTCAAAAGGGCCTAACTGCACGTTTGTTTATATCTCGCAAACGAATCACGCCAGGGACTTGTATGAGGAGTTGTAGGACCCAGGGTGATGCCCCCTCTTTTCCTATAGCCCCCTAATGCAACCAAAGGAACTAAAACTAACAGGTCATGGGCATTTTAATATCTCGCAAACCAAGAAGTCTAGAGGCGAGTGCTTAGTGTCCAAGAACTTGGGGATGACGGCCCCCTTTTGAATGTTGTATTTATTTTTCTAAAAAAGGGGGGCCCTAACGCCAAACATGTTGAAAAAAATAATTTTTAAAACATTTTTACCTGTTTAAACTATTAATGAACAGTGGTTGTAGATAGAGAGACGGTACCTCTGAGCGTGTGTTTCAACGAACCTTTCGCCGGCCACGGTGGTGGTATCCCAATAGAACAATCGCTATTTTGATGGGACAGCAGAACGGCAGGGCGAAGGTTCGTTTTCTGATTTTTTCCTATGGCGGATGGATGGAGGCTAATATTTGAAAATATGTTATGCGTGCTAAGATTTTTTTACGCCTGAAGGGGATCATTAACATGTTAGTAAACGGTTATCAGTGACACGGCTCTGTGGCATTGATGCATGTTCATAGGCCAGCAGACGGTTGTAGGATATGAAGCTATAACATTTTGGTTGACTAAGCGAAGTCAAAGAAGGCAAGACATGAGTTGCGGGCCACAGTGGTCGTGCCCCAATGGATTAATTGATATTTTGCGAACCATTGATCGCAGAGGCATATACAACGCTTTTTTAGGGTATTCATTTTTCTGATATTTCCTATGGTGGACTCATTGATTGAAATAATCCAAAACTGCTAGGGCATGGACCTGAGATTTTATAAACCGATCATGGGATTTGGACACAGATGGTCCCCCAGGACTTGACATGACGCCCTCCTTTTTTTATGGCTTACGAATTTCCTGAAAAGACCCAAAACATCAAGATCATGGACTTTTTTTAAAAATATATTGCAAACCCATAATGTTAGATGTTTACTATGAGTGATGAAACCTAGCTAGTTAGAGAAAGATAGGCTACACGTATGGTGACTGACACGTCTTTGACCATTGAAACTTGTTTTTAGACCTGACCTCAGTACATAGGAAGTATAGGTTTCAGGCATGGCATGACGAACGGTTTACACAAAATCCAATTTATCGATTCAAGAATTAAGAGTAGACTATCTTTAATTGATTGGTTAAAGAGGGTAGCTGAAAGAACAAAATGGTGACTACACCAAACTAAACTGAAACAAGCCGAATCAAACCCAACAGGACCAAACCTAAACCAAAACTAATCGACAACATGCTAAGGGCTTAAGTGTAAAACTTGTGGGTGGATGCTCTCATTGGCGATGTCCAAAGGAAAGGGATAACGCTCTACCTTTACAGGGTAAGGTAAAGCTAGCGCATGGTGCTAATGCACATACCCAAGTACATGGAGCACACTCAACTATCCCATGCTGTTTTTATGGGTTGACCGTTAAAACTTGCTCAGTAGTTATTAAGCAAGATGGTTGCTACGCAGAGCAAGCTTTAAGTACTCTAGGCTAATAATATTTATACAAGCACTCGCAACAAACTAAAGTAAACTGTTTTTCTGGCAGTGCTCAGACAGTAGGCAGATGAAAGAAATGCATCGCTAACAGAAATACAATCATTTCCGGTCGTCTAATGTTACCAGCTAACCATTTTGTGCTGCTGTGGCAAGCACTCGCGCCTCTTGCACTGCAGATCTTAACTCGATTTCCAGCTTTGAGGCCTAAAACAAATCAAACTAAGAAAGAAGGGCAAGGTGGTGCAGTGGTTAAGCTGTTAACCTTTTCACTAAGTTATACCAGGGTTCGATTTCAGGTTAATATGCAGGTCATAAACATATTTAAAAAACGCAGAGATCATCATCATCATCTTGCACAGTTTCCAGCCACTGGCCGGGTCTGTTTGGAACACAAGCCTCTCCAACGTCTTCTGTCTTCCCACCATCTCTCAGCCTCCACCCTTGTCCAGTCTTCTCCTCTCTTCTTCACGCTTTCTTCCACCCCCTTCAGCCACCTGTCTCTCGGTCTTCCCCTCGGTCTCTTTCCTTCCCACTTCGTCTCATGTACTCTCCTGGGTATCCTCTTCTCCTCCATTCGTTTTACATGTCCATACCATCTAAGTCTAGATTTCTCTATACCATCCTGTAATGGTTCCTCCTTCATTAATTCTCTGGTCCTCTCATTTCTTATTCTGTCCATCTTTGTAGCTCCAATACTGCTTCTCAAGAACCTCATCTCACTGGCCTGTATTTTGCTCTTCTCCCTTCCTTTCATAACCCAGGTCTCCGAGGCATACGTCAGGATAGGGACATAGTACGTCCGATATATGATCTTTTTGCTGTTCTGAGGGACATCCTTGCTCCATAACATGCTTCTCACACTCCTCCGAAATGCTTCTGCCTGCCTCCCCCGCTCATTTATTTCTCTATCGTTTCTTCCATTATCTTGTATCAGGCTACCCAGATACTTAAAACTCTCCACTTTCTTCAGCTGTTCCCCACCAATTGTTATTCCCGTGGTGGTTCTTTCCTTCTTCCTTGTTGTGATCACCATCTCACTCTTATTTATGCTAAATTTCATCCCATATCCTTGTATTATTCCTTTCCACACGTCCAACTGTTCCTGTACCTCCTCCTCCTTGTTTCCCCAAATCATCAAATCATCTGCAAACACCATTGCTTTCATCTTTCCGTCCCCAATTACTTGTGCCACTCGGGTCATTATGTCATCCATCACCACAATGAAAAGTAACGGTGACAGTGCACTTCCTTGTTTCAGGCCGTTTCTTTGTTCCAACCAGTCAGATCTCTCTCCTCCCACTTTCACACAGCTCACGCTTCCCTTGTACATCTCCTTTATCCTCTTTATAGTCCATTTCTCTACTCCTCTATCCTCCAGGGACTTCCATACTTTGTTTCTGCATACACTGTCATATGCTTTCTCAATGTCCAGGAAGGCCATCAGTAGATCTGTTCCATACTCATAGTGCTGTTCTTGTAACTGCCTTACAGCAAAAATCAAATCCACTGTGGACCTTCCTGCTCTGAAGCCATGTTGTTCTTCCCTCATCCCTCCTTCTATCCTTGTCCTAATTCTCTTTTCCAAAACTTTCTCGAAGATCTTTGCACAATGACTCATCAGTGTTATTCCCCGATAGTTTCTGCAATCTGTTCTACTACCTTTCTTGAAGATCGGGACAATGATTCCTTTTTTCCAGTCCTCTGGGGTCTTCCTTTCCTTCCATGCTGTCCTCATCACTCGGTACAGCCACTGTATCCCCACCTCTCCTGCTGCTCTCACCATCTCCACACTCAACTCATCCACACCCGGTGCCTTCCCTCCTTTCATCTTGTTCACTGCATCTTCCACTTCTTTCCATGTTAAGTCCTTTTCTGTTTGCAGTTCATCTTCCTCTTCCCCGATTTCTTCCTCCTCACCATCTTTTCCATTTGGGTTCAGAAGTTCTTCAAAATATTCTTTCCACATTTTCTTCAGTTCTTCCCTATTTTCTATCTCTTGTCCCCTTTTATTCACCATTCTAACATAATCCGTAGGATCCTTCCGCCTCTTATTTTTTACCATCCCATACAGGACCTTTTTTGTACCTTCACTATCCTCCTCCATCATCTTTGTCCAGTCTTCCATCCACTTCCTTCTCTCCTCAGCCACCACTCTCTTCGCCTCCTTCTTTCTTTCCTGGTACTCTTCCCTTGTCTCTACCGTCCTATTTTGATACCACCTCCTAAAGGCTCTATTCTTTTCCCTTACTATATCTTTTGTCTTCTCATTCCACCATGGTGTTTCCTTCCACCTCTTCTTACTACTTGTCCTCCCACATACTGCTTCTGCTGCACCCACTAGTGTCTTCTTAAATCTAGCCCATTCCTCTTCCACCCCTCTTTCTTCATCTGTTGGAATTCCTTCCTTTACCATTTTGAGGTACTCGACCCTTCTATCCCCTTCTTTCAGTTTCCATATCCTTATACGTCTTTCCTGGTTCTCAGTCCCTTTCTTCTCCTTACTCCCTCTCAGGTTCATTACCAGTAATCGATGGTCGCTATCCAGGTTCTCCGATGGTATAACCTTGATGTCCGTGATGTTCTTATTTAGTTCTTTCTCATACAGTATATAGTCGACCACCGACTTCCTGGTCAAGTCATCACTGTACCATGTGATTGTGTGGCTCTCTCTTTTCTTAAACCAGGAGTTCCCAACTAGCAGGCTGTTCCTCTGGCAGAAGTCCAACAGTCTCTTTCCTTCCTCATTTCTTCCACCCCAACCCTCTGGTCCTAGAACACTCTCATAACCTTGTCTTTCTCTTCCTACATGGGCATTGAGGTCCCCCATAACAATCATATTTCTTCCTACCAGCTGCTTCTGCAATTCCTCTTCAAACTCCTCCTTCTCTTCAGAAGCGCAGCCTACTTGTGGAGCATACACTTGCACTATTTCTACGGTCTCTCCCCTCAGTGCTACTTTCACTTTCATCATCCTATCACTTATTCTCCTCACTTCTTCTTTTAAACCATCTCGTACTACTACTCCCACTCCATTCCTCTTTCCCTCTTCGTTCCCACTCCAGTACAGTCTATAGCCTTTTCTCAGTACTCTCCTTCCTTCCCCTTTCCACTTTGTTTCTGCCAATCCCAATAAATCCAACTTCCTTCTTTCCATCATATCCACTATCTCCTCCACCTTCCCCGTCAGCGTTCTTAGGTTTAAAGTTCCAAATCTTAGTCCGTGTGTACAGCCGTGTCGTCGTCTATTAAATCCATCCTGTCCGAGGCTCGTTCCATTTTTGAAAGCATTTGGTTTTATCCACTACTGGCTTGCTGGGCCTATCGTAGCTTCACCAGAGCCCCGTTAGCCGTCACTTTTCAGGGTTCCTGTAGGACCTTCACAGTTACCGTAACGGTCCCGGGGCACACGAAGTCCCCACTGTACTTCGCCCCTACAGGCAATCCCCTACTTTGTGCCGTTGCCCGTCTCCCACGACGTGGACGAGGGGTTGGACTTATGGGAGACTAATATGCAGGTCATAAACATATTTAAAAAACGCAGAGATAATGTTTAAAACTGATTACACTTGTCTCTCTTCAAATTATTACTTGGATTACATTACAAAGGTGTACTGGGTTTCATATACAGTTAATCCGTGTAATTTATTTTTATTTTTTATTTTAGACTTTAGATTTTAAAATTTATATTTCAGATTTTAATTTTGCAAAAAGATCAAACCATAATGTATTGACTTGAAATTTTCGGTAACTAATTATTAAATTATATTTTCTATATTATAATTTTTTAGATTTTAGAATTTAAATATTGGATTTTAGATTTTAGGTAATGACCAAACTAATATTGACTATTTATTAGACACTGGTATGTACATAGAAAGATGATTAGACTATATATTAAGATGAATTTTTAGGTCTTGACTGACCTTGAAATAAGAATTGACTAAGCAGACATGAGTTAGCTACCAACGAAACACCTTGGCGACTGTGTTATTGACCAGTGAGTAGGGTTTTAGAAAACTGTTTGCTATTTTGGGTTAACTACAACAGATGCTTGGACCTACTGAGAAACTATGTTTCCTAAACAAGACATTATACCAGAGACGATTAGGAAACTTAAGTAGTTCAGGGAAGGAAAGCATTTCTACAGAAAAGGAATCTGTGGACATTGAATATAGATTTGTCTGGAGTGTGGCACTTTATGAAAGTGAAACTTGGACCATTGGTGTAGCAGAAAAGTGGAGAATTGAAGTGTTTGAAATGTGGTGTTACAGGAGAATAATGAATATTAGATGGGTAAATAGGGTAACAAACAAAGAGGTATTAAGACGAGTGGAAGAGGAGAGATGTTTCTGGCAACTGATTATAAAGACAAGAGATAGGTTGGTAGGACACATACTAAGACACCCAGGAATCGCAAGCTTAGTTATGGAAGGAAGGATTCAGGAGAGGAAAAGTAGGGGAGACCAATGTTAGAAAATGTTAAATCGATAGACTAGGATGTAGGGTGTGGTAGCTATATAGAGATGAAACGATTAGCTCAGGACAGAGAGGCATGAACTGCTGCATCAAACCAGCCAAAAGACTGAAGACTCAAACAACCACATGTAGAGTTTACCAAAATAATGTTGTGTAACAGTAAATGCTAGACAACGAGCAGTGATGAATTACTAAAACCCATGACAAGATACCTGGGAGCTTTTCTAAACATATTTTAGGATGCCTTTAACCCTATATTAAACACTCAGATTACAAGACCCATAACTGCCATGTTATGAAAAACAAAACAAAAAATCTACATTTAAATACAAGCAAGTGGTTGAGTCAATGTACACTGGAAAATTGTCTAAACACTCAAGTGCACAGAACAAATTACATTATTAACTGTCAGGTTGAGCGAGTGGTTGAGACGTTTGACTTATGTTCAAATTTCCAGTACAAGGAAGCAAGGGTTCGAATCCCTTACCTGAAATAACTATTGCCTGGATATGTCTTGGTGGCAATGTATTATTAAGATACTCGGTACACAAACCATAGATAGAGTGTATTGTTTAAGCCCACTCTCTTTCTGAACATAGCTAGAGACTGTTGATGGTTAACAATGACATTAATAGTGGGGATAACAATTTAAAAAAACAGACAATACCCATACACTATTTTTATTTAATGTAAGTACTTGTACAATAGTTACATACAAAATACAACTCTCTTTTCACCATTACCATCTAGTTTTAATTTGATCCTCTTGCATTACTATCTCTTGCATATTAAGGGCAGATGACCTCGTAGTTTAGCCCCTTAAAACAACAATAACAATACCTTTTGCATAGTCTGTGATGTTGATGACTCTTGAAACGTGGAAGATGGATTAAACATAACTTTTACAACAGGGGTTAAACGTTGCTCAATAAACAATGCACTATTTTGAGTAGCAACATTTTTTTCTTGTACTAGCTTTTTAGCATTGTCATTTGTTGTTGACACTAACAGTGTTTCATCTGGAGCATCACATTGATGATGACTCACAATTAAAACCTCACTATTTCTACTTTTTAGATTGGCTCGACATTTTTTTGACCTCTCTTTTGAGCATAGCAAAAATATTATTCCTTTTGCATTTTGACGATTATAGTTATAAGAGTAGCCTTTATAGAGTGCACGTTGTTTACCTTTCTTAGTTGTAGTAAGTTTCATAGTAGCAACTAACCTGTTAGTATGATTTGCTCATTACAAAGGTTATAACTGTTCTGGTAATAGAATCATTTAGCGTTGGCTTTTATATTTAATATGTACAGTTTAAAGTGACAGGAAAAGTGATAGCAAAGCGGTAGAAAAGTGGTAGAAAAGTGATAGAAAAGTGGTAGCAAAGTGGTAGAAAAGCGGTAGAAAAGTGGTAGAAAATAGTATATGTATTGTTAAGACTTAGTTTTAGTGGTTACGTAGACCCAATACACAATAATTTTAGCACGACGAAGCTCTTGTTCAATTTCTTTGATTTCCCAATCGTGACGGGTATGCCCAGCTTGTTGTAAAGTATGCAAGTGCTGAAGCAGTTGAATTAGCTTACTGGGATTGTTCCAGTATACAAATTAACAAATGATTTTAGGTGTAAACAAAGCATTACCATTATTATCATCATCATTATGGTCATTATCATCATCATCATCATCACTATTACTATATAGTTATTTTTGATCCTCTTGCAATACCACCTCTTCCATAGTCTGTGTTGACTTTAATAGTGTTGAGGGTTTCTTAGACGTTGACAACTGTCCTAACATGACTTTTTAAGGACATGATTACTGATTTTGAACAAACACTGCACTATCTTGAGCAGCAATATTTCATTCTTGGACTTGTTTTTTTTACCTTGGTTAGAGTATTTTGTCCATTTAAATGTGTATTAATTTCAGATTCACAATGATGCTCGTTTGAAGTATGTACGTTGGAGTATTTTGTTTTAATCATTCCTCGACACTTTTTATATCGTTGTTTTGAACATCACCAAATAACAGTTCCATCTATATTGGATGTTTTTACAATACAGGAGGTATATCTTTATATTAGGCACATGGCCTACCATGGCTGGTTGTTGAGACTTCTATATCAACTAATACACATGAATTACATTTTAGTAAAGTTACGTCAGCAATAATAACAGTAAAATAAATGAAGTGGATAGATTTTTTTAAGGGTGGAATTTTGAAAGTACTGTCAAGAATAATAATTACATGAACAATGTTTTAGACTACAGGCGATTTTCACACACATTGCTCAATGTCTTGATTTATACTGAACACAATTTATAGTGATTATGATTTTTATTGACTGTGATTGATAGTAGCCACGGTTAGTAGGAGCAATTTATACTGGGTGAGTTTTATAGCACGCTCAATTTATAGTAGGTACGATTAGTAGAAGCGTTTGATACTAGGTGCATTTCATACTGATTATGATTTATGCTGAGATCGTTTTTTTTTACTGAAAGCGATTTCACCGGGCGTAATTGATAGCAGGCGCCATTTATACTCAACGCAATTGACAGTACGCGCAATTGATAGTAGGCACGATTATTGGTAGTAGGCGCGATTGATAGTAGACGAGTTTGGTGACATTTATACTGGGAGGGATTTATAGCGCTATATATATTACGAGCAGAAGTGCCCATTCTTCGAACGGTCTTCGGTATTAATAACCAGACGCAATCAATTGAGCTACTGTTGCAATGGTTGGAGACTTGGAACCTGTTTGTAGACAAAGAAAAATGATTAGTTAAAATATGCTCTGAAACTAAATTTACCTAACGTGTACATCCTGACGAGAAAATAAAATTGAAAACCTCGTAGACGAAACGCAATGCACGTCAAATAAAACTGACCTTCACTGTTGTGTCAAGTCCCCATCCAGAGGAAGACCCCTTTAATAAATTATAAAGGCTTGTGGTGGATGAATATTCAGGTTTTCTAGCCTCCAATGGCCCAAATTCCTAAAGGAAATAAAAACTATTTCAATTCCGGAATTTTTGAAAATAATGTTGCTGTTTGGAGATATAATAGACCTTCTGTACGACATAACACGCACTTAAGTCGTGAGAAAAAATCTAGGGTACCCCTTGAACCCCTTAAGCGCATTGATGAATTTTACAGTTTTAGTTGATTCCGTAATAACCATTTGCCATTTGCAAACATTCACAGAAATTTAATAAATGGATTGGCTTTACTTCTTGCAGAAATAGATGGAAAGATGGATGTCACTTTTTGAGATACTGTTGTCATGGTTACTGGCTTGCATTCCTTCATTAGTTTAATAAATGAAATTTGTTTTCAGGGAATATCTCAGAAACTCTTGGTTTTAGAGCCTTTAAATGCAGTTTTCGGGGACCCTTTACGGATATTTAGGGGCACCGAGTTTTATTTCTGACACCAAGGGGCTGAAAATAAGCTTTGTCTCGTCGTTATTGGCCGTATTATAATAATAATTATAATAATAATAATAATATAGCAATATAGGGATAGGGATATAATAGACCTTCCGTACCACACCCGCACGTGTAAATCGCGTGAAAAAATTTAGAGTACCCCTTGACCCCCTTAAGCGCATTATATGCCATTGATGAATTTTACAGCTTAATGTGGTTCCGTTATAACCTTATAGCCGTTTACAAACTATCTCAGTAATATAATAAATGGAATTGTATTGCGTCTTACAGCAATAGATGGACCTGTGAGATTCCGTTGCCATGGTTACCAGCTTGCATTCTTTCGTTATTGTATTAAATGAAATTAGTTTTCTGGAAATATCTCAATAACTGTTGGTTTTAGGGCCTTAAAATGTTGTTTCTCACATTGAGCGGCTGAAAATGAGCTAGGTTTCGCCCTTCTACGCCTATTTCAGCAAGTATTTTAAGGGGGTAGGACCACTTTTATGAGAGGTACAGAGAAGAGTTACATCATTGATTAGTGTCGTGCCTCTGAAGGATATGTGTACCAAATTTTACGTTGATCCACCCAGCCGTTCTCGAGTTATAAGGGAATAACTTTGTCCACAGACAGACAAACAGACAGACATACAGATAGACAGACAGACAAAAAAATTATTTTCGCGCGCATCCGTCATAAAACAGTAAACGCGTAAATAACGCAAATTTCCGTACAAATTCAGAAAAAACAGGCAAACTGTCATTTTTATATAGAGAGAGATGTTGGCTTACAATACACTAAGATTCTAACAAATTTTAAGTACTTTATGGTTAATGATTGACTAAGAGTGTGACAGTGGTAGCTAACCTCACCTAACCTAATTTTACCTCACGTAACCTAACCTTGTCACGTGATATGTTCTACAAGTTTAGACTTGCTTTAAGACTGGCTATGACATCATAGATGGATGGGGGTGGGAGGCTGGCAAATAAGGAAAATGTTTTGGTTTAATGAAACGTCATGTCCAGCCTCCCACCCCCATCCATCTATGACGTCATAGCCAGTCTTAAAGCAAGTATGAACTTGTAGAACATGTCACGTGACGAGGTTAGGTAAAGTTAGGTTAGGTGAGTTTAGCTACCACTGTCACACTCTTAGTCAATCATTAACCATAAAGTACTTTAAAATTTGTTAGAATCTTAGTGTCTTGTAAGCCAACATAATATATATATCGCTATATATCCCTCCCAGTATAAATGTCGCCTACTACCAATCGCGCCTACCACCAATCACGCCTACTATCAATCGCGCCTACTATCAATCGCTCTTCTAATCGCGCCTACTATCAATTGCGTTGAGTATAAATGGCGCTGTTATCAATTACGCCCGGTGAAATCGCTTTCAGTAAAAAACGAGCTCAGTATAAATCATAATTAGTATAAAACGCACCCAGTATCAAACGCGTCTAATAATCGTACCTACTATAAATTGAGTGTACTATAAAACGCACCCAGTATAAATTGCTCCTACTACCTGTGGCTACTATCAATCACAGTCAATAAAAATCATAATCACTGTAAATTGTGTTCAGTATAAATCTTGACATTGAGCAATATGTGTGTAAATTGCTTGTAGTCTAAAAAATTGTTCATGTAGTTATTATTGACAGTAATTTCAAAATTCAACCTTTAAAAAATATCAATCCACTTTGTTTATTTTACTGTTATTATTACTGAGGTGACTTTACTAAAATGTAATTCATGTGTTTTAGTTGATACGGAAGTCTCAACAACAAGCCATGGTAGGCCATGTGTCTAATATAAAGATATACATCCTGTATTGTAAAAACATCCAATAAAGATGGAATTGTTATTTGGTGATGTTCAAAACAACGATATAAAAAGTGTCGAGGAATGATTAAAACAAAAGACTCCAATGTACTTACTTCAAGCGAGCATCATTGTGAATCTGAAATTAATACACAGTTAAATGGACAAAATACTCTAATCAAGGTTAAAAAAAAAACAAGTCCAAGAAAAAAATATTGCTGCACAGGATAGTGCAGTGTTTGTCTAAAATCACTAATCATGTCCTTAAAAAGTCAAGTTAGGTCAGTTGTCTACGTCTAAGGAACCCTCAACACTATCAAAGTCAACACAGACTATGGAAGAGGTGGTATTGCAAGAGGATCAAAAATAACTATATAGTAATAGTGATGATGATGATGATGATGATAATGACCATAATGATGATGATAATAATGGTAATGCTTTGTTTACACCTAAAATCATTTGTTAATTTGTATACTGGAACAATCCCAGTAAGCTAATTCAACTGCTTCAGCACTTGCATACTTTACAACAAGCTGGGCATACCCGTCACGATTGGGAAATCAAAGAAATTGAACAAGAGCTACGTCGTGCTAAAATTATTGTGTAATGGGTCTACGTAACCACTTAAACTATGTCTTAACAATGCATTTAGTATTTTCTACCACTTTTCTACCGCTTCTCTACCACTTTGCTACCACTTTTCTATCACTTTTCTACCACTTTTCTACCGCTTTGCTATCACTTTTGCTGTCACTTTAAACTGTACATATTAAAAATAAAAGCCAACGCTAAATGATTCTATTGCCAGAACAGTTATAACCTTTGTAGTGAGAAAATCATACTGACAGTTTAGTTGCTACTATGGAACTTACTACAACTAACAAAGGTAAACAACGTGTACTCTATAAAGGCTACTCTTATAACTATAATCGTCAAAATGTAAAATGAGCAATAATTTGGCGATGCTCAAAGGGGAGGTCAAAAATGTCGAGCCAATCTAAAAAGAAGAAATGGTGAGGTTTTAAGTGAGAGTCATCATCAATGTGATGCTCCAGATGAAACACTATTAGTGTCAACAACAAATCATGACAAGGCTAAAAAGCTAGTACAAGAAAAAAATGTTGCTTCTAAAAATAGTGCATTGTTTATTGAGCAACGTTTAACTCCTGTTGTAAAAGTTATGTTTAATCCATCTTCCACGTTTCAAGAGTCATCAACATCACAGACTATGTAAAAGTTGTTGTTGTTGTTGTTGTTGTTTTAAGGGGCTAAACTACGAGGTCATCTGCCCTTAATATGCAAGAGATAGTAATGCAAGAAGAACAAATTAAAACTAGATAGTAATAGAGAAAACAGAGTTGTATTTTGTATGTAACAATTGTATAAAGCCTCCGTGGCTTCGGCGGCAGCACGCCGGCCTCTCACCGCTGGGTCCGTGGTTCAAATCCCGGTCACTCCATGTGAGATCTGTGCTGGACAAAACGGAGGCAGACAGGTTTTTCTCCGGGTACTCCGGTTTTCCCTGTCAACATTTCATTCCAGCAACACTCTCCACTATCATTTCATTTCATCTGTCATTCATTTAATCATTGCCCCAGAGGAGTGCGTCAGGCCTCGGCAGCCGGCACAGTTCATATCCTCGCCGCTAGATGGGGGCTTCATTCATTCCATTCCTGACCCGGTCGGAGACTGGAAGCAGGCTGTGGATTTTCATTTTCATGTAACAATTGTACAAGAACTTACATTAAATAAAAATAGAGAATGGTTATTATCTCTTTTTACTAATTGTTATCCCCGCGTCCTACAATTAATGCCTTTGTTAACCATCAACAGTCTCTAGCTATGTTCAGAAAAAGATTGGTCTTAAACAATACACTCTATCTGTAAAAGTTATGTTTAATCCATCTTCCACGTTTCAAGAGTCATCAACATCACAGACTATGCAAAAGGTATTGTTGTTGTATCATAATAATACAGTGTCACCAAGCAATGTTCAGGCAATAGTTATGTCTGGTAAGGGGTTCGAACCCTTGCTTCCCTGTACTGTAAATTTGAACTTAAGTCAAACGCCTTAACCACTCGGTCAACCTGACAGTTAATAATGTAATTTGTTCTGTGCACTTGAGTGTTTACTAAATTTTCCAGTGTACTTGACCCTTTCAAAGAAGCATCTTACGGGACTCTGTTTTCGAGGTCAGGATCAGTCCTTGTTTGATAGTGTTAAGAAAAATTGTCCTTCTCTAAATATCCAGGATTCATAGGGAATCTAAAGTTAAAATGACTTATATGAACCAGTAGCGGCTATTCAGGTGAAGAGAGTGAAGAGCCTCTTCACATGCCATCTCTTAAATAAAATAAACATTATTTTTTCTTATTTAAATAAAACTGTTGTCATTGTCTTGGGCTACTTTTTCACTTAGTGTACTGTTATTTCTACACTCCGTCGCTAGATGGTGCGCAAGCAAGGCTGCATGACGTCCTTGTAGCAGTTGTACTCCCTGTCGCTAGATTGTACTGCCGTAACTTGGAAGGAAGCAGGAGACGAAGTGTCTTGTTTATGTCAGCTACATCGTCTCGTTGCCATGGTAACCTGACGTCAGTTGTGACGTCATTACCTGCCGTTAGACAGACGAGTGAAGATGTTCCTGTGTCGGCAAGGCAATATCGTCTAGTTCAGTTGATGAAAGTTTACATTGCAACAGGCTTCTTTTTCTTTTATATTGAGGCTTTTATTTACTTTCCCAATGAATAGTATGCATTTATAACGTTATCTACCCTGTTGTTGAAGAAGATTGATGGCTTTTAGTGTATAATGTTTGCAGTGAAAGACACGTTACTAATTTTATTAGAAATTCCCTTCAGTAGGTGGAAAGATGAAGACAAAAAGGGATTTATTAATTAATTTATTAATTTGTGGGCGGCCAAAGAAATTAATAGAACTGTGCATTAAAGAAATAAAACCGGAAAGTCCTATAGCCTTCATCGCAAGGGATCTTGGTTCGAACAGTTCACATAGTTGTGCAGTAGTTATAGAACTGTTCTGTTGGCCTTGCTTACTATACAGTAACAGTAACAAATTTCCAAAACATTACGCGCGGGTTGGACAAACACAAAGACAGTGAGCAACATTTAAAGAACCAGTTACCACTTAGAACACGCACACAAGCACGATATCTGGCACTTAACGGGAAAATGCAAGACTAAGTGCACTTAAATGTAATGTGAATGTGACTTTAAATAGGCAGATCCTGGGACTTGTGATTAGAGTTGTTACAGGAACTCTCTTCTAGAGAGGAGGGCCGATAACCTAGATGTTAGGCCTCTTAAAGCAACAATTATCATCATCATCATCGTCTTCTAGAGGACATGACAAGACCTCTTTAAACCGTGTGCGCTTTAAGGAATTATTGAAGATACTGATATCTAAAAAGTCCTTAGAACCTCAAAATTATTAAAATAAAATTCAAAGTGTGTTCTCTGGAAATAACTGATGCAACATCAGAGTACATCAGAGATCATATTAAGGACCGACTTAATAATGTTAGAGCCTCCGTGGCTTAGGCGGCAGCACGCCGGCCTCTCACCGCTGGGTCCGTGGTTCAAATCCCGGTCACTCCATGTGAGATCTGTGCTGGACAAAACGGAGGCAGACAGGTTTTTCTCCGGGTACTCCGGTTTTCCCTGTCAAAAATTTAATTCCAGCAACACTCTCCAATATAATTTCATTTCATCTGTCATTCATTTCATCATTGCCCCAGAGGAGTGCGTCAGGCCTCGGCAGCCGGCACAGTTCATATCCTCGCTGCTAGATGGGGGGGGGGGGGGGCTTCATTCATTCCATTTATGACCCGATCGGAGACTAGAAGCAGGCTGTGAATTTTCATTTTTTTCTTAATAATGTTCCGCTTTTTTCTATGCTAACGCATGGCTGTGATAAATTACAATTCTTAAATAAGTCTTATAGATTCCGACAAATTTGAGCTGTATAACAAATATAATCAACAATAGGCCTACCCCACATTTAATAAATGAACTGTCACTCTTTTATGCTCATGAATCCTACATCGTAAAAATAGTCGGGAGAAATACATCAAGAACTCCGTGAATAGAAGAGACTTACAAACTTTTGCTTAAGGACACCACGTACTCTTGCATGATGAAAATATCGATTTTTTGATTTTGGCGCCATAAAATTCTTCATTCTTTTCTGAATCCAAATATATATAGTTTGTGGTTTTTTTTTATGTCTACAACTACCTTAAATTCGTTTTTTTTTAAATTAGCGTCCCATGCTCTGAATAATTCATTTTTAACTTTGCCAGCTGTTTTCCGTTAATACTCATATTCCATGTTTAGGTACCAATAACTAGGAAACCATTTAAGATAGAGGGCTAATTTTTTTACATTAACTTGCCTAATGGAGTACTTGAATATTAACCTATTTGCACTTCCAAAACATAGTAGGCATGGATTGGGAAGAGAAAAATTAATACATATTTTTGAATAAATTTAAAAAGAAAGAGTTCGGATTCTTTTTTCTTGCATTCTGTCCCAATAATAATGAAACAAAGTGGTTACCGGTACTCATCTGCCATAATCCATTCCAAGTGTGTGAACAGAATTTGAGAATATTTGATTGAAAAACAACTGAGAAATGTGTACCTGAAGCAAATTATACAACATTTTTTTGAAAATGTATCTGTCCAAATTTGTATTCATTTCACACATCCTATAAAAGCAAAGTAGCACTACATGGTCATAAACAGCTCAGAATATACCGCTTCTTATATGTGACAAGAATCATAGCTGTACCTTTAGCATAAATCCAGAAAATACTTAGTAAAGTGATGCCACAAAAATAGACTTTTTCATCGTGTAAGAGTACGTGGCGACCTTAATTGGGTACTGGCAATACCTTCTACAAGTGCATCAGTACAACGCAGTTTCTCTTGTTTGAAAAGATTCAATATTTTTGCATGTAACACAATATCTGACTCCAGAATTACATCATTGGCTATCTCCATAAATCGTGAATTGTAGTTGAAATTGATTGAAGACCTTCTATGAGGACATCATAGATAAGATTGCCTACCTTAGAGAACGGAGGATTCATTTAAGCTATACAAATAAGCGAGTTTGACTTTTTAGTGCGATAACTTATGTTTGGTTTGGTTTTAAGTGCTAGGCTTTTAGTAGATATTTTAGCATTAAAATAGGAAAAGGATGTCAATATTCACAAACGCAAACATCATGCACTGATGAAATTAGGAGTTTGGCTCTTCACCTGATATTTGATCTACGAGCCGCCACTGATATGAACACAGGTTAAAATAACCCCGAATTTAATAACTGAATCACAAACAAATTAAATAAAAACCACCCTGAACTTTTCCCAGGCAAAATACATGACATACAACACTGACTGAATGCAAACCCAATACAATACAATCACAACTCAGCTTAGACAGCTGTAAGATAGAATAAGGTGATCAACATATCACTACAGAACACATAGGAAAATATAAAGAAAATAGTATTTACGAAGTTGTGTGCGTGGTTGAACAAGCTATCCAGTAACGAGTACTTAAAAGACGAGAATTCATCCCCGTTCGACCACTCAAATAAGTTGTGAATTCCCGTACTGCGGTTAGGTATTACGACAATATGGGAACATACACACGGAATGCCAAACACTAAATTAAATATGCTGACATAGTCTAACCCTTCTATAATTAACACAATAATACACGGATGAATTTGAACTCGAATGGCGGCCGAAAATGCGGTCTTATGCCAGCAAGACAAATGAGTAGTCGCCTGACACAATAAATACACAGGTTGGTCGATGCTACCCTAATATTACATGAATGAAATTTGGCTGAACAACGCCCAAAAATACAACAAATAAATGACCACGCCTGGAAAACTGGCGTGTAATAAATATGACATCAAAATCCAATAAACATGGCTAGGAAATAATAGAATCATAGCGTGAATAACACCCAAATTTAATTCAATTAATTACAACTATTCAGGCTATACATTGAAATAATAATTAGCAAGAATAACGGGCAGCTGACGGCCGCTATCGATGTTTGTCAACACTCCTGATCTCTGTGTGGCTGTCAATCATTCGGTCCCCTCTCATATGGTCAAAATGTGACACGACAAAAATAACTCAGGCCTGTCAGGCAATGAGTACTGAAAGTCAGCCTGCACGGCTCCTGAAATCGCGACATTTATCATAATTCATCACACGATAATATCTTGAAATATCCTCATCTGGGATATCAAGAAAACACAGTCATCGGTCAAATGCCCCGGAATAAAAGCGGCAGGGGCGGCTGGCTCTAACGGGCCAGTGTGACAGGGCCCTCCTTACCATTAACCTACATTATTAATTCATTTTTTAATCCTTAACGCTTGAAATACTGGCCGAGTTGTGCGCCCCTAAATATGAAAATGCACCAGCATGTTTGAATAACGCGCTACATATCTTGTCACTCTGGGGCCCAGGCCTTACTGGGCCCAAGACTCCATTCAATTACAAACAAGGACAGGTCTATTGCGCGTGCGCACAGACTTTGTTATAACGTCGACTATGGGCCCAGGGATTGCGAGCCCACGGTTACAAGAACGAATAACAATAGGAGCAGTTGTATGGGCTCTGGAGAGAACGTTGGAATGCTGAACTGCTACGTTCAACTCGAACTTACAACATCTATGGCCATACCCTGCCCCTTACCACCCCTTCTTCCGATGCGGTTTGAAATGATTCGCAAGACGACCACTAGATGGCAAACAGGGCACCACCCTGGTGTCATTAGTTCCAAGGTTACGTAAAACGAAAACGAATGGAAGAATGCTTTAAATGGTACAGTGACAAACTCATTCATACCTAGTGTCAAGGATAGGTAAAAAATAAACTGCCCATTAACTAGCAATGTAACTACTTTCTTAATAGAACATGGTAAGATAAATTTGTATTTCTTTCATTTCAAAATAAAAGACAGTCCATTGTGTGCGTGTGGCAATGAAGAACAAACAGTTGATCATTTGTTATTTACATGCGTGAAACTGGAAAAAAGAAAGACAGTTGTTTAAGGATAATATGGTAAATAAACATGTAAAATGGACGTTCGAAAAAATTAAGCTAATGAAGCATTATATAATTAATTTTATATTTTAATTTAATAGATTTGAAAAATGTCAAGTAGTTGAACAGATTCTTAATAATTGTGTAGCTCATAAAAACAATAAGTTAATAGATATAGACAGTTCCTAGAACAATATACTGTATCACCAAACAAATAGCCATAGAACAATAATGAATAATACATACCGTAGGCTAAGTAAATGTATGTTATTAAAATTGTAAACATTTTGTAAACTAGCTTGTAGTATTACTTTCATGATTATTAATCTCATGTAATTTATTTCAGGATTAGGACATAACCCAGCTCTTTTGGGTACATTCGTGTTGACCGACTGAAAAGCACTAAACTCTTGTTTTCTAAGGCAACACTGAAAAAATGGCTTCACATCCCACAAAATTACTTTCATTGTAATGGAACATGCTGTTAAAAATAAAAAATAAATAAAACAGGTTAGGGGAGACCCAGGTATTGACGAACATTGGGGTAACGGCGAACAGGGTGTTTCGTGGGCAACGGTTGGCATAACGGGGTCTTAAATCGATGCTGCTATCTAGCGCAAGTCCCTCGAACTCCACAGCAACCGCACACTCCTGTTGGTGGCAAGACGCCATTGTGAGAGAATGAAACGTGTTTTTCATGAAACTGCTAGTAACATTGTGCAGCTATTTAGCACAAAAATAAGTACACATACGGTTACTTCTTCTTCATATGGATAGTACGTATATTATTTACATTCAGTTAGTTCATATCTCAAACCTGTAGAACACATTTTAACTGTTTACTTAATAAGTTATTAACAAAATATTATAATGGCGTCTAACGGGACTATCGCGAACAACTTGTTCGGCATTACCCCAAATATTTTCCGATTGATAACAATCATCTTATTAATTTAAAATCATTCAATTAAATACAGTATGCCTTGTTCTAAATATACCACACATATGTTTATTTAATTATTTCATTTATTAGGCCCTAACTCGTCCAAACTATTTTCAAGAGAGCCTTCATCCAAGTAGCAAACATCGAGGAAGGAGTATCCGGCTATAGGACGACAGACGCAAGTAACTGTTATCGGGATTTTAGTATGTTACAATATTGGTACAAGAGCATGGTTCATTCCTTTTTATAGAGGAGTGAGTTGATATTATTACATCCCAAAATGATTCTGGTGAGATATGTTGTGTTTGAGTAGAATTTGGACGTGACAATGAGCTATGGTGTAAATGTTCAAAAGCGTTGTGCAGAAATTGGACTCGCAAAGACTGCAGTTCATGGGAAAAGAAATCTGAACGGTGTTTTTGTGATTGTTGCATTTCAAAGGCGCCAATAATAGTTAAACCTAAAACATACTGTTCACAATAGTGTAAGTTATGCTGTAATAGTTTAAATTAATTTAAATATAATTTTCCATCAGTTTGAACTTGTTTTTGGATTTGAGGGAATACCGACCATCATGTTCGCTATTACCCCTGGTTGGGGGTTATGCCAAACGTTGGCGTTATATTTTTAGAACTGATTTGTAAGATACTTCTATCCATGTTTGCAGGTTGTTACTGAGTGTGTTAACTGGGTAAATACGACTGATTTTCGAAATTTACTTTGTTCTTTCATGAGTCAATAATAGTTTGTAAAATCAGGCTCCCAAGCTTAGGTGTTTGGCAATACCCCGGTCTCCCCTACGTAAGAGGTCTCTTTTAGAATTCTGTGACAAGTGTTACCAATTAAATAATTTTGTTTTTCATCCAGGCCAAGAGTTTTTGACAAATGCCTTAACGATAGGCTATTAGAAATTTGGAATTAAATAGCGATTTAGAGAGTCATTTTAATTATATTGATTGTAGAACATAACATTTTCCCTAATGAGACAAAATTTAATGGATATTGGCAAACACCTAGCGTGCTAGCGAGTAATTTTTACTGTGCATGATAATTTATTTTGTGTGTCCTCCCAAGCTCTAAGACCACCAGCCGCCGCTGAAAAGCGGCAGTCGATATCAGAACACACTGTCTCTACCCGCAAGCTTATCGAAGATCCAAAACATATAGCACACACCTGTAGACCTGAACATTGACCCTCGCTCACACAGTAGGTCAGAGTTCAACACCTGTCAAGATTAATAGGATAAAACAAGACTAATGACTTTACAGACGGTAAGGCTAATGGCCTCCCGTATCAACACAAAATACAATTGCAACAAGGCAATTCATAACAATAAAATAACTCAGCCTGATTAATCATAATATAAAGCAAACTCAAAATGTTCCCCCAATTCTAGCATAATGCTACTTCTATCAAAGATTCACTTATCACCACATTTCTAGATTTTCCGACATGAATATCTCATTTGTACAGTTGTTCCATGCGCTCAATAGCGACATAAAACATGTACACTACACAAAGGAATAAAGCAAAAGCAACAACAATTAAATCATAAAATATTTACACAAAAGCTGTCACGCGATGCCTACTATAATATTAATATGTCAGCAAACTAAAGCTAAAAGAATTTATATTTACAAAAGCAAAAATAAATATTTACAAAAATTCCCCATAGAGCGCGTAACCCCCTCGACAAAATTAATTAAATAATTTTCATAGTATTCATCACTTTACTGCTTGCTCGGTGTCAAGATACCATCCCGTCACCATCCCAGTTCGTAGCCTAGCCCATCATCATCTTGACAGAGCTTGCTGAGATATGTGGCTTCCTTCCTTCGGAATCGTTGGCATACATCTTGCTGTAGATCAAATTATTTATGTTCGACCCTAACTATTATGAGTCAGAAAACTGTATCATAATGAGGCTCATTATAACACTATTATTCATTATGAAACAGTTTCTCCCACCAATCAGAGCTCAAGAAACAGTTGTGTGACCAATTAGATAAGGACACCTTCGCGCATGGGTTCAAAATCCAACATGTCTATATAAATTACCGAAATTGCACCGTCCATATGTTCGCGTAAATAAACTGAGACAAGAAATGGCACTGTACCTTAATATCCCCAAAATCAATTTCTACACAGCGCGTGGTTATGAAATGACTTCGGTGACAGTTTTACTGAATACTGGAGCACAATCTGAACATCTGGCATTGAAGCACACAGAGCGCATGCGTTGGTTGTCCAGAGAGCTTAGGAAACAGAGGTATACTACACAGCGCAGCACCCGATCACAACATTCTAGTGACTGAACAGATATTTATGAATATTTATGTTAAAACATATAATAAAGTTATAATTATCGTCGAACATAAACAGTCGTATGCAACTCGCCTATAATGGTAGTTACGACACTCGTATGGAAATTATAAAACTCGCATACGCTCGTTTTATAAAAATACTCGTGTCTTAATTATAGCCATTATAGGCTCGTTGCATAATGTACTATATTATTATCACACGATTATCTATTATCTAAACTGCAGTATCGGTTACTCGATTCGCCAATATATTGTCCTATGCAGTTCGCAGACTTTCCCTATCGAACTGTGGCGTGATTTCCACCTAATAATCACTGAATTCACAACAACTCATGTTGCGCCGCACACCACTGTAAATTACTATCAAAGTATAAGTGCTAGACATTGCACTTCAATAAAAATATTTAAGTACGAGTATGCATGTGTCACACAGACACGCAAAGTTTTACCCTCAACATCAGAATGAGAATGAACGAATGAATCTTCAGAAAGAGTAATGCCTCTTCAACCATAAAACCTGGAGAAGGGGAATGCACTCCGCAATTAATCGAAATAAATGTCTTACAGACTTCACAGACCCCTCGGGAAATTCTGCACGTCACGAATATATCAGCGTGCTTCAAGTTCTATCATAGAGTTAATGATTACATGATACGCGGGGTAATTCACTTCGTGCCAAACCACGGCGTCGTATTCTCAGATTCTTTGGACGTTCAAATCATCGTACGCGCGGGTCGCAGAACTCCGCCCACTCGTTGTGATTGAATCCTACTGTATCTCTTTCCTTGTCGCTCCCTGCTTCGCTCTTCGTCTACAGACTCCAATACAAGGGAAAATAACTGAAGCATGTGTCATGACTCATGACTAGGTGACGCTTCTACAGAGTGTGCACCTGCCTCAACGGTTCTCAGACTGGGTAAAATTAACTCGGTCTTTTGTTTCACAGGAAATGGTGACGACCCTCTCGTGACCACTGGACTACCTGCTCTTGTGAAATATGAGCAACTGTTTCCTGGGGTGCACGAAAGGAGCCTCCCCGAAGATTGTGACACAAGAGCAATCGGGCGTACCCTGGGCAACGTCAGAAAATGATTAAAAATAAACTGACGGCTGATCCTTTCACTACCAAATCAATTAAAACCAGTGGACCTTTATCAAGGCCAGCACTCGTAGTTATGTCCATAAACATCGAGGGACTATCCAGCCAGAAAGAATATCTACTAGCAGATTTGTGCAGCCAATGTAACTGCGATGTCATTGCTGTACAAGAAACTCATAGAGGACCATCAGGACGAAGACCGAAAATCAAAGGTATGAGACTTATTCTGGAACGTCCACACGATAATTATGGTAGTGCAATATTCTGTAAGAGCAGATTAAATATCACGTCTGTTGCTTTGTCTGAGGAAAACAACATCCAAATCCTCACTATCGAAACAGCGCAGTTCTCTGTAACATCTGTTTACAAGCCACCCGAAGAGAACTTTGTGTTTAAGGAACCTATCAATTTCAAATATAGTAACGTCAACTTAATACTTGGTGATTTCAACTGTCATGGAACTACATGGGGGTTTACATCTACAGATGAAAATGGTGCAGAGCTAGAAAAGTGGTCTGAAAATAATGGACTCAGTCTAGTTCACGACCCAAAACAACCACCATCGTTTAACAGCGGCCGATGGAGAAGAGGATATAATCCTGATCTAATTTTTATTACCAACAAATTAGCTGAGCAGTGCACCAAAATTGTTGGTAAGGCTATTCCCCGCTCACAGCATCGACCCTTACTATGCAGAATCGAACCAATTGTTAAACCAGAAAATGTACCTTTCCAACGTAGGTTCAACTTCAAGAAGGCGAACTGGCCTAAGTTCAGTTGTGAACTTGATGTAGCCATAGGGGAAGTGGAACCACAACCAGAAAATTATGACATCTTTATTTCCGTAATGATAAACGTCTCGCGAAAGAACATACCAAGAGGATGCAGAACAGAATATATCCCAGGTCTTTCTGATCAGAATATATCTCTTTGGATAACTACCGCAACTTTTATGATATGGACCCCTTCTCCGAGGAAACAATGGAAGCTGGGCATGCACTGATGATTTCTCTCGGTCAGACACGCGCAGACAGATGGAATAGCTTGGTTTCTAATATCGATAAGAAACAGAATAGTAGACAAGCATGGCGTCTTCTTAAGAACCTCAGTGGAGATCCGACTAGCCCGCCTTTTAACTTTACTCAAGTAACTGCTAATCAGATAGCACACCAACTGATCTTAAATGGAAAGACTTCAAAATCTAAGTCAAATACAGAGAAGCTTGAACGGTGTATTGAAGAAGAGACTGATTTCCTTAAGGACCTGTTTACGATGGAAGAACTTATGAAAGCAATCGACGGTCTGAAATCGAACAAGGCAGCTGGGTTGGATGATCTCAGAGCAGAGCAAATAAAACAATTTGGACCAGCAACACTGCAATGGTTGCTTTCATTGATGAACAACTGTGCATCCAGGCTGAAGATTCCTAAGGTATGGAGAAAAGCTCGCAGAGTTGCGATCCTAAAACCTGGGAAGACTCCTGATAGCCCAAAGAACTTTCGGCCAGTTTCACTTCTGTGTCACACCTATAAGTTGCTGGAGAGAATGATCCTTAATAGAATATCTGATTCTATAGATAGCAAACTGATTTCTGAACAGGCAGGCTTTAGACCAGGCAGGTCATGCTGTGGACAAATTCTGAACCTTACTCAGCACATAGAGAATGGATTTGAGGAAAAGTGCATTACTGGTGTAGCCTTCATAGATTTAACTGCTGCTTACGACACTGTTAATCATAACACACTACTTCGTAAGATTTATGAACTGACAAAGGACTACAGGCTGACCTCACTGCTAAGAACTTTCCTTGAGAACAGAAGATTTTACGTGTCTCTCCTTGGGAAAAATAGTCGTTGGCGCCTCCAGAAGAATGGACTACCTCAAGGTAGCGTCTTAGCACCACTGCCTTACAATGTATACACCAATGACCAGCCCAGAACAGAAGGCACCAGGCGATTTATCTACGCAGATGACACTGCAGTAGCCGTGCAAGGTCGTAGCTTTGAAGGAGTAGAACATTCTTTGTCCTGTGCCTTGGAAGAACTTGGTCGATACTATCACATAAATAATTTGAAGCCAAATCCAGCCAAACCGCAAGTTTGTGCCTTCCACTTGCGAAATAAAGAAGCAAAGAGGACATTGAACATTAAGTGTCAAGGTGAAACAATCCTTTATTGTTTTACACCAAAATATCTTGGTGTCACCCTCGATCGAACTCTGTCTTTCAAGCAACATTGCTTGAACACCAAAAGTAAAGTATCTGCACGAAATAACATACTAAGATGCCTAACAGGAAGGACATGGGGTGCTCACCCCACCACTCTCAGAACTTCAGCCCTTGGACTGAGCTTCTCAGCTGCTGAGTATGCAGCACCAGTTTGGCTTTCTTCTCCACATTCCAAAGAGGTGGATATAGCTCTGAATGAGACTTCCAGGATTGTATCTGGGTGTCTTAGACCAACACCACTTCAGAAGATCTACCCTCCTATAGGAATTTCTCCACCTCATGTCCGAAGAATGGTAGCAGCAGCATCTGAGAAGAAACGGCAAGAAACCGATTCAAGGCATCCACTTTTCGTCTAACAACCAGCCCGACAGAGACTTAAGTCCAGAAACAGCTTTTTGAGGGGAGTAACAGCCCTCGAAGGCTCACAAGAAGCTGCCCGTGTGAAGATATGGAAGACAGAGATCACAGACGCAACTATTCCTCTATCAGAAAAAATGGCACCTGGTCACAACTTGCCATATGGAATTTGGAAATCATTGAACAGGCTGAGGACAGGGGTTTCACGCTGCAAGAACAATCTCAAGAAATGGAACATGCTCGTCAACAATGATGAGTTCTGTGACTGCAGAATTTTACAAGACCCAGAACACCTGCTGATCTGCCCTTGATGGAGGACATATGTTCAAAAGACGATATTTTGGCTGCAAATGCTAATGCTATAACTGTTGCTACTTACTGGCAAAATCTAATTTGATTTGGACACGGAAAATAAATAACTGTTTCCTTAACTTGTGCTGGATTTCAAGTAGTAGAATGTAAAATATATGAGACATTAATATGATCCAATATTAAGGGCCCATCCACCCCCTAATTGGTGGACATTGAACTTAGTCAGAAGTCAATTTTCACATATATCTTGCAGCATCAATAAGAGGCTGACCAACTCACATTACAAATTTCCGTTCGCCCCTGCTGTCTTCAAGTGCGGGTTCCCTCGCTGCTAATTAGCACATTCCACGTTGCTCGTTGCCTCAGGCAAGTCTCGCCTCGCTCCTCTTCGATCTCACTCACTCATGTCAACACTGACTCAGCCTGGCTTTCTCTCAACTCAACTTGTAAATTAACTCGGTGTTTACATTCCCAATGAGTTGCTTGCTCTAGTGGCCCCGAGTAGTTGGTGTACTAGTCCACTCGTAGATGATTTGTAGTAGCAGTATTGTTGTTTCTTGGCTCCTACGGCTCTCGTTGATAGTATAGTTTCATGTTAGCGATATTATACACAGACATCGCACCAGTGCTCAGATATCGCACTCGATATGCGTTGTTACCTAAGTTCCTCTCGATGCTGAACGGACCAACGTAACGCTCGCAGAACTTGTGGAACTCTTTATTCGAAGGATCAGAGATCGGTGTCTTTTTAATTAAGACAAGCTCATTCTCAACCAAGTCCCGATGGGACCTCTTTCCTCGTACTCTCCTCAGTCGTCTATCCGCCTGACTCCGCAAGTGTATGATGGTATTTTCGATCCTCAAATAGTGAGCTAGCATAGGATCACGTGGGCAATTGACAATATTGTCCCATGATCTCTATGGGTATCGGTTATGGTTCAATACCATAGGTATCTGTCCTGTTGACTCGTGTTTAGTTGAGTTCATGCAGACCTCAATATCCTTTACTCTGTCTACCCACTTGTGATGTTCGTGTGGTATAAAAACTCTAAAAATATTAAATATTCCTCACCACGCGTTCGCTTGGATTAGCGGAAGGGTGTCTTATAGATGTTAGGATGTGTTTAATTCCTAATTCCTCCATCACTTTTTTGAACTCTGCACTGGTGAAAAAATTGCCGTGATCAGATAGAATAAACTCTGACTTTCCTAGTGTTGGAACCACCTTTTTTCTGATTCTACTCGACTTGTTTGGAAGTGGCTTTCTGTATGGGACACAGAACCACGAATTTAGAAAAGACATCTAAGCATACAAGTAAATGTCGGCATCCTCTTCTCCCCTTTAGAATCGATCCGAACGTGTCAATAGCAACAAGCTCACACGGCTTCTGTGGCAACAATGGTTTTGGATATTGCTTCAGTGAATGATTGTTTGATTTAGTGCGCTGGCAAACATCACATGTCTCACCACCTCGCATATAGTTGTCCTTATACGCGACCAAGTAAATGTTTCTGCAATTGTTGCTTCTGTTTTGTCAATTCCAATGTCCCCCAAGCTTTCATGCACATGCCAGGTTAATCCACGCTGCAATGAAGCTGGTACCATAATCCGTAACTTGGTGTGTTCCTTATCTATGAATTTGTGCAGTAGGTTGTTTAAAAACAAATTTTTACCTTCTTTAGATTGTCCTTCACGATGAGCGGGTGTTCCAGGTTGTAGCTCTCCTTTTAAATAACGAATCGTCTGCAGCATCCACGGTTCAGCTTCCTGTTCTCTAGGTATTTCTATCAGTTCTTCTAGAAACTCACGATCCTTTGTAGTCAGTTCTATATGATGTACCACGGCTTCTTCTTCAACATCTGCTTCAGGATTTCTGCTGAGTGCATACGGAATAACGTTCAATTTTCCCGGGCAGTGTTCAATTACGATGTCTAACTGTTGTATATAAATGGACCATCTCGTAATCCGTTCGCTCACCATCGTGGTCTTGAATAAGAACGTTAATGCTTGTGATCCGTTCTTATTATTATTGGGCAGCCAAATACAATCTTTCTCCATCGTTGAAAAGCATGGAGTATTGCCGAAAGATCCAGCTCTGTAACGGTGTAGTTTCGCTCATGTTTGCGCAATTTGCGACTTACAAATGCTAGGTAAGACTGGTTCTGAAGGTTGCTCGGATCTTCCTGATACAGCATAGCTCCAATGCCAATAAGTGAAGCGACTGCTTGAATAATGAATTTTCGGCCGAAATCTGTGTATCTTAGTTTTATACAATTTTGAAACATGAGTTTCGTTGCTTGGAACAACTTGTTAAATTCGTCATTCCAGAACAATTTGTTATTCTTTTCAAGTAATTCCTGTATAGGGCCTACCGTATTAGTGTACCTTGGGCAATTTTCCTTGAAAAAATCCCGTCACTCCTAGGAAAGCTCGTACATAATTTACTCTCGAAGGCGTGGGGAAATTCTTAAACGCTTCGATTTTGGCAGGGTTTGGTCTTTCTCCGTCCTTATCGATTATATGGCCCAAATACAGTATTTCATCTCCGAGGAAGTGTGACTTTTTGAGGTTGATCTTAAAATTTGAAGTTCGGAGGTTCTCCAATAATTTGTCCAGGTTATTCGTATGTTCTTTAATTGTGTCAGAAGCCAGCAAAATACCATCGATGAATCTGACGGTAATTTCTTTAACCTCATCAGTTAGGTTTAGATCTTAGGCTCTAGCTGTTTTAACCCTTAATGGCATTCTCGAAAATGAGAATGTTTGATTGTCAAACAAGAAGCCAGTCAACAATTGTGACTTCTCGTCTAATTCTATGTGGTGAAAGCTCAATGTTAAGTCAATGCTTGAATAAATGCTTTTTCCTCGGAATCCTTTTAGGACGTCTCTTATTATCGGCGCTTGGTCATATTCGGGCAACAATCGAAGGTTGAGCATTCTCGCGTCTAGGCACAGCCTAATGGACCCATTTGGTTTTGCAACAGCCAGAATTACGTTTAGAAATGGTGTGGGCGTCTTCTTAATAACCCCTGTCTGCAGCATTCCGTCTATGATCTCTTTAACTTGAATATGGTGCTTTTCCGATATCGGGTACAACCTACTTCTGAATGGGGACCAGTCATCCACTTGCATCGAGTATTTGAAGTTCAAAATATTGCCTGGTAGAGTATCAAAAACATGTTTTCTTAGTATTTGTTCGAGCCTCTTCTTCTCTGCACCCCCTAATTGGACTTCCTTTAGCCGCTCCTTTAACAACTCTTCGAACTCGTCCGTTTTGTCATCTTCTTCAGCCAACAGTGCCCAAATTTCTTGTCCTACCTCTTCTTCTTCTTCTTCCAACTCCACTACAGCTGATATGATGTCATCAGAGTCCACTTCCAGTAACTCTTCAACTGTCTCCTCGTAAATAGCCTCGAGCGTCCAAGTATTTGCCTCTCTGCCTGTGATTGCTTCATCCATGTTTAACCCAACATTCCTCATTCCTTCGATATCCTTGAAACTAACGGTGTTTTATGTAGGTCGATGACAGCTTGATATTCGCAGATGAAATTCGCGCCGAGGATGATATTGAAGTTCATCTTGGCCATTAATATGAAAGTCTGAGCGAAAGTGTGCTCCAGAATTTCTAATTCTAAGTAAGCTTGGTGTTTACAAGTATCGGTGCTTTCAGGGATTACGCCTCTTACTTTCATTTGAGGGACTGGAATTAAAGGAACATCGTGATTCCGCCATATTTCACGTACCAAAGCCTCAGATACCAGGCTGACCTGTGACCTAGTATCCAACAAACATTTGACCCTCAATCCGGCGATCCGGGCATAAATACCTGGTAATTGTTTTATAGTATCATTATGTGGTCTTATGATCTCCTCCAAGCAGTCCTCGGGTCTCGCATTCCATTCAGCAATGTGCGCTATCACCCAGCGATCCTAGTCTGCGCACTGTCCGTTTTTCAGGCTCTCTTCCTCGCAACTTATTGGGCGCTTTTTTGTGCTCGCGACCCCCATTTTCGTGTGGTCGCCCTCTCTCTTGTCGTTCCTGCTGTAGTCGTAGGCGTTCTGCTCCCTCAATTGTGTGAGTATAGGGATTTTTCCTTTTGTCCATCACGCGTTCCCAACGGCTTCTCTCGTTCCCTTCAGTAGCATGTAATTCTTCTATATAGCGCTGAGATTCCTCGTGCCATTCATCCTATGTTCCTCGCTCATCCCTTGGATTCGATTTTCCGTTAAACCGTTCGTTATCCCTTATGTTGGCTTGTTCGTTATATCTTCTTTGGCACCATCTTGAATTATACCTTGCATCATAATTTCTTCGATATGGTTCCTCTTGTCTCCGATAATATCGTCCTGTTGAAATCCGCGTTGATTAGATCTATTTTCCTGGTAATAACGATTGTGTCCCCTGTCCTCATATCTTGGTTGAAATCTATGTTCGTGCTCCTCGTTATTGTTTCGCCACGGGGTAGATCCCGTATTTGTCGCTTTATACTTGGTATTGTACCCGAGGGCATTATGCTGACTGGTGTCGAACCTGATACACTGGAATAAAGGAGAGTAGTCAGGGACTGGCGAAGAGGAATGAACCCAGGATCTTTAAGGGAGTTTGGTTGAGACAAACCCCTAGAAACCTGGCATATGAAATTACTAAGGTAATGTGAGAATAATTCTGATTTTATAATTGGAGATAACACAGGAATAATGAGTAAATATTGTATGGTATTGCTGAAAAGCACACGATTTCCTAAGCTGAGCACAAAGATTTGGAGTCTGTGACAGGAAATTAATTGCTCCAGTTCAGGAGGCGTGTCACCCTGGTGACACTTCAGTCACTCGGAACTTTTTACAGCGTCTCGGGTGGGTGAGAGCGCCAGGTATGGACCAGAAACTCCCCAGTACACAAAGGAATTGATCACTGGAGGGGGAAGCGGGAACAGTAAATTGAAGATTACTCGCGATCAGAGCCGTCTACAAATATGAGAGTTACACCTTTGTGAATGAAATTCCAGAAGGCTAATTTTCGAGCCATCAAGCATCCCAATCGAAGCTGGAACAAGGAATTGGGTGGATGCACTCCTTTAAGAGGATTGGCGGATGTCGAGCGGGGATTTGCGGCCGAGATAGCGTTATGACGCCATGCTGAAATTAATTATTTATAATTAATTGGATGATCGGATCACGAGCACGCGAGCAGTTTTGGAACCTGCACAAAAAGGCGAACCAGAAAAACGCTTTTTCCAGGCCGGTAAAAGCATTGTGAAGAAAAATGAAGCTCCTACAAATTAAGGGAACTAGTTTTTGCCCAAAATCCCTTATACGCTCGCAAGAGGAGTGGAGCGTGGTCAGTTGAACCATATCGCAGGGCAGAGTGCATGTCGCTCTGGTCCCTGAAAGGACGCCACGCCAAGATACTTTAACTTTTACAAGTAGGTCAATTGAACCATACCGCGCACAAAGACAATGTATTATTATACAAGTGTAATGTAAAGTGAAGTTAATTGAAGTAATGTATCATTATAGTCCAGTGAAACAGTATGGGATGCGTCATACTTAAGGACGATGTATTTCATACAAGTGTAACGTGTGATAATACAGATCAATGTGTAGAGCACATCGCTCAGGAAAATATAGCACGCACAGTCTGAAGACAGCATATTTTACATGTGTACAGGTGTAATGTACAATGTACAAGTGCAGCGTAAAGTACGTCAGAGAGCTGAAATTACGTTGTATATAAGCGCACAGGAACAGCTATACTTGATAGGAATAGTGAAGAAAAGTAAGAGAATGTCACATTTTATAGTGCTTAATGAATGTTAGAGCGCAATTCATGTAATTACCGACAATGTGCGAGTGTATAGCATTTGGTAGACATTGGGAACAATGGAGAAGCTGAGATATGTATATTCCAGTGTAATTGCATCTAGGAACTGTAACTAGAGTAGAACTTTGGGGATTGCGAGGGATTGCCGCAAACAAGTTCAAGAAGATATCTTCACGCAGAGAGTACGAGACTGTCATGTCAGGAATCAGGCATCGTTTGGGGTGGAAACTCAACGGAACCTGTATTTCTGGAATTCTGCAGTACAGTGAGAATCGCCGAGTGAGGCCAGTGTAAATAAATATATCGAGTGTTTTAAGTGTTTTATATGTGTTCAAAGTGCACTGTTAAATATAATATTTGTGCAATGTCAAAACGAAGCAGTAGCTTCATGTTTATGTATCAGTGTAAATTGAAATTGTTAGTGAAGAATCCACGCAACATGTGTATTAAGAAAGTGGATATGGCTTACTAATTTATGCTAATATGGTGGGCAAGGCGGAGTATAAATGGGCGAGGCCGCCTGAAAAACAAACGTGAGTACATGAAACCATGATTTTGATCTAGTAATGTAGCACACCATATGCCAAAATATGTATACTAAATAATATGCCAGAGAAAATTTAAGTCTATGAAGGAATGACTTCCATTCCTCATTGTTGGATTGAATTAATTTTTATATTAAAGATGTTTGATTTACGTCAAGTTTTGAGTAAATTCGTTGCAGATAAAGTAGTAATGGCAATGTGATTAAAAGGGTCAAGGCACTCATGAACTCGGATGTTCATTACATTGATGGTAAAACCATTACGTTGTGTCGACTCAAGCGAAGGTGTGTCAGTAATAACAAGAAATGAATAGTAAACATCAGTTGTTTATACATGTTAAAAGGTAATAACTGCAGAGTTAATCAGTGTTATTGAAAGTCGAAGGACCGCTCAATATAATGTCAGCGTCATGATATCACAAGTAATTAAATAGTAACAATGTACGGGAAAATATGATATAGTAACAATGGAAATGGAAATGTTTAACAGAGATTTTTAAGTGTTGCGTAATGTTACGCAAAGTAAGAATAATTGCTAGATATTCTTCTTAAGGATGCGAGGAACAGGTCATTAACATCGGTAGTGAGGATGTCAGGTCTGCCAATCATCGTATAATTCTCGTATAGCCAAGGGGCATACGAATGATATAGTGAGCGATTGGGTGCATCTAGGAGGTAAGCCTAATCCAGATCTGCTTATGGAGCGGCAAGGTATTTGGATCACTTACGTGTGTGGGGGGGGGGGGCAATGGAAACCCAGCCATTACGAAGGATACCAACCCTTAGCCAGCTGAATAAATGAATTAATTCACTCTGGGAGAGTGAATATGACACGGACGGATAACTGAGTACCCTACCGTAGTTAAACGTTAGCCACCGACAAATCCAAAGGGCTCCATGTTAGATGAATCTCTTTCCTCGGCTTGAATTTTAAATGCGCCATTGCAGGCTAGCCATTAAACCTAATGATAGGATTATAAATGTTTTATACAGTTCCATCTTTCCAATGAAATCTGCAGGAAGCAGATTCCCTGTCTACAAACGCCAAGGACAGCCTTGAGCCGGTTTGTTTATACTTGTGAAAGAATAGGTGAAGGTCGCTCTGAGTGAGAGAGCGAGAAAGTGAATGTGTGACAAAGAAGGAGAGGCGGCATGTTTTTGTCAGAAACCCCGTGGGGGAGGGCTATTGTATACGAGACCAAGGGTCGGACCAGGCCTCGGTCACTTGTTATACTGAAGTAGCTATTATGAGTATGTAAATGTTATAAATTGGATATTATAATAAAGAATGTCAATTATATGTGTGTCAAGACATATTGCTATCAAAGAATCATCGAGATATCTTAATATTTGGCCCAAATAGAAATTGGTAAACTTTGTATGTTTGCACTGACAACACCTAGTTTGAAGGGATAAAACTCACATTTTACGCTATATTAAGCGAACGGGTAGCATTGTTTGACGGCTCGACACAATGATAACTAACTAATGACTTGAAATGACCCAATCACGGAATATGGTGGGGCTTACAATTAAAGGTTTGGTAGGAGCGTGGTAGACTCAAGTAATGTTCTGGTGGAAGAAAGAGGAAGACATAAATACGCACAAGTTGTATAGAGAAAGTGTATGCATTGTTAAATGTAGGAAAATTGTAAGATAAATATAAAATTTACAGACCCGCATGCCTTATGCAGGGATTAATTAATGTTGATTGTATTTGTGTGAATCAGTGCAAAAGCGCATATAAGGGTGATTAGAATGGTGATCACAGTGTAATTAAAAATCAACTATTATTTGGATTTTGTGATTTTTATTAAGGGAAGGATTGTAATTGTTTGGACTATTGTGAAGTGAGGTAACACAGCATGGTTGTGGAAACCATATGGACTGGTCTGAGGACTAATCAGCGGATTAGGATACCAGCCATGGAGGGCAGGGATGAAGGTACTTTAAGGGATTATCTTTTATTGTGTCATCTCAACGCTCGAATGTTATTCTTTTGAGGTTTACTAAATGTAAATGTGATGTTGTTTGCTGTGTTAAAGCCATGATTAAGCTCAAATTAAATTAACTAGAATAAATTTGTGTGTTTTATTATAGAGTTGATACCTGATAGTCTCAAATCCTAAATATGCAACCGCTCAGTGGGAGGACGGTACACGCCCGAGGACTCGAGTTGGCCGGAGGCGGAAGCATATTTTCCATGGAAAGTCATCACATGGGTACAGTATTTACGCCTTGCGGCTTAATGAGCTCAGCCGTATTTACCATCTCTATTTGTCTTCTCTCTCTCACGGTGAACTGGTTATTGGTATCATCAAGTTGTCTTAAAATCTCTTCCGCCTGTATTGCTGTGTTAACATTAGCTGCTACTAAAATTGCTGCACGTTGACAGGTAATTGTTTGCCGATTGTTTTCATCAGGACCAGCTCATTTGGTGGGTTATCAAGATCACGGAGCTTTGACATTTGCGTAGTAAAATACTCAGCGAACTTAGTTTGCTGCATAGAATGGTACTTTCTCCAATAGAGTTCCATGCGAAGGCTCTGCTGGTGCGAAGCGCTCCAGTACTTTTTGAGAAAAGATTCTATGAGTCCTGCCATAGTTTCAAAAGTGTACCTAAAGCTTATGAACCAAATTGGGGCAGATCATCCTAAAAAAATTCGACCTTCGTGAGTTGTCGCGTCGGGCTTACATTTTGGTCAGCGTAGAAATCATCTAATTATTTCAGAAAGGCTTTATGAGTTGTTCCAGTGTCTGGTATAAATGTATTCGGTTTGAATTCGTTGGCACGAATTACTTGAATGAGTTGAGTTGGTAACTGCGCATTCTGTGGTGTCGAGGTACGGCCTTCAAAGTTTCGAAACGCTTGTGTACCTATTGTTTCTGGACTTTGGCCTCAGCTCATGGCTACCTGATGCTCCCTCTCTTACTAGACTGTCATCCTTTCCTTTATCTACTAATGACGCAAGTATCGTTCCTCGATCCATTCTATTTTAATCAGGCGATCCTCCTGCTCTCTGAATTTAACCTTGATATTTTCCTCCAGCGCCTGAATCCTAGTGTGATTATCTCTCAACCTTTTTATTATAGTTAGTGTCTCATCCTTAGATTCCACACACATTTTGGTTCAATCTTTCCTTATGGTGTCTTTTATCTTGTCTAGCATTTTATCTACGTCTAATTTGTTAGCACCTTGATTCAATTTTCTCCAGCCTTTCTCCCATATTATTATTATTCGGTTCAGTTGTTTGCTTTAATTCATCCTGGCCTGCTTCCAATTCATTCCACCGCCCTAACGATTTTAATTCAAGCTTATTGAACTCCTTGAAAAGGCCATTTACATTTTCATCTACGGTAGTGATTTGATCATGCACGATTTGTGCCCCATTTTCAATTTTCTCAAACCAATCTTCAACTCTTCCCTTTGCCGACTGGATATCTGAAGTGTTTATTAAACATGCTTGCACAATAAGACTTAGTTTAGCCATTACTACATCATCAAGCCCTTGTAACTTTTCATTAAAAGAGTCTTTGATCTTTTCAATCTGTCCCATCTGCTTTTCATTATTCGTGCTAACGTCACTCGCTAAGCTGATTAGTTGTTGTTAGTATATTCTTTAATTTCCGCCGAGATTGCTGCTAACTGTGCTGAATTTCTCCCTTCCTGTAACGGTAGTTGCTCGCTATTCCTCAAGGTCTGATTTTTTAATTATTGGTTAATGTCTTCAGCTATTGGTGTTTTTAATTCAAACGATTGTTTATCAATGCGTGCACTTTGCACTGCCAGTTGTGTTTCTAACTCTGCCGATTGTTTATCACTATGTGCTGCTAGTTGTATTTCTAATTCTGTCGAATGTTTATTACTAGTTTAACTAATAGTCGCGTTCAATGCGGTTAACTGACCATTCATATCATTAGGTATCTCCCTCCTCATTTTAATTAATTGCTCCTGCGTACGATTCGTCGCCAGTTCTATTACGGCTCATTCTGTGACCGTTAATGGTGAACAGGATCTGAAGAATCAACCCCTTATGGAAAAACTTCTGGTGAGTGACAAATGCACAATACATTCCTGGACATGGTGTGACAGTGAAGGTCTGGGGCTGGCCACCATTAGCCGGCCACGCCGAGCGGGAGGGGGAGGTGTCGCAAGGCTACCTGCTACCGGCTTCTCGCTCTGCTGTCTAGCGCTTGCTCTAAGCGGCGACATAGAACTCAACCCTGGACCTTTGCAATGCGCAATATGTGAAAAAATCGGCCGAAAAAATCAGTTATATATTCAGTGCAGTAATTGGAACATGTCGAGTCACAGGACGTGTGCTAAAATCAGTACCTCTGAGTTCCGGTGCATTAAAAAAGGCACGCGAACGTGGACATGTTGGCAATGTGCTATGCCGCCGTTTACCGACTCGTTGTGCAACAATACCAGTGATATTCCCAGTGACTCTGTAAATAGTGTAAATAAACTGAATAGTTCACCTGTAAATAAACTTTTATCACTGTTCGCCTTCAATGCCCGCAGCATCACGCGGCCGGGACGGAAACAAAACGTTCATGCTACAGTAACCGCCCTAGATCCAAGTATTGAGTGTTGCAGTGAAACGTGGCTCTCTGGGGTGGTAGGTGATCGGGAGGTGTTACCAGACACATGCCAGCTGTTCCGGAAGGACCGACTGCAGACTTCAGGGGGCGGGGTTCTCATTGCTGTGAAACCTGAGTACAATGCAACTCGCGTCCATCAGCTGGAAACTGACGCTGAGGCCGTGTGGGTTGAGGTTCAATGCAGTAACGGTAAATATCTGATCGGATCAGTCTATCGCTCTCCGAAATCGTCCCAGCTGATGAATGATGAGCTGATTCTCTCCCTCAAACGGGTGCAAAACGTTCAACAAAATTATGACGCTGTCTACATTGTTAGTGATTTCAACCTACAAATCACATGGAATAGAAATGCCGCTCCTATCCCAAATAATCCTATATCCAACAACTTCCTTACAACATTCTATGATCTATTCCTCCATCAACTCATATTTGAAGCTACCCGTATCACTGAGACCTCCCGTTCAACCCTCGATCTCTTCCTAAAAAACTCTCCATCCTCAATTCAGTCTCTACAAGTCATCCCTGGATTTTGTGATCACCAAGCCCTCCTAGCTATATTTACCCACAAAAAGAACAGTCCAAAATTACAAACCAGAACAGTTTACAATTACTCCCGTACCAACTGGAAACTCCTTTCTGACATCTTACTTGACAGATTACCGGTCATTACACCTTCAGTCACCAACAGTGTAGATATAGATGGTACCTGGCATACTTGGAAGGAAATCTTTTTTCAGTGCGTCGATGAAGTGATCCCTAAGGTTACAGTTAAAAATAAGAAAAAACACCTTGGATCTCAGAGGACATAATATCCAAAATAAGAAAGAGAAATCAGCTCCATAACAAGTGGAAACAGTGCCCAAGTGACAGCAGGTGGGAAAAGTATACGCTGGCTAGAAATAGTACCAAATCTGCAATTCGTAAAGCCTACAGTACGTATATGGACAAATTAAGCTTTAATCCCAAGGCAATGTGGACATTCATTCGGAGCAAAAGTGGCAACACCGCACCACAGAGCTTTAAACATAACGGACTTTATATTTCCAACCCACTAGACATAGCCAACTCGTTCAACTGTAAATTCCAAAGTAACTTCTCACCACCTGACACCAGTGAAGGAATGTTCCTACCAAGGACATCATCCCCTCTCTTTCCCTAGACAGTCTATATTTCACACAACAGGAAGTTCGAGACAGCTTACGGAGAACTAGACCCCATGCCGCGACAAGACCAGATTTAATCCCTGCTCGGATCCTTCATTACTGTGCAGATGCCCTAGCACCCTCATTGTGCGCACTTTTCAACCAGTCCATTAACACCGGGACTCTACCACAAGAGTGGAAACATGCTAACGTGGTCCCTGTGTTCAAAGATGGTGACAAGGAAGACATGGACAACTACCGCCCGATTTCTCTAACGTCTGGTATCTGTAAATGTATGGAACGCCTGGTTGCTAAGAACATACTGGAATTCCTGAGTGAGCGAGGCCTGTTAAATCCAAGCCAACATGGTTTCGTTCCGGGGAGATCTTGTACAACTCTTTTGACAAAAGTGATTGATGACTGCCAGTACTCTTTGGATCAGACTAACGTCTCCCAAGTGGACTGTGTGGCCCTGGACTTAAGCAAAGCTTTTGATCAGGTGCCTCATCAAAGACTCTTGTTAAAGCTTGGCAAATATGGCATCGGAGGCAAACTGATTACATGGTTGACGTCATTCCTGGTAGGTCGAACGCAGTGTGTCGTGTTTGGCGGGGCCAAGTCACCGAACATAGTGGTAAATTCGGGAGTATCACAGGGGTTGGGCCTTTGTTGTACATGGTTTTTACCCTCGAACTTCCAAGCTGTGTGACGTCCACGATGGCGCAGTATGCAGACGACTCAATAATTTACAGAGCCATAAAAAATAATGATGACGTCAAAGCACTACAGGAAGATCTGGACAGTGTGGCACTGTGGTGTGATGTAAATAGGATGACCTTCAATGTAAACAAGTGTAAATATATTCGGCTAAGTAGGGCCAAACAGCCTATTGCACATAACCTTTCACTGAGCGGCAAAGTTCTTCCCATGTGCAATTCACTGCGAATGCTGGGAATACACATTTCCAGCAATTTGAAGTGGAATGTACACGTTGAGGAATCTAGGTGTAAGGCATTTAGAATTCTAGGATTTGCAAGACGTAATCTTCGGGGATTCAGAAGCCGTGCACTCCGAGCGGTGTATCTCTCCACGATACGGCCCATTCTTTTGTATGGACTTACTGCCTGGCATCCCACTACCGAGGAAAACATGAGGACGTTAAGTGCAGTCCAACGTCGAGAAGAGCGACTCATTTACAATCAGGGTAACAAAGTTTTGACAAAACCATTAACATCCATCAATGACATATGTTGCCAAATAGATCTCACCTTTCTCCGAAAATCTCTAGCTGGCACCATTATACTGTACCCATTTCACCGCCTTCAGCTGTCATATCCTTCAGTCCGTAGAGCACAGGGTGTCACCCTTGTTCCTCCATTCGCTAGGACAACAGATTATCAATCTGGATTCTACAATCGCTCTGCTCGACTTTGGAATGACCTGCCTCGTGAAATAAAAGACCTTCCTCCACGACAATTTTGCCGCAAAGTGAAGGCTCTAAAGGTACTAAAACCCCATGTAAATTTAATTTATATACTGTATAATGTAACTTTGTGAGTGATTGGGAGTGTGCGCGTGCGTGTATATATGTATGTATGTATGCGTGTGTGAGCGTGTATATGTGTGCGTGCATGCCTGTGTCTTCCCTTTTATTAATGAACTAGCAGAAGTACCCGTTCTTCAAACGGTGTTCGTTGTTAACACAAGACATTATCAATTGAGCTACTGTTGCAATGGTTAGCGGTTTGTCATTCCTTCAAGTTTATCAGAACGAAGTTAGTTTACTGGGAATAGCACACACACTGTTAATTTAAGGCCCTTAAAATGTAGTTTTCGGAGACCCTTTTTAGATTCCCGAATTTTGTGTCACACATTGAGAAGCGCAACATATGCTTTGGTTGTCCTTCTAGGATAATTTTTATATTTCGCCTATTTTAGCATATATTGAGGAGTTTTTCTCTATATCCACCCTTCTACTGTATGAAAAGTACGGTGAAGAGTTTTATAAATGATTGGTGTATTGACTCTCATGGTTACCATACCTAATTTTACGATGCACCAAGCATCCGAACACGAGGTATAGGCGTACATAAAGATACACAAAAAGACAGACAGACAATTCTATTGCCTACAACATATTACCCAGATATCCAAATATGGGTATATCTACCACACAGTATCAAATAAAATCATCCTTACGCTGAACCCTGTTTTAGATCCCTTAGTGGGGGGTAGTTGGATCTAAAACGGAAGTGTTATTGTGTTAATTTATAAGGGGATGCCTGAAAGGGGGTAGCTTCCCGTAGCTGGGTAAGCTGACCAGTGTAGAGTGTTGTTTAGTGTTAGAATGCTAGGGGGTGATCTTATAAAGGACGTAGGTGTATTTCAAGGGATGAAACTTAGTGTACAGGTCAACGTGCTAGTCGTCCAGCTGGCTGGCTGGTTATATAACCGACGTGCACGCGTCAGCGATATGGCGGCACGCTGCTCCTGGCAGTCGGGCCTCTACGGGAAATACAATGATACCTGCGCTAGCAACTGTTTGGCTACTGTATGTCACGTCTAATCATGACGGGAGTCAGGAAAGGAGTTAGGGCGTAAAGAGGCGTGTAAACAGTAATACAAGTGTAGTGTACTGACCAAGTATTTATTGGTCAGTAATATGAAATTATGAGTCCCTTTTAGGGGATGTAATGAATGTCACAATGTAAGTGTACAAGTTTGTGGGACAGGTCACAAAATATAGGAACTCTGAACACTGCTGACTCACCTGATGATAACGGACCGGGCCTTCGGCTGATGCACTGTAAGACTGGTAATTGAGAGAGGGACTGCCCTCCTTAAGGCCTGCCTTTATAGTCTCCGGCGTTGTGCTGTCAGCATTCCGCTGCATAGATGCCCCAGTTAATTATGTGTCGCTGTTTGTGGTGTGATGCAAGTATTTAGCAAGCTTTACAGGCTGGTTAGCTGCCCTTGCGGTGTTATAGATGTTGTTCTGGACTTACAAGATTTGCCAGTTGGGGGTGGTTAAAATAGATGATGGGGGGATGGCCTCCAGGGGGTGCCGACCCCTGGGGGACTGTACAAGCCTCTTCCCCCATTTAGTTCGCGTCCCCGCGAACGGGAACGGAACGTGAGGTCGGGATGTTGATGTAGTTGATGTAGTTGATGTAGTTGATGTAGTAGTTCTTGGATCTTCCTTGTATCTCCTGTTGGTGTCCTCCTCGTCGTATAGATGCAGTGATGTCGTGTTGATGTGTAGGTGTGAGATCAGCTCGTGTTCAGAGGGGTGGGTTATGGGATATACATATATATATATTTGACATTGACACTGACATTGTAAAATAGTGCATGAGAAAAATTGACATTAACATATTGAAAGTTTCAGAAAAAAAATACATGGTTCTGCTAATTATGCGGTACATTGTTGTGCAGGGAGGAAAAAAACCAGGGCTGGACGGATGATTGCGCCGTCCGCCCTATCTTAGGGAAAAAGTGCTCCCTGCAATGAGAAAGATGGAAGAAGTAGACAAATAGGTGTTCCAGGGTATAAGTTTAAGGGAAATATTCAAAATGTGTTTATTGCATTGGGACGAAACGGAACACCTTTACAAGCTGGGAAGTTAGAAGAAAGAAAAATGAAAGAAAACAAATCAAAAACATTGTGTGCATGGGATCTTAACAAAAAATATACCGTTTACTGTGTTATTTGGAGATGTGCATATATTAACGTTTAGGCATATCAGTTATCACCTCCGTAGACAATGTGGGGGTGCGAATTATTATATATATATTTATTGATAGTAGAATAATTGCCCGTGGGCGCATTAATGTATGTTAAGTTACCCTTTTACAATTATGAATTACAATTATCTTATATCTAGCTTAAGCGCGCTAATTTCCTAAGATTCTAGTTTGTATGTTACCTCGCGTGCACGCTACTCCTTTGTACGTACGCGCCGTCTCACGGCTAATCCTGTACGGCCACTTCCTGGTATGGTTTAGTGGTCTTACCGCTTGAAATGTATTCCTATTCTGTGAAGCATTCCCTGTGGGTGAATGCTTTCACACTTGACAATGAGAGTCGCCGCCACAAGTCGGTTGCGCCCTCATTGCCGTAATTTGCGCCGCATTTTTGACGCCTTATGTTTGTCTTGTTTACGTTGATCTGCCAGCGAGCCTGATACCCCACAGGTATCAGCCGTGCTGTGCAGATTTTTAGAGTGTAGCTGTAAAAAATGTGGTGAGCATGTGAGTGAAGATGATTACAAGTATCAAATATAAATTAGTGCGCAAAGGTAGAATATGATAATATGATGGCACTAATAGCATGCTGCTGCTATATGGCAGCGAAATTATAGTCACCAGTGCCGTACTCCTGGTGATGATGCCTGAAAGAAAATGGAGAGGTTAAGAAAACATGTAAATATCGTATATTTTCTATGTTGCTTCCTGTGGCAGTGTGTCCACAGTCTGAAGCTGTTTGTTGCCTGAAAAAAAAATTGGCAGGATTAGTGTTATTTGCGGTTTGCCCGGGCTTACCCTATACGGTGCCGTAATGTCGTTTCTTATGCTCAAGGTGTTGTAGTTAGTTTACTTAACGTATCACCTAAATACCATTCATATTACCATGTTGTCTTAATCTGTTGTCTTAATGTGTGGTACCTCAATTATACTTATTTTAATATATTATAATGTATTACCATGTATTATAATGTATTATCATGTATTATAATGTATTATCATGTATTATAATGTATTATCATGTTTTATAATGTATTATCATGTATTCTAATGTATTATAATGTATTATCATGTATTATAATGTATTATCGGACTTACCCTGATGACGGGTTTGTCGGTCATCAGGCGCCGAACGGCGTTATCTTAACACTATTTATCTTACTTACGGTAGAAAGAGAAAAAAAATGGTTCTGCTATTACTAAGCCGAATGGGTGGCCTTACTCTATTGCCGAAATGTGCTGTGCCATTACTTGGCATCAGCGGTTAATGAATTTGCTTAATCCTAAGTTGCGTACCAAAGTGCAACTGTCTTATTTGCTAAATTTTGACCAGGGCGATCGCCTGAGGCAATTTACTTCCTCAGGGCACCACCCGTACGAATCCTAGAAACACCGGTTGTCTCTAGAATCGCCGGATTCCGCCCCCTTAATTCTAGTTGTCGACGTCTATTCTAGGTCTTACTAACTAGTACTAATCTAGTCACAGGCGGCCTACGGTGCCACAAAGCAAACCGTTTCGCCTGCTGTATCTTCCTGCTCATTACCGTTGTTTTTCATACGTTGTCATAGTTGGGTCGCCCACTTTAACCCCTGTGAGTTGCTCGCTATGCTACTCATTTAATGCCCTAGGCTGCCCGCTGCGTCACCATTTATGTGGGCATTGGACATTGTCCAATGGTATAATATTATCTTCGCCTTTATTGGCAACCGCAGTATGCTTTACGCAGTAATAATAATCTCTTCGCCTTTATTGGCAACCGTAGTATGCTTTACGCAGTAATAATAATCTCTTCGCCTTTATTGGCAACCGTAGTATGCTTTACGCAGTAATAATAATCTCTTCGCCTTTATTGGCAACCGTAGTATGCTTTACGCAGTAATAATAATCTCTTCGCCTTTATTGGCAACCGTAGTATTTCACTCCCGCGCCTAGGAGTCTTGCTTCCCGCTGTAGAAGCCCTACTTACTTATAATTAACTAAGAGTCTAGTCCTAGTTTGGTCGTCTCTAGGGTCAACTCCTGGGTACGGCGTGGAGCTAGCTATTTCTCCCACCATCCTCAGAAAGTCTCCCCTGAAGGTCTTGGCTTCGACGACCGTGGCACATAGTGGGTGTAGCATCTCTTCCTCCCAGGAGCAGGCTAGGCATACCTAGGATTCCGAAGCTTTCCCGCGTCAGGCCGTGAGTGCCTCAACCTTACGTGGTTCGTCTGTTTAGTATAGTCGTTAAGTTACTAGGGTAACTAAGCTGTTGAGCCAACTGGGGTAAGGGTCAACATCCCCTTCCCCCGCTCTGCTCTAGTGTGGTGCCTTTGGCCTTCGGCTTGTGCCGCTATCACCAATCAGAGTGTTATCAGAGTCCTTTTCATGTAAAAATATAAGCGTAACCTGTGTAAATAATTTATTTTGTCTAAATGTAAATTTTTTCAAGTGTTGTGGGGTTGTAGAGCTTCTAAGTGCATAGACTACTTTAGGTCTACTGTTGCTATGTCGGCTTTCCAGCGATAATGCTCTGTTAACCTTTATGGAGGTGGTAGTAGGGTCTATGGCGTTAGGTACCCTGTTATTAGGATCTGGGGGTAGTTATTCGTAGTGTAGGCTGAAAGCATGGTAGGAAGAGGTTGCGCATCTTTGGGCTCCAATAAATGGTGGCCTTGAGCCGGTAATGCTGCTAGGATTGCTCTTACAATGAGTGGACTGGGGCGGGTAATTCCCGGGATTGCAAAAATATAAAAATTCCATGCAGGTTTGATAGTAATAACCCTTGGTAAATGGATGGGATACTCCATGCATGTATCTGGATATGAGGCATCCGCACTCATGTAAGGATAGGTGTAGGGTGAGGCGTAATAATAATATGTCCCTGTCATGCGAGAGGAATTGTGGCTGTTCTTTGAACGTATCTCCGCTATTCAGGCCGAGAATAATTTTTGTCGGGCTGTAGATAGACAAAGAGCTAAGTTCCTTCGATTGTCCTCGAGACAAACAGCTCCTCGTACGGTTCTTGATACTAGTAAAGTTGTAGTCAATCTTTCTAATACCCCTTTAGATGACTATCAAACAACTTTACTAAGCAGAGGTCTCAACTTTGCTCTCGCACCCTCCAAAATTCCTACAGAGGAGTTGATCACATCCGTTGAGGCTGCCATCTACAATTTACCTCCAGATGAAGCTGAAGAAGTTAGACAAGAAAGTGTGAGGATATTAAGATCCTCTAAAGTACCCTCACCCAATTTAACTCGGGGTGAAAGAAAGGCATTGAAGGAACTAAGAAATAATGACACCATTTCTATTCTTCATGCTGACAAGGGAAATGCGACAGTGGTGATGGATACCGTTGAATATAAAAGTAAAATCTCGATTTTGTTATCTGATCCTGTCTACAGACTGTGCACTCGTGATCCAACCACTCGTGTATCCAATGCCACTGCTAAGCTTGTTAAACTGTCATCTATTCCAAAAGAAGAGGGAAGATGTCTTATTCCGAGAGATGCTGTTCCTCCGAGATTGTATGGTCTTCCAAAAATCCATAAGCAAGACGTCCCTCTTCGACCAATTGTTAGCACAATAGGTTCTCCAACTTACGCTCTTGCGCAATATCTCAGCAAGTTGCTTCAGCCACACTTGGGGCGCACACAGTCCTACATTAGGGATTCAACCCATTTCGTCGAAAAATTGTCAACCATCGCCGTTCAACCAAATGCTATTTTGGTGAGTTTTGATGTAGAGTCCTTGTTTACCAGAGTGCCGGTGGACTCGGTCATGTCACTCATCAAGGATTTGTTTCCTGAGGACATTGCCCGATTATTCCACCACTGCTTGTGTTCCAGTTATTTCTTGTGGGATGGTAAATATTACGAGCAGACTGATGGTGTGGCCATGGGAAGTCCACTCTCGCCTGTCGTGGCAAATTTTTTCATGGAACATTTTGAGGGGGAGGCTATATCTTCGGCGTCTTTCAAACCTGTGATTTGGTGGAGGTATGTGGATGATACGTTTGTGGTGTGGGAGGAGGGTTCTGAGAAACTGAACCACTTTCTGAACCACCTAAATCAGCTGCATCCTTCAATCCACTTCACAATGGAGCTAGAGTCGGGTGGATGCTTACCTTTTTTGGATGTTCTTGTGAGGAGGAAGGCGGATGGCTCCATGGGGCACAGCGTCTACCGTAAGCCAACTCACACTAACCGGTATTTACATGCGGACTCCCACCATCACCCAGCACAAAAACAAGGAATTATAACAACTCTAGCCAAAAGAGCGGAACGTATTAGTGAGGCATCAACTCTTCAGGAAGAGTTACATGCCTTACAAACCATCTTTAAGGGAAATGGCTATAATGAATCCACTATATATAGGTCCCTACATCCCAGAAGGAGGGATAGACAACCTTCTCAGAGCTCCGACGTGAGAGGAACTGCTTACCTTCCTTATATTCACAACACCACTGACCGCGTTGCTAAGATTCTCCGCAAGCACAAGATAAAAACAGTTTTCGGCACTATGACGAAAATTGGTCAACGTTTAGCATTAAACAAAGATAAATTGTCCCCATCACTACAACCTGGGGTGTATGAAGTCCCATGTACTTGCGGAAAAGTCTACATTGGACAAACAAAACGGTCCATTGCAACTCGCATCAAAGAGCATCAAAGGAACATCCGTCTAAACCAACCTGACAAATCAGCTATAGCTGAACATGCCCTGTCTTCAGGGCACGATGTTTGTTTCAAGGATGCTCATGCGCTTGCCCTTGTTAAGCACAACTGGTCTAGAATTATAAGGGAGGCAGTTGAAATTCGTAAAAATCCCAATAATTTTAACAGAGACACTGGATATCAGCTAAGTGACACTTGGCTACCAGTTATTAAGGATCTAGGGAGATAGTTCCTCTCAGTCTCTCTGTTCTTCACATATTTAAAATTGTACATTTTCCCTCTAGGGCTCAGAGCCTGGATTTGATCTCCTTTGTTCGTCACTGGGGAGTTTCCATCTGTTTTTTCGCCGTTGACTGTATGACGTTTGGTATCGTTCAGATACACTTCCCTTTTGTTTATGTTTCCCTATATATCCATCTAACCCTCCCCCTCCCCCCTCCTCATTCTTCGAGGAGTTTCTATATTTCCACACCGCCCCCTTTACCTTCTCGTTACTTACTAATCTGTCCGCCGTTCCACCATGGTCCATACAGTAATTTCTGGCAGCTGCTCTCTGGTGACGAACAGAGGAATTTATTTATATTTTTTGTAATCTCATTGATTTACTTTCTATGGCCACATTGTTTATTTCCATTGAAAAAGGAGGCAAGGTTTCTCCGAAACGTATGGTTCAAATTAAAAATACACACGGCATTAGCCCAAAAGCATGAATTATTTATATAATAATCCGGGCCGTGAAAGCCTTAATATGCAAATTTTGAAAAATAGTTTGCGATTCTTAATTCTTGCCACGGTTATGGCTCTCGCCCGTCACAAGAGAATCTGTCAAACTGTGGGACCAGAACATAGAACATTTAGTCATTTCTACTTAGAAAGACCCGTCTAAGCTCTATGCTGTGATTTGATGCTTAAACTGTGTTCAGAATAGCTCTTTCCGGCCTTAAGCCGCGTGGCTCGCCTGATTGGCTTCCGCTTGGCTTTGGATATTAGAAACTTTACGCTATCCAAGTTATAATATGGACCAACTATGTTCAATAACCATGGATGGCCTGAGAAAAAAATGCTAGTGGCCCAAAAAAAAAACCAAGAAGGATTTAGAATTATGCACTTCTGATTTAGCCATGCTGCACTGCATATACATGAAAAAAAATGTGCAGTTTATGTTTGTGAGTCTCTGTTTGTCTGTTGTCGTATCTCTCACGTGTAAACGAGCTTACGTGTGTCCCTAATATAGGTGCAAGTGATATTAGTTTATTTTTGTGTCCCTGGTGGAAGTCGTTATTCCCGTCCGAGCGTCCTTGCTCTGAAAGGTGAAGACTTCCGCCCTGTTACGAGGGTATAGGCCCCCGACACCAATTGGGGCGCTTCTTTGCCATTTTTCGGAGGAGTTTGTAGCAAAGTAAGCCTGGGCCTACTTCCACCGTAACGCCTGTCTGTTGGTCTGAGTGTGCCTGTATTTGAGGGCCTAATTGCGCTCTGCGCTACCCTAGTAGAGTTTACGGGGGTGTGTGTATTTTTGACTGAGTGGTTTTGTGGGGTAGGTAATAACACCTTTTCTGTACCCCGTGTACCGTGTGGTAGTGCCTGGTCAAAATGTGCGGACGTGTCTTGTGCATCCTGAGGGCCTGAATGCAACACCCTCTTATGCATTCGCACCTGGGGTACGAATGCCGGTGCTCGCCTCCGTTCTGGCAAACTTGCCCTTTGAACTGGCGGTAAAGGCCGCTTAATTGCCTGTCTCTGCCCTGGCAATGTAGTGGCGTGTAGCCTGACCGCTTTCTGGCCTGTGGCCACGGTAGACTCCTGCCATTGTGTTTGCCTATCTGTGTGGGTGTGTGTAGGCTCAATGTGCTGTAGGGCGGGCTCTACGTCCTCAGCCCATGACGTGGTTACCTCCCGTTTTATCCCTGTTGTGTCATATGTACACGAGGGTCCTGGCGTCGACTCCCTCTCGTTCGTCCGTTCAGAGGGGATTGACGTAGGTCCTGCTCCTCGGTTTGGCAAAATTGCCTTCCGAACCGGAGCTAAGGGATGTGTAATGGTGTAAGCTTGTCCCCGCAGTGTATTGGAGTCTAACCTGGCCGTCTCCTGAACTGTGGCCACGGTGAACTCCTTCCCATGTGTGGCAGTACGTGGCGAGAGGGACATCCTCGCAAATTGCCGAGTTAGCGTATCTACGCTTATGTCCTCTCTCGGCTGGGCTGGTGGCCCTGCCATGTACTCAAAAATGGCCTAGTGAGCCCGGAGTTCCTTATGTTCGCCCCAAATTTGGGCGTACTGCCTGTTGAGGCTCATGGCCTGCTGGCAAACTGTTGTATCAATGTGGTTGTGTTTTGTATAGTTCTGTGGCCGCCAGTTGGAGAAACGCTTGTTCGCGAATTAACTCCCTGTACTGAGTGTGTAAAATCGTGTAGTGCACCCTCATCCTCTCGAGGGTTGCATTGTCTATTACAGGACCATGTGTGGTGATCAATCGGTCGTGTATGCTGTGTCTTTGGACATGGATCCTAATGAGGTGTTCGTGTATGTGCCTCGAGTGCTTATGTGCGCATCTTAATTGCGCTGTCCTACCCTCTGACGGAGTGTATGGCTGTTTGCCCTGTATTGCCCCGATTTATGTTTAGAGTGCCCGTATCTGTGTTTGCCGGCTTTGTATGTGCCTCTGGCATCTGAGCAATAATGCTAATAATATTGGCGTACCCCTACTGCCTCTATGGCTTACAATCTCTGTTGTTTCTGCATGAGGTGCCATTCCGAATGAAGTGTATGCGTCTTCTAAGAAAAAAAAAAACTGTGCGTGTTTGTCAGTGTATCCTGTGTCTCTCTGATTCTTTCTGGGGCTGGGGGGTTGGTTTGCTAAGAATTTCCCCTGTGTAGACAGTGCGAAGCAAAAAAAAACTGCTTTATGTCTGAGAGGAAAGAAAAAAAATTCAGTCTCGCTTGGCTATATGCGGTACGGGCCGTTTTGACCACGAGAACTCGTTGTATGAGTCCTATTTTACTGTGCGTGGTACCCGGCCTCCACCATCTGTTTTAGATCCCTTAGTGGGGGGTAGTTGGATCTAAAACGGAAGTGTTATTGTGTTAATTTATAAGGGGATGCCTGAAAGGGGGTAGCTTCCCGTAGCTGGGTAAGCTGACCAGTGTAGAGTGTTGTTTAGTGTTAGAATGCTAGGGGGTGCTCTTATAAAGGACGTAGGTGTATTTCAAGGGATGGAACTTAGTGTACAGGTCATCGTGCTAGTCGTCCAGCTGGCTGGCTGGTTATATAACCGACGTGCACGCGTCAGCGATATGGCGGCACGCTGCTCCTGGCAGTCGGGCCTCTACGGGAAATACAATGATACCTGCGCTAGCAACTGTTTGGCTACTGTATGTCACGTCTAATCATGACGGGAGTCAGGAAAGGAGTTAGGGCGTAAAGAGGCGTGTAAACAGTAATACAAGTGTAGTGTACTGACCAAGTATTTATTGGTCAGTAATATGAAATTATGAGTCCCTTTTAGGGGATGTAATGAATGTCACAATGTAAGTGTACAAGTTTGTGGGACAGGTCACAAAATATAGGAACTCTGAACACTGCTGACTCACCTGATGATAACGGACCGGGCCTTCGGCTGATGCACTGTAAGACTGGTAATTGAGAGAGGGACTGCCCTCCTTAAGGCCTCCCTTTATAGTCTCCGGCGTTGTGCTGTCAGCATTCCGCTGCATAGATGCCCCAGTTAATTATGTGTCGCTGTTTGTGGTGTGATGCAAGTATTTGGCAAGCTTTCCAGGCTGATTAGCTGCCCTTGCGGTGTTATAGATGTTGTTCTGGACTTACAAGATTTGCCAGTTGGGGGTGGTTAAAATAGATGATGGGGGGATGGCCTCCAGGGGGTGCCGACCCCTGGGGGACTGTACAAGCCTCTTCCCCCATTTAGTTCGCGTCCCCGCGAACGGGAACGGAACGTGAGGTCGGGATGTTGATGTAGTTGATGTAGTTGATGTAGTTGATGTAGTAGTTCTTGGATCTTCCTTGTATCTCCTGTTGGTGTCCTCCTCGTCGTATAGATGCAGTGATGTCGTGTTGATGTGTAGGTGTGAGATCAGCTCGTGTTCAGAGGGGTGGGTTATGGGATATACATATATATATTTGACATTGACACTGACATTGTAAAATAGTGCATGAGAAGAATTGACATTAACATATTGAAAGTTTCAGAAAAAAAATACATGGTTCTGCTAATTATGCGGTACATTGTTGTGCAGGGAGGAAAAAAACCAGGGCTGGACGGATGATTGCGCCGTCCGCCCTATCTTAGGGAAAAAGTGCTCCCTGCAATGAGAAAGATGGAAGAAGTAGACAAATAGGTGTTCCAGGGTATAAGTTTAAGGGAAATATTCAAAATGTGTTTATTGCATTGGGACGAAACGGAACACCTTTACAAGCTGGGAAGTTAGAAGAAAGAAAAATGAAAGAAAACAAATCAAAAACATTGTGTGCATGGGATCTTAACAAAAAATATACCGTTTACTGTGTTATTTGGAGATGTGCATATATTAACGTTTAGGCATATCAGTTATCACCTCCGTAGACAATGTGGGGGTGCGAATTATTATATATATATTTATTGATAGTAGAATAATTGCCCGTGGGCGCATTAATGTATGTTAAGTTACCCTTTTACAATTATGAATTACAATTATCTTATATCTAGCTTAAGCGCGCTAATTTCCTATGATTCTAGTTTGTATGTTACCTCGCGTGCACGCTACTCCTTTGTACGTACGCGCCGTCTCACGGCTAATCCTGTACGGCCACTTCCTGGTATGGTTTAGTGGTCGTACCGCTTGAAATGTATTCCTATTCTGTGAAGCATTCCCTGTGGGTGAATGCTTTCACACTTGACAATGAGAGTCGCCGCCACAAGTCGGTTGCGCCCTCATTGCCGTAATTTGCGCCGCATTTTTGACGCCTTATGTTTGTCTTGTTTACGTTGATCTGCCAGCGAGCCTGATACCCCACAGGTATCAGCCGTGCTGTGCAGATTTTTAGAGTGTAGCTGTAAAAAATGTGGTGAGCATGTGAGTGAAGATGATTACAAGTATCAAATATAAATTAGTGCGCAAAGGTAGAATATGATAATATGATGGCACTAATAGCATGCTGCTGCTATATGGCAGCGAAATTATAGTCACCAGTGCCGTACTCCTGGTGATGATGCCTGAAAGAAAATGGAGAGGTTAAGAAAACATGTAAATATCGTATATTTTCTATGTTGCTTCCTGTGGCAGTGTGTCCACAGTCTGAAGCTGTTTGTTGCCTGAAAAAAAAATTGGCAGGATTAGTGTTATTTGCGGTTTGCCCGGGCTTACCCTATACGGTGCCGTAATGTCGTTTCTTATGCTCAAGGTGTTGTAGTTAGTTTACTTAACGTATCACCTAAATACCATTCATATTACCATGTTGTCTTAATCTGTTGTCTTAATGTGTGGTACCTCAATTATACTTATTTTAATATATTATAATGTATTACCATGTATTATAAATTATTATCATGTATTATAATGTATTATCATGTTTTATAATGTATTATCATGTATTCTAATGTATTATCATGTATTATAATGTATTATCATGTATTATAATGTATTATCGGACTTACCCTGATGACGGGTTTGTCGGTCATCAGGCGCCGAACGGCGTTATCTTAACACTATTTATCTTACTTACGGTAGAAAGAGAAAAAAAATGGTTCTGCTATTACTAAGCCGAATGGGTGGCCTTACTCTATTGCCGAAATGTGCTGTGCCATTACTTGGCATCAGCGGTTAATGCATTTGCTTAATCCTAAGTTGCGTACCAAAGTGCAACTGTCTTATTTGCTAAATTTTGACCAGGGCGATCGCCTGAGGCAATTTACTTCCTCAGGGCACCACCCGTACGAATCCTAGAAACACCGGTTGTCTCTAGAATCGCCGGATTCCGCCCCCTTAATTCTAGTTGTCGACGTCTATTCTAGGTCTTACTAACTAGTACTAATCTAGTCACAGGCGGCCTACGGTGCCACAAAGCAAACCGTTTCGCCTGCTGTATCTTCCTGCTCATTACCGTTGTTTTTCATACGTTGTCATAGTTGGGTCGCCCACTTTAACCCCTGTGAGTTGCTCGCTATGCTACTCATTTAATGCCCTAGGCTGCCCGCTGCGTCACCATTTATGTGGGCATTGGACATTGTCCAATGGTATAATATTATCTTCGCCTTTATTGGCAACCGTAGTATGCTTTACGCAGTAATAATAATCTCTTCGCCTTTATTGGCAACCGTAGTATGCTTTACGCAGTAATAATAATCTCTTCGCCTTTATTGGCAACCGTAGTATGCTTTACGCAGTAATAATAATCTCTTCGCCTTTATTGGCAACCGTAGTATTTCACTCCCGCGCCTAGGAGTCTTGCTTCCCGCTGTAGAAGCCCTACTTACTTATAATTAACTAAGAGTCTAGTCCTAGTTTGGTCGTCTCTAGGGTCAACTCCTGGGTCCGGCGTGGAGCTAGCTATTTCTCCCACCATCCTCAGAAAGTCTCCCCTGAAGGTCTTGGCTTCGACGACCGTGGCACATAGTGGGTGTAGCATCTCTTCCTCCCAGGAGCAGGCTAGGCATACCTAGGATTCCGAAGCTTGCCCGCGTCAGGCCGTGAGTGCCTCAAACTTACGTGGTTCGTCTGTTTAGTCTAGTCGTTAAGTTACTAGGGTAACTAAGCTGTTGAGCCAACTGGGGTAAGGGTCAACATCCCCTTCCCCCGCTCTGCTCCAATGTGGTGCCTTTGGCCTTCGGCTTGTGCCGCTATCACCAATCAGAGTGTTATCAGAGTCCTTTTCACGTAAAAATATAAGCGTAACCTGTGTAAATAATTTATTTTGTATAAATGTAAAATTTTTCAAGTGTTGTGGGGTTGTAGAGCTTCTAAGTGCATAGACTACTTTAGGTCTACTGTTGCTATGTCGGCTTTCCAGCGATAATGCTCTGTTAACCTTTATGGAGGTGTTAGTAGGGTCTATGGCGTTAGGTACCCTGTTATTAGGATCTGGGGGTAGTTATTCGTAGAGTAGGCTGAAAGCATGGTAGGAAGAGGTTGCGCATCTTTGGGCTCCAATAAATGGTGGCCTTGAGCCGGTAATGCTGCTAGGATTGCTCTTATAATGAGTGGACTGGGGCGGGTAATTCCCGGGATTGCAAAAATATAAAAATTCCATGCAGGTTTGATAGTAATAACCCTTGGTAAATGGATGGGATACTCCATGCATGTATCTGGATATGAGGCATCCGCACTCATGTAAGGATAGGTGTAGGGTGAGGCGTAATCATAATATGTCCCTGTCATGCGGGAGTATTTAATTTAAAAAAAGTGGTTAATATATGATTGTGGCCTCATCTCTCATTTGGAGATGCGCATTATGCTTAATTGTTGTTTGCCGACCCACCCCTAATACTCAGGTGTTAGCATCGAGATCCCGGGCGTAGGAAGCCCTCTCTTTAAACGCATGAAGTCTATCAACCCCGAGTATATTTTGTAATGTAGTGTAGCTGTTTTCATCGTGTCTGTATGCTTGTGTTGGTCATGTTGGACGTGGGAAGGTTATGGACGGGGAATTAGGTATTAAAAAAATGGTAGACATTGGGTGGTACGTCGGTAATCCCGCTGGGATTATCCACCTATACTTCTGTCATTCTCCCTTGGTCCATGTCTGCTTTCTATCCGCTTCTTGGGATAGTAAAGCGTCGTGACGCTGTGACGTCACGGCCTAATTTGGTCTCCCCTTTTGTAGTGTGAATGTGGCCAGTGGTCGTAGTGTGACTGACCATGTCCTAATCGCCTGTAATGATTTTTGAGAACTGAAATCGAGAAAGGAAGTTATTAGGGGGGGGGGTCTTGTTTCCTCAGAGCCCCTGTCTGTGTTCGCTCCTGATTAGTGAGCGCGTGTGTGTGTGACTATGTTCCGCTACACCACGCGGACGGTTGGTCTGTTATAGGCTAAGTCCTAATGTGTATCGCGCGTATGGGCAGGAGGTGCCCGTGGCCTGTCAACGTCTTTGAGAACGTGCTCCTATGGGCCCAAGATAAGTTCCGGTCTGTCACGTCTGTCCATTGCTAAATGTCACAGTTGTTTTTGCAGTGCTAAAAAAATGTGTGGCATTATGATTGCTTTGCGCTTGTGATTTCACGGTCACTGCCGATATAACAATAGTGTCTGTCGGCAGCCGTGTGGCAATGCGATAAAACCTGCAAGTCAGTATTTTCGTCATGTTGTGCTTTCATTTGTTTGCGTGCGTGACTTTTCGCCAGTATGCGAGTGTTGTCATTGTTCGGTATTCCGGGCGGACCAATGTAGCAATTCGTCCTATTTAGCTAGTACTGTTGTGTGGCCACTATTCCATAAGACCTTTGTCTTACGAAATTTTCATACCTGTGTCTGGGAAATGTATTTTCTATGTCAGGTGTAATTGAAATTTTATGCCTGGTTTTTGGCGGGAGGAAATGTGGTATTCCCTGTTCATGTACCTGTATGGGCCAATTTCGGTGTGGTTGGAAGCCTGGATAGTTGTTTTCCATGGTGTCCAAATTTTTTGCTGGGATTCAGACCCGCGATCTCATGTCATTCTCTGTGTTCTATGTCTGCGTTGTGTTTCTGGGATTTAGGTGTCCTCAGTGTGGTTTTGCTTGTGTCTCTCGTACCAAAAATACCGTTGGTTAGTTAGTTTTTGGTACGAGTGTGGTGTGTGGTTATGAGTTCGGACCCGGCTTGCCGTAAAGACTTGGTATGACGCTATCTGTGCCGTATATATTATGGCACATGTACCGTGAATTCAAAATGCGCAGATGAGAATACGCATTCCTGTGAAGAGTTTGTGTGTTTTTGAATTCTCCTCGTAGTGTAATTTGGGGAGTTATGAGGTCCTGGATCAGACGTAAATGAAAGTGTATTTCCCAGGTTCGCCTGGAGAGTTCTTAGTGTGTTTCTGCCAGTCAAGGTCGCTCAGCCACGAGTGCCATATTGCTGATGGCGGTAGTGTTGAATTACAATGGCGTGCGCACTCGCTTGTTAGTTATTCTGACAATGCTCATTTTTCCGGCACGCGTATGTGTGAACTCGAGTGCTGTCCCTGTCATTGCGAGTGGGGCTTTCCGCACTGTAAAAGAACCTTTCATTATCTACATTTGTGTTCCCAAATACTGTGTTAACTGTAACTTGGGTCGAGTATATCTCTATCCATGGTACAAAATGTCGTTATACACGAGTGTCTCCGGGCCGCTAGTCGCGTGTTTGGTGACTAGGTGCCGGAGGTGATTTTGTTGCTTTTCATTTATGAACATCTGTTAGTGGAACTGTCCCAATCTGTTTTAGCTTCCTCACTTTCCTATCCTGCAACTGGATAGCTACCCGACCTTATATTCCTGGTATTCAGAAGGTTGCGGGTTTTGAGACCGTCTTTAACCAGAGTAATTGTTTCTGGTGCCATTCTAGGCTGTGTCTCCGGGACAGTTTGGTAGTGTATTACTGTCATGTGGCAATGTAAATTGACTGTGCGACTTCCAAAAATATGTAGGGTTTCCCAAAGTCTGGGATTTTCACCCTATGGTGTGTTTGCGTTTTAGCTTGCGTGTTGTTATGGAGGTGAGAAAAAGTCGTGTTATAGGCAGTGTAATGTGACACGTATGCCTATGGATTAAATACATACAGTTCAACTTGGCCACCTTCCTTTCTCGGGATTAATGCGTGAGGCAAAAAAAATGAGTTATGCCCCGCTCCGAATTAAGAGAGCACTTTGGGGGAAAAAAATAGAGAAACTATATTGTATCTCGCCTGCCCACTGCTTTATGCTTATTAAGGCGGGTTGCCGGGCGGCGATAGTCTGTAAAAATTGTGTCGTAAACAATATCAAAAATGTTTAAAAATGAGAAGTAGGACCTGAGTGTAGTATCCGCCCATTAGGTGACGTTAGTACGGTGGTACTCTAGTTGCGTCTCAGGGGAATCTACCAACACTTGTGTAGTACACACTGGGAAGGTCATTGCAAGACGTACTTGATACATGTGTATCCACGTCACGAGCAAAGCCAGTGCACTATGGGAGTCGAAACTCCACTCCAAAGCAATTATAACCTTACCTTGGCATTGAATATATAATTTTCAAAAGAAAGATACGTGTTGTCCGTTGAGCCATTATATATTTAAACACAAATTGTGCTAAATGTTCCGGCATAGCTCAACAAAATGACAGTGTTTTGCCCCGGTGTGCAATTGGGCTCTTCAGTTGGTTAAAACACTCCTCACCAAATTTTTGAAAAATAGTTTGCGATTCATAATTCTTGCCACGGTTATGGCTCTCGCCCGTCACAAGAGAATCTGTCAAACTGTGGGACCGGAACATAGAACATTTAGTCATTTCTACTTAGAAAGACCCGTCTAAGCTCTATGCTGTGATTTGATGCTTAAACTGTGTTCAGAATAGCTCTTTCCGGCCTTAAGCCGCGTGGCTCGCCTGGTTGGCTTCCGCTTGGCTTTGGATATTAGAAACTTTACGCTATCCAAGTTATAATATGGACCAACTATGTTCAATAACCATGGATGGCCTGAGAAAAAAATGCTAGTGGCCCCAAAAAAAACGAGAAGGATTTAGAATTATGCACTTCTGATTTAGCCATGCTGCACTGCATATACATGAAAAAAATGTGCAGTTTATGTTTGTGAGTCTCTGTTTGTCTGTTGACGTATCTCTCACGTGTAAACGAGCTTACGTGTGTCCCTAATATAGGTGCAAGTGATATTAGTTTATTTTAGTGTCCCTGGTGGAAGTCATTATTCCCGTCCGAGCGTCCTTGCTCTGAAAGGTGAAGACTTCCGCCCTGTTACGAGGGTATAGGCCCCCGACACCCATTGGGGCGCTTCTTTGCCATTTTTCGGAGGAGTTTGTAGCAAAGTAAGCCTGGGCCTACTTCCACCGTAACGCCTGTCTGTTGGTCTGAGTGTGCCTGTATTTGAGGGCCTAATTGCGCTCTGCGCTACCCTAGTAGAGTTTACGGGGGTGTGTGTATTTTTGACTGAGTGGTTTTGTGGGGTAGGTAATAACACCTTTTCTATACCCCGTGTACCGTGTGGTAGTGCCTGGTCAAAATGTGCGGACGTGTCTTGTGCATCCTGAGGGCCTGAATGCAACATCCTCTTATGCATTCGCACCTGGGGTACGAATGCCGGTGCTCGCCTCCGTTCTGGCAAACTTGCCCTTTGAACTGGCGGTAAAGGCCGCTTAATTGCCTGTCTCTGCCCTGGCAATGTAGTGGCGTGTAGCCTGACCGCTTTCTGGCCTGTGGCCACGGTAGACTCCTGCCATTGTGTTTGCCTATCTGTGTGGGTGTGTGTAGGCTCAATGTGCTGTAGGGCGGGCTCTACGTCCTCAGCCCATGACGTGGTTGCCTCCCGTTTTATCCCTGTTGTGTCATATGTACACGAGGGTCCTGGCGTCGACTCCCTCTCGTTCGTCCGTTCAGAGGGGATTGACGTAGGTCCTGCTCCTCGGTTTGGCAAAATTGCCTTCCGAACCGGAGCTAAGGGATGTGTAATGGTGTAAGCTTGTCCCCGCAGTGTATTGGAGTCTAACCTGGCCGTCTCCTGGACTGTGGCCACGGTGAACTCCTTCCCATGTGTGGCAGTACGTGGCGAGAGGGACATCATCGCAAATTGCCGAGTTAGCGTATCTACGCTTATGTCCTCTCTCGGCTGGGCTGGTGGCCCTGCCATGTACTAAAAAATGGCCTAGTGAGCCCGGAGTTCCTTATGTTCGCCCCAAATTTGGGCGTACTGCCTGTTGAGGCTCATGGCCTGCTGGCAAACTGTTGTATCAATGTGGTTGTGTTTTGTATAGTTCTGTGGCCACCAGTTGGAGAAACGCTTGTTCGCGAATTAACTCCCTGTACTGAGTGTGTAAAATCGTGTAGTGCACCCTCATCCTCTCGAGGGTTGCATTGTCTATTACAGGACCATGTGTGGTGATCAATCGGTCGTGTATTCTGTGTCTTTGGTCATGGATCCTAATGAGGTGTTCGTGTATGTGCCTCGAGTGCTTATGTGCGCATCTTAATTGCGCTGTCCTACCCTCTGACGGAGTGTATGGCTGGTTGCCCTGTATTGCCCCGATTTATGTTTAGAGTGCCCGTATCTGTGTTTGCCGGCTTTGTATGTGCCTCTGGCATCTGAGCAATAATGCTAATAATATTGGCGTACCCCTACTGCCTCTATGGCTTACAATCTCTGTTGTTTCTGCATGAGGTGCCATTCCGAATGAAGTGTATGCGTCTTCTAAGAAAAAAAACTGTGCGTGTTTGTCAGTGTATCCTGTGTCTCTCTGATTCTTTCTGGGGCTGGGGGGTTGGTTTGCTAAGAATTTCCCCTGTGTAGACAGTGCGAAGCAAAAAAAACTGCTTTCTGTCTGAGAGGAAAGAAAAAAAAATTCAGTCTCGCTTGGCTATATGAGGTACGGGCCGTTTTGACCACGAGAACTCGTTGTATGAGTCCTATTTTACTGTGCGTGGTACCCGGCCTCCACCATCTGTTTTAGATCCCTTAGTGGGGGGTAGTTGGATCTAAAACGGAAGTGTTATTGTGTTAATTTATAAGGGGATGCCTGAAAGGGGGTAGCTTCCCGTAGCTGGGTAAGCTGACCAGTGTAGAGTGTTGTTTAGTGTTAGAATGCTAGGGGGTGCTCTTATAAAGGACGTAGGTGTATTTCAAGGGATGGAATTTAGTGTACAGGTCATCGTGCTAGTCGTCCAGCTGGCTGGCTGGTTATATAACCGACGTGCACGCGTCAGCGATATGGCGGCACGCTGCTCCTGGCAGTCGAGCCTCTACGGGAAATACAATGATACCTGCGCTAGCAACTGTTTGGCTACTGTATGTCACGTCTAATCGTGACGGGAGTCAGGAAAGGAGTTAGGGCGTAAAGAGGCGTGTAAACAGTAATACAAGTGTAGTGTACTGACCAAGTATTTATTGGTCAGTAATATGAAATTATGAGTCCCTTTTAGGGGATGTAATGAATGTCACAATGTAAGTGTACAAGTTTGTGGGACAGGTCACAAAATATAGGAACTCTGAACACTGCTGACTCACCTGATGTTAACCGACCGGGCCTTAGGCTGATGCACTGTAAGACTGGTAATTGAGAGAGGGACTGCCCTCCTTAAGGCCTCCCTTTATAGTCTCCGGCGTTGTGCTGTCAGCATTCCGCTGCATAGATGCCCCAGTTAATTATGTGTCGCTGTTTGTGGTGTGATGCAAGTATTTGGCAAGCTTTCCAGGCTGATTAGCTGCCCTTGCGGTGTTATAGATGTTGTTCTGGACTTACAAGATTTGCCAGTTGGGGGTGGTTCAAATAGATGATGGGGGGATGGCCTCCAGGGGGTGCAGACACCTGGGGGACTGTACAACCCATATGTCGACAAAAAAAAAGTTAAAATGTGCTCTCAGACTAAATTCACCTAACGTGTACTTCCTGACGTGAAATACAATTGAAAGCTTTGTAGACGAAACGCAATACACGTCACTTAAAAACTGACCCTCTACGTTATGCTAGGTGCCCATACACAGGAATACCCCTTTCATAAATTTTAAAGGCTTGTGGTGCATGAAAATTCAGGTTCTTTAGCCTGAAATTGCCCAAATTTCTAAAAGCCGCAAAAAATGCTGGTTCAATTCAGGAATTTTTGAAAATAATGTTGCTGTTTGGAGATATAATAGACCTTCTGTACTATATGTCGAACGTGAAAATTGCATGAAAAAATTCTAGGTTACCCCTTCACCCCCTTAATTGCATTGATGAATTACACGGTCTACGTTAGTTCCGTGATAACCTCATAGCCATTTGCAAACTTTCACAGAAATGTAATAAATGGAGTGACATTGCTTCTTACAGAAATAGATGGAAAGTTGTATGCCACCCCTTGAGATAATGTTCTCATGGTTACCGATTTGCATTCCTTCATTAGTTTGTTCAATTAAATTAAATTAGTTTTCTGGGAATATTTCAGAAACTGTTGGATTCAGAGACTTATAATGTAGTTTTCGAGGACCCTTTAGGGCCCCCGAGGTTTGTTGCTGTCACCGAAGGGATCTGTCTCGTCGTTGTACGGCGTAATATAATAATAATAATATAATATAGGGATAAATTATAAAAACCTATTTTTTAAAATTATTTTTAATTCAGCCAATGGCCATGTACTTTTCTTTTCAGGACGGGTCAGGGAAGGGATATTATCAGAGAAAGAAGCATTCACATCACGCATGAGCAAAATGGAAATGGCCTACCATTTAACTAAGGACATCTATAAGAAAAGGTCAATATCCTTCAACGCAAAACTAAAACATTACTGCAGTGTCATCCGTCCGGAGGTCTTGCATGCCTCTGAATGCCTCACGATGAACAAAAAAGGCTTGGTCGACAAACTGGAGGACAAAGAAAGGAACATTTTGAGAAAGATATTGGGTTCCATCAAAGACAATGGGGAATACAGAAGACGGCATAACCATGACCTATATACTCATGTGGAGAAGATAAGCAACGTCATCCGGAAGAGAAGGTTACCATTTTTTCGGCATGTGAAACGAATGAGCCCAGCGAGACTGACCAACCGCTACATAACTTACTTTCAGGAGAGGAAAACAAAATGGGCCTGGTTCATTGAACTGGATAAAGATCTGAACGAAGTGGGGATTACACCAACAGACATTCAGGAGCGCGCCCCACTCAAAGGGAAACTTCGAGCTTGTAAAGGTTTCCAAGAAAAACCGAAGCTGAAAACGGGAAAGATTTGGACCCAGGAACGGAAGGAAGTCCACCGAGAACGAATGCGGGCGTACAGGGCAAACATCAAAGCCAGTAGGAGACGGTTGGAATGACGCGGTCCATAGATGGCCTATACGAATTGAATGAATGAATGAATGAATGAATGAATGAATGAATGAATGAATAATAAGGGGATAGGAATATAATAGACCTGCCGTACCACACCCGCAGGTGTAAATCGCGTGAAAAAATTCTAGAGTACCCCTTGATCCCCTTAAGCGCATTATACGTATTGATGAATTTTACGGCTTAATTTCGTTCCGTGATAACCTTCTAGCCGTTTGCAAACTTTCACACTAATATGATTAATGGAATTGCATTGCGTCTTACAGCAATAGATGGACCTCTGAGAATCCGTTGGCATGGTTACTGGCTTGCATTCGTTCATTAGTTTATTACATTAAATTAGTTTTCTGGGAATATCTCAAAAACGGTTGGTCTTCGGTCCTTAAAATGAGGTTTTCGGGGACCCAAGTTTTGTCTCTCACATTGAGGGGCCGAAAATGAGTTTTGTCTCGTCCTTCTACGCCTATTTCAGCATGTATTTTTAGGGGGTAGGCCCCCTTTTATGAGAGGTACGGAGAAGAGTTATATCAATGATTAGTGTCGTGCCTCTGATGGAAATCTGTACCAAATTTTACGTTGATACACCCAGCCGTTCTCGAGTTATAAGTGAACAAATTTGTCCACAGACAAACAAACAAACAAACAGACAGACAGACAGACAGACAGACAGACAAAAAAAAATATTTTCGCGCGCATCCATCATAAAACAGTCTGAAACCTGTAAACAACTCAAATTTCCGTAGAAATTCAGAGAAAAACACACAAATTTTTATGTTTATATATAGAGAGATATACTGCACCGCTCGGTGTTGACCGTGTTTTATTGCACTGATTTTAGTTTTACTCGCTAACCGTTGGAGATATACGAAAATTGATAAGGACCTTTCGGATAGAAAATTAAATGTGAAAGCTCATGTATACTATCAAAAGTTTGCTATTTCTTAGCGTTCTCTTTTTATTTGAAAAGGAAATATGAAATTTTGAAACCAAAGGGTGCAGTGACGTCACAAATGTCGGTTTTACTCGCTAACTGTTGGAGATACACGAAAAGTGATAGGGACCTTTCGGATAGGAAATTAAATTTCCAAGCTCGCATGTGTGATCAAAAGTTTGCTATTTCCTACCGTTCTCTTTTTATTTGATATGGAAATATGAAATTTTGAAACAAATGGGTCTAATGACGTCACTAAAATGGTCGCCATATTTTAATAGTGCAAAATTTCGCAATCAAAAGTATCCTATATGTAAACCCGGTAAATCAGCTACATCCATGCAAAATTTCATTTAAATCGTACCAGTGGTTCTTGAGTTATTGAATAACAGACAGACAGACAGACACACACCATCTCATTTTTATATATTAGTATGATTGTATGATATAGACGTCATGTACAGCAGATTATGTGTGTATAGCAAATGTAAAGGTGTAAATTGTATAATGCAACATTTGAGATTTGTTTAGTTTTAATGTACGGAGATGGAGACACTGCTGTGTATGTGGGGCTTGCCCTTTCTCTATCTGCCGTCCATAAATTGTAGGCACAATTTTTGGTAAATAATAATAATAATAATAATCTCTTATAAAGTCGCCATCCTCATACAATACAATAACACTTGAGAATACAGGGACAATGACATATAGATGATACCCTTGACACACACACACACATTCGTAAATATACACATATAACCCATTACTTACTCAATTAATTTACATTTATTATTAATCCCACAAAAATAATAGCATCCTTGAGTATAATTTACTTATTAACTTTAGATCTTAACCCTATTGATTCAGCTATTAATTTTCTAGCCTTGCTTCAGGTGTTAATAAAATAACCAATTAATCAAGTACTAATTAGTTTTTAAGGTATTACCTTCCTGTCACATATAATTTGGAGTTTGACTTTATTAAATAAATCTAATTTTAATGGTTGGGCGCCTGAATCATATGTTATATCAGTTAATCACAATAGTTCAACAAAAATAATACGTTCCATATTTTTAACTTAATACAAACTCGATGATTTTACTTTTTAAAACTCATCTCTGGCGACAATCATTCCCCCATATTACGTTAATGAAATTATCACATCCGGTGATCTAACTTCAAGTACAGAATGTCGTCACAGGCCTAGCCTTTCATATTGCTTTCCATATTTTAACATTCTGCGCCCTTGTACAAAGACTAAAATAGCCTCTAAAACTCATAACGCCCCACATTCGGTAAACACATAACTTCGAACGTGAAACACTATCCTCAAATCCCCACGTTGGGCGCCACAAATCTCTTATGTACCCTTGTAAAGAAGCATCTTACGACACTCTGTTCTCGAGGTCATGATCAGTCCTTGTTTGATAGTGTTAAAAGAAAAAAATCCTATAAATATCCAGGATTATTAGGGGATCTAAAGTTAAAATGACTTATAAGAACACAGGTTAAAAAACACCGAATTTAATAACTGAATCACAAACAAATTAAATAAAAACCACCCTGAACTTATCCCAGGAAAAACAAAACATGACATACAAAACTGACTGAATGCAAAACCAATCGAATAAAATCACAACTCAGCATAGACAGCTGTAAGATAGAATAAGATGATCAAGATATCACCTACAGAACACATAGAAAAATATCAAGAAATCAGAATTTAGGAATTTGTATGGGTGGTTGAACAAGCAATCCAGTAATGAGCACTTAAAAGACGAGAATTCACTCCCGTTCGATCACTCAAATAAGTTGTGAATTCCCGTACTGCGGTTAGGTATTACGACAAAATGGGAACATACACACGGAATGCCAAACACTAAATTAAATATGCTACACAGTCTAACCCTTCTAAAATAATACACGGATGAATTTGAACTCAAATGGCGGCCAAACATGCGGTCTTATGCCAGCAAATCAAATGAGCAGTCGCATGACACAATAAATACACATGTTAGCCGAAGCTACTCTAATATTACATGAATGAAACTTGGCTGAACAACGCCAAACAATACAACAAATAAATGACCACGCCTAGAAAACTGGTGTACAATAAATATGACATCAAGATCCGATAAACATGACTAGAAAATAATAGAATCATAGCGTGAATAACACCCAAATGTAAACTCAATTAATTACAACTATTCAGGCTCGACATTGAAATCATAATTAGCAAGAATAATGGGCAGCTGACGGCCGCTATCGATGTTTGTCAACACTCCTGATCTCTGTGTGGCTGTCAATCATACGGTCCACTGTCATTTGCTCAAAGTGTGACACGATAAAAATAATTCAGGCCTGCCAGGCAAAGAGAATTGAAGGTCAGCCTGCACGGCTCCTGAAATCGCGACATTTATCATAATTCATCACACAATAACGTCTTGAAATATCCTCACCTGGGATATCAAGAAAACACAGTCATCGGTCAAATGCCCCGGAATAAAAGTGGCAGTCGGTATCAGAACACACTGTCTCTACCCGCAAGCTTATCGAAGATCCATAACATATGGCACACACATGTAGACCTGAACATTGACCCTCGCTCACACAGTAGATCAGAGTTCAACACCTGTCAAGATTGATAGGATAAAAACAAGACTAATGACTTTACAGACGGTAAGGCTAATGGTCTCCCGTATCAACACAAAAAACAATTGCAACAAAGCAATTCATAATAATAAAATAACAGCCTGATTAATCATAATATAAAGAAAACTCAAAATGTTCCCCCTATTCTAGAATAATGCTACTTCTATCAAAGATTCACTTATCACCACATTTCTAGATTTTCCGACATGAATATCTCATTTGTACAGTTGTTCCATGCGCTCAACAGCGACATAAAACATGTACACTACACAAAGGAATAAAGCAAAAGCAACAACAATTAAATCACAAAATGTTTACACAAAAACTGTCACGCGATGCCTACTGCAACTAATGTGTCAGCAAATTAAAGCTAAAAGAATTTATAATTACAAAAGCACAAAAAATATTTTAAAAAATTATCATAGTGCCGTAACCCCCTCGACAAAATTAATTACATAATTTTCATAGTGCTCATCACTTTACTGCTTGCTCGGTGTCAGGATACCATCCCGTCACCATGCCAGTTCGTAACCTAGCCCATCGCCATCTTGACAGAGCTTGCTGAGATATGTGCCTTCCTTCCTTCGGAATCGTTGGCATACATCTTGTTGTAGATAAAATTATTATTATCACACGAATATCTATTATCTAAACTGCAGTATTGGTTACTCGATTCGCCAATACAATGTCCTATGCAGTTCACAGACTTTCCCTATCGAACTGTGGCGTGATTTCCACCTAATAAGCACTGAATTTACAACAACTCATGTTGCGCCACACACTACTGTAAATTACTATAATAGTATAAGTGCTAGACATTGCACTTCATTATAAATATTTAAGTACGACGAGTATTCATGTGTCACACAGACACGCAAAGTTTCTCCCTCAACATCAAAATGTGAATGAACGAATGAATCTTCAGAAAGAGTAATACCTCTTCAACACACGTTGGACTGATTATATGATTTAACCATAATACTTGGAGAAGGGGAATGCGCTCCGCGATTAATCGAAATAATTGTCCTACAGACTTCACAGACCCCTCATTTTACTCGTGGAATTCTGCACGTCACGAATACATCAGCGTGCTTCAAGTTCAATCACACATTTCCTGATTTACTGATTCGCGGGCAAATTAACTTCGCACCAAACCACGGTGTCGTATTCTCAGATTGGTCGGACGATCAAATCATCGTACGCGTGGGTCGCAGAACTCCGCCCACTTGTCGTGATTGAAACATATATCATTCCTTGTCGCTCCTTGCTTCGCTCTTCGTCTACAGACTCCAAGACAAGGGAAAATAACTGAAGCAAGTGTCATGACTGTTTTTTAAGCGTATGGCTTTTAGTGCCGGGAGAGTCCGAGGACATGTTCGGCTCGCCAGTTTTGTAGCTGCTTCGAGACGGACACCCAATGGGTGAGCTACAAGTACCGTTGGGGAGGAAAGTTGGAATGGAAGGTCGAGGAGTTGGAAGGTAGCGGCTGTGGCCTATAGTTATGGACCAACCCCGGCATTGGCCTGGAAGGAAGATGGGAAACCACAGAAGACCATCTTCAAGGTTGCCGGCGTGTGGATTCGAACCTCCTCGCCTCCCGGATGTGAGCGACTGCCAGCAGTCATGCCGTAACGACCACGGCTAACTCACCCGGTTGTCATGACTGTGTGACGCTTCTACTGAAAGTGCACCTGCCTCAACGGTTCTCAGACTGGTTTAAATTAACTTGGCCTTTTATTTCTCACGAAACGGTGACGACTCTCTCGTGCCCACTGGACTACCTGCTCTTGTGAAATATGAGCAACTGTTTCCTTAACTTGTGCTGGATTTCAAGTAGTAGAATATAAAATAAATGAGACATTAATATGATCCAATATTAAGGGCTCAGTACATTGACTCAACCACTTGCTTGTTTCTACATGTGGATTTTCTGTTTTGTCTTTCATAACATTGCAGTTATTAGTCTTATAAACTGGATGTTAAATATAGGGTTAAAGGCATCTTAAAATAAGTTTAGAAAAGCTCTCAGGTATCATGTCATGGATTTTAGCAATGCTTCACTGTTCGTTGACTAGCATTTACCGTTACACAACTTTATTTTCGTAAACTCTACATGTGGTTGTTTGAGTCTTCAGTCTTTTGACTGGTTTGATGCAGTTGTCCATTCCTCCTTGTCCTGATCTAATCGTTTCATCTCTATATAGCTACCAAACCCTACATCCAAGTCTATCTGTTTAACATATTCTAACCTTGGTCTCCCCTACTTTTCCTGTCCTCAACCCTTCCTTCCATAACTAAGCTTGCTATTCCTGGGTGTCTTAGTATGTGTCCTACCAACCAATCTCTTGTCTTTATTAGCAGTCGCCAGAAACATCGCCCTCTCCCACTCATCTTAATACCTCTTTGTTTGTTACCCTATTTGCCCATCTAATCTTGGTCATTCTCCTGTAACACCACATTTCAAACACTTCAATTCTCCACTTTTCTGCTACACCAATAGTCCAAGTTTCACTTTCATAAAGTGCCACGCTCCAGACAAAGGCCTTCAAAAATGACTTCCTAATACCTACATCTATATTCAATATGAACAGATTTCTTTTCTGTAGAAATGCTTTCCTTCCCCGAGCTACATAAGTTTCCTAATCGTCTCTGGTATATTGTAATGTCTTGTTTAGCAAACATAGTTTCTCAGTAGGTCCAAGCATCTGTTGTATATAACCCAAAATAGCAAACAGTTTTCTAAAACCCTACTCACTGGTCAATAACACAGTCGCCAAGGTGTTTCGTTGGTAGCTAAGTCATGTCTGCTTAGTCAATTCTTATTGCAAGGTCAGTCAAGACCTAAAAATTCATCTTAACATATAGTCTAATCATCTGTCTATCTACATACCAGTGTCTAATAAATAGTCAATATTAGTTGATCATTACCTAAAATCTAAAATCTAATATCTAAATTCTAAAACCTAAAATCTAAAAAAAATATAGTGTAGAAAACATAATTCCAAGTAATACCTATCCTCATATGTCTTTCTTTAATAATTAGTTACCAAAAATTTCAAGTCAGGACATTATGGTTTGGTCTTTTTGCAAAATCTAAAACTAAAATCTAAAATCTAAAATATAAATTTTAAAATCTAAAGTCTAAAAAAAACTTACATGTATTAACTGTATATCAAACCCAGTCCACCTTCGTATTTGTAATCCAAGTAATAATTTGAAAAGAGACAAGTGTAATCAGTTTTAAACATTATCTCTGTGTTTTTTTAATGTGTTTATGACTTGCATATTAACCTGAAATCGAACCCTGGTATACCTTAGTGAAAAGTTAAAGAGCTTAACCACTGCACCAACATGCACTTCTTTCTTAGTTTGATTTGCTTTAGGCCCCAAAGCTGGAAATCGAGTTAAGATCTCCACTGCATGAGGCGCGATTGCTTACCACTGCAGCACAAAATAGTTAGCTAGTAACATTAGATGCCCGAAAATGATTGTATTTCTGTTAGCGATGCATTGCTTTCATCTGCTTACTGTCTGAGCACTGCCAGAAAAACAGTTTAGTTTAGTTTGTTGCGAGTGCTTGTATAACTGTTATTAGCCTCGAGTACTTAAAGCAAGCTGTGCGTAGCATCCACCTTGCTCAATAACTACTGAGCAAGTTTTAACGGTCAACCCATAAAAACAGCATGAGATAGTTGAGTGTGCTCCATGTACTTGGGTGTGTGCATTAGCACCATGCGCTAGCTTTACCTTACCCTCTAAAGGTAGAGCATTATCCCTTTACTTTGGACATCGCCAATGACAGCATCCACCCACAAGTTTTACACTTAAGCCCTTAGCTTGTTGTCGATTAGGTTTGGTTTGGTTTGGTTTAGGTTTGGTTTTGTTGGGTTTGATGCTTGTTTCAGTTTAGTTCGGTGTAGTCACCATTTTGTTCTTTTAGCTACCCTCTTTAACCAATCAATTAAAGATAGTCTACTCTTAATTCTTGAATCGATAAATTGGATTTTGTGTTAACCGTTCGTCATGCCATGCCTGAAACCTATACTCCCTATGTACTGAGGTCAGACTAAAAACAAGTTTCAATGGTCAAAGACGTGTCAGTCACCATACGTGTAGCCTATGTTTCTCTACCTGGCTAGGTTTCATCACTCATAGTAAACATCTAACATTATGGGTTTGCAATATATTTAAAAAAAAGTCCATGATCTTGATGTTTTGGGTCTTTTCAGGAAATTCGTAAGCCATAAAAAGGAGGGCGTCATGTCAAGTCCTGGGGGACCTTCTGTGTCCAAATCCCATGATCGGTTTATAAAACCTCTGGTCCATGCCCTAGCAGTTTTGGATTATTTCAATCAATGAGTCCACCATAGGAAAGATCAGAAAAATGAATACCCTTAAAGAAAACGTGGTATATGCCTCTGCGATCAATGGTTCGCAAAATATCAATTAATCCATTGGGGCACGACCACTGTGGCCTGCAACTCATGTCTTGCCTTCTTTGACTTCGCTTAGTCAACCAAAATGTTATAGCTTCATATCCTACAACCGTCTGCTGGTCTATGAACATACATCAATGCCACAGAGCCGTGTCATTGATAACCGTTTACAACACGTTAAAGATCCCCTTCAGGGGTAAAAAATCTTAGCACGCTTCACGCATTTTCAAATATTTGCCTCCATCCATCCGCCATAGGAAAAAATCAGAAAACGAACCCTCGCCCTGCCGTTGTGCTGTCCCATCAAAATAGCGATTGCTCTATTGGGATACCACCAGCGTGGCCGGAGACAGGTTCGTTGAAACACACGCCCAGCGGTACCGTCTCTATCTACAACCACTCTCCTTTAACATTTTAAACAGATACAAAATTTAAGTATAAGTTTTTCGGGTTTGTAGGTCGTGGTCCAGACAGGGGGCGTCATCCCAAGTCATTGGACACTAAGCACACGTCTCTAGCCTCATTGGTTTGCGAGATATTAAAATGCCCATGCCCTATTAGTTTTAGCTCCTTTGGTTGCATTAGGGGGGCTATAGGAAAAGAGGGGGCGTCACCCTGAGTCCTACGAACCCTCATAGAACTACCTAGCCTTTTTCGTTTGCGAGATTTTAACAAAATTGCAGTTAGGCCCTTTTGACAAAAATGAATAATAATTCGAAATCAGGGCGTTACCCCAAGTGCTACAACCCCTCATACAAGTCCCTAGTCTTATTCGTTCATGAGATATTGACAAAAGTGTACTTACGCCCGTTTGACAAAAATGAATTATATATTAAAAAACAGGGCGTTACCGCAAGTCCTACGACCCCTCATAGGCCTACAATTCCCTAGCCTTATTCGTTCGCGAGATATTAACAAAAGTGCAGTTAGGCCCTTTTGACAAAAATGAATAATACATTCTAAAACAGGGCGTCACCCCAAGTGCTAGAATACTCCATATGTCAAAATCCCATCAGGGGTTCAGAAAATATTAACAAAAGTGTAGTTAGGCCCTTTTCACAAAACTTGAAAATACATTCAAAAACAGGGTGTCACTCCAAGTCCTACGACACCACATACAAGTCCCTAGCCTTATCGGTTCACAGTATATTAAAAAGCCGATGACCTATTAGTTTTGGATCTTTTGGTTAATTTTTTAAATAACTCATCCATAAATAAATATTTAAAAATCCCGCCCTCTAACATAAACCCCAAGCGCTCGTGCGTACGAAACAAAAACAAAATCAATCATAATGGCATCCAGCTCTATGTGTTTCATGTGGAACAACGTTTAATTACATCATAGCATTGAATCGCATGCATGTTGTACATGGAAAGCAACGTTTACTAAAAAATTACTATTTCACCCCCTAGTATAGGTAGTTTTTATTTTGGGGTGGAAATAAGTTCTCCATAGGATTTTACAAAGGAAAATTAATAATTCATAAATACTTATGAATTTCTTTCAATATCCAGTACCCTACATTCTTCCCTGCACTACAAACTAGGCGACTGATTAGCAAGTTCGATTTGACAGGTATTCTTCCCATGTGGCAAACATTACTTTCAGGGGTCGCCTTATCGTAGGCCTACATTTGGTTGTCTTTTTTTTAACTTGCCCCATTGCTCCTTCAAATCTGTGAAGCTCAGGTCATCTAAGTTTTCAATCATGTGCCTGTTAAAGATGTTAAAATCTTTGTAAGTTAGTCAACTTGTACAATCTTTGATATATCGACTTCAAATGTATTAGGCTATATCTTCCAAATTTAAATGCACAGTATCCACAGTGAGTCTCTCTTACAAGTTGGCCAGCAGGCGTGCCCAGGTTATCTGCCTCCCGTTGACTCACCCCCCTCCGCTCGGCATAGCATAGCACTTCGCTCACTTTATCCGTGCATGACATGAGATAACAATTAAAATTGAAAACATAACAATTAATTAAATAAGCTCGTGCCTTATGACAGGAGATGTTGGAAATGTTCTCCTATATCCACACATTTCCGGCATCGTCTTAGAAAACTCCGATTCACACGCATAAGTTCGTCTGCCGTAATTGAGGCTATTTCTCTCCGGATATGTTCTTTCAGTTTGCCCAACGTGTGATGGTTTCTTGCATACACTTTAATTCTTTAAGCATCCATATACATAAAGGTCACAAACAGATAAATATGGGGACCGTGACGGCCATACGTCCGTACTAATTACGCGGTATTCAAAAAACTTCCTTTATTACGGTAAGTTTAATGTGTCATGAGCTGTATGCACGGTGTCAGAGTCTTGCTGAATATATCCATTTCGAGAGTTAGTGTCAGTCAGTTCGTCAATAAATGGTTTGAGTACCTATATTACCCCTGTATCTTTGTGCATTAGTTGCATCCATTCACTGGGCACCATACTCTGACCCATTCGTTATGTAGAGGAATTTCGTATATGCGATGGGGTTTTCTGTACCCAATATCTGTTATTCTGCGTCAAACCATACCCGTTAAATAGAACCAAGCTTCGTCCGAGAAAAATATTAACATATCCGGAGAGAAATAGCCTCAATTACGAAAGACGAACTTCTGCGTGTGAATCGGAGTTTCCTAAGACGATGCCGGAAATGTGTGGATTTAGGAGGAGAGCATTTCCAACATCTCCTGGCATAAGGTAGTGGCAGCTTGTTTTATTAATTCTTATTTTCTTAATTTTAATTGTTATCTCATGTCATGCACGGATAAAGTGAGCGAAGTGCTATGCTATGCCGAGCGGGTAGTGATGAGTCAACGGGAGGCAGACAAGCTGGACGCTCCCAGCCGGCCAACTCGTGAGAGAGACTCACTGTACTTACTGAAGTATGAAAAGCAATGTTCCGACTATACGCGTACTACATATTCCTGAACAAATTACTTTTTTCTCGGCAACTGATGACCAAATTTCATTTTGAATCTGGTGAGGTACTCCTATCAAATTACTAGTATGTAAGCATAAAGATTTAAGTCTCATAAAATCTTATGTTTCTATCACTTTCCCGCACATAATTATGTGTTTGGCTGGCATCTAAATGTTTCTGTCCTTCAACGAGAGCCAACAACATTCAATACATTATGTGAAGTCTATCACCATCGCCGACTACAATTCTCAAGCCTTGTCATAAGGTTTGGCAACACCGCCCATCTGTCATCAGGGAGGCCTATCGCAAGCACGTGGTAATTGCTAACAATGCGTCAACACATACATGTTGACGCCAAATGTTTTCGAAAATACAACAGAACATAACGTCCGCTAAATCTACACACAAATATCACAAATAATTTGCTTCATATTGTTCGATACTATAAAACAGAAGAAAACCTCAAGAGGTACAGCGACCTAAGACGATCCTACAAAAAATCCTTATGGAGATAAGAGCAGCTTGGTTGGAAGAGGAAGGGAATAAACTATGAAGAGAGCAATGGACAATCATTTTCTAGCACTACAACCCAGAACCCAGACGTTCTTGCAGACTATCAGTATGGTCGCTTGGGAAAAGCATTTCCAGAAGATCATCAATACTGGGGGGGGGTTGTGATGTTGCTCACGTCCGTAGGTGTAACCAATAATTTAACCCTACACGTGACCCCTGGGTGGTGCTAAACGAGCAACAATATTAGGTGAACTATACATATAATGCCAAGAATGCAATGAAAAATGGTTCTTTTCAGAACCACCAAACTAGAGATATTGGACACTCAATACGCATTATGCAACTCAATATTGAAGGCCAAATGTGTTTATCTACATACACAGCTACATGATCTTGATATTGACATCGTTAATATCCAAGAGACGCATACCAAAGATGAGCAGGACTTCCATAGATGAGGACACCTTCCAAGTTATACCCTAGTAAATGCCATCCACAACCCACAGTATGGTATAGCCACTTATGCCAAGTCCAGCTTGACTGCAGTCCAAGTCCTTGCGTCCACAGTCGTAGACAATACCTTCCTATTAATGATTGAGGTTAACGGCCTAAAAATTGTCAATGTGTACAAGCCTCCATGCATAAACTTGTCTCCAGCTGTACTGCCTACTTTTGTCCATCCATGTATCTATACTGGTGGCTTTAACAGCCACCACACATCATGGGGTTATGATACAGTAGATGATGATGGAGAGACATTACTTTTATGGGCAGAAATATCCAATTTTCATCTGGTCTTTGATGTAAAGGACAAAGGTACTTTCCATTCCGCACGCTGGAATAGGGACTACAACCCGGATCTAGTATTTGTTTCTATGGATCAACTATCGCAACCCTTATATACCTCACGAAATGTTCTGTCTAACTTTCCAAACAGCCAACACCGTCCTGTAATTGTAGAGGTAGGGCTCAAAATCCCTCTTGTGAATTCGATGCCCTTACCCAGATGGAATTTCCAACGCGCTAATTGGGACGCATTCTCTAAGGAACTTGATAAAAACTTAACTGAGAAGAACTTACAATCAACAGCAACCAACTATGGCGAATATGTTGAACTCGTTATTAAGGCTGCAAAAGCAAACATTCTTAGGGGTTATTGGCAACTCAAACTAACACTTGGGGCGCTGCGGTCGGTCTGAATAAGTAGGGTTTAAAATACTCAATAACACGCGTTTGATATGGAACACTTTTTATTTTTCGGTTATAATCAGTAAATATGGTCTCTAAAGTAATGCCAGTGTTATTTTTAATTGTATATATGTATAACTGTGCGATACACGTGATCTGATTTGTGTGTTCCACTGGATTTTTGGTGTCATTTGCATATTATCAAGCATCAGTTTTTATGGGTGATGTAGATCAGCTGATTCAAATTTACACAGGACTACACTTCGGACATTATTTCGGTACTATTGTGCGCAATATAATGTAAATGTCGATCCTGAGTCAACGCCGAGGACATTCAAATAGAGAAATACGGTACATAAACAAATAAATAACACACCGAAGCTGTGCTACTTTTATCATTCCGAGACTAGCATCCACGCAAACCAGACGCCACTGTTCCAAGCTCCGACTTATATCGTGAATTGATGTCAAACTGATGATCCGCCAGCCTTTCCGCCAAGCCTACACCTCGTAATCGCTAAGTTCTTCGATATTCGAGCTATTCCACTACGAGTCATATAGGCCTAATTTGCCTCCCCGTGGGCACTGTAGAATGAGTGATTCCGCTACCATTCAAATATTTAACACCAAACCCACCTTTAAACCATCCAAATCAAGCAATTCCTGTCGCCCCCCGAGTTTTAATACAAGTTAAACTCATCCCTTCTCCCTACCAAGCAGCCAATAATTAATTATTTAATTAATTATTCAAGTAACTTAAATCTTACCAGCGCGCCCATCGTAACAGCTGTTTTTAAACTGAATAACCTTCGCTGGCTTTACGTCGCAGGTCTTCTGTCTGTCTACCTCGACAAGTGTTAGATCCTTCCCGGGGTGGAAAGATATTATTATTAGGTATTAGATATTATTAGGTATCATCACATTTCGGCTATTGCTATTTGCATCTTTTGGAAAGTGATGAAAACGTATGTTCGCAGCCCTCTTATACATCGACTTACAGCCGTAAACTGAGCAATACACTTTGCTTTTACTCATTTTTCACTCTATCAACGAGTAAAACTTATTACTTATGTATAAAGACACGAACAGTTTACCACGATCTGTTTACCAATACATGAAACCATATACAAACAGTCACCACGTGACAAATGTACCCTACTTGGTAAGTTTCTCATTTTTACCGCTAGATGTCATATCAGATAGCTGGAGTTGCCAATAGGAAGGAATGTGTGCGTGGATGGAATAAGGACAGTGAGGACTTGTATAAAGAATATCAAAGTACTGGAGATCAATCATTAGGCACTCAGCTACTACTGTCCCTCAATAAAAGCTGGAGAGAGAAGTGGGAAGCAACTGTTACAGAAATTAATTTTGTAAAGTCGAGCAGAAAAGCTTGGAGAATACTTCACGGACTGACTGGTAAGAAAAACTCCAGAAAGACATACGGTACTTTAAATCCTGACACCATTGCTAATAGAATGGTAGATCTTACAAGGGAAAAGCGAGACAAGTGTCACACCAAAATGGTGAAACGTAACCTCACTCTCCTCAAAAAGAACGCCCAGAGAAATAATCAACTATCCAGGGCGTTTTCTGTTGAAGAAGTTGTAGCAGCTATCAAGCAGTTGAAGACCAACAAGGCAGCAGGTCCTGATAACATCTATAATGAATTCATCATACATATGGGTCCACTCAGTATAAACTGGATTACTTCTCTTTTCACATATATCCTTGAAAAGATTCACCTACCTAAACAGTTTAAACTATCCAAAGTTATAGCTATTCTAAAACCAGGTAAATCTGAACACAATCCTGAAAGCTATCGTCCCATTGCCCTGCTTAGCGCCATGTTTAAACTTCTGGAACGTGTCCTTCTGAACAGGATAGCACCGTACATTGAAGATGTCATACCACCTGAACAAGCTGGCTTCCGAAACGGTCGTAGTTGCACAGATCAAGTTCTTGCCCTTACAACACATATTGAAGCAGGTTTCCTAAACCATCTAAAATTCACAGCTGTCTTCATTGATCTCACGGCAGCCTATGATACTCTCTGGAGACAAGGGATACTTTTCAAACTGTTTCAAGTTATTCCATCTTTTGAAATTGTGAATTTGTTATCAAACATTCTCAGTGAAAGACAGTTTGAGGTGTTCTTGGGTGTCTCTAAAGGTCACAAGAGGAAGCTGAATAATGGACTCCCACAATGATCTGTTTTGGCCTCAATCCTTTTCAACCTGTATATTCATGACTTGCCAAATACTAAGGCAAGAAAGTTCATTTATGCTGACGATATTGCGCTTGTAACGCAGAGCAGAAATTTTGAAGATGCAGAAAACACCCTTACTGAAGACCTTAAGAGAATGTCAGCTTTCCTTCAGTCCTGGAGATTGATTCCGAGCCTGAATAAAACAGAAGTATCTTGCTTCCACCTTGCACATCGGTTTTCTAATTACAAACCAAATATTTTGCTTAACGGACAACAACGTAGATAAAATCCCTTTCCTACTTATCTTGGAGTGTCTTTGGATAGAACCCTGACCTACAAAGAGCATCTCACCAAGCTCTCCTATAAAATTGCTGCAAGAAACAACATCCTACATAAACTTATTGGTAGTTCCTGGGGAGCCTCTGCCGACTGCTTACGCCTAACTGGCACTAGCCTTGTCTATTCAACAGCAGAATACTGTGCACCCGTGTGATTGGAAAGTGCACATGTGCAAAAAGTAGTCTCAAGATTAAATGATACAATGCGATGCATCACTGGTACTATTAAGTCAACGCCTTGCCATTGGCTGCCTGTGCTGGGCCACATTCCTCCACCACATCTAAGAAGGAAACAAGCATTGTTGAGAGAGGCTAAGGAGATCAGGGCTTCACCTACTTTACCACTATACCATGAATTTTGCCATCCCTCACAACAGCGACTACGGTCTAAGAGGCTAACATGTGCTACTGCAGAAATACTAGGCTATGTGTGGATGGGTTTAATTTAAACCAAAGTTGGAGAAACGAGTGGTCAACTAAAACAGCGAGGACAAGGGCCCATTCTCTTGATCCTACAAAGGAACTGAGAGGTTCTGACCTCCCAAGGAAACTGTGGTGCCGTCTTAACAGATTCAGAACCGGCCATGGCTGCTGTAAATTCTTTCAACACAGATGGGGCTGGACCAATTCAGCAATTTGCGACTGTGATCAAGAGGAGCAGACAATGGATCATCTGCTCCGACGCTGCCCTCTGTTCTCGTTCCCTGGGAACCATGCTGAACTCTTTCATGTCATAACTTGGTTGCAGAATGTGGATAATGTTGTATAATGTAAATTTTGTATATAATTCACCATACGATTAAATAAATAAATCAATACTGGTAACTCTTGCAGGATAACGACTCTTCATGGACAAGCTGATTTCCCTCCAATTACTGAGGTGGAGGTTGGGAAAACTATACTCAGTGTTAAAGCTGGCCAAGTACCCCTGGCCTGATGAAATATTTAATGAACACTTGAAAGAGGCTTTGCCTTACCTTCATGACGTATTGCCTACACTTTTCAATAAGTGTCTTGAAACCTGTACAATACCGTCATCCTGGAGAACGTCATTTATCAAATTACTTTATAAAGGGAAAGGAAGTGCAGACTCTCCGGGTTCATATAGAGGAATAGCGCTCGAGAACACAATATTCAAAGTATTCACAAGAATTCTGACGGACCGACCGACAGTAAAAGTTTCTGACAAAATCCCAGACCAACAGTTTGGTCTTCAGAAGGGAAAATCAACTCTACAGGCAATTGGAAACCTACTGTCAAATATTGATGAAACACTTCGTCCCCAGAGAGGTAAATTTCACGCCATCTTTGTGGATTTTAAGAAGGCCTTCGACCTGTTAAGTCGACAGGTCATAGTTGAGAAACTTCAGACTATGCTCGGTGAATCTGATTATCTGACACTGATAATAACCAACATTCTACATAACAATACCGTGTTTATCTCCGATGGCCTTCAGTTCTCAAAGCCTATTGAGCAGATAAATGGTGTCCTACAGGGTGACCCAATCAATCCACTGCTGTTCATTCTCTCAACTGCTGACATCACGGGTATCCTCGAGCCTTTGGAAGAGAAGATACCTCTTTATATATACGCAGATGATGTCGTAATTGGAGCAAAGAGTTTGGAAGTTTTGCAGGAATGTACGGATCGTCTGCTTCTCTGGGCCGAGAGGAACAAATTACAGATCAACGAGAATAAAACAGCCCACATGGTATTCGGTATAAGGGAGGAATGATTTCAAATAGAGATAAGATTTATTACAGACCTGGAGATTTACCGATAACAACCGTCGAGCAGTGGTGGATCCAGGCCTGGCGGGGCCCTGGGCGATATGATAAGGCGGGGTCCACAACAATAGAAAATTAAAAAATATAAAATAAAATGGAAAATAGGTTGGTAATAATAATAAAATAAAGAATAGTTACAATATTTTGAATACACTGCAGTACATTTTCTTAATAATAATATGACTGAAAAATGGAATATGAATATTAAATTAGTTTGAAAAGTATAATTAATTAATTAATTAATTAAATATAAAAGAATCCATGGCGCGGGGCCCTCCGGACCGCGGGGCCCTGGGCGGTCGCCCCCCTCGCCCTCCCCTAGATCCGCCCCTGCCGTCAAGAATTTTAACTATTTAGGGTCAATTTTCCAGACGACAGGAACTTCTTTCACAATGCATGTGAGAAACAGAGCGACTGCTGCAATAATAGCTATGAACAACACACAGCAGTTACTAAAATATATTTAGTTACTGCTATGAAGCTATTTGTTTCCACACTGACTCCTATTTTAACCTACGGCCTGGAACTGATCTGGCCTCATCTGACCAAAACCAACGTAAAGAAAATAGAGCAAGTAAAGTCTATCTTCCTAAAGAAAACATTGTGTGTATCAAAATGTACTCCGACCCGGCCAATGTATGAGCTGTCTGCAGAGCCATTCCGAATTGAGCAAATCAGACTGCAAATGCAGCTTTCATCTAGCGCTGCTTATCAGGAACTTCTTGCGGAATTTCATTAAAAAAGAAAGAAATATGGTTGGACTTCTATGGGACAGAAGCGATGTTATCATCTGACTGGAAGAGAGCAGACTACGATTTACGACACACTGTGACGCATTTCGCAGTTCATGGATTTCACTTCAGGATATGCGGAAGAAAAGACTTTCACACTCCAAATGCATATGTGAATTGTGTAGCGAGCCCTGTGACCGATATCATGCGGCATACTGTAAAAGAAGATTGACTTCCCTGACGCAATTTTGTAGCGACTGACAGTTCTTGCAATGTCTTTTTTTTATTTTTCATTGGCCATTGGCTGCATTAAAACTATTATTATGATTAAATATCAGAAATAAATGATACATATTATCATGCTATGTACTGTCGATTCCCGATAAGGTAATAATAAAAGTCTGTACTGTACCTCAATGTCCCAATGTCTGAAGTTTTCTTTTCTTGCTGCTATTCTCACTACCGTCAATGACGCGGTCAGAAAATATATTTAACACTATTCTTACTAACTTAGAGACTGCCTTTGATAATGAATCCTTCACTTTTTGTTCACAAATGCACTAATCATAGTCACAATATGCCTCCCAGCTTGATGCTGACAGTCTAACAATAATGTTCCACTGATCACTTAATTTAAAAATAGATAGCTTTCTAATTAAATCTACCTAAAAGCAGTTGCGGTTCTAGAAGCTTAAATCTGGGGGGGGGGGGGGGGGGGCAGACATTTTTCCGGATCGATCTCATTAGTCTTCTTTTTTCTAATTTTTGCAAAATGAGAAAAGTAGGCTAAAAACTATCATTGGTAAAAAAAATAGCATATTTCACTGTCACATAAATTTAGTCTTCTGTTTCCACTCTGGGCAAACTGGTTCACTATATCAGAAGAGTCGTGAAGTAATTTTCCACTTCATTCTCTTTCAATTGAAAGAATTGCGAGATTGGAAAGCCTCTTTGTTGCCATTGTTGCTCTTAAATAGGATTTTATTCGTTTCACGACTGAGGAACTGCGCTCAGCAGAAGCAGATGACACAGAAAGAGTCAGCATCAACTTGAAAAATAATAGTAGGTGTGGAAAAGCAACTTCCATTTTCTGAAGTTCAGAAAAAAAGAATGAGGAAGTGTTTGCTTATTTGCCTCTAAATACATTCTTAGCTTAACTGATTTCAGTCTGTAGCACCTTACGGTCTGTGAAGATTAGATTATACTTTTCACAGAACGTGAGAATATATATATTCAAAATTTAAAAAGTTTTCACTTCTCGGGGTACAGGCATCCATTGCATTGCACACAAAATCATTTTCAGTAAATCTACGCAGTAACTCTTCTACCATGTTGTCTAATATTTCAAAAAGATTTATTTTCCATGTCTCTGATAATGTGACATTTTCCTCTTCTTTCTCCGCAGAGACTGGCATTAATAAAACGTAGTCTGAAAAGTTCTTTGGAATACTTGAGACTCTAGATTGCTTATAAACTTTCAAGCCTAACGACTGAGCAGTGTCACATGTAACCGCCCATAGTTCCTTAAAATAATCATCATTTCGTTTTTCTTGCAACGATTTTACAAGACCATAGATCAATCTATGTACCCCTCCGACGTCCACATGTTTTTGTTGTAAGAACATAGAGGCTCTATTGGCAAGCTCGAGAATATCAGAAAAGATTTGTAACACAAACATCACCTTCACTTTACAAAGCTGTTTCAACAAACCTTTTGCTTTTGCTGCCTCTTTCTTGTTAGTTGACATGGAAAAATACTCTAGAGCTGCTTTAACTGAAGCAAAACGTTTCTGAAAATGCATTACTCCTCTATATTTACATACCCATCACGTGTCACTTTGAAGAGGTATCTCTAAAACACGTTCTCCTGAATGTATCTCAACAAACTTTTGGTGTCTTACAGTAGATACAGACTGAAAAGCATAAATTGCTTCCGGTAAACCAAAAGAGTCCCCTACCACGTCTACAAACTGGCTTTGAAACGTCCACCAAAACTAAATTTAAGCGATGTCTATAACAATGCACGGGTTATTGACCTTTTGTCGCAATAAACGTTGCACACCGTTTATCTTCCCTGACATAACCGCGGCTCCATCATATGCTTGTCCACAGGGGCGGCGCGAGATATAAGCGAACTACGCGGCCGCGGGTGGCGCCGTGAGACGGGGGGCGCCCCGGCGCGCCGAAATATCAAGTTAGGGGCGCCCGGAGCTAGTTTGTAATGTTGTAAACATTATGAATTCTAATTGTTACAACATTAACAAACTGTAATGTTTACATTATAAACAATGTAATCAGATAACATAACCATTCTGTTGGTTTCGTCTTTTCAGTTTTACTTTACTACTAGCAGTAGTGCCCGGCTTCGCCCGGTGGATTTATTTATTTTACAGAACTGGAGCGCTCAAGGACAAGGACCGGAATTTAATGAAAGTAAATTCGAAAGCACCAAAGCTTATTACAGCTGATAATCTCAGTATACTGCACCAACACCATCGCCCTTATACAGAGGCCTACTATTGTCATGATGATAACTGTTTTAAAGGGCCTAAGAAATCTTTTTGCACGAATTACTCCCCGTGACTGCAATTTATAAGCAGCTCGCAATTCTGCACCAGAACACTGGTAGGGGCGACGTGATGCAGCCCGCATTATCAGGCAACAATAGACTTGGGTATTATTGGAGCTATCCGGGAGCGCTTGTTCTTCCAACTGACTGAACAAAAATCAATATTTATGGTTACCTGAGAGGTGTAGCATAATGCTACATAGCCTAAACTATTCCTCTCGAATCTGGCTATCATATACAATAAGAATTTTTCGAATCAGACTGGTAGTTCCAGAGATTAGCGCGTTTAAACACATAAGCAAACACACAAACTCTTCAGCTTTATTATATTAGTATAGATTTCACTAACAAACAAAACGAAATAATATTTGAAAAATTCAGCATTGCCATTTTAATGAGTTGCCGCTTTACGGGTGATGCTACTTATGAAACAAACTTAACACGGAGTGCCTGGAGCCGTTCGGTCGAAGTATGATCGCTCGCCATTCACGAAAGGGAGAACACCCCTTCCACTAATGACTTCGACTCGTCCGCGTGACTCATACGTCTTTTGTCTTTACCCGCTCAGTGGCTCATTGTCAATTGTCATTAATTCCAGCTAGCTGACAGCCTTCACTCATCGTTGTAATGTGTTGATGTGTTGACGTAAGCTGCACTGTGTTATTGCCCCTTCTTACATGAGGAGATGATTTTTTAGACACACGAAATGTCCAGTAATAAAAAGCCATCAGGTGCATTTCACCGTAAAAGAAAGTTGCAGCATTCTAAAAAGATGAGAATCAATCTAAAGCGCTGAAAAGGTTTTTTGCGCCTTCGGCTTCATCGTCATGTGCAAGAACGATCGACGAAACAAATAAGTATACTGAATCCGTTCATAACGATGAGGATGACGACAAGTTACCAATATCAGAGCTGCCTGGACCATCAATGAGTGAAGAATCCTTCAAAAAAGTAAATGTAACTGTGAATAATTTTAAGTTATATTTTTTTGCTAATGACTCTAAATGCCTAAATTAATTTAATCTAAATTGATGAGCATTTGTATAAACAATTTACCCTTATAACGTAAATTATAGACTAATAATATTATTGATTTAATAGAATTACTTTACTGAATACTGTCGTAATTTATTTAAAGTAGTATAGCACTAATCCTTAAGTTGTATTAATTTATACTTAAGTTGTAAATAAGTTTAGGAATTGAGGGTAGCTTTAGAAGATATTGGTGCTTAAGTACACTTTGCCAACAGCTATTTTTATTGCAGGATGAGGATCTGACACTGACTACAGGAACACCGGCTCTGCCAATTGGCTATGACATAACCGGGACCGAAGGTGTTGACGAGGATTCATCAGAACTTACAGACCTGGCGTCTACAAGTCAACAAGCCATTGAAACTGAAACTGTAAGTTTATGTTGATACAATACAATGGGTTATTTATTAGGTATTTCTTTAAGAATTACAATTTACAATGGTGTAAATTGAATCTTAGATAACGGAGTACAGGTTTTGTTAAAATATAACTAGGCCTAGTAGTCCATAGTTAGCTTAGCCTCTGTTAGGTTGGGGGAGGAAGGAAGGCATTAAGGGGGAACTGTACCTTTTCCGATTCAATGCTTTTAATGAAATTTTTTCAAAATTTAAGTAGGCTACATATCAAATAAAACCACTGAACCTACTATTCCAAAATTTTATATACTTATTAACTTACTACATATCTTCCTGATAAACGAAAATTGTTATAAAAGTTTCTACATTCTACTTATTTTCAACAGTTGGAAAATGTTCAATTTTTTTCTTACCATTTTTTAGAAATAAAAATATTTTTGAAAATGCAAATATTTATTAATATTAATAAAATTTAAGTTTAATGTACTCATCAAGTACCCATATTTATGAATGCAAAGTTTAAGGTCTCTATGTATTACGGCTTTTAAACTATATATAGCTAAAGATAAAAGTTTTAAGGTCGGTGGTTTATTTGCAGAAACTGAGCGCAGAAACGTCATAAGTTTTTTCAAATGACTGTGGAGGATGGCCACCCAAAATAAACGATGATGTACGAAAAATTCTTGTTGAGCGAGGACCACAGCAGGTCACAGACCAAGAATTTCCTGTGGACCTTAAAGGTAGGCGATTTTCCTCAAAGCATTACACAAGGAAGCTTTGCAACGGAGAGCAAGCCCGCAGGATTTGGATAATATATTACATATTGAAAAACGCAGTTTTTTGTTTTGCTTGCAAACTTTTTGGAAATGATAATTCTCTTTTTGCTGGTGGCCAAGGGTATTCTGACTGGCAAAACTTGAGCGAAACTTTGACCAGTCAGGAGAAATCCCCTATTCATATTCAAAACTGCAAATGTTGGCGCGAACTCTCTTTGCGTTTACGTTTAAAAAAAACTATTGACGAGGAAAATGAAAGACTTATTCGTGCTGAAACTGAACATTGGAATCAAGTTCTAAAACGCCTACTATGTATTGTACAATTTTTGGGAACTCAAGGATTGGCCTTTAAAGGAAAAGAAGACACCCTATTTGAACGTAATAATGGCAATTTCTTAAAGCTGGTAGAACACAGCTAAATTTGATGGTTTTATGGCTGAACATGTGAGAAGAATAAGTTCAAAAGAAACACACGTACACTACTTGAGCAAGAGTATCCAAAATGAGTTTGTTATTTTCTTGTCGGACAAGATCCAAGCTAATATTTTACAACAGATACAGCAAGCAAAGTACTATTCTATTATATTAGACTGTACTCCAGACATTAGCTACACCGAGCAAATGACTCTTGTTGTAAGATTTGTAGAAATTTTAGCAAATGAGGATATTTCAATTAAGGAACATTTTTTGGGCTTTGTTCCCATTAGAGATTCTTCAGGTGAAGGCCTCACAGAGGTATTCCTCAAACAGTTAGAAGCACGAGGCATTCCTTTAAAAGCCATGAGAGGCCAGGGGTACGACAATGGTTCCGCAATGAAGGGAAAACATGTTGGAGTCCAGAAGAGAATCCTTGATTTAAATCCTAGAGCTTTTTAAGTACCGTGTGGGAACCATTCCTTGAACTTGGTCATTAATGATGCAGCTCTGTCGTGCAACATTGCTGATGACTGTTTCAGCACTATACAAGAATTTTTTTTTTCCAGTTCTACTCAAAGATGGAATATTTTGCTAACCACTCTGCAATAGTAGATGGGAAAGTAGAATTGAGGCATTGTTGCCTTTGAGGTACCACATTGAAGAAGTGTATGATGCCTTATATGAAGCTTCTCAAGATCAGAAACTTGATGCATTTGGTAGGAACACTGCCGTAGGTCTTTTAAAAAACCTGCAAAACTTCAAGTTTCTATGCTGCTTAGTGACATGGCATGAGATCCTGCATAAAACCAATATGGTTAGTAAACTGTTGAAAAAAGTCACAAATGACCTACAAAGTTCATTGGAACTCATTAAAAGTGTAAAATCATTTCTGGAAAAGATGAGATCAGATCAAGAACTAAACTGCGTCATTACAGATGCAAAAGAACTTGCAGAAAAAATCGAGGTTGATGCTAACTTTGAAAAAGAAACTCTACTTCGGCCAAGAAAAGTAAAAAAAACAATTCTCCTATGAGAGTGAAGATGAAGCTGTAGGCCTTCGTTCTGGAAAAAATGCATTTAAAGTTAACTTCTTCTTTGTCGTACTTGACACAGCAATAGCCTCATTAAGGGAGAGATTTGAGCTAATGGAACACCATAGCGAAAGTTTCAAATTTCTTTATGACATTGCTAGCTTCGAGTAGAATTTGAACGGACAGGAGTTGAAGCAAGCCTGTAAGCACCTTCAACCCGTTTTGAGTGATGGAGGAGACTGTGATGTGAACGGAGATGATCTGTTCGAAGAACTCCAAATTTTTTCACAAATGCTACCCCCTGGAAGTCACCCAGCTGGAGCCTTGTCTTTTATAACCAAACGTGATTATGTGGACATTTTTCCAAATGTTTTTGTTGCATTGAGGATTCTGCTAACGCTCCCGGTATCAGTGGCCAGCGGAGAAAGAAGTTTTTCGAAGTTAAAACTTATAAAAACATACTTGCGATCAACTTTAAGCCAAGAGCACTTGAGTGAACTGGCTATTTTGGCCATTGAAAATGATTTGTTAAATGAAATGGAAACAGATTTGCTGCTGAACGAGTTTTCTAAAGTGAAAGCCAGGAAAATCTCGTTTTAATTTTAAAAGATTTCAACAGAGTGCAAAAAAACAACAATAATTGTCATTCTATGTAATAATAATGACCTGTAAATAAATGTTTGTTTTTAAGTTATTTTTTATGTATCACTTTGCCTTTTACCCATATAACACATTTAGTAAAAATAGTAAAGGTACTCTGATGAGTATAGTTGGGGATGGGGGGCGCCAAAATGTTCTTTGCTTACACTACAAAAAGACCTAGGGCCGGCACTGCTTGTCCAATGCACTTACATGGATCGAAACCCACTGAAACAAGGTAGTCTAAAGCTGAATTAGCTATACTTTCGGCATTCAGTTGAGACAAATGTATAAAACCAATGAAACACTCCTCTATACACATACGGACATCTGTTCCACTTTACTAACAAATCTAACTTCATCCAGGATTAAGGAAACATAACCATTGTTATATTTTTTCGTCTCTCCTCCAATATGTTCAACTATTATATTAGCTGAGATATCAAAAATTCATTTTGAGAATCTTTAGATGAGTAAGTTGCATTCTTTGGTAGACTGTTTACTTGTGCTTTCACTTTCTAGTTTAATTACATTTAAAATTTCAACAAAATTCCCTTTATTATTAACACTATCATCATCCGAAACTGTTTGGCGATGACCTCTAAGCCCAATGTCTTGCCGAGCACAAAGTAATGCGACTCGGGCCATTGTTGCCACAGCTGAGCGGTTACGCAATATAACCAGAGGTTTCTCGCTTGGCTTCGAAATCACTGTGCCGCTATGTTCACTTACCAGAAAACTGTTTCACTTTACTATTGAAGATTTGACATTCACTATCAGCATGCTTTGCACGTTTTTCTCATATTCTTTTCCAATTGCAAACTCCAGATTTACTGAAAACTTGTTCAGCATACTTGAATCAGATTGAACGAAATGACGACACAGAAAACAGCATCTTTGTTTTCAGAGTATTCAATAAATGCATACCTATCAAACCATTTACTGTTAAAACTTCTGTTCTTATTACATAGTAACGTTTGTTTATAAACTGATTTACGTGGTTGGCATGGACCGTCATAGATCGATACACTGATATAAAATGGTACAGGTTCGTCTATATTAGAAACAGTTGCACTCACATTTTTGTCACAGAATTGGGGAGATATCGATGCTCTTGTATCGCATGGAGGATTGTCTTGGAAACTTGTGAACTTGCATGTCATAAAGTAGGGAAAAGAGTTTAATACTCTTGGTGTACGCACTACGCATTTTAAAAATATTATATTTATACACGATTTCAATTGTGTGTTTAAATTACATATAATAAAATAAATAAATCTTGAAATTGAAAGAAAAATTAACTTAATTAAATGCATTAGTTTGTTTTATATCAGATAAATTGTATCTGTAAATTATCAATTTATTTAGTAACCAAGGAATCTTAAAATAATTATTTCACTAAAACTGGGGGGGGCCCGGGCCCCCCCGGCCCAGGGCTAGAACCGCCTCTGCCTAAAAGCAATTGCCAACTTAGCAAAGTTCATAATTTACTGGAAAATAGAGGGCACATGAAGATATAACCTAAACTAAATTAGGCCTACTAGACACAGAAAGTCCACCTCGCTGTAGTGATCAAAACGTTGTAATATAACCAGTTATTTTAATAGCGCTGCCATAATTTGACTTACAGCCAGGCACACAACACTTCCTAGGCATCTGAAATAGTTTAATGAAATATTAGTGAAGAATTTGGTGGTTAAATTCATTACAAGGCATTGGTTACACAAACAACTTAATACGGAAATACTCACTTCTACAACTTTCAATAGGTCTGATTTACCCACGAGGAATTTCACGGGTGTTGAAATAGTTAGTACGAACTGCTTTTAGATGCTGTCATATCAAAATAAGCGATATTTATGAATAAAACTTAGCATGTGGTCTTACGTGTTTATAGAATTTACGACTTGAGAATTGTAGATGGCGATGCTATCACCCTTGCAGCACCCTTGCGTCCACCATTTAGTCGCAACCGACCTGCCATCTACATTCGATTGAGTTCGAGATTTGTAGAACTTCTTTGGTTCTGTGTTTCGAAACTCGAAACTCTGTACGAGACGGTCAACACCACCTAGAGAAAAAGCCTTGCGATATGAAGTTGACATGCGAGTGACGTCACGGAAGCCCGGCCGTGGGCATTGAGACATAACATTCTAGTTTGCAGGTTATGGTGTGTTTTCCGCGTGTTGTGTGTCGTGTTTACAGTCCCAGTTACTGATTTGCTCAGATTTTCTACCCAGTTATACTTAATGGTTATCAGTGCAGTGTAAAGTTATGCCTAATAAGTGCAGCGTTCCAAATTGTAAAGGCAATTACGCCAATGGACCGAAAGTAAACGTTTTCTCTTTTCCTAATGATGAAGGTGAAAAGTCGAAATGGATACGAGACATTCACCGCAAGGATTTTATTCCTACTGCCCCCGTAATTGAATTATATAGAGACCACGGTGGCTATATTGAAAATTATGAAGAAAGTTAAGGCTGTCATAGTTATGACGTGGATGGTCATGACGTAAGCACGGATGACGCGAACGTTATACCAGCAGGCTACTTGAGTTGAGATTCTCAATGACGTCAGCATTTATTCGAAAAAGTTCCGAGATTTACGACGCAGTCGCAGGAAACGTGGAAGTGTGCTGAGGAAGAAATTATGCTATTGGAGGGGAGACTCGAACCAATCAACGATTGTTTGAAGGAAGACGGAGATTGCTGAAACTATGGTATTTTTAATACTTTTTGGAATGCAGAATTGTGGAAACCCATTTGCAGTTGAGGCATTGATTTGAAATTTTGGTGAAATTTATTTTCAGTTTTTGAATTTTGAAAATCCGTCAAGTATTGACGAAGTTGGAACTTTGAGCGATGACGCAGTAACACGCTATGGAAGGGATGGATACGCCCCTTATGAAGTTTATAAAAGGCCTTGCGCAGAAGAGAGCAGTCTCAATCGTCTCATATCGCATATCTCAAATCGTCAGTATCAGTGCTTATATAGTCGTTTTGGTGAGACGTCGAGTGATATTAGTAGAGAGAGTCGTCTTTATAACGCGTGGTGAAGCCACCGCATAAAACGAGATTCGAGCAGACAAGCAGTGCAAGTTTACTGTGAGTAAAACTAGGTGAAGTTAAAACGCACATTATAACGCGTCTACAAGAGTGGTTATGAACAGTTAGCGTTTGCCTATAAGCTAATTCTATTGTGCAGTGCTACATTAAGCAGTGTAGTAAATTTGAACAATTTCAAGGAGTTATTTTAGAAGATATTAGCAATTTTAGACGACTGACAAAAGTGATTTTCTCGCCACCTGAGAAGCACGTTATAGCGTCAGATCCTACGCTACGGCTGACACTGCTAGTACAACAGGGAGACTTCTGATTGCTTTTGTGACACAACGCTACAGTATTATGGAGCAGTTTAATAAGGCAGTTTGTTCTTCTATTACCATAACCGAAGAGAAGATGGAAGGCTAAAGGACTTTAATGCAATTGGGACATACATTGTTGGAGTAAGATAGCAACATGGAACTTCGCTAATTGCCATTCCATATAAGCGGACATGTGGTGAACAACCATCTACACCCATGTTTCGTGGCTCAACGCTGAATACTATCAAACAGCAATGGAAACGATTTCATACTCACTGAATATGAATATTTCTATGGAAATTACTACAAAAACTTCATGGCGATTTTCTACAAGATCTTCAGGGATTTTTCAAGAGAGGTCAGGGTAGTCCCGACTCACAAAGAAGAATTTTGCCGGAAGGATGTCTGTCATCATCAAGAAGGAAGAAGTTCGATTCTCCGAGGGTGCTGTTTCCTGTTTCGAGGATGGAGCTCAGCTTTAACTTGGTGAAATGGATCCATCAGCAGTCTTCTTTGGGGAATTTTCCTCTGGAACGTCAATCGGCAGATAAGGTAGTCGTGAACGTTTATTGTATTTGAGTTTTCTAGCAATATTTGAGCAACCATTTTCCCATATTTTCTGTCCTCATGTATTTTGCCCTATATTCTTGTTTGAGATTCCTATTCTCAGTACACCTTTATGAGTTATGCCTTTTTCGACGATTTATTAAGACATTGTTATGTCATGGGCATAGTTAAATGATTTTGGATCAGTTGAGACTGACATTTAGATATTTCAATAATTTGCTTATTTTTGGTAGTCACGATTTGACTATAAGTTAATGATTTTCATGGCAGATTTAATTTCAGACAGCGTGTCTTTTTATTAAAGTAATTTCTACCCCAGTTTAATTACTTTGACCAATTTTCTGTCATCATCAAGAAGGAAGAACATTTAAATGATTTTAGAGCGTTAAAATCTCTTGCGTTGTCGACGATCTTGGAAATACTAGTCGTTATTTGAAATTGATTGCAACACAGACATTTATCGTCAGTTATGAACGACCATTGCATCATAGACAATTTTGTGAAAGATGAACTTTAATTATGTATTATTGAATGCATTAAAGTCGTGAACTTTTGTTAGGAGTTTTTTCTCAATTAGAGATTTGAATAATAATGTTTGCATTCCACAGTCTAATTGGATTCTATTCGACTATTTTGCAGTTTAGTCGCACTTTGTTTGATGATAGTATTTTTATACTACAATACTTTGAAGATGATAATCTTAAATTTTGATAGACCAGAGAGGCGTATATAAGCGTATTCACTATTAAATTTGTTTGTGATTGGCAAATTTTTACTTCATTTCGATTCATGAATGAAATCCACGAAGGTTAAATGACAACAGTTTTGAAACAATTAATGATTATAAGAATTTTTGAAGTGGAACTATGAATGTATAATCGCCAGTGCAGCGAACGTGTTGATAGTCGCTGATGTATAATGCCCTTGAGTAAATGAAGGAGATTCACACAGTAATTAATGATGTTAAAGAATTTGTTAGTGGAGGTTTTTGTAAATTCTGTGGAAGATTTTGATGCCGTATATATTAATATATGATGAATTTTGGGCCTATTTTTGTAAGCGACGTATTTACCGCTGGAGTGCATTGTATTTGTCCTTTGAAAATTAATCAAGTGAATTTACTGTTATAATTAACAAGAGTATTGAAAGAATTTGAGATAAGATTTTGAATGAAGATTACCGTCACAAATAATTATAATAATTATTAAACCTTTATTAAACCAGATTGTGACATTAACATGTATAACTAACCTTCATTGGTCGATTATATTGACGCGATTATGAAATTACCAACCGGATGAACATGTGGTTAATGTATTTCTCAAATTAATAATTTGAATAATTTAAATGTTAATATTGTAAATAATGATGTAAATATCTTTAACAATAATGTGGAACGGAAGTAATGTTAGAGGCGTGTTTAAAATTTTTATAATTGTCTTCGACAATATTATGAACAATTTCTAATTGTTATAAATTAATTTATGAGTTTTTGTTATAAACATTTAAGAGTTTGTTTTATACTCTAAACAATGCTTATTAAACATTTGAATGATAATTAAACAAGTTTAGGGAGTGTCAGAATAATCCAGTGGTATGTGAGTAAAGCATTTGAAAGATTTGCGTAACAATATTTGTGATGTCTTGCGGACATTTAAAACTTTTGAGAGAGTGCTGGATTCTTACGCAACGTGGCTTGACAAGTGAGCCCATTTGACAGGTGTACGTCAGGTTGAAGGGTAGATGGCAGCTGGCCAGACAACTGGTTATCAGCGGACGAGGTCGTCTACAGTGTGGCCTTGCGCCTATAAATACAAGTGTCATGTTTATTAAAAGAAAACAAATGCTCTATAAATGTGTCTCATCCTGACTTCCTTATCCAGTCCAAATGTGTTCTAAATGTTACGTTACTTTGAGCTCGGGGGAGCTAACATGTTGTATAATAACTTTGCAAGTCCTATAGGAGGACATAGTCAGATTGACATGGGCTACTGATAGCCACATTTATTTTGTTGAGTTGTTAAAGTCATACCCTTTATTTGAAATAAAGCTTTTGTACAGTTCAAAGTTCTTGCCTTCGTTCTGGTTCATTTTTAAATATCATAGTGAAGATTATTGTGGGAGCATACTTTAGAGATCCTGTTGTCAACCCAATCCCCGAGATATTTATAAGAGGTAAGTAGAGGTAAGTATGAACCCCCGTCTATTTTGGTGTGTTCCACAATAATTCCTTGTTAACTTCTGCGCTCAAATCTCGGTAGTATCTGTCAGTGCCATTTTCATTGGTGTAGCTGTGCCGGTGCGGTGGATTATTGGCAATCCGATTGAGGGGGCGGATATCTGACAGCCTACTATCCGGGTAAACGGGGACACTACGAAATATTACATGGTAGGTGTTACATCAATACTTATGCTCCAATTCTCACAAGTTTAGTGTAATGGGAGGAAGGAACTTTGTAACCAAGTCTCTTTTCTTGTAGGTCTGTGGTATCCATTTCAAGCCACATGAAATTCAATGGACCACTAGTATGTATGATGTAAAGAATGGAAAGCTAGTTACTGCTCCGTTGTATAAACCGAGACTGATTAATGGTTAGTAAGCAAATGGTCCTACCCCTAAATTTTAGCATAGGCTAGCTCTTCTGTTCACGAAAATTCATTTAGATGTAGAAGTCAGAATTTTCTAACCTAAATTATGTGCTACAGGCTAATGTTGTAGGTTAGGTTTATTTGTTTTATGGGGCTATCAATTTCAAGTGGGAGGTATAAGTGGGTGTTAATATGGATAGTATTCACATTTCTATTGGGGTTTAAATTGCAAGCTAACTGCAGGAGGTTAGAGACCGATAACCTGTAGCAGGCCCTGATTAATCTATTTTTTTCTATTGCAGTAATCTAATTCATTAGGCTACATTTCTTATTGGGGTGGGGGAAGAGGTGTGTGAGTGTGAATCAGGTTGGAGATTGAATAAATTTAGAATAAATAGAGTAATTAATGTAATGCAAGGTGATAAAATGATTGTATCGTAAGTTAATGTTCGAATTAAATTCCTAGGAGCAGTCCCGTCTCAGTTCCCCCAACTACCCAGAGTATTTAACTGACACTGCAACTGTCTGCCGAGAAGATCCAGATGATAGGAGGCGTAGGATTGATAATGAAAGTTTATCGAAGGCTCTCGCTGAAAGTATGCAGACATTGGCGGAGAATCTGGAAGCAGTTTCATTTAGAAACTTTCAGGAACTGAAGGTGAAGTTAAACAGTGTGAGTCTTCATCCTGAGTGGAATTGTATTAAAGAGGAATCTTGTATATATTTTATTTTAATGAAGGAAAATCCTAGTCCACACTTGCGTTGCTGCATTAAGATAACAGAAGGTTTGAGTGCCTCCTTGTATGTATCGAATACAGAAGTGAAACGTTGTAATAACATCTTTACCAAGACAGTTAGTGTGACAGACAGTTGGCAACAGTTATTTTTGTCTTTTGTGAGAAAAGGAGGACAAGGAACAGTGCATCCAAGATGGAGTCTTTTGAGTGTTATTTGTAATGTGTGTGCATTTTTTCTTGTGAATAAATATCTTTTCATTTTCCCGAATAAGTACGAAGTGACGTTTCTGTTCGTAACATCTGGCGACCGTGACAGGACATAGAAAGGAAAATGAGCGATACTCGAAGTTTGATCAGAAAACGTGGTGTATACCGTGCATCGTTCACGAAAATTGTAGCTTCACTTCAAGTTTTGTTGGAGAAAGAAATAAAGGACATAGTCGCTATCCGAGGAGATTACGCCTTAGTGGAAGAGAAGGCTAACCTCATAAGTAATCTGGACCAGGAGATCTTCCAACACCTCATGGAAGATGCGGTGTCAGAAGAAGACCTGATCACAGAAGTAGACGGAGTAGATGACTATAAACGCAAGTTTCATATGTTAGCAGCGGCTGTTTCCGATGCTCTTGCAATGGAGAGAAAACGTGAAGACGAAGTCCAGTCAACAGTAAGCACCAGTAACACTCATAACCTAAAAAGTAAATATCGCCTTCCAAAGATCGAATTCCGAAAATTTGGTGGAAATCTACGAGATTGGTTAGGTTTCTGGAATCAATTTCAAAAGATTGATGAAGATGAAGGGTTAGATAATGCCGATAAATACGAATATCTTATCCAAGCAACATTGCCAAACTCCAAAGCTCGCGACATCGTTGATAGTTTTCCAGCCACAAGTGGAAATTACCCTAAAGCAATACAGAAACTTAAATCACGTTTTGGCAAAGATTCTTTGTTGGTGGAAGTCTACACTAGAGAACTATTGACAATGATGAATTCTTGTAGTAGTCTTGACATCTCATCATTATATGACAGACTCGAAACTCAACTTGGTGCTTTGGAGAGCCTAGGTGTAACTTCCGAGAAATATGCAGCAATGTTATTTCCTATGATTGAATCATGCTTGTCTATAGATGTGTTACGTGCCTGGCAGAGGAGTGGCGGTGGGAAGGAATGTGAACCTAGTGAACGTCTTAAAGGTTTGATGAAATTCCTGGAGAATGAAGTAGAGAGTGAGGAAAGGATCAAACTGGCCATCCCAAGTAAAGGTAACATCAATGTGAATCCTGACAAGTCAAAAGGTACGAAGAAAATTGACATTTACAGTGAATCGCCACCTACCGCAGCTGCACTTGTGGATTGTAATCTTAAACTAAACTGTATATTTTGTGATAGGTCCCATGCTAGTTCAAACTGCTCCGTGGCAAAGCAGATGGCTTTAAAGGAGAGAGTCTCAATTGTGAAGAATAAGAGAGCATGTTTTCTCTGTCTGAAGAAAGGACATGTTTCAAAGATGTGCAGAAGTCAGTTAAAATGTGATTCCTGTAGCAAAAAACATAACAGCCTAATATGTCTGGGCCCAACACATTCCTCTGAAGCTACCAATGAGAAACTTCAGTCTCACTCTTTGATTTCAAATGAAGAACGTAGTGGTGTGCAAGGTGTTATTTTGCAAACATTAAAGGTGAAGGTCATTGGAGAATCCTCTGCAATGGAGGTAAGGGCTCTACTGGATACTGGCAGTCAGAGATCTTATATGCTTGAATCAGTGGCACAGAAGTTAGGTTACAGTAGTCATCGCACAGAAATGCTACGCCATTCACTATTTGGTGGGGTAGTCACCGAAGAGAGACAGCATATGTGCTATAGGATCTACATAGAGAGTTTAGGAAAGCCTTATGCCTGTAATTTTGAAGTCTTAGGGCAACAAGTAATTACAGGGTACAATACTATGTTAAAGGGCCCATGGTTGCAAGAACTAAGAGCAAAAGGGATACAGAATTATGATACTGAAGGTCCCATTGAACTATTAATAGGCGCTGATGTCGCTGGAAAGTTAATGACTGGACAAACGTGTACACTAAGCAATGGTCTTGTATGTATTGAGACTCTGCTGGGGTGGACTGTGATGGGTAAAGTAGTTTCCGGAGATCAATCAAGCATGACCAACCTCGTCACTTCTCTCTTTATCAGAGATGCTTCAGTTGAAAATCTGTGGGAACTGGACGTGCTAGGTATCAGCGATCCTGCCGTAAAGAAAACTAAAACTGAAGAAAACTTTGCAACAATGGAGCACTTTCAGAAAACCGTGTCTATTAATGGAGAATTTAGGTATGAAGTCCATTTACCCTGGAAAGAAAACAAATCATTTCTTGTATCTAACAGGGTCATGGCTGAGAAGAGGTTAGTCAACACAAGGAAGAAAGTGGAAAATTTTGGACTAGGCGAGACGTATGAAAATATTTTCAACGAGTGGGAAAGGAGTGGTGTTATTGAACCGGTTCAGGAGGATGAAAACTTCAGACACTATCTACCGCATCGAGCTGTTGTGAAGGAAAGTAGTTCAACGACACCTGTTCGTCCTGTATTTGACGCCTCAGCGAAGGAAGCGGGAACCCCTGCTTTGAACGATTGTTTGTATGATGGCCCCAACCTGATTGAGCTAATCCCTGCTATTCTTCTTAGATTCCGAGAGAGGAAAGTAGGAATTATTGCAGACATTGAGAAGGCCTTCCTTCAGATAAGCATACGGAAAGAAGATCGAAACTATATCTGCTTCCTGATGTGGCAGGACGTTGGGAATAATTACAAGATCTTCAAGCATGCCAGGCTGGTTTTCGGCTTAACTTGTAGTCCGTTTCTCCTGGTGGCTGTCTTGGAGTATCACCTGAAGAAGTACTTGGAAAACCCGCAATTCAATCCCCTATTCATCGAGAGACTTCTACAGAGCTTCTACGTGGACAACGTTGTCACTAGCCTTGACAGGGAATCGGAGGTGGGCGAGTTTATCAATCAAGCTAGTAGGGTATTATCAGAAGGCAGTTTTAATTTGAGGGGATGGCAGTTCTCTCAGGATGATGACCAGTCTGCTACCCTTTCATCTGTTTTGGGACTGTTATGGGATCGACAGGAGGATACACTTACTTTAAATTTGCATTGGTTGAATAGCCTTCAGGTGGGAGAAGTGACGAAAAGGACAATTCTGTCACTCGCACATCGAATTTTTGATCCAGTTGGTGTGACATGTCCTGTCACCCTTTGTGTTAAACTGTTGATTCAAAGAACCTGGAAGACTCATATAAGATGGGATAGTGCAGTTGATGAGAAGTCCAGAGACGAGTTTCTGGCCTGGGTAAAGGATCTACCTCACCTGGTAGAAATCAAGATTCCTCGATGGTTTGGAAGAAGTGACCATGTGCAAATTCATGTCTTCTGTGATGCCAGCCAACTTGCATACGCAGCAGTAGTCTTCATAAGATGCGATTCCAACAATCAAGTGAGTGTACAGTTATGTGATGCAAGATCTCGTGTGGCCCCCCTCAAGGAAGTGACAATCCCCAGATTGGAATTGCTGGCAGCTACAATTGGTGCACGGTTGCTTAAATGTGTGTTGGAATCTATTTCACTGGAAGTTCATGAGTTTTTTCTCTGGTCTGACTCGTCCACAGTTCTAGCATGGATCTGCAGGACTGAGAACTGGTCGGTGTTTGTCCGCAATCGTGTGAATGAGATCAGGAATTTGACCAATTTAAACTGCTGGCGACATGTTCCAGGTTCATTGAATCCAGCTGATTTACCGTCACGTGGCTGTTCTGCTTCGCAATTAGTAGCCTCTCGATGGTGGGAGGGACCTGCCTGGTTGTACGAATCTCCAGATTGTTGGCCTCAAACAAAAGTGGTGTATGACGAAGAGAGTATCGCAAAGGAAATGAAGAAAAACCCTGTGAATTCTATGACTGCAACCAATGAAGGTCCCCTCTGGTATGCCAGGTATTTTTCCAGCTATCACAGAATAGTTCATCTAATCGCATGGATTCTTCGTTTCTGTAAGAATTGTCTTAGACGTGAGAGGATCTCGCAAGAAAATCTGCAAGTTGAAGAGTTAGAAAGGGCTGAAATTAGACTCATTTCTATAATTCAACGAGAAAGCTTCCACGGATTAGTTGATAAACGTCTATCTTCACTACATCCATTCCTGGAAGATGGTGTTCTCAGGGTTAAAACGAGACTACTACTGCGAGAAGATTTGAAGCAATTCAGGTTCCCAATGATTCTCCCGGTGAACCATGTCATCACCTCTCGCTTGATTATGGATGAGCACGTGAAAGAAAATCACATTGGAGTACAACTTCTTCTTAATCATCTGAGACGACGCTTCTGGATCATCGGTGGAAGGAGGACAGTTAGAAAAATTATAAGAAAATGTGTCAAGTGCCGGAGGCATGATGGACAACATACCGAAATCGCTCAGGCCCCTCTGCCCCTGGACCGCATACGGGAAGCCTGTGTATTTGAAGTGATAGGAGTGGACTTGGCAGGTCCGGTGTTCCTGAGGGATGAAAGTAAAGCTTGGATTGTAGTTTTCACATGTGCGGTGTATCGCGCTGTTCATCTCGAAATGGTTACTTCTCTCTCCACAGAGGCGTTTGTGCAAGCGTTCCGGCGGTTTGTAGCAAGAAGAGGACGCCCCTCTGTGATTTACTCAGACAATGGTACAAATTTCACGGGTACAGATAACGCGTTTCAAAGTGTTGACTGGGAGAATATTTCCAAACACCATTCGGTTGAACGTATTACTTGGAGATTTAATCCCCCTAGTGCTCCTTGGTGGGGAGGCTTCTGGGAAAGGTTAATACATCTAATTAAACAGCTTCTGAAACGAGTTTTGGGTAAAGCCTGTCTAACTTACCAAGAAATGCTTACCCTTCTCTGCAGTATAGAAGCCACCATAAATGCAAGACCGCTAACATATCTGACCGATGGATGTGAAGATATAAGTCCACTCACCCCTGCCTGCTTTCTACAAGAAATTAAGACAACTGGAGTTCCAGAATGTGATGCATTGGATGCTATAACCCTGAATCAAAGAAATCGTCATCTTCTGAACCTAAGAATGGCATTGAAAAAAAGATTCCAGCAGGAATATCTGGGACTTTTGGCACTCGGTAAACCGAGTTGTAAACCAACTCTTTTGTTCAAGAGAGGTGACATTGTCCTAGTTGGATCAGATGGCACTAAGAGGATAGATTGGCCCCTTGGAAAAAATTGTGGACTTGTTCCCTGGAACTGATGGTAATACAAGACTTGCAAGGGTTGTTACATCTAAAGGAGAACTCTTGAGACCGATACAGCGACTCTACCCACTAGAAGTACCTGATGAAGACAGCACACCTTTAAGGACTGGCTTGAATAAGAAAACGGCTACTGCTTTAGGAGAGCCGACTGGAACTGGTGTTCAACCCCCAAAGACTACACGTTCGGGTAGAACTGTCAATGTTCCTGCAAGATATGTGGAGTAGTTGAGGATGTCTTGTTGAGGATGTCTTTCCTCAACGGTGGGAGGATGTGACAGACAGTTGGCAACAGTTATTTTTGTCTTTTGTGAGAAAAGGAGGACAAGGAACAGTGCATCCAAGATGGAGTCTTTTGAGTGTTATTTGTAATGTGTGTGCATTTTTTCTTGTGAATAAATATCTTTTCATTTTCCCGAATAAGTACGAAGTGACGTTTCTGTTCGTAACAGTTAGGTACAGTGCTAGAAATTGAAGAACTTATAAGGAATGCAGACACTTATAAGTGTATGCTGATCCTGATGCATATGAACATCAAAGTGTTGAGGATACTGTATCTGTTATGGACAGTTTATTTAAGAACTTGGAGAGTAAGTTCCCTGAGAAGAAGGATACATTAGACTTCTTAAAAGAGCAAGTTCACTTGCTAACGAAGCGTAAAGTGAAAAACTATTCCTGGGAATTGCTTGTATTCTCATCGCTGGTTCATTCTATTTCTCCTCACTGTTATAGATTTATAAGAGGTTCAGGGAATGTCACTATTCCTGCACCCCGTACCTTGAAATTAGTGTGTTCCAAGCTTTTGACGAATCCTATACAGGAGCAAAGTGATAATTTTCTTTTGTATATGAGAAAGAAATTTTCACTCTTATCAGAAGAAGATGAACTAGTCCTCCTTTCGATGGATGAGGTTCACATTAAACCCCAGTTAGACTACAAAAAGGGTAGGGATGTAGGTAGTGCTGTAAATAGCGATGAGTGCGCAACAAGTGCTTATGTGTTTATGGTCCACAGCTTGCTTTCTTCATACTAGGATGTTGCTCACATCATGCCCGTTGTGAACATTCGAGGTGAGGCATTATTCAATATGATGAAGAAAATCATTCTTGGACTGGAAGATGTCGGATTTGAAGTTCTAGCACTGATTTCAGACAACAGCGATATTAATAGGAAAGCTGTATCTCTCCTGAGCGATCAACCCGAATTAAATTACATTTATAGTCACCCCAAAGTTCCACACAGAAAGTTTTTCTTTGCAATCGACACTGTGCACATTCTCAAATGTATTAGAAATAACTGGCTGAATGCAAAGCACCAAGATTTGCATTTTACAGATTTGACTGAGCATGACAGACTACAGATTGCATCATTTGGTTCACTGAAGGATTTGCATGTGTTGGAGAAGAACAATCTCCTGAAATATGGATTTACCTTGACTCTGAAATCCCTGTACTCTACCAATTTGGAACGACAGAATGTTCCACTAGCTCTGCAAATTTTTAATAAACCTCTAGCTGTGGCAATAAGGGAGATTGAGCCGAAGAAGAACTTGCCCTCCTGGGACAGTACTGCACAGTTTATTGAGTTGATTTGCAGATGATGGGACATCATGAACGTCAAGACCCTTTGGAAAGGAAGACGCCTTATGAATCCTCTTCAGGAACCAATAACGACCAACTCTTCTTATATCGAGTGCCTCCTGGAAATCGTGTCATGGCTAGATAGGTGGAAAACAATTGACTCGCCTGGAAAGCTGAGCAAGGAAACACATGCGGCAATTACCCTTTCTACCAAGTGCATGATTGAAATGGCACAATTTTGTCTCTCTGAGAAAGGCCATAGCCTCTTCCTACCAGGCAAAATACAGACAGATAACCTAGAAGCTCGATTTGGAAAATATCGTCAACTGGCAGGGAGCCAGTACAATATTTCCCTGAGGCAAGTGTTTGAGGTGGAGAATAAATTGCGCATTCAGAGCATCCTGGACCTCAATGCTGCAGTGAGCGAGTATTTTGAAGAAAACAAGACATGTGACATAAGTGCTTTTGATGCTTGTGTTGTTGATGATAGTGATATAGAAGTCCTACAAGATGAGTATTGGCCTCTCTTACACTATATCAGTGGTTATTGCTCGTATGGTTTTTTAAAGCGATATGATTGCAATTATTGCAAAGTCTTTCTTTGCGATGAGGCAGGCCAGAGTGAACAGTTTGGTTTTCAGAAGGGTAAATCAACTCTACAGGCAATTGGAAATCTACTGTCAAATATTGATGAGGCACTTCGTCCCCAGAGAGGTAAATTTCACGCCATCTTTGTGGATTTTAAGAAGGCCTTCGACCTGTTAAGTCGACAGGTCATAGTTGAGAAACTTCAGACTATGCTCGGTGAATCTAATTATCTGACACTGATAATGACCAACATTCTACATCACAATACCCAGTGGCGTATACTGGTCTGAAGATCTGGGCTACCACTGAGCTTAATATTACACAAATGATGCTTTTGAACTGCCGTGCGAAAAGAAACCTTCCTTTCACGGCTAAATAACAAACACGGCCAGCAATACAATTTAGACAGTTTAGAACTGCCAGATAACCTATTCCACCTAGCATGTAGATGATGTGAAATGACGTGTGTACATTGGCACACAATTGCAGTTCAGGTCATATGTATAATATGAACTTTCTCACTGTATAGACGACGGCAGAAAGGAACTTCTAACAAACTCTCTATTATACAGTCATTTGCATTTAAAGTCCCCGCGTGTGTTAGTTCCATAATTGTCTTACAAAATCTCAACTGGCACAGTTAAAACAAAACACTACATAAAGATTATTCAGCATACACACATTTAAATAAATCACACATAGAAAATACTACAACTTCTAAAACATATTCACATATATGCGCGCGATAATGTATATTTATTGTAGACCTAGGCTATTTGTTCCTTTAAACGCTTTTAACTTCAAAGAAACCGCTGGTACTCAATTAAATTAGCCTCTGGCTGCGCGAGCCAGCGGCGTGTGGTCCAGGTATGCGGTGCGACTAAGCGCTCCTTAGCCTGGGGTTTAACTTGAATCGGGGTTAAAAATTGGCGGATTCTTGATTGGTTTCAAGTTGTTAAGCGAATAATTTTTATTTGATGTTGTGTATGCAATCATTTAAATATTTGGTAGTTTGATGTTATTTTGCGTGGTATAAATATGTTAGTACCTATTTCGCTCCGTGTTACTCAGACCATCGCCGCTCCAAGCTGTGTTTATTCTTGTTAGGCGCTGTCCAGTATGGTAAGAAACCGCTGGCCGTAGCGGCAACTCACTCGCTATCAGTGATGGGCCAGCACGGAACAAGGGAGGGTGCGGAGAGATGGGGATAGCGGCGTAAGGCTGCCGCTTTCTCGGTCGGTTTCTGCTGCGTTGCCGCGTTGACTACCCACTAACCATTATTTCTTTCGATACAGAAGAATGTGCATGAAAGTCACGATTGTTTGAATGCTTTGTTGAACCAGTAATAAAGTGTTATTTATTTTTAATGTAATTTTCTTGGGCTACCGCCGGTAGCCCCGGTAGCCCTAAGAATACGCCCCTGACAATACCGTGTTTATCTCCGATGGCCTTCAGTTCTCAAAGCCTATTGAGCAGATAAATGGTGTCCTACAGGGTGACCCAATCAATCCACTGCTGTTCATTCTCTCAACTGCTGACATCACGGGTATCCTCGAGCCTTTGGAAGAGAAGATATCTCTTTATATATACGCAGATGATGTCGTAATTGGAGCAAAGAGTTTGGAAGTTTTGCAGGAATGTATGGATCGTCTGCTTCTCTGGGCCAAGAGGAACAAATTACAGATCAACGAGAATAAAACAGCCCGCATGGTCTTCAGTATAAGGGAGGAATGATTTCGAATAGAGATAAGATTTATTACAGACCTGGAGATTTACCGATAACAACCGTCAAGCAGTGGTGGATCCAGGCCTGGTGGGGCCCTGGGCGATATGATAAGGCGGGGCCCACAACAATAGAAAATTAAAAAAATATAAAATAAAATATAGGTTGGTAATAATAATAAAATAAAGAATAGTTACAATATTTTGAATACACTGCAGTACATTTTCTTAATAATAATATGACTGAAAAAAGGAATATGAATATTAAATTAGTTTGAAAAGTATAATTAATTAATTAATTAATTAATTAAATTTAAAAAAATCCATGGCGCGGGGCCCTCCGGACCGCGGGGCCCTGGGCGGTCGCCCCCTCGCCCTCCCCTAGATCCGCCCCTACTGTCAAGAATTTTAACTATTTTAGGGTTAATTTTCCAGACGACAGGAACTTCTTTCACAATGCATGTGAGAAACAGAGCGACTGCTGCAATAATAGCTATGAACAACACACAGCAGTTACTAAAATATATTTAGTTACTGCTATGAAGCTATTTGTTTCCACACTGACTCCTATTTTAACCTACGGCCTGGAACTGATCTGGCCTCATCTGACCAAAACCAACGTAAAGAAAATAGAGCAAGTAAAGTCTATCTTCCTAAAGAAAACATTGTGTGTATCAAAATGTACTCCGACCCGGCCAATGTATGAGCTGTCTGCAGAGCCATTCCGAATTGAGCAAATCAGACTGCAAATGCAGCTTTCATCTAGCGCTGCTTATCAGGAACTTCTTGCGGAATTTCATTAAAAAAGAAAGAAATATGGTTGGACTTCTATGGGACAGAAGCGATGTTATCATCTGACTGGAAGAGAGCAGACTACGATTTACGACACACTGTGACGCATTTCGCAGTTCATGGATTTCACTTCAGGATATGCGGAAGAAAAGACTTTCACACTCCAAATGCATATGTGAATTGTGTAGCGAGCCCTGTGACCGATATCATGCGGCATACTGTAAAAGAAGATTGACTTCCCTGACGCAATTTTGTAGCGACTGACAGTTCTTGCAATGTCTTTTTTTATTTTTCATTGGCCATTGGCTGCATTAAAACTATTATTATGATTAAATATCAGAAATAAATGATACATATTATCATGCTATGTACTGTCGATTCCCGATAAGGTAATAATAAAAGTCTGTACTGTACCTCAATGTCCCAATGTCTGAAGTTTTCTTTTCTTGCTGCTATTCTCACTACCGTCAATGACGCGGTCAGAAAATATATTTAACACTATTCTTACTAACTTAGAGACTGCCTTTGATAATGAATCGTTCACTTTTTGTTCACAAATGCACTAATCATAGTCACAATATGCCTCCCAGCTTGATGCTGACAGTCTAACAATAATGTTCCACTGGTCACTTAATTTAAAAATAGATAGCTTTCTAATTAAATCTACCTAAAAGCAATTGCCAGTTTAGTACAGTTCATAATTTACTGGAAAATAGAGGGCACATGTAGATATAACCTAAACTAAATTAGGCCTACTAGACACAGAAAGTCCACCTCGCTGTAGTGATCAAAACGTTGTAATATAACCAGTTATTTTAATAGCGCTGCCATAATTTGACTTACAGCCAGGCACACAACACTTCCTAGGCATCTGAAATAGTTTAATGAAATATTAGTGAAGAATTTGGCGGTTAAATTCATTACAAGGCATTGGTTACACAAACAACTTAATACGGAAATACTCACTTCTACAACTTTCAGTAGGTCTGATTTACCCACGAGGAATTTCACGGGTGTTGAAATAGTTAGTACGAACTGCTTTTAGATGCTGTCATATGCCAAAGCTTTTGAATCAGTGGACCGGTCTATATTGTTAGAGAAACTAAATCAACTTATAGGTAGAGAGCACTACCTGAGCAAGATGATTCAGGCCATACTGTCAAGAAACTTTGTCTACATTGATGACAACCTCTCAAGATCACAGGCAATACATCAGACGACTGGGGTGTTACAAGGAGATCCCTTAAGTCCAATGCTTTTCAATATCGCTGCAAGGGACGTTGTCGAAACCATAGCAAATAAGGAAGTCTTCATTTACATGTATGCTGATGACATGACATTAGCTTCACAATCGTACCTACAGCTCCAAGAAGCGTTTGACAAACTGATCACCTGGGAGGACAGGAACAGCCTGTGTTTGAATGCACAGAAAACAGTCCAGATGACATTTCGCAGAGGAGAGAAGCCTCCTGCGGCAGCACTCATCAAATACCAGGACAAGGAGCTTGTTAGGGTCAACTCCTACAAATATCTTGGCGTGACCCTGCAAACGAATGGGAACATTTTCACAAACCACATTAGAGAAAGAGCATCTGCAGCGATCATGGCGATGAACCAAATTAAAAGTATTCGTGAGCTGTCCTTAGAGACGGCCATAGCCCTTTTCCACATCAAAATCTCTCCCATCATGACTTACGCAATAGACATTATTTGGGAGCATCTCTCAAAGAGTGATCTAGCTTTGGTGGAAAGTGTGAAAGCGACATACCCCAAAAAGATTCTATGTGTAGCCAAAAACACTCCATCGCGGTTAACATACGAACTCACACGACAGCCGTTCTACATAGAGGAACTACGCCTGAGAGTGGCAGTGCCTTCTACACCTCAATATCAAGCCTTGCATCACGAGCTGTACGAGAAGAAAGCAAATATATGGCCAGACTTCTATCGTACTGACGCCATGTTCAACCAAGAATGGATGGATTCAAGCTATGAACTGCGCCATACCATGACACGCTTCGCAGTTCATGGATTCCACCACAAGCTGAGCTACAGGGGGGCGTTCCATGAACCAGACGCAAACTGTATATGTGTACTGTGCGGGAAAAAGTGTGAACGCTATCACGTGGAGATATGCGTCAAAAGAACAATAACTCTTTTGGACCTGTGTACTCAACACTAGGATTTTTATGTATGCACATTGTGCGATATTCCGTTATAATAATATCAAAATAAGCGATATTTATGAATAAAACTTAGCATGTGGTCTTACGTGTTTATAGAATTTACGACTTGAGAATTGTAGATGGCGATGCTATCACCTTTGCAGCACCCTTGCGTCCACCATTTAGTCGCCACCGACCTGCCATCTACATTCGATTGAGTTCGAAATTTGTAGAACTTCTTTGGTTCTGTGTTTCGAAACTCGAAACTCTGTACGAGACGGTGTTGTTTGTTTCGACCTGCACTGCACTGCTCGATTTAAATCGATATACCAATGATCAGTTTCTGTCAAAAGCGGCATCATTTGGCGCCCAAAATCTAATGTGTTGAAGTTTCCGAATTGAGTATTTTCCTTTTGTGATTATGACAACGTTGCAAGACCTATGTGCGAAATATTTTGGGCACAGAGATTTGTATGATGTTTTGAAAATTTCTAAAGATGCCGACGAGAAGCAAGGTTGTATAATGTTCCTTTAACCTATTTTTATAGTGCAAACTAATTCTGACAGTTAGGCCTAAAGCTGCAAATTTTCCTAGGATCATTCACTTGTGCCTTTAGTTTTGTGTTACTCGATTCTCACAGTACGTCTATTTTTGTTTTATTTCCAGTTCGGAAAGCATACCATCGACTGTCTCTACTTGTTCATCCAGACCGAGTTGAAGAACATAAAAAGAAAGAAGCTACCGAAAAATTTAAAGTACTTGGGAAGGTACATTCTATTCTCAGCGATAAGGAAAAACGAGCGATATATGATGATACAGGTAATATTGAGTGTTGTTGGTCTTCTTCTAGTCTGATTGGGATGGGTATAATATTTCTGATAGGCTACTCGTAGGACCTATGTATGCTACCTTACTTTTTAAAGTAATACGTTGAATTCACATTTTATACCCTTCTCCCTTTATCGGCATTGAAACATTTTACATGCTTGCATCATTTAATAACCATTTGAAATTATTAAAAAACTCGATGGTTATTTATACTCAAGTGGGAAAATTTCAGTTGATGTACATCAGTATTGGCAATAATTGACCAAGTTTCTGTTCCTGAAACTGATTTGAATGGCTTTGGAACTGATAACATGTTTTAAAATCACAACTTTAACATAGCCTGATCGTATGTCTGTCAAGTCCTGCATACATTTTGATTTGAATTGCAATTTTTCAGGAACCTATGATGAAGATGGCGATGAGACGGTGGAACGAGACTGGACTGAATATTGGCGAATGTTGTTTAAAAAGATAACTGTTGAAGATATTTCCAATTATGAGAAATCTTATAAAGGTAAAATCCTTCTATCTATATATATAAAAATCAATGTTACGCGATAGTTAGTCTGTATGTATGTCTCCTATGTGTTCATATACTCCAAGGAAGATTTCTAGCTACTAATTATTTATAATTAAGACTTGCTCGAAAAAGCATTAAACCTAAATCTAATACATTGACATTTAGTTTTCACTATATTCTCTCATTGTCTTTTTTCTTTTGCCACAGAGTATTATATGGTAACGGTAGCACTTTCTGTTGCACAATGAGCATATACAGTCTTCACCAGGTTGGTGAAACCTTGGAGTTCGGCAGATTTTATGGTGGAAACCATGGGTAGCAAGTCTGGTTACCACATGCCTTTGGTCTTGCCCAGACTGTCCATTGTCGGTCTATCATTGCGCTTGTGCCATAGAAATCGGGATCAATATCCTTCCTCTTCATCCATCGCGATTCGAGTAGCGCTTGGAATGGGCCTGTAGATGGTAGCATGAAGAAACTTTCTCTTGCTAATTCATATACTATCCTTGAGGGTGCATATATCCCAACTCCGAGAGCTCTCTTGAGGTATCTTGCTTTCACACTTTCCAATCTGGTGAGATCGCTGTTTGTTAAGTGCGCCCATATTAATTCTATCCATATGAGGCTATTGGTGAAACGACTGCCTTAAATAAGGTCATTGCAGTAGACAATGAAAGTTTGCTGATATTCTTTATTCTGTGAATGGCTTTTATAGCTGCTGAGACTCTCTCTTGAATGTGGATCCTGTAGGAAGACATGGTTGTTTGTAAATACACTCCTAAGTATTGAAATTTGTTCACTGTTGTTAGCTTAACACCTTGCAGGGTTAACTGGTCATCTGATGCCAGTTTACCTCCTTTCCTGAGAATCATGTAGGTTTTTTCTTCGTTGATCTCGAGGCTGTTTTCACCAGCCCACAGTGCGAGCTTCTGGAGTGCGATTTGCAGATCTCTTTTGCTGTGCAATCCTAGTGCCATGTCATCAGCATACATTATTACTTTCACCGTTGGGTGGTCCTGAACGACGTTAAAAATGTCAGCTGTTAAGACATTAAACAATAGAGGACTCGTGGGGTCGCCCTGAAGTGCGCCGTTTGTCTGCATGATCTTCTTTGACAGGACTACACCGTCATTAATAACAATGTAATTGTATGTTAGAATTGCCTCAACTATTCTTGCTAGTGGGTGGGCGTATCCCAGCATCCCTTTTAGTTTATTTATGAGCATATTCCGATTTTAAGTCAAAAGCTTTTCTACAGTCAATGAAGACCACATGGTATTTCCGCTTCGTCTTGTAGTACTTTTACTGCTTGTAAAGTACTCCTTCCTTCTCGGAAGCTGAATTGACAATCTGGTATGAACTTCTCCAATTCCGTGACTAGTCTTTTCGTCAAAATTTTGGGAAAAGGATTCTAGAGCTATACCCCTGTAAGAGTTTGGGTCTGCAGTGTGCCCTTTCCCTTTATATAGTATTGTCATTTGGGCTGTTCTCCAGCTGACTGGAATCGTTATTTATGTAACACAAAAGGGTGAGGGACTTAACAGGAACCCTTAAATCCCACAGTAACCCAATTGCGCAATCTGTATACTTTTCACACCGCAATGTAAGGTGTTAGAATGGCTTGTTGATTCGACACGAGGGGCCTACCAGCAGCCTGCCGTGTTATCTGATATTGCTGTCCATTCCAATACAGTTCACGCCTCCGTTTTTGATTGGCGGTTCTTAAATCTGAAATCGCGCTTGGCTGCTGGTTCAAATATGGTCATGACACACGAATAGTTTTAAGTCCCTTATGGGTTCATATACCGTCACCGTTTGCGATGAAACTTGGGTGATTTGTTCTGTGCACTCCAGGGAAGGTTTCTGACTTAGTAAATCCATTTTGCAGTAGGTAGCACACAAGTAGATTCAACAAATGATTGACGGCTCGCAAATAGTTTCAACTAAGTCCTGTATGCGTTCATATACCATCACCGATTGCGTTGAAACTTGGGTGAGTTGTTGTATGCCATCCCACCATTGTTTCTGAATGAGTAAATTCATTTTACATTAGATGACGCACAAGTAGTTACAACAAATGCTCACATGGTCAGCTGTATGTGGCGTGCTCACGTGTTGGAAAGCCTTCAGATTTATTTATATTTACACACCAGACAGAAAAACAAAGAATATTGTTGATCCAAAGGCACTTCAGTATACGAAATTACAATTTAAAAACTTATTTTTATTCTTTGTATCCTTCTTTCTTGGGCTGGCTGCGTGGCTCAGCAGTTACGTTCTCGCCTACTGTAACTAAGGTGCAGGATCATATCCTGGCGCAGCCAGTTGGCATTTGAGGGTGCGCCAATTCGAGGGGGCCGTGTCAGTATATTTACTGGCACGTTAAAGAATCCCTTCGGGTCAAAATTAAGTCACCCCGGCGTTTCTAAAGGCCGCGGTTGTTAAAAGGGACGTAAAACCAATAGCATTATTATTATCTTTCTGTCTTTGATTTGCATTGCAACGCATGCCGGGTATAGCTAATATTAACATACATTTCTAACACTACTGTAATAGGGTTATCTTATGCTAAACGTTTCCGCCAGATGTCATGACGGTTTTATGTGGAACTCCATTGATTTGCCTTTCGTTGCCATTGTATGTGCATCGAATTTTGAAGAATGGCAAGTTGATATTATAAATTTTCATTCTAAAGTATTGTAACAGCTTTTTGGGTGTTATTTCTAAAGAGTCATTTGTTCTAAAGAACAAAATGATCTCACATAGTAGGCTACCTGGGCACTGTCTGTTGGTGCTAGTTCAGGATATCTCTATTACAGTATTTTGTCATCATGTAAGGTAGGTTGGGCTCTCGTGTAGTGTCCGTTGCCTGTTTCAAAAGTGCGTTATTTTTCTTAGTAGCGCTCTGAAAATGGTTTGTACTTACTGTGCCATGTTATTAAAGCCAACTGCTCTTAACAAACACCATGTTCACACTTTCAAAATAAGGAAATTTTCAACAATAACTTTCAAGTAATATACTTATCAAAAATCACGTCGCCATGTTCGCTGCCAACTTCACTTCCCCGGCGACTCTCTGGACGAAATTATGGTGAAAATTACTGATTGTACTACTATGCAAAACCATTGGCCTGGATGAAGATAATTGATGCATGACTGCCCCCACTATGCGTGACAAAGACCAGGGGTGTTTATATGCGAGCCACGCTATCTAACCTTTATTGGTCTAGGCGAAAACCATTGGTCTGGATGAAAATATTGGTCTTCAAACAATAATCTTGGCACTCTGAAAAAATGCAATAACACCCTCTAGCGATAACATATTCAACTCCTGTATATTAGTAACATTGGCCATTTCTATAGAAAATTTTCTGGATTTTAATGGAGGCGGGCAACAGACACTACAAGAGTTCCGCAGGTTGATGCTAGCTAACATAATCTTAATCGTACCAACTTGCAGTCATATCATTCACTAACAGTCCTTTAAGCTAAGAATCATTCATCAATTCTGAATGAAGTATCACTGTTCTTTTTTGTTTTAATCTCAATAATATATGATTTTCATGGCTTATATCTTCAGGGGGGACATTCATCATCATGAGCAGTTTCCAACCACTGGTCGGGTCTGCTTGGAACATAAGCCTCTCCAGCATTTCATGTCCATCCACCATCTCTCTTCTTTCACTCTGTCCCAGGACACTCCTCTTTCCTCCACACTCTTCTTAACTCCTTTTGTCCTTCTGTCCCTTGGTCTTCCCCTTGGCCTCCTTCCCTTCATTTCCATTCCAAACATCATCTTCGGTATCCTCTCCTCTCGCATCCTCCTCACAGTCCATACCATTGTAGCCTAGACTGCCCTATTCAATTTTGCAATGGTTCCTCTCTTACCATCTCTCTGACTCACATTCCTTCCTCGGTCCATTCTTGTTACTCCTACCCTACTCCTCTGGAACTTCATCTCCACTGCTCGTATTTTACTCTTGTCCCTTTCCTTCATCACCCATGTTTCTGAACCATACGCCAAAATTGACACAAAGTAAGTCCTGTAGATGATTCCTTTACATTTTTGTGGTACATCTTTATTCCATATCATTCCCTTAACACTCTTGAAAAATCCATCTGCACACCTTCCCCTTTCATTTATTTCCATCCTATTGCCTCCCTTTTCTTCAATTATGCTTCCCAAGTACTTGAAGCATTCTACTTCCTGCAACTGCTGTCCTCCAAGTGTTATTCCCATATCCAGTAAACACTCCTATAATTAAAACTCCCTGGGAAAGTTACGAAAATACAAGTACATCCACCCGCATGGTCAGATTACATAACAATGTTACACCATGACAATTAAATGACGTTAGAAATATTGACAAGTTACGACAAGTTAAGACTGGGAAGCAACCAGCAACGAAATGATAAGAAATTACAATAAGAGCCCCTTAATGCGACTGACCGAGGAATAACAACCTCTGAAATGGCCGCCAGGTTAAAGCTATGGCCAAAATCAAACTCGGCAAAAATATCAATTTTCCCATTCAAAATTTAAAATGCACATAATAAATGTTACGTTGACAATGACATAAAATAAACACTTGTTGATATTGAAAGAATTAGATGGCGCCTATAATGTCGGATCTTAGGGTGGTTTCATGTTTTTTGGCAACTTCCACAATAACCTTTGCATTACGATAAAAAAAATATAAACAATATTCAACGAGCCATTTAAGCAAACATAAATTATCCTTAAACATATAACATGAAACCACCTTGCCCCCTAAAATTACAAATTGAAGTTCAATGACACAACAATCGTATCACACTGATGCTCAAACAAAATATCTACTTCTGGTATAAAAATAAACACTTCTTGAGATTTTAAAATGTTCAGATTTCCTCAAGCGCAATGTCCATCTCCGGCAATTGTTTTTAGCACAAATTATAAGTACAGTACCTTGTATTTCCCCTCCCCTGGAACCACAAGGATCCCGAGGGAAGCAGTCACGCGTCTACCTCATGCCAGACAATCAAGCAGAATGAATACACACGTCCAATCACTCCACGAGCTTGCTCGTTCGCAGTTAAAGACCCACGACAGGTTTATCAACCTAACATAGGCAAGAGTGACCACAGAGATGGTCCACAACAAGAATAAGTTTTGATTTGACACTGTTGGTATTAATATTCCCTAAGCAAAGGATGCCATTTACGATATCGAACTGTGAAGTTAGACTAACGCACAGTTGCCAGTTATTTTTAAGAATACTTCCAGAATATTCTTACTAAGCGGTATTATATTGGCACTGGTAGGGGTTGCACAACCATCGTTTGAGGGGTATCCAAGAATAGCCTCGGGTGAGGCGATGATGCTGAAGCGAAGTCCAGGGTTCATAAACCGGGCATAGATGACCAAGTCAAGTGTAACGACACAGTCGGTACAGTCTCCCTCCCCCAAGCAAGACCAAGGGTAGGGAACTGTCAGAGATGAAAGTGGACAGCTGGACACATGGCAGTCGAGGGGACCCTCCCCAAAATATGTCGGCAGATCTCAAAGAAGCACCCTCGGGATGATAGATCTGGGATAATGTATGGTACCACCAACCTGGGCCCAGGTTGGGAGTACTCCGCAATAAAGGGATCACTTTCCCCGATATGCAGCTGAAACACATACATACCAAGCAGCAGGCAAGCCAGACAACACACCCAATGCAGGGCCAGCACGGCACCACTCACAACACCCACAGTGAAGGTTGCCTTACAGGGAACACATACTCCAGGCTAGCAAGCTGGTTGGCTGCGCAAAGTCAAGTTACCCCCACCTAGGGTAAATTCTCTTCACAAATAACGAAGCCATTTACTTTTTCAGAATTACGGAGGCTCATTACGAGTTCTAGGCCAGAATATGTGCACTTGAGACCTTAAGGAAGGTTCAAAACAAGAAGTTTGTCACTTTAGGGCTTAATTAAAAGTCCACTAAAAGGGGAATTTCACACGCACAAGACGAATGGACACGCACCAGTTACACAGAAGTTAACAAAGTTTTTTTTAAAATATGGCAGTTACATTATGTTATCAGAATAAAACAAACTTATAAACCTTACAATAAAATATGGGAACCCATAAGAAATTTACAGGGAACCTACTAATTACTCATTCGAAACAGTTAAACATTACAAGATTTTTTTTTATTTGAAGTTACTCGATGGACCAAATGTGTACGACCACACGAACCCCAGGACCGCAAGGAAACATTAACCAAGAAAACACATTAACAATTTACCAATTACAAATTATACCATACCGAAGGGATCACTCAAGGATCATCCCCGATATGCATCACACACTTAGTTACATCTACACTACTGTAAAATTGTCTCATTCAATTTCATTCAACACAGCTCCAATCTGCCACCATTGGCCATCCGAAGACCATCACGAATTTGCCCAATGACTGGGCAGGGTACAATGCATGAAATATGTAAATAACACTCCTGGAAAAAGTTACATGTACTGTATTAGTTAATTATCACTATTATAATCGGGCAATTTCAGATTATGCGTTTCTACCTTGCCACAGTGGGTAAGTGGTTAACGTGTCGGTCTACTAACCCCAATCTTGCAGGTTCGCTCCTGACCGTGGTAAGTGATTTTTGAAAGGCGGCAAAAATTGCGACACGCATGTCATACGATGTTGGCATGTTAAAGAACCCATTTGAATTCAGTAGGCAGTGTTCTTAATGACAAAATTAATCTTGGGAGTTCCTGCCAACACCAAGTTCCTCATTTCTCTACTAGAAAGTGCTGTAGTGTTCAAGGAGCTTAGGTATCGAACCTCCTTGACTTTCATAGTGCTTCAAGGAACAACGAAAATCGACAAGCAAGCTACCCTCTGGGTGTCAAATAACAAAGCTTGCACCCGAGGCCATATGATATTATTATTATTACCTTCAAGTGGCCATTATCAGATCCTGATCACTGTGTTGAGTTTTAAATGATGCACTAATATATTTAAACTACGATTGTAGGGCATCTTGGGTGTTTATAATATGATTCCGTTATAGGTTTGGTTTGTTTTGTCCTAAGGTTTTGTGAATTATGTGAGTAATGGTATACATGCACGTGTATGCAATTTAGAATAACACAATATAATAAAATTAACAAAAAATAGCATGCACTAGATTTCTATTTGTATATGTTCACTTATCTCAGTAGAGCTATCGCCGCACAGCAGTTGTCTTGTCGCCAGGCTCGTCTCTACTGGCAAGGCGAGAGCCGGAAATGGTTTAATTTGAATAATGTTATGCCTGAGATCTGTTATCAGGAGCTGTAACTGAGGTTGTTAAGACCTATAGTTGTAACTGAACTGCCCGAGGTTGGAGTGACTTATAAACCTTACAATAAAATATGGGAACCCATAAGAAATTTACAGGGAACCTACTAATTACTCATTCGAAACAGTTAAACATTACAAGATTTTTTTTTATTTGAAGTTACTCGATGGACCAAATGTGTACGACCACACGAACCCCAGGACCGCAAGGAAACATGGGATTGTTTTTATTACTATTGCAGGCCACTTAAGCCAACATGTTGCCATACTCTGTGGGATGCTGTAGCATTGTCTAGCCTCTGTTGTCGTCAGATTTCCTTGTCAACTATAGTGCGTCTCTACCTTAAAAGACAGCATGGAATTAAATGTAGTAATTACCCCTCGCCAGGGTTATGGTGAAGCTACGTTAGGCCTAGCAAGCCAGTAGTGGATATGAAACTGCTTTTAAAACGGAAACGGGCCTCGGAAAGGACAGATCTAAAGGAAGCAGACCTGGCTATGGAAATGGACTACGAATCGGAACTTTGAATATAACTTCATTGACGGGAAGAGTGGAGGAGGTTGTGGATATGATGGAGAGGAGAAAACTGGATGTACTCGGACTGGCAGAGACCAGATGGAGAGGGGAAGGAAGAAAAGAACTGAGAAATGGCTTGCAGCTATACTGGATAGGAAATGAGGAGGGGAAGAGAAATGGAGTGGGAATGGTGGTGAGAGAAGGGCTGAGGGAGGAAGTAAAGAGGGTAATTGATAGAATAATTAGAGCCAGAATCACTGTGAAAGGTAGAAACCTGGACATTCTGCAAGTCTATGCACCACAGGTGGGATGCACAGAGGGCGAGAAGGACGAGTTTGAAGAGGAGTTGCAGAAGCAGTTAGTGGGGAGAGACCTGATAGTCATGGGAGACCTAAATGCCCATGTCGGAACTGATAGAAGAGGTTTTGAGGAAGTGATTGGTGAAGGATGGGGAAACAGGAATAAGGAAGGAGAGAGATTGTTGGAACTGTGCAAGATAAATTGGCTAATGGTTGGAAACACATGGTACAAGAAGAGAGAGAGCCATAAAATTACTTGGTACAGCAGGGATTTGACTAGGAAATCAGTGGTGGACTATATTCTATGCGGGAAGGAGACAAAGAAGAGTATCACGGATATAAGGGTAATACCTTCAGAAGCCCTGGACAGTGACCACCGTCTGCTGGTCGCCAAGGTGAGAGGACTGAAGGAAAAGAGGAGAACTGAGAACCAAGAAAGAAGAATAAGGACATGGAAGCTGAAGGAGGATGGAAATAAGGAGAAGTTCCAGATATTAGTGAGGAACAAATTACCGAAGGATGATCCGAAAACAGGTGAAGAAGAATGGAATAGGTTCAAGGACATGTTGGTAGAAGCAGCGGAAGTCGTGTGTGGCAGAACTAGTGGAAAGAAAAGGTGGAAGGAAACACCATGGTGGAACCCCGGAACTAAGGAAGCAGTGAAAAAGAAAAATGAAGCATTCAGGAAATGGTTCCAACAGAGGACAGACAGAACAAGAGAAGAATACCAAGAGCGGAAGAAAGAAGCAAGAGAAGTAGTGAAGGAAGAGAAAAAGAAATGGCTGGAGAAATGGACAGAAATGATGGAGGAGGACTGTGATGGCAGTAAGAAAGTGTTGTATGGAATGATAAAGGCAAAGAGAAGAGATACAGGGGAAAATGTCAGAATGGTGGACAGGAATGGAAAGGAGGTCGAAAATATGGAAGAAGTAAAGGTTATCTGGAGAGAATACTTCAAGGAACTCCTAAATCCAACTAAAACCAGCGTAGTGGACATTGTGGAGGAAGAAACAGACAGTGACCAAGACATTTCAGAGAAGGAATTGACATGGAAAGAAGTGGAGGAAGCATTAAAGAAGATGAAAGGGGGAAAGGCACTGGGAATAGACGAAGTGAGTGTGGAGATGGTGAGAGCAGCAGGGGTGATAGGAACACAGTGGCTCTTTCGAGTAATGAAAGTGATATGGAGGGAGAAGAAAATACCAGAGGACTGGAAAAGAGGGATAATAATACCCATATTTAAAAAGGGAAGTAGGAAGGAATGCAAGAACTACAGGGGAATTACACTCATGTGCCACTGCGCCAAAATATTTGAGAAGGTACTGGAGAGAAGAATTCGGACAGAAGTTGAAGATGGGCTGAGGGAAGAACAGTATGGATTCAGGCCAGGAAGGTCAACAGTTGACCTCATCTTTGCAGTAAGACAGCTACAAGAACACCATTATGAATATGGGAAAGATCTGGTGATGACCTTCTTGGATATTGAGAAAGCATATGATAGTATTAATAGAAACAAGGTATGGGAAGCAATGAGAGCAAAAGCAGTGAACAAGGAGACAGTGGCAAGAGTGAAAGCAATGTACGAGGGAAGCAAAAGCTGTGTAAAGGTGGGAAGAGAGAGAACGGAATGGTTTCAACTGGAGAGTGGTCTGAAACAGGGAAGTGCCCTCTCACCCCTGTTATTTATAGTGGTGATGGATGAAATCATACGAAAAGTGGTAAATAGCATTGGGGAAAGGAAAATGAAGGCAATGTTGTTTGCTGATGACCTTCTGGTATGGGGAGAGGATGAGGAAGAAGTACAAGAGCAATTAGATGAGTGGGAGAAGGTAGTGTTATCATATGGGATGAAGTTCTCAGCACAAAAGAGTGAAGTGGTCATCACAACGAGGAAGAAGAACAGACTGGATATGGGCATAACACTTAGAGGACAGCAGTTGCAGAAAGTAGAATGCTTCAAGTACTTGGGAAGCGTAATTGAAGAAAAGGGAGGCAATAGGATGGAAATAAATGAGAGGGGAAGGTGCGCAGATGGATTTTTCAAGAGTGTTAGGGGGATGATATGGAATAAAGATGTACCACAAAAATGTAAAGGAATCATCTACAAGACCTACTTTGTGCCAATTTTGACATATGGTTCAGAAACATGGGTGATGAAGGAAAGGGACAAGAATAAAATACGAGCAGTGGAGATGAAGTTCCAGAGGAGTAGGGTAGGAGTGACAAGAATGGACAGAGTAAGGAATGAGAGAGTCAGGGAGATGGTAAGAGAGGAACCATTGCAAAATAGAATAGAGCGATCTAGGCTACAATGGTATGGACATGTGAGGAGGATGGAAGAGGAGAGGATACCGAAGAAGATGTTTGGAATGGAAATGACGGGAAGGAGACCAAGGGACAGATGGACAAAAGGAGTTAAGAAGAGTGTGGAGGAAAGAGGAGTGTGCTGGGACACAGTAAATGACGAGAGATGGTGGATGGACAGGAAACGATGGAGAGGCTTATGTTCCAAGCAGACCCGACCAGCGGTTGGAAACTGCTCAAGATGATGATGATGATGATGAATTGCCTCTCACGCGCACTCCTGTGTCCTGCAATTAGCTTCGTCCTCTTCTACCCCAGCGATGTTGCCATTTCCCAATAATTGAAAGTGGCAAATCTTAGATAAATGTTTGCGTGGTCTTATAGAGAATTTTCGGCTCTTTATGATGATGTGAAAATAAAAGCCATAAATAATTAACACATGACCCAATTTTCACAATTACGATATTGTAGCGCGAATCTGTATTTTTGCAGATATAAAACTTATCACGCCATTAGATAATGAACTAATGATCGCAACAGATCAAGAATTTATTTTTAGATTACCTGATGTTGGTAGAAGGTACCCTATTTCTCAGGGCAAAAATTATTTTCATAATAAAAAAGTTATGATTTTTTTTCTTAGATGTTACTTGATAAATCTGGGATGGTGTCGCAGATAAATTATGTAGCAGGAAACATTTTTGCTGTTAACTTTATGTTGGTGACTAAGCGAGAAGAAATGTTCATTAATGTCTGAAATAGTTTTTAAGACAAACCAGAGCTCGATATCAGATAGCATTCATTAGTTATCACACCTAGCGTACTCCACCCGCCCAGCGCGCGCTGACGAAGCAAACGTTTGTTTACTCAGTTGACGCGTATATCCCCGACTGCGTTTGATGGAGGGTAGGTGAAGTTAAACTGTGAAATGAAGTGGAGCTTGTGTTTTTTATAAATTGTCCGCCTCGTTGCGTAGTGGCTACCATTCTTGGCTGTCACTGTGTCATCGTGGAGGCCCGGGTTTGAATTCCGGCTCTGCCAAGAAATTTTTATTCAGGTCTGAGGGCTGGAACGGGGTGTGCTCAACTTCATGAGACAAAACTGAGAAGAGGTGGGTTCGATTCCTACCTCAGCCATCCTAGAAGTGGTTTCCGTAGTTTGCCTTTGTTCGTCCCGGGAATGAACAAGGGTTCATTAATAGTGCAGAGTTAACGTTTCTGTGCCAAAAGAACACGGCAGACACCCACGACGAAATGACAGGTGAAGTGTATGAAAAGTGGTTCGCCGAGCAATTGTTGCCCAATGTTCCCGAAGACAATATAGGCTGTCACAGCAGAGAAATATGTTCCTTGCTTGCCACCATAACATACCACCATACCACAGTGAACTTAATCCCATCGAAATGGTATGGGCGCAAGTGAAGAACTATATAAAATTGAACAATGTCTCATTCAAGAAACAAGAAATTAAGAATTTAATTTCGGCTGCATACCACCACTTGACCACACAAAATTGGGTAAATTACGTGGATCACAATATACATTATTATTATATTATTATTATATTATTATTATTAGCCTATATTTCATATTATAATTTATTATAACCTATGATATTCGAGAAAATGTAATATTATAACATATTATAATATTATCATATTCATGAAAATTGAAAATTATAAATTATTAGCAGGTACCCGCGGCTTCGCCCGCGATCAAGACAATGGTGACGATGCATTATTGCTGATAATTGGTCTTTTCTATTACAGCAATCACGGCTATAGGTGTGTCCATTCTAATTCTGAATTATCTGATACATACAGTATATTGATATGATCAGCAAAGTGGGAATTTTATAGAGTTGTGAAGGTCTGCAGGGTTCGATGTTACAATATGTTAACACATTTTAAAATTACGTTTTTGGTTTTGACATCTTCTGCTGAGACATAACGATTTTGTTGTCCGGATGCTCGCGAGCACGCCACATACAGTTGGCCATGGGAAAAAATGGTTTTGTCTAAATGTACACGTGCTACTGTTAAGTGTGTGTCATTGCGCTTTGTTAAAGAAATTGCGAATATTGTTTGAAGAGGGAACTGCACTCTTGCACACTGGAATGGCAAATCTATCGGAATATGGGGAATTAAAAGTAATCTTTTCTTAAGCTATTCTGGATGTAATTTGGCCATACTAATTCATGATTTGAACGTAAACATATCCCTTTTAATAGACCTATAGTTAAATATCGCTCACCTTGGCCGCTGATGTACACTATGCAGTGTCTTCCAGTGTTCCATCCCAGGGATTGAAATTCTCTAACGACCCTTTTGCCCCACATGCCTCTCTAAGTAATTAAAATTCCTGATTGTTGTTGTTTGAGTCTTCAGTTTTTTAACTGGTTTGATGCAGCCCTCCATGTCTCCCTCTCCTGAGCTAATCGTTTCATTTCTACATAGCTACCACACCCTACATCCGAGGCAATCTGTTTAACCCTGGTTTACCCCTACAGTTCTAGTCCGCGACCCTCCCATCCATAACTACTGTCGACCAAACTATGTACTCGAGTTTGAAGTTTGTTTGTGAAGTAACCGATAGACCTATATAAAATCCAATAACATCATCATTTTCGTCGTTCTATTTTACGTTAGATCGTGTAGGTTTGGAATTTTTAATTTATATTTTAATATTTTTTATCACAGTTGGAACACAAGAAGTGCCCGTTCTTAAGCGATTTTCAACAATGCGTCACATTTAAGAATTATTATCTCACAAACCCGTCATCAGATCGAATCCAAATTTTAACACAATATACATTGGAATGTTGTATAACAGGTTTATTAATTTTAAAATTTTGTGTGTCCAAGAAACAAAGTTGTTATCATTTTTGTAAGGTAACTTTTCCTCGGCTCGGGATGGTTTGAAAATGTAGTTCTTGATCGCGTTGTAATCCTTATACATCAAAACGGTATGCTGTATGATTGTGAAATACGTAAATTAATTCACTTATTTTATATCGGTTTGTATTTGCACGGAGAATTAAGACATGGTTCACCAGTTAGCCGCTCCGGTGAAAGCAGTACATCATTGCCAAGATGGGCTACATCACGCGTCATGGCGCGTCTCGCTCGGAAGTGATGGGCTCCATATCAGCAACGCTGTACAGCATTTCCCGGAGCGGCTAGCTGGTGAACCATGTCTTAATTCTCCGTACAAATACAAACCGATATAAAATAAGTGAATTAATTTACCTATTTCACAGTCAAACAGCATAACTTTTTGATGTATAAGGATTACAACGCAACCAAGAACTACATTTTCCAACGACCCCGAGCCGAGAAAGAGTTACCTTACAAAAATGATAACAACATTCGTTCTTGAACACACAAAATTTTGAAATTAATAAACCCGTTATACAACATTCCAATGTATATTGTGTTAAAATTTGGATTCGATCTGATGACGGGTTTGTGAGATAATAATTCTTAAATGTGACGCATGGTTGAAACACGCTTAAAAACGGGCACTTTTTGTGCTTCAACTGCGATAAAAAATATTAAAATATAAATTAAAAATTCCAAACCTACACGAACTAACGTAAAATCGAACGACGAAAATGATGTCATTGGATTTTATGAAGGTCTATTGGTTACTTCACAAACAACCTTCAAACTCGAGTGCACATAATATTTGGGTCGACAGTAAGCTTGCTATTCCTGGGTGTTATAATATGTGACCTACCCTCCTATCTTTTCTCTTCATTAGCAGTCGCCAGAAACATCTCTCCTCTCCCACTCGTCTTAATACCTCTTCATTTGTTACCCTATCTACCCATCTGATCATCATTCTCCTGTATCACCACATTTCAAAAGCTTCAATTATCCTCTTTTCCGCTGCACCATTAGTCCATTAGTACAACTCAGCAACTTTTCTAGGTTTAAGCCGTGCCTTGTGCGGGGATTCTCAATGGCCGTGAAAGACAAAATACCAACTTTATTGAAATAAGATTGCCCAATTCCTCAGTAAGATAATTTAAGAAACAATAATAATTAGCGTGACAGCCGGTAGAATACGACACATTCGACTGTGAATCAACGTTGCAGATCATGGTTAAAAATGAAAAAGAGCAGATCAAAATTGGCAAACAAAAATATTCAGTTAACAAAAAACAAATTTATAAAGAAAATGAAAGCATACCGTGCAAAATAGAAAGTATCTTAATATTGTAAATTCGAGTAAACTTCTGAAAGCTCGCTTACAACAACCAGCCGTAAGAGTATAAAATTAGACTCAAAATCACGATCGTATCCGAGCCCCAAATGCAACCTTTATAAATAAAATATATCTCATTTTACGCGCATCAATGCGAGGACAACGTTCGTGGTTAAAAGTGGGAACCAAACCCAGCGTTTTAACACCCTAAAACGAACGGTTTTCGAGATATTGCCAGAAAACTATCCCCGGTCTGCGATATTTCAGCGGTTGCCATAGTAACGTTGATCTGTTTCTCAGAGGGAACACAGTTATTTGGGAATATCTCCGAAACCGTTCATTTTAGGAACTTAAAAAGTGTGTTTCAGGGTCCCTACAGGACCTCCGAGTATTGTTTCTCGTATCTTATGGCTTAAAATGAGCTAAATCCGAACTTTGTACCGACTGTCATTGCTCAGTGCCAAAGGGCCGAAAAAAGTCACTTACAAATTGAATTTTCAAAAACAGTTTCTTAGTGGGCCTCTACATACTCGGATCAACCAACATGCAAAATTTCAGCTTTCTAGGTCTAGTGGTTTGAGCCCTGCGTCGATGACTAAATTTTGGATTGTCAATGCCAAATGGCCGAAAAAATTCACTTACAAATTGAATTTTCAAAAACCGTTTCTTAGTGAGCCTTTACATACTCGGATCAACCAACATGCAAAATTTCAGCTTTCTAGGTCTAATCGTGGTTTCCACTTCAAAGAAGTGGGAACTGAACCCAGCGTTTTAAGACCCTAAAACGAACGGTTTTCGAGATATTGCCAGAAAACTATCCCCGGTCTGCGATATTTCAGCGGTTGCCATAGTAACGTTGATCTGTTTCTCAGAGGGAACACAGTTATTTGGGAATATCTCCGAAACCGTTCATTTTAGGAACTTAAAAAGTGTGTTTCGGGGTCCCTACAGGACCTCCGAGTATTGTTTCTCGTATCTTATGGCTTAAAATGAGCTAAATCCGAACTTTGTACCGACTGTCATTGCTCAGTGCCAAGGGGCCGAAAAAAGTCACTTACAAATTGAATTTTCAAAAACCGTTTCTTAGTGGGCCTCTACATACTCGGATCAACCAACATGCAAAATTTCAGCTTCCTAGGTCTAGTGGTTTGAGCCCTGCGTCGATGACTAAATTTTGGATTGTCAATGCCAAAGGGCCGAAAAAAGTCACTTACAAATTGAATTTTCAAAAACCGTTTCTTAGTGAGCCTTTACATACTCGGATCAACCAACATGCAAAATTTCAGCTTTCTAGGTCTAGTGGTTTGAGCCCTGCGGTGATGAGTCAGTTTTGGATTATATATAAGAGATGAGACTTTCCAAGTCGATTTGCTCGTAGAAATATGGATTATAGCTCTTTTTGCGCGTATCAATGTGAGGAGCAATGTTCGTGGTTTCCACTTCGAAGAAGTGGGAACCGAACCCAGCGTTTTAAGGCCCTAAAACGAACGGTTTTCGAGATATTGCCAGAAAACTGTCCCCGGTCTGCGATATTTCAGCGGTTGCCATAGTAACGTTGATCTGTTTCTCAGAGGGAACACAGTTATTTGGGAATATCTCCGAAACCGTTCATTTTAGGAACTTAAAAAGTGTGTTTCGGGGTCCCTACAGGACCACCGAGTATTGTTTCTCGTATCTTATGGCTTAAAATGAGCTAAATCCGAACTTTGTACCGACTGTCCTTGCTCAGTGCCAAAGGGCCGAAAAAAGTCACTTACAAATTGAATTTTCAAAAACCGTTTCTTAGTGGGCCTCTACATACTCGGATCAACCAACATGCAAAATTTCAGCTTTTTAGGTCTAGTGGTTTGAGCCCTCCGTCGATGACTACATTTTGGATTGTCAATGCCAAAGGGCCGAAAAAAGTCACTTACAAATTGAATTTTCAAAAACCGTTTCTTAGTGAGCCTTTACATACTCGGATCAACCAACATGCAAAATTTCAGCTTTCTAGGTCTAGTGGTTTGAGCCCTGCGGTGATGAGTCAGTTTTGGATTATATATAAGAGATAAGACTTTCCAAGTCGATTTGCTCGTAGAAATATGGATTATAGCTCTTTTTGCGCGTATCAATGTGAGGAGCAATGTTCGTGGGGAACCGAACCCAGCGTTTTAAGGCCCTAAAACGAACGGTTTTCGAGATATTGCCAGAAAACTATCCCCGGTCTGCGATATTTCAGCGGTTGCCATAGTAACGTTGATCTGTTTTTCAGAGGGAACACAGTTATTTGGGAATATCTCCGAAACCGTTCATTTTAGGAACTTAAAAAGTGTGTTTCGGGGTCCCTACAGGACCTCCGAGTATTGTTTCTCGTATCATATGGCTTAAAATGAGCTAAATCCGAACTTTGTACCGACTGTCATTGCTCAGTGCCAAAGGGCCGAAAAAAGTCACTTACAAATTGAATTTTCAAAAACCGTTTCTTAGTGGGCCTCTACATACTCGGATCAACCAACATGCAAAATTTCAGCTTTCTAGGTCTAGTGGTTTGAGCCCTCCGTCGATGATTAAATTTTGGATTGTCAATGCCAAAGGGCCGAAAAAAGTCACTTACAAATTGAATTTTCAAAAACCGTTTCTTAGTGAGCCTTTACATACTCGGATCAACCAACATGCAAAATTTCAGCTTTCTAGGTCTAGTGGTTTGAGCCCTGCAGTGATGAGTCAGTTTTGGATTATATATAAGAGATTATGTGTGCATTTAAATCGCGCTCTGATCTTCGGCGTATCATATCTAAATATTGTACTGTCGTTCGCTTCAAGACATGAGGTACAATTATTATTATTATTATTATTATTATTAATCTTGATTGGTCACAATGGACCACTTGAGTCGTTCCACAATTACTTCTTCTTTGAAGATAGTACTGCTTTGTTCTTATGCTCATTCCAGTACTTTTACATTCTTTCAGATCGGGATTTTCTTAACTCGTCTGAAATCTCCATAGGCTTTCTATATGTCATTTCTGCAGAAAATTTGTAAGTTTTAAGAATGGTGTTAATTTTATTTTTCTCCTTGGCATCTGTTATCTTGAGTCCAACTGCTTTGAGATCTTGTTGGATTTCTTGGATCCATTTTCCTCCAGTTTTCTTTCCTAGATTTCTCATCACTCAGAGTTGGCGTACAATTCTGTTTTCTGGAAGCCGTAAGATGTGAAAAAAAATATGAAATTCTTTTCTCCTTCATTGTGCTGGTGATTGGATCAATCTCACGATAGTCAGTTTCATTTTGGAGAATCCTCCAGACTCCCTCAACCTGATACTTTTTATTTATACACGTTCTAATGATTCTTCTTTCCGTTTTGAGGAGCTGATCAGTTCTTTGTTCATTTTAAATTTGGAACAGAGTTACAGTTATATACAACAAACAAATATTTTCGAAATTTCTCTAGTTTTGTGTAAAAGCACGCCTGTATACGACTTACATTACATCATGTGCCCGGCCTTGCAGAACTTTCTATATGTAGCAGATCTGGCATCAGCCCGCTCCATTTAATGCATACTGTCTTCTAAGGTAGAGATGCTCTATAGAGCAATTATCCTTGATGTGCCATAGTTGCTGGTAATCGTGCAATCTGATTGGTTTGCCCACTGTTTCTGTTGGTGGAATGAAAAGAAAAAAGTCTATAACAGAAATGCTTTTCAGTCCATCAACATGAATTGTGCGCAGTTAGATTTGGCGGGGAGGAACAATTATTTCATACCTCTACTTTCTGAAAGAACATGAGTTAGGTATTTATACATTTACTAAACAAGAACAAAAAATTCCCAAGCTCTCTTTCCGCTGGACTATGCTGCTTCGCAAGCAGGTATGTATAACACACCTATTAGTACCTTCCATTTTGGTTGTATCCCCAGGGCTCACAACTTGTGGGACGTGATTTGGCGACCGTGGGACTCCAGCTGAGTCCGGCATTACTTCCACTTACTTACACCGGGCGCCTCTCTTTCGTCTTTCCTGTCGACATCCCATGGTCAACCCTTGGAACGACCTCGGAACTCCAGCCGAGTTTGGCATTGCTTCCATTTATGCTGGGTATCTCTCTTTCGTCTATCCTGTTGACCTCTATTGGTAACCTCTTGTTCTCTTCCAACCCCGACGGTATTAGGGTATCCAAGGCTTAGGAAGTCTTTCATTTTCCCGCCTTAATTGGTCCTTGTCTCAAATTTCCTGATCCTTCATTCCTCAAGGGGTCGGACCTCATTTCTTTTCCTGGCATCTCCTGCCTTTTGCTTAAGACCCTAAAGGAGGCAGGGTGTGTGTAGCCCAACCCCTCATGGTGTATCCTGAATAGTGCTAGACCCTAGATGGCTCACGGCCGGGTGAGCTGGAATTTGACGACCCCAAGAGATCCCTGAGCTGGGTCCGGTTTTTCCCCTTTCTCCAGTGTGTCTGGGGTGGACCCTCTCCTCTTTCCCTTTCCCACCTGCCTTTCATGGCTCTCCTTCCTTCCAAGTTCCTCAATTGTCATTCTTGGTGGGTTGGGGGCATTTCTTTTATTTACCATATTCTTTTTTGTTTTCCGTGTGTTCTTCTAGTATTTAAGTTATTAAAGGAGATCACAACACAAAAACACATATTTCGTTATTTATTGCTAAATATGCAACATGGAAATTTAATAACAATTCCGTTAATCCGGTGCCTCTACGTCCAACCGTTCTCAAGTTATGTGTGAAACTAGTAACTGCTCGTGACGTCACTGCCCTCTCGAGTCTACATAGCAGCCTTATTGCTGTGCATAAGCTCGGGCAGTCTTTTCCCGCACTCCATCTGCTGCTGTTGTGTTCTTCTGTTGCCATTGTTAGTGTTAGTTAAAAGACTTATAATGGATGTAAATAACATTCGTCTGTATCAGTTTGAGCCAGAACGAACGACATTTGCTGATGTCCATTCAGATAGCGATCATGAAATGGATATAGTAAACACTACAGGCCGAGCCGGCATGCGAAATTGGTGTAAGTGTAATGAGTGTACCATCATGGATACGAATGAAGAAAGTGTATGCTGTTGTTAATTAGAAAATGCAAAAGCAGTGAAATCGGAAGAATCTGTGTGTATAACAAGAAATCCCTCATTTTCAAGGCTTATTTTGGACCGCAAAGTGTTGACAATGGCAAGGCTTAACATGAGCTTAAAAACAATGAACAGGGCAAAGAAACATTTACCAACAGCTTTAAATCCAACAAATAGAACTTGGCGATTTATTTGTTACAAGCAGTTCACTTCTTGGGTAAATTCATGGACTGCGATTGGTAAAAATAACAGAATTGTCGTGCCATCATGTCAACATCATAAGAAATACATTTCCGGAACCCAGTGGCACCTATGAGGGCTTCAAGCTATAAATTCATACAAAGAAAGGTAGATTGTAGTTTTACGTGACCGTGAATCATGTGATTATGAGCCACGGAACCTCATTTTTAGGTGGATTCCGAACCACAGGACATGGCATTTCACTTCGAAAATCTCACATGCATTGACCGGGGATGAAGCCCAGACCACCTTGGTGAGAGGCCAACAGCTTGACCGCTGCGCCATCATGGCCACCGTAAATTAGAACAGTAGAATTATGTGAGAGTGTTCTAAGATTGTTTAATTTATGATAAATATAGACATATTATTTTGATATGCAGTACGGTACATCATTTGGACGGCTCAGTGCCAGAGGTGACTAAGTGCCATCGCGGCTCATTTTGACCTGTTCAGGGTAATGACTAGAAAAAATTCTAAACTATCTATGCCAAACATGACTAACAGCCTACATGTGTCTGGAAAGTGCTCCTGCCAGCGAGCAAGTCTGGCACTACTAGAACCATTGAAATACGTGAGCGCCATACATGACCAAGTACCAACAAGATGGCGGATGTGGTGCAGGAAAATTCATCACAATCCGACTTTTCTGCAGTTAGCGATGAAGATAGGACATATCAAACGGAAGGAGAGATCTGCATAAATGAATCAGGTATGCCTAATTGCTTTAGGAATGATAATACGGGTAGCATTTCATAAAAACAGACGTAATAGTTCACTAAATTATTGTGGTAGTTAGTCACATCTGGCGCTCTTGCTGCATGCAAACCGGTGATGCATATTAGGCCTGCTAATTCCATACTTGCGCCTTGTAACATTTGATTCTGCAGCCGAAGTGCACATCATGTTTTAAAATAATAATTGTCATATTTTCTACTCCATATGATATTTCAATGCACCCTGGAAGAAAAAGAAAACGAAATCCCAGCAAGCACAAGAAAGTACTCTGGAAAAAACTAAGTCTGGACAAGAGTATACATCTTCAAGTAGAAAATAAAGCGTCTGTTCAAAATATTACAATAGTTTGCTACCATGGAATAGGCGACTTGAAATTAATCGTATTTTTTATAAGTTGGACTGGTCACTAAAGAATGCTTTCATTCTGGGATCAGTAACAGTTTGAAGGCATTGTACCAAGTCTGAAGAATCTTGTCGGAGTATCAGTGACTGTTGATCGGAGAAAGAGAAAAGCTGGTCACCCTAGTGGATTTAGGGGCACTACTCCACTCTGGTATCCTCAAGGGCGCAGTATTACCTCTGCAAAGTAGACAGACCTTTTGGCGTTGTTAAAGTATATCCCTCCCGTTCATTATCAGTTTTATTGAAACCTTGCAACAGTGGAGACAGCAAGAGAACAGGATGACGAGAGCTTATAGTTGTTTCTTGAAGGACATGCTAATATGTACTGTAGTTTAAGAATCTTGTTCCAATTTGATATTCCCTTTGGTTAATGTACCAACATTATTCTGAAATAATTAAGTAATTAAGCAGGGAAGCATGATGGCACAGTGGCATAGCTGCTCGTCTTTCACCCGGACAGCCGAGGTTCGAATCCCGGTGACAGCGGGGTGGAATTTTCACCTGAAAAATCACGTGGCGCCACGAAGGGCATCCGGCCTTAAATCCCCGGCCCAAACCAAAATAAGCCTGGTTGGCTCCGGCGACCCCAATTAATTGGGAAAAGCCAAAGAAAGAAATTAAGTAATTAAGCAAGTTACCAGACTGCTGATCATGATGAGTAAGACATTTTCATTTTGATATCAGGTAGATAACTTCAAAATGGTTTCCAATTATTGTAATATAATTGACTGGATTAGAATAAAATATGTTTGCTATCAGTGTTCTTTTTTTCTTTCATGTTCTGTGAGCCAAACATGACTAACTACTGCTTATGTGCCAATATAAGACAAGTGATATTGTGCCATATATGACTATGATTTTTCATGTACTTTGCAGGCTATGTATTCATACCCCCTTAAGAATAATTATTAAATGGTCTGCCAATGTGAAAGAGGATACTTTTATGAACATTTTGATGCTTTAAAAAATGTTTTTGAAAGCTGCTATAATTTTAAATCTATTGTTGACTTTAACCTTCATTATCTCAAAACTTGTCCATTGGCACTTAGTCACCTCTGGCACTGAGCCGTCCATTTATTGTTACATGTGAAATCGTGAGAAGTACTTCATCAGGTCGTCCTTGGAAGGTCGAGGTATTGGAGCGATGTTCTTAGGCAGTGATAGATCCATTGCTTCAGATGAAGCTCTACTATAGTCAGTTTGTGAGAGGTTAATTTTGTTCATTATTGCCTTCTTCCATCCATCGTTTGACGCTTCGTATTTCTGTTTTATCACCCAGGCTCCTGTTGATTTTGAGTACTGAGTTTTGGTACCGACTTTCAATTTATTGATGTTCCAATTATAGTCCAGTGCAGCAATCATTGACCTGAGCTTTATGCTCTTTTATAGGAGCGTATTTCAAACGAAGATTGTGATAACTTTCTAGGTTTCCGGTGTGAACGTAGTGTTTTATATGTTCCACATCTTTTAAGAAAGATTTATCTGTAATTATTTTCTTCAAGGCTTCATATGCACTTGAATTTCCATTAATCCTGACAAGGAACCCCACAGTGTACTTTGTGAAGCGGCTTGCGTATGAATTAGCATTCCTGCATGAGAAGTATATCCATCTGTCGGTGCCGGACACCTTATTGAAGGAACAGCTCCTGGCTTCAATTTTGGACCTTGTACTTTTCCGTAGGCATCAACTTCATTTTCAAAAGGTGCGTTTCATCATAGTCGGTCTTAAAAATGCATTGAACACACAGTAGCCCCATTACCGGGAGAAAAATGTTTCCTCTTGCAAAATTGTACCCAACTGCTAAATCTACGTGGCGACTTACTTCGATATGGAAATCTATGGAAATGTACTTCTTTTTCTCTACAGTTTCGGTTTTTACTCTTTCTGTTGTTACAACCGTATACATTACACGAAGGCATTTTGCCAACTAGCTATCACACTCGATTATAATAAACAACACTAATCAACGGAAGAGTGGCAGCGCGCGTATTGCAACAATCAACTGAATGGAGCGGATAGCTCACTCACCGCTTACGGCATAGTGACGTCACAGCTACTCGTGTGTCCTTCGTTTACCAGCCTGCAGAGCGGCATAGAGCAAAATCAAATATATAGTTGAACACTGCCTGATACATACTTTGATTTTGAGGCAAGTTGACTTTTGTGTTTTGGTCTCCTTTAAGGTAAGAAAGACCTGCCTATCTCGCCCATGTTAAATCTTCAAATTTTGGTACACATTACTCAAAATCTGTTTGGGTTATCAAGTTGAAATTTTCAGGGATTACTGTTTGGATCTTTATCTGCAATAATAAAAAGGATTATTGACAAAAACTAAATATTTTTGCCAATATGATTTTTTTAAGGTACGATATTTTAATCCAAAATTATGTCGAAAAATATTTATATTTCATTTTGTATATTATTTAAAGGGATATCCCTTCTTATTACTGTTCATTAGGATGATGTTGTTACATCAAAAAAAAAAAAATTGACCTATCTTTATTAGTTTTCTTACAAACGGTAAGCTACCAAAGTAGTGAAAAATGTTAAACTGAGAAAAATGAGGTTGAAGTTTTTCATTCTTTTTTTTTTTTTTTTTTTTTTTACCTCTGACAATTCTTAGGACATTCCTGACCCATAACTTGCATCATTTCGTCCATAACTGGTTATTTTGCTTCTCCTACTTCCTTTAACTTATAAATAATACTTATAAATAAGTAAATAAAAACAATATAAATAAATGCTTACTTCAACTTATCTGTTTGCAAATTATGGACTTGTTTCTCTCTTCAAATGAACAAATCAATTGTTAATAATTGGGCAGATGACTTCGCTGTTTTGCCCCTTAAGCAATATTTCTTCAATAGGTTAGTGCAAAATCACAGTGATTACAATATTATTACAATGTTCAGTAACCACTCATAACATAAACAATGCAGGAAGTTGTCATTGTTACTAACACTAAGTCTGTGCTCAACAGAGCAGACAAGAAGTGAGTTGAGAAATCTATCTATATTAGTTCAGAAATTATGTGCAGAAACATCAATCTCTGTTAAAGTGGGCATTGTCATTCATGGTGCAGCATAGTCATTTATATGTTATAAAATGACCATTTTTCATTTTTTTTACTTTTTTTGTGGACAAATTCCCGTTCTCTGCATTGTAAATAACTAAAAACACCAAAAAATAATTCTTCATTTTTTCTTACCTTAAGTATTTAAGTTATAATTTCCATTTCATCTTTAATTTTCACTATCACCCAATCCATAGAGATCGATAACCTAGATGTTACACCCCTTAAAACAACAATCATCATTACTTTGGTCGTATTTAAGACCGTTCACAGGTAATGATGCTATCCAATTGCTTCCCAGACTGATAGATACTTCAATTAGCCCAACTTCTATATGACTGTTTCATTGCCCCCGAGTATCAAACTTGGAACCATATCACTGTTGCATGGGACATTGCTCATCACTGTACTTCACTGCACAGTTGGACTTATGATTTTTCAGCCTGCTCGCTATGATGGTGAGCATGCATAATTTCCGCTAACCCTCTCCGGAGTTTCATCATGACCAGATGATAGTAGCTTGAATAGTTATCTTGTGACGAGATGAACAGTAGAAGTGACAGTACATTGCCCTGATGTACTGCTTTATTTGCGATGTACCTGTTTGAATATCATCTCCTATCGGACATAGCTCAGGCAGTTAGTACAGCATTTTAACTAAGAGATTCTGGTACATTTCTACTTATTAGGTATCATCTTAGCATGAAGTTTTGATAGTGTTCTGTTACCTAGCTGTCTTGTGTTTCTATTTTACCTGGTACAGTAGAAACTCGCTTATCCTAGGTAATTGGAACAGAAGGTAGCTTGGATAGCAGAAAACTCTGTTGAGTGGAAATGTGTAGGAAATCTTATTTAATTCAACTCCTTATAAAAATAGAAATACAGTATTTATAGTATCACTTAACAATAACGCACAAAATGATGAAAGGTGTGTATAAACGTCGAAATACAACTCACAACTAGTCGAGCAAGCGAAGAAACATGCGGTGACGCGGGATTAAGAGTGAAGATCAACGAACGGCTCCGATCCGTGCCGAAGTTAGTCTATGTGAAAGGAGAAAATACAGAGTGAAACAGATTCAAAGAATGTCTTGTTGGAGCTGATGTAGACATATGTGGCAAAACTAGTAGTAAAGTAAAAGAAAGAAAAACAGCCTGGTGGAATGATGAAGTAAAGAGTGCAGATCAGAAAAAAATGAAGCAAGAAAGGCTCGAGATAAAGAAATTCAGAAAGGAGATGGAAAAGATGAATTAAAAATGATCAAATTACAACAGACATACAGAGATTGTAGACTGCGAGTGAAACGAATAGTAGCAGAAGAAAGGCAAATGTCTTGGATTGATTTTACAAATAAATTGGAAGAAGGTAGTAAAGCAAATTCCAAATTACTGTACAGTGTTATTAAAAATACCAGGAGTAATTATGAGCAAATAACAGCTTTACAGAAACCAGATGGGAGCATCACTAGGGAAGAGAAATTATGGAATTATATTTTGAGAATTTATACAATGGTATAAAGGACTCCAGTCATAATGCACAGATTCAGTCAAGTGATAATGTATCTGAAGAGTGAACTTGGAGTGAAGTAGAATCAGCCCTTAAAAGTATGCCCAATGAACGAGTTCCTGGCTTTGATGAACTAAATGCAGGCATGATTAAAGCTGCTGGCCCACAAGGAATTCAATGGCTATACAGGGTAATAAGTTCCATATGGAAGGATAAAATAATACCAGATGACTGGAAGAAATGAGATATAGTTCCCCTGTTTAAGAAAGGAAGTCGAAGAAAGTGCAACAACTATAGAGGGATTCCTTTACTGTCCCATGGTTTAAAAATATTTGAGAAACTTCTTGAGAAAAGATTAAGGAAAATTATTGAACCCCAACTGCAAGAAGAACTATAGGGATTTAGGAAGGATAGATCAACTATAGACCTCATATTCACACTGAAAATGATATTAGAAAAGCACTGGGAGAAAGATCGTAATTTGACATTTGTGTTTCTAGACCTCGAAAAAGCATTTGATAGTGTCCCTAGAACTATATGGGAGAGTCTTAAAAAGAAGAATGTGTCTATGGAACTCATTCAGAGAGTAAAAATGCTTTATGATGACTGCTACAGCTGTGTTCAAGTAGGATATGGATAATCAGATTGGCTCCAGATATCTAGAGGAGTGCAACAAGGCAGTGCCCTTTCACCATTACTATTCATCACCATCATGGATGAAATTATAAAGGAAGTGAAGCAGAACACCAATATGGATCTTAAAGCATTTGCTTTTGCAGATGATGTAGTCGTCTGGGGAAATAGTGAGCTGGAAGTCCAGGAAAGGCTCAACGTCTGGAATGATCATTTGACAAAATATGGACTGAAAGTAAGTGCTAAAAAAAACTGCTGCAATGCCTGTTAACCGACAGAGAAGTAAAGATGCTGGAAGGTGTACAATTGGAAGCAGTAAACCAGTATCAGTACCTTGGATGCTTAATATCAAGCGACGACAGAATACAGCTTGAATTAAATAACCGTATTCAGAAATCAAGTCAATTCTATCAGCAAGTTCGATATCTACTCTGGAATAAGCAAGTGCCACTAAGATCAACACAAACTCTGTTTCGAACATATTTTGTCCCTATATTGACTTATGGGTTGGAAACATGCACAACTACCAAAATAGATGACAGTAGACTTCAGGCTTCAGAAATGAAGTTTCTAAGAACTATGCTTCAAAAAACTAGGAAAGACAAAGTAAGAAATGAGAACAAGCTGGAATAAATCAGTCCCTGAAGGAGACCATAACTAGGGCACGTTTGCGATGGTTTGGTCACGTCAAACGTATGACAGAAGGAAGAATTGCAAAACAATGGTTTACATACTGAGAGACCTGGAAAGAGACCTGTTGGAAGACCTAGGAGGGGATGGCTGGACCAAGTGAAGGAAGATATCACATCCAAGGGAATCAACTGGGATGAAGTCTTGAAGGAGCAGTGGTACATGAATCAACTAAAATGGAGTGGAAACTTGATGATGATGATGACGACAAAATGAGCACCTCAGTTAACACAGAGCCTTGGATAAGCGGTTCTCGGTTAAGTGGGTTTCTACAGTATGTATTTATAAGCTTGTCTCATTCAAGTTCAGTACAGATAAAGTTTGTATGGTGTTAGTTTCCATTCCTTACGCACACCTTCATTCCCCTTTGATAAGGTGGATTTTTTGTAACTCTGTCCCCTTTAAGTGTGAGTTTTCAAGCATTTATTTTATTCTTACATGGCATAGCAGTAACAACATTGTTGATTTAGGTTCCCAGGAAGAATTAGATGATCTGAAACGTGCCTTCTTGGATGGCCAAGGTGACATGGACTTCATTCTGGAAGCTGTTCCTTTCACTAACACGGATGAGGAAGGAAGACTTCGAGAACTGCTACAGAAGATGATAGATAATCATGAAGTTCCAGCATATTCAGCATTTTTGAACGAAACTCCACGGAAGAGGGAGCGCAGAAAGAGGAAGGTAAGGTTTGCCGGACAGTAAAGTAAGTGTTGGAATCTTACTAAATAGTAATTCACACAGCACATCATTATGGGAGTGGGGTTCAAGTTCTGCAGATAGAGGATCGTAAGGTCTGTGGGACAGTAAAGTAGGTGTTGGATTCTTACTGGTTTTGTCTAAAATACACCCATCAAAAAAAATTTGCATATTGCCATGGAGCACAGTGGGGATGAAAGTGAGGACTAATTTATTTATCAAGCAGTGTCCTTGCCCAGGGCCGTGGAGAGTGAGTACGGCCCTAGGGCTAGAACCTACTGGCCCCCTCCATATTGTTTCGTCCCTGTGACATGTGTAAATATTAAATTTGCTTTTTTTATTCTTAAAGCCCACTAAAAATGTTTGAATTTTTTAATTTACTTTATTTTTGGAACGTACTAATTTTGTTCATAATTTGCAATGTTGTTTCTGTTAATCTGACCAAAAATGTTACTCTCTCTCATCACAAGAACTACTTTAACGCCTTTCACAATCTTCATCATCATTGTACAGTTCCAGTATCTCGGATACTGTTTATGAGCCTCTTCCACTTCAACCAGTCCATATACAACTTGTCATGGAGAACATCATCCACTGTCCATCCCCTGGTCGCTAGATCAATCTTGATCATGTCCATTCTAGGTCTTCCTACAAGTTTTTTTCCATCCACCTGTCTTTCCAAATTTATTCTGGCTGATCTTGTAGGCTCCATCCTCATCACATGCCCGTACCACCGTAGTCTAGATGTGCTGACTCGGTCTAATAGGGATGTCTTTATTCCAGCTTGTTTCCTCACCTCCTCGTTCTTTAACTTGACCATCTTTGTCTTCTGGATGGTGGATCTAAGAAATTTCATCTCCGATGCTTACAGTCTAGATGCATCTCTCTTTGTAAGGGTGCATGTTCAATACCATAGGTCAATATTGGTATAAAGAAGCTGTAAAACATCGCCAGTGTAGCTGGTTTTGGATTCATGTCATCCCATAGAAGTGTCCTTACGTGTTGGTAGAATTCTGACCCCTTTTGCACTCTGTTGGTAATTTCTTTACTGACTAAATTATCACTGGAGATCTTACGTACTAAAATTCGAACTTTCCAAGGTTCATAAATGTAGCTATTTGATGAAATTGAAATATTATTAAGAAACTTTCCTCCCTACAAACAGTGGAAACTTGACTATTTCTCTGGCCGCGAAGCTATGAAGATAATGGTTATTTACATGTTCTCATTATACCCTTTTGTAGCATATTCAATTGATTCAGATACAGTGCACTCTCGGTAATTCGCGGTAATTAATGCACGAAATTCCGCGAATTATTGAAAACCGCGAATTATCCGCAGTTATTTTTGTTAAGCCTAGAAAAAACAAAACTATTGATTAAAATAATGAAATATGTTTGAAACTCAAAATAATAATTAAAACACTTGATTGTAGTGTCTTATAAGACATGTTAGGCTAGAGGCAGGCCTATGTGGATTATGCCTACAATAATATAAAAAAAAGTCATCCCATTTAGTTTCTTAGATCGTTTATTCTAATTTTCGAGTGCACATTTCCGAAGAAAACATTATAAGAGAACGAACATTCATTTTGTTTTTCTATATAAGAGATAAGTGTGACTAGAGACTGTGGGAAACTTTCGGGATTTCCGTTGCATCACTCCCGCACTTGATATCAAGTGGATCTCAGTTTTCCTCACCAACAGTCAAATTTCGTGGTATTTCATCTTTGCTTTCATGTCTTAAAACATAATCGTCTTTTTCGGCAAGTGCTTGCTTTTGTAGGGGTATTTTTCTCTCATGACTGGTTGACTGCATGAAGAGCATCCAACAAACACGCTCTCGGTCTCGCGAAAGTTTACGTCATTACGCAATAATTGCTGTTTACAATACGCTGTCCACGCTTCACAACTCACAGGTCAGCGACCTTTGAGTGTGGCTGTTGGGAAAGGGAGGGTAGGTTCCCAGTGAAAGCGCATTCCTCTTGTATTGTTTGGGCTTCGAAGATAAAGGAAATCTTAGCTATACCACTCGCGGCAACCTGCTCGTATGTTTCGAATGCGCAAGTAGGCCTACTGTTCCATCACAGAGAAACTCAGTTCAGTCTTCTCAAATGTCAGTGATTTCGTCTTTACGCATTGGGTCGCACGAACATTCTTTTAAATGACGGAGAGATTGCTTTACTTAGCATGATGATTAGTTGCCGTGAGAATTTCTATGTAAAAATATATTTGGAGGCCCGCGAATTAACCGCAAAGCGAATTATCCGCACGCGAATTATCGGGAGTGCACTGTACATTGAATATAATAAATTGTCAAATTTGTTGGTAAATACATAAAATTGGGCAAATTTTTCTACTCTGGGGTTCTCTCCTTTCGCGGACCCCTCGGCAAGACCGGGCCCCAGGGCTGCACGTTTGCCCCTCCCTCTCGTCGGGCCTGTCCACGCGTGCTCTACACAATTGAGATCAGAAGCATAGGCAGTCCATTCCAATCTGTGAATACCATTCTACTGGAGAAAGGCATTAACAATGCCAGCTCTGTGCGGGCGAGCGTTATCGTTCACGAGAGTGAAATTTGGGTCGAAATTATCAGCATAGCCTTTCACTATAGGTGCCGGGATAGTATCCGTGTAACGATTGCCTGTCATACGCCCTGGAATGTACAGGAGAGGTTCGGCGACCATGCACGATGCCACCCCAAAACATTGCACCACCGCCTCTCTGTTGGTATCGATCTCTGTATTCATCTGTCGCAGAATGATCCAAGGCTTTTTTGGCAAACCTCTTGCCCTTTATTGCTTCTTTTACTGCACTATTCCACCACCAAGTTTCTTGTCTCTATGAGCAACTTTACCGGAGGTTTTACCAAGAATGGCTTCTCCTGCTCCGCATATTATTTCACTGTTCACATTCTACCAATTATCAACTCCTATGTGCTGATATTGCCGTAAAACTTCAGTTTTGAGCTCACTACTCAGAATAGGGTCTTCTAGCCACCACCATTTGATTTTCGACACCGTTTTCTTCTCCACATATGGCTTGAGGCAGATATACTGATAATCGGCAACTAATACTCTGTGTTGCGGAGCTACGTGTTCACCTGCTATGACTTTACAGTTCTGCACTTCCTTCAGATGTGGTCTTCTACACATAAGGTAATCGATTTGACTTTCATTCCCTCCACTTTTATATGTTACCAACTGCTGTCCACATTTCTTAAAGAAGGTGTTACATATAGCTAAGTCCGCTCCCAATGCAAAATTTATCACTCTTTCACCCTCCTCATTACGGTCTCCTAATCCCTTACCTCCATGTACTCTCCTTGCTAGTTCTTCTCCTATAGTAGTGCACACATGCCCATTCAGTCACCACTTAAAATAACTCTTCGGCTGGTAAGCGACTGATTTCCTCAACCAGGTCACTCCAGAAATTATCCTTTTCTCCTAGGTTTGACGAATTAACCTCAGATATGATAAAGGCCACTGGAACAGCTGGCCTACAATGAATTTTCAGATTACTGTCACTATCGTATACTCAGAAGTTGTTGGAAAAGATCTTAGAAAACAGGTTGAGGAAGATAGTTGAACCCTTATTAGAAGAAGAACAGCATTGTCATTTAGACTTTCACGGCCCGTGTTCTTATTCATAATGTTGAATTTTGGGCTTATGCCGTGTTTTATTATGCTAATATTCGACGCGTTTCGAAAGAAACCATGTCTTTCATCGTCAGGAATAATCTGGAATACGACAATGTTGCTAAGAGAAAGCAACGAAGAACATATAGAAGGTGCCCAAAGATGGACGCCATTATAGCCCCATGTTAGGGACAACGGAAAGCAGCAGTGAATTACTTTCTCAGGGTTCTGATAATAGGTAGCCAGGATTCACTGAGATTGTAGCCGGTGTCGCGGTTGAAATTATCTGGGTGTTTACGTATTTCAACCGCCTCCCTGATGATTCTGGGACGATATTGCTTTATACGGGCAAGAACATCCACTCCTTGGAACATGACATCATGGCCAGGTGTTAAAGCATGATCGGCAACAGCTGATTTATCAGGTTGAATGAGCCTGATACATCTATTATGTTCCTTAATGCGAGTGCATATTGTTCTCGAAGTCTGCCCGATGTAAACCTTGCCACAAGTACAGGGAACTCTGTAGATACCCGGTTGTTGCAATTTAGGCAAACTGTTAGCATCAAGTCTAATGGCTTGAGATTTCTGCAACTGATATAACCTATCATATTTGGAAATATGTCTGTCCCTCACCTGATCTAGAACGCTGTTAGCTTGCACTGAAGATCTTTGATCGTATTTCTTCAGTGCAAGCTAACAGCGTTCTAGATCAGGTGAGGGACAGACATATTTCCAAATATGATAGGTTACATCAGTTGCAGAAATCTCAAGCCATTAGACTTGATGCTAACAAGGTTGTCGTAAATTTGTCCAGCAAGCCCCTAAGTGATACCCAACAGGCAGTTCTCGCTAAAGGTCTCAATTTTGCTGTAGCGCCTAGAAGAATTCCTATTGAAGAACTTATTACATCCGTAGAATCCTCGGTACATCAACTCACACCTGAAGAGGCCGAGGAAGCCAGGCAAGAATGTTCCCGAGTTCTCAAGACCGCTAAGCCACCTAACACCAACTTAAAACAAGGCGATAGCCGGGCACTTAAAGATCTAAGGGACGATTCTGATATTATCGTTCTCCCCGCTGACAAGGGTAACGCGACAGTGGTATTGGATAAGGTTGATTATGATTCCAAGATCTCGTCTTTGTTATCAGATCCTGTATATAGGATTAATAGTCGTGATCCTACTACTCGCTACTCAAATGTCACCGTCAAATTGATCAAGCAATCATCTATTCCAGCAGATGCAGCGAAGACTCTCCTTCCAGGGGATGCTATTCCTCCGAGACTCTATGGTCTTCCTAAAATACATAAGGAAGATGTTCCTCTTAGACCTATTGTTAGTACGATTGGTTCTCCTACATATGCCCTTTCCAAATACTTAGGTAGACTACTTCAGCCGCTTCTGGGTAACACGCCTTCGTACATTAAGGATTCCACACACTTCGTGGAAAAGTTAAAAGCTATAACACTTCAGCCGGGTGATATTCTAGTGAGTCTCGACGTGGTGTCTCTGTTTACGAGAGTACCTATTGATGGTGTTATGTCTCTCATTAATGGCTTTTTTCCTGAAGACATCACAAGACTTTTTTATCACTGCATGACCTCCTCCTACTTTCTATGGAATGGGAATTTTTATGAGCAGACTTATGGTGTGGCCATGGGTAGTCCTCTCTCTCCTGTTGTGGCTAATTTCTTCATGGAGAACTTTGAAGAGAAAGCTTTGTCGTCGGCTCCTTTCAAACCGAATCAGCTGTTGCCGATCATGCTTTAACACCTGGCCATGATGTCATGTTCCAAGGAGTGGATGTTCTTGCCCGTATAAAGCAATATCGTCCCAGAATCATCAGGGAGGCGGTTGAAATAAGTAAACACCCAGATAATTTCAACCGCGACACCGGCTACAATCTCAGTGAATCCTGGCTACCTATTATCAGAACCCTGAGAAAGTAATTCACTGCTGCTTTCCGTTGTCCCTAACATGGGGCTATAATGGCGTCCATCTTTGGGCACCTTCTATATGTTCTTCGTTGCTTTCTCTTAGCAACATTGTCGTATTCCAGATTATTCCTGACGATGAAAGACATGGTTTCTTTCGAAACGCGTCGAATATTAGCATAATAAAACACGGCATAAGCCCAAAATTCAACATTATGAATAAGAACAGCATTGTTTCAGGAAAGGTCAAAGTACTGTTGATCTCATTTTTGCTGTAAGGATTTTGGCTGAGAAATTTTGGGAACGTGGAAAGGATCTTTTGATGGTGTTTTTGGACATTGAAAAGGCCTACGACAGTGTTCCCTGTAATAAGATCTGGAAATGTCTTGAAGACATAAAAGTGCCCTACTACCTGGTTGACAAAATAAGGATGTTATATCGGAGTTGTTATAGTTGTGCCCAAATAGGAAATGGTCGTTCTGAATGGTTTCAGACAAAAAGGGGAGTCCAGCGAGGAAGTGTCTTGTCACCACTATTGTATGTTACTGTTATGGACAGAATTTTAAAATCTATTAAGGAAACTGCAAATGAATCACGAGCTTCGGAATTTGCAGATGACGTGGTCTTATTGGGAGAAACAGAAGTGGAAGTACAGGAGAGACTGACTGCTTGGAACAACAAATTTAAAGAATTTAGCCTGAAGATCAGCAAGGCCAAGACTGTTGAAATGACCATTAGCAGTGAGAGGAAAAGTTCAAACCTATATTTGGAGGGAGCAAAACTAGAATCCGTTTCTCACTTCCAGTATCTTGGAAGTATGGTCTCCAAGGATAACACACTCAAACAAGAAATTCTAAATAGGACACAGAAAGCATCACATTTCTATAACCAAGTTCGGCACTTACTTTGGGACAAAAATATACCCTTGGCAGCAAAGGCAACGTTGCATCACACCTACCGTATATACCCGAATGTAAGACTAGGTTTTTTCCCACTTTTTGTGTTATAAAAAATTGGGGTCGTCTTATATTCAGGGTATTAAAAAAAAACTTTTTTTTAAAATTTGTTGTTATTATTATTTGCAAAGTAGTATGTGGTGTTGGCTTCTTGTAACTCGCAACAAATCAATGCGTTAATGAAGATTAAAATATGGTTTGTTATGTTGAATTACCATGCATATACGAATAGCATACATTTTGAGGTTAGGATTTACGCATACACGTCATTTTAAGCGGATAAATTATATGTTCGAAAGCATACGGAAATATGTTTTAAAACAATCTTTACGAGAACAACCAGTCAGTTTTACGAGCAGTCATTGAGTGATCAACGTATCTTAATTTAATAACGTCTCCCATCCTTGAACAAAGAAATTGTAGAGTATGTCTTGGAAAAGCGGGCAGAGGGATTTCCAATAACACGAGACGTTATAATAATGAAAGCACGACCTTGAGGGCATATATTGTGCAAGTTATGAGTTAGCGAGTATTTTTTTTTTGAAAAAATCTGTAAGAGGCAGTTGATAACTAGGCCTCGTCTTACATTCGGGTATATATGGTACTTTGTTCCAATCCTTACTTATGGTATGGAAACATGTACATTGCTAAGTAAGGATTACAGTAGAATTCAAGCCACAGAAATGAGATTTATTAGGACTATGAACCAAAGTACCAGGAGAGACAAGATCAGAAATGAGGTACACAGAGCAACAGCTGGCATCAGGGTCCCTGTTACCAACTTTCTGGGGAAACTCAGACTTCAGTGGAATGGCCATGTAATGAGGAAGGATAGCTCTAGAAGGGCTAAGAAGTACTTCAACCTGGATGTCAGAGGGAAGAGACCAAGAGGAAGACCAAGGAGACGATGGATAGAGACAGTTCGATCAGAGGTGTAAAAGAATGGTTTTAACTGGGATGATGTCCAAGAACAAATGGTGTACCAAGATCGGGCAAGATGGAGAGCGCTTGTTTGCCACACCCGGGAAACTGGAAATGGAAAATGATGATGATCCTTATCACAACCAATTTGAGGGGCGTAAGCACAAATTGTTAAGTATACCCTCGGGGCACAGTTTGATGCTCATTATCCGGTCATTTCTCCTGTGGACTTCTGTCAGGCAAGCCTTCATATCTTTCGAGACAATGATGCCAACCCCATTCCTTCCCCGATTGTTCGTTCCACTGTACAGTAATTTGTAGCCATCACCAAGCTCTTTTGCTTTATTTCCCTTCCACCTAGTTTCTTGTACACATAGAATTTCGATATTCCTTCTTCTCATCAAATCAGCAATCTCCCGTCCTCGTCCAGTCATTGATCCAACAATGAGTGTACCTATTCTAAGGTGAGCTAACTTCTTTAACCTAGTCCACCCATGACTCTGTAACCTTCGCACTCTTTTCACAAGGGACAGGCGACCTCCTTGCGTGTCGCCTGTGGGGAACGCCCTAGCTGTCTCCGAGGCCAAACTTAAAGAACTTGCCATGTTTTGGACAAAGTTTTACGGCCGGATGCCCTTCCTGACGCCAACCCATAACTGGTCTGGGAAACATAAATAACTGAGAGAGACACCCTCATTCCCCCAAACACTAGTCTGTTCACCGACCCAGTTTACCGCTGGGGTTGGTTACCTAACCTTCATATGGGTTGCTCGGCTTAGCAGGGGACATCATGGGCAGGTCAGTGTTTGGAGTTGGAGTGGAGAGGCTATGAGGATTCTCTTCTGCTGAATCCTTGTATTCTTGATGCTGTTGAACTGCATCATCACATCATCCTCCCCTATGTCCAGGTCTGAAGGTCTACCAGACCCACCTAGGTTGCTTCCCAGGGTGGTGGTTCAAGATCTTTAGAAAGAGGAAGGTAAGGTGTTGGAATCTTACTGGTTCTGTCTAAAGTGTAATTCACACAGCATATCATGAAGGCAAGGATGGGTTCAAGATATACAGAAAGAGGACGGTAAGGTTTGCGAGTAAAGTAGGTGTTGGAATCTTACTAAATAGTACCATATTTCCTCGCCACCACATAATCGTCGCACCCCACTTTTCAAACACTAAAATAGGTTTATAAAATATTGTCGTATAGCATATTCGTAATTGTGCGCCTGTCAGTTGTACAAACTGCCGCGAGCTAATAACCTATATTAAGTATAATGGGTAAAATTTTCGCCCAATCAATACCTTTAAAACTAATTGTAATATTAGTTTATTATACACATTAGGTACAGGTTTCAAGCAAACTATGTGCTCATCTTCAGCCTATACAAATGGCAACTATGCTAGATCTAAGAACATTTGGATTAACAAAAAATAGATGAATGACCTTGATATGTTGGCATTCCCCATAATCTAATATAAAATATAAAATTAGGAATATAAAACTTTGATTAAAAATATTGGAATCTAGTTCACATTTTATATATATTTTACATCAGGTCTGTGGACCAGCTGCGTATAGCTCATAATTGATAAGTGTTCTGTTAGCGTTTTTGTCCTAATTTTAACATGCTATAATGTCGTTGCACTTGGACTTGACCCGGCTATGTTGCACAAATTATTCTCTTGCATCATATGGAACCTTGTACTTGGTAAGGCGTGTCAACCATGGTTTGCAGTCGTGGTATTAACTACGAAAATATGAAAAAATATGATAAAATGGGGAATTTGAGGTCTAAATGTTTTTGAGAAGAGAGCCTTGATAGAAAAATAAATACCTTATGGAAAACTGAACTTACTGGATGATGTAAGTCCTGTCGTCCACTTAGGATACCTCCGCTGGTTACTGTAATTAATAAATATCTAACATCAGTGTGAGTGAAAAGAGGGGGAATGTGTATTGAAACGAAAAGGAAATATTGTGCTTACCCAATGTATTGCTGTGAGGTTTATGATGTGCGTGCATAGCCGTACTGGTGCGAACTGACAACTGGCTCAGACTGAATCATGCAGTGTGCAGCGTGTGTAGGGAAGAGGGAGGGGAGATGGTAAGGGGAGGACAGGCACTGGAGGAGTGGGAGGGCGTGGGTGTGACTCGTGCAGAATTGGTTTGTTTGTTTACAAACGACGGCATCAAGGGGGATATATAGTTGGCGTTGGATTGGGAGGATTATTAAAGAGAGCATTTATTTGCAAAGAGGGTCCATCCGGGGGTTTTGGATTAGGGAAGAATTTATGGATGGTTCTCATGTAAGATATTTACCTCGAAATTAATTTCATTAAGATTATGAATCGGGTTGTTGCGCTGAGCGTTATGTACTTCAATTTGCTCAAGTATGTTCATTAAAGCTCCTTTGTTAGAGTAGTGGATGACATTGTCACTCTGGATGTTTGTAAATTTGTGCTTGGTTTCTGACATGTTTACCCATAGCTGAAAATTTCTATGTTTTATTGCGTTGACATGCTCATAACATCTTGTGGTGAAACTACGGCCTGTTTGTCCAATATGATCTACTTTGCATTGTTGGCATTGAAGTTTGTAAATGCCAGATGACTGATATCTGTTCGACTTGTTGACTTCATTGGAGTTGAAGATTATTCTGTGGTTGTTATTGTTGGTTTTGTAAGCTACTTTAGTGTTGAATTTTTTGAAAACATTTGTTGTATCGTAGGTGTACTGATTAACTTATGTAAATGCCGCTAATGACGTTTTTTCTTTCTTAATAGGGGTCAATTTAGTTTGCGGTTTGTTGTTTATTTTGCTAATGATATTCATGACAAAAGAACGGGCGTAACCATTGACTTCCGCAATTTGTAGAATTACAGATATTTCATGTTTGTAATCTTGTTCAGACATAGGAACATTGATAGTTATATTTATAAAGTTAGCGAAAGCTGCTTTTTTGTGACCTTGGGGATGGTGTAACATTGAGTTGGTTTTCTGTAGATACTGTATTGCATTTTCTCATTCTCAATAGTTATGTTAAGATCTAAGTAATTAATTGAATTACTATTACTTAATTCACTTGTAAATTTCAAATCATCGTCAATTGTGTTCAATTTGAGGAGAAATTGATCAAAACTGATGGGTGTCAGTGTCCAGAATGACAAAGATTGCATCCACATATCTCCCCCAAGAATGAATTCCTTCAATGTCGTTCAGTATTTTATTGGCTTCTAAATGGTCCATATAGATGTTGGCTAGAATGCCTGATGCTGGGGAGCCCATTGCCAGGCCTTGATTTTGTTTGTAAAATTTATTGTTGAACTTGAAGTAGTTATTATTGAGTGTAAAACTTAAGACATCGATAAATTCGTCTATTTCCACCTCAGATAGCCTCTCGTTATCTTGCAAATTACTTTTAATAATGTCTATTGTTGCTTGAACAGGAATGTTGGTATATACATGTCCTTAATGTCTATGGTGTGGATGGAGTGTGAGGTTTTGACGTTTAATTTCTTAGTTTCTTCACAAAAATGGAGTTCTTGAATGGCTTGTTAGCTTTAAACGTGTAATTGTAACGGAGGGAACTTTTGAATGAATTGCGCTGTTCTGTATATTTGGCTATTTCTATAATTGACGATTGGTCTGATAGGAATGTTGTGTTTGTGGATTTTGGGGAGCAATCTTAAGGTGGGAATGTTGGGGTTCATGTTAATCAGTTTATTGCTTTGTTTCTCGTTCATTATAAATGTAGTGTCCTTAAGTATCTGCTTAAGTTTCTTTTGAGTGGTTGCGGTTGGATCCATGCTTACATTAGAAAAGTTACCGTTTTCAAAAAACTCTTCTGTTTTTAGCCTATTTTCAATTTTGAAAAAATAGGCTTATGAGATCACCTTTTGTCCGTGTGTGTGTGTGTGATTCGTGTGTGTGTCCCCCCCTAATAAAATCTAAACGGCTGGAGCGATTTCAATGAAACTCGGTATGTTCATAGCACTATTCCCGGCGACCTCGACCGTGCCCTTCAAATTTTGTTATGTCTCACCAATGCAAAATGGCGGCTGTGCGAAATATTTCACTAGCATTCAATATCTCCGAAACTATTACCGATATCGCCCTGAAATTGTGTACGGTGATAAAGGGTACTACTGGAAGTTCACCTATGAGACTTTCAAAAACCTGGTGACTACAAAACCAACATGGCGGCCAAGCGAAGTTGTGACTTTTAAATAGACTTTTCTCGCGATTTAACTATCCAAACGTAATGAAACTTGGTACAGCAAATGTTTATACACATTGTAATGCACTAGAGTCTAATTTAGTTCAATTGTTTGCATAACCTCAAAATGGCGGCTGTGCGAAATATTTCACTGACATTCTATATCTCCGAAACTATTACAGATATCACCCTGGGATTTTGTACGGTGATAAAGGGTACTGATACAAGTTTACCTATGTAGATTTCATAAACCTGTAAAGTACAAAACGAACATGGCGACCAAGAGAATTTGAAATATTTTAATATACTTTTCTCGTGATTTAACTCTCTGAGCGCAGTGAAATGTGGTACAGTAAATGATTTTGCAGATTGTAATGCACTGCCATCTAATTTCATTCTATTGTTTACATAACCTCAAAATGGCGGCTGTGCGAAATATTTCACTGACATTCTATATCTCCGAAACTATTACAGATATTACCCTGCAATTTTGTACGGTGATAAAGGGTACTGGTACAAGTTTATCTATGTATACTTCATAAACTTGTAAAGTAAAAAACGAACATGGCGACCAAGCGAATTTGAAATATTTTAATAGACTTTTCTCGTGATTTAACTCTCTGAGCGCAGTGAAATGTGGTACAGTAAATGAGTTTGCAGATTGTAATGCACTGCCATCTAATTTAAATCAATTGTTTACATAACCTCAATATGGCGGCTGTGCGAAATTTTTAAATTAAGTTTTTATTTCTTGTGTCGTAATCATGCGATCGAAGTGAAAGTTTGAATAATGAACCTAGGCAATAATTGTCCTTGAATGGTACATAACTCTATGGCCTATACATATAACAATCCTAAATGGCGAGCTTCCGAAATATTTAGACGGTTCTCAATATCTATGAATCTTTTTCAGCAACCAAACTGAATTTTTTTTTTGTTCATAGAGACTATGAACATATGTTCACCTATAGGACTTTCATTATCCTGGTGAGCACAAATCCAACATGGCGGCGACGCGAAGTATAAATATTTAAATGGACGATTCTCGCGAATTAATTATCCGAGTGCTGTGAAACATTGCACGTTAAATGCTTATACAAATGTTGATCCACTGGCATCTAATTTATTTCAATTCTTTGCATAATCACAAGATGGCTGCTGTGCGTAATTTTAAAATCTCGTTTTTACTTCTTGTGTTCTAATCAGGCGATTGAAGTTTGAATAGCACACGTACACAATAATCTTAATGTAATAGTACAAAAATAAAAATCCAACCTGGCGACAATCTGAAATATTTAGACGGTTCTCAATATCTACGAATCTGTTACAGCAATTAAACTGAAATTTTGTATGTTGTTAGAAGAAATTAACATGAGCAGGATATATGAAAATAGGCTGTATAGTTCTCTACGGAACTACTTGTTTTTTATGTAATCATCTTGGTTTATGATGACTGTAGTATTGCCTTTATCTGCTTTTGTAATAATTAAATTGTTGTCATTGATTTTATTGTTAAGATCGGATATTTCTTGTCTGCTTTTTTTTTTTTTGGTGCTGCTGGTTTTCTTACGTTAAGTACCTTTTTCAATTTTTATTAACATCGTGGCGAGCTTCATTTTGTGTCAAAAGGTGAAACGAGTCCCTGCCTCGGTGCTTGTGGACTTGACCACGCGATGTGAGCGGGCCGCATTGTCGCTTACCACGTTCGTATTTGTGCGCTGATTGGTTGCGCATTCTGCCGTGACTTTATAACCTGGCGTGACTTTGTAAGAAGAAAGTAATCTTGTCGTCATGCCTGCGGGCTATGAACCGCTACGCGAGCAGCCAGCAGCGTCACTTAGCACAATCTGCGACTTTAAAACCATGCGTGATCTTGTCAGAAGAAAGTAATCTCGTCTTCATGCCGGCGGGCTATGAAACGCGACGCAAGCGGCCAGTATCGTAGCTTAGCTTAGTGCATTCCGCGATTTTAAAAAACAGGCGTGACCTTGTCAGAAGAAAGTAATCTTGTCTTCATGCCGGCAGGCTATGAAACGCGACGTGAGCGGCCAGTATCGTCACTTAGCACTTTCATCGAGATTATAATCTGGCATGACCTTTTCAGAAGAAAGGAGCCAGTCTCTCTGACTGCAGGCTATGACTCACGCCACAAATTAGACTCTCGCTACGCGAACTGTCGGCCTACGGTGCGCCAAACAACTATCGCGCTCAGCGCCACTCCAGGGAAGTGAAACTTGAGTGGACCCGTCGCTTCCGTGAGATGGCCTCGGAATGACAAGATTCAATGAGCCGCCGTACGAAGCGCTGCTACCCCCAGTTTGCCGACGTGGAAAGAGGCCCAACAGCTATTGGCAGAATCTTACACAAGGGACACCCCGTGCCAATCATCAGCCACTTCCGTGAAAACATCGCAACAGATACCCGAGTGTGATCTTACGCACGTGTTGTCCACAATGAGAAAATACAAGAATTATACGGTGATCTTGATGACAGTGAAATACACGGAATTACGTAATACAGTAGAACCCCTTTTTAACGAATCTCAGGGGGATTTGATATTTCTTCCTTAGAAGGGGGTTCGAAGAAAATAGGCTATATATCACAAGAAATAATGATACCGGTACATTTATGTCTTCAACTAATGTAATGTCAAGAAATAATAAATGAACATGTTAAGAAATACTAAAAAGTCAAATTAACACAAGAATAACAGAAACTATTTACGAAACAGCACAGGTAACGGATTCCTTAGTGGTCCATTGGGAGCACAAGCTGCAGCAAGGAAAGGAGAAATAGGTATTACTGACTTGTAATTGTAACTTGAAGGAACAGAGGCCTAACATATATTAAGGATATTTGTGAAGGCAGACCATGAGAACTACTTTCTGAAGTAGTCCAGTAAAGTAGTTTGCTTCCTCTTGCCCAGATGTCTCACGGAAAGAAGTTTTCTCTCAATTTGGTTCAGAGTGTTGATGAGCTCTTCATCCACACTGAAGGAGGAGAAGTACCCGCAGACAATATCCAGTCCTTCCACTGCTGCCCCAAAAGTTGGTTCTGCTGGATCATCTTCTTCTTCTTCTTCGTCTTCCTCTTCAGTACTTTGCCTTTTTGCATCATCACAAAGGTCTCCAACATCCATCTGTGGTGGTGAGGTTAGGATATCATCACAAGTAACAAATTCTTCAAATGTTGTGACAGTAGAATCCTTCGATACAACCCCCCAATCTTCCCCAATGTCATCAGTAGCGTCTTCTTCATTAAAAACTTCTGAAATAGCACCAAAACCTGCATGGCCAAAGCAGTTTTGAATAGTGGTCGTTGTGACTAATTGCCATGCTGCTACAAACATATGCATGGCTTGGAGTATGTTCAATTTCATTATCTCATTTCTTTCGAGGAAAGAAACAGCTCTTTGAACCAGGGCCTTCCTGTACTTCACTTTCACAGAATGAATAATGCCAAGGTCCAAAGGCTGCAGGTGACTGGTGCAGTTAGGAGGAAAGAAAACCACTTTGATATTCCGCAGGAAAGACGTATCTGAAGGATGAGCTGGACATCAGTGTATCACCAGCACTATTTTCCTTCCTGCCGATCCCATCTGGGCATCCAAGCTTTGTAAAAATTTTCGAAATATCTCCGATGTCATCCATGCACTTTTGTTAAAATCATATTTACATGGGAGTGTATGGGTGTTCTTGAAACATCTTGAATTCTTAAATTTTCCAATTATTAGTGGGGGTAATTTTTCACTCCCGTTGCTGTTAACACAGAACAACGCTGTCAGTCTTTCTTTACTTTTTTTGCCTCCGTGGCATTTTTCTCCGCGAACAGCGTATGTTTTGGACGGGAGCAAGTTGTAAAACACTCCCGTTTCATCGGCGTTAAAAATATCTTTAGCATATTATCCTTCAAGAAGTTGAGGCAACGTTTTCTCTTTTCAGCATACAACTGTATCGTCATTAACTTCCGCACTCTCGCCGCCCATGTTTTGGAACGAAAGATTGTGCCGTTTTTTGAAGCGATCAAACCAGCCATTAGAAGCATGGAAATCGACCAAACCCAGCTTAAGTGCGATTTCTTGAGCTTTTTGTTTAAGTATGTTCCCGTCAATTGGAGCGTTCTCACTCCTTTTTCCCTCGAACCATTTCATTAAAATGTTTTCAAGTTCCTCGTACGGCGAAGAACGAATATTCTTCCGTATTTTTGCCCCAGAACCGCACTCAACTTCCGCGGTCAGAATAGCTTCCTTCTGTTTCATGATGCCAAACAGCGTAGAGGGTGCCAAGTCATATTTTTTTGCCATCTGTGACAAAGGTACTTGGCTATCCCTTTCAACATCCCTGATGATGTCTATCTTTATCTGAAGAGTCAGCTTCTTACGTTTTGCAGCCATAATGAATGTGGTCCGCCGTAACTTGCAGTACAACTCTTATCACAGACACAAAAAACTCGTAGCACAACTTCCAACAACACAGGAACAAAAACAGAGAATGAGCCTTCAGTCCGCACCCCTCGCGTCCGCGTGATTCCTAAGCAGCGATTGGAGCAGCGGGACAGAAGTGCCTAGCCGGTGTAAGAGCGCTGCGGCTATAGGTTAAGGCAGCTGACATCACTGTAGACATTACCCGACTAAAACTGTCCTAACTCCCTAACGGTTGGAGATAAGTACCGTATATGCGTTCGCGGACTTTTTTGTAGAGCTTGAACGCATATACTTGGGGTCTATCAATGACGGCTCAGGCAGCGTAAGCCATGGAAGGCTCGACATTCTACTTATTCCGTATTTTTTTCTAGAATACATTTTCATTTTGTAGAATATCCATAAACATTTTCAGTTTCTTAATGCTTATTGCTTTTAATCTTTCACCTAAATCACGTAAAGTTTGCAAGAGACCTTTGGCCTAAATATTCATATTTCGTGAAGTTACCCGAGTCTCGCGGCATTTACGCGTAGGCCCTACGTTAGTCATGCCTCTAGGCTGTATAGCTAGTCTCAAGGTAAACCGCACTTCGTTCCCATACAGCCGTCATTCCAGTACTACCTACAGTTCAATGGACATAACTAACCAACAGCGTCTAGCGTGATAGTGACTGCTGCTTGCCGGTAACAGTGATTTCCAGCGGCCGCGCCAATTTATCACTGTTCTATACATCGCTAAAGGAGCGATTTCGTTTAGCGCGTTAACTTCGGACTGAGATTACGTCAATACGGAAGTTAATTTACATTCAAAACAAGATTATTTGGAAAATTTTCCATTTTGAGTTCCGTATTGACTTTACAACTATCAAATGGGGTTGTTTGCTCTCAGCCCAATCAATACCTTTAAATACTATAATCTTCACAGTTTATTGTTACTTGGACATGTTTCGGGCCATACCTGGGCCCTTCTTCAGCCTTGAATAGTTTCCAACAATTCCATTAAAAGACATGCATTTAAAATTGACAACACTCTTAAAATACTTAAAGGTATAAATACATAAAAACAACATTAAAATACTCATTTGGAAAGAGAATGAAAATATAAAGATAAAACATTTCTTCATCATACATATTCTTGAAGTTTGCTATTTTTGGTTGTTTAATAGCGATAAGTAACCATTTTGCTGAACAAAAAACTAAAATGTCTGTAAGTTATGCTGATTTAGTCCTTTTAGTGACCCAATTATGCTGGATATACTAGGGCTTAACATGTTTTGGCCTTTGCAAAACTAAGAACTCTTCTTGGTTTGTGTAGTGCTTGAGCGGAGATGCCACTGTTCAGATTGCTGTCCCTTTTGACACAACTGTAAAGATAATAATCTAAACTATAGCATTGGCAGATTCCACTTTTTGAGGTCATGATTATATAAAGAAAAAAGACTTTAAACATACAGCGTAAATTGGCATTAATAGTTTAATCCTTGCTCCCACCCGGAAACAGGACTAGAGGAACGCCTTTCTTATGCGAGGGCTAGAAGGAGCGAGAAGTCTTAACAGAAAACACGTTAAGAAAATTTTAAATTGAACTAACTTGACGAGCAAAAAGCTTGGACTTACCCATGTTGTGTTGAAGCTAACTGATGTGCTGTGTGTGAGACCTAGCGGCCAAGGTCGCGCATGTGACACGTCTACCGGCATACGGAGGGAAGGGGGTAAAGGAGGGGAGGACGGGTTCAATGGCATCTTAATTATTCCGCGTGGCTATGCGTCTACTTTAGAATAAATAAATCTATGGGGGGGGATCAGTTGTAGGTTGTATTTTGGGGGGTTGGAAAGAAGTACTGTCTATAGAAAGAGATTTTTTGCGTGTTCTTTTCTTCGGGAAAAATTTATGTATATTCTCGAATAAAATATTAGCGTCAAAATTGATTTTGTTGAGATTAAGTCCTGGATTTAAGCGCTGCGCTATATCTATTTCAATCTGTTCAAGAACATTCATAGTTGCCCCCTTCTTTACGTAGTGCATAATTTCCATGTCTTTCTCAATACTTGTGAATTTGTGGCCTGTTTCTTTTGTATGGTTTCCCATAGCTGAACATTTTTTATGTTTTATGGCATTAACATGTTCGAGGTATCTTGTACAGAAGCTACGTCCGGTTTGACCTAAAGAATTAGCCCCACATTCTTGGCAATTAAGTTTATAGATTCCTGATGACTGGTATTTGTTCGTAATATTAATTTTACTGGAGTTGTAAACAATTTTGTGGTTATTGTTATTGGTTTTAAAAGCGATTTTGACGTTAAATTTTCTTAGAACGTTCGTTACATCGTACGTATTCTGGTTGATATATGTGAACACTGCGAAGTGCGATTTTTCCTTTTTTTTTTCGGGAATAAGGTGGGATTTAGGCCTATTTTTAAGTTTATTGATGATTTTAACAATTTCGGTTCGGTTATAACCATTAGCTTCTGCAATTTGAAAAATGACGTCGATTTCGTGTTGATAATCTTCCTTGGACATGGGGGTTTTGACCGCTCTATTTATGTAACAGACTAAATCAGCGTAACTTACAGACATTTTAGTTTTTTTGTTCAGCAAAATGGTTACTTATCGCTATTAAACAACCAAAAATAGCAAACTTCAAGAATATGTATGATGAAGAAATGTTTTATCTTTATGTTTTCATTCTCTTTCCAAATGAGTATTTTAATGTTGTTTTTATGTATTTATACCTTTAAGTATTTTAAGAGTGTTGTCTATTTTAAATGCATGTCTTTTAATGGAATTGTTGGAAACTATTCAAGGCTGAAGAAGGGCCCAGGTATGGCCCGAAACATGTCCAAGTAACAATAAACTGTGAAGATTATAGTATTTAAAGGTATTGATTGGGCGGAGAGCAGACAACCCCATTTGATAATTCAAAACAAGTTTAGAAAAAAGTATCTTATCGACATATTCGTTACAACGGGGTGCTCGATCGTAATTTATGTGAAATATATTCCTTAGAAGCGGACTTTTCCTTATATCGGGGTTCGTTAGAAGGGGGTTTAAATAACACTGTGCTTATGGCGATTTGGCTGGGACTTACGAAAATCTTCGTTATAAGCGGGAATTCGTTAAAAGCGGGCACGTTAAAACGGGGTTTTACTGTATACAAATAATGATGATATTAAGAAATAGCACAAGCGTGCAGCAAATAATGATACCGTTTATACTTAAAAATTGTGGTTTTCTTCTTTGAACTTAAATATTCTTCGTATAATCGTCGCACCCTACTTTTTTCCACGAATTTTAGGCTAAAAATATGCGAGGAAATAGGTAATACACACAGCACATTATCAGGATGGTGGTTCAAGATCTGCAGAAAGAAGGTAATTCACGTAGCATATCATGAGGATGGTGGTTCAAGATCTGCAGAAAGAAGGGGATTCAAGATCCACAGGAAGGTTTGCCGGACACTTAGATGGACTAGTGACACAATTCTGGGCAATAAGCTGACCATTTTCTTGCGTTTTAGTAGTCCATGGGCTGAGATTGGTAGGTCTGTAAAACTGCCAGTTTCAAATCGGTTGTTCAAATTTCTAATTGCTTGAGGGTAGTTGAACATAGGAAATAATCTCTTCAAAGTCTATCACCAGTGCTGTGTTCTTACTGTGCTTCCACCAGTACTCGTCATAACGTGCGCCACGGCCATGAAGGCAGATGCAGCAAGTCTGGAGATCACAGGTTGGAATCCCGGCGGTGACGGTGGTTATTCTGAGTGTTGTTTTCCGTGCACTCCCTCCAGGCAAATGCTGGGATAGTCCTGCGACATCTACCCCATCCCTGCTGTAATGGCCAACGCGGGAAGTCAACAACCCACCAAGAGTATTCTGGTAATAGTGGACAATGTATAAAGGTTTATTGGCCAAAGCATTAGATAAAGATGTAATGATAAAAGAGTTGACTTTATAAAAAGGTCGCATAACAATTTAGCAAACATGTGGAGGACCAGACAATATTATTGTCACCAAATAAGGAGGTCCAGGAAGGCATAGAGGACACAACACCACCACTAACTAATAATAAGATATATTATCAAATAGGTGGCACATAAAACAAATATTCAAAGGTGACACATAAAACAAATATTCAAAGGTGGCACATAAACATATGAGAAACACTAGCACAAATTTACACAATTGAAGAAACACTCGCAAGGATTTAACACACGTTAAGTCTTGAGCCTAAAACACACATATTGTCTTGAACGTAGCTGCAGACCAGTACATCATAGAACGGCATGCAATACACGGCGGTTCCAAAGAATGATATAATTTAAATATGCAACACAAGTGGAGTTGCAACAAATAATGAAATAACAGGTCGCATGGAACGAGAATGTGTCGTCGAACCAGGACTGACTTACAGTGATGCGCCGATACTGTAAGCCCAAAATGAATTGTTAATAAAACAAATTATGTGTGAAACGCAGGAAGTCAAAGTAGTTGCTGTCATACAAATACCGGGATATGCCAATCGCACGGTATTGTCACAATAGTAAAGCAGTTTAGCCTAGCGTCAACCTCCATTCCAGTGATGTTGCAGGAAGTCAAAGTAGTTGCTATCATACAAATACCGGGATATGCCAATCGCACGGTATTGTCACAATAGTAAAGTAGTTAAACCCAGCGTCAACTTCCAATTAGTGATGATGCCTGGCCTTGTAACATGCTTCCAGACACGATGAATTACTTATCACACGAAGCATCATCATTATTCATACGCGTGAAGACAAATTGTTAGGCAGTAAATGAAGATGGAAGTAAACACATTACAACAAACTATCCGACTCTGCGTATTGAAGAATTCGTCGACATGGCGCGTAGCAACATCAAGCATGGTTTGAATGAGATCGAAAATCACCGTAATGTCACTGCCAAAACAAAATATGAATCATGTGCATAGGACATGATTGCTAAGCACGGTTACTATGAAGATAGCACCAATTGTAGAAATGATTAGCTGGATACTTGTTGATATATCACAACCAGCGTTGAAGCACAACATTGTCATGGCTACACACTTAGAGAACAACGAAGAAACACGTGATTGGTCGCTACAAGCAGCAAGGAGGCCTCTGATAGGCTGGAAGCAGCCAATCACAGTAGAGAGTTTAAAAACAAGTAAGAGGCCTCTGATAGGCCGAAAGCAGCCAATCACAGTAAAGAGTTCAAAAACAAGTAAAAGATGAATCAATGTGGCCAACTTAAGAATACAAAATTACCTTCTAAGCCAAAATATCCTACTGGAAACACGGCAGTGGGAATACTACATGCAATCAAAACAAATAAATCACGACAACCAATCAACATAAACAAAACCAACCTGACAATGAATAAATGCAATGAAGACAAATAATACAGATATGTACAACCACACAGAGTGGAAACAAATGGGGAAACACAAAAACTGGTTTGCCAAGACAGTGGCCGAACCATATTGCCCGCACAGAAACAACAGGCAGGTTGTTTATGAAAATACAAGAGTGTTTAGTTCTGCGGAAACAAGGGAGACACCTTGACGATGGGACGTTTCAAGAGTCCAGAGGTGGTATGTAGAGAGACCACACGAGCTAGGCCGTCCTTACCACAATGAACCTCAAGAATACGTCCAAGTCGCCAGTAAGTAGGAGGAACATTGTCGTCCATAATAAGCACAAGCGTGCCAACCTTGAGGTTAGGAGACATACGGTTCCACTTGCGACGTTGTTGAAGGGAGAGTAAATGATCTGTGGACCATTTACGCCACAATGAAGTCATAATCTGTTGAAGTAATTGCCATCTAGACAACCTATTGATGGGCACTTCAGAAGCGTCAGGAATGGGCAAGGCATTCAAAGGTCGTCCAACAAGAAAGTGACCTGGCGAGAGATAGCACAAGTCAGTAGGATCCTCAGTCATAGGCGAAATGGGTCTAGAATTTAGAATGGCTTCAATTTGCACCACGAGAGTGGTCAATTCTTCATACGTAAGTACTTGAGCCTTCATGATTCTTATTAAATGAGATTTCAAAGATTTGATGTTTGCCTCCCAAATTCCACCAAAATGCGGAGAACTAGGAGGAATGAAGTGCCACTGAATTAGTAGCGATGAGGTAGAATCTTGAACAACAGATTGAAAATCTGCAGAGGAGAGCAACGAACCAAGATCAGCAAGGTCAGACTGTGCGCCTTGAAAGTTGGTACCATTGTCGGAATACACTTGAGCGGGAACGCCCCTTCTGCTGCAGAAGCGAGTAAAGGCTACAACGAAAGCATGACTGGAGAGGGAAGTGACGACTTCAGTGTGCACAGCCTTCGTAACCATACAAACGAACATTGCGATGTATGCCTTAGTCGAGACCTTTGACCTGGGGCCACCATACCTGATAGTGAATGGACCACAGTAATCAACACCAACGTGATTAAAGGGGAAGGTTTGATGGAGGCGAACAGCTGGGAGTTGACCCATTAACTGTTCAGAAGGACGTGCAGCGTAGCGCACGCAAGTAACACAAGAGCGAGATAGGCTACGAACAAGTTTTCGTAGTGAAGGTATCCAGAAGCGTTGTCGGATAGTCGCAATCACAACCTGGACCCCGCCATGAAGCAACTTGAAATGGGTATGTCTGACCAGGAGTTTAGTGAAATGATGGTCATTGGGCAAAAGTATCTGGTGTTTTGTATCAAATGGAAGGTCGGCCAATTCCAAACGGCCTCCCACACGAATAGTGCCATCAGAGTGAAGCAAAGGGTGCAAATTGCTGATGGTGGAAGTGGATGGCACTTGCTCATTCTTCATTAGAGCAGTAAGTTCAGTAGAGTAGCACTGAGCTTGAATCATTTTCACACATGTAAGTAGTGCAACATCAATTTCAATGGCAGTGAGTGGACCACTGATCCTAGTGGTATTTCTACAATTAGAGAAAAACCTAATACAGTAGGCTATGACCCTCAACAATCTTGTGTAGGAAGAAAAATTGTTTAAAAATTCAATGTCAACAGGTTTAGATACATTTGCACACGAAATTCTACACTCGGGCAATTCGGACACAGGAGTGTCAAAGATATCTGAAGTACTGGAGCTTGTAAAGGCCTTCAACCATGCTGGACCATGCCACCATAGCTGATTATTTTTCAATTCTGAGGGCATACAGCCTCGGGAAATTATGTCGGCTGGATTGTCACGGGAAGAGACATGTTTCCAGGCGCAGCGAACAGTAAGCCTTTGTATTTCAGCAACTCTATTGGCTACAAAGGTTTTCCATTTTGAGGGGGGCGAAGCCAACCAAGACAAAACAATAGTGGAATCTGTCCAACAATAGACTGATTCAATAGGCAAGTTCAAAGCGGGTTGCACCTTTGCAATTAATTTGGAAAGCAAAAGTGCACCACATAACTCAAGTCTGGGCAAAGACAACTGTTTAAGAGGAGCAACCTTCGACTTAGCGCACACAAGTGCAACAGTGACGATGTCGTTGGTATCAATTGACAATAAATAGAGACAAGCTCCATAGGCCTGCTGACTGCTGTCGCAAAAGCCATGAAGTTGCATAGATTTGATTTCTGAAGCAGGCTTAATCAAACGTGGAGTAGAAATCTCAGAAATCGCAGGTAAATTGCTATAAATATTCAGCCAAGCTTGCGTGATTTCCATTGGAAGGGGGTCATCCCAACCGAGTTTGTGAATCCACAAATCTTGGAAGAGAATCTTACAAGCAACCACAATAGGTGACACTAAACCCAAAGGGTCAAAGATAGAGGCAACAATGGACAAAAATGAACGCTTAGTAAAGGTAATTGAAGTGTCACAGTTCACGATAGGTGACTGAATCCGCAACAAGTCATCGATAGGTTGCCAATAAAGTCCTAGCGTTCTGGCGACTGTTTCTTCACCATCGCCGAAACTACGGAGTTGTTGTTTCTCTTGATGATCAAGAGGAATGTTATCTATTAGAGTCATGGAGTTTGAACTCCACTTACACAGTTCAAAACCACCTAATCTCAAAAGAAGGGTCAATTCATCATACAGAATGAGTGCGTCATGCTCGGAATCACATCCCGAGATACAATCATCAACATAGAAGTCGTTTAAAACAATCTGAGTGGCAGCTGGAAAAGCTGTGCCATCAGTGAGGGCGAGCTCCTTTAGCACACGAGTGGCTAAGAAGGAAGCTGGGGCAGTACCATATGTAACAGTGTTTAATTGATATTCTACTATTGGGTCTGAAGGAGAGCCTCTCCAAAATATTCTCTGTAAGTCACGATCTTTGTGATCTACAAGAATCTGTCTGTACATTTTACTCAGATCAGCTGCAAACGCTATCAAGTGAGTACGGAACCGAAGCAAAATAGAGAACAAATCCTGCTGAATTACAGGGCCCACCAACAAAGTATCATTAAGGGAGCACCCAGACGTAGTAACCATCGAAGCATCAAATACCACTCTGAGCTTTGTAGAAGTACTGTGCGGCTTGAAAACAGGATGATGGGGAATGTAGTAAACTTCACCATCAGTCGGGTGGGGGGCGATTTGCATATGGTTTAAGGCTAGATATTCATGCATGAATTCAGTGTATTCTAACCTTAACTCAGGGTTACGAGCCAAACGTCTTTCGAGAGAGTGAAAACGATTTAGTGTAGCGTAGCGAGAGGCACCTAGAGGCTCCGAGTCTACCTTGCGAGGGAGTCTAACCACAAATCTACCATCGTCTTTGCGAGTGGTAGTAGCAACGAAGTGTTCTTCACATATGGATTCATCAACAGACAACACTGGGGTTTCAACTTCTTCAACGTTCCAAAACGCTTCCAGCTGTTGTTCTACATGAGGGCGTGAGAGTGTAAGTGCTGATACCACGTGCGATGGTTGCGAGGTGCTTGCACTGGGCAGCCTCCCAGAAAACACCCAACCCACAGAGGTATTTTGAATGATGGGCAAATCACCAACTGGTATGATTTTACCAGGACATAACAGGTCAAAGAAATATTCTGCACCAAGAACAAGGTCAATAGATTTAGTGCAATTGAAATCAGGATCAGCTAAATCAATATGTGATGGAATGTTCCATTCAGAGGTATCGAAACCAGCAGCGGGTAGCTCAAGTGCAATATTGGGAACCACGAGACATTCAAGCTTAGCAGACCAATTAGTAGCACAGGCAAAAACGTTCACATCAGCAACAACAGTAGCAGTGCTTTGATTTTGACCAACACCGTGAATGTGTACCTTCATAGGTTTGGTGTGGAGTCTTAATTTCTTAATTAAGTGTGACGAAATTAAGTTACAATCTGATGCAGAGTCAAGTAGTGCAGTGACAGGTACACGTAAGCCATTGCCAGCTAATATATTCAACTTGGCAGTGGGCAATAACGTCCTTGAAAATTGATTGTCACGAGCGACGTTACTGCAACTAGTGTTTACCACGTTAGCATGAGCTTGAGAAGCATCATTACTAGTGCCACTGGAGGGTTCATAGTGAAGAAGAGTGTGGTGTTTTCGGGAACAGGTGTTACAAGAGTACTTCGAACATTGATGATTAGGCACGAAATTACGCAAACAATTATAACACAATTTTCGAGACCTGACAAAATCCCATTTGGCTGTGGACGAATGTTTGATAAAGGTACCACATTTCGACAATTGGTGATCAATGCTCCTACAATATGTACAACGAGATTTGGTAGTAGTTAACATGGGTTTCTGAGGCGAATGACCTTCAGCTTTAAGTTTGGTTACAGCAGTATGTAATGCAGGCCTGGACACATTCCTTTCAGTTATTTCCAGTACCTTGCATTTTTTCTCTAAGAAGCTAACCAAGTCCTGGAGAGTGGGAATTCTCCCAGAATCAACATGATTCTCCCATTCACGGATGCTATCATTATCTAGTAGCTCCAATATAAAATGTGACAATAACAAGTCTTGAAGGGGAACCCCGTTAAAGTCCAAAGCTTCTAACGCATTGACATGAGAAACAAAGTGGTCGATGATGGCACGCAATGACACTGAATCATTACCGTATGCGGGGGGCTTGAAAAGCTTGGTGACATGGTTGTGCGCTATGAGCCTAATGTTATTGTATCGAGTTGTCAGCAAGTTCCATGCAACCATAAAGTTATCATCTGACACAGTAATGTTCTTTAGGAGGAGTTTGGCCTCACCACTAAGACTAGAATTAAGGTAGTAGAACTTAACAATATCAGAAAGAGCATGGTTATCAATTACAATGGCCTTGAAGCTATCTCTGAAATTCAACCAGTCTGTGAAGTCGCCACTGAACTGCGGAATTTGAATTTCAGGCAACTTTATATGCGCTGCAGCTACGTTAGCAGTAGGAAATTGTGCACTCTGCAAATTATTCAAAGGGTTATCACTGTCTGTAGTGTTGGATTTTTTGAAATTGTCACAATGTAGTTTAATTTTAACCATCAACTCAAAATACTTATCTTCGAAGTCACAACGTTCGGCTATTTCTTCGTCGATATTGTCTGTAATATCCTCTAAAGCGACTTGCGCTTCGTTATATTGTTCATAAATTTCCTCGCATTTGTGTTTGCGTAACACTAACATTTGATATTGCTCTTCTGTAATGTCCTGAAAGTTGCTAATTACTTTTTCTTGTGAGGTAAGCATGCCCTTAGCGACTGCACGCTTCCTAACTAAAAGTCGTTTTTGGGCATCATCCATAATGACTTTAGGATTGCCCGCCTAGATGTAATTACCAGAGTTGCACACCTAACTAACACAACCAACTAACTAACACAAAAAATACACACTGAGACAATGGTCTCGATTAAGTTGTAAACAAACATCTGAACATAGAATACTGTATTGTGTCCTTGGGAAGTTAATGGGAACGTATACAATGTTAAATTTATGGCCTTCCTGGTAAAATAGCAAGAAACAAGGGCCCAACATGGCCAAAACAATGCTTAATAATTCATTCAAAGTAGTAAACAGCTCAATATCCGGCCCGGAGAGGACCAAATAATGTAATGGCCAACGCGGGAAGTCAACAACCCACCAAGAGTATTCTGGTAATAGTGGACAATGTATAAAGGTTTATTGGCCAAAGCATTAGATAAAGATGTAATGATAAGAGTTGACTTTATAAAAAGGTCGCATAACAATTTAGCAAACATGTGGAGGACCAGACAATATTATTGTCACCAAATAAGGAGGTCCAGGAAGGCATAGAGGACACAACACCACCACTAACTAATAATAAGATATATTATCAAATAGGTGGCACATAAAACAAATATTCAAAGGTGACACATAAAACAAATATTCAAAGGTGGCACATAAACATATGAGAAACACTAGCACAAATTTACACAATTGAAGAAACACTCGCAAGGATTTAACACACGTTAAGTCTTGAGCCTAAAACACACATATTGTCTTGAACGTAGCTGCAGACCAGTACATCATAGAACGGCATGCAATACACGGCGGTTCCAAAGAATGATATAATTTAAATATGCAACACAAGTGGAGTTGCAACAAATAATGAAATAACAGGTCGCATGGAACGAGAATGTGTCGTCGAACCAGGACTGACTTACAGTGATGCGCCGATACTGTAAGCCCAAAATGAATTGTTAATAAAACAAATTATGTGTGAAACGCAGGAGGTCAAAGTAGTTGCTGTCATACAAATACCGGGATATGCCAATCGCACGGTATTGTCACAATAGTAAAGCAGTTTAGCCTAGCGTCAACCTCCATTCCAGTGATGTTGCAGGAAGTCAAAGTAGTTGCTATCATACAAATACCGGGATATGCCAATCGCACGGTATTGTCACAATAGTAAAGTAGTTAAACCCAGCGTCAACTTCCAATTAGTGATGATGCCTGGCCTTGTAACATGCTTCCAGACACGATGAATTACTTATCACACGAAGCATCATCATTATTCATACGCGTGAAGACAAATTGTTAGGCAGTAAATGAAGATGGAAGTAAACACATTACAACAAACTATCCGACGCCGCGGATTGAAGAATTCGTCGACATGGCGCGTAGCAACATCAAGCATGGTTTGAATGAGATCGAAAATCACCGTAATGTCACTGCCCAAACAAAATATGAATCATGTGCATAGGACATGATTGCTAAGCACGGTTACTATGAAGATAGCACCAATTGTAGAAATGATTAGCTGGATACTTGTTGATATATCACAACCAGCGTTGAAGCACAACATTGTCATGGCTACACACTTAGAGAACAACGAAGAAACACGTGATTGGTCGCTACAAGCAGCAAGGAGGCCTCTGATAGGCTGGAAGCAGCCAATCACAGTAGAGAGTTTAAAAACAAGTAAGAGGCCTCTGATAGGCCGAAAGCAGCCAATCACAGTAAAGAGTTCAAAAACAAGTAAAAGATGAATCAATGTGGCCAACTTAAGAATACAAAATTACCTTCTAAGCCAAAATATCCTACTGGAAACACGGCAGTGGGAATACTACATGCAATCAAAACAAATAAATCACGACAACCAATCAACATAAACAAAACCAACCTGACAATGAATAAATGCAATGAAGACAAATAATACAGATATGTACAACCACACAGAGTGGAAACAAATGGGGAAACACAAAAACTGGTTTGCCAAGACAGTGGCCGAACCACCTGCCCTTAATAAAGTTACACACACTACTACAGTTATCATACAGGTTATCAGACACAGAGCTGATGACGAATGTCCCGAGCCCACTTCTTTACAAAATAGTACTGTACTAATAAAACATGTTGTACGACATAAGATATAAGGTGCAATTGTATGTTCTACAGCTAGTATTGTAACAAAGTAGTAAGCTTGTCCACTGCTAATTCTAATGAAGCGACTGACTGCACCTGGACATGTGCTGATATCACCACTTCCTTCCATGAGTGAAAGCCAAACTCGTACAACAAACCTTCGTCTCTGTTACCACCATGCTTCAAGGACATGACTTTGCGACACTGCAGCACCTGATGAAAACCAGCTCTGGAGTAAATACATAGAGCTTTTTCAAAATCATGATTAACCCCTCAGGCCAGCTATTTAATCCGGAGGTTTTCACTTCTCCGGCAGTATTTAAATTGAAGCTCAGCAGAGGTTTGGACACCAACATGGCAAATAATTAATAATGTTAAATCTACGAAATATAACGTAATGACTAGGGCCCGGATGTTGATGACATGTCATCTTTTTACTGAGCTGTCTAAAACAATGCTGAAGTACATAGAAACTCCAGACGGGCCACCTCGTCTTCAAATATGTTATTTTTATTTTGCATCTTTTTGCATTTTTAGCTATTTTTCCATTTTAAGAGCATTTTTTTAAGTTTGGTAGAATTTTTTGGTCATATTTTAGAGAAATCACCTTTTAAGGTCATTTTCTTCCAATTTAGTCATGTCACAGCTTTATATGAGAGATTTACGACTCTCTGAGTTAAGAAGAGGCTAGTAGCTGATACAAGAGAATTTAAAATATTGAAATAAAATATTTCAGTATTGCTATTAGTAGAAAAATATATATCTTGGACGCAGAAGAAGGGTACAGTTTTCGTCGCAAACCAGTTATTAGCGGAATGGAATGTTATCTGCTCTGTTGACGAAGGTCAGCTGTGGCGGGGTAGAAAGGGGAAGGGGTGTATATTCTTGTCTCAGTTCCACATAGTTCATGGCGAGAGATATCGTTCATTGCCGCTTTCTCCAGTTTATAGTGCATTTTTTGAATTTTTGAAATATTGGGGAGTTGATTATTATAAGATAATTTTCTTCATTTTATAGTGCATTTTTTGAATTTTTAGGTCATTTATTACTGTCATTTTTGAAAATTTTAAGTGCATTTTTTAATCTTTTTTACGGCATCAACATCCGGGCCCAATAATTACATTTTTAGGATTACTTACCGAAATCATGTCCAATGTTTCTCAGTAATAAAGAGTCCGCCAGAAAAATGTATACACTCTTTGTCAGACGATATCGGGATATGGACATTGTCAACTGTTATCATTGTTTTAAAATGTTGTAGTATGGTCTTTCGCTCAACAGATGTCGGTACTTACATCACGATAGTGGGAAAACGAAATGGCTGGAGCACGCTTGACGTTCGAGTAGCGAAAGTACGTTCTGAATAGTCTTGCGCATAATAGTTCGCGGCTGGGAGCGATCAGTTTAGTTCGCTCTTTTAGTTCGTTAGTTCCCATCTCGAATTCCCTGTAAGACAGATCGTTCGCTCGCCTTGCTACTGCCACTGCACGCGCTCTTTGTTTGTTATAGCAGTCTGTCACCAGTGATTACTTGTCACCAGTGATTGCTCATTCACATTGCTCTCGTTTCAAGCAGTACTGTAGGCTACTGTAACAGTTACTATGCCGCTGCACGTGCAGTTCGTGTATTAGATATTGACATGTTGCGTGTGTAGTAATGTGTTTTACATTTTGATATTCGAAGATAAAAAATTCAAAAATATGAGTATTGAAACTTTGGTGAAATTCCTTATTCCTTCCTTATTTCCTTTTATTCCTTGCAGAAACATAGGGTAGCTACAAACTTCTTCCATCTCACTCTATTGTTGGCCATCCTTTTAATTGGGGTCCATGTCTTTCCTTCTGAGAAAAATTCTCTTTCTAATGTTTCTAAAGCCAAAAGTCGTCATTTGTTTATCATTAGTGAAATACCGGTACCGTACCTAAAGGAAAAACAGTATGGACGATGTGTTCGCAGAAGCATACACTTATTATTCTCTTTATTTTTTTTCTCGCGTGGGGCCGATAACCTAGATGTTAGGCCCCTTAAAAACAACAGTTATCATCATTTTTCGCGTATATCGGCGCGTCACCATCTGATTCCATTTTCTACTTGTCACTAGGTGATGATAAGACGTACACCCCTCCCCCCAATTTTCGTTTCATTTCTTACTTGCTTCGTGATATTCATCATTTGGCTGCTCTGAAACCGTTGGGTACATTATCTTTATGGCATTAATGGGAGGAATAGGTTTTTTTTTAGTTCAGAGTTTTTGTCCATAGAAGTTCGCTTTTCTTTGTGAATCATCATCATAATGTTCATTTCATAAAAACAGGTAGAAAGTAGTTGTTAGTTAGTTATTGTTGTTTTAAGGGGTGGAACTACGAGGTCATCTGCCCCTAGGACAAATATAAATATCAACCAGTTCATTAAAATGGTAATGTTAATCCAGTTCGCCGATTTTCTAAATAATTGGACATATTTTCAAATAATCCAAAATGACTAAGTTAAATAAATCTGTGGAATTATCCCCACATATAAATCAGTTAACTATCAGTAACTTCAATTTATGAACCGCCACTGTATTACATTACAAATCTAGTAGTGTGTTATACTGTTATTATTATAAACCAACATTGAACAATCGCCACGCCAAAACTGACAATCTTGCCACTAACAATAGATACACTCAATCAACTGAACTGACTGAACGAATCAAAGCGCTTGGGATTGTGCAATGAGTGGTGGCGTCACGAGCTACGGCAGACCCGCGCTCTCGCGCTGTTACTAGTCGTCAGCGGAAAAAGATCGAACGAACTAACAAGCGAGGGATCTGGGAACTAGTTCGGTAGTTCGTCTGTGGGACCCGCTCTTCCGAACTAGTTCGTTCGCGAACTACACAAGACTAGTTCTGAAGTGGTTTATCAGGTTTGGTAATGCCGTTGAAGTGCAACCTCAGTGGAGGAGGGAGTTTGGAACAGACCCCCAACACGCCTAACAATTAAACGCATTACTGGGAAGTTTGAGACGCATGGAACGATTTGTGATATTCACAAAGGAAATTCAGGAAGAACGCGTACAGCTACTAGTCCTGCTTTGTCGGCTCACGTGTTGGAAAGGTTTGCTAATTCTCCACAGAAGTCTGCTACGCAATGTGCGCGGGAAGTGGGGATTAGAAGTACAAGTGTACGACGGATTTTGAAAACAGCTAAGTGGAAAGTTTACATCTCACGATTACTGCACGCGCTTAATGAGGATGATCCCGATCGTCGAATGCGAATGGTATCAGTAAATGGTCACACTAGATGAACAATTTCTGACGAAGTTAGTGTGGTCTGAAGAAGCCCAGTTTAAACTTAATGGAACAGTGAATCGACATAACTGTGTCTACTGGGCTCCGGAAAATCCGCATGTTCATGTGGACAAGGCGGTCAATCTACCAAGGGTTAATGTCTGTGTGGACTGTCGTCGAGGGGCTTACTAGGATTTTTTTTTTATTTTTTTTATGGTACCGTCACTGGAGCAGTGTACTTGGGAATGTTACGCACATTAATTTTACCAGCTCTACGTGCGCTTTATGGAGCCGATGATGAAGTCTTCTACCAACAGGACGGGGCGCCACCACACTACCATGTAGCTGTAAGAGCTTTCCTGGATGACAATCTCGGGGACATTGGATTGGACGAAGAGGGCCCATGAGTTCCCCCATGGTCGCCAGATCTTACCCCTATGGACTTTTACTTGTGGTGAACTGTGAAAAATCAAGTCTATCGACGTAAGCCGCGCATGCTGGAGGCCCTTCGCCAGGAGATTACAGTGGCATGTGCAGCTGTCCCCAATCAAACATTGACGGACGTCGTTGCAGTGACCGCTCGTTGTTCTGCTATGTGTCTGGCAGCCAACGGTGAACATTATGAACATCTCATGTAACCATATGTTTAACTGAAGACAGTACTACATGTGTAATCAAAATTTAAATGTAAAAAAAAAAAAAAACAACACAAAATCAATAGTTTTTGTTCCGTAAAGAGTGTGTACATTTTTCTGGCGGACTCTGTATATGTCATGACTGCTTTTCAGGGTTGTCCATGATCACACGCAATATTTACAAAAGTATAATAATTCAAGTTCCACTTTTGGTATTTGTTTCAGGTATATTTACAATGAAAGCAAGATATTTACATGATAATGCTCAATCTTCATATATACATAATTTTTGGGTATAATTTCCAGGAAAAGCTGAATTTTGAAAACCTTTTTAGGACTCGTATATGTATCCCGTGTAGAATTGTCAACAAAATGTAAATATCGCAATATTAGTTCGAACCTGTCCCTTGGCATTGTTTGAGGGAATATAGGGGTTTCTAAAAATTCATCCCTGGTGGAATAGCTCTTTAGGGTAGGTTTCTGCATTATCCCCATCAACAATACAAGCCCCAAGAACACATAAATGTTGTCCCCTGTCACTGACTCTCACTTCCCGGGGCTCGACCTTTGATTCAAGGGCGAGCCACTATACATTCTGCCACATACATATTTGTTCTCAAACAATTAGTTCAATCACTTTGTCGTCAAAAACAGATTTGAAATGCTTTCTTGTACCCGGCATACCTGTGAAGGGGATTTTTTGTGTACTCGAGACGAAGTCTACCTCTCGCCACAAACACTGAATAGCGGTCGTTGTTATTACAGCTGACACTATTTCTTATTCATCTGGGCTGTCTGCCACTTCTCCAATAACATCATTCTGTGCATAGTCCGTCAATTACCGAAAATATCACTTCCCTTTACACCGCTTCCACTACTGTCATCTATCAAACCAATAATCTCTGCACCCGTAAGGGACTGCGACAGCCTGGCAATTATTCATCTGTGACTGAGTAGCCTCTAGCCTGCGAAGCAAAAAATTATCTACGAAGTAATTGGTTTCGGTGTTTCCCCTTTATAAGTGACAAAAATTGCCAAGTTAGATATAGTTCCCAAAACATTCTCAAGATGGCAGGAAAGGTGTCGTACCTTCTAAAGCAACTAACTTGAAACTCAATAGAGCGCGTTTCATGTTCCTTCCCTGATCGATATGAGTCTTCAAAAGCAACGGATATCGATCATCTTCTTATTAGTTCTAATTATGAAACAGAGATGGCATGAAAGTACATAACTTCTTGGTTCATAACGTGAAAGATGATCTTGCGAAGCAGCGGTGTTTCATGCGCAATAGGCATTCTAACTTCCGCCTGCACCGGCAGTTGGTAGTACGTCAAACCGGCTGAACGAGTCGAGTCCAGCGGACTTACAGTGTATGGCGAACCAGCTTGAGGGGTTAAATATGTCTAATTTATGTATATTAAAGTGGCTGGCTAGAGAAAAGTACATTAACTTTCTTGCAGTATACTGTAGTTGCTTTTATTTTGAACATCATTTTAACCTTTAGAATACCAGAGAGCACAAAAGCGTTCCTTGCATACATACATTTTCGTTGGAGACTGTTTTGCCTTTCAGTATCTAGTCTGCAAGCCTCTGTTTGCGAACAAGTTGCCTCCATGTTCCCCTATTAGCAGTTAGCATGGCAGCCTCCTCTGCTTCTACACCTATCACTTTGAAATTGTTCAACACTGAATCTAACAATCGCCTCCTGCTTCTCATACCCTCTACAGCAGAACTTATTAACATATTATGTTACAGATGGGCATAATTTGGCTCATTGAGCAGCTCTCCCGCTCCGGCAGGATGAAGAGCCGAGTATGCACTCTCACCGAAGTTAACCTTGTAGCTGCTTCCACAGCTTGCCGTTACAAGCGGCGTATCACAACAGCTTTATACTCGTGCCCTGTTTGTTGTGCATTAGATGATTTGATTATAATGCTACGTACATACGTTAAATTATATTCCTTTTATTAGGTTCTGTGTAGGAAACATAAATACAGTAATTACTTTGACTGCTGATAAGTGCACACTCCTTTGCCCACTACCTATAGTTCTGAAACTACAATAAGCCAACCTAACAACTTGTTTAGAACACAATGAACGAAAACTTGCTCTAGGAGTACAGAAGTAAATACATGAATAAATATCGTTCACCATAAACAAAACATAGGCCTATGTGTTCTTATATATCTGAACTGTTATTCTGGAGATGATGAGGAGGTGTGCGTATCCTTTCGCTGAAGCAGATGGATTACATTAGGAGCGATCGATCTTGCACTTGCAATTCGAAGAACGGCAGTGAGATATGCGTCACTTAGAGTGGCTCTTCGTGGAGATTTAATTTATCTTCATTAGAGAGAACAGTTTCTCACACAGATATTTTGAGCCAAACATTGTATAAGTTTGGCAGCCATTTTGTGCATGTTTGGGAAATCTGTTTGCGAAACTGTTCATAAAAATGTGCTAAGCTTGTTCGTGATTCATATTTAGCCTTTTGTTCACTACCACATTGAAGTGTGTGCACCTCACACTGTAGCTCCAATGGAACGTCATCAATAGCAGTTGAAAAGGGTGCAGCAAACACTTTCAGATCAAAAATATGGTATATTGGCTTTCATGGCCGGTGAATTAAAACTCCTTAATTCTTCTAGGTTTGTGCCTAGAGCCCGCCGATGAGCCAGCTTGGTGTCCTAGGCAAAACCCCATACAAGACACGGCACAAACCTAGAAAAATTGCTGAGTTTTAATTCACCGGCCGTGAAAGCCAATATACCATCTTTTTGGAAGCCTTCATAGGGCGCGGTTGAGGCTGCTTGAGCATTTGGTTCTTGCAGTCTAGTGCAGTTGCACTCTATGTAAAGGGAGGTAGCACACAGTTCGTTACTCCTGTGGGGGTCCGGGCGGGAACACCAAGAGCCCGCCGATGAGCCAGCTTGGTGTCCTAGGCGAAACCCCACACAAGACACGGCACAAACCTAGAAGAATTGCTGAGTTTTTACTTTCAGATCAATTGATAAATCGTCCAGATCTCGAAATCGGATGGAAAATTCTTTCACAAGACTCGCAAGGGTACCTGCAAATGTCTGCAATTGATTGTGTTACACTAGATTTCTGCATTGACAATTTGGGAAAATGGGCTAACTCACCTTTCAACATCTGATCCTGCCAAAGCTGCAACATTTGCTTGATAGCAGTAATACTGTATACAAAAAGAGTAATAAGTATGTTGCTTCCCTGCAACTTACGGTTCAGTTTATTCATGTGGGATGTGATGTCCGTGAGAAATGCTAACTCATTAATCCATTTAGGATCAGTGAATTCATGGACGGGACGCTCCTTCATTTCCATGAAAAAGACTATTTCGTCCAACAAATCAAAAAAGCGATTCAACATATTACCTCTACTGAGCCAGTGATCTTCACAAAAGTACACAATATAACCAAATTCACTCTCAATATCAGTCAGTAGAGCTTTAAATTGTCTATGGTTCAGTCCGTGCCTCTGAATAAAATTGACTGTTCTCACTACGATGGTCATGACATTAGCTATTGTGACGTTTTTGTGCACAGGTTTTGTTGATGAATCAAACAATGCACAGGTATGAACCTCACGTAGTGTTGCAATAGTTTGTTTCGCAGGCGTCCTATCTATAAACCTTGCTCTACATCCGACCATGCAGTATGCTCTATCATTGGCAACGGACACGAGCTTTTCCCAAGGTAGACCAAACCTGGTAAATACATCTTCCAAGCATTGCAGTAGGTCCTCACCTGTCGTCGTGTCTTTGAGAGGACATACATCAAGGAGCTCCTCCCTTACTACTAAATTGCTATCATCACCTCTAATAAATATTGCCAGCTGGGCTGTGTCCGATACGTCGGTACTCTCATCTAATGCAATGGAAAACACTATGAAGTTGTTCCAGAATATCACCTGACAAACGTTCCATACGACTCGTAATAGTGCGCCGCGAAAGATTCAAACTTGCGAAATAACGTGATAATTGTGGACAACCAGTTCGTCTGCTACGACTTTCAAACTCTGCTTCACAAATTCACCGTCAACAAAATGGTCAGGAAGAGCGGGCAAACAGCACAGCTATTCTGTAACTAGCACGAACAGCTGCATCGGAAGAGGAGGCATCACATTCCTGTGTAAGAAACAAACGGATTTGTAATTTCGAAGGACAATTGTGTTTATTAGGCACCCTAATTCTGTTGTATCGTATATAGGTCCAGCAATATAAAACATACCTCTACTTTAGTACCTTCCTCGCGTAGATTATTGAGCAGAGTAAGTCGCTTTCCACCCTCTACACTTCCTTACTAGTTGAAGTGATGTTGTCTGTAGTGACTATATAAATTGAACTTTTTTTTATTCGTAATATTTTCCCGCATACCAAACATTGTGCTCCTCCTTCAATGTCTGTGAACAGGTAATCACACTCCCAACTGGTCTGTGAACAGGTAATCACACTCCCAACTGGGGTTGAAGTGTAACGTAGACCGCTGTTTTACCGCATTGCTTTGACTAGCCATGTTACCTGAACAACACACAGTACAAAACTGTTCTATTGTCTTGCGTACAGCCATACACATAATATACTCGGCCCAGTACAATGTTGTACCTATGCTTGCACCTTGACTGCGCATATTGCCATCTAGTCGTTCCAGCACAAACTATTAGCGAGCAGTCAGCTGGTCTTGGCTCCGCTCGTGCTCATGCAGTTGGCTCCAGGAGTTGCGCTCTCTCATTGCCCACCTATGTCTTAGGCAATCTCTCCTCCCATTCTCTTCACATGACCCCACCATCTGAGTTGGCTCATACGAACAGCTTCATCTAGCATGTTCATTTCTAACGTAGCTTTTATCTATTACGAGTACCTACCTGCCATTGCTCCCATCTATTTGTCCCAGCAATCATTAGTGCTACCCTCACATCTGTTACCTCTAGCTTATCTATCAGATATCCAGAATCTACCCAGCTCTCATTTCCATACAGCAAGGTCAGTCTAAATACTGAGCGATGTAGGGAGAGTATCGTTGCTACACTAACATATTTCTTGCAGAATACTGTAGGTCGCAACTAAGAACTCTCTGCATTGTCTTTTCTCCACCTCGACTCTATATACTTATCAATTAATTGATAATTTATCTGATCAAACGGAAATAACATCATATTCCCATTCGGGAATGTTCATAACCTATCTATATACTTAACCTGCACTACCATCCTGAGGGAATACACATCCCAAGTACTTAAAATGTTCCACCTGCTACAATTTAGTTCCTCCTACCTGGTATTCTATTTTTTTCCATTTCTTCCCTACCGATATGACCTTTGTCTTTGAGATGTTTATCTTCATACCATACTCCCTACATTTCTGTTCAAGTTCTAACATGTTGGCTTGCAAGCTTTCAACTGAGTCCATCTTTACAACCAGATCATCAGCATAGGTCAGACTGCTTGCCAGATTTACTCCTAGTTGAATTCCACCCAGCCAGTTCATGCCCTTCAGCATATATAAGGTGCGTTCAAAAAGTAACGAGCCAGAGGCTGGAACGCGCAAACCGGTGTGGTTCCGACCAGAGCATGGAAGGTCACAGCCCGACGCTAGAGGGCACGCATTCACGTCACGTGACGATACAAAGCGAGCAGCAGCATGCATCAATCCTCCAACGCTGCCAGTCGCATTGCAAACAGTGACATGGAGGCGTCAACCGAAGAGCAAAGAGGTGTTGTTCGGTTTCTGACAACGGAAGGAGTAGGGGGGAACGGACATTCCTCGCCGAATGTCTCAAGTGTACGGCAAACACTGCATGTCCCTTGCAAGGGTCAAGGCATGGCACAAGCACTTCAGGGAAGGACGGGTGTCGTTAGCCGATGGTGCCCGGTCTGGGGCACCCCGCTGCATTACTGATTACCCAGGACCGCCGAGTGACGAGTGATCGCCATAGCCGCCGTGGTCGCTCCACGACAATGCACGACCTCATACGGCCAACACAGTCGCGGCACTCCTGTAGAAATTCAAATGAGAGGTTTTCGGCCATCCTCCATACAGTCCAGATATCTCTCCCTGTGATTAAGCCATGTTTGGTCCCCTGAAAAGGGCTCTGCGGAGCCAACGATTCACCTCGGACGACCCCCAGGGGCTCATATCTAGTGGGACATGGGTTGGCGACCACGGGACCCCAGCTGAGTCCGGCATTGCTTCCACTTACTTGTGCCGAGCTCCTCTCCGTCTTCTTTCCTGTCGACCTCCCTTGGTCAACTCTTGTTCTCTTCCAACCCCGACGGTATTAGGTTATCCGAGGCCTAGGGAGTCTTTCACTTTCCTTCTTTAATTGGCCCTTGTCTCATCTTTCCTGATACCCTCCTGTGAGGGGTCAGCCTTCTTTTTCTTTTCCTTTTACCTCCTGCCTTGTCCTCAAGGCCCTTAAGGAGGCAGGGTGTATGTAGCCCCACCACTTCCGGTGCACCCTAGATAATGCTACACCCTCAGGAGCTCACGGCTGGTGAGTTCAGGAGTTGGCGACCCCGAGGGATTCCTGAGCTGGGTCCGTTTTCCCCCTTTTGTCCCTTACCTTTGGGGCGGACCCTCTCCTCTCTCCCCTCTCCTCTCCTCTTTTCCTTATATTTCCTTTTCTCTTTAAGATTCCCACACTGTTTTTGTGACTTGGTTCACCGTGTATCTAAATTCCCTTTTAGCGATTTTTTAAGGCATTTTAAACTACGTTGCATTTTGTAAGTTTTTTTTTTTCGATCTAAATTACATCTCACAATAGTTTTCAACCTCAATTGCATTTTGTAAACATTGTCAATCTAAATTGCTTTTTAGTAAGTCTTTCAATGCAGGTAGCCGGGCCTTTTAGTGACTATTTTGAATTTCAATTGCATTTTGTAAGTATTTTCAACCAAAACCGCATTTTGCACGAATTTTGAATCTAAATTGCATTTTGTTTGGTGGGCATTTTGCACATATTTTGATTCTCAATTGCATTTTGTGGGTATTTTGAATCTAAATTACATTTTGTCGAGTATTTTCAATCTAAATTGCATTTTGTAAGTATTGTCAATCCAAAGCCTCCGTGGCTTTGGCGGCAGCACGCCGGCCTCTCACCGCTGGGTCCGTGGTTCAAATCCCGGTCACTCCATGTGAGATCTGTGCTGGACAGAACGGAGGCAGACGGGTTTTTCTCCGGGTACTCCGGTTTTCCCTGTCAAAATTTCATTCCAGCAACACTCGCCACTATCATTTCATTTCATCTGTCATTCATTTAATCATTGCCCCAGAGGAGTGCGTCAGGCCTCGGCAGCCGGCACAGTTCATATCCTCGCCGCTAGTTGGGGGCTTCATTCATTCCATTCCTGACCCGGTCGGAGACTGGAAGCAGGCTGTGGATTTTCATTTCAAGTATTGTCAATCCACATGAGTCGTTTGAAGCTACCGTACCTTTTGTAAGCATTTTCAATTCCAATTGCATTTTGTAAGTATTTTGAATTTCCATTGCACTTTGTGCATAATTTGGATTGGAACTGGGATATTTCAATCTGAATTGCATTGTGTATTTTCGATCTCATTTGCATTTTGTACGTATTTTCGATCTCATTTGCATTTTGTAAGTATTTCGACGCTACATTGCATTTTGTACGTATTTTGAATCTAGCCTACTTTTTGTGGGTCTTTTTCAATCTATTCTTTTTGTGAATCTTTTCGTTCTAAATTCCCTTTTGTAAGACCATATTGTGAGTTGCTTCCATCTGAGTTTCTCTTTGTACGTATTTTCCGTCTCACATAATTTTCGTTCTGGTTTCCATTTCATTCTCACTTTCGCTATCACCCAGATCATTAGGGGCCGATAACCTAGATGTTAGGCCCCTTAAAACAACAACTATCATCACCTCGGACGCTGACCTCTAGCTCTACGTGCAGAACTGGTTCACATCACAGCCCAGGGACAAGTGGGACAAGTTGCTCAACAGCCAGGACCAATACTTCTAACATACTGGTACTGGTTGCTGTAATTATGCCTCTGGCGTGTTACTTTTTGAACGCACCTTATATAAAATAAACAGTGAGAGGTTAACCTTGCCTCATTCCTGTAACAACCTTGAAACAAGAATTCATCCTACCATCAATTCTTACTGTAGCCTAATTATCAACACTAACACAGCCTTTACTTGATACCATAATCCCTCAGGATGGTTAGAATTTTCTCCCTGGTTACTCTATATTATGCCTTCTCTAGATCTACGAAACACAAGTACAACTCTGTCCATCCCTCTCATATCATTTCTCAGTAACAGGGCACACGCTAAAAGTTGATCCTAACACCCTCATTGTAGTCTAAATCCACACTGGTTTTTATCAATCTCACTCGGCCAATTTTCGAACTCTTTCTACAATGTGAGTACACTTTACCTCTATAATTATTGCATTCTTTTCTTTTGCTTTGATTATAAATTGGGCCGATTACTGCTTTTGTCCCGTCAGAGTAACTTTCCTAAAGCCCATGCCAATTCGATTATCCTATGCAACCATTTCAGCCCTGCTTTCCCACTATACTTGACCATTTCTGGCCGAATTTCATTTACCCCAGCCGCTTTGTAACATTGTAGTTTAATTACCACCCTCTCTGTTTCCTGAACAATCATCCTGTAATCTGCCACATTGTCAGATAAAGTCTCCATTGCTATCTACAATGAGTTCCCTGAATTATCCAGAACACTGTACATTTCTCTCTTTCCTCAATTTCTAAGAAAGATTCTTTATAACACTCCAGAAAGGTGTTTTTGCCTCTTGACGTTACTTGCCTAATTTATCTCCAAATTCCTCCCATGATTTCCTTTTGGACTCTACTATTATTTGTTTGGTTCTTTTCCATTGCACTACATATTCAGGGGCTATCTTGTCTGCTGGATCGTTGTTTGGAAAAGATAGCTTTGAAGCATTTTTCAGTGTTGCCTTATTAACAATTGAAGACCCCACGGAAAAAACGGGGTAAGTCCATTTCTTCCGAAAAGGAATTTATGGCGCATTCTAGTGGCCAGCGATCGTTACAACAGATCAGTTGAAATTAATTTCAAATAAAGTGGAACGCCACAGAGATACAGAGGTTTTTGTTTTTGGTGGAAACTGAAAAAACAAGTACTTCCTTTATAAGAAATAAATTTGGCAAAAGGAACTATATTGCTTACCCTTAATTGGGGTGTTTTAAGTATTTCTTTTTAGTGTTGAACGTTTAAATTCGCTCTCCTGAACAATTTTCCAAATGTGACTTGCCTCGTTTTTCCCGTGGAGTCTTCAATTGATATTGTAGCTTTGTCGGTCAACACAAAATAATTCCAATGTGAGAAAATAACCTGAAATAAATTGCATGTGATTACATTATACAATCTCTGTCTGAAAAGTTTGGTTATTGGGTCTATATTATGAACAGATTGGCTTACTTGAGACAGCAGTTACTGTCCTTGGAAGTAATCCCCGTGAATGGTTATGCACTTCTGAGAACGGCTGTACAAGTCCTGGAAACTCTTATCTTCAGGGATAGACTTCAGTTGGGTCGTCACATTACGTTGGATGTCCAAAATGTCTGAAAACCTCTGGCCCTCACCCTTTTCTCTGCTAAATTTTCGTTTTCAATTCAGTTTCGACCGCACGCACTGCACGTTCACTCTAAAATGAGCTGTTTTCACACAAGAAGCACACTCACAGTGCCAACGCTCGGTAACTTGTTCAGACATGCCTTGACCTCGCCAGCGCCGGATTCAAAAGTGGTGCACTTTTACTACCGTGAGCTGTATAATGTCACTCGCTGAACTTTTCGGACAATGGTTGTATATAGTTGTAGACTGTTGAAAAAGGAGAAAACTAAGGGATATCCAAATTTTCAAGACAAATGGCTCTACAAAATACTACCAAACCTACAGTGACACCACCAAAAACAAAAGAATTAAAATTAAATACCTGCCAGAAACTTTCGTAAGTGTGGTAATTATCACTAAAATAAATATTAAGGCATTTAAGCGACCATTAAAAGATTTACGTTACTCCTTCTTATAGTTCTTTTTTCTGAGGCTCAATGCCTTAATATTTATTAGTAAGTTTTCTGACAGGTTTTTTGCTTTTGGAGGGCAGAGACTATCTGTGGGTGTCACTGTAGGTTTGGTAGTGTTTTGTAGAGATATTTGTCTTATAAATTTGGATATCCCTTAGTTTTCTCCTTTTTCAATAGTCTATAACAAGATCAAAATATATATATCATCGATTTTTCCCCTTGGAAGAGCTTGCGAACTTGAGCCAATCACAGCTTCATTTCCTATTCCTCTTCTCTTTTCTCCCCAAAACCCCTTCATTAATTCACTGTGTTTTTTCTTCCTTTCCTTTGTCCAATTTTCCCTATTGTTTCTTTTCTTTAGACTTGTTCAAATTTCTTGTTTCTGAATTGATTTGTCCTTAATATGGTTTTCAGAGGTTTTGAATCGTTCCAAGTCCTCCTGTGTTTCTCGCATCCAAATGGCCTTTAATTTACTTATAATAATTATGTTAAAAATTTTCTTAGTGAATCTGTTTTCATCCATACTTTACAGGTGTCCATAGAACTGTAGATGTCTTTTCCTAAATTTCTTCGTGATGGTGTCTGTGTTTCTGTAGAGTTTTTGTAGGTTGTCTGATCCAAGTTCCGTCTCGGAGAACAATGCCGTGTATCTTTCTAATAATTTTCTGTTCTTGCTTCTCGATGTCATGAATTCTTGTCATCCCTCCAATTAATGTTGTTTCTGCCGCATACAAGGCTTCTGGTAAAACAACCGTGTTGTAGTGTCGTAGTTTTGCATTACGAGACACTACTCTTTTGTTGTATATGATTCCATGTCAGTTTGTATACCTTTTGCAGTTTAAATATTCTTTCTGCGTTGGATATTGTGTTCAGTCCTGTGGGTTGGATGGTTTCTCCTAAATACTTGAAGTGAGATTTTTCCCTACTGTGTCTGCAATGTGAGTTTTCCTGTCGATTTTGCGTCCATATACTGAGTTTAATATTTAAGGAGAAAATACCAGGAAGAAGACCACGAGGAAGACTCAGAAAGAGGTGGATAGATATGGTGAAGGAAAGCATAGAGAAGGGAGGAGTAAAAGAAAAATAAGTATTGAAAGAAGGAAATGAATGGTGGAGAGATAGACAACTGTGGAGGTCCTTGATTCGCAACCCGACCCAGGGAACTGGAAACGGGAAATGAAGAACATACTGAGTTTTCTCATAGGAAATCTCTAGTCCAGTTTTACGGGAGATTTCATGTAGTTTACCTAGTGCTATTTTTTCTTCATCTTTGTTGTTCGTTAATATAGCTAAGTCATATGCCAGTAATTGGAATTATTTTTTGTTGATCAACTGAAAGTTGTTTAGGAGCCATTTTTTGTAAGCCTTCTTTTTACTTTTACAAGCTGACTTCGCTATATCATTCCACCAAGATCTGCGCTTCTTCCCGTCTTTACATACTGTTGTCCCAAGACAAGCCTTTGCTACTTCTAGTGCGCCCATGTCTTACACCCACATAGATGCCACTATTTTGTATCCAGGGGAATTTTGTAGTGTAAGGTCTGTCTGTTAGGTAGTCATCCCGAAGGCTGGTTGGATCCCCAAAAAGTACTGCCATTAGGTTATGTGGGTAGATACCCACAAAAACCCAAGGCAGCGCTGTAGTGAGGTGTACTAGGCAAGATGAGGAGTGAGGTAGTTTGTCATTGCTTTCCTCGCCGAGTCAGAACAGTAGCACTAACCCTATGAGTAGAACCTTTCACAGCATCTGCACCGCCCTCTTAACATAAACATATTCTTGGCAAGCCTACTAGCTGCATCACTGGAACCAACTGGAAAAGAACGGAGTACACAGTGGAAATTGATGTTAATTTCTGACCTGTGCTGAGCCCGTATTTGCAGGCCAGCTGTGCCGAGCGACTCCAGACTCCGTGAAGGTGGTCCCACGAGTGGTAGGAATACCCTCCTGGTGCTAGAAGGCTAGAATAAGTTAGGCTTAGGTGTGAAGAGAGAGATGGAGAGAGAGAGAGCAGCCCAATCGTCAAACACTACTAAATAAGACACATGGATAAAGAAATGGAAATTTAATGAATTGAAATCAAACAATAACTAAACACACGACTAAACCCGGCCAGAATTTAGGCATAGAATGGAGTACTTTTCGCCCAGGTATAATGTAGTCACTTCATGAGAGGAAGTTGATTATTAACAATAAGTAACTTATAATAATAAATAACTGAAGCAAATTAAATACCGTACATACCTGTGCTCACTTCCAATAAAAAGGGAGGAAGTAAATGATCAAAAGGCAATCCAGCCGGTCGCTGGTGAACAACAATCCCTTCTTAGCCTAGAGATGGATGGTTGTCATGGCAACCACAAATAACGAACATTGCAAAGCTAAAACAAGGGGCTGTGTGCGTGTCGCAGTGACTGTGGAGAGCAATAACGCAACCAGGAGGAATTCGATCGAGCTGGCAGTCCCCAGAGAAAAGAAATGCAAAAACCAAAGATACTACAAGGAGAAACAAAGTGTCCGTGAAATATATCAAAGATACACACACACAATCATTACACCTGGTGTACAAGCCCATATCAAGTTCACAGAAACACACAATATGCCAGCCGACGATGCAGAAATGAAACACAGAACAACTCGTGCTTGTAGGTAGTCTAGCAAAGCATGCTAGAAGAATGTGGTCCCCTACTTACTTTCCGGGTTTGAGCTGAATACGGTAAGGCCTACAAAGTTACTGCCGTGATTCAGTTGCCCGAAGCATGGAATGAAGGGAATACATTAGGGCTTAATATATGGTGTCATAACTAGTGTTGGGAGAATGGTCGAATTGCCAACGTCCACAAACCACGGGATATCCACTCGAAAACATGCCCAATCTAAACAACTTCAATGCACCTGGCAGCAAGAAAAACATTCTCACAAAATCACTCGCAGATATATTTCACGGCACAAATAAAAGGTTAAACCGTAGACCCAAACTAAACAAAACAGGAGACCGCCATTTCAATATGTTCCACAGCAAATCCAAGCATACGACGAAGATCAAAATGAAAAGAAAACGTAGGAAATGAGCATAGTAGAAACAAGGTTAGAAGCGTTACTTACATGATTTAAAGGAAGGCTTCGGAGTAGTGACAATGTTAAATAATAAGGAAAAATATCACATGGCATCTGAGTCTACCGGGATGGCCGCCAAAGGAATAAAGAAGAGAAATATGGTAAACATGGCTCACATCCACAGGCACTGACTGTGCCCTGAATGTCATTACTAAGCACCACCCGTACCTCAGTAGCTTCCATATAATCACAGCCATGAGTGAGACTGAGACATCGGTGAAAAGCCATATTTTACTCCATGGTGTCCACAGGCAGGAAAAGTCAGGAATTTTGTTTTGGTAAGGAAAAATCAGGATAAAGTGTGAAAAATGACATGAGTCAGGAAAAAATTGCAAAAAGAATTAGCCAGGAATTATATATTAACCATACTGTATTATGTGTTAACAGCCATATTTTGTTGTTGCTAGTTCAACTACTCTCTGAATATAAAAAGCAATAACTCACTGGACATTATGGTAAGTTACCATTTTTACAGTACATCATAGTAAAAACCTCTTTTACCTATTTTTTGTACGCTTTTTTTGGCGTTGGCGTAGGGATGTGGCGACCCCATCACTATAGTTTAGTTTATTTACTTAAGTAACTTAAAAAGCCTCCGTGGCTTAGGCGGCAGCACGCCGGCCTCTCACCGCTGAGCCCGTGGTTCAAATCCCGGTCACTCCATGTGAGATCTGTGCTGGACAAAACGGAGGCAGACAGGTTTTTCTCCGGGTACTCCGGTTTTCCCTGTCAAAATTTCATTCCAGCAACACTCTCCACTATCATTTCATTTCATCTGTCATTCATTTAATCATTGCCCCAGAGGAGTGCGTCAGGCCTCGACAGCCGGCACAGTTCATATCCTCGCCGCTAGATGGGGGCTTCATTCATTCCATTCCTGACCCGGTCGGAGACTGGAAGCAGGCTGTGGATTTTCATTTTCACTTAAGTAACTTACTTTGATTTATGTATTTTTGCATTATAATTTACTTTATTTTGTATTTTAAATGAATAATGAGGCGAGCTTTGGGCAGCTATGGGGATATATATATGTATATTTGCTCAATAAACTTTTTTCCCCGCTGTTACGATGACCTCGTGAGTCAGGATGATCTATACTACTCCCCAAAGTTTTACTGTATTTTACACACATGAAATGGCAAAGTATGCTTTTTATAAGTGGCATGGCCATGCACCACGGCTGTTATGGGGAGTTGCCACAAATCCAGAGATCCTGGCACTCACAGTGGCCATCCTGAGTGTGGTTTTTCCACACACCCTCCGGGCACATGACAGGTTGGGGCCTATTCCAATTCTGGACCTTAATAATTTCAGTTGCACATTCTAATACAGTTGTCTGACACATCTAAGCCCCTAAATTGAAATAACTGAGTGTGTTTATGTCTGTAGTGGCAAAAGGAAGCAGAGGAAGCAGAACGCATGCGAGAAGAGATGGGAATGGATACTCAAAATGATCTCAAGGCATTGATTCGCAGTCGTCAAGAAACACGTGGAGAAGAGATGGGTTCGTTTCTTGATAAGTTGGCTGAAAAGTATGCACCTAAAAAGAAAGCTGCCTCTACTGGTAGAAAGAAGGTAGGTGCAAAGAAATCAAAATGATGCAAATTAAATTTGATAGAACTGAAATTATGACATTTTGTACATAAGCACACCCATTCTCCAATCAATAAAATATTTTTGTTGTGATTGCTTTTGTATTTATCTGTAGTAATTAGCTTTGCTTGAATTTTAGAATTAGTGCCTTTGGCTCATGAAGGGGATATTTCTTGTAAATGGCCTAGCTGTCTTGTTTTCTTTTAACATTGTTCTTTGCAAGTACATAAGGTTTGTTTTTTACTTTTGTTTAGTTTCATGCCAATGTCATCTTCAACTATTTTGTTAGATATGTTTTGAACAACCTTAGTTTAATGTTAATACAGCATGTGTGAAATATCTCTTGAATTTATGGTGCAAATTATCTTCCAATGTGTCCATCTAAGTGAAGGTCATCTGTTTAAAAACACACTCCAGTGTGAGTAAAGAAAATTAAAATGATGGAAATAAGTAAAGGCAACTTTTTCAAACTAGGAGGGGAAATGTAATGTCTCGAGTGTGTAACTGTCGCAGAAAGTCACTCTTCCTTTCAATTGTTCCCTTCCTAGTTTGGGGATAATCCTATGTGAAATTGGTTTATGCTGGTGATTGAGAGCTCATTGAAGTCCTGATGTGAGTTAAACAGAAGCTTTTTATACCAATAATTGTTTTTTTTAGCAATTTCACTGATATGCTTCCATGAATGTGAAATATCTGCATTCCATTTCTGGTGTTTTCAAAGCAGAAAAATATTTGAGAATCTTTTTTAAAATCATTAATTATAAAATATAAATGATGCATGGTCCTACATCTTGCTGATGTCAAGAACTAAAACCGCAACCTATAAATTAACGTACAGTTTTCATTGAAAAATATGTTTTTTATTGTGAAGGGTAGGCTATTATACAGGGTCTTTATTTTTGCTTGGCAAGGACATTCTCGCTCAAGCGCTCCGCCAGTGACGGCTCAGTTGCCAGCGACCGCGCGTGCATGTGTACGGCAGAATATGGTGCTTAAAATCAGTATCATGCATTTTTACTCTCCATGTTTACAGTAGATGAAGAAAAATTTCCCCATCCGCTGCCAAACATAATGGGCATCTCCTTATGAAGTTTCCGGTTGCTCCGGTTAAGTTAGCTTCCGTAAGGAAATAACGATGTCTATTTTTATTGTCTACTGAACCTGTACGTTTGAATCTCTTAGTCAATTGTTTCATTGTCCGATTTATAGGAATGGGTCTCCCTGGAAATTTCACTTGAAACTTTGTCTTGTTCTAGTGCACGATTTCCTGCACTTTGTGTACGTATTGTGCAGATATACACGTTCACGTAATGAATATTTCACGTAAGGCATTACAGCACTATACACAATCTCAATAAAACACTATACAATAAGATATACAGTACACAGTAGCTTTATAAAACACCCAATCAGCTCGGGGCTCACACGTCTACCGTAGCAAGAGCGTGGGAAAACGGCCGGAGACCGCGCGCACCAACCTGTAACAGCCGGCTAAATACGAGTGGAATCGCCTTGCCAAGCAAAAAAAGGGACCCTGTAGGTAGCTGATATCTTGGTGGAAGTGTGATAAAACCAAGACTTGAATAAATGCTAGTAAATTTTATTCATATTACAAAATGTGATAAATTTTATTCATATTACAAAATGTGATGGTGATTGTTGTTTGAAGGAGCTGGACTTTGTGGTCAGCTGCCTCTGAAAAATGTGAAAGGAGAGATCTGTTTTTTTTTAATTTTTATCCAGAGGTAAAAGAAGAGGCAATGACGGGAATCAATCAGATGTCATTTAATACATTTTCTGCCTAAATTATGGTAGTGGTCAAAATTACATTTGGCTTTTAGTTTCTCTATAATTAGAGAATATCCTGTCCAAGGTGGCATTCATGTAGGCCATATAGTGTGCCAACTAGATGGAGTTGTTGATTGTATGTCTCTTCAGATGCATAAATATATGAATATAACTGAATAGAAATTACACCAAAGAAAAATTTTGCTAGTAACATGCCTTTTTTAAAATTTATTTTTATTTTTAATGTTTATTTAGTTAATTTTCTCTTGGGTAGGTTTGGAATGTTTTCCTGAAAATAAAAACTGGCTTTTGAATTTAAATTTGATGTTAGTGAATAATTTATTTCCTTGCTTTTTATTCCCAACACAACACCATATATCCCTTACCTGTAGACTCAACAGTGTTCGATGTTGCACGTAGGTTTTCACGTGGTCATGGTGTGGGCCTTTGTGATGACTTGATCCTCCTCAAGACATAGCATCTCGCCTTGTGTCAAACAGGGAGAATACCAGTTTAAATTCGCTTATGGAAATCTTAAAACACTACATTAATGTGTTAGGCCTACATGTTAAAAACAGAAACATCATGTATTTTAAACTCCATTGTAGAGATGTTATTTTTTAGCCTATTTTCATTTTATTAAAAAATAGGCTTATGAGATCACCTTTTGTCTGTGTGTGTGTGTGATGGTGTGTGTGTCCCTAATAAATTCTTAACGGCTGGAGCGATTTTAATGAATCTCTGTAAGATCATAGCACCATTCTGGCCGACCCCGACCGTGTCCTTCAAATTTTCTTGTGTCTCACCAATCCAACATGGCGGCTGTGCGAAATATTTCACCAGCATTCAGTATCTCCGAAACTACTGTATTACCGATATCACCCTGAAATTTTGTACGGTGTTAAAGGGAACTTCTAGAAGTTCACCCATGAGACTTTCAAAAACCTGGTAAATAGAAAACCAACATGGCGGCCAAGCGAAGCTGAGACTTTTAAATAGGCTTTTCTCGCGATTTAACTATCCAAACGTAATGAAACATGGTACAGCAAATGTTTATACACACTGCAATGCTCTGGTATCTAATTTAGTTCAATTGTTTAAATAACCTCAAAGTGGCGGCTGTGCGAAATATTTCACTGGCATTCAATATCTCCGAAACTATTTATGATATGACCCTGTAATTTTGTAGGATGATAAAGGGCACTGCTACAAGTTTATCTAAGTAACTTTCAAAAACCTGAAAAGTACAAAACTAACATGGCGGCCAAGCAAAGTTGAAACATTTTAATAGACTTTTCTTGTGATTTAACCATCTGAGCGCAGTGAAATGTGGTACAGTAAATGATTATACATATTGTTTTTACTTCTTGTGTCCTAATCATGTGATTGAAGTCTGAATACCACACTTACACAATAATCTTCATGTAATAGTACATAAATAAAAATCCAACCTGGCGACCATCTGAAATATTTAGACGGTTCTCAATATCTGCGAATCTATCACAACAATCAAACTGAAATTTTGTATGTTGATAGAGGCAATTAACATCAGTAGGATATATGAAAATAGGCTGTATAGTTCTTCATGGAACTACTTGTTTTACTTACACCCCCCTACCTAAGAAAAATAAAAATCTAGAACTGCTGACATATGAGAACACAAACATCCGCTCCTGAAACAATTGTGCAGACCAATACCAGTGAAATGTGACAGTATGTGCATTTTAGGAAATTTTCTGTGTTTCAATGGTCAACGAAATACATATTTTCGACCTTTTTTCTATAAGGTATGTAAAGAAATCGCTATTTATTACGTAGCATTTCTTTGCTTCTCGAATTTCATTATAATCTTGCAAGTCATTATGTGTGTTGTCTGTAAAGAACAATTGTCGGCATCCATCATTACACACAAAATCCAATGAATAGCTGAATTCAGTAACCTTTTCAGCTGGCCCTATATACTGAACAAAGAATGAATAATTCACATCTTTCTTCTCAATTTACCCAAATAGTTCTCCAAGTACAGAAACCAAGGTACCTCTAACGACTGTTGATTTTTTATTGCCTCCTCTGGGAACTTCATTCCACAAGTAAGAACTATGTTCAGAGGAGACATGGCCTTGCAGCTCCCACTTCCGTCCTTTCCAGCCGCAAAGAATACCACTTCCTGCAAAACATTTGTATATTCTGCAAGGGCAAGATAGTCTATGAGCATCTATCTGATTGAACAACAATTTTTCTGTACAGCCAAAATCTTTGTTCTCACAAGGGAAGATAACATTGTTCCTCATATCTTCTGCCATATAGTTTCGTGTCCCACTATATCCTGCTCTACATACTGGACGTGATTGCACCTTTACCTTACATTTATCACATATACTGCGAGGATAGAGGAGTAGAGAAATGGACTATAAAGAGGATAAGGGAGATGTACAAGGGAAGCATGAGCTGTGTGAAAGTGGGAGGAGAGAGATCAGACTGGTTGGAACAGAGAAACGGCTTGAAACAAGGAAGTGCACTGTCACCGTTACTTTTCATTGTGGTGATGGATGACATAATGACCCGAGTGGCACCAGTAATTGGGGAAGGAAAGATGAAAGCAATGGTGTTTGCAGATGATTTGATGATTTGGGGAAACAAGGAGGAGGAGGTACAGGAACAGGAACAGTTGGACGTGTGGGAAGGAATAATTCAAGGATATGGGATGAAATTTAGCATAAATAAGAGTGAGATGGTGATCACAACAAGGAAGAAGGAAAGAACCACAACGGGAATAACAATTGGTGGGGAACAGCTGAAGAAAGTGGAGAGTTTCAAGTATCTGGGAAGCCTGATACAAGATAATGGAAGAAACGATAGAGAAATAAATGAGCGGGGGAGGCAGGCAGAAGCATTTCGGAGGAGTGTGAGAAGCATGTTATGGAGCAAGGATGTCCCTCAGAACAGCAAAAAGATCATATATCGGACGTACTATGTCCCTATCCTGACGTATGCCTCGGAGACCTGGGTTATGAAAGGAAGGGAGAAGAGCAAAATACAGGCCAGTGAGATGAGGTTCTTGAGAAGCAGTATTGGAGCTACAAAGATGGACAGAATAAGAAATGAGAGGACCAGAGAATTAATGAAGGAGGAACCATTACAGGATGGTATAGAGAAATCTAGACTTAGATGGTATGGACATGTAAAACGAATAGAGGAGAAGAGGATACCCAGGAGAGTACACGAGACGAAGTGGGAAGGAAAGAGACCGAGAGGAAGACCGAGAGACAGGTGGCTGAAGGGGGTGGAAGAAAGCGTGAAGAAGAGAGGAGAAGACTGGACAAGGGTGGAGGCTGAGAGATGGTGGGAAGACAGAAGACGTTGGAGAGGCTTGTGTTCCAAACAGACCCGGCCATTGGCTGGAAACTGTGCAAGATGAAGAAGACTGTGACCACCAGTACATTGTTCAATTCTGTCATATATTTTAAACAAACAGGACACTCCAAACTCTTTAGGAGCCCTTCATTGAAGATAGACAACTGCTCTTCTGGATCACTCGCCATGATCACCTTCAAATTACTGCCCCAGGAGATAAATCCAAGCTTCAGTACAAAAACTAACACAAAGGAGCATTCCGATTATAAAGAATTGGAGTCTGATAGTGCGGTAGTTTCGAGTTATAGTGAGTGATCCCTTGATTGCATCAGCAAGCAACTTGCAATGACTTCTTAGCCCTGTAGCAGATGACAAATATCCAGCTGACATGGGATATTAAAAATGGAGAACTCATAGCTTCCTAATTTTTATGTTGATGTTGATGCCAAACTTCTTTTTCTTGTGAACAGCCATGTAAGAGTCTTTTCATCCCCTTTATCCTCACTAGATCCAACACTTTGTTCTGATTCGTAATCACCTGCTCGTTCCGATATACAGTATATTCATCTTCATCCGTTTCACTGTCAAATATCTTCATAATCACTTTCTTCAGTAAGGAGTGCTTTCCTCACAGCTTCCACGTACAAAGAATTGCTGAGATTAAAGGTTCTCTCAACATTCAACATATTACCTGAAAAAGGAACAATAATCACAGGAATGGTCGCTTGTATCTCATGCATACGATAACCATTTTCAAAGCTGTTTTATAAACATCATGATAAGCCAAAATTTTGATGTACAGTATAAGGAATATATTTTATGATACATAGACACCTCAATTAGAAGTTCGAAAAACTTCTGGAACGGTCACGCATATCTGCCACACAGGGTAGAGTTTCTAATGCCAACAATGTGTTCAATACAGGCTTGAAAGTATGAAAGTGTGCTCGCCCAGGGTCAAGGGGAGAATAGTAGAGCATGGAAACTTCCACTGCCTTAGGTTGGTTGGTTCTTAAGTTTAGGGGCTGCGACAACGTGGTCATGTAGCCCCACTGCCTTAGGTTTCCAAGGTTTGGGGGGGGGGCAGGTTATGAAAAATATTCACCGTATCTGCAGCATACGCGTGCTGATTTCAACTTTGACTTTGATGACTATATTTCTATAATTAAAGACTTGGAAAGCTACCAAGAGTTTAAAGTTCAAGTTTGACACACAGCCCGCCCTGTCTGGTATGTTTCTGATACACCAACAATGTGATGTGGATACTCCTTCACTGATGAAAATGCAAATAAACCAGGGAAATATCAGGAATTGGAAGTGTGTAACATTATTGAATTTAAAAGCTTTTGGTGAACTATATCATAAATTGAAACCCTGTATTTTAATTTACAGCTTACCACAAACTGTACAAACTATGATCTTTTAGCAATATATTTGCAGTGGTACATATGTCAAATGCATTTCTGGTAATCATAGCCCTTAAAGTTAAAACCATCACCTGATACCTAGAGCAACTAGTGTTTGCCTCCTTGCCCTTACCTCTACTTTTATAGCATGCAGAAATCATGTCTTAATTTGTATTGCTGTTGAATTCTTCACTTTTCATGTGTGATTTGTGCCTGGGGAACAGGGTTACAGAAATACTGGGATGTGTCCACTGTTCAAAAATATATCCCTCCTTGATTTTAATATCAGTGCTTTTCACTGCTGTGTATTCTGTCAGATCTAATGGTACTTTGAGAATCTTCAGCCTTTTTGGTAAGCAAGTTTGAAGAATGATTCTGTGAATAATAACGAGTTTTCTCCAATGTACTCAAACTAAACCTTGGTTTTCTCCAGTGCAGAATGAATTCTGTTATGATATTGTAAACTCGTTGCAACATTGTTAATGTATCGGAACATATTTGTGTATTTGATAGTTTATTGAAATTGAAATTTGAAAGGTTTGGACTTGACCGTATTAATGTGATGGAAGGAGACAGCTGATGGTGGGACAAAATGTATGCATGAGACAATTTTGTTTTCTGTGTTATTGTGAACTGATGTACTGTTCAAACTTAATATAAGAATAGTAAAGATATCATGTTCACTATGGCAAGCATCTCCCCTTTGATTTTAGGAGCATTTTTATTATGTAAATGCGGGTTGCTGTATATTGACTAAATTTTACCTTTTATGCAACTTGGGGTTATATCAAACAGTACATTGTCATCATTTTAGCCTGCCCATCGAATACTGGGGAAGTAACTGTTGTGGTCTGTCAATTCAGAATGTATGCAGTAAGAAATCAGAGGGTGTTTCCTCTTTGGCTGATTAATGTACTAGAATGTATATTATTTTTATGCGAGTTGAGATCTTATGATGTGATTATGATAATTCACTGGATTGTAATCAAGTATGCTGGAAAAGCGTTATAGATCATTCACAAAGCAGTACTGGCACTTAAACAGAAATAGGCGTGCGACTTCATTGTGTTAAGAAGTTACACTCTGTTACAATATTTTTTATTCAAAATATGTCTGAGTCCAAGGAAGGTATTGGCCTCAATCCTTTCACAAGTTTGTCCAATGAAGTGTTCTGCTGCCATCTACCTCCAACAGTTGCCCATGGTGCTCTGGATCTGTAGTAGGTAAGAGATTGAAGACTCGTTTGATGTTAAGCTACACAAAGTACCTCATATTGTTCGATCAGTCAGCCTTCATCTGCTGACCATTAATGAAATTCTGTGCTGTTTTCCAAAACCTGATACTGTACATCAGTTTATATGTTGTGATATCAGTTTCTGACAGCTTTAATGACTCATCACATTTACAATAGTTCTTGTCAGCGTTGGGCAGACGAAAGCATATCCATCACAACTATAAGACTTAATTTTTTTATTATGAATGAACATGTCCAGTTTTGGCAAATAAACACAGAATTTAAGTTTTAATCATTTAAAATACTGCTATCAATGGATCTGTGTGGATGTTCATAGTCATGATTGCCTGCTGAAACTGTTAGGTTCATAAGTGATGATCCTGTTGATATTTCTATTGTCAGTCTTCTCATAACCCATGGGGTCTACTCAAATGACAAATGTGTATCAAGTATATGTGATATATGTGACAAATTAAAGAATTTGTAAATGTCATAAATGTTTAGTTTTTATGTTAACCACTTCAAACCTAATAGCTTATATTTATTTCTACAGAAACTACATCAGATGCAGCTGCGAAAGTCCCATGTACCGGTAGTCTCCACTCATCATCATCTTGATCTTGTACAGTTTCCAGCCCCAGGCTGGGTCTGTTTGGAACATAAGCCTCGCCACTTAGTCCTTTCTTCCCACCACCTCTCCGCTGTCACTCTAGTCCAGTCCTCGCCTCTCTTCTTGACACATTCCTCCACTCCTTTCAGCCATCTATCTCTGGGTCTTCCCCTTGGTCGTTTCATCTGCATCTCGTGTATCCTCTTAGGAATCTTCTTCTCTTCCATTCTCTTTAAGTGTCTGTACCACCTCAGTCTTGATGTCTCAATCCTACCCTGCAAGGGCTCCTCTTTCACTATTTCCCTGACCTTTTCATTCCTCACCCTGTCTCTTCTTGTTACTCCAATCCTACTTCGTAGGAACTTCATTTCACTTGCCTGTATTCTGCTTATGTCTCTTTTCTTCATTATCCATGTTTCTGATGCATAGGTGAGTGTCGGGATATAGTAGTTTCTGTATAACACTTCCTTGCTTTCTTGTGGGACATCTTTATTCCACACTAAGCTCCTAATGTTTCTCAGAAATGCTTCTGCCTGTCTGCCACGTTCCGTAATCTATTTGTCATTTCTCCCATTTTCCTCCACTATACTTCCAAAGTACTTGAGACTTTCTACCTTCTTCAGCTGTCCACCTCCAAGTGTTATCCCACTCATTGGTCTGTCCCTTTTCCTGGTCGTTAACAGGATCTCACATTTATTGATGTTGAACTTCCATCCGTACTCTCCCACTGTATCTTCCCAAGCCTTCAGTTGCTCCTGAATTTCCTCCTCCTTGTTTCCCCAGACCATGAGATCATCTGCAAACACCATTGCTTTCATCTTATCTTCTCCTATCTTTCCTGCTACCTGTGTCATTACCTCGTCCATAACCACAATAAAGAGAAGAGGTGACAGTGCACTACCCTGTTTCAGACCACTCATTTGTCTGAACCAGTCTGTTCTTTCCCCTCCAATTTTCACACAACTCACACTTCCACAATACATCTCCTTCACTCTGTCGACAGTCCCTTTTTCCACTCCCATGTTTTCCATTGCTTTCCAAACCTTCTCCCTACACACACTATCATAGGCCTTTTCGATGTCCAGGAAGGCCATCAACAGATCCTCTCCAAGTTCGTAGTGGTGTTCCTGGAGCTGTCTCACTGAAAATATGAGATCCACTGTTGATCTCCCAGGTCTGAATCCATACTGCTCCTTTCTCAATTCTCTCTCCTTTGGCTCGTATTCTACTTTCTAATATATTTTCATATATCTTGGCACAGTGTAGTATGAGTGTGACTCCCCTGTAATTTTTGCACTCCTTTCTGCTTCCTTTCTTAAATATTGGGACAATTAATCCTTTCTTCCAATCTTCTGGGGTCTTTTTCTCCTTCCATACCACCCTCATCACACGTTACAGCCACTGTTTCCCAACCTCCCCTGCTGCCTTCACCATTTCAACACTCAATTCATCCACACCTGGTGCTCTTCCTCCTTTCATCTTGTCTATAGCTATTTCCAGTTCTCTCCAAGTCAGGTCCTTTTCCATTTCTGTGTTGTCTTCTCCATCTTCCAATACGTTACCTTGTGGCTTTCTTTCATTCGGAACCAGGAGTTGCCTACAACTAAATCGTTCCTCTTGCAAAAAATCCAGCAACTTTCTCCCTTCTTCATTCCTGCTGCCCCATCCTTCTGCTCCCATTACACTAGTCAGCAAGGTGTATGTAACACAGATCCAAATATCATTTTTATTATGCGTTTACCTTCCCGATATCGAAATAAATATCAAAATATAGCCATCACGTCCCATTTTTATGTTACTAACATATGGTACCATCGTATGTTACCATAATATTACATTATTTCTCTATTTGAAACTCGACAGTTGGCAACACTGCAGAAGAGGGAGGGGGGCAGTTTGATGCTCTTTGTTTTCTTCTGTCACTGTAAGTGAAGTGCTGCATTTGTGAAGTGAGGTTATGTGTGTTTTCAGAAAGTTTTGTGCGAAAATGGCATCAAATCAGCGAAGACTTTATACAAATTCACCAGATAAGTTTTGTTATATTTGTGGACGTTGTGTATTAAAATCTCAAGGTAGGCCTATGAATAAAGATGTAAAAAAAGCATATTTTTTGAATTTTGTATGCAAAATAGGAGACCAAGATAAACACTGGGTGCCACATAGTAGTTGTGTGAGCTGTCACGTAGCACTTATTCAGTGGATGAAGGGTAACCGAAGCAGTATGCCATTTGCTGTACCTATGGTTTGGCGTGAACCAGGTAACCAGGGGCGGTTCGAGTGGGGGGGTTGGGGGGGTGTCTCACCCCCCTCAGGTATTTTCTCAGTCGGCAAATACGACATCAGTCGGCAAAACCTGAAGAAGTCGTAACATTTCCCAAAACAGCATTTAAAAAAGCAAAACGGGGCATGGCCATATAAGATTTGGTCCGATGTCTTAAAAAAATATTTATTATACTGACAGTCGGCATTTTTACCGAGAGTCAACACAAACGGACGATGCAATAATTTCGTGCAGCCAGGCAATAGCCCAGTGCGGCAAGAGGAAGAGTCGGCAAAATAACCATTTTAAAAGTTTTACTTCCAGTCCTCGGTGCACCTACTGCCACTTGCCATTTCGTTTCTGTGTATGGAAACTGAAGAAAGAATGACAGATGAGCAATATGGAACCAAGGACAAGGGATGAACTCATCGGCACGTCCCTGGGTGGGAGTAATACCCCGCGTTCATTATGCAGAGCGACTCAACTTCACAGCAAAGCGAGTCCAGCATCTGTGCCATGTGGCTAGACAAAAGGTGTTGGTGAGCGCATTGACAACTTCAGATCAAGCCAACTCATTGCGATGTTGTCGGAGGAATGTTATGACCTGCTACCGCTTGTCTCGGCGCGTCCTCACATATCCGCTCTATTGTGACAAAATTGACAGGTTTATGGTTCCTAGGTTCCTCAAGGGGTGGAGTGCTCACTATGATCAGTGCATTGATCACTGAGAATGAGCGAAAGCTGTCGTTTCTGAACCAGCAACTTTTACAGTGATAACTACAGGGTCTTTCACTCAAAGTGCGGCCGGCCCAGCGCTCTAGGTAGAACGTGTAGCTATAAAGGTTAGACGAGCAGCGCGCTGCTGTCACAGCATATGTCATAATTAAGATAAGGAAGGAAGTGTTGTTGGATTGATGCTTCGGACTCTCGACCCTAAGCTCAGTGAGCTGCCTCTACGCACCGCGCTGCCGGCTGCACTTTGAGTGAAAGACCCTGTAGGTGCAAATACAGTGGCAGTGGGACGTGAGTTTTCGCCGGCATGGAACATTTTCACGAGCATCGCATACCCATGAAACGTACGTAATAATAATACAATAAATACATGCATATTTTCAGTCATGTTTATATTTAATTGTGTTATCAAGAAAAAATACCCGATAAATTCATAAAGGTCTACCTTTGAGGGGGGTGAGTCGTTCTCTTTTAAGCCATCTTTTTTATTTAAATAAAACTTACAGAGTGTTTTAAAACCCAGTGACAAGAAAACCGGGGCGGGGTGGAGGAGAGCAGTCGAAGTAACTTTGTCGATGGAACGAATATTCGGAAAAGCACCCCTGCGACGCTCGACGTCTTCAAAGGGTTGAACTTAATGCCCATCGGGTAGCTAAGGTAAAATTAAAATCAAAATCTACCGTTGAGACATCGCCTACCGTTGAGCCATCGTCCATCGTTGAGCCATTTACCACCGTTGAGCCATCGCCCATCGTTAGCCATCATCTACCGTTGAGCCATCGTCTACCGTTGAGCCATTGACCAACGTTGCTCATCGCGAACCACCACTATCCCCCAACACATCTGACGTTCGCAAGTTACGAGCAGCTGGAACTTCATCGAATGCCGGTTGTAGTGGTGACGGTCCTACACCGCGTAGTAGCGAATTTTCGTGGATTGTTTTTTCTGACCAAGTTAGTAAGTATATAACGCATTTGAAAAGAGTTGAAGGTATTTTGAAAACAACAAAAGAAGACGCTATTCCGAACACAAAACTTTTTATGGTAGAAATGATAAGACTGCTTATCCAGAATCCACGATTAAGGCGGTCAGTTGCTTCAACGAGCGGGAGAGGAGGAAAATAACATGCGTGCAGACTCAGTACCCTTTCAAGCGGGCGATTTACCTGTTAATCGCGATCCTGCAAAACGGAAAAGAATTATCACGGGAAACGAACGACTGTACCTGACTTCACTTGGGGCCTTCCAGACAAAACTTAGTGTATTTCCAGCAAATCCAGAGATACCAGAAAATAAGCCGGCCTGGTATACGGATTTTCCCATGTTGAAGTATGGCATTGAAAAAGACGCGGTGTTTTGTTTTGCCTGGGGCTTATTTCCAAACGGACGAGGAAGGGCGTTCGCAAGTGAAGAATGGTCGAACGCTGGAGTACGTCAGTGGCTCAAATAGAACAGTCGCGGAAAGAAGATAAAGGGCAAATTACAAGAACACTTCACTTCAGAAGCTCATCAAGCAGCTATGACAAATTTGTGCCACTTTGTCAATGCACAAGGCCACGTAGGCGTTCTCCTTGATAAACATTTACGGACGATCAGAATAGAGGAAGACCAAGAAAAGGAGTTCCACTAAAAAGTTATCCAGATACTTATTGACACTGCAAGAACCCTTTGTCGGCAAGGTTTGGCTTTCCGAGTTCACGAGGATGGAATCACTCAAGATAATGGAAACTTCACGCAAATTGTGAAGTTACTTTCACGTCGTAGTCCGGTCATGAATAGGTGGTTGGAAGAAGTGAATAAGCGGAAGCACAACATTACGTATATGAGCAAGGACTCTCAAAATGAATTCATCCGTCTACTTTGAGGGAAAACTCGTGAAATAATTGCAGAAGAGATCAAGAACGCCGGTATGTTCTCCGTTATAGCAGATACTACTCCCGATATGTCACATAAAGACCTCCTAGCGTTGAATATCCGATACGTCGTCGAAAAAGATGAAGAGCTCGTTCCTGTGGAGCGTCTTTTAAAAATAGACGCTGTTTTAACAAGGAAAAAAAAAAAGACTGGAGAGGAGTTGGCTGAAAAAATATTTTTAATTTTAAATTCAAATGAACTTTTACTTCCACTCGATAAACTAGCATTTCAATCGTACGACTTTGCTAGTAACATGTCTGGCATATACAACGGCAGTCAGAAAAAGCTATCAGAGAAGTGCAAAATATATATTCCGTACGTTCCATGCCAAGTACACTGGTTAAACATTTTCGTAGAGACAGCTTGTAATGCTAGCGCACTTATACGAAAGTTTTTTGACACTCTTGAAGCATTGTAGGTTTTTTACGGGTAGCACGAAACAACATTTAAGCTTGCAGAAAGAGCTGGATAAAATTGAACATTCACTTCAACTTAAGAATTTATCAAAAACAAGGTGGACTGCGCGCGCCGAATCGATGAGAGCTGTTTCTACGTCTTATGAAGAGATCGTCACAGCATTGGAAACGATGAAAACCTAATTCGATTCTGAATTTGACAGTAAAACCCGAACTTTTACGTCAGGCTTGCACAAAACGCTTCTACTTTGATTTTATCTGCGGCATGTACTTTACCAAAAACATCATGTTAAAAATTAAGAACGTAACCGAGCTTTCAGAAGCGGAGGAGCTGAATGTAGTAGACGCGATGCAGCTGATTCAGCGCGCTTTGAAGTCTTTTGAAGATATCAACGACGACGGCAAGATGGACGCATTAATAAAGAGTGCATCGTGATTAGCGAAAAGTATGCAAGTAAATGCGGAGGAAGACTTCTTAAAGCACCACAGGACCCGGCGACTTGTAAAGAAGTATGACATGCATGCTGAAACGACACCAGAAATTTATTTTCTTACATTCTACGGAAAGGATGTGGATGTACTTACTACAAGCGTGCAAGACAATCTCGCAAAACTAATTTATTTGCTAGAGCTATTCCACATAATTATCAAGATACCCGCTGATAGAAAAAACTGCACCATCGAGCGCGTCCGATCTATAAAGCAATCACACTCGAAAATCATCCCTTCACGATGAAGAGCGTGTGCTGGCTGAGCTTGAAATCCTGCTCGATGCCAGTCAACAGTGCTCATCTTTTAAAGAAATCGCAAATGTTGCTGTGGCTTACAAGTAAATCGACTGATTTTAACATCCCCAGTGTCTTCTGCTTCTTCCGAACGGTCCTTCAGCAAGTTGAAGCTCATTTACAATCATTTGCGGACATCGATGGGTGACGACTGCTTAGACTCCCTCATGGTTTTCAACGAAAGATAAGGTCGACGACATTGAAATTACGGAGATAGTGGAAAAGAAGTCCTTGTTAAAACATCGTAGAGTACGGTTTTAGAAAGAATAACTAGATTTTCTTTAATTCTTGTAATATTTAAACACTTATTTTGTTCATTTATCAAATTTTCTTGCGATTCAAAATTCTGGAACTAATAAAATACATTTTAAATGAAAGCCATTCATTAATTATATTTGTCTTGTGTATCGTTTGCCCCCCCCCCTCTCCACCATCCCCCACTCCCTCCCGTTGCTCGGTTTTTAACAGTATAGTCGGCAATGTTAAACAGCCAGTCGGCATTTTTTTAATTCTCACCCCCCCTAGATGTACAAGGTCGAACCGCCCCTGCAGGTAACCACTTTAATGACTGCTACTTTTGCCTTACTAATACTGAAGGTTATTCGAAGAAGAAGATGAACATTGACTATCCGACTATACCTTCAGCCATTAAACCTGTTTCTCACGGTGAAGGCTTACCCATTCCAACTCCACCTTTGAACTGGGAAGATTTGGTCATTCCAGAACTAAATGACAATGAAGATTTACATTCAGAAACTGTAGAGTTGTTGGAAAATACTATTGATCCTACATATGTTCCCCCGTCTAGTGAACCTCATCTTATTAAGCAAAATGAACTAAATGATTTGGCCCGTGACTTAGGTTTATCAAAGCAGCAGTCTGAACTACTAGATTCAAGATTACAAGAGTGGAATCTTTTAGCAAAAGGCACAACCATAACGTCCTTTAGAAAGAGAAATGCTAACTTCTCTGTATTTTTCAAAGTTGAGGGGCCTATGTGTGTATGTTTCAACATTGTGGGGTTAATGAATGAACTTGGAATAACTCATGTTTCTACAGAGTGGCGACTTTTTATTGACTCCTCTAAGTCTAGCCTCCAGGCTGTTTTACTCCACAATGGAAATAAAGCCGTCAATTCCAGTTGCTTACTCTGTTTCAATGAAGGAGACTTATGACAACTTGGGTGCAGTTCTAAGGGCAATCAAGTATGAAGATTTTAAGTGGCAAATATGTGGAGACTTGAAAGTGATAGCTATCTTAATGGGACTTCAGGGTGGCTTTACAAAGTATTGTTGCTTTTTGTGCTTATGAGACAGCAGGGACAAAAAAGGACTTTGTTAAACAATCATGGCCGTCAAGAAAATCTTATACTCTTTGGTTGACCCCAAAAACATGCTGCTTCCTCCTCTGCACATTAAGTTTGGTCTTATGAAGAACTTTGTAAAAATTATGGACAGAGGACCAGGTTTCAAGTACTTGTCGGAACTTTTTCCAAAGCTTAGTGAAGCGAAGATAAAAGAAGGTGTTTTCGCTGGACCTGACACCGGAAAGGTTATACGTGATGCTGAATTTGAAAAAAAAAGCTAAACAAAAAAGAATTGGCAGCTTGGAAAGCATTTGTGAAGGTGGTAAAAGGATTTCTTGGCAACAACAGAGAAGATAACTACAAGAGTTTAGTTCTTAACCTTTTGAAAACGTACAGAGCTATGGGTTGCCAAATGTCCCTTAAAATTCACTTCCTTCACTCGCATAGCAACTTTTTCCCGGAGAATCTTGGAGCTATAAGTGACGAACAAGGTGAGAGATTTCACCAGGATATAGCAACCATTGAAACGAGATACCAAGGCCGTTGGGATCCTGCAATGCTCGGAGATTACTGTTGGTTTTTGAAAAAAGAAGATGCCACTCCACATAAAAGAAAGAAATGAAAAAGAAACATGAACACACTGTATATATGTATATATTTCAAAGATGCTCTTAGGTAGAATAATGTGTTTAAATTGTTTAAAAGAAAAAAAAATAATTTGTACAGTTACATTATAAATTTTTGTTTTTATACCAAGTTCGTGGCGTTATTTTTCCCATTTTTACCACACTTTAGCCAGTGTCTCTGTAAAAAAAACAGACGTGGTAGATGTTTTTCAGTGTCATTTTCGGTTTCAGCAGGTAAAAGTACATATAAGGCATCCAACGTTTAGAATGAAGCATTGGTCTTATGGCGCTTTACGACAGGGTTGCCACTCCATGAGAGGAGGCAGTACAAAGCGCTTTGTGTACACTTCCCGCACATTCAGCGATTGTGCAGTGACGAAGACTTGAATTAAGTACTGTATAATAATACTAATAGTAGGCTAACATAACACATACAACGAAATTAAATTAACTATAACGTCATTATAGTCATTATATTTAACAATCCTGCTATTCTTGCGAAGTGTATTACTTAGCCTCTTTTTGCGTAGCGACAGTACTGGACCCTGTCCACTCTCACTACATATTTTAAAAACGGTAGTCTTTGATATTCCTGTGGCCAGAGCAGTTTCATTGACTAAATTATTTATACTTTCGTTAGGTTTAAGATTCTTAAAATAACTGAACACATTAATTACGACCTGTTTTTCCCTCCTTCTGAGCAGTAGACCACACTCTCTTTTCACAAAAATATTCATTGTTGTACGTGAAATACGTAAAATATAACATGTTAAATCTAACAGAACTGCTGCACACACACTCATGATAGAGACTGCTGAACAACTGAAATACAAGCTCGAAGGGCACAGTAATAAAGCTGTGAGTAGCAAGTTGCACCCCGCTGTCCTTCGAAACAATTAAACCTACACTCTGGCTAAGCAGGTAGAAAACTTCTTCCAACATTCCTCTACAACTCTCAAACTGACATGACATGGTTATCCTTAAAAGTAGAAAAGTTGGCAGCATACAAACTTTTTCAATGCTGCTATGTGGTTATGAGAGAATATTCAGAAGTTTTACCTACATGAAAATTGTAATATTGCCAGTATAAAATATTTCAATAATCCATCGTCAAGACAGCACATTTAGCTACACGTGTGTGAAAAATAGGCATCACAAAGTCAATGCAATATGATATAAGATCGATTTTACTAAAAAGGGGATACAGTTTATCGTTTAAAAAAAAAATATGGATATCTAAGTTTTCTAGCATTTCCATCAAGTTTACGTAGTTCTAATATAGGACAAAAAAGATCGGCAAAACATAGTTCTACCCGAATATGCTGTTTTTTCGACAAAGATAAATTTTCGACTTATATGGCAACAGTGGATTGCTAGAAAATGACAGCGTTATACATGTCTCACGTGCAACAGAAAGAGAGAAGAATATCCCTATCTAACCAGTGCTTCATTCTAAACGTTGGATGCCTTATAGGAATAAGTAAAATTTATTCATGTTACTTCAAAAAAAAAATTTTTTTTTTGTAGACTAGAGTTACATTTTCATATCCTTGCCTTTCACTTCCTACATGTGCATTCAAATCTCCCATGACAATGATGCTTTGACCATTCAACTGCTGTTGTAGCTCCTCCTCAGTCTTGCTAAAGTCGCCACTAAAGATGAGAATTATACACTAGCATTCAAAAGGTTTACAACACCCTTGGTATATTTTTAGATAAAAAGCAATTTGTCATTAAAACCAGATTACATTGGTCAATAAAACAAATAGTATTTTTATTGCCAGAATTGAACTTTAATTTCACAAACAATTTTTTATTGTGAATATGAAGTTTTGCTCTTCTGTCACCGTGTACAGATATCCAATTGTTCTATGTAATGACTAAGAGTTGGTGGTTTGTAGCATTTGCGAGAGTTGTAACACTCGTCGCATCATTTAAAATGCTACTTCAGAGTCTGGATAGGATGCTTTCAGTTCTTTAAACAGAGCTTTTGCTTTAGCCTGAATAACCATGGTGGATATCGGGATGGAATTGTTTAGTTTGATGTTCAATCCATTGGGTCAGTATTCGTTCCATTTCCTCTAAAATTGACACCCTTATTTGTGTTATCGTGGATGACGTCATTTTGGTTGCACTTTGCAGATTTCTATAATATTTTCTGCTCGATTTCTTATGGTTCTCAAAGTTGTTTCTGAGATTCTTGTAGCTCAGAAAATGTCTACAGTGTGCTCATTGCATTCATATTGCTTTATAATTTCCAGGTTTTCTTCAAGTGTTATTGATTTCCTTTGCTTTTTGTTTTTGGAAGCATTTTGATCACACTTTTCTTTTCTCCATAATTTTTTTAGATACAACAAAACACAGCTTGTTAACTCAATGCTCTCTTTAATAATGAACACATGCCACCAGTCAACACTGAAACAACGCAACACAGCTACTCAGCACACTCTTTGAGACTGACTACTCGCCGTCTAGCAGCGCTGTACACTCAATCACAAAATTGTCCTACAGGGTGATTGTGAATCCGCAACCTAACTTTCACATATTTTTTTATTTTATATAATTATGTGCATTTTTTAAAATTGTGTTATAGCAAAAATTCGTAAAGTGAGAATGCGTATAACGAGGGATGACTGTATTTAATTCGCAATTCTTTAATTCTTCCAAGAGAAGATTCTTGAAGTTGTCAATACCATCAATTTACAAGGTGCTCCTGAACGTTGTGAATGCCAAGTCTTCTTCTTATCGAAGCAAATGCGTACAATATTATTAAGATTATTACATTTTCGTTCTGTAGCATATTGAGTTAGATAATTTCATCTTAAGTGTACTGGTCAATAAGTGTAAATACAAACCGAAGTGCTGGGTTCTATCCCTAACTCTACAAGGGAAATTTATGATATTAATTTCTCCTATTTCACGTCAGTTTTAACCCTTCAGGCCGGCTATTTAATCCGGAGGTTTTCACTTCTCCGGCGGTATTTAAATTGAAGCTCAGCAGAGGTGTGGACACCAACAAGGTAAAAAATTAATAATGTTAAATCTACGAAATATAACGTAATGAAATTTTTAGGATTACTTACCGAAATCATGTCCAATGTTTCTCAGTAATATATGTGACGACTGCTTTTCAGGGTTGTCCATAATCACACGCAATATTTTCAAAAGTATAATAATTTGATAAGTTCCACTTTTGGTATTTGTTTCAGGTATATTTACAATGAAAGCAAGATATTTACATGTTAATGTTCAATCTACATATATACATATTTTTCGGGTATAATTTCCAGGAAAAGCTAAATTTTGAAAAGCTTTTTAGGCCCTGTGTATGCATCCCGTGTCGAATTGTCAACAAAATGTAAATATCGCAATATTATTTCAAACCTTCCCTTGGCATTGTTTGAGGGAATATAGGGGTGAAATAGCTCTTTAGGGTAGGTTTCTGCATTATCCCCATCAACAATACAAGTCACAAGAACACATAAATGTTGTCCGCTGTCACTGACTCTCACTTCCTGGCACGCGACCTTGGTTTTAATGACGCGCCACTATACATTCTGCCGCGTAGGCCTACATATTTGTTTCTCAAACTAGTTCAATCACATTGTCGAAAGCAGCAAAAAACAGACGTGAAATGCCTTCTTGTACCCGGCATACCCGTGAAGGGGATCTTTTGTGTAGTTGTGACAAAGTCTACCTCTCGCCACAAACAGCTGTCGTTGTTATTAAAGCTGAAGCTATTTCTTCTTTGTCTGGGCTGTCTCCCACTTCTCCAATAACATCATGCTGTGCATAGTCCGTATCACTACCGAAAATATCGCTCCCTATACATCACTTCCACTACTATGAAACCAATAATATCTGCATCCGTAAGATAATGAGACAGCATGGCAATTATTCATCTACGACTGAGTAGCCTCTAGCCTACGAAGCAAAAGTTATCTACTAAGTAATTGCTATCGGTGCTTCCCCTTCATAAGTGACAAAAATACTTCACAAAACAATCTCGAGATGGCAGGAAAGGATGTGGTACCATCTAAAGCAACTAACCAGAAACTCAATAGAGCGCGTTTCATGTTCCTTCGCTGATCTATATGAGTCGTCAAAAGCAACGGATATCGATCAACTTCGTATTAGTTCTAATTATGAAACAGAGATGGCATGAAAGTACATAACTTCTCAGTTTATAACATGAAAGAAGATCCGGCGAAGCAGCAGGATTTCATGCATAATAGGCATTCTAACATCCGCCTGCACCGGACGTTTGTGGTACGTAGAACCGGCCCTCTCTCCAGGGGCCATAAATATGGAGGGCCCAAGCCCAGGGTTATGGGCGAAGCCCCAACGGTATCGGCGGCGGAGAGGATGGACTTCGGTACGGCGTCGATGGCGGAAGAGGGAATTCTGTAGCGTCTGTACTCCAGAGGAGCGGCTACAAAAGGCGTCTGTTATCCAGTGGATCGGCCTAGAACAGTACCTGGCAGTAGGTCATAAAATGCCTTTGAGTGTGGCGAACTCATCGTACTAATAGCCTATAAAATGAGTGAGTGTGAATTGAGGCCTCGGAAAGTGCTTGGGCGTCCCCTGCAGGCGACGCGCAGTTCCCAGGGGTCTGGGGGAACTGTGAGAAGTAGGCTACCAGACACCACAAACATCGCCTTCATAAACGTGATGAGCTTAAATGGCAAGACAGAAGAATTGGTGGACTATATGGAAAAGAAGGAAATAGCAATGATGGGAGTCAGTGAAGGGAAAAGGTGAGAAAGAAGTCCAGAAAGGGAAGGGATATAGAATATATTGGAGTGGAGGAAATAAGGCAATGAATGGTGTTGCAATAATATTGAGAGAAGACTTAGTGCAGTATGTTGAGAAAGTAGACCAAATTAATGACAGAATGATGAAAATTAGACTAGGACTTGAGAGTGGAACAAAGGATTTTATACAGATTTACGCACCCCAGACAGGGAAGGTAGATGAATGTTTAGAGGATTTCTTAGAAGAACTGGAAAAGGGTATAGAAGACAAAGAGGTTATAATAATGGGGGATATGAATGCACATGTGGGAACAGATAGGCAGGGAAAAGAAGAGATAATTGGCCCATTTAGCTATGCAAATCAGGATGAAGAAGGAGAAATGTTAATAGATTTCTGTAGAAGGAATGGATTAATTGTTGGAAATACATGGTTTAGGAAAAAGAACTCCCAAAAAATAACTAGGTATGGATGGGGAGACAGAAAGACAAAAACAATGATCGATCTTATCCTAGTGGAAAAGGATAAACGTAGACAACTGGTAGATGTGACAGCTATGCCAAGAGGAGATTTTGAAGGAGACCATAAAGTGGTGATAGCCAAATTAAGGCTTGGGAAAATCACAAAGCTTGCGGAGAAAAGGGAAAGAAAAATAAAGGTGTGGAAGCTAAAAGAGAGAGAGGCAATGGAAAAGTTCCAAGAAGACTTGAAAAAGGAAATTCCCAAAGACGAAGCAAAAAGTGTCGAACAGGAATGGGCATGTTTTAGAAATTGTTTTGCGAAGTGTGCAGTAAACACTTGTGGAAGACTATCAGGGAAGAAAAAGGAAAGGGAGACTCCTTGGTGGAACAACAGGGTAAAGGAAGCTGTTAAAGAAAAACAAATGGCATGGAGGAAGTGGATAGGCAGAGAAATGGCAAAAATATAGAGAAGCAAAGAAGGCATGCCAAAAAATTGTACAAGAAGAAAAAAGGAAAAGTTGGGAAGGTTTCACGGAAACTTTGAAGGAGGATATCCAAGGAAGTAAAAAGGTTCTATATGGATTGGTGAAAAACAGTGTAAAAGGTAGGGGAAACACAAAATTTGTAAAAACTGAAGCAGGACAGATATTGTATCAAAGAGATGATATATTAAAAAGATGGGAAGAATACTTTTCAAAGCTACTAAATGTTAAATACATTGAACTGGAAGATGAAAAAGAGCAAGAAGAAACAATGGAAGAAGAAGAAGAACAACAAGAAAAGGAGATCACTATGCTAGAAATAGAGGAAGCCATACAGAAGATGAAGAGCGGTAAAGCAGCAGGAGAGGATGAGGTGTCCGCGGAAATGATAAAAGCAGCGGGACCAATAGGTGTACAGTGGTTGTATAGATTATTTAGAATAATTTGGAAGAAGAAAGAGATTCCAGAAGAATGGGGAAAGGGATTAATTATCCCGATTTTTAAGAAAGGTGACAAAAAGGAATGCAATAACTACAGAGGGATCACTCTTATCGCTCATGTAGCTAAGATCTTTGAGAGAGTTTTGGAAGGCAGACTGAGGAGGAAGATAGAAGGAGAGATGGAAGAAGAACAGTATGGTTTTAGGAAAGACAGGTTGGTTTTGGTTGGTTCCTTAGTTTAGGGGCTGCGACAACGCGGTCATGTAGCCCCGTGTACTTTGGGTGAGTGTAGAATCTGTCTGATAACCGGTGTTAATTGTGATGACTGTATTAGTGTGTGTATCTGTTTTTTTTAATTCAAGTAGGGACTGCAACTTTGAATTTTCAAATAGTTCCTACTTTTGACGCCACCGTCAACGACTACTAGGCCTAGTTCAGAACTAGCTACTAGACGCCACCGCAGTCGGCTCTTGGCAACGAACGTAGCAACCAAAGAGCGTTGTTTACATTCTTAACCTATCCAATTTAGTTTCACACAGGTGTAATTAGTGGAAAGATCTTTAACATGCCATAAATCTATGACATGGGACCGCCGGCTTTACTTCCCCTCCGAAGGAAGGCATACTGAGGGATTTTTAACGCTCTTAAAAAATCCGACGGCTTCGGCCGGGTTTGAACCCGCTATCTTTAGGAAAGACAGATCAACATTTGACCTAATCTTTGCATTAAGGCAAATGATGGAGAAAAGATGGGAATTTGGAAAAGACATGGTGATGACATTTATTGATATTGAGAAAGCGTACGACAGTGTGCCTCGACAGGTGGTTTGGAATGTATTAAGGAAAAGGAGAGTTAACGGAGCTGATGTCCAAATGTTAAAAGCTATGTACAAATATTGTGTGAGTAGCGTGAAGACCAGTATAGGAGAAACAGAATGGTTTAAAGTGGAAACAGGTCTCCGACAGGGAAGTGTATTGTCCCCCTTACTATTCATCATAGTCATGGGTGAAATTCACAAGAATGTTAAACAGAGATTGGGACAAGAGGCAACAAAGGCCATGCTGTTTGCAGATGATATAGTGATATGGGGCAAGGATGAAAAGGAAGTACAAAAACAACTAGATGTATGGAATCAAGAAATAGAGAAATTTGGGATGAAAGTAAGCACAGAGAAGAGCAAGACAATGGTAATGTCAAGAGGAAGGAAGGAAGGAAGAGGAAAGATAGAATTGAATGGGAAAATTCTAGAAGTGGTTAAAAGTTTCAAGTACTTGGGAAGTGTGATCACAGAAGATGGAAGGATAACTGAGGAAATTGGAAAGAGAATACAACAAGCGAACAGTTTTTACCAGAGCATAAGGGGTATTCTGTGGAACCGAGATGTCCCAAAGAAATGTAAAAATGTATTATATTCAACCTACTACAGACCCATACTAACATACGCAGCTGGAGCGTGGACTACTACAAAAAGAGAGGAGAGTAGAATACAAGCCGCTGTGATGAAATTCCTAAGAGGTATAGAGGGCAAGACCAGAAGAGATAGAGTTAGAAATGAAGAGATTAGAAAAAGGACAGGAATCTTGAAGCTGCAGGACAGGATAGAAACAACAAAGTTAAAGTGGTATGGACATATGATGAGAATGGGAGAAGAGAGAGTACCAAAGAAAACTTTCTGTGAAAAGATGACAGGGAAGAGACCACGAGGAAGGCCCCGAAAGAGATGGGCAGATACAGTGTGGGAGTGTGTAGTGAAGAGAGGAGGAAAACCTGAAGAAGTACTAAAAACAGGAGAGGAGTGGTGGAGAGACAGGAAACGTTGGAGGTCCTTAATTCACAACCCGACCCAGGAAGCTGGAAACGGGAAATGAAGATGATGATGAGAACCGGCTGAACGAGTAGAGTCCAGCGGACATACAGTGTACGGCCAACCGGCTTGAGGGGTTAATACTAAAGATAGGTATTCATTTTCAGAGTGTAAAATGTGGAGAGGAAAAAAACTTGTGGAAATGCTCTTGAAGAATCTTTCCCAGAGCCAGGCATTGATTCAGAGGCGGATGGACATTTACAATTTCCTGAAATGGTTCCGCCAAAGGACACTAAGGAGCAGTATTGTGTTTCACGAGAGTACTGTGTTCTGAATGATGGTACTTTGGCTCCATTTCTCAGCATGGAACCACATAATATGGTGATGTCTGAAACTTTTCCCAGCAGCAAACTGAGAACACTGTTCTAACTTGAATATAAATGATTGTACTTTATTCTCTGAAAATGAGATTATTATTTCTGAGCCAGACAATAGGCCTGATTATCTCGATGTTTGTGACAATCTCGTGCAACCTTCTGATGTTAATGTCATAGTTGATTCCTTAAAAGAATTCAGTGAAGATGAACCCAACAATAGTTTCCAAGAGAGGATTCTTGAAGATGTCAATACTATAAATTTACAAGGAGCTCCAGAACATTCAGAAGCAGTTACAGATGAAGATGATTATGGTGGTGGTGATGATGGTGATGGAGAGACATCCCAAGAAGACCATGGAAAAGACAAAAAAAACAACATGTGAGGGAAACGTCTTGGTCATATAACAGAAGTAAAATAAACAGAGAGAAAGGAGAGGTTTACCAAGGTAAGAAGAAATTGGAAGATGGAACTTGGAGGTATGATATTGATATGAATGAGAGAAAAATGAAAGTAAGGTGTCAGTGTAAAAGGAAAAAAACAATGCAGTGCTATTTAATCAAAGATGAGAAAGAGAAAATATTTTTAAAGATTTCTGGTGTATGACATTGGCCTGCAAAAGAGTTGTACAGTATGTAAGAAAGCTTACCGATATGAAATCCACTTCCAGCCATAGAGACAGAAAAGATGATGAATCTAGACTAAAGGTATCTTACAGCTACTGCTTAAAACAAGGAAATGATCGACTAAGAGTGTGTAAAACGAAGTTTTTAAATGCTCTTGGCTTAAGAGAGTGGACTGTTTTGATCTGGGTCAAAAACAAGGAATGTAGTTCAGAGAATGATGGAGAGACTGAAAAGAAACAATCCAATGTGTGTCTAGCTAGGCAAGACACCTATTCTGATGCCCTCAGATCCCTTTTGAACTTTATCTCCAGTTTACCCGTGGTGGAGTCACATTACTAACACCAATAAACTTGACCTTGATCCGATATAAGCTGATTTCTCAAGTCTATAAGAATGATTGGTGCAAAGAACATGCTACAAATCCACTCTCTGAAACAATATTCTTGAAGATAGGGGTATTAGTCTCTTTAAGGTGAAAGATAAATGCCACACTTGTATCTATAAAAATCAATGTTACGTGATAGTTTGTCTGTGTCCCCTTTGCGTTCATATACCATTCATCCGATTGTGATGAAACTTGGGTGAGTTGTGTGCACTCCAGGGAAGGTTTCTAGCTACAAATTATTTATGTAACACAAAAGGGTGCAGGGTTTAACAGGAACCCTTAAATCCCACAGTAACCCAATTGCACAATCTGTATACTAATGACACCACAATGTCAGGTGTGAGAATGGCTTACTGATTCATCGCGAGGTGACGTGCTGTCTCAGCACAGCTCTAATGCATGTGTTTCAATGAAGCCTGTAAAGATTGTTTATCAATCACTTCACACCAATCATGTTTTATTTTTATCAGCTGGCATGGGTCAGTGGTAAAGTGCAGTTCTTAAAACTGTACTCAAGCTTGGCTCCCGGTTCGAATACGGTCATGGCGCGAGAATCGTTTAAAGTCCCTTATGCGTTCATATATCATCACCGATTGCGATGAATCTTAGGTGAGTTGTTGTGTGCACTCCAGGAAGGTTTCTGGCATAGTAAATCCATTTTACAATAGGTAGCGCACTAGTAGATTCGACAAATGAGTGAAAGCGCACGAATCGTTTCAACAAAGTCCTGTATGCGTTCATATACCATTCATCCAATTGCGATGAAACTTGGGTGAGTTGTTGTGTACACTCCAAGGGAAGTTATGGCTTAGTAAATCCATTTCACAATAGGTAGCGCACGAGTAGATTCAACAAAAGAGTGACGGCACGCGAATCGTTTCAACAAAGTCCTGTATGCGTTCATATGCCGTTCATCCGATTGCGATGAAATTTAGGTGAGTTGTTGTGCACACTGCCGCAAAGGTTTATGAATTAGAAAAACCATTTGATAGTAGGTAGCATACGAGTAGTTTTAACAAATGGGTGTTGGCCAGCGAATAGTTTCTGGAGAGTCCCGTAAGCGTTCATATACAAATCCGCCAATTGTGGTGAAACTTTGGTGAGTTGTTGTGCACACTCCCACCATTGTTCGTCGCATGAGTAGTTTCAACAAATGCGGCGTGCTCACACGACTGAAAGCCTTCGGATTTATTTATATATGCACCAGACAGAAAAACAAAGAATATTGTTTATCCAAAGGCACTTCAGTAAACTAAATTACAATGCAAACACTTCTTTTTATTCTATTTTCTTTCTTTCTTGGGCTAGCTGCATGGCTCAGCGGTAATGTTCTCACTGCTGTGACAAAGGTTCCAGGATCGAATCCTGGCGCAGCCAGTTGGTATTTCAGGGTGCGCAAATGCGAGGGGGCTGTGTCAGTAGATTAACTGGCACGCTAAAGACCCCCTGCGGGCCAAAATTGCGCCATCCCGGCGTCTCTAAAAGCCACAGTTGTAAACAGGGACGTAAAACCAATAAAATTATTATCTTCCTTTCTATCTGTCTTTGATTGGCATTGCAATGCATGCCGAGTATAGCTAGTGGCTTATAAATACAAAAATATTAGTGAAGCTGAGTTTGAGGCATCAAGTAATGAAAGATGTTCCAAGGAGAGAAAAGGAAAATGATAAACAAAACGAATTTGCAATCACTTCTAATGAGCTCCAAGTCAAATGTTTCCAGCATGTATTATAAAACAAAACTTGCCGTGCACAACTTCACTATTTTCAATTTAAAAACTCGTCATGAATTCTGCTACATGTGGAACGAATGTGAGGGCGGATTGACTGCAAATGAATTTTCTTCAATCATTTGCCATTTCATCACGACCAACTTTCCTCAAGATGCCACTAAGTTGATCCTATAGAGTGACATATGTTGCTACCAAAATCGGAATGACACTCAAAATTGCCTTCTGCATATTTCGATAACCAAAGGATTGTCCATTGAACATAAGTACCTTGTGAATGGGCATACACAAACGGAAGTAGACTCTATGCACATCAGTGTACCTGCAGATTATGTTCAGGTTTGTAAGGAAGCCAGAAAAGTTCCAAGACCTTATGATGTTACCTATCTAGAACATTCATTTTTCAGAAGACTTGCTTTCTCAGTTCTTCGTATATCCTAATATACGCCCAGGAAAAACAAGCGGTGACCCCTGTGTTACTGATAATGTAGCTTTGAAGTACACAAAAGAAGGAATCATATTCTACAAACTTCAGTTCTCTGATGAGTTCAGTGAATTTCCTGTACCTAGGAGAGGAGATATTACTGCTGAGGAATTTGGCTGCTTTCCAAGACTACATGGACAAACTTAAAATAAAAAAGAAGTATGAACATCTTCAAGCATTGCAAACGACATTGCCTCAAGATTACCACCAGTTTTATGATGATTTGCCTCATCAGCAGAATTAAATGCTTCCATTTTCTAGAGTAGACATGTATAAGATTGATTATTGATTATTGTTGTTTTAAGGGGCAGAACAGTGTGGTCATCTGCCCCTGAATATAAGATTTTGACTATAATTGTGTCTCCTGTTGAATAGTTTTTCATTTTCACTAGTTTTTGAAAGTACCAGTATGTGAGGCAAGGTTATCTTAATAAAATGTTTTGTGTTTGAGATAATTTTCCATTACCGGTAGTTCAATAGTAAAATATTTTTTGTTCATTATGCGCTCCAATAAAATTTTGTTCATTATTTCTATTTGAGAATAGAAGGAAAACAGACAATTACTGCATTAAAATTAATTGTGAAAACCTTGTATCTCCACTTCAGGTTTGAAATAGAACTGAGAACACAACGTAACTCCAGGAAATATGACATATTTTTTTAAATTGTTAAATTGCATAAAAATAGTTGTATTTTGGTAGATAGATACATAGATGTATTTTGTCTGGCAAGATTAGGGCCATTGGGCCCTCTCTTCCATCTAACCAGTTTATACAAATGATAAGTAATGAAAAATACAAATACAACTTAAATCTAACAATATTACAATGTTGATATAATATAAAATACATATGAAATGGATTAGCTTGATAATGAACAATACAAATACAACATAAATCGAACAATTTTACAATGTTTATACAATATAAAATACATATAAACTGGATTAGCTTGGTGGTGTAGGCGGTAAATTGTTGCATTGCTAGGGTGAATAACTAAGATACTTAGAAGTAAGTTTAAAATTACAGTAAGGCAAGAAAATACTGAAAAAAGTAGACTAATGATGGTGATGAAGATGATTAGTCGTTACTGAAGTAGGTTATTTAGATATCTAAATAGAGAGTAAATGAGAAAGTGAGAATTGGAAAGTTTGAATATATTTAATATGACTTAAGAATATAAGCATAAGTGTTGGGTTCAACTTTCATTTACTTAGTGAGTACAAGGGTTGGTTTTTTAGTTTTGGCACCTTAGTTATAACTGGATGGTTCCAAGTTTCACAGGCCCTCGATGTAGTCCCCACCGTTGCATACAACGTGTTCCCAGCGATGTGGAAGTTGTTGGATCCCGTCGGCACTGCCCAATCTATTGATGGTACGAAGAGAGCGTATTAGGTACAGCACGAAGAGAGCTCTCGACAGCCTGCTTAACGTCTCCAATGGTATGGAAGCGCTCCCCGCGCATTGTCATCTTCATCTTCGGGATGAGATCATAGTCGCAGGTACTGATCTCGGGAGAATAGGGGTGGGGGGTGATAGAGGACCTCCCAGCCCCAGAGATCCGACAATGCCGACACAACGCCTGCTGTGTGTGCCCTAGCATTGTCATGCAGAACAATGGGCGGTGTAACCATGTGGTGGCGCAGTTTCCTTCTCAGAGCTCCTCGGAGATGGTCTTGCAGAAACGAACAATAGTACGCCGCATTAACGGTTTGCCCTCGGGGAACAGTATGGTGAATGATCACACCATCCCAATCATAGGCAAGAATCAACAATACCTTCACATTGGTGGGGGTTGGTCGAACTGTTTGTTTCCGTGGTGCCGCCGCCACTCGTTCGATTTGCGTTTTAACTGTGGCTCATAAGATCTGGCCCACATCTCGTCAATGGTTATGATACGCCGTAAGAAGGCCTCTCCTTCGCGCTCATAACACTGCAAGTGCATACGACAAGGGTCATATCGCAGCCATTTGTCCATGGCGGTTAAGTCATGCGGAACCCATTTGGACGCAATCTTCCTCATTTTCAGTAAGTCCTTCAGGATGTGGAGGACAGTTGAATGCGCCAGTCCGGTATCTTGCTCTAATTGACGAATCATTACGTTCCGATCCACCTCTACTGACGCGGACACCATCTGTACATTGTCATCACTTACTGGTGGGTGACCAGATCGAGGCATGTGCTCCACATGTTCGCGCCCATCTCGAAAGGCTGCAACCCATCTTGCTACTGTTCTGAACGGTAATGCAGCTGCACCGCACGCTTCCTGCAATCCTCGGTGACACTGTTTAGCACTGCGACCCCTAGCACACTGAATTTTTATCCACGTTCTCTGCTCCTGCTTGGAAAACATTGCGACTGTCTTTCGCGAGCGCTGGTCTCACGCTACTCATCTAACAGGCGCGACTGCGCACGAGCCGTGGTGAGGACGGGCGAGGTCATATGCTCTGAGGGAGGGGATGCAGGGCAGCAACCGTCGATAAAAGTGGCAGCGCCCAACATTGTTGCATCTTGGCACTGAAGCATTGGTGCCAAAACTAAAAAACCAACCCATGTATGTACTGCTGGCAATGCTGCTTGAAGCTGGATGGGGTTGCTCCTCTGACAGAGCGAGGAAGATTGTTCCACAGTCGTGCAGTAGCAACAACGAAGGAGTTGGTATAGCGTACTGTGTGGTGTATGGGTATCAGCAAGAGAGTGTCGTTTTTTGACCGTGTTCCAAGACTATGCTTGTACGAGAGGCGGTGAAACTGAGAATGCAGGTAAGCTGGAGTTGAAGTTGAGAGTATTTGTTGAAGAAGGCATAAGGAATGAAGTTCGCTGCGTTGATTTAGACGTAACCAGTTAAGTTGCTCATCAGCGGGGCTGACATGGTCATAATACTGTAAATTAAATATGTAGCGTACACCGTCATTTTGTGCATGTTGGAGTTTGTTTTTAAGAGTAACAGTGGGATCTTTGTATACCACATCGCAGTAATCAAAATGAGGCAATATTTGGGAGGAAACAAGTCGTTCCTTTAATACACGAGAGAAAATATTCCAGAATCTTCTAAGTGAATTCAATGTGGAAAATACTTTTCTGGAAACATTGCAGACGTGCTGCATCCAGGAAAGATGTTCATCTATAATAACGCCTAGATCTTTAACTGACTTGGAATTCGATTGAGGAATCGCACAAGCGTAATTTTGGTAAAGTGGGTTAATTTTTTAGTTTTAGGAGGATTTTCGGGTGGGAGATTATGATTGCTTGGGTTTTCGCCTCGTTGAGTCGTCGTCCGTGTAAGTGAGTCCAGTTACAGATTTCATTAAAGGTGCCGATTGGTTCCGATAGTTTTTCTGGTGCTGAATGCAGGTAGAGTTGTACATCATCAGCATATAGGGGGTGTTTGCATTTAGTGATTGATGACGTAATGTCGTATATTGAAAACAGGAGCGGTCCAAGGACTGACCCCTGAGGGACTCCTCTCTCAACTGGACGCCATGAAGACATTTGATTTGAGTTAATTTTAACACATTGTTGATGTCCACGTAGATAAGAGTCCATCCATTGGATACTGTTCATGGAAAAATGAATTTTAAATAGACAAGAGAGTAATATGTCACGGTCAACATCGATTGGATCAAACTTCAATATTGAGTCTATTATTTTCTTTGAAACTATGAATCCACTGCCAAATAAAGGTGTACCTTTTAATATCCTGCTAGTAGATTTACTCTTGTATATTCTGTAGCCATTTGATTCGAACGGCTCATTATCCACATATCGAGTTTGCTGTATGGCTGATATCATGATGGTTTTTTTTTATCAAGAAAATCTGTAATTGTTTTCAATTTCCCCAATTTCATCAAAGATTGAACATCAGAATTTCAGAATGTTGGAAATCTAGCTGCTACAGGAGCTAATTGGCACATTTTATGTAAAAAATGGTGCATAAACCCTGGGCTTAATCTCTCTCAGATCGTTTAGATAAGCCGGATATGCACCATAGAATATTGTACAAAGGTTTCTATTAATAATAATATTGTCATTGGTTTTACGTCCCTTTTAACAACTGTGGCTTTTAGAGATGCCAGGGTGCCGAAATGTGTCCCGAAGGGGATCTTAAACATTCCAGTAAATCGACTGACCCTGCTCCCTCGCATTTGCGCACCCTCAAATGCCAACTGGCTGTGCCAGAATTCGATCCTGCAACATTGGGAATAGCAGGCGAGAACGTTACCGCTGAGCCACGCAGCTAGCCAAAGGTTTCTATTCTCAGGTCTCCAAGTAAATGGTCTACACAGAGACATGTCAGGGTTAGAAAATGTATGGCACCGGTGCGGGTGTACATTAAGGAAACCCTTCAAATCCATCAGAAATTCATGGTTTGTTTATAGTTATTGTATTGAAGATACGAGATGGGCTGGTTCGTAATGGAAAGTTGTTGGTTCAGTTCAAACGTGCTACTGACAACGGATTTCAGTACTCCATCTTGAAAAAGTAACTAGCATTATCTTTACTCTTAAAAGTAACTGCGGTAGTTACTTATTATGAAAAGTAACTTTGTTAGCCTCTTGTTACTGTTTTAGTAGTAACACATTAGTCCCAATTTCTACATAATGTCACACAAAATCCTCATTTGTTACAAATTTGCTACAAAATGCTAAATCTGAAAATCACAGATACTTTAAACACTAAATTGGGAATGATGATGATAGGTGCCATCAAGTCTGCGTCGACTCCTAGCGACTGCATGGATAGACTGTCTCCATATGATTCAGTCTTCAACCATATTCTTCAGATCCTTCACTGACATATTCATGTTGGATTTGATTGAGTCGATCCATCTCAATGCTGGCCGCCCTAGTCTCTGAGACGCTTCCACCTTTCCAAGCATAATTGTCTTTTCCTACGAATCAGAACGTCTCATAATGTGTCCAAAATATGACAGCTGTAATCTCGTTATCAATGCTTCAAGAGACAGATCTGGTTTGATTTTTTGAAGTACCCTTACATTTGTCTTCTTGGCTGTCCAAGGAATATGCAGTATAAATTTGGAATACAAAATGCTAAATTAGAATTGTCAATACCTAACAAACTCAAATATAATAGACTTAGGTTATTATTCTTTTTGTGAAGGCTGAATTAACATAGCCTACATATGTAGGCTAATTTATTTATAAGTTTATGCCCGCATTGGAGCACTTAAATCAAACCAAATACATTGAAATAATCTAAGAATTGACAGGGAATTTAGCTGTCGTCATCTTTCTCCTATCCCAAAACCTCATTCTGGCTGGCCTTTCTTCATCAAATGGTTTTCGCTTCTTAGTGTTTAGTGTAAATCTTGTGTGTTTTTTCTTCAACATCCTTTTTTCTTCACTATTTGTAATTTGTTGCATTGTAATATTCTACTCTTCTAAATCATTTTGAACGTCTTTGAAACAATTATTTTTTTATTTTACTTTCCCAAAAGTAGTGAATGGTTGTTTTAATAGTCTGTTGTCATGTAATCTTGATAAATATCAGAAAAAGGCAATTCTCCTTTTTCTCGTGTGTATTGAATCACTTTGCTGAAAGACCTCCATTGTCCATCAACCTGGTGTTTTTTATTAATGATTGTTCTGATTATCCTTCTGTCAACCTTTTGCGGTTGATCTATCGTTGATTTGGTGTTTAATTTAAATAGTGTTTCAGAAGCATAAGTTTAAGCAGACCCGACCAGCAGTCAGAAACTGCTCAAGATGATGATGATGAAGCGTAAGTTTCTTCAGGTTTAACGACAGAACAGTTATGTTAAGTGTAGCATTTATCGAAAGAGATATCTTCTTGTACAGTTTGTTGGCCAAGTAATTCGTTGTGCTTTTTTAAAATTTAAACGTTCTACTTTCTATTGACAATTTTTCATTGGAGTTCCAAGATATTTAGACTTATTTACATCTTTTATTTCTTTGTTATTTTTTAATAGAATAGCTGGTGCTGTAACTTTGAACATAAAAAACACATACAAAATTATTCATGTAAACTAAGCAAGATCTGATGATGTTAGCTTGATGAACGAAGCTAGTCATCCAATTAAACCCCCTATTTGTGTGAGAAAAGTTTTATTAAGGGTATAAAGAACATTTAATTTATTTGTTTCTGGCACTAGGAAATTAATTGTTACTCCCCGCCCAATGTAATTGGGTACACTCGTGTTGACCGACTGAGAAGCGATTCTATCCATACATACAAGTTTCGCTGTGTGGCTCAGCGGTAACGTTTTCGCTTGCCGAGTCCAAGGTTGCAGGTTCGAATTCTGACGCAGTCAGCTGACATTGAGGGTGCGCAAATGCGAGGGAGCCGTATCAGTAGATTTACTGGCGCATTAAAGATCCCCTTCGGGGCAAAATTCCGGCACCCCGGCGTTTCTAAAAGCCAGAGTAGTTAAAAGGGACATACAACCAATAACATTATTATTTATTAAACAATATATTCAAAATTAACAATCTCACCAAGAAACAAGGAAATAAAATAGCATTCGGAAGTTATAATAACTTACACTTCGTAATCACGTGCTTAAATATACAGAGCCAGTATTCGAATTCAGGGGTAAGTTAGCCTATACTTAATTTCGTTCCAAGAAACTGGGCATCAAGCGAATTACGTAGGACAAAGTGGAAGGGGAGTAGACACATGTTAGGTAGAACACAGAAAGGCCCTTAAACACAGCATTATGTGATCACATGTACGATAGCGGGCATAGTTTCACTAATTTACAAAAAGGAAGGAAAGGAAGCTTGTAGTTTAACGTGACCGTTAATCTTGAGATCATGAGCCACGGGACCTCCTTTTTACGTGGAATCCGAACCACAGGACATGGCATTTCACTTCGAAAATCTCACATGCATTGACCGGGAATCGAACCCGGACCGCCTTGGTGAGAGGCATACAGCTAGACCGCTGAGCCACCACGCCCCCACTAATTTACAAACAGGGCCCTATTTCATAAAACTCGACAGGTCGGACAATTGTGACATAATTGTCAATATGTCAAGACACTTATTTCTGACAACATGTCAGTCTGTGTCAGGAAAAATGTTGTAAAATTTACGCCTGTCAGAGAGCCATGACAATTTGTCAAATCCACCTGTCGAGGTTATGTACACTTCGATAGTTCCGTGAATCGATAATTTATAATAACTATTGAATCGCGTGAACTGTTCAACGCGCGATAATCAAATGAAGATTTTACTATCATTAAAACAGTACCGACAGTAGTGGCTACGCTGGCTAAAGCTCAGCATTAGGTCATGGGGCCAAGCTCTCTGCTGACTCGGTAGACGCGTGGGTTCGAGCCCCACCGTCGGCCGTCCTTGAAATGGTTTTCCGTGGTTTCCCCATTTTCAACACCAGGCAAATGCTGGGACGGTACCTTCTGACAGGCCACGGCCGCATCCTTCCACATCCTTGCCCAGTTTCATTCACCATCATTCATTTCATCTCTCATTAACTCCTCTCATGAGGTTGACGTCAGGAAGGGCATCCGGCCGTAAAAATCATCGCCACAAAGACTTCCATCGCATCTCATCCCCGACCCCGTTGGAAAACGGGAATAATAAGGGGTAGACATACAATCATTAAAACAGTAATTTATTTGAAGAAACGCGCACAGACTGTGCAAAATTACCATACATTTACATATTTCACTGAATAAAAGTGATTATCATTACAGCTTCTATTTATACATTACAAGTCAACCATTTATCTTTCTGACAATCGCGAATATCAACTGTACAATACAGACACGACTTGAAACCGTGCCACTCCGATGCACAACCAATGTTTGTTTCGCCCACGCCATTTTTTGTAGTAGGCCTATACATAATATGCTATGAAGTTTCTACGGTCAAGGGAGCAATACAGTATAAGATATAATATACTGGAGAAATTTCGCTCTTTCATTAAGAGTTCATGTTTCGATGTTTTCCCCGCACGGCTCGGTCACTACTGTGTTGATGAAGAAATCTAGTGCTGTTTCCTTGTTCCTCGTTGCTGATTAAGCGTCAAGATGAAAGATGAGATGAGAATTTTAACATTGATTATAGAGGACTAAGATATTTTATTTGGAATTTTTTCCAGCACAAGTTGCTCCAAAGGTTCAATTGCCTTGCAGGAGATAGCCTTCAATTCTTTGCAGCAAATATTCTACAGTAACATGACTGATGCGGAATTTCTCCTTGAAAACGAAGTCCGTAAATTTCAGTGAGATTCTTTCTCTATCTAAAAAAACATGGTAACCTCAAAAGTTTGGTGCTTTTCAGTCGGTCAACACGAATGTACCCAAAAAGAGCTGGGTTGTGCCCTAATCCTGAAATAAATTACATGAGATTAATAAATACTCTAGTGTGTATTTGGGTACATTCGTGTTGACCGACTGAAAAGCACCAAACTTTTGTTTACTTAGGCAACACTGAAAAATGGCTTCAAATCTCACAATGGTAACCTCACTTGCACTACGGTATGTCTTCATCACTTAAACTCTCGACTACTGCCGCTGTTTTCCATTCCAACAATTCTAGCAACACTAGTATTGTAGGCTATTATTTATGTAACGGGAAACTTCCAAATTGCGCACCGCAATACGAAAAGATAGGTTATGGTAATAATCGAAACTGGTAACACATTTGTCAGGTTTCTTTCTACGTGATAGCTTAACAACTTTTTGAAACAGATTCACGACAATTTACAAAATTGTCGCGATATATTTGTGAAATTGTCAAGCTTTGAGAAACGGAAACTAGTCGAACTTTTGAATTGTCGGACATTTTATGTTATCTGACATTTATGTTGTGTTTTATGAAGTAGGCCCCAGACGAAAACATTTTGCACTATGAGACAAAAGGCAGGCATTTGACATAAAAGCCATATAAATCTACAGTGAGGGCCCTCTCTATAGAACGGAACCTGGCAGAAGCCGTGCGGCGTACAGGTCGCAATGAGTCACTGCTAGATTTATAGTCTGTACCGATTACAACAGTGGGTTGGGAAGTCCCGGATGCTGTCATGGCATTCATTACATGCGCAGCTGGGAAGATACCTTAGTTGTGATAATTGACTTCTTGTGAAGTAAACTACTGTTGCCTATCCCGTTAACATGGTTAGGTATAGAACAAAACATCGAATTTTCCTAGTGGAAACTTATCTTCTGAAGAAGAAGTCTTACAGTAAATGTGTTCGTGAATTTCAGCGCCGTGCGATTTTTACTTGTGGGGGAATCTCAAGTAAAAGGTATACAGAAACAACCCGCGTACTCAGGACGCTCTCGAGAACGAAATAACTGCACTGATACGAAATATCAGTCAGGATGAATAACAGCCAAAACTTCCTACGTCGGCGCAACGTGTGTCTAGAAAATAAAAAGACAGCATCTCCAGCAATAACTCTGAAATTCTTGAAGTAATAATGATTATTAAATACATTAAAACGTGTAAATGCGGCTAGCCACTGTGCCCCGGCCGTCACCCAGAGCCTGCGATGCTCCGTTCTATAGGGAAGGCTCTTACTCTATTTGGCTACGAAAATTAACCCATTCAATCTAATACGGGAAGTTGTTGTTGGGAAGAATGTACAATGCACCAAATTCCGAATAAATCAAGGCAGTGCTATAGGGTCCAAAATCATGTTCATAAGCTGGGTATGGCATGTAATAGTGGTTAATTAAGCCGTTTCAAATGCCAGAGATTGGTCCATAGTAGTTGAGAATTTCCCATGATCAATTAGCATAGCCTACTCTGATTTAATGTTAGGCAATTCATAGCCCATTCTGATAATTAATCAGCCACATTAGTCATACGCCCCATACATAGTAGCCATTTAGTTTCCTCAGAGTAGAACCAATTGACATGGCATCCACATACTCGCTGGATATCGAGTCAGTCCGCAACGGACTGTGCTGCTGCTAATACCGTAATGATAATTGTTGTTTTAAAGGACCTAACATCCGGGTCATTGGCCGCTAAAGGTTTGGGTAACTGAAAATGATGAAATGAAGAACTACAACTAACTACTAAACTTACAACTAACGGACTAGAAGAAAAAGACCCCCCCAGGGGATAAAAGACCGGGAAAAGAAACGCCCTCAACTTTCAAAGAATGAGGACTGAATAACTTGAAAAGAAGTAGATCCAGGAAAGGGAAAGAGGAGTAGGTCCGCCCCAGAATCACTGGAAAAAGAAGAGAAACTTGGACCCAGCTCAGGAGTCCCTCGGGATCGCCGACTCCCGAACTCACCAGCCGTGAGCCCTTGAGAGTGTAGCACTATACAGAGTGCACCATAAGTGGTGGGGCTACATACACTCAACCTCCTTTAGGGCTTTGTGCAGAAGGCAGGAGATACCCCTCGAAGAACGAGGGATCAGGAAAGATGAATCCTGGGTCAATTATAGCGGGAAAATGAAAGACTTCCTAGGACTCTGATACCCTAATACCGTCGGGGTCGGAAGAGAACAAGAGTTGACCAAGGAAGGTCGATGAGACAAGCGACAGAAGAGCCCAGCACAAGTGGAAGCAATTCTGGACTCAGCTGGGGTTTCGTGGTCGCCAACCCACATCCCACTAGACGTAAGCCCCTGGGGGAGAGACAGTGCTGCCGGCAGGTCTTTCTAGCAACCAGATAAGTATTCTACAGTGTTTAGCTGTATCAAGGTGTTGGCATGCCTTCACAACATAGAGCTCCACGCTCCAGACAAAGGCTTTCAAAAATTACTTTCTAATACAGTACCTAAATCTATATTTCATGTCAACAGATTTCTTTTCTCTAGAAATACTTTCTTTGCCTGAGCCAACCTGCTTTTTTATATCCTCTTCGCTTCATCCATCACAAGATATTTTGCTTCCTAAGTAGCAGAAGTTTCGTACTTCCATTTGCTTTTTACCTGTCAATTTGACGTCAATAGAATGATCAACGTTCACGATACGGTCATAAAAATGGTAAAAGAAATGCCCGAGGATTTATGAACCCAAAGGGAAAAAATATATAGGGGGAGAACCATAACAAAACGTTTCTGTATGATTGTAGCCTATTTCTAAATAAATTTATTTTTAGGTATTTTTTTCATGCTTAGGGAAATACCCATTGCAATTGGGTACAATCGTTTGACCGACTGAAAACAATTAAATTCGATTACTAAGACAACACTGAAGAATGGCTTCCAACACGATAATTACCCTAAAGATTATATGTGTGATTTTTGTTTGACCAAGAAACAAACTTTTTGAAAATTTGAATCTAACTGCAGAATTTTAGTGTCTCTGCGTGTATATGTTTGTAAAAACAAAAAACAAAAAAAAAAACATACGGGCATTTTAATTATACAATGCAAGTATCAGCCAATTCACTTTGTTTTATTATGGCTTGCCAACATTCATCCCATGCGCACAATCGTGCGCAAATATATATTTGGTAGATTTGCCACCAAATTTATTTTTGCATTACATTTGTTTCTGCATATCGAATGTAGAGAGAGTTACCGAGGCTCCCTTATTTATAACTGCCTGTGTGTTACCTATTGTTACATCATCACAAGACCCATTCTTACTTTTAAAGTGCGCACAATTCCCCCCACTCTCCCTTAATTACGTTTGAAGTTTTACGTACCGGTGGCTTTCAATCTCACATATACCAACCACGTGGGGTCCCGAGAAATAAACCTTCCAAGGACAGCAGTCCTCTGTGAGGATTTCGAAACTCCTGGAGAGGGTGCATGCTTGAATGCTTTATGTCTCCCAAATAGTCCTGCACAGATACTCGTGTATAAATTGCTGTAGCCTTCTGTTACCATATTTTAACTCGCAGTTCATTATTATGGTTTGAGACATTCAAGGAAGAGAGAGAACTGAATTTGAATTGATGTTATTTGTCAAAGAACTGCCAGTGAGGCTGATGAGCCCCTTTATCTATACTAATATAATAAAGCTGGAGAGTTTGTCTGTGTGTTTGTGTCTTTAAACGCGCTAATCTCTGGAACTACCAGTCCGATTCGAAATATTCTTTTATTTTATATGATAGCCAGATTCAAGAGGAATAGTTTAGGCTATGTAGTATTAGGCTACACCTCTCAGGTAACCTTAAAGATTGATTTTTGTTCAGTAAGTCGGTAGAACAAGCTCTCCCGATCTGCTCTATCCGCATGCGCTGGCGTTATGGTTAGTGATACGTACACCGTTTCACCGATCTGAACCAAAATGTGTATACTTACCCTTTGGAACCCTGCGAGTAACACTGTCTACGTGAAATTTATGACAGACCAGTCCATTCCCTGCATTTAGGCCCTTTGGCACAAATTACACCTTTTCACCGATCTGAACCAAAATTTGTATACTACCCTTTGGAACCCTGCGAGTAACACTGTTTACATAAAATTTCGGACAGACCACTCCATTCCCTGTATTTAGGCCCTTTGGCACAAATCTACACCGTTTCACCGATCGGAACCAAAATTTGTATACTTACCCTTTGGAGCCCTGCGAGTAACGCTGCCTACATGAAAATTATGACAGACCAGTCCATTCCCTGCATTTAGGCCCTTTGGCACAAATCTACACCTTTTCACCAAAATGTGTATACTTACCCTTTGGAACCCTGAGAGTAACAATGTCTGCTTGAAATTTTGGACAGACTACTCCATTCCCTGCATTTAGGCCCTTCGGCACAAATCTACACCGTTTCACAGATCTGAACCAAATTTTACATACTTACCCTTTGGAACCCGACGAGTAACACTGTCTGCTTGAAATTTTGGACTGACCACTCCATTCCCTTAATTTAAGTCCTTTGGCACAAATCTACACTGTTTCACCGATCTGAACCACATTATTGTATACTTTCCCTTCGGAACCCTCAGGGTGACATAGTCCACTTTAAATTTTGGACAGACCACTCCATTCCCTGCATGTAGGCCCTGTATCACAAATCTACACCGTTTCTCCTAATTGCACCAAATTTACACTTTGAAACCCTGCTGGTAACACTGTCCACTTGATATTTTGGACAACGCTCTCCATTCTCTACATTTAGAATGTATGTATGTCTACCCCTTATTATTCCCGTTTTCCAACGGGGTCGGGGATGAGATGCGATGGAAGTCTTTGTGGCGATGGTTTTTACGGCCGGATGCCCTTCCTGACGCCAACCTCATGAGAGGAGTTAATGAGAGATAAAATGAATGATGGTGAATGAAACTGGGCAAGGATGTGGAAGGAAGCGGCCTTGGCCTGTCGGAAGGTACCGTCCCAGCATTTGCCTGGTGTTGAAAATGGGAAACCACGGAAAACCATTTCAAGGACGGCCGACGGTGGGGCTCGAACCCACGCGTCTACCGAGTCAGCAGAGAGCTTGGCCCCATGACCTAATGCTGCGCGTTAGCCAGCGTAGCCACTACTGTCGGTTCTCTACATTTAGAATAACAGACAAAATAAACTTGAAAACCACGTATTAAGGCCCTAGAACCATTTATGTCCGTAGTAGTGAAACTGGAAGAGTATTTTAATAAGTCTATTGTTGATGGGCAGTTCGAGCTGCATCACGTCACCCCTACCAGTGTTCTGGTGCAGAATTGCGAAAATAGTTGCATCTTGCGCTGTTAATAAATTGCAGTCACGGGGAGTAATTAGTGAAAAAGGATCTCTTAGGCCCCTTAAAACAGTTATCATGAAAATATTATGCCTCTGTATAAGTGCAACGGTGTTGGTGCAGTACACTGAGGTTACCAGCTGCAATAAGCGTTGGTGCTTTCAAATTTACCTTCATTTATTCCGAACCGTATCGTTGAGCGCTATGTGGCAAGAAATGATTAGATACTATTGCTACCTCAGTAGCTTGGGACAGCTGAAGTTTTCCAAAGTGCTCTGATTATTTTCCTACGGCGCTATGCGACTAAAGACGACACTATGGCCACTACATTTCTAACATCCAATGAGATACAGGCCCTAGACAGTGTCTTTTATTTCACTTACTCTTTCTAATCATTCTTTTTAAATTTGTTTGTAAATTACATGTGTCAGTGCTGTAGTTACAAAATAGCCGTTTCCATATTCATTATTATCATTATGGGAAAATGAACTGAATGTTACGTCCATTATACTGTACTACTTATCACCCTCACTACTACCACCACCACAAAAAGTTATATTTTTTTTTCTGTTGGTTTAAGTATCATGTGCCAGTTCTGTAGTGTATTCATTATCATCCATAAAACAAATAAATCCACCGGGCGAAGCCGGGCACTACTGCTAGTATAGCATATACAGCACATTGATCTGGTTTAACACGTGACTAAAACCTGGCTTAACAACTAATAAAACAAGTTTTGAATGACGCTTATAACTAAACATATCAATTAGCAAACAATAATAGAAAGAATCTTGTACCTTAACATGTCATATTATTATTATTATTATTATTAATCTTGATTGGTCACATTGGACCACTTGAGTCGTTCCACAATCACTTCTTCTTTGAAGGTAGTACTGCTTGGTTCTTGCGCTCTTTCCAGTACTTTTTCATTCTTTCAGATCAGGATTTTCTCAACTCATCTGAAATCTCCACAGGCTTTCTGTGTGTCATTTCTGTCATATAATAATAATAATAATAATAATAACCTTCTACCTAATTGATCGTTAAATCTAGTATTAAAAGAAATCAAAGCATATACAAGAATACTATAATTCTAATATAAATAAATCATGATGTACATTGGCATTAATATTAAAAATGGAGCACGATAATATTATGCACACATAGTGCAGGAGTGATTTGATTTCCTGAACTACTATGAATTCCACGAAATTTATATCCTGGAAACTAAAAATCAATAGTTTTTAATCCACGCTGTGTGGTGCAGAGAGGTAGGTTTCCAAGGGTTTCCCCACTTATCTATCTTATATATAAAAGTGAAAGTTTGTATACGGGTATGTATGTACTTTATGTGTGTGTTTGTTGTCTATATAAATCTACACCGTTCCACAAATCTCAACCAAATTTAGCATACACATAACTTAGTTCAGGACCCAGAATAAACCGCTGGCTACAAGAATTTTCGATAGTCTTTCTCATTCCCCTGATTTTGGCCTTTTGGTACTCGAGCAAAGGCTAATCAAGTCAGAAAATAAGCTAATGAAGGAATGACATGACCGTCTCCAGGGCAACTGTAGCTCATGCGGCGCAACGTTACAACGGCTGGAGATATCATCACGAAACTTAGTATTAAGATTAAATGAGCTTAAAATATTCTGTTTTTAATTGATTTAGAGGCTTTGCGACATCATGGTCATATAGCCCCATGAACTTGAGTGTGCATGACTTTTTTCTGGTAACCTATGTTACTGTGATGACTGTAGTAGTGTGTGTATTTGTAATTCAGATGAGGATTGGAAAGGAGGTTGCTGTGGCCCTCAGAAACTCTCCCGGTATTTGCTTCGAGTAGAAGTGGGAAACCACGGAAAACAACTTCCAAGTTTTGCTTCGGGAGGCGCAGTGTACCCCATTCCAGCTCTCAGATCAGAATTAAAATTTCATGCCAGAGCCGGGATTCAAACTCGGACTTCCAAGGCGACAACCGAAAATGTTAGCCGCTAATCCACGTGGTCGTCTAAATGATTTTGCATTTTATGTGTAATTTTATTTCATTTTTATTGTCTTTAGGGCACCGAAACCAATGGACATTTTGGGTCTAATTTTATAATCTTGATGCAGCTGCTGTTACAGGAGATTTTGAATCTTTGCCTTATGACGGAAGGTATCACGCGCAATATATTGTATTGTAGTGTTATACTCTTCGTTAAGGTGTGTTCTACTATAGTCTACTAGTGATATGTTGACGTTTATGTTTTATTAAACCTCATGTCTTTATGCTGCATTTTTAAAAATTGTTGACAGTGTTAACCTGCACCGGCTGTCTTGATAACATGTTAATAACATAATTAAACGACGAATATATATTATCATGCGATTTTTTTTGACTGATAAGGACCAAACAGTAAGTAATGATACTTTGGTTTAAGAATAGCGGACATTATAAAGTTCGATTCTGTTCGTTCACACGTTTGTCTCCTATATTTATATACTAGCTGAAGTACCCGTGCTTCGCTACGCGTTATAAATAAATTAAAATGTGAGGGTGACAGTTAAAACAGGGGATAGGCGAGGTGCTGCGCAGAGGGAGATTAAGGATGGAACATTTTGTCCAACTACACCGCTCGCCGTTGACCGTGTTTTATAGCACAAATTTAGGTTTTACTCGATAACCGTTGGAGTTACCTTTCGGATAGAAAATGTAATTTTAAACCTCGTATATGCCATCAAAAGTTTGCTATTTCTTAGCGATCTCTTTTTATTTGAAATGGAAATATGAAAGTTTGAAACCAAAGGCTGTAGTGACGTCACTAAAATGGTCGCCATCTTTAAATAGAGCAAAGTATTGAAATCAAAAGTAGCCTATATGTTAACCAGGTAAATCAGCTACTTCCATGTAAAATTCATGTAAATCGGACCAGTGGTACTTGCGTGATTGAGTAATACACAGACACACACCATCTCATTTTTAGTCTCGCTTCGCTCGCGTCATAGTCGTGTCATATTGTTATTCAATGAAATGCAGGTTTAACTCCGTTAACACCCCTTTAGAACCTGAATATCCAAAATCCCTCCTTAGTAGACGTTTTCGACATACAACAAACATATCTCCAAAATATAATTCTTCTAACTTTAATAGTTTTGGTTGGTCGATGAGAGTGAACATCCAAAAATCCTTCCTTAGTGGACGATTTTCTTCCAGAATTTCACCCCTCCCCATAGGCCCCTTAAATTGGATTTATGAAAAAACGGCCGAACACCTATTTATTTTATTTATTTATTTATTTATTTATTTATTTTTAAGCTGATTGATTTCTTCCGAGTTTCAAACTCCTCGCCTATGTCGTTTAAGAGATACACGCTCCGTTAGGAATCTGTCAACCCCCACTTTTCACCCCTTTCACCTCATAATATACACCATATCGATAAACCCTTAAACATATGTCTGCTTATTCTTAATGATGAGTTTATATGCCGAGTATCCCATCCCCAAGGAAACCAATCGGGAGATATTGTTATTCAATTAAATGCAAGTCTACCCCCTTAATACCCCCTTTAGAATCTGAGTATCCAAAAATCCTTCCTTAGTGGACGTTATCGACATACAACGAACATAGCCCCAAAATGTCATGTTTCTAACTTCAATAATTTTGGCTGGGCGATGATGAGTGAGTAAGTCAGGACATTTTCTTTCATTTATTTTTCAGAATTTCACCCCTTTCATGAACCCCTTAAATTGGATTTATGAAAAACAAACTGTCGAACACCTATTTACTTATTAGCCTACTTTCGATTTTTGCAAAAAATGAAAGTAGACTTATGAGATCAACACAGGGCGAAAAAAGTGTGTCTGTCTGTGTGTGTGTGTATGTGTGTGTGTGAGTCTGTGTGTGTGTGTGTGTGTGTATGTGTGTGTGTGAGTCTGTGTGTGTGTGTGTGTGTCTGTGTGTGTGAGTGTGTGTACTCTGAATGTCGGTCCCCCCCTATTAATTCGAACACGGTGAAACCGAATTGAACGAAATTTGGTACAGAGGTAGCACTAGTAAAGGACACCTCAGTGTCATACTTTATATCGCCGCCATCTTTACCAAAACAGAATGGCGGCCACTCAAATGTTCAAATCGTAAAATCAAATTACGGCTAAACTAATCATCCGATCTCTACCAAATTTGGTGACAACATACCTTTATATAGGACGCGTCTTTCACCCAAAATTCAAGGTCATCGGCCATGCCATTTCAGGATGGCGGCCGTGTGAATTATGCAACCATTTTAATAAATAGCTTAAGACCCACCAATTCCGATTATCGAGCCTAGGGGGGTTTAAGCTATCCTGAAGGTCGTGATCCGTTATTTATTATAATTTAATATTATAATATTATACAGTATGAGTGGCTTAAAAGAGCTGAGCCGTTTGTGTCACACGACAAGATGGCAGCTGTCCTCATGTGCCTGTCTTATATTTCAGTAGTTTTAGTATGTTGTATGTGATATACCGTACTGATACAATAATATAAACTTTGTATGAAATGATCTTTAATGAAGATGTACTGCAGTGAAGAAATCGTTTATTTAAAGTCATTATTTGCCAACAGTTTGTATCTAATATGTCAGTTAAGAACACCTGACGTCATGGATACGGTTAGCTCTGGGCTAGCATGTTAGTCTGACACGCAGTTGACTGGGGATCGAATACTGCTACAATTAGTTTTTTTTTTTTCTTGAATTCTTTTACAAATGATGTGCACGAGCTTTTCCCACAGATACTGAATAAAATGTCATTTAGCTCAAAGGAGAGGATAAAGTATACACTCGTATATTAATAAAATCACAGTCCCAGCATCGCACATAAACAGAAGACATTAGAAAAAGGAGAATAGAAGAACTAGATACACGTTGTCATTAACCACAGCCTTCTTAATGCCTCTGTACGGTGCTGTCCTCTTGTGGGTTATGTGGGTAATATTGTTCCAAACATAACGCTGTGTAAATGCCTGAGCTGGCCTCCTGAAGTATGGCAATTTTGTAATACTGGTAGTTCAACTATTAGCCACGATCGCGCTCCGAATACCTTTAAACACTGCCAGCTGGATCGCCTCCCTCTTGGCTACTTTAAACTGCCTACTCATTCAACACCCATAGAACACTGCCATCGTAGTACATTACGATGGCAGTGCATAGGCGTACAAGATAAAGATTAATTCACTGATAGGTCGCAGCACCACCTACTGTGATTGGGGCGGAAGATGATTGGGGCGGAAGATTCTTAATTTTGCAGGCTGGCTTAATATAGAGATTAACGGACGTGAATGCATTACAATAAGTTAGTAGTTTTGTTATTCAATCATCATAAAGTATATAATATTGATCTTGACACTTACTGGCTTATTATCAATATAAAATAAAACAAACAATACATTGTGGTTGGGGTGATTGTTTTAGGGATGAGGACAAAGAGTCATAAAGATACCCATACATTTAGGAGAAAGTAGGCTATATGTTCTTTGCTGAACATCTTGTTTTTGAGCTGTTCTTCCCCCCTGAGTTTGATGAGTGAGTGAGTTAGGACACTTTCTTTCCTGTTTTTCCCCCAGAATTTCACCCCTCTCCAAGGGCCCCTTAAATTGGATTTATGAAAAAACGGTCGAACACCTATTTACTTATATTTTAAGCTGTTTTTTTCCCGCCGAATTTCAAACTTCTCGCCTATGTCGTTTAAGAGATACACGCTCCGTTAAGAATCCCTCAACCCCCAATTTTCACCCCTTTCACCTCATAATATACACCACATCTATAAACCCTTAGACATGTCTGATTATTGTTAATTATTACTTTATATACCGAATATCACATCCCCAAAGAAACAACTCGTGAGATATCGTTATTCAATGAAATGCACGTTTACGCCCTTAACACCTCTTTTAAATCCGAATAAACAAAAATCATTCCTTAGTTGACGTTTTCGACATACAGCGAACATATTCCCAAAGTTTCATGTTTCCAACTTTAATAGTTTTCGCTGAGCGTGATGAGTGAGTGAGTCAGACAGGACATTTTCTTTCAATTATTTTTACCAGAATTTCACCACTCCCCATGGGCCCCTTAAATTGGATTGATGAAAAATCGCTTGAGCACCTATTAACTTATTTTTTAAGCTGTCTTTTTCCCCTGAGTTTGATGAGTGAGTTGGTCAGTCAGTTAGGACACTTTCTCTCCTTTTTCCCCCAGAATTTCACCACACCCCATTGGCCCCTTAAATTAATTTATGAAAAAAAAAACGGTTGAACACCGATTTATTTATTTTTAAGCAGATTTTTTTTCGCTGAGTTTCTAATTTCTCGCCTATGTCGTTTAAGAGATAGTCCTACACGCTCCGTTAGGAATCCTTCAAACCCCACTTTTCACCCCTTTCACCTCATAATAATACACCACATCGAAAACCCCTTAGACACATGTCTGCTTATTAGCCTACTTTCGATTTTTGCAAAAAATGAAAGTAGACTTATGAGATCAACACAGGGCGAAAAATTGTGTGTCTGTCTGTGTGTATGTGTGTGTGAGTCTGTGTGTGTGTGTGTGTGTGTGTGAGTGAGTGAGTGTACTCTGAATGTCTGTCCCCCCCTATCAATTCGAACACGGTGAAACCGAATTGAACGAAATTTGGTACAGAGGTAGCTCTAGCATAGGGCACCTCAGTGCCATACTTTATATCGCCGCCATCTTTACCAAAACTGAATGGTGGCCACTCAAACGTTCAAAACGTAAACTCAAATTACGGCTAAACTAATCATCCGATCTCTACCAAATTCGGTGACAACATACCTTTATATAGGACGCGTCTTTCACCCAAACTTCAAGGTCATCGGCCTTGCCATTTCAGGATGGTGGCCGTGTGAATTATGCAACCATTATAATCAATAGCTTAAGACCCACCAATTCAGATTATCAAGCCTAGGGTGGTTTAAGCTATCCTGAAGGTCGTGATCCGTTATTTATTATAATTTAATATTATAATATTATTCTGTATGACTGGCTTAAAAGAGCTGAGCTGTATCTGCCACACGACAAGATGGCAGCTGTCCTCATGAGCCTGTCTTATATTTCAGTAGTTTTAGTATGTTGTATGCGATATACCCTACTAATACAATAATATAAACTTTGTATGAAATGATCTATAATGAAGATGTACTGCAGTGAAGAAATAGTTTATTTCAAGTCATTATTTGCCAACAGGTTGAATCTAATATATCAGTTAAGATCGCCATGATGTTACGGATATGTTTAGCTCTGGGCTAGCGTGTTAGCCTGTCACGCAGTTGACTGGGGATCGAATACTGCTACAGTTGACTTTTTTTTCTTGAATTCTTTTACAAATGATGTGCACAAGCTCTTTTCACAGATACTGAATAAAATGTCATTTAGCTCAAAGGGGAGGCTAATGTATACACTCGTTTATTAATAAAATCACAGTCCCAGCATTGCACATAAACAGAAGACATTACGAAAAGGAGAATAGAAGAATTAGATACACGTTGTTACCAACCACAGCCTTCTTAATGTCTCTGTACGGTGCTGTCCTCTTGTGGGTTATGTGGGTAGTATTGTTCCAAATATACCGCTGTGTCAATACCTGGCCTCCTAAAGTATGGCAATTTTGTAATACTGGTAGTTCGACTATTAGCCACGATCGCGCTCCGATTACCTTTAACCCTTTGGGGTCCAATTGATTTCCCGCCAGCATCCTGCACAGGTCCAATTTAACATTAGGCAAGTATGGGAAGGAAATACTCACATAAGTAAAAAGCTGAATTTTTACATTAAAATATGAACAGCAAATGTATTTATTATCAGTCAAGTTAACTAAATTATCAGCGATATTTTTTCAAAGTATGGTACTTCCGGAAGCATTTGTTTGAGTGTAGTCCTGGGTTCCCTGGACAGGTCTCACAATAAAATTATGCCTCCTTTCTGCCACCTTTCACCTTCCTGCCGGAACACACGGCACAGTCCTTGGTTTTCTTGTCCTCACGAGCATCTATGATGTGTAGCTTTCCGTTCAGTCGAATTTCTTCGTCACAGCTGCTTCGTCAGCCACGTTTACGGGCATTTTTGTTCTTAAGGTCCCCAAGAAGCCCCATGATAACTTGGTCCCTGAAAGTCTTATGTTTCACTTCGGGCTTATTTTCTGCCTTTCGTTGCAAATTATATAGGTGAAAACTCTTCAACAAAGCAACCTCTAACATCCAGAAATACAATTTCCTCCACCACTTCAGGCTTTTCACTACAAAGCCGGTCACCTTCATCATAAACTTTCCATTCATCACATCCTACATTGCCGCTTTCATCACTAACTTGCGCCTCAATTTCCTCCTCCTCTCTCAATATATCATTATCACATTCGGGAATACTAATGTCACTATCGGAATCCGTAAACAAATCATCATCATCAATATCGCCATTGTCACATAACTGTTCGTAAATATCATCGGGCTCCATGCGGCTTGTGGACGCCATGTTATTAACAAAAGTAAACACAGCTGTGGCAGTGAGTAAGTATCTCCAAAGAAATACAATTCAGCTTCAAGAAATTAAACAGCAGATGGCAGTAGGTACCAGAAAAAGGCCTAGGCTGTATACTGTGTAAAGCTCGGCGCCATTTTTGCTCCAGCATACGAAATATATAACCTTAAAGTTGTGTCGGACTAGGTCCGACATAGGACCGGAACTGGGAATTAACGATGTCGGACTGAGTCCGACATTGGACCCCAAAGGGTTAATGATAGAACGTACAAGGCACTGCCGGCAGGAAGTTAGGTCCTCATTTGAGTACGTAATTCAATTGCTTATATGAGGACGAAGCGTCCTGCTGGCAGGACCGTTCTTTTTTCCATTATATAGAGGGAAATGTAACGAATCAGCGCATGCAAGTCTGAAGTTGGTAGCTCTGACCGTTCAGTAATGGCGGCGATTATACGTAATGGTGACTGTGTTTATGTTTTTGCTACCTATTTCGATGCTCCAAACAGCGGAGATGCATGGAGTCGCTCGTTATTTGCTAGTAATTATGATATCAGTAAATGTCATGGTACTGTAGTTTAAATTACGTGTAGTTGTGCAACTGTGCAGTGGGATATTGACAAAAACACAACTAGGCTTTTTTTAATTTATTTATTCTCGAGTGATGGACGCGCCGTCGCTCATACATTTATTTAGTCTCTGTACTATAAGAAAACACGTTTATACTTTATACGTTTATATATTTTAGAGTCAATATGTTGTTAAGAGACAGTTATTGTATTAGTCAATATGAATCATATTGAATATTTTAGAATATTTACAGACTTTTATTGTTTGCCCAGTACCAGAACTGCAATATTATTACGCTCTGATAACCCAAAGTACTGCCGGAAGGACGCGTCCTGCTGGAAGGCCAGTTCAAACATTTGCCATAAGGGTCCAAAGTCCTGCTGGAAGGACGCACCGCTGTGTACAAAAGTACTTCCGGAAGGTCCTTCTAGCAGGACGAGTGACTGTACGCTCTATCATTAAACACTGCCAGTTGGATCGCCTCCCTCCTGGCTACTTTAAACTGCCTACTCGTTGAACACCCAGAGGCGTACTAGATAAATATGAATTCACTGCTAGGTCGCAGCACCAACCTACTGTGATTGGCGCGGATTTTTTAAGGGGAAGGTACCCAAAACGATAGATCCTTAAGTTTGCAGGCTGGCTTAATATAGAGATTAACGGACGTGAATGCATTACAATAAGTTAGTAGTTTTGTTATTCAATCATCATAAAGTATATAATATTGATTTTGACACTTACTGGCTAATTATCAATATAAAAGAAAACAAACACTACATGGTGGTAGAGGTGGTTTTAGGGATGAGGACAAAGAGTTATAAATATACCCATACATTTAGGAGAAAGTAGGCTATATGTTCTTTGCTGAACATCTTGTTTTTAATGATTAGTTTATATGCCGAGTATCACATCCACAAATGAAACCACTCGTGAGTTATTGTTATTCAATGAAATGCAGGTTTAACCCACTTAAGACCCCTTTAGAACCTGAATATCCAAAAATCCTCCCTTAGTGTACGGTTTTGACATACAACGAACATATCCCCAAAATGCCATGTTTCCAACTTCAATATTTTTGGCTGGGCGATGATGAGTGAGTGAATGAGTCAGGACATTTTCTTTCAATTTTTTTTTTCCTTCAGAATTTCACCCCTCCCGATGAACCCCTTCAATTTGATTGATCATAAAAAAAACTGTCGAAAAGCTATTTACTTACTTTAAAGCAGTTTTTCCCCCTGAGTTTGAAGAGTGAGTGAGTCAGTCAATCAGTTAGGACACTTTCTTTCCTGCCCCCCGAATTTCACCCCTCCCCATGGGCACCTTAAATTGGATTTATGAAAAAACGGTCAAACACATATTTACGTATTTTTATGCTGATTTTTTCCCCGCTGAGTTTCAAACTCCTCGCCTATGTCGTTTAAGAGATACACGCTCCGTTAGGAATCTTTCAACCCCCACTTTTCACCCCTTTCACCTCATAATATACACCACATCGAAAAACCCTCAGAAACGTGTCTTCTTACTTTTTAATGATGAGTTTATATGCCATGTATCACATCCCCCAATGAAACCAATCGGGAGATATTGTTATTCAATGAAATGCAGGTTAACCCCCTTAAGACCCCTTTAGAACCTGTATATCCGAAAATCCTCCCTTAGTAGACGGTTTTGACATACAATGAACATATTCCCAAACTGTCACGTTTCTAACTTCAATAATATTGGCTGGGCGATGATGAGTGAGTGAGTGAGTCAGGGCATTTTCTTTCAATTTTCTTTTTTCAGAATTTCATCCCTCCCCATGAACCCCTTAAATTTGATTTATGAAAAAAACAACTGTCGAACAGCTATTTACTTTAAAGCAGTTTTTCCCACTGAGTTTGATGAGTGAGTCAGTCAGTCAATCAGTTAGGGCACTTTCTTTCCAGTTCCCCCCCCCCCTCCCCCAGAATTTCACCCCTCCCCATGGGCCCCTTAAATTAGATTTATGAAAAAGCGGTCAAACACATATTTACTTATTTTTTATGCTGATTGTTTTCCGCTGAGTTTCAAACTCCTCGCCTATGTCGTTTAAGAGATACACGCTCCGTTAGGAATCTTTCAACCCCCACTTTTCACCCCTTTCACCTCATAATATACACCACATCGAAAAACCCTCAGACACGTGTCTTCTTATTTTTAATGATGAGTTTATATGCCGAGTATCACATCCCCCAATGAAACCAATCGGGAGATATTGCTATTCAATGAAATGCAGGTCTACCCCCTTAACACCCCTTTAGAACCTGAATATCCAAAAATCCCCTCTTAGTGGACATTTGCGTCCCTTGAGGAAGCTGCATTCCAAATTTCATTCCAATCTGTTCGGCGGTTTCTGAGATTTCGTGATGAATGAATGAGTGAGTGAGTGAGTGGTATTTGACAAATATATAGTAGATAGATAGTGTCAAGTCTTTGTTGTTCTAAACTCGGTTGACAGTGCTGTGTGAGCAGTTGAGTAACTAACGGGATTTCAAGCAAAGATCCTCATTTTCTATACCGGTAGTGCAGAGCGCAACTCGCATCCAGTCGGCGTGTCTCGACTTGAGCTATGTTGCCATGGAAATGATCTGCCTTGCCATTCCTTCATGAGTATGTTTTATGATTTGATTAGCCTGTGCTTGAGTGCAAAAGGGCTGAAATCAGTAAAATGAGAAAGACTATCGAAAATTCATGTAGCCAGCGGTTCCTTCTGGGTCCTAAACTATGTGTATGCAAAATTTGTTTGAGATTGGTGGAACGGTGTAGATTTGTATACGAAACAGACCCACCCACCCACCCACCCACATACAGACTTTCACTTTTATATAATAAGATTTATATTAGCTATCTTAGTACTGTACCCAATCGTCATCATATGGAACATGTGTTCGTATCCCAGCTAACTCACGGTCTTTCGAGGTATGGGGCGTTCAACCCACTATACGATCACATATTCAGGATTTGAGTCTGTCAGGTGACTACTCTACTTGAAAGAAACAACATATTCCTAAGTATAACATTTAATGATAGTAAATCATGGCAATACAACATAAAACACCAAAAAAATACTTTACATTTATTTCCCACAACATAAATCAAAATTATCTGTGAGTCTCTTCTCCTCAAAGTTAGTGCTTCACCGCACTCAAGTCTATCCAAAACATCCTATTATTGATACTCTTCGACATTTGCGAGTGTTCATAGTGTTCTTCACGTGGCACAATTTAACACAAACTGGAATATCACAACACAATAAACACAAATTATATTTAAATGACATTAAATCTGCAATTATTAGACATTTATCCGTTTTTACACGGGACATTTACTTTAAATAACATTAATTCATTAGCTTATGCCTTGTTTAATAAGTGTTGTGTCGTGCGAATCGTATTCTTTTCCCATCAATTTCAAACACTGAAGTGGTACACTTTCCCTTCCAAAATACACATAGACATAGATATTTTATAGCTTCACCATACAACGATTTTCTGGGTCTGGTCAAAACATTATCGTTACAAACGTGTCATTTCATTCAATTTACGCTACCCGTATGAATAAATTAATGTGAACTGGGCAAATACACCTTACAAACATGCTTCTATTTATTTGGTGCAGTTAATTCTTCCTCAGAGAATAACTGGGCCAAAAGTTATCCGATTACTCCATTCCAACATTACATGTGTGTGGAAATAATGCATTTAATTCAATTGATATCATCATATCAAGCATATCTTAATTACTTTTCGAAATATCGAGATTCTTCAGTGTCCCACTACAATTTTAAAATAAAAGGATCAGGTCCATTGACTTCCTTTCCGTGCGAACAATGAATTAGTCACGGCTGGCCTCGGCAACATGGCCGCCGGTTTAGTGGACTACCTGCCACTCCCCTTCTGACTTCCCGCAGGGTGAAGTTCATTTACTGGTGCAGCCATGCTAGAGGTACCCTGAATGGGTCGTGTCCTTACGAATTGAGTCAATCTAATTATTTAATACCTACATTTAGAGTATATAATGGGCTCATCTCGGCTCCTAATTAATATTCATGGCAAGGGATGGATCACGAAATAGCTTTGCCGGTCTGTGGTCGACATCAGTGGCTTCTGCGCGCATCTCAAGTGAGTTTCATAGTTCTCTCACTGGTGCAGCATGCATATAACAAAAGGAAATCGACGTTTCCTATACGAAGAACCATTAGTCTTACCTCTAAGGGGCATATCACTTAATATATAGGCTCACCTAGGGTCTCTAACAGTTATCCTGGTGGCAAAAACTCTGCGAACAGTGGATACAGACAGACTCTGTCCCAACTCTGTTGCGAATAACATCGTAGATTCGAAGATTAGCCGACTAGATTCGCCAACGCGCAAGCTATTTTCGGATGACCCCCGCAACTTATTGAAGTAAATCTCTTGATTCTACGTTACATGCTCGCTGAACGCGGCTCAAACAATATTTCTTACAGATGACTCAATTCTTAAAGCACTCACGTCCTCTATGCAATACTCATAAGCCAAAGTTCTACGTAGCTCCAAAACAAGTATAAATTTACTGGCTTACGTTAACTATCTTAATGGCTCTCAAATACAACCCTGTAGAATATACCATAATAAACATTTATTCAACATTTCAATGACACTGAAAAGCTCTCTTTACCTCGATATTTACGTTTCTTCCTTACTGTTTACAATAACACAGTATTCTTACGCTAGACATGACACACTTTGCACGTACTATAGGCCTGACATGCCGATTATTTATTCATTATTGTTACCGACCCCAGATTATTATTGTTATCATTACCGTTACCGTTACTTTCATCAATGTCTTACGCCTAAATGGCAGTAAACAAATCATCATCCAAGCCATATTTTACCAAAATACGAGGGATGTGATCTCGTACATAAATGACTGTTAATTCTTAATCTTAGAGTGATGCTTCGTTGTATGGTGAGCTATTAAATCATATCAACATATTAAATTTGTACTCACTTTCATTTTTGCTGGGTTGGTCCAGCATGCCAGCGACTTGCCTACCATGATGCTTATTTTAAGCCATCATGATCTTATTCACACGACACATTGTATAAACTTTACACATGGTAATTATATTTTTCACTATTGGCATTTTCACTTTGACACAATACACATTCTTTTACCCTATAAACATAAACACTTTTAAAAATCACTGTAATATAATTTTATACACAATTCTCGCACTATTTTCACACATGGATCCTTGATTGGATTCCCACTATCGCCTGACCTCAGAGATGCGATGCAGCTAACTCCTGACAACCGCTGGTCTCCTTGAAAGTCTATCTTGCGTGTGTGTGTTCGACTCCCGTCACCTACAGTTTATATCTCCTCCACTGCAACTTTGTTCAATCCTAGGTCGCGACTACTTGTGACGCCTCCCAGACTCCCGTAACTGTAGTGATCATTACAATGATATGTTATTTTTCCCATGATAACACTTCCTGGTTATGTTCATTGTCTGCAGCAACATCCTAAACTATCCCTACGCTGTACTGATTCTATACTCGCGTATGCCATTGCTTATACGTCTGCTGTAGACTAAATCTTATATGATGCATAATTACTGTTATTAAACTGCCTGATGCGCTCTTCATTGTTAGCGTCAGTACTTTATAAATTCGCGCACTTTCTTGCGTGATCCGGCAGCGTGTTAGCTCACGGGTTGAGTCAAGACGAACTGACTTCCCTGCTAAGCTTCTCCTATATAAAGCTTCCTTATGAAAAGTAGTTCACTGGATGTCCAGGACCGACTCTCTTCTTGATATAATACATTTCCAGACAAAGTGAAGTATGATCCTTGTTTGTCTATGCCTGGAGGTCCCAAAATCACTCGCGTGCAAGCAATCGCTTCGGCCAATTAATTATAATTAATTGCTTCCTTCCACGGCGTCATGACGCTACTCCGGTAGTTCCCCTAGGTTCCTTCACAAATTCTTACTCTGTAGCGGATGAGGTCTGTGCAGAGGTTCCTTTATAGACGCAGGCTTTAATTTAGGCGTGAGAACACTCCTAAATTATCTTTCCTAGAATACATGCATCTGGGTGTAAGTTTCATCTCAATTCATTGCTCCATTTGGCTGTAATTAATTAATTTCTTTGGGCGACCGCCCCCACTCCCTTGTTTCGCCTTGTCGAAAGGGGATTTTCTCGGTCGTTAATCACGCCTTTCAGCTTCCAGCCACGCCGAAAGTAGGACCTTGGCGCCATGTCTTCTCCTCCCATATTCAACTCCGCTTTGTCAAAATGTCAAGCTAGCTCGCTTTCTTACGTTCTGGCCTCTAAAACGTACATAGGCTGGTATTTTCTGCAATAATCCACCTTAAAAACTATGATATTCCCGTTCTAGCCGTGAAATCCTGCCATTATAATTATATGCAGATATAACTCATTGTTCTTCGGGTTCACTGTGGCTGTTCCCCCTCAGATATCAATGATTCGATTCTGTGTAGAATCATAGGCCTGGTCTTCTTTGATAAAGACCCCAGTTTGATGCCAGTCAGCCGTGTCTAATTGGGCACAGTACTTACTGACAAAACTTATTGAATAATGATATAATTGCCATGAGTTCTAATCACTCTCGATTCCGCTACAGAATTTAGAGATTTAAGGATTGAGTTTAGAGAATTTAATTCTTATCTTACGAAATACTTTATGGACTAAGGAAGTCCAATGTGTTCAGAATCTAAATCATATTTGACATTATACTGGGATTATACGTTGCTTAATTTACTTGAACTTGATGTGGATGAGATAATATGCCTGTAAATTATTTTTACAGCAATACTGTTCCTTAATATGCTGCTACGAGTATAGTACACACTGACCTACATACAGAAATGAGTCATTTCTCATTATTCACGTAATTTGTGTGGGATTGTAAATCATAAGTAGGCTATATTTGACTCCACAATGATGACTTTATCTTCCAATCATTGAATAATTTGAATATTATTTCCTATCAAGAAGATAGTTGCAACATTTAAAAAATAATAGAGATAACTATGTAAATGCTGCTATATAAGACGTCTTAATTACCCCATTAAATAACAAATAAACACTATCAGGAAAGTAATTGTGGGACTAAGTTCTCGAGGAATTGTGCATATACATCCCTTTTTTCTATTGTTGTTTGCTCTGCTACGTTATTGTACTCCACAGTACTTTTCGACTAGGTTTACAGCGAGTTAATATTGCACTTGAGTAACATTAGAGTCGAGGAGAACTAGCCTATGTTCTAAACTCACTTAGGGGAAAAATGAATATACTCTGCGATATATATATAATTGCCATGCATTTTTCTATAACATATAAAGACACCTCCAGGGCAACGCCGCCGGGTACAATAGCTAGTAGTAATTAAAAATATACATATGACTGTGAAGCATAGTACAGGGTGTTCGTAAAGTCACCGGACTCTAACTTTGAAAAATCGTAGCTCACGTATCTGACGGAATAAGTTGGCAAGCTTGGCTGTGAGTTGTTATCAGACATGGTTGAATGAGTTGTAGTGCGACTGTTGCCTTGTGCAGAGTGAGTCTTACAAGGTCAAGCGAGCGACAATGCATTTTACGCGCGCACAACTGGTCGTTTTATTGGATGCTTATTTTGAGTGCAAAGGGTATGAGAGATATGTGAAAAAATGGAGACATCGATTTTCTGATGAACCCTCATCAGGTAAATCTTCTTTGTGTGATCTTGTACGCAGGTTTCGTACACAGACTTCAAGGGTGATAGAGAACAATGCGGGAGACCTAAATTAATAACTGACACTTTCCTTCGCGATGTTCGTCACCGCAATAAGAGATCTCCGTGGTAATCTGTAAGCCGTTCGACACAAGAACTTGGAGCTTCAATATGGTCCACACATAACTCACTGAAAGTGGGACATTGTGCAACAATTCGTAACTTGATTGGATGAGCGCTATTACTGGTTCCAGCAAGATGGTGCCACTTGTCATACTGCTAACGCAACCCTGGCATTGTTGCAATTTTTAAAAAAATCGTGTAGCCTAATCTCAAGAAATTTGTGGCCTCCTCGTTCGCCAGATTAAACCTTTCAATTTCTTTTTCTGTGGGGGTATTTAAAATAAAGAGTATTCAGAGATAATCCGCATTCCTTACAAGAACTCAAAGAAGAAATCTCTAAATGTATTGGAGAAATAACACCAGCAACTTTGAAAAAGGGGTCGCAAACATGTTTAAGCGTGTAAATGTGTGCCTGCAAGAAAATGGTGGTCACTTTCAGTATATCTTGTGAACTGGAACTGTAAGAACCCAATGTGCGGAAGACGACTTATTGTTATGTCTGAACATTTATTACTCTCAGCACTTCCAGAATACTTCTACCGGAGTTTAAAAAATATTGTTCTTCGGTTGAAAGTATGTGGATTAATTGGGTGTCATTAGTCATCACTAGATTAGTGTGTATAATACAACGTCAGAAAAAAACAACGAAATATTGAGTCCGGTGACTCTATGTAATGCTTGCCCGTTTTGTCACTAGGTCTCCCATATAATTATCTACAGGAGGGCCAAGTTTATTTTTACATAATAAGTGGCGGGCCGCAAGTTACCTTTTGTGTCCTCTAAATGGTTTAAATCCATTTTTGAAGTTTTTTTTTTGCAAATTTCGTTATAATGTTATTAAATATAGATTTACAATCAACTTACTCCTAATTCGAAAGAATTTAGGGTTATGTAAATTAAAATAATTCTATCACAAGGTTGTAAAATTTTTATTTTTACAAAAAGCAGAATTCTTAACATCAAAGTATATGAAAAATGAAAATCAATACATCGTCAAACTGACCATCAAATCATGTAGTAGCCTAATGCTCATAATGTGTGGCATTGTTTATTTTTCAATAGTCTGTTAATATCAGGTCCAATGTTAGAGATGGCAATGCGCAAGTTTCCCTCCAATAGTGTATCACTTAAATGGGAACGATAGTTTGACTTTATTTGTTTCATCAAAGAAAACGATTGCTAGCATAAGTAGGTACTTCCTATCGACGTAGCCGTTTTCAATGCGTGATCTTTGAGCAATTTCATTTCTTTCGGTGAGTAATTTTTGTAAAATTCTAGGACAATAATGGGAAAAATCTCATCATTCACAATATATATATTCACGTTTTCAATACCGATAGCAGAAAATATTTATCCGCGGGCTGCATAAACTGACTTTGAGGACCGCAAGCGGCCTGCGGGCCGCGGGTTGCACTCCCTCCCCCCTCCCCCCTGATCTACAGGATAAATAAATAAATAAATAAATAAATAAATAAATATGTAAGTAAAAATTAAATATGTAAGCAATTAAGTAAATAAATATAAATAAATCAATAAATGAATCAAGAAAGAAAGGCCATTCCTTAGTATTGGGAGTTGTTTGAGGAACTCGATTTGCAATATTACATCAGAAACACGAGTTTTCATAGACACTTTAGGGGCGTGAGGCATTTCAAGCACGCACCCTCTGCTATGGTTCTGAATCACAGTGAAGGGGGGAGAGGGGGATTATCACCCCAATAACCATCTCCATCTTCTTTTACCATACTATAGTCTACTAATGTGTGGAAGTATTAAAATCTGATCAGCATGCAAGAGTTCTGACAGCTGACGCTGAAATATTTAACTAAGAGAGATACTCTGCCACCACCCCTCCATCTAAAATACGCCAATGATGGGGAGGTTTAGAGTCTGGCCAATATTAGAGCGAGTTCTGACAACTAAAAATGAAATATTGCCTTCGTTTGTTTTAGCTGGTTTTATTTTTCTCTGCACCAATGGAGGTGGTTGATGAATGTGATGGCTAACGACGTTATTGTTTACGATGTAACGGTTATATTTCGACACCGTGTCGGAACTGGACCTTGACAAATACACAAAATGAAGGGAGTGCGATGATAAAGGCGGCTTAGTTTCGTCTCAACTCCATATGTGCCTTACGTTGCTGGCCACATGTGTCTTGGAGACGCTATTTAATTTCCGCCTACTGTCTTGTGATAATATTAATTTCTGTTCTACATTAGTTTCACCTTATTTCATTATCGTTTGATAAATGAAATTTTAATGTAGGTATAAAAAGCGGCTGGTTTGAGAAGGTTGAGGTATGTTGTGGAGCCCTAAAAGTAAACGCGAAGCTAGAATTCCATTAACTTGGCCGGGCCTGAGCGAGGTAGGGGCACATTCCAGCCGCCTGCCTCCCTCCCCCCTTCCCCCTGCCCCTCGCGCTCTGCCCCGTGGGAAAACAGAGGAAGAGCGCCACAAAAAACAGAGTTGAATGGGTCGTCACCTACATTCCAGGGTAATTTAAATCTTTAAGTCACAAGCATAAGGTTTAGCTTACTGAGGATCGTAGATACACATCTCCTGGGTTGGATGTCAACAAGTGAAACCATTTCCCCCCACATTTTCTTAGCGGAACATTGTCAACACGTCGTATGTCAGAGCCAAACTGGTTCTCGAAGAAAAGGAGATGAGGCGGCAGTTTCCAACACTAACCGTAGTACTCCATTGAACAACACAGTGTATGTTCACCCATATGGTGTAATATAGCCGGCCAAGACTCGTATATATCCTTGACAACAGAAACTTTTCTCATCGTAGACCTGCGGACTTTACTGACACTACCTAATACCAGCGCATCAGACAAATTACTAACAACACTAATCAGGGAAAGAAAATACATATCCCCTGACCTCTATGGCACAGGGGCCATGATAGACCGAGCATGGACAAAGTAAAATTTCGAGATGAAACACGTCTTCACAAGATTGGCAGTTCATGGCTTCCAACATCTTATCTGCCACAATACATCCTTTCATGATCCAAATACAGAGTGTGAATGTAAACTATGTAAACAACCGTGAGATCGCTATCGCATAGAATACTGCACCAAAATAGCATTAATTATTATATTTGAATTGCAAACAATGGCCATAGCAGGGTATTTTAATTGAACGCCCGTAGGCTCCCAGCAAGTTCAATTTCAAGTAGTTCCAACTTTGGTTACCAGAGATGCCACTGTCTCTGACACCTAGCGGTGAACGTTGGAACTTGATAAAGCGTTTCTAACCAAATAACCTACAAATTTAGCTACACACTACCAATATTATTTTCGTGGTAGGTTCTTTTACAAGCCATACAAGCCCGCCGGCTTCATTTCCACTCCGAAGGAAGGCATACTGAAGGATTTTAACGCTCTTAACAATCCGACGACTTGGGCCGGGTTTGTACCCGCTATCTTGGGCATAGCAGTTCAGCATGCTACCGACTACGCCACCGAAGCCATTCACATAAATGAACAAAACACTAACAATAACTAATTGTGAATACATAACTAACTAAATGTTTTCACTTGTTGACATCCAAGCCAGATGTGTATCTATGATCCTCAGCAATCTAATAACTAACTAACTAATTAATTAACTTACACTAACTAACTCAAAACACTATCATTAAGTGAATATGCACAGATGTGAGAGTGTTAAAGAGGTATGCAAGTGGGAATTTGACTGCACTATAGCAGGCGTATCGTGTATGTATGAATAAGCGTCGAACTACGGAACATATTGATGTAGATTCATTTAGGGGCTTTGTGACATCGTGGTCATGTAGCCCCGCGTATTTGTAATTGGGGCTAGGAGTCACCCGTGGCCATAATTTAAATACCATCCCGACATTTGCCTGAAGTGAGAAGCCACGGAGAAACACTTCTAGATTGACTGAAGCCTTTTATACTCGTGTGTACTGCGGGACTGTATTCTCAAGAATGACAAGGAGCTGGTGACAGATCATCAGCAAAGAATAGAAATGAACACAAGAGGTTTCATTACGGCGATGCATTGAAACGATCTGTTATAGCTGTTTCATTTAGGGACTAAGGACATTTTGGTCACCAGCTCCGTGTAATAGTGAGGAATCTTTCTGTTAACCAGTATTATTGTTGTGACTGTTAGGGTCTAGGTGCTTCAGGACTTAAAATTTGGAATCATGACATTATTTGCTTACAGATACAATGGCATATCACACCAAATTATTTTAAAGATAGACGGTAGTTGTGTTCGAATCAGTGGCGTAACTACGGTTTGATTCTTGAGTGGAATGCGCTGAGTCAAAATTAGATGGCGGGGAGGGGGGTGAAGGCTGAGACATAATGAGACATCAAGAGAAGCAAATATTCGATCCCGAAGTTTGAAAAATCCCCTTCTATATTTTTTTCGCATTCGATTTAATTAGCGTTTAATATTTTGTATTTGCACTTATCAATGTGCAAGTGCTCGAATATTAACAATGTTGCTGATATTAAATAATTAAGTCCAGCATTCTTCATGAAACCATCTGACCCTCTCTATTCCCCGACATTCTATAAATAGACTATTAATAAACTAGTTTCCAACTAAAATGTAACTTAAAACCGCAATACAACATAAATAGTACATTATGCAACGAGCCTATAATGGCAATAATTAAGACAAGAGTATGTTTATAAAACGAGCGAAGCGAGTTTTATAATTTCCATAGGAGTGTCTTAATTACCATTATAGGTGAGTTGCATACGACTGCTTATGTTCGACGATAATTATAACTTCATTATATGTTCTAACATAAATATTCATAAATATCTGTCGAGATTCTGTCGGTTGATTTCTTCTTCTTCTTGGGAATTGAGTGGGCTCAGCATTTGCTCTCTACCCAATAACGCATTCCAAAGCTTTGAAACATTGTTTATCATGAAGTAGCACCAACAGATAGCGCACAGGTAATCTACTATGGTGTATGGTTATTTTGGTCAAATAACACACAATAGGCTGTAATAAACGCTTTGCAATTAAAATGTATCGCCGAACATAAACAATATTATTCACATTCCAAAATGACACTTATACTCTGATACTGACAGAATGGCCACTGACATGTGGTGTATTTTTTGAAACGGATGAGGAGAGACAATGCCACCCCTCTGTCTAATTGAACAGCTGACCGTTTTGCTCATTCAATACATGTTAAGTTAGGGCAACGAAAAAGAAAAACACACGAGTGAAAATAAATGCTTTCAAATTAGTAGGCTAAGTATAAACTTACACAATCCAATCATTTACCATCATTCCGAACATTGGTTTTACTCAAAATTGAAAACTTCAACAAATTTCATATTTTTATTATTAGGCTCTGGTGGGATTGATCCCCTTGGTCATCTCCCGCAGTTGCGCCACTGTTTAGAAGTCATCTTTATCGCGAGTCATGGAATGCATGTTAAGAGTCTACTGACAACCTTATCGGTGTAGTGAGAAAATTATTATTTTTATTTTACAGATGTTAGAAATACAGAGTAGGCCCTACTATACACAGCGGTAGCTGCACTTGCTAAGGCCCAACGCTAAGTTATGGGCCCAAGCTATCTGTGGACTCAATGCACATGTGGGTTCAAAACCTACGATTGACAATCCTTGAAAAGGTTTTCTTATTTTCAACTCTAGGCAAATGCTGGGACCTTCTAATAGGCCATGGCTTCTTCGTTCCTCGTCCACTGGCATCATCCCTCTTAAAATTATCTCACGAGGTTGGCGTCAGGAAGGGCATCCGGCACTAAATACCACCAGCAGTGTAGAAATACATCCCCGACCCCTTGATTCCCGGTGCGATTTAACGAGGAGAAATGACACGTCCCCTAGTTCGGATTCTACGTAAAGGGGAGATCCCGTGGCTCATGATCGCTAGATTAACGGTGACGTAAAACTACAAGGTTGATGATGATAATGACTATTGTTCCAATGGGTGGAACAGAGAGATCATCTGCCTCAAAAACTACAAGCTTCCTTCAGAGACGAAATAATTATTCCAAATTCTTCTGGTCATTAGTATTTGTTATTTCTTCTTCTAATTATTATCAGTCTATTATTATTAGTCTATTCTTGTTTCGTTTCGGCCAAATAAGGACCACATCATTTCAACTGTTTCCTGTTAGCTTTAAAATCAGTTATTAAAATCTATTATTCCTTCACTAGTAGACGGTGTTGTTCCTTTCTCTCCTTTGTCCACTAATTTTCAGTTATCAGCGTCGGCTTATGTTGGAAACTCCGATGTCGAAGCTGTTCGCGCTCCTGGATATCTTTACATAAGATCTCAATCTCCCTTTGTCTGTTTATCTTGAAGAAAAGTGAAAATGAGGTAAGTTAGGCCTAATCGTGTTGACGCCATTCGTGCCACGTGCTCATCAAACGTAATCCTTCTTTTCCGCATTGCGTCAACAATTTTCTCCATATCTTATTATTATTATAGTGGTGTCATGTGGTGCGAATGGGGAAGGAGACATTACGTAGGAGGTTGATGAACACGGCTATAGAGGGTAAGAGTAGCAGAGCCACTGTAGACCTAAGGTGTTTTGGTTCGATTCAGTTTTCAACGATTTCACGGTGCGAGGTTTAGAAGCAAAGGAGGCCGAAGTTTTAGACCTAAATACTAATATGGGAGTCGCCTCGAATTATTTTAATCATTGTTTTATGATGCCAGGGGCTTGGGAGACAGTGATAATCGGACCCAACCTCCGTGTTGTATTGATAACTCATGTTATTATGGTGTCCGTTCTTGCAGTTTGGGTCTAGTACGGGGAAATACCATTCTAAGTACCAATTTCCAAATTTGTTTCCACGTGGATCAGGATGGAAGCGGTCTGATTTTCACTCGCCTTTTATTAAAGAATGTACAAATTGTTTTTCAACCACGTGGTTCTTAAAACACGTGTTTTTACCAGATTTAGGTACGTCCTTGTTGACTCTGCCATCGGTCATTCCTTTCATCTCGTTTTTATAGTTTCTTTTGTGCTACTTATCCCTTCCCTTCTCTCACACTAAAGCAATTTAGCAAATTCATGAGCCTGTTATTTAAATGTGGTGGCAACAACTTGTAATTAAACCAGGTAACGACATGCTGGATATAGTCGGTTATTTAAGTTATAAGTGGCATAATAGCTTCCAGGTAGAGGTCTTTTTATTTCACTCCGCTCCGGTGCTTGTGAACAACTTTTGGAGGACACTGTACCCATCACAGGTCCTTATTGATTCTCTATTCCGTCCCAATAAACCGTCAGATTTGTTAACAAGAAAGATATAACAATGTTGTCTCGAATACTACACTTTTGTGAGTCAAGCCAGCATGAATTACTGTATTGTGACACAGATTGAGGTTACGCTTGCCTTGTTGATGTTCACCGGTCAGACCAGTGTACGGGTGGTCCCCTAATTGACAAATTGGAGTCTTATTACAGCAGGGATAAGCGTAAATGTCTCACCTCGTGCTTCCATCTGCCACCACCCAGACTGCGCGCGTGCGCATGCAGCCACGAAGGGCCACGAAAGCTGCCGAAGGTGCACGGACATTAAAGACAAGTGCCTGCCACCCAAGATGCAGCGCGTGCTACGGAAGATTGCGGAGTCACACGAAACCTCCCGAATGTTTACAAGAGACAAATGCCTGCCACCCAAGATGCAGCGCGTGCTGCAAAGCGGAAACACACGAAGATAAACGAACCCCACGGAGGCAGGTAGATCGTACAAGACCACTGCAGCGAGAGAAGTGCTCTTCTGAATAACATTAAATCAAGGGACCCTACACCGATAGTTCACACCCGCTTGTTACAAAACAAAAGATGAAAGGAGAAGAAACTTCTTTGTTTGTGAAAGATATTATGACCATTATATTGCAAACAACTACAGTACATATTATCTAGAAAGGCATTTCGGGCAAGGTTTCTTTCTATCGTGCAGTATACAGTCAGGTACCGGTAGCCATCCTCTTGGACGGGTACCTTCTATATCACTTGGTGGACTGCACCTAAGTGGTTCGTGAGGTTAGTGATCTTGAGGTGTCCTGAGATCGACGTGTTACTTTTCCTCGTGGAAATGACGGCGACAGTAGAGATTGTGTGTCTGTTAATGCGCCTACATTGGATTAGGTATACTTTGTGCTATACTGAGGTGTCCGCATGGCGGCGGGATAAATGGGAAACAGGATCCTGTTCGCAATGTGGGACTTTACTGTACCGGTACATGTTTGTTCGCCCCTAGGCCAACTTCTCAAGAGAGCCCCCACCCGCTGCTGAATTAGAGGCGCACGTTTTTCATTAACTCAAACACTAGGTATATCTACCGATATATGTATTGTATTATGACATATAAACAAAACAGATACAAAAATATTGTAGGAATAATTGTACGAGTATTAGAATTTTAAAAGGAGTCTATACTAGACTTATTTACCTACCGTACATGTTTATGTTTATATTTTACTGACATTTGCGTCCTTCTAGTTCGGCATTCGCTTTGATTTTTGAATTTTCGTTTTCTTGCCGGCGGCTGTACCCGAGTCTCTCTTTCTCTTTCCATATCATTGGAGATTCGAACTAAAATATTTTGTCGCAGAAAACATTATTATTGCTCTATTATTATTATTATTATTATTATTATTATTATTATTATTGTGCAAGATATGGACTATGTAAGCTTAAAAAAAGATCATAATTGGTTTTGTTATTGTTCCGTATTGACTAACAATTAGATTAAAATTAGTAGCCTACATGGAATTCCACCTAGTCAATACATATACAAATTCTTTTTTTTTTATAGCGACTGGCTGCGTGGCTCAGCGGTAACGTTCTCGCCTGCTGGGTCCAAGGTTGCAGGTTCGTATCCTGGCGCAGTCAGCTGGCATTTGAGGGTGCGCAAATGTGAGGGAGCCGTGTCAGTAGATTTACTGGCACGTTAAAGATCCCCTTCGGGGCAAAATTCCAGTACCCCGGCGTCTCGAAAATCCAGAGTAGTTAAAAGGGACGAAAAACCAATAATAACATTATTATTCATATTTTCTTATAACAGTGTACAATTGTTTCGAGTAATATTTGTATATACAATTGTACTTTGTTACAAAAATAGAATTTTTATATGTAGACCTATTGACTAGCTGGAATTTTATGTGGCCTACTTATTTTAAACTAGCTTTGGACTACGAAATTACAATCTGCGTCCTGATTATTCGTCCACCCTACCATCCGCGTTTCAAAGTCTGCCATTTTTCCCGTTCAATTTCTTTCCTTTTCTTTTTGGATGTTTCGTGCCATGGCCAAGTTGGCCTACTAGGAAAACCGGTCCTGCCTGTTCGTACTGTGCCTCCTCGTCTTTAAAATCATACAACATGGAAACTAAGAGGTGAAAATAACGAGCATATTTCTTGTTTGGATCCGCGGTAATGTATCGGCTGGTAGTAGCAGCTCATACCAATGTGGTATGCCGCCGGCCAGTAACTTGATACGGAATTCTATCGGGTTCCGGGATGATATCGCGTTGAACGTGAACGTAAAAGATAATGGAAAAAAGAATAAAATTAAGAATGTTAGTATTGAACCCTTGAAAAGAAGCTTATGAGACTCAGTTTCGGGGGGTGTAACAGTCCATATCGTAAGTTGTTGTTAAAGCGCTTCATTAACATGCAGGGTAACATATAACAAAATAACATGCAGGAAAAAGTGAAGCCAGGGTTATAACAAATGAATTTAATAACAAATCAGCTATTTACAATAAGAATTAACAAACAAAACTCCCATAATGACTCCCACTGAATAAATTAAATTTTGCCCAAACTAGGCCAAATCTCAGGAGAGATTATTATTCGGACCAAGTGTCCCAAGAAAAAAATCAACAATAATGACCATGTATGCGCAAGTGCTGTTCTACATGCTTCACGATGAGTACAATTGAATGCATGAATCGTCATCATCCGGAATAAACTTTCAGAAGACGAATCCGCATTACTTAGAGCTAGACAGACGCGGGGAACAACTATACAACACTTAAAACTAAACCGACACTTCCTATACTTAAAATAAACAACACAATAATTTCCGCATAAAATTGGAATCAAGACATGCCGTAGCAAAACATTACTGCCTAAAATTAGGACTTCACACAAATCAACACAAGTAAGTTAGACACGTGACCAACAAAACAAATACACATATGACCGCCGTCATTTTTACAAGTATACTACCACTACACCACACGGGCGTCACACACTAAATTACATGAACTGAGTCATAAACAACATCACTAGGCTCAAAGCCAACATTTACATTATTAACACAATATTCCATCCATACGACATGCAATAATCCGTCACAAACATGGCGAACTCCCCAATTAATTATGGTTCAAAATAACCATCACAAAGAAACAGGTTCGCTAAATGAAAGCTTAAAGGGGCCAGTCGGAAAATAGGACTGCCTAACAAAATAAGTCACCAGGCAAGACGGGCGATTCGTGGAAATCTGCATATCTGTCAACCCACGTGTCAAAATAACCTCGGCCTCCCAAGGCACGGGATCCAGTCTCGAAGAAGCGTGCCCCAAAACACAATAATACGTGTGTGTGTCAGAACAAAATATATCTCAGCATTTCCCCTAGGAAATCCAAGAATCAGCATATGGACAAGGAACAGCGGTCTCCTCAGAGCACCCTGCCTTTCCATCAAAAATACAACAACAACAAAATAGGAGGGCGGTAGGACCTCTACCCCTCTTCACGTAGAATCAAAACACACACCTGACACAATAACACACACAGAATCACACGTATGGGTTTGACAGACCCTGAAATAAAATGACATAAATATATTCCACCTGCTGGCGCCTCCGTTCAATGCCAGTGACTAACGAACCTGAAAAGGACTCAAAAAAAATCTAAAAAAATTAGAACTGAGGTGTTCTACAATTACATCTTAATTTGTTGCGCTGGGCAACCCTAATATGAATAATAACCTGTTCAGCAAACATCTTACATTAATTACCTCCCTTTCCTATCAACAAAATATGAACTTTAATAAAGCACCACTTATCGAATGTAACGGGCTTCGCATTCGCATGGATAAAATCACGTACACACGCCGTGTACATTATATATGACTCCAAAGAAAATAATACACAATAAACAACTTTGGCCACGCGCCAACGTACATTTAAAACATTTAGTGTCGGTACAAGAAAAACACTCTAAAACAAGAAAAGACTAAAATGAACTATTTACAAAGTTCCCCCGCCAATCTAACTACATATTGAATAATCAATTTTTGTACATCACCGTATCAGCTTGCAGAACATATGACTTGCATCTCGGCCCATTTCCCTATGGGAAAATTAGCACTCCATCGTTGTCTTCGTAGAAGCGTTGGACATCACTCCAGCTCCTGACCACACGTCGGACATCTTGGTGTAGTCTCTTTGGAAGAAAAGTTCAATGTTATTATAATTTGACCTGGCTATAATCGCTTGTGAGTTACTAATTTCGCCCACGATAGTCCTATGCGATTAATCAACGAAGACTTTCCCTAGCTCTCGTTTACACACGCACAATACAACACTTGAAAAAATATACAGTAAAAATTTACATGAAATGTACACTTCAAACCCATCGTCACTAGTTTGACACTACAAGTTTTAAATCTGCCTGACTCGCAGTCGTTATTTCGCTCGGTAATCTCTACTGCTCTTGGACCTTCGCTCGCTGAGCGCTAATTGGAATGTTACTCAAGTCTTGCCCCTAAGAGCTGAAAATAGTTGTCTTCAAGATAATATTAGCGTACTTAAAATCACCACGCAAACTGGCGTAAAGTTAGCTCACCAGAGCTCAAACGTTAGACTTCAAAAATATTAGAGCTTTAAAAATCGCTACACAAACTGGCGTGAAGTTAGCTCACCAGAGCTCACAAAGTATTACTTCAAATAATATTTGAGCTTTAAAAATCGCTACACAAACTGGCGTGAAGTTAGCTCACCAGAGCTCAAACGAAAAAGACATCGAATCAGCGTCTCGTCGATCAATTTATTGGAAACTGACAGAGTGAGGAGGAGTGGGGTGACATAAGAAAAATTTTCTAGAGTTTTCATCACACACACACGGGACTAGTGTCAATCTTCATCATTTAATTCAAACGTCTCAGCGCACTCATGCGGAGATAATTCGGATCGGCGGTTCTTTAGATAATCAATTCCGCGCACTTTTTTTTACCAGAGACGCCACCCATCGCGTGGTTTTGGCTTGGTCTCTCCTGATTGGGTGATTCAATCGTAGGTCGGTTGCAAGAAACTCGTGACCGTCCCTTTGATTCCAATTCTGGTGCATGTTGTTACACAATTTGGCCTTGAACTCAGCTTACCCGGCCGTTTTCAAGAATAGCTACCACGCTCTGTTTCTGTGGCAATCATTGCAACACGCTAACTTGCCTTCCTCTTGTCACCATCCATAAGTACTGCCTGGGCCGCAGTAATAATAATAATAAATCATGAATACTTATTTATCGCAGATTAATAAGGGTTCATTTATCCTCAGCAAGGTTTTGAAATTCGAAGCAAGTGATTGATTTGGATTTCAAAAACAATATCCACAGTAGTAACAACAACATCTCTTTGGTACCTCGCTCAGCTGCTCGAGTATACACTCCACTGACCCAATTAGTGTGCGCGCTCCCTGCCGGAATGTCATTCATACGTCTCGGTAGACCTCCCCTTCTCCTCACGTGATTACCACTCCTGTCGTCTCAGCTGCTTATTGTTTACAAACAAAGCGCGCTCTCTCCCCAGGTGCTCCACGGCCACGTACATTTGAGTGTTGGCTCTCAAAATAAAATTCTGCAATAATGATTCTGCACACATAATCCTGCTTATTCATCAAATGGTTCTCTTCTGTAATATGGTTTTAAGTTGGCGCTATTGAAGACAGATTTAGCACCAGTACTCACTTCTTCAAGTCTGTAAGCATTGTTACCCAGAATCTTAATGACACGGAACGGGCCAATAAATTTTGGACAGAATTTTGCAAACACTTTGTTTTTGGGATCAGATATCGGTGGTCTGCGGACAAGCACTAGCTCTTGTTCCTGTAATTCCCGGTGAAACTTCTTTCCTCTGTACCTTCTCAGTCTTCGGTCCGCTTGGTTCCTCATGTGCTCTCTCGTTCGCTGAATTCGCAACTCATGCGCTAATAGTGGATCCCTTGGACATGGAATAATCTTGTCCCAATACCTCTCCAGCAACCTGTTGTGGTGTACAATTAGTGGGACTTGACCGGTCGACTCGTGCTTAGTGGTGTTCCTGCACATCTCAATATCTCCTACTTTGTCAACCCACTTATTATGATCGTTAGGAATCATTACTCTGTAGTACTTGGCAACACAGCGAATCGTTCTCTCGCTCGGATTCCCACAAGGATGACGAATGCTCGAAAATATATGTTTTATCCCCAGGCTCTCTAGACCTTGCCTAAAAACATTGCTCGTGAAATAAGTACCATGGTCTGATAAAATGGATTCCGGCTTCCCAAGCATCGGAATAACTTTGTTCTGAATTCTACTGAGGACTTGTTTTGATGTCGTCTTCTGGATTGGACATAACACTACCATCTTTGAAAATACATCGACACACACCAGAAGGTGTCGGCATCCACGTTTCCCTTTAACCTGAGGGCCAAAACAGTCGATAGCGAGCATCTCGCATGGTTTTTGTGGTAATAGTGGTCTTGGAGGTTGTTTCATAATGAAGTTGTTTGGCTTAGTGCGCTGGCACGCGTCACAAGTTCTTAAAAGTCTCCCCTATCGTAGCTTCTGTCTTATCCGTGCCGATATGTGCTAGGCTCTCGTGGACATGCCACGTCAATCCTCTCTGTAGTGATGCTGGAACTAGGATTCGCAGTTTGGTATGATGCTCATCCACGTACTTATGCAAAAGGTTATTTAAGTAGTGAAATCTCGCTTCTTTAGCACGGGCTTCTCGGTATTCAGGTGAATCTGGTTGTAATTCCTTCCTGTAGAATTTGATCATCATCATCATCCATGAGTCTGCTTCTTGCTCCTTCCGAATTTCCCTTAGTTTCTCCAAAAACTCACGAGCCTTAGGTGTTAGCGTTATATGGTGAACTTCCGCCGTTACCTCGTTCTCATCTTCAGGATTCCTGCTCAAAGCATCTGGTATGACGTTCATCCTTCCAGGGCAATGCTCTATTGTAATGTCAAACTGCTGTATGTAGATGGACCAACGCGTAACTCTCTCACTTGCCATTGTCGTCTTGAATAGAAATGTCAGTGCATGGTGGTCGGTTCTGACAATAATGGCATAACCGAAAATCATCTTGCGCCATTGTTGGAGAGAATATAAAATCTCTAGCAGCTCAAGCTCCGTCACAGTGTAGTTCCTCTCGTGCTTCCTCAATTTACGACTCGTAAATGCCATATATGATCTCTTCTTGGGTTCTTCAGCGTCCTCTTGGTACAGCATAGCACCAATTCCAATCAATGAAGCATCTGCTTGAATAATAAATTTCTTCTCGAATTCCGGATACCCTAGCTTTACACAGTTTTCCAGTAAGTCTTTCGTAGCTCTAAAGGACCTGTCGCACTCCTCATTCCACAACCATCGATTTGCCTTCATTAACATCTCTTGCATAGGTGCTACTGTTTCCGTGTATCCAGGACAATTCTCTTTGAAGAGACCTGTCACTCCCAAAAACGCTCTTACATGTTTGACTTTAGTTGGTGTGGGAAATTTCTTGATTGCATCAATTTTCGCTGGATTAGGTCTCACGCCCTCAACATCAATTATATGACCCAAATACAGAATCTCGCTCTGGCAAAAGTGTGATTTCTTTAGATTAATTTTGAAGTTCATGGTTCTCAAGTTATCCAGAAGTTTATTTAAGTTTACCAAGTGTTCCTCCATTGTTTCAGATGCAATTAATATGTCGTCAACATATCTCGTAGTGAAGCTCTTGACCTCCTCAGTCAGATTCCTATCTAGTGCTCTTATCAGTGCACATCCAGCTGTTTTTACGCCAAAGGGCATCCGAGACCAGATATAACTTTGGTTATCGAATAAAAATCCCGTCAATAGTTGGGATTTTTCTTCAAGATCAAGATGGTGGAAACTATTTGTCAAGTCGACACTCGAATAAATCTTCTTCCCACGGAAGCCCTTCAAAACATCCTTGATCCTAGGTGCTTGGCCATGCTCAACTAGCAGTTTACTGTTCAAAACTCGCGCGTCTAGGCATAACCTAATTGATCCATTTGGCTTGGCCACAGCCAATATTGTGTTTAGGTACGGGGTTGCTGCTTTCCTTATCATGCCGGTATCTGATAAATTATTAATGATGTCCTTCACCTGAGCAAAATGTTTCTCTGGGATCGGGTACAATTTACTTTTAAATGGGGTCCAGTCAGTAACTTGCATGGCATATTGGAAATTCAAAACTTTTCCAGGGATGGTGTCGAAAGGTCCTTTATGAAATCTCAAAATTTCTTTCAGTTTTCTTCTATCAGGTTCCCCTACTATAGCCTCCTTAAGCCGCTCCTGAAGTAGAATTTCAAATTTGGTTCCGCTAATTGCTTCTTCCGCCAAATGTACCCAAAGTTCCTGCGAAATATCTCGGCTGTCAATTTCAACCACTGCTGTCTGGCTTACTCGTTCCTCCGTCAAGTTCTTATCTCTGATCACCTCATTAGTGCATTCTTCAATGACCCAAGTATTCGCCTCTCTCTCTAGTGGACTCTCCTCCATGTTTAAACCCACGTGATTCAACCCCTCAACTTGCTTGAAACTTACAGTGATGTTATGTAAGTCAATTACAGCATGAAAATCACACATAAAGTTGGCTCCCAAAATGATGTTATAATTCATCTTCGGTATGACAATGAATGTTTGCGAAAATGTGTGGTTCAGTATTTCCAGATCTAAATATGCTTGCTGCTTACAACTTATGGTCTTGTCAGGAATGACCCCTCTGACTTTCATTAACGGGACAGGCATAATTGGAACAGTTTGTTTACTTCTGATTTCTTTTAACAATACCTCTGTGACTAGGCTCACCTGGCTACCTGTGTCAATTAAGCATCTCACCCTCATACCTCCAATATGTGCGTAAATAATCGGCAATTGTCTGATAACATTTTCTCGGTCCTTCACCACTTCCTCCAGGCAATCGTCCGGGAATGCTACCCACTCTTCTATATTAGCAACAATCAGCTCTTCCCGCTCCCTGGCGTCCTCCATTTTCAGGCTATCAGGTTTTGGTTAATTTGTTTTTTTTTTAAATCCCGGGACCCATTTGTCGAGTTCCGCCGGTTGTCATCGCGCCTCTCTTGCTGCCGTAATAAACTTTCCGCCCCCTCTCCTTGGTGATTATCCGGGCTCTGTCTATTCACCATTGCGCGCCCCCACTTTTCTTTCTCCGTCTCTTCGGCGTTTAACTGATCTAAATACTTCTGCGATTCGACGTACCGCTCATCCCAATTGTTGCGATAGTCTCCCCGATTTTCTTGGCGATAGTTCCTCGTGTTATTCCACCTGCCATCTCCATTCCTTTGGTAAGGTCTACCCTGCCTTTGGTTTCCCCTCCAATTGGTGTATTCCCGCTGGTACGTCCATTGATTTTGCTGGTTTTGATTGTTTTGGTTATTGTTATCTCGGCGATTCTGAAAATTTCGATTATTCTGGTTGAATTGATTTCGGCCATCATAGTCTTGCCGTCTCGGTGTAAACTGCGTTCCCGTAGATTGGGTTTTTATTTGGTTCCCCTGGTTGTGACTAGTTTGGTGTCCCTGAACCACTTTTGCCGTGTTGACACATTCCATGTTTCTCCTCCCTGTCTGTGGACTAACCATACTTGTCTCGTCTAAATGGCGGAGTAACTCTTCAGCCTGCACTGCGGTCTTAATATTTCCGGCTACTAACAGCTGTTGAATGTTCATAGGGAGTTGTTTCCCGAAGGTTAGAACCATGTTTTGTTCACTAGGGGGTCGTCAAAATCGCGGAATTTAACCAGCTGTTGGCTAAAGAATTCTGAAAATCTAGTCGGATGCGTGCTGTGATATTTTCTAGTGTACAGATCCATTCTTAATCCCTGCTGCAAAGAAGGACTCCAGAACTTCTTTAAGAACGCTTCTCTGAATTGTGCCATGTCGGTGAATGTATATTTAAAGCTCAAGAACCAGATTAAGCTTGGGCCTTCTAAAAACTTCTCTACGAGTCGCAACTGTTTGGCGGGACTGATATGTTGATAATTAAAATAGTCATCCAACTGACGTAAAAAAGCTTTGGGAGTGGTTCCTGTGTGCTCCCTGAATTTATCGGGTTTGAAATCATTCCCCCTAATGACCTGAATTACTTGGGCAGGTGCCAAGTCGGGTTGGGGTGTGGATGTCTCTCCCCTGTACTGTTGGAATGCGTTGTTCGTTAATTTAGAACTTTGACCTCGGCTGTTATCCTCAGCCAACTTCAAGCCCACTGGACTTCCAATGCTTCCCTGCTTGCCTACTACATTTTCTGCCGAAAATAATGTTGCATTCTCTAATGATCTGATTTCATTTTTAATTATGAGATCTGTGTGTTCTTGGAGTTTGGATTTTACGTTTTCCTCCAAGGCCTGTACTCTCGAGTTGTATTCACCTAAGCGCTTTAAAATTGTCAGCCTGTCTTCTTTCGTTTCGTTGACCTGCTGCTCCCAATCTCTTCGGATCCTATTCTTCATACTGCTAAATTTTTCTTCGTTCCTTTCCTGACTCTTCTCCAGCTGTTCCCCTATTTCTTGTATCTGCTGCTGTGTTTTGACTAATTGTTCTCCAACCTCTTCCCTTATTACCTCTTGTGTTTTAACTAATTGTTCTCCAACCTCTTCTCTTATGACCTGCTGAGTTTTACTTAATTGGTCTTCCAAATTTTCACGCAAGTGCATACGTTCTGTTTCGGTCTTGATCTCAAGTTTATCGATTTCCTTTATTAATTCAAGTACGTTGCTGTCGACTGAATTAATTTGTTGCTGTAATTTATCCTGTGTGCTCATTATTCCGGCTGTGTTATTGACGCATGCCGCCTCGATTTGCTTTAATTTATCGCCCACCATTTCATCAAATTGTATGAGTTTATTGTCAAATTTCGACTCCAACTTTTTAATTTCACCTAATTGTTTGACGTTATTCTCCGCGACCTCATCTGCCAGTTTCTCTACTTCCCTAACACTTTGATTTATGTCGTGAGTGATCTTTTCTAATTGCTCTGTTTGTGTTACCGCCTGTTCTGATAGTTTGTGATTCAATTCGTTTAATTGTTTATCAGTGTCCAATTTTTGGACCTGTAATTGGACCGTAATGTTACCGTTCATGTCGTGTAACTGCTTTTCACTGTCTAACTTCTGAGCCTGTACTTGGACCGTAATGTCATTTAACTGTTTATTTAATTGTTTATCATTGTCTTCGCTTATTTCCTCCTTCATGTTTTTTAACTGTTCTTCCGTTTTCGCGGACATCTGCACTAACTGTTTATCATTATGCTCGCTCTGAATTTTCAACTGTTCTTCCGTTTTCGCGGACATTTGCATCGACATCTGCTCTAACAATCCCTTAATTTCTTCAACACTCGCCATTGCACAATACACAAATATAACCAGAGAAAAACAGGGTCATGCACCGAGATTTCAGTCATACGCACGCATACATGTCATAATATTTAAATATTACTGATTCTAATTTAATAAAAATTTCAGTAATCAAAATTTACTGAATAAATTACTCTTATTTCCAAACAACAAAATAACTCCCTAGTGATCTGCTTTTAAATTCCTAACCAACAGAATTTACGAACAACACTAATTAACCGAAGTTAATTAAATGTCAAATATAAGGCAACACCTTCCTGCTTTGACTGAGTTCAATAATATGCAAATTTTCTAATTTTAATGCCGGGCGCCAGAACAAGTTTATAACAAATACAATATCGAATTCTAACCTTGTTCAATATTTCTAACTTTAGGAACTCAGTGATTTTACTAATGCACATGGCAGTACAACATCGCCTCAATTTACTGAATTTACTTTGCCCGCTTGACCTGGCATTATTTCTCAACGAAATAAATATGAGATCAGCGAAGCAACAACAACAACAGTCCCACTTGGGCAGCCATTTTTGTTTTATGAACCCTTGCAAAGAAGCTTATGAGACTCAGTTTCGGGGGGGTGTAACAGTCCATATCGTAAGTTGTTGTTAAAGCGCTTCATTAACATGCAGGGTAACATATAACAAAATAACATGCAGGAAAAAGTGAAGCCAGGGTTATAACAAATGAATTTAATAACAAATCAGCTATTTACAATAAGAATTAACAAACAAAACTCCCATAATGACTCCCACTGAATAAATTAAATTTTGCCCAAACTAGGCCAAATCTCAGGAGAGATTATTATTCGGACCAAGTGTCCCAAGAAAAAAATCAACAATAATGACCATGTATGCGCGAGTGCTGTTCTACATGCTTCACGATGAGTACAATTGAATGCATGATTCGTCATCATCCGGAATAAACTTTCAGAAGACGAATCCGCATTACTTAGAGCTAGACAGACGCGGGGAACAACTATACAACACTTAAAACTAAACCGACACTTCCTATACTTAAAATAAACAACACAATAATTTCCTCATGAAATTGGAATCAAGACATGCCGTAGCAAAACATTACTGCCTAAAATTAGGACTTCACACAAATCAACACAAGTAAGTTAGACACGTGACCAACAAAACAAATACACATATGACCGCCGTCATTTTTACAAGTATACTACCACTACACCACACGGGCGTCACACACTAAATTACATGAACTGAGTCATAAACAACATCACTAGGCTCAAAGCCAACATTTACATTATTAACACAATATTCCATCCATACGACATGCAATAATCCGTCACAAACATGGCGAACTCCCCAATTAATTATGGTTCAAAATAACCATCACAAAGAAACAGGTTCGCTAAATGAAAGCTTAAAGGGGCCAGTCGGAAAATAGGACTGCCTAACAAAATAAGTCACCAGGCAAGACGGGCGATTCGTGGAAATCTGCATATCTGTCAACCCACGTGTCAAAATAACCTCGGCCTCCCAAGGCACGGGATCCAGTCTCGAAGAAGCGTGCCCCAAAACACAATAATACGTGTGTGTGTCAGAACAAAATATATCTCAGCATTTCCCCTAGGAAATCCAAGAATCAGCATATGGACAAGGAACAGCGGTCTCCTCAGAGCACCCTGCCTTTCCATCAAAAATACAACAACAACAAAATAGGAGGGCGGTAGGACCTCTACCCCTCTTCACGTAGAATCAAAACACACACCTGACACAATAACACACACAGAATCACACGTATGGGTTCGACAGGCCCTGAAATAAAATGACATAAATATATTCCACCTGCTGGCGCCTCCGTTCAATGCCAGTGACTAACGAACCTGAAAAGGACTCAAAAAAAATCTAAAAAAAATAGAACTAAGGTGTTCTACAATTACATCTTAATTTGTTGCGCTGGGCAACCCTAATATGAATAATAACCTGTTCAGCAAACATCTTACATTAATTACCTCCCTTTCCTATCAACAAAATATGAACTTTAATAAAGCACCACTTATCGAATGTAACGGGCTTCGCATTCGCATGGATAAAATCACGTACACACGCCGTGTACATTAAATATGACTCCAAAGAAAATAATACACAATAAACAACTTTGGCCACGCGCCAACGTACATTTAAAACATTTAGTGTCGGTACAAGAAAAACACTCTAAAACAAGAAAAGATTAAAATGAACTATTTACAAAGTTCCCCCGCCAATCTAACTACATATTGAATAATCAATTTTTGTACATCACCGTATCAGCTTGCAGAACATATGACTTGCATCTCGGCCCATTTCCCTATGGGAAAATTAGCACTCCATCGTTGTCTTCGTAGAAGCGTTGGACATCACTCCAGCTCCTGACCACACGTCGGACATCTTGGTGTAGTCTTTTTGGAAGAAAAGTTCAATGTTATTATAATTTGACCTGGCTATAATCGCTTGTGAGTTACTAATTTCGCCCACGATAGTCCTATGCGATTAATCAACGAAGACTTTTCCTAGCTCTCGTTTACACACGCCCAATACAACACTTGAAAAAATATACAGTAAAAATTTACATGAAATGTACACTTCAAACCCATCGTCACTGGTTTGACACTACAAGTTTTAAATCTGCCTGACTCGCAGTCGTTATCTCGCTCGGTAATCTCTACGGCTCTTGGACCTTCGCTGGCTGAGCGCTAATTGGAATGTTACTCAAGTCTTGCCCCTAAGAGCTGAAAATAGTTGTCTTCAAGATAATATTAGAGTACTTAAAATCACCACGCAAACTGGCGTAAAGTTAGCTCACCAGAGCTCAAACGTTAGACTTCAAAAATATTAGAGCTTTAAAAATCGCTACACAAACTGGCGTGAAGTTAGCTCACCAGAGCTCACAAAGTATTACTTCAAATAATATTAGAGCTTTAAAAATCGCTACACAAACTGGCGTGAAGTTAGCTCACCAGAGCTCAAACGAAAAAGACATCGAAACAGCGTCTCGTCGATCAATTTATTGGAAACTGACAGAGTGAGGAGGAGTGGGGTGACATAAGAAAAAAATTATAGAGTTTTCATCACACACACACGGGACTAGTGTCAATCTTCATCATTTAATTCAAACGTCTCAGCGCACTCATGCGGAGATAATTCGGATCGGCGGTTCTTTAGATAATCAATTCCGCGCGCTTTTTACCAGAGACGCCACCCATCGCGTGGTTTTGGTTTGGTCTCTCCTGATTGGGTGATTCAATCGTAGGTCGGTTGCAAGAAACTCGTGACCATCCCTTTATGATTCCAATTCTGGTGCATGTTGTTACACAATTTGGCCTTGAACTCAGCTTACCCGGCCGTTTTTCTACCACGCTCTGTTTCTGTGGCAATCATTGCAACACGCTAACTTGCCTTCCTCTTGTCACCATCCATAAGTACTGCCTGGGCCGCAGTAATTATAATAATAAATCATGAATACTTATTTATCGCAGATTAATAAGGGTTCAGTATATTAAATTATTTGCCATAACATCGAGTTAAGGTACTTGAATTAAACTCAGATATGCAGGCTTTACCTACCAACATACAGATTCAAGACAAGTCATCATTATCCCGTTATTCAAGCAGAGGCCGGACTCGAAACAACAAAACGCAGTGGACTCCAGGCCTAGTAGCTCTTTCCACGTTGGTTTCCTAATGCTAATTAGGCAGTCTAGCGTGTAGTTTTCCTTGGAAATTCCAAAATAAAGGTACTATATTGAAGAAAAATTGAAAATCCTGCAAATTAATGATATTGACCTGATTAAAGCTTCAAAAAATTGTTAGTTATTTTTGAACTATCAGACTGGCCTGGCATATTTTACATGTGAAGTCAAATATACCCATAGTATATGTTAATGTGTTTGTTATGTCCTTCCTTTTGTCCCATTTACACTCAATGATCGATGACGATCATTCCTTTGCTGGTGGCCACTTGTAACAGTTTGAAGATTGATTTACCAAGCCAAAATATATAAGATTTTTTTAGCCACGATATTCTTCCTCTACTAAAACTAACAGCAGTTAAAAGGGACGTTAAACCAATAATATTATTATATCTTCGTCTACTGGGACCTCGCTGATTTGCAGTCTTGCCGTGCAAGAGGTTGTATAAAATTTTTCTGGGTGTCGCAAGACATGAGCAAAATATTCAAGTTATAGGCTAACACTTTTTGATGTTCCTGACAATTTCTTTTGATTTTCCCATGCGCCCCAGAATCTCAACATTTCTTTTTCGAGTAGTAGGCCTAAACATCTATGTATCTACATTTCTAATGCCTCGAGTATCTTTAAATAACTTTATGGTAAATCGTTTTAAAGACATACCGGTAGCTTATTACTGTATACTCTGTGAGCTTCCAGAATGGGACTGACAGTTCTCGCCTCGCCATGTGGTCACGGAACAAGGTTGCCAAACAGTTAGAAATTAAGCGATCACACTGTACAAGCCAGTGACAAAGCTAACTAGGTACTGACGCACATGGGCTGTGATATTGCAACGCAGAGTATTATGACATCAACTATGCGAACATGGATTGGTCATGAGGCAGAGGGGTGATGACTGACGTAGAATTTCCGGCCAAATGTCAATACCATTCTGACAGCTCACATTGACATCGTGCAAGCGTGAACTTTCGTCAAGTTACTATTTTCTGGTGTAGTGGTTAGCATTCCTAAGTTATCACCCCTGAGGTCCGGCTTCGATTTCCGGCTCTGACAAGAAATGTTATTCTGGATGACGGTTGGAACGAGTTACACACAGTTTCGTGAGACAAATTGAAATGAGGTGCTTTTGATTCCCACCTCAGCTATCCTGGAAGTGGTTCTCCATGGTTTCGCACTCCCACTCCAGGAAAATGCCGGGATGGTTCCTACCTTAAGGCCACGGACGCCTCCTTCCCAATCCTCGCCTGAATTACAAATACACATAATAATACAGACACCACAATAACGCAAATTATCAGACAAATTCTACACAACCCAAGTTGTTGTCGTTGTTGTTGTTGTTGTTGTTGTTTGAGTCTTCAGTCTTCTTACTGGTTTGATGCAGCAATCCATGCTTCCCTGTCCTGAGCTAATCGTTTCATCTCCACATAGCTACCACACCCTACATCTGAGTCAATCTGTTTAACATATCTAAACTTGGTCTACCCCTACAGTTCTTATCATCGACCCTTCCTTCCATAGCCTAACTAAGTTTGCTATTCATGGGTGTCTTAGTAGGAGTCCTACCAACCTATCTCTCCTCTTCATTAGCAGTCACCTGAAACATCTCTCCTCTCCAATTCGTCTTAATACCTCTTCATTTGTAACCCTACCTACCCATGTGATCTTCATCATTCTTATGTAACACCACATTTCAAACGCTTCTGCTGCTCCAATAGTCCAAGTTTCACTTCCATGGAGTGCCATGCCTATGTACACGGGACTAAATGACCACGATGCCCAAGCCCTTCAAATGAAACAACAACAAGAACTTCCGCCTACAAGTGTGGCTTCACTCTCGAACAGGAACGTAGCCACGGGTCTGAAATCTGAAAAGGGGTGGGCCTACACTTAGCCATACCGTATGAGGCATAGCTTAGAAGAGATGAGTTCAATTCCCACCATCCTTGAAGTGGTTTTCCATTTTTTACCACTTTTACACCAGGCAAGTGTTGAGATGGGGTTCCTGATTTCCTGCCCTAATTGCAAATATACACACTACTACAGACACCACAATAAAACAGGTTATCATACAAATTCTACATACACACTCCCCAAAGTGTACGAGATTGTTGATAACGATGTTCAAATAACTACTGTATATGAAACAACGACAGCAGCGACCTTTTTCGTTTCTCGATGTGACTACAGACTAAAACGAGGGTTATACAATAGTGTTCAGTATCGTTTGCAGGATATGCTTGCAATGCATTAGTACCATACGGGATGCAAGCAGAGAAATATCGACCTTCATGACAACAAGCGTTAGTTGGGCTGCATAAAACAATATTATTAGGGACAGCTGATTCACCTGGTATATATTTCATCACGTAATTTTTTACAAGTTATTTTTTCCATGTCCCAGGAATTGGGTTGACCGACTGAACAGTTGCAATATAATTGTCAATAAGCAACACTGTAAAATGCCTTAACAGCACTCTACGATTCTCTAGCACCTATACGACGCAGCACAAATAAGCCTTCGCTTTGGCTAAATCTGTGCCCACGACATGATGCCAGGTAACCTATATTATCACTAGAGCATAACAGTGGGCACTCCCGTGTCACTGGCTTTCTGAGTGTTGCAAGAGCTTGCTTTGGCTGGCTTCTTTCAAGTGTCGTAGGTCAAAATCTCGGTATTTATCAGGCGTACAAGTGGTGAGCCACGGAAAGAAAACACTTTTACAACAATTGAGGTGAAAATCGAACTCACCTCTTCTCAGTTCAGCCTCATATGACCAAGCGTAACCCGTCGACACACTCAAACAAAAGTTTAATTTCTTGGTGGAGACGGGAATCGAAACTGGCCCTCAGGGGTGACTGCCAAGAATGATAGCCACTACTTTAACACTCCAGTGGTTGCGCTGATCACAATCGTGATCCATACTTTCTTTGTGGTTTGAGGCTATTATATGGTATTTATTAAGTGAATATGATTATAAATTGTGAAGAGAATTTTATATCTGTACAATATAATATAATTAAACATTGATTTACAAGAAATTTCTTAATAATTACCGGAGATTGTGATTTGTCTAATATTTGCCTAATACATTCCCCTCCATAATGTTTTTTGGAGGTACAGTCTATTATATGTCTATATTGATATAGTCTGAAGTGTTCAATCATAAAGAGACTATGCAGCAAAAGGTGTGATCACTGTATTGCTATAAAATTATAATGGTGCAACCGGGTGAGTTAGCCGTGGTCGTTACGGCATGACTGCTGGCAGTCGCTCACATCCGGGAGGCGAGGAGGTTCGAATCCCCCCGCCGGCAACCTTGAAGATGGTCTTCTGTGGTTTCCCATCTTCTTTCCAGGCAAATGCCGGGGTTGGTCCCTAACTATAGGCCACAGCCGATACCTTACACTCCAACTTCCCTCCCCAACGGTACTTGTAGCTCACCCATTGGGTGTCCGTCTCGAAGCAGCTACAAAACTGGCGAGCCGAACATGTCCTCGGATACTCCCGGCACTAAAAGCCATACGCTTAAAAAAAAAAAAAATTGGTGCAATAAATTCAGAGGAAATGTTACGCATCACTCGCAGTCTATGAAGTTACTTTAATTCATCCATGGGAAAAATAGCTGCCAGCAACCACCGAACTGCTGCTCTGCCCCGCCGCAGCACTCAGGAGTCATACTGTGTTCAGGGAAGTTCTTACAATCCAAGTGTCACATACAGGTCGCTACATACATCACGACTAGAAACATTGTCATCACCACTATCAGCATCACTGTACACATCTGGATGCACTTTTACGTGGTGTTCTTCAACCTCTTCCTACCACCCTCAACACCAAGCACTTCATCTTCCTCGCTGTCTGGTTCATTCATAGATTTATAATGTCTACTCATAGTCATCCATTTGGCACTTATATACCAATTTATTTATTTAGCTTTTGGAAAAACATTACACAAAGATAATTACAGTCTATATACATATTTACATAATCTATACACTGAGTCACAAACAGATATCCAGATTTGTGATGCATTCAATAGCCTTGTTTGTTGCGAAGAGGAAATCCTGCGGGTCACCACGGAATGCTCGTAAGGGGCACGCTTGGACAATGTGCTGAACCGTTTGACGTTCAGCACCACAATCACAGCGTGAGGAAGATGTCATCCCCCATTTATGTAGAGAATCGGCGCATCTACCACAATTGGTTCGAATAATTAATATAAACTTATTAAACGGAGTAGATATGCACAGGAAATGAGATTAGATACTGTAATAATAACAAAACGAACTAAGTCAAGAAAAAGTCACGCCAGTGGTCGCATGGTTGTGATCCACCAGAATAAATTGCTTCATAACGTAACAGCCATTAGTAAAATTCACCTGACTACTGCATGTCAGAGAGAGGATGGGCCGCCAAGAAGTTACACAGATCCTGAAAGCCAACAGTCATACCAATAGGCTGGAGCGTTAAAAACTAAACACCTGGATCACTATTGTGATCCGCGCGACCACTGGAGTGTTAAGAGAAAGGGCACGGTAGTAAAATACAGGGTGTTTGTAAATTCCCATTACAAACTTTGAGGGCTTGTAGTGGGGACCAAGACGGTTAAGTTTAGCATAGGAACTTGTGTCCGGAAAAGCACCGTCTTCCCGCTACCCTCAAAAAACCACCACAGCACACGTTCACAGCTCCTGCATTTTCGGCGCTCAGTCCGACTCCTGCTGCTTGTCGTCTGGGTCCAATTACTGGCGGGGCTCGACGTGACGACCACCGACGTCAACACAGACACGGTACCTCCGTACCCTGTACTGGTACACACGATAACAAAACCCTGGTCGTCCAACATCCGCCGTAGCCAGTAGGTCTTCCTCGGATACCACAGAGGTCTCGTGAATCAAGGTTTTCACGTGACCCCACAGGTAGTAGTCTAGTGGTGTCAAGTTAGGCGAACGTGCAGGCCAAGGAATTGGGCCACCACGATCTATCCACTGATGCCCAAATCTCTAGTGCAGATGATCTCAGACGGCAAGTGAAATATGAGCTGGTGCGCCAACGTGCTGAAACCACATGTTTTGACGCACATGCAGTGGCACATCGTTTAAGAACTCATGCATTACGTCTTCACCAAGTACGCGGCACCCGTGAGATTTCGTGGACGAAGATAGGGGTACTACCTGTACGGGATATGGGACATCAGGTGATCGTTCAATGGCGTTCGTACTCTAGTCAGTGGCGCCGATAAGTGGGAGGTTTCAATGTGTGCTGTAGTTTTTTTTGCGGGTAGCGGGAAGACGGTACGTTTCCGGACACAAGTTCCCATGCTAAACGTAACCGTCTTGGTACCCAATACAAGCCCCCCAAAGTCTGTAATGGGAATTTAGGTGTGTGTTTGTCCACATGTCAAGTAGAAGGCTGCAAAGCCTAATATGAAGGACAGAGCGGAAGAAGGTAAGAAACGCGTTACAAAGAACACATAAATGACATCAAACACAACTGTGAACATATGACACCGTCGCCTGCCCTGCATAGAAACAGACCTGAAGATCTTGCACTACGAAGCACAGGGCAGATCTCTCGACATTAGAGAGACCATAAAAATATATCTAGCCAAGAAACATAATCCGGTGATTCTGAAGGAACATAACATATCTCTTTAACGATTAGGTGAGGCAATGAATGCGTATGGGAAGGAATAATTATGGAAACATGTTATTGAGGAGAATGCACGCTGTGCTTATTCTCAACAAACCAAGGTCTCAGGGAATTTAGAAACACCCTGTATATTAAAAATCTAACAACCTAGTATGGGCTTTGAGCCAATTCGTTGAGTTGTTTCAGTTTTCCCCGAGAGGTAAGCAACTTATTGAACATTGCAATTTTTTTTTTCAAATTAAATGCAAGGCTATGTTGAAGTGAGCACGCACTAAGGGTGAGTATTCGGAATGTTGCCAGGCCTACTGTACATTGTAAGAACTAGCCATCATTGTAACGGTGGGTAATAAATCAAGCGAGATGTATGCAAACAGAATTCATACCGACTACAGTTACAATTCAATGTTGTATAAGTAGCCTAATGGATGGTGCTGTACCCTTATGAGTCATACTGGCAGTGCTATTGTATTACTCCAAGAAGCTGAATAATGTATGATCTCTGCTAAGTTATATCTGTAAAGCGGTATACAATACAGTACAGTATGTCTTACATGTGGCTCATTACTGCTGCAACATGGCAAAGAAAACGCTGTTGTTGTTGTTGTTGTTGTTTCAGAGGCTAAGGAAATCAAGGTCACCCCTGTTGTGGTTATCTGACTGACAGCCTATGTGCTAATGTCTGTAGCCTACTTGTAATTGGAGCAAGGATTGTGAAATAGGAATGGGAATTCAGGAACATATCTTCTAGGATGGCTGAAGTGGGAATCGAAACCACAGTTTATTCATCCTCGTGGACCCCAATTCATTACTCAGATCAGAATTACTTTTCTTGACCGAGCCGGGAATCGAACCCGGACTACCGTGATTGCAGCCAACAACGCTGAAAATTAGATCTCTTGGACAGTATAATGATAATGATGTTGGTGATGATGATGGTGATGAAGTTGATAATGATGATAATGATGAGTATGATAATGATGGTGATGATAATGGTGATAGTGATGATAATGATACTGTAGTGGTGATGATAATAATGGTGATGATAGTGATAATGGTGATGATGGTGTTGATAATGATGATGGTGATGATAATGATGATGGTGATGATAATGATAATGGTGATTTAGAATTTTGGTTTTGTGCTTTTGTATAACTTATCATGTTAATGTTAGTATTTTAGGGGCAGATGACCTCTCAGTTCCGCCCCTTGACAACAACTATAGTATTTATGTTTCTCAGTGAAACTTATTTTTTAAGAAAGTTTCTTCTTCTTTTGGTTCCTATCCGTTCCGGATGTTGGCTACCATCTTGACTGTGCTGTTCCTATCACTTGCAGCTCGGAATAATTCAGTAGATGTTTTTGAGGTCCAGGCTGTGAGATTTTTTAACCAGGATATTCTTCTTCGTCCAACACTTCTCTTCCCTGGTATTTTTCCTTGAAGAATAGACTGTAGGAGATGGTACTTGGAGGTATTCCTCATGATGTGTCCTAGGTATTGGATTTTCCTGATTTTCACGGTGGTTAATACCTCCTTAGTTTTTTTCATTTTTTGGAGAACCTCAACATTTGTCACATGGCCCGTCCATGGTATCCGCAATATCCTTCTGTACAGCCACATTTCAAAAGCCTCTAACCGTTTACATAAAGACTCTGTCAGAGTCCATGTCTCAGCACCATAAAAAAAAGAGTAGAGAACACATAACAACGCAAAAGCCTGATTTTCGTAGTCATTGTCAGCCCATGATGTCTGAACAAATTCCGCATCTTATTGAAAGTTGTCCGGGCTTTCCCAATTCGAGACTTCACCTCATCAGAAGGGTCCCATTGGTCATTTATGGTAGTGCCAAGGTATATATACTTATGCACTTGTGCAATGAGTTTCTGGTCTATATTTAGTTTGCACGCAGAGACTTTGTTTTTACTAATGACCATCAATTTTGTCTTCTGAGGGTTTATATCTAAACCATATTCATGGCTTTTTTTGGATAACTTTATCAATGATAGCCTATGTTGTAGGCTTTCTTGACTATCCGCAAAAATCACAGTGTCATCGGCATATCGAATGTTATTTATCCAGTTACCATTTAAGAGCACTCCCATCTCAACATCCTCTAGAGCTTCTTTAAAGATATATTCCGAATAGATGTTAAATAACAATGGAGACAGTATACAGCCTTGTCTTACACCTCTTAGAATATCTATATCTTCCGTGTTCTCGTTACCCAACCTCACATAAGCAGATTGATTCCAGTACAAGTTCACAATTATTCGTAAATCTTTATCATCTAAGCCAATCATTTGTAAAATTTCTATCATCTCACTATGAGTGCGTCATCCGGCCGTCGACGGAATTTAATTTGAGAATGTGGAGGAATCTGAGGCTGGAATAACTTTGCAAAGTGGTAGGCCTATGTGCTATCGATTCTGGAACTTTCTCATTCCTAAGTTACGCCATTTAACTCACCTGTCACAGTTTAGACGAAAGGTCCATACATGCTCGCAGTCGGTTTTAAAGGTGAGATAGGGACCTACAGAACTGGATGAGGCCTCGGTTTGTTGAAAATAAGCACAGGGTGCATTCTCCTCAATAACATGTTTCCATAATTATTCCTCCTCATATGAAGACTCCATGGGTAAAACGGGGTAAGTCACATTATGTAAATTTTTCAGGAGAGCCAATTTAAACTGTCAACACTAAAAGGAAATACTTAAAGCACCCCAATTGAGTTTAAGCAATATAGTTATTTTGGTTGGTTCTTAAGTTTAGGGGCTGCGACAACGTGGTCATGTAGCCCCGTGTACTTTGAGTGTGTGTAGATTCTGTCTGATAACCGGTGTTAATTGTGATGACTGTATTAGTGTGTGCTATCTGTTTTAATTCAAGTAAGGACTCCAGACGATCAATTTTCAAGTAGTTCCTACTTTTGCCGCCAAACGCCACCGTCAACTACTACTAGTTCAGAACTTAGCTACCAGACGTCACCGCAGTCGGCTCTTGGCAACGAACGTAGGAACCTGAGAGAGCGTTGTTTACATTCTTAACCTATACAATTTAGCTTCACACAGGTGTAATTAGTGGAAGGTTCTTTAACATGCCATAAATCTATGACATGGGACCGCGGCTTTACTTCCCCTCTGAAGGAAGGCATACTGAGGGATTTTTAACGCTCTTAAAAATCCGACGACTTCGGCCGGATTTGAAACCCGCGATCTTGGGCATAGAAGCTCATCATGCTACCGACTACGCCACCGAAGCCGCCGATAGTTATTTTGCAAAATTTATTTGTTATTAAGGAAGTACATGACACAAATAACAATAAAAGTTAAATTATGAAAAAAGTGAGAGGATAATGGGACGTTCTTTCCGTTTCCACTAAAAATAAAAACCTCTGTATCTCGGTGACTTATTGCTTTATTTGAAAGCAATTTCAACAGATCTGTAGTTACGATGGCTGGCCACCAGAATACGCCATAATTCATTTCCGAAAAAAATGGACTTAGGCCTACCTCGTTCTTTCCGTGGGGTCTTCATATGCATTCATTGCCTCACCTAATCGTTAAAGAAACATGTGCTCCTTCAGATATATTTCTATGAATTCTCTAATGTCGAAAGCTCTGCCCTTTGCTTCTATTTTGGCCAAGCGACGGTGTCATACATATGTTCGCAGTTGGGTTGGATTGCATTTATGTGTTCTTTGTAACGCGTTTCTTACCTTCTTCCGCTCTGCCCCACATATTTGGCTTTACAGCCTTCTTCTTGGCATGTGGACAAATACACACCTGACTCCGAATGTGGGTTCTGCATTGTTAGGTTGGTATTACGTTTGTGCTTGCCGAGTGAGCTGTTTTTTCTGGATGCTATATTGTGTCCTTGCTTCTTGAAAATATCAATTATTTTGTATTAATTGTTGTTCGCGAAGATGAACTCCACGTAGTTATTTTCCTTTTAGGATGGTGAATTGTCCTCTCTTTTATTTCGTCGTTTTATTAGTATTGGGTCTGAGATTATTCTCTGCGACCACTTGCTTTATCGTTCCAATTTCTTTATTGAGGCTCTGGGAAGAGACGCAGTTGAGGACTGCTACAGTAGGGTTTTAGGAGCTAACCAGTGCCAGGTGCCACTACCAACAGACGCACTTGAGGATTGCTAGAGTAGGGTTTAAGGAGCTAGCCAGTGCCAGGCACCGATACCAACTGACTCACTTGAGGATTGATAAGGTTGGGTGTAAAGAGCTAACCAGTGTCAGGCGCCACTACCAGCAGACTGACGCTGATGCCCGGCGGGCGTGTGGACTACATCTCTGCCGGGACTGTGATGCGAGATTTGAGGACAGGTCTACTAGTAAGTGACCACGCCTAGCTGTTAAACCAATCACCTTAGCAGACAGCTGCCACTGTTCTCAACAGCTACAATAATTGCCTCCTCCGTGTTCTGTTCTGTTAGTGCAGATCCGATTATCGTACAACACTACGCGGGACGGGGTAACTGAACTTCGCAGGATAGGTCCGGGCTGCGAGTCGTACTGATGGGACCACTGTGCTGTATCTCATTACAGGGCCCCAAGCGTATTGATGGGCCGGGGCCGCTTAAGGGCTCTAAAGAGAACACTGGGCTGTATTTCATTTCCTCATTACAATGGACCCGGTCGCTTTAGGGCCCTCAAAATAAGTTACAATTGTGCTGTATCTCATTTCCTCATAACAGGGCCCTGAGCGTACTGATGGGCCCGGGCCGCTTTAGGGCCCTCAAGAGACAACTGCGCTGTATTTCATTTCTTCATTACACAGCCCCGAGCGTACTGAAGGACCCGGGCCGGTTAGGGTCCTCAAGAGAAAACTGCGCTGTAGCCTATCTCTTTTCATCAACATAGGGTCCCGAGCGTACTCATGTACCCTGGCCGCTTTAGGGCCCTCAAGAGACGGCTGTGCTGTATCTCATATCCTCATTACAGTGCCCCGAGCGTACTCATGGGCCCAGGCCGCTTTAGGGCCCTCAAGGGACAACTGCGCTGTATCTCATTTCCTCATTACAGGGCCCCGAGCTTACTGATGGGTATACCCCTGCACGGATGCGGATATCCGCGGATAAACCCGCGGATATCCGCAGCATTTTTCGCCACGCGGATATAGTTTGCATGGATGTGCGGATAGCGGATACGCTGCGGATAATGTTTGGAGTAAATTTGCGGATAGTTTTAGAATACAATGTGGAACTTTCGATAATATTACATAATATTACATAATATGCCAATCTACAGCTTCATGCTTAAAAGAGGAATACTCCTATAGCCTATTGCGTACGAAATATTCGGGTACGTTTTGCAGTTATACACGAGAAGATTATTTTACTCATATGGTTTCAACTACATTTTATTAAGTACCGTACCGTATGTTTGTAGTAGAAGGTTCTGACGTCTCATCATCATCATCAATTTCTCACTGCCATTATCCACGAGATATAATGCTGTCAATATGTTTGTTAGTTCATCGTGGTGACATCATTAACATTTCTCAAGTCAGCTACTTCGCTATCTAAGTTATCCTGTAAGATCTGGTTCCAGGTTTATCTGTAGATTTATTTCCATCTTGGCACTGAAACGCGTGGGCTGTGATATTGTAACGGAGACAGTTATGCCATTAACTATGCGAACATTGATGGGTCAAGAGGCAGAAGTATTATGACTGACTTGGAAGTTCCGGCCAAATGTCAATCCCTTTCTCCAAGCTTAAAGAGAAGTTCACTTAGTAAATGTTACCGCGACCGGGAGTATGAACATCATTTAACAAACATTGATAAAATATCTATTAAAACAAAACAAGGTGTATATGCAATAGTGCGTGAAACAAAGCTCAAGTCAAGGATAAGGCAGATATTTGGTTACGTTTTCAGTGGAACCAAAGAGGTGAACGATATAGTAGGATGTTTTACCTTTAAAAAAGTGTATTCATACTCAGGACACAAATCAGGCACATCAAACCTACTGCGGCACAAGTGCGATAGTAGCCAAAGAAGTATAGCCATTTTTTTTTTGTCTAAAGCGGAGGTCAGGAAACCAGAATTGAAATATCAGCGGATTTTTATACAAGTCTTGCGGATGCGGGGCGGATGCGGATAACAGTCATGCGGATGCGGGGCGGATGCGGATAACAGTCGTGCGGATGCAGGGCGGATGCGGATAAAGTTTTGTTTATCCGCGCAGGGCTCTACTGATGGGCGCGGGCCGATTTAAGGCCCTCAAGAGACAACTGCGCTGTATTTCGTTTCCACATTACAGGACTCCGAGCGTACTGAAAGGCCCGGGCCGCTTTAGGACCCTGAAGATACAACTGCGCTGTATTTTATTTCCTCATTATAGAGCCTCTAGCATACTGTTGAGCATGGGACGCTTTAGGGCCCATAAGAGACAACTGCGCTGTATTCCGTTCCCTCATTACAGGGCCCCGAGCGTACTGGTAGACCCGGGACGCTTTAGGGCCCTCAAGAGATAACTGCGCTGTATTTCATTTCCACATAACAGGGCCCCGAGCGTACTGATAGGCCCGGGCCGCTAAAGAGCCCTCAAGTAACTGTGCTGTCTTTCATTTCCTCATTACAGGGCCCTGAGCGTACTAAATGACCCGGGACCCTTTAGGGTCTTCAAGAGACAACTATGCTGTATTCCATTCCCTCTTTACAGTGCTCCGAGTGTACTGATGGGTCAGGGGACTTTTGGGCCCTCAATAAATTGTGCTGTATTTCGTTCCCTTATTACACGACCCCGAGCTTACAACTGAGCCCGTGCCACTTCGGGGTCCTCTATTGTAACGATTCGATCCCATACCTATTATATTTAAAGGGTTATTCATTTATCATGTTATTATTATTATTAATTAGTACATCCATGAGATGATTTTTATATCAGATAATTGTAAGCGGTTTTTATTATTATAGTCAGAAATATTTTTATTAACAATTATTTGTAAAGAGACGAAGTAATATATATATTGCAACAAGATTGCCAATAAGGATCAACCCAATGCGTCACAAACTGAACGACGTAGTAATAATTTCACCACGGCAAACGGCGTCATTTTCGAGATGCTAAGAAACCCAATATGAGTAACCATCACGTGCGCACAATCTAGTTCCTTCGAGAAGCAATGGAACATTATATTTCACGTATGGTGCAATCAATACGTCACTACTGGAGCCAAGGTACGCGTCAATGAATGGACAAGCCCCAGGTAGAAGGGGTGACTTGACTATGAAGTGGGGGCTGCTTACTACCACGTGACAAGGAAGATATAACCGCACACTCGCATCTACAGAGTCATTAGTGAACGACCACTCATTAGTGGCAGAGCAGCGACAGAGGTCCACCGACTGCTTTGTGAAATATCATTCATAGATTTTGCATACATCATGTCTCGACATAATAACCACAATGTTGACAATATATATATAAGCTGACCATGGCTTATAGTAGAATACTACAATTAATCTAGAGATGGCAACACAATGGAACGTAGTATGCTGTATCAAATGACATACTACAACATTTTTTTAGAAATATGAAACGCAACATCGAGATCATCTTGCACACTTTTTTTATGATGATACTTCAAAAGGGTGAGCAAACAATTAAATATCCGACGTCTCTGTAATATGTAACTTCAAGATAGATTCAATTCATTAATGTTTATTTCCTTTTAAATTAATTGCCGCATTGAGTAATTTTAAATTCAATTGTGTGACTATCACTATTCTGTTTTATTAATATTTTGTTCTTGAGTCAATAAATTCATTTTCTTTAACGTAATGCCTATTTCTTTCATTGTAGTTAGTACTTTAAAGTAATCATGCTCCTTGATTAAATACTGAATGGTTAGTCAACTAAGTTACACTACGGCCCGGGTAAGTGGTCTCGACTCTACTGCTGATAGCCGAGGTTAAATCAATAAATTTCGATTCACTGTCTTAAATAGGAATCTGGCGCTCAACAACAACTTATTATATTATACTATCACAGGTAAGGTCACACCACAGTGTATATTATTTATTCTTATTATGTTTGTTTTTATTGAACCACAATAGTTAACACCACGTTTAAGGACTTATATTTAAAAAAATGTTACACTATTAACAACTGTGCTGTATTTCATTTCCACATAACAGGGCTCCGAGCGTACTGATAGGCCCGGGCCGCTAAAGAGCCCTCAAGTAACTGTGCTGTCTTTCATTTCCCCATTACAGGGCCCCGAGTGTAATAATGGGCCCGCACCACTCTAACGCCCTCTGGGAACAACTGTGCTGCATTTCAGTTCCACATAACAAGGCTCCGAGCGTACTGATGAGCCAATGCGCTGCATTTTGTGTTCGGGTGTCAAGATTTTTCGGCACCAATCTGGCACACACTTTATTGAACAGCAGGTGTTTTGTGACAATTCTATGCAACGAGGAACGTGATATCCGCGGAAAATGGCGAAGAGCTGACGACGAATATCGCAAGCTGATTCAATTCCCAGACTTCTATGACACAGGAATACAAAAGTTGATCGCACGTTATGACAGGTGTCTCAAATCTGGTGGAGTTTATGTGGGAAAATAGGTCATACATTGCTCTAGCTTGTGCCAATAATGTAACTATGTTTTATTTTATTTAAGAAATAGGGAAACATTATTTCTGGATTGGCCTCGTATGTTGGTCTGATCATAAGAAACACATCTGTGACGGTATTCCCCCCCCTATTCCTTTGGGCTATCCTCAGGAAGGGTAACATTGTACACGTTTAAATAAGCGCTTGTACACTTTTGAATATGCGGTTGAGACTTGGCGCTACACAAATTGTATTTCATCCCCCAAATTCATTTGAACCATCCTGAGGAAGGGCGAAATTTTACACTTTTAAATATGCGGTTGAAACTTGGCACTACACAGATGGTATTTCATTCCCCAAAGTCATTTGAACCATCATGAGGAAGGGCGAAATTTTACACATTTAAATAAGCGCTAGAGACTTGGCGCTACACACATGGTAATACATCCCCATAATCATTTGAACCATCCTAAGGTAGGGCGAAATTGTACACGTTTAATAATGCGGTTGAGACTTGGCACTCCAATGATAGTGTTTCATCCCCCAAATTCATTTGAACCATCCTGAGGAAGGGTGAAATTGTACACTTGGCCCTACACACATGTTAATACATCCCCCAAATTTATTTGAACCATCCTGAGGAAGGGCAAAATTGTACATGTTTAAATAAGCGCTTGAGACTTGGCGCTACACAGATGGATGCGCGTGCTGGGTATTCCCGTATCCTCACCAACCAATATCCCTGCTACAACTTCTTCCCCCAGAATGAACCATACATGAACCACACGCCGCTAGGGAGTGATTCTATTGTGCTGTTGGTCAGAGAGCATATGAGAAGTCTGGCACGTGCATACTCATGGGCAGGCCTGACGAGAGGCTGCAGCCTGGGGCCCAGTAGGTAGAGATGTTTAGAGTCGACAAACGTGTGTGTGTTTGAGTGTTCAGTCTTTTGACTGGTTTCAGCTCTCCATGCCTTCCTGTCCTGAGGTAATCGTTTCATCTTTACATAGCTACCATACCGTACATCCGAGGCAATCTGTTTAACATATTCTAACCTTGGTCTACCCCTACTCTTCCTTCCATAACTACGTAAGATTGCTATTCCAGGATGTCTTAATAAGTATTCTATCAACCCATCTCTTCTCTTCATTAGCAGTCGCCAGAAACATCTCTCCTCCCACAGTCGTCTTAATACCTCTTCATTTGTTACCCTATCTACACATCTGATCTTCATCATCCTCCTGTGACACTGCATTGCATTCGCTTCAATTCTCCTCTTTTCCAAGTTTCACTACCATATAAGGCCACGCTCAAGACAAAGGCTTTCAAAAATGACTTCCTAATACCTAAATTTATATTCGATGTCAACAGATTCCTTTTCTGTAGAAATGCTTCCCTTGCCTGAGCCAACCTATTTTGTGTATCCTCTTTTCTTCGTCCAACACTGGTTATTTTGATTCCTAAGTAACAAGTCTCCTACTTCCTTAAGCTTTTCACCTGCCAATTTGATGTCCATTGAGGTTTCTGATTTATTTCGGCTGCAATCCAATATTTTTGTTTAACATTTATTGATTTTCATCATAAATTATTTCCTTAAGACGGAGTCCATACCATTCAAAAACTCATTCAAATCCTCTGGCGGTCGACAAATACGCTCAATTTAATTCCCCCCAAAATATGAAATTTTCTGATGGGGGTGGACTATATTCAATGTATCCACATCTCAGGAATGGGTCCGCCTCGCTGGGTAGTAGCTAGTATTCTTGGCTGTCAACGCGGAAGCCCGGGTTCAAATCCCGACTCTGCCAAGACATATAATTCTGGTCTGAGGGCTGAAACGGGGTACACTCAGCCTCGTGTTAGGCAAAACTGAGAAAAGGGGGTTTCGATTCTTACCTCAGCCATCCTGGGAGTGGTTTTCAGTGGTTTCTCACTTCTGCTCCAGGCAAATGCAGGGAAGTACCTAACTTAAGGCCACGGCTGCTTCTTACCCAAATTCACCTTAATTACAAATACACATATTCTACTAGTACTGACGTCACAGTGTCACAGGTTATTAGACAAATTCTTCACACATCCAAGTAGGCCTACACGGGACTACATGTCCACCCTGTCGCAAAGACTCTAAATAATAAAAAACTCAACTATTGTGAATGGACTGAAAAATATTACAAAGGGAGCATAATAGTACTGTATTTCGTAAATCAGCATTATATTTATATCTTCACAGCCAGAAAAATCGAAAAGTATCTGAAGTCTTTATATAGCGTAACATTTCTAAATATCATTTGCAAAGTTTGATTTATTGCACATGTGGTTGTGAAAGGCCTTGTTCTTTTGATGAGAATAAACTTTTCGGTCAGGCTCTACGAAAACATTTAAAATCCACGTTGTACAAAATTAAAAAGCACAAAAGAAAAAAAAAAGTAAATAGGTTTGTTGGATCCTCAACTTAGGGGCTGGGACAAAGCGGTCATGTTGCCCCGTGTATTTTGGGTGTGTGTAGAATCTGTATGCTAAACGGTGTTAATTGTGATGGCTGTATTAGTGCGTGTTGTTTGTTTTTAATTCAAGTAAGGACTGCAGACATTCAATTTTAAAGTAGTTCCTACTTTTGCTACCAAACGCCACCGTCAACGACAACTAGCTCTGAACTTGGTTAGTACATGTTACCGCAGTCGGCTCCTGGCTACGAACGTTGGAACCTATTAGCGTTAGTCAAATCTAACCTGTAATTTAGCCTCACACAAGTGTAATTAGTGGAAGGTTCTTTTACATGGCATAAATCTATGACATAGGACCGCTTTACTTCCTCTCCGAAGGAAGGCATACTGAGGGATTTTAACGCTCTTAAAGAATCCGTCGACTTTGGCCGGGCTTGAACCCGCGACCTTGGGCATAGAAGCTCAGCATGCTACCAACTACGCCACCGAAGCCGCCTAAAAATAGCCTACAAGAAGGCCTATATATCCACTGATATATTGTTTCCTTTTTGGTGGGATTTTAAAATATAAATCCAAACTCGGTACTTCCAGAATGTGGAGAGAAAAACTTCATTTTCTTGCCGTGCCGTCTTCTATCGAAGATTGGCGGTCATCATGGCTATTCTAGTTTTGGAGTCTGTCACACGGAACAGGGTCGTTGTATTCATCTCACACCAGTCCCTGAGGTTCTTCAGCCATGCGATTCTCCATCGGCCGGGTCTCTGCTGCCTTGGATGTTCCCCTGAATCACCAACCTGTAGGATCTTATATTTTTCATTCCGCATCATGTGACAGAAATATTCGAGTTTCGGCTTCTTGATGGAAAGGAGCACTCCCGTCTTCTTGTTTAATCTTCCCATCACCTCAGTATTCCTCATTCTTTCGGTCCACGAGATACGTAACATACACCGATACATCCACATCTCGAAGGCTTCCAGCTTCTTGCATAGGACCTCAGTTAGTGTCCACCCTTCCATTATATACAATAGTATGGGAAACACACGAAGAAAGGCACGAAATACAATCACAGTTCCCTACTTGTTATCTGATCAACATGTAGGCCTATATGTCGTTGAAATTAAATGTTTTCAGTCGGTCAACACGATTGTACCCAACTGTAATGGGCGGTTCCCTAATCCAGAAAAAGAATACATGGGATAAATACACTTGGATGACCAGTTTCGATCGCCAAGCGATCATCAGCTGATCATTTACACTTACGCATTAAACCGATGTCTACAAGTAGTTTTTCCAGCATTCGGGAACCACTCATTACAATATTGAAGAGCTTATTTCCAAAGTGACGTAAATAAAAAATTGACGGGTTTTCAGTTTTTTTTCTTTCATAAGCAAGTTTATAGGTTCTCTCAACGTATATCAAAGGTTTTAAGTCGCAATACGTCGCATATCCCATATTAACAGAGATCTAAAAACTAAGTTTATTTGCAAAATGACGTAACTCCAACGTGTATTTATTTCCAATGTAAAATCCATGTTGACCAATCCGATGGCTCTCTGGACATCACGTGATAAAACGTGATAAATCAAGGCCATGGCTAACTTTGAAGAATATGTAGAGCATCGGTTTGTGTTTGTTGTGTTTAAACCATTTAAATGTTCATAAATGTTACTCAAAGCGTATGTCAATATATTATTTATTTCCACAACGCCCTAACTCCAACTTACTGGAGACGATTACCACCATTTCCATTGATAGGAGTTTTTAAAACACAGTGTCAGGATGTGCATAAAAGTAATGAATGAAATTACATTATATTCTTGGTCATATCTAAATTTAATTATACGAAGAAACAAAAACGCAATTTCTGAAATTTTGCATTTCATAGATTTACGTCGCGTTCGAAATAAGCTCTTCAATTGGGTACAATCGTGTTTACCGACTGAAAAACATTAAATTTTGATTACCGTAGTAAGGCAACACTGAAAAATGTCTTCCAATACGATAGCCTAATGTTTATGTCGCAATCAGTGAAATCCGTTAGCCTATTTCATGAAAATCCTAGGAACTTCGTAAAAAATCGGCATATGATGTAAAAAGGGATAGTTGCACTATCTGATGCGGTTCTTCATGAAGTGACGGGCCGGCCGATTTAAGCAGATTGTGTAAGGAATGATTTTACATTATCAGCTACATGTAACGGATTTCAAGTTATTTAGCAAAGTGCGTTGAAAAAATCATAATCAAAATAAATTATACAATTTAAATTTTTGTTTATTTGATGAAATGACTGACGCAATGAAGTCGTACATTAACGTCGTACACGACTATTCCATTAAATAAATTAATGCTTGTTCAGTATGGTTGAAAATCAATTTACAACAATGAAGCAACAATAATAGAACAGCAGGACTATATTAAGGTATGTAGGCTGAACTAAAAAATTTAATTGGGAAAATTACTTCTCTAAAAACTACAACTTTCATACCGTATTGGCCCGAAAGCCGAAAATAAACCGCCCCCTATTCAAAGAGGAAAAAGGAAAAAATATATATGCCCGAAAATAAGTCACAACCGGATTAAGGGAAGACACATTCATTTTTTCTTGTACTTATCAACATGTAAACATCTTCTGACATCCATATTTTCTCCCAGCCTCTCTGTTGGATGTGCCTTTGGCGTAACACACAACTGCAAGTTTGAAGGCTGCATCATAACCACGCCGAATTCCTTCGCTTGATGAAGCTTTTCACTCTGCCGGTAAATGATCGCTCATTTTTGCGTTAAACAGGCTTTCTTACAGATCTAATTGAGACTGAGCTACTGTAGATTACTCAAGCTTACGAAGCAATACCGTGTTACCAAATAACAATGTCACCGCCAAAACTTCTGACCATGTTCAAGATTTTTCGCCAATGATATTTTAGGTACTGGGATTAGGTATTATAATATAGTAAATTATACTTGATGCTGGCGACTGGAAACCTTTTATTATCTCTTGCAAAACGTTTTATACCAACAGAAAGAATAGCACACAAAACTAGCACAGAATAAAGAAACAATCAAAGAACCCTAAGTTCTCCAAAGAGCTCTTCGCTCATGGCCTCCACACACTCCCTCCCCAGGGAATGTCACTCGTCTGGCAACTCTCGTGGTGACACTGGGACGAGGCTCAGGATGTTTCAGAGGAGTAGCTGGATCCGGAGGAGGAGATGTTGCGGCAGTGTCCGTTGTCAACGTCGATTGGGGTTCCTTAAGAAGGAATGCTGGCTTAAGTCGATCTATGGACACTGTTTGTGAGCCTGATGGAGTCTCGATATTGAAATGTTTGTTTTTCCTTGACTGCACACGATATGGTCCGTTGTACACTGGTTGCAGAGGGCGTCGGTATCCATCCTGCCGAATAAACACGTATTCACACTTCATTAGTTCTGGGTGAACAAATATCTTGTTGCCAGAGTGGTGCTCTGATTGCACAGGTTGAAGTGTCCTGGTTTGTTTTTTCAGCTTGTATAAGAAAGTTGGAATATCTTCTGTATTCGAAGGTCCATTGAAAAGTCTGAAGGTAGTTTAATTGGAGTTCCATAGGTCATCTCTGCTGGAGTTGTGTTGTGATTGGGGATGATGTAGGATCTCAGTCCTAGCAGAACTAATGAATGTTTGGGGACCCAGTCGCTTGTTAGGTGAGCTTTCAGAGATGATTTCAATTGCCGATGCCAGCGTTCAATCATCCCGTTTGCTGCTGGGTGGTATGCTGTAGTTTTGATATGTTGGACGCCAAGTGATTGCGTGAGACATCTGAAGAGTTCACAGTCAAATTGTCGTCCACGATCAGTAGTGATTGTATTGGGAACTCCGAAACGGGCAATCCAGTTTAAGAGTATGGTGGATGCAATTGTTTCTGCGGTAATGTCTTTTATTGGAACTGCTTCAGGCCACCGTGAGAACCGGTCGATCATGGTGAGTACATATGAGTAACCTTGGGATGATGGAAGAGGTCCAACATATCACTACTTGACGCTAATATAGAACGCACATTGACGGGTGGCCGCTGGATAAATATCGTGCTTAAGAAATCGTCCTTAACTTGTGTTCCAGTCAAATTTCTCATTTCCCTAAGCAATTGGGACGGTTTCTTGTCTCCTAAGTCTAATTCCGTCAGAAGCTTGTTAACTTTACGTCCCTCCGATTCTTCGAACTCTTGGACAAGCCGTTTTTTCAAGTCGGAGAAAGGCGTATTGGACAGGGGCTTGCACAGAAAATGAGATATTAATTCAGCTACATCGGCATCTAACGCACCTAGCACATGATTAAACTTTGTAAGTTCGGCCGTTATCCCTGCTATAGCAAACTGCGCTTCTATTTGCATGGCCCAAACCTTGACGTTTTTGCACCAGATAGGAGGAATTTTTACTGCGACACGGGCTATCTCCGCGTCGTTTTGAGACACTGGTCGTATCTGTAATGACTGACCTGGTATTTCTTCTCCGTTGCACGACATCACGCCGAGGTCACCAATTTAGGTACTGAGATTAGGTATTATAATATAGTAAATTACACTTGATGCTGGCGACTGGAAACCTTTTATTCTCTCTTGCAAAACTTTTTATACCAACAGAAAGAATAGCACACAAAACTAGCACAGAATAAAGAAACAATCAAAGAACTCTTAAGTTCTCCAAAGAGCTCTTCGCTCATGGCCTCCACAATATATACCCTTCATATTTTGGGACGATTAAGCGTTCTTTTGAATTCTTCTGGCATAACAAACACAGGTCCCATACAAACGGAGCCACCACTGGGTCAGTTGTAGCATCAACCAATTCATATGTCCTCTTCCTTGACATGATTAATTTCTATTACATAGGCCTACAAGAAAGCAACAACTTCCTTACATGTTGAACTTCCTCACACAACGTCTGCCTGAAAAAGAAATACACATTTAGTATTACTGAACGAAATCTTATGTATTATTACATTTTTCACGTTTTAGAAGGTATTATTTTATTATTATTATTATTATTATTATTATTTTACATATACATTATAAAATACAGTAATTACATTTGCTACTAGTTAAATAGTTATTTAGGTGCTCTATTACTTTTCGGGGCCTATATAAATTGCATAGTTACGATAACGACTCGTGCAACGCTACATTGTTTTGGTAGATTTTTAGCAACTGTTTACGATAAAACAGTGGTAAAAATATACCGTTGGAAAGGTAATTCCTTTATGAACAAAAAGTATAGGACACGTTTTCAGCTACATGTAACGGATTTCAAGTTATTTAGCAAAGTGCGTTGAAAAAATCATAATCAAAATAAATTATAAAATTTCAATTTTTGTTTATTTGATATTGTGAACTTAAACTATGAAATCAAATATACCGTAGGAAAGCGCGTTTTCTCCTGATTCATAATCACTAACTATTATGTTAATATCGAAAAGGAAAACTGAGTTTTAATGGGGAATGTAGAAGCGTGTCTCAAAATGTTGGCGGCCATATTGATTACGTCACCAACACCGCTAGAGGCCAGAAAAAATTGTGTCCCGGGCTTTTCAGACTCGTCTACTCATGTACTATCTGAATCCAAAAGGGCGCATTTGTTGCCAGATGTGAAACTTTTTTCAGCTAACTCCCCCCACTAACATTATTGCTGTGTTCTTGCTAATGAGCATTCCTTTTTAAACAGTAAGCCTACATGACATATAAAAGTGTAGGTAGCGAATATAAGCCGCACCCAGATTGTTTACCCAAATAATTTTCATAAAAAGTGTGGCTTATTTTCGGGTCAATACGGTATATATGAATTGCAGCCGAATGGCCATAGCTGGGTATTTTTGATTGAACGCCCGAGGGTCCCCAACAAGTTCAATTTCAAGTAGTTCCAACGTTGGCTACCAGATGCTACTGTCACTAACGCCTAGCGACGAACGTTTGAACTTGATAGAGTGTTTCTAAATAGCTAAATAACCAATTAACCTACACATTTTGCTAAACACTACCCATTGCAGTGGTAGGTCCTTTAACATGCAATAAATCTATGACATGGACCCGCCGGCTGTACTTCCCCTCCGAAGGAAGGCATACTGAAGGATTGTAACGCTCTTAAAAATCCGACGACTTCGGCCGGGTTTGACCCCGCAATCTTGGGCATAGCAGTTCAGCACGCTACCGATATGCCACCGAAGCCACTATCATAACGTACTGTATATTGCCACTGCTAATTCTTGAGAAGTACACTTTTCACCATGAGGACACCGCTACCGCTGCTTCCTGAAGTGTCGTGCTAGACTTCCCGTCAGATAATGTACAAAATTAATTGAAGGGTTCATTCCAAGAACCATACAAGTCTGAAAATTAAATTGTTCAGAAACTAAATTACAAAAAAAAAACTGTATAGCTTCATTTGTGCTGAATGAAATAAAAAGTGATAGTCAGTCAGAAAGACTAGACTTTGTATCATTTTAAATGCTACAAATGCTGAAAAATGCTAGAAAGTCTGGAGCCAAAGACTCTTGACATGTTAGAAAATTATCTGCATAGTACTTATCTTGCTTATCTTGTTTCAAATTACTCGCGAACGGCAAGTGCAAACCAAGGGCAAAGCGAGGTCAAGCGCGCGGGATGCCGTCACGCTCACCACAGCGCGCGGGGACGTGCCCCTTCCATCCAGTCTAAAAACATGTATTGAAGATCGAGATATGCTTTCGCGGACTTTTTTGTAGAAATTTTCATGCTGACCAATTCTTACGCTCATAGTATATTGATATATTTAACGGTTTGCCCAGCGTAAGCTTAAGAAGCGCACGGACGCCAAGTTTGTTTTCGACTTTTTCACTGAAATCGTTACTGCTTGGCTTCCTTTGATCACATATAAATTATTTTCTACAGCATCTTTCCTCGAGATATCCTTTACTGAATGGTGAAACCCGCATCAAAATCCATCCAGTGGTTCTCGAGATTACCCGTTACATCCAAGAATCGGGGATTTTTGTCTTATACTAACAAAGTAGTGGTTGTCGGGGGAACACATGCACCAAGCAGTACTATGACGTCACACACCTCAGTGCATCTGGGTACATTTCGTCCCGTCACCGTAACGTAACGCCAGGCCCCAGCGTAACGACGAAGTCAACAAGATCATTTAAAATTATAGAAATTGCTTTTAGATCTCGTATTGTCCCGCTAACAGCTTTACATTTCACATAGGCTAAAGGAAATATATTTTTATGAGGTTAGTTGAGAAAATCTCGAAAAACCTTTGTACTAGTCTGTTTTTTGCCTAAATCTTAGTTGAATATGAAAACATATTTTAATCCTCAAATAAGATTATTTACTATGTAAATCCTTACAAAGAGCAAATCATTATTGAATGCCAAACATCCCAGGTAATTAATTATCTTGAAAACGCATTGGAATAGCTTTGGACTTGTCTTATTTTCGCTAAATCCCCAATATTTCACACTCGTATATAACCCGACCAGTCTGCTCTTTGGAGACAGCAATCTATCTATACGTAGAGCTGGCCTTGAAGAGGAAGAAAATGTATTTATCTCAAAAAGTCATTTTTTCGACTTTCCTGTTTTTTTGAATAACCCCTTCAATTGCACTATGCGACGGCGAAATTTTAGTCTTTTCATGAACTATCCCTTTTTACATAATAACCCAGCTCTTCATGAAGTCGACTGGCTGCGTGGTGCAGCGGTAACGTTAGTTAGTAAGTTATTGTTCTAAGGGGAGGAACTACGAGGTCATCTGCCCCTAGCGGTAACGTTCTCGCCTGCTGTTCCCAAGGTTCCAGGATCGAATTCTGGCGCAATCAGTTGGAATTAGAGGGTGCGCAAATTTCAGGGAGCTGTTTTAGTAGATTTAGCCTACTGGCACGTTACGATCCTCCTCAGGGCAAAATTCTGGCACCCCGGCGTCTCTAAAAGCCGCAGTAGTTAAAAGGGACGTAAAACCAATAATATTATTAATCTTCATGAAGTGCTTAGGATTTTCATGAAATGACGGATTTCACTATCTGACTACGACATAATAGCTACAGTACAAAGTTTCAGCGATATTGGGAGATTCACGTTCGCAATGTTCCTTAACCGACTTTTTTCTTTTATTTTTTTTGTCTGACCTGACGCAACTGGAGTCTATGAGTTGTTTTGACAATTCGCTCGGCACCGTACTTTACATAAGTGTTGACTTCTCCCAGGTCGAGGCGCGATGATGACAGACAGCTGTGCGAGCACCCCGCTGAGTCCAGATGAGGCGTCAGCACTGAAAGACCATGGAGAATTGGCGAGTGGCAGCATGTCAGGACTGTCAACTAGGATTAGCCTTCATTCGTTAGTGCGCCACCAACTGACGAGGCTTCATTCGGTTAGGATATTTTCTATTCGTAGTTTCAGCGCAAACTATTGCAAACATACCCACAGTAACAAGATTCACTCCCCTTAAGTGCACGTGGCTGACGCTCACGATGTCCCTAGTCCCCAAAACAAAGCAAAATCAACAACTAAATCAATAAAGTTAAGTTAGATTCCTACTTCCGGAGAAATTCCATTAGCCTAGTTCTAAATCATCTCAATTAAGATCTTGCCGCTATTACGTCATAGTTGGAATCACAGGGTCTAACAAGAAGTTCCGTGACGAACGAAAGAGCCTTCTTTTCATGCCAATGATTAATCTACAGTATATGAACCTATCTAGAATAATGACGAAATTAAGTTGGTAATATCGAAATGTCTAATTAGTTCGAAATATTCCTGATATAATGTAGCCTAATAGAGCACTACAGTTGGCAGCCCTGGTGACTGAATATATTCTTAGTTCCATCTTTAAGGTACAGAATACAAAATTTGGTTGAAGTCCAATGGACGTTACATGCACTTAGACATTGGATCTATCAGCACGCGTAAAAGCATGTTGGCAACAATGTCATGTGTGTGCTGGTTAGAAATAATCGGAAATATTATGATATCTTGTTTTGCCAATTTTGGATGAAATCCATTTGTTAGTATAGAAGTTACATGTATTTTAAAATTGGTCCTATCAGAAGGCATAGAATCATGTTGGCTGCATTGACTTATATTAATGATTCCAAATTAATCTAGAATGTCAGGTGCTACTATACGTGTGCAAAGTATAGGGCTGTTGGCTTGCATACTTCCTGATATATTGATATTAGGATAAAAAAATATAGACAGCATTTATTAACAGTTGTCAGCCCTGATTGCTCTTAAGAATACTTATAGTCATATCTGTTATGTTACACATAGCACATACGAAATTCCAATTTCCAGGAAGACAGGCCGATGTTGACTATGTGGGAAGTTCATAAGAACTTTACGAAACACAGGTACATTGGATCCCTGATGATCATTTGATACAAAGCACAAGTCAGGATTAGTTTCTGATCCCCATCTTCCTGACTTAAATGTACATCTGTCTTTTGGATTGAAGACCAGTTACATGTTACAAAGCTCTGCCCACTCTATAAGTTTCTCTCCACACTGATCGTTGATCCTATAGCCCCACTGAGTATGATGCCTATTGAAATCACCCACATAGATGGACGGAAGAGAGATTGCTGGAAAAACACCGTCAGGCCATTTAGTTCCTGGAGGTTTAGAGATGTTTATGATAGTCACCTCATTAACTTTCGTTGTGATGTTGAAAATGTCTGCATCAGAATTTGCCGAGATTAACTGAGAGCAGGCGATGGAATTTTGAACAAAGGTAGCAGTTCCATAAGATTGGTGGTAAGTAGCTCCCACTAACTTGTATCCAGGGATATTTCCTCTTGAACGAAGCTGAGATTGATCAGAGGCATGTGTTTCTTGAATGCAGATTACATCAACATTATTTCCCAATGCCAACTTGGAAAGGTAGTCACTTTAGATCTAGTGAATGCCCTACTAATACACTCAGTGACAATATGGTTCATAGTCTGTTCAACTGCACCACAATCACAGGTAGGGGAAGATCGCATACCCCACTTAAACATCATTGATCCGCATCTCCCGTGGTAAGTGCGGACTCTGTTGAGAGTTACCCATGTCTTGCGGGGCAAATCAAATCCAGCTGGTAGATTTTGAATGTTGAACAATGCCTGCCATTGCATTGGAGCTGTGCTGTTCCACTCTTTTTGCCAATCAGCTTTTGGATCATAAACTTTCCTAACCAGTTCCTGTGTTGTTTGAATAGGTGGAGATCTTGACTTGAGACGGCTATATCTGGTGCTAGCATCTTCATGAATGGGGAGTTCAGGATTGGCCAATATCTTGTTGTGTTCCCTGACCAAGTTGTTCAGTCTTCTAATTTTAGGCGGTTCTATGTGACTAAGCACAGGCTACCAGAAAAGAGAGGTAGATTTTATTGTGCCACTAATAATACGCATTGTCTCATTCAGGACTGTGTCCACCTTTTTAACATGAGAGCTGTTGACCCAAACTGAGGAGCAGTACTCAGCTGTTGAAAGTACCAGTGCCATCGCCGAAGTACGCAATGTAGTTGCAAACGCTCCCCATGTGGAGCCAGCAAGTTTGTGGATGATATTGTTACGTGTCCTTAATTTGGCTGCTAGGTTGGTGAGATGCTTCCTGTACGATAACGTTCGGTCAAGAGTAACTCCAAGATATTTGGGGTTGGCATTACGAGGGAGAGGGCCTCCATTAAGAGACACTTTCAGGGCAGAGTTCGCTTGCAGATTGTTTAAATGGAAGAAGCAGGTTTCCGTTTTACTAGAGCTGGGCTTCAAGCACTACTTTTCGAAGTATTTGCATAGGACATCCAGGTCTGCATTTTAAGTTCTCTCTATCACATTAGCATCCGCATGTTGTGTAACTATTGCTAGATCATCAGCATAAGCAAACTGACGAGAGCTGGTAGTAGGTATGTCCGCAATATACAGATTAAACAATAATGGAGAAAGAACAGATCCTTGTGGAAGACCATTATTGAGTACCCTTATTTTGCTGTTTTTTTTTTTTTTTTTTCATAACTACCTGGATTATTCTATTTGAAAGCATATTGTTAATCAAACGTGACATTTGACTGCACTTTGTCAGTTTAAAGAACTGGTACACAATACCTTCTCTCCACACTGTGTCGTAGGCAGCTGTTAGATCAATAAACATTGCCCCACTCTTCAATCGCTTTTTAAAACCTGTCTCAATATGTGTTTTCAAGGCAAGCACCTGATCTTCACAATTACGTTGAGGTCTGAAACCAGCCTGCTCGATAGGAATGCTTTTACAAATTAGGGGGCTTATTCTATTATAAATAAGGCGTTCCAGGAGCATAAAACAAACGCTCAGGTGATTGGTCTGTAACTTTCAGCAGAATTCGGAGGTTTACCAGGTTTTACGATAGCTAGAATCTTAGTTCGTTTGAACTCGGAAGGAAGTTTACTTGTTTGAAGGATGTTTGAAAAGAACTGCACTAACCAATTCCTTACATTCTTTCCAAAGTGCTTCAGAAATTCTGGGTGTATACCGTCAAAACCCGGGGCTTTTCCATTTTTCAATACTTTTAGGGCAAGCAGTAGCTCTTGTTCAGTAAAAGGACCAGAAATGTTGGAGGAAGTAATATAAAGCTTTCTCAACTGAGACAGTTAATTTTTATAAACCTTTTATGACACTTTTCAGGCTTGACTTTAGACAAGCTGGCAATGCGACTGGCAACATGATTGAGTGAAATCTCTGGCTTCAGCTGGGGACTATGTGGTATTCTTCCTAGCTTACTTAGGAGGCTCCAAGCTTTTCTACTCGAGTGTCTGAAGTCTAATGTATCCACGGTTTCCGTCCATCGGTTTCGTCTAGCTTCATCTAGGTTATGAAGGAGATCATCAGCTACATCCTTTTCTCCATTTCTCTGGTAATCTTCGTATAGTGCTTCACAAGCCTCATCCCAACCTGGGATGAATTCATTTCTCATTCCACGAGGAATATGTCTCTTAGCACATGCCAGAACAGCTTTCATAAATCTCGAGTAGTTATCTACCTCTGGAGGAATCCATCTAATGGTTCTGTCGAGATCGGCTGAGAAACTCTCCCAATTAGCTTTACTAAAGTTCCATCGAGGAAGTGGGGACGATCTTATAATGGGAATCTGCGCCCTAGCGGCAGGCTCGCCAGGTTACGGTGCTCCCATTGTAAATGTACATTTTTAAGGTATTTATTTAATTGTGAGGAATTTAAGGAGGAAGTGAGTGCGTTTCGGGCACACATGAGGTTATGCGGAATCTGTAGGTACCCCATATGTGTAGGTTGGTGTTAACAAAACCTTATTTTCGGTACAAAACCGGAATGGGACCTTAGTAGATTAATATAGGGAGGATTATCTAAAAAAAATGCCAGCCTCCGTGGCAGAGGTGGCAGCACGCCGGCCTCTCACAGCTTGGTCCGTGGTTCAAATCCCGGTCACTCCATGTTCGATTTGTGCTGGACAAAGCGGAGGCAGAAAGGTTTTTCTTCGGGTACTCTGGTTTTCCCCGTCACTATTCCATTCCAGCAACACTCTCCAGAGTCTCCACTATCATTTCATTTCATCTGTCATTCTTTTAATCATTGCTCCAGGGGAGTGTGACAGGCTTCGGCAGCCAGCACAGGTCATTCCATTCCCTGACCCGGTCGGTCGACTGGAAGCAGGCTATGGATTTTCATTTTCATCTCAGAAATGACTGCACAGATCTACTTGAAATTTTCACAGTAAGTTATATTTATGTGCATATGTGCATTAATCTGACCTAGAGTAATGGCTGCAGTATTTATGTAACTTGAGAAAACTGCATTGCTTCAATTATTTAAAACTTATCAAAGAAAATATTACAAATAGGAACGTTTGAAGCACTAGAATCATCATATATATTATTTCAGTAGTATAGATCCCTCCTGTGCCGCTCACAAACGATCGATCGTGACAAATAAGCATTTAAATGCAAGAGAATATACATTAGTAGTGACGAATTGCACTCTAATATCATAAATATCTATAATTTCTTTAAAAGGTGACTTTTAAAAAAATCACGTAGTGTGCGATTTGCAGATACTGTTGCTGTTTGAAAATATGCTCTATAATATGCTGACCACTTCACATTTTGGACGCTGTGACGCATGTTTCATATTATTTTAACATTCTGAGGTCTTTCCTTTATCATTTTGCATGGATTTCAAAACAGTAAATCAAAGGAATGAGTACTCAAATCGTATAATTTCATAAATATCGAATAACCGGTGAGTGTTATGATGATCCAATTTTCAGTGATTGCCTTCGTAAGTTAGGGATCATAGAACTTGGAATTCTAACTAAAATGTAAATTATGTTCTATAATCATTTGGTTGAAATAAAAACATAACAACCTTTCTCCTTAAGTCTCTCATTATAAACCTATTGGGGAAAGTGTGGTTTATGAACATGCGAGATTTCTCGCACGGGTCCGCTAGTCATTCTAATTTGGGTTGCAAGCCATGGAATCTTCTTCAATAATTGTATTAAGTTTCAACACTTTAACTTCAATAGATAGGTCATAAGTGTACGGTTTGATTAATATTTTGTTTTCAAAAATAATTAATTGTAATGCTACTTAGGAAGCAAAATGACCAGTGATGGACGAAGCAAAGAGGATATAAATAGTAGGTTGGCTCAGGCAATGAAAGCATTTCTACAGAAGGGGAATCTGTTGACATCGAATACAGATTTAGGTATTAGGAAGTCATTTCTGAAAGCCTTTGTCTGGAGCGTGGCGCTTTATGGAAGTGAAACTTGGACTATTGGTGCAGCAGAAAAGAGGAGAATTGAAGCGTTTGAGATGTGGTGTTACAGGAGAATGATGAAGATCAGATGGGTAGATAGGGTAACAAAGAAGAGGTATTAAGACGAGTGGGAGAGGAGAGATGTTTCTGGCGACTGCTAATGAAGAGAAGAGATAGGTTGGTAGGACACATACTAAGACACTCAGGAATAGCAAGCTTAGTTATGAAGGAAGGGTCGAGGACAAGAACTGTAGGGGTAGACCAAGGTTAGAATATGTTAAAGAGATTGCCTCGGATTTTGGGTGTGGTAGCTATGTAGAGATGAAACGATTAGCTCAGGACAGGGAAGCATGGAGAGATGCATCAAATCAGTCAACATCAGTGAATGATGCAGTCTTTTCAGCATCTTAACTATGTTATCTATGAAGGTAAATGTTGATAAATTTTCATTACATTGATTCAGTAGTTTGTATGATGGAAGCATATTAAGGTTTTGTTCAACCAGGTAGCCTGATTGGTGAATCATGTATTGGCGCCGCGCCGTGCTTGGGCAAGCATTACGGTATGTCACACTGACAAACACATACCAAGGTGATCAGATCATAGGCAGGTAGCAGGATATCCGTATTAAGTGGAACATTCACAAAACATTATGATGCTGATGACGATAATAATTAGTGTTGTTTTATGGGGCCTAACATTTGGGTTATCGGCCCGGAATGGTTGAGGTGACAGGAAAATGAACATGAAATAGAAACTATAAGTACATTCCAAGTTCAAAATTTACGCCAATCAATACTTACACAAATATACAGTATATGTATCTATGTTGTAGGCCTACATGTTTCGACCTAACATTAAGGTCTTCTTCAGCTCAATTAAGAATAAAATCAATTAAGAATAAAATAAAATACTAGAGATGTACTGTCCCCGATAATCCGGATAGTAGGCTGTCAGAAATCCGCCCCCTCAATCGGATTGCCAATAATCGATTGCACCGGCACAGCTACATCAATGAAAATGGCACTGACAGATACTACCGAGATTAGAGCACAGTAGTTAACATGAAATTATTGTGGAACACACCAAAATATACGGGGGTTCATACTTACCTTTTACTTACCTATTCAATTTAATCTCGGGTCTGGGTTTTCAACTGGATCACTTAATAGTATGCCCTCACAATAACCTCCACCACGATATTTAAAATGAACCAAGTCGGAGACCAGAAAATTTAAACTGCACAATAATTTATTTCACATAAAGAAAAAAAATATTTTAACAAAATTTAACAACAAAATAGTTATGGCTGTCTGAAGCCATTGTCCATGCAACCATGTCCTCCTGTAGGACTGTAGACTTCACATACAAAAATTCAGCTTTCTCTAGCTCAAAAGAACGTAATAATAACAACAATGCACATTGGAATGGATAAGGGAGCTGGGACGAGACATATAGCATTTGTTTCCTTGTTCATGAACTTCATAATTTAGTTCATTGACACACATTTATTAATAACCGCAAGGCCGCTAAGTAGTTGACCTTGACCTCCACCATTCAGTTATCTGGCCACCTGCAATACACCCTAAGCAGTGTTGCATGCTTGCTTCGTCAAATGGACGCAGCTGCCTAACCAGTGTCACCATATGCTGGCCAACGCAGAGTCTAGCTCTCATTCAAAACAATTTAAATGCTCACATCTCAACTCAAATATTATCACGCAAAATGTATACAAGTTCCGTTCACATTGCAATGGATTACTCTGTTAATCTCAAATCTTATTTAAATGTTTATTCCAATTATCGAACTAGCGTTGTTTAAATGTTAATAGCAAAACGCATAATGTTATATCATAGTGTTCAATAATTATTTATAACATTTAGATTGTTCATAACTTAGTCAAACGACAATTGAAAAATTTTTACACGCCTCTATTAATCCCATTTGTTTCAAATTATTATTATAGATATTTACATAGTTATTTACATTATTTATATTTTATTTATATTTGAAATACATTAACCACACGTTTATCCGGTTGATATTTTCTTAAATCGTGGTAATATAATCGACCGATGAAGGTTACTTATATTTAAATTTTAGATTCAGGTTTAATAAGATTTAATAATTATTATTTGTGACGGTAACCTCCATTCAAAATCTATAATTCAATCAATTTATCACTCTTGTTAATTTTAACAGTAACTTCACATGAATAATTTTCAATGGACCTGAACAATACAACTCAGCGGAAACATACCTCGCACAAACGCACAAAATTGGCCCATAATTCATCATATATCTCATTATATATGGCATCAAAATCTTCCACAATACACACAAAAAAACTCCACTTATAAATTCATCATCATCATCAATATTACTGTGGGAACCTCCTTCACTTATTAAAGGGCATTATTCATCAGCGACTTTTACACGTCCACTGAACTAACGATTATACATCCATAGTTCCTCTTTAAAAATTCATATATTCATCAATTGTATCGAAAACTGTTATTATATTTAACCTTCGTGGGTTTCATTCATGAAGCGATATGAAGTAAAAATTTGCCAGTCACAAATAAATTTAATAGCAAATACGATTAGACACGCCTCCCTGGTCTATCAAAATGAATTAATCTCATCATAATTATCGCAGTATAAAAATACTATATTCAAGCAAAATTCATTTAACTGCAGAAATAGTCGAATAGAATGCAAATAGACCAGAAAATGCAAACATTATTGTTTCAATCTAGAATTGAGAAAATCTCCTATCAAATGTTCATTACTATAGTGTACTGAATAAATCGTATTCAAAGTTCATATTTCATAAAATTGTCTATAATGCAATGGTATTTCAGAATTGACTAAAAATGTCTGTGTTTCTATCATGTTCATAAAAACGACTAGTATTTCCAAGATCGTCGATAAAGTAGTAGATTTTAACGCTCTAAAATCTTTTAATCATTCTTCTTTCTTAAAGATGACAGAAAATTGGTCAAAGTAATTTACTGGAAAAAATTACTTTAATAAAACGACACGCTGTCTGAATTCAAACATGCCATAGAAAATCGTTAACTTTACAGTCAAATCGTGACTACAAGAAAAATTCAAATTCTCGAAAGAATATTTAACTTCAGTATAAACTGATCCAAAATGTTTAAATATGCAAATGACTTAATAATGTCTCAATAAATCGAAGAAAGTGGCATAAAGCTGCAAAGTGTACAGAGTACAGAAACATCTAGCAAAAGCATACGGGGCAATCAAATATATGACAGAAAATATGGGAAAGATAGTTGCTCAGATCTCACTAAAAAGGCTCAAATAAATCAAGAAACGTTCACGGCTACCTTATCTGTTGGATTGAAGTTCTAGAAGAAAATTTCAAAGAAGACTGCTGCTGGTTCCATTTCACCACAGGATAGATGTGCACCGACCTCGAACCTGGAACCTGCGCCCTCGGAGAATAGAACAGCTTCCTCCTCCGGAAATCGCACTGCTCCGTGTAGACGATAGACATCCTTCTGGCAAAACTCTTCTTTGTGTGCTGGGAAAAACCCTTGCCACTCTTGAAAGTTCCCTGAAGTTCTTGTAGAAATCAGCCATGAAGTTCATTGCAAATATTTCCGCAGAAATGTTCATAATTGTGGAGTATGAATTTATATCCACTGCCATTTGATGTAGTTCAGCGATGGATTACGATGCATGAGTGTAGCTGAATGTTCACTACATGCTCGTCTTTGTAGAATGACGATTATCGAAGCTCCATGTTGCTACTTCACACTACTGATGTATGTCCCAATTGCATTAAAGTTTTAGTCTTCCATCTCCACTTCCATTATAATGTTAGTCGAAAGTACTGCCAGATTGTATAGTTCCATTGTAGAATGTAGCGTTGTATCACCAAATGTAATCTTCAGTATCACGGTTGCAATACACGTGTCTGCCGTAGCGTAGAATGTGGTAGTAAAAGTGCTTCTCAGGATTCGAGAAAAACACTTTTCTCTGCAGTCTTTAAATGCGAATATCTTCTGAAGTATTATAATGAAAAAGTTCAACTTTCGCACACGCCTCAATATTGTAATGCACTATTGAATTAGTATAAATGCAGTAGCTAATTCTTGATAGATAAACTTGTAGAATCGTTTATGTGTGCGCTCCAACTTCGCCTAGTTTTAGTAACAGTAAAATTGCACTGCTGGATACCCAATACTGTTCGATGCGGTGGGCTCTGCCACGCTTGCTTATGACGATATGCTTGTTCTATCAGAACACGAAGTCAGACTATGAAGTCAGAATAAAACCACGAAGTGAGAAGCTCCTCTCTGCTGTGCAAGGCCTTTTATCAACTTTGAAGGGGCGTATCCATCCCTACCATAGCTTCTTCTTCCATCATTACTCGAAGTTCCAACTTTGGCTATTCTTAACGGATTTTCAGATTTCAAAAACATATAATTAATTTCTTCAAAATTCCAAATCAATGCCATAACTGAAAATAGTTTTCCACAATTCTGCATGCCAAAAGTTATTAAATATGGTAGTTTCAGTAATCTCCGTCTCCCTTCAAGCTATCATTCATTGGTTCGAGCCTCTCCTCCAATAGCGTAACTTCTTCCTCAGCACGTTTACTTGCTTCCCTGCGACTGCGTCGTAAATCTAAGATCCTTCTCGAACAAAATCGTGACGTCAGCAAGAATCTAAGCTCAGCCAGCCTACTTGCTCGAGCGTTGCGTCATCCACGCCTACGTCATGAATATACACGTCACAACTATGACGGCCATAACTTTATTCACATATGCCAATACAGCCACCGTGGTCTCAGTATAATTCAATTTACGGGGGCATTCTCCCTTCACCACGTTTTAAAAACAGTTGCAAATTGTTTTTAAACTCTGTTACAAATATTTGAATTCACTTGAACACGAAATTGAATTATTATTGGCTTACTCTTGGATAATATTTCTTCAAGTTTCCAGCATTGAACTTGCCATATACGACATCATTCTCATCATCATAGAGTTCATAACAGTTGTTTCCATAAGCATTCGTAATTCTGAACGGACCCATAAATACTATTCCAAACTTGGGATAGATTTTCTTACTCACGTCAGCCTTGACAGGTCTGCGTAGTAATACCAGATTTCCAATTTCTAAGGGAGTACCAAAACGTTGTCCAGCTACTCTTTTCAGTCGTTTTTGTGTTGCTCTCTGGAGTTGTTCTTTCGCTCTGTCAATTCTCTGCTGCCTTCCTAGGTCGGGATCTCTAGGAACGTGGTTGAAAAGATTGTCCCACGGCCTTTCTGGGTTTCTTCCTAGATGAAGTCTCATTGGCACCTCTCCTGTGCTCTCCTGCACTGTAGAATTTAGACACTCCTCAATAAGGGGTACAAATCTCACCCAACTAGTATGATCATTCGGACAGAAAATTCGACAAAATTTCGAAAATTCAGCCATGTATCTTTCTGAAGAATTCGATTCCGGATAGCGCACGCTTGAAAATAAGTGCTTAATACCAAGCCTTTCCATATCTGCAGCAAATTCTAAGGATGTAAACTGAGCTCCATGATCCGATAGTAGATACTCTGGTTTACCAGCCTTTGGAAATACAGCATGTTCCAGTCTGCTTACAACGTTCCTCGTGTTAGCTTTTTGCATGGGACTCATTGTTACATATTTCGAGAAGACATCCACGGTAACCAACAGGTACTGATTACCCTGCTATCCCTTCGGACAGGGGCAAAATATGTCCGTCGCCATGAGTTCATTCGGTTTAGAGGGAATCATAGCCTTAGGTTTCCCTTTTAATAGAGCGGAAGCATACTTTGCTCTTTGACATTTATCACATGAACGAATGACATTAGCAATGCTGGAACGCATGTTAGTCCAAATAAACCTCTCTTTAAGAGTATCAAGAGTTTTATCCAGACCGGCATGTCCAGTTGCGTGATGAGCTACCCACACTAAATTGACTACAAGTTTAGGTGGCACGACTATTCGGAGCTTTGTATGCGCAGAGTCAGCATTCTTACATACGACGTCTCCACTCAAGACAAAGTGTCGTGAATCTCTCTGTGTAGCTGCATAGTCAACATCAGTATTGTCCATGTAACCCTTAAGGAACCTGTACATTTTCCTGATTGGAGCGTGTCTCTTCTGTGACACACCGATTCGGGCTAACCTCCTAACGGTCTCTTGATCTTGCTGCTCCAATTGTACATGGTGTATCTGCACATTTTTGATAGGGTTACGTGATAAAGCATCAGCCAGTAAGTTGTCTTTCCCAGGCTGATGGACAATAGTGGCGTTAAACTGTTGGGTGAACAAAGCCCAACGTGTCAATCTATCACTAGACATGTCAGTTTGCAGCATAAACTGAAGTGCTTTGTGATCTGTAATAATGATAACCTTGTGTCCCAGCAGCATTTTCTTCCACGCTTGCAAAGCTGTTACAAAAGCTAACGCTTCTAGTTCTGTCGTAAAGTAGTTTTCCTCGTGTTTCTTTAATTTCCGACTAGTGAACGCAATGTAGTGCTTGTTGCCTGCCTCGTCTTTTTGGTATAAGACTGCACTAATGCCTATTCTTGATGCATCAGACTCAATATAGAACACCTTCTCAAAGTCTGGGTACTCCAGTTTAACGTTGTTTCTGAGCATCTCCTTTGCTTTCTCAAAAGCCTCGTCTGCTGCGGTACTCCATTTCCATCTATTATTCTTCTTGAGTAAGTCATACAGAGGAGCCATAATTTCAGAGTATCTCGGACAGTGGCTGCTGATGAATTGGCATGCGCCTACAAATTCTCTGACTTGTTTCACCTTAGTTGGCTTTGGGAACCTTGTGATCGCATCTACTTTCTGCATGTTCGGATGATATCCATCCTTATCAATAGTATGCCCCAAGTAGTTGATCTCCTTCTTCATGAATTGACATTTTCCAAAATTGACCTTAATATTGGCCTTCCTTAAATTTTCAAACAACTTTCTCAAATGCACTAAATGTTCTGCGGCGTTGGGTGAAGATACAATTAAATCGTCAATGTAGCAGATTACATTTTCCTTTACTTCGTCAGTGAGCTTGCTATCAAGTGCTCGAATAAGTGCTGGTCCACTGTTGACCATTCCAAAAGGCATTCTCTGGAAGACCCATGACGTCTGGTCAAATAAGAATCCAGTGTACTGCATACTTTCTTCTTCCAGTTGAACTTGGTAAAACGAAGATGTCATGTCAAGAACACTGAAACATGCTCTCCCTTTGAACTTTCTAAGCAGATCTCTAATCTTAGGTGGTCGGTCATTTTCTGGAAGAATCTTTAAGTTGATGGTCCGAGCATCGAGACAGAGACGTATCTGACCATTACTTTTCTTGACTACAGTGATGGGGTTTATGTAAGACGACGCCTGTTTTTTTATAATCCCGTCTACCTCCATTTTTCTGATCAACCCTCGTACTTCTTGGTAGTATTTCTCAGGTATGGGGTATATTTTCTTTTGGTAAGGGGTTTCATCGGTCAGCCTTATCTTATACTTATAGTCTTTAATCAATCCAGGCTTTTCATCAAATATATCTTGGAATTCCTTTATCAAATCCTCAAATTCCCCCTGAATTTCTTCAAATCCTTCAGTTTTTCTACTGAGTATTTCTGTTAGATTCTCCACTTCATTGATAATGGTATTTAAAGTCTCTTCCCTAAGGTATATCCCCAGACTGTTTTTCACGTCCTGTTCTTCGATCTCTTCTGTGATCATGTACCCATCATTAAAGCTAATAATCCTATTCTTCATATCAATAATGGCTCCAACTTTCGATATAAAATCGATTCCTAGCACAATGTCGAAATGGATCTTGTTCACCACAATAAAGATCTGTTCATAATTCCTTCCATTAATTTCAAAGTTCAACAACACTTGGATCTTGCATTTCACTGCCTTGTCTTGGAAAATTCCTCTCACTTTGACGGTAGAAGCAGGTAAAACTGTCATGTTTTCTCCCTTTAATAGACTTTGATAGCATTCATCAGAAATGATAGAAATAATTGCGCCGGTATCCATAAGAGCTTTGTACTGTTGGCCATCTATCAGTACAGAAATAATAGGTAAGGCACATGGTCTTTCCTCTTTGACGATTCCTCTCTCTTCTAATAAATCCTCATCAGTTACTTCGTAAATTTCATTGATAGTAATTATGTGTGGTGTGGCAATGTATTCATTGTTTCTCACTTTCGTTGAGAAATCGGCGTTTTTTTTCTGTGTTACCATTTTCGAAGTTCCCCTGCTGGCTTGTAGAAGGACCAGGATCGATCACTAAATCCTAACTTTTCTTCTGGTTTTCAGCTTCCTTCTCTCGTAATTCCTTCAAATACTGCTGTCTTTCTTTCTCTCTCTCTTGATACTTGTCCGGTGTCATAACCTGACCTTGAGAATTTTGATTCCGATTCTGGTACTGGTTATTTCTGTTGTAGTTCCTATTGTACCCATTGTTATTATAATATCTACCTCTTCCGTTATTATAGTTCCCTCTATTGTTATTCCAGCCTCGTCTTTGCTGATATGGACGGTAACCTTGTGATATGTTGTTGCGAAAATAATTGTTCCTGTGAGGACCTACAGTTTCAGTTTTCTCTTCAGCAGGCGTATCAGTTTGCTGAACTTGATCCATGTAGACTGTATTAATGTCTTTGAATTCGTGCCTCTGACCTTTTTGAACCAAATTTGGCACCGGACTCGTGTAATCAAGCCTTCTCAATAGTTCGTCCATACTGGTCAAATCCCTTATATTTGACGATATAATAAGCCTTCTTACCTCAACAGGTAGCATACGTGAAATGGCATCTATTAACTGCTCTGTAGACAATGGGGGTTGTAAAAATCTTAAGCGCGATAACTGGCTCGTGAAGAAATCAGCGTACCGTGTTGGAAGAGTACCCGAATACTTCCTCGAGTATACCTCAGCTCTTAATGAATTTTGTGCTTCTATTGACCAGAATCGTTTTATCAGTGCCTCTGCAAATTCATCGAAATTACTAAAAGTGTACCGAAATGCCTTGAACCACTCAAGAGGTCCTCCAGCTAGAAATCTTTCTACGATTCTCATTTCTCTTTCTCTAGGAATATGGGCTTCAATAAAATAGTCTTTCAGGTTTCTGATATACTCTATCGGTGTTAGACTATCTGTATTACTAAATTTCTGAGGCTTGTCCTCAAAGTTTCGGATGACTGTCACATTTCTTGGATATGAATCCATGTAATTCTTCCCACTATCACGATATTTCCATTCAGGTTCAATATTCTTATCCTCTTCTTCTTCCCGGAATCTGAATATACGTTCCTCAGGACTAATATCTCTCTCTTCAGTAGCGAGGTTGCATCTTCTCACGTAATTCCTATTATCTTCAAAAGTTAACCTTTCTGGATCCTTATCTGTGATTTCCGTGATGACTTTCCTAATCAACTCTTCTTTATACGTTCCCAACATGCTAGCTTCTCCTAGGTTTAAATTCTGAAGTTTGCTCGTAGTTTCATTGACATCAGAGACAACCCTATGAATTTGTTCCTCTAACGCGGTTTTTAATGCTTGCACGTCCCGGCCCATTTGAGTTCTATCCTCTACCTGCTTTTCGGATAGCGAATCCATCCTTATACTCAAATCCTTTCTAATTTGAACTACCTCATTATTTATATCTACTTGTGTACTGGCTAGTTTTCGTTCAATTCACTCCTGAATCTGATTGACATGTTCCCCACTTGACTTGTTCCATTCATCTTTCCAAACCGTTACATTTGCAGTTAACATTTCAGCAATATCTACTTCAATGTCTTCCTTAAGTAAACGATTATGATCTAAGACTTGGGTCCTCATGACCTCTACATCATGTTTTAATCCAGCTAGTGAAGCTGTTGTCCTAACAGACTCGTCAACTAATCTAGTTGTTAAAGCACTAATGTTACGAGTACAAAGCGTTTTTGAAGTTTCAATTTCTTCTCTAACCTTATTAACATCAGTTTGAACTTTGGCAATGTCTACAAAAACTGTATTAACTTCTATTTGCACCTTATTGATATCGCTTTGCATATCATTAACATCAGACTGAATATTATTTATGTCTACTTGAACGTTTGACACATCGGTTCGAACATTTCTAATCTCTCTTTGAACTTCTTCTACCTTGTCTTGTACAGTAGCAACATCATTCCTAACAACGATTACTTCTGCTCTAGCACATGAAATATCACCCCGGACATTAGCAACATCAAGATTTAACAAAGTAAGGTCTTTCTGGACTGAATCAACTTTTCCCTGTACATTGGAAACATCAATTTTTACATCTGAAACATCTTTATGGACATTGGATAAATCTACTTTAACATCTGAGACATCCTTGTGAATGTCAGTCACGGCATTCTGGACCTCCTGTGTACTGGTCTGTAAACGCGACATGTTATTTTCCAAATTTGCAGAACTGGTCTGGAGATCCTTCAAATTCTCCTTCATCATCTCCTGCATTCGACTAGTATTCCTAGCTTCCATCTCCCTCACACTTTCATTCATGCTAGCTTTCAAACTGTTGGACATCTCCTCCAACATCTTTCTCATACTCTCATCTGCCATCTCAATAATATTTCAATAATAGACTGCGTTAGGGACATACATCAAATAGAGCAAGATAACAACATCTGAGCAACGCCTTTCACCATATATAAAGTTTGAGCAATTTTCTGTCTTAAATCTAACTTATAATTAGCTTATCACTAACTTCATAAACACCCTATGTTGAAATAAACTCAAGCACATGTTCAAATTTCTTTGGTTCATTTTAAATATCCTAACATAAATAATTAACATTTACAATCCAAATAATTTAATTTTATCTTTAATATGACTAAACATGTCATAAGCCGGTCAAATAAAATAAGACTCCAGATCATAGGCGATTTTTCTAAGTTTCCAGCCTATTTAACCTCTCTCAGGTTGTATAAGATCTGATCTTTTCTGAGTGTAATTTTCCTAATACAACACAACATTTAATCCCTATATAATCACACTCTCAAATTCTACAATTGGCCAAGACATCTAACAAAGAATCAACCTCTTTATTTGAGTCTTCACAATCCCATTGACATCGATAACTTCAAAAGTGGTGGGGCTACACACACCCTGCCTCCTTTAGGGCCTTGAGATTGAGCAGAAGGTAGAAGATGCTATTAAAGGAAATCAAGAGGTCAGACACCTCGAAGAATGAGGGTATCAGGAGAGATGAGACAAGGCCAATTAAGGCGGGGAATTGAAAGACTCCCTGGACCTCGGATACCCAAATATAATGTTTGAAGAATATACAACATTAACTAGGACCAGCAGGTAAAATGCCTGCCATCCAAGTTTGAGAGATGGCTCGTTGGAAACAGAAACAATTGTCCACCGCTAGCCAGTTTCTCTTGTTATTCCTGCACTGCTCAGTGGACTGTAGATATACGACACGGCTATATAACGTGCAGAAAGGTGGCTGGTCTAACAAATTATACAGTAACCGAGTTTTCTAAGAAGCTTAACGCCCATTGTGCGGTCGACATAAGCGTGTAGGAGGAATCAAATGATCGCTTGGAGAACTGTCATGCTAATGTATACTTCAAATTAAGTTAGACATTATTGTATTTCTTACTGGGACAGCCCTCGCCGTGTGGGAGTGAGACAGTAGATCAGCCTCAAGGATCGTTTACAGATACAGAAGAGTTTTTGTGTCATTTACAATGTCAATCCTTCAGTGGCGTAACTACGGGTTGTTTCGGGAGGGGGAGGGGCTGAGTCAAAATTACATTGGCGGGTGTAGGCTCGGAAATAATGAGACAATATCAATGAAAGGAAATATATGATCCCGGAGTTTTCTAAACCTCCTATCTACATATTTTTTGTGTTAGATTTCATTGGGTCCGCTTCATTTTGCAGTGGTTAGAATCCTTGGCTGTCACCGTGGAGGCCCAGGTTCGATTCCCGGCTCTGCCAAGAAATCTATTTTGGCCTGAGGGTTGGAACGGGGTACACTCAGCCTCCTGAAGCAAAACTGAGAAGAGACGGGTTCGATTCCTACCTCAGCCATTCTGTAAGTGGATTTCCGTGGTTTCCCACATCTACTCCAGGCAAATGCCAGACAACAACAACAACAACAACAACAACAACAACAACATGAGGGTGCCCTATATTCCAATTATCCAATTTGAGTGGATTCCGGGGGCACATAAGCTATATAGAGGATCTGGTCCCACAGGTCCTGGGTGCGATTCATGACTTCACAAAGAAGTGTAGTTCTGTTATGAGGGTTGGAGGGGGGTTCACAACTAGTGGGACTTGAATTGGCAACCACGGGACCCTAACTGAGACCAGCATTGCTTCCACTTACTTGTGCCGGACTCCTCTCCGTCATCTTTCCTGTCGGCCTTCCTTGGTCAACTCTTGTTCTCTTCCGACCCCGACGGTATTAGAGTAATCAAGATCTAGGGTGTCTTTCATATTTCCGCCTTGATTGGCCCTTGTTTCGTATTTCCTGATAACCTCATTCTTCGAGGGTCAAACATCTTCTTTTGCTTTCTTGGTATCTCCTGCCTTCTGCTCAGGGTCCTATAGGAGACATGTTCCATGTAGCCCCACCACTTCTGGTGCTCCCTGGATAATACTACACCCTCAAGAGCTCAGGGTTGGTGAGGTGGAGAGTTAGCGACCCCGAGGGATTCCTCTCCTCTTTCTCCTTTCCCGTCTGCCTTTCATGACTACATCTTTCGCAAGTTTCTCAGTCCCCATTCTTCAAGGGTTGAGAGCATTTCCTTTCCCTGTCTTTTATTTCCCAATTCCTTATTCTTGTCATTTTCTTCTTCTAGCCAGTAAGTTAGTTCTAGCTCTAATTTTCTTTCTATCGTCTTTTATTTTCATAAATTTTGGGCCGAAAACCTAGATTTTAGGACCCTTTAAAGGACTATTATTATTATTATTATTATTACTATCAATATTATTATCACCATCACATAAATGAAATCAATGAACAACAAACGACGCGTCGTACAGTATTAGCGGGATTCGAAGTGACTGCCGATTGTTTGCGAATGATTGTGTATTATACCGAGAAATTCACAGCTCACAAGACAAAGCTCAGTTAAAAACTGACCTCAACCTGGTCCTCAAATTGCTGGTTGACAACAAAATGAAGATAGGCCTACGAGTAAATGTAGTCTCAGGAGAATAGGGAGAGGGCGAAGGCATGATTTTTAATATAACATCGGCTCAGAAGTAGGCCTACTTGTAGAAGAAGGCTCGTACAAATACTTGGGTATCCATTTAAGGAATGATATGAAATGGAGTACCCATGTAGGTTGCGTCGTCTCCAAAGCGAACAAATCACTTCATTTTGTAATGCGGGTAATAAAAGGCAGTAGCTCCACCGCAGAAGAATTAGGATATTTGACCCTTGTGAGGCCAATCTTGTAATACGGCTCAGCGGTTTGGGACCTAAATCAAGTAGGGCTCATCAATGAGCTAGAGATGGTGCAAAGGAAGGCTGTTAGGTTCTTGCTCAACGATTGTAATCCTTGAAGATATCTCGAATGATAGAAAAACTAGGGTGAGAATCTCTGGAAGAGAGAAGGACGAAATCCAGACTATACGCTATGTTTAACACTTAACTAATCAGCCAGCATGGGGAGAACTAAGTAAACGTCTGGGAAATCCCACCTACCTGAGCAGGGCAGATCATCCACATAAAGTTAAGGACCGACCGCAGCGTGCAAGTTATGGGAAATATTCTTTCATTAATCGTGGTATTGATAATTGGAACTCATTACCTGCCACATTCTTCGAGTTTTCCCCCAAACATATTGCGTTTAAGTGAATACTGAAATGTTGTGTCAATACTACGATGTAATTACTATAACTTAGTTAATCTGCAATAAAATCCGCCTTGTAAAACACTAAGAAGTTTAATAATTAAATTAAAACGAACATGTTTCGGTATGCAATGATACCTTCGTCCGCGTAGATGTAATGTAATATTGAAGGTGACAAATTGGGATTCGGCAGAATTCTCTCCAGGGTTGGATGTCTTCATCTTTTTGAAATTTTATGCGCTGTTCCGTATCATTATACCTGGCTGGAAGCAACAGCCCATAGCTCTCAGCAGCGACATCCGATAGACAGTCCATTAAGGTAGACTTATATTAACGTTTAATCTTGTTCTTTTATGTATTTTCTTATTTTTTGGTGAACTTTCATTTATTTACATTCTAATGCTTTTGTAAGGATATCCATTTTCTCTTTGTATTTGTTAACGCAGTTTTTAAGATTCTTTTTATTTAATCTACGCTGACGAAGGTATCATTGTATACCGAAACATGTACGTTTTAATTTAATTATTAAACTTCTTAGTGTTTGACAAAGCGGATATTATAATTGAAGATTAGTATCAGTAAACACGGATATTATTTAATACCATCTTCATAATGGTTAATGTATAGCCTATGCATTTTATAACTTGGTTCCCAAATCGTGACTTGTGTATTAATAAGTGTGTTTGATATTATTGTTGGTAATTTTCTGTAAAATGTTGTACAATTTGCCACCGGGGAATTACCCCCATTTGCAAATAAAGTAGATGAATGAAAATAATTTTATTATGAGAACCGGGAATCAAACTCCAACCATTAATGGTTACAGTTAAGAATACTAGCCCTGTGGTGGTATGTTTCCTTGTATGAGTCCTGAGAACTCAGGAAGATGCTCTGTTTCTGCGAGTCCTATATACAGTATCTATTGTATCTCTTGAACCAGTGCGGTATGTTTCTCCCAGACTACCTGTACGGAGCGGGACAAAGCCGAAAGCAGAAGTTGTGTCGAGCACTTTGTGGGGTGGTGTGTTGTGACAAGCCGACGTGAAGCCATACATCAACTAGCAGCACGTGCACTGAAGGCTATTGTGCCATCTTCCCACCCTCACCCAGATACCTGGAAACAGTTTGCTCTCTTTCTTTCCATTTCTCCCTCAACTTACTGACCATGACTTCCGTATTACAAACATTCTTTTCTGGACACAAGACTGCTCAATACGTGAATAATAATAATAATTATTATTATTAATAACAATAATACTAATAATAATAAATCTCGGAAAAAGATCTCACAACAAAACCGTCTCCAGGAAACCAGGACTTATCCAAACCTCTATAACAAAAATGGATGTCAAGACAAACCAAACTTCGACACTACAATACTGTCACCAAACCGGCAAGTCTCTACGCAAGTGAAACACTTACACTCAATAAGAAATATGAACTTGAAGGCATCAAGAAAGAAGAAAGAAAAAATCATTCGGAAAATACTAGGAGTAAGACTCACTCCTGACGGGTCCCGACTACTGTCAATCAAGACAACTGAAAAATACTCAAACATCGAAGTCGACATCAGAAAAAGACGATTGAAATTCTTCGGGCACATAAGTAGACTGCCGAATACTCGACTAACCAAAAGAATACTAGATTACATATCATCACTCAAAAGGACTCCACCATGGATGAAAGAAGTACAAAAAGACAAGCGAACTGCTAACATAACCGACACATCACGCAGAGACTCCTTCCGTAACAAAGTGAACAACTGGGAAGTCCAACCAGAGCTAGCAAAACCTACACCTTACAGACCTCAATGGCCTGACGAAAGAAAATTGGCATTCTCCAACAGAATGAAACAATACTGGCAAAATAAGAAGAACGTCAAGAATTGAGTCAAAGTGCTTAACGGTTTCCAATATTGGGAAAATACGCTGTAAATAAATAAAAAAAAAATAAAAAAAAGAGATACGAGCCTTACAGTAGTCGCATATGATGTGTAACATCTGACACGAATGTTATCTTACTATGAAATTGAGATGAAATATATGTGAAGTCATCTGACATGTTATCCTACTCGTATACTACACAGCTTGGACATTCTTAAAATGCTAATTTAAGCTCCGTTTTCATACTGGTACTATGATGAATGTATAGATTGAATTGGAGATTATGCTACTATAACACTTGTTTGAACAAACATCACATGCTATATTGTAAATTAAGAGGAGGAATGAAACCATAATCTCTAGCCTATCTATAGACTACTAGAAATAATGTTCAATACAATAAAATTTCCCAACTCCTGCTTGGTGCAAACTATTCTAATTAAAATTAGATAAATCGTATTTTCATGTATATTCTGTTAAAATGACGCATACTGTTATGATAGATATCGTTTAAATCGATAATCCAGTAGCAAAAATAATTGCTGGGACTTGGGTTCGAACCTGAGACCTCATGATTCACAGACAAAGATGTTATCCACGAAGCCATTAAAACCACAGACATCTCGAGTACAAGACAGGTAGGCCTACTCATTTTCACGTGCCGGTAAAATATGGAAGCATTTTTTAATGCTCCATTAATATTTTCCTTTATTTCGATAATGTTCCTGCGTGGAATTGAGTCATAAATTAGTTATGAATACGCCTACTTGATAGTAAAGGGAGTTCCCGTATAAAATCATCGATATATATTACATTGATCACTGCATTACCGCAATGTGGGTTAATATCTGAATAGCCATTGTGCAGAAACATAATACCAGCTTTGCCGACTAGTTACAATGTTTCATATAAAAGCCTATCAACATTTAAATACTGATACGAAGACATGTGGTTTGTGTTTCAGTGAGTTTACACCAGAGTTCGCATGAGCGTTTACCGTTCAGTATGAAACTGTTACTCGGCGAGTGGATGCCCATCACTTTTATCTAGAGATTGAAAAACAGACTCTTAATAAATCATAATTGTTTTCAGCAAATGTGATTTAATGAATATTTTTACACCAAGGAACGACAACTTGATGATGATTCATTGTAGAAATATCTGTAATGGCGCCTCCAAACCTTGAAGTAATCCGAATGTTACATACATTCCTCATGGTACCACTGCCACGCACTTTAGAAAATCACCGCATAAACAGAAAACATGGCGATCTCCGATCCAACATCTCGGTGAGTATCAGATTGATCACGTTGCCATTTCCTACGCCCACTACAGAACCATTCACGACGATCAAGTCCGACGAGACGCGAATATCGACTCCGATCACTACCTTACAAGAATCAAAGTAAAGTTCACCCCAAAGAGAGTTCACCGTCGCAAACCACATCCCGAAATTCGATTTAGCTATGATTCAAGAAACAAATATTGTAGAGGAATGGGAAAAGGAACCGGCGAATAACTGGAACGACTTTCGTAGCAAAATTATCGGACAAGCTAAAGCACTGATCCCGCTAAAAAGAAAGACAAAACATCCATGGTGGAATTCTGAATGTGATCAAGCCATTGCCAATCGCCGAATCACATTCCAAAAATACAACAGCAGTAGATCACCAGGAACCCTGGGACACTTCCTCGACATCCGCAAACAGACAAACAAGACAATCAGGAAAGTCAAGCGTGATTATATCACTGAGCAACTTAAGTCCATGGAGAATGATTTCAGAAACTCCGATAGTCGGAATTTCTACAGGATCTTCGCGAATAATATTAAGGGTTACGCACCGCCAAATTTAACCTTTATGAAACAGGATGGAAAACTGGCACTTACTAATCGTGAAAATTGCGATGAACTTGCACGCAACTTTTCTGGGCTCCTTAACTGTCCCGAACCACCTGAACGTCTCTTGCATACGACCTCAGAACACGTCAAGCCAGACGCTGATCCACCAACTCAAGAAGAAATCACTCGCCATATCAAAAAACTCAAGAATGGAAAGACAGCAGGAGAAGACGGAATTGTCGCGGAACTGCTGAAAAATCTTGGACCACGATCACTGCAGGAAATTACACAGATCATCCAAGAAGTCTGGCGAAGTGAAAAACTCCCAGATGATTGGAAATGCGCACTTATTCACCCACTCTACAAAAAAGGAGACAGATTGGATGTGAATAACTATAGAGGGATATCCCTCCTTTCTGTACCTTACAAAGTCTTCTCTGCTTGCCTCCTACAACGCACACAAGAACAGCCCGAGCCTCTCTGGTGAATACCAGGCAGGGTTCAGACCAAACAGATCAAGTACTGAACAAATTTTCAACCTCAAGTCCACACTGAAACTTCGAGCTTTACGAAATCTCCCAACCATCTGCGTATTCGTCGATTTTCAGAAAGCTTATGACTCTGTCGACCGCCTATCCCTCTTTAATATACTCGAAGAATACACGCTCGACCCGAAAACACGACGCCTCATCCAACAGATCCTATCTGAAACAACTTCCAAAGTCAAGTTCCTTGGTGAAGTATCTGAACCTTTCCTCATCGGGACAGGTGTACGGCAGGGTGATGGGCTCTCCCCTCTACTCTTTAATATCGTCCTAGAGAAGGTCATGAAAGAATGGAGAAATGAACTGAGCAGTCGGAATACCTGGAAGCCCGCCATGCTAGGAAGGCAAACGGATAATATCGACGTGACATGCTTCGCTTTCGCGGATGATCTTGCAATCCTCTCCGCAGATGAACGAACGGCAATTCTTCAGATTGAGGTCTGAAAAGAGTGTGCTGAAAAGGTCGGACAACAAATTTCCTTCACAAAGACCGAGTTTATATCGACAAAACACATTCAAGCACAAAATTTACTCACAGAGTACGGTATGATAAACAGGGTATTGTGAATAACTATAGAGGGATATCCCTCCTTTCTGTACCTTACAAAGTCTTCTCTGCTTGCCTCCTACAACGCACACAAGAAGTATTTGGGTGAAATTATTGAACCCACAGGTATGGAAAGAGTGGCGCAAAAATCTCGTGAACTTAAATTGCGGAAAGCATACGGAAAAATCGCAAATATTTACAACAAGGAATGCATGAGCATCAAAACCAAAATTCAACACTACACGACTGTCATCAAACCTGAGACACTTTACGCCAGCGAGACACTAAACCTCAACTACAAAGGGTATCTTGAGAACATCAAGAAGGCTGAGAGAAAAATCATCCGTAAAATATTGGGCCCTAAACTCACAGATGATGGATATCGTCTGCAATCACACACAATCACAGAGAGATACTCTAACATCGAGTCAGATTTCCGCAAGCGACGACTGAGATTCTACGGCCACATTGGTTGGTTGGTTCCTTAGTTTAGGGGCTGCGACAACTACGGCCTCATTATGAGACTGAATGACGACCGGCTAACAAAGAGAATATTGACTTACTTACGAAAACTTAAAGTGACAACAGTCTGGGTTACCCAAGTCCAAATTGATCTCGAAAGTGCCAACATCATACCAATAGACATAGACGATCGAATGACATTCCGACATAAGATCCACAGTTGGGAAGTCACACATGAAGATCGACCAAGGAGACCAGGGAAAGGATGGACGGAGGAACGTCGAGTCCGACACAGTGAGATGATGAAGGAGTTCTGGAAGACAAGAAGAACAGCACCAGAACACAATTTGCTTAATGTGATCCTTTGGGTCTAAACAATGTAAATAAATAAATAAATAAATAATAATAATGATATTGTTCTTACGTCCCTTTTAACTACTGCGGCTTTTAAAGACGCCATATAGACATCTCAAGTGATATGGTAAGGACAGATCTAAATTCAGAGAACTATATAACAATCATCAATTTTCAGACCACCCAAACATTGCATCCAAAATAACCTGGACGGAGGACCGCAGAAAGAGCCATAGTAGAGGAGAGTGACGAGCGTTGCTCGGGCGGCGTCCATGTTAAATAATTAATATGTGGTGAACTTATGGTCAGATTTTGACAAATGAGGTGTCGTAGGACTCGGGCTGACGTCCTCTTTCCCTTGGACAAGTTATTTCACCCCAAAATAAAACCTACCCCTACCAGGGGGTGAAATAGTATTTTTAGTAAACGTTGCTTTCCATGTACAACATGCATGAGGTGTGATACTAGTATGAATTGAACGTTGTTCTACAGGAAAAACATGTGCAGGGTTGGATGCCATTATGAATTAGCATTTTTGTTTTGAACGGATGCGCACTTGTTTTTTTATTTTGTAAGTGGGTGGGCTTTTTAAATAAATATTTATGGATGAGTTTTTTAATCTAACCAAAAGATCGAAAATTAATAGGTCATGCGCTTTTTAATATCTTGTGAACCAATAAGGCTAGGAACTTGTATGAGGGGTCGTTGGACTTGAGGCGACGCCCTGTTTATGAATGTATTATTCATTTTTGTCAAAAGGGCCTAACTACACTTTTGTCAATATCTCGCGAACCAATAAGGCTACGGACTTGTATGAGGGGTCGTTGCACTTGAGGTAACAATTTTTCATTTTTGTCAAAAGGGCCTAACTACACTTTTGTTAATATTTTCTAAAACCCTGATGGGATTTTTACGTATAGAGTATCCTAGCACTTGGGGTAAGGCCCCGTTTTGAATGTATTTTTAATTTTTGTCAAAAGGGCCTAACTGCACTTTTGTTAATATCTCGCGAAACAATAAGGCTAGAGGTGTGTACAAGGTGTCCAAAGACTTGGGGTGATGCCCTGTTTTGAATGTTGTTCACAAAGGGCCTAACGCCATACGTGTTGAATTTTTTTTTTTTTTACCTTTTTAAAATGTTAAAGAAGAGTGGTTGTAGATAGAGAGATAGTACCGCTGGGCGTGTGTTTCAACGAGGCTATCACTGGCCACGGTGGTGGTATCCCAATAGAACAATCGCTATTTTGATGGACGGCAGAATGGCAGGCCGAGGGTTCGTTTTCTGTTTTTTTTCCTATAGCGGATGGATGGAGCGTAATATTTCAAAATGCGTGAAGCGTGCTAAGATTTTTTACCCCTGAAGGGGATCTTTAACCTGTTAGTAAACAGTTATCAGTGACATGGCTCTGTGGCATTGATGCATATTCATAGGCCAGCAGACGGTTGTAGGATATGACTAAGCGATGTCAATAAAGGCAAGACATGAGTTGATGACCACGGTGGCCATGCCCCAATGGATCAAATGATATTTTGTGAACCATTGACGCAGAGGCATATACAACGGTTTGTTTTAAGGGTATTCATTTTTCTGATCTTTCCTATGGTGGACCCATTGATTGAAATAATCCAAAACTGCTTGGGCATGGACCTGAGATTTTATAAACCGATAATGGGATTTGGACCCACAAGGTCCCCCAGGACTTGACATGACGCCCTCCTGTTCTTGGCTTATGCATTTCCAGAAAAGACCCAAAACAATAAGACCATGGACTTTTTTTTAAATATATTGCAAACCCATAAAGTTAGATGTTTACTGTGAGTGTTGAAACCTAGATAGGTAGAGAAAGAATTATTGTAGGCTACATGTATGGTAACTGACACGTCCTTGACCATTGGAACTTGTTTCTCAGTCCTGACCGCAGTACGTAGGGAGTATAGGTTGCAGGCATGGCATGGCAAACGGTGTACACAAAATCCAATTTATTGATTCAAGAATTAAGAGTAGACTATCTTTAATTGATTGGTTAAAGAGGGTAGCTAAAAAAATGGTGACTACACTGAACTAAACTGAACCAAGCCGAATCAAACCTAACTGAACCATACCAAACCTAATCGACAACAAGCTAAGGGCTTAAGTGTAAAACTTGTGGATGGATGCTGTCATTGGCGATGTCCAAAGGAAAGGGATAACGCTCTACCCTTAGAGGGTAAGGTAAAATTAGCGCATGGTGCTAATGCACACACCCAAGTACATGGAGCACACGCCACTATTCCATGCTGTTCTTTTGGGTTGACTGTTAAAACTTGCTCACTGGTTATTGGGCAAGATGGTCGCTATGCACAACAAGCTTTAAATACTCGAGGCTATAATCAAAACACGCACTCGCAACAAACTAAACTGTTTTGCTGGCAGTGCTCAGATAGATAGTAGGCAGATGACAGAAATGCCTGGCTAACAGAAATACAATCACGTCCGGTCGTCTAATGTTACCAGCTAACCATTTTGTGCTGCAGTGGCAAGAACTCGCGCCTCTTGCACTGGTGGTCTTAACTCGATTTCCAGCTTTAAGGCCTAGACCGAATCAAACAAAGAAAGAAGACCATAGTGGTGCAGTGGTTAAGCTGTTAGCCTTTTCACCAAGGTACACCAGGGTTCGATTTCAGGTTAATATTGTGACCATTTAGATGAGGGCCACCGATTGTTTTTCTTTGATGAACCAACTGTTTGGAGAACGCGCGGAGCTGAGATTTCGTTTCATCAAGATGACACCAGATGGTGAGAGCTTCGACATGAGAAACCTCATATGGTATATTTACGGGTTTTAATGTGGAGAGGTTGAACCACCAAAACATCGTGAGAACGTGCAGTACTCATTACTGGGAAATATACCGAAGAGATCAAGAGAATCCGTCGTTTGGATCAGAAGATATTGGAGAAGAAGAATCCAAGGCGCAAGGATTATATTTTGCATCGGCGTGGCTGATGGGAGTTAGGCCGCATGCGGCAGGTGTGGAGGTGAAGCCTGACTATGACTTGTAGCATCGCGCGCACAGGGTCATGTATGCTTGGCAAATTTGTGTTTGAAGATACCAGTCTAAAAGAGTTGGAAAGCAATCAACGAATATGATGTGGGCCTTAAAATCCATATATCATAAATAGGCCAGGTGGGCAAGCCATTGCTTTGGTGTGTGCAGAGCTTTGGGGAATAACATTCCTTACTCATCTAGGGAATGTAGCCTAGAAACTAGAAATGGTACTAGCATGCTACGTAAACCACTCTTAAGATTGTCAGTGTATCGATTCAAACATCAAGGCCATAAGCAAATACAGTACGCGAGGATCGAACCAAGAGTTGTGGTTGCAAAATGATTTCGGACCCGGTGTAAATATTCTAGAACGGGAAGGTGAACCAGTCGAGTTAGAAAGATTTTCTGTGGCACAAAGCTGCAAGTGTTAGATTGGGACTCGAATATTTATAATATTATGTTGCTACACATGCATCATATTTGTTTGAAAATGATAGAACGAACCGTCATCCTGAAGTACTAAAAGAACTGGAGATGAGATGTCATGGGATTTTTGGGAACATCATCGGGAATAATGGAGTCTATGCGAAACGTGAAGCGGAACGTTTGTGCAATGGATTCTGTGTATCAGCTGTTATACATGGACTCTACGTCAAAAGGATTCTGCCTACAAGATCTTCACGATGTAAGCCAACTTTATTAATAAGTAGCTAGTGTATTGCATTCTCAATTTCGACTATACTGTCTGCTAAGTAGGTTTCTGCGTCTGGATATTTATTTCAAGATGTTACAGTACATTTGAGGATTTAGCATCCAATTTATTCAAATGGATCTCTTTGATGCAAATCTAGTGCGTTTGCGATTTCAGCCTGATGTGCTTCGATATAGCAGTAGACTATTATGTGGAGGTTATTTTACACCATTCCACGCCTAAACGTTATGTTAGGGAACTTTGAAATAATATTTGGATTTGTTTAAATTTAATGGTTTATAATTACATTAATTTGTTTATAATATTTTCTCGACTTTGTTAGGAGTTTCTCTTTTGAGTATTTTGATAGATGAGGAATATGGATAGCCACATTACGTTTAAATATGATTCCTTGGGAATAAAAGTTCGAAATTTTCTGTGAATTTATATATTTTTATATTTGAATTTAAATTAAATGTAAAATATTTTCTTTGTTTATAAAGTTGAGATATGATATCGGAAGACTGTACGACTGGTAGTCAAGCCATAATGCTAATAATAATAAGTAAATGATTATATTGTTTGAAACGTTTTCCAATAATAATAATAATAATAATAATAATAATAATAATAATAATAATAATTATAATTCCTGGTAATAACAGTGGTTAATAATTGGATGAATAATGAATCGTAGTTGATAATATGGGAGTTGATTTTGAATAGAGGGACATGCCGAAAGCGTGATATTTGATACTGGGAGCGGAAGGTCATTCATATACGAATCTTATTATATAATACGCTAGGACTAAGGTGTATGTATCGCAAAACTCAAGCTCCTAAACCAGAAGGAGTTAAAAGGTGTGGTTTTGTACCAGAATCTTCCTAATCGTCTCAATAGTACAGGAAAAATCTTGCATTTCTTGAAAAGTTAACGGAAATAATTTATTTGTTTATAAAGTGCTTTTAAACAAATAAACAAGACGATAGCCCCTGCGAGAAATCTGTCGCCTGCAGCCCGCAGAGCACTAAACCGAGCGGGTAGTCTGTACACATGGGGACGCACACAATCCATTATGCGAGAGTTCTCGCACGGGTCCGCTAGGTTTGTAGAAAATGAGGAACTATGTATTGGAATTAATGCGACAGTTAACAGGAGTGTGTTGGGGAAGACATTAAAAGTTTATTACACCTATGCGAGAGGCCGAGATATTTAAATTTTGTGAGGGAGAGCATGATCCCATATGCTGGTTGTTTAGAAGCCATTGAACCCAGCCTGTGTAGCTGAGGGGTCATTATAAAAATAAGAATATTATGGTCAAATGTTAAGTGAAAATAAAATATGAATAAATGAAGAATGTTTATGAAGTTGAGTTTTGAGGGTCAAATAATTGCTCCATGCTCAAATATGATAAAAATGAGGACAATATAGTCGCTCATATGGGAAGCTAGTGGCCTATCGTCGACGAAATTCTACATTCATAAACTGTTGTATAATTACCCATATGGTGTAGTCATTTAAATATGCATAAGTTGATGTCTCATCCTAGTGTTGCAGAAGGCCTTATCGTGTCCTATTTAACGTATTGACAGTATGAGAGGCATTTTTGTCCAGAGATTGGATGATGTATTAAAAATTTAAGCTGATAAATGTTTGAATTTGTGGATCCATTAATCTTCATAAAATCCCAGTTTGGATTATTCTAAATAATAATTTTTTTACAATAAATTAAATTAAAAGAATTAACATAAATAAATTGAATTATATGAATATTAACAAAGAAATTAAATCGAAGAAATTAAATCAGATGATTTAAATTATATGTGAAATGGTGAATAAAGTTTATTTATGGTGACATTGTGGAAAAACGTCGGAAGTTCAGTCAAAGTTTAAATTTGATAAATGGATGATCATGGGGTTTATGATTTTGATTTCACATCGTTTTGGGAATGTGACTTTCCTGAAATGAGTTTAAGACGTGTGAAATTCCCCGCAGAGGTTGAAACAATTCTGGAAAATTTGATTCAAGTGATACCTTTGTAAATATTAAAATCATGGTGTCAGGATGGACTGATATTTTCCTGCACATCAGTGATAACTGTACAGTTTAAATAATTAATTGAAACAGATGCTGAGATGGACTAATGATTTTCTCAGACATCAAGTTAATATTTTGAAAATAGTGTATTTACTTTTGGTTCGAGGCTGGAAATACTTTATTTTATGCGTTCTAAAAATTATATGTAGATAAGGGGCCCAGGGGGAGAGCAGGATGTCTTTATTTTTCAGGACTGGAATTTTAAATTTCTCCCTGGGGGATCATAGTATTCTAATAGGACCAGCAGACAGTTAAATTAAACTGAGGTGCTTTTAAGAAATTTGTGTTATTCACAAATTATTTGCACTACCTTCCATTCCTTTATGGAGTGTGAGTTTCGATATCCGTCCGGCTAGTTTTGAATTTTTTTTGTTTGTTTGGTAATAATCAGTTGGGCCCCGAGATGTTTTGAGTCTTATGCTCGGCGGATGTTGAAATTCATGCTCGTGTGCACGTGGGACTTCGGTCAAACGGTCGCAATATGCATGTCATAAACATATTTAAAAAAGCAGAGATAATGTTTAAAACTGAATACACTTGTGTGTTTTTCAAATTATTACCTGAAATACAAATATAAAGGTGGGCTGGGTTTGATATACAATTAATGTATGTAAGATTTTTTTAATTTTTAGATTTTAGAACTTAGATTTAATTTATTGACTTTAGATTTTTGATTATGTTAAAAAGACTAAACCAAAATGTCATGACTTAAAATTTTCGGTAACTAATTATTAAAGAAAGACATATAAGGATTTGTATTACTTGGAATTATATTTCCTTTACTATGAATTTTTTATTTATAGATTTCACATTTTAAATTTTAGATTTAATAGGCATAATTTACATTTTATATTTTTTTGATTTTAGATTTTCTGAAAAGAAAGATATATAAGGATTTGTATTACTTGAAATTATGTTTTCTATACTATATATTTTTTGGATTTTAGAATTTAGATATTGGATTTTTGATTTTAGGTAATGACCAAACTAATATTGACTATTTATTAGAAACTGGTATGTAGATAGAAAGATGATTAGACTATATGTTAAGATGAATTTTTAGGTCTTGACTGACTGTGCAATAAGAATTGACTAACCAGACATGAGTTAGCTACCAACGAAACACTCTGGCGACTATGATTGTTATTGACCAGTGAGTAGGGTTTTAGAAAACTGTTCGCTATTTAGGTTTATATATAACAAATGCTTAGACGTACTAAGCGACTATGTTTGCTAAACAAGACATTATACCAGAGGCGATTAGGATACTTATGTAGCTCAGGCAAGGAAAGCATTTCTACAGAAAAGGAATCTGTTGACATTGAATATAGATTTAGGTATTAGGAAGTCATTTTTTGAAGGCCTTTGTCTGGAGCGTGGCACTTTATGAAAGTGAAACTTGGACTATTGGTGTAGTAGAAAAGTGAAGAATTGAAGTGTTTGAAATGTGGTGTTACAGGAGAATTATGAAGATTAGATGGGTAAATAGGGTTACAAACAAAGATGTATTTAGACGAGTGGGAGAGGAAAGATGTTTCTGGCGACTGCTAATAAATACAAGAGATAGCTTGGTAGGACATATACTAAGACACCCAGGAATAGCAAGCTTAGTTATGGAAGAAAGGGTTGAGGACAAGAACTGTAGGGGTAGACCAGGGTTAGAATATGTTAAACAGATAGCCTTGGATATAGAGTGTGGTAGCTATTGTACCCAACTAGAGTTGGTACAGGATATGAACTTCCGACCTTTAAGATGAAAAGAGGTCCAGCTATGAGCCAGCAGTGAGGAAATAAAGAAATGAGTCAGGCCATGACGCAGAACATTGATAGTTTTATCTGGAGATATGTGGTGCAAGCGATGTGTGAATCACGGGAGCAATCACGCTGGGATGAATCAGCCCGAGCAGATTAGCAGGGAAACCACCATTGAGTGCTGACATTAGCATTTTTCTGGCAACATTGGATTGCACATCGACACCGCAAAATTGTGAAATAAGCTGTTTTCGCGGAAACTACGCAAAATTATAACAATAGGCCTATGGGGATCAGAATAATCCAGGAAATTATGAATTAAATGAGGTTAAGAATGAATAATTTAGGCCCAGGAAAGAAGTACTTAGTCAGCAATTACGTCATGAGGCGGGGCCAAGCGAAGGTAGTGGGATGAAGATAAAATAAACTCAATCGCCCACGCGGCTGAGGAGCCTTGTAGATTTTATTTTAATTAATTAGACGATCGATTTTCAGAAAACGAAATGGTAATGAGACGTTTGAAATATAGGGAACGTAATGATGTACTTTTCAAAAACGTGCGACGTCTAGTTTAAAAGTTAGCTCCAGGAAGAAGGCAAAAGTAGTTTATTTTTGCAAGTTCCCAATAAATAGCCCAGGTTTCAACCACAGAGCATGCAGTTCTCCGATAGCCCGAGAGGGGTGTCCGGCTGTATCAAACGCGAATGCAGTATCAGTCAGTCCAGAGGGCGTGACGTTGGAGCATCAAGTACAGTCTACCACAGACCTCGTATGGATGTGTTACATCGAATACAGTATCCGTCAGCCAAGTGAGGCTATAGGCTGTGTCAGGAGCAGTTCACCAGAAGCGGGGGGATAGGCTCCACGCTGTCTCTTAAAATGCAGGAGCGCTGCATTATACTTGTCGCAGTTCAGTAAGCCCGGGGAGGCTCAGCGCAATTCCGCACAGTATACAAGTATACCGTATACAGTATTATCAAGCTGTCAGGACGGAAGTCCGTCCTCACACCAGTAAAGACTCATTGTACTCCTGTATGGAGAAGTCACAGCAAGTAACGTAGTTCGTTACCAACCGCCAAAGTAGATCGTGTTAAGACGAATCAACGATCATCAGTATCCGCGGTAATAACAGAAAGTAGTATGTGCGTGGTAAATTAAATCCGCTACGGTTGTTATCAGTGATCACTAAAGCACTTGTGCTGGATCAAAATTATTATACGCTACTCGAAAACCGTGATGAAGTAAAAATTGCGCCGCGACAAATTCTAGAACAGTAAATAGCTAGAATACAGCAGTCCAGATCAGTAAAGACATTACGCTGGAGGTCATCGTTTCGAAAGATACAGACTGGTCTCCGGGAAAGTTAAGTGAAAGACTACAGTATTGAGGGACCGATATTGGAACAAATTCCAATAACTCAAGTAAATGGACACGGGTTCGAGACCCAAGAACAAATATAGTGAACTTTAGTGAAGCTACAGTGTATCAAATAGGAACGTAGCAATAAAGACATTCCCGTAGGAGAATTAAAGGAAAACTTGTCGCAAATAAGGACACAATACGGTCACGAAGTAAGCGGGCCATAGGTTCGATAGACCGCTACGTAAACGTAGAACAAATAAAAGTTGAAAGTCGCTAATAAAAGACGATAATAGAAGTCAAAATAGACTATCTCAAGGACAGGGCAGAGACTAGATCCAGTGAACAATTAGGAGCCATTCGAGTTTGCATCACGTCCAATGTAGGGTCCGGGGATCTCATCAGGGCGTGAACACCGATAAAACGTGCTTAGAGTCACTGAGAGGTGGTGAAAATTTATGCAGTGTAAATAAGCTACAAGATATATGTGTTTTAGTGTTAATATAATGTTTTATAAATTAGTGATGTGTTTAAATTTAAGTGAAGGTCGATTGGACCTAAGTGAGGTGTCGCTCACAGTAGAAAGTGCCATGGAAGAGTACTAATTATGTCGTTAGGTGGGTGAAATCCTTCCCAAGGATGGATCAGAAGACGGACCACGAGGGTGAGTCATGATTTTTCATTAAAAATTGCAGATATACGATGTACTGGCTCGATGAGATCGGTCGTAGCTAGGGAGTTTAACGATCGAACTCATCGGGTACTTGAATGCACTTATATAACTGAAATGTTGAAATAATAATAATAAATAATTGCGAGAATGACCTCGCAGAATAATTATATGAAAGGGATCAGTAATGTAAAGTAATAAATAAACCCCAAGAAATGAAATAATAAATAATAAATGATTTGGAGGAAGGAACCGAAAATAATAGTTTAAATGGCTTAAAATTTTCGCCATTGTAAACGCAGAAAATGAAACAAATGTGCATCATATTAAAATTGGTAAATTTTAATAATGAAAGGGAAATATATAAAATAGTTTGATCTTATAATTAAATGGCAAATAAGACAAAAGTTGAAATGAAAAAATGATTGAAAGTTCGTAATGAAAATAATAAAAATAAATATTATTGAGTGGTTATGCACTAAAAATAAAGTAATAATGAAATTTGTAATGAGAAACTCAAGTAATAAACAGAACGAAATAAATTAAAATGTCTTGACGTATTGTTGTCAAATGATCAATTTTATAAATCTTTAAAAGTAATTGGTGAAATAAAACACCTAAAGAAATGTTTTATCACCGGCTAGCGAGCCAGAAATATGAAAATTAAATGATAAGAAGGCCGAGTTCTTACCGTTATAAATGAAATATTAATTTGAGATATTAAATAAACCGCGAATAACCAAGCAAGAAATCGTCGTTGTCAAAAGGGCCGAATACTAAATAAATGAAGCTAAAAGCTAAAAATTGTGCGTTAATCAGGATAATTATTCATGAGATGGAGAGTCTCATCGAAATGTTGTGGGTGAAAGATTCCCTTATCTGTATTGTTGTTGTATGTAAACGTCGTATATTGTATTGGGTAGGTGAAATTATAAATTGTATTGCCATATTGAAGCGCTAAAATAGTTACATTGTAAGTCCGATCAGGCTGTGTTGAAATATTATTGTAGGCCAAAATCGTCGAATGAAATATACATGTAAGACCATAAGAGCATTGTTATAATTATTAAAGGCCATAAATCGTCGAAATAACGCGTTGTAAGTGAATAAACATGTGAGACCATGAGGCGTTGTTATATCTAATTGTTGTAGGCAATAATCGTCGAATAAAATTTGCATGTAAGACCGTTAGCGGCTTTGTTATAAAATAGTATTGATAAAAGGTGTCATACGAATTGTTATTATATTAGGCATCCTCTCCAGAATAAGTTATAAAGATCATGTGAAAACGAAATATAAATAATAATAATAATAATAATAATAATAATAATAATAATAATAATAATAATAATAATAATAATAACCAAAAACAGGGACAAATAGCTGTTTTAGAAATGAACGAAGGTCTTGGTAAAATACTACGGTGAGAGCGTGAAGTTTGGTGGCTGGCCAGACGCAATAAATCAAGTAAAGTATCACAGGGGCCAGGCAGCTGTGAGCGCCGACCTACCGTAATATGGGAGTGAGACAGAAAGTTAATGGGTTCCGCGATAAAGTGAAGGTCTGTCATAAGACTGACAATAAAAAGGCCATTATGTAAAGTTTTTATTAAAAGATGCAAGCTGCAATTAACTGATAAAATCACAATGCTGGGATGGAGACATTTCTCCAGAATATAAGTTTGAAGCATTCACATGAATTTTGACGAGTTTTGTAAACACTTTTATTGTAAGTAAAAGGATTCCTTCCTCAAAAGAATAAAAGAACGGGTTGTGGAAAATACAGTGTAAAGATGAATAAAGATCCCATAAAAATAAATAAAACAGTGCATTGTACGCTGCAAAGGAAAGATCATCTAATGCATGAGAAATGAAACTGGTAGAACAAGGGTTCGATTCATAGACATGGCATGTTTCTTGTACAGTATTTTAAATGTGTAAAATCCAAGGCTTTGTGGTGAATTACTAGTAAGGTCCAAAGGACTAAATAAATGATAGACAAATGAATATTATGTAACGTTAAAGAAACCCAGAAGGGTAAAGATTTTGAAATGAATATAAATGTCCAAAGCCTGGGAAAGTTGTATGATAGGCGCGCTTGACGCCTTAGTAAAATACATTACAAATAATTATAATTAGATTTAAGCAAGACAAAGTGATTACAAAGTGGTTATAAAGTTCAAAAAAATAATGAAATCACACTATAGTGATCTTGATAAAATTTTGCAAAGTGATTTTCTTTATGGCACTTGAAGAGACTATGTCAAGTGATTAATTTTCAGTTTCGAACAACACTTGAAGAGACTATGCCAAGTGATTAATTTCTTTTAACATATTTTGTGTAACACTTGAAGGAACTATGCCAAGTGATTGATTTTACATGTTTTTGAGTGAAAATATTTTTCTTTTATGAATTAAATTTTGTAACTTTTAAAATGTTGTGTTTTCCTTGATATCCTTGTGAACCTTGAGTATTCCATATCCGATGTTTAATCAGCGGTGGAGGGAACGTACCATACCCCGAAGCCGCAAGAGCAAAAGCCGAGTGCTTATTAATCATCATCCGTGTATACGGGCACACTATATAGAGATGAAACGATTAGTTTACGACAGGGAGGCATCTAGAGCTGCATCAGACCAGTCAAAAGACTGAAGACTCAAACAACAACATGTAGAGCTTACCAAAATAATTTTGTGTTACGGTAAATGCTAGTCAACGAACAGTGATGCATTACTAAAACCCATGACACAATACCTGAGAGCTATTCTAAAATTATTTGAAGATGCCTTTAACCCTATATTAAACACGCAGTTCTCAAGACTCATAACTGCAATGTTATGGAAAAACAAAAATTCTACATTTAAAAACGAGCAAGTGGTTGAGTCAATGTGTACTGGAAAATTTTGTAAACACTCAAGTGCACAGAACAAATTACATTAGTAACTGTCAGGTTGGCCGAGTGGTTAAGGCGTTTGACTTAAGTTCAAATTTCCAGTACAAGGAAGCAAGGGTTTGAACCCCTTACCTGACATAACTATTGCCTGAACATGGCTTGGCGACACTGTATATTATGTTACTCGGTTCACAAACCATAGATAAAGTGTATTGTTTAAGACCACTCTCTTTTTGAACATAGCTAAAACTGTTGTTGATTAACAATTGCATTAATAGTGGGACGTGGGGACAACAAGTAAGAAAAACAGACAATACCCATACACTATTTTTATTTAATTTAAGTACTTGTACAATAGTTATATATTCAAAATACAACTCTCTTTTGTCTATTACTATCTAGTCCTTTTTGATCCTCTTGCAATACTACCTCTTGCATATCAACGGCAGATGACTTTGTAGTTCAGCCCCTTAAAACAACAACACTACCTCTTGCATAGTCTGTGATGTTGATGGCTCTTGAGATGTGGAAGATGGATTAAACATAACTTGTACAACAGGGGTTAAACCTTGCTCAATAAACATTGCACTATTTTGAGTAGCAACATCTTTTTCTTGTACTAGCTCTTTAGAATTCCGATGATTTTTTGTCAACACTATCAGTGTTTTGTCTGGAGCACTACTTTGGTGATCACTCACACTTAAAACCTCACCATTTCTACGTTTCATATCGCCTCGACATTTTTTTGACCTCTGTCTTGAGCATCGCCACAATATTATTCCTTTTACGTTTTTTCATCTATAGTTATAAGAGTAGCTTTTATAGAGTACACGTTGTTTACCTTGGTTAGTTGTAGTAAGTTCCATAGTAGCAACTAACCTGTTAGTATGTTTTGTACACTACATGGGTTATAACTGTTCTGGTAATAGAGTGATTTAGCGTTGGCTTTTATATTTAATATGCACAGTTTAAAGTGACAGCAAAGGTGAGAGCAAAGTGGTAGAAAAGTGGTAGAAAAGTGGTAGAAAATATTACATGTATTGTTAAGAAATAGTTTAAGCGGTTACATGGATCCATTACACAATAATTTTGGCACGACGAAGCTCATTTTGTATATCCAATAGTTCTTCCTCATATTCAGTATGACCAGCCTGTTTATGGGCATGCAAGTGCTGAAGCCGCTGGATTAGCTTACCGGGATTGTTCCAGTAAACAAATTTAACAAATGATTTTAGGTGTAAACAGAGCATTACCGTTATCATCTTCATCATAAGCATCATTATCAACATCAACATCATCAACATCATGATTATCATCATCAATATAATCATCATCTTTATCATCATCACTATTACTATCTAATCCTTTTTGTTCCTCTTGCAATGCAACAACCTTTTGCATAGTTTGTGATGCCTTTGATAGTGTTAGGGGTTTCTTAGACGTTAATGACTGTCCCAACATGTCTCTTTCAGGAGATAATGCGCTATCTTGAGCCATAGTATTTTTTTTCTTGGACCTGTTTTTTTTAAACCTTGGTTAGAGTATTTTGTCCATTTAAATAGGTATTATTTTGAGATTTACAATGATGATCGTTTGAAATAAGTATGTTGGAGCCTTTTGTCTTAAGCATTCCTCGACACTGTTTTGAACATTATTTTGAACAACACCAAGTAACAGTTCCATTTTTATTAGTGCTTTTTACAATATATGTATATCCTTTATAGTAAGCATAGGGCTTACCATAGCTAGTCGTTGATACTTCCATGTCAACTGTTAAGCATAAACTAATCTCTAGTAAAGTTAACTCGGTAATAAAAATGATAGTTTGTAGTATGTGCAGTTTAAAGTAAGAGCAAATATGCTAGCAAAATGATAGAAAAGTGGTAGCAAAGTGGTAGACATGTGGTAGAAAAGTGGTAGACGTGTGGTAGAAAAGGGGTAGCAAAATGGTAACAAAGTGGTAGAAAAGTGGTAGAAAAGTGGTAGAAAAGTGGTAGCAAAGTGGCAGAACAGTGGTAGCAAAGTGGTACAAGAGTGGTAGCAGTTTATAGTAGTCATAATATTTACTAGAATGTGATTTGAGTAAATGTAATTTCTAAACCTTAGTAGTGAGTAGTCAGTTAGTCTTGGTTCAGACAAGCGTATACAGTTCTCCAACGAATCAGAACTCAAGATTTTCATTATGAAACAGTTGGGTAACCAATTAGGTATCGGTACTTGATAGTTTCACACATGAACAGAAACTCCAACATGTGTGACATGAATTACATGATTTGAAAGTTGACAAAGGATATCCAATCAACCATTGTAGTTACAATGCCAAACACAAAGACAAAATCAGCATGATCTTTTAAGGTAACAGGAAAATACTATGAAATAGGCTATGTATGAAATTTGGAAATCTACATCAGAAGTTTGCAACACCATCCTTCTAGCCTATATATATATTAACGACATGGAATTTGTGCACCGTCCCAAACGTTAGACTCTTTAAACCAATGTAACAATAACACAAGTCAACAAACAAAACATTTTGTGTTGAGTCTATTATTTAAAGCATATATTCTGTCTACATCGAACAGTAACCAGTTACACCATTCATAATTAATTAAGTTTGCATTCATAATTTATGTAATGATAAATACATATTTAAAGTTTTGACAGACTGTTCAAGGATTACGGCTTTTAACACGTAAGAGAGGGAATATTTAAAGATTTAACTTATCCTCAGCTCACCTAACATAACTTAACTTTACCTAACCTTGTCACGTGACATGTTCTACAAGTTTAGGCTTGCTTTAAAACTGGCTATGACGTCATAGATGGATGGGGGTGGGAGGCTGGACATGACTTTTCATTAAACAAAAACATTTTCCTTTTTTGCCAGCCCAAAATCTGCAGGCCAAATGGCTGAGCAGCGGTCGCTTGGTAGGCCTAGGCCCTTCATGGGCTGTAGTGTCAGGGGTTATTTTTATTATGATTTACTGTAAACTAATCAAGAAAAGTGCGCCTAATATCTTATCATATTCTGTCAGGAAAGTGGGGATAAATCTCTTATTGTTTCCAAGTTCCCTGTATTCTAAATAACCAAAGTTAATTAAACGGGCTAGAATGTAAAAATCACCTTTGGCATCGTTGATTCTATTGAATTTGGATAATCTACATATTTAAGGAGAGCAAATATTGCCTAAATGTGTAAAGTTCTCGGTGATAATTTGATAAAAGAGGTACACTTGTTTTCTCCCACTTCTGTAGTTTATAGCAAATACCGTATACATATATTTATATACAGAGTGTAACTAAATATGTGGGAAATCTCCAGGGATTCGATAGAGGACCTGTCAACAAGCAAAACATGTCACTAAACATATGGTGTATTTGCTTTCGTTTTCGTGTTACAAGCATTGTTTGTGGTGTGCATAACACAGACCGCTTCACTATGCAGGTTGGTCATTTGTGTTGAAGTGTACGTTACTACTTACAGTTCTCTACAGAAGGTGCTCAAAATGGTTACCACGAGCTGTAATGCAGGCGTCTATGAGCCGCAACATTGACTGTCTCACACGCTCCCATATTCCCGGCGTCTGTCGTATCTGCTGACATCCTTGCTCTATTCCCTGACGCAGCATGTCCACGTTATTAATAGGTGTGGCATACACAATGGCCTTTAAATTACCCCATAAGTAGAAGTCTAATGGGTTGAGATCGGGAGAACGAGCAAGACATGGTGTCGGTCTCTGACGCCCTATCCATTGTTTGGGAATGCACACACACTTGATTAGCGACGAAACGTACAAGTGGCCTGTGTGCCCTCCACAAATGACCCACTAGCATCGTGCCACCGTCTGTGTTATGTACACCACAAACAATGCTTGTAACACGGCAACGAACACACATACACCATATGTTTACAGGACATGTTTTGTTTGTTGTCAGGACCTCTATGGAATCCCCGGAGCTTTCCCACATATTTAGTTACTCTGTATAATGCGTGATCAAAAGGTTTCCGTTTGACGGTCGTACAGTACAGAATGCCAATCAGGCAAAATCGCCGTGAGGCACTCAACCCAACGACTCACCAGGTTGAAGATCCATGTGTGGTAATACACCATGTGCTGCTGCGTGAACAAGTCCGTAACCGCCTGCTGCACATCCTCGTCCGACAGGAATCGCCGACCTTTCAAAGCCTCTATTAAGGAACCGAACGCGTGATAATCGCATGGGGAGAGGTCAGGACTATACGGCGGATGCTTGAGTGTGTCCCACTTGAGTTGGCGTACCTTCTGCGTTTCGACCTTTGCGATATTGGGACGTGGGTTATCATGAAGTAGCAGCATCCCTTGTCACAGTTTTCCCGGATATTTCGTCTTAATTGCACGCCGTAATTTCTCATGTGTTGCTCAGTATCGTTCCCCAATGATGGATACACCAAGGTCCATGAAAGCAATAAACAAAGGGCCCCGGCTGAGCATCACCTTTCCAGCGGATGGCTGGCTCTTGAACTTCTTGGGACGAGAGGACGATGGATGACGACACTGCATCGCCGTCGCTTTCGATTCCGGTTCCCAGCGGTAGTACCAGCTTTCGTCGCCTGCAACAATGCTCTTCAGGAAAGTGTTGCCTTCAACATTGAAAGGCATCAAGTGCTGCAGGCAAACAGCCATCCGGTGTGCTTTTTGTTCGGCATTCAACGCCTGGCTGCAGACTTTTAGCCCTCAAACGGAAGGATTTTGATCACGCCTTATATAAATTAATCACATGTATTTGTGTCAGGTTATTTTTTCGCATGTCCCAGTATTTGGGAATACTGTATATTGTGTTGACCGATTGAAAATAACGCAACACTGAAAAAAATGGATAGCCTACTTGTGTAAGGATTTAATGTAAGACAGGCAACTAGCCTACTAGCACCGCAGGGAAGACAATTTGTTATGTTAAGATTTTTTTATGCTTCTTGCTTGAAATGACAACAACGTTTGAACATTGAGTTTTTAGTTTGAAATTGTTGCTCTCGGGATGGTAGTATGGGGAAAGAGCTAGGGTCTAGATGTGGAAAAGCCAATGCAGTGATTTCCCAGTTGCGATCTACAGTTATTTGGTTGGTTCCTCAGTTTAGGGGCTACGACAACGCGGTCATGTAGCCCCGTGTACTTTGGGTGTGTGTAGAGTCTGTCTGATAACTGGTGTTAATTGCGATAACTGTAGGCTATTAGTGTGTGTTATCTGTAATTCAGGTAAGGACTGCAGACGATCAATTTCAAGTAGTTCCTACCTTTGCTACCAAGTGCCACCATCAACAACACCTAGCCATGAATTGGTGCCGAACGTTGGAACTTAATAGAGCGTTAATCAAATCTAACCTACAAATTTAGCTTCACACAATTGTAGTTAGTGGAAGGTTCTCTTATATGCCATAAATCTATGACCTAGGCCCGCCGGCTTTACTTCCCCTGCGAACGAAGGCATTCTGAGGGATTTTAACTCACTTAAAACATCCGACGACTTCGGCCGGGTTTGAACCCACGATCTTGGGCATAGAAGCTCAGCAAGCTACCAACTACACCACCGAAGTCACCGCGTCTACAGTATTCTGCTAGAAAGAAGTTAGTGTAGCGACGAATCTCTCTCTACATCGTTCAGTATTTAGACCGACCATGCTTTATGGAAGTGAGAGCTGGGTAGATTCAGGATATCTAATACATAAGCTAGAGGTAACTGATATGAGGGTAGCACGAATGATTGCTGGGACTAATAGATGGGAGCAATGGCAGGAAGGTACTCGCAATGAAGAGATAAAGGCTAAGTTAGAAATGAACACGCTAGATGAACCTGTTCGTATGAACCGACTCAGAAGGTGGGGTCATGTGAAGAGAATGGGGGAGGAGAGTTCACCTAAGAGGTTAATGAGTTCGGCTGTAGAGGGTAAGAGAAGCAGAGGTCGAACTAGGAGGTGATGGTTAGATTCAGTATTTAACGATTTTAAAGTGAGAGGTGTAGAAGCACAGGAGGCCGCAATGCTAACTGCTTTTAGGTTTTAACGAAATCCGAGAAATGTTTCAACAAACATGTATATGTTATCACAATATACATGGTGACAAATTTTATTCGATATTGAAATCGCGAAATTTCGCAAAATAAAATTAATTTGTGAAATGTCTTAGATTACTTTTGCCCTAAAATGCGAGATACCAACGAAATGCTGGTAATACGATTTTTGATGTGTAACATCTTTCCACTCGGTTGCTGGATATTTCTGTGGGAGTGATTTTAAAAAATGGGACGGAAGTGGATCGGACGAGGCGGATGGCAGTGGTGGATCGAACGGAACTGTGTAAGACGCACTGCCAGCTGGATCGCATTGCTGAACACATTTATTCTGACGGTAAACGCTAATGCGAACTCTGGTGTCAACTGATTGAACTGAGCAAGCCTTCATGAACTATTGCTGAATACATTCTCTTTACTCACAAGAGGGCCTATTCATAAGTCATTTTAAACTCAATTTCACGCAGGAACATTATCGAAACAAGCAAAATATAAATGAAACTTAATTCCGTGAAGCTGTATTATTGGTACGTGAAAATAAGTCACTAGCTCGTGCCGAATATTCGTGTTGTCGAAATAGCCGTGGGGTTAGCGTCTCTGACTGTGAATCTAGAGATCTCGGGTTCGAATCCCGGACGGGTTAGATATTTTTGCTACCAGATTATCGCTTTAAACGATATTTATCATATCAATATGACTCATTTTAACAGAATCCATATGAAATTACGTGTTGGTCTGTGAATCAAGAGGTCCGGGAACTGGCCAAGCCTTTCATGATCTACTGCTGTGCACATTACATTAACTCGCAAGTTGGCCTATTTATAGGGAATTTACGGTTATGAGCGGTGTCGCGTCTATTAATCTAGTTGATCCATATCGTATTCTTTATTTAGGCTATTACTGGTGGAAACTACAAAACCTCTAATAAAATTAGTTCCGTATTATAAACTACAATATCTGTAAAACACTCCCTTTTACAATAAATTAATATTTGTGCCAAAAATATTAAAAAATACCCGTGTATCAACAATTTGCCGTCCTTGAAATGGTTTTCCGTGGTTTCCCATTTTCAACTGCAGGCAAATGCTGGGACGGTACCTTCTGACAGGCCACGGCCTCTTCCTTCCACATCCTTACCCAGTTTCATTCTCCATCATTCATTTCATCTTTCATTAACTCCTCTCGTGAGTTTGGCGTCAGGAAAGGCATTCGGCCGTAAAAACCATCCGCCACAAATACTTCCATCGCATCTCATCCCCGACCCCGTAGGAAAACGGGAATAGTAGGGGAGAACTAGGAGTTCTAACTCACAGTCTGCTCCAAAAGTTAGTACACACATTTTGCTTATTGATATCTCGCGAACCCATGGTCGTATTTTAAGAAATGAGGTGTCGTTGGACTCGAGCTGACGCCCCCTTTGCTATGGACAACTTGTTATATATATTAAAAAAATGTTCTCGAAAGTAGGCGACAGTTTTACAACCAAACATGGTAGAACGTTGTGCCATAGTTCAAACGAAAGGTCTCTATGTCCTTTCTTCTTCTTTCCGATGAGGCCTGCTAGGGACCACGTGCCAATTTCAATTCTTCACACTTTGTTGTTTTCTCTTCCGTTCCCTCCAGTACTCCTTCATCCGTTCACTACGCTGCTTCTTTCTGTCCTCGGACCACTTCGCACCAGGTATCTTTGGCAATCTTCCTTGGAATCCTTTCATACTTAATACCCTTTTTCTAAAGATCTCTCTGTTCACCGTTTCTTCTTCACTTATATTATTTCTTTCTAAATCTTTCTTTACTTCTTAAATCCAGCTAGTTGTTGCCATTTTCTCCCAAAGGTACTTGAATATCCTTTTTGTTAATCTGGAATCAACCATTCTGTAAATATGTCCAAAAAATTGCAATCTCCTTTTTCTTATCGTTTCTGTTATATTTTCTATGCTCCTGTATATTTCATCATTAGATCTTAATTTCCATACTTCTGCTGTTTTCACTGGGCCTAAAATTTTCCTCATGATTCTCCTTTCTAGTACTTCAAGTTTATCTAATTTATAGTTTAGTACCAGACATTCACTTGCGTATAGGCATTCCGGTTTCACCACTGTAGTGTAGTGCCTTATTTTAAGATTTTTAGATAAGCACTTTTTGTTATAAAAATTCTTAGTGATACCATATGCTCTTTCCATCTTGTGTACCTTTTCTTCTACCGAAGATTTTTCTAAACCATTTTCTTGAATTATTTCTCCCAGATATTTGAATTTCTTTACTTTTTCCACTGGGGCAATATCTGTTGCCAAATATTTTGAAGCGTTCTTGATGTTTGTAGTAAATTTAGTTTTTTCTACGGAGATTCTCAAACCTGGTTTGTTGGCTATTTCTTCCAAGAGATTGATTTGTGTTATTGCACTTGTTAGGTTTTCTGACAATATAGCAAAATCGTCTGCAAATGCTAGGCAACTTATTTCAATGCCTTTGTTTCTTCTCCCCAAAGTTACTGGGGAAATGTTATGTTCTTTTAGCTTTAAATTCCAAATTCTTACAATTTTCTCCAAAACACAGTTGAACAGAAGGGGTGATAAACCATCACCTTGCCGTACACCTGTAATTATATTAATAGATTTTGATATTTCACCCATAAATTTTACTTTTGAAATCGTGTCAGTAAGGGTTTCACGTATTAGGTTTGCCAATTTAGTTTTCACTCCAAATTCACGAATTGTTTTATCTATGGTTTCTCTATCAACCGAGTCAAAGGCCTTTTTAAAATCTACAAAAGTCACAACTATGCTCTTTGAATTCAGTATCCTATAGCGAATTATGGATTTTAAGTTAAATATTTGTTCTGAACAAGATCTACCTTTTCGAAATCCAGCTTGATACTCGCCCAGTTGCTTGTTAAGTGATGTTTCTACTCTATTCAGCAATATTTTTGAAAATACCTTGTATGCACTTTGAAGAAGAGAGATGCCTCTATAGTTATCAACGTTTTGTTTGTCCCCTTTTTTATGCAATGGGTGTATTAGAGCCACTTTCCATTCCTCTGGAATCCTCTCTGTTCTCCAAATATCTTCAAAGATTAACTGCAGCTCTTCAATGATTTTTGATTGAGACCATTTCAAAAGTTCAGCTGTTATAGAGTCCTCTCCGCTAGCTTTATTATTTTTTAGATTATTAATTGCTTCTTTAATTTCTTCAGCATTGGGTGGTATATCTTCTTCCAGATTTTCTGTTGCTTGTCAGAATTCCAACTTATGATCTGGTTCAGGGCAGTTTAAAAGTTGATCAATGTGCTTCGCAAGTATTTCACAGTTCTCAACATTGCTTAGGCCAAGTCTACCATTTTCATCTTTAAAGCACATGCTAGGCGCTTGATACCCCTTTAATCGACTCTTAAAAGTATGATAGAAGTTTCGAGAGTTATTTTTAACAAAGCTGTCTTGCAGGTCAGTAAGTTGTGATTTTTCGAATGATCTTTTAACTCCCCTTATTATTCTAGCAGTGTCTTTCCTTTGCTGTTTGAATTGGTCATAATGTTCCGTCTTTCCAGAGCATTTCCACTTTTTCCATTGTTTTGTTCTCTCTTGTAACGTATCTTCACATATTTGATTCCACCAAGGTTTCTTCTTAGGTTTGGCTAGCCCAAACGTCTTCTGGGCTGCGTTGGTTATTTCTTTAGATAAATCTTGCTACTTCCCATGATGAGTTACTTTTATTTCTTCCTGAAATGTTTCCAATGTTTCTTGTGTAATTTGAAGTCTATTTGTGTTATATTTATTTACTCTTTCCGCTCTTCTGTGGTTTCTGTTGGGTAAGAATCTGAGTTTAATTTTAGACAAATAGTGATCAGAGTCAAATTCTCTGCTTCTTATAACCTTGACATTCATAATTTCTTTCATGTTTCTTTTGGATATAGCTACATGATCCAGTTGTAATTCACCTAGTATTGGATTTGGAGAAATCCATGTTTTAGCCTTTCTTGGCAATTTCTTGAAGAAAGTTGACATTAACTTAAGTTGAAAGTTTTTACAAATAATAATTAATCTCATCCCATTTCTGTTTGTTCTTTGGTGAGCAGCATATTCTCCCACTATTGGTCTATGAATCCTCTCTCTTCGTATTTGGGCATTGAAATCTCCAAGTAATATCACCACATTTGATTTTTGAATTTTAGATATTTCATCATCCAGGAGGTCCCAGAATTCCTCTACTTTATTTGGGTTCTTCTTGTTGTCTTCGTTTATTGGCGCATGGCAATTAACAAAAGTATATATTTTATTTATGCATTTCATTGTCAAAAGAGACATCCTTTCTGAGCGTGATTTGAATTCAGTTACATTGGCTAATAGACTTTTATGGACATAAAAGGCTGTTCCCAAGAGTGGCATTCCTTTCATAATTTTAATCGCAGGTTTACCTTTAAAGATTCTATAATCTTTCGTTTCTGTCACATTCTCATCCAAATATCTTGTCTCTTGTACTACTAAAATTTGAATTTCGTTTCTATCTAAAAGTAGTTCTAATTCCTTCTGTTTACCCACCTTCAGTAAAGAAATTACATTCAAAGTACCTGCAAAAAACTTATGTTTAAACTTAAGTCTGGAAGGATTCCAAGGATGCTCCGACTCATCCCTATTGCAGATGTTGGGACTCCCCAGAACCCTAGGCCCCAATGCATTGCATAACGCAATGGTGGATTTCTCTTCCTATCTGCCACCTGGGGTAGTGCTTTCTTTCAGCGGCTTTTCCATTCTGCAATTGAAATTGTGTGTTTCAAGGGTAGGAATAATATTCCAAAGTAAGATCAGATTGTTAGTCTGAAATGATTTGTTTTCGTGGTTGACTCCACTAGGTTCTTCCGCCCTCTCAGCCGTTGAGAAATGAAATTCTTCTTCCGCCTTTAAGACCGTTGACCGTTTTTCTTAGAGCCATCAGCACTGATCGGCTCACCGACCCAGCTTCCCGCTGGGATTGGTTACCCAACCTTCCACTGGGTTGCTCGGCTTAACAGGGGCACCTCTTGTACGTTACGTGCTGGAGTTGGAGTGTTTTTTTGTAATTGTTTTAAGGGGAGGAACTACAAGGTCATCTACCCCTCTTAACACAGATTAAAGAATACAAATTTTGAATTGAATTTAAAATTTTGAAGTCGACATCTAAATTTAAAAAGTCCAAAAATTAATAAAACAAAAACAAAAAATTAAATTTAAAAAAATTATAAAAATAAACAAAATTTACGGAAAAACAAAACATTATCATTCAAAAGGAGTTGGAGTGAAAGAGGCTAGTTGGATTCTCTTGCTGAATCCAATATGTTATGGTTGCAGATGACAGGCAACGACGCATTTCACTCCCATTTGCCCAGAGCCATAAGGACTCCTCCCAGGTTAATTCCTGGGACCTCTATGTCCTTTATTTTTTATAATAAAGCTATTTATGTTTCATGTTTTTTTGAAAACAGTCCAATTTTGGAATTCCTATATATTGGAAACTAGGAATTTTACAAAAAGTTTGTTTGACATAAATAAAAGGTCCTTACCCCCTATACTCCCAAAATAAATTTCAAGTCTGTAGGACAAAAATTTGTGTTTTGATAGTAGTGCTAGAATGGCAGTTCTGCCTCACAGCCTACTTTCCTACGAACTTTGGCGATATGTCCCGAACACATGGTCGGATTTTAACGAACGAGGTGTTGTTGGCGATGGGGTGACGTCCTCTTCGCTAAGAATATGCGTTGGTATTTTTATTTTATTTATTTATTTATTTATTTATTTATTTATTTATTTATTTATTTATTTATTTATTTATTTATTTATTTATTTATTTATTTATTTATTTTAATTTTTGTTTTTGACATTGGCGCCATTTTGGAAACGGTGAATTTTGGAAAAAAGTTTGTTTGACGTTAATGAAAGGCCCCTAGGCCCTCTAGGCTGACAGCATGTTTCAAGTGTGTAGGACAAAAAAGATAGCCTACTTTCTCGCGAACATTGGCGGTAACGAACGCATGGTCGGATTTTAATGAACGAGGTGTCGTTGGACTCGAGCTGACGGGCGCTTTGCTCTGGACGACTTGTACTATTTTTCAGAAATATTTTAAAAATTGTTGGTTTTGGAAGTAGACTAAAGTTTGAAAACCAAACATGATAGAACGCTGTGCCATGGTTTAATCGAATGGTCTCTGTCTTCTTTATTTTTATAATAAAACTTTTTTTATTTTTTACATTTTTTGAAAACAGTCCAATTTTGAAATTCTTATATTTGGAAACTAAGAATTCTACAAACAATTGTTTGACATAAATGAAAGGTCCCTACCCCCTCTACCCCCCACAATAAATTCCAAGTCTCTAGGACAAAAACTATGCATTTTAAAACTTTTTTAAATTTTTTAAAATGAAACATGGTTGTTGACAGACAGGCGCTAGCGCTGGGGGTGTGTGTTACAACGAGGCTATCACCGGCCATGGTGAATACAGGAAATGGCTATTTCGAGGGGAAGCAGGGCGAGGGGTCGCTTTTTGAGATACTTACTGTGACGAATGAATAAATGCGAATATTTCGAAAATCCCCCATGGCGATCTTTAAACATGTTAGTAAAATGATAATAATTGTTGACAAAGGGGCCCTATCTTTGAAACAAAACAAAATATTATTTAAAATAATTTTAAATGAAAAATTGGTTGTCAAGACAAATTGTACCGCTGGGCGTGTGTTTGAAAAAGCCTGTTGCCGACCATGGTGGCCGTGACCGGAAGAAATGAATCGCTATTTTGGCGGGACGGCTAGGGCTGCTTATGACGGTTGGTTTTGAGATATTTCCTATGACAGATGGAAGCTAATATTCCAAAACGTGTGAAGCATGCTGAGATTTTTACCCCTAAAGGGTAACATGCTAGTAAACGGTAATAAGCAAGCCCGCTGTCTGGCACAGCAATTGGTTGTAGAATATGAAAACCTATAACATTCGGTCGAGCAAGTCAGGTGCCAAAACGGTAAGGGGAAGCAGGGCCTTGAGATGTTATAAACTAAATAATGAACTGGGTGAAGTGATGTGTTGTAGGGTGAAAGTATGTGGTTAACATGATCATGTATTGAGGATGGCCACTTGCTAATAATAATTATTACAGAAAAATGTTTAAGAATAAGAATAATAAGACACACATGTTTTCAATGCTAACACACATAGTCCTGCTTGCTGGACACTGAATACAGCGACTTGGCGGTTTGGTGAGAGCGATTGCTGATAAGACAGAAATGTCTACGTGGGCAGGAAGTGCAGAATTAGGTTACTTGCCTGGTGGTGGCTAGCAGGTATTGCGTTTAAGCAGAGCTGCCATTTTGGTTCCTAGACAGTCGTACTACAAGTGTATAAGAAGCGGCCATTTTGGTTCCTTATTAAAAACATGAAACTTGTATAAGGTACGCACATCGTATCGCGCTTGAGGAATGTGACCAGGCGAGGAACATGTGCGAGACAGAGAACCATTCAAGGTCAAAACGCTGGGAAAATGCAGACTGCCTCTGTTGCTAGGCTAACTGATAACGATTGTGTTAGTCATGCACTTAATGGTTTAGCAAACTGACGTATACAGTAGAGCTGTGAAGAAAAATTCTTTTGTTTTCGTTAAGTACCTATTAATGATTATTTTAATAATGTAATGCTAATGAACCTTAAATTTGTAGTTATTGATAAGGTAATTTAAGATTTTTTTAAATTTATTTGTTTGCAGATAACCGGTATACCTCACATGTCTGAGAGAGATATTATTGCACTTTTGAGCCCACTAGTAGGAAACAACAACAAGCCAGTACAGGTCAAGGTGAGATTTTTAAAACTAACTTGTTTGATGTTTTGTTTGATATATTTTATTGCATTTTATGAAATGCATGTATTAATCTGAATTTAGGCCTTTATGGTGATTTATGTTGTTTATTTTTAGAAACTTGGAAAAAAAGCTTTACAGCTGTAGCAGTCGCTGGAAACCCGAAACGCACTAGAGGCAGTGAACTATTGAAAACTGAGGTAAGCCTAACTTAAAATGCTATTCCATTTTACCACTACTGAAAACCCCTAGACAAAAAAAATCATTACCTCTACATGACTGGGATGATGATTGCTTTCTTGATTAATGGCTATGTATTGGCAACCGGCAGAAGACCATATTGGTTGTTTACCGGGAAAGTACGAGGCCATATTGGATTTTCTAAAAACAAACATTTAAATTCAACTGATGGGTGGTTCCCTAGGGACTCAACGAATATCCACAGGTTTGAACATGATAATCTGAACAAAATGACATGGCATTATGTTTTGTTTATATATTGGTTAAAGGGGGATGTAAATGACTGCAGCTTTATAAAAAAATAAGTAGATGGGTTACTGTTAGTGCCGACATACAGTTTATTTTTAAATATTTTTGATGGCTGTTTTCATTTAATGTCAATTAACGTTAAAGTTTTATTTACAAGTATTGATTGATTAATTGATTGATTGAGTGATGGGCTATTTTGTTTGTTTTTTGGGTTTGGTCATGCGCCATTAACGTAGTTAACAGACAGTGAACACGCAAACATTATGCTTTAAAAGTACTCTGGGCTCTTGTGCAACGTTAATAACTTACAATAAAAAAAAAGTTTTATTATAACACATGGCGTTAGTACCAAATACAACAAGTGAACAAGTCGGTTTACCACGTGGGTTAAATTTAAAATCAGAAAACGATCGTTGGTTAACATTTGAATCTTGGCCTGTAGGCTTTTTGTCGGCACACAAGCTTGCTGGAGTGGGTTTTTATTACTTGAACCGAGAATATGTTGTACGGTGTGTGCTTTGTTGTGTTGAACATTCACACTGGGAAGAAGGGGATAACCCCTTTAGAGACCATTTGCGATGGGCTCCTCATTGTCCTTACATGCTTGGAAAACAAGTGGGTAACATACCAGTGTATCCATTTTACCGAACCACAAGGCCATTCGCTACTACTTACGTTACTGAATCACAAATAAATAATAATAATGATGTATTACCAGCCAACGGTAGTGTCGATATATTTGGTCCATATGCCATAAACAGTGTTGAATTGGAATGTGCGTTTGAAAAATTGGGAGTTTGCAACACTAAAGCACTAGCACACCCAGAGTACAGCTAGGTTAAAAAACGTTCAGAATCTTATAAAAATGTTTGGCCATTAATATTAAAACACCTTACAAAAGAGCTAAGTTAAGCTGGATTTTTTATACTGGTGAAGGGGATAAAACAATATGTTTTCATTGTGGATTTGCTTTAAAGGATTGGCAAATGACTGATGACCCTTTTGTGGAACACGCTCGTTGGTTACCCAACTGTAGATACATGGTGTTGCTTAAAGGTCAGGAATTTGTGAACAAAACGTGATTGCAGAACAAGAGATAAAAGTGCCTTTAGTTAGAACACGCGGTTCAAATACATGAGGATGAATGAAAAAGATGTGTCTGACCAACAAATACAAAAGTGTCACCAACAATTATGTAAAATTTGTTGTCAAGAAGAACTAGGTGTTGTATTTTTGCCTTGTGGACACTTGATAGCCTGTGTCAAGTGTGCATTAGCACTTAACACTTGTGATATATGCAGAAAAGTAGTATCTGCCACAGATAGGGTTTTTCTTGCATAAATAGTATAATTTATTAGCAATGCATAGTGCAAAATATCTATATGCACAATGTCATTACCAGCTGTTGTAGAGTATAATAGATGTGCTTTTATTTTGTTTATAGACTACTACAATGAATGTTTTGAATGCTGTGGGGCAAGCATGTGGCTTAGAAACAAAGAAGCTCAGTGAATTGCCAACGCATATTCCATTCCGCATTATCAAGATTCGGAAATTGAAAACAGCATATGGTGATCGTGTACTTTGTGTATGTGAAAACTTTGAGACATTTCTGCCTACACGGTTTAATGATATGTCAGAGAGTGTTTTGATGAAGTGAATAATGCTATACAACCTGTACACTTAATTTATGAAGGTTTTAAAAACAATAGGTGTATGGTCTGTTTTAATTAATAAAAAAACAAATGTGAAATAATAATGGAAAATATAAGTGATGACAATAGACTCAAAGAAAAAAAAAAGAAAAAAATGTGTATAGAATAATAATGTTTTAGTTTTAAGCATTGTCTTAATAAATGTTATCATGAAACCAAAAAACTTGTATATAAAGTTTGTAAATAAATGTAAATGATGGTACAATGTTGTTTTATTTCATAAAAATTAGAATATTTAACATTGCAGAGTATACATGATTATGAAAATAGATGCACACTGAATACAACTCTTTCTCTCTTTACGATGGTCTGTTATCTAATATATAAAAGTGAAAGTCTGTATGTATGTATGTATGTGGGTATGTGGGTGGGTCTGTTCCGTATACAAATCTACACCGTTACACCAATCTCAACCAAATTTTGCATACACATAGTTTAGGACCCAGAAGGAACCGCTGGCTACATGAATTTACGATAGTCTTTCTCATTCTTCTGATTTCGACCCTTTTGCACTCCAGCACATGCTAATCAAATCATAAAATATACTCATGAAGGAATGGCAAGGCGGATAGTTTCCATGGCAACATAGCTCAAGTCGAGACACGGCCGACTGGATGCCATTTGCGCTCTGCACTACCGGTATAGAAAATGAGGATCTTTACTTGAAATCACGTTAGTTACTCAACTTCTCACACAGCACTGTCAACCGAGTTTAGCATAACAAAGACTTGACACTATCTTCTACTATATATTTGTCAAATACCACTCACTCACTCATTCATTCATCACGAAATCTCAGAAACCATCAAACGGATTGGAATGAAATTTGGTATGCAGCTTCCCCAAGGGCCGCAAATGCCCACTAAGAGAGGATTTTTGGATAATCTGGTTCTAAAGGGGTGTAAAGGGGGTAGACCTGCATTTCATTGAACAGCAATATCTCCCGATTGGTTTCATTGGGGGATGTGATACTCGGCACATAAACTCATCATTACAAATAAGAAGACACGAGTCGGAGGGTTTTTCGATGTGGTGTATATTATGAGATGAAAGGGGTGAAAAGTGGGGATTGAAAGATTCCTAACGGAGCGTGTATCTCTTAAACGACATAGGCGAGGAGTTTGAAACTCAGCGGGAAAAAATCAGCATAAAAATAAGTAAATATGTGTTTGACCGTTTCATCATAAATCCAATTTAAGGGGCCCATGGGGTGGGGTGAAATTCTGGAGGGGGGGGGGAGAAACAGGAAAGAAAGTGTCCTAACTGATTGACTGACTCACTCACTCATCAAACTCAGGGGGAAAAACTGCTTTAAAGTAAGTAAATAGCTGTTCGACAGTTTTTTTCATAAATCAAATTTAAGGGGTTCATGGGGAGGGGTGAAATTCTGAAAAAAGAAAATTGAAAGAAAATGTCCTGACTCACTCACTCACTCACTCACTCATCATCGCCCAGCCAAAATGATTGAAGTTAGAAACATGACCGTTAGGGGATATGTTCATTGTATTTCAAAACAGTCTACTAAGGGAGGATTTTCGGATATTCAGGTTCTAAAGGGGTCTTAATGGGGTTAAACCTGCATTTCATTGAATAACAATATCTCCCGATTGGTTTCATTGGGGGATGTGATACACGGCATATAAACTCATCATTAAAAAGTAAGACACGTGTCTGAGGGTTTTTCGATGTGGAGTATATTATGAGGTGAAAGGGGTGAAAAGTAGGGATTGAAAGATTCCTAACGGAGCGTGTATGTCTTAAACGACATAGGCGAGGAGTTTGAAACTCAGCGGAAAAAAATCAGCATAAAAATAAGTAAATATGTGTTTGACCGTTTTTTCATAAATCCAATTTAAGAGGCCCATTGGGAGGGGTGAAATTCTGTGGGGGGGGGGGGGGGGACAGGAAAGAAAATGTCCTAACTGATTGACTGACTGACTCACTCATCAAACTCGGGGAAAACTGCTTTAAAGTAAGTAAATAGCTGTTCGACAGTTTTTTTTATCAATCAAATTGAAGGGGTTCATCGGGAGGGGTGAAATTCTGAAGGGAAAAAAATGAAAGAAAATGTCCTGACTCATTCACTCCCTCATCATCGCCCAGCCAAAAATATTGAAGTTGGAAACATGGCATTTTGGGGATATGTTCGTTGTATGTCAAAACCGTACACTAAGGGAGGATTTTTGGATATTCAAGCTCTAAAGGGGTCTTAAGGGGGTTAAACCTGAATTTCATTGAATAACAATATCTCACGAGTCGTTTCATTTGTGGATGTGATACTCGGCATATAAACTAATCATTAAAAATACGCAGATATGTGTCTAAGGGTTTTTCGATGTGGTGTATTATTATGAGGTGAAAGGGGTGAAAAGTGGGGGTTGAAGGATTCCTAACGGAGCGTGTAGGCCTATCTCTTAAACGACATAGGCGAGAAATTTGAAACGCAGCGAAAAATCATCTGCTAAAAAGATAAGTAAATCGGTGTTCGACCGTTTTTCCATAAATTAATTTAAGGGGCCAATGGAGTGGGGTGAAATTCTGGGGGAAAAAAGGAGAGAACTCACTCAGCAAACTCAGGGGAAAAAGACAGCTTTAAAAATAAGTTAATAGGTGTTCAACCGTTTTTTCATCAATCCAATTTAAGGGGCCCATGGGGAGGGGTGAAATTCTGGTAAAAATAATTGAAAGAAAATGTCCTGTCTGACTCACTCACTCATCACGCCCAGCGAAAACTATTAAAGTTGGAAAAATGAAATTTTGGGAATATGTTCGCTGTATGTCGAAAACGTCAACTAAGGAATGATTTTTGTTTATTCGGGTTTTAAAGAGATGTTAAGGGGGTAAACGTGCATTTCATTGAATAACGATATATCATGAGTTGTTTCTTAGGGGATGTGATATTCGGTATATATACTAATCATTAAAAATAATCAGACATATGTCTAAGGGTTTATCGATGTGGTGTATATTATGAGGTGATAGGGGTGAAAATTCGGGGTTAAGGGATTCTTGACGGAGCGTGTATCTCTTAAAGGACATAGGCGAGAAGTTTGAAATTCGGCGGGAAAAGAACAGCTTAAAATACTAGTAAATAGGTGTTCGACTGTTTTTTTTCATAAATCCAATTTAAGGGGCCCTTGGTGAGAGGTGAAATTCTGGGGAGAAAAAAACAGGAAAGAAAGTGTCCTAACTGATTGACTCACTTACTCACTCATCAAACTCAGGGGGAAAACAGCTTTAAATAAGTAAATAGGTGTTCGACCGTTTGTCTCATAAATCCAATTTAAGGAGTTCATGGGGAGGGGAGAAATTATCAAAAATAAATGAAAGGAAATGTCCTGACTGACTCACTCACTCATCATAGCCCAGCCAAAATTATTAAAGTTAGAAACATGACATTTTGGGGATATGTTCGTTGTATGTCGAAAACGTCCACTAAGGAAAGAGTTTAGAATATTCAGGTTCTAAATAGGTGTTAAGGGGGGTAAACGTGCATTTCATTGAATAACCATATCTCACGAGTGGTTTCATTTGGGGATGTGATACTTGGCATATATACTAATCATTAAAAATAAGCTGACACATGTCTAATGGTTTTTCGATGTAGTGTATATTATGAGGTGAAAGGGATGAAAAGTGGGGGTTGAAAGATTCCTAACGGACCGTGTATCTCTTAAACGACATTAGCGAGGAGTTTGAAACTCGGAGGAAATCAATCAGCTTAAAAATAAATAAATAAATAAATAAATAAATAAACAAATAAATAAATAAATAAATAAATAAATGAATAAATAAATAAATAAAATAAATATGTGTTCGACCGTTTTTTCATAAATCCAATTTAAGGGGCCTATGGGGAGGGGTGAAATTCTGGAAGAAAAACGTCCCCTAATGAAGGATTTTTGGATGTTCACTCTCATCGACCAACCCAAACGATTAAAGTTAGAAGAATGATATTTTGGGGATATGTTTGTTGTGTGTCGAAAACGTCTACCAAATAGGGATTTTTGGATATTCAGGTTCTAAAGGGGTGTTAATGGGGTTAAACCTGCATTTCATTGAATAACAATATGACACGACTATGACGCGAGCGAAGCGAGGCTAAAAATGGGATGATGTGCATCTATGTATTACTCAATCACGCAAGTACCACTGGTCCGATTTACATGAATTTTACATGGAAGTAGCTGATTTACCTGGTTAACATATAGGTTACTTTTGATTTCAATACTTTGTACTATTTAAAGATGGCGACCATTTTAGTGACTTCACTACACCCTTTGGTTTAAAACTTTCATATTTCCATTTCAAATACAAAGAGAACGCTAAGAAATAGCAAACTTTTGATGGTATATACGAGGTTAAAAATTACATTTTCTATCCGAAAGGTATCTCCAACCGTTAGCGAGTAAAACCTAAATTTGTGCTATAAAACACGGTCAACGCCGAGCGGTGTAGTTGGACAAAATGTTCCATCCTTAATCTCCCTCTGCGCAGCACCTCGACTATCCCCTGTTTTAACTGTCACCTTCATATTTTAATTTATTTATGACGCGTAGCGAAGCACGGGTACTTCAGCTAGTCTTATATATAAAAGTGAAAGTCTGTATGTATGTATGTATGTGGGTGGGTCTGTTCCGTATACAAATCTACACCGTTCCACCAATCTCAACCAAATTTTGCATACACATAGTTTAGGACCCAGAAGAAACCGCTGGCTACATGAATTTTCGATAGTCTTTCTCATTCTTCTGATTTCGGCCCTTTTGCACTCAAGCACAGGCTAATCAAATCATAAAATATACTCATGAAGGAATGGCAAGGCAGATAGTTTCCATGGCAACATAGATCAAGTCGAGACACGGCCGAATGGATCCGAGTTGCGCTCTGCACTACCGGTATAGAAAATGAGGATCTTTACTTGAAATCCCGTTAGTTACTCAACTGCTCACACAGCACTGTCAACCGAGTGTAGCATATCAAAGACTTGACACTATCTACTAGATATTATTTGTCAAATACCACTCTCTCACTCACTCACTCACTCACTCACACATTCATCACGAAATCTCAGAAACCACCTAACGGATTGGAATGAAATTTGGTATGCAGCTTCCTCAAGGGCCGCAAACGTCCACTCTGAAAGGATTTTTGGATATTCAGGTTATAAAGGGGTGTTAAGGGGGTAGACCTGCATTTCATTGAATAGCAATATCTCCCGATTGGTTTCATTGGGGAATCTGATACTCGGCATATAAACTCATCATTAAAAATAAGAAGACATGTGTCTGAGGGTTTTTCGATGTGGTGTATATTATGAGGTGAAAGGGGTGAAAAGTGGGGGTTGAAAGATTCCTAACGGAGCCTGTATCTCTTAAACGGCATAGGCGAGGAGTTTGAAACTCAGCGGAAGAAAATCAGCATAAAAAGTAAGTAAATAGATGTTTGACAGTTTCTTCATAAATCCAATTTAAGGGGCCCATGGGGAGGGGTGAAATTCTGGGTAAAAATACAGGAAAGAAAGTGTCCTAACCGATTGACTCACTAGCTCTTCAAACTCAGGGGGAAAAACTGCTTAAAAATAAGTATATATGTGTTCGACAGTTTTTTGGATAAATCAAATTTAAGGGGTTCATCGGGAGGGGAGAAATTCTGAAGAAAAAAAATTGAAAGAAAATGTCCTGACGCACTCACTCATCATCGCCCAGCCAAAAATATTGAAGTTGGAAACATGTCATTTTCGGGATATGTTCGTTGTATGTCAAAACCATACACTAAGGGAGGATTTTTGAATATTCAGGTTCTAAGGGGGTCTTAAGGGGGGTTAAACCTGCATTTCATTGAATAACAATATCTCACGAGTGGTTTCATTTGTGGATGTGATACTCGACATATAAACTAATCATTTAAAATAAGCAGCCATGTGTCTAAGGGTTTTTCGATGGGGTGTATTATTATGAGGTGAAAGGGGTGAAAAGTGGGGGTTGAAGGATTCCTAACGAAGCGTGTAGGCCTATCTCCTAATCGACATAGGCGATAAATTTGAAACTCAGCGAAAAAAATCAGCTTAAAAATAAGTAAATTGGTGTTCCACCGTTTTTTTTTCATAAATTAATTTAAGGAGCCAATGTGGTGGGGTGAAATTCTGGGGGGAAAAAGGAGAGAAAGTGTCCTAACTGACTGACTAACTCACTCACTCATCAAACTCAGGGGAAAAAGACAGCTTAAAAAATAAGTTAATAGGTGTTCAAGCGTTTTTTCATCAATCCAGTTTAAGGGGCCCATGGGGAGGGGTGAGATTCTGGTAAAAATAATTGAACGAAAATGTCCTGCCTGACTCACTCACTCATCACGCCTAGCGAAAACTATTCAAGTTAGAAACATGAAATTTTGGGAATATGTTCGCTGTATGTCGAAAACGTCAACTAATGAATGATTTTTGTTATTCGGGTTTAAAAGAGGTATTAAGAGGTTAAACGTGCATTTCATTGAATAACGATATCTCATGAGTTGTTTCTTTGGGGATGTGTTATTCGGTATATACTGTAAGCTAATCATTAAAATAATCAGACATATGTCTAAGGGTTTATGGATGTGGTGCATATTATGAGGTGAAAGGGGTGAAAATTGGGGGTTCAGGGATTCTTAACGGAGCGTGTATCTCTTAAACGACAAAGGCGAGAAGTTTGAAATTCGGCGGGGAAAAACAGCTTAAAATATAAGTAAATAGGTGTTCGACCGATTTTCATAAATCCAATTTAAGGGGCCCTTGGAGAGGGGTGAAATTCTGGGGGAAAAACAGGAAAGAAAGTGTCCTAACTCCTCACTCATCAAACTCAGGGGGGAAGAACAGGTCAAAAATAAGTAAATAGGTGTTCGACCGTTTTTTTTTCATAAATCCAATTTAAGGGGTTCATGAGAGGGGTGAAATTCTGAAAAATAATTGAAAGAAAATGTCCTGACTTACTCACTCATCATCCCCCAGCCAAAATTATTGAAGTTAGAAACATGACATTAAGGGGCTATGTTCGTTGTATGTCGAAAACGTCCACTAAGGAAGAAATTTTGGATATTCAGGTTCTAAAGGGGTGTTAAGGGGGTAGACTTGCATTTAATTGAATAACAATATCTCCCGATTGGTTTCCTTTGGGATGGGATACTATGCATACAAACTCATCATTAAGAATAAGAAGACACATGTCTGAAGGTTTTTCGATGTGGTGTATATTATGAGGTGTATGTGTGAAAAGTGAGTGTTGAAGGATTCTTAACGGAGCAAGTATCTCTTAAAAGACAAAGGCAAAAAGTAAGAATCTCAGGGAGAAAAATCAGATTGAAAAAGTAGTAAATAGGTGTTCGATCATTTTTCATAAATCCAATTTAAGGGGCTCATGGGGAGGGATGAAATTCTGGAGAAAGAAGTCCACTAAGGAAGGATTTTTGGATATTCACTCATCATCCCCCAGCAAACCTATTGCAGTTAGAAACTTGAAATTTTGGGAATATGTTCGTTGTATGTCGAAAAAGTCCACTAAGGATGGATTTTTGGATATTCATGTTCTGAATGGGTGTTAAGGGGGTTAAACTTGCATTTCATTGAATAACAATATCTCACGAGTTGTTTCATTTGGGGATGTGATATTCGGCATATAAACTAGCATTCAAAATAAGCAGACATATGTCTAAGGGTTTATCGATATGGTGTATATCATAAGGTGAAAGGGGAGAAAATTGGGGGTTGAAGGATTCTTAACGGAGCGTGCATTGTATCTCTTATTCAACATAGGCGATAAGTTTGAAATTCAGCGGAAAAAGCAGCTTAAAATAAGTAAATAGGTGTTCGACCATTTCTTCATAAATCCAATTTAAGGGGCACATGGGTAGGAGTGAATTTCTGGGGGGGGGGGGGCAGGAAAGAAAGTGTCCTAACTGACTGACTCACTCACTCATCAAACTCAGGGGGAAAACAGCTTTTAATAAGTAGGTGTTCGACCGTTTTTTTTCATAAATCCAATTTAAGGGGTTCATGGGGAGGGGTGAAATTCTCAAAAATAAATGAAAGAAAATGTCCTGACTGACTCACTCACTCATCATCGCCCAGCCAAAATTATTGAAGTTTGAAACATGAAATACAGCGGTATGTCGAAAACGTCAACTAATGAATGATTTTTGTTATTCGGGTTTAAAAGAGGTATTAAGAGGTTAAACGTGCATTTCATTGAATAACGATATCTCATGAGTTGTTTCTTTGGGGATGTGTTATTCGGTATATACTGTAAGCTAATCATTAAAATAATCAGACATATGTCTAAGGGTTTATGGATGTGGTGCATATTATGAGGTGAAAGGGGTGAAAATTGGGGGTTCAGGGATTCTTAACGGAGCGTGTATCTCTTAAACGACATAGGTGAGAAGTTTGAAAAAACAGCTTAAAATATAAGTAAATAGGTGTTCGACCGATTTTCATAAATCCAATTTAAGGGGCCCTTGGAGAGGGGTAAAATTCTGGGGAAAAAAAACAGGAAAGAAAGTGTCATAACTCCTCACTCATTAAACTCAGGGGGGAAGAACAGCTCAAAAATAAGTAAATCGGTGTTCGACTATGCATACAAACTCATCATTAAGAATAAGAAGACACATGTCTGAAGGTTTTTCGATGTGGTGTATATTATGAGGTGTATGTGTGAAAAGTGAGTGTTGAATGATTCTTAACGGAGCAAGTACCTCTTAAAAGACAAAGGCAAAAAGTAAGAATCTCAGGGAGAAAAATCAGATTGAAAAAGTAGTAAATAGGTGTTCGATCATTTTTCATAAATCCAATTTAAGGGGCTCATGGGGAGGGATGAAATTCTGGAGAAAGAAGTCCACTAAGGAAGGATTTTTGGATATTCACTCATCATCCCCCAGCAAACCTATTGCAGTTAGAAACTTGAAATTTTGGGAATATGTTCGTTGTATGTCGAAAAAGTCCACCAAGGATGGATTTTTGGATATTCATGTTCTGAAGGGGTGTTAAGGGGGTTAAACTTGCATTTCATTGAATAACGATATCTCACGAGTTGTTTCATTTGGGGATGTGATATTCGGCATATAAACTAGCATTCAAAATAAGCAGACATATGTCTAAGGGTTTATCGATATGGTGTATATCATAAGGTGAAAGGGGAGAAAATTGGGGGTTGAAGGATTCTTAACGGAGCGTGCACTGTATCTCTTATTCAACATAGGCGATAAGTTTGAAATTCAGCGGAAAAGCAGCTTAAAATAAGTAAATAGGTGTTCGACCATTTCTTCATAAATCCAATTTAAGGGGCACATGGGTAGGAGTGAATTTCTGGGGGGGGGGGGGGGGCAGGAAAGAAAGTGTCCTAACTGACTGACTCACTCACTCATCAAACTCAGGGGGAAAACAGCTTTTAATAAGTAGGTGTTCGACCGTTTTTTTTTCATAAATCCAATTTAAGGGGTTCATGGGGAGGGGTGAAATTCTCAAAAATAAATGAAAGAAAATGTCCTGACTCGTTCACTCACTCATCATCGCCCAGCCAAAATTATTGAAGTTTGAAACATGAAATTTTGGGGTAAGTTCGTTGTGTGTCGAAAACGTCCACTAAGGAAAGAGTTTTGGATATTCAGGTTCTAAAGAGGTGTTAAGGGGGTAAACGTGCATTTCATTGAATAACAATATCTCATGAGTGGTTTCATTTGGGGATGTGATACTTGGCATATATACTAATCATTAAAAATAAGCTGACACATGTCTAATGGTTTTTCGATGTAGTGTATATTATGAGGTGAAAGGGATGAAAAGTGGGGGTTGAAAGATTCCTAACGGAGTGTGTATCTCTTAAACGACATAGGCGAGGAGTTTCATTTTCTCCGAGTGTCAATCAGCTTAAAAATAAATAAATGAATAAATATCTAAAATAAGTAGGTGTTCGACCGTTTTTTTTCATAAATCCGATTTAAGGGGCCTATGGGGAGGGGTGAAATTCAGGAAGAAAAACGTCCACTAAGGAAGGATTTTTGGATGTTCACTCTCATCGACCAATCAAAACTATTAAAGTTAGAAGTAGGGGATATGTTTGTTGTGTGTCGAAAAAGTCTACTAAGGAGGGGTTTTTGGATATTCAGGTTCTAAAGGGGTGTTAATGGGGTTAAACCTGCATGTCATTGAATAACAATATGACACGACTATGACGCGAGCGAAGCGACGCTAAAAATGAGATGATGTGTGTCTGTGTATTACTCAATCACGCAAGAACCACTGGTCCGACTCACATGAATTTTACATGGAAGTAGCTGATTTACCTGGTTACCATATAGGCTACTTTTGATTTTAATACTTTGCACTATTTAAAGATGGCGACCATTTTAGTGACATCACTACAGCCTTTGGTTTCAAACTTTCATATTTGCATTTCAAATAAAAAGTGAACGCTAAGAAATAGCAAACTTTTGATGGCATATTCGAGGTTTAAAATTACATTTTCTATCCGAAAGGTATCTCCAACGGTTAGCGAGTAAAACCTAAATTTGAGCTATAAAACACGGTCAACGCCGAGCGGTTTAGTTGGACAAAATGCTCCATCCTTAATCTCCCTCTGCGCAGCACCTTGCCTATCCCCTGTTTTAACTGTCACCTTCACATTGTAATTTATTTATGACGCGTAGCGAAGCACGGGTACTTCAGCTAGTAGTTTTTAAACACAAGGCTTGTTGTAGATCTTTTTATAGCAATGTCCATTTACTGTTGTTTTCAAAAAACTGGGGCAACCGTAATGGTTTTATCGGCATAAAAACCTTATTGTTATTACTATTTAGTCATTTTGATCCTTTTGCATATCAAGAGCAGATGACCTAGCTGTTCCACTCCTCAAAATAACAACAACAACAACAACAACAACAACAACAACAACAACAACACTACCTCTTGCATATTTTGTGATGTTGATGGCTCTTGAGAAGTGGAAGATGGATTAAACATAACCCTTAGAACAGGGGTTAAACGTTGATAAACAATCCACTATTTTGAGTAGCAATATGGTTCTCTTGATTTTTTGTCGACAACAACTGTGTTTCATGCAGTACACCACATTGATGATCACTGACAATTAAAACCTCTCTATTTTTACTTTTTAAGTCACCCCGACAATGTTTGGAACGTTGTTTCGAAGAACGTCAAATAACAGTTCAATTTTTATTGGTTCGTTTTACAATATATGAATATCCTTTATAGTATGCATAAGGCTTACCATACCTAGTCACTGATACTTCCACGTCGACTGTCAAGCATAGACTAAGCTCTAGTGAAGTCAACTTGGTAATAAGAATAATAGTTTAATTTGAGAGCAAATATGGATCCAAAGAGTTGAGGTAAAAGTGGAAGCAAATAAGCAAATATAAGAACCAAGAGTGGGGGTAAAATTTGTAGCAAAGTGGTAGACCCATTACACAATAATTTCAGCACGACGAAGCTCTTGTTCAATTTCTTTGATTTCCCAAACGTGACCGGTATGCCCAGCTTGTTTTAAAGCACGCAAATGCCGAAGGCGTTGAATTAGCTTACTGGGTTTGTTCCAGTACACACATTTAACAAATGATTTTTAGGTGTTAACAAAGCATCATCATCATCATCATCATCATCATCATTATCATCATCACCATCATCACTCTTACTTTATAGTCCTTTTTGATCCTCTTGCAATACCACTTTATTTATAGTCTGTGTTGACTTTGATAGTGTTAAAGGTTTCTTGGACGTTGACAACTGTCCTAACATGACTTTTTCAGGACATGATAAGTGATTTTCAACAAACACTGCACTATTTTGAGCAACAATATCTTTTTCTTGCACTTGCCTTTTTACTTTGGTTAGAGTATTTTGCCCATTTAAATATGTATTAATTTATGATTCACAATGATGCTCGTTTGAAGTAAGTACGTTGGAGTCCTTTGTCTTAATCATTCCTGGATACCTTTTAGATTCTTGTTTTGTACATCGCCAAATAACAGTTCCATTTTTATTGGTTGTTTTTGCAATATATGTATATCCTTTATAGTACCGGTAGACCCATGGCTTACCATGGCTGGTTGTTGAGTCTTCCATATTAACTAATACACATGAATTACATTTTAGTCAAGCCACTTTAGTAATAATAACAGTAAAAATAAATAAAGTGGATTTATATTTTTGAAAGATGATTTTTTTAAAGTACCGGTACTGTGAAGAATATTTTTTTAGACTACAAGCGATTTACACACACTCCTAAATGTCAAGATTTATACTGAACACAAATGTACAGTATAGTGATTGTCATTTTTATTGACTGTGATTCATAGTAGCCATGGTTAGTAGAAGCGATTTATACTGGGTGCGTTTTATAGCATGTTCAATTTAGAATAGGTACGATTATTAGACGCGTGTGATACTGGGGTGTGTTTTATACTGATAATGATTTATACTCAGCGCTATTTTTACTGAAAGCGACTTCCCAGAGCGTAATTATTGATAAAAGACGTTATTTATACTGAATGCGATTGGTAGTAGGCGCGATTGGTAGTAGGCGCGATTGGTAGGAGGTGCGATTTTTATACTGTGAGGGATTTATTGATATATATATTATCATGGCTTACAACACACTAAGATTCCAACAAATTCTAAAGTACTTTATGGTTAATGATTGACTAAGAGTGTGATAATGTTAGCTAACCTCATCTAACCTAACCTCCCCTTACCTAACTTTACATAACCTAACCTAACCTAATTTAACTTAACTTCACCTAACCTAACTTCATCTAACCTAACCTAGCCTAACCTAACTTCACCTACCCTAACCTAACCTAACCTCACCTAACTTCAGCTAACCTTCCAACCCTCAGATCAAAATTAAATTCTAGGCATAGTCGAGTTGGAACCCAAGACCTCAGGGGTAACAACCAAGTATACTAGCCACTACACCGCGAGATGAGCAAATTATCATGCAACACAAACCCAAAATAAAAGTTTCCTGTAGTTTAACTGATTGGCTGTGAACCATAGTTGGGATTCAAACCCGAGATCTCAGGACTTTTGTTTGAACATTATGATAAATATTATTCCATATACATTTTTAATATTTGGTGGTTTATTTTGATGGCTAACCTAACTTTACCTAACCTAACCTAACTTCACCTAACCTCACCTAACTTGACCTAACCTAACCTCAGCTCACCTCAGATATCACAAAGTTACAGTGTCTCAAATATGTTTTGTACTTGGTGCAATTTTTTAAAAAATATAACGAGTGGTCCATAGCAAAGGGGCGTCAGTTAGAGTCCACCGACACCACATTTCTTAAAATCCGACCATGGGTTCGCGAGATATCAATAAGCAAAAAGTGTGTATTAACTTTTGGAGCAGACTGTGAGTTAGAACTCCTAGCTCTCCCCTACTGGGAATAATAAGGGGTAGACATACAATACCGGTGTATCAACAATTTCATGTGAGGTTTCTTCTATGTCAGACGTTACACATCATTTGCGACTACTGTAAGGCTCGTAAAGTTTTTATTTTGTTATTTCTCTAAATGTTTGCATGTAGTTCATTATTTAGCCAAATGAGTACAGCGTTATTAAGCACGCTCAACCCTCATTTTTTTCTCACCGCTATAGATATCTTATTTCACCGCTTTCGCTTTGAATATTTCATTTCACCGCTTTGGAGCCTTTTATATTACCATAAATCAGGGTCTCTACTAATAGGGCATCACGGAGGTGACTTGTTCTTAAACAGAGGCTTGCAGACTAGACTGGACACTGAAAGGCAAAACAGTCTCCAGTGAAAATTTATGTATGTCTATGTATTGCGCCCGTTGACGCATGTTTGCACAGGTAATAAAGACCAAGATCCATGTTGAAGAGTAACTGAACATACCCTGCGAGAGGCGGGGAGAATCCGAAGCAATATAAATTATAATATTTTTTTTACATCTTAGACACTCCATAAATCATTAATAATTTAAAGAAAGTAATTCTGCTTATTCAAAGTACGGTCTATATCGCAGAAACGCGAAACCGTGAAATTAGGCGGCTAACTCATGTCTTGAGTGAACGCCATGCTTAGAGAAGACAGCACTTACTTGTCGTTTGTCGAGGCAAGATATATAGGCAAGTGACACACGAGTGAAGACACGTTCTGTGTACGGAAACCGAGTGGAATGGAAAAATCCATGTATATTTGGATCATGGATAGCCATCAGGACAAAATATACCAGTAAAGTGATTGTGGACAATTATTAAGGTTTAAATAGTGGAATATTTTTGAACCACGAAATAACAAATTATGGAAGCGTGGTACGCAAACTACAAGACCACATGGTCGCATGTAAAGTGCTTCATAAAACTGTGAAACAGATAAAACTGTGTTAATCAAGAAGTATAATTTTTATGTTTCGCCGAAGGGCAGATATTTTGATTTATGTTATTAGTGTAAATAATTAGAGCAAAGTTGCGAGTGAGTGTCGCAGAAGCGATGATTAACGCCAGTGGCGGTGTGAAAAATGGGCAATTTTATTTACCGCACACTAGAATCAGTGTAATTTACTTTAAAACGTGCTATTATTTAACCAACGGCAACATCATGGCACTACTTAATCATCTACTTTGGGAATATGACCATGACCACGTGATGGAAATGGATCACTAAACCATGCGTGGGGAATTGATAACTGAAGGTGACCGAAACATTGAAGAGATGATCTGAGACCATTAAGGAGACTGCTAATAACACCTCATGGCGGGTCTCGAATGAGTGTCGCTGCAATCTGTAAGTCAGATCATGTTTAAGTAGCTTCATGTAATGAGTTGGAACAGTAGATTAGTTTTAGTATGGCTTCATTTAAAGTGCACAACGCAGGTAGCTAACATAAGCTCACGTGTGGAAAGTTACAGTTTCGTTATAAATTTATAGACGCCAAGAAGGCAGTATTATCAATGTCCATTTCGTATCATTTCAAAACAGTCATAATCAACTTTTATTTTGTCAAGCTCATGACAAAGAAACTAGTTTTACCAGATGTTAAATCAAGGCCAAGGTTACATGTGTACCAGCCAGACAGCTACACAGCACACTAGATTTTAGGCAGTGCATTATTCAATCGAGAAGCCTGTGAAATTCCTAGTATTATATAATCGGAATGCAGAGTTCCGTTATTCACACATGTTGACAGATGAACATTTGAAAACAGGCTTATTGTATTACGAGAAGCCAGACAGGCAATGAAAGAAACAGTATTTTGTAACCAGAGAACATAGGTTCGACCTTATTCAGGGAAGAGGCAATTTAATAAACGCACAATCTCACACTTTAGTTTGTATCAGAAGTCTTCATGTTAATTCAGAGCGTTGTTAGTATGTGTTTTTTTACACACTTAACCTTTATGATCATTATTTGAAATGTGTATAATTCAGGGATCCACACTTATTGTAACTAACGTTATTATTGTATTATTGAAATAAGTCGTAGAAGGTGGAGTGATACCTCCGACGTGTTATTGTGAATATTCCAGTGGTAACGAGCTACTGCAGTCGTACCAAACCAATGGCGCCAGGATTGATGAATCCGTAATTGAAAGAGTGAATAAGGAAAGTAATGGTGGAGACACAGGGTGTCTATAAAATTATTAAGTTATTATGCATTAGTTGGATACACGCGTTACCCGAGTACACTAAACGCAATTAAAAGATCCATAAACTGAACAACTATACTGTGAGGAATAAATAATTGTGTAAAACGTTAATAATCAAAGACAGGATTTTGTGAAACTAAACAAATCTCATAATTCCCCCTGAGCCTAAATAAAAATGAATAAATACTAAAAATATTTTCAGGACCAAATGTTCGACACTTAGTTATTGTTAATTTATCTTAGATACATTTTGTTACATGTTTACACGATTAGTCGACAACCAATTGATGATGTGACAACTGGAGCACACACATCAGATTGGCAGCAATATGAGTCGATGTAATTGTTTAATTACCATCGCATTTGCAGGCTTTCCTATTTTTCTAACTTTCCTTACACTTTGAAACTATGACCATTTGTTACAAACAGTAACAAATCGATTACGTAGGCAGTGCCAATTGCACAACCATAGGAGTGCTGAATTGTTGTATGCATTCGTGTTGTATTAGAATAATTCTTTTTTTTTAATTCAGCAACGTTGTATACATAGCTTGATTTTTCTTTGAAATAAACGCGTCTCGTTTATTAATTAATGATAGTTAGGACTAGATAAACACGCAAATTTAAAGATAAATGTTGGAGATGGCACCATCATATCATAGGACAAATTTTCCCCTTGCTATTAAATGTAAATATTCCTAGTATTTGTAAACAAGTAAATGTCTTGCTTTACAGTAATTTATTTTGATGTTTGATCCTCCCATAGTCATTTTCGATGTAATTGCTTAAGGCTGATCTTACGTGCCATACTCTTAGCTTGTTCGTTCTTATTTAAATTTTGTATTAGGACCATGAGAGTAACTTAGATCTTGATTAGGACTTTTTATATAACAAGAGTTTAGTGCTTTTCAGTCGGTCAACACGAATGTACCCAAAAGAGATGGGTTATGCCCTAATCCTGAAATAAATTACATGAGAATAATAAAACAAATTTATTTCAGGATTAGGGCATAACCCATCTCTTTTGGGTACATTCGTGTTGACCGACTGAAAAGCACTAAACTCTTGTTTACTAAGGCAACACTGAAAATATGGCTTCAAACACCACAACTTTTTTATATTTTCTTTCAGGGCAGAATATTATCGGACTAGCCGTTTGCAACTCGCATGCTAGGCTAGGGATCTATTCTGAATAAAATTTATTCGTGATTTTAACATAAGAGTGACCTCTCTTTTCTTGCTTAGTTTTGTTATCGATGCATTCCTCTGAGCTGGTTAAGAATCGAACCTCATCAATTCCCGATACCCCCGAGTACAGACTTTTGTGCAACACCAGCCTATGAATGTGTCGTCCCCATATTTGTGTGTTAACTGGAAGAGGGTCTTGGAAGGGTCATTTGAAACAGGTGGCTCCCCGAAACCTTCGGCCAGCGGGCACAGTATGTGTTGGTGGTGTACCCAAAGCTATTGAGTCCATCATAATTATGGAAAATCCATTTAATAGATGGGGAAGTTTTGAAATGGAAAATACCAGTATAATATATATATATATATATATATATATATTTTTTTAGCGTATGGCTTTTAGTGCCGGGAGTGTCCGAGGACATGTTCGGCTCGCCAGTTTTGTAGCTGCTTCGAGACGGACACCCAATGGGTGAGCTACAAGTACCGTTGGGGAGGAATGTTGGATGGGAAGGTCGAGGAGTTGGAAGGTAGCGGCTGTGGCCTATAGTTAGGGACCAACCCCGGCATTTGCCTGGAAGGAAGATGGGAAACCACAGAAGACCATCTTCAAGGTTGCCGGCGGGGGGATTCGAACCTCCTCGCCTCCCGGATGTGAGCGACTGCCAACAGTCATGCCGCAACGACCTCGGCTAACTCACCCGGTAGTATAATATATGAAAATAGGTTACATTTTTAGCCTATTTTCAATTTTGAAAAAAATAGGCTTATGAGATTACCTTTTGTCCGTGTGTGTGTGTGCGTGTGTGTGTGCGCGTGTGTGTGCGTGTGCGTGTGTGTGTGTGTGTGTGTGTGTGAGAGGTGTGTGTGTGTGTGTCCCTAAGAAAATCTAAACGGCTGGAGCGATTCCAATGAAACTCGGTAAGTCCATAGCACTATTCCCGGCGACCACGACCGTGTCCTTCAAATTTTGTTACGTCTCACCAATCCAACATGGCGGCTGTGCGAAATATTTCACTAGCATTCAATATCTCCGAAACTATTACCGATATCGCCCTGAAATTGTGTACGGTGATAGAGGGCACTACTAGAAGTTCACCTAGGAGACTTTCAAAAACCTGGTGACTACAAAACCAACATGGCGGTCAAGCGAATTTGAGACTTTTAAATAGACTTTTCTCGCGATTTAACTATCCAAACGTAATGAAACTTGGTACAGCAAATGTTTATACACATTGAAATGCACTGGAGTGTAATTTAGTTCAATTGTTTACATAACCTCAAAATGGCGGCTGTGCGAAATATTTCACTGACATTCTATATCTCCGAAACTATTAGAGATATCATCATGCAATTTTGTACGGTGATAAAGGGCACTGCTACAAGTTCATCTATGTAACTTTCATAAACCTGTAAAGTACAAAACGAACATGGCGACCAAGCGAATTTGAAATATTTTAATAGACTTTTCTCGTGATTTAACTCTCTGAGCGCAGTGAAATGTGGTACAGTAAATGATTTTGTAGATTGTAATGCACTGCCATCTAATTTAATTCAATTGTTTACATAACCTCAAGATGGCGTCTGTGCAAAATTTCAAAATTAAGTTTTTATTCTTGTGTCGTAATCATGCGATCGAAGTGAAAGTTTGAATAATGAAGCTAGGCAATACTTGTCCTTGAATGGTACATAACTCTATGGCCTATACATATAACAATCCTAAATGGCGAGCTTCAGAAATATTTAGACGGTTCTCAATATCTATGAATCTTTTACAGCAATCAAACTGATTTTTTTTAATGTTCATAGAGACTATGAACATATGTTCACCTATAGGACTTTCAGTAACCTGGTGAGCACAAATCCAACATGGCGGCGACGCGAAGTATAAATATTTAAATGGACGTTTCTCGCGAATTAACTATCCGAGTGCCGTGAAACGTTGCACGTTAAATGCTTATACAAATGTTGATCCACTGGCATGTAATTTATTTCAATTGTTTGCATAATCACAAGATGGCTGGTGTGCGTACTTTTAAAATCTCGTTTTTACTTCTTGTGTTCTAATCATGCGATTGAAGTTTGAATACCACACGTACACAATAATCGTAATGTAATAGTACAAAAATAAAAATCCATCCTGGCGACCATATGAAATATTTAGACGGTTCTCAATATCTACGAATCTGTTACAGGAATTAAACTGAAATTTTGTATGTTGATAGAGACAATTAACATGAGCAGGATATATGAAAATAGGCTGTATAGTTCTTCACGGAACTACTTGTTTAATGGGATTTCTGTTCACGCATTATTGCTCTTACGGTATAGTGGGAAATCTTCGCACGGTCTCACTTGTGTTGCCTGCCACCGCAGAGGTCCGGGTTTGATTTCCACCTCAGTCATCCTGGAAGTTGTTTTCTGTGGTTTCCCACTTCTACTCCAGACAAACGCCGGGTAAATGCCACGGCCGCCTCATTCACAATCCTCATCTGAATTACAAATACACACACTAATACAGCAATCACAATAACACAGGTTATCAAACAAACTCCACACACATACACTGCCAAATACACGGGGCTACATGGCCACGATATCGCGAAGCCCCTTAAGGCCCCGTTGATACTGAGGGGATTTAAGATAAGTGATATGTCGTAAGGAATATATTGCGACGATCTATTGCTAGAGAAGGAAGGAAGGAAGCTTGTAGTTTAACGTGACCGTTAATCTTGAGATCATGAGCCACGGGACCTCCTTTTTACGTGGAATCCGAGCCACAGGACAAGACATATCACTTCGATAATCTCACATGCATTGACCGGGAATCAAACCCGGACCGCCTTGGTGAGAGGCATACAGCTAGACCGCTGAGCCACCACACCCCCCTATTGTTAGAGAGGTTCAGACAGCGGGTGATTAATCGGCGCGACCTGGGCGATAACAATTTGGTGGAAACACAATTCTCACTAGGCTACTTCAGTTATAATTATGAGCTCAAGTGAGGAAGACATTGTTGTAGCTTATTGGTTCAGGCGTAGGAGAAGAAGAAGGAAATAATGTGTACGTCCCTACAATCCCACCAAAGTGCACAATAGCTCGGCCGTTGTATCTCGAGAGCTGTCTCAAAATTCAGGGAGTTCTATCGAATGAATCCTGAAAACTTTCTTTTCTTAAAATGCCTCGTGTCACGAGGAATTAATGAAAGGAATTACAGAATTATTATTGTCTTCTCCTCTTCCCGTCATCATGTTTACAGCCTGAACTATCGTACGATACTAATCGCTCAAGAGACCAGCAAGCGGCACTTGCGATATGTTGTGCAATCGCGGGAATGTGAACCTTCTTTATCGCCTCTCTTTACATTTCACGTAGCTTATCTGTCTGTGCATGTGGCGTATCGTATATCGCTTACGACATATCGCTTATCGTATATGAGTCGTCCAGTTGCAAAACTCGTTTAATCCACTTGTGAATAAGGATCACGTCGTAAAATTATCTTCTTCTTCTTCTTCTTCCTTCGTTACGGCCAACTAAGGACCACGTCATGTCAACTGTTTTTTCTGCATTTTAATGTTAGCCCAGTACTCCTTCATTCGCAATCGATGTTGCGCCTTTCTCTCTGTCGTCCACGCCTTCCCGGTTTTTAGCTTCGGCTTAAGTTGAAAACTCCGATGTTTCTGAAGTTTCTCCCTAAGTGGGCCACGCTCTTGGATATCTTCACGTGTAATCCCAGTCTCCAACAGATCTTTCTCTACATCATTGAACCAGGCCCCCTTTGTCTTTTTCTCACGGAGAAAAGCAAAAATTCTGTTGGATAGCCGTGTTGATTTCATTCGGGTTATATGTCCATAAAAAGAAATCCTCCTTTTCCTCATCACGTCCGTTATTTTCTCTACGTGAGTGTACAACTCGTGGTTGTGGAGTCTTCGGAACTCGCCGAGTTCTTTGACTGGACCCAGGATTTTCCTCAATATCTTCCTTTCCTTGGTCTCCAGTTTTTCCATTATGCCTTTTCTATTCATGGAGAGACATTCCGCTGCATACAAAGCTTCTGGCCGGATGACCGTGCAGTAGTGCTTCAGTTTTGCATTCAGGGATATAGATCTTTTGTTGTACACATTCTTAGTTAGATGGTAAGCCATTTCAATTTTATTCAAGCGTGACGCAAAAGCCTCGTTTTCGGACATTGTAGGGTCTATCCATTCCCCAAGATACTTAAATTTCACAACCCGCTTGATTTTCCCATGATTCACTTCAATATGTTTTGGAGCCGTTTTGATGTTAGTAATAAATTCTGTTTTCTCGAAAGAGATCAGGAGGCCCGCCTTTGCAGCTTGTGTTTGAAGCTGGTTGATCTGTTTCCTGGCCGTATCCAACGAATCTGCAAAAACCGCAAGGTCATCTGCAAAGGCTAGACAGTCAATTGATAGGTTCTTATTCTTGTGATCAAGTCTGATTCCATTTTCGACTCCTTCAACACTCATTGTTTTGCGCCACTCACGGATAACTTTATCAAGAACGCAGTTGAATAGTAGAGGCGAGAGACCATCTCCCTGTCGAACTCCTGTCCTTATCTCGAAGGCATTGGAAATCTCGCCTCTAAACTTAACTTTGGAAGTGGTGTTGGTGAGAGTCTGTTGGATGATCGCTCTGGTTTTGTTGTCTAGGCCGAACTCCTTTAGAATCTTAAGTAGGGTAGTCCGATCAATGGAGTCATAAGCTTTCTTAAAATCAATGAAAGTTACTACAAATTTCTTGCTCCTTAGTTTCAGATATGAAAGGATAGATTTGATATTCATGATTTGCTCCACACATGACTGTCCCTTCCTAAAAACTCCTTGATAATCACCCAGTTCTGTATCTAGCTGTTCTTCAGCCCTAGTTTGAAGAGCTTTTGAGAGGATTTTGTAAGTTACCAGTAGGAGGGAGATGCCTCGATAGTTGTTAACATCTGCTTTATCGCCTTTCTTATGAAGGGGGTGGATTAAAGCAGAAGTCCAATCAGTTGGAAGTCTTTCGGTATCCCAAATTTCATGTATGATGTCCGTTAATTTATCCACTGTATTGTCACTAGCAAATTTCCACAGTTCAGCGATTATCGAGTCTTCACCTGGAGCTTTATGGTTCTTTAGATATCGGATAATCTGCTTGACTTCCTCATTCGTGGGTGAAGAGGAATCTGGGTGGACTTGCGCATGGTCATTAAATGTGAATATGGAACTTGGAGTCTCACAGTTAGGGGCAGATGACCTCGTAGTTCCGCCCCTTAAAACAACAATAACTAACTAACTAACTAGTCTCACAGTTAAAAAGGGACTCAAAATATTTTGCAAGCACCTGACAATTATCTTTGTCGCTATAAACTAGTTTTCCATTGCAATCCCTGAACTGAAGACATGGAGGGCTATATTTCCTCAAGTTGCTTTTAAATGTTCTATAGAAGTTGCACATATTCTTCTTCTGGAAATCCTGTTCGATTTGATCCATCTGGTTTTGATGAAAGGCACGTTTAGCATTGCGGATGGTTTTTGCTGCACTCGTTCTCTCATTCAAGAAGTCTGTCCAGTTGACTTGATTTTGTTGCGAATTCCATTTCTGCCAGGCATGCTGTCTCTTCCTTATTACTGCGTCACATTCACTGTTCCACCATGCATGCTTCCTCGTTTTAGTTAGTAGGACGGTCTCTTTTGCTGTCTCAACCAGCGCCTCTCGCAGTTGTTCCCAGTTCTCTGCATCCACAGTTTGTAGTTTTCGTGTAAACTCATTACCGGACGCCAGTTTTTCAACATCATATCTTTCAGTCTTTTTGGCTCGGAACCTCCGTGTGTTTCTCGGGAGGAGTTTGATTTTAATTTTAGATAGATAATGATCCGAGTCCAGTTTTGCATTTCGTAGAACTTTCACATTTTGAATTTCTTTTTGAGCTTTCCGTGCAATTGCGACGTGATCAATCTGGAATTCGCCAAGACTGGGATTTGGGGATTTCCAGGTCTTTTGTTTCCTGGGCAGATGTTTGAAAGCAGTGGATTTCATTACCAGGTTGAAGGCCCTACATAGCTCTATTAGCCGTTCTCCATTACGATTCGTTCTGTGATGAGCGGAGTAATTTCCAACAATGTTTCGAAATTTTCTTTCTTTGCCTACCTGGGCATTGAAATCCCCAAGTAAAATGATATTATGTTTGTCTGGAATCTTCGATAAAATGTCTTCAAGTTCTTCCCAGAATCGATCAGTTCCTTCCGGGTCTTTCTTGTTCGCTACGTTGATCGGTGCATGAACGTTCACAATAGTATACATTTTATTTGTACTTCGAAAGGAAAGGGTCGAGACTCGACTGCTTACAGAAGTGAAATTTGTGATGGAGTCTAGAATCTTCTTGTTGACTACAAATCCAGTACCGAGTTGGGGAACCGTTTCTATAACACGTTTACCTGGCTTACCCTTGAAGATTCTGTAGCCTTCTGATTCAAAGGCATGCTCATCAGTAAATCGTGTTTCCTGAACTGCCGCAATTTGGATCTGATGTTCAGTTAGAGCATCCGTGAGTTGTTTTAATTTTCCAACCTTCCGCAGAGAATTTGTGTTAAAGGTAGCAAAGAAATTCTTGACTCTATGATTGATCTTTCGTGGAGTCTCCGATACCTCCAAGCATTTCGGTGCAAGCTCCCCAGATTCCGAAGGCTTGCATTCGTCACTCGAAGCGACGGTGGATTGGTTAGCACCTGGGGTAATAGCATTTGCTGAACTATCCTCCATGCTTTTAACAGTTGAAAGACTGTTGACTTAGGCCAGTGATGTTTCACACTGACAAGGATACTGCCAAGGTTGTGAGCCTTGGAGCCCCCAGCACTGATCGGCTCACCGACCCAGTTTCCCGCTAGGATTGGTTACCCAACCTTCCACTGGGTTGCTCGGTTTAACAGGGGCACCTCTTGTAGGTTATGTGCTGGAGTTGGAGTGAAAGAGGCTAGTTGGACTCTCTTGCTGAATCCAATATATTAATGTTGCAGATGACTAGCAACGACGCATTTCACTCCCATTTGCCCAGAGACACAAGGTCTCCTCTCAGGTCTCTTGAGCGATTAGTATCGTACGATAGTTCAGGCTGTAAACATGATGACGGGAAGAGGAGAAGACAATAATAATTCTGTAATTCCTTTCATTAATTCCTCGTGACACGAGGCATTTTAAGAAAAGAAAGTTTTCAGGATTCATTCGATAGAACTCCCTGAATTTTGAGACAGCTCTCAAGATACAACGGCCGAGCTATTATGTTATTATTTTATTTTATTTTACTTTATTTTATTTCATTTTGTTTTATTTTGTTTTGTTTACTTTAATTTTGTTTTATTTTGATTTTGTTTTGTCTATTTTGTTTTATTTTATTTGTTTTTTTTTTAGTCGTTTACCCTCCAGGTTGGTGGTTCCCATGGACTCAGCGAGGGAACTCACCACTACAGCCTCTATGGGCAGTGTCCTAGAGCTGGGAACATCGAATCGGAAGGGATACATCTGGTGAGGTGGGATTGGCACCTCGCCCAGACGGCCTCACCTGCAAAGCGAACAGGGGCCTCATGAGGGAAGGTAAGGGATGGTGAGGATGGATAGGCAAGGAAGAGGGAAGGAGGCGGCCGTGGCCTTGAAGAAGGTACCATCCCGGCATTTGCCCGAAGACGAAGTGGGAAACCACGGAAAACCACTTCGAGGAAGGCTGAGGGGGAATCGAACCCCCTCTACTCATTTGGGCCACCCGAGGCTGAGTAGACCCCGTGCCAGTCCTCGCACCACTTTTCAAATTTCGTGGCAGAGCCGGGAATCGAACCCAGGACCTCCGGGGCGGCAGCTAACCATGCTGACCGCTACGCTACGGAGGCGACTTATTTTATTTTGTTTTGTTTTATTTTGATTTTCCAGAAAACAAACACAATACCAAAATAATAAAAAAACACGAAGCAAAACGCAAAATTCAAAAACAAAAGCAAAAGCAGAAAAAGCAAGAAACACAAAGCAAAATAAAAAAGCAAAGGCAGAAAACAAACACAAAACCAAAACCGAAAAGTAAAATCAAAAGCAAAAGCACAAAGCAAACATAAAACCAAAACCACAAAGCAAAAAGGAAAAAAGTAGAAAACAACAAACACAAAAGATACGCGAGGCAAAGTCCAGAGAAATGTTTCTCATGAAAAATATTCTTATTCACAAGTGGATTAAACGAGTTTTGCAACTGGACGACTCATATCAACTTAGTATGAACGGGGCGTAATGAATAAACAATCTTGTGTTGCCTAATCTGGCAACACTGAACGCGCATGCTTTTTCTGCCGGCTGCATACCCGACAGGAACATAAATAGGCGAGTAACACACATACGCAATACATTAGTAATTGGTTGGCCAACTTCCTGCTAGTGGGTGTAAGTTTCACCACGCTGACACCCGATACTTAGCCCCATTGTTTGTGCGGTCGGCTTCCTATTGAACTGTGAGGAAGGGGCTCCTGGTACATTGCAGTCACTGGCTTATAGCACACAATACTTCCCTGTCATCGCAACTACCGAACAGGATTGGCGCTCAACAATTCTGAAACCAAATTGGGAGTGCAGAAAAATTTACGATTATTAGTTCAATTGTTTGGACTACGCTGCTTGAATGACAAATAACTTACATAATGTACATCACATACATTTTCATTTCAGACTGTTTTGTCTTACAACGTCCAGTCTAGTCTACAAGCCTCTGCCCCCCTAACCCCCCTCCATGATCCCCTATTAGCAATTATCACAGTGACATCCTCTGCTTCTACACCTCCAACTTTGAGATCGTTGAACACTGAATCTAACCATCGCCTCCTAGGTTTACATCTGCTTCTCTTACCCTCTACAGCCTTAGTCATTAACCTCTTTGGTAACCTCTCCTGCCCCATTCTCTTCACATGACTCCACCATCTAAGTCGGCTCTAACAAACGCTTCATCTAGCGTGTTCATTTCAACTTACAAGGGATGTATCAGGTAAGACAGGTCGAAACCTATCTTGAGACTTTGTGGACGTAATCGTTGTACTATAAGAGGACAAGGTGCGGAAAATCATCTGCCAGATGTACATGTTGGAATGGACAGCCCTGACTGCCCAAGCACTCAAGGCCGGAGGGAAGGAGCTGCACGCTCCAGTCAGCCTCACTACTACTCCTAGTGCCACAGGGATGTCCAGCTCCTCCAGCCGCCATGCCTGCGTACCAGAATGTCAGGTATGATTTTGGAGCCTTGCAGTTCAATCTGGCGGCTGATTTTCCGCACGTGGTCCTCTTACAGTACAAAGATTGCGTCCACAAAGTTTCAAGATAGGTTTTGACCTGTCTTATCTGATACTTCCCATGTTAGACTTTACCTCTTCTTTACGAGTAACTTCCTGCCGTTGCACCCATATATTTGTCCCAACAATCATTCCTGCTACCCTGATATCAGTTACCCCTAGCTTAGAATGAAACCACATTTGCTATTGAAAAAACAAATGTTTTAAATATCCGGTATTGATAGTAGAATTAAATGTTTAAAATTATACGCCAAATCAATACTTAACACACACACATATATATATTGAACCCTTATCATTGTGTCCAATAATAATGTTTCATATTTGTAAAGCTGGTAGTGAAAACAAACCAATAACCACGCCTCTGATACAAATGTTACAGGCGCTCATCCCCCCCCTTACCCTTTTTATTACCAAAAGATGATAATAAAATTAGCATATCAAAATGCTTTATTAACATGATATCACCATATCAGAAATTAATAAATGATAACACACAGGAAAGGCCTAATTTAATTACTCGCTAGGTCAGCTGAGTTCACAGCAAAAAAAACCTAGGAGTGAATGTTCCAAATTTTCGTGGTATTCAAGAACACCCTGATTTGATTTAGGAAAAGAGATCAGGCGGGACGAAGCTAACGTCAAGACCAGCTTGTTGAGTGGAAGGCTGGATGCGTACCTCAGCAGGCCGTATTAAAATGACCCTGCCAAAAATGAAGAAGGAAAGGAACAGAAACAAGGTATAATCTTCCTACCGACTGCACGCATTTAAATGAGATAGTCAAGTCCCAATAAACAATATATTATAAAATCAAAATGATGTTACATTACTATAGATCCCCTCACCTCTTACAGCACTAACAAATCTGAACAATATAGTGATTAAACCTATACACTTCTTAGTCTAACATATAAATACGAACACGATGATTCCCAGAAATTAATACCCAACAAGGACTAAATAATTTGTCATTTGCCCGCATGGCAATTTACGCAATTACATTTGAGGTTAAAACATGAATTTAAAAATGGATCCGGAAGAAGAAGAAAAAAAGGAAACAACATGAGAAAACAATGCTGCATCAAACAACCGAAACGCCCCTTAATGGAACGGAAAGATCTGACAACCTCCACAGTCCAGCACTGACTGTCCTGTCAAGCCTGTCTGACCAAGAATTAAATCCACGAGGTTCCCGTCCAGCTAACGAGAAATAGGGCAATAATAACCCACAGTGCAGTAACTACATATAAAGCTATCACCAAATTATACTAGACCTTCCAAAATATTACATACTAAAGTACTAAAATAAAATGTCAGTCTTTATCTAATTAAGTTGATGGTCCACCGACACATGGCCTTAAAATAACACTACCAAATGACACAGTTTAATGTTCCAACGAACGGTTGCCCCTTCTAACAAATTAAGTTCATGATGTACCCGATACCTAGTTTAGGCTATCGGCTACGCCAGCAGACATTAAGCTGTAGTTGAGGTTTTGAAAAGAGTTAGGAAAAGATAGCGCACCGATCGCGTCAAGAAGAATGTCAAGATGACGTAGGAGGTCTAGAATCAAGGAGGCATTGAAATCTGTAAGAAGATGGAATTATGGATAGAGATTTGAAGCTTTATTGAGATATTTATGGGATTATAGCAATTAAACATCTTAGAAGAGGATATATAACATGCATTATATGTGGAAATAATTTTATGGAAGTAAGTTATTTTATAACGGAATAGCCGAGATGATACGGGTTCGAGACTATGATCATGACGTGAGAGCACAGTGGTGGGGGAATACGCCACGTGCCTGTGCCGAGCCCATAAGCATGAAGACAGTGCTAGCAAGTTCAGTCGAGCTCAGTCAGACGAGCAGGTAGGAGCAAGCTCTGTAGCGCAGCGAGACGCACAGTGAAGGTCACGTAACATACAGAAACTGTCACGGAAAAGTGTAGGTGACAGTGCCTGCATCGCCGAGCAGCGAAGGCCAGGCGGGTCGTTGATCCAGGCGGGCTGGCCGAGGAAGCGATTACAGACGGCCGGGATATGTCAGAACCGCACTGTAAGCACTTGAAGACTTTATTATAAGCTTCATTTCAACACAGTTTGAACATTGCTTTTATATGAATAACTTTATAACTATGCTGTTCTACAACACATTCAAAGCGACTTTAACTATTTCGATTGTACGGAATGTTGTTAGCATAGGCACTGATGAACATTAGATCGTGCATTAATAAGATTTATATCTTATGCAGTTTTCATGAATTACCTAATACAGATAACTACAGGGTGTTTCGTAATCTTGAACACTCTCAAGTAAAATTTTATTTTACAAAGGTGGGACATAGCAATCATTTGAGATTGAACTTGCAATACTCAAACCGAACATTTAACGGAACAGTGGCGTATCTTAGAAGAGGAGTAGGGGGTCCGCTGTTTCCATGAACTTTTCGAGAAGGAGTTGGACAATATCCGCTATGGGTAATCCGATGTTCAACATGTCCGAGTAGACGCAAATAGAGACAAGATGGCACCGCAGAGCGATGGATTCGATTCCTGACGAGAGGAGTCCACCAGCTGATTCACTTGGGATTTCGAATGCAATCATCATTTCATGGATGAAATGATATTCACGCCGATCTTGCGAGAAATTCTTTATGTAGGGAAAATCGACGATCTTGGAAATTAAATTACAGCTGATTATGAAAGGTACTGTAAGAGTTATGTCTACCTGATACGATTATTTTCATGAATACTGGGCACACATGTATATTTTTCTAATAGGAGTGATTTGATTATTAAGACATGGTTTGAATTTATATACTTCGAATTTGCTAGAATATGGAGTGACCATATGATATGGCAGGCATCATTATACGATATTCTCACCATTGATTGGCTTTATTAAGCAGATGTTTGGTCTTTTAGACATTTTTCCAGCTAGGATATTTTTCATGAATAGTTTTTTTTTGTGTAACGAGTATTTCGAACTCGTGATCTGCAATTGATTATCTAAAATTACTTCGTCAGTTCATTGCATACTAGCGAGTGTGTATTATTCATCAGTAGGGATTTTTCCATTGGATTGTTTGGAGATATTAAGAAGTTATTCACTTTAGTGAATGAACATCGCTTTTATATGACAACTAGAAACTTGTTGATTCCTATCTGGTACATTCACTCATACAGTCTACGAGATGGGGTCTTTCGTATTTATACGATTGTATGGTGGCTACTCATCTTACCCATCGTTTAGGGAACTATCATCCAAGTCGACGGGGCGAGGTCTTTCGTATTTATACGACTGTACGGTGGTTACTCATCTTACTCGCCATTGAGGGACTCATTTTTATCATCCGAGTGTACACGAGATGTAAGTGAATCTAACAAGGAACTACTAGTCACATATCAGTCGAAATTTTGTTAAATAAAGTAACGATAAATGTCAACAGGATTGCATTTAGTAATTCTTGTTTGCCAATCCAATATTTTGTTGCTATACTCTTTTGAGAGTAATTTCAGTTTAACAGCTGTTACAGCTGATGCTTTTGATGAGTTTATAATTGTGTTTGATACCTTTTGAGAAGGATTTAAAGTAATTGAATCTTATGAGATTAATCATTAATGGTCAAGATTTATTTTAAGGCAGATCAGTATTGCAGATTTTGATGTGAGAGATTATAGCACATTGGTGTTTCTCTGCGATGTGAGTTATAAGAATTGTAAGAGAATTTATGCTATTTGAAAGCAGATCATGAATTACTGAGGTAATATTTTTCCAATTGTTTAAGAAGTTGTCTAGATGTGATCAGAGTAATTACAGTTATTGGAGATTGTGTGCGTTGATAATTTGAAGCCAGTTATATATTTTTGTAGATCATGCAACATGGTTAAGTGGAGTTTGTGATAGGCATTTTGTGGAAGTTGCCATGTGATAGTTGCAACGTTGATAATGTATTTTGAAGCAGACATGAGGTCGTCGTACCCAGTCTAGCGTAATTGTTAAGATTCATGCTGTATGTGCTGAATATTTATGGAGTTTTTGTGGAATAATTCTTGTATTCAAATGTGATATTTGAAGTATTGAAGAAATGTAATGTCGTTGTGGATAGTTTGATCCAACGTGATGTCGTGGAGACAATAATATTTTTTGGCATGATAATTAAATACGAGATATAACTTGGAAGTGATAAAACTGTAAGACGACGTTCTATAAACCATATTAAACAATTTGTTAGGAAATTAAACAAATAAATGAAGTTGATAATACAAGATTTTCTGAAAATAATAATTAACGAAATAATAATCTGAGATTTAAGCATATTAACGATCTGACCTAATGAAATAAAAATCAGAATGACTAGATGAAATAATGAAAACCTAAATAACCAGATGATTGAAATTTAAATAATTTGATAAATTAAATTTTGAATAAATCGATGAATTAAATAAATGGATGAATTAAAGATTGGTTAATAAACTGATTGAAATAAATTAATAGACGATTGTAATGATGATGAATAACTGAATTAGAAGGTGATAATTAATTAAAGAAGCTGATGATTAATGAATTTACATGGAATTAAATAAATTTAATTGAGAGATAATTTGAAGGAATTGCAACTTGAGTTGAGAATTTAAATGACGTAATGGTGATGAATTAACGATTCCGACAAGAACATGTATAATTTTGAAGTGAGAATTAATGTGAGAAATATTTAATTTTGATGATGAAGAGAATGATGACCAACGAGAATTTGAATTTTCTGTAATTCACAGATAAGTGATTGATTGTTAATGACGATGTAAATAGTGTAAATTAATTATTCGATGTTTAGGAGCATTTGATTAACATGTTCAACATTCAAATTATGCCATGCAAACCATAAATTTACGTGATATTTGATATGTGTGATTATTATATGTGTATGTTTAGACAGATTAAAATCATTCTTAAATCCACATTGATGTTAAATTAAAGAGAAATTAGGTCTCAGGTTTCACAAATGTCAGTGACGAAAGACATAGTGCTACAGTGATCCTGAGAACCCAAGAGAACTTTATAAATTTTTCTTGTTATGTGGATAAAATTAATTTTGGATTAGAAAAGAGATGGTTCGATTTTTGGACAATGACAATTTAACTTTGGCATTCGACCATACTCTTAGGTAGGAGTTATATTTAAAATGTCTGTCTGACTATCAAAGTAAAATAAATTTGTTTTTATCTTAGTTGTGATCTGATGATGGTGTGATGTTCCTTTTTCTTTCCTTGTCTTGAGTAAGGCTTATCCGGAAAGGAAGTGGTTTGCTAGGAATTCAGTTGATGGCGCCCATTTATATTTGCATTATTTTTATTAATCTTAAGCCCGTAACGACCCTAGAGATACTTTGTCTCGTGATACCCACTGCTTTTTTGATAACTCAGCTGAATTTCCGACACATTCCTTATTTGACTAGAGGTTCATTTAACTCCGCTCTGTCCCGGAACTCCAGGAATGCGATGCTATAGCAGATGGGTCATCGCATCCCCAGGACGAACGGGTACAGAGAGAGAGGGAGAATTGGCTTTATCCAACTAGTGGGGCTTTTCGATTTTGTTTATTCTATGGAATCACATCAGATTTAGATTACTGAGAGATTGATCTCAAGTTCATTTAATTGTGTTACAAAATTTATTAAACTTAGTCAGACAATGTACTTGTGTGCCCAATCCAGTGTTCATGTTAATCGTATTAGTATAATATCATGTTAGTTATAAGACATTTTTTTCCTATACCCAAGTGAATGCAGGAATTGAGACATTGTGATGTGTTGTTGTCTAACGTCTCTATATTAAATCTATATTGAAAATATAATTATGTTGCCGGAAGATTTAGCTAAGGTGTTAGGAGAGTTACAGACGGGTATGTCTGGTATTGCAGAAACTATTTCTAAGATGGAAACGGAAGTTAAAAAACAAATTAATAATTCAAAAGCTAGATTAGAAGCTAAATGTAAAGATAATGTACAAGCATTACAGGCTAATAGCGAAGGCAATCTAAACGACAGTTTAAAGTCATTAGAGACTAGATTACAGTTAACTAGTGAAGATAATTTAAAGTCATTAGAGGAAAGGCTACAGTCAACTAGTGAAGAAAATTTAAAATTATTACAGTCAAATAGCAAAGATGAGTTGATGTTATTAGAGACTAGGCTACAGTCAAATAGTGAAGACAATTTTAAGTCATTAGAAGAGAAATTACAGTCAAACAGTGAAGATAATTTCAAATCGTTGGAAGAGAAATTACAGTCTCGTAGTGAAGAAACTAATACTGAATTAGAAAACAAGTTAACTAGATTAGAGAATAGTTTAACTTTAAAGAATAATGAGATGCTGAAGACTTTACAATTAGACATAATTGCAGTAAACATGAAAGGAGAGGAAAATGTTCAAATATTAAGAAAAAATATTATTGACTTAGAAAGTAGAGGAGAAGAAAATATTTTTACTTTAAGAACAGACGTTATGTCCATACAGAAAGACATTAAATCAGATGTATCGAAGTTGAGATTCGACATCGATGGTTTAGTGGCAGATGTAGGCAAAATTCAAGAGTGGTCTACCGAAGTATCTTTCGAGACTAAGATTAAAAGTCTAGAAACGAATCTAGGTAACGAGATAAAAGATTTAAAGACAGTAATTGGGACCATTAAAGAGGAAGTCTTGGGAGAGGTCAATTCTAATTTAAAATCATTAGAAAATCAATTGCAGAAAGATATTAGGAAGATAGACGACGATATAGAGCAAAAGGTTAATGAAAACTTAGCTTTATTTAAAAATAGAGTCGGTGCAATCGTGGAAGAACGGTATAGTGAGGTCGATGCCGAAGCAAAAGAGAAACGTGAAGGGTTAGATGAAAAATTAATCGCAGGTATGGCAAACTTAGAAGCGAGGTTTACGGAAAACAAGGAAGCGATGAAGATAGATTCAACTCCATTTAGAACAGATGTTGATCTGTTAAAAGAACAAGTCGCGTCAGTAAAGAACACGTGCGAAGGAAAAATTGACAAGTTAAGAAACGACTTAGACGAGAGTAACAAAACGCAGGATGTTACATCGTTAGATGAACTGAAGACGCAGGTCAAGACCGTGGAGAAATTAGCGGAAGACAGGATGACTAAACTAGAATCCATGTTTAACAGTTTCACCAGTCAGAATATAACATCAGGGGAAACATTGATAAATCAAACAGCGATAGACCGCAGCATGGCGAATCAAGAAGCGAGCATGGGAGACGACCGTCAAATGCAACCGAATGTGACATTCGAAAGGGCTAGTTCAACCCCTCAGGATAATCCAAGTTCGAATAGGAGTACGTTGGGTCCAAGCGAACGATACTCAGGTCCAGTCACCATTATTAGGAATCTGGATGACAAGCCGAGAAAGTTTTCGGGAAATACAGGAGTCACACCAGTCGAATTTCTGCGAGATATTCGAGACTATATGGCGGAACACAGGGTAGCCAAAGAAAGAGAGCTAAGGATAGTCGAACGCGCCTTAGATGGATCTGCACTTACCTGGTTTAGAGCGTTCAGAAGCAATTTTGCGAACATGGAGCAATTTGCCATGGCTTTCTTGAGGAGATTCTGGAGTGCCGAGGATCAACTTAACGTAAGAGCGGAGATGTACTCAAAACGCTATTCTACGTCACATCCGACGCATTATGCCAACTATTTCACGTCACAGCTGGCTAAATTACAGTTCCTTATTCCTCCATTGCCAGAAGAAGAGCTTTTGCAAGCTATAGCGAGACAGTTACCAATTGAGGTACAGCGATCATTAATAGCGTCGGGAGCCAATACACTGGAACATTACAACGACATTTTGCGGCGATTGGACTATACAAGCGCACAAGTCACGCCTAGAAGTAACAGAAACGACAACAGAAACACGCAAGAAGTGAATGCGGTAGTCGTAGACAATGCAGCTCAAACGGACAGAAGGGATTCCTGGGAAAACCGACGGAACGAAGGGAATCGAGGAAACATCCGTAACGCTCGAGGAAATGATCGATATAGATGACCATATGAGAGGCCATACGATCAAGAAGCGAGAGATAGCCGATATAGGAATTATAACCAGAATTCCAGATATCAGGACAGGAATCGATATAACAATAGATATCGGGGCAGAAATAACTGGAGCCAAGGTCAACAGTATAATGGGAACGACAGGCAGGATGGCCGAAGAAACGATCCTAACGACAGACGGGATAATCGTGGACATGAGAGGTCGAGGCAAGAAGATAGACAGCCTAGTGCACCACTCGAAGAGACAGTGAGAGATGTCAATCGAGCAAGCACGAGTGAAGAAAGAAGAAATAAACGTCAGAATAACACGGAATCAAGATGCTAATCATTGGAAATCATCATCATTATTGAGAGTCAGAAAGAACCATCATGCTGAGTAAAGGAATTGTAGAGCTATCGTGTACATGTATTATATATAGAATGCCTGAGAGTGTATAATTTTTTTTTCTCAATCCTGATAAAAAAAAGGAGATGTACGGGAGAGATGTACCCGATACCTAGTTTAGGCTATCGGCTACGCCAGCAGACATTAAGCTGTAGTTGAGGTTTTGAAAAGAGTTAGGAAAAGATAGCGCACCGATCGCGTCAAGAAGAATGTCAAGATGACGTAGGAGGTCTAGAATCAAGGAGGCATTGAAATCTGTAAGAAGATGGAATTATGGATAGAGATTTGAAGCTTTATTGAGATATTTATGGGATTATAGCAATTAAACATCTTAGAAGAGGATATATAACATGCATTATATGTGGAAATAATTTTATGGAAGTAAGTTATTTTATAACGGAATAGCCGAGATGATACGGGTTCGAGACTATGATCATGACGTGAGAGCACAGTGGTGGGGGAATACGCCACGTGCCTGTGCCGAGCCCATAAGCATGAAGACAGTGCTAGCAAGTTCAGTCGAGCTCAGTCAGACGAGCAGGTAGGAGCAAGCTCTGTAGCGCAGCGAGACGCACAGTGAAGGTCACGTAACATACAGAAACTGTCACGGAAAAGTGTAGGTGACAGTGCCTGCATCGCCGAGCAGCGAAGGCCAGGCGGGTCGTTGATCCAGGCGGGCTGGCCGAGGAAGCGATTACAGACGGCCGGGATATGTCAGAACCGCACTGTAAGCACTTGAAGACTTTATTATAAGCTTCATTTCAACACAGTTTGAACATTGCTTTTATATGAATAACTTTATAACTATGCTGTTCTACAACACATTCAAAGCGACTTTAACTATTTCGATTATACGGAATGTTGTTAGCATAGGCACTGATGAACATTAGATCGTGCATTAATAAGATTTATATCTTATGCAGTTTTCTTGAATTACCTAATACAGATAACTACAGGGTGTTTCGTAATCTTGAACACTCTCAAGTAAAATTTTATTTTACAAAGGTGGGACATAGCAATCATTTGAGATTGAACTTGCAATACTCAAACCGAACATTTAACGGAACAGTGGCGTATCTTAGAACAGGAGTAGGGGGTCCGCTGTTTCCATGAACTTTTCGAGAAGGAGTTGGACAATATCCGCTATGGGTAATCCGATGTTCAACATGTCCAAGTAGACGCAAATAGAGACAAGATGGCACCGCAGAGCGATGGATTCGATTCCTGACGAGAGGAGTCCACCAGCTGATTCACTTGGGATTTCGAATGCAATCGTCATTTCATGGATGAAATGATATTCACGCCGATCTTGCGAGAAATTCTTTATGTAGGGAAAATCGACGATCTTGGAAATTAAATTACAGCTGATTATGAAAGGTACTGTAAGAGTTATGTCTACCTGATACGATTATTTTCATGAATACTGGGCACACATGTATATTTTTCTAATAGGAGTGATTTGATTATTAAGACATGGTTTGAATTTATATACTTCGAATTTGCTAGAATATGGAGTGACCATATGATATGGCAGGCATCATTATACGATATTCTCACCATTGATTGGCTTTATTAAGCAGATGTTTGGTCTTTTAGACATTTTTCCAGCTAGGATATTTTTCATGAATAGTTTTTTTTTGTGTAACGAGTATTTCGAACTCGTGATCTGCAATTGATTATCTAAAATTACTTCGTCAGTTCATTGCATACTAGCGAGTGTGTATTATTCATCAGTAGGGATTTTTTCCATTGGATTGTTTGGAGATATTAAGAAGTTATTCACTTTAGTGAATGAACATCGCTTTTATATGACAACTAGAAACTTGTTGATTCCTATCTGGTACATTCACTCATACAGTCTACGAGATGGGATCTTTCGTATTTATACGATTGTATGGTGGCTACTCATCTTACCCATCGTTTAGGGAACTATCATCCAAGTCGACGGGGCGAGGTCTTTCGTATTTATACGACTGTACGGTGGTTACTCATCTTACTCGCCATTGAGGGACTCATTTTTATCATCCGAGTGTACACGAGATGTAAGTGAATCTAACAAGGAACTACTAGTCACATATCAGTCGAAATTTTGTTAAATAAAGTAACGATAAATGTCAACAGGATTGCATTTAGTAATTCTTGTTTGCCAATCCAATATTTTGTTGCTATACTCTTTTGAGAGTAATTTCAGTTTAACAGCTGTTACAGCTGATGCTTTTGATGAGTTTATAATTGTGTTTGATACCTTTTGAGAAGGATTTAAAGTAATTGAATCTTATGAGATTAATCATTAATGGTCAAGATTTATTTTAAGGCAGATCAGTATTGCAGATTTTGATGTGAGAGATTATAGCACATTGGTGTTTTTCTGCGATGTGAGTTATAAGAATTGTAAGATAATTTATGCTATTTGAAAGCAGATCATGAATTACTGAGGTAATATTTTTCCAATTGTTTAAGAAGTTGTCTAGATGTGATCAGAGTAATTACAGTTATTGGAGATTGTGTGCGTTGATAATTTGAAGCCAGTTATATATTTTTGTAGATCATGCAACATGGTTAAGTGGAGTTTGTGATAGGCATTTTGTGGAAGTTGCCATGTGATAGTTGCAACGTTGATAATGTATTTTGAAGCAGACATGAGGTCGTCGTACCCAGTCTAGCGTAATTGTTAAGATTCATGCTGTATGTGCTGAATATTTATGAAGTTTTTGTGGAATAATTCTTGTATTCAAATGTGATATTTGAAGTATTGAAGAAATGTAATGTCGTTGTGGATAGTTTGATCCAACGTGATGTCGTGGAGACAATAATATTTTTTGGCATGATAATTAAATACGAGATATAACTTGGAAGTGATAAAACTGTAAGACGACGTTCTATAAACCATATTAAACAATTTGTTAGGAAATTAAACAAATAAATGAAGTTGATAATACAAGATTTTCTGAAAATAATAATTAACGAAATAATAATCTGAGATTTAAGCATATTAACGATCTGACCTAATGAAATAAAAATCAGAATGACTAGATGAAATAATGAAAACCTAAATAACCAGTTGATTGAAATTTAAATAATTTGATAAATTAAATTTTGAATAAATCGATGAATTAAATAAATGGATGAATTAAAGATTGGATAAATAAACTGATTGAAATAAATTAATAGACGATTGTAATGATGATGAATAACTGAATTAGAAGGTGATAATTAATTAAAGAAGCTGATGATTAATGAATTTACATGGAATTAAATAAATTTAATTGAGAGATAATTTGAAGGAATTGCAACTTGAGTTGAGAATTTAAATGACGTAATGGTGATGAATTAACGATTCCGACAAGAACATGTATAATTTTGAAGTGAGAATTATTGTGAGAAATATTTAATTTTGATGATGACGAGAATGATGACCAACGAGAATTTGAATTTTCTGTAATTCACAGATAAGTGATTGATTGTTAATGACGATGTAAATAGTGTAAATTAATTATTCGATGTTTAGGAGCATTTGATTAACATGTTCAACATTCAAATTATGCCATGCAAACCATAAATTTACGTGATATTTGATATGTGTGATTATTATATGTGTATGTTTAGACAGATTAAAATCATTCTTAAATCCACATTGATGTTAAATTAAAGAGAAATTAGGTCTCAGGTTTCACAAATGTCAGTGACGAAAGACATAGTGCTACAGTGATCCTGAGAACCCAAGAGAACTTTATAAATTTTTCTTGTTATGTGGATAAAAATAATTTTGGATTAGAAAAGAGATGGTTCGATTTTTGGACAATGACAATTTAACTTTGGCATTCGACCATACTCTTAGGTAGGAGTTATATTTAAAATGTCTGTCTGACTATCAAAGTAAAATAAATTTGTTTTTATCTTAGTTGTGATCTGATGATGGTGTGATGTTCCTTTTTCTTTCCTTGTCTTGAGTAAGGCTTATCCGGAAAGGAAGTGGTTTGCTAGGAATTCAGTTGATGGCGCCCATTTATATTTGCATTATTTTTATTAAACTTAAGCCCGTAACGACCCTAGAGATACTTTGTCTCGTGATACCCACTGCTTTTTCGATAACTCAGCTGAATTTCCGACACATTCCTTATTTGACTAGAGGTTCATTTAACTCCGCTCTGTCCCGGAACTCCAGGAATGCGATGCTATAGCAGATGGGTCATCGCATCCCCAGGACGAACGGGTACAATACCACCTGGTGTATTTCAGCCCTCCGGAGAAACTGCACTCCCAGTTTCCCCGGAGGCGATCGTTTTTTTTTTGTCCTTCCGTCAGCAAGCCTCCTCTCGCACTGTCTCTCGAGTCACAGATTCCACCCCTTGTATTCCAGAGTCCCCCACCACCCTACTCCAGTCGTACCACCTGCGACTAGTGGCACAATCGGCTAACACAAGGGCAGAGCCCAAGGCCAGAGTCCAAGGTTTTGAGTTGTTAGTATTGAATATCAGCCCTCACAGGTTACTGCGTAGAAACCTTCTAGGAGTTGAGGCGTCACACAATGTTCTTGCAAGGGTGTTCTTAGAACAGGGGCTTGGCGAATGTAGAAGACAGGAAATGTTCACCTTTCAAATGTTCACGGATCAAAGCTTGACTTATCCCCCCTTTTCATTTAGCGACAATACCTTAAGTGACAGTTCGCACGAAAGGTAGAAATCCTGGCAGAAAGGCTTGGCGACCCCATTTCACCAGTAGTCAGGTGCCAGGTTGGCGAAAGGAATTCTCAGAAGGAGGCCTGGTGTATGCTCTCATGATAATCCGGCCAGGCCTGGAGCTCTTACTGCGTCTCGAAGATAAGATGAACATGTACTGATTTGCAAAATCGGTACATCCTCCTCCTCCAAAGGAAGACGATGGGGAGATGATGAACAGGGTGATGGTGCCCAGCTGGTCTCTTGGCAGCTGAAGAGGCTACTCCAATCTCCGCCAGCAGACCTTGAAGTAGATCTCCTCGGGTAGAATGATGCCATGGGACCTAGATGGTACCTCCAAACTGGACCCAGGTTGGCAGTACACGTCCCACATAGTGACCACTGAAACACACATCAAAACAGCAGCGTATGGTCCAAATACAGTTCCCTTAGAGGGAACGAGCGTTCCAAGCCAGTCAACCAGCTGAAGTTATCCCAGGAAGGATAAAAAAAAACATATCACACGAAGCATTAGTGTCCCATCGAAGTTCACTTATGAGTCTTTCATGTCACAAGGGATACTTGAGGCTTCAAACAAGGTTCTGCGCAAAGAGATAGTGTTCAGGGCATAATTAAAGGTCCACTGAAGTATGAAAAACACACGAAAGGGGCAACCAACTATACGATATGACTGACGTTAACAAGCTTAATTGAAAGTTCACTACAATACTTAGCAAGAATAACCAAAATTTGACTAAGGTGTACAGAACCCAGAATTTTTCTTTAGAATATGCAAATCAAAGGCACCTACAAACTTGCCCACCAAAAATTTTAAACAATTTTTCAAAATGAATTTATTTTAACCAAAACCGAAGGACCATTTTCCCGCGACTTCACGAAATCAGGACAGCACGTAACTATTTCCAAAATTCACAATAACAATTACTTTAACATGCCGCACGGGGCATTCCATCAAAACTACATTTATTATACCGCCCGTGGTATTGCTCAATTTAAATACATTACAAATCACCTACGGCTCCGAAAGCATCACACAGAGCTCGTTTTGATATGCTCACAAACACAATTTACATGTCTTGCTCAATTTCACATGCCCCTGAACCACACTGCCCTCAGTGGCCTCCAAGGACAGGAGGAACAGAGACCACAACATCCTACCACACAAGCATACTAGCAGCAAGACAAACAAAATAAGGAAAAACCACGTCACCCACATAATTCACACACATTCACACTCCTGGCACCTGGGCTGAGAACTGAGCCCAAGGCCAAGGACTCATACAAAGCGGAGGACTGGCTCTGCGGAACGATTCACACCAAAATATAAGATCCTCAGATCCATCGGACTGTCACCCCGATATTTCTCACACTCCTTAACTGCCTACGGGCACTGTTCCCGGCGACAACACAACGTCTCCCACTCCATAACTGCCTACGGGCACTGTTACCGGCGACCACACAACGTCTCCCACTCCATAACTGCCTACGGGCACTGTTCCCGGCGACAATACAAAACATAAATAACCCTAAATTCCATAGGACAACTTGCGAAACAGGAAAACAGCACGTAGACTGCAGTTCACAACCTGACGTGAATTATTAAAACAGTATGCACTGTCATTCACACACTACACAAATAAAAATCGCCCTGTCCTTCACACGACAGGTCCTCTCCCTTATGACACCGGGAGGAACATCATCCACACACTACACAAATAAAAATCGCCCTGTCTTCACACGACAGGTCCTCTCCCTTATGACACCGGGAGGAACATCATCCACTCTTGCGCCACCAAACCCTGGCCATCACGACGTAAATCAGCTCGGTACCTGAGCTCCCCTCCGGATCAACTCACGACCCCACAGAGGGTAATTAACATCTTCCCTCACAAAGGCACGGCCGCCTCAGAAGATGACAGTTCAACACATTACCAAAATATAAATACACATTCGACACAAAGGTAGGGCACCCACCAAGCGTCACACACACCCTAGTGCACGTGGCTCACCTTTCAATTACACAACACAGACAATCAAAACCCCGAAAATTTCTCTAACTAGCGTTACCACAGACTACAGACATCTCCAACAAACAACGTGTGTCACCTACCATTTATGTTCACCATCCAAACACCGGGTGACACTTTATGACCACACTCAAATCGAACCCCTGATGCTTCAACGCACCACTGTCATCAAAACGTTCTTAAAACATTAACTCCACGAAGCTACTTAAAATCTCAAAATTCACAACCTCCTCGACTAACAACACGTGTCTATATCTCGCCAAATTCTAACGCCAATAAAATTCCTCCCAGAATACCAAAACTAATTTATTCAGAATTACAAGTCACAGAAATGACCGATGTTACATTTCAAAAGGCACGAAGCAATTAAAATCTTCAAAATAAATCCATAAATCCAGCTCGCACCAACCACATTGGAACCTCGCATACCCAAAAAAAACTGCCAAGCTACCAACACACTATTACTCAGAGAATTTAAATTTATTCACCACAAAAGATGATTACTCCAGTAACTACCCAGGACACTGACTGTCACTAAGGCTCACAATCGATCAGAACATCCGGTGGCAACAGCCGACCTCACACACACCCAAGGCGACGGGGCTACACAAAATTTTAACGAACCCAGAACTTTTCAGAGTTGAGACCACAACAGAGACCCTAGCGGTCTAACAGTTCAAGGCTGCAAGTTATAAATAACTAACCAACTAATGCACTGAAGCACCCTCAAGCGAAAAACTCCAGAATCAAAATATCAAATATGCATGAACGCCTACAACAGCTGATTGTGAAGTGAACACACCAAGCTAACGGGAGTCTACATGAAATCTCACGAACCTACAACCCTTCAGAAATGTGACCACAATAGAATAACCTAGCCGCCTAACAGCAAGAACTGCAAGTTATGAATAACTAACGAACCAGCCTATTTCAATGCCATCGCAAACGAAACACTGCAACCTCAAAAAAAATCCCAAAATCAGACTAGTGAACACAGCAGCTGACATACAACGACAGCTCAGCATGCCACCGCAGGATATCTCCCTAAAGGAAAACTTTCACCAAACGAACTACCATTTTTTTTTTAATATACCAAAAATCAACAAGTATTCCCAGAGCTAGCAACTTCATCACTGGAACTCGAACACAGGACTTCAGTTCCTAACATTCATCCATCATCCATCACATATCCTTCTCAAACATCTCATTGTAAGATTTAACCACCCACGACAATAACCCGTTACTTTCAATTATGCAAATTAGCAATCGTACAAATATCATGAACACAAAATACCCTATGGTATTAGAAATACTTACCGACAGCTCAACAATTGTGGCTCGACTCTCCATACAAACTGGACGAGTGGCCTCTAAATACCCAAAAAAATGTTGCCTGTCACCGAGATAACGAAGTCCCATACCTTCAGTCACTCGACTCTGGCAAATACTATATACACCCTGCCCGGGCCCAATCAAGATGGTACTCACACCCCAAATTAACTGGACTCCTGACAGTAGATCCCCGAACGAAGCACATCTGCATAATAGGTTCAGTTCAAAATGCAACTAATACAACTAATATAAATAACAATCCACCTTACGTTAATGGCAATTAGGCCTCAATTACTCCCACCCTAACTCAAATTGCAAACTTACATCAATTCATTTACACATGACCATTTCATTCAATCAACAGGATCAAAAAACTAGAAGGACTACAGAAGAAAATAAATTTGACATCAAAGGAAAACCAGTTCGATCCCTAGTCAGGACAGCAATAAAAATCGCATCACACACACTCTTTCATCCTGAACACAATCAACCACAGAAATACATTCATACCTCCACCGGACATACGTGCTCCCTTCCCTGACCAATTCTAAATTCCCCATTTACACCAGTATGTTAGTATTCGGATCGTCAAGACACTATAACGCCAACGGAGTATCAACTCACGTGAGGACCTGATAAAACAACCCGTAGTTGTAGCCCTGAAATCACAGTTCTCCTTACATCGTATAAATACGTCCTAAAACGAAAGACACGAATCGGGGGAAAATATTTATTTACACCCTAAATGAGATGTGACCTGAAGGTGAATGCCTCCCAGAAAAAAAAATCCCACTTAGTAAGTCACTCAACGAACACACACTAAGATACTGAATATTAAAGCCATTTAATACTTGACCAATTTAGATGACAACGTAACCTTAAAATCCATGTCACAACAAGACAATTTACTCGCCCCCCAATTACTAAGCAAACTTAAACATCAATCAATCATACATAAACACTCACCTGATTCATTTATACTGAATTAGCACACACGCAATTCGACACTTAACATCATTCAAAACACAATTACCGAACGTACATATAGACAGCAATTCGACCATTTTCCAGAATTAATTTAACGCAGAATAAGTTGACAACACCAAATTTTAATACTCTCACGGTCCAATTTAATTTGACAGAACTACCAACAGCGAAATAATTAGCCCACAGCTAAGGAAATGACAACAAAACTTGAAATGTTTGGCCTAATGAACAGCCGACCACTACCAATTATACCTCACACGTATTATGCACAGCGAATCGCAGAACTTCAGATATCCAGCCTTACGTCACTAACAATTATTAAGAATAATTACAGATTTACCCCCAGGAACCTGCTGATGATAAATCCACACACGCAATTCACATTTTTACTGACATCAGTTGCATAAAATAATAACTTGTCACGGTCGCCGCCATGATAGTTCAAAATCACTACGTGATCCAACAGGCGTGTACTAAACGCACATCAAAACAGACACTAAGTTATTCTTACTGGAAATACAAGTTTATCAATTTCAGCCTATTTTCAAGAGAATTTAAAACGTCACTAATTTAAACCTTACCAAAACTACTTCCAATCAGACAAACATTTTATTCTTTTCAAACACGTGACACAATTTGTCAAAACAACACTTCCCGAGGTGTACATTTAGCACAGGCGCAGTAAAATTGAGCTGGACTATTTCCTACAAGAAACAGAATGAATTTACAACCACCCCAAAACCATACAAACAGCATATCAAAACTCACCACGTGTGAAATTCATTCGGCCGGTCAACTCGTCAATCTGGCAACGCAGCACGGCCATTATTATTACAGCAGTCCTGAATTTCGTTCAGCGCACTCTTGACTGTCACTTACAGCGATCTTCACGTCTAACAGCTGACGATATGAATTTCTCATTTGGTCCTCGATGTACACAGCAGGTTATTTTACATGAAATCAAATCACAACATGTATTAGGTTCTGCTCTAATAACTAGCCTACCTATTGGAAAGAAGAAACATTAGTAAGGAGGACCCAATCTACATTAATTAAGTTACTGAATTTAATTTTAATTAATTACTGCAATCAGTCAGCAGGAAAGATTATTTGCTAATGGCAAGATCACAGAACAAAACATGCTCTCTGCTACCACTGTAACGCTGGTAGTGAAAAAAAACCAATAACCACGCCTCTGATACAAATGTTACAGGCGCTCATCCCCCCTTACCCTTTTTATTACCAAAAGATGATAATAAAATTAGCATATCAAAATGCTTTATTAACATATCACCATATCAGAAATTAATAAATGATAACACACAGGAAAGGCCTAATTTAATTACTCGCTAGGTCAGCTGAGTTCACAGCAAAAAAAACCTAGGAGTGAATGTTCCAAATTTTCGTGGTATTCAAGAACACCCTGATTTGATTTAGGAAAAGAGATCAGGCGGGACGAAGCTAACGTCAAGACCAGCTTGTTGAGTGGAAGGCTGGATGCGTACCTCAGCAGGCCGTATTAAAATGACCCTGCCAAAAATGAAGAAGGAAAGGAACAGAAACAAGGTATAATCTTCCTACCGACTGCACGCATTTAAATGAGATAGTCAAGTCCCAATAAACAATATATTATAAAATCAAAATGATGTTACATTACTATAGATCCCCTCACCTCTTACAGCACTAACAAATCTGAACAATATAGTGATTAAACCTATACACTTCTTAGTCTAACATATAAATACGAACACGATGATTCCCAGAAATTAATACCCAACAAGGACTAAATAATTTGTCATTTGCCCGCATGGCAATTTACGCAATTACATTTGAGGTTAAAACATGAATTTAAAAATGGATCCGGAAGAAGAAGAAAAAAAGGAAACAACATGAGAAAACAATGCTGCATCAAACAACCGAAACGCCCCTTAATGGAACGGAAAGATCTGACAACCTCCACAGTCCAGCACTGACTGTCCTGTCAAGCCTGTCTGACCAAGAATTAAATCCACGAGGTTCCCGTCCAGCTAACGAGAAATAGGGCAATAATAACCCACAGTGCAGTAACTACATATAAAGCTATCACCAAATTATACTAGACCTTCCAAAATATTACATACTAAAGTGCTAAAATAAAATGTCAGTCTTTATCTAATTAAGTTGATGGTCCACCGACACATGGCCTTAAAATAACACTACCAAATGACACAGTTTAATGTTCCATCGAACGGTTGCCCCTTCTAACAAATTAAGTTCATACCACCTGGTGTATTTGAGCCCTCCGGAGAAACTGCACTCCCAGTTTCCCCGGAGGCGATCGTTTTTTTTTTGTCCTTCCGTCAGCAAGCCTCCTCTCGCACTGTCTCTCGAGTCACAGATTCCACCCCTTGTATTCCAGAGTCCCCCACCACCCAACTCCAGTCGTACCACCTGCGACTAGTGGCACAATCGGCCAACACAAGGGCAGAGCCCAAGGCCAGAGTCCAAGGTTTTGAGTTGGTAGTATTGAATATCAGCCCACACAGGTTACTGCGTAGAAACCTTCTAGGAGTTGGGGCGTCACACAATGTTCTTGCAAGGGTGTTCTTAGAACAGGGGCTTGGCGAATGTAGAAGACAGGAAATGTTCACCTTTCAAATGTTCACGGATCAAAGCTTGACTTATCCCCCCCCCCCTTTTCATTTAGCGACAATACCTTAAGTGACAGTTCGCACGAAAGGTAGAAATCCTGGCAGAAAGGCTTGGCGACCCCATTTCACCAGTAGTCAGGTGCCAGGTTGGCGAAAGGAATTCTCAGAAGGAGGCCTGGTGTATGCTCTCATGATAATCCGGCCAGGCCTGGAGCTCTTACTGCGTCTCGAAGAAAAGATGAACATGTACTGATTTGCAAAATCGGTACAATATTATTAAATTGCTGGAAATACTAAATACATGATATGATGGATATTTGAGTAAAATTGATGTAGCAAGCAAACTGGACTTGGCAAGATGGGCTACGTGCCGGGTGGAAGCTACCGACGGTTTCACAACCAATGCTATTCTTATTCTTCTGAGAAAATCAGGTATGACGCTGAGGCGTACGTAACTATCGACAAGCCACGATGCTTGGTCCACGGCAAGGAGTGAGAGAGAGGTTAAGTGTCGTGACGTCAAAATAAGGGCGGGATTTGTAAGGTCAGAACCCCGACGCCAACTTAACTGACCAATGAGAGGATAGGACGCCAGGACATAGCATCAGTGTGTTTTTGCGCGCCAATCGGTTATAAAAAGATCTAGCGATCGGTTTGCGTGTTCGGCGGCAGATTCGTGACCTGTGAGAAATTACAAGATTTTTGAGAGGTCACACATAAATATAGGCCCATTATTAAAAATATTGAGGAGATATTTCTCCCTCCATGGGAACTTTTAGGCTTTCTGTATATAAACAAATGTCTGAGATGAACCGGGGCACTCCTAATTATTCTTCGACAGTCAATTTAAGACGTCCTTATGACGGTATGTGTTTTTAAATTATAGTTGTGTGTCGATAACTAAGTTATAATTTCATAACTTGTGAGAAGGCAATTAGCCATAAAATAGGGAAAGTCTACGATTCTGCATAGGACTATATGAGGAAATAAAATACTCATAAAGCAGATAGAACAGTTTTAAAACTTTAATATAATTGTGTTTTTAACAGCGGCAAGATGACGACCATGGAATGAAGGCAACAAGTTTCATCCTCCATCACCATGAGTGTAATGGGCTAAAGGCCTAATGGTGGAAGATGACGAGGCGGGAGGCCTCTGGAAAGCTGTTTATGTGATGAGTATTAAAAAATTGATGTATTGATTTTGGACGAGGGGAATCGCGAGAGATGTGTGGAACTTTGTACAGATTTTATTTGTGTGGTTTAATTTAAATTTAGGGTTTGATTTCTTAACTGACATGCGTGTAGTATTTTTTGGCATTGCGTGACAATTATGTTGTACAATAATTTTTGTAACTTAAATGTTGTCCTTATGTATGCGTAATTCTTATAGCGAAATGGCCGCATATGATTAACGTATCAATAAAAAGTGTAGCCATGAATGAGAACCTAGGAACGACAATGATAAATGGACTGGATTAATGTTAATGTAAAACAAAACTAGACGTGGGGGAAAATTAGTATTTTATTTGCTTTTATAACTCGGGCTAATTCTGATTCCAGTTATTAATTCTTTATTGTCATTTGGACAAGTCATGTGTCATTTATCTGAAGGGTGTGCTGGTTCATATGCTGCGACGAGATCTTCGAGAGTGTGCCACGTGTTCTTGGGTGTAAGTGTGATGGCGAGGAAAGGTAAAGCCTGTCCTTGACCGCAATAATCATTCCGAAAAATTAGTTACCCTTGGGGCTAAGTTTGACCTGGAGATGTGTTCTTGAAAATCCCTGAGAGGATGTTTTGAGATAATGTGATATTTTGTATTTACGCGTTTAACAGGTGACGATTGGCAAAGGTCGCTGGACTCTGGCTATGGGCCAGAAACTATATTTAGCGTGGCACACATTACTACGTTGGGGGAAGGAATCAGCCACTTACTCAGATATGCGATAACAGACCCGGCTGTCTCCAGCTCTGTTATGACACGTAAATGTTTGCTTTAAAGCCTAATGAGTTAAGGTTATTTTATTTGATTTAATTTGGGGAGTTGCCATGTTGTCGATCCGAGGGTTTTTAACATGACTACGACTTATTTGTTCATTGTTTAAACGCAAAATTTTCTGGCATGAAATTAAATTTTTTATTTGTTGTTGTTGGCTCTTATTTTCAAGGCCATTGTATTCATTATAAATATAATTTGGCAACCGGCCAAACTTGTTCATGTCATGTTATGCTTTCCTAGTGTTTGAGGTATAAGACGGTAATTCCGCAGCCCTTATTTTAAATAATACACACGTGTATTTGGTTGTGGTAATCTAAGGTTAGGGCATGTCAGTAGTGTATTTAAATATGTAATTGTTGTTCCTACATTTCCGTAATTCGTCTTCGCAGTACGGAGTTCGTTCCCGAATCGACTGTTTTGGTCGGAAACGAGTGCCCGTCAAAGTGCTCATTACTTGAACTAGTCTTAAAACGCGTGTCGCTCATAAATATTAAATTCTTGTACTATTTTTATTTGTTGCTATTTTTGGATCCTGTGATCCGTTTTCCTTTGTTACTTTGAATTAAGTGGCATTGCAGTCACAACGCTTGTTTGACAGCTGTCATGCCGTGTTATCATGGTACGTCAGACTAGTCAGTGACAGATCTGTTCACGTGCGAGTGAACTAATTTAAGGGTGGTTTATTGTTAAGTGTTTTATGTTTGATTCAGTTATTAAATTTCATTTGTTTGTAGATCTTTTTGTTTTCTTGGCTTTGTAATAATTACTTAACCTTATGAACCCTGGAAGTTATTTTGATAGCATAAACTAAATCACATTCACAAGAATCCATTACGAACCCGAAACTTCGAATCTTGTCTACATGCTATTATCCAAGGGTATATAAGAGTTACTTTGGCTTCCGAACGTGTGGCAATTTGAGTTTTAGAGTAAAAAAAATAGATCACCGACATGTGATAAGTTTATTAACGTAAGTTAGGCGAAGATAGTACCGCCTAATGTTTGAAAATATAAAGTCATGGAGTTTGCAGTAAAGTAAATGTGGAACAAGTTAAGTGTTTGAACTTTGATTAAAATTAGAACAAACTGTTCCAGGCGCCCAATAAAATTAAATTAGCTTTGTGTAGAAAAGCCAAACTCAAAAAATTATTTGACAGGAAGGTTAGACCTTAAAAACTAATTAATACTCTATTAATTGGTAAAAATTTGTAAATGAAGTAAGGCCAGGAAGATTATAACTGAATAAAAGGGTTAAAAATTAAATGGAATAATAAGTAAATTATACTCAGTGATGCTATAGTTTGTGGGAGTAATTTAAAGTAAATGAACTGAGTATGTAAAGGGTTAATGTGTGTATATTTAATATATGTGAGCGCGCGTATCCAGGGCTCCGCCCTTATGTCATTTCCCTATGTCTCAAATATATTATTGTTGTGATGACAACTCTGGGAGAAATCCGCGAAGTGATTGAACTAGCATCCGCACGTACGCAAGAACAACTTTGTGAGATGAGAAAGACATAACCAATGAAATGCAGACACAGCTGCAAATAGTGTAGAAATGCAGACACAGTTAGCGGCAAATAGTGTAGAAATGCAGACACAGTTAGCGGCAAATAGTGTAGAAATGCAGACACAGTTAAACACAAAACTATCTGAAGTTAACGAGAATATAAATCAGAAAATCGCTACACAAAACATTCTGGTTAGTGAACAACTACATAGGCAGTCCGAGAAAAACAATGAAATGTTAAACGCACAAGACGAAAGGAAAACTCAAAATTTAGCTGCGCTAACGGTAGAAATCAAAGAGCACACAAAATAACAGCTAATCCAATTAGCAAAGGACGTTAGCACTAACAATACCAAACAATTAGGAATAATAAAAGGTATCGAAGATTCGTTTAAAAAGGAAATAAAAGGAATGGATGAGACTGTTATGGCAAAACTAGCAAAAATCGAGCAAGCGTGTTTGACCAACACATCTGAGATTAAAGAAGCACACACAAACTTAGAAAAAAGGTTTGAGAAGATCGAACGAGGGACACAGGGTATACAAGATCAGATAATTACAGTAGATAACAATATCACGGGCTTAGTGACAGAACTCAACAAATTAGAAATACAATCAATTGAGAAATGGAAAAAGTTAGAAATTGACCAGGAAGAAATTAAACAAACATTAGAGCAGAACAACATATCTCTGGGAGAAAGAATTGATAAACTCGAAGATAATCACGAGGCTAGTCAACAGGATGTCGAAAAGCACTTTGATAAATTGAAGGATACTATTAGAAAAGATTGGACAAAGATGAGCGCTGATTCGAAAGATGAACGGCTCGCAGTAAGCAAGAAGCTAGGGGAAAATAACGCGAAAATACAGGCGTTAGAAGAAAATATGAAGTTAAGATTTCAAATTCAAGAGGACCGCATGATAAAATCGGAATTGCAGTCACTTGGACATAATACGATGTTTGCGACACTAATGGAAAAGGAAAAGGGGGAGAATGCGGAAAGAGAGCACACAGTAGACAGCCACGAGCTTGGGCAAAGTCCAAGAACGATAGACACGCAAGCATTCCAGAATTATGAGGGTCGTAGCTCGACACCTCAAAACACACAACTTCCCACGCAAGTTATACATGTCATCCGTGGAAACGAATTTAAACCGAATAAGTTCTTACCAGAGAGCGGAGGGACACCTAAAGCCTTCTTAAGAGAACTGACAGAATATTTTTCGGACCAAAATGTTAGCTCAACGCGACAATTAAGGATGGTTGAACATTTTTTGGCGGGCTCAGCACTTACGTGGTATCTTGGATTTAAGAACACATTTAAATCAATGGAAGGGTTCCAGAAGGCCTTCCTATGCAAATACTGGAGTGGGTCATATCAACAAAGCTTGCGAATGGACTTATACTCGCGCAAATACCATTCCACGCATTAGACGAAATATGCAGATTTTTTCGCCATGCAACTTGTCAAATTGCAGGATCTTGATAATCCCCCAAGCGAAATGTAGCTAATAACTACTATAGGAAAACAGATGCCTATTAGCGTTCAGCAATTCTTGGTGGCGGCAAATATTACGACCGTGGTCCAGGCAGAAGAAGTATTGAGGAGGATAGATGAAACTACTAATTACATCAACCCGAGAGAGAAGAGACAGATAGAGTTAGTTAATGCAGTCGAAGTAGTCAAGACACCGAACAAAAACACTAGGTCGCAAGCTACAAACACTGGGGATAATCAAAGACGGCAGAACACAGAAGAATATGAGCCGAGATCTCAACCGAGATATGAAAATAGGGACAAAAACCATTACAATCAGGAAGAAACTAACCGCTACCGGAACACAAACAATCAGCAGTGGCGAGATAATAGGAGATACCAAACGTCATACAATAGGAGTAATAATAATAACGCACCTTATAATCAGGGATGGCGTGGAGGACACTATAATCAACAATACAGGCCCAGGGACAATAGGCGTTACAACCAACAACATAACGCAAAAGATAACCAGCGGTTTAACGAGCAATCGGATCCAAGGGAGGACCGAAGAAATTGGAACGAGAGACACGCTGACCCGCAACAGTACCTGGAGAATCCACGTAACATAGAGGGAAACAATAAGGATAAATGGGAAAGAGCAATAGATCGGCGGAAGAATCCCGACACCCACGAGGAGGAAAACGGAACACATCAAATGTTGGAGTCCATGCATGTAGAAACCCAGAGATATTTGGAGGAGCTGCATGGAGAAGAAGAAAATAGAGCAGCCGACAATAGGAAACAGAAGAATAGCAGGAGAGATTCGCAGGCCGTGTCAGGCAAGGGTCTCGAAATATGGCGAAGAAAGTTATCGTACGGGAATCGGAGAAGAAGAAGAAGGGAGAAGGAAGAAGATGGCAACGCGGGAGAGAAGAAGGAGATGACATCACGGGAGAATGGAGAAAAGACAGGAGCGGCTTAAGGAAGTTAGACTAGGGGTTACGAATTTAGGTAACAACGCCTACAGAGTCCGGGAGGTGAGCACAGGAAACATGGCAGTGTATAATATTTCAAACTTAAAATTGTATCATCAGAGAGAGCCATACGAACCAAGAAATAATGTTACTGCAGCAAATCAAAATTTCGCGTGATAGCATACAACAAAAGATACGGGGGTACACTAGTAGTGAATGCGCTCGAAAGACAGCCCTGACGTGTTTACAAATTCAGGCGGAAGTTGTAAATGAGCAATGTTGATGTTTTGAAAGAGTGAGAGGGGAGACGAGTAGCGAGGAGAGAGGCCGGAGGGCACAAGCGTACAGGAATTTCCTAATGAGTTTGGAGCGAGACGGCTACTGAAACAGACAGAGGCGGACAGTCATTATATTTTGAGGGTGACCAGCTACTTCAAATTTGAGCCAGAAAAGTTAAGGGTGTGACATTCGACTTCATACTGAGTTCGAATTTTTATCAACTAGGGGTCAGATGAACCCTTATCATTGTGTCCAATAATAATGTTTCATATTATTAAATTGCTGGAAATACTAAATACATGATATGATGGATATTTGAGTAAAATTGATGTAGCAAGCAAACTGGACTTGGCAAGATGGGCTACGTGCAGGGTGGAAGCTACCGACGGTTTCACAACCAATGCTATTCTTATTCTTCTGAGAAAATCAGGTATAACGCTGAGGCGTACGTGACTATCGACAAGCCACGATGCTTGGTCCACGGCAAGGAGTGAGAGAGAGGAGAAGTGTTGTGACGTCAAAATAAGGGCGGGATTTGTAAGGTCAGAACCCCGACGCCAACTTAACTGACCAATGAGAGGATAGGACTCCAGAACATAGCATCAGTGTGTTTTTGCGCGCCAATCGGTTATAAAAAGATCTAGCGATCGGTTTGCGTGTTCGGCGGCAGATTCGCGACCTGTGAGAAATTACAAGATTTTTGAGAGGTCACACATAATTATAGGCCCATTATTAAAAATATTGAGGAGATATTTCTCCCTCCATGGGAACTTTTAGGCTTTCTGTATATAAACAAATGTCTGAGATGAACCGGGGCACTCCTAATTATTCTTCGACAGTCAATTTAAGACGTCCTTATGACGGTATGTGTTTTTAAATTATAGTTGTGTGTCGATAACTAAGTTATAATTTCATAATTTGTGAGATGGCAATTAGCCATAAAATAGGGAAAGTCTACGATTCTGCATAGGACTATATGAGGAAATAATATACTCATAAAGCAGATAGAACAGTTTTAAAACTTTAATATAATTGTGTTTTTAACAGCGGCAAGATGACGACCATGGAAAGAAGGCAACAAGTTTCATCCTCCATCACCATGAGTGTAATGGGCTAAAGGCCTAATGGTGGAAGATGACGAGGCGGGAGGCCTCTGGAAAGCGGTTTAAGTGATGAGTATTAAAAAATTGATTTATTGATTTTGGACGAGGGGAATCGCGAGAGATGTGTGGAACTTTGTACATATTTTATTTGTGTGGGTTAATTTAAATTTAGGGTTTGATTTCTTAACTGACATGCGTGTAGTATTTTTTGGCATTGCGTGACAATTATGTTGTACAATAATGTTTGTAACTTAAATGTTGTCCTTATGTATACGTAATTCTTATAGCGAAATGGCCGCATATGATTAACGTATCAATAAAAAGTGTAGCCATGATGAGAACCTAGGAACGACAATGATAAATGGACTGGATTAATGTTAATGTAAAACAAAACTAGACGTGGGGGAAAATTAGTATTTTATTTGCTTTTATAACTCGGGCTAATTCTGATTCCAGTTATTAATTCTTTATTGTCATTTGGACAAGTCATGTGTCATTTATCTGAAGGGTGTGCTGGTTCATATGCTGCGACGAGATCTTCGAGAGTGTGCCACGTGTTCTTGGGTGTAAGTGTGATGGCGAGGAAAGGTAAAGCCTGTCCTTGACCGCAATAATCATTCCGGAAAATTAGTTACCCTTGGGGCTAAGTTTGACCTGGAGATGTGTTCTTGAAAATCCCTGAGAGGATGTTTTGAGATAATGTGATATTTTGTATTTACGCGTTTAACAGGTGACGATTGGCAAAGGTCGCTGGACGCTGGCTATGGGCCAGAATCTATATTTAGCGTGGCACACATTACTACGTTGGGGGAAGGAATCAGCCACTTACTCAGATATGCGATAACAGACCCGGCTGTCTCCAACTCTGTTATGACACGTAAATGTTTGCTTTAAAGCCTAATGAGTTAAGGTTATTTTATTTGGTTTAATTTGGGGAGTTGCCATGTTGTCGATCCGAGGGTTTTAATCATGACTACGACTTATTTGTTCATTGTTTAAACGCAAAATTTTCTGGCATGAAATTAAATTTTTATTTGTTGTTGTTGGCTCTTATTTTCAAGGCCATTGTATTCATTATAAATATAATTTGGCAACCGGCCAAACTTGTTCATGTCATGTTATGCTTTCCTAGTGTTTGAGGTATAAGACGGTAATTCCGCAGCCCTTATTTTAAATAATACACACGTGTATTTGGTTGTGGTAATCTAAGGTTAGAGCATGTCAGTAGTGTATTTAAATATGTAATTGTTGTTCCCACATTTCCGTAATTCGTCTTCGCAGTACGGAGTTCGTTCCCGAACCGACTGTTTTGGTCGGAAACGAGCGCCCGTCAAAGTGCTCATTACTTGAACTAGTCTTAAAACGCGTGTCGCTCATAAATATTAAATTCTTGTACTATTTTTATTTGTTGCTATTTTTGGATCCTGTGATCTTTTTTCCTTTGTTACTTTGAATTAAGTGACATTGCAGTCACAACGTTTGTTTGACAGCTGTCATGCCGTGTTATCATGGTACGTCAGACTAGTCAGTGTCAGATCTGTTCACGTGCGAGTGAACTAATTTAAGGGTGGTTTATTGTTAAGTGTTTTATGTTTGATTCAGTTATTAAATTTCATTTGTTTGTAGATCCTGTTGTTTTCTTGGCTTTGTAATAATTAGTTGACCTTATGAACCCTGGAAGTTATTTTGATAGCATAAAATCTCTAAATCACATTCACAAGAATCCATTACGACCCCGAAACTTCGAATCTTGTCTACATGCTATTATCCAAGGGTATAATATATTACATATAGGACATGTTTCGACCTTCAATGAGGTGATCTTCTGCTAAGAAATGAAAATCAATTAAGAATTAAACCAAAATAGTATATAATTATGTACTTAAATTTAAATAAGAAATGAAATGTTAATGTTAATACAATTTCATCATTAACATTTCATTTCTTATTTAGATTTAAGTTCATATATACTATTTTGGTTTAATTATTAATTTATTTTCATTTTTTTAGCTGAAAATGACCTCATTGAAGGTCGAAACATGTCCAATATATTAAACATATATATATGTTGAGTATTGATTTGGCGTATAATTTTATACATTTAATACCTCTAGCTTATGTATCAGATATCCTGAGTCTACCCAGCTGTCACTTCCATGCAGCAAGGTCGGTCTAAATACTGAGCAATGTATGGAGTCTGCCATCGCTACACTAACTTCTTTCTTGCAGAATACCTTAGATCGCAACTGGGAACTCACTGCATTGGCTTTTATACACCTGGACTCTACCCGCACTACCATCCTGAGAGAATATCCAGCTCAAGTACTTAAAATGTTCCACCTGCTCCAATTTAGTTCCTCCTACCTGGCATTCTATTTTCTTCCTTTTCTTCTCCATATACATAACCTTCGTCTTTTATTGAGCGAATAATTCTAAAATTAATTAATTTAGAAATGCAGTAGCATATATCAGAGTTCAATTAAAATGTTAACATTTTGGCTTGACACGCTTCAAAACTAAATAAATTTGGGAATGGATGCACTTATGAGACTGTGGATTGCAGCTGTCTCTAGAATTTCAAAGAAGGGGAAGAGTCTAGAGGAGGTAAATGAAATTATTCATGCTTTTGGGATATTGCCGTGTGTAAATTAAATTTAAAATTCTATACATATCGAGAGGACCCTTGCCTCCTTTTTCAATTGACACACATTCTTTGGCCACGTTGTTTTAATTCTATTGAAAAAGAAGGCAAGGTTCCTTTCGAAACGTATATAATTTTAAATTTAATTTACACACGGCAATATCCCAAAAGCATGAATAATTTTAACAGTATTCCGGGCCGTGAAAGTCTTCATCTACACAAGGTAAATGAAGTTAGGATCCTCCTCATCTTGTAGGATATATAACCTTGATGTTCTTATAAGAGGTTATGAGTGCGAAATGGCACAGTGGCTAGGTTCGTCGTCTTTTAATTGGACAGACGGGGTTTGATCTCCGTGAACTCCTATTTGTGCCCTTTTATCACCATACAAGCCATTAAAATAACTTAGATGTCAGTGGATTAAAATTTGTATAAGCATTTACCGTACCAAGTTTCACTGCGTTCTAATAGTTAAATCGCTATAAACGTCCATTTAAATATTTAAATTTCTCGTCGCTGCCATGTTTGATTTGTGCTCACCAGGTTATTGAAAGTCCAATAGGTGAACTTATGTTCATAGCCTTTATCAACATTCAACATTTCAGTTTGAATCCTGTCGTAGATTAGTTGGCATTAAATATTTCGGATCGTCGCCATATTGGATTTTTATATACTATGTAAGGCCTAGGCCATAGAGTTATGTACTATTAGACGACAGTTATAGCGTAGGTGTATTATTCAAACTTCAATCGCATGCTTAGAACACAGAAATAGAAACGGGATTTTAAAATTTCGCACAGCCGCCATCTTGTGGTTTTGAAAACAATTGAGATAAATTACATGTCAGTGGATTAAAATTTGTACAAGTATTCACTGTACCAAGTTCACTACACTCGGATGGTTTAATCGCGGGAAACGTCCATTTGAATATTTAGATTTCGCGTCGCCGTCATGTTGGATTTGTACTCCACAGGTTATTGAAAGTCCCATAGGTGAACATATGTTCATAACTTTTACTATCATACAAAATTTCAGATTGATTGCTGTCATAGGTTAGTAGACATTGAAAACCATCGAACTATTTCGGATGGTCGCCATGTTGGATTTTCATATATGTAGGCCATATAGTTATGTACTATTAGATGACGATTATTGCGTAGGTTCATTATTCAAACGTTGACTTCGATCTCATGATTAGGACTCATGAAATAAAAACTTAATTTCAAAATTTCGTACAGCTGCAATCTCGAGGTTATGTAAACAATTGAACTAAATTTAGATGTCAGTGCATTATGTGTATAAACATTTGCTCTACTATGTATCACTGCGCTCGGATGGTCAAATCGCGAGAAAAGTCTACTATATTTGAATATTTCAACTTTGCTTGGCAAACCATGTTCGTTTTGTACTTAGCAGGTTTTAGAGAGGCACATAGATACTCTTCTAGTAGTGCCCATTATCACCGTACAAAATTTCAGGGTGATATCAGCAATAGTTTCGGAGATATAGAATGCCGGTGAAATATTTCGCTCAGTCGCCATGTTGGATTGGTGAGATGTAATAACATTTGAAGAGAACGGTCAGAGTGGAACAAGATAGTATTATGACCTTACCGAGTTTCATTGAAATCGCTTCAGCCGTTTAGATTTTACTATGGGAGGGGGACACATACACACACACACACATACTGTGCACACACACGGACAAAATGTGATCTCATAAGCCTATTTTAAATCGGGGATCATCCATTGTGAAGTTTTAAGAATGACAGTTTGTTGTCATCAATATGCACAATTTGTGCGATTTATCTTTAATAATATAAGCCTATTTTTTCACAAATGAAAATAGGCTAACAAGTAAACGAAAAGGAAGAACGGTAGGTTTCATTTAGGAAAGAAATACTATTGTTGGTCACAAAGGAGAGAAAGTCTGGTCTGTGGGTTACACTCTGCCTTATATGGCAACACTGCGAGAAGGTGAGTTCGATTCCCATCTTAGCCATCCTAGAGTGGTTTTCCGTGGTTTCCCACTTCTACTACAGGAAACTGCTTAGATAGTTCCTAAGTCAAGGCCACGGCCAACTCCTTCCCAAGCCATGCCTCAATTACAAATACACACGCTACTACAGACATCACAATAACAAAGTTTATCAGAAAATTTCCATACACACCCCAACTACAGTACATGGGAATGATGAACAATAGGCTATGTTCCAAACCCCTATATGAAGCAACAAGAAATATTTCGGGATCCATCCTATTGCATTTAGGAGACATATTTCTAACGTAGTAGGAGCATGACTGTGTGACTGCGATCAAAACGAGCACGGTGTCTTGCCTTGTCTGATGGGGCACGCGCTCACACTGAAATCACTATGTTGATTATTAGCCTATTGATATTTCAAGGAGTAATTATCCTATGTTTAAATGATAATTTACCTGGAATTACATATGGCCCAGCATCGTTCAACCCGGGATAGTTGTTGACGCAGAATAAATGATTTTTTTTTATAAATCAGGGTTCTAGGTAGGGCAGTAGATACTGAAAAAATACACTTAGGCTAGATAGAGTATTACGATATCCTGAAAGAAATGCCCCTAGATAAGATAACAGGTATGTAATTTGATGTAGTTATTGTGTAATTAGGCTATTATGTGACAGCTTGTAATAACCAGCGTAACAGCGTAATAAACGCTGTGGTACAATTGTCGTGATAACTAAATAGACTGTGTAACAGTCTACGTAAAAATCGGTGTAATAGCCATAATGGTTGTAGGTTAATAGCCAGTGTAATAACTGTGAAATAGTCCTGTAATAGTCTGTACGTACATTTTGAAAAATGCTGCTGTACTATTCCAGCTCTGTACCGTTCCACATTCCGTTGGAACATGTTTTTATATGAGAACATGTAACGATACACAGTGTAACCAGCTGACTGGTGGAAACGTTGTTCTATTTCGTGAACCAAGAACGGTACTGTTTTAGATCCCTTATTTAGGGGTGGTAGGACCTAAAACGGAAGAGTTACTGTATTGATTTTGAATGGAGTGTCTAAAAGGGGGTAGCTGCCTTTGGAGGGGCAAGCTGACCAGTGTGGAGTGTTGTTTAGCGTTAGGAACTAGGGGGCGCTCCTATAAAGACTGTAAATGTGGTTTAAGGGATGTAGCCTTAGCACGCGGGTCGATGTACTAGTCGCCCAGCCGGCTACTTATTATATAATCACCTTGCTAGTGTCAGCGGTTCGGCACGCGCTTCACTTGAGCACGCGAGCCGCTGTGAGGAATACAATGACGTCTGAGTTGGCGTTATTACTACGGTGTGTCACGTCTGACTGTGACGGGAGTAAGGAAGGACGTTGGGACGTGAAGAAGAGTGTAGATCAGTAATGCAAGTGTAAGAGACTGACCAAGTGTTTATTGGTCAGCAATGAGTAACTGTTAGTCCCTTTTAAGGGATCTTGTGATGTTATAATGTGAGTACAAACTGTGGGTGTTAGGTTACAAAAGTAGGATTCTGAACACTGACTGACTGACTCACCTCGGTTGACACTGTCGTTAGCCTCCGGCTGTCTCGTCGAAGCACTGATGATGGAGAGCCCCTCGTGACCCACTTAAGGCACCTTTTATACCTTTAGCCTCTGTTCTGTCAGCGCGTTGTGGCATAGTTGAACCAGTTTGTAGTATGTCGCTGTGTGTCATAATTACGCAAGGGTTGAGCTGCTTTATGGAGTAGCCAGCTGCCCTTATAGTATTGATGGATATTGGGTAGGCTTTTAAAGGGTTGCCTTTTATGAGATTTAGACAGATGATGGGGGGGATGATCTCTAAGGGGTGCATACCCCTTGGGTATTGTACAAGCCTCTTCCTCCATTTGGTCGCGTCCTCGCGACCGGGAAGGGCACTTGGGGTTGGGATGTTGTCGTAGTAGTTTTTGAATCCCCCTCGTCTCTTCTGGTGGTGGCGTCGTAAGCGTCGTCGTATGGAACGGGTGTCGTCGTGCAGAAGTGTAGGTGTGCGGTCAGCCCGTGTTCAGAGGGGAGGGTTATGGGGTGTACATAGATATATATGTATATAAATTTTACATTGCATGGTGAAATGTGCATTAACATTGTTGAATAAAGAAAATAATTGCTATTGAGGCACAATCGCCATTGCCGTTGTCGGCATAAAAAAGAAAAAAAACATGGTTATACATGGTTACATAGTTGTGCAGGGAGGAAAAACCCAGGGCCGAACGGATGATTGCGTCGTCCGCCCTATCTTGGGGAAAAAGTGCTCCCTGCAATAAAGAAGATAGGAGAGAATAGAAAAAAATGGGTGTTCCAGGGTATAATTTAAAGGAAATATTTAAAATGTATTTATTGGTGTGGGATAAAACGGAACACCCTGACAAATGGGGAAGTTAGAAGAGAGAAAAATGAAAGAAAACAATTCACAGACATTGGTTACGTGTTACCTTAGCAAACGAAACAAAACAAAACAAAAATATAGACATCGTGTACACGTGAACTTGATAAACAGACAAAAATATATATAGTGTTTAATGTATTATGTTGCGATGCTGACATCTAGGAATTTCCATTGGAATAATTGCCCGTGGGCGCATGAATATGTATGTAGTTTACTCTTTAAAATTATGAACTACAATGACCTTATGTCTACTTAAGCGCGCTAAACCCTTATAATTCTAGTTTTTGTTTGGATCCTCGCGTGCACGCTACCTGTTTGTACGTACGCTTGCCGTATCACGGCTGATCCTATACGGCCACCTCTTGGCACGGTTGAGTGGTCGTACCGCTTGCAGTGTATTCTTAATACCTAGTCTGTGAAGCATCCTCTGTGGGTGAATGCTTGCACACTTGGCCATGAGGGTCGCCGCCACATGCCGGTTGCGCCCTCATCGCCGTAAGCTGCGTCGCATTTTGACGCTTCAAGGGTTTTTGTTTTATGCAGATCTGCCAGCAAGCCTGATGCCCCACAGGCATCATTCCTGCTGTGCAGATTATTGACGTGTAGCTGTAAAAAAAAAATGTAGTGAGTGTGTAAGTGAGAATGAATGTTAAATGGAGGTTAGTATGCACAGGTATAATACTACAATAAGGGGGCATTAAATAGCATGTTGCTGCTATCTGGCAGCAAAATCATAATTACACGTGTCATATTCTAGGTGACAATGCCTGCAAAAAAAAATGGAGAGGTTAACAAAACATTGAAATTCCCTATTCCATATGCCGCTTCCTGTGGCAGCGTTGCCACAGTCTGAAGCCCCTTTTTACCTGTGAAAAGAATGGCATGGTTATTATTACTCGATATATGGCCGGGCTTACCCTATATGGTGCCGTGACGTCATTTCCTAATGTGTTGTAGTATTGGGCTTACCCTGGCAACGAATTTGGGCCGCCAGGCGCCGAAATTTTACCTCAATATATGTATTAAAAAAAATTGTCTTAAATGTAAGACTATGCTACATTATAATAACTTATCATGAGTTATCGGACTTACCCTGATGACGGATTTGTGGGTCATCAGGCGCCGAACGGCGTTCTCTTATACTACTTATTCTACTTATGGTATATATAAAAAAAAAACTACATCTAAGCCGAGAGGGTTGCCTTAATCTATTGCCGAAAGATGCTGTGCTGAATTGCAACAGTGTTCATTAAATTTGCTTAATCCTAGGTTGCGTGTCAAATGCAACCGTCTATAACTAAATTTGGCCTAGGACGATCGCCTGGGGCAATTTGCTTCCCCAGAACACCACCCGCACGAGCCCTGGAAACACCGGTTGTCTCCAGGTTCGCTGGATTCCGTCCCCTTAAGTCTAGTGTCGACGTCTATTACTAGGATTAATCTATCCGCGGGCGGCTTACGGTGCCACTAAGCTAACCGTTCCGCCCGCTGTAACTTCCTTGTCGTGCCCGTTTTGCCGTTCCGATTAGTCGTAGGTGAGCCGCCCACTTGGCTCCTGTGAGGGGCGCGCAATGCCCCATCTCTTAATGCCCTCTGACTGCCCGATGCGTCGTCATTTATGTGGGCATTGGACAGTGTGGTCCAATGGCATAATATCCTCCGGGAAGAAAGCGTCCGGGGAGTCCTCTTCGCCTGTGTCGGCCGCAATATTTGTATTCATGTGTCCTCCGGGAAGTGAGCGTCCGGGGAGTCCTCTTCGCCTTAATCGGCATTGCTGGGTTGGCCCACTGAACCCTTTTGAGTGCCCGCTATGCTACTCATTTAAGAACTCTGGCGACCCGTTGTCGTCCATTTACGTGGGCGCAGGACCGAATGAGCGCGTACATTCCATATATATATATTCATATTTCATTCTGCATTATTGATTACCGTCGTGGTCTTCACCTTCACCTCGCGGGGTAAGGACTTGTCGGATCTAGGATTGGTCCTGCTGAACCCTTGGATCCTGCTTCACTCCTGACGAATAGGAGTCTGACTCCCCGCCATGGAAGTCCTACTTACGTAAATTTAACTAACAGTCTAGTCATAATATGGTCGTCTCTAGGGATAGCTCCCGAGGCCGGCGCGGAGTGAGCTATTTCTCCCGCCATTCTCAGAAAGTCTCCCTGCAGGTTTTGGCTTCGACGACCGTGGCTCAAAGTGGGTTTAGCATCCCTTCCTCCCAGGGGCGGTTTATGCGCATCTAGGATTCCAGAGCTTGCCCGACCAGGCCGCGAATGCTTTGACCTTACGTGGTTCGTCTATTTGGTCTAGTCGTCAGTAATTTGATGAGCCAACTGGGGTAAGGGTCCACATCGCCTTCCCCAGCTCTGCTCCTAGTGTTGTGCTTTCGACCTTTGGCTAACGCCGGTATCATCAGCCAGGGTGTTTCAGGTTCCCTTTTTTTTTTTTTTTTTTAAATATAGGTGTAACCTGTGTAAAAAGTGTCAAATGTAAAATACTTCCAGTGTGGTGGGCTGGTAAAACCTCTACATACGTAGACTACTTTAGGCTACCTGTGCTATATCAGCTTCTCCAGCGATAATGCTCTTTTTTAACCTTGATGGAGGTGTTAGTAGGGTCTGTGGCGTCAGGTACCCTGTTATTGTGATCTGGGGGTAGTTATCTGTAGAGTGGGTTAAAGCAGGGTAGGAGGAGGTTGCGCCCTTCCGAATTCCGCGTTAGTGGCGGCCTGGAACCGGTTTTTGTGCTGGGATGCTCCTACAGTGAGTGGAACGGGGCAGGTAATTCCCGGGGTTGCAAAAAATAAAATAAAAATCCATGCCGGTCTGATATCAATATCCCCTGGTGAATGGATGGGATATACATGCATGCGTCTGGATATGAGGCGTTTGCACTCTTGTATGGATAGGTGTAGGTTGAGGCATAATACTAATATATTTCCCTCTCATGCGGGATGATTTAAATTTAAAAAAAATGGTTAGTATTTATTACTTATGGCCTCATCTCTCATATGGAGATGTGCATTACGCTTAGTTGGTGTTTGCCGATGCACCCCTCTCATTCAGGTGATAGCGGTGGGGCTCAAGGCGTAGCATGCCCTTTCTGTAAACACATGAAGTTTACCAACCCTTATGTATACTTTGTAGTGTAGTGTAGCTGGTTTGGTCGTGTTCATGTGTCTGCGTTGTTTATGTTTGGACGTGAAAAGGTTATGGGAAGGGAGTAGAGTGGGACGCTGTTAGCATGTTCTCTTGTCATCCTCCCTTGGTCCATGTTGGTTTTCTATCCGCGCTTTGGGATAGCGAAGCTTCACGACCTACTCTGGTCCGTTATAGGGCTAAGTCCTAGTCGCCTGGAATGATTTGTTTCGGGACTAGGGTCGCAAAAAGAAGTTGTTAAGGGGAGGTCCCGTTTCCTCAAAGTCCCTATGTTCGCCCCTGATTGGTGAGCGCGTTTGTGTGTGTGTGTGTGACTACGCTCCGCTACACCACGCGGACGCCTGGTCTGCTGTAGGGCTAAGTCCTACTGTGTATATTGTGTATGGGTAGGAAGCGCCCGTGGCCTGCCAACGTCTTTACGAACGTGCTACTCTGGGCCTGCGACAAGTTTTGGTCTGTGACGTCTGCTTGTTGATAAATGCTTTCGCAGTGTTGAAAAATGTATAGTGTTATGATTGTTCTGCATTTGTTTATTCATGGTCACTGCCACTACACAATCGCGTTTTGTCATTGACAGTGTTGCAAAGTGGCTAAGTCTGCAAGTCATCAGTTTGTGTGTGTAACTTCAGGCCGGGATTTTATGTAGGTTAACCACTGTTGCGTGTTTTTCTGCGCGTATGCCAGTGTGGTCATTGTGTTAAATTCCTGGCGGCCCGATGTGGTAATCCGCCCTGCTACTATTGCCGTTGTGTGGCCATTATTCCGTAAGACCGTTGTCTTACGAAATTTATATGTCTCTGTCTGGAAAGTCCATTTTCCCTGTCAAGTGTATTTCTGGAATTTTATGCCTGTCATTTGGCCGCAGGAATGTAGTATTATCTGTCTAAGCCGTTATATGGGCCAATTTTGGTGTGATTGGAAGGCCGTCTGCTTGTTTTTCCCTGGCGTGCAATTTTCTCTGGGGTTCGAACCCGTGTTCTATGTAATTCTCTGTGTTATATGTCTGCGTTGTTCATGTTCTGCGGGCATTCTGTCTGTATTTTGTTTGTGTTTCTCGTACCGAAAATACCGTTGTTTAGTTAGTTTTCGGTACGAGGTTTTTGTGTGTGGACATGGGTTCGAAGCCGGTTGTCTGTAAAGATTTGGTGGCCATTTCTGTGCCGCCTACACTATGGCAAATGGGCTGTGTGTTTTTCTATGCGCAACCCCTAGTATACCTTCCTGCGAGGAGTTTGCTTATTTTTGCCCTCTCCTCGTAGTGTAAATTTTGAAGATATAGGGTTCTTGGGTTGGCTATGAATGATTCCGTGCAGTGTGCTTTGGGAACTGTCGTCTGTAAGGCTCGCAGTTTATCACTGAGGTCTGCTTTACTGCTGAGTATGGTGGTGTCGGGTTGCAATGTCTTGCGCGCTCGCTTGTTTACTTGTTTCGATAACGCTGTGTATCCGAACATGTGTTCTTAATCAGCCTGCTTTCTGTTAGTGCTCTTCGCATTATAAAAAGGCAAGAGGGGAATTTTGTGGTTTAACGTGACCATTTCTGGAGATCATGTGCCACGGGATTTCCGTTTTACTTGGAATCCAAACCACAGGCCATGGCATTTCACTTCGGAAATCTCATATGCATTGGCCGTCTGTAAAAGAACCTTCCATTGACTACACTTGTGTCCCCGAGTGTTGTGTTATGTATACCTATGTATAAAATATATATATAGTTTATTTGGCCATTTTTCTTTCTTGGGCTAAATGTGTGAAACAAAAAAAAATTATTTATGCCCCGCTCTGAATTAAGAGAGCACATTGAAAGAAAATAATAGTAGGTGGCGTTAGTCTCTAAAAATTATGTCGTGAGCACTATGTTTTTGAAAAAAAAATGGTGATTGGGACCTGAGTGTAGTATTTACCATTTTGGTAACGTGAGTACTACCGTAATCTGGTTACGTCTCAGGGGAATCTACCGACACTGTCTAGTACACCTTAGGAAGGCCATTGCCAGACGTAACTGATACCCTTGTATCCACGTCACGAGCAAAGCCAGTGCACTGTGGGAGTCAAACCTGCCTATCAAAGTAATTGTAACTCACCAAAATGACAGTGTCTCATCCCGGTGTGCAATTGGGCTTTTTAGTTGGTTAAAGCACACCTCCCAAAATTTTTTTTTTTTTTGAAACTAGTTTGAGATTCTTAATTCTTGCCATGCTTACGGTTTTCGCCCGCAACAAGAGAATCTGTCAAACTGTGGAACCATAACGTAGAACGTCTAGTCATTTCTACTTAGAAAGACTCCCTTAAGCTCTATGCTGTGATTTTATGCCTAAGTTGTGTTCAAAATATCTCTTTCCGGCCTTAAGCCTGATGGGCTTTCACTTGGCTTAGTGATGGCCTAATAGAAAGATGCCATGGTTCCCAAAAAAAAAACACAGAAGGATTTAAAATTACTCACTTCTAATTTGGCCATGTTGCCCTGTATATACATAAAATACGAGAAAGAAAAAAAAATGCGCAGTTTATGTTTACTATGTAATTGTCGGTCTATTTTCTGATATCTCCCGCGTGAAAGAACTTGTGTGGCCATTTATGATGGGGGAAGTGATGTTATTTTATTTCTTTGGCCTTGGTGGAAGTCGTTATCGTCTTTCGAGCTTCAGTGCTCAGAAAGGTGAAGGGTTTTGCCCTGTTACGATATTATAGGCCTCTGAAATCCATTGAGGTGTTTCTTTGCTGTTTTCCGGCGGAATTTCTAGCAAAGTAAGCCTTGCCCTACTTCCACCGTAGCGCGTGTTTCTAGGTCTAAGTGTACCTGTATTTAAGGGCGTTATTGCGCTTGGCGCTATCTTAGCAGATTTTGCGGGAGTGTATGTATGTTTGACTGCGAGGTTTTGTGGGGTGGGTAATAATACCTTTCCTAATCCCCGTGTATTGTATGGTAATGCCTGTTTAATCTGTATGTGCGTGTACCGTGCATCCTGAGGGACTAATGCCGGTGTTCGCCTCCGTTCTGGCAAATTTGCCCTTTGAACTGGCGGTGAGGGCCGCTTAAGTGCCTGTTTTTGTCCTGCCAATGTGGTGTCGTGTAGCCTGTCCGCTTTCTGGCCCGTGGCCACGGCAGACTCCTGCCACTGTGTTAGCCTATCTGTGTGAGTGTATGTAGGCTTTATATGTGGTAGGTCAGGCTCTACGTCGTCAGCCCATGACGAGGTTACCTCCTGTTGTCCCTCTGTCGTATTATGTGTGATTGAAGGTCCTGGCTTCAACTCCCTCTCGTTCATCCGGTCCGAGGGGATTGTTCTAGGCTCTTCCCCTCGGCTTGGCAAAATTGCCTTCCGATCCGGAGCTGGAGGACGTGTGTCTGTGTAGGATGTATTCTTTAGTATGTTGGAGCCTAACCTGGCCGTCTCCTGGACTGTGGCCACGGCGAACTCCTGCCACTGCGTGGCAGTACTTGTCGAGAGGGACATCCTCGCAAATTGTCGAGTTAGCGTATCTACGCTTATGTCCTCTCTCGGCTGGGCTGGTGGCCCTACCATGAACTCAAAAATGGCCTTGTTGGTTTGGAGTTCACGGTATTCGTCCCAAATTTGGGTGTACTGCCTATTGAGGCATATGGCCTGTTTGCAAGTGCTTATGTGCGCATCTTAATCGCGCTGTCCTACCCTCTGACGGAGTGTATGGCTGTTTGCCCTGTATTGTCCCGATTTTCTGTTTTGAGTGTCCGTATTTGTGTTTGCCTGATCTGTATGTGCCTTTGGCATCTAGCCAATAATGCTACTAATATTGGCATACCCCTATTACCTTCATGGCTTGCAATCTCTTCATGAGGTGCCATTCTGCCTGAAGTGTATGGGCCTAAAGTAACAATAGAGAGAAAAAAAAAATCTGTGCGTGTTTGCCAGTGTATTCCTATATCTCTCTGGTTCTGTATGGGGCTAGGGGGTTGGTTTATCAAGCCTTTCCCTTGTGTAGCTAGTTTAGAGCACCAAAAAAAAATATGGTGCTTTCTGTCTGGGGGAAAAAAATTTTCACTATCTGCTTGGCTTTTTGCGGTTCAGAGGGGGTCGTTTTGACTACGAGGGCTCGTTGGTTGAGTCCTGTTACTGCGCGTAGTACCCCGCCTCCACCATCTGTTTTAGATCCCTTATTTAGGGGTGGTAGGACCTAAAACGGAAGAGTTACTGTATTGATTTTGAATGGAGTGTCTAAAAGGGGGTAGCTGCCTTTGGAGGGGCAAGCTGACCAGTGTGGAGTGTTGTTTAGCGTTAGGAACTAGGGGGCGCTCCTATAAAGACTGTAAATGTGGTTTAAGGGATGTAGCCTTAGCACGCGGGTCGATGTACTAGTCGCCCAGCCGGCTACTTATTATATAATCACCTTGCTAGTGTCAGCGGTTCGGCACGCGCTTCACTTGAGCACGCGAGCCGCTGTGAGGAATACAATGACGTCTGAGTTGGCGTTATTACTACGGTGTGTCACGTCTGACTGTGACGGGAGTAAGGAAGGACGTTGGGACGTGAAGAAGAGTGTAGATCAGTAATGCAAGTGTAAGAGACTGACCAAGTGTTTATTGGTCAGCAATGAGTAACTGTTAGTCCCTTTTAAGGGATCTTGTGATGTTATAATGTGAGTACAAACTGTGGGTGTTAGGTTACAAAAGTAGGATTCTGAACACTGACTGACTGACTCACCTCGGTTGACACTGTCGTTAGCCTCCGGCTGTCTCGTCGAAGCACTGATGATGGAGAGCCCCTCGTGACCCACTTAAGGCACCTTTTATACCTTTAGCCTCTGTTCTGTCAGCGCGTTGTGGCATAGTTGAACCAGTTTGTAGTATGTCGCTGTGTGTCATAATTACGCAAGGGTTGAGCTGCTTTATGGAGTAGCCAGCTGCCCTTATAGTATTGATGGATATTGGGTAGGCTTTTAAAGGGTTGCCTTTTATGAGATTTAGACAGATGATGGGGGGGATGATCTCTAAGGGGTGCATACCCCTTGGGTATTGTACAGTACGTAGAGTAACTTGCCAACTGGTTGTTGTTTGAGTATTCAGTCTTCCGACTGGTTTGATGCAGCCCTCCATGCCTCCCTGTCCTGAGCTAATCGTTTAATCTCTACATAGCTACCACACCCTACATCCGAAGCAATCTGTTTAACATATTCTAACCTTGGTCTACCCCTATAGTTCTTGTCCTCGACCCTTCCTTCCATAACTAAGCTTGCTATTCCTGGGTGTCTTAGTATGTGTACTACCAACCTATCTCTTCTCTTCATTAACAGTCGCCAGAAACATCTCTCCTCTCCCACTCGTCTTAATACCTCTTCATTTGTTACTCTATCTACCCATCTGATCTTTATCATTCTCCTGTAACACCACATTTCAAACGCTTCTATTGTCTTCTTTTCTGCTGCACCAACAGTCTAAGTTTCACTTCCATATAGTGCCACGCTCCAGACGAAGGCTTTCAAAAATGGCTTCCTAATACCTAAATCTATATTCTAACTCAACAGATTCCTTTTCTGTAGAAACGCTTTCCTTGCCTGAGCCAATCTTGTTTTTATATCCTCTTTGTTTCGTCAATCACTGGTTATTTTGCTACCTAAGTAACAGAAGTCTCCGACTTCTTTTAGCTTTTCACCTGCCAATTTGATGTCCATAGAGGTTTCTGATTTATTTCAGCTGCATTCCAATATTTTTGTTATACATTTATTGATTTTCATCATGAATTCTTTCCTCAAAACGGAGTCCATACCATCCCTAAACTCATTCAAATCGTCTGGCGTGTCGGCCAAGATGACGATGTCATCAACAAATCTCAGAGTTGAAATTATTTCACCTTGAATCTTCACTTCCACTTTTAAATTCTTCTCCAATTTCCTTCATTGCTTGTTCAATGTAAAGATTGAAAAGTATGGGTGATAAGTTGCAGCCTTGCCTTACACCTTTTTCTCTCATGTCCTTCAGCTCGAATGACTACTGTCTGGTTTCTGTGAAGATTGTAGATCACCCTCCTATCCCTGTACTTTATTCCAATCGTTTTCAAATTGGTAAACAATTTAGCCCAATCAACGTTATCAAAAGCCTTTTCTAAGTCTACCAATGCCATGAACGTTCTCTTATCTTTCCTTATTCTACCTTCCAAAATCAGCCTAAGACTTAGTACAGCTTCCCTTGTTCCTACATTTCTCCTGAAACCAAACTGGTCTTCACCTAGCTCCGTTTCTATCTCGCTTTCCATCCTCTTGTAAATTATTGTAGATTGGATCTTTCAAGCGTGAGTAATCAAGCTGATTGTACGGTAATCTTTACATCTGTCAGCTCCTACTTTATATGGTATAGGGATTATAACATTCTTCTTGAAATCAGAGGGTACCTCATCTGTCCCATAAATCCTACACACCAAGTGAAATAACCTCACCAGACCATCATCACCTATGCAGCGTAGCAACTCAATCGGTATATCATCTATGCCTGGTGCTTTGTTCCTGCTTAAGTATTCCAATGCTCTGTCAAATTCTGAGGAATCGTTCCAGTCATGTACCGTTTCAGGCGGAATGTTCCGCTAACACGTACCTTGATGCTCGGTACAGTTGGGAGTCGAGATCCTGCTGTACCGTTCCAGCGCTGCAACGTTCCACATTCTCGTACCAACCTCCAATTACAGTTACGGAACGATACCGCAAGCCAGGTCGGTCCGCGGTATGGTATACATACATAGCGTGGAACACAGCGGTGCATAACGCATTTCAGTTCTGTTCCGGGTCCCTGGTTAGTGGAAGGTTCTTTTACATGCCGGATTTACTTCCCCTCCGAAGGAAGGCATACTGAGGGATTTTAACGCTCTTAAAAATCCAACGACATCGGCCGGGTTTGAACCCGCGATCTTAGGCATAGAAGTTCAGCATGCTACCAGCTACGCCGCCGAAATCACCAACGGGAACTGTAACTTAGATGCTTCTGAAAAGTAGCGTACCCAAACCTGGATATTAATTAGCTAAGTAGTAACATTCATCCTGTGAATAACCTAATTTAGTCTAAAGTACAGGGATTTCCTTTATTATACAGTAAACCAAATACATCTGGCAACGCAATGTCTGCATGTGACGTCTCATTATTAAACCCACACTGTCTGACGGTAAATTAACCTTCGCGTGCAGTCACACGGATATCACATCATTAAGCTATGAAACTTCTATTAAGTCCTCAATGGTAGAAGCAATCTGCTGAAATTATCCAGTTAATAGCTGCAGAGACATAACCAGTTTATTAATGTCAACAAAACAATCCATAAAATAGTGGACTTACCAGCTACTGCTTGCTTTATAGCATAGCACTGACTCGCTCGGACCACCCGATAGATGCACTTACACCTGTGGTATTCATACCATTTTCTTGGCGTATCGCACATAGAACTTTCCACCTCCAAAATATTGCATTTAAAATAATACTACACATATTATGATGGCTTAATGTTAAACACTTAAATCTTGACAGTCAATCATTTCTAAAATAAATAAAAAATAAATAAATACATAAACAATTAAATAAATAAATAAATAAATAAGTAAATAAGTCACCTCCTTGGTGTAGTGGTCAGCGTGCTTAGCTTCCCCCCCCCCCCCGAAGGTCCGAGGTTCAATTCCCGGCTCTGCCACGGAATTTGAAAAGTGGTGAGAACTGGAACGGGGTCTACTCAGCCTCGAGTGGTCCAAATGAGTAGAGGGGGTTCGATTCCCACCTTAGCCATCCTCGAAGTGGTTTTCCGTGGTTTCCCACTTCGTCTCCGGGAAAATGCTGGGATGGTACCCGTTTAATCATGAGAATGCACTTAACGTTATCCGAAGATCGACTGGATCGTAGAAACTCGAAGGTCAAAGGCTAGAAAAATCTGCAAATCCTACCAACTTGCACCACACGATGATACAGCAGTCCTGCGATTGTGTTATGGACTAATCTACAGTGGTAAGAATGCTAGCTACATTAGGAGAGTGAGGAACTTACCTATTCTCGGGGCTGAATGGGTTAAGGGTGCAAATACCTGATCCATTTCCATAACACAATCTCTCTATAATTAAAATAAGTCACGTAGTTTGACGAATAAAAATGAACGAAAGAAAATGTATTAATAGAAATATGACAATTAATTGAAAATAAAATCTCCAATAAGTTCAAATAAAAATAATAAAATATGACTCGCTTACCATCAAATAAAATTATGCTTAAGTCTCACATGACTTTCCATCAACAGCATTACTATACGTATTCATGCCTGATCAGCTGTTCCGGATTTCTCAAAATAAACATCCAGTTTAATAAGAATAAACTGTTAATATTCTCCACACGCGAAATCCTCAAATCAACAATACTATCCTTTAACTTATACGTCATTAACTCCTTTTGTTGACACAACAGCTCTATACTTCCAGCCTCTCAATCAGCTGTTTATTCCAGTCAGCCATTACCAATCAGCTGTTCCAGTCTCACTAACAATAATATTCGTGATCGAACGTCGATCTCAACATTATACACGTATTCACATGAACAATAAATCTAATAACATTCTTCCTTCTCCAGCACGTTGAAATAATCTTAGTTCCACAACAAAACTTAACGGTCAAGAAACAAATTCTTCTCCACTACACTTCTGTATCATAATCCCTTTAAATGTCATTAATAATAAATGACAAGTCGTAAAACACTCCCATACTCTTCCTCTTCTCAAAACCATCCACTCACAAAAAGAAAGTTTAAGATTTATGAACATATTTACAACCTTTCTAATAATAATTTATTATTATTGAAAATTGTTTAAACGACACTAAAATGATGGTTATTTTTTAAATATTTATTAAAATATTTATTCCTCATTATCAACTCAAGTTTAATTATTTATTCCCTTTTATAATAATAATATTAATATTAATATTTTATAATTTACTAGCATTACCCGTCGCGGCTTCTCTCGCGAATATTATAGTTGTAAAGAGTACAATTAGCAGCGTTTCAATTATAAAAGTTGTGACTTATTTATCATTTAATTTTGAATTAGAAATAATAATAATAGGATTTTTTAAATATATCAAAGAAATTTTTGATTGCTCTGCTTTATATCATTGGTCGTCAAATATTATTATTCCTGAAAATGTTGCAGTAATTAGGCCTTCACTGCGAGAATCCCTAGTTCATTGTCGCGGATTTTCTTTGGTGTACATAAGTAGAGCCCATCCTGGCGGCTGAATTTCTAAATTAAGCTTTTGTTTTGCCAAGCTTCAAAAATAGTCCACGAGGTGGCAGGGGTGATGGCTGTACATTTGTGAGCTGCTACACAGCGGCAATTTTAATAAATATAATTACAGCCGAATGGCCAAAATACAATTCATGTTGGTTCTTTAGTTTACAGATCTTTACTATACTCCAAAACTGATTTTGTCCTATTTTTGCATCGGTTGATGTGATAGCGTTCACATCCCTCACCACACAAATTACTCACACACTCCTTTATTACTTCATTGAAATGTGTCGTCGGACATAGTTTGTGGTGATATCCATGAATTTTTTAAAATTTGAGAAAAGCAATATATAATTAGTGCCTCGTAATATGCTTCTTTTCAACAAATTAATTCTTTAGATTGATGATGTTAGTACATTTTTCGATCCAACAGAGACAGCCTGTAGCCGCGAGACAAACTAACCCTATTCAGACACCATATCACTTAATTAATAAGGTGAAAACCAAATACCAAAAGAAACCAGGTTCTATGTAACGGCGAAATTTGACGACAAAAATTAGAAGATTAGTAAAAAATCCACTTTGAAGCTATATTTACCAAAGCTCTCCGTCTTCAGATTAAATAATATAGAAAAACTCGTACACGAAAAGCAACACACGTATTAAAAAAACGAAACAAAAACAAAATATAACAACAAGCAACAACAACAACAACAACAACGTGTCTATACTGTGAATCTGTGAATCTGTGATCTGTGAACTGTGCCATCAAAAGTGCTACGAGTCTTGATCTTGATCTGTGATAGTGTAGAACAAGTGCTTCGAGAAAATTCTGAAACCGTACAACGTCATACCGCATGAGACATACAGTAAGTGCTTCGAGAAAATTCTACAGAATTCTACAGAATACAACGTCACTCTGCCAGTGGCGGCTACTGCAACAATATCAACAATATCACATTCTTCAACTGAAAATATACTGAAATCTAGAAAACACAGATGCAGAGAACACCCCCCCAAAACGGTAGAGCCCAGCATATTTGACCCTCCGGAAACACAAATGGAAACGGAAAAAATCATATGTACTCGGAGAGCAGAGGAAATCTCACCGAACCAGGAAAACGTAAGGAAAAGAGTATGCGGGACGGAATCATCTGGCTCAACATACACCAAATCACCAAGCTCAGCTAGGGACAGAGGAGAATCGGTAAGCGGCATTCTAAGTCTGGAACAACTCAACCTACCATCCGGCTCATCATCACCGCCAATGTTTCAAACATCTGCCTACATGCCAGCAAATTTAGTCAGCTTTGCAGAAGTAGCAAGAAACCCAGCACTGCATCCACAGGTACGACAGAGGAGCTTGGCCACCCCCAGCACCATTCCCCCTCCCCCTTTTCATGTAATCAAGATGACCAACACAGACCTGGAAAAATCAAATCCCAGAGCCCTATACAGAATCATCTCCACTTTTACCCCGGACCTAAACAAATATCAACTGGAAATACAACCTACTAGAGATGGCATCAACCTGAAAACATCGCAACCATTTTACCACCACCTAGTCAACGCAATAGGATTACAACAGTTTGGGTCCCGAACACGGGCAACTAATCTGACAAACATTCAGCCTTCCCGGCAATACACCCCCCCTTGCCGCCCGACACCGATCCTTTCAGTAGTGGCATATGGAGTCGACAGGGAGTACACTGACGAAGAGATCACACAACAACTCCAGCTCCAAAGACATAAGATTTTCCGAACAATCCGTATCCGGACGCAGCAGGCCCAACTTCTCTGGTCCGAATACCCAGCCGGTACACAAGGACACTGGACCTTCTCCTGAGGGACGGCGCAATCATCTATGCCCGCCGACACCGAGTAGAGCCATCACGATCATCAGCCCCACAGAGGATGCGCTGTGAGAAATGCAACCGATACGATCATGCCCCAGGAGCGCCTTGTATTCAACAACAGGTATGTGGCATTTGTAGCCAGGACCACCCTACCATCCAGTGCACAAATCGGTCAGACCCTAAATCTATTAACTGTTCCTTACCACACCCGGGCTTCAGCTACAAATGCAAGAACCGCCCTGCACCTTATCCAACAGAACCGGAACGGTCATACCAGTTATATCTCAGGATCTCCCTACCCCGGCCCCATCATCTGTCCTACCTTCACCCAGTACAGAAAACATAATCAGATTCATTACAATGGTTATCCAGAACTGTATGCCCTTTCATCGACCTCTGATTACCCAACAGGTCCAGATGGCTGCCCGATTGGTGTTTAACACTCACCTAGATATCGCATATGCGGGAAACCGTATGCATTTTGCTTTCTTTCCACTATCGGGACTTTCTCTTCAAACATAGTTAAATGGCACTAAAAGTATACTTTTCTAACATCAGATCGGTCAAATCCAATCGGGCACCACTGGATCTCTTCCTCCAAACGCACTCCCCTGATGTTATTACTAAATGAGACCTTCTTACAATCAACACAACATCTAAGTATACCTCCGTATACCCTACACAGGGCTGACAGGCCTCACGATGCAGGCTATGGAGGGGTAGCAATCGGAGTCCACCGTGGCCTCACCACCAAAAGATATTACTACAACTTCACAAATCACTTCACAGAATATCTAATTGTTGAAATTTTTGCTCCCTCCAAAACTCTGACGGTTGCTACAATGTATCTACCACCCCGATCCCCCCCTCCAATAGACTTCTTATGATTTTTGGATAGTACGTTTAACAATTATCTATTCATTGCAGATATAAACATAAACTCATATACGGTAGGAGAAAATCAAGAATTTCAGAATCTCACACAAACCATCGGGGAGTGCAAATCCCCTTCCCCGCTCATACCCGACCAATATCCAACTCTACACCCGATGTGATACTGATATCCCCAACACTTAGTCCAAACATACAAGTCCAACTCCATTCCTCCATCGGCAGCGATCATCTCCCAGCTCTGATCAAAATCCCAAACATATTTCATCGAAATTCAGCCCCATCTCGCCCTCCTACCACAAAACGCTTCACCCAAGCTAACTGGACCCGATATCGAACAACAATAAAGTCAAAACTCAAAAACCCTACAATTCCTACCTCCATCCCAAATCTACTATCACTAATTTCGGAAATTGAACAAGCTATTATTAACGCTGATCGCAAACATATACCCCGTCACTCTTTCCATCCCACCAAACCTCCAATACCCCCTAAAGCTCTAATGTTATTAAAACTAGCCCTTGACTTTTATAAAGCTTATTGCAGAAACCGGGAACCCGCCCTACTCCACCAACATCGCCTACATCTTAGACATGCAAAATCATATATAAAAGCAATCAAGAAACAATATTGGAACCAAGCTTGTAACCAAATCTCCCGAACATTAGAACCATCTAAATTCTGGAAAACATTTCAAAGCCTAACTAAAACAAAAACCTCTGCCCCCACCTACCCAATACGAACTCCTCAAACAGTACCTACTAGTGACCTAGAAAAAGCAAATATTTTCGCCTCTCATCTTAACTCAGTTTTCTCCCCCGCTCCTAACCCTAAATGTATACACCCAGAGACCAGCCTTGTTCATAGACTGAACGATCCTAAAGCCACAGCAGACCTGCAACCCTCTTTCACCCATCTACCTCAAATTGATACAAAGCACCCCTTAAACCAACCTATAACTCCCAGAGATACACACATCAAAAAAGTTTTGCATCACCTCGGTTCCCAGATCTCCGGCATATAGACGTTGACTGTGTATATTGTATCCAAGATACAGTCCCTTTGACTGTTCATAGATGTCACTAAAACTGCTCAAAGATGTAAACAACCATGCATGAGCAGGGCCTATTAGACGGAGGGGGTACGACAGCCGATCAGTTCCAGTCATTCCACCAGGACGAAGGTACGCTGCTCATGTTGTCTGTAGTTCTACCATGCCTAGAAGGTCAATACCGCAGTTCGATCGCGTCCGCATTGTTACTTTGTGTCAAGAAGGGCTCTCAACAAGGGAAGTTTCCAGGCGTCTCAGAGTGAACCAAAGCGATGTTGTTCGGACATGGAGGAGGTACAGAGATACAGGAACTGTCGATGACAGGCCTCGCTCAGGCCGCCCAAGGGCTACTACTGTAGTGGATGACCGCTACTTACGGATTGCCGCTCGGAGGAACCCTGACAGCAATGCCACCATGTTGAATAATGCGTTTCGTTCAGCCACAGGACGTCGTGTTTCAACTCAAACTGTGCGCAATAGGCTGCATGATGCGCAACTTCACTCCCGACGTCCATGGCGAGGTCCAGCTTTGCAACCCCGACACCATGCAGCGCGGTACAGATGGGCCCAACAACATGCTGAATGGACCCCACGGAATTGGCATCACGTTCTCTTCACCGATGAGTGTCGCATATGCCTTCAACCAGACAATCGTCGGAGACGTGTTTGGAGGCACCCTGGTCAGGCTGAACGTCTTAGACACACTGTCCAGCGAGTGCAGCAAGGTGGTGGTTCCCTGATGTTTTGGGGTGGCATTATGTGGGGCCGACGTACGCCACTGGTGGTCATGGAAGGCTCCGAAACGGCTTTACGATACCTGAATGACATCCTCCGACCCATAGTGCAACCATATCGGCAGAATATTGGAGAGGCATTTGTCTTCATGGACGACAATTCTCGACCTCATCGTGCACATCTTGTGAATGCGTTCCTTCAAGATAACGACATCGCTCGACTACAGTGGCCAGCATGTTCGCCAGACATGAACCCTATCGAACATGCCTGGGATATGTTGAAAAGGGCTGTTTATGGACGTCTTGACCCACCAACCACTCTGAGAGATTTACGCCGAATTGTCGTTGAGGAGTGGGACAATTTGGACCAACAGTGTCTTGATGAACTTGTGGATAGTATGCCACGGCGAATACAGGCATGCATCAATGCAAGAGGACGTGCTACTGGGTATTAGAGGTAGTGGTGTGTACTGCAATCTGGACCACAAATGCTGAAAGTCTAGCTGTATGATGGTACAACATGCAATGTGTGGGTCTCATGAGCAATAAAACGAGCTGAAATGTTGTTTGTGTTGATCTCTATTCCCTTTGTATTTAACGGTTCCGGAACTCTTGGAACCGAGGTGATGCAAAACTTTTTTTGATGTGTGTATATCCAACGTACTCCATAATAGGAAAAACACAGCACCAGGAGCAGATACTATCACATATCGACTCATCAAAGAAGCACCACCCGTTCTACTTCAGCTGCTCTGCTTAGTATATAACACAATACTCTATACAGGATATTACCCTCACCATTGGTGCAGTGCTGTAATCTTACTTTTCTTAAAACCACAAAAAGCCCCTTCTGACCCAAACTCGTATCGACCAATTAGTCTCATACCCATCGTATCAAAGATATTCGAACTCGTCCTATCTAAACGTATCCGAGCATATCTGGAAACACCACATCTCTTCCCGGAATCTCAAGCTGGCTTCCGAGCAAATCGTTCCACGCAGGACCACTTATTTCACATCACATCCACCCTTGATGCATACGTTAAACCAAAACACACAGCCGCCCTTCTATGTCTAGACGTACAAAAAGCCTTCGACAAAGTATATTTACCCATCTTAATGTATAAACTCCGGCACTTTCCTCTACCACTCTCTATCATCCGTCTCGTATATGCTTTTCTACACAGACGTACAGCATCTGTCAAGATTCGTACCGCTATATCTCACTCCTTTTCCCTCAGAGCAGGTGTGCCCCAGGGATCACCGCTCTCTCCATTACTCTATATCCTATTCACGGCTGATATCCCCCATCCAGAACCGCCCTTAAAACTATATACATTTGCCGATGATCTAGCTATTCTAGCACTAGCTCCAACGACCACCACACTAACCCGTTTAATGCAACAATACATAAACTCGCTAGAAACATGGCTCAACATATCACATATAACAGTAAATCCACAGAAAACACAACTCATAATCTTCCGCCAAAAACCCCGAATCTCTCGACCACAAAATAAAGTACACTTAACCCTTCACCAAGTCACGATACAAGAAACTAACACCCTGACATACCTCGGCATAAAGTTTCAAAACAACACTCAATGGAACCATCACATCACAACCCAATATCGCAGAGCCTATCATCGTCTCATAGCCACCCGCTCCCTCACAGGCCATACATGGGGACTAAAACCTCCCCATGTTATTAATATAGGCCTATACAAAATATTCATCCGCCCAGTAATCCTTTACGCTACTCTAGCATGGCTTGCTGCCAAACCCCTCCTATACTTTAACCTTCTAAAGCTGGATCGCCATGCAATTAGAATCGCATACCATTTACCATACGACACCCCATCAGCTGACTTTGCCCAATATTCCCCATTTCTTTCAAAATTAACCACTATATATAAACAAGCCTACAATATTTAAAAAAAGGCACAGCAAATAAATCACCCTTTCTTTTAGGAAGCCTTATACACCTCTCCACTGGCCCAAGATCTAATCAATGACAATCGCACACCAAACAACGCCCATCTCTTTCCTCCACCAATCCCCTAATGCCATAGATACTCATAGCCTCCTTCCTCTCTAATAACACCTCACCACTAGAGAGATTAAAAAGAATGAAAGTACCGGTAATCATTAATTAGAGCACAAAGGATATGAGGTGGTATGGTTTTGGCTCGCCACATGCAGCGACAAATCACCTTGACAGCACCAAGTTTTAAAATGGTGGCATTTCTCACAAAATGCTAGTGATAACAAAGCTCCCCCCCCCCCAGTGAAATCTTTTACCATCTTAGTGCCCATACAATACAGTGTACAGTGAAGATTAACAGTGCAGTATAGTGCAAAACAAATCAGTGAAAAATAACAATAATTAAAATAATATAATGAAACGGCAAAACAAATAAGACTCAAAAACAAGAACAATAATGACATAACAACAATAATAATATAATATTAATAATATCGTATGGCCTCGGGTGCCTGGCGCAAGCTTTGTTAATTGACACCCAGAGGGTAGCTTGCATGTCGAATTTCGTCGTTCCTTTGAACGCTATGACAATCAAGGATGTTAGATATCTAAACTCCTTGACACTACAGCGCTTTCAAGTAGAGAATGGAGGAACTTTGTGTTGGCGGAAAATCCCGAGATTAATTTTGCCATTGAACACGGCCTACTGAATTAAAATGGGTTCTTTAACATGCCAACAAAGTATGACATGAGTATCGTGATTTTTGTCGCCTTCAAAAATCACTTACCATGGCCAGGGGCGAACCTGCAATCTTGGGGTTGGTATTCCGACACTATAACCACTCACCCACCGTGGCAAGCTATAACAACAATAAAATGTAATTTCTCATAGCAATTGCAATTTAAACAATGTATAAAGTGTAAGAAAATGTTATTTTGCCCACATATTAATGTATGATATTTTAAATGTATTGTACCCTTCCCAAGGTCCTCTAGGATGCTGAATCTTATCTCGGGCGTGGCTCGTTCGGTGGCTAATTAATACTTTACATCCTAGGAATTTCGAAATTTGGATCATGGGAACTTAAAACTATAAATCATATGCCAGGGGAACAAGGAAACAAAATTTATTCTCAGAAGTACTACAAAACGAAAAAAAACCAATCCCCAAATAAACAACCCAAAACCAACGTAGAACCACAACAAAATAAACTGCGTCATCACTATCCTTCTCTGCCATAAAGTCCACAGAGATGGTACGACCAGGGTACTTTAATCTAATTAATTCGGGCAAAGCCTCAGCTTCCCCTGACCAAACACTGCAGGATCATGGAACTCAAAATAAAACACAAGTCCAAATAAAATAAAATCAAAATCAAAGTGGCGCGCTCTCACCCCAGGTGAGTTCAAAATGCAACATCAAAAGATTAAATTAATGCCACAAGAATTGAATCATTACGTTAATCAGATCAGAACACTATACCCTCCAACGGAGCATCAAATCAATTAAATTTTACAAGCTGGAATCTCATTTTAACGCTCTCTATTTGGAAAAGTGAATCGTACAGACGAGATCGTTCCGTTTGGCAAACAGACCTCCCTTCACGACCTCCGTTAGGGTCGTGTACGGTCTGCATGCAGTGCGGCCACACAAACACTACATTAAGATACAACGTGCCTACCTCATTCACATACAACTGTTCCCGTGTGAAACATTTATCAAGACATCAATTATAATCGACTAGCGGCCACCCAGAGGATACAAAATCTGATACACTAGTAACGTGGGTCCACAATAAAATCAAAAGCACAACAAACCGAAATCCCAGAATCAATAACAACAAAATATATAAACAAACCAGCCATTTAACTTTTACCAAATAACCTCGGACAGACTCAATGCCAAGAAAAAGCACCCCGCAGCGAGGAGTGGCTACCTGCTTTCACTACAACCACAGCTGACGTGTACTGACTGAAGCACGTGCTCAATATGGCTCAATTCAACAAGCCTCGCAGAATCATCACTTAGCACGCTGCCTGCGGGCGCAGACCGACCCCAGCATCACGGCAGTGATTTTACCTCGTGGGAATTACCTCGTCCACGGAATTATCAAAATACTTACGTGGGTTTGAACATCCACAACTTACCAATATGGGTGGGCACCATCCTCCACCAACTCAACCAAATACACGTGGGCACAGCATCCACGACTTACCGATATGCATTAGTACTGTACCCGTTCGTCCTGGGGATGCGATGACCCATCTGCTATAACATCGCATTCCTGGAGTTCCAGGACAGAGCGGAGTTAAATGAACCTCTAGTCAAATAAGGAATGTGTCGGAAATTCAGCTGAGTTATCGAAAAAGCAGTGGGTATCACGAGACAAAATATCTCTAGGGTCGTTACGGGCTTAAGTTTAATAGAAATAATACAAATATAAATGGGCGCCATCAACTGAATTCCTAGCAAACCACTTCCTTTCCGGATAAGCCTTACTCAAAACAAGGAAAGAAAAGGGAACATCACACCATCATCAGATCACAACTAAGATAAAAACAAATTTAATTTACTTTGATAGTCAGACAGACATTTTAAATATAACTCCTACCTGAGAGTATGGTCGAATGCCAACGTTAAATTGTCATTGTCCAAAATCGAACCATCTCTTTTCTAATCCAAAATTAATTCAACCACATAACAAGAAAAATCTCTAAAGTTCTCTTGGGTTCTCAGGATCACTGTAGCACTATGTCTTTCGTCACTGACATTTGTGAAACCTGAGACCTAATTTCTCTTTAATTTAACATCATCAATGTGGATTTGAAAAAGGTTAATAATCTGTCTAAACATACACATATTATAATCACATATATTAAACATCAAGTATTTTATGGCTTGCATGGCATAATTTAACTGTTGAACATGTTAGTCAAATGCTCCTAAACATTGAATAATTAATTTACACTATTTACATTGTCATTCATAATCACTTATCTGTGAATTACAGAAAATCATGGCTCATTGGTCATCGTTATCGTCATCATCAAAATTAAATATTTCTCACATTAATTCTCACTTCAATATTCTACATATTCCTGTCAGAATCATTAATTCATCACCATTACATCATTTAAATCTTCAACTCAAGTTGCAATTCCTTCAAATTATATCTCAATCAAATTTATTTAATTCCATATAAATTCATTAATCATCAGCTTCTTTAATTAATTATCACCTTCTAATTCAGTTATTCATCATTATTACAATCGTCTATTAATTTATTTCAATCAGTTTATTTATTCAATCTTTAATTCATCCATCTATTTAATTCATTGATTTATTCCAAAATTTAATTTATCAAATTATTTAAATTTCAATCTTCTGGTTATTTAGATTTTCATTATTTCATCTAGTCATTCTGATTTTTATTTCATTAGGTCAGATCGTTAATATGCTTAAATCTCAGATTATTATTTCGTTAATTATTATTTTCAGAAAATCTTGTATTATCAACTTCATTTATTTGTTTAATTTCCTAACAAATTGTTTAATAATGTTTATAGAACGTTGTCTTACAGTTTTACCACTTCCAAGTTATATCTCGTATTTAATTATCATGCCAAAAAATATTATTGCCTCCACGACATCACGTTGGATCTAACTATCCACAACGACATTACATTTCCTCAATACTTCAAATATCACATTTGAATACAACAATTACTCCACAAAACTCCATAAATATTCAGCACATACAGCATGAATCTCAACAAATACGCTAGACTGGGTACGACGACCTCATGTCTGCTTCAAAATACATTATCAACGTTGCTACTATCACTTAGCAACTTCCACAAAATGCCTACCACAAACTCCACTTAACCATGTTGCATGATCTACAAAAAATATATAACTGGCTTCAAATTATCAACGCACACAATCTCCAATAACTGTAATTACTCTGATCACATCTAGACAACTTCTTAAACAATTGGAAAAATATTATTATCTCAGTAATTTAAGATCTGCTTTCAAATAGCATAAATTCTTTTACAATTCTTAACTCACATCACAGAAAAAACACCAATGTGCTATCATCTCTCATATCAAAATCTGCAATACTGATCTGCCTTATAATAATTCTGACCATTAATGATTAATCTTACAAGATTCAATTACTTTAAATCCTTCTCAAAGGTATCAAACACAATTATAAAACTCATCAAAAGCATCAGCTATAACAGCTGTTAAACTGAAATTACTCTCAAAAGAGTATAGCAACAAAATATTGGATTGGCAAGCAAGAATTACTAAATGCAATCCTGCTGACATTTATCGTTACTTTATTTAACAAAATTTCGACTGATATGTGACTAGTAGTTCCTTGTTTGATTCACTTACAATCTCGTGTACACTCGGATGATAAAAATGAGTCCCTCAATGGCGAGTAAGATGTGTAACCACCGTACAGTCGTATAAATACGAAAGACCTCGCCCCGTCGACTTGGATGATAGTGCCCTGAACGATGGGTAAGATGAGTACCACCATACAATCGTATAAATACGAAAGACCCCATCTCGTAGGCTATATGAGTGAATGTACCAGATAGGAATCAACAAGTCTCTAGTTGTCATATAAAAGCGATGTTCATTCACTAAAGTGAATAACTTCTTAATATCTCCAAACAATCCAATGGAAAAAATCCCTACTGATGAATAATACACACTCGCTAGTATGCAATGAACTGACGAAGTAATTTTAGATAATCAATTGCAGATCACGAGTTCGAAATACTCGTTACACAAAAAAAACTATTCATGAAAAATATCCTAGCTGGAAAAATGTCTAAAAGACCAAACATCTGCTTAATAAAGCCAATCAATGGTGAGAATTTCGTATAATGATGCCTGCCATATCATATGGTCACTCCATATTCTAGCAAATTCGAAGTATATAAAGTCAAACCATGTCTTAATAATCGTATCACTCCTATTAGAAAAATATACATGTGTGCCCAGTATTCATGAAAATAATCGTATCAGGTAGTTATGACTCTTACAGTACCTTTTATAATCAGCTGTAATTAAATTTCCAAGATCGTCGATTTTCCCTACATAATGAATTTCTCGAAAGATCGGCGTGAATAGCATTCCATCCATGAAATGACGATTGCCTTCGAAATCCCAAGTGAATCAGCTGGTGGACCTCCTCTCGTCAGGAATCGAATCCATCGCTCTGCGGTGCCATCTTGTCTCTATCTGCGTCTACTCTGACATGTTGAACTTCGGATTACCCATAGCGGATATTGTCCAACTCCTCTCGAAAAAGTTCATGGAAACAGCGGACCCCCTATTCCACTTCTAAGTTGCGCCACTGTCCCATTAAATGTTCAGTTTGAGTATTGAAAGACCAATCTCTAATAACTGCTAAGTCTCACTTTCGTAAAATAAAATTTTACATGAGAGTGTCCACGTTTATTAAACACCCTGTAGTTGTCTGTATTTGGTAATCCATGAAACTGCATAAGAAATACATTTCATTAATGCACGATCTAATGTTCATCAGTGCCTATGCTAACAACATTCCGCTTGCTTGAAATTGTTAAAGTAACTTTGAATGCGTTATAGAAAAGCATAGTCATAAAGTTATTCATAAAAGCTGTGTTCAAACTGCGTTGAAATGTAGCTTGTAATAAAGTCTCCAACTACTTGCAGTGCTGTTCTAACATATCCCGGCCGTCTGTGATTGCTTCCTCGGCAAGTCCCCCTGGATCAACGACCTGCTTGGCGTTCGCTGCTCGGCGATGCTGAAACTGTCGCCAACACTCTGCCGTGACAGTTTCGGTATGCTACGCGACCTTCACCGTGCGTCTGGCTAGCGCTATAGAGCTCGACCCTACTTGCTCGACTGACAGAGCTCCACTGAATGTGCTGGCACTGTCTTCACTCTTATCTGCCTGGCGCAGACACGTGGTGTTGTCCCCCACCACTGTGCTCTCGCGTCACGACCATAGTCTCGAACCCACATCATCTCGGCTATTCCGTTATAAAATAACTTAAGGGTTATCTGACTTCCTTAGAATTATTTCCACATATAATGCATGTTATATATCCTCTTCTAAGATGTTTAATTACCATATTCCATACATATCTTAATAAAGCTTCACATCTCTATTCATAATTCCATCTTCTTACAGATGTCAGTGCCTCCTTGATCCTAGACCTCCTACGTCATCTTGACATTCTTCTTGACTCGATCGGTGCGCTATCTTTTCCTAACTCTTCCCAAAACCTCAACTACGGCTTAATGTCTGCTGGCGTAGCCGATAGCCTAAACTAGGTATCGGGTACATCTCTCCCGTACATCTCCTTTTTTTAAATCAGGATTGAGAAAAAAAAATACACTCTCAGGCATTCTATATATAATACATGTACACGATAGCTCTACAATTCCCTTACTCAGCATGATGGTTCTTTCTGACTCTCAATAATGATGATTGACTTCCAATGATTAGCATCTTGATTCCGTGTTATTCTGACGTTTATTTCTTCCTTCGCCACTCGTGCTCGCTCGATTGACATCTCTCACTGTCTCTTCGGGTGGTGCACTAGGCTGTCTATCTTCTTGCCTCGACCTCTCATGTCCACGATTATCTCGTCTGTCGTTAGGATCGTTTCTTCGGCCATCCTGCCTGTCGTTCCCATTATACTGTTGACCTTGGCTCCAATTACTTCTGCCCCGATATCTATTGTTATATCGATTCCTGTCTTGATATCTGGAATTCTGGTTATAATTTCTATATCGGCTATCTCTTGCTTCTTGATCGTATGGCCTCTCATATGGTCCTCTATATCGATCATTTCCTCGAACGTTACGGATGTTTCCTCGATTCCCTTCGTTCCGTCGGTTTTCCCAGGAATCTCTTCTGTCCGTTTGAGCTGCATTGTCTACGACTACCGCATTCACTTCTTGCGTGTTTCTATTGTCGTTTCTGGTATTTCTAGGCGTAACTTGTGCGCTTGTATAGTCCAATCGCCGTAAAATGTCGTCATAATGCTCAAGTGTATTGGCTCCCGACGCTATTAGTGATCGCTGTACCTCAATCGGTAACTGTCTCGCTATAGCTTGCAAAAGCTCTTCTTCTGGCAATGGAGGAATCAGAAACTGTAATTTAGCCAGCTGTGACGTGAAATAGTTGGCATAATGCGTCGGATGTGACGTAGAATTGCGCTTTGAGTACATTTCCGCTCTTACGTTAAGTTGATCCTCGGCACTCCAAAATCTCCTCAAGAAAGCTATGGCAAATTGCTCCATGTTCGCAAAATTGCTTCTGAACGCTCTAAACCAAGTAAGCGCAGACCCATCTAAGGCGCGTTCGACTATCCTTAGCTCTCTATCTTTGGCTACCCTATGTTCCGCCATGTAGTCTCGAATATCTCGCAGAAATTCGACTGGTGTGACTCCTGTATTTCCCGAAAACTTTCTCGGCTTGTCATCCAGATTTCTAATAATGGTGACTGGACCTGAGTATCGTTCGCTTGGACCCAACGTACTCCTATTCGAACTTGGATTATCCTGAGGGGTTGAACTGGCCCTTTCGAATGTCACGTTCGGTTGCATTTGACGGTCTTCTCCCATGCTAGCTTCTTGATTACTCATACTGCGGTCTATCGCTGTCTGATTTATCAATGTTTCCCCTGATGTTATATTCTGACTGGTGAAACTGTTAACCATGGATTCTAGTTTAGTTATCCTGTCTTCTGCTAATTTATCCACAGTCTTGACCCGCGTCTTCAACTCATCTAGCGACGTAACATCCTGCGTTTTGTTACTCTCGTCTAAATCGTTTTTTAACTTGTCAATTTTGCCTTCGCACGTGTTCTTTACTGACGCGACTTGTTCCTTTAACAGATCAACATCTGTTCTAAATAGAGTTGAATCTATCTTTATCGCTTCCTTGTTCTCCGTAAACCTCGCTTCTAAGTTTGCCATACCTGTGATTAATTTTTCATCTAACCCTTCACGTTTCTCTTTTGCTTCGGCATCGACCTCACTATACCGTTCTTCCACAATTGCACCGACTCTATTTTTGAATAAAGCTAAGTTTTCATTAACCTTTTGCTCTATATCGTCGTCTATCTTCCTAATATCTTTCTGCAATTGATTTTCTAATGATTTTAAATTAGAATTAACCTCTCCTAAGACTTCCTCTTTAATGGTCCCAATTACTGTCTTTAAATCTTTAATCTCATTACCTAGATTCATTTCTAGACCTTTAATTTTAGTCTCGAAAGATACTTCGGTAGACCACTCTTGAATTTTGCCTACATCTGCCACCAAACCATCGATGTCGAATCTCAACTTCGATACATCTGATTTAATGTCTTTCTGTATGGACATAACGTCTGTTCTTAAAGTAAAAATATTTTCTTCTCCTCTACTTTCTAATTCAATAATATTTTTTCTTAATATTTGAACATTTTCCTCTCCTTTCATGTTTACTGCAATTATGTCTAATTGTAAAGTCTTCAGCATTTCATTATTCTTTAAAGTTAAGCTATTCTCTAATCTAGTTAACTTGTTTTCTAATTCAGTGTTAGTTTCTTCACTACGAGCTTGTAATTTCTCTTCCAATGATTTAAAGTTATCCTCACTATTTGATTGTAATTTTTCTTCCAATGACTTAAAATTGTCTTCACTATTTGACTGTAGTTTTTCTTCCAATGACTTAAAATTGTCTTTCAAGTTGACTTCAGTATTTGATTGTAGCCTAGTCTCTAATAACATCAACTCATCTTTGCTATTTGAATGTAATAATTTTAAATTTTCTTCAGTACTAGTCTGTAGCCTAGTCTCTAATGATTGCACATTTTCTGTACATCTAGCTTCTAATCTAGCTTCTGAATTATTAATTTGTTCTTTAACTTCCGTTTCCATCTTAGAAATAGTTTCTGCAATACCAGACATACCCGTCTGTAACTCTCCTAACACCTTAGCTAAATCTTCCGGCAACATAATTATATTTTCAATATACGTTTTATATAGAGACGTTAGACAACAACACATCACAATGTCTCAATTCCTGCATTCACTTGGGTATAGGAAAAATGTCTTATAACTAACATGATATTACTAATACGATTAACATGAACACTGGATTGGGCACACAAGTACATTGTCTGACTAAGTTTAATAAATTTTGTAACACACTTAAATGAACTTGAGATCAATCTCTCAGTAATCTAAATCTGATGTGATTCCATAGAATAAACAAAATCGAAGCCCCACTAGTTGGATAAAGCCAATTCTCCCTCCCTCTCTCTGTACCCGTTCGTCCTGGGGATGCGATGACCCATCTGCTATAACATCGCATTCCTGGAGTTCCAGGACAGAGCGGAGTTAAATGAACCTCTAGTCAAATAAGGAATGTGTCGGAAATTCAGCTGAGTTATCGAAAAAGCAGTGGGTATCACGAGACAAAATATCTCTAGGGTCGTTACGGGCTTAAGTTTAATAGAAATAATACAAATATAAATGGGCGCCATCAACTGAATTCCTAGCAAACCACTTCCTTTCCGGATAAGCCTTACTCAAAACAAGGAAAGAAAAGGGAACATCACACCATCATCAGATCACAACTAAGATAAAAACAAATTTATTTTACTTTGATAGTCAGACAGACATTTTAAATATAACTCCTACCTGAGAGTATGGTCGAATGCCAACGTTAAATTGTCATTGTCCAAAATCGAACCATCTCTTTTCTAATCCAAAATTATTTCATCCACATAACAAGAAAAATCTCTAAAGTTCTCTTGGGTTCTCAGGATCACTGTAGCACTATGTCTTTCGTCACTGACATTTGTGAAACCTGAGACCTAATTTCTCTTTAATTTAACATCATCAATGTGGATTTGAAAAAGGTTATTAATCTGTCTAAACATACACATATTATAATCACATATATTAAACATCAAGTATTTTATGGCTTGCATGGCATAATTTAACTGTTGAACATGTTAGTCAAATGCTCCTAAACATTGAATAATTAATTTACACTATTTACATTGTCATACATAATCACTTATCTGTGAATTACAGAAAATCATGGCTCATTGGTCATCGTTATCGTCATCATCAAAATTAAATATTTCTCACATTAATTCTCACTTCAAAATTCTACATATTCCTGTCAGAATCATTAATTCATCACCATTACATCGTTTAAATCTTCAACTCAAGTTGCAATTCCTTCAAATTATATCTCAATCAAATTTATTTAATTCCATATAAATTCATTAATCATCAGCTTCTTTAATTAATTATCACCTTCTAATTCAGTTATTCATCATTATTACAATCGTCTATTAATTTATTTCAATCAGTTTATTTATTCAATCTTTAATTCATCCATCTATTTAATTCATTGATTTATTCCAAAATTTAATTTATCAAATTATTTAAATTTCAATCTTCTGGTTATTTAGATTTTCATTATTTCATCTAGTCATTCTGATTTTTATTTCATTAGGTCAGATCGTTAATATGCTTAAATCTCAGATTATTATTTCGTTAATTATTATTTTCAGAAAATCTTGTATTATCAACTTCATTTATTTGTTTAATTTCCTAACAAATTGTTTAATAAGGTTTATAGAACGTTGTCTTACAGTTTTACCACTTCCAAGTTATATCTCGTATTTAATTATCATGCCAAAAAATATTATTGCCTCCACGACATCACGTTGGATCTAACTATCCACAACGACATTACATTTCCTCAATACTTCAAATATCACATTTGAATACAACAATTACTCCACAAAACTCCATAAATATTCAGCACATACAGCATGAATCTCAACAAATACGCTAGACTGGGTACGACGACCTCATGTCTGCTTCAAAATACATTATCAACGTTGCTACTATCACTTAGCAACTTCCACAAAATGCCTACCACAAACTCCACTTAACCATGTTGCATGATCTACAAAAAATATATAACTGGCTTCAAATTATCAACGCACACAATCTCCAATAACTGTAATTACTCTGATCACATCTAGACAACTTCTTAAACAATTGGAAAAATATTATTATCTCAGTAATTTAAGATCTGCTTTCAAATAGCATAAATTCTTTTACAATTCTTAACTCACATCACAGAAAAAACACCAATGTGCTATCATCTCTCATATCAAAATCTGCAATACTGATCTGCCTTAAAATAATTCTGACCATTAATGATTAATCTTACAAGATTCAATTACTTTAAATCCTTCTCAAAGGTATCAAACACAATTATAAAACTCATCAAAAGCATCAGCTATAACAGCTGTTAAACTGAAATTACTCTCAAAAGAGTATAGCAACAAAATATTGGATTGGCAAACAAGAATTACTAAATGCAATCCTGCTGACATTTATCGTTACTTTATTTAACAAAATTTCGACTGATATGTGACTAGTAGTTCCTTGTTTGATTCACTTACAATCTCGTGTACACTCTGATGATAAAAATGAGTCCCTCAATGGCGAGTAAGATGTGTAACCACCGTACAGTCGTATAAATACGAAAGACCTCGCCCCTTCGACTTGGATGATAGTGCCCTGAACGATGGGTAAGATGAGTACCACCATACAATCGTATAAATACGAAAGACCCCATCTCGTAGGCTATATGAGTGAATGTACCAGATAGGAATCAACAAGTCTCTAGTTGTCATATAAAAGCGATGTTCATTCACTAAAGTGAATAACTTCTTAATATCTCCAAACAATCCAATGGAAAAAATCCCTACTGATGAATAATACACACTCGCTAGTATGCAATGAACTGACGAAGTAATTTTAGATAATCAATTGCAGATCACGAGTTCGAAATACTCGTTACACAAAAAAAACTATTCATGAAAAATATCCTAGCTGGAAAAATGTCTAAAAGACCAAACATCTGCTTAATAAAGTCAATCAATGGTGAGAATTTCGTATAATGATGCCTGCCATATCATATGGTCACTCCATATTCTAGCAAATTCGAAGTATATAAAGTCAAACCATGTCTTAATAATCGTATCACTCCTATTAGAAAAATATACATGTGTGCCCAGTATTCATGAAAATAATCGTATCAGGTAGTTATGACTCTTACAGTACCTTTTATAATCAGCTGTAATTAAATTTCCAAGATCGTCGATTTTCCCTACATAATGAATTTCTCGAAAGATCGGCGTGAATAGCATTCCATCCATGAAATGACGATTGCCTTCGAAATCCCAAGTGAATCAGCTGGTGGACCTCCTCTCGTCAGGAATCGAATCCATCGCTCTGCGGTGCCATCTTGTCTCTATCTGCGTCTACTCTGACATGCTGAACTTCGGATTACCCATAGCGGATATTGTCCAACACCTCTCGAAAATGTTCATGGAAACAGCGGACCCCCTATTCCACTTCTAAGTTGCGCCACTGTCCCATTAAATGTTCAGTTTGAGTATTGAAAGACCAATCTCTAATAACTGCTAAGTCTCACTTTCGTAAAATAAAATTTTACATGAGAGTGTCCAAGTTTATTAAACACCCTGTAGTTGTCTGTATTTGGTAATCCATGAAACTGCATAAGAAATAAATTTCATTAATGCACGATCTAATGTTCATCAGTGCCTATGCTAACAACATTCCGCTTGCTTGAAATTGTTAAAGTAACTTTGAATGCGTTATAGAAAAGCATAGTCATAAAGTTATTCATAAAAGCTGTGTTCAAACTGCGTTGAAATGTAGCTTGTAATAAAGTCTCCAACTACTTGCAGTGCTGTTCTAACATATCCCGGCCGTCTGTGATTGCTTCCTCGGCAAGTCCCCCTGGATCAACGACCGGCTTGGCGTTCGCTGCTCGGCGATGCTGAAACTGTCGCCTACACTCTGCCGTGACAGTTTCGGTATGCTACGCGACCTTCACCGTGCGTCTGGCTAGCGCTATAGAGCTCGACCCTACTTGCTCGACTGACAGAGCTCCACTGAATGTGCTGGCACTGTCTTCACTCTTATCTGCCTGGCGCAGACACGTGGTGTTGTCCCCCACCACTGTGCTCTCGCGTCACGATCATAGTCTCGAACCCACATCATCTCGGCTATTCCGTTATAAAATAACTTAAGGGTTATCTGACTTCCTTAGAATTATTTCCACATATAATGCATGTTATATATCCTCTTCTAAGATGTTTAATTACCATATTCTATACATATCTTAATAAAGCTTCACATCTCTATTCATAATTCCATCTTCTTACAGATGTCAGTGCCTCCTTGATCCTAGACCTCCTACGTCATCTTGACGTTCTTCTTGACTCGATCGGTGCGCTATCTTTTCCTAACTCTTCCCTAAACCTCAACTACGGCTTAATGTCTGCTGGCGTAGCCGATAGCCTAAACTAGGTATCGGGTACATCTCTCCCGTACATCTCCTTTTTTTAATCAGGATTGAGAAAAAAAATACACTCTCAGGCATTCTATATATAATACATGTACACGATAGCTCTACAATTCCCTTACTCAGCATGATGGTTCTTTCTGACTCTCAATAATGATGATTGACTTCCAATGATTAGCATCTTGATTCCGTGTTATTCTGACGTTTATTTCTTCCTTCGCCACTCGTGCTCGCTCGATTGACATCTCTCACTGTCTCTTCGGGTGGTGCACTAGGCTGTCTATCTTCTTGCCTCGACCTCTCATGTCCACGATTATCTCGTCTGTCGTTAGGATCGTTTCTTCGGCCATCCTGCCTGTCGTTCCCATTATACTGTTGACCTTGGCTCCAATTACTTCTGCCCCGATATCTATTGTTATATCGATTCCTGTCTTGATATCTGGAATTTTGGTTATAATTTCTATATCGGCTATCTCTTGCTTCTTGATCGTATGGCCTCTCATATGGTCCTCTATATCGATCATTTCCTCGAGCGTTACGGATGTTTCCTCGATTCCCTTTGTTCCGTCGGTTTTCCCAGGAATCTCTTCTGTCCGTTTGAGCTGCATTGTCTACGACTACCGCATTCACTTCTTGCGTGTTTCTATTGTCGTTTCTGGTATTTCTAGGCGTAACTTGTGCGCTTGTATAGTCCAATCGCCGTAAAATGTCGTCATAATGCTCAAGTGTATTGGCTCCCGACGCTATTAGTGATCGCTGTACCTCAATCGGTAACTGTCTCGCTATAGCTTGCAAAAGCTCTTCTTCTGGCAATGGAGGAATCAGAAACTGTAATTTAGCCAGCTGTGACGTGAAATAGTTGGCATAATGCGTCGGATGTGACGTAGAATAGCGCTTTGAGTACATTTCCGCTCTTACGTTAAGTTGATCCTCGGCACTCCAAAATCTCCTCAAGAAAGCTATGGCAAATTGCTCCATGTTCGCAAAATTGCTTCTGAACGCTCTAAACCAAGTAAGCGCAGACCCATCTAAGGCGCGTTCGACTATCCTTAGCTCTCTTTCTTTGGCTACCCTATGTTCCGCCAGGTAGTCTCGAATATCTCGCAGAAATTCGACTGGTGTGACTCCTGTATTTCCCGAAAACTTTCTCGGCTTGTCATCCAGATTTCTAATAATGGTGACTGGACCTGAGTATCGTTCGCTTGGACCCAACGTACTCCTATTCGAACTTGGATTATCCTGAGGGGTTGAACTGGCCCTTTCGAATGTCACGTTCGGTTGCATTTGACGGTCTTCTCCCATGCTAGCTTCTTGATTACTCATACTGCGGTCTATCGCTGTCTGATTTATCAATGTTTCCCCTGATGTTATATTCTGACTGGTGAAACTGTTAAACATGGATTCTAGTTTAGTTATCCTGTCTTCTGCTAATTTCTCCACAGTCTTGACCTGCGTCTTCAACTCATCTAGCGACGTAACATCCTGCGTTTTGTTACTCTCGTCTAAATCGTTTTTTAACTGGTCAATTTTGCCTTCGCACGTGTTCTTTACTGACGCGACTTGTTCCTTTAACAGATCAACATCTGTTCTAAATAGAGTTGAATCTATCTTCATCGCTTCCTTGTTCTCCGTAAACCTCGCTTCTAAGTTTGCCATACCTGTGATTAATTTTTCATCTAACCCTTCACGTTTCTCTTTTGCTTCGGCATCGACCTCACTATACCGTTCTTCCACAATTGCACCGACTCTATTTTTGAATAAAGCTAAGTTTTCATTAACCTTTTGCTCTATATCGTCGTCTATCTTCCTAATATCTTTCTGCAATTGATTTTCTAATGATTTTAAATTAGATGATGATGATGATAATTGTTGTTTTAAGGGGCCTAACATCTAGGTTATCGGCGATTTTAAATTAAATTAGAATTAACCTCTCCTAAGACTTCCTCTTTAATGGTCCCAAAAACTGTCTTTAAATCTTTAATCTCATTACCTAGATTCATTTCTAGACCTTTAATTTTAGTCTCGAAAGATACTTCGGTAGACCACTCTTGAATTTTGCCTACATCTGCCACCAAACCATCGATGTCGAATCTCAACTTCGATACATCTGATTTAATGTCTTTCTGTATGGACATAACGTCTGTTCTTAAAGTAAAAATATTTTCTTCTCCTCTACTTTCTAATTCAATAATATTTTTTCTTAATATTTGAACATTTTCCTCTCCTTTCATGTTTACTGCAATTATGTCTAATTGTAAAGTCTTCAGCATTTCATTATTCTTTAAAGTTAAGCTATTCTCTAATCTAGATAACTTGTTTTCTAATTCAGTGTTAGTTTCTTCACTACGAGCTTGTAATTTCTCTTCCAATGATTTAAAGTTATCCTCACTATTTGATTGTAATTTTTCTTCCAATGACTTAAAATTGTCTTCACTATTTGACTGTAGTTTTTCATCCAATGACTTAAAATTGTCTTTCAAGTTGACTTCAGTATTTGATTGTAGCCTAGTCTCTAATAACATCAACTCATCTTTGCTATTTGACTGTAATATTAAATTTTCTTCAGCACTAGTCTGTAGCCTAGTCTCTAATGATTGCACATTTTCTGTACATCTAGCTTCTAATCTAGCTTCTGAATTATTAATTTGTTCTTTAACTTCCGTTTCCATCTTAGAAATAGTTTCTGCAATACCAGACATACCCGTCTGTAACTCTCCTAACACCTTAGCTAAATCTTCCGGCAACATAATTATATTTTCAATATACGTTTTATATAGAGACGTTAGACAACAACACATCACAATGTCTCAATTCCTGCATTCACTTGGGTATAGGAAAAATGTCTTATAACTAACATGATATTACTAATACGATTAACATGAACACTGGATTGGGCACACAAGTACATTGTCTGACTAAGTTTAATAAATTTTGTAACACACTTAAATGAACTTGAGATCAATCTCTCAGTAATCTAAATCTGATGTGATTCCATAGAATAAACAAAATCGAAGCCCCACTAGTTGGATAAAGCCAATTCTCCCTCCCTCTCTCTGTACCCGTTCGTCCTGGGGATGCGATGACCCATCTGCTATAACATCGCATTCCTGGAGTTCCAGGACAGAGCGGAGTTAAATGAACCTCTAGTCAAATAAGGAATGTGTCGGAAATTCAGCTGAGTTATCGAAAAAGCAGTGGGTATCACGAGACAAAATATCTCTAGGGTCGTTACGGGCTTAAGTTTAATAGAAATAATACAAATATAAATGGGCGCCATCAACTGAATTCCTAGCAAACCACTTCCTTTCCGGATAAGCCTTACTCAAAACAAGGAAAGAAAAGGGAACATCACACCATCATCAGATCACAACTAAGATAAAAACAAATTTATTTTACTTTGATAGTCAGACAGACATTTTAAATATAACTCCTACCTGAGAGTATGGTCGAATGCCAACGTTAAATTGTCATTGTCCAAAATCGAACCATCTCTTTTCTAATCCAAAATTAATTCAACCACATAACAAGAAAAATCTCTAAAGTTCTCTTGGGTTCTCAGGATCACTGTAGCACTATGTCTTTCGTCACTGACATTTGTGAAACCTGAGACCTAATTTCTCTTTAATTTAACATCATCAATGTGGATTTGAAAAAGGTTATTAATCTGTCTAAACATACACATATTATAATCACATATATTAAACATCAAGTATTTTATGGCTTGCATGGCATAATTTAACTGTTGAACATGTTAGTCAAATGCTCCTAAACATTGAATAATTAATTTACACTATTTACATTGTCATTCATAATCACTTATCTGTGAATTACAGAAAATCATGGCTCATTGGTCATCGTTATCGTCATCATCAAAATTAAATATTTCTCACATTAATTCTCACTTCAAAATTCTACATATTCCTGTCAGAATCATTAATTCATCACCATTACATCATTTAAATCTTCAACTCAAGTTGCAATTCCTTCAAATTATATCTCAATCAAATTTATTTAATTCCATATAAATTCATTAATCATCAGCTTCTTTAATTAATTATCACCTTCTAATTCAGTTATTCATCATTATTACAATCGTCTATTAATTTATTTCATTCAGTTTATTTATTCAATCTTTAATTCATCCATCTATTTAATTCATTGATTTATTCCAAAATTTAATTTATCAAATTATTTAAATTTCAATCTTCTGGTTATTTAGATTTTCATTATTTCATCTAGTCATTCTGATTTTTATTTCATTAGGTCAGATCGTTAATATGCTTAAATCTCAGATTATTATTTCGTTAATTATTATTTTCAGAAAATCTTGTATTATCAACTTCATTTATTTGTTTAATTTCCTAACAAATTGTTTAAGAATGTTTATAGAACGTTGTCTTACAGTTTTACCACTTCCAAGTTATATCTCGTATTTAATTATCATGCCAAAAAATATTATTGCCTCCACGACATCACGTTGGATCTAACTATCCACAACGACATTACATTTCCTCAATACTTCAAATATCACATTTGAATACAACAATTACTCCACAAAACTCCATAAATATTCAGCACATACAGCATGAATCTCAACAAATACGCTAGACTGGGTACGACGACCTCATGTCTGCTTCAAAATACATTATCAACGTTGCTACTATGACTTGGCAACTTCCACAAAATGCCTACCACAAACTCCACTTAACCATGTTGCATGATCTACAAAAAATATATAACTGGCTTCAAATTATCAACGCACACAATCTCCAATAACTGTAATTACTCTGATCACATCTAGACAACTTCTTAAACAATTGGAAAAATATTATTATCTCAGTAATTTAAGATCTGCTTTCAAATAGCATAAATTCTTTTACAATTCTTAACTCACATCACAGAAAAAACACCAATGTGCTATCATCTCTCATATCAAAATCTGCAATACTGATCTGCCTTAAAATAATTCTGACCATTAATGATTAATCTTACAAGATTCAATTACTTTAAATCCTTCTCAAAGGTATCAAACACAATTATAAAACTCATCAAAAGCATCAGCTATAACAGCTGTTAAACTGAAATTACTCTCAAAAGAGTATAGCAACAAAATATTGGATTGGCAAACAAGAATTACTAAATGCAATCCTGCTGACATTTATCGTTACTTTATTTAACAAAATTTCGACTGATATGTGACTAGTAGTTCCTTGTTTGATTCACTTACAATCTCGTGTACACTCGGATGATAAAAATGAGTCCCTCAATGGCGAGTAAGATGTGTAACCACCGTACAGTCGTATAAATACGAAAGACCTCGCCCCGTCGACTTGGATGATAGTGCCCTGAACGATGGGTAAGATGAGTACCACCATACAATCGTATAAATACGAAAGACCCCATCTCGTAGGCTATATGAGTGAATGTACCAGATAGGAATCAACAAGTCTCTAGTTGTCATATAAAAGCGATGTTCATTCACTAAAGTGAATAACTTCTTAATATCTCCAAACAATCCAATGGAAAAAAAATCCCTACTGATGAATAATACACACTCGCTAGTATGCAATGAACTGACGAAGTAATTTTAGATAATCAATTGCAGATCACGAGTTCGAAATACTCGTTACACAAAAAAAACTATTCATGAAAAATATCCTAGCTGGAAAAATGTCTAAAAGACCAAACATCTGCTTAATAAAGCCATTCAATGGTGAGAATTTCGTATAATGATGCCTGCCATATCATATGGTCACTCCATATTCTAGCAAATTCGAGGTATATAAAGTTAACCATGTCTTAATAATCGTATCACTCCTATTAGAAAAATATACATGTGTGCCCAGTATTCATGAAAATAATCGTATCAGGTAGTTATGACTCTTACAGTACCTTTTATAATCAGCTGTAATTAAATTTCCAAGATCGTCGATTTTCCCTACATAATGAATTTCTCGAAAGATCGGCGTGAATAGCATTCCATCCATGAAATGACGATTGCCTTCGAAATCCCAAGTGAATCAGCTGGTGGACCTCCTCTCGTCAGGAATCGAATCCATCGCTCTGCGGTGCCATCTTGTCTCTATCTGCGTCTACTCTGACATGTTGAACTTCGGATTACCCATAGCGGATATTGTCCAACTCCTCTCGAAAAAGTTCATGGAAACAGCGGACCCCCTATTCCACTTCTAAGTTGCGCCACTGTCCCATTAAATGTTCAGTTTGAGTATTGAAAGACCAATCTCTAATAACTGCTAAGTCTCACTTTCGTAAAATAAAATTTTACATGAGAGTGTCCAAGTTTATTAAACACCCTGTAGTTGTCTGTATTTGGTAATCCATGAAACTGCATAAGAAATAAATTTCATTAATGCACGATCTAATGTTCATCAGTGCCTATGCTAACAACATTCCGCTTGCTTGAAATTGTTAAAGTAACTTTGAATGCGTTATAGAAAAGCATAGTCATAAAGTTATTCATAAAAGCTGTGTTCAAACTGCGTTGAAATGTAGCTTGTAATAAAGTCTCCAACTACTTGCAGTGCTGTTCTAACATATCCCGGCCGTCTGTGATTGCTTCCTCGGCAAGTCCCCCTGGATCAACGACCTGCTTGGCGTTCGCTGCTCGGCGATGCTGAAACTGTCGCCTACACTCTGCCGTGACAATTTCGGTATGCTACGCGACCTTCACCGTGCGTCTGGCTAGCGCTATAGAGCTCGACCCTACTTGCTCGACTGACAGAGCTCCACTGAATGTGCTGGCACTGTCTTCACTCTTATCTGCCTGGCGCAGACACGTGGTGTTGTCCCCCACCACAGTGCTCTCGCGTCACGATCATAGTCTCGAACCCACATCATCTCGGCTATTCCGTTATAAAATAACTTAAGGGTTGTCTGACTTCCTTAGAATTATTTCCACATATAATGCATGTTATATATCCTCTTCTAAGATGTTTAATTACCATATTCTATACATATCTTAATAAAGCTTCACATCTCTATTCATAATTCCATCTTCTTACAGATGTCAGTGCCTCCTTGATCCTAGACCTCCTACGTCATCTTGACATTCTTCTTGACTCGATCGGTACGCTATCTTTTCCTAACTCTTCCCAAAACCTCAACTACGGCTTAATGTCTGCTGGCGTAGCCGATAGCCTAAACTAGGTATCGGGTACATCTCTCCCGTACATCTCCTTTTTTTTATCAGGATTGAGAAAAAAAATACACTCTCAGGCATTCTATATATAATACATGTACACGATAGCTCTACAATTCCCTTATTCAGCATGATGGTTCTTTCTGACTCTCAATAATGATTGACTTCCAATGATTATCATCTTGATTCCGTGTTATTCTGACGTTTATTTCTTCCTTCGCCACTCGTGCTCGCTCGATTGACATCTCTCACTGTCTCTTCGGGTGGTGCACTAAGCTGTCTATCTTCTTGCCTCGACCTCTCATGTCCACGATTATCTCGTCTGTCGTTAGGATCGTTTCTTCGGCCATCCTGCCTGTCGTTCCCATTATACTGTTGACCTTGGCTCCAATTACTTCTGCCCCGATATCTATTGTTATATCGATTCCTGTCTTGATATCTGGAATTCTGGTTATAATTTCTATATCGGCTATCTCTTGCTTCTTGATCGTATGGCCTCTCATATGGTCCTCTATATCGATCATTTCCTCGAGCGTTACGGATGTTTCCTCGATTCCCTTCGTTCCGTCGGTTTTCCCAGGAATCTCTTCTGTCCGTTTGAGCTGCATTGTCTACGACTACCGCATTCACTTCTTGCGTGTTTCTATTGTCGTTTCTGGTATTTCTAGGCTTAACTTGTGCGCTTGTATAGTCCAATCGCCGTAAAATGTCGTCATAATGCTCAAGTGTATTGGCTCCCGACGCTATTAGTGATCGCTGTACCTCAATCGGTAACTGTCTCGCTATAGCTTGCAAAAGCTCTTCTTCTGGCAATGGAGGAATCAGAAACTGTAATTTAGCCAGCTGTGACGTGAAATAGTTGGCATAATGCGTCGGATGTGACGTAGAATAGCGCTTTGAGTACATTTCCGCTCTTACGTTAAGTTGATCCTCGGCACTCCAAAATCTCCTCAAGAAAGCTATGGCAAATTGCTCCATGTTCGCAAAATTGCTTCTGAACGCTCTAAACCAAGTAAGCGCAGACCCATCTAAGGCGCGTTCGACTATCCTTTGCTCTTTTTTTTTGGCTACCCTATGTTCCGCCATGTAGTCTCGAATATCTCGCAGAAATTCGACTGGTGTGACTCCTGTATTTCCCGAAAACTTTCTCGGCTTGTCATCCAGATTTCTAATAATGGTGACTGGACCTGAGTATCGTTCGCTTGGACCCAACGTACTCCTATTCGAACTTGGATTATCCTGAGGGGTTGAACTGGCCCTTTCGAATGTCACGTTCGGTTGCATTTGACGGTCTTCTCCCATGCTAGCTTCTTGATTACTCATACTGCGGTCTATCGCTGTCTGATTTATCAATGTTTCCCCTGATGTTATATTCTGACTGGTGAAACTGTTAAACATGGATTCTAGTTTAGTTATCCTGTCTTCTGCTAATTTCTCCACAGTCTTGACCTGCGTCTTCAACTCATCTAGCGACGTAACATCCTGCGTTTTGTTACTCTCGTCTAAATCGTTTTTTAACTTGTCAATTTTGCCTTCGCACGTGTTCTTTACTGACGCGACTTGTTCCTTTAACAGATCAACATCTGTTCTAAATAGAGTTGAATCTATCTTCATCGCTTCCTTGTTCTCCGTAAACCTCGCTTCTAAGTTTGCCATACCTGTGATTAATTTTTCATCTAACCCTTCACGTTTCTCTTTTGCTTCGGCATCGACCTCACTATACCGTTCTTCCACAATTGCACCGACTCTATTTTTGAATAAAGCTAAGTTTTCATTAACCTTTTGCTCTATATCGTCGTCTATCTTCCTAATATCTTTCTGCAATTGATTTTCTAATGATTTTAAATTAGAATTAACCTCTCCTAAGACTTCCTCTTTAATGGTACCAATTACTGTCTTTAAATCTTTAATCTCATTACCTAGATTCATTTCTAGACCTTTAATTTTAGTCTCGAAAGATACTTCGGTAGACCACTCTTGAATTTTGCCTACATCTGCCACCAAACCATCGATGTCGAATCTCAACTTCGATACATCTGATTTAATGTCTTTCTGTATGGACATAACGTCTGTTCTTAAAGTAAAAATATTTTCTTCTCCTCTACTTTCTAATTCAATAATATTTTTTCTTAATATTTGAACATTTTCCTCTCCTTTCATGTTTACTGCAATTATGTCTAATTGTAAAGTCTTCAGCATTTCATTATTCTTTAAAGTTAAGCTATTCTCTAATCTAGTTAACTTGTTTTCTAATTCAGTGTTAGTTTCTTCACTACGAGCTTGTAATTTCTCTTCCAATGATTTAAAGTTATCCTCACTATTTGATTGTAATTTTTCTTCCAATGACTTAAAATTGTCTTCACTATTTGACTGTAGTTTTTCTTCCAATGACTTAAAATTGTCTTTCAAGTTGACTTCAGTAATTGATTGTAGCCTAGTCTCTAATAACATCAACTCATCTTTGCTATTTGACTGTAATAATTTTAAATTTTCTTCAGTACTAGTCTGTAGCCTAGTCTCTAATGATTGCACATTTTCTGTACATCTAGCTTCTAATCTAGCTTCTGAATTATTAATTTGTTCTTTAACTTCCGTTTCCATCTTAGAAATAGTTTCTGCAATACCAGACATACCCGTCTGTAACTCTCCTAACACCTTAGCTAAATCTTCCGGCAACATAATTATATTTTCAATATACGTTTTATATAGAGACGTTAGACAACAACACATCACAATGTCTCAATTCCTGCATTCACTTGGGTATAGGAAAAATGTCTTATAACTAACATGATATTACTAATACGATTAACATGAACACTGGATTGGGCACACAAGTACATTGTCGGACTAAGTTTAATAAATTTTGTAACACACTTAAATGAACTTGAGATCAATCTCTCAGTAATCTAAATCTGATGTGATTCCATAGAATAAACAAAATCGAAGCCCCACTAGTTGGATAAAGCCAATTCTCCCTCCCTCTCTCTGTACCCGTTCGTCCTGGGGATGCGATGACCCATCTGCTATAACATCGCATTCCTGGAGTTCCAGGACAGAGCGGAGTTAAATGAACCTCTAGTCAAATAAGGAATGTGTCGGAAATTCAGCTGAGTTATCGAAAAAGCAGTGGGTATCACGAGACAAAATATCTCTAGGGTCGTTACGGGCTTAAGTTTAATAGAAATAATACAAATATAAATGGGCGCCATCAACTGAATTCCTAGCAAACCACTTCCTTTCCGGATAAGCCTTACTCAAAACAAGGAAAGAAAAGGGAACATCACACCATCATCAGATCACAACTAAGATAAAAACAAATTTATTTTACTTTGATAGTCAGACAGACATTTTAAATATAACTCCTACCTGAGAGTATGGTCGAATGCCAACGTTAAATTGTCATTGTCCAAAATCGAACCATCTCTTTTCTAATCCAAAATTATTTCATCCACATAACAAGAAAAATCTCTAAAGTTCTCTTGGGTTCTCAGGATCACTGTAGCACTATGTCTTTCGTCACTGACATTTGTGAAACCTGAGACCTAATTTCTCTTTAATTTAACATCATCAATGTGGATTTGAAAAAGGTTATTAATCTGTCTAAACATACACATATTGTAATCACATATATTAAACATCAAGTATTTTATGGCTTGCATGGCATAATTTAACTGTTGAACATGTTAGTCAAATGCTCCTAAACATTGAATAATTAATTTACACTATTTACATTGTCATTCATAATCACTTATCTGTGAATTACAGAAAATCATGGCTCATTGGTCATCGTTATCGTCATCATCAAAATTAAATATTTCTCACATTAATTCTCACTTCAAAATTCTACATATTCCTGTCAGAATCATTAATTCATCACCATTACATCATTTAAATCTTCAACTCAAGTTGCAATTCCTTCAAATTATATCTCAATCAAATTTATTTAATTCCATATAAATTCATTAATCATCAGCTTCTTTAATTAATTATCACCTTCTAATTCAGTTATTCATCATTATTACAATCGTCTATTAATTTATTTCAATCAGTTTATTTATTCAATCTTTAATTCATCCATCTATTTAATTCATTGATTTATTCCAAAATTTAATTTATCAAATTATTTAAATTTCAATCTTCTGGTTATTTAGATTTTCATTATTTCATCTAGTCATTCTGATTTTTATTTCATTAGGTCAGATCGTTAATATGCTTAAATCTCAGATTATTATTTCGTTAATTATTATTTTCAGAAAATCTTGTATTATCAACTTCATTTATTTGTTTAATTTCCTAACAAATTGTTTAATAAGGTTTATAGAACGTTGTCTTACAGTTTTACCACTTCCAAGTTATATCTCGTATTTAATTATCATGCCAAAAATATTATTGCCTCCACGACATCACGTTGGATCTAACTATCCACAACGACATTACATTTCCTCAATACTTCAAATATCACATTTGAATACAACAATTACTCCACAAAACTCCATAAATATTCAGCACATACAGCATGAATCTCAACAAATACGCTAGACTGGGTACGACGACCTCATGTCTGCTTCAAAATACATTATCAACGTTGCTACTATCACTTGGCAACATCCACAAAATGCCTACCACAAACTCCACTTAACCATGTTGCATGATCTACAAAAAATATATAACTGGCTTCAAATTATCAACGCACACAATCTCCAATAACTGTAATTACTCTGATCACATCTAGACAACTTCTTAAACAACTGGAAAAATATTATTATCTCAGTAATTTAAGATCTGCTTTCAAATAGCATAAATTCTTTTACAATTCTTAACTCACATCACAGAAAAAACACCAATGTGCTATCATCTCTCATATCAAAATCTGCAATACTGATCTGCCTTAAAATAATTCTGACCATTAATGATTAATCTTACAAGATTCAATTACTTTAAATCCTTCTCAAAGGTATCAAACACAATTATAAAACTCATCAAAAGCATCAGCTATAACAGCTGTTAAACTGAAATTACTCTCAAAAGAGTATAGCAACAAAATATTGGATTGGCAAACAAGAATTACTAAATGCAATCCTGCTGACATTTATCGTTACTTTATTTAACAAAATTTCGACTGATATGTGACTAGTAGTTCCTTGTTTGATTCACTTACAATCTCGTGTACACTCGGATGATAAAAATGAGTCCCTCAATGGCGAGTAAGATGTGTAACCACCGTACAGTCGTATAAATACGAAAGACCTCGCCCCGTCGACTTGGATGATAGTGCCCTGAACGATGGGTAAGATGAGTACCACCATACAATCGTATAAATACGAAAGACCCCATCTCGTAGGCTATATGAGTGAATGTACCAGATAGGAATCAACAAGTCTCTAGTTGTCATATAAAAGCGATGTTCATTCACTAAAGTGAATAACTTCTTAATATCTCCAAACAATCCAATGGAAAAAAAATCCCTACTGATGAATAATACACACTCGCTAGTATGCAATGAACTGACGAAGTAATTTTAGATAATCAATTGCAGATCACGAGTTCGAAATACTCGTTACACAAAAAAAACTATTCATGAAAAATATCCTAGCTGGAAAAATGTCTAAAAGACCAAACATCTGCTTAATAAAGCCATTCAATGGTGAGAATTTCGTATAATGATGCCTGCCATATCATATGGTCACTCCATATTCTAGCAAATTCGAAGTATATAAAGTTAACCATGTCTTAATAATCGTATCACTCCTATTAGAAAAATATACATGTGTGCCCAGTATTCATGAAAATAATCGTATCAGGTAGTTATGACTCTTACAGTACCTTTTATAATCAGCTGTAATTAAATTTCCAAGATCGTCGATTTTCCCTACATAATGAATTTCTCGAAAGATCGGCGTGAATAGCATTCCATCCATGAAATGACGATTGCCTTCGAAATCCCAAGTGAATCAGCTGGTGGACCTCCTCTCGTCAGGAATCGAATCCATCGCTCTGCGGTGCCATCTTGTCTCTATCTGCGTCTACTCTGACATGTTGAACTTCGGATTACCCATAGCGGATATTGTCCAACTCCTCTCGAAAAAGTTCATGGAAACAGCGGACCCCCTATTCCACTTCTAAGTTGCGCCACTGTCCCATTAAATGTTCAGTTTGAGTATTGAAAGACCAATCTCTAATAACTGCTAAGTCTCACTTTCGTAAAATAAAATTTTACATGAGAGTGTCCAAGTTTATTAAACACCCTGTAGTTGTCTGTATTTGGTAATCCATGAAACTGCATAAGAAATAAATTTCATTAATGCACGATCTAATGTTCATCAGTGCCTATGCTAACAACATTCCGCTTGCTTGAAATTGTTAAAGTAACTTTGAATGCGTTATAGAAAAGCATAGTCATAATAAAGTCTCCAACTACTTGCAGTGCTGTTCTAACATATCCCGGCCGTCTGTGATTGCTTCCTCGGCAAGTCCCCCTGGATCAACGACCTGCTTGGCGTTCGCTGCTCGGCGATGCTGAAACTGTCGCCTACACTCTGCCGTGACATTTTCGGTATGCTACGCGACCTTCACCGTGCGTCTGGCTAGCGCTATAGAGCTCGACCCTACTTGCTCGACTGACAGAGCTCCACTGAATGTGCTGGCACTGTCTTCACTCTTATCTGCCTGGCGCAGACACGTGGTGTTGTCCCCCACCACTGTGCTCTCGCGTCACGATCATAGTCTCGAACCCACATCATCTCGGCTATTCCGTTATAAAATAACTTAAGGGTTATCTGACTTCCTTAGAATTATTTCCACATATAATGCATGTTATATATCCTCTTCTAAGATGTTTAATTACCATATTCCATACATATCTTAATAAAGCTTCACATCTCTATTCATAATTCCATCTTCTTACAGATGTCAGTGCCTCCTTGATCCTAGAGCTCCTACGTCATCTTGACATTCTTCTTGACCCGATCGGTGCGCTATCTTTTCCTAACTCTTCCCAAAACCTCAACTACGGCTTAATGTCTGCTGGCGTAGCCGATTGCCTAAACTAGGTATCGGGTACAGTACATCCAGTCAGACTCCAATATATATACCTCAAATCACCGGGTTTGCCTGCCTTGTCCGTCACCGATCGAAGATTGCAAAAAACCATTACCTGGTAGAACTTACCACAGGCGATCCACGAACCTTATTTACCACAAAAAAATATTCAATATGCTCTGGTTTGCTTACGACCACTGTACAAACTCTCCCCCACCTTCTCAACTGAAAATGTATTTACAGTGACAGAAGCTGATGGCCAGATTTCCCCTGAATGTTACTCTCCCCAAACTACACTGAAACCCTTGACCACACGATACATATTAACACGCACGTTGTATCAACAAACACAACAACCACACCAACAAAAACACAACTAACATTAGGAAATGAATACGTACACTGCCATTGCACTCATGTTGACCCGTACACCCCTTACTAAATTATGCAAGATAATTTGCTGTACTTATCACTGTTCCTGGGTCCCAGATCCTCTCCATCATTGCAGCGTGCCACACGATTTTGGTTTACGCCATCATTTCACACATGACGAATTCCACGTTTGAAGATCCTCCCATTGTTCCAATTGCATCATCAGATTCTTCTTGCTTCGGGTACCTCGTGGTAAGGATGAACACAGAATACACAGTTACTTAACGCGGCATACAAGAAGGTAACTCGCACTCACTGTTCAGAGCCGATAACCCTATGATTCTCCTAAATAGCTACCACCTGAACTACTCAATTCATCCAGATTGTCCGCCGTAGCTCCTATCGACACAACTTATGTGTTTACCTAGCGCAGTGGCTAGCCTATATCTCAGCCGAACTTGCACTCGCGAACTAGCGCGCATATCAATATCTTATCTCGACACTGACAAGAACTCGCTCTCGTATGCTATAGTATCTAGACATGATCTTAAAAGCAGCGCCACACTGTCTCAATTTTTACCACTGGACATGTAAAACAACAGAGTCCAAATCACGAACTCGACTGACTTCACTCTCCCAGATGGAGCTATTTAAGTGTTTGAAGCATAACTGGTCGTAGGATGGGGAAATACGAGATTTATTTCCGAAATAATAGCTCTGTCCCGAATTGACTTATATCACTGAACTCATTGTAATTCCAATGTCTCCTTGGTGATGTCCTTTCCAAGAATCGATCGTGGGCTTCTTATCAAATGAACTCAGTAATCATCCCTCATTGTCTGCCAATTTACGCGCAAAACACGGCTTGGTGACACTTATCCTCTCATCGGCTGACGCTGAAACGCCGTCACATCAGGCATTTTATACTGAATTAAATCAGCCTTACATCCAAATTGCACCAAATTACATTTCTGGGAGGTAGAGAGTCTCCCTCTTCCATATATGCAACTCTCATTGCTCTCCGGTCATTAATTCTTAAGTAGGTCGCTTCTGGTCGGTACCAAAACTTGAAGCTGTGTCCTTGCCAAACTGCAATTTTCTCACACAAATTCTTGCGTTCAACGACCTGCCGTCCTAGCCCTCGCTCGTCTTCTCACGGTACACGTACACCCTCGGCACTCCCTGGAATCCTGCTAAGTGCATTTATGACCACACATCCCTCCTGCTATTCTTCCTTCATGTGTCTGCACATCTCCAATAAAAGTATTTGCCGCCTCTGTACTCTGCATCTGCTGTGCCGGTCTTCGTATAGAATTAATGTTGGAAACATAAACTTGAGACTAGATGGATATGCAATATGCCTTATGGTCTCATTATTCCCTCACAAGGATAAAAATCAGGTTAAGCATTACATGATTTTTATCACTCCACACGGCTGCTACGAGGTTCCATTCTTCCGTATCTACTTTGGACCTCCCTTCCTGGGTTGCTCTGAAATGACAGGGTGCCTCACTCCCTTCTCTAGTATGCCAGCCGGATTAGGTCAGACCCCTGGCTCCTTTGGACTACCTGCGTGCGCTAGACAATGGCTCTCCTCTCTCTCTCTCTCTCTCTCCGAGCAATGGCCTCCACCTGCCTGAGGCAATCATTTGCTCGCTGTAAACATCGGCCCGTGTTTGCATCTGAAGTCCGTCTCTTGTCCTGTTCTGTACTTCCAGAATTTTGCTTTTAATTTAACTCTAAGATCTCGACATGGGTTGCTGCTGATGCTGCCCTGGGCTCGTCGTATGGTTCCAGTGGATAATACATTTTTAGATTAGAAATGTTGTAGATGGAAGTGTTTCCAGTACTGATCTCTTCCAACTTGTATGCGTTGTTTCCCAAATTTCGAATTATGCGGAACGGGCCTGTAAGGTGGTATAAATTTATGGAATACCTTCGCTGCTGGATCAGATACAGGTTGGCGCTTAACAAGGACTAACTCGCCCAGTTCCAGTGCACGGTGAAACCGCTTTCCTCGTACCCGGCACAATCTCCGGTCTGCTTGCTTTCTAAGATTCACAGCTATCCTTTCCACTCTCAGGGCTGGTGCTGGTCTAGGATCCATGGGACAATTTATTACTCTTTCCCATGATCTCACTGGATATTCGTTCAGGTGTAGAACGCTCGGTATTTGACCGGTCGTCTCATGTCGTGTGGAATTTATGCAGATCTCTATTTTCTTCAGGGCGTCCACCCACTTGTACTGCGCGTCGGGGATGAAGATTTTACAGAATTTAGACACTTCACGAAAAATTCTTTCCGAGGGGTTCGACTGGGGATAACGGACACTACATAATACATGCTTAATCCCTAGCTCCGCTAATCCTCTCTTGAATTCGGCGCTGGTGAAGTAGCTACCGTGGTCCGACAATATGAACTCTGGTTTCCCCATCCTAGGTATGACTTTATTTCTTAATTGATTGAGCAGCTGTTTTGAATTTGTTTTCTGGATGGCGCAAAGTCCCACGTACTTGGAAAAGACGTCCACACAGGCCAAAAGGTGCCGACATCCTCCTCTCCCCTTAGGTAGCGTACCATAACAGTCAATGGCCACGAGCTCCAATGGTTTCTGTGGCAACAGAGGTCTCGGGTACTGTTTCATCAAGAAGTTGTTAGGCTCGACCCTCTGGCACGTATCGCACGTCCTTAACACTTCACATATTGTGTTCCTCATTTTTGGCCACGTGAATGCCTCGCCTAGCGTCGCTTCCGTTTTGTCTGTCCCGACATGGCCTGAAGTATAGTGCGCATGCCACACCAGCTTTCGCTAGAGAGAAGGAGGAACCAATATCCTCATCATGGTATGGTCCTGGTCCACAATCTATGCAAGAGATTATTGAAATAATTGTAACTATTAGCTTGAGCTTCCGCCTCAGGTATTCCGGGCTTCCGGGTACCAATTCACTCTTGAAATATCTGACAATCATTCCCATCCACGGTTCCTTTTCCTGCTCCGCCTGAATGTTGCTTAACTCCCGCAGGAAATCCTGGTCTTGCTGCGTGAGCTCAATCTGATGGACCCTAGCTTCCACGGTGCTTCCGCCTTCTTCCGGGTTCTGGCTTAGAATATCCGGGGTCACGTTTAATTTTCCAGGGCAAAATTCCATCTGTAGGTCAAATTGCTGCGCATAAATTGACCATCTATTTAGCCTCTCAGAAACCATAGCCGTCTTAAACAAAAACGTCAACGCCTTATGGTCAGTTCTAATTATTATTGGAAAACCATAGATAATCTTCCTCCATTGCTCTAGGGCATGAATTATCGCCAATAATTCAATCTCGGAGACCGTATAATTCTTCTCATGCTTGCGCAGTCTGCGCCTAGAGAACGCCAGATATATGCGACTCTGCGGGTTGCTGGTATCTTCCTGGTATAACATGGCTCCGACACCTATCATAGACGCATCGGCCTGTATGATAAACTTTCGAGTAAAGTCTGGATATCCTAGCTTTACACTATTCGCTAGTAGCTCCTTCGTTGCGACAAATGCTTTCAAGCACTCCTCGCTCCACTGCCATCGATTTGCCTGGGCAATTCTCGCGGAAAAAGTTTGTGATGCCTAAAAACATTCTGATGTGCTTCATTCTGGTTGGTCTTGGGAAATTTCTAATTGCTTCAATCTTTGCCGGGTTGGGTCGAACTCCTTCTCCATCGATGATATGGCCTAAATATAAAATCTCTTGCTGAAAGAAGTGCGACTTCTTGAGGTTGATCTTGAAATTTGCCCTGTTGAGGTTCTTTAACAGTTTCTCTAAATTCACCATATGTTCGTCTGCTGTGCTAGACGCAAGCAAGATGTCGTCCACGTATCTTACGGTTATTTCCTTAACCTCTTCTGTTAAATTCCGGTCCAAAGCCCTAATGAGTGAAGACCCGTCCGTCTTGACGCCAAATGGAAGTCTAGCGAAAACCCAGCTCTGGTTGTCGAACAGAAATCCAGTCAGCAACTGTGATTTCTCCTCCAGTTCGATATGGTAATAAGAGCTCGAGAGGTCAACTGACGAATAAATCTCTTTTCCTCGAAAACGCTTCAAAACGTCCTTAATTATCGGCGCTTTGTCATGCTCAGGTATAAGGCGTGTATTCAAGGTGCGACTGTCGAGACACACCCTCACAGATCCATTGGGTTTCGCCACTGCAAGTATCGCATTTAAATACGGTGTAGGTGTCTTCCTGATTATATTTGCTTTCGCCATTTCACCAATAATTTTCTTAACCTCCGGATAGTGCTTCTCTGGAACGGGGTAAAGTTAGCTTTTAAATGGTGACCAGTCGTCCACCTGCATGGCGTAGCGGAAATTTAGAATTTTTCCTGGCATTGTGTCGAACGCTGATGCCTGCTCTCTCAAAACATTTTCTAGGCGTGCCTTGCCTTCGCTGTCCAACCTGGCCTCGCTCAGTTTTTCCTGTAATAGCTTCTCAAATGTTTCTTCGGCTCCGTCAGCTTCCACGGCCGTATTCCAGATCTCTCTCAGTGTAAGTTCCCTAACGTGCATGGGTTGCGGGTTCGAATGTCCCTCCTGCGTTTCATTTTCGGCCTCCTCTGGTATTGTTTCTAGCATCCACATATCTGCCTCGCGCTCCAAGTTCACCTCGTTCATATGTAAATTGACGTTGCTTAACCCTTCCACGTTCTTGAACGTAATTGTGTTCTCATGCAGGTCTATCACTGCCTGGTGGTCACATATGAAATCCGCACCAAGAATTATATTGAATTTTATGTTGGCCATAACCATGAAGTTCCTTGATAGAATATGGCCCATTATATCTAAATCTAGATTTACTTGGTATTTGCATACTGCTGACTTCTCCGGAATAACTCCTCTGATTTTTATCTGTGGGACAGGTACTGTAGGTATTTTGTTCTGCTTGTTTAGCATCTTAGCTAAAGCTTCGGATGCCAGGCACTATTGTGAACCAGTGTCCACGAGAGACCGGACCCTGACTCCACCGATTCTTGCTATGATAATAGGTAACTTGTGTAATCCCTGCTGTTTTGGTTGACTGAGTTCATTTAAAAAATCATCTGATGTAGCGACCCATTCCTGTAAGTGTGCGACTAACCAGTTATTTCCCTCTCGCTCCTTCCTGCGGCTGTCTTCTTGGTATACCGCCGGGCTTTTCTTTGTGCACGGCACCCTGCTGTCCAGTACCATTGCGCTCCTCTCTCTCTCTTGCATCACCAGCTAGCTTTCTGCCCCCTGTATATCTGGGTTATGTCTGTTCTCCATGGTATGTTTCCATTTCTCTCTCTGTGCTTCCTGTTCCTGGTGCAACTCGCCTAAATATCGCTGAGTCTCCTCGTACCGACTATTCCAATCCTGTCTATAGTCTTGCGTGGGCTCCCGCCTTTCTTCTCGCCTTCCGTGCCACGGGCGCCTCCCATCTCTCTCCTGTTCGTAAGGGCCATTTCTTCTTCGCCATTCATCCCTTCTCTGTTGGTACGGCTGCCAGTTCCTTCCACGGTGCTGTCCCCAGTTTCCTCGTTCATATCCTTGGTATCCGTTCCGCGCATTATTTTCATCCTTTCGCTCGTATGCTGGCGGTCCGGTGTTCGTACCCTGACTTCGCTTGTTGGTACCAGTGTCTTGCTGTAACACAGCCGTGTTAACCTGTCCTATGGCTCGCACGTTCCGCATCTGAGGTTGCATAGAAGTGTCATCAAGCTGTCGGAGCTCTTCCTCGGCGTGCACCGCGTTATTGACGTATGCGGCCACTAGTATCTGCTGGACGCTGGCGGGTAATTGCTTGCCGATTGTCATTAACATGTCTGATTCTCCTGGAGTGACATCCAGATCCCTCATAAATAACATCTGTTTTGTGAAATAATCCGCGTAGCGTGTGGGTTGCGTAGCATGGTACTTTCTACTGTACAGCTCCATCCTGAGGCTTAGCTGCGCTGACTGTCCCCAATATTTTCTTAGAATCGCCGATTTAAACCCTTCTAAGTCCTCGAAGGTGTACCTGAAGCTCTGGTACCAGGTCAATACTTCGTTCCCTAACATTTTTTCTAAAGCTCTAAGCTGTCTATTGGGCGGTACTGCGTGATCTGAAAAGAATGATTCCACCTCCTTAATGAAAGATTTGGGTGTTACTGATCCATCATTTGTGTATCTCCGAGGTCTGTCCTCTTGCATCCTTATATCCTGTACGTATTGCGTGGCTAACTTATTCTCCATTGGTGTCGATGCTTGTCCGCGAAATTGGAGGAATCCCTCTGTAGTCTCACCTACCGTCGCCTTCTCGGTCGCCCCCTGGCTTGCTTCTCTTTCGCTGCGGTAATCCCATCGCTTTTATTCGTTCTCATTTCCAACATGAAATCTTCATGTTTCAGAGTTCGTATCTCATCTTTAATAATTTTTCTATCTTGCTCATCCATTCTGGCTAGGAATTGTTTCTCGAACTCTCTGATCCGTTCTTGGTTCTACTCCATCTGTTTAAATATTTTCTGCCTATCTTCTTTCCCTTCGACTCTTATCTGCAGGCAAGTCTTATTTATTTCCTCTTTCATTCTCAAGTATCTCTCTTCGTCTTTCTTCCCTCCTGCTCCGTTATTTTCTTCCAACCGATTCAGCCTCTCGCCAGTTAAAGCATTACTCCCCCGTAAGTCCTCTCTTATTGCTGCCTGCTCTGCTTCTAACTCGTTCCATTTCTCTGCTGCTTGCAATTCTCCCATTTCTACGTCTTTGTGCATGTCTTGCACGGCTTTATTTAACTTGGCCATCTGACCGTGAGCTATGATATTTCCCTCTTCGAGTGTGTCTAGCCTGCCTTTCATCTCCTCCTGCGTCAGTTTTAATCCTTCCGCGCTCAAATTGCATGCTAACTCTATTAGGTTTAGTTTAGCGAATTTCTTCTCCTCGCTAAGCACGATCGCCTCTCTCAATGTTCCCTCCATGCGCTCTAATTGTATGCCCGCGTCTGCTTTAATGTCTAGCGTAAGCTTCGCGAATTGTTCCGATAATTGACCACTAGTGTCTGCCTTCAAATCTGCCTTTAAGTGTTCATTGTTTGCGGCTATAATTTGAGTTAACTGTTCGCTATTGTCTGTTTTCATGCGCTCTAGTTGTTAGCTGGTGTCAGCTTTCAAGTCTGCCTTTAATTGGGCACACATCGCCTCCATAATGGCTCGCACTTCCTCTGAAGAAGCCATCTCCTCCACCACACAAAATACACTTATCTGAGAAATAGGGGCATGCCTTAATGAGGAGATAATCTGTTAGCGCTAAAATGAGTTCCTTTTTGTTCCATGTTCTGCCTCCCCAATTAGTTTAGTCAGCTCAATTATTTACGTTATTCTATCCCATAAGCAAATAGCTATCCAAGCTGCATATTGAGCTTCCTACGCGACGCACACTCCCTTAAAGTTTCCTTGAATAAATTCTTTCACACTTACCCTCGCGGTTTTTTTACGTTAATTTATCCCAGACTTGCTAATAGAGATATTAACAATCTATAGGCTACCAGCCTTCCTATTACATTTTCACTGGAGTTTGTTACTATCAAAATTCAAATTGGGCGCCCAGCTGACATGTCTCTACTTTACATTTGCAATGAATAATGTCAACTGTATTTATAATACAAACTCCATGATTTTACACCCCTTTTATTTACAATAAATCAGCCACACGCTCTTGGCGCGCCATCATAAGCTATACCCTAGCCGTACGAATCATACGCAAAATCCACCACGGATGAGAGATTTTACGATGAGCACCGACTAGCTCGAAACAGACATATGACTTTCCACATGATCCAATGAATTAGATATCTCAACAACAATGCAATCAAATAGGGACGGATGGCTAAGGCACTATCACATAATCCCTATGTACCCTTCCAAAGGTCAACTAGGATGCTGAATCTTATCTCGGGCGTGGCTCGTTCGGTGGCTAATTAACACTTTACATCCTAGGAATTTCGAAATTTGGATCATGGGAACTTAAAACTATAATCATATGCCAGGGGAACAAGGAAACAAAAATTATTCTCAGAAGTACTACAAGACGAAAAAAAAACCAAACCCCTAATAAACAACCCAAAACCAACGTAGAACCACAACAAAATAAACTGCGTCATCACTATCCTTCTCTGCCATAAAGTCCACAGAGATGGTACGACCAAGGTACCTTAATCTATTTAATTCGGGCAAAGCCTCAGCTTCCCCTGACCAAACACTGCAGGATCATGGAACTCCAAATAAAACACAAATCCAAATAAAATAAAATCAAAATCAAAGTGGCGCGCTCTCACCCCAGGTGAGTTCAAAATGCAACATCAAAAGATTAAATTAATGCCACAAGAATTGAATCATTACGTTAATCAGATCAGAACACTATACACTCCAACGGAGCATCAAATCAATTAAATTTTACAAGCTGGAATCTCATTTTAACGATCTCCATTTGGATAAAGTGAATCGTACAGACGAGATCGTTTTGTTTGGCAAACAGACCTCCCTTCACGACCTCCGTTAGGGTCGTGTACGGTCAGCATGCAGTGCGGCCACACAAACACAACATTAAGATACAACGTGCCTACCTCATTCACATACAACTGTTCCCGTGTGAAACATTTATTAAGACATCAATTATAACCGTCTAGGGGCCACCCAGAGGGTACAAAATCTGATACACTAGTAACGTGGGTCCACAATAAAGTCAAAAGCACAACAAACCGAAATCCCAGAATCAATAACAACAAAATATATAAACAAACCAGCCATTTAACTTTTACCAAATAACCTCGGACAGACTCAAGGCCAAGCAAAAGCACCCCGCGGCGAGGAGTGGCTACCTGCTTTCACTACAACCACAGCTGACGTGTACTGACTGAAGCACGTGCTAAATAAGGCTCAATTCAACAAGACTCGCAGAATCATCACTAAGCACGCTGCCTGCGGGCGTCAGACCGTCCCCAGCATCACGGCCGTGATTTTTCCACGTGGGAATTACCTCGTCCACGGAATTATCAAAATACTTACGTGGTTTTGAACATCCACAACTTACCAATATGGGTGGGCACCATCCTCCACCAACTCAACCAAATACACGTGGGCACAGCATCCACGACTTACCGATATGCATTAGTACATCCAGTCAGACTCTAATTTATATACCTCAAATCACCGGGTTTGCCTGCCTTGTCCGTCACCGATCGAAGATTGCAAAAAACCATTACCTGGTAGAACTTACCACAGGCGATCCACGAACCTTATTTACAACAAAAAAATATTCAATATGCTCTGGTTTGCTTACGACCACTGTACAAAATCTCCCCCACCTTCTCAACTGAAAATATATTTACAGTGACAGAAGCTGATGGCCAGATTTCCCCTGAACGTTGCTCTCCCCAAACTACACTGAAACCCTTGACCACACGATACATATTAACACGCACGTTGTTCAACAAACACAACAACCACACCAACAAAAACACAACTAACATTAGGAAATGAATATGTACACTGCCATTGCACTCATGTTGACCCGTACACCCCTAACTAAATTATGCAAGATAATTTGCTGTACTTATCACTGTTCCTGGGTCCCAGATCCTCTCCATCATTGCAGCGTGCCCCACGGTTTTGATTTACGCCATCATTTTACACATGACGAATTCCACGTTTGAAGATCCTCCCATTGTTCCAATTGCAGCATCAGATTCTTCTTGCTTCGGGTACCTCGTGGTAAGGATGAACACGGAATACTCAGTTACTTAATGCGGCATACAAGAAGGTAACTCGCACTCACTGTTCAGAGCCGATAAACCTATCATTCTCCTAAATAGCTACCACCTGAACTACTCAATTCATCCAGATTGTCCGCCGTAGCTCCTATCCACACAACTTATATGTTTACCTAGAGCAGTGGCTAGCCTATTTCTCAGCCGAACTTGCACTCGCGAACTAGCGCGCATATCAATATCTTATCTCGACACTGACAAGAACTCGCTCTCGTATGCTATAGTATCTAGACATGATCTCAAAAGCAGCGCCACACTGTCTCAATTTTTACCACTGGACATGTAAAACAACAGAGTCCAAATCACGAACTCGACTGACGTGAAGCATCCGTAACAGAATCACAAAATCGACTGACTTCACTCTCCCAGATGGAGCTATTTAAGTTCTTGAAGCATAACTGGTCGTAGGAAGGGGAATTATGAGATTTATTTCCAAAATAATAGCTCTGTCCCAAATTGACTTATATCACTGAACTCGTTGTAACCCCACTGTCTCATTGGTGATGTCCTTTCCAAGACTCGATCGTGGGCTTCTTATCAAATGAACTCAGTAATCATCCCTCATTGTCTGCCTATTTACGCGCAAAACACGGCTTGGTGACGCTTATCCTCTCATTGGCTGACGCTGAAACGCCCCTACATCAGGCATTTTATACTGAATTAAATCAGCCTTATATCCAAATTGCACCAAATTACATTTCTGGGAGGTAGAGAGTCTCCCGCTTCCATATATGTAACTCTCATTGCTCTCCGTTCATTAATTCTTAAGTAGGTCGCATCTGGGCGGTACCAAAACTTGAAGCTGTGTCCTTGCCAAACTGCAATTTTCTCACACAAATGGATGGATATGCAATATGCCTTAAGGTCTCAGTATATAATGTATTTAATAAATAGATGGGGTGCAAGTGGGGAATTCCACCTTGGGGGGGGGCGATGCACGGGGGGGGGGCAGCCACTGGGGGACCGGCCTTGCTGGGCGGGGTGACATCTGCGCCAACATCCAAATTTATCTTTATACACGTATGTTTATAACATACTTTTCAGCAATTAAAAACTCAACTAAAATATATACATACTATGGCCTAAGGGCTACACGTTTAGCCGACGGCCCGCCCGATGCCGCGCTTCGCGCGACAAGGGGAATGAAGAAACCTATTTCATTCATTGAAATATAAAGTCGGCCTATGCACAAAGGCAAAATTAACCAATATTCTTCGTATCTGGCGACTCAAAATGAGCGCTGCGATGATGATCCTTCTTTAGTGGAGGTTTTCTTTTCTCCAGAATTTCACCCCTCTCCTTAAAATGGATTTATGAAAAAAAACGGTCAAACACTTATTTACTTATTTTTCAATCTGATTCACCCCCCCCCCCCCCCCGGGACCTTCATATTTTTTGACTATGGCGTTTAATAGATACTTGCTCCGTTAGGAATCCTTCAACCCCCAGTTTTCACCCCTTTCACCTCATAATATACACAACATCGAAAAACTCTTTGACACGTGTCTTCTTATTTTTAATGATGAGTTTATATGCCAAGTATCACATCCCCCAATGAAACCAATCGGAGATATTGTTATTCAACGAAATGCAGGTCTACCCCCTTAACACCCCTTTAGAACCTGAGTATCCAAAAATTCTGCCTTAGTGGGCGTTTTTGACTTACAACGAACATGTCCCCAAAAATTTCATGTTTCTAACGTTAATAGCTTTGGCTGGGCAATGATGAGTCAGTCAGTCAGTCAGGACACTTTGTTTTATGTAATAGACTTTACTTTGCCATCATCGCAAATTATGGTTACTTGTTAAATTCTGGTTTATATGGCCACGCAATTAAGTTCAGCTCATATTTAATTATAGTCAAATCTTTGATAATTAGGTTAATAAGAATTAATGAACAATAGTTAATAACCACCTTGCTTCACTTTTCCGCCAACAGCCTCTTGTCATACTTCCAAGATATCATTCGAAAATCTCTATATTGAACCCTTGCGAGAAGCTTTTTATGAGACTCTTTCTTCGGGTAGTGGACGGTCCATAAAGACGTTGCTAAAATTATGCTTCTACAAGGTGCAAGGTAACATAGTCCAAAATATATGACAGAAAAGACAAAAATGAAGCCAAACTAAATAAAAACAAATTTAATTTCAGAATAAAACATAAACACAACAAAAAAACACGAGGGAACACCCTCTTAACTTTGACCCAATCTACAGTGAATGCAAATAAATTTATCTCACCAGAGATGTCAACAAATATAACAGGTACAGAAATATGGCCTGCTTATCTGCAAATCATGTGTGCGTGTGATGTGACCAAGCATGCGACATGGGAGAGTACATGATACGTGATTTGTTGCCATCCTGCAAATGCCGTCAGGCTACAAATCCGCATCTGAGATAAAATAGCAATGGGAACTAAACACTACTAATAACTATCAATATAATACCGACACTCGCTAACTTTAAATATTTACAACAAACAAAGATTTCCGTTGAAATCTGGATCAACGTGCCACGGCACAATAAACTGCCTCATCACAGGACTTTATAAAATAAACACAAGAGTAAGTAGCGTGACCAGGATACAACAACAACAACAACAAATGACCGCATGTCATCTTACACTGAAGTACACAACTAGGTGCCAACAAGAATTTACATACCATAAAATTAATAAAACAGATGCTCAACAGCAATACAATTAAAATACAAGAAAAACATTTCATTTGGACGTCGCGCATGGGAATACCGCTCAGGCGTGGCGATCTCGACCCTGAATGAAATATCGCTCTCTAAATGAACAAACAAGCATAATTACAACTAGGTCACGGCGAGGCCATTTCCCCCTTCACAAACAGGTATCCAGAAAACACCTCATATCAGTGCACAGTGTGGAACTCGTTATCTCATGTCAAATCACCCCTTGTGTGAACCATGTCCCGGGCCAGCACTAATTGCTCTGGTCCCAAGATCAACGAAGAATAGCTGTCACGAGCAGCTCAAGTGTGTATGTGTCATCAAAATAACATCTCATCAATTCCACTAGGAATTACAAGATCACGAAGAACAGCTGCCAACTCAGCTCAAATAAAATATGTGTGTCACTAAATATCTCATTAATTCCCCTGGAATTACAAGATCAGCATTGGACTGGCTGAGGTCCCTGCGGGCATCACTCACCATCCTTAAAACATTGCAGCAGGCAGAGGACTGGCTCCAAGCCATCCTCCCGCGCAGATAATTCACACATAGACACACCTAGACACACTCAATCACACGCTAGGGTTTTGACAAACACTTGAATTAAAAGTACACAAATATTTTCCACACACACAGCGCGCCCCTGATCTAGTATTCTGACCGAAGAATTAATTAATCAAAATCAAATTTAAATGAAATAAAAGAACGGACGGTTCTTTACAAAATCATGTCGTAACAAGGCAACTCAAAATAATAAAATACTTGTTCATTCAAGATCCTAGCAAACACACATTTTCCCCCTTGCTATTTTTACTGCTAATTAACCAGCGCCACTTATCACCTGGGCTGCCTCCATGTGTCCGCCAAATCAAATACACGCATGTACACGAGTACACGGATTAAAATTACACTTAATACAACAAATCAAACTGATGGCCACGCGTCCTCACGCATTTACATATCTGAGTGTCGGGACACTACGTTAATCTATCAAAATAATGAAACCAGACAAAATCACAAGAAAAACTATTTACACAAAATTTTCCCATGCCAAAATATCTATAATATGAATAAATCAATATTAGTAGTCAGCCCATATCTGCTCGTCACGTCAGTGGACGTCACTTTCCACGGCCCACTTGGAATTTACATGGCCACCACAAACATCTGCGTAGGTTGCATGTTCATCATCCCAGCGGTTGACCCAATGTTCGTAATCTTGATGCCTTCTTCAAAGGTGAAATTATAGTTCAGAATTAGTATTATTTCTACACCTACTGTAATTGCAACACAGCTACACATTCACTCTTAGTCCTAGGCGATTACTAAAACGTCGACACTTTCCCTAGATAAGCACTTGGCTAAATTCACACGCAAAAGACAAACTATAAAATATTACTGTGTTTACAATCGGATCTCAACAGAGTCCTCAAAATGCTGTACATCTCACTTGAGATCGAAGTCAAAAGTACTTTACAAATGTTAGTAACGCTCGGCTACGGCAAAATAAGAACAGTACGTGTAGTAGCTCTCGACTACATCAAGAATGAATGGTACGTGTGGTAGCTCCCAGCTACGTCAAGAAATGAACATGTTCGCTAGCACAGACACCTAGGGTGGTGTCAAAAATCATTATTTTTCATGAACGTTCCAACGCTGCCCCGCGGAATCAAATCGCATCGATGATTAATTAGATACAGCTTTGGCGCGCTTTTCCAGGGCACGCTCTCATTGCGCCGAAACTAGCTTGGGTCTTCGTGATTCGTCAATTCATATGCAAAATCGTTGAGTAGAGCACGTCACTTCTCCTACCTGTCGTCCTCAAAAGTATCTCTGTCTCACACTTTCCTCTCTGTTTGGCATGGTGAACAAAGACTCGAGACGCTAGGTCAGCGATCAACGACCTCGCTTCCAGGAAAATGTTTAAATTTACCACGGGTGCTCAACTGACCTACCTCTGGCAACACTCAGCTCCCAAATTGCTTCAACTGACTGGGGACATATGCAGTACATAAAATTAAAATATGAACAATTATTCTACGATAGTATGAATAAGGGTTCAATATCTACTTAGTATAAAACAAAGTCCCCGATTCTAGGATGTTACGGGTAAACTCGAGAACCACTGGATGGATTTTAATGCGTTTTTCACCATTCTGTAAAGGATATCTCGAGGAAGATTCCTGTGGAAAATAATTTATTTATGATCAAAGGAAGCCGACCAGTAACGATTTCAGTGGAAAAGTCGAAAAAAACGTGGCGTCCCAGCGCTTTGTAAGCTTACGCTGAGCAAACCGTTAAAAATATCTAAATACTATGAGTGTAAGAATTGTTCAGCATGAAAAGTTCTACAAAAAAGTCCACGAGAGCATATGTCTATCTTCAATACATCGCCGACTATAAGTGTTTCTACGTTTTAATTTCTTCCAACCATGTCCATTCAACTACGGAGGCGACAGTTTACGAGCTAGCCAAGGGCGAGTCTATCATCCCTGTTACAGCCTAGCTAGTGGGCGAACCTAATGCCCCAGTTACAGCCAGTAGCAAACCGTTGAGTCGTGTTGAGTCAAGACTTCTGAGAAGGGTGGTTGTGTTTGGAGTTTCCCTGGAAGTGCAACTCGGGTTTACTTCATTTCGCCTGTGAAACACAGTCAAGTTAAGATTGGCTGGAAGGGGGATTTGGGTTTCATTCACCTCGCCATTCCCTGGAAGTGCAACTCTCATTTCGCCTATGAACTTTTTGTTCCGCAAAATTCACAGTCAATTTAAGATTGGACGGAAGGGGGATTATATTATATTAAATTATACTGATTGGCGTATAATCTCTACTTACGTTAGTATAAAACAAAGTTCCCGAATCTTGGATGTCACGGGTAATCTCGAGAACCACTGAATGGATTTTGATGCGGTTTTCACCATTCTGTAAAGGATATCTCGAGAAAGGTTTCTGTAGAAAATAATTTATTTATGACCTAAGGAAATCAAGCACTAACGATTTCAGTGAAAAGGTCGAAAACAAAACTGGCGTCCGTGCGCTTTTTAAGCTTACGCTGGGCAAACCGTTAAAAATATCTATATACTATGAGTGTAATAATTGTTCAGCATGAAAAGTTCTAAAAAAAACGGGAGCGCATATCTCTATCGTCAATACATCGCCTACTATAAGTATTTTTACGTTTTCATCTCTTCCAACAGTCTCCATTCAGTTACTGAGGCGACAGTTTACGATCTAGCTAGGGGCGAGTCTATCACCCCAGTTACAGCATAGCTAGCGGACATGCTTATTGCCCCCAGATACAGCCAGCAGCAAACTGTCGAGTCGTGTTGAGTTAAAAGAACTTAAGAGAAGAGTGGTTGTGTTTGGAGTTTCCCTTGATGTGCAACTCGGCTTTTCTTCATTTCGCCTGTGAACTTTTCGTTCCGAAAAGTTCACAGTCAAGTTAAGATTGGACGGAAGGGGTATTTGTGTTTCATGCACCTCGCCATTCTTAAATTACGTCTGAAAAGAATTTATTGCACATGCATCTCCATGATAATATAATTAATAGTCCAGTCAGTGATTTTAACCCATCATGCCAAGACGTAAAACGCATATTGGTCGTTGTTCATTGACACTGGAAAAAAAAGTGCTTATCACGCAATGCATTCATAACTGTTCCCGGGCGAAGCCGGGTCGGGTTGCTAGTATTTAATAAGACTGAGTTACAATAAATAACTCATCTCCACAAACCAACATTGCTTCAACAAGCGTAAACCTCATTCATAACACATTCATGCAATTCTCTATAAAACGTAGACAATGTCGTATTAGAGCTCAAATATATCGTCGCAGATCCTTCTCTCAATATTACTTATATAGGGCATTACAATTCCTCGTATATCCAACAATAAATTCACGTAGTATAATTCACTTCTATTTCCACATATTCCTTCACATAAAACTTGCATTATTCTTTCTGCCAAAATATTCACGTTGTTATTTCAATACTCCTTCCAATACTGATACTTGAATTTTAAATGTAAGGCCTCCGATGGTTTATTTTGGATAGCTACTATGCTCATAACAATTGTTATCAATATTTAATAATAATACTTAAATACGACTCTCCATACCGATCGTTCTTCCGAAATTAATTGCTAGATTGAATACTGTATCAATAACACTACATAATGTTGCAATAAAATTTAACAACAACAATGTTATTCCGTGTCCAATATGTCAGATTTCTCACTGGATTTAGAAATTCCCTAAATCTCTAATATAAATTGTTAATGTCTTCCAAGAGGAAATATTACTGAAATTAAATTAAATTAACGAAAGAACAAACCTTTCCATTTAAATAATACATTTATCAACTCATATACAGTATATGAATACTATTCCATTTCAAAGTCTTCATTGCAGTAGAATAACGTAGCATTAATATGGCGTAAATATTCTTGCAAAGATCGTCGTAATCGTGCTCATAAAATAACACAATTATGTTGAATTCCGTATTGATCGTGATTATCTTCATTCTATCTAGATCGTCTTACAACCAAGATTCCCAAATTCATTATTCCAAATGAAGGTTGACATTCACATCGACGAAAGCAATTTCAATTAAAATCCAGATGTTTAAATCAAAACAAAGAAAAATGATTTAAGAAAAATTCTTAAATTTCGGAAACTAAAATCCAAAATTCTAAAATTCTAAAGTTCCAAAAATTCCACTTCAAAACTGTTAAGTCGAAGTCGTAGTTAGAAATGTGGAATGAAAATAATCCATCAAAATATCTGCGTAGATGAATATCGAGATCTAATTCACTTTCAAAAATACATAACATTCAAAGACATATGGAGAATTGGTGTGCTCTAAGGGTATCAAAACTACTTCAAAATACTTCAGATAATAAATCTCGTCGTTCTACCTTGCGTTGTATCTTGAAGTTCAATGGTATAGGAAATACCGTGATGATCCAAGATCGCAATGCTGGTGATTCTCGATCTCCACTCCCTAGGCCTTGGATACCCTAATACAGTCGGGGTCGGAAGAGAACGAGAGTTGACCCAGATAGGTCGACAGGAAAAAAGACGGAGAGGAGCCAGGCGCAAGTAAGTGGAAGCAATGCCGGACTCAGATGGGGTTCCCGTGGTCGCCAACCCACGTCCCACAATTTGTGAGCTCCTGGGGAAGCTTATCAAAGAAATGCCTCTCAAACCCATGCCAATTTGATTATCCTATGCAACCATTTCAGCCCTGCTTTCCCGCTATACTTAACCATTTCTGGCCGAATTTCATCTACCCCAGCCGCTTTGTGACATTGAAATTTATTTATCACCCTCTCTACTTCCTCAACCGTGATCCTGTTCCCGTCACCATTCTCCTCCTGCATAATCTCAAAATCCGCCATAAGTCTCCATTAACATTTAGCAAGTTTTCGAAGTATTCCTGCCATCTTCCCTGTGCTCCCTTGGTATCTACAGTGAGTTTCCCTGAATTATCCAGAACACTGCTCAGTTCTCTTTTTCCCTCATTTCTAAGATTCTTTAGAACACTCCAGACGGTTTTTCTTCCACTTGACCTAACTTTTCTAATTTATCTCCAAATTCCTCCCATGATTTCTTTTTAGATTCTATTATTATTTGCTTGGTTCTGTCTGCCGGATTTCTTGCTTGGAGCCATTTTTTGTAAGCCATCTTTTTACTTTTACAATCAGATTTCACTATAGGATGTGCGCTTTTTTTCCTGTTTTTACACACTATTGTCCCAAGATATACCTTTGCTACTTCTTGTTCTGCACCCCCCTATCCTGACCACTCCGTTTCAATGTCCTGCAATTCTTTACCAACTACTCTTTGGAATTTTTTATCAATCATGTCCATGTATTTCTGCCTACGTTCCTTACCCTGGAGATTTTCAACCCTAACCCGTCGGCAAACAGCACTCACTTTCTGCACTTTAGGTCTAACTATGCTTAGCAGATTAGTTTGTGGTCTGTTTCATCAGAGAAGCCCCTGAATACCCAACAATTCCTTATCGAAAATGAAAATCCACAGCCTGCTTCCAGTCGACCGACTGGGTCAGGGAATGGAATTAATAAAACCCCCATCTAGCGGCGAGGATATTAACTGTGCCGGCTGACGAAGCCTGTCGCACTTCCCTGGAGCAATGATTAAATGAATGAGAGATGAAATGAAATGATAGTGGAGAGAAGGTAGACTGGGTTCGATTCCCGGTCAATGTAGGTGAGATTTTCGAAGAGAAATGCCATGTCCTGTGGTTTGGATTCGACGTAAAAAGGAGGTCCCGTGGCTCATCATCGCATGATTAACGGTCACGTAAAACTAAAAGCTTCCTCCCTTTCCTTATTTGCGACTCCTATCGCCTTCTTTAAGTTAACTGCTTTCACTCTTTCTAGAGTGGACAAGTTCCTAACTGTAAGATCAGGGCCAAATGATGTCTTCCGTAAGTTATAATTGATTAAAAAAATACTTTGAATAATGTCACTGCTAAGAGCCTCCGTGGCTTAGGCGGCAGCACGCTGGCCTCTCACCGCTGGGTCCGTGGTTCAAATCCCGGTCACTCCATGTGAGATTTGTGTTGGACAAAGCGGAGGCAGACAGGTTTTTCTCCGGGTACTCCGGTTTTCCCTGTCACAATTTCATTCCAGCAACACTCTCCACTATCATTTCATTTCATCTGTCATTCATTTAATCACAGCCCCAGGGGAGTGAGACAGGCTTCGGCAGCCGGCACAGTTCATATCCTTGCCACTAGATGGGGGCTTCATTCATTCCATTCCCTGACCCGGTCGGTCGACTGGAAGCAGGCTGTGGATTTTCATTTTTTCAATGTCACTGCTATCTCCAGATTAAGGGATTGGATGTATCTTAATTCACGCATAGCCATTATTACTTGGGATGCTTTTACTATTGTGTGTTTAATCATACTCAATTGGATCACCAACCTTCGAAGGGAGATGACGTCCTAAGGAGAATGATGGTTAAATCTACTGTTATTTACTGTAAGAGAGTTAGTTATTGTTGTTTTAAGGGGCGGAACTACTAGGTCATCTGCCCCTTTACTGTAAAAGAGTGGAGTGTACACATCAAATGGGGCTTCTTAGCCCTCAAAATAAGCACTCAATCCACCAATTTAATGAATTAAGGATCATGGGCATGGGCATGTAGAATAGGCTGCCTTTTAGTCATTGCCATATTTAGTCAGGATTTTCATTCTTTTTGTACAGCTCACTAAATGGTAGGTTTCACACTTTCCAACACACACACAATTATCACAGAGACGTTGGTACCATTTGGTTTTACATATTTTATGGTGGAACCCATGTAGCCAATAGCAAATCTCGTTCTGACATGTCTTTGATTCTCTCTGGTCTAACTCCTTTCCAACATCGCACCCGTGCCTTAGAAATCAGGGTCTATTTCGTTTCTCTTCGAGGTTCTCTTTTTTATAAGTTCAAGGTATGGTCTGGTAGATGGTAATAGCAATTTAAATCGGAGATCTTCGATGTGGAATAATTACCTCGCTAACTCATAAACCATTCTGTTTTTCCCACTCTTAGGACATGTTTCAGGAATCTTGATTTTACTTTCTCAATCCTTTCAGGGTCACTGAGTGTCAGTTCTTCCCAAATAATGTTGATTCCATATGTTGCAATCGGTGATATTGATGTTTCAAATAACATCATTGCTGTGCTTGACAATAGTTGTGATACTCGTACATTATTTATATTGTACTGTATATTGCATTGAGGGCTGCAGTGGTTCTCTCTTGGACGTGATGGCTAAACGAGGTTCCTTTTGTCTGAAGTGTTACTCAATCAATCAATCAATCAATCTCTCCCTGGATCCGCGCCTGCAAAGCCATGTAGGAGATGGGTATGAGTGAGCCCAGGCCAGGTGTCTGTGAGTAGTAAAGTAGGTTAGCAGCCTGGTCTGACTGCCAACCTCTCTCCCTGCGATTCATCAACCCACACAACACCACTTATGGATTGAATTCGGGTGAAGGACCCAGTCTCATTTAACAATTCAGTGTCAAAAGGGTTAAACCTTTCCAAACAACTAACAGAGACCTGTTATTCTTTCTCACGCCGAAGACAAACAAGTGAGAATTGGGGGAAGTTTAGCAGTCTGCGGTCTAGCGTCGAGAAGTCTGTTTTCTTCTTATGAGGATCAGAGTTCTATCCCTGGTAGTGAGAAAAGTTACAAGCATGCTCACTGCTTTCTTGACACTTCCGAGTCTACTGACATTTCATGGAAATGAGTACCAATCACAAATGATTTCTATAATGAGTAACTTCACCCGAGAGTAAATATCGATCGATCTTTCGAAAGAGTGTATGCAAAGAAGAAGAAGGAGAGGAAGAAGATGATTTTAGGCTCCCAGTTATTTAGTTCTTGGCAGAGAATGGATTTCTGTGTCCACCTTCTGGTCTAGCAGCCAGCGTTCTATCTTGCTTTTCATAAATTACAGATGGCACGAACGTTAATTTCTCAAACATGAATATACCTAATTCGTCACTGAATTACACAATCAATGTGAAATATGACACAGAGGTCACCTACTATAATCTAAACCTTCAGGTACATAAATCTATTGCTTCATTTCGATACCGGTAATAATTTATAGACGGCGCGAATGCCAATTCATAAGGGGTGACATCTGGGACCGTTTCAAGAGATACATGCTTTTATAAAAGCTACTAAAATTCAAAGAACTCAGTTTTTTTTGTCGTGTGGCCTCCTGAGAGGCCGAGTGCAAGGTTTTTCTAGTCGACGCCCGTGAGCGACCTGCGCGTCGGGATAAGAATTGGAATGGTTGAAGATGAATGAAACTGGGCAAGGATGTGGAAAGAAGTGGCCATGGCATGTCAGGAGGTATCGTCCCAGCATTTGCCTGGGGTTGAAAATGGGAAACCACGGAAAACCATGTCAAGGATGGCCGACGATGGGGCTCGAACCCACGCGTCTACCGAGTCAGCAGAGAGCTTGGCCCCATGACCTAATGCTGCGCTTTAGCCAGTGTAGCCACTACTGTCAGGTATTATTATTTATACAGTAGCCGCTTCTGTGGCGTAGTTCGTAGCATATTGAACTGCTGTGCCCAAGATCGCAGGTTGAAACCAGGCCGAAGTCCTCAGATTTTTAAGAGCGTTAAAATCCTTCAGTATGCCTACCTATGGAGGGGAAGTAAAGCCGGCGGTCCCATGTAATAGATTTATGGCATGTAAAAGATCCTTCCACTAACTAAACTTGTGTGAAGCTAAATTTCTAGGTTAGATTTCGTTGTAACGCTCTATCAAATTTCCAACGTTCACCACTAGGTGTCAGTAATATCTGGTAGCGAAATTTGGAACTGCTTGAATTTGAAAGGAACTTGTAGCTCACCCTAAGAGTGTCCGCTGGAAGCAGCTACAGCCTCAGGCGAGCCGAACATGTCCTCGGACACTCCCGGCACTAAAAGTCATACGATAAATAGATAAAAATAACATTTATAGAATAGCCTACTTACAGATTTTACTAAAGCCTCCAAAAGTGGTTGTATGAGCATCCTGTAGACATTCCAAAATTTCAGATAAGTACCAATATCAGATCTGTCAACACATATTTGTAGGTTGTGGTTATAGGTTTTTACCATCATCACAGCAGAGTATTTGTAGTTCCATTCCGCATATTAGTTTACAATTCTACTACAATTCTGCTAAGGTGGCTGTCAAATTTTAAGTTTTTTTAACGTTTAAATGAAAGACAATACCTTTCTCGATATATCTGTTAAGTTTTATAAGTAAATTCAGCGTTTTGCCAAAGATATAGCGTATTACGTGAGACCATGCGCCTATCTGTCAATGGAGTGTTTAATATTCAAAGTTTACCCGAAATGTTGCTTTTTTGGCAGGAAAAACACAATATATCGTGAACTATGTGAGAAAACTGGATGAAACTCGGCAGACACATTCCAACATATGATCCCTAGAGGATGAACCTCATTTATGAAATTATCTTAAAAATAATTGAGATAATCTTGGAAAAATTAACCCAAAAACTGTTCATTTTTTGAAAGACAAATTTAATATTTAAACAAGATGTTCAGTAAAGAACATATAGCCTACTTTCTCCTAAATGCATGGGTATTGTTATAACTCTTTGTCCTTTTCAAAGAGTATGATCGAATGTTGGTTGTAGTAGCTTGTTGAAATACAACGTGCTATAGGGATATTAAACATGAATAAGAGGTGCCCTTTGCTAGTGCTACCTCTGTACCAAATTTCGTTCAATTCGGTTTCACCGTGTTTGAATTGATAGGGGGAATCGATTTGCACACATACTTGGCCACCATCTGCAAACTATTGGGCTGATGTTCTTGCAGTTTGGTCTGAATATGTTTCCCACATAAAGATATGGTGTTGCAAAATTTGGTAGAGACTAGATTATTAGGTTGGTCGTAATTACATTTTAGCTTTTAACATTTGGGTGGCCACGATTACGTTTCCGTCAAGATAGCGGTGATATAAAACATGACACTGAGGTTCCCTTTGCTAGTGCTACCTCTGTACCAAATGTCGTTCCATTCGGTTTCACCGTGTTCGAATTGATAAGGGGAATCGATTTTCACACAAAGATGGCCGCCATCCGCAAAATATCAGGCTGATGACCTTTTAGTTTGGTCAAAGGATGCTCCCCCCATAAAGGTATGTTGTTGCTAAATATGCTAGAGATCGGATGATTAGGCTAATCGTAATTTGATTTAAGCTTTGAACATTTGTGTGGCCGCCATTACGTTTCTGTCAATATGGCGGCGATATAAATCATGACACTGAGATGCCCTTTGCTAGTGCTATCTCTGTACCAAATTTCGTTCCATTCCGTTTCACCGTGTTTGAATTAATAGGGGGAATCGATTTTGACACAAAGATGGCCGCCATCCGCAAACTATTAGGCGAATGACCTATTAGATTGGTCAAAGGATGCTCCCTCCATAAAGGTATGTAGTTGCAAAATTTGGTAGAGATCGGATGATTAGGTTAATCGTAATTTGATTTAAGCTTTGAACATTCGTGTGGCCGCCATTACGTTTCAGTCAAGATGGTGGCGATATAAAACATGACACTGAGGTGCCCTTTGCTAGTGCTACCTCTGTACCAAATTTCGTTCCATTCGGTTCCACCGTGTTCGAATTAATAGGGGGAATCAATTTTGACATAAAGATGGCCGCCAGCCGCAAACTATTAGGCTAATAACCTATTAGATTGGTCAAAGCATGCTCCCTCCATAAAGGAATGTTGTTGCAAAGTTTGGTAGAGATCGGATGGTTATGTTAGTCGTAATGTAACTTAAACTTTGAACATTTGTGTGGCCGCCATTACGTTTCTGTCAATATGGCGGTGATATGAAATATGACACTGAGATGCCCTTTGCCAGTGCTACCTCTGTACCAAATTTCGTTCCATTCGGTTTCACCGTGTTTGAATTAATAGGGGGAATTGATTTTCACACAAAGATGGCCGCCATCCGCAAACTATTAGGCTAATGACCTAGTCATTTGGTCAAAGGATGCTTCCTCTATAAAGGTATGTTGTTGCAAAATTTGGTAGAGATCGGATGATTAGGGTAATCGTAATTTGATTTAAGCTTTGAACATTTATGTGGCCGCCATTACGTTTCCGTCAAGATGGCGGCGATATAAAACATGACACTGAGGTGCCCTTTGCTAGTGCTACCTCTGTACCAAATTTCGTTCATTCGGTTCCACCGTGTTCGAATTAATAGGGGGAATCAATTTTGACATAAAGATGGCCGCCATCCGCAAACTATTAGGCTAATAGCCTATTAGATTGGTCAAAGGATGCTCCCTCGATAAAGGTATATTGTTGCAAAGTTTGGTAGAGATCGGATGGTTATGTTAGTCGTAATTTGATTTAAGCTTTAAACATTTGTGTGGCCGCCATTACGTTTCCGTCAAGATGGCGGCGATATAAAATATGACACTGAGGTGTCCTTTGCTAGTGCTACCTTTGTACCAAATTTCGTTCAATTCGCATTCACCGTGTTCGAATTGATAGGGGGGGACAGACATTCAGAGTACACACACACACACACACACACACACAGACACACACACACACAGACATACACTCACACACACAGACTCACACACACACATACACACACACAGACAGACACACTTTTTTCGCCCTGTGTTGATCTCATAAGTCTACTTTCATTTTTTGCAAAAATCGAAAGTAGGCTAAAAAATATATACTATTTACAATATAACATTCATGGTGGTTCATCCTTGCTATTTATGCGTTTACTTTACATGAAAGAAATCATTCCATTCAGACTGGTATTTCTTGTTAAATCGTGTTTTTTGTGATTCACGGAGTTTACAATATCACAAATATTATCCTTTCAATATATCACGAAATACTTTATATACCTACTGTTCCTCTCTCTAAATTAGATGAAAGCTCTATGTATTTACTATACATATGTCAGTTTTCATAACTCTATGTTACATATTAGTGAAGCTATGATATGATTCGTAACTGTATGCGATAATTCCCACTGACGGCGCATGAGCCCCCAGTGTATCACAGCAATAGTAGCTACACCTTCATATATTAGTTTGGGGGAGGAAGACTCTTTTGTTGATGGGATAGTCATTTCTAAGTTTTGTAACATTAAAATACATAGGTCTTTATCCGGTTGCTGAATGCTTTAAAGTTTATCACTAGGGCCCGGAGGTTGATGCCGTAAAAAAGTCCAAAAGATGCACTTAAAATTTTCAAAAATGACTGTAATAAATGACCTAAAAATTCAAAAGATGGATAAAATGATCTTATAATAATACACTCACCAATAATTCAAAAATGACATCTTAAGCTCAAACTGAAAAGTCAATCAAAATAGATTTCTAGCACTTAACAAAAGATTTATGTTCACTTTAGTCTGAGTTGCACTGCACTATGAATGTCATTCTGATGTTGTCAAAGGTAAATAATGTGCTGTTTCAGCCAACAAGTTTTTATATCTCGAAAAGCTGCGTTCAACATCAACCGATGTGATCGGAGCGTAGCCTACTTGAAGTGAGGAAGCTCGTTTGCAGCTAACTCGGAGAGACGTAACTCCCTCATATAAAGCTGTGACATGAATAAACTGAAGAAGAAAAAAAGACCTTAAATGGCCGATTTCTCTAAAATATGACCCAAAAAATCTACCAAACTTAAAAATATTCTCTTAAAATGGAAGAATAGCAAAAAATGCAAAAAGATGCAAAATAAAAGAGACATATTTGAAGACGGGGTGACCCGTCCGAAGTTTCTATGCACTTCAGCATTATTTTAGACAGCTCAGTAAAAACATGATTTGTCATCAACATCCGGGCCCTATTAATTATCAGTAATAATTACCACACGTACTAAGTTTTCTGACGGGTTTTCTTATATTTTGTTTTTGAAGGGCGGAGACTGTCTCTGTGGGTGTCACTGTAGGTTTGGTAGTGTTTTATAGAGCTATTTGTCTTGCATATTTGGATCTGATGAAGGGAAGCGTAATGGCACAGTGGCCTAGCTGCTAGTCTTTCACCCAGACGGCCAGGGTTCGAATCCCGGTGATAGCTGGGTGGAGTAATCACCTGAAAAATCACGTGGCGTCAGGAAAGCCATCTAACAGTAAAATCCCCGGCCAAACCCAAAATGAGCCTGGTTGGATCCGGCGACCACAATTAGTTGGGAAAAGCCGAAGAAAGTTTTTATTTGGATCTGATGATGCTCTCTTGACGAGCGAAACATGTCGTCCTTTAGCTTTATTCTCTTTCATAAGTCCGTAACAATATATATAAAAGTCCTCTCGGCACGCCGGAAGGCGGAGGTAGATTTCACAGGACAAACTTGGGGATAGGCGAAAATAGGCAGAATATGCAGGTTTTCGTAGAAGGATCAGACCTCATTTATTGCGAGAAGGTATTTTGTAATTGGAGCTTAATTAACTTTGTTTTTCGTCATTTTATGCTTATTTTAAACATTTTATTGTCTTATGGGAACGGTAACCTTCTTGTCATTTGCGGTCCATTTTTATACATGTGGTCACACTGTCCTTATGCAAGGTTTCGACACTGATGTGTAACTATGTAACGGTCTGTTACTTCTTCACGCAAAATTATATCTCCCGCAGAGATTTTGGTTGGTTCCTCAGTTTCGGGGCTGCGACAACACGGTCATGTAACCCCGTGTACTTTGGGATGGCTGTATTAGTCTGTAATTCAGGTAAGGACTGCAGACGGTCAATTTCAAGCAGTAGTTCCTAATGTTGCTACCAGGTACTACCGTCAACGACACCTAGCTGTGAACTTGGCTACTAGATGCCACCGCAACCAGCAACTCGCAACGAACGTTAGAACTTCCCCTCCAAAGGAAAGCATACTGAGGGATTTTTAGCGCTCTTAGAAAATCCGACGACTTCGGCCGGCTTTGAACTCGCGACCTTGGGCATAGACATTAAGCATGCTACCAGTTACGGCACCGAATCCGCTTCACACTTAGTCAGATGGAAATCAGAATCTGATCTCGAGCAAGTGCGTTATCTTGGCAACGTCTGATGGCTCATCCCTCATCAAATAAGTAGTGTTGCCATGGCAACCACTGATAGCTCTTGGCATTTTCTTATAATTCCGAAATCATTTTTCTCATCCCTTGGCATAATGGTGGGTCATATCAAAAATTCTTTCAGACAAAAGTTTCAGGTAATTATTAGGGGAATATTGCCCATTTTGTACGGTTTTGATATTGTGCCTATTAAGAGAGATATGGTTAATGTTTCCCGAAAAACCCACTTTTTCCCACCCCTTTGGACAATGGTTGGTGCTATAAAAAAAATCTTCAAACATAAATCTTTGGGCTTTATCCGACACAGAGTATGAACGTTGAACGGATTCGATATTTCACATATTAAGAGAGTTATAGCAATATTTCACTTTTTCGGAAAAAGCCCCCCATTTTCACCCCCTTCGACCGATCTGGCCCAGTAACAAACTCGACCGAGATTTTATAGGTATACATATTCGGTTTAAAAAATTCAAAGTGATTGGTGCAAAATTACGGCAGTTATCATGTGCACAAGAAACTGATATACATACATATATATATATATATATAGGTTGGTTCTTAAGTTTAGGGGCTGCGACAACGCGGTCATGTAGCCCCATATATATATACATACTAGCAGGTACCCGCGGCTTCGTTCGCGTCATAGTCGTGTCATATTTTTATTCAATGAAATGCAGGTTTAACCCCGCTAACATCTCTTTAGAACCTGAATATCCAAAAATCCCTCCTTAGTAGACGTTTTCTACACACATCAAACATATCCCCAAAATATCATTCTTCTAACTTTAATAGTTTTGTTTGGTCGATGAGAGTGAATATCCAAAAATCCTTCCTTAGTGGACCTTTTATCTTTCAGAATTTCATCCCCCCCCCCCCCATGATCAGCTTAAATAGTATTTATGAAAAAAAAAACTGTCGAACACCTATTTACTTATTTTTTTAAGCTGATTTGTTCCGATGAATTTCAAACTTCTCGCTAATGTCATTTAAGAGATACACGCTCCGTTAAGAATCCTTCAACCCCCAATTTTCACGCATTTCAACTCATAATATACTGTGCCCGTTTAGACCGGAGTCCGCACGACCACATATGCATTTTACCAATAATCAGTCAGCACGAGAGTCAAAATATCCCGGAGCGCCAGATGGGTTAAAGCAAATCGCAAAAACGACATCAAATGAAAAAAATGCTTTACTGATTTTTGTCTCAATGCAACAATAAGGATAGAAGGAGATTCAATTGGGAGTAACACATCAAGTAAAATTATCTCAGTTTATTTTGAATTTAAAATTGACTGCAAAGATGCTCAAAGCAGCATCACTCACGTGTGGCGACCCACACTCCTATTTACACAATATACAGAAATTTTCCAAACACATTTGACAATTATTTTTTTGGAAACACAAGTCTGATTAATAGTCCTGTAGACTGTGTTCCAAAATTATTTATAATTAATGATTAAATCCAGTTCAAATTTAATTGTCTCGACTGGAAATATCGTAGTTCACTGTTTGAATTTTTACATAATATTAACACTCGTAGAATAAATGTTCATAGAATTTTTAACTTTCACTTATTTTTCCAGTTTCAAAAATATTGTCGAAAAATATTGTTATCATTGAAGCAACACAAATTATGTACACATATTAATAACATCTGAAAAGTATTTGACCTTGAGCATAGCATCGAAGAACTTGTGCGAAGCACAACAAAAAAAATTAATTGTTCTTCTGACAATAAACATTCGAGAAGTGACTCGATTATGAACTTCAAGTTCCTAACAAAATATATGATTTCTGAATCATCAACTTAATCAATAAATTGTTGAACCATTCAACTATTCGATTCTCCACTTAGAATCATCATTAAGAAAAATATTTATATTTGTGGCCCTTTTAGTAACTTTCACAACTTGCAATTCTTCGACAGAATGCGGAAATAAGGATTATAGCTTCATACTAAATTCATTTAGTTCATGGCACTAGGATTGAAAACATCCTTCAAATTATTCGTGGTTAAAGAATTATTTTTAATTGGCAGTGGCCCATTCTATTATTTGTGTAAGAACACAATATTACAACAACAACGGCAAAGGTCTTCCTCTGAAGAAGAATAAACTACTATCATGACAAATCCGGGTTCTAGCAAAATCAAAGTCTAAATGGAATTCGTAAACAAGGTTGAAATAAGAACTGATGGTTTTAAGAAACAACCTTCGGGTCATTCATACGACGAAATGTGTAGTTCCAATACTCCTACTATAAACCTGAGCCATCGAACCTGCTATTTGATTGATGCTCGAAAAAACCTCCTCATTCCTGCGGCTTAAACATGCGCACCTGGGAATGGCATTTCAACTACTCCACACACATAAATTTTCTTCCCAAAATTTATACAATAAATCAAGCCTCTGCTTGTTATCAACACTGAAAGATTAATAAACTTACAAGTTTATTTTATTTTACCATTCAGTTCAACCCGTGAATTTACCATACTTATGAAAATCTTTATTTCACTTTCGAGTGTATTTACGTCATGATTTTATATAAATACAAAAATATTCTATTTGATACAATTATCAATTGCTTCCCGTTTCATGCCTCTCCGTGTTATCTGAAAAATATACTTTGCTCATGGCAAATATCAACTGTTCAACCAGAACTGACATGTTGGTTGAATGCGGGCTTGCGCTAACCACTCTCATTCGGAAAATCTCCTGTTCCAAACTAGAAATGATTAAACTACTTCATAGGCTCTCTCTCAATACATATGATTATTAGAAAATATAATATCCAAGAATTATTTAGAAAAATTGTAAAAATTATTATTATTATCATTAGTGGATTATTATTATTATTATTTGTTATATTATTTTAAATATGTTTAACTATCATCTCATTATGTGAGAATCCACATGTTCGAACCTTCGAATATGGAAAAAAATATCCATTCCTCAACAAAAATAATTCTTAACTTTTACAGTTACATCGGCTGATTACCGTGATTTCCCAAAAATATGAAATATTCAAATAAATGCTCGAAATGCTCGGTCATCGATCCTAAACTGTTCTGAGTGCTGAAAATACTCAGAATAACTCTAACATGTCTTGCGTAAATCATTGCAAGATTTAAATACGAAGAAAAATAAATGTGTTGGTCATCTGCAGAAAAATAGTTTGTTCCAATTAGCTAGGCATAATATAATTCAAATGTGGCTTACATTTCTTGATGGTCTTGAAGCGTAGTAAACCTGGTCTGTACCAGATTTATCCATAGACATGCCCTATCGGACAAGCACGTATAATCTGTGTATCGGCCGCCATTATATACCCACAATCCGTCTAGTAAGACATAGTGGTAGTATCTCTTGACGTTTGAATTAACTGTTGTTCCATTTTAATATGGGCTTCTATCAAAGCCATAACAGTTTGTTTAAATGGGGTCAGATCTAAGTGATCTATTCTTAGATATGTCAGTTGTAACATAACTCACGGTAATCTTATCAATACAAGAAGACACTGACAGTCTAACCAATCAACGGCTGTTCTGAAGATCGTTCCCTGGGCATGGTTTAACACCAACTACCATGCGCTAAGCAACCTGTAGTTTCCCTTGCGTAGACTAATGAACACCACCGTGACAGACTGGTCTTCAGTGTACTGATAGATCGAAGTGGTTAACAAGTTACCAATATGAAAACTGACTGAAATGGACTTAAACATCCAAGTATTAGGTTATTACTGGACTGTGACAAAGTACTAATTCTAGACAAAGTCTAGCATATGTCCATGTAGAAACATAAATATTTCCACTAATGTCTGTAGAAAAAAAATTCAATCACCTCAGTGATTCTCCTCGCCGGAAACTTACTAAGTTCCACTTCGTAGCGCAGCACTTTTGTGACTATCACAACTTTGAAAATTACTTCTGCGTAGATCCGGCAACCATGTGCCTTGGCTCAGCGTAGCTGCACCTTGCTAGGCAAGTGCTTATGTTGAAGTGAGCTATCGATGCCTCGGCCGGCCGGCTTTTATTCAAAACTGCCAGGGTCACGCGTCATCAGCTGATATTTGGAAATCATCATATCTCTGGTATCCCTGGTCCGATTTACTTGATACTAAGTGCATTCTCATTCATTTGGCCGTGCCAGTAATCTGATCCATGTATCAAGTCTCTACTCCATGGTTAACTATTTAATCAATAAATAGCCTCGACCTCTGCTATTACTCGCTACGTCACTTGACATGCAAGTATCGGTAAATTCTTTCCAATTGCTTCGAGAAGCAATGTAGCGCGATATTCAAATATCTCAACTTTCAAAAGCGGCTGTAGCCTTTCCCTTCATATCTAGGTGTCTGAATCTTGGAATACCCATTCCTAGAGTTGGGCACATCCACCCCACACCTAGCAAAAAATAAAAATTGAAAAATTTTTATTTTTCCTATCTACACATTAAATTATCTGGCTCTTGAATAATAAATCTTAAAATTCGATGCATTATAAGTTCCCACGATGTTACCAGTTCGTATATTGGCGACTTCATAGCTTCCATTATCGTTTACTTCCACAATACGATAGGGTCCAGCGTAAAGGCTTGCAAACTTCGAGTACACTCGATTTTGCACGTCAGAGGGTGTAGGTCTTTTCACTAAAACAAGAGTTCCTACGCGCAAGGGTCTGCGAAAACGCTTTCCTCTCACTCTGCGCTCTCTTTTCTCAGCTTGGCTCCTCAACCTGTCTAAAGCTAGGGATTCCCTCATCTGACGACTTGGTTCAATCTCAGGTGGAATAGAGATGATTCGATCCCATAATCTTGTTGGTTTAATTCCATGATGAAGCAGCATGGGAATCTGTCCAGTACTCTCATGAATTGTAGAGTTGATGGATTCGGATGCTAAAGAGAGAACATCCATCCATTTCCAATGCTCATTTGGACAATAGAGGCGGCAAAATTTTGCTATTTCAGCCATCACGCGTTCTGCTGGATTGCTCTCAGGATGTCTAATAGAACAAAACAATTGTCTAATCCCAAGATTATTCATGATGGTTCGAAATTCTGAAGATGTAAATTGAGGTCCACGATCTGATAAAAGGAATTCCGGTTTGCCTGCTTCCGGAATTACGTTGTCTCTAATTCTCTTCGCACAATATTTTGCGTTTGCCTTCTGGATTGGGTGTAACATAGTGTATTTGCTGAAAACATCCATGGTCACCAAAATATATCGGTTACCTCTTTTAGACTTTGGGAGAGGACCATATAAATCAGTCGCGAAGATTTCACAAGGCTTAGAAGGAATAATAGGCCTTGGTAATTCTCTCAATAATCTAGAATTATGTTTACTCCTTTGGCATAAGTCGCACTCTCGAATAGTGATCCTGACAGTTTGTCGCATTCGCTCCCACGAAAATTTCTCTTGAATCATGTTGACCGTCTTATCTACTCCAGCATGACCAGCGATTCGATGTGCCATCCAGATAATGGGTTTTTGCATTCGTGGAGGTATCACTAATCTCAGCTTCGTATGGTCGGGATCTGCAAACTTGTAGATTAAACCATCTAACATCATAAAATCTCTTGAAATTCTTTCAGTTTCCACAAAATCATCATCATTTGGATCCATGTCTCCCTGTAGAAAACGAAAAATGTTTCTAAGACGTCGGTCTCTCCTCTGGGATAAATGCAACAACCTTAACCTTCTCAAGGTATCTTCATCCTCCTGCGTCAGGTTAACTTGAAAAACCTTAGATGCAGACTCCACTGCTCTACTCAATAAATCAGCTCCCACGTTCATCTTTCCAGGAGTGTGTTCAATAACTAGGTTGAATTGTTGAATAAAAAGTGACCATCTAGTTATCCTATCACTGGCAAAGTTTGTTCTCAAGATAAACTCCAATGCGTGGTGATCAGTCCTCACAATGACTGAATGTCCAATTAACATTTTCTTCCACGACTCCAACGCGAATATTACAGCAAGTGCTTCTAACTCTGTGGTGTAATAATTCCTTTCTGATGGACGAAGTTTCCTGCTAATGAACGCCAGGTAATGTCTGTTGTGATCTTCATCTTCCTGAAGAAGAATAGCTCCAATCCCTACGGTGGATGCATCAGATTCTATGATGAAATTCTTGGTAAAGTCAGGATACTCCAATTTCACGCTGTTTACCAATAACCTCTTGGCATCTTGAAATGATTGTTCACAATCTTCATCCCATTTCCATTTGTTTCCTTTCTTTAATAATTCCTGCAATGGCGCAACCGTCTTGGTGAAGTTTGGACAATGCCCTGCAAAGAATTGGCATATCCCGAGAAAATTGCGGACATTCTTCACTCGAGTAGGTCTAGGGAAATTTGTAATTGCCTGTATCTTCGTCTCATTGGGACGGTATCCTTCTCCATCCAAAATGTGACCCAAAAAGTTTATTTCCTTTCGAAAGAACTGACATTTTCGAAGGTTTACTTTAAAATTCGCTTTTCTCAAATCTGCGAATAACATCTGAAGATGTAACAATTGTTCCTCTTTAGTCTCGGATGCAATTAAGATATCATCTATATAACGAATTGCTATCTCTTTTACTTCAGGACTCAAATTTTGTTCCAGTGCTCTGATCAAAACTGATCCAGATGTTTTGACTCCAAATGGTAGACGGCGGAATACATATGTCTGCTGGTCAAACATAAATCCTGTAAACTTCTTGGAATCTTCACTAAGCCTAATGTGATGGTAGGACGAAGTGAGATCAATATTAGAGAACCAGACCTTGCCTTGGAATTTCCTTAACAGTTCCCTAATGATTGGTGGTCTGTCATACTCTGGCAGTAATCTTGAATTCAAATTTCGCGCGTCTAAACATAGTCTCAGACTTCCATCTTGCTTAGACACTACTGCTAATGGATTGACATAAGATGTAGTGTACTTTTCAATCACATTGTTGCTTTCCATCTCCTTGATAAGCACTTTTACTCTTTCTCGATGCTTTTCCGCAACCGGATACAATTTAGCATGAAAAGGTGCATCATCATTTACACGAATACGATATTCAAAATCTTTAATTTCACCAGGTTTAATATCAAAAATATCGTGATACTCTTCCAAAATTTTTCCTTGCTCTGGGGACTCCTTCTCAGTGTAGACTTCTCTTCCTTCAGCTTCATGAAAAATCAGAGACCATTGAGCATCTCCCTCGATGTCTTCCTCTTCTTTTCCCTCGAAGTTAATCTCTTCGGTATTCTTGAATTTGATCGTCTCTGTCTTCATGTCTATCACTGTTTGATATTTCTGAATGAAATCTGCTCCCAATATCATGTCAAAAGCCATGCCCTTCATTACTACAAACACATGTCGAAAATCATGTCCTCCAATCGTAATACATAAATATAATTGTGTTTTACACAGAGATATTTTGTTGGGTATTATTCCTTGTATCTTAATTCCTGATACTGGAATTTCCTCTAAATTCTCTTTGAGCTTCCACAGAATATAAAGCTTCTCACTCACAAGACAAAGCATAGCCCCAGTATCAATCAAAGTATCGACAGGCATACCGAATACTTCGCATGATATGACAGGCATTCTAATTCTTGTACCCATTTCTTTCCGTTCGTCATTCTGTTGAATTAAGTCATCATCCTCTGCTTGCCATTTAATAATTCTGGAAGTGAAAGTGTTCAAAATTCTATCTTCTACTGTGAATTCGAAGTGGTTTTTTTTCGTTTCCATTCCCCCGGGATTGTTGTGTTCCCGATAGACCTGGTTCATTGGGCCTCTGCTCCATAAACTGCAAGTTATCTTGGTGTCTTGCTTCTAAGTTTTTCCTCTTCTCCTTGTTGAACTCTTCATTGGACTGACGAGTATCCACATTCCCTCTGTTATTGTAGTTGTTTCTACCATAGTATCTTCTTTCCTGGTACCTTCCTTGATTATCCCGTGGCCTTCTCCATCGAGTATTGTATCGATTTCCACCATCCGGTCTCGCATAAGGCTTGTAACTGTATCTGTTACTGTACTGATTCCATCCTCTCTTATTTTGATCTTCCCTCGGCGTTTTCTCTTCTCGCCCCTCTCGAATCTCTCGAGGTGTTTGAGAATTACTATCGGCCATAACAGCGTACACAGCGTTGTTATTCTTTCCTCCCTTCTGGTTTTCTTCTGCCATTTTCTTAATTGCTTCAGTTTCCTTACAATTCTCCTTAACATCAGTGGATATCTGGTTCATAACAGCCTCATGACTTTTCAATGACCCTGTCATATCTGATATGTCCTTCTGAGTTGCTTGGATATCTTTGGAAATTACTTGAATATGGGATGACAAAGATTCCCTAATCTCCTTGATTCCCTCTTGGTTCTCCAGCTTGAGCGTGTCTTTAATTTCATTGACAACTGTGGTTTTAATTTCAGTTTGCAACTCACTAATCACACCTTCTCTTATTTCTCCCATTACAAGTTCCTTGAATTGTTCTGTCAACCGTTGAACAACTAGAATTCTCATCTCATTACTCTCCTTCTTCACTCTGACTTCTAGGTTGATCATGTCTTCACCAACTTTCCTAAGACCATGTTCTATCCTATCAGCTAAGCTTTGAGATCGAAGATCGGCATCGCGAAATTTATCGTCCATTAAACTTGCGTTAGTAGCTAATGAAGTTTCGAGCTCATGTGTTTTTTTCGCATAATTTGTTCATTTTACTCTCAAGTGTCATTTTCAAAATTTCGGAATTCTCTTTAAATTTACTCTCCATAGAATTAAATTTACTGTTTAAATTTTCTTTCAAATTATCTTTTAAAGAATCAGAACTTTCTTTAAGTTTATCATTTAAACTTTCTTTAAGTTTATTTTCTAAAGAATCAGAATTTTCTTTAAGTTTATTTTCTAAAGAATCAGAATTTTCTTTAAGTTTATTTTCTAAAGAATCAGAATTTTCCTTAAGTTTTTCATCTAAACTTTCTTTCAAGTTATCTTTTAACCTGCTTTCTAAAGAATCAGAATTTTCTTTAAGTTTATTTTCTAAAGAATCAGAATTTTTTTTAAGTTTATTTTCTAAAGAATCAGAATTTTCTTTAAGTTTATCGTTTAAACTTTCTTTAAGTTTATCAGAATTTTCTTTAAGTTTCCTTTCCAAAGCCTCAGTATTTTCTTTCATAATGGCTGCTACACGCAGTCCAGCTTCTTTTGAACTCTCCTCCAAACTCCTCATCATTCTCATCATTTCTTCCATAATTTCAATTATTATTCAAAGCTTAGGGGTATACAATATCGGCAAACACAAGCTTATAACTAGAACAAGAAATATGAATAGCTAATTGGAACACTCTAATAAAATGAGATTTGTCCTAATGTCGACGTGATGGAAAAACAAAATTCTCTACTTTTACGAATTACATTTACCACAATATCACAAGAAAAAATATGCAAGTTCTCAAATATCCTCCACCTGGATTCTAATAATGTGTATGTCCAGTCATCGAACGTTTACTACTGAATTTACTGACGCCCTAATGGTTAAGCCATTATCAAAATTAATCAAACCCATTCTAATTACTAATCCAGTTAAATTTTTAATTTTCCCCACTAATTGGGTTTCCTACTAATTTATTCATCCAAACCAGACATCTCTCAACTCCCAAAATATTTCTATAAAAATTATCACAATTTAAATCGGCATGCGATTGACCATGTCTAAATCGAGACCCACGTTCGAAGCCATTTCTCTCTCTATCTTATTTTATGTGCCCTTTTAGACCGGAGTCCGCACGACCACATATGCATTTTACCAATAATCAGTCAGCACGAGAGTCAAAATATCCCGGAGCGCCAGATGGGTTAAAGCAAATCGCAAAAACGACATCAAATGAAAAAAAATGCTTTACTGATTTTTGGCTCAATGCAACAATAAGGATAGAAGGAGATTCAATTGGGAGTAACACATCAAGTAAAATTATCTCAGTTTATTTTGAATTTAAAATTGACTGCAAAGATGCTCAAAGCAGCATCACTCACGTGTGGCGACCCACACTCCTATTTACACAATATACAGAAATTTTCCAAACACATTTGACAATTATTTTTTTGGAAACACAAGTCTGATTAATAGTCCTGTAGACTGTGTTCCAAAATTATTTATAATTAATGATTAAATCCAGTTCAAATTTAATTGTCTCTACTGGAAATATCGTAGTTCACTGTTTGAATTTTTACATAATATTAACACTCGTAGAATAAATGTTCATAGAATTTTTAACTTTCACTTATTTTTCCAGTTTCAAAAATAATGTCGAAAAATATTGTTATCATTGAAGCAACACAAATTATGTACACATATTAATAACATCTGAAAAGTATTTGACCTTGAGCATAGCATCGAAGAACTTGTGCGAAGCACAACAAAAAAAAATTGTTCTTCTGACAATAAACATTCGAGAAGTGACTCGATTATGAACTTCAAGTTCCTAACAAAATATATGATTTCTGAATCATCAACTTGATCAATAAATTGTTGAACCATTCAACTATTCGATTCTCCACTTAGAATCATCATTAAGATAAATATTTATATTTGTGGCCCTTTTAGTAACTTTCACAGCTTGCAATTCTTCGACAGAATGCGGAAATAAGGATTATAGCTTCATACTAAATTCATTTAGTTCATGGCACTAGGATTGAAAACATCCTTCAAATTATTCGTGGTTAAAGAATTATTTTTAATTGACAGTGGCCCATTCTATTATTTGTGTAAGAACACAATATTACAACAACAACGGCAAAGGTCTTCCTCTGAAGAAGAATAAACTACTATCATGACAAATCCGGGTTCTAGCAAAATCAAAGTCTAAATGGAATTCGTAAACAAGGTTGAAATAAGAACTGATGGTTTTAAGAAACAACCTTCGGGTCATTCATACGACGAAATGTGTAGTTCCAATACTCCTACTATAAACCTGAGCCATCGAACCTGCTATTTGATTGATGCTCGAAAAAACCTCCTCATTCCTGCGACTTAAACATGCGCACCTGGGAATGGCATTTCAACTACTCCACACACATAAATTTTCTTCCCAAAATTTATACAATAAATCAAGCCTCTGATTGTTATCAACACTGGAAGATTAATAAACTTACAAGTTTATTTTATTTTACCATTCAGTTCAACCCGTGAATTTACCATACTTATGAAAATCTTTATTTCACTTTCGAGTGTATTTACGTCATGATTTTATATAAATACAAAAATATCCTATTTGATACAATTATCAATTGCTTCCCGTTTCATGCCTCTCCGTGTTATCTGAAAAATATACTTTGCTCATGGCAAATATCAACTGTTCAACCAGAACTGACATGTTGGTTGAATGCGGGCTTGCGCTAACCACTCTCCTTCGGAAAATCTCCTGTTCCAAACTAGAAATGATTAAACTACTTCATAGGCTCTCTCTCAATACATATGATTATTAGAAAATATAATATCCAAGAATTATTTAGAAAAATTATAAAAATTATTATTATTATCATTAGTGGATTATTATTATTATTATTTGTTATGTTATTTTAAATATGTTTAACTATCATCTCATTATGTGAGAATCCACATGTTCGAACCTTCGAATATGGAAAAAAATATCCATTCCTCAACAAAAATAATTCTTAACTTTTACAGTTACATCGGCTGATTACCGTGATTTCCCAAAAATATGAAATATTCAAATAAATGCTCGAAATGCTCGGTCATCGATCCTAAACTGTTCTGAGTGCTGAAAATACTCAGAATAACTCTAACATGTCTTGCGTAAATCATTGCAAGATTTAAATACGAAGAAAAATAAATGTGTTGGTCATCTGCAGAAAAATAGTTTGTTCCAATTAGCTAGGCATAATATAATTCAAATGTGGCTTACATTTCTTGATGGTCTTGAAGCGTAGTAAACCTGGTCTGTACCAGATTTATCCATAGACATGCCCTATCGGACAAGCACGTATAATCTTTGTATCGGCCGCCATTATATACCCACAATCCGTCTAGTAAGACATAGTGGTAGTATCTCTTGACGTTTGAATTAACTGTTGTTCCATTTTAATATGGGCTTCTATCAAAGCCATAACAGTTTGTTTAAATGGGGTCAGATCTAAGTGATCTATTCTTAGATATGTCAGTTGTAACATAACTCACGGTAATCTTATCAATACAAGAAGACACTGACAGTCTAACCAATCAACGGCTGTTCTGAAGATCGTTCCCTGGGCATGGTTTAACACCAACTACCATGCGCTAAGCAACCTGTAGTTTCCCTTGCGTAGACTAATGAACACCACCGTGACAGACTGGTCTTCAGTGTACTGATAGATCGAAGTGGTTAACAAGTTACCAATATGAAAACTGACTGAAATGGACTTAAACATCCAAGTATTAGGTTATTACTGGACTGTGACAAAGTACTAATTCTAGACAAAGTCTAGCATATGTCCATGTAGAAACATAAATATTTCCACTAATGTCTGTAGAAAAAAAATTCAATCACCTCAGTGATTCTCCTCGCCGGAAACTTACTAAGTTCCACTTCGTAGCGCAGCACTTTTGTGACTATCACAACTTTGAAAATTACTTCTGCGTAGATCCGGCAACCATGTGCCTTGGCTCAGCGTAGCTGCACCTTGCTAGGCAAGTGCTTATGTTGAAGTGAGCTATCGATGCCTCGGCCGGCCGGCTTTTATTCAAAACTGCCAGGGTCACGCGTCATCAGCTGATATTTGGAAATCATCATATCTCTGGTATCCCTGGTCCGATTTACTTGATACTAAGTGCATTCTCATTCATTTGGCCGTGCCAGTAATCTGATCCATGTATCAAGTCTCTACTCCATGGTTAACTATTTAATCAATAAATAGCCTCGACCTCTGCTATTACTCGCTACGTCACTTGACATGCAAGTATCGGTAAATTCTTTCCAATTGCTTCGAGAAGCAATGTAGCGCGATATTCAAATATCTCAACTTTCAAAAGCGGCTGTAGCCTTTCCCTCGATATCTAGGTGTCTGAATCTTGGAATACCCATTCCTAGAGTTGGGCACAATACACCATATCGATAACCCTTTGACATATGTCTGCTTATTTTTAATGATTAGTTTTCATGCCGAATATCACATCCGCAAATGAAACAACTCGTGAGATATTGTTATTCAATGAAATGCAAGTTTAACCCCCTTCAGAACATCCAAAAATCCATCCTTAGTGGACGTTTTCGACAAACAACGAACATATCCCCAAAATTTCAAGTTTCTAACTGCAATAGGTTTGGTTGGGGGATGATGAGTGAATATCCAAAAATCCTTCCTTAGTGGTCTTCTTTGCCCAGAATTTCACCGCTCCCCATAGGCCCCTTAAATTGGATTTATGGAAAAACGGTTGACCACTTATTTGCTTATTTTTCAAGCTGATTTTTCCCCCGAGTTTCATACTTTATGACTCTGTCTTTTAAGAGACACTTGCTCCGTTAGGAATCCTTCAACCCCCACTTTTCACACATACACCTCATAATATACACTACATCGAAAACCCTCAGACATGTGTCTTCTTATTCTTAATGATGAGTTTATATGCCGAGTACCGCATCCCCCAAGGAAAACAATCGGGAGATATTGTTATTCAATTAAATGAAGGTCTACCTCCTTAACACCCCTTTAGAACCTGAATATCCAAAAATCCTTCCTTGGTGGACGTTTCCGACATACAACGAACACAACCCCAAAATTTCGTATTTCTAACTTCAATAATTTTGGCTGGGCGATGATGAGTGAGTGAGTAAGTCAGGACATTTTCTTTCATTTATTTTTCAGAATTTCACCCCTCTCATGAATCCCTTATATTGGATTTATGGAAAAAAAAAATAACGGGCTAACACCTATTTACTTCTTTTTAAGCTGTTCTTCCCCCCTGAGTTTGATGAGTGAATGAGTTAATCAGTTATAACACTTTCTTTCCTGTTTCCCCCCCAGAATTTCACCCCTCTCCAAGAGCCCATTTACTTACACCTATTTACTTATATTTTTAGCTACTTTGTTTTCGCTGAATGTCAAACTTCTCGCCTATGTCGTTTAAGAGATACACGCTCCGTTAAGAATCCTTCAACCCCCAATTTTCACCCCTATCACTTCATAATATACACCACATCGATAAACCCTTAGACATATGTCTGCTTAATTTTAATGATTAGTTTATATGCCGAATATCACATCCCCAAAGAAACAACTCATGAGATAACGTTATTCAATGAAATGCACTTGACCCCCTTAACACCTCTTTAGAACCCGAATAAACAAAAATCCTTCCTTAGTTGACGTTTTCGACATACAGACAAAATTTAATGTTTCCAACTTGAATAGTTTTCGCTGGGTGATGATGAGTGAGTGAGTCAGTCGGAACATTTTCTTTCAATTATTTTTACCAGAATTTCTCCCCTCCCCATGAGCCCCTTAAATTGGATTTATGAAAAAAAAAAACGCTCGAACACCTATTAACTTGCATTTAAGCTGCCGTTTTCCCCTGAGTTTGATGAGTGAGTGAGTTAGTCAGTCAGTTAAGACACTTTCTCTCCTTTTCTTTTCCAGAATTGCTTCCCACCCCATTGGCCCCTTAAATAGAATTTATGAAAAAACTGTCGAACACCTATTTACTTATATTTTAAGCTGTTTTTTTTTTCGCCGAATTTCAAACTTCTCGCCTATGTCGTTTAAGAGATACATGCTCCGTTAGGAATCCTTCAACCCCCACTTTTCACCCCATTCACCTCATAATATACACCACATCGAAAAACCCTCAGACACGTGTCTTCTTATCTTTAATGATGAGTTTATATGCCGAATATCACATCCCCAAAGAAACAACTCACGAGATATGGTTATTCAATGAAATGCACTTTACCCCCCTTAACACCACTTTAGAACCTGAATAACCGAAAATCCTCCCTTAGTGTAAGCTTTTGACATACAACGAACATATCCCCAAAATGGCATGTTTCTAACTACAATAATTTTGGCTGGGCGATGATGAGTGAGTGAGTCAGGACATTGTCTTTCATTTTTTTTTTCAGAATTTCACCCCTCCCCATGAACCCCTTAAATTAGATTTTTGAAAAAAAATACTGTCGAACACTTATTTCCTTATTTTTAAGCAGTTTTCTCTTCGTGAGTTTGAAGAGTGAGTGAGTCAGTTAATCAGTTAGGACACTTTCTTTCCTGTTTCCCCCCCAAGAATTTCACTCCTCCCCATGGCCCCCTTAAATAGGATTTATGAAAAAAAAAGAATGGTCGAACACCTATATACTTATCTTTTAAGCTGATTTTTTCCGCTGAGATTCAAACTCCTCACCTATGTCGTTTAAGAGATACACGCTCCGTTAGGAATCCCTCACCCCCACTTTTCACCCCTTTCACCTTTTAATATACACCACATCGAAAAACCCTCAGACACGTGTCTTCTTATTTTTAATGATGAGTTTATATGCCGAGTATCACATCCCCCAATGAAACCAATCGGGAGTTATTGTTATTCAATGAAATGCAGGTTTAACCCCCTTAAGACCCTTTTAGAACCTGAATATCCGAAAATCCTCCCTTAGTGAACGGTTTTGACATACAATGATCATATCCCCCAAATGCCATGTTTCTAACTTCAATAATTTTGGCTGGGCGATGGTGAGTGGGTCAGGACTTATTCTTTCAATTTTCTTTTTTCAGAATTTCACCCCTCCCCATGAACCCCTTAAATTGGGTTTATGAAAAAAATTGTCGAACTCCTATTTACTTATTTTTAAGCAGTTTTTTCCCCCTGAGTTTGATGAGTGAGTAAGTCAGTCAATCAGTAAGGACACTGTCTTTCCTGTTATTTCCCCCCAGAAATTCACCCCTCCCCGTGGGCCCCTTAAATTGGGTTTATGAAAAAACGGTCAAACACCAATTTACTTATTTTTTAAGCTGATGTTTTTCCACTGAGTTTCAAACTCCTCCCCTATGTCGTTTAATAGATACACCCTCCGTTAGGAATCCTTCAACCCCCAATTTTCACCCCTATCAGCTCATAATATACACCACATCGAAAAACGCTCAGACACGTGTCTTCTTATTTTTAATGATGAGTTTATATGCCGAGTATCACATTCCTCAATGAAACCTAGCCAGAGATATTGGTATTTAATGAAATGCAGTTGTACCCCCTTAACACCCCTTTAGAACCTGAATATCCAAAAATTCTTCCTTACTGGGCGTTTTTGACTTACAACGAACATATCCCTAAAATTTCATGTTTCTACCTTTAATAGTTTTGGCTGGGCGATGATGAGTCAGTCAGTCAGTCAGTCAGTCAGTCAGTCAGGACACTTAGTTTTATATAATAGATACAAGCTGACCCGGCAGACGTTGTCCTGCCAATCAAAGAAAGTGTTGTAACTTTGTTTCTTGAAGTGCTTTTGGATACACAATATTTTTTGTTTCTTGAAGTGCTTTTGGATACACAATATTTTTTTTCAATTTCTGTTAACTGCCTCTAAACTATCGTGAATTGAATTAGCAAATTTAGAAACATTCGTTGGAGCGTGCACAACAACTCTCCAAAGTTTCATCGCAAACGGATAAATGGCATTTAACGCATACGGGATTTGGTTTAAATGATTCGTGCGCTGTCACTCATTTGTTGAATCTACTCGTGCTCTACCAACTGTGAAATGGATTTACTAAGTTAGAAAGCTTCACGTAAGTGTACACAACAACTCATTAAAGTTTCATCGCAATCGATGAATAGTATATGAACACATACAGGATTTTGTTGGAACGCTTCGCGCGTCGTCACTCATTTGTTACATCTACTCGTGCGCTATCAATATTGCAAAATGGATTTACCAAGTTGAACACCTTCCCTGGCGTGTACACAACAACTCATCAAAGTTTCATCGGAATCGGATGAATGACATATGAACGCATAAGTGATTTTCTTTAAACGATTCGCGTGCCGTCACTCATTTGTTGAATCTACTCATGCGCTACCTATTGTAAAATAGATTTACTAAGCCTGAAACCTTCTCTGGCGTGTACTCAATGATTCACCAAGGTTTGATCGCAATCGGATGAATGATATATGACCGCATACGGGACATTTTGGAAACGATTCGCGCGCCGTCGCTCATTTGTTGAATCTACTCGTGCGCTACTTATTAAAAACGGGATTTACTAAGACATTTCCTGAAGTGTACACAACAATTCACCAAAGTTTCATCGCAATCGGATAAATGGTATATGGACGCATACGGTACTTTGTTGAAATGATTCACGTGCCGTCACACATTTGTTGAATCTACTCGTGCGCTACCTATTGTCAAATGGATTTATTAATCCAGAAACATTCCGTAGGGTGTACACAACATCTCACCCAAGTTTCATCGTAATCGGACGAATGGTATTTGAACGCATACGGGACCTTATTGAAACGCTTCGTGCGTCGTCGCTCATTTGTTGAATCTACTCGTGCGAAACCTCCTGTGAAATGGATTTACTAAGTTAGAAACCCTCACGTAAGTGTACACAACATCTCACCCAAGTTTCATTGCAATCGGATGAATGGTATTTGAACGCATACGGGACTTTGATTAAAAGTTTGCGCGTCGTTGCTCATTTGTTGAATCTACTCGTGAGCTACCTATTGTAAAATGGATTTACTAAGTTAGAAACCCTTACGTAAATGTACACAACATCTCACCCAAGTTTCATCGCTATCGGACGAATGGTATTTGAACGCATACGGGACTTTGTTGAAACGCTTCGCACGTCGCCGCTCATTTGTTGAATCTACTCGTGCGCAACCTCCTGTGATATGGATTAGGCCTACTAAGTTAGAAGCCTTCACTTAAGTGTACACAACAACTCATCAAAGTTTCATCTCAATCTATGAATGGAATATAAACTTATACGGGATTTTGTTGAAACGCTTCGCGCGTCGTAACTCATTTGTTCAATCTAGTCGTGCGCTACCTAATGTGAAATTGATTTACTAAGCCAGAAGCCTTGCCTGGAGTGTACACAACATCTCACCCAAGTTTCATCGATATCGGACGAATGGTATTTGAACGCATACGGGACCTTTTTGAAACCCTTCGTGCGTCTTCGCTCATTTGTTGAATCTATTCGTGCGCTATCTATTGTAAAATGAATTTACTAAGCCAAACACCTTCCCTGGAGCTCACTCAACATATCACCCAAGTTTCATGGCAATGGGATGAATGCTACATGAACGCATACGGGACTTTGAAACGCTCTAACGTGCAGAGACAAACAGTAGAAATCGACATCACTGCATCCTTTGGTATAAAACACAACTTTCCACCACGGGCGGAGTGTAAGTCATGGCAGTAGTTGCACAGGTTGCGACCAGGTGGCTCTAACGTGCAGAGACAAACCATCCAAAGACATCAGCTTTCACGAAGGCCAAGGCTAGTGGTTTCCATGACGACTGTTTTTGACTGTATATTGTGGTTCTAAAATTGTGTGTAAATTGTGGTTCTAAAATTGTGTTCATTCCACCTACCGGGTCAGATTGTGAATCTAAACCATAAATGGACCCACCCTATTATACATACCAAATTCCATCAAAATCGGTACAGTCGTTTAGGAGGAGTTCAGTCACATACACACGTGTCGAAGAATTATATATATAAAGACAAGCTGACCCGGCAGACGTTGTCCTGCCAATCAAAGAAAGCGTTGAAACTTTGTTTCTTGAAGTGCTTTTGGATACACAATATTTTTTTTTCAATTTCTGTTAACTGCCTCTAAACTATCGTGAAATGAATTAACTAATCTAGAAACATTCGTGAGAGCGTGCACAACAACTCGCCAAAGTTTCATCGCAATTGGATAAATGGCATATAACTCATACGGGATTTTGTTTAAATGATTCGTGCGCAGTCACTCATTTGTTGAATCTACTCGTGCTCTACCAACTGTGAAATGGGTTTACTAAGTTAGAAAGCTTCACGTAACTGTACACAACAACTCATCAAAGTTTCATTCCAATCGATGAATAGTATATGAACGCATACGGGATTTTGTTGGAACGCTTCGCGCGTCATCACTCATTTGTTACATCTACTCGTGCGCTACCAATATTGTAAAATGGATTTACCAAGTAGAACCCTGGCGTGTACACAACAACTCATCAATGTTTCATCGGAATCGGATGAGTGACATCCGAACGCATACGGGATTTTCTTTAAACGATTCGCATGCCATCACTCATTTATTGAATCTACTCATGCGCTACTTATTAAAAACTGGATTTACTAAGCCAGAAACCTTTCCTGGAGTGTACACAACAATTCACCAAAGTTTCATCGCAATCGGATAAATGGTATATGGACGCATACGGTACTTTGTCGAAATGATTCGCGTGCCGTCACTCATTTGTGAATCTACTCGTGCGCTACCTATTGTAAAATGGATTTATTAATCCAGAAACTTTCCGTAGGGTGTACTCAACATCTCAACAAAGTTTCATCGTAATCGGACGAATGGTATTTGAACGCATACGGGACCTTATTGAAACGCTTCGCGTGTCGTCGCTCATTTGTCGAATGTACTCGTGCGCAACCTCCTGTGAAATGGATTTACTAAGGTAGAAACTCTCACGTAAGTGTACACAATATCTCACCATAGTTTCATTGCAATCGGATGAATGGTATATGAACGCATATGGGACTTAGTTTAAACGTTCGCACGTCGTCGCTCATTTGTTGAATCTACTCGTGCGCTACCTATGGTAAAATAGTCAAACAAAGTCAACCCCTGGCACTATCCAGCCCATGATGGGCTAAGGCCGACCAAGCGACCGCTGCCCGGCCATTTGGCCTGCAGATATTGGGGTGACGCGTGATCAGCGCGTCGGATCCCCTCGGCCGTTAATCTTGGTATTCGTGATCGGGGCGCTGTCTCACTGTCAGACAGCTACTCAATTGTCCTCACGAGGCTGAGTGCACCCCGTTCCAACCCTCACGTCAGTTTTAAAATCCCTGACGGAGCCGGGGATCGAACCCGGGGCCACCGGGTGAGAGGCAGGCGCGCTACCCCAACACCACGGGGCCGGCACCTATGGTAAAATGGATTTACTAATCCAGAAGCCTCCCCCTGGAGTGTACACAACATCTCACCCAAGTTTCATCGCAATAGGACGAATGGTATTAGAACGCATACGGGTCCTTGTTGAAACGCTTCGCACGTCGTCGCTCATTTGTTGAATCTACTCGTGCGCAACCTCCTGTGAAATGGATTTACTAAGTTAGAAAACTTCAGGTAAGTATACACAACAACTCATCAAAGTTTCATCTCAATCGATGAATGGTATATAAACTTATACGGGATTTTGTTGAAACGCTTCGCGCGTCGTCGCTCATTTCTTGAATCTACTCGTGCGCTACCTATTTGTAAAATGAATTTACTAAGCCAGAAGCCTTCCCTGGAGTTTACACAACATCTCACCCAAGTTTCATCGCTATCGGACGAATGGGACTTAGTTTAAACGTTCGCGCGTTGTCGCTCATTTGTTGAATCTACTCGTGCGCTACCTATGGTAAAAATGGATTTACTAATCCAGAAGCCTCCCCCTGGAGTGTGCACAACATCTCACCCAAGTTTCATCGCGATCGAACGAATGGTATTTGAACGCATACGGGACCTTCTTGAAACGCTTCGTGCGTCGTCGCTCATTTGTTGAATCTAGTTGTGCGCTATCTATTGTAAAATAATTTACTAAGCCAAACACCTTCCCTGGAGTACACTCAACATCTCACCCAAGTTTCATCGCAATGGGATGAACGGTATATGAACGCATACGTGACTTTGAATCGCTCCAACGTGCAGGGACAAACAGTAGAATTCGACATCACTGCCACCTTTGGTATAAAACACAACTTTCCGCCAAGGGCGGAGTGTATGTTATGGCGGTAGTTGCACAGGTTGCGATCAGGTGGCTCTAACGTGCAGAGACTAACCGTCCAAAGACATCAGCTTTCACCAAGGCCAAGGCTAGTGGTTTCCATGACGACAGTTTTTGACTGTATATTGTGGTTCTAAAATTGTGTGTAAATTATGGTTCTAAAATTGTGTTAATTCCACCTACCGGGTCAGATTGTGAATCTAAACCATACATGGACCCACCCTAATGTACATACCAAATTTCATCAAAATCGGTCCAGTCGTTTAGGAGGAGTTCAGTCACATACACACGTGTCGAAGAATTATATATATAAAGATATATACATATACATACATAAATTATGTATAAACTTTTGAACTGACGGTGGTTTTGGGGTCTGGGGGATGTGAAACGCGAAGATATGTCGAAATTTTCCGGAAGTCGAAACAGGGTACCCATTGCTATAGTTAGCTTTCTAATGAAATCTACCTCTGGTTGGTTCCTCAGTTTAGGGGCTGCGACAACGCGGTCATCTAACCCCGTGTACTTTGGGTGATTGTAGAATCTGTCTGATTATCGGTGTGAATTGTAATGGCTGTATTAGTCTTAATTCAGGTAAGGACTGCAGACGGTCAATTTCAAGCAGTAGTTCCTAATGTTGCTACCAGGTACTACCGTCAACGACACCTAGCTGTGAACTTGGCTACTAGATACCACCCCAACCAGCAACTCGCAACGAACGTTGGAACTTCCCCTCCAAAGGAAAGCATACTCAGGGATTTTAGCGCTCTTAGAAAATCCGACGACTTCGGCCGGCTTTGAAACCGCGACCTTGGGCATAGACATTCAGCATGCTACCAGTTACGTCACCGAAGCCGCTTCCCACTTAGTCAGATGGAAATACTGAATCTGATCTCGTGCAAGTGCGTTGTCATGGCAACGTCTGATGGCTCATCCCTCATCAATTTAGTGGTGTTGCCATGGCAACCTCTGATAGCTCTTGGCATTTTCTTATAATTCCGAAATCATTTTTCTCATCCCTTGGCGTAATGGTGGGTCATATCAAAAATTCTTTCAGACAAAAGTTTTAGGTAATTATTAGGGGAATATTGTCCATTTTGTACGGTTTTGATATTGTGCCTATTAAGAGAGATATGATTAATGTTTCCCGAAAATCTACTTTTTCCCACCCCTTTGGTCAATGGTTGGTGCTATAAAAAAAACTCTTCAAACATAAATGTTTGGGCTTTATCCGACACGTAGTATGAACGTTGAACGGATTCGATATTTCACATATTAAGAGAGTTATAGCAATATTTCACTTTTTCGAAAAAGCCCCACATTTTCACCCCCTTCGACCGATTTAGCCCAGTAACGAACTCGACCGAGATTTTATAGGTATACATATTCGGTAAAAAATTCAAAGTGATTGTTGCAAAATTACGGCAGTTATCGTGCCCACAAGAAACTGATATATATATATATATACTTACATAAATTATATGTAAAATTTTGAACTGACGGTGGTTTTGGGGTCTGGGGGATGTGAAACGCGAAGATATGTCGAAATTTTCCGGAAGTCGAAACATGGGACCCATTGCAATAGTTAGCTTTCTAATGAAATCTACCTAAATGTTATTCACATGTAATTTATTACAGGTTCTTTTCACATATTCCAGTAATTGGAATTATTTTGTGTTGACCGACTGAAAGTTACAATACTAGGCTAATTGTTAATATGGCAACACTGAAAAATGGCTTCAAAGCTGTCTTTGCATCAAGTAATTCCACCGTTCAATTATTCATCATCATAAACCACTTTTAACCTACTTTTCACATTTTGTAACAAGAAGTTCCGTAACGAACTAAAGAGCCTACTTTCATAAAATCAAGATTCATGCCAATGATTAATCTACAATATATAAACCTATCTCGAATAATGACGAAATTAAGTTGGTAATATCGAAATGTTTAATAAGTTAGAAATATAGGCTACCTGGTATAATGTAGACTAATAGAGCACTACAGTTGGCAGCCCTGGTGACTGGATATATTCTTTGTTCCATCTCTTTAGGTACAGAATACAGAATTTGGTTGAAGTCCAATGGACGTTACATGCAGTTAGACAGTGGATCTATCAGCACCCGTAAAAGCATGTTGGCAACAATGTCATGCGTGTGCTGGTCAGAAATAATCTAAAATATTATGATATCTTGTTGTGCCAATTTTGGATGAAATCCATTTGTTAGTATAGAAGTTACATGTATTTTAAAATTTGACATATCAGCAGGCATAGAATCATGTTGGCAGCACTGACTTATATGAATTACTCCAAATTAATCTAAATTGTCAGGTACTATACGTGTGCATAGTTTAAAGCTGTCGGCTTGCATACTTTCTGACATATTGGTATTTGGATTAAAAAATAGAGAGAGAGAGAGAGAGAGAGAGAGAGAGCATTTATCAACAGTTGGCAGCCCTGGCGGCTCTTAAGAATACACTCAGTCATATGAGTTTATGTACACATATTACATACAAAATTTGGTTGAAATTCAATTGATAGTGTAGAAGTTATATGCATTTAAAAATTGGATCTATCAGAAGGCTTAAAATTATTTTGGCAACACTGTCATGTATGGCCTCCTGGAAATTAAACTGAAATAGTATTATCTAAATGTGTGCCAATTTTGGAATAGCTCCCATGCATACCTTCCAAGATATCCAACATGGAGCTCAAATTTCTAGTGCGTTTTTCAGCAGTTGGTAGCACTGACATCATTTTTAAATATGGGCTTGAGATATTCTGGTATACATCTTTACTCATACTAAATTTGGTTCTGATTGCTGCAGCCGTTTAGGAGTTGATAGGGGGTACACACACAGCCAGCCAGCCAGACAGACAGACAGACAGACAGACAGAAGGACAGACAGACTGACAGACAGACAGACAGACAGACAGACAGAAGGACAGACAGGCACACATTTTACCGGATCGATCTCATAAGTCTACTTTTTCCTCATTTTTGCAAAATGTGAAAAGTAGTCTAAAAATGAGGAAAAAGTAGACTTATGAGATGGGCAAATGTCTGTCAGTCCGTCTGTCTGTCTGTCTCTTCCCCTATCAACTCCTAAACGGCTGCAGCTATCGAAACAAATTTGGTATGAGTAAAGATCTATACCTGAATATCTCACGGCCATATTTTAAAATAACGTCAGTGCTATCAACTGCTGAAAAATCACAGCTGAATTTGAGCTCTATGTTGGATATCTTAGAAGTTATGCATGCTAACTGTTCCGTAATTGGCACACATATAGATATTAACATTCTAGAATAATTTTGAGGAACCAATATATGAAAGTGTTGCCAACATGATTCTAAGTCTGCTGATATGTCTAATTTGTAAATGCATGTAACTTCTATACCAACAATTGGATTTCGTCCAAATTTCGTATATGCTATGTGTTCCATAGCAGATATGACTATGCGTATTCTTAAGAGCCAAAAGGGCTTTCAACTGTTAATAGATGCTCTCTCTATTTGCTTACCCCAGTATCAATATATCAGAAAGTATGCAAGACAACAGTTCCAAACATTGCACCCATACGTATGCATTCTAGATTAATTTGGAGTAACTAATATACGTCAGTGCTGCCAACATAATTCTAAGCCTGCTGGTAGGTCCATTTTTGTGCTTGTAACTTGGATTTCAACCAAAATTGGCACAATAATAGATCATAATATTTCAGATTCATTCTGAGCAACACATACATTACATTGCCAACATGATTTTACGCGCGCTGATAGATCGTCTAACTGCATGTAACGTCCATACTATCCATTGGACTTCAACCAAATGTTGTATGTGAATTACGTAGGCCCTACCTTAAGATGATGATGATGATGATGATAATTGTTGTTTTAAGGGGCCTAACATCGAGGTTATCGGCCCCTACCTTAAGAGATGGAAGTAAGAATATATTCAGTCATCAGGTCTGCCAATTGTAGTGCTCTATTAGGCTACACTATTTCAGGCATATTTCAAACTAATTTAAAATGTCAATATTACCAACTTAATTTTGTCATTATTCTAGATATGTCTATTATTGATTAATGATTGGCATGAATCGTAGATTTTAAGTAAAGTAGGCTCTTTAGTTCGTCACGGAACTACTTGTTCAAGGTGAAAACTAATGTTTACCTGAAATCTCTGGTCAGTTCACTTTGCAATTGCTGATCCATGGATGAATTGAACAACTAATATACGAGCGTGTAATGGCAGTACAGTGGGCGGGGCTGTGGAGTAATTGGAATAGAGGGAACATGATGAGGAAGCGTGGTTATTCTATCGTAACAAGGCAGTAAAACAGTATTACACATATTGCAATGAACTCTCGACGACTTTATAGCCTATGTATTAGTTTCTAACCATTGTTGGGTAGATACGTGTGTCATGTAGACCTCGGATTTTTAGGTAGCCAAAAGTACTGTTTTAGGCATCTAAAATAGTCCTTAAAACTGGTAAATTAGGCTCCAACCTATTAATACTATGCACACAACATTTTATACTAGGCTGAAACCTATTAGTATTCGGTAGTAAATATTTGAAAAATGAGTGATCAGTTAATGACAATGTATTTGTCACTTAATGAAACAGGAAACATTTTTTCAGGATCTAGGAGGCGTAAAAACTCCCTCAGTATGCCTTCCTTCGGAGGGGAACTAAAGCCGATGGTCCCATGCCATAGAGTTATGGCATGAAAAAGAACCTTCCACTAACTACACTTGAGGAAGCTAAAATTTGTAGGTTAGTTTGATAACGCTATATTAGTTCCAACGTTCGCCGCCAGGTGCTGACTGCGATGGCATTTAGTAGCCACGTCCTCAGCTAAGTGTCGTGGACGGTAACATTTGTTAGCAAAAGTAGGAACTACTTGAAACAAATTAATAGTCTGCAGTCCTTCTACCTGAATCACAGATAACACACACTAATACAGCCTTCACAATTAACACCGGTTATCAGACAAATTTTAAACACACCCAAAGTACACACGGGGCTACATGACCGCGTTGTCGCAGCCCCTAAACTAGGGAACCAACCAACTAGGAGCAAGTCTAAATACAAAACCAATTAACTGTCTCTTTATGGAGCTTGTCTTCATATTGTGGATAATGTCCACTACCATAATTGGCAGCACAGTAGACTATATTACTAAGTCTCTTTTCTTGTTTCAAATTGTCAGTGCCTCTTGTCCGACAAAATCATTTTTAAAGCAGAAAAAAACCTTTCAACTGAAACAGATGTTGCACCCTGCACCCTCTTATCTGTATTCCTGACAACTTTCACTTCTGTCTGTCATCTCGCCACCCTCTTTATTTCTAGGAAAGTGTCCATCGGAGCGCAATAAACTGCTGTATAGTCAAATGACTGGGTTCAGTACTTGTTGCTCCTTTAAGTATTCTGATCTTTTTCAATTACAGTTTCCGTAGTTCAGAACCTTATTTGCGTTACTAATTTAACAAGTAGCCTAGTTCCGCGAAGAACTATAGCCTACAGCCTATTTTCATATAATTATTCTACTTGTGTTAATTGCCTCTATCAACATCCCACGGTGGGTGAGTGGATAGCGTGTCGGTCTTCTAACCCCAAGATTGCAGGTTCGCCCTTGGCCGTGGTAAGTGATTTTTGAAAGGCGGCAAAAATACGACACCATGTCATACGATGTTGGCATGTCAAAGAACCCATTTGAATTCAGTAGGCCGTGTTCATAATGGCAAAATTAATCTCGGGAGTTTCCGCCAACACAAAGTTCCTCATTTCTCTACTAGAAAGCGCTATAGTGTTCAAGGAGCTTAGATATCTAACCTCCTTGACTTTCATAGTGATTCAAGGAACAGCGAAATTCGACATGCAAGCTATCCTCTGGGTGTCAAATAACAAAGCTTGCACCCGGCACCTGAGGCCATACGATAGTCTATTATTATTATTATTATTATTATTATTATTAACATACAAAATTTCAGTTTGATTGCTGTAATAGATTTGTAGATATTGAAAACCGTCTAAATATTTCGGATGGTTGCCATGTTGGATTTTTATATATGTAGGTCTTAGAGTTATGTTCTATTACATGAAGATTATTGTGTAGGAGTAGTATTCAAACTTCAATCGCATGATTAGGACACAAGAAATAAAATCGAGATTTAAAATGTTTGCACAGCTGCCATCGTTAGGTTATGTAAACAATTGAAATAAATTAGATGTCAGTGGATTAAAATTAGTATAAGCATTTACCGTACCAAGTTTCACTGCGCTCGGATGGTTCAATCGCGAGGAACGTCCATTTAGATATTTATATTTCGCATCGCCGCCATGTTGGATTTGTGCTCACCAGGTTATTGAAAATCCCATAGGTGAAACTTATGTTCATAGCCTCTATCAACATACAACATTTCATTTTGATTGCTGTCATAGAGTAATAGATATCGAGAACAGTCTACATATTTCGGATGGTCGCAATGTTGCATTTTTATAGCCTATATGTAGGTCAAAGATGTATGTACTGTTAGATGGCGATTATTGCATAGGTTCATCAATCAAACAATCACTTGGATCGCATGATTAATACACAAAATATAAAAACTTAATTTTGAAATTGTGTACAGCCGCCATCTTGAGGTTATGTAAACAATTGAACTAAATTAGATACCAGTGCATTGCAATGTGTATAAACATTTACTGTACCAAATTTCGCTGTGCTCAGTTGGTTAATTCGCGAGAAATGTCTATTAAAATGTTTCAACTTCGCTTGGCCGCCATGTTCGTTTTGTACTCTTTTCGACTATTTGTAGTAGTGCCCTTTATCACCATACAAAATGTCAGGGTGATATCTGTAATAGTTTCGGAGATATAGAATGCCGGTGAAATATTTCGCACAGCCGCCATCTTGAAGTTATAATAACAATTGAACTGAATTAGATGTCAGTGAATTACAATGTGTCTAAACATTTGCTGTACCAAATTTCATTGTGTTTGGATGGTTAAATCGCGAGAAAACTTTATTTAAAAGTTACAACTTCGCTTGGCCGCCATGTTCGTTTTGAAATTAACAGTTTTTTTTTAATCTCATAAGTGATTTTCTAGTAGTGCCCTTTATCACCGTACACAATTTCAAGGTGATATCGGTAATAGTTTCGGAGATATCTCAGGTGAAGTATTTCGCACAGCCGCCATGTTGGATTGGTGACACGTAATAACATTTGTAGGGCACGGTCAGGGTTGGCCAAAATGGTGCTATGACCTCACCGAGTTTTATTGAAATCGCTCCAGCCGTTTAGATTTCTTTAGGGACACACACACACACAAACACACACGCACGCACACACACATACACACACACGGACAACAAGTGATTTCACAAGCCTGGTTTTTTTTCATAAATGAAAATAGGCTAAAAACACTGTCATTTTACAACGAACCTTCCCAGCAATACACTGAAAATGCACCTTTAGGCCTTATAGGCACTAAAACTATAAATTAGGCACCAACGGGGCAACTAGCCATTTTGGGGCACTAATAAACGTCATAGAAATTGATAAATTTTCATGAAACGCAAGGATATCTCATCGCCTACTTTCCATCCTTAAAGGAACAAAATAGGCATTTGTCCTAACATCTAGGGTCTGGTGTATTCTTGGAATACACGGTATGAGAGAATATAATTTTTAATGCTCTTTGCATGTTCATTCCTTCCTCTTTGTCAAACACCAACAGTGATCTTCTATTTTCTCTTTGATGGTCATGTCTCTTATGTCATTGTGAGTCTGTTCTAGATATATATCTTCCATGACCCACCTAGCGTCATCTAGCAGCGAATCTCTGAAGCTCCTCAATTCTTCCTGGTGCAAGAGGACTTCCTTTTCCATTTGGCCATCAGATTTCGTTACCATCGCCAGCTATTATCTCCATGAGCAAGAGAACTTCGTCTACTTTTTCACTCACCATGCTGTGCTAGTATCGCCTGCTATCAACTCTTTGAAGACCATTAATCAAGAAGAACATTTATTTTTGATAAGTTGTCTATTCTGATATGTTCTCCTTTTGTCTCCTACCCCCACTCTTTTCCTTTCCTTGGACCCTCCGCGCTTCGCTGAGCAGGTCTCACTTGTAAGTCGGCAGTTGACTCGGTCAGTCAAGGCTCAACCAGAGCCAGTCTCCTCAAACCAAGAGGCACTCTCTACTCTCTACGCCATGTTGGCACATTAGGTATCCGTCAAAGGGAACTTCACCTTCGACATGCAACCAAGAAAAGTACAGCTTTAAGGTTTTAACCTCATCTTCATCAGTTTTATTCTCTACATGCTTTTATTGACTATTTTATAGACAGCGTGAGATTACTTATTTGGGGCGGTAATCATTCTTCGCGGGATTTGCCATGTTGAGCTTTTGTCTGTCTAAGCCAACCTTAACAGAAAGTAGCTTTTCTTAAGCTATTTAAATGAGAAATCTTCTCACCACGTGGGATATTATTTAAAACCCGCTGTCTATAAATCACCAAGCTAGTTCCTCCGCTGGATTAACTTTGGCCCCATTCTTCTATTAAGATCGTTCTGGAACCTTCCAGATCCTGTACTTTATCTACAAGTCCTGCCGTCATGTATTTTTCACTCACATGTGAGAATACTATTTAAAATTGAAGAATCTCACTTCTGAATTAAAGCTCAATAGCGAATTTTCATCCACCGTTGGAATGTTCTATGGCGCATTTAATTGTAATCCTCAACTTTCTCAAGCAATAGACTTTCTTTGCCATATACTTTCGTGTTACTACAGTGAATTTTTCATCTATTCAAAAGACTATAGTGATAACTAGTGCTTATTCAACTTTTCTACCGCGTCTCGATCGTCCGTTTACATTAAATAAGGCCATGAACATTGATCCTAAATCCCAATTGATCTTTCCTCAACCTTCTACTAACAAACCATATTAATAAAATTGAAACTCTGGATCATTTCCAACAAGGTGTCACTCTAACGAAGTGCCCTTCCATCTTGCTTTTTTATCATTAATTAATTTCTGTATAACTACGTGTTTTATACGCGGTTCAAGCTTACATTGTTTCTACCTTATAATCAGGGAAAACAATTCTTTCAACTCTTGAGTGAGTTATTTCTAGGTCTCACGAAATGGAAACTGCCCCATTTGGCTCGTGATTCCTACTTAAACATAGGAGGTCGAGAACCTTCCTTATGATTCTCTCTTCAGGTTTCTCAGTAAGTGACCTGCCCTTATTTGTATATTAACCAACAGTAATTCTGTATAAATATAAGAAGTTATAGGAACTTCTCCTTCATTCTACCCGCTTTCTTTTTTGTTATTTTCGAAGTTGTAACTTTTTTTAAAATAGTTACCTGGAAATTTCTTAAAGTACTGCACCCTTCAATAAAGCATGGTTTTGTCGAGAGTCGTCTACGGGGTCGTGTTCAGTCCTGACTGCGTTACACGGCAAAGTTCGCTTAAAACAACATGCTCTAATGAATAGAAAGGTTCATGACAGAGGCTAAACTAGAAATAAAATGAATAACAAGTAGAATAAAAGAAATTTAATGACTGAAAGGTATGTGCATAATAATAATAATAATAATAATAATAATAATAATAATAATAAATAAAAACAAATCCTCCCTGACTTTTACCCCCTTAATAAATAATAATAATAATAACACTGAGCGGTAGGAACTCGCTCGTCAACAAGACAATGTGAATGCAGCTTCACATAAATGATAAAATCATAACATAAGCATTTGAGCGGTAAGAACTCACTCGTCACAACATATGGATACAAGTCCATATTCTGGTCAAGAAGTTATATAATGTGTGGTGTACTGTTCGTTAATAATAAACTGAGTACTGATGCGAGTCCGTTTACAACTGAAACAGACATGTTGCTTACGGAGTGCATCTTTTAAATCACACTACGGCTATGGGACCCACCCTTAATTAATACACCATAATACATACTGACACATGCAAGATCTAATAATATAAACAGAATGAAGAATCTCCCTGAGATTCTAGCTGGTGCAGGAGCTCACGGAATAAAAAGAGCATGCCAGAAATAGGCCAAAAACCGCTCTCATCAACTTGGGAACATAGCTCCGCGCACCCTAACTTGACACGGGTCAAGAACGCATCAAAATAAACACACCAAAAAAAATTGAACCAACAACAACAAAATACAAGCCTAACGGCTGAAAAACTATGTTTACATTTATATGAAACGCCAGACAAACACGAATTTCGGTGGCTACCTTACAATTATGGACAGCTCCCATTTAATCAAGCAATACTCATTATAACCGATCAGGTTTTGTGAATTTAAAACAACATCATAAATTGCAGTATAGGAAGCAGATCTGTTACTAATGACAAGACACGTTATCTGATTGAGCTCCCCCCTCTTGTATGAGTCACGCTGCCACAAATACCTCTCTCAGTCCGCAAGCTCGGTGCAGTTTCACTCTGGAAACGTCAACATATCTCACGCATACCCTGGATGGCGAGAACACAAATATATACCACAAGTTCACCCTCGCGAGGACATGAACTGGGTTGACGTGGAGCAAGTCAGAATAATCGCCCTGATATATTCTCGCTAGCACATCATAAAAATCACATAACGCACCCATAGCTTGGACTGAATCTCAAACACACTCACTCTGAATCGGCTCAAACAGATCAACAATACTGCGTCCATTGACACGTTAACAAAAAATATACACAACAAAAACTCGGGTGCAAAGTGCCATCCCGTTCAAATCTGCTGGAAAGCAACTATCAAAAACAATCCTGATCCGTCATAAAATTCTACTCACAAATAATCTTTTACCCTCCAAATTCTATTTTAATCTCAAAATTAATTCAGTTCCATTTTTGTTGTAAGGCAAATCTCCGAATAATAATGCTTGACCGCGATTTACGCAAGCGATATCGAGCATCGGCTTCGCGTCTCGCCCCGTACAGTTAAACCAAATACAAACACAAAATATATAAAATTACACAACGCTCGGCTAGTCCCATATTTAATGTGTCAGTAAAACAAAACTAAATCTACATTACCGAGCAAGCAAACAAATATTTACAAAAAATATCCCATAACACCGTAGCTGATTTAATAAATAAATAAATTTATTTGGTACTCAATCCTTTAAAACAGCGCCAAGAATACGTCTGCAGCCATCTCCTTTAAGATGTTTATCTGGTCATTGACATCTTCAGGCAAACGTCCTGCTGGTTCCCAGATCCATCCTCGTTCTTAGACGTCATCACGTGCTGAATTAAATAAAGTTTTGTCAGATACACACACGATATAATTCCTACTATATTCACCTATCAAGTACTAAATTCCTTGACAGTCTATTTGGTGAATTACTTCGATGAACTGGTCCTACTGATAGTGCTGGGACTATAAATAAATCACTGAAGTTACACTTATGATTTGACGACACTGTTCCATGTTCACTAACATGAAATATGCAGAGTATGAATCTCACGTCCTCAGACACACAGAAATAAGTAATACGTTCCGTCCTCAGACGAACAAAAATTAGTAATCATCCTCGAAGCATCTTGGATCCTTATAAATGACACTGACTAGGGCAGGTGTGGAAGGGGATCTATTAAAAAATATTCCATAATAACTATCAGACTAGCATGCGATCGGTATCATTGAGTTCGTAGCAGTGTGGAGGTTACGATTATGCTGTAGCCGGCTTGAATCGATCGTGGAATCAATCTGTAGATAACTTCCGCGTTAATCTACTCGTGCGCGTTCCCAAGCCGAGTTCCCGCTAAGACAAGGCGTCTTGATATTATTGGCCTAGACTCTTGTATGTCTTTGCGCGTTTTTACATACATTTCTGCCGTAGGGAGTGGTTCACATAATGATAGACCAATTACCTTGTGGCATTCGATTTCTTCCTTGGCGCCAACCTTCATAGCAACAAGCCATGGTGTGCGTCCCCAAGCCAACATTCGCGCTAAAAGTTGCACCTGTTCTATGTCTCAAGAATATATACGCATCCTCCTAAAATACCACAGGAGCTTAAACCATTGTGTCCTCTCGGCCACTGATTTCTCAATATTTCCCAACAGCGTCTGGCTCTCATATCTGTTGTCTGTATAAATGTATCAGAAGACGATGAATAATTATTAGAATCCTTTATACAGCCTGTGGATAAAGGATTCAGTACACTCCTTGTACTCAATTTAATGTTTAAACTTTAATCACTTCATTTGTCTTTTTTAAATCTTACAAAGATTTTAGTACATATATAAGGTTTGAAACCTAAAGAATTGTTAATTGCCTGGAGCAAACTTTAAATGTTAGGAGGTCTGCGACCCCAAATTGTTACTAAAAATTGAAACTATATACTTGTCAAATTTATTAGACTCTTTTGCCTTGTTAAATAAATTAAATATTTGTTTTTGGATTTATCATTTCTCTAATACAACGGTTAGGCAAGATCCTGTCTTCCTTGGCTCTCCCTACTCAATGCCATTAAATCTATTAATAGGGCTTTCACCACTCGTTGCATTTGAGCAAGAACTCTTAGTGGTTATCTCGTTAAAGTTTCTCTTAGCTTTAATAGCTAATTCTAACTGGCCAGTAAGGCAAGTAAAGCTCGCTACGCCAGCTACCTGCTTGTGGAGATCCTCTCCGAAAACTTATGGTTGGTTTTCCAAAAGATAAGTGTTTCTCTTTGTTCAAACTTTTAGCCGGCTCCTTGCTGAGTAAAAGCTTAGCCATTTCCAAATGCAACCATTGGTTCACTTACCAAAATTACTCCCCAAGGTATAATTTTTTATCACTATCCTTCCTGGAAGCACTTGGTCGCTTTTTCAGGAACTCTATAACTTCGAAAACTGGAAATACCAAACTTGATTCAAATTATTGGCATTTTTCGAATTACTTTGCAAAAACGAATTTCTTTGAACAGACATACAATAAATCTGTTACTCTCAGTCTTGCCAGACCATCACCCTTCCCCATAGTAGGCATATGCATGCTTGAGAGGGAATACGCTAAAGCCTTTCTCTGGCAAACCGCCCAAGTCCTAGCTGCTGTTCCCGTCAGCTTCGACCAGGTCCTTACCCACTTTAGGTATCAGAAAGCGGATTTGCGGTGGCAACCGCCTCTAAGTGCATTTAAAGTTAAATTCATAACTTTTGTGGGACTCTCCTCCTATTTTTCTATCCTTTTTCTCCAGTCCGAAACCTACCTCCTTTTCTCAATCATCTTCCCTTGCTGGTTAGGTTATTCCTCAGCCAATAATCTACCCAGGGTCTACTGATGACTGAGATAACCTCAACCATGAAACAACAACAACAACAACACCTACTTTAACCTCACTGAAGTATGATCCATATGAAATTATGGATTATTGCGGAATATAATTGAGGTTTCCATAGAGGGAAAAAATATATAGAGGACGACCAAGACAAGAGTTGGCTACATGACGCAAATATTAGAAGACATGAGATGTAAAATGATATGATGAAAATTTTTAATACTGTATTTAGGGTCAATGATAGCTGAAAACAATGATATGAGAGAAGAAATACATGCAAGAATAGCAGCTGGAAATAGGAGTTACTCTGCTTTAAGCCAAGTATTTAAAGCAAGAACTCTTAGTAGGAATCTTAAGCTCACTGTATATCGTACGGTAGTGAAACCTGTGGTGATGTATGGTTCGGAGACTTGGACCAGAGCCCAAGGTGATGAGGAATTATTAAGGAGTTGGGAAAGGAAGGTACTCAGGAAAGTATATGGACCGGTAAAAGAGGGTGAATTCTGGCGAATAAGAAATAATATGGAGATAGAGAGTATAGTAAGCTTGATATAACTTAATGCTGGAAATAAAGAGTAGTAGACTGCGTTGGTTGGGACATGATGATGATGATGATAATTGTTGTTTTAAGGGGCCTAACATCTGGGTTATCGGCCCCTAATGGTTTGGGTGATAAGACTAAGGGAAACAAAAGACAGGATGAAAGGAAATGCCCTCAACCCTCGAAGAATGAGAAAGGAGAGCCAGGAAAGGCAAACAGAAAAGTTAAGGAGAAGAGGGACCGCCCCAAACGCAATGGAAGAAGGAGAAAAAACGGACCCAGTTCAGGAAACCCTCGGGGTTGCCAGTTCACGAACTCACCAGACGTGAGCCCTTGAGGGTGTAGCACAATCCAGGGTGCACCATAAGTGGTGGGGCTACACACACCCTGCCTCCTTGTGGGCCTTGAGCAGAAGGCAGAAGATACAATGAAAAGAAAACAAGAGGTCCGACCCCTCGAAGAATGAGGGATCAGGAAAGATGAGACAAGAGTCAATTAAGGCGGGAGAGTTAAAGACTCCCTAGGCCTCGGATACCCTAATACCACCGACAGCAGTGGCTACGCACGTTAAAGCGCTGCGTTAGGTCATGGCGCCAAGCTCTCTGCTGACTCGGTAGACGCGTGGGTTCGAGCCCTACCGTCGGCCGTCCTTGAAATGGTTTTCCGTGGTTTCCCATTTTCAACACCAGGCAAATGCTGGGACGGTACCTTCTGACAGGCCACGGCCGCTTCCTTCCACATCCTTGCCCAGTTTCATTCATTCATCTTCATCCATTCCATCTCTCATCCCAACGCGCAGGTCGCCCACGGGCGTCGACTAGAAAGACCTGCACTCGGTCTCTCAGGAGGCCACACAATTTAAAAAAAAACTAATACCGTCGGGTTCGGAAACGAACAAGAGTTGACAAATGGAGGTCGACAGGAAAGAGTAAGTGGAAGCAATGCCGGACTCAGTTGGGGGCCCATGGTCGCCAACCCACGTCCCACAAGTTGTGAGCCCCTGGGGGGTGGTTGGGACATGTAGAGAGAATGACAGAGAACAGGATGGTAAGGGAGGTCTTCAATGGGAAGCCAGGAGGACGTCGTGTGAGGGGAAGACCTAGGATAATTGTATCCAAATTGTAATGGGTGTTAATTCCTACACCTGAAAATGATTGCGCTACATGAGATTAATTAATACACTAAGATGACTAGTTTCGATCACCGAGCGATTATCATCGGATCCTTTACGCTCATTGTCAGGCTGTTAAATCTTTGTCTACGAGTTTGTAGGTTAAGATATAGGCCTACAGTAGTTACGGAAGTTTATTGTAAACATGCGCAACCTGTCAGGTTTGTTAGTATTATGCGTTTTGATAATGTTAGTGGCTATTGACCATCAAGTTATTTCTTTAGCTCTACTACCTGGCTGGAATCGCATCAACTTGTGTAAGCTGAGAGGTGGCTGCCGACAGGGAGAGGCTGAGAGTGGAAGAGAACAGCGCCCACCCACTGCATGGGTATAATCCTCCTCAGCAACGGTTGAGGTTCCGAAAGAGCTTCCTGAGGACATCTGAGATACCTGCCGTCTCACCGGAGAAGGCAAGGCTGGATTTATGGAAGAAGACGACCCCTCACCCCTGTGGTTGGATGCCAGTAACTGAAGAACTATCACCCGAACACAACGAAAGCTGGTTGGTGTGGAAGTCCCTGAACAGGTTACGATCAGGAATTGGAAGATCCCGAGACAATCTAAGATGGGGCCTCAGTACAGGTGACACGTCTTTCGAATGTAGACAAGAACAAACCACTAAACACATGCTTAATTGCCCTCTGTGCCCTTCATCTTTTCAGAGGAGGATCTCCTGTTGCTCAGTATTGTACACGTGCTATATAAATTGACAATTTTACCCATATATAGTACAGTATGTATAGCAACTGTACATTTGTATGTTTCCAACACGAGAAATAAATAAATAAGCGCGACAATCTGTGATGGTTAGTACATGGTCAAGTTGGTGTTTTAACTTGGATATGGATTAAAGTACTTAGCTGGTTATACGTGCGATGTGGTGTTCATGCTTGTTCAGCTTCCAGCACATTTCACTGTCCGATATGAACAGCTTTGTGAATTGTGACGGAAGATGAACACCAAACCGCCCAAAATAACCAGCTAAGTATTTTAATCCATATCCAAGTTAGAACACCAACCTAACCATTACAGATTATAACACAAAACAAGTAATCTTGAAGGTCAATAGCCACTAACATTATCGAAACACATAATACTAACAAACTTGACAAGTTACGCAAGTTAGCAATAAACTTCTGTACCTAAAATACTGTATAAGCTATAGCCTATGCTATCTTAACCCACATATTCGTACACATGGATTAATAGCCTGAGTGTAAAGGATCCGACGATAGTCGCTTGCAGTCGCGTAAGTAGGATTCACTTCTGGAGGGGGATACGTGGAGCCAAATTTGAACTAAAGCTTTGAAGAGCGTTTTACTCTTCATGGGCTAGAACTATTTTTTGCATTTTTTTTTAAATTTTGTTTTAAGTTTATGTTTTTTGTCTGTTATTGTTGTGTTTTCTGTTTTGTGTTTCTTGTTTATGGTTTCGTGTTTGTTGTTTTCTGCTTCGGCTTTTGTATTTGATTTTTGCTTTGTGTTTTTTTTTCTTATGAAATTTTTAGCCTATTTTCATTTATGAAAAAAAAAATAGGCTTTTAATCATATTTATTGAACTAAACACAAGGTGTACATCGTTATTCTATAGAATACACGGCCAGTCCACGCCAAAGCGAAATGGAGGTAGACGAGGCTGCACCGAGTATTAGTTCGTCTGTTGGGCATCATCGGGGACTGTAGGAAGTGTGTCTATTATTTCTTTGCATCCACTGGTGATTATGAACATCTCAGAACACTGGACGAGATGACGCGCACAGAAAGGAACACCTCAGCAAGCGATTGGAGCTGTTATTGGGAAGCAGAAGGGGCGCAATATCGAGATCATGAACTCTTTTGAGTTGCTCTTCAACTTGATCGGTGAAAAAAAAAGGCTTATCAGATCACCCTTTGTCCGTGTGTGTGCGTGTGTATATGCGTATGTGTGTGTGTCCCTCAAATAGGCTATCTCAACGCCTGGAGCGATTTCAATGAAACTCGGGTAAGGACTTAGTACTATTTTGTCCGACCCCGACCGACCTCTAAATTTGATTACGTCTCACCAATCCAACATTGAGTTTAAGGAACTGCGAAGAAGCCGGTGGTACCATGTCATAGATTTATGGCATGATGAAGAACCTTCCACTAATTACACTTATAGTTTAGATTTGACTGACGCTCTTATGTTCCAACGTTCGTTGCCAGGAGCCGACTGCGGTGGCATCTAGTAACCAAGTTCAGAACTAGTTGGTCGTTGACGGTGGCGTTTGGCACTACTTGAAAATTGAATGTCTGCAGTCCTTACTTGAATTAAAATCAGATAACACACACTAATACAGCCATCACCAATAATACCAGTTATCAGACAGATTCTACACACACCTAAAGTACACAGGGGTACATGACCGCGTTGTCGCAGCCCCTAGACTGAGGAACCAACCATCAGTGTTGACTTACATTAAATTTCGATTTGTAATTCAGGTTAGGATTGCGAAGGAGGCGGCCGTTATCTTAGTTTAGGAACCATCCCGACATTTGCCTGGAGTTGAAGTGGGAAACTACGGAAAACCACTTTCAGGATGTATGATGTGAGCATCGAACACGCCTCTTCTCAGTTTTGCCTCACACGGCTGGGTGTAGCCCGTTCCAGCCCTCAGGCCAGAACTAAATTTCTTGACAGAGCCGGGAATCGAACTCGGTCCTTTGGGACGTCAGCCACGAACGCTACAGCCACTACAGTGCTCGCAGAAAGTTTAGGGACAGGTCTAAATTTGGTTTGATGCACATTTTCCCCTCAAGTAACAGCATTTCAGTCATTGTTTTACATGATGTTATTAGTAGGGTTCGGATTTTTAGGTGCTAAAAATCGGGAAAATATTTATTTTTTATGTATTAAAAATACTTGAAGTATGTGACCAAAAAGTAAAAATATTTCATTATAATTTAGTTTATTAATATACAGTACTCACGAATGCAATTTATTCTATGTCTCACTGACTGCTGGAGCATTACTAGACACAACACATATCTTCAGTTTTCCATCACAAATGACCAACGATTATCGCGAAACACTTATTCTGAAGGCGCGAAACTGCGGCAATATGTTTTTTGCCCTTGAGGTGTTGTGTAACTTGAGATCGCTGTTCAGCCTTGATTGCTTTCCCATATGGTTGGCAGAACGGAACGCCCCAACAGAAGTAAAATTATCTTTAAATTCTCCAACAGACGATAACTTAGTTGTTTTTACTTTAGGCATCGTAGAACTGCCTTACACTCCACAGTGCCAGAAATGAACTGCATGAGAGTGACACTGGTTCCAGGTTGCTCGGGGAGGGGGAGGAAGGTATAGCACGTGGGGCAATATGGCTATGGACAAGGAAATCCCCGGCTTCCACAGTGAGTGGCACGGGGCGACAAGTTAAGAATAACACAGTTGCAAGCTGACATACGCTCTGCATGAAGATTAGACAGCAGAAAGGTTCTTCCCCGGTGAAGTAATACAGAACAAAAATGCAATAAACTGAAAGATCTAGCATACTGGTTTAAAAAATGTAAATATTATGTCTTTTTATGTGCTAATAAGTGAAAAGCAGGAATTTATGTATTTATAGAAAACATGCTAAAAATATGTATTTACATAACAAAATATTTATTTACCTAAAAATCCTAGCCCTAGTTATTAGACATGTACAGCGTGTTCCGATTCAACACGAAACTGTAAAATGGGTTGCCTACCCACCCTCAATTGGCTTGAAATCAGCTCGTAGCGCTCTAGCGACGGGGCTGAGTTCGATTTCACTGATTGCCGCCTTCTTATGCAGCATTGCAAAGCAATTTGCTCTTTCAAAATATATTTACACAGGCTTCACAATAAGTTTCAACGATTTCAGTTTCAGAACTTGTTATTTTACGCTTCTGTTAGTGGCTTTTGCAGAGCATTTCTATGAAATAAAATGTTATTTTAAAACATAGTTTATTACAACACAATGTATTTTTGTGTTGTATTTTATTTACAACACAATTTATTGCATTTTAACCCAATAAGTTACCACAAAACGAGATTCAATTTGGAAATGATTTGTTACAAAATTGTAATCAGTCTTCGATGCGACTAAAAAAGTTGATTTATCACAGACGTTACATCTACTACAAATGGACATTTACATAAGGTGTTCGAAGAGGCGTCCATCATTTTCCAAGCAGAGGGTCACTCGTCGCATGAAGTTCTCTCTTGCGTTCAACAACATGTGAGAAGTAATTTTCGCAAAGGCTTCGGTAATGACGAGATCCATTTCTTCGGGTGTTTGTGGTGATTTTAAAAATGCTCTCGACCTGACGTAGTCCCAAATGAAGAATTCCAGGACGGTCAGATCAGGTGAACGTGGTGGGAATTCTATAAAGCCACCAATTCCTATCCACCGACCAGGAAACAAACAGTTTAAAAACTTCTCCCGCCAGTCTGGAGGAGTGCGCTGGATGACCATCTTGTTGAAAAAGCATGTTGTAATTGTGTTGTAATAAACTATGATGTAAAATAAAATTTTATTTCACAGAAATGCTCTGCAAAAGCCATTAACAGAAGCGTAAAATTACAAGTTCTGAAACAGAAATCGTTCAAACTTATTGTGAAGCCTGTGTAAATATATTTTGAAAGAGCAAAATACTTTGCAATGCTGCATATGAAGGCGGTAATCAGTAAAATCGAACTCGGCCCCGTCGCAGGCGCGCTGCGAGCAGATTTCAAGCCAATTGCGGGTGGGTAGGCAACCCATTTTACAGTTCCGTCTTGAATCGGACACGCTGTACAGTATACGAGGGGTTTTCATTTAAAATTTCGCTACTCTAGCTCTAATACTTTTGGAGACGGAATGTTTTACCTTTAAAAAACAGGGCTAAAAACCCCTGATTTTCTTAATAAAATGCTTTATTTTTTCAAAAACTGCTAGTCCTACACCTATGAAATTTGTTCTGCAGTTTCACTACAACATATCAAACATAAAAATACAAATACAACCTGGGAGATAAAAATTCTAGTCTACTCATTTGGTTGCCTCTCAAACAAACTTGCTTCCCCGGTAATTTAAGCGGCAAAATTGGTCAATTTCATTCCGCGATAACTTCCGATTGGCAGCACTTCGATGAAGCGCCAACAGCGGATCCATCTCAAACAAGACATGGAGAAAACAACTGCGCAGTTAGAATAGCTCGAAGTGTTGCCAATCGGATGTTATCGCAGAACGAAATTGACCAATTTTGCCACCAAAATTACCGGAGAAGAAAGTGTGTTTGGGAGGTGACCAAATGAGTAGTAGGCTATCCCCCCCCCCCCCCAGGTTGTAGTTTTATTTTTATGATTAATATCTTGTAGTAAAACTTCATAAAAAAAATCATAGCTGTAGGACTAGCAGTTTTTGAGAAAAAATAATACTTTGGTAGGGAAAGCATGGCTTTTAGCCCTGTTTTAAAAAGGTAAAACATTCCATCTCCAAAAGTATTAGAGCTAGAGCAGCGAAATTTTAAATGAAACCCCCTCCTAAGATGTTTAATATCATCATGTAAAACAATGACTGAAATGTGTTACTTTAGGGACAAATTGTGCATCAAACCTGTCACTAAACTTTCTGCAAACACTGTACACGACGATGTGGTCTGGTGGTTACTGAGAAACGTACTGTTACTTTTTACTCATGCTAAGTTCAAGTGTGAAAAACGTATAAATGAGAAACGTATAAGCGAGGTTCAGCCAGAGAATGGAACCCCCGTGATTAACCAGGAAACCAATAACAGTGAGGCCAAAGCTGAACGTGGCCTGTTGATCCCACACTCTCGTTACCACAATGACTTGGAGTGTTAATATTTCCACGCCCGTCTCATAAAGTTGGCCGAATAGGCGCGAAATGTGGGGCTATTGTGTGTCGAGCGCTTTACGACACTCCTCCCAATGGACGGAGACTGTCTGATGTATCTGTACCGCACCGATCCGATACACTGGCGTACCACCCATGACGAGACCAGCGGAGTGGCGAAAATGAGTCTCACCGCGGGACACGGTCTACTTACACAAGGCAGACCCCTCCCACTGGCAACAGCAGGCGGGACACTAGCATAGCATTGATCAACAAAATTCATATATTTTTAATAGCCAGAGAGAGACTGATTCCTCAACATCCATTTATTTACTGAATACCAGTGGCGGCCGGTAATAGGGTTGCAGTGTTGCACAACGACCAGATTACTTCAAGAAACAATTAACACCGTAATAATATTTTTTAGTAATAAAGCTGTACGGTTCGTTTTATATGTATAGGAATTCATAATTTTGTTCTTTAATAATTCTGGAAATCTTATAGTAACTTAAGTTACTCTGAACTGTCTGAGAAAGCGAACGTCTAGCAGCACTAGTCCGTTTGGTCGTTGCCAGCCCCGAGCACCGACCAGATCTCAATAGTGAAGGATATGGCAGAGATGCTAGACCGAGGACGTCCTATCCCAACAGTTAACTCGGCTGGTCGTTGCCCGCTGATTGCAACAAGGGAGCCGAGGCGCAGGCGGAGACATCTGAGATGCTCCGTCAACAGCCTTGTGCGTACTTGTGACACTCGCGGTTCTTTCTCACCCTCGTATATGAGTCGTCCAGTTGCAAAACTCGTTTAATCCCCTTGTGAATAAGAATCATTTTCATGAGAAACGTTTATCTGGGCTTTGCCTGGCGTATCTCTTTTGTTAGTCGTTTTTACATTTTTTCTTTGTGTTTTTGGTCTTTGGTTTTGAGTTTGTTTTGTGCTTTTGCTTTTGAATTTTACTTTTTGCTTTTATTTCTTGGTTTTGTGTTTGTTTTCTGCTTTTGCCTTTTTTGAATTTTGCTTTTTGCTTTGTGTTTTTTTGTTTATTTGTTTTCTGCTTTTGCTTTTGTTTTTGAATTTTGCTTTTTGCTTCGTGTTTGTTGTTTTTTGTTTTATGTTTGTTTTCTGGAAAATCAAAATAAAACATAACAAAATAAAACAAAATAAACCAAACAAAATAAAATAAAAAACAAAACCAAAAAAACTATTTAATTCAAAATAAAACGAAATAAAATAAAAAAACAAAATAAAACAAAAAAAAATAAAACAAAAATTAGACAAAACAAAATAAAGCAAAAAATCAAATAAAATAATTTAAATAAAATAAATCGAAATAAAATAAAACAAAACAAGTTCAAAATAAAACGAAAGAAATTAAAATAAAATTAATCAAAACAAAATAAGATAAAATAAAATAAAATAAAATAATTAAATAAACAATTTTACGATATGATCCTTAGGCTATTCACAATTGGATTAAACGCGTTTTGCAACTGGACGACTCATATAACTGGAGTTGTTTGGTTCTCGTGGAGGCTTTCATGTAGACTAACTTACTGTATAATCCATTTAATCCGATGACAATGTGATGTTCTCTGAGCTGCGACATTCGTGATGAATGACGTACATCCGTTTTACCACGCAATTGAATCCAGATTGCTCTGATATTAAGCAGTCTTTTACGCTACCACCAACCCCTACCCCCGCTCCTTAATGAAAATACAAAATAGTGCAACACCCAGAACAATTACCCGCCAACCGCCACTGCTGAATACGTAAATAGATTCTGTTTTTCTCCATAACCTGATAGAGATACTGCTCATGTCTTTTAGAAGGTTTCTTCTAAACAGTAGGTAGGAAGATGCCTTTGTTATTCCAGTTCCGAAAAATTCATTTGCAAATTCTCCATCCAACTATCGATCTGTCTAAATACTTTGGTTGGTTGGTTCCTCAGTTTAGAGGCTGCGACAACGCGCTCATGTAGCCCCGTGTACTTTTGGTATGTGTAGCATCTGTCTAATAACCGGTGTTAATTGTGATGACTGTATTAGTGTGTGTTATCTGTTTTTAATTCAAGTAAGGACTGCAGACATTCAATTAATAAGTAGTTTCTACTTTTGCTACCAAACGCCACTGTCTACGACCAACTAGTTCTGAAATTGGTTACTAGATGCCATGGCAGTCGGTTCCTGGTGACGAACGTTGGATCCTAAGATCGCTAGTCAAAGATAACCTATAATTTAGCTTCACACAAGTGTAATTAGTGGAAGGTTCTTATCATGCCATACATTAATCTATGACATGGGACCGCCTGCTTTACTTCCCCTCCGAAGGAAGGCATACTGAGAGATTTTTAACGCTCTTAAAAATCCCACGACTTCGGCCGGGTTTGAACCCGTGACATTGGGCATAGAAGCTCAGCATGCTACCAACTACGCAACTGAAGCTGCCTCTACATACTTTCCTCACTGTCCAAAATTCTAGAAATACTTATGCATAAACAACTGCTCTAGCATTTGACCAAATATTCGCTACTTGATCCGTTGCAATCTGGATTTAAGAAAGGACATAGTATATATGCACTCATTAAAATCACTGAGGACGTAGTGTCAAATTATTCGCCTCCTATCTTCATGACCGGAGACAGTGTGGACTTTTAAATGAAATCCGAACTGAGTGGACGTTCATAATAGGCCTAAATGGGGTATCACCAGCAGTGGCGTAACTAGAACTTCTGGAGAGGGATGAGTGGAGTCAAATCTGAACTATTGCGTTTTTGATTTTGTATATGATATTTTCAACTTTTTTCTTTTTGCATTGTGTTTTTGGTTTTGTTTGTTTTCTGCTTTTGTTTTTGTTTTTTTGTATGTTTTTGGTTTTGTGTTTCTTTTATTCTTTTGTTTTTGAATTTTCTTTTTTGCATGTTTTCTGGTTTTGCTTTTGTTTTCTAATTTCGGTTTTTGTTCTTGTTTTTGAATTTTGCCTTGTGTTTCTTTCTGTATTTGCTTTTGTTTTCGAATTTTGCCTTGTGTTTCTTTCTGTATTTGCTTTTGTTTTCGAATTTTGCTTTTTTGTTTTTGAATTTTAACTTTTGCCTTGTGTTTCTTTCTGTTTTTGCTTTTGTTTTTTCTGTTTTAGCCTTTGTTTGTGAATTTTCCTTTTTTTGTTTTTGTATTAAATTTTTATTTTGTTTTTGAATTTTGCTGTGTGATTTTGGGTTTGTGGTTGTTTTCTCCTTTTGCTTTTGTTTCTGAATTTTGCTTTTTGCTTTCTGTTTTAGTTTCGTAATTGTTTTCTGCTTTTGCTTTTGTTTTTGAATTTTGCTTTTTGGTTTGTGTTTTTGGTTTTGTGTTTCTTTTCTGCTTCTGGTTTTGTTTCTGAATTTTCCTTTTTGTTTTGTGTCTTTGGTTTTGTGTTTGTTTTTGCTTTGTGCGGTGGGCAAAATAAGACAGTCAATGAAAGCAAACCTACCTGTTTGATCTCGATAGCATTTGCACCTCTCAAAAGCTCGGAAATAAACAGTTTTGGTTGATCGAACATTAAATATTGTACTGTATACAAGTAGACTAAAAATGAATGTTCTCAAATTATAAACGTAGGCCTACATAATCCAATCGTTTGTAAACAATCCTAAAATTGGCTTCTTATTTTCAAAATAAAAATCATAAAATTACGTTTTTTAAATTATTTGGCTCGGGAGGGGGGGGGGAGGAGGAATTGATCCCCTTAATCACACCCCACCCCCTCGTAGTTACGCCACTGACCACAGTGTTCAATTATATCGGTCCCCTCATATTCATTTTGCATCTGAACAACATCTCATTGAAACTGGAAAACTGCAACTACCGTCCGCAGTAGGCTATATGCAGGCGACCTTCAGATATATTGGCACACAAAAGTAAATGATACAGTTGCGGCAATTAAAAATATGAATTTAAATTTGAAGCGGATCAGCCACTATGCTGATGAATTCCCTTACTTAACAACCCAACTAAAACAACAGTCATCATAATAGGACAGACTAAATTTCTTTTCCATGTACACAGTAGACCACTTTCCTTGATTCAACTTAATGGAGATATTATCCCGTCCTCTAAATTGGTAAAAAGATTTGGAGTCACACTAAATGTAACATTGAATTGGGATGAGTATCCACTTACGTTTAAAATGGCATTTTTGATCAAAAATTCAATTTTCGCTTTTTCATTGTAAATGGAAGCCTTATTTGTCTGCTTCAAATTAACATATATTTCATGTCGGTATTCCACTTGTAAGTCGTTAAAGAATTATTTTAAGGGGCTTGGTGTGCACATTGTAGGGGGCGTGGCTATCAGCATATTACTTGCATCTAAATATCTTAGAATATCAAACATCATGAAAATGATGCATATTAACTAAGTGCAAGTGTAGGATCCAGGTTCATTACTCCCGAAGAATTACCTTTTCTAATATGTCTAAGTTGGATTATTTGTTCATATCACAAATGTGTAACTTCATTTACGTTATTCTCAGAATTAAAATCTTAAACATTTTATGCCATTCAAATTAGCAAAATCAACATCACCCGCTCACGACTCGTCTATGTCCTAGCAAGAGAAACCTTTCTGATGGAAGATCTCAGGACCAAATATAATCTACGTTTAACTAAGAATGAGGAAAAACAAGATGTTCAGGAAAGAATATATAGCCTACTTTCTCCTAAATGTATGGGTATAGTTATAACTCGTTGTCCTTATCACCTCCTAATTTCTTCCAATTTGAAGGCCAAATTGGCACACTGGATTTAAGCAGTGGCGTTCAAACCATACTTTATAATTTACCCCTGCATTTTACAATTTCATCAGCAAACACTCCAAACAACGTAGGTATTTTGTATATTAACACCAACTACTAACAATAATTGAAACTTCGTTACTCTAAACGTATCACTGGGAGAAACATATTTAATATACATATTACACAGCTAATTTGTAACCGCGCCTATTCTTGCGGATGTGTGCGCTCTATCGGCAACAAGAAGAAACTTTTCAATTATACTGTATGCATTGGTTCACAAACTGGCCGGTATAGAGCGCAGCTCGCATCTAGAAGGCTGTGGTTAGCTCCTGTATAGTTCAACTATTTGCTAGTAGATGTCACTCTGGTGGAGAATGTTGTTTTAATTAAATATATATTTTCCATTGCAAAATGCACCATATAACGCTTTATTTTATAACGTCTCAGTACTCAAGAAATAATAAATATAAAACGAATTCAAGCAAAAAATTGAACACTCTGATAGGATTTGAACCCCGGGCAGCCGGGTGAAAGACCAAAACCCTAACCACACTGTAACGATTCTTTTTGGTTACTTTTAGTTCGTAGCATGGTCACCTCTTGCTAGGGCGCTACAGGGAGTTTAGTATTTTGTCACTGCTTATTGGATTTTCTGTGGTGACCTAGTAATGAGGTGGCAGGTGGCTTTGGGTCGTCAAGGAGGTCACTATGGTGATGTATTGAAGAAATATGAAGATATGCTATGTTGGATGAATTGCGATTGTTCTTTAAGAAAAGGATTGGTTTTGATGTATGAAGAGACATATTAAAGAAAGAGGATTATTCGTAAATTAAATGTATACTTGTTTTCTTATGGAAAGAAACATCACTTAGATCAGGTATATGGATTGTCTGTCTTCTCTGCTGTGAGAATAAAATATCCCTTGTGTGAATTAACAACCACCACCCCGAATAAATATATATATTGTGCACATGTGGAGTGCACAAGATTCGAATCCATGATCTTTTAAGTGAGGAAGGAAGAAAATATCATAATATTTCAGTACAGTTTTAAAGCTACCAGGAAGGTTAGTGAGATCATCTATGCGTGACGCATGGACGATGAGGTAAGCGTGGTGCAACTCCATGCAAGCTTTCATGAGGTCACCAGCCTAGAAAATTTTCCATTGAGAAGAGAGAGATATAAAATACATGCTTAAGTCCTGACTCAGCTATAAAATGACAAAACTGTAGTGAAATAGTGAAATTGGCTAGAAATATGCAAAAATACTAAAAGATCCCACCGGCAATGTTAATTATCCTGGAAATTAGAATTGTAACGGTAATAAAATTGTATAATAATTGAACAGTAAAGAAATGCAATGTCAGCGCTACATCATGGGGGATTCACATCGTCAGTAACCCAGGGAAAGGAAAAAAGAGGAATCTACACCCACGTGCTTCAGGAGCGCATTTTAATTTTTAATAGAACGTTCCGACGATCGATTTCCGGAAAAAGTATTATCGCGAGGAACAAGGAGGTAATTTTTTCAAAAACGTGCGACGCTTACTTTAGAAAATATTTTTGGGAAGAAGCAAAACTAATTTATTTTTAGTGGATATGAATAAATAAACAGCCAGCCGTAGGGTAATCATGCAGTCTTTATCCGACCATGAGTGGTTACGCTGTGTCGCTGTGCATCGAATCTTCATAATCCTCATTAGAAGGAAATTATCGTCGGGCTACGAACAATCATAATTAGTCTTTGGACGTTGGCAAAGCTCTAGACTTTGGCCAGAAACATCTTCAGCCGACGGAGGCATTGTAAAGCCTCAGTATTAGAATCAGTTTTCGAAAAGTATACCGAAACATCTCGACAATAAACGAGACTTTAAAGAGTAGTGAAATTCTAAATATATCCAGTGCGTTAAAGAACCGCATCGGGGTCAAGAACGTAGGATAAATTGCCTAATCTTCCTGTGCTTAGTAGATTAGAGCACAAGTGACGTTAGATCAGAGGAATCCAAAGCAGGGCAGTAGCTGCTTAAGGAAAAGTGAGAACTTGATAAATCGCTCCACGATTAGAATACGGTAGTATTCACAAGTAAGGTCCATACGTCGGCGAAATCAGAGACAATGTTAGAGCGCATAGTAACTGTATAAAAAGCGATTCTAGGACCAAATCAAGTAAAGTCTTTCTGCAAGATACAAACTTGCAAATTGAACGAGTGCAGGATCGCGCAATACACTGACAGAGTGCCATCCACAAAGGGAACCGGCGGAGGATAAAATCATCCGTGCCAGTCAGGGAAGACCGCGAAAGACACTTTCATTCAACCCAGCTAGGAGCCAGATCTAGGGAGGAAACTAGTTGTCTGTACCTTTTGGAGGAGGGAAGAATGAAATTGTGAAAACGTGTGGGACAGGAAGTGTTACCAAATTGTGTGAAAAAGGCATCGTCGCATGCGTGAAGTGAAATTTTGTATATAAATATTTGTCAAGTGTTAATACTAATTTTCAAGTGTTTTATAAATATTTAGTGTTATAAAGTGTTAAATATAAATATGATTTTTATACCTCAAGTAGAGGATATCAATGTGTTAAAAATGTTAGATATTAGAAAAAAATAAGTGTATATCACGAGTGTTGTGAATTGTGGAATGATGGCTTAGAACCCAAGGATGTGGGCTATAATGCTAATTCATTGGGAGCCTGGGGCAGCAGCTCAGGAATCATGTAAGTAGAACGATTTGATTATGTGTGTTTTGGAGGGAAGAGTTCGTGCAAATAAATAAATGAGAAAGTGTACTCATATAAAAACAGGGTTGAAATGAAAATCCACAGCCTGCTTCCAGTCTCCGACCGGGTCAGGAATGGAATGAATGAAGCCCCCATCTAGCGGCGAGGATATGAACTGTGCCGGCTGCCGAGGCCTGACGCACTCCTCTGGGGCAATGCTTAAATGAATGACAGATGAAATGAAATGATAGTGGAGAGTATTGCTGGAATGAAATTTTGACAGGGAAAACCGGATTACCCGGAGAAAAACCTGTCTGCCTCCGTTTTGTCCAGCACAGATCTCACATGGAGTGATCGGGATTTGAACCACGGACCCAGCGGTGAGAGGCCAGCGTGCTGCCGCCTAAGCCACGGAGGCTTCATGAAAACAGGGATAATGAAATGAAATGTATAAAGGAAGCGTACGGTTTTCTGAACGAAAATTTAATCATGAATTAACTGATTAATAAGTGTTAACTGTATAAATACTCAGTGGAGTTGTATTCTTTTGAAATGACGTCTAATAGGGATATAATGTAAAATAACATACCTTTTACAGCAATAAATAAAATATAAAACCTTCAGTAGTGAAGTAATTTTCGAATTAAAAATAATAGTAATGAAGTAATTGTTGAATTAACAATAATAGTAATGAATTTGGAAGCCATGAAGGTTCCATGAATAAATAATAATAATAATGAAATGAAAATCCACAGCCTGCTTCCAGTCCCCTACCGGGTCAGGAATGGAATGAATGAAGCCCCCATCTAGTGGCGAGGATATGGACTGTGCCGGCTGCCGAGGCCTGACGCACTCCTCTGGGGCAATGATTAAATGAATGACAGATGAAATGAAATGATAGTGGAGAGTGTTGCTGGTATTAAATTTTGACAGGGAAAACCGGAGTACCCGGAGAAAATCCTGTCTGCCTCCGTTTTGTCCAGCACAGATCTCACATGGAGTGACCGGGATTTGAACCACGGACCCAGTGGTGAGAGGCCGACGTGCTGCCGCCTAAGCCACGGAGGCTTGAATAAATAATAATAATAAATGTTCTAATGTGCTAATGTTAAAGATGAATAATTTAATGCCAGGCAAATTATAATTGCAAATAATGTAATAAGACGGAGATTAAATGAAGTTAAAATAATAACTATATTGCTCGAAAACGTTACACAAATACTATTGTAAGAAGCGATAGAATAGCTTATTTAACTTTTCACGCCAATAATTGCTGTGATTTCGTGCCAGGTTATAACTGATTGCCAAAGATAGTTGGACGCGGTAATTGTGAAATGAATGTGTTTGCATTGAGACAAATTTGAAATGGCTGCTGTATATTTTGTATAAAGCGCAAGGACAGTGCATTGTGACCCTCCTTTAAGTCGCTAAATTTAGGAGGATTGGTGTTAAATGTTCCCACTCCTGTATTAGTGTCGGTAAGACCTCAAAATGGAATATTATCCTCGGGGCCAGACCCCTCTTATGAACCAAGGTTCTTCTACGTCGAAAGCCCCTTTTATTATTGAATGTCATACCCACCAACGACGATATTTCGCAATCAATGACTTCACCTGAGCCAATACAAGCGGATAAATATGGCCGCATAATTTAATGATGAGTAGAACTAGTGTGTGTATTTTTCGAGTCTACAGAAATGAGCTTGTAGAAAGGCGTTGTTTGGAATGAAAGAATATCCCGTCTAAGGAGCTGGGGGATCATACGACCCTCCCTCGTAAATCATCGTGAAGCACTTTGACAGGCAGTGAAGGTCACCACTAATTGCCTTGTGGTAGGTTCAGGACCTGCCCACCCTTATGCAGTGTGGAAGTTAAAATGCTTGAGAGAGACCGGTCATCAGTACCGAGATCTAACTATTATTATTTCTTGCTGAGAATCGTTCAGAAACCGTATAAGCTAGAATCATGATTATAAGAGTATTATAAAATCCCTTATTGTTGATAACAACAGAAATATTGCTCCCGAGTAACTGGAAATATTAAGATGGTCTGGGGAGTCTATCTTAAATTGAATTATTCAGTATTTTCCTAAACTCACGGAATGCACGAATTCTTCCCGACAACACCAAGTTAGTAGAATTGTATGAAGGGAGATGATAGATTTAATAATTATGTGGACCCAAATTAAAACTGTAATTGTATTAAACAATTATTCCTGTAAAAACAATACTCGAATGAGAGAGTAATTAGTGTGTTTTATCATGTTATAAGTATGTAAATATTGACACAGAGCCAGATGGAGCTCGTACTTGCGATTTGAGAAAAGTGCTATAAGGAAGTAAAACTTAAGTTGATTTTGTCAGATTCGTTTGGAACCTAAGTTATTGATTTTCGTGGTTCAGTTTTATAATTTCTTGTCCATTTAAAGGCAAGTGCGAACAATTTCATTGTAAATTTATGTGTTGTAGCGCCTAATTTTGATTTATATTAAATAATTTTTATATTTTGAATTTGATATTCATTTGAGTGTTATTCATATGCTTTGATCCACGATACGTGAACCATACAGTGGGAGAATGCAGCATGCCCCGAAAGTCGAGAGCTAGCGGATTATGATTTACGCATGTTTTTGTTTGAAAGGGCACAATATAAAAAATATATATATAAACGTTACAAATGGAAACCCAACGTGGCGCACGAAGAAGGGAATGAAGAAATATGAGAAACATAACGTGAGTACAGTGTAAGTAGAAGTAGGAATGGGGGAGAATATGGAGTATATTTTGGTTCAAATGATCATGGAGCAGTTGACTAAGATGGGTGAAAATATAAGTGAACAGATTGAATCTATGAAAGTACATATGGTTGAGAAGCTTGACTCAATAAGTGAATCACTTGCAGGAAAGCAGGAAAGTTATCCGAGGGGGTGGGGCATAAAGGAAATGGAGAAGAGGAAAAGGATGGACAAGGGGGAGAACAAGGTGAAGGAAAACAAGGTCAAATGGAGGAGGAGGATAAAACTGAAGACAAGGAAGAGGATGAGATAGAAGACAAGGTGAAGAAAAGAGAGGAAGATAAGATGGAGGAGGAGGAAGACAATACAAGAAGAAGAAATTGGAGAAGAGGAATGGATGGACAAGAGGGAGAACAAGGTGAAGGAAAACAAGGTCAAATGTGGGAGGAGGCTAAAACTGAAAACATGGATGAGGATGAGATAGAGGACAAGGTGAAGAAAAGTGTGGAGGACAAGATAGAGGAGGAGAAAGACAACATCCAGGAAGAAGATAAGGTGAAGAAGCTATGGAGGACAAGGTGGACGAAGAAAGATGTGAGATGTAAGGCAAAGAGAAGGTGTAGGAAGAGTATGAGATGTCAGACAGATGAAGATAAGAGAGTGAAGAATCCAAAGAAGAAAAATGAAGTTAAAAGGGACAAAGGGAAAGAGGAAAGAAAGGATAAAAAGAAAGGGGTTGTTGAATAGTATGAGACAGATAAGAAAGAAGAGGAGAAGAATGAGGAGGGGAAGGAGAGAGAGATGGTGGAGATGGAAGATGAGGAGTACAAGGTGCGGAATGACTTGGTGGATGAAGAAAAAGACGAGATGGAAGGCAGAAGAAGGAGGAGGAAGACTAAGAGAAGAGATGTAATGGCATGTACTCAAATAGGCTCAGAGAAAAGAGAGAGAACACGGTGAAGGAAAACGAGGTCAAATGTGGGAGGAGGCTAAAACTGAAAACATGGAAGAGGATGAGATAGAGGACAAGGTGAAGAAAAGTGTGGAGGACAAGATAGGGGAGGAGAAAGGTGAAGAAAAGTGTGGAGGACAAGATAGAGGAGGAGAAAGATAACATCCAGGAAGAAGATAAGGTGAAGAAGCTGTGGAGGACAAGGTGGACGAAGAAAGATCTTCTCATTATCAATGTGTTGTTGACTGATCCAAGAGACTTAATAGTAACGTCCGATCTATGTGAACATAGTGTTTATTGATAGTTTTAGTTAGTGTATTTGTTATGTTTTGTAATTTATGTTTTTATACATGTGTGATTCGTATGTGTTTCTCACATAACAATCACAAAGAGGGGCGAATAGTAACGATCCTTTTTGGTTACTTTGAGTTTGTAGCATGGTCACCGCTTGCTAGGACGATACAGGGACTTTAGTGTTCTGTCACTGCATATTGGATTTTCTGTGATGACCTAGTAATGAGGTGGCAGGTGGCTTTGGTTCATCAAGGAGGTCACTATGGTGATGTATTGAAAAAATATGAAGATATGCTATGTTGGAAGGTTTGCGATTGTTCTTTAAGAAAAGGATTGGTTTTGATGTATGGAGAGACATATTAAAGAAAGAGGATTATTCGTAAAATAAATGTATACTTGTGTTCTTATGGAAAGAAACATCACATATATCAGGTATTTGGATTGTCTGTCTTCTCTGCTGTGAAAATAAAATATCCCTTGTGTGAATTAACAACCACCCCGAATATATATATATATAAGGTGCGTTCAAAAAGTAACGAGCCGGAGGCTGTAATGCCCGAACCGGTGACATCGGTTAATCGTGGCGTGTGTAATGAGGTGTGGTTCCAACCAGAGCGTGAAAGGTCACAGCCCGTCGCTAGAGGGCACGCGTGCACGTATATATATATATATAAACGTTACAAATGGCAACCCAACGTGGCGCACGAAGAAGGGAATGAAGAAATATGAGAAACATAACGTGAGTACAGTGTAAGTAGAAGAAGGAATGGGGGAGAATATGGAGTATGTTTTGGTTCAAATGCCCATGGAGCAGTTGACTAAGATGGGTGAAAATATAAGTGAACAGATTGAATCTATGAAAGTACATATAGTTGAGAAGCTTGAATCAATAAGTGAATCACTTGCAGGAAATCAGGAAAATTATCAGAGAGGTGTGGGGGGGGGGCTTAAAGAAAATGGAGAAGAGGATAAGGATGGACAAGAGGGAGAACAAGGTGAAGGAAAATAAGGTCAAATGGAGGAGGATAAAACTGAAAACAAGGAAGAGGATGAGATAGAGGACATGGTGAAGGAAAGTGTGGAGGACAAGATAGAGGAGGAGAAAGACAACATCCAGGCAGAAGATAAGGTGAAGAATATGTGGAGGACAAGGTGGACGAAGAAAGATGTGAGATGTAAGGCAAAGAGAAGGAGTAGGAAGAGGATGAGATGTCAGACAGATGAAGATAAGAAAGTGAAGAATCCAAAGAAGAAAAATGAAGTTAAAACGGATAAAGGGAAAGAGGAAAGAAAGGATAAAAAGAAAGAAGTTGTTGAATAGTATGAGACAGATAAGAAAGAAGAGGAGAAGAATGAGGAGGGGAAGGAGAGAGAAATGGTGGAGATGGAAGATGAGGAGTACAAGGTGCGGAATGACATGGTGGATGAAGAAAAAGACGAGATGGAAGGCAGAAGAAAGAGGAGGAAAAGTAAGAGAAGAGATGTAATGGCATGTACTCAAATAGGCTCAGAGAAAACAGCGACATTCCATCTTCCCATTATCAATGTGTTGTTGAATGATCCAAGAGACTTAATAGTAACGTCCGATCAATGTGAACATAGTGTTTATTGGAAGTTTTAGTTAGTGTATTTGTTATGTTTTGTAATTTATGTTTTTAGCCTACTTTCGATTTTTGCAAAAAAAAAGAAAGTAGACTTATGAGATCACTACAGGGCCAAAAATTGTGTGTCTGTCTGTGTGTGTGTATGTGTGTGTGTGTGTGTGTGAGAGAGAGTCTGTGTGTGTGTGAGTGTGTGTACTCTGAATGTCTGTCCCCCCTATCAATTCGAACACGGTGAAACCGAATTGAACGAAATTTGGTACAGAGGTAGAACAAGCAAAGGGCATCTCAGTGTCATGGTTTATACCGCCGCCATCGTTACCAAAACTAAATGGCGGCCACTCAAACGTTCAAAACGTAAAATCAAATAGCGACTAACCAAATTATCCGATCTCTACCAAATTTGGTAATAACATACCTTCATATAGGACGCGTCTTGTGACCAAACTACAAGGTCATTCGCCGTACCATTTCAGGATGGCGGGCGTGCGAATTATGCAAACTTTATAATCCATATCATGGGACCCACCAGTTCCGATTATCGAGCCGAGAATCGATTTAGCTGTTCTAAAGGAAGAGGCACGTTCGAAATTAAAAGTTTATTTTGTAATACTATAGTGCAGAAGTGATTTTAAAAAGCTGAGCCGTCTCGGTAAGAAGACAAGATGGCAGCGGATATTTTGTGCCTGACTTATATTTCACTAATTTGAGTATTGCATGCAATATAGCGTACTGATACAAAATAAATAAACTTTGTATGAAATGCTTTATAAATAAATAATATACTCCACTGATGAAATCGTTTAGTCTAAATCATTATTTGCTAACAAGTTATATGTAAGTCATTTTATATAGAACGATGATCGTTGGCACAAATGGCTCCGTGGTAAAGCGTTGGCCTATCACTCATATGCCTATGGTTCAAACCTCATCAGAGTTTTTTTGCTTGAAATTTTATATATTTATTGTTTTGTAATGATTCAGACGTTTTAAAATTAAGCGTTATATTTTGCATATTACGGTGGAAAATATATATTTAATTAAAACATAATTCACCAGCAGATTTGCTCGAGACATCTAGCAGCCAAAAAGGTAACTGCACGCCGGCCTACTTATTAACTTCAAGATTTTATTGAAAAGTTTCTTCTTATGGCCACTAGAATGCACTCGCCCTGTTAGGGTCATATTGTTAGATACTTCTCCACTAGATGTCACGACTGGTCTACGTGGGACTCCATTGGTTAGTACCGTATACCATTGGCATTCTATGCGCATCGAACTTGAAGAATGGCAAGATGATACTACGATAATTTTTTTACTTTTTATTTTAAAGGGGTTGTAACAGCCTATTGTGCGTTATTTGAAAATGTTATTTGAAGTAAAGAACAAAACGATTTCACATAGTAACTGAATTCTAGCCGTTGGTGCTAGTTCAGGTTATTAATTAATACTTTTATTTCAGGCAAATAGCAATCGAAAATATCCACATAGTTTGTATACACACGTCTCTGTAGGGTCATGGAAAGATTTGTTAATTCAATTAGGGTTGTGAAAGCCATGCACAACCAGACGTGTAAAGACATGCCTCAACTCAAAGTTGGATGTTGCCCACGGCAGGTCGATTATGTAATAATAACAATAATAATAATGTTATTTGTTTTACGTCCCTTTTAACTACTGCTGCTTTTAGATACGCCGGGGTGCCGGAATTTGGCCTGAAGGGGATCTTTAACGTGCCAGTAAATGTACTGACACGGCTCCCTCGCATTTGTGCACCCTCAAATGCCAGCTGACTGCGTCAGGATACGAACCTGCAACCTAGGGCCCAGCAAGCGAGAAAGTTACCGCTGAGCCACGCAGCCAGTCCGGTCGATTATGACTCCAGATCCATAACATTCTTGAGATACTTCTTATCTATCTTTCTTCAATGATGGTAGTAGTTTTTTTTTCTAGGTTGTGGCGTTTGGTAGAGGTAAATAATTTCTAAGGTCTTCAACCAAGAAATGATTCTATTATACTCTTTGATAATAACAACGAGTTATAACTATACTCATACATTTAGGAGGAAGTAGGCTATATGTTCTTTACTGAACATCTTGTTTTAATATATATGTGTGTGTGTGTGATTCTTATGTGTTTCTCACACAAAAATCTCATAGAGGGGCGAATTGTAACGGTTCATTTTGGTTACTTTTAGTTCGTAGCATGGTCACCGCTTGCTAAGCGATACAGGTAGTTTAGTGTTTTGTCACTGCATATTGGATTTTCTGTGGTGTCCTAGTAATGAGGTGGCAGGGGGCTTTGTGTCATCAAGGTGATGTGTTGAAAAAATATGAAGATATGCTATGTTGGAAGGATTGAGATTGTTCTTTAAGAAAATGATTGGTATTGATGTATGCGGGGACATATTAAAGAAAGAGGATTATTCGAAAATTAAATGAATACTTGTGTTCTTATGGAAATAAACATCACATATATCAGGTATATGGATCGTCTGTCTTCTCTGCTGTGAAAATGAAATATCCATTGTGTTAATTAACAACCACCACCCCGAATAAATCTTATATATAAAAGTGAAAGGCTGTATGTATGTATGTGGGTCTGTTCCGTATACAAATCTACACCGTTCCACCAATCTCAACCAAATTTTGCATACACATAGTTTAGGACCCAGAAGGAACCGCTGGTTACATGAATTTTCGATAGTCTTTCTCATTCTTCTGATTTCGGCCCTTTTGCACTCAAGCAAAGGCTAATCAAATCATAAAATATACTCAGGAAGGAATGGCAAGGCAGATCGTTTCCATGGCAACATAGCTCAAGTCGAGACACGGCCGACTGGATGCCAGTTGTGCTCTGCACTACCGGTATAGAAAATGAGGATCTTTACTTGAAATCCCGTTAGTTACTCAACTGCTCACACAGCTCTGTCAACCGAGATTAGCATAACAAAGACTTGGCACTATCTACTATATACAGTACTGTATTTGTCAAATACCACTCACTCACTCACTCACTCACTCACTCATTCCTTCATCACAAAATCTCAGAAACCACCGAACGGATTGGAATGAAATTTGGTATGAAGCTTCCTCAAGGGCCGCAAATACCCACTAAGAGAGGATTTTTGGATATTCAGGTTCTAAAGGGGTGTTAAGGGGGTAGACCTGCATTTCATTGAATAGCAATATCTCCCGATTGGTTTCATTGGGTGATGTGATACTCGGCATATAAACTCATCATTAAAAATAAGAAGACACATGTCTGAGGGTTTTTCGATGTGGTGTATATTATGAGGTTAAAGGGGTGAAAAGTGGGGATTGAAAGATTCCTAACGACATAGGCTAGGAGTTTGAAACTCAGCGAAAAAAAAACAGCATAAAAAATAAGTAAATATATGTTTGACCGTCTTTTCATAAATCCAATTTAAGGGGCCCATGGGGAGGGGTGAAATTCTGGGAGGGGGGGGGGGAGGACAAAACAGGAAAGAAAGTGCCCTAACTGATTAACTTACTGTCTCACTCATCAAACTCCGGGGGAAAAACTGCTTTAAAGTAAGTAAATAGCTTTTCGACAGTTTTTTTGATCAATCATATTAAAGGGGTTCATCAGGAGGGGTGAAATTCTGAAGAAAAACAAATTGAAAGAAAATGTCCTGACTCATTCACTCACTCATCATCGCCCAGCCAAAAATATTGAGGTTGGAAACATGGCATTTCGGGGATATGTTCATTGTATGTCAAAACCGTACACTAAGGGAGGATTTTTGGATATTCAGGTTCTAAAGGGGTCTTAAGGGGGTTAAACCTGCATTTCATTGAATAACAATATCTCACGAGTGGTTTCATTCGTGGATGTGACACTCGGCATATAAACTAATCATTAAAAATAAGCAGACATGTGTCTAAGGGTTTTTCGATGTGGTGTATTATTATAAGGTGAAAGGGGTGAAAAGTGGGGGTTGAAGGATTCCTAACGGAGCGTGTAGGCCTATCTCTTAAACGACATAGGCGAGAAATTTGAAACTCAGCGAAAAAAAATCAGCTTAAAAAGTAAGTAAATCGGTGTTCGACCGTTCTTTCATAAATTAATTTAAGGGGCCAATGGGGTGGGGTGAAATTCTGGGGAGAAAAGGAGAGAAAGTGTCCTAACTGACTGACTAACTCACTCACTCATCAAACTCAGGGGCAAAAGACAGCTTAAAAAATAATTTAATAGGTGTTCAAGCGTTTTTTCATCAATCCAATTTAAGGGGCCCATGGGGAAGGGTGAAATTCTGGTAAAAATAATTGAAAGAAAATGTCCTGTCTGACTCACTCACTAATCACGCCCAGCGAAAACTATTAAAGTTGGAAACATGAAATTTTGGGATTATGTTCGCAGTGTGTCAAAAACGTCAACTAAGGAATGATTTTTGTTTATTCGGGTTTTAAATAGGTGTTAAGGGGGTAAACGTGAATTTCATTGAATAACGATATCGCATGAGTTGTTTCTTTGGGGATGTAATATTCGGTATAACTAATCATTAAAAATAATCACACATATGTCTAGGGGTTTATTGATGTGGTGTATATTATGAGGTGAAAGGGGTGAAAATTGGGGGTTGAGTGATTCTTAACGGAGCGTGTATCTCTGAAACGACATAGGCGTGAAGTTTGAAATTCGGCGGAAAAAACAGCTTAAAATACAAGTAAATAGGTGTTCGACAGTTTTTTTTCATAAATCCAATTTAAGGGGCCCTTGGAGAGGGGTGAAATTCTGGGGGGAAAAACAGGAAAAAAAAGTGTCCTAACTTATTGACTCACTTAATCACTCATCAAACTCAGGGGGAAAACAGCTTTAAATAAGTAAATAGGTGTTCGACCGTTTGTTTCATAAATCCAATTTAAGGGGTTCATGGGGAGGTGTGAAATTAACAAAAATAAATAAAAGAAAATGCCCTGACTGACTCACTCACTCACTCATCATCACCCAGCCAAAATTATTGAAGTTAGAAACATGAAATTTTGGGGAAATGTTCGTTGTATGTCGAAAACGTCCACTAAGGAAAGAGTTTTGGATATTCAGGTTCTAAAGAGGTGTTAAGGGGGTAAACGTGCATTTCATTGAATAACAATATCTCACGAGTGGTTTCATTTGGGGATGTGATACTTGGCATATATACTAATCATTAAAAATAAGCTGACACATGTCTAATGGTTTTTCGATGTAGTGATTATTATGAGGTGAAAGGGATGAAAAGTGGGGGTTGAAAGATTCCTAACGGAGCGTGTATCTCTTAAACGACATAGGCGAGGAGTTTGAAACCTGGAGGAAATCAATCAGCTTAAAAATAAATAAATAAATAAATAAATAAAATAATTAGGTGTTCGACCGTTTTTTTTTTTCATAAATGCAAATTAAGGGGCTTATGGGGAGGGGGTGAAATTCTGGAAGAAAAACGTCCACTAAGGAAGTATTTTTGGATGTTCACTCTCATCGACCAACCAAAACTTTTAAAGTTAGAAGATTGATATCTTGTGGATAAGTGTCGAAAACGTCTACTAAGGAGGGATTTTTGGATATTCAGGTTCTAAAGGGTTTTTAAAGGGTTTAAACCTGCATTTCATTGAATAACAATATGACACGTTTATGACGCGAGCGAAGCGAGGCTAAAAATGAGATGGTGTGTTTCTGTGTATTACTCAATCACGCCAGTACCACTGGTCCGATTTACATGAATTTTACATGGAAGTAGCTGATTTACCTGGTTAACATATAGGCTAATTTTGATTTCAATACTTTGCACTATTTAAAGATGGCGACCATTTTAGTGACGTCACTACACCCTTTGGTTTCAAACTTTCATATTTCCATTTCAAATAAAAAGAGAACGCTAAGAAATAGCAAAATTTGATGGCATATACGAGGTTTAAAATTGCATTTTCTATCCGAATGGTATCTCCAACGGTTAGCGAGTAAAACTTAAATTTGTGCTATAAAACGCGGTCAACGCCGAGCGGAGTATTTGGACAAAATAATCCATCCTTAATCTCCCTCTGCGCAGCACCTCGCCTATCCCCTGTTTTAACTGGCACCTTCACATTTTAATTTATTTATGACGCGTAGCGAAGCACGGGTTCTTCAGCTGGTATATATATAAACGTTACAACACAGCCAATCGTGCACACACTACACAAGCGTTTATCACTGAATTTACATACAACGTTTTAGCAAATAATGACTTAGACTAAACGATTTCTTCATTGGAGTGTATTTCAAACAGATTTCATTTCATATAAAGTTCATATACCGCAATTTCTATCAGTACGCTGCTATATTGCACGCAACGAATTCAAATTATATTAGTTACTTCACGGGCTCTGCCCAGCATAACTTGTCGTTAGATCACTATTTTCGTGCTCTTTTTTTATTGGATTCTCTTCCTCTTTGCCAAAAATTGTTCCTACTCCTAAACCTACTTCATTTTTCCTCATTACATCATCTTCCCTCAGGTAGTGTTGACACTCAGTATTAACCTACCAAAAACTGGTGCCGAAACACGGGAGAATCTAAGTTGTCAATATCTTGCAAATTACTAATATCTGCTTTGAATTTTTCAGCTATAACTTTACTGTGCAAAGCTGGTGGAGGAGAAAGAGGTGGCTCCTGTCTCCCTCAGTGTCTATCACTTTCAACCTGCTCACTGCTGACAACCTGACAGTATTTGCACGAACTCCACATTCTTGTAAGTTGAACTCCAGTTTACCTACTTCATTATTCCCCCCGACAAAGATAAAGAAAGTAGGGATGACAAGCTTACCGCCAAACGAGCGTCTTATAAAGGCCAAATTACCCGATTTAGAAAATATATCAAAGAGCTGGATCTTTTAGAAGCTCAGTTAGACTTATTGAAACATCGTGTAAAAGACCATGAACAATCCTTTGAGAATTATTGCACTATCCAAACAGAAATTGAAACATGCATGCTCAATCAAACAGATGATCGAGTAGAAGTAGAAAACCAATATTATGAAGGCATGCGCGCTGCCTTCAGAATAATTCGTCAACTTAAGGAAGATCAAAAAAGGACGTTTCAGTTCTTAGCTCACTCCACGAACAGCAAACCTCGTCTCGTGAGGGTACTCATAAACCTAAACCAATACTTCCCAAAATAAATCTACCTCATTTTTCAGGATACGAATCTGCTTGGGATTCGTTTTATGAACTTTTTTTGTTCTCTTGTCCATGACAATGAGGATATTCAAGTTATTTACAAATTTCACTATTTAAGATCAATTCTCCGCGATCAAGCACTGCAGTTAGTTGAAGCGCTCCCATTAAGCGCCGAAAACTATCATATTGCTTTTAATTTACTGAAAGAAAGATACGGCAATTTACGGTTACGTATTAAGCTCCATATGAAGGCCCTATTCAACTTGCCCTTCTCACAGCATAATGACGTCACTAGTCTGCGTACCCTCGTCGATACAACACAACTTCATGTTGAAGCATTATCCCAATTTGATCAGCCAACTGATCATTGGGACACCTTCTTAATACACTTAGTGGTTTCCAAAGTCGATTCTGCTATTCTAAAAGTTTTGGAAATTGAACTTTCTAATAATGTTGATTACTCTTATGAGCATTTAGTCACCTTTATAAATACTAGATGTCAACTTTTAACCGCCTTAGCTAACCAAAGTGAACCCGCCTTTCCTAATTATAAACATGAATCTATGTCACCTAAATCTAAAAGCGAATATGCAGCGTCTAGTACACAAAAACCAGGGTCTAGCTCTTCCAAATCTAAGTCATACGCCACTGGTTACCAATCTAGGTCCAGTGAACGCCGTACCGCAAGTTCTCTTGCATTAGGTGAACCCCGTAAAATTTTAATGAACCGTTAAAGTGCATTCACACTCTTTATACTTATGCAAATGTTACTGCTTTAATTGTCTTTCACTTAAACACTTCTAATTGCAAGTCCACTAGACTCTATTTTCATTGTGAAAGGCCGCACCACACTTTATTGCATCGTCATGATCAATCGGGGTCATCAGCAGCATCCACTTCTCAAAAAAGTGACAATACTAAGAAGTCTAATGCGTCATCATTTATTCAAAACGCCAAGTCTTTGCGTAGTGCTCAAGTACTATTGTCCACGGTTCAAATTGGGGTTCAAGATAAATCTGGTAACTGGGTTCGCGCCCGAGGCCTCCTCGACTCAGCGCCGACCCATGATTTTGTTTCCAACTCTTTAATCAAACAACTTGGTCTTCCAGTAACCCCCACTTCTATCAATGTATCAGGCATTAACAGTTTAAAATCACAAGCCTTGCAATTCTCAAAATTAACTGTAAAGGACACTTGTCAAAGAAACGATCTTCTCAAACTGAACTGTCTCATTCTTAACAGCATTGGTGAAGATACTCCTAGTCACTCTGTTGACACTTCCTGTTTGAATATTCCTTCTCACGTAAAGCCAGCAGATCCTCTGTTTAATATCCAAGGTCCTATTGACATACTTTTTAGTGCTAATGTTTTCTGGGATTGCCTTCGCAAGCAAATTCGTTAATTATCTTCCAATGTGTTTGCCAGAGACACTAATTTTGGATGGATTGTTACCGGTCAACTCCCCCATTACTCCTCCCAACCTGTGTAGCAATATCACTTTGTAAGTACCGATTTGGAACAATTCTGGACACTTGAAAACATCGATTCTCCTAATTCAACCTCCTCCAAAAACGAATTTTGTGAGCAACAATTCATTTCTACCACTACACACACAACCGAAGGCCGATTCATAGTTCAAATGTCAAGACTACGCAATCCTCCAAAACTAAGTAATTCTCAGCCTAAAGTGCGTAAAGCTCTCTTTGGTATCGAAAGTAAATTTAAGAAGGAACCCCTCGTTAGACAAAAATATATCAACTTCATGGAAGAATATGAAAGTCTGGATCACATGGAAGTTGTCAACAAATCTGATGACGAATTACATCCCCCAGTCGAAACTGTCTTCTTAAATCACCATCCCGTGTGGAAAAACCCTCTTGTTAAATACAAATTTCGAGGTGTGTTTAACCTGACGCTATTGGCAACAGTCTTAATGATACTCTTCACTCCGGTCCTGCCATTCAGTCCGATTTGTCCACCATACTCTTTAATTTTCGCCTTTTCCTTATAGCCGTCATTGCGGATATAAAGCAAATGTATGGTCAAGTTCTAATCCAATTGGAGCAGCAAGATCTTCAGAGAATCTTATGGCGTGACGAAACTAGTAAACCCATTAAAATATTTCGCTTAAAAACAGTTACGTGTGGTCTTAAACCTTCCGCTTTCCTAGCTATCCGATCCCTACATATGTAAGCCTCTCAAGATGGTCATTTATTTAACGCTAAAGCTTCAGAAGCTTTTTCCTTTTATGTCGACGATTACCTTCAATCCTTTCAGACTCCTGAAGAAGCTTCTCTCATTTCTCTTGAACTAAAAGCATTGCTAAAAAATGGAGGATTCCCACTTCATAAGTGGAATTCGAATTCACCTGAGTTCCTTGCTCAATTTCCCGTCGAAGATGTAGATTCTTCTTCTGTCGAAATTGGCGGAGATTCCGAATCCATAAAAACGCTAGGAGTACACTGGTGCACTCGCACTGATACTCTCATCTACAAGGTCTCGCTTTCCGAAGAGCTCACTAACACAAAAAGGCAAATCTTGTCTGAAATAGTTAAGTTTTTCGATCCGCTTCAATTTTTTTGCTTCAGTCATTGTTATCGCCAAGCTGTTTATGCGAGAGCTATGATCTCTCAAATATGAATGGGACGAAGCTGTTCTCTCTTCTTTCCTTAATATATGACTTTCATTTCGATGTAGTTTGCTTAACCTTTCGCTTATTGAAATTCCTAGAAATTTAATTAACGCTTCTTCTAATACATCTTTCCTTCTTCATGTTTTTGCCGACAGCTCCGAAAAAGCTTACGGTTGCTGTGCATACCTTGTTTATTGCAATCCGCTAATCGAATCTTCTCGTTCAAATCTTGTTTGTGCTAAATCCAAAGTTGCCCCTCTTAAAACTATCACTTTGCCCAGACTTGAATTGTGTACTGCACTCATGGCCGCAGAACTTGCTAAAAAACTGCAGAAAGTTTTAAAAATTGAATTTTCGGAAATCTATCTATGGAGCGACTCCATGATCACTCTTTCTTGGATCGCTAAAACCCCTACCCACTGGCAAACCTTCGTTGCCAATAGAGTTTCTAAAATTCAAACGCGCTCTTTGGGATGTCAATGGAGACATGTGCCTAGCGCTGATAACCCAGCTGACATTATCTCACGTGGTTGCTTACCCTCTCAATTGGCAGCATCTCAACTTTACTGGCATGGGCCCTCGTGGTTAATTGAAGACTCTTCTTGCTGGCCTTCTAAACCTCCAGTTTCAATGTCTAACTTGTCTGACGTTAAAGTTGCTAAATCTACCGCTTCTTGTCTTATTTCCAGCGTTTCATTTCCCTTATTATATCGCTATTCTTCCTTTCATAAACTAATTAAGATTTTTGCCTATCTTCTTAGATGGAAATATCTCGTTGTTGACCAGCCTGTTCTTCCTAAACCGCATCTAACTAATCATGAATTAAATCTTGCTACTATTAAAGTGTTGCAACTCACACAGCAAGAAGCTTTCCCTACTGAATTGTCTTTGCTTTCAGCTAAGAAAGATCTTTCAAAATCTAGTCGTCTTCGCGCCTTAGCCCCTTTCCTTGATGACAATGGGTTACTCAGAGTAGGTGGTAGGCTTTCGCACTCTTCACTTTCTGAAGACAAATAGCATCCTGTCATTTTGCCTCCTAAACATCACGTACCTTCCTTAATCATACGTGACTTTCATTATCGTAATCTGCATGTTGGTACTCGCACACTGCTTTGTTTATTATGGGAAAAGTACTGGATAATAAATGGAGTTCATGAAGTTCCTTCAGTAATACACAATTGCATCCCTTGCTTTAAGGTGAAACCTGAGGTTAGCACTCAAATGATGGGCGATCTACCTTCTTTTCGCTCTTCTCCTATTCGTCCCTTTGCTTTAACTGACGTAGATTACATGGGTCCATTTCAATATCAACGCAATTCTCCTGAAGCTAGACGCAAATTATTTGGAAAACTGTATGTTTCTCTCTTCGTTTGCATAGTTACTGGTGCGATCCATCTGGAACTAGTGACAAACGCCTCTATTTCTTACTTTCTGTCAGCTGTTTCTCGCTTCACTGCCAGGCGTGGCGTCCCTTCTGAAACGGTGGCAGGTGGGAATCTTGTGTCAAGCTTACCAAAAGTCATCTAAAAAAGGTTTTAGGTAATCGTATTCTAACCTATGAAGAATTTAACTCACTGTCTATCCTAATCGAAGGTGTTGTTAGTTCTTGCCCCTTGACCCCGCTTTCTAATGATCCTGATGATTTACTTCCATTACCCCTGGTCATTTCCTTATTGGTAGTTCACTTTCTTCCCCTCTCCCCCCCCCCTTCCTAATTCTCATAGAGATTCTAGTTTGCCTATTGTTTGGCGTAAAATTGAAGCTCTTCGTAATTCCTTCTGGAAATGGTGGAAATTGGAGTACTTAACTTCTTTGCAACGGAGACAAAAGTGTCTTCTTTCCAATCCTGACATCAAAGTGGGAGATCTAGTTTTGGTAAGGGACTCTTCCCTCCCACTAGTTTGGATCTCTGGCAGGGTGGTGGAGAGCTACGCGGGAAGGGATGGAAGAGTCAGGGTGGTGAAGATCTTGACCACCAATGGGCATATTATAAGACCGATTTCTCTTATAGCGCCATTTTCCCTCAATCTTTATAATCGTTTCTTCTGTTCTCTGCTGGTGTCTGGCCCAGCCAGTATGGTGTATTCCTTGGAATACACGTTCAGTTAGAGTTAGCTCTTGCTGCTCTTTGCTTTTCTTCATTAGTTTCATTTATTTAATTTCCCTTCTTGCAGACACCAACAGTGACCCCTTTGTATTCCTTCTTTCCTACTAGCAGGAATTTATTGTGTTTTTGAGTTTGTTTCAGTTGCTTATTCTGTGAAAACTTCACTGGCTCACCACGCGGCAACACGCCGAAGTTCTTCGGATTCATTGGGTCAAGAGGACTTACATACCTCTCCTACAAACTTCGCCGCTGTCGTCAGCTCCTTCAAGACACTGCTCCATGAAGAAAATTACATTCTGTAAAGAGCTTATACTGTTGTTATTGTTTCCCATTCTGCTATATGTTCCTTTGTTTTCTACCCCCTCCTCCTCGCCTACCTAGCTACCTCGTGTGCTCTTCCGCTTGCTCTCACTTCTTATCGTGTCGTCAACGTGTGACGTCGGCCTTTTTCAGAGGATACCTCCTCTCAACCGAGGTACAAATTCAAATCGCCGCCATGTTGTGGTATTGGATGCAAGCTAACGGCTACCAGGAGCCATCAACCTTAAGCGGCTATGAAAAAGTTAAGTACAAATCTTCAATGATTTTAAACACCTTTTAATGTTTTAATCCATGCTGAATGCTTTTAATGAAAATTTATAGACAGTGTGGGGAATTACGTACTATTGTGCAATAACCGTCTTCGTGGGATTTTCGTTGTCATGGATTAGGTAACCAAGCTTGCTTTAAAACATGAAATTTAGTACTTCTTTTACGAAATAAAGGGGATACCTTCCCTACACCGTGGGATTTCTGCTAATACTCATAGCTGTCTATAAACTTAACTTTTTCCACCGTGGGATTTCTAACGCCCTATTCAACTGTCACTACAGTTCTGGAATTTTCCATTCAAAATACACTTCAAACCGCAAAGAACTATGCTCAATACCATGAAATTGCTGGAACCTCAAGTTAACTGGAACTATTAAATGCGACCCACAAACTTTCCAATGCAATAAACTTATTCAAGTCAAATTCAACTAAGTCTTCTCCATAAACTGCAATAACTTTTCACTTTTTCCATGAACTTTCAGTGCTGCAATAGTGAAATCTTCCAATCTATCAACAAACTTTAGTGAAAAACCGCGTCCGTTCAACTATCTACCGCGCCACGTACGATTGAGAGCAGTAAAATTGGCCAGAACTTTGAATCCTTATCTCCTTTTCCTCAAATACCTTTTACTAACAAATTTAAGTTAATCTAGATATCTAGTTACTACTCAACGAGGCCTCGCCCAAATTTAGGCGCCCTCCCATGTATTCTCCATTTACCACTTATTAATTCTGTTTAAATATTAATAGTTATAGACACTACTTATTAATATTCCTTTTCTTATCCTGCTGGAATTGGTAATTTTCTAATGGTTAAACCTTTGTACCTGTTTTTATTTTTATTTTTTTATTTTTGCTCCAGGCTTCGTTAATACGAACTGACCCTTTTGAATGTAAAATTTATTAACCTCTGTTTAAATAATAGCGGTAACCTCCGCTTGTAATTCTCCTTTTTGCTCTTGCTACTTGCCGTAAGGGCATTCTAATAGTGCTTGTATCCTACCTAACTAATTTATCAAAGTTATAATTACTTTACAATCGTCATCACAAGCTTTCCACGGTGGGTGAGTGGATAGCGTGTCGGTCTACCAACCCCAAGATTGCAGGTTCGCACCTGGCCGTGGTAAGTGATTTATGAAAGGCGGCAAAAATACGAAACGCATGTCATACGATGTTGGCATGTCAAAGAACCCATTTGAATTCAGTAGGACGTGTTCATAATGGCAAAATTAATCTCCAGAGTTTCCGCCAACACAAAGTTCCTCATTTCTCTACTAGAGCGCGCTATAGTGTTCAAGGATCTTAGATAGCTTAGATATCTAACCTCCTTGACTTTCATAGTTATTCACGGAACAACGAAATTCGACATGCAAGCTACCCTCTGGGTGTCAAATAACAAAGCTTGCACCTGGCACCAGAGGCCATACGATATTATTATTATTATTATTATCGTCATTACAAACTTTAAATTTCTTAATTGTAAGCACACTTTCTAAAATCCTTGTGAGATTTTAGTGCTTGTAACAGGTTCAAAACTTGTACATTATTTAATATTGTTTGCGAATTGTAAACCTCATATTATTAGGTCTAAGACCTTGAAATCTTATAAACAACTAAATTGTTACTCTTAACTCAAAATAAATCTAACATATAGTTAAATGTTTCAAATTCTAATTAAGTACAAGTTTTTCGGGCTTGTATGCCTTGGTCCAGACAGGATATCTCCCGACGTTTCACCGGAAACTGCGTCCGGCAATATCATTCCACTGCTGACCAAGGAAAGGAGCGGTACCCTTGATATTGCCGGACGCAGTTTCCGTTGAAACGTCGGGAGATATCCTGTCTGGACCACGGCCTACAAGCCCGAAAAACTTGTACCTAACACCGGCCGTGTAAGCCTAAGCTGTTGTTTCAAATTCTATCTTGTTAAATAAATTATGTATTATTCTGGTTCTATCTCTCTTGCTAGAATCAGGATGATTCTCTTCCCTGATTCTTCTCCCGAAATTATTTCCTATTTCAAAATAAAAAAGGCAATCACTGAATCAATAAAAACTTTACCACTTGTTGCGTTTAAAACGAAACTTCAAATAACAACATTTGCGAAGTTTCTCTTAGCTGTCACAGCTAATTCTAGTAAATCATTAACGCAAGTACAGCTTGCTCCGCCAGCTTCCTACTTGTAGAGACTTTCTCTCTAACTTGAGTTTTACTCTTCAAAATTTTAGTTTTGTTTAAGTTAGATTTGAGGGTTTCCTCCGTTCTGAGCTTTTAGTCGGCACCCTGTTGGGTAAAAGCTTAGCCTGCTTTAAGTGCAACAATTGGTTTCTTAAAAGATTCTCACTAATAACAGTAAAAAATATTGCTAGAGGCACTAGAGTTGCTTTATCTCTTCCCACTCTGGGGGCATTCGGCTGTTCTACAGGAGATACAACAGTGTCCAGTAATACAAATATTATGGCAAATTCAAATGCTTAGTAAAATCTAACCCTTTTGAAGGGAAACCACATAAATCCACTTCCTTCATCCTTGCTTTCTAGCGTACTACCTATCCCCTTAGTACACAAATCCTAGCTCTGGAGGGAAAGAACACATAGCGATATCTTGCAGGTAGCTGCCGCCGCTCTCTCCGCTGGCGGAGACCGAGCTCCCTCTTATTTTAGTTACTTCACGGGCTCTGCCCAGCATAACTTGTCGTTAGATCACTATTTTCGTGCTCTTTTTTTTATTGGATTCTCTTCCTCTTTGCCAAAAATTGTTCCTACTCCTAAACCTACTTCATTTTTCCTCATAACATCATCTTCCCTCAGGTAGTGTTGACACTCAGTATTAACCAACCACCTGCACGCGCATTGCAAGGTTAAGTATATACTATGCGCGCACTTTCAATACTAGAGCAGGGGGCCGTGGCGCGCCACAATCTCGGCCATGGCCACTGGAGCAACGGATAACAAACCCGCCGCTCGCCGTTCTTACTTTATATGAAAGACCCTGTATAATTCACAACTAGGGACTGGATTTTTAGGTTTTTAAAATTGTCATTTTAGGTTTTCAAAGCAAAAATAGGTTTAAAACTCAGCAATTTTTCTTGGTTCATGCCCTGTCTTGTGTGGGGTTCGCCCAGGAACACCAAGCTGGCTCATCAGTGAGCTCTTGGTGTTCCGCGCCCGGAAACTCCACACAAGACACGGCATAAACCAAGAAAAATTGCTGAGTTTTAATTCACGGGCCGTGAAAGCCAATACCTACCAAAAATAGTTTTTTTAGTTGTTTAATAAGTAGAATAGGCTTTTAGGTTTAGAGTGTAGCAAAAGTTGACATAAACTGCGCAAAGATTATAATTTATTAATGCCTAATTGTTAGTAGAAAATCTGACGCCAACGAGAGTGTAAATATTGTACATAATTATACGTCTTTTATAAAATTATCACCGAAAACAACAAGTAACTAAGAGTTCTACGCCAGTAGTAAAATATCCTGAAGGTTCAAAGTTGGCAGGTAGATTTCAGGCAGAATAAGATATACCGTACTTCTCCATTTCTCTTCGTCACAGCTAGACTCCAGATATTTGTTGGCTCGTGGCACAGCGTTGTCAAGTCTCCGCCGTAGCCTCCGAGAGAAAGCAGTGACACTGGACAGAGCTGCATGCAATTGGGCAACACCGGAGATCTGACAAGTGGTCAAGAACCATCAGCTATTTATCATCAGCGAACAGAGGCGGAGTTTTGAAGGTAGCCTGATCTATCTATCAGCTTTGTTGGTGCGGGCTACCGCCTAACGTGGGGTCGCTGGTGGTTAACAACGTAAGTGGGAGAACAGTTAACAGTGTAGTCAACAATAGGAAGCTGGAAAATGCTCAAAGTATTTCAATTTTATGGCAGGTAAGATTTCTCTCAATCAACTCGAGCTAGGAATAAACACTGTCATGTGGTTTACTTTTAAAAATTAAGGACTAAAAATTCAAATATAGGCTACTACAATAAATGGAACAAAACTGTAATTAGATATTTTAGGTACGCCTGCTCGCATATCATTTACCTTTTTTTTCTCATACGGGTACAGTACTACAGAATTCCTGAATATGGCCCTTATGAGTGTACACACATGTATATACATCTTTGAACATTTTTTATAACGTAATTACTAAAATAAATCGTCAAGACAAAAACGGAACTCACCATTGTACGAATACAACCAAGACGAACTACTGTGGTAGCAATTTAAAATAAATAAATAAATAAATAAATTATTTAGTGAAAATTTTAACCTTAACACAGTGAACAGGATCTGATGATGGCCACTTGAGGGTCGAAAAGCGTAATCCTAAATTGCCCATTAAAGTGTGATATCTAACTAATACATGTAATATTTTCCAGGAGTATGTTTTAATATTTATAATTTGTACCCCACCCAATTCATTGGGCACAATCGTGTTGACCGACTGAAAAGCAGAAAAAGACAATTTGTATAGGCAACACTGAAAAATGAATGGCTTCAAATTTCAAAAATTTCCACATTTAGAAGTAAGGAAGAAATAGGTTAAAAAACCTAAGAATCCGGTCCCTAGTAATAACGTTCTGGAGTTCCTTAATAAATGTTTGACATTGTTGTTATTCTAAATTCGCCTCTCAATTGTAAATACAGGACCTATAGAGTGAACATTTGTAAAATCATACGAGTGCTAAACAAACAAGGCGGAGTCCACGCAGCACGACCTGCTTTTGATGAGACGGTGGCGCAGCAGCAAGGGGCCAGCAAGAGGGGTTATAATCTCAATCAAAAACTTCGTTGGCGGCAAGGCCTGCGGAATTGCATTTCGGACCATCGACCCGATTGCGAGGAAATGTAGGAAAATTATAAAATATTCTAGGCAATGCTGACACCATCACATGGTTATGAAAGCCGGACGTCCTCGGAAGTGGAAAATATCTTACTGCTGTAAATACATGATTCAACTTATTGAAAAAGGTTAAAAAGAGTTCTTATAGATAATTTTCCGTAGAATTCAATTAGACCATCAGATGAATTTTTACCAGTTATTATATACATTTGGGCCCCATTTTTTTTTCAAAAACTAAAAACATTTAATAACATAAAAACGGTGAGAGATATCAAAATATGATAAGGGGTAGAAAAGTTGCAAATCACTGAGATCTTACACCTGTAGATTTAACTTTTTTCGATAGGATCGACGCTTTCCAAGATATAACGATTCGAAAAAAATAATGGAATTCACGGCCCCCAAAGAAGGAAAATGGTGAGAGATATCAAAAAATCATAAGAGTTAAAAAAGTTGCTAATCGCTCAGATCCTATATCTGTAGATTTTACTTTGCTCGATACGGCCAACCGTTTCCCAAATATAACGGTTCAAAAAAAAGTTTGAAATTCAGGGCCCCCAAAAAAGACCCGGCCCTGCACCGATTTTAACGCCCAACAACAGGATTCGTCACAGTCACTAACTCTTTCACCGTAACAAATTTCAGCTTAATATCTTGAAAATGGCGACCAGTACTTAGCTAAACGCAAAAATGTCACGCACAATGGACATTTAAGGGCCCCAAAAAAGAAAACGGTGAGAGATATCAAAAAATAGTTTTGAGTAAAAAAGTTGCATACCGCGGAGATCTTACACCTATACCTTTAACATTTTTCGATACGATCAACCGTTTCCGAGATATATCGATTCCAAAGAAAAGTTTGAAATTCAGGGCCCCCCAAAAAAGATCCGGCCCTGCACCGATTTTAACGCCCAACAATAGGATTCGTCACAGTAACTAACTCTTTCATCGTACCAAATTTCAGCTTAATATCTTGAAAACTGCGACCAGTACTTTGCTAAACGCAAAAATGTCACGCACAATGGACATTTTCAGGGCCCCAAAAAAAGAAAACGGTGAGAGATATCCAAAAATTGTTTTGAGTAAGAAAGTTGCATACCGCGGAGATCTTACACCTATACATTTAACATTTTTCGATACGATCAACCGTTTCCGAGATAAATCGATTCCAAAAAAAGTTTGAAATTCAGGGCCCTCCAAAAAGATCCGGCCCTGCACCGATTTTAACGCCCAACAATAGGGTTCGTCACAGTCACTAACTCTTTCACCGTACCAAATTTCAGCTGAATATCTTGAAAATTGCGACCAGTACTTAGCTAAACGCAAAAATGTCACGCACAATGGACATTTTCAGGGCCCCAAAAAAAGAAAACGGTGAGAGATATCAAAAAATCGTTTTGAGTAAAAACGTTGCATACCGCGGAGATCTTACACCTATTCATTTAACATTTTTCGATACGACCAACCGTTGCCGAGATATATCGATTCAAATAAATAGGATGAAATTCAGGGCCCCAAAAGAAGGTCCGGCCCTGCACCGATTTTAACGCCCAACAATAGGGTTCGTCACAGGCCCCAACTCTTTCACCGTACTAAATGTCAGCTCGATATCTTGAAAATTGCGACCTGTACTTTGCTAAACGCAAAAACGTCACGCACATACATACATACAGACAGACTTTTTCCAATATACCACGGCTATATGAAAGCCTATAGGATCTTTAGATCCGGCTTTCATAACAAGTAGGAGTCCACGCAGCACGACCTTTTTTTGATGAGACGGTGGCGCAGCAGCAAGGGGCCAGCAAGAGTGGTTATAATCTCAAACAACAACTTCGTTGGCGGCAAGACCTGCGGAATTGCATTTCGGACCTTCGACCCGATTGCGAGGAAATGTAGGAAAATTATAAAATGTTATTCTAGGCAATGCTGACACCATCACATGGTTATGAAAGCCGGACGTCCTCGGAAGAGGAAAATACCTTACTGCTGTAAATACATGATTCAACTTATTGAAAAGGTTAAAACGAGTTATTATAGATAATTTTCCGTAGAATTCAATTAGACCATCAGTTGAATTTTTACCAGTTATTATATACATTTGGGCCCATTTTTTTTTCAAAAACCAAAAACATTTAATAACATCAAAACGGTGAGAGATATCAAAATTTGATAAGGGATAGAAAAGTTGCAAATCACTGAGATCTTACACCTGTAGATTTAACTTTTTTCGATAGGAACGACGCTTTCCGAGATATAACGATTCGAAAAAAAAAAGAATGAAATTCACGGCCCCCAAAAAGGAAAGTGGTGAGAGACATCAAAAAATCATAAGAGTTAAAAACGTTGCTAATCACTGAGGTCCTATATCTGTACATTTTACTTTGTTCGATACGGCCAACCATTTCCAAATATAACGGTTCGAATAAAAGGAAGACATTCAGGGCCGCAGAAAATCAAAACGGTGAGAGATATCAAAAAATCTTAAGGGTTGAAAAAGTTGCTAATCACTGAGATCTTACACCTGTAGATTTAACTTTGTTAGATACGGCCAACCGTTTGCCAGATATAACAGTTCGAAAAAAAAGGAAGACATTCTGGGCCCCAGAAAAGGAAAACGGTGAGAGATATCAAAACATCATCAGGGGTAAGAAAAAGGATGAAATTCATGGCCCCAAAGAAAGGTCCGGCCCTGCACCAAATTTAACGCCCGACAACAGAGTTCCTCACAGGCCCGATTCCTTTCCCCGTACCACATTTCAGCTCGATATCTTGAAAATTCCGACCAGTAGTTTGCTAAACGTAAAAACGTCACGCTCATCCGTACATTTTCAGGGCCCCCAAAAAAGAAAACGCTGAGAGATATCAAAAATTCGTTATGGGTAAGAAATTTGCATACCGCGGAGATTTTACACCTGTCTATTTAACTTTTTTCGATATGACCAACCGTCTCCGAGATATATCGATTCCAAAAGAGTTTCAAATTCAGGGTCCCCCAAAAAGATCCGGCCCTGCACCGATTTTATCGCCCAAAAATAGGGTCCCTCATAGGCTCTAGCTCTTTTACCGCTCCAAATTTCAGCTTGATATCTTGAAAATTGCGACCTGTACTTTGCTCAATCCAAAAACGCCACGCACATACGCACATCTTCAGGGCCCCAAAAAATAAAACTGTGAGAGATATCAAAAATCGTTTTGAGTAAAAAAGTTGCATACCGCGGAGATCTTACACCTGTACATTTAACGTTTTTCGATACGACCAACCGTTTCCGAGATATATCGAATCCGAAAAATAGTTTGAAATTCAGGGCCCCCAAAAAGGATCCGGCCCTGCACTGATTTTCACGCCCAACAACAGGATGCGTCACAGTCACTAACTCTTCCACCGTACCAAATTTCAGCTTAATATCTTGAAAATTGCGACCAGTACTTAGCTAAACGCAAAAATGTCACGCACAATGGACATTTTCAGGGCCCCAAATAAAGAAAACGGTGGGAGATATCAAAAAATCGTTTTGAGTAAAAAAGTTGCATACCGCGGAGATCTTACACTTATACCTGTAACATTTTTCGATACGATCAACCGTTTCCGAGATATATCGATTCCAAAAAAAGTTTGAAATTCAGGACCCCCAAAACAGATAAGGCCCTGCACTGATCTTAACGCCCAACAATAGGATTCGTCACAGTCACTAACTCTTTCACCGTGCCATATTTCAGCTTAATATCTTGAAAATTGCGACCAGTACTTAGCTAAACGCAAAAATGTCACGCACAATGGACATTTTCAGGGCCCCAAAAAAAGAAAACGGTGAGAGATATCAAAAAATCGTTTTGAGTAAAAAAGTTGCATACCGCGGAGATCTTACACCTGTACATTTAACATTTTTCGATACGACCAACCGTTTCCGAGATATATCGATTCCAAAAAACAGTTAGAAATTCAGGGCCCCCAAAAAAGATCCGGACCTGCACCGATTTTAACGCCCAACAAAAGGATTCGTCATAGTCACTAACTCTTTCACCGTACCAAATTTCAGCTTAATATCTTGAAAATTGCGACCAGTACCTAACTAAACGCAAAAATGTCACATACAATGGACATTTTCAGGGCCCCAAAAAAAGAAAACGGTGAGAGATATCAAAAAATCGTTTTGACTGAAAAGGTTGCATACCGCGGAGCTCTTATACCTATACGTTTAACATTTTTCGATACGATCAACCGTTTCCGAGATATATCGATTCCGAAAAAAAGTTTGAAATTCAGGGCCCCCAAAAAAGATCCTGCCCTGCACCTATTTTAACGCCCTACAATAGGATTCGTCACAGTCACTAACTCTTTCACCGTACCAAATTTCAGCTTTATATCTTGAAAATTGCGACCAGTACTTAGCTAAACGCAAGAATGTCACACACAATGGACATTTTCTGGGCCCCAAAAAACGAAAACGGTGAGAGATATCAAAAAATCGTTTTGAGTAAAAAAGTTGCATACCGCGGAGGTCTTACACCTATACATTTAATATTTTTCGATACGATCAACCCTTTCCGAGATATATCGATTCCAAAAAAAGTTTGAAATTCAGGGCCCCCAAAAAAGACCCGGTCCTGCACCGATTTTAACGCCCAACAATCGGGTTCGTCACAGTCACTAACTCTTTCACCGTAACAAATTTCAGCTTAATATCTTGAAAATTGCGACCAGTACTTAGCTAAACGCAAAAATGTCACGCACAATGGACATTTTCAGGGCCCCAAAAAACGAAAACGGTGAGAGATATCAAAAAATCGTTTTGAGTAAAAAAGTTGCATACCGCTGAGATCTTACACCTATACCTTTACCATTTTTCGATACGAGCAACCCTTTCCGAGATATATCGATTCCAAAAAATTCAGGGCCCCCAAAAAAGATCCGGCCCTGCACCGATTTTAACGCCCAACAACAGGATTCGTCACAGTCACTAACTCTTTCATCGTACCAAATTTCAGTTTAATATCTTGAAAATTGCGGCCAGTACTTAGCTAAACGCAAAAATGTCACGCACAATGGACATTTTCAGGGCCCCAAAAAAAGAAAACGGTGAGAGATATCAAAAAATCGTTTTGAGTAAAAAAGTTGCATACTGCGGAGATCTTACACCTATACCTTTAACTTTTTTCGATACGACCAACCGTTTCCGAGATATGAAAAAAATCCACTGCCTGCTTCCAGTCTCCGACCGGGTCAGGAATGGAATGAATGAAGCCCCTATCTAGCGGCGAGGATATGAACTGTGCCGGCTGCCGAGGCCTGACGCACTCCTCTGGGGCAATGATTAAATGAATGACATATGAAATGAAATGATAGTGGAGAGTGTTGCTGGAATGAAATTGTGACAGGGAAAACCGGAGTACCCGGAGAAAAACCTGTCTGCCTCCGTTTTGTCCAGCACAGATCTCACATGGAGTGACCGGGATTTGAACCACGGACCCAGCGGTGAGAGGCCAGCGGGCTGCCGCCTAAGCCACGGAGGCTTGCGTTTCCGAGATATATCGATTCCAAAAAAAAGTTTGAAATTCAGGGCCCCCAAAAAAGATCCGGCCCTGCACCGATTTTAACGCCCAACAATAGAATTCGTCACAGTCACTAACTCTTTCATCGTACCAAATTTCAGCTTTATATCTTGAAAATTGCGACCAGTAATTAGCTAAAGGCAAAAATGTCATGCACAATGGACATTTTCAGGGCCCCAAAAAAAGAAAACGGTGAGAAATATCAAAAAATCATTAAGAGTAAAAAAGTTGCATACCGCGGAGATCTTACACCCGTAGATTTAACGTTTTTCGATACGACCAGCCGTTTCCGAGATATATCGATTCAAAAAAATAGGTTGAAATTCAGGGCCCCAAAAAAAGGTCCGGCCCTGGGCCGATTTTAACGCCCAACAATAGGGTTCGTCACAGGCCCAAACTCTTTCACCGTACCAAATTTCAGCTCGATATCTTGAAAATTGCGACCTGTACTTTGCTAAACGCAAAAACGTCACGCACATACGTACATACATACATACATACATACATACATACATACATACATACATACATACATACATACATACAGACAGACAGACTTTTTTTGAATTTTTTTTTTCGACTCTGATTCGATTGGTATAGGTTTGAAACGTGGGCGACGCTTAGTTTCCGAGATCTCGAAAAATCCTACCACGGCTATATGAAAGCCTATAGGATCTTTAGATCCGGCTTTCATAACAAGGTCCGCTAAGTCCGGTAGCCAAGCAACGGATTTTCTTCTCTTAACCTATCAATCTCGCAAGCATAGAGGTTAGATGAGACCAGTGTGTGTCTTCTTACTGTATGAACCTGTCGACGACTTGTACGCTAAGCTAGCCAAATCTGAAATGATGTCATTGAGGATGTTGGTATTGGTAACTAAAGGCCCACCGCACCGCGCAGAGATAGCCCTTCTGTCGGGTCATTGCCCCTCTCAAAACGGATCCAATATACAGACTGAGCTGTTGATTAATAGCACGAGCAGCCTCTCTCTTTGATCGAGCTAATAAACCACACTCGCCATCTCTTTGTACTCTCTTCACCTTATACCTCCATGGTCCACGCAGCGAACTCGCGATTTCTACTGCTATAACACATTGTGGTGTTAGATGCTCTCTTCCTCATCATCATCATCATCATCATCATCATTATCATCCTCACATAAATCCAGCTCAATATGGTATAATACTGTAGAATGATTTACGGTCGCTCAATATGATTGTGCCCAATTATTTTAGGCTAGGAGCAAAGATATTAAAACACCCTAACTTGAAAGAAATATTACATGAATTAACAGCTAGCGTTGGATTCCCACTAAGGATCAAAGTCCTTCCAAAGCTTTGATCTTCTTTTCCTTGGGAATTGTGTGTTACAAAACATAACTACGAATTATTCTCAGAAAGTCAATTATTCATTAATTACACAGAAGAAACCACTGCCAAGGGAACGGACTTGGTAGAATTAGTAGGGAAAAAAGACCCTGTTGACTTTGATAAAATATAATGAAATAAATCTAGAACCTGATCGCAACACCACCTACCGGGTCCAATCGTGAATGTAAATCATACAGGGACCCACTAAAACAAACTTAGGCCTACGTGTTGTCTATTTTCGATGAGCCGTTATTGAATTGTCAAAACAACGCCAAGCTATGATTTTTGTTTTGTTGACTGAATCTTGCGGTTCTAAAAGTGTATTCATCCTACATTTTGGTCGCTACGCCACCTACCGGGTCCAATTGTGAATCTAAACCATAAGGGATCCACTGAAATATAATGTAGTCTACAAAAGACATTTCATCAAAATCGGTCCATCCATTTAGGAGGAGTTTGTTAACATACACACGCACAGAAGAATTATATAGCCCACTGTATATACAGTGTGTTTCAAAAATATGGGGCATATTTTTTATGTAGGAAATCAAAATAGTTCATTATACATGTGTCCGGAAATGCTTCCTTTCTGAGTTATAGCCTTCACAACACTGAACTTCACCGGAACGATTTTCTTATCGCAGATCGTTGCCATGATAGAAGACATTAAGAAGACACTCTGACGGTTCATTCTGAGGCGAAGGTTAAATTCAGTGTTCTGTTTGACGTTCGTCTGTGCGTCATGCACTCAAATCAGCATCTGGTAGAGATGCACTTCATGTGCGGTAAGATGGACGACAATGCTGCGTTGGCTCGTCGTTTGTTCCAGGAGAGGTCAATGTGAGGTCTGTATTCAAGCAGGAGGTGGACATTTTGAACAGCTTCTGCGCAAGAAAAACCCTCCGGTGAAGAACAGTGTTGTGAAGGCCATGAAGCATTTCCGGACACATGTTGTAATGAACTATTTTGATTGTCTACGTATAACAAATACATAGGCCTACCTGAAATTATGCCCCTTATTTTTGAAACACCCTGTATGAAGATATAGGCTACAAGGTGTTTCTAAATTCCCATTACAGACTTTGAGGACTGGTAGTGGGGACCAAGACGGTTAAGTTTAGCATAGGAACTTGTGTCAAGAAACGTACCGACTTCCCGCTATCCGCAAAAGAAAAGCTACAGCACATGTTCAAATCTTCCACACTTTCGGCGCCACTGACTAGAATACGTAGCCTACGTCATTGAACGATCACCTCATGTCCCATATCACTTACAGGTTTGTTGACATTCCATACCTTCTTCCACGAAATCTCACGGGTGCCGCGTACTTGGTGAAGACGTAATGCATGAGTTCTTAAACGATGTGCCACTGCATGTGCGTCAAAACATGTGGTTTCAGCACGTTGGCGCACCAGCTCATATTTCATTTGCCGTCTGAGATCATCTGCACTAGAGATTTGGGCATCAGTGGATAGATCGTGGTGGCCCAATTGCTTGGCCTGCACGTTCACCTAACTTGACACCACTAGACTACTACCTGTGGCGTCACGTGAAAACCTTGATTCACGAGACCTCTGAGGAATCCAAGGAAGACCTACTGGCTACGGCGGATGTTGGACGACCAGGGTTTGGTGATCGTGTGTACCAGTACAGGGTACGGAGGTACCGTGTCTGTGTTGACGTCGGTGGTCGTCACATCGAGCCCCGCCAGTAATTGGACCCAGACGACAAGCAGCAGGAGTCGGACAGAGCGTCGAAAATGCAGGAGCTGTGAACGTGTGCTGTGGTGGTTTTTTGAGGGTAGCGGGAAGACGGTAGGTTTCCGGACACAAGTTCCTATGCTAAACTTAACCGTCTTGGTCCCCACTACAAGCCCTCAAAGTTTGTAATGGGAATTTACAAACATCCTGTATAGGCCTATATAACTTGTATGTGGACACGATAACTACCGCCATTTTCAACCAATCACTTTCAAATGCAACAAGAAGTTCCGTGACGAACTAAAGAGCCTACTTTTCTTAAAATTTGAGGTTTATGCCAATGAATAGTCTATATATCAGAAATTAAATGTTAACCTACATTGGTTGTATCAACGATCGTAAAATAATGTTGGCAACAGTGTCATATAGCCTAGTCTATGTGGTGCTTAGAATTAATCTGAAACATTACGATCTATTATTGTCCCAATTTTAGATAAAATCCAAGTATTTCAAAATTGGACCTATAAGCAGGCTTAGAATCATGTTGGCAGCACTGACACGTATCATTTATTCCAAATTAATCTAGAATGTCTGGTACTATAGCCTACGTGTGCAAAATTTAGAGCTGTTGGCTTGCATACTTTCTGATATATTGGAATTAGTAGGAAAAAAGTCTCGAGAGAGCTCTCATTAACAGTTAGCAGCCCTGATGGCTCTTAATAATACGCACAGTCATATCTGTCATGGTATAATAATAATAATAATAATGATAAAATCGTATGGCCTCGGGTGCTGGGTGCAAGTCATGAAAGTCAAGGAGGTTAGATATCTAAGCTCCTTGAACACTATAGCGCTTTCTAGTAGAGAAATGAGGAACTTCGTGTTAGCGGAAACTCCCGAGATTCATTTTGCCATTATGAACACGGCCTACTGATTTCAAATGGGTTCTTTGACATGCCAACATCGTATGATATGGTGTCATAATTTTTGTCGCCTTTCAAAAATCACTTACCACGGCCATGAGCGAACCTGCAATCTTGGGGTTAGTAGACCGACACGTTAACCACTCACCCACCGTGGCAAGCATCCGTTGCGGTAAACAAAGCACATACGAAATTTGGTTGAAATCCCAATTGAACCTATCAGCAGGCTTAGAATCATGTTGGCAACACTTTCGTGTATGGGCTCCTGAAAATTAATCTGGTATGTCATTATCTCTGTGTGAGCTAATTTTGGAACAGCTCACATGCATAACTTCTGAGATATACAACATTGAGCTCAAATGTCAATTGTGATTTTTTCAGCAGTTGGTAGCACTGATGTCATTTTCAGATATGGCCGTGAGATATTCAGGTATAGATCTTTAATCATACCAAATTTGGATTTGATAGCTGCAACCATTTTGGAGTTGACAGGGAGGGTGGGGGCACACACACGCAGACAGACAGACAGACAGACAGGCATACATAGCCTACATTTGCCCGGATTGTTCTCATAAGTCTACTTTTTCCTCATTTTTACAATAGGCTATATGAAAAGTAGGCTAAAAAATCGAACCGATTCAAAGTCCATACCAGTCTATTCTTCAGATAAAGGTAAAAAATATTAGGTTACATGCTTCGCCATACATGGTGTTCACTTTAAGTTGTCCAAAACTAAGAAATTCCACCAACCAGGTTCTAATTGTGTTTGTGACCGTTGTGGCGAGAGTTGTGAACGGAACCATGCGAACTTCGGCTCGAGTCCTTACCAGCTTTTTTTTTTTTTTTTTTTTTTTTTTTTTTTTTTTTTTTTTTCAAATATTAATTTATAGTTGATTACATTATACTTTCAAGCAAGTTATGGCCATTGGCTGCAATAAAATGTGTTATTATTATAAATAGGCTATGGTCAAACAAACTGATTTGGCAATGGCTAACATATATGCCAAGACTGGGTTCGATGTTTGGCTTTGTCATAATTTTGAAGACTAGTATGAGACGGTCAGGGGACAAATGAGGAGTAGGCTATAGCGAGCTTTATAGGTTCGTATGCAACTCTCGGCCTTCGTAGAAATGGTTTTGTGGTTTCCCAAACTAAATTATGATCATGGCTGTCTGTTTCAAAATCTCAGACTCTAAATAAAGCGCACGCATTAGTACGGCCGCCACAATAACGCAGCTTAGCATAGTAAGTAGATTTCACACACATTCAAGTAGGTTACCCGGGCTGGGGACCATGAAATCGCAAACCCTGTGTGAAACCAGTGGCGTAACTAGGATTTGCTTCTGGAAGGGGGACTAATTCCTTTCTTTTTGTGTTTGTTGATTTTACGTTAGTTTTGTTTTGTGTTTTTGGATTTTGGTTGTGTCTTTGTTTTCCGCTTCTGCTTCTTTTCTGTTCATTGTTTTGTGTTTGCTTTCTGCATTTTCTTTTGTTTTCGAATTTTGATTTTCCTTGTTTTCTGCGTTTGATTCGAATTTGGCCTTTTTTTCCCCTGTTTTTTGATTTTGTGTTTGTTTTCGAAATTCGCTGTCTGTTTTTAGATTTTGTTTTTGTTTTCTGCTTTTGCTTTTGATTTTGAATTTTTCTTTTTGATTTCTGGTTTTGTGATTGCTTTCTACTTTTGTTATCGAATTTTGCTTTCTGTTTTTTAATATTGTGTTTGTTTTCTGCTTTTGCTTTTGTGTTTGAATTTGCTTTTTGCTTACTGGTTTTGTGTTTGTTTTATGCTTTTGTTTTCGAATGTTACTTTCTGTTTTTTGTTATTGTGTTTATTTTCTGGTTTTGTTTACGAATTTTGCTTCCTGTTTTTTAATTTTTTTTATTTTGTGTTTGTTATCTGCTTTTGCCTTTGTTCTTGAATTTTGTTTTTGGTTTTATGTTTGTTATCTGTTTTGTTTCCGAAGTTTGCTTTCTGGTGTTTGGTTTTGTTTACGAACGTTGTTTTCTGTTTTTGGTTTTGTGTTTGTTTTCTGGTTTTGTTTTCAAATTTTGCTTTCTGGTTTTGGTTTTGAGTTTGTATTCTGGTTTTGTTTTCGAATTTTGGTTTCTGTTATTTGATTTTGTGTTTGTTTTCTGCTTTTGCTTTTGTTTCATTGCTATGCGATTTGGCCATGTGCTTGTGTATTGCTTTTTGCTCTGTGTGGAAGGGGGGGGGGGGGCGGTAAAAGACCAATATCTTCACTCACATAATCGTAGACATAGATTTTAATGGCCTGAGTGTAAAGGATCTGATGATGATCGCCTGACGATCGATACTAGTCATTGTAGGCTACGTCTACTCCTTGTTATTCCCGTTTCCAACGGGGTCGGGAATGACATACGATGAGGTTTTTACGGCCGGATACCCTTCCTGACGCCAACCTAATGAGAGGAGTTAATGAGAGATTAAATGAATGAAGATGAAACTGGCCAGGGATGTGGAGGGAAGCGGCCGTGGCCTGTCAGAAGGTACCGTCCCAGTAGGCTACTTGCCTAGAGTTGAAAATGGGGAAACCACAGAAAACTACTTCATGGTCTGCCAACGGAGGGGTCGAACCCACGTCTACCGAGTCCACAGAAAGCTTCGCCCCATGGTCTATTGCTGCGCTTTAGTGAGCGTAGCTACCGCTGTCGATGATGGAAACTAGTCATTCAAGTGTAATAATTAATCTCACGTATTTTTTTAGGCTTAGGGAACAATAACCATTTCAATTTGAGTACAATAGTCTAGTGTTTACCGACTGAAAAGCATCTAACTTTCAGACTATGGTAACACTGAAAAATGGATTCCGACTCGATAATGAAATCACTTCAATTATGGTGTTTGATGCCACTTTCAGTGTTGCCTTAGTAAACAAAGTTTATTTTTTTTTTCAGTCGGTCAACTTGATTGTATCCAATATTGTGACGGGTTATTCCCTATTCCTAAAAATTCAGGATTAGGAAATAATCCATCACAATTGGGTACAATCGTCAGGATTAGGGAATACCCCGACACAATTGGGCACAATCATCAGGATTAGGGAATACCCCAACACAATTGGGTACAATCATCAGGATTAGGGAATAACCCAGTACAATTGGGTACAATCATCAGGATTAGGAATAACCCAGAACAATTGGGTGCAATCATCAGGATTAGGGAATATCCCAACACAATTGGGTACAATCATCAGGATTAGGGAATAACTTACCCCAACACAATTGGGTCAATCATCAGGATTAGGGAATAACCCAGTAGAATTGGGTACAAACATCAGGATTAGGGAATACCCCAACACAATTGGCTACTATCATCAGGATTAGGGAATACCCTTACACAAATGGGTACAATCGTCAGGATTAGGGAGTAGCCTTACACAATTAGGTACAATCATTAGGACTATGGAATATCCCAGTTCAATTGGGTACGATCGTCAGGATTGGGGAATACCCCCAACACAATTGGGTACAATCATCAGGATTAGGGAATATCCCAGCTCAACTGGGTACAATTATCAGGAATAGGGAATATCCCAGTTCAATTGGGTACAATCATCAGGATTAGGGAATACCCCAGTACAATTGGGTACGATCGTCAGGATTTGGGAATACCCCAACACAATTGGGTACAATGATCTGGATTAGGGAATAACCCAGTACAATCATCAGGATTAGGGAATACCCCAACACAATTGGGTACAATCATCAGGAATAGGGAATAACGCAGTGCAATTGGGTACGATCGTCAGGATTGGGGAATAACCCATCCCAGTTGGGTCCAATCGTCAGGATTAGGAAATAACCCAGCACACTTGGGTACAATCATGTAGACCGACTGAAAAATATTAAACTTCGAAAATTACATCAATGAGAGTGTTACTCGAAAATGTAATAAACGACAATCTACAAAATTAATAGGACTTTGTATCAGCTGGCGATGTGTGTGTGTTAGCGAGAATCTCCTCACCTGCTTGGAGGCCAATCCAGGAACTAAAAGGTCAATACAAGATCCGACTGGCTGGTTTCAGCTTGGGGATTTCGTCAAGGCCAGATAGGCTCGGCCCTGTAATTACACACGTCTGTGGCCAAGCCATTTATTTTGAACAATGAGATGTTGATGCAACGTGTGAAAAGCCGTGGCGGACCACTGCAGAAGAAGAAACAAAAGGCAAAAGAAGCAGGTTTGCATTGCAGCATGCAGGCCTAGGCCAGCAAGCGAGGCAAGCAGGGATGATGCTCCAGCCAGGCGAGCAGACAAAGAACAGGCACGTGACTCCGCCCCTGGACCAATGAGGGCGCGAGGCGATGGTGGGGGCGGGCAGTGCTAGATGCGGGGAGGCCGCGCCACTGGACATCGACTCAGATGGTAATGGTTTGGTGTGCGGAGTACGACGCCACGTGAGTGTTAGCGAGTGCGCGCGAGTGATGTGGGACCATGAGGTGTACTACGCCGACCCTTTTGCGACTGCTGGGGGTGTTTGCGGCATTACGAGTGGTCGTGGGTTGTGGACCCGGCCGGGGTATGGGAGGTAGACCCAGCCACCGCAAGCTCACACCCCTCGTGTACAAACAGCACGTTCCAAACCTGTCCGAGAACACCCTGGGAGCTAGCGGCCAATCCGAAAAGAAAATCACGAGGGACGATCCCAGGTTCAGGGACTTGGTCCCCAACTATAACTCCGACATAATCTTCAAGGATGAAGAGGGCACGGGCGCCGACCGACTCATGACACAGGTAAGTCAAAATCTGTCCACGATCAAGTCGGCACCTTCTATTTAAAAAAAAGGCTTCTAAAAAATATAAATCACACTAATGTCTCTAAATGCAGGTCTATGGTCAAGTATAAGAACATGAAAAGGACATCAAATGAGATAAAATTACATAACTAACCTGAGGCCGAGAACTGATCTGTTTCCCTAAAATTAAAGAAGTATTTTGTCATGAAATCCTCTGCATCTTATTAGAAAATAATTGTAAATATAATAAAGCGAAAATCTTCAGCAACTGTTATCTCATTTCATATCTATCACCAATCGGCCAGGCGACACTTCGTACTTTTGTGCTAATAAACTAAACGGATCCAGGTGAAAACAAAACTATCTGTGCCTTCATGCTTCATCTCAAACAGTCTTAAATACCGTATTATATTTCGAGCACAATGTAGATAATTATACTATGTAACCTAAACCTCATTGTCTAATTTAAGGTAAACTGAATATCACTTTGTTACTCTCTGGATTCAATCTCCGAAATCTTTCCGACATTATTAGTCTATAGTTGATCTATTCCATTATCCTTAACATTTTGGGATATAGGCTACCGTTACGAAGCACCCTAAATGATGCTATCATATCACTCTACACACTGAATGTTGCTTGAGTCTGAACACAAACGTTTGTTGACAAGTCCAAACTTCAAATCCTGTTAAGCCAAAATGTTAGGTTGCGAGGCGTATTTACGACAATCCAATAGGTACTGATCCAGTAGCTCGTGTAATGGAATTTGTATTTCTTACGACTGTTTTAATACCAAATGCAGTTTATCAGCTGTTAGCTCGTGTTGTGCACATGAAGTAGGCTACAAGCCATCGAGAAGTTAAACCTAAGAGTTCAAATGTCTGAACTCGCGATCGCTCAGTTGGTAAGAGCATCGGGTTGGTAATCCGAAGGTCCCAGTTTCATGTTCTGGTCACACCAGACATTTTAACAGCTGAAGATAAAACGCAATTTGTAGCTCAAATAATGTTTAGTGTCGTTTGTTGATCAAATAACTTATACGATTTTAATACTTCCCCTGAGAAATTGCCATAAAAATAGTTAACTCACTGTAGTTTTGAAACATTTGACGTACGGTAAGAGCTCATCGAGTCTCTAGCATTCTCCAAAGACTTGGCCAATTCAGTTCCAGAAATCTACTGAAATTCTAAATAGAACTCAGAAATTCAAATTGTGCTCCTCGTCTTGTTCAACTGACAACATAACATTCTGGACTCTTTGACCTAGCAACAGCTCTTTTTCTTGAACGTTCAAAAGGTCCAATTAATTTCTAGCGTTGTAACTTGCCCCCAATCCGGAGGTAGCTTTACGGGGATAATATTAATAAGTTACGTGAGCAATGGGCTTTTCAGGGCAAAGAAAGATTATTGACGCGAAATTACACGGGAATCTTAAATGACTTTAGTCATTAATTAATTACTGTAGATCACTAACAAGTCATTGTCATATTCCGTCCTTGTTCCTTTTTGGATTTTCTCTGATGAGCATTATTTTCCAAGTGTTAAATATTGGAATAGAGTTGGTATTAGTTAAATATTGACACGAACAACAATATAAATAGAAGTATTAGCCTAATTGTGACGCTTGTCGGCCGAAATTTGAACGATGCAGTTGGACTGTAACAAGTTTATCGATAGCAATAGATCTTCATCTAACTTAGAGGTGTACAAAATACTAGGAACTTCCCCCAGGAAGTAATGATTTGATCATCTACACAGCAACATGTAACCGAACTGTATTGCCGGTCTTCAGTAGACGGTAACAGCGTCAGTAAGTTACCACTGTTCTATAGGTTTCTGTATAGAACATTGGACATTTAGGAGTTGTGCTTTTGTTTTGAACTGGATATAACATTTATTTCTAACACGTGTTAAGGAAATGTTAATCCTAACAATGTATCCTGATATGAAAACGACAAAGTAGAGTGAAGATTTAACGGAAACTAAGATGTCGAATATTAGGATCTACGCTAAGATGGGACGCATTTTCTTTCAAGCTATAACAGTCCTGAGGAAAGGTTCAAATGAAACTCATTTTATAGCATTTACACTTGTAAGAGCTACGCGCCCCCGATGGTATGTTTATTTTGGTAGCCGTGCCACTTATCGAGTAAGTGATATGATTAGCGCGTAACTGGAGATGTCTGCGTCATTGCCGATAACGCTGTTTATTTCACACCTATATTTCAACGTAGAAATGTAAACTTCACAGGCCAAAAGTCCAATACACGCGTTTGCACACCGAGAAAAGAAATATTTACACATTCCATGAATATCTTCTGCGACCTTCGACTCACCACTACGGCATTTTTGTTTTACGTAGTTTACCAACAAGCCAGAGAGTGGGCCCTGATATGGACGGCATTCGCTTTCATCATCGGTCCTTATCTCAAAATACAATGAGATAGACTATCTCTAAGTCGCCTCTTTTTTTTTTAGAAGCAGAACGTTGGCAGAAGTATGATTTCAGAATGTTACAATTCTGGAGAGAAATTACCTCCTGATCAGAAATATGTGATAGTTATTTGTATAATATTATGATTGAGGATTAAGTGGTTAGTTTTCACGCTCTATTAGGCTACACGAGGTTTTAAGTAAAGAGGAATTAATGTGCAGTGTACTGTAGTTGCCTATAGCCTAAACAGCATATGATATTGTTGCTCAATGTAGAGTTACCGTGCATGAAAACAGTTCCGATAAAACTCAATACAATAAATAACTGATTTAATCAATAGAGTTAGTTATTGTCGTTTTAAGGGAGCGGAACAACGAGGTCATATGCTCCATTAATCAATAGAAAGTTAATATACAAATGTAAGGAACAGTGATTTACATATTGTTCGTGTGCTGTAAGTATTTCGTATTACAATTTACCATTCTAACCAATGTTCGTTGATCTTATTCTGAAAAATTCGCGTACGATTATACTGTAGAATGATTAGGCAATACATGCTTTGATATTCATAGTCAAAAGATGTTTCACATAATCTATTAGGCATATCCTAAAAAGAAATACCCACAGGTAGTCTATTTAATAAATCTAATAAACCTTAGTCAATAAAATGTTTAAATTAATATTGATTAATTAAATACCAGTTTCAGCCACATTATGGCCTTCTTCAGCTTTTCAAAGAAGAAAAGAAAAAACGAATGGAAAACTACGAGCAAAGCTTTTGAAAACAATATTTATTGGTAAACATGGTCTTTCTTATTAATTTTGTTTTAAAAATAGGAAAGATCAAGTTTACCGATAAATGTTGTTTTCAAGAGCTTTGCTTGAAGTTTTTCCGTGAGTTTTTTTCTTTTCAAAAACTGAAGATGGCCGTAATGTGACCGAAACTGGTATTTAAATATTAATTTTAAAATGTTATTGACTAAGGTGTATTATTTTTTATTAAATAACTCTGGGTATTTCTTCTTAGTTTGAATGTCTGTAAGGAAATAATAAATATAATTAAGTTAATATCATTACGTAACCTATTATTAGTCTACTACAGAATAACTATCCAAATTAAATTACCTAGATAAACCTACTGTAATGTTATGGGTAAGAGCCATTAAAAATTATGGGACACACACAATTTACTGTAGAAAAAAAAACAATTAAGACATTTATGCATGAACATGATTGAGTGTTGCTATCTATTAGCCTCTAACCTACCATGAAATTATAGTAAAATTTGAGATGAATTGTTAATCATTCTTTAATAGAAAGCAATAACTTTTACCATGCTAGGAAAATATAGCCTACGATAAGTTACTTACCATATTGATTAATAGATAATGACTTTTATAAATACTACGCCAATCGAAACATCTATTCAATTGATGTACAACATGTTTCGATATGCATTGATATCTTCTTCAGCGTTTAACATTACTAAAATACAATGAAATGGATATCCTATAGTTTTATTAAATCAAAGTTCCTAATACTTATTTATTTATTTATTTATTTATTTATTTATTTATTTATTTATTTACGCCCACATTGGAGCACTAAAATCAAACCTTATACAACAAAGTCTTCAGAAATCAAATTAATTCAACTTTGAATAGGCCTACATGACTTATTTCTTTTCCAAAACTCCTTCATCCTGGAGGATCGTGTGGCCCGTTCTTCAGCAGATATAACATATTGCTTACGCTGTGAAATTTTGAGTTTTAGATTTTTGTGTTTGTTATTCAGAATTCGTTTCTCTTCTCTATGCTCAATTTGATGCTTAGTAATTCTCATTTCATCTAAATCCATTTCTATTTCTTAACCATGTGTTTTTTTGTTTTACTGTTCCAAAATAAATCAAAAAGTTGTTTTAGGAGTCTAGTATACCGTAAATGGGAAATGTGTCCAAAAATGCAATCCATCGTTTTCGCATCGTATCAATGATCGATTCACTTTCCTTGTGAAGTACTGAATTACACAAAAGCCTCCACTGGCCATCAATTTGGGGTTCTTTTTTTATTAATAATTGTCCGAAGAATTCTTCTATCGACCTTCCGTAATTTATCAGTTATTGATTGGGTGTTATGTTTTAATAATGTTTCACTTGCATAGGTTGCTTCTGGCTTATTGATGGAGTAATAATGTCTACATTTACCATGATGCTCCAGCGTGAGCAAAATTTGTAGAAAGCGGTGGGTAGACAGTTCAACCAGTTTGTGAAGACATACGGAAATAACCCTAAGAAGTATTGAATAAGATTAAAGAAAATAATGCAATGAATATAAATCTTCTTCCGTGATGACCAGTAATCGAGAGAGATTTTTTTTTTAAGTAGACCAAGTAGTGCCTACTGTAATCTGTTGTGCTCGCCACAATTTCAATGTTTTACTGTCTATAGAAGCTCTTTCATTGGCATTTCAAATACGGTACTTAAATATATTAATTTTTCAAAAACACTTAGAAGATGTTTCTAAACAGTGTTAGTGGAGTTGCGATGGATGGTGGTGAAATTGTAAACATTGAGATTTTTACCTTCGACATCTGCCAGATTCAAAGTCTTATTAGCTGGCTTATTCTCGTTGTAGTCGTTCGGATATCTTCACAAAATAGTTATATACTTCTTTAGAACTTATTCATTCTGTGCTGTTATATGAATGATAGGCTACCTTTTATTAGAAGTTTCACTCCAACTAATGCTGTGCACTCTAGTGTCAAGAGTTCATCATTCTATTGGCAATGCCAGTGGTAAAACACAACAACAACATCACTGTAACTTTTAAAACATCGCCGCAATGAGCGAGGTATCAATTACAGGGTTTACATGCCGAACTCAAATCCATTTCATTACGATATCGTCAGCAGTAAGATACAATAACTGATTGTATGAAATACGTTTGAGTTTATTTTGTAATACAGTAGATTTCAATAACTTATGGAGATTATCACGTAGGCTAGGCCTAATATGGATTTAGTTTATATTGGTTAAACTGCAGTTATGATTTAAACAGCAAATTAAAAATCTCCGAAGCTCGGCAAATGACGGTACATCAACTACAAAAATGAAATGGCACAATGTGCATGATTGGTTTAACCACTACACACATTTAATCTACTTCATAATAATATAATTTAACTTAATTTAATTTATTATATAACTAACCTAAGTACAGTACATTGAATTCAATGGCAACATATCCCACGAATCGGCGGAGGATCCAGCCAATTATCTGTGGGATATATTGTATGTATTACATTACAGTACATATACAAGTGCTACTTATTAAATTTAAAGAAAAGAAGAGAAAAGGGAAACCATAAAACATTTAAACAAATATCAATTAAAAACAAGAAAAAACAAAAATTTAAAAGATATTAATGTAAAATAAGTGTAAGTAACCAATTGTATTTTTGTTATTATTTTGTATTTTGTATTTATTTTTATTTTTTATCCTTTTATTTATTTTCTTATTTTTTACATATATATTTATATATATAACTTATATGTACTGTATATATAATATTAATAATAATAATATATGATTATTATTATTTTATAATGATAATAATAAATACATTTATCAATATCGAATGAGAAAATTTGAAGAGGTGTATTGGATGTTTGGTCAACATTATTCGAATTTTCCTAAACATCTCCTCCATGTCAGTAAGGACAATTTAATTAGTTCAAATGAATATATTCTTCCTATTATTATTATTATTATTATTATTATTATTATTATTATTATTATTATTATTATTATTATTATTATTATTATTATTGTGCAACATTTGGTGTAATTCATAGCCTAGTAATGGCCCATTTTGAGAGACTTGTTGCCTTGGTAACCATAGAGGCTTAGTTCACTCCCACACTTAGAATATCACTTTTCGAAAAAATTTGAATTTTGTTACTTCTTAGGGCTTTTGTTGACATTAAAATTAAAAGTTTCCGTAGTAGCATTGATTCTTAACATTTTAAATGACACTCGAAAGCTCTACTGTAGAATAAAATATTAGACATTTTGGACAACTTTTTGTAACTCTAGGGACTTTAAGCATAGCATTACGAATTCGTAGGCTTCTGTTTCGTGACCGATCGGCGTATTAACATTCAATAATAGTACTGTAACTAAGCCTCCGTGGCTTAGGCGGCAGCACGCCGGCCTCTCACTACTGGGTCCGTGGTTCAAATCCCGGTCACTCCATGTGAGATCTGTGCTGGACAAAACAGAGGCAGACAGGTTTTTCTCCGGGTACTCCGGTTTTCCCTGTCAAAATTTCATTCCAGCAACACTCTCCACTATCATTTCATTTCATCTGTCATGCATTAATCATTGCCCCAGAGGAGTGCGTCAGGCCTCGGCAGCCGGCACAGTTCATATCCTCGCCGCTAGATGGGAGGCTTCATTCATTCCATTCCTGACCCCGTCGGAGACTGGAAGCAGGCTGTGGATTTTCATTTCAATAGTACTGTAACTAAGATGTTCTCATAGCAACATATAGATGTCTCTACTGAGCTAGAATGCATAAGCCTAGATGACAAACACTTGTTGCCTTGGTAACCACCGGATTGGTTTCTTGTCCACGCTAACCACAGATATACTTCAAGCCCTAAAACATACCCTTAATAATAATAATAATAATGATAATAATGCCACCAATTGCCATATCAACCACTGGCGTTGTACCAAGGAGTCTACAGCATGGGTTGAAAGAACTTGATGTAGACACATTTATAAAAGTCAATGCAAAAAGCAGGCAGCATTGCGACAACTAGAATCGTTCGAAAATTCATAGACTAGAGAAAATTGTTTTTAAAATAATGTGGTGATTATACTCGGATTTCTTATAATCTGTATAGTTGCCATATATATATTTGCCAGATAATGTCCTGATTGTGAGAGTCAATTAAAAATACTAGACTAGCAATAATAATAATTCTTTATTAACCGGACTAATGCTTATTATGCTTGTAACTGGCGGGAAGGTTGGGACATACCATATAGGATAGGCCCTAAGTTAAAACGGGACTGTCCCGGTTAAAACGCCACGTATGGTTACCCCTGTTTGAGCTCGATGTGGAAGGTCCGGAATCAAAAATCTCCCTTAGCAGTATTGAGTAACAACAAGAGTTTAGTGCTTTTCAGTCGGTCAACACGAATGTACCCAAAAGAGATGGGTTATGCCCTAATCCTGAAATAAATTACATGAGATTACATGAGATTAATCTCATGTAATTTATTTCAGGATTAGGGCATAACCCATCTCTTTTGGGTACATTCGTGTTGACCGACTGAAAAGCACTAAACTCTTGTTTACTAAGGCAACACTGAAAATATGGCTTCAAACACCACAAAATTGAGTAACAAATTGGACGAGCATCTTTGAAGTAGTTGATGTCACATAAAGTAATGATTATTGGATTTCCGTAATTAGACAACATGTTGGGATGAAGCATACTTTTCTGAGCAAGGTGTTGACGTGAATGTAGGCTACTATAATATACATCCACGCGCGTTATTGGAAATGTAGGCCTCTTCTTAATATAACGAAGATTAGCAGGTTAGACCCTATATTCCGACAGCGGTGGCTGCACTCGCTAAAGCGCAGCGTTACGTCATGGGGCCAAACTCTCTGCTGACTCTGTAGATGCGTGGGTTTGAGCCTCACCGTCGGCCGTCCTTGAAATGGTTTTCCGTGGTTTCCCTATTTTCAACACCAAGCAAATGCTGGAACGGTACCTTCTGCTGACAGGCCACGGCCGCTTCCTTCCACATCCTTGACCACTTTCATCCATTCCTCTCATCTCTCATTCCCACGCGCAGGTCGCCCACGGGCGTCGACTAGAAATACCTGTACTCGGACTCTCAGGTGGCCTCACGATAAAAGGAAAAAGAAAAGCAGGTTATATGAAGCTAACGGACCAATAAGATGGAGATAACAGCTCGAAACAAAAACTCAACCCAAAATGTATTCAAAATTTATTATTTTATAAAGATGTAAAGTAGCGGTCATTTCCTTTCTGTTAGAACATTGAACCATATTTCACCATTTTAACCAATGAGCGTTGATCTCATTCTGCAAAATAGCCTATGTTCACAATTATATAGTAATTAGGTTATTATAAAAAAACTGGCCAAATAATTGGCTTGTTTCACATAAGACAGGAATGTGCAAAATAAAATAAAATTAGTTTTGAAAATGAGCATAAAATCGCTGATATATACGTCTCGAAAGTTTTTACTTCTGCTGCATTTCGATATACAAGATGCTGTGATCTTGAGGGCTGTGGGTGGATGCTGCGAGAGTCACGCAACATGTTTCACGTCAGCTTTTGATTCAGCTGAGTCGGATGTGAATCTGAATAATATGATAACTAGAGAATAACTATAACCTACAAAGTAATGCAATTAATTCACCTTTGTAATTGGATGGGTTATGTGGCTTCCTACAAAACACTACTCAAGATAGAAGCTTGTTTCAAATCCTGCGTTTTAAAACATCAGGTTTAGCAGGTATTAAGTGCAGTAGGGATAAGTTATAATTATTGAAAAATCAACTACAGCTGAGACAGTTGTGAATTTCTACAAGGGTACACTTTAGCTAAAGAAATACTACTAGAGTAGGAGATATTCTATTTTAAATCGCAAATGGACGATTTGTTTAATATGCATATTATGATTTTGATCACCGTAAACTAAACACATAATAAATTTGAAGTTCAAATGCAAGCTTCACCCCACAAAATTAATATATTTTAATATGGTAAATATTATGTTCTGGGCTGAAAATTGTAAGTTCCTTGTTCTAGACATATATTGCAAACAACTAGTTATTTCTTAAATCATCATCTATTAAAGGCAAGCATTGTCGCTGCAGCCACATTTGACGGTTTTCTGCTCGTCTCTTCATGCTGCCATAAGAACCACATGCCAGGTCTTGATGTACGAAATCCTTCGACATCCCCTAGGTTTCTTTCCCAATACGTTGCTCTCTATAATGGTTTGGAGAAGAGAGTCGTGCCTTAATACATGTCCAAGGAACTATCTTTTCCTCTTCTTTACTGTTTTAAATAAACATCGATCCTCATTCGCTTCCTAAAAAACAAGATAGCCTATTTGTTTTCCTGTCCATCCAACTTGTCTTTTGTCATTCTTCTCCAAAACCACATTTCCGCTGCCTTATGTTATGTTTCCTCCGTAGGTGTACAATACATTAAGAAAGTATGCCCTATTAACGCCTTTTCATGTGCACGTGAACATGCAAGCTAAAAGTGAATAGAACATTATGCAACGAGCCTATAATGGCAATAATTAAGACACGAGTGTCTTAATTACCATTATAGGCGAGTTGCATACGGCTGTTTATGTTCGACGATAATTATAACTATTTTATGTTCGAACATAAATATTCATAAATATCTGTCGAGATTTCACCAGTTTTATGTACTGAGCAGAGCGCATGGGACGCAGAGAACGCCTTGTATTTGACCATGGCCTCCTGGAATACCTCACTATGACACTCGCCACGCAGTGAAATTTAAAATAGGGGGCCATGGAAGTGAGCGCAGGTGCGATGCTATTCTCACCTAATTGGTCACACAACTGTTTCTTGAGCTCTGATTGGTGGGAGAAACTGTATCATAATGAAAACTTGTACTATAATGAGCCTTATTATAGTACAGTTTTCTGACATATAATATTTACATTTCGCCAGGGTCAAACATAAACATGTGTGTTGAATTCCTCTGGGCAGCAAGAAATAACAGTCTACAGCAAACAAATGAATAGTCTAGGCATAGTAATGAACATATAATCAACTTGTCTATTCGTATAGTCTACGCTGGGAATTAGGAATATACTTTAGATGTGATTTAAGTTGTTCTTTACAATTATGTTAGTTTATTTTTTGTCGAAATTCTTAAGATAAAAATCCCAAATAATGAACCTGAATGTTCTTGTTGCTGTGTAGACTCTAACCGTCCAATAAACCTGCAATAAAGACTGACTTGCTGTAAGAGTTCAGCGATTGGAGGAATTATTCATAAAAATAGTATTACAATTGATTGTAAAAATCTTTGGAAGTAAATGGAGGAAGGAAATACATAGCCTATAATGCAATATGTAGCAATATTATTCATGGATATGGCGGACATGTCTGCAATGCACGACGTGTTTTAACATGTTTATTGGGGACTCTTTGGACGAGTGCTATGTTTTTCTTTTCTTATTCTTTCATCCTTGAGATGATAACTTGAAAAAGGAAGGAAGCTTGTAGTTTAACGTGACCGTTAATCTTGAGATCATGAGCCACGGGACCTCCTTTTTACGTGGAATCCGAACCACAGGACATGGCATTTCACTTCGAAAATCTCACATGCATTGACCGGGAATCGAACCCAGACCGCCTTGGTGAGTGGCATACAATGATAACTTGAGTGACGACAGATGTGGTTAGATTAATGTCAAGAGATTTCTGGCGCACAATGCACATTGTATTTGACATGCACGCAGCTGCTTGTGCGTTGAGCTTTGCACGAAACTGGCTCATTCTATACAGCGCCATTGACTAAGTAACACTGTTTGGGCTGATCAACCTGTGAGCTGGTGTGGAGCACAATTGTTGGTTTTAAGAGGCGGAACATCAAGCCCTTGCTGACATGAATGACTGCCATTAATTGCTAACTTCCATACTAGAACAGGAAATGAAATAGAGAAAATTATTGTCCCAATCCCTCGAAGAATGAGGATTGAAGTACTTGAAAAGAGGGGAAAGACGAGAGGGTTCTTCCAAATATCAGTGGAGAATCGAGAAGAAAAAATACCCAGCTCAGGAATACTTTGGGTTGACAACTCGAGTAAAGCTCAAGAAGAAGAGGAAGGACCTCGTAGGGAGCTGCAGCATGTCCGGAGATTGGAGGTTCGAATACCGGTGCTGATAGTGGCTCTTCTGAGTGAAATTTTCCCCGAATATTGCCACACTCCCTCCACCCAAAAGCCAAGATATTACCTCGTTTCAAGTCGTGTGGCATCTACCCCTCCCCCAACCCTTCCAATTACAGTTAGACACACACTAGTACAGCCACGCTAGAAACACAGGTTACCAGACAAATTCAGCACACACCCAAGTACACGAGGCTGATGACCAAAGATGCCTCAATTTCCTAATACGAATCAACCACAAATACAAGGATAGAAATAGGATAAGACGAAGAGAAACAGAGAAAAAGAAGAGAAAGGAAGAGAAGAAGGCAAGTAGGAAAAGATTGTTCGTTGTTGTTGTTGTTGTTGTTCTAAGGGGCCTAACATCTAGGTTATCGGCCAGGAAAAGATTAGGAGGAGGAGGTAAAGAAGAAGATAAAGGAGGAGACGAAGAATAAGAGAAAGGAGGAGGGGAAGAACAAGAAAGGGAGGGAAAGAATACCAGAGAAAGGAGGAGAAAATGGCAAGAAAAGGAAGAGAAATTGAAAGGAGAAGGGAAAGTAGGAGAAGGAAAATAGAAAGAAGATAATGGAGACGAACGGGGGGAAAAGGAGAGGATGAAGAGAAAGGAGGAGACAAAGAACAAGAGATATGAGGAGAAGAACAAGAAAGGGGCGAAAATATAAAAGAGAAAGGAGTAGAGAAAGGGAAGTAAAATAAGAAGAGAAAGGAGAAGTTGAAAGAAAAGGGAAAGGAGAAGAATACAAAGGGAATAGGGAAGAAAATGTGAAGAAGAAAAGAAGAAGAAGTGAATAATAATAATAATAATAATAATAATAATAATAATAATAATATGATGATGATAATTCTTGTTTTAAGGAGCCTAACATCTAGGTTATCGCCCACTGAAAGAATATAAAGAGAAAGGAGGAGAATAAGAAGTCTGGAGTAAAAGAGTTTTTAAGTTGCTAGGTATATTAGTAGTCTACATGTAAATACTTGTAATCTCGGGCATAGGAGGCGTTTGCCAGAGCCACCACTGGGTTACTGTGCTGTAAGTGCAGCCGCAGATGCTATTACGCTGAGAGGACTCGTGGGAGACTAACCCACGCAGACTCGTCTCAAATCCCGTGACCATTATCTTGACACCGCATCTCCAGACTATCGTTCGTTACAAGCTGACAAATACATTAATGTAGAGATTTTTCACCGCGCTCTGCTGTTTGGACAGATGATAACTCCCTGTTCATCGTGGGACCAAATATACATTATATTCAAATTTACGGACCAGAATGTTGTTTTATTAAGTGTTAAACGAGCGACAGCCAGTAAGATATCTTGTAAATTGTACAATATATGAACGTGAGAAAAGGGAACTTCAGTAACTTCACTCCATAATGTAGGCGCACGTGGTACAGAGTGTCTGAGAATTCACGCCCACAACCAAGGCTAAAGTGGTAGCCAGTAGCCTCTTTTGGAGGAGAATACGTTTGTTATTAATTCATGATGATGATAATTGTTGTTTAAAATGGCCTAACATCTAGGTTATCGGCCCCTAATGGTTTGGGTGATAGTGAAAGATGAGATGAGAATTAAAAATAAGTTATAACTAATAGGCCTAGGAACTACAGACTTACATATTAGAAGAAGAAATGGTAAACAAATAAAGGATAAGGCAAATAAAGGACAGGAAGAAAAGAAATGCCCTCAACCCTCGAAGAATGAGGATTGAGGGACTTGGAAGGCAGATAGGAAGGAGAAAGAGGAGAGGGCCGGCCCCAAAGTCGGAGGATAAAGGGACAAAACGGATCCAGCTCAGGAATCCCTCGGGGTAGCCAACTCCTAAACTCACCTGCCGTGATCCTTTGAGGGTGTAGCATTATCCAGGGTGCACCAGAAGTGGTGGGGCTACATACACGCTGCCTCCTTGAGGGCCTTGTGCAGAAGGCAGGAGATAACATGAAAAGAAAAGGAATGATGACCCATCGAAGAATGAGGATGTCAGGAAAGTTGAGAAAAGGGCCACATAAGGCGGGAAATTGAAACTCTCCCTCAATTAGAGGATTTGTGTCATCGTGGTCATGTAGTCCCATGTACTCTTGTGTGTGTGCGGGTGGAATTTGTCTGTGCGATTATATACTAGTGTTTGTGTAGTCTAATTGAGGCGATGGTTGGGAAAGAAACGGCCGTGGCCACTTAAGGGGACCGGTACAGTAAACAACCTTCAACATTTCGATTTTTCAATGTATTTTTTAATGTACAGCCCTACTTTTCTAGTTCATTTTGGTGAAAGATTTATTTAAATATCTGCAATAGTTTAGGACTTATGATTTAAAATGCTACGGGAAGGGTGATGTGTCTCTACAGGGGTCAGAAAACTTTGCGGTTCATTTTCAAAACTTTAAGGTGGTGTACTGAACCGGTCCCCTTAAGTTCGGGAAGTTACCATCCCAGCATTTACGTGGAATAGAAGTGAGAAACTAGGGATATCCACTTCTTAGATGGATGAGGTGGGAACTGAACCCAGCTCTTCTCAGTTCTGATTCACGAGGCTGAGTGAACCACGTTCCAGCCCTCAGACCAGAATTAAATGTCTCGACTGATACGGGAATTAAACCTAACCTCAGCTAAGAATGCTATCCACTGCATTATGAGGGGGTCACAATTAGAATGCCTGCCGCATTAGAAAAAATTGGCAGCCAAGTAGAAGGTTTTAGGTTCGACTCACTCATGCATCAACACCACAGTCAAAAGTCAACCCCTGGCACTATAGAGCCCATGAAGGGCCTAGGCCAACCAAGCGACCGCTGCCCAGCCATTTGGCCTGCAGATATTGGGGTGATGCGTGATCAGCGCATCGGGTCCCCTCGGCCGTTAATCTTGGTTTTCTACACTGTCAGAGAGCTACTCAATTGTCCTCACGAGGCTGAGTGCACCCCGTTCCAACCCTCACGTCAGTTTTAAAATCCCTGACGGAGCCGGGAATCGAACCCGGGGCCTCCGGGTGAGAGGCAGGCGCGCTACCCCAACACCACGGGGCCGGCTCTCCCGCATGCATTGGACATTTTAATTCTCTGTCCCACATCTATATTCCTCATAACTGAAAACTTCTTTACCAACTCATCTATCAAACTTTCTGAATAATACAGCACCGATTTTCAGTCAGTTGTGTATAATTGTACCAGGTAGGGCCTAGTAACCTAAATTTGGGCCAAATCATAATTCAATGACCCTATTAAGCGAAATAAATTAACACGATAGAGATTGATCTTTTTTTCTGTCAGGTTTGACCCCAATAAACCTTCCGTGAATAGCCGATGGCCCAATTAACCATATTTTACTTTCTGTTGAGTACCTTCATAAGTTAGTGGGGAATCTACCCCACCCCCGGCTCTAATACATCTACACACATGGCTACTACAGCCATCACAGTTACACAGGTTACAGACATATTCAATGCACACCCTTATACGAGGGGATGATGACCAAGATGTCCCAATCCCATAATAAGAATTTAAAAAAAACTTAATTATGCGTTCGGAGTCATCCAGGGTGGATGAAGTAAACTGTTATCCCTAGAAGAAAATCTGCACATACAGGGTGATTCTTATCAACGTTTAAAGCTCTACCCATAGGCCTATATAGTGACGTAGATGGCATTGAGACGAGTAATTTGATATAGAACACTTAGGGTCGCAAGTGCCGTAAATACCTTAAAAGTGAACCACAACTGTTAAATATATGACGTCATCAGGTGACGGCTACGCTCGAGCGGTCAGGATCGTGCTCTCTTACGCACACCAAAGCAAACGTTGAATGTCATATCACTCTGGCTCCGAGTCTGCGTGTGCGACTTGGGCGCGTGGGGGTTCGAGTTCTAATCCGGGGCCTATCTATCAGCTTTCTTTGTTCTCTCTCCTCTCGTTTCAAGTGGAAGCAGGACCTGGAACCAGAGTGATGTGATATTCAACGTTTGCTTTGGTGTGCGTAAGGGAGCACGGGCTTGACTGCTCGAGCTGAGCCGTCACCTGATGACGTCATATGTTTAACAGTTGTGGTTCACTTTTAAGGAATTTCCGGACACTTGCGACCCTAAGTGTCCTATATCAAATTACTCGTCTCAATGCCATCTACGTCGCTACAGAGAGTTTTAAACGTTAATAAGAATCACCCTGTATGTATACGAAGTGTTACAGGAGCTTTACACAATAAATCTTCAGAAATTGCTGGTTTTTCTTATAGATATCAAGGCAAATACTTGGAATGTATCTTCTAATAGCCCATGGCCGCTTCCTTCCATATTCTTATGAAGCAAAAACATTAACCATATTGTATAATGTTCTACGTATCTCAGGTAATGGTGACACCTGTTAATACGTACTATTTTGTTATTTAATGAAACATGTTTCGTCCCACAATGGGGTCATCTTCAGCATCTGTAGTCACTTTCAATCTCGCGCCAACCCCAATCATGTTGCCGCTATAGACTATAAACAAGAAGTTCCGTGACGAACTAAAGAGCCTACTTTTCTTAAAATTTAAGATTCATGCCAATGATTAATCCATATGGATCTATCTAGAAAATGGGGGGGGCGTGGTGGCTCAGCGGTCTAGCTGTATGCCTCTCACCAAGGCAGTCCGGGTTCGATTCCCGGTCAATGCATGTGAGATTTTCGAAGTGAAATGCTATGTCCTGTGGTTCGGATTCCACGTAGAAAGATTAACGGTCACGTTAAACTACAAGCTTCCTTCCTTCCTTTTTCTAGAATAATGACGAAATAAAGTTGGTAATATCGAAATTTCTAATTAGTTCGAAATACTGTATACCTGACATATTGTAGCCTAATAGAGAACTACAGTTGGCAGCCCTGGTGACTGAATATATTCTTAGTTCCATCTCTTATGGTACAGAATACAAAATTTGGTTGAAGTCCAATGGATAGCATGGACGTTACATGCAGTTAAACATTGGATCTAACAGCACGCGTAAAATCAAGTTGGCAACAATGACATACATGTATTGGTCAGAAATAATCTGAAATAATATGATCTATTGTTGTTGTGTCAATTTTGAATGAAATCCATTAGTTAGTATAGAAGTTACATGCATTTTAAAATTGGACCTCTCAGCAGGCTTAGATTCATGTTGGTAGCACTGACGTATCTCTCTATATATAAAAATGAAAGTTTGTCTGTTTTTTCTGAATTTCCACGGAATTTTGCGATATTTGCGCGTTTCAGGCTGTTCCATGACGGATGCGCGCAAAAATATTTTTTTTGTCTGTCTGTCTATCTGTCTGTCTGTCTGTCTGTGTGTCTGTGGACAACTTCTACGAGTCCTTATAACTTGAGAACGGCTGGGTGGATCAACGTAAAATTTGATACAGATATCCATCAGAGGCACCACACTAATCATTGATGTAACTCTTCTCCGTACCTCTCATAAAAGGAGCCCTACCCCCTTAAAATACATGCTGAAATAGGCGTAGAAGGGTGAAACAAAGCTCATTTTAGCCCCTCAATGTGAGAAACGAAACTCGGGGGACCACATTTTAAGGCCCTAAAACCAACAGTTTTTGAGATATTCCCAGAAAACTAATTTCACTTAATAAATTAATGAAAGAATGCATGGCGGTAACCATGGCAACTGAATCTCAGAGGTCCATCTATTTCTGTAAGACGCAATGCAATTCCATTTATTGTGAAGGTTTGCAAACGGCTATAAGGTTATAATGGATCCAAATTAAGCTGAAATATTCATTAATACATAGAATGCGCTTAAGGGGTCAAGGGGTACTCTAGAATTTTTTCACGCGATTGACACGTGCGGGTGTGGTACGGAAGGTCTATTATATTCCTTCTCTATTATATAAAAATGAATGTTTGTCTGATTTTTCGGCTTTTCTACGAAAATTTGACATATTTGCCCGTTTCAGACTGTTTTGTGACGGATGCACGCAAAAATATATTTTTGTCTGTCTGTCTGTCTGTCTGTCTGTGGACAATTTTTTGTGTCCTTATAACTCGAGAACGGCTGGGTGGATCAACGTAAAATTTGATACAGATATCCATCAGAGGCACGACACTAATCATTGATGTAACTCTTCTCCGTACCTCTCATAACAGGGGGTCTACCCCCCTTAAAATACATGCTGAAATAAGCGTGAGACAAAGATCATTTTCAGTCCCTCAATGTGAGAAACGAAACTCGGGGGCCCTAAAAGGACCCCGAAAACAACATTTTAAGGCCCTAAAACCAACAGTTTTTGAGATATTCCCAAAAAACTAATTTCACTTAATAAATTAATGAAGGAATGCATGCCGGTAACAATGGCAACAGAATCTCAGAGGTAAGACGCAATACAATTCCATTTATTACATTACTGTGAAGGTTTGCAAACGGCAATAAGGTTATAACGGATCCAAATTAAGCTGAAATATTCATCAATACATATAATGCGCTTAAGGGGTCAAGGGGTAATCTAGAATTTTTTAACGCGATTTACACGTGCGGGTATGGTCCGGAAGGTCTATTATATCCCTATCCCTATTTTGTTATATTATTATTATTATTATTAGTATTATTCTTTTAATTATTATCATTATTATGGCGTACAACGAAGAGACAAAGCTCATTTCCAAACCCTTGGGGTCAAAAACAAAACTCGGGGCCCCTCAAGAGCCGTAAAGGGTCCCCGAAAACTATATTTTAAGGCTCTAAACCCAACAGTTTCTTAGATAATCTCAGAAAACGAATTTCTTTCCATCTATTTCTGGAATAAGTAATGCCACTCCATTTATTACATTTCTGTGAAAGGTTGCAAATGGAGTACCCTAGATTTTTTCACACGACTTACACGTGCGATATGTCGTACAGAAGGTCTATTATATCTCCAAACATCAACATTATTTTCAAAAATTCCTGAATAGAAATAGTAGACTGTTATTTGCTGATTTTAGGAATTTGGGCCATTGGGGGCTAAAAACACTGAATTTTCATGCACCACAAGCCTTTATAATTTATAAAAGGGGTCTTCCTGTAGTTGGGCACTTGACACAACGGTTAGGGTCAGTTCGTATGTGTCGTGTATTGCGATTCTTCTACGAAGTTTTCAATTTTATTTTCACGCCAGGAAGAACACGTTAGGTGAATTTAGTTTGAGAGCACATTTTAACTAATAATTTTTCTTTGCCAACAAACAGGTTCCAAGCCCCTAAACATTGCAACAGTAGCTCAATTGATAACATCTGGTTATTAATACCGAAGACCGTTCGAAGAATGGGTACTTCTGCTAGTATAAGTATATAAGTGTGAATAGTTGAAAGCTGTCGGCTTGCATACTTTCTGATATATGGGCATTTGGATTTAAAAAATTGAGCGCATTTATTAACAGTTGGCAGCCCTAGTGGCTCTTAAGAATACGCTTAGTCATATATGTTTATGTTCACATAGCACATACGAAATTTGGTTGAAATCCAATTGATAGTGTAGAAGTAATATGCATTTAAAATTTGGACCTATCAGCAGGCTTATAATCATTTTGGCAACACTGCCATGTATGGCCTCCTAGAAATTAAACTGCAATATTATTATCGATACGTGTGCCGATTAGCTCCCATTCATACCTTCCAAGATATCCAACATGGAGCTCAAATTTCAATTGCGATTTTTCAGCAGTTGGTAGCACTGACGTTATTTTTAAATATGACCGTGAAATATTCAGGTATAGATCTTTACTCCTGCCAAATTTTGTTTCGATTGCTGCAGCCGTTTAGGAGTTGATAGGGGAGGGGGACACACACACACAGCCAGCCAGCCAGACAGACAGAAGGTCAGACAGACAGACAGACAGACAGACAGACAGACATTTGCCCGATCTCATAAGTCTACGTTTTCCTCATTTTTAGCCTATTTTCAATTTTGAAAAAATAGGCTTATGAGATCACCTTTTGTCCGTGTGTCTGTGTGTGCGTGTGTGTGTGAGGTGTGTGTGTGTGTCCCCTAATAACTTCTATACGGCTGGAGCGATTTCAATGACACTCGGTAAGTTCATAGCACTACTTCGGGCGACCCCGACCGTGCCCTTCAAATTTTGTTACGTCTCACCAATCCAACATGGCGGCTGTGCGAAATATTTCACCAGCATTCAATATCTCTGAAACTATTCTCGATATCACCCTGGAATTTTTTCGGCGATAAAGGGAACTACTAGAAGTTCACCTATGTGACTATTGAAAAACTGGTAACTACAAAACGAACATGGCGGCCACGCGAATTTGCAATTTTTAAATGGACGTTTCTCGCGATTTAACCTACCAAACGCAATAAAACTTGGTACAGTATATGTTTATACACATTGTAATGCACGGACATCAAACTTCGTTCAATTGTTTACATAACCACAAAATGGTGGATGTGCGAAATATTTCACCAGCATTCTATAACTCTGAAACTATTAGCGGTATCACCCTGAAATTTTGTACGTAGGGCACTAATGGAAGTTCATCTATAGGATTTTCAAAAACCAGTTAACTACAAAACGAACATGGCGGCCAAGCGAATTTGAAAATTTTAAATAGACCTTTCTCGCGGTTTAATGTTCCAAACGCAATGAAATCTAGTACAGGAAATGTTTATACACATTGTAATGCACTGGTATCTAATTTTGTTCAATTGTTTACATAACCTCAAGATTGCGGCTGTGCGAATTTTAAAATTAAGTTTTTATTTCTTGTGTCGTAATCATGCGATCGAAGTGAATGTTTGATTAATGAACCTACGCAATAATTTTCCTTTAATGGTACATGAATCTATGGCCTATACATTTAACAATCCAACATGGCGACCATCCGAAATATTTAGACGGCTCTGAATATCTACGAATCTATTATAGCAATCAAACTGATTTTTATGTTCATAGGGGCTATGAACCTAAGTTCTTCTATAGGACTTTAAATAACCTGGTGATCACAAATCCAACATGGCGGCGACGCGAAGTATAAATATTCACATGGACGTTTCTCGCAATTTAACCATCCTAGTGCAGTGAAACTTGGTACAGTAAATCCTCATACGAATGTTAATCCACAGGCATCTAATTTATTTCAATTGTTTCCATAACCACAAGATGGCAGCTGTACAAATTTTTAAAATCTCCTCGTTACTTCTTGTGTCCTAATCATGCGATTGAAATTTGAATGCTACACGTACACAATAACACTACATAAGTCTAGGACCTACATATATAAAATCCAACATGGCGACCATCCGAAATATTTAGTCGTTTCTCAATATCTACGAATCTATTACAGCAATCAATCTGAAATTTTGTATGTTGATAGTGGCAGTTAACATAAGTAGAATATAGGAAAATTGGCTGTATAGTTCTTTACGGAACTACTTGTTGCAAAATGTGAAAAGTGGGCTAAAAATATAAGGGGTTAGATCCGGTTATGCTTGCTATTATCACCATACATAGCCTACTCTTGAAATTCATACCAAAATCACTGTTTACCAAAAAATACTGTTAGTAACATGGTCTTCTTCTTCTTATTCTACTTCTTGGTCGTAGTTCGATTTCGAACGTCATGACCCTTCACGTAATTCTGTTAACAATACCCCACCATACACCGCGGTCTTCAGCTGTGTGCATTATTTTCTGAAGTGGCAGATTAGTCAGACTCTTGATCCGGTCAAGGTACCGGTTCAGAGCACGTACCCTCAGCCAATATTCCGTCAACCTTACCTTGGATGATACACTTCTCAATGCCATCTCGCTGGATGACATGGCCGAAAAATTTCAACACTTGCCTTTGGATGTTTAGGAGTAAGCGTGCTTTAGGAGCAATCCTTAGCTCCTTCAGAATAGATTCATTTGTTCTTGCTACCCACGATTTAAGTAACATTCTTCGATAACACGTCATCTCGAAGGCTTCGATTCTCCTGCGGCATGCAGCATTTATGGTCCAGGACTCAGAGCCATACGTGACGATAGGAAATACCAAAGCTTGATCTGGTAGGTGGATACTAAAACCATTGGTCTATGAAGGTTCCAATATGCGGGGCATAAGGTGTTAGGTCCGGCAATGCTTGCTATTATCCCCATACCCTTTAAATCCATATCCAAATCACTGTTTTCTAAAAATTACTGACACTGACATAAGCGACTCCAAGTTACAAACTGAGTGCCAATTCCTGCGATCTAGCGTCAAACGATACCGAGTTGGCACCTCCGGAAAAAGTGCATTAACACTTCCCTAGCGGCAAACAATTCAATTCCTTTGCTTCTGTCATACTACCGGTTTCTTCAGGTTTTTTTTAATGATTTTCCAGGTGGCTCGTCCCGTGAGCTGCACGAGTTCCCAAGGACGTTCCTATATGGGATATGTCTATAATAATCTGTAGCTAAAACTGGAAGAGATAAGAAGTTTGTGTTACAATAGTACCTGCTTAAAGCAAAGGCTTCAGTAAGCTTCTACGCTAAAGCCTCCCAATCTTTGTAGGCTATACCTCGTGTGGTTCTCACTGAACATTCCACATACAAGCAGGTGCATTGTGGGACATAAAGCTGCCCATCTTTCGTGTTCTTTGAACGAAGCGCTCGGGCTACACATCTCATCTGAAGGTGAGCGCCCGTCTGCATGAAGCAGCTTGAAAACAGTCTGGACACCTGTACAGAATAGCCTCAGATATTGCACATACACATAGGTCTACATATACACTCAAAAACTTAACTTCACGGTTCCTCATGCTATTTTCAGTCCTTGAAAAGAACCTTTAAACCATACAACTACCAAAAATAAGCCTTCGCCAAAAGACAAATGCAAAATATTGCTTAATTCATCAAGAGATGGCAATAGCCCTATGTGGATATATTTTCGGACTGGGTCTTTCTCTGTGATTAGCACGGACAAAAAACTGACACGGTTATCAGGTGGTTACCATGGCAACAAGTGTTCGTCATCTAGGTTGGTTGGTTGGTTCCTCAGTTTCGGGGCTTTGACAACGTGGTCATGTAGCCCCATGTACTTTGGGTGTGTGTAGAATCTGTCTGATAACCTGTGTTAATTGTGATGGCTGTATTAGTATGTGTTATCTGTATTTAAATCAAGTAAGGACTGCAGACATTCAATTTTCAAGTAGTTCCTACTTTTGCTACCAAACGCCACTGTCAACGACAACTAGTTCTGAACTTGGTTACTACATGCAGCCGCAGTCGGTTCCTGGCTACGAACGCTGTAACTCAAGAGCGTTAGTCAAATCTAACCTATATTTTAGCTTCACACAAGTGTAATTAGTAGATGGTTCTTTAACATGCCATACATATATGACATGGGACCGTCGGCTTCACTTCCCCTCCGAAGGAAGGCATACTGAGGGATTTTAACGCTCTTACGAAATTCCGACGACTCCAGCCGGGTTTGAACCCGCGACCTTGGGTATATAGAAGCTCAGCATGCTACCAACTACGCCACCGAAGCCGCTTCGTCATCTAGGCCTACGCATTCTATTTCAGTACAGACGTCTATATGTCGCTAAAATAACGCCTTAATTACTACAAGGAAGGAAGTTTGTATACCGTTAATCTCGCGATCATGAGCCACGGAACCACCTTTTTACGTGGAATCCGAACCACAGGAAATGGTATTTCTCTTTGAAAATCTCACATGTAATGACCGGGAATCGAATCAGGTCCACCGTGGTGAGAGGAAAATAGCTTGACCGCTGCTCCACCACTCCCCACTTTTAAGGGGTTTTACAGCTTGAGTAAAGGTATAGGAGGCAAGCACCCAGACCACCTGTTGAGCAAAGGTTTATTACTGTTTTAACAGAGCCACGTCTGTTATGTGTTCTGGGATAGGCTACAACACAACACTTTCTGGAATGAATGAATGAATGAATGATTGAATGAATGAATTAATTAATTAATTAATTAATGATTGCAATCACAGAAAAGCCCTCTAGAGTTGACCAAGGAATTCACCTTTAGAAAAGCACTCTGCCAACTGAGCTATGCTGAGTTATTCTTGCTAGAGGATATAAAGAGTAGTTTGGCTCAGGCAAGGAAAACATTTCTACAGAAAAGGAATCTGTTGACATCGAATATAGATTTAGGTATTAGAAAGTCATTTTTGAAAGCCTTTGTCTGGAGCGTGGCGCTCTATGGAAGTGAAACTTGGGACTATTGGTGCAGCAGAAAAGAGGAGAATTGAAGCGTTTGAAATGTGGTGTTACAGGAGAATGATGATGATCAGATGGGTAGATATGGTTGCAAATGAAGAGGCATTAAGCCGAGTGGGAGAGGAGAGATGTTTCTGGCGGTTGTTAATGAAGAGAAGAGATAGGTTGGTAGGACACGTACTAAGACACCCAGGAATAGTAAGCTTAGTTATGGAAGGAAGGGTCGAGGACAAGAACTGTAGGGGTAGACCAAGGTTAGAATATGTTAAACATATTTGCGTGATGTAGGGTGTAGAGATGAAACGATTAGCTCTGGACAGGGAGGCATGGAGGGCTGCATCAAACCAGTCAAAAGACTAAAGACTCAAACAACAACAGTAGCCTACTCCTTGAGTAATCTTTTAAAACGTTTAATATTTTGCCGGCAATATGACAAAAACTTAATTAAAACATTAATAGAATAATATAAAATAACTTACAACTATTTATAACTTATTTTTTAATATAATATAACTAATATTTTTAATGTATTATTTGTTTGCTCTTAGTATGTATTTCATTTTAATAAAATGCTAAATATAATTTTCAATTCTACTTTTATTTATTTGTGCAAATGAGGATATATATAAACATTTAGCTTAGGAAGATAAACAATTACAGTACATAAGATTTTTAAATTTTATTTTTATTGAAAACCAATTAATTCTAGCGATTAGTTCGGCAAAAAAATAGGCAAATTAAGACAATAGTTGTGCGGCTGTGAGAGTGACTGGGGTTGGGGTAGGGTGGGAGCATTGACCTTGCCGTGCTTGAATAAGACGGCACTGCACGCTGGTACATTACTACGACTGGCACGTACGATGGGAACATGCCAACCGCCATTACCGTTTATTTTTGGCGTACCCCTAACCAGTAAGTTGCGTACCACCAAGAAGTACGCCTACCCCGGGTTGGGAATCGCGGTGTTAAAGCAATGATCACCAACTGCCCCTGTTACGACTAATATGCAGTCCCGCGACTCAAGTTCTTCGAGTTTATTTTCACAGAGGGACAAATTGTAACGCAGGGCTGCATTTGTCCACTCTAGGGGTAGGTGTGATTGTTGTAGCCTATGAGTTTATTGGTTGGTTGGTTCCTCAGTTTAGGGGCTGCGACAACGCGGTCATGTAGCCCCGTGTACTTTGGGTGTGTGTAGAATCTGTCTGATAACCGGTGTTAATTGTGATGGCCGTATTAATGTGTGTTATCTGTTTTTAATTAAAGTATCGACTGCAGACACTCAATTTTCAAGTAGTTCCTACTTTTGCTACCAAACGCCACTGTCAACGACAACTAGTTCTGAACTTGGTTACTAGATGCTACCGCAGTTGGCTCCTGGTGACGAACGTTGGAACCTGAGAGCGTTAGTCAAATCTAACCTATAGTTCGGTTTCACACAAGTGTAATTAGTGGAACGTTCTTGTTGACAAATGCATGAAGCACAACCACCTTCATAGATGTGGCAATCTCAAACAGTAGCAACATGCTAACAAAACACGCTGAAAAGCTGTCAAAGTATAAAGAGCTTTCAGAACTTATATGGAAGCAATGGCACATGGCACAAGTCAGGACAGTTCCTATTATCATCTCCAGCACTGGCGTGATTCCGAACAACTTAAAGGAATCTCTCACGGAGTTGAAATTAGACCCAGGCCTGTTTAAAATTATGCAAAAGGCAGTCATACTTTCGACGTGTCGCATAGTGAAGCTATTCTTGGCTGATCTACGAAGAAACCTCTATAGAATACGCTCAAATCGTATATTTATTTATTTATTTATTAATAGGTACTGTTACAGTTAGGCAAAACCTGGTGGTAACAAGTTATTTACATGCTGCTTATAACTCAATTTCTCTCTATAATGTCTCTGGGTTCCCTGAATGCAACATTTAATTTCTTCTTGAAAGCTTTTAAACTGTTAGGAAAAGGTTCTAAGACTTCTTCAGGTAACTCATTCCATGTTTGAATACCCCTGTTTATAAAAGAATACTTAGCTAAGTTTGTTTTTTGAATGATGGGCCTAATTTTGTATTCGTGATCTCTCCTACCCATATAATCTGGATCATGCATTCTGTTTCGCAACTCATTCCAGGCCGGCTGCCCTGTGTATGCTTTGTACATCTCCTGGAGTCTTATTTTATGTCTTCAGCTGTGTAGGGATTCCCAACCCAATGACTTTAACATGTCAGAGACACTATCAGGTTGGGAGAATTTGCCAAGTACGAATCTTGCAGCTTTCCTTTGCACCATCTCCAATTTGTTCGTTAGAGTTGATTGGTAGGGCTCCCACACACTCGTGGCGTATTCCAAAATTGGTCTCACAAGACATTTGTAAGCCAATTCTTTGGCCTGAATACTGCTGCCCTTCATGTTTCTCATAACAAAGTATAATGACTTTTGTGCCTTATTAGCAACGCTCTCAACGTGCTCGCCCCAGTGTAACCTTTTATTTATGGCAATCCCGAGGTAGCTGCATGACTCCACTCGAGGAATAATTTTGTTTCCTAATTTATAATCGGCTATTGTCCCTTTTCTGCTGTTAGTAAAAGACAGGCAATGACGTAGCAGGGGGATGACAGATCATAGGGAGCGCGAGGGTTTCGATAAAGCTCCGCTATAGATGTTCTGCCAACCAATGAAGAATTAATTTCAGTACTATGTTTCCGTAGTTGGCACTCACCCAACGCTCACACCAAACCGACTGGCGGATGCGGGAATAGTCTGTTTTGATTGATTTTCCTCGTGGTGGTGTTGGTTGTTTTGATTTGTTCGGTATTTTGATTATTTATTTGAATTGAATTGAGAGTCAATCATGCCACTGCAAGGGAGGAAATATTGCCAAGCACCGGGATGTAAGAATTATAATGATAGTAAGAACAATACGGCAATTTTCATCTTCCTGGAGTTGACCATGTGTAAAACTAGTGGACAATATGGACTACTCTCGAATAAAAATATATAAAGAATAAATGTGTGCATTTCATCTCTTGTTTGTTTTCTTACCCATTCTCCTTTGCATTGCAATAACATTTGTGGTTTAGGGCTACGGGGAGGGGTGGGTGGCAGCCGGCATGCTAGGCAAAAGTGAGGTTATGGCAATATACAGTGTGCATTTGGACAGTTTTCTTTATATTCATCGAATATCCCAACAATTCTGTTGAGTAGTAGAGCAATGTTTAATTAGCCTAAAGGTGAATTAAGCTCTAGAACGGCATAATTCTGTCCTTCGTGACAAATCTATTGCCAACATTGATATATATCAAAGAGTACTATTTTCCTATCTGGACGTACATTTCTACGCCTAGCGAAAGGCGCAGTTATGTTTGTGTTATTTTCATCAATAATCAATAACTCATCGCAGAACATACTGTTCAATTACGTGTAATAAAGGCTACATTCATATGGAAAAAGGAAGCTTGTAGTTTAACGTGACCGTTAATCTCGCGATCATAAGCCACGGGACCTCCGTTTTACGTGGAATCCGAACCACAGGACATGGCATTTCACATCGAAAATCTCACATGCAGTGACCGGGAATCGAACCCGGTCCGCCTTGGTGAGAGGCATACAGCTTGACCGCTGTGCCACCACGCCCCCACATTCATATGGCTTTTTACTTTTTATGTTGCCAGACTTGGTATAGCGGTACATAGCCTTAGGCGGTGCTCTCTCTCGGAAATTCTATAACCAAAAGTGACGAATCTCTTATACTTACATGATCCTTGTGACGTAGAGGCTGCTGATCGCATCATCCGTTTTATAAGTGAGAGTGAGTTAGGGCCAGAAATCTAAATTTTCATTATTTGTCTCAACCAATTTGTTCTTTTTCCGAAGCCTCCGTGGCTTAGGCGGCAGCACGCCGGCCTCTCACCGCTGGATCCGTGGTGAAAATCCCGGTCACTCCATGTGAGATTTGTACTGGACAAAGCGGAGGCAGACAGGTTTATGTCCGGGTACTCCGGTTTTCCCTGTCACAATTTCATTCCAGCAACACTCTCCACTATCATTTCATTTCATCTGTCATTCATTTAACCATTGCCCCAGGGGAGTGCGACAGGCTTAGGCAGCCGGCACAGTTCTTATCCTCACCACTAGATGGGGGCTTCATTCATACCATTCCCTGACCCGGTCGGTCGACTGGAAGCAGGATGTGGATTATCATTTGATTTTCTTTTGTTATTATACTGTATTTCTTTGGTAGTGTTTTAGAGCTATCTGTCTTGTATATTTGGATCTGATGATGCTCGCTTGACGGGCGAAACATGTCATCCCTTAGTTTTCTTCTTCTTCTTCCTCTTATTCTTCTTCAATAGGCCGTAACAATAGGTATAGAAATCTTAATCATATGTAATTTATTTCAGGTTGCTTGTCACATATTCCAGTATTTGGAATGATTTTTGTGTTGCCCGACTTAAAGCTACAATATTAATAATTGAGAACATTCAGTTGGCTTGTTCTGAGTCACAGGTGATGACGAAAAGATATTTGTGGAGAATGATTGTTTTTAGATCTAATATTAACAGCAGGTTTGCTCCTCCGAGAAGCATCATTGAAAGTCCTTCTTACAACTGCACGCCTGAGGGCATTTAAATCGTGACTCCTTACGACCATTAGGTCTCCAGATTGTGGCGTAATAAGTACCTTTGTTTTTCATCCGTCGAAAATAACGGATTCAGAAGTGTTTGCCCCTTCCCGACTAATTCTGCATCTGTGCACCAGAGACATTGTATTATTTGTGAAATGTATTAGTCTATATAATTGTATAAATAACAAAGTCATCTATTAATAATCATTATTATCAATAATACAAATCTGGTCATTGGACAGAAAATGTATGGGTACAATTAGGAACAATTAAAATTAAAGGTTTTCTTAGACCACCTTGTGGTGTAACTTAGTGACTAGCATTCTTGGTTGTCGCCCCGGAGGTCTGGGTTTGATTCCCGGCTCTGCCAAAAAATATATGTTTGGTCTCAGGGCTGGAACGGGATACACTCAGCCTTGTAAGGCAAAACTGAGAAGAGGTGGGTAGGAGATGTCCAAAGTTTCATAGAGACTCACGGTCAAAATACAATAGCTTTTAAATCATCTTTCAGTGTGTAGTCTATTGGCAGCAAATTATTTATTGAAGCATTCTTTGTTTGAAAATGAATTAGGTTAATTTCAGACCTACTAACATTGATCATTTATTGTGAGTCTGAGTAATCACATCCTTTATGAATTAAAGTTGCTGTCATGGTCTTGGGTTTGAGTCAGTTGAACATGCTAATTAGCCTACTGTGCTTCAAACACAATGGCGCGCTCATTTGGTGTGTAAATTTACCACCTTCCCTAGTCAACTTGCCTTCTTTTGTAAGCAGAAGCCAGCTCAAATGAGGTATTTCTGCTTCCTAAGTATTTCCTGATGTCATTCATGTCCTGCACCATACTAACTTACAGACCTTAACAAAAGTTTAAGACCATTAGCTCATTTCACATAGAACATTACTGGTCATACACTTTTGTCATAAATGTTTCCGAGATTATAACAAAAATAAATTGGCCTCATATGCATTTGTTTATGTACAAAACATTGTGCTTAGACATTCACTTTTTAAATTAAGATACTTTCATTGATAATTTAATTTTTGAAAATCATCACTTTCTTCCAACGGATTAATTTGGGGACACTAAACCAACTTGTTTATCTTAATGTTAATTTTATTTGCATAACTGTGTGATGTTGAACGTTTTGGCATAAAGATTTTTTTTATTATTTTACAATTTTTTCCGTATTATCTGAAAATTTCTAAAAAATAACCAAATTACAGACTGATGTTTACGCAAGGCTATCTGATTTACCAACCAAGCTAGCGGAACAAAACATGCAGCAATCGGTAGTTTAGGTTTCACTCAACAGATGGAACCTCCGATTTTACATATGAGACCAAGTTAGTTTTGAAATAATCACAGTAACATATGTGACGAAAGTGTATGCCCAGGATTCTTTTGTGTGAAATCAGTTAATGGTCCTAAGCTTTTGTCAGGGACTGTACATATTTTGGGCAAATCGGAGTTTTGGTAAAAAGAAGGAACGTTTCAATTTTTTATACACAAATTTGAGCCGTTTTAGGATTATTTCTAAAAACGTTCTCCCTTAAGTTTTAGAAAGTTTTTTTCTTATAGCCTACTAGCTTATTGAATATGTATTTCTTAATTTGATTATTAATTACTTATTAATTCTTATTATTAATTATCTTTCGAATAAATATTAGTAAGAGCTATTTATATTATCGTATTGGTAGCCACTTTTCAGTGTTGTCTTAGTTATCGAAATTTTATGATCTTCAGTCGGTTAACACGATTGTACCCAATTGTAATGGGCGTTTCCCTAATAAAAACCCCTGGCACTACAGCCCGTGAAGGGCCTAGGCCTACCAAGCGACCGCTGCCCAGCCATTTGGCCTGCAGATATTTGGGTGACGCGTGATCAGCGCATCGGGTCCCCTCGGTCGTTAATCTTGGTTTTCGTGATAGGGGTGCTGCCTCACTGTCAGACAGCTACTCAATTGTCCTCACGAGGCTGAGTGCACCCCGTTCCAGCCCTCGCGTCAGTTTCTAAAATCCATGACGGAGCCGGGAATCGAACCCGGGGCCTCCGGGTGAGAGCTAGGCGTGTTACCCCAACACCACGGGGCCGGTGGCGTTTTCCTAATCCTGAAATAAATACACTTTGATGAACAGTTTCGATCGTCAAGCGATCATCAGATCCTTTGCACTTAGGCTGTTAAATCAGTGTCTACAAGTAGGCTATGTGGGTGATGAGAATCTGTTGATGATCGCTTGATGATAGAAACTGGTCATTCAAATGTATTTATTAATGTCATGCAATTTCTTTTCAGGATTAGGGAAACACTCAACTGAAAAGCTATTTTCATTGAATCCTAATTATTTGTCTCTAGTTCTTTCTATATATAGCCTATATATTTCCACAAGGACATCCGCCCGACATTCCGGGAGACCATAAAGATCCAGAATAATATACAGTGTAGGTACATTGTTGGCTCTACAGAACATAATATACATTACGATACACCAGGGACAGGCAACCTGACAGCCTTGGCGATCTACTACAGCGTTCTCATATTTTGAAATGATTTATCGTTCTACCCTTACAAAGATCATAATTGCCAAGCCATTTTTTCATTTTTTTTTTTTTTTTTAGAAAACTGAACATGATTTCATAATCGCGTGTGGCGTCCGGAGAAACCAGGTGCACTTGTTTCGAGTTGACGCTCGTTGTTGACCTGCACGTCGTGAAGTGGATAAAATTAATGATGAAGGCGTCACGAACAGAAAGTCCCCGAGCCAGGGGTGTTAACCAGCTGAAGTTAAAATCTCACAAGCCAGCCGAGAATCCAACCCGAGGCCCTTTGAACCAAAGGCTAGATTCCTATCCACATCACCACGAAACAGAACATCATGACACTAAGAAACATTCACGGTGCCAGTAACGGAATTAATAATAAGCATTTATTAATATTTATGGTACAACCACTTTTACACTTACACGATGTGAAATTTGGCGAATAGAAGGTTGAGATGCAACATATAATTCTTCATTGTCACAATTTGGTGCAGTCGATTCAAATGGAATCCATAAAAAATGTTATTTATTTTTGTTTCATTAAATAATGTTGGCGATCTTTCAAATATATCCTGGCGATCTACCGGTAGATAGCGATCGACATGTTGCCGGATACACCATATAAATGGTTATGTAGCATGTTGATTGAAGCTCTCAGTATGCCGAAGCAAACCTTCTCAAGATCATCCTCGATGATGCCAAGCTTCTTGAGGATATCCACGACGAACTTGTAAGATGTTCCCCGAGCTCCGAATAGAAGGCCATTCACTTTCCATGCATTTTTAGGTAAGTTATACTGTATCTCTCACTCAAGTGAGGTATGATGGTCGGTAAATAGCCTCTTTCTCCTCGTTGACCCGTACGGCTTGCGGAATGTCCACTTCCATTCGTACCGTGGGGTCCAGGACCAAACCCCTTCCGTTGTTCCTGTCAATGGCAACGATATCTGCTCTACGGTGACTGCCATTTTCCGAAATGCAATGCACTTCCTCATAAACTTCCCATTTCAATTTCCTCAGGAAAGTGGCAATTAATAATCGAACTCTGTGACGGCGGGAATTTCGTAATAGCTCCCCTTTAGAACATTGACCCAGTTTTGAGGCCAATTTAATGTTGCCTTATTAATACTAATTAATTGTTAGCTTTCTGTACGGGCCATGCAGCAGTGGAGGGCACCCTTTGTGACATTGTCACTAGAAGAGACGGAGTTGTGAGTTCCATGCCTGGCTACTTTTACTCCCAGGAATCACCCTGGTACTCATTTCTGTTAGTTAGTTAAGGAAGCTTGTAGTTTTATGTGACCAATAATCTCGAGATTATGAGCCAAGGGACCTCTATTTTTACTTGGAATCCGAACCACAGGACTTCATTTCACTTCGAAAATCTCACATGTATTGACTGCGAATCGAAGCCGGTCGTCCTTGGTGAGATGCAAGCAGCTTGACCACAGGACCATCACGCCCCTAGTTAGTTAGTTAGTTAGTTAGTTAGTTAGTTAGTTAGTTAGTTTCGAAGGACTATTTGCGTTTCTGAAAGTAGTAAATTTGTTTCTGAAATCTACTATCTGGGTGGGAAATGAACCCAGTCCCTTTCAGTTAGAAGTTGAGCAGAATAACGTTATAATGCTCTGTTTGGAGTGAGCACCGCGTGCAATTTTAGGCACGTTTAAATCAAAGTATGGTATTATAAATCGTTGTATTGCTTCATGACGACCTGCGGGGAAGGAGTGCGTCATACATCGCTCCACCAGTCAAGCCTAACCTTTGTTCCTTGTTATCCAGACGGATGCGTGTTGTGTGCTAAGGCCGGTTCCTTGAATGGATTGCTGCTGACGGTTTTCCATTTTGCTCACCAGCCCTATCTTAGCATTCTCCTGGGAGTGTGTGAGGGAAAACTCTTGGAAAACCATACTCAGTATAAACTGTATGAAAGTAACAGGTCCACTCATGTACGCTTCTTACCTCACAGCAATTTGCATATAGCCTATACGCTCTCAGTGAATGAATAAATAATAATAATATCGTATGGCGTCGGTGGCCGAATGTAAGCTTTGTCGAATTCTATCGCTCCTTGGAGCGCTATGAAAGTCAAGGAGGTTAGCTATCTAAGCTCCTTGGCACTTTCTAGTAGAAAAAGGAGGAACTTTTTGTGTTGGCGGAAAATCCCGAGATTAATTTTGCCATTATGAACACGGCCTACTGAATTCAAATGGGTTCTTTAACATGTTAAAATTGTGTGACATGCGTACCGTGATTTTTGTCGCCTTTCGCAAATCCCTTACTACGGCCAGGAGCGAACCAGCAAGCTTGGGATTGGTAGTCCGACAAGATAACCACTCACCCATCATGGCAAGCAATGAATAAATAAACAGCTGGCTGCGTGGTTCAGCGGTAACGTCCTCATCTTATGTGACCAAGGTTGAAGGATCGAATCCTGGCGCAGTCAGTTGGCATTTGAGGGTGCGCAAATGAGAGGGAGACATGACAAGAGATTTACTGGCACGTTAAAGATCCTCTTCGGGGCAAAATTCTGATACCCCGGCGTCGCTAAAAGCCGCAGTAGTTAAAAGGGACGTAAAACCAATAATAATAATACAGTAGTAGTATAATTTATGATATTTATTGATTTTTGAATATAAAACACTATTTACACACACCAGGTCTTCAAATAAAATCATTAAAAATCGCGTTTAAGTCTTTTCAAAAATCAATTAAACTTTACGAGCGTTTTAACAATACTTTATTTATATTTGCTTTATTTATGCCGTATTTAGTACAGTAAGTTAGAGCATTATGCAGTGCAAATTTACTGACACCTCACTCCATCGTAAAGCAATTACTCCTCTGGTAGCGAGATCTCTCGTTTCATTCTTTCGTGTGGGTGTGTTTTTTGTTGTATATTTTTACTAGAAAATGGGAAAGCATTTGATTGAATCAAATATTTCTTCAAGTTATTATGTTGTGGAATCTTGTAAACGAGCCTGCCTTGGTCAGTTAAATAATATTGGAAAAAGAAATATTTTTGGTCACACCCGTAACGCCATTAATTATACTTGTGGCTGTAATGTAGCTTCTTCGCAGGTTGATAGGCCACAATGGCCACCTGTTGTCGGACGAGTGCGGCGTGATTCCCAAGAGACCTCGGCTCACCGGCCCGTAGCTCTCAGGAGGGTTTGGCCGCTGTAGACCGCGTTATCTCCCCGAGGACGTAAACAAGTAGCATCATTCATATCACTCTCAGAAACACTGTTCACAGTAGGCTTTGGGCGTGTTGTGCACCACAGTATCCTTGCCAAATAAACACATTCACATATATCTTTTAGAAACACTATTCATAGGAGGCTTTGGGCGTGTTGTGCACCACAGTATGCTTGCCAAATAACAACATTCACATATCGCTTTTAGAAACACTGTTCATAGGAGGCTTTGAGCGCGTTGTGCACCACAGTATCCTTGCCAAATAAACACATTCACATATCTCTTTTAGAAACACTGTTCATAGGAGGATTTGGGCGTGTTGTTGACCACAGTATGCTTGCCAAATAACAACATTCACATATCGCTTTTAGAAACACTGTTCATAGGAGGCTTTGGGCGTGTTGTGCACCACAGTATCCTTGCCAAATAACAACATTCACATATCGCTTTTAGAAACACTGTTCATAGGAGGCTTTGGGCGCGTTGTGCACCACAGTATCCTTGCCAAATAACAACATTCACATATTTCTTTTAGAAACTCTGTTCATAGGAGGCTTTGGGCGCGTTGAGCACCACAGTATGCTTGCCAAATAACAACATTCACATATCGCTTTTAGAAACACTGTTCATAGGAGGCTTTGGGCGCGTTGTGCACCACAGTATCCTTGCCAAATAACAACATTCACATATCTCTTTTAGAAACACTGTTCATAGGAGGATTTGGGCGTGTTGTGCAACATAGTATCCTTGCCAAATAACAACATTCACATATCGCTTTTATAAATAGTCTACTGTTCATAGGAGGCTTTGGGCGCGTTGTGCACCATAGTATCCTTGCCAAATAACATCATTCACACATCGCTTTTAGAAACACTGTTCATAGGAGGCTTTGAGTATGTTGTGCACCACAGTATCCTTGCCAAATAACAACATTCACATATCTCTTTTAGAAACACTGTTCATAGGAGGCTTTGGGCGTGTTGTGCACCACAGTATCCTTGCCAAATAAACACATTCACATATCTCTTTTAGAAACACTGTTCATAGGATGCTTTGAGTATGTTGTGGACCACGGCATCCTTGCCAAATAACAACATTCACATATCTCTTTTAGAAACACTGTTCATAGGAGGCTTTGAGTATGTTGTGCACCATAGTATCCTTGCCAAATAAACACATTCACATATCTCTTTTAGAAACACTGTTCATAGGATGCTTTGAGTATGGTGTGGACCACGGCATCCTTGCCAAATAACCACATTCACATGTCTCTTTTAGAAACACTCTTCATAGTAGGCTTTGGGCGCGTTGTGCACCAAAGCATCCTTGCCAAATAACAACAATCATTTATCGCTTTTAGAAACACTGTTCATAGGAGGCTTTGGACGCGTTGTAGACCACGGCATTCTTACCAAGTAGCATCATTGAGATTACAGTAATTCTCAGCCTCAGGCCATTCGATAGAGCTCCGGTTTTACTGCTAGAAAGCAGTGCAACTAGGAGAGTAGATCACCTCTAAATGGTTCCAACTGAAAATATTTACATTTCGGTTGCTGAGGAGAGAGGATTCATCTTCTTCTTTGCCATACCCATTCAAAGTGTGCGTTTCAACCTGTTGGTTGGTCTGATGGTTTCCACCTTCTTATCTTATCAAATTCTCTCCATGAATGCACTGTGTTGTCAGACCACTTCCTACTAGTTGATTGTTCTAAAAAGCTTCTCCTTGAATTTGTCAACAGACAGACATTCTTTGACCTAGGAGGAAGCTGTTCTTGATCCAATACAGTGCTGCAACTGTAGAACTACAACGTTAAACATAAAGGATTTCTGTAGCTTAAAGGGTCTCCCGCCCTGCCAAGGTCAAAGAATGCCTGTCTGTTGACTTTCTTCTGCGGTTCTATTTTGGGCTATAAAACTGGTGAAAGACTATCTTTGAATGGAAACTCATTCTTGTGGTCTATTGCAATTATTAATATTTTACAGGTATCTGCGTTTCTTCATAACCAAAATTGTGGAGGTAATTCTCATAGTCCAGGTCGCTGTAAATATGAAAAAATACACAATTTATTTCACACTAATCTCAAAAAAACAGAAATTGTAGCTTCAAAACTAACAGTGATGTTTTCATAATAATTTCACAAAATGTTCCTCGGAACACGTTCTATGTCTCTGTAAATATTCGTGTGCCTGAGACCAAAAGTAGGCTATAGGGACAGGAATAAGGATCATATTATTTGCAGGTGTTTGTAAACTTTTGGTAGGACCTGTATCTGCAGATACAGTAGGCGTGAGTTCGAACCCCACCGTTGGCCATTCTTGAAGTGGTTTTCCGAGGTTTCCCATCTTCAACACCAGGAAAAAGCCGGGACGCTACCTTATAATTGGCCACGGCTGCTTCCTTCCATCACCTTGCCCAGATTCATTCATCTTCATTAATTTCATCTCTCATTAACTCCTCTCATGAGGATGGCGTCAGGAAGTATATCCGGCCGTAATAACCACCACCACATAGTCATTCATCGCATGTCATCCCCAACCCTGTTGAAAACGGGAATAAATAGGGGTAGCCATGTATTAGTTTTAATATTATTATTATTATTATTCCTCATGGCGAATTGGCTAGCGTGCTCGGCTTTGGCCCATAGGGTCCCGTGTTCGAATCCCGGCTGGGCCATCCAGGATTTTCATCTCCTGGAGTTGACTGCCCTGGCCCTGGGACTAAGTGTTTGTGGCGTCATCATCATTCGGACGCGCAGGTCGCCCACGGGCGCTCACTTGAAAGACCTGCACTCGGCCTCACCGGAGGTCACACGATAAATGAAAACAAGTAGTTCCGTGAAGAACTATACAGCCTATTTTCCTGCTCATGTTAATTGCCTCTATCAACATACAAAATTTCAGTTTAATTGCTGTAACAGATTCGTAGATATTGAGAACCGTCTAAATATTTCAGATGGTCGCCAGGTTGGATTTTTATTTTTGTACTATTACATTAAGATTATTGTGTACGTGTAGTATTCAAACTTCAATCGCATGATTAGAACACAAGAAGTAAAAACGAGATTTTAAAATTACGCACAGCAGCCATCTTGTGATTATGCAAACAATTGAAATAAATTAGATGCCAGTGGATCAACATTTGTATAAGCATGTAACGTGCAACGTTTCACGGCACTCAGATAGTTAATTCGCGAGAAACGTCCATTTAAATATTTATACTTCGCGTCGCCGCCATGTTGGATTTGTGCTCACCAGGTTACTCAAAGTCCTATAGGTGAACATATGTTCATAGTCTCTATGAACATTAAGAAAATCTGTTTGGTTGCTGTAAAAGATTCATAGATATTGAGAACCGTCTAAATATTTCGAAAGCTCGCCATTTAGGATTGTTATATGTATAGGCCATAGAGTTATGTACCATTCAAGGACAATTATAGCTTAGGTTCATTATTCAAACTTTCACTTCGATCGCATGATTACGACACAAGAAATAAAACATAATTTTAAAATTTAGCACAGCCGCCATCTTGAGGTTATGTAAACAATTGATTTAAATTAGATGGCAGTGCATTACAATCTGCAAAATCATTTACTGTACCACATTTCACTGCGCTCAAAGAGTTAAATCACGAGAAAAGTCTATTAAAATATTTCAAATTCGCTTGGTCGCCATGTTCCTTTTGGTACTTTACAGGTTTATGAAATATACATAGGTAAACTTGTATCAGTACCCTTTATCACCGTACAAAATTGCAGGGTGATATCTGTAATAGTTTCGGAGATATAGAATGTCAGTGAAATATTTCGCACAGCCGCCATTTTGAGGTTATATAAACAATTGAACTAAATTAGACTCCAGTGCTTTACAATGTGCATAAACAATTGCTGTACCCAGTTTCATTACGTTTGGGTAGTTAAATCGCGAGAAAAGTCTATTTAAATGTCTCAAATTCGCTTGGCCGCCATGTTGGTTATGTAGTCACCAGGTTTTTGAAAGTCTCATAGGTGAACTTCTAGTAATGCCCTTTATCACCGTACACAATTTCAGGGCGATATCGGTAATAGTTTCGGAGATATTGAATGCTAGTGAAATATTTCGCACAGCCGCCATGTTGGATTGGTGAGACATAACAAAATTTGAAGGGCACGGTCGAGGTCGCCGGGAATAGCGCCATGAACTTACCGAGTTTCATTGAAATCGCTCCAGCCGTTTAGATTTTATTAGGGGACACACACACACCTCACTCACACACACACACACACACACGCACGCACACACACACACGGACAAAAGGTGATCTCATAAGCCTATTTTATCAAAATTGAAAATAGGCTAAAAAGAAAAATATTATTATTATTATTATTATTAATATTATTATGTGAATAACTGGATATAACGTGGTAAACAATGTTCATTTATGAAATAGCTCTTCAAACCTAAGGCACAGGACTGTGGATCTAATAGGCTCCGTAGACAAAACACTGATTAACTCATACACCAGCCATGTTACTGTATTTCCCTGTTTTGCACAGACCATCTCACAATGACAGGATATTACGCAGAGAAATGATACAATATTGTTCAATAACAGATCATGATACATGAGAATGCTATTTCCCTGTGCGTCATGCGAATGTGAGTCAGCCGTGCTCTGTTTTCCATTCCAGTGACTAAAGATAATGTCTGAATCGAACCAACTATCATTTCTTAAAGCAACAGAATACAGGAATGCTGTTTAACTCGTAACCTGTTAAAATGTTACGAACGAGAACCAAAATAACCCAGATCCTATTGCACACGCACCCAAGTACACGTGGATGATAGCCATGTAGTCCAAAACTCTAAATGAAGTAGTTTAATAATGATGATGATGATGATCATCATCATCATCATCATGTCTTCGCTCCATCAAGCCGGGTGCGGTAGTGCAAACGCCTCTTCCAATTTGTTTTATACATCCATAGCTGTTCTTAGGATATACAGGGTGTCAGGGAATGTTCTCCGCAGTGCCTAGACACTGCTACGTTACGTGAGAGCCGGAGTTAAGTTGGCAGCACGGTTGCTGCTGACTGCGCGGCTGTCGCCTCTTGTATCAAAACAAAACAAACAGTCCACTCTGAGATTCCTGCTTCTTGAGCTAATTTGCATATTGATTTACTTGGACTTCGCAGCATTATATCGGAAATTTCATCAAGTTTTTCGTCTGTTAACAGTGTAGGCCTGCCTGTTCCTGATACATCGTGAACTGAGCCGGTCACACGAAACTTACTTATCAAATCCCGAACGGTATCCCGGTTTGGACACTTTGAATTAGGAAACCGCGCCGGAAATTTTAGTTTTACATTTTCTGTAAACCGATCGCCTTCACGATAAACGTATTCCACCAAAAACGCTCTCCCTTCAATAGTAAACATTACCGACTGTTGCACTATTCCAATAATCTAAACGCTCCCTTACTGCATTCACACTGACGCTTTCCACAGCACAGCACAGCTCACACGTGTGTCCTGATATCCTGTCGACCTTGGAGAAGACAAGCTAGTACCTGGCTGTCGGCGAGTGAGCGAAAGGTCTGCCAACTTAACTCCGGCTCTCACCTAACGTAGCAGTGCCTAGGCACTGCGGAGAACATTCCCTGACGCACTTTACAAAGTTATGCCAGTTTACACCTCTCTTCTCTGCATCCTTTGAAAATTGTTTCACCCATAAGTCTTGAGGTCGTCCTCGGGGTCTTTTGCCAGGAAGTTGCTCTAGGAGTTATTTCAGGAATCGTTCATTTCATATGGCCATACTAGCGTAGTCTGTAGAATTCCATTAATTCCAAAAGGCTTCTTTCCAATCCAAGCTCTTCTCGGATATTAACATTCCTTAGTTTATCCTTCCTTGTCTTTTGTAATCAGGAACGGGGGAACTTTATTTCAGCAGCCTGTAGACAGCTGTTTGCTGGTACTGTCTGTGTTGCTGCTTCAAGTCAGTATGTTAGAACAATAATAATAATAATAATAATAATAATAATAATAATAATAATAATAATAATAATAATAATATCGTATGGCCTCGGGTGCCGGATGCAAGCTTTGTAATTTGACACCCAGAGGGTAGCTTGCATGTCGAATTTCGTTGTTCCTTGAACAATATCTAAGCTCCTTGAACACTATAGCGCTTTCTAGTAGAGAAATGAGGAACTTTGTGTTGGCGGAAACTCCCGAGATTAATTTTTCCATTATGAACACGGCCTAGTGAATTCAAATGGGTTATTTGACTGCCAACAACGTATGACATGCGTGTCGTATTTTTGCCGACTTTCAAAAATCACTTACCACAGCCAGGAGCAAACCTGCAATCTTGGGGTTAGTAGACCGAAGAAGAAGGATTCAGAACCAGAATTGCAGGCGTGAAGGATCCCCTCAAAGAAAGCCTCACGCTTTCAGCCGAAGAATGATTGAGAAGGAGCCAGAGGGTGAAAGAACTTTGGCAGGAAGCTAAACTAGAAGGAAGAAACACCCTAAAGAAGAAAACCTGAACGGTTGTTGTGTATTTGTAGTTCATAGGTGACTGTATCAAATAATAGTAATAATAATAAAATAATAATAATCTTAAAATAAGGCACTACAGTACAGTACGGCGGTAAAACCAGAATGCCTATATGCGAGTGAATGCTTAGTAAGTCGAATTATAAATTAGACAAACTTGAAGTACCAGAAAGGAGAATTATAAGAACAATCTTAGGCCAAGTGAAAACAAATGAAGTATGGAAATTAAGATCTAATGATGAAATATACAGGACTATAGAAAGCATCACGGAAACGATAAGAAGAAGGAGATTGATATTTTTTGGACATATTTACAGAATGGATGATTCCAGGTTAACAAAAAGGATATTGAAGTACCTTTGGGAAAAAAAGTTCAACGACTAGCTGGATTCAAGAGATAAAGAATGATTTAGGAAGAAATAATATAAGAGAAGAAGCCAGACACTGTGGACAGAGAGAATTTTTGAAGGAAGGTGTTAAGTGTGGAAGAATTCCAGGGAAGAGTGGAAAGGAAACCAGGGGCGAAGTGGTCTGAGAACAGAAGGAAAGAGCATAGTCTAAGAATGAAGAAATATTGGGAAGAACGGAGGAGAAAACAACAAAGAGTGAAGAATTGAAATTTGTGCGTGGTATTATGACCAGAATGTCTCAAGCAGCTAAAATAAACCAACAACAATAATCACATCATACGAAATCCAAGTTTTCTAGGCACATGTCTGCTGTAAGCAGGCCACTTGTTGTACCTGTCAGTAAAATAAGAAGAATTAGGGGTAACTATTGCGATGAAATAATGATCTTTTGAATTGAGAGCGAAGTTTCTAATTATAACCCCGAGTTCTGTAAATACCATTAATCACTCAGTGTGCCTGATTTATTGCGAGTGCTACCACCCTAGTCAGAAGAGATGTAACTCGCTTAGCCTGTTTGAGTCAGTAGGTTGTGTGCCGGGTCAAACTTCTTTATTTCTTGCTTCATAAATATTATTATTATTATTATTATTATTATTATTATTAATAATAATAATAATTGTTGTTGATTCTTGCGATATCGTGGTCATGTAACCCCGTGTACTTGGGTGTGTGTCAGTGGCGTGCCGACGGGTGGGGGTAGGGTTTAACCCTCCGAGAGGCAGTTTTTTACTTGAATCTTTATATTGCGACATCTGTCATCTGTTCTACACTACCGTTAATGAGGCATCTTAACTCCTGTATATAATTTTACAAGTGACCACGTTCGTCACTTGGAAAATGCCCAACACTCGACTCGCAGCGAGACTCCTCCTTCAGCGTTCGAGCTAGCCTAGGATCAGTTTTGCTATTGAAGTGTGCGATCGGTAATTCTTTCACATCGCTTGAGGCTGCTTTATTAACTGTGTGTCCGTTTCGTTAAAGATAATTTGGCACATGAGAAGTTTCTTCAATTTATTCCTATCAATAATGCATATAAAGCCATCGGGATGGGCAGATTTTGAGATCCAGTAAGAACATGGAGAGCAGAACATTATTTTGCTCGCACATAATACAGTATACATATTATAAGCAGTCACATATGGACATGCATCATTATTTTCAGTTTTAATATTTAGTCACTGTTTTCCATATTTTTGTTGAATGCTTTATTTTCATTTTCGATGTGTAATATCTTTCCACGCGGTTGCTATATATTTTTTGTGGGGTTGATTTTGGAAAATGGACGGAAACAATGAGCGCACGTGGTGGCGGAGATTGGTACAACGACGTACTGTCGGCCATGTGACTATGTGGTATGTATATCGCATATGGTTTACTTCAAGGTTTGGAGGCCCCATTAAAAATATTCCTTCAATAAATCATCTTCAAATTGTCGTTCCTTGGTGTGAAAAGATTCATTATATCATATTTGCTGAAAACAATTAGAATTTATTAAATCTTCATACTTTTGCTGTATTCTTATTTAATGTAAGTATTCGAGGTACTGTCGGCCAAAATACAGCACTATGTGGAATGTATATCGCATATGGTTTACTTCAAGGTTTGGAGGCCCCATTAAAGATATTCCTTCAATAAATTATCTTCATGTTGTCGTTCTTTGGTGTGAAAATATTCATTACATCATATTTGCTGAAAGTTTTACAAGTAGTTATTTCAATGACCAACAGAGTTCACTGTTAACAAGGGATTTGCGCTCCCGGCAGGCACATAGTAGGATATCATGTCACATGTTACACATCATATGCGACTGATGTAAGGCTCGCAATCCTTTTATTGTGTTGAAAAACCAATGAGGCCTAAAATAGTTTTCTTGGAATGAGAATGTTTATTTATTGTCTTTTATGAATATTAATCGAAATATAATATTAATAATAATAAATACTTTATAGCGCACAATGTGCATGAACGTGGTTCTTACGAACCATCATTAACAAAATTTTGTCATTGCCACTGTAAAAGCCTCTTTCCGAGGGGTGTCCATATATTTCTAATTTTCACAGAATTTCGTCAGAGACACCTCTCTGCATTTGCACGTCCTCACGTGGTATCTGTCGCAAGGACCCTTACAAAGCTTGCACACGCATAGTTCGTCTGGTTGGTGATAGACGTCTCTCATGCAGATCCGGTGGTGGAAACCATGGACCGCAAAGCGCGTCAAGATATGTCTCAGCTCGTAGGATCCTTGCATCCAGTCCTGTGTAGTCATAGCGTCCGTCGTATAAAATTCATGCCAAATGTCATTTCTCTTTGCTGTCATGAGACATAAATACTCCCCAAATCCCGGTGTGTGCGGCAGGAGCATCTGTAATCTGACTTCTTCCATAAAGGGTAGTTCCCCTGTCATGACATACACAAGCCGCGAGGGCGTATGATGACGATGACTGTCGTTTTAAGGGGCGGAACAGCCAGGGCATCTGCCCGTTTTGATAATGTAGGCTACACAATTACCCTACTATATTAATGAAACTCCCACCAGAAGGAAATCCTGAGTAAGCCACTGGTGTGTGTGGAGCCTGATTGTAATGGCTGTATTAGTGTGTAAATCGGGTGAGAATCGGGAAGGATACGGCCATGGCCTTAACCATGCCATTTGCCTCGGCTAGAAGTGGGAAACTACGGAAAACCATTTCCAAGATGGCTGAGTATGGAGTCGAACACTCCTCTTCTTAGTTTTGCCTCACGAGGATAAGTTAACTTCGTTCCAGCCCTCAGACCAGAATTAAATTTCTTGGCACAGCCGGGAATCAAACTCGGACCTCCGGGGCGATAGCCAAGCATGCTAGAATAGCATCATGACCACGTATCCTTTAAGGTCCAATTAAGCTGAATAATACTGGCATTGTGGGAAATAAATAATATGTTGTTGTTGATTCATTTAGGCACTTTGCGACATCGTGGTTATGTGGCCCCGTGTACTTGAGCGTGTGTGGGATTTGTCTATAACGTGTGTTAGTGTAATAATAATACCGTATGGCCTCGGGTGCTGGGTGCAAGCTTTGTTATTTGCGCCCAGAGAGCAGCTTCCATGTCGAATTTTGTTGTTCCATGGAGCGCTATGACACTCCTTGACACTATAGCGCTTTCTAGTAGAGAAATTAGGAACTTTTGTGTTGGAGGAAAATCCCGAGATTAATTTTGCCATTATGAACACGGCCTACTGAATTCAAATGGGTTCTAAAACAACGTATGACATGCGTGTCGTGATTTTTGTCACCTTTCAAAAATCATTTACCATGGTCAGGAGCGAACCTGCAAGCTTCGGGTTGGTAGTCTGACACGATAACCACTCACCCCCGTGGCAAGCTGTGTGTTATTGTGAGGGCTGTATTAGTGTGTGTATTTGTAATTCAGATGAGGATTGGGAAGGAGGCGGCCGTGGCCTTAATTTAGGACCCATCCCGGCATTCGCCTGGAGTAGAAGTAGGAAACAAAAGGAAACCACTTCCAGGATGGCTGAGGTGGGAAAATCGAACCCGGATCTCCATGGCGACAGTCAAACATGCTAGCCGCTACACCACGAGGTGGTCTGAGAAAATAGTCATGACCACGTAGGTTTATACTTCAAGGTTCGATTAAGCTGAGGAATACAGGCATTGCATTGTGGGAATAATAAAGTGGAACGTGTTGACTGTCTGTGAAGTAACCGGTCCTTGCAGACTTAGATCCGCAATGTTTCTGCATTAAACCTTCCTGTTGTAACGAGAAACACCTAACTTGCGTGCATTAGTGAATATTAACATAAATCACCCGAGTAAAGTGGTTTGCTGCGACACTTGTCGTGGCAACAGCTGCCCATTACGACAAGAATTATGATACATATTTTCACGGTTGATAACGAGGCTGTTATAAAGCGCAGAACTAATTGGTAATTTGAAGCATTCTCAGGACAAGTGTTAGGTTGAGTCACACTCTACTGTGCTCTGTGGCACCAGTAGCACATTCAGTGTTGCCTTTTGCTTTTTAGTCCGTCAACACAAGTGTGTGGGAAGTAACAATTATTTTATCACCCTGCTACCTGAAAGAATTATTACATGAATTATTTATACTCTTATCAGAACTATTATTATTATTATTGTTTATATTTATCAAAATCTAATAATTTTAGCCCAATTTTAATTTATTATTTTAATTTGTATTATCATTTTAATTTGTATAGTTTCTTTAAAATTTTATTTTCATAGTATTACAGTATTAAAAATTGTATTTTTTTATATTTTTATAATTTTATTTTTTATAGAATATGTATAATTTTAAATATTATATTAATTTTATAATCTTAATTATATATTGTACTAGCAGGTACCCCCGGCTTCGCTCGCGATCAAGACAATGGGGACGATGCATTATTGCTGATAATTGGTTTATTCTATTACAGCAATCGCGGCTACAGGTGGGTCCTTTCTAATTCTGAAAATTCTGATATATACAGTATATTGATATGAGCAGCAAAGTGGGAATTTTATAGAGTTGTGAAAGTCTGCAGAGTACGATGTTACAATATGTGAACACATTTTAAATTTACGTTTTTGGTTTTGCCATCTTCTCCTGAGATATAACGATTTTGTTGTCCGGATACTCGCGAGCACGCCACATACAGTTGCCCATGGGAAAAAATGGTTTTGTCCAAATGTACACCTGCTGCTGTTAAGTGGGAGTCATTGCGCTTTGTTAACAGAAATTGCGGATATTGTTTGAAGAGGGAACTGCACTCTTGCACACTGGAATGGCAATTCTATCGGAATATGGCGAATTAAAAGTATTGTTCCTTAAGCTATTCTGTGTGTAATTTTGCCACACTTATTGATGATTTGAACGTCAATATGTCGCTATTAATAGACCTATAGTAAAATATCTCTCACCTTGGCCGCTGATGTACATTATGCAGTTTCTTCCAGTGTTGCATAAAAGGGATTGACATTCTCCAACAACCCTTTTGCCTCACATGCCTCTCTAAGTAATTAAAATTCCTGATTGTTGCTGTTGTTTGAGTCTTCAGTTTTTTGACTGGTTTGATGCAGCCCTCCATGCCTCCCTCTACTGAGCTAATCGTTTCATTTCTACATAGCTACCACACCCTACAGTACATCCGAGGCATTCTGTTTAACCCTGGTCTACGCCTACAGTTCTTGTCCACGACCCTCCCATCCATAACTAAGCTTGCTATTCCTGGGTGTCTTAATATGTGTCCTACCAACCTATCTCTTGTCTTCATTAGCAGTCGCCAGAAAAAACTCTCCTCTCCCACTCGTCTTAATACCTCTTGATTTGTTACCCTATCTTCCCATCTGATCTTCATCATTCTCCTGTAACACCACATTTCAAACGCTTCAATTCTCCTCTTTTCTGCTGCACCAATAGTCCAAGTTTCACTTCCTTATAATGTCACGCTCCGGACAAAAGCTTTCAAAAATGACTTCCTAATACCTAAATGTATATTCGGTGTCAACAGATTCCTTTTCTGTAGAAATGCTTTCCTTGCCTGAGCCAACCTGCTTTTTATATCCTCTTTGCTTCGTCCATCACTGGATATTTTGCTTCCTCAGTATCAGAAGTCTCCCACTTCCGGTAGCGTTTCACCTGGGAATTTGATATACATAGAGGTTTCTGATTTATTTCGGCTGCATTCCAATAATTTTTTTACATTTATTGATTTTCATCATGAATTCCTTCCTCAAGACGGAGTCCATACCATTCAAAAAAAAAATCCTCTCGGCACGCCGGAAGGCGGAGGTAGATTTCACCGGGCAAACTAGGGGATAGGCTATAATAGGCAAAATATGCAGGTTTTCGTAGGAGGATGAGACCTCATTTATTGCGAGAAAGTATTTTACAATTGGAGGTTAGTTAACATTTTGTCGTCTTTCTATGCATATTTTTAACATTTTACTGTCTTATGGGGATGGTAACCTTCTTGTCATTTGGGGTTCATTTTTATACTTGTGATCACACTGTCCTTATGCAAGGTTTGGAACTAATGTGTAACTATCTAACAGTCTGTTACTTCTTCACGCAAAATTTTATCTCCCGTAGAGATGTTGGTTAGTTCCTCAGTTTAGGGACTGCGACAAGGTGGTCATGTAATCCCGTGTACATTGGGTGTGTGTAGAATCTGTCTGATAAACGGTGTTATTTGTGATGACTGTATTAGTCTGTAATTCAGGTAAGGTCTGCAGACGGTCAATGTTAAGTAGTAGTACCTAATTTTGTACCAAATACTAACGTCAACGACACCTAGCTGTGAACTTGGCTGCTAGATGCCACCGCAACCAGCAACTTGCAACGAACGTTGTAACTTTCCCTCCGAAGGAAAGCATGCTGACGGATTTTTAGCGCTCTTAGAAAATCCGGCGACTTTGGCCGGCTTTGAACCAGCGACCTTAGGCATAGAAGTTCAGCATGCTACCAGTTAGCCGCTTCCCTAATAGTCAGATGGAACAAGAAGTTCCGTGACGAACTAAAGAGCCTACTTTTCTTAAAATTAAGATTCATGCCATAGATTAATCTACAGTATATGAAACTATCTAGAATAATGACGACATTAAGTGGGTAATATCGAAATGTCTTAATTAGTTCGAAATAAGGTATACTAGGCATAATGTAGCCTAATAGAGCAATACAATTGGCAGCTCTGGTGACTGAATATATTCTCACTTCCCTCTCCTAAGGTACAGAATACAAAATGTGGTTGAAGTTCAAAGGACGTTACATGGATTTAGACATTGGATCTATTAGTACACGTAAAAGCATGTTGGAAACAATGTCATGCGAGTGCTGGTCAGAAATAATCTGAAATATTATATCTTTTTGTACCAATTTTGGATGAAATCCATTTGTTGGTATAGAAGTTACATGTATTTAAAAATTGGTCCTATCAGCAGGCTTAGAATCACGTTGGTAGAACTGACGTATATAAGTTACTCCAAATTAATGTAAAATGTCAGGTAATTTACGTGTGCATAGTTTAAACCTGTCGGCTTGCACACTTTCAGATATATTGGTATTTAGATAAAATAATAGAGATAACATTTATTGACAGTTGGCAGCCCTGGTGGCTCTTAAGAATACACTCAGTCATACCTGTTTATGTACACATATTACATACAAAATTTGGTTGAAATCCAATTGATAGTGTAGAAGTTATATGCATTTAAATATTGGACTTATCAGAAGGCATAAAAATATCTCGGCAACGCTGTCATGTATGGCCACCTGGAAATTAAACTGAAATAGTATTATCTACATGTGTGCCAATTTTATAATAGCTCCCATGTATACCTTCCAAGATATCCAACATGAAGCTCAAATTTCTAGTGCGTTTTTTTTTAGCAATTGGTAGCACTGGCATCTTTTTCAAATATGGGCCTGAGATATTCCGGTATACAACTTTACTCATACTAAATTTGGTTTCGATTGCTGCAGACGTTTAGCAGTTGATAGGGGGGGACACACACACACACACACACAGCCAGACAGTCAGAAGGACTGACAGACAGACAGAAGGACAGACACATTTTCCCGGATCGATCTCATAAGTCTACTTTTTCCTCATTTTTGAAAAGTGTGAAAAGTAGGCTAAAAATGAATGTGAACTCGTCAATGGCGTTGTCTTGGCAACCTCTGATAGATCATCCCTTATCAATTTAAAAGCGTTGTTATGGTAACCTCTGATGGCACTTGGCATTTTTTAAAATTCCGAAATCATTTTTCTCATCCCTTGGCGTAATGGTGGGTCATATCAAAAATTCTTTCAGACAAAAGTTTTAGGTAATTATTAGGGGAATATTTTCCATTTTGTACGGTTTTGATATTGTGCCTATTGAGAGAGATATGATTAATGTTTCCCGAAAAACCCACTTTTTTCCACCCCTTTGGTCAATGGTTGGTGCTATCAAAAACGTTATTTGACATAAATTTTTTGCACTTATCCGACACATATTATGAACTTTTAATGGATTCGATATTTCACGTATTAAGAGAGTTATAGCGAAATTTCACTTTTTCGAAAAAAAACCATTTTCACCCCCTTCGACCGATTTTGCCCATTAACGAACTCGACCGAGATTTTATAGGTATACATATTATGTAAAAAAATCAAAGTGATTGGTACAAAATTACGGCAGTTATCGTGTCCACAAGAAACTGATATATATATATACAGTATATATATTTTCCCGGATGTATACATATATACATAAATTATATATAAACATTTGAACTGACGGTGGTTTTGGGGACTGGGGGATGTGAAACGCGAAGATATGTCGAAATTTTCCGGAAGTCGAAACATGGTACCCATTGCAATAGTTAGCTTTCTAATTTAAATCTACCTAACTCGTTCAAATCCTTTGGCGTATCGGCCAAGATGTCATCAGCAAATCTCAAAGATGAAATTATTTCTCCTTGAATTTTCGCTCCCACTTTAATTTTTACTCCAATTTCCTGATTATCGTGTTTTTAGAGATCTTTGATATGCGTTGCCCTCGCACAAGGTGTAGATGCATTGTCATATGAAAACATTCCATGTTACGAACATAGGCCGCATAACCTGTACCGAAAGTATCTGCAGATTTAGCACAAGGCCTATTCTGGACAGCATTTTCTTGAACTGACATTTGCCAACATTTTATTGTATCTTTCCATGTGGTATATCTCTGTACCTCAACATACAGAAGAGTGCTTTAAAATCATGTCTTGTGTAAATTTTGGAAAAGGTAGTGAGTGTGGTTTTTGTCGGAGTGGATACTCGCTCGTAGAAATTCTTTTCAGTAAAATAGACTGGTTCACAACTTTGTAAGTGCACATTAATGTATGTGACGGCGGGATGCCTTAAGTGTTGCGGAAACGGCAATAGGCGCTACAGAGCTTCGTTGCTACTGAAATAACGACCAGACTGATATTTGTACCTAACTATACGGGATTTATGAGCCAAGTGTTTATGAAATTGAACGTAGCTATATCGCTACCTTTATTTAGTAGCCGCTACCGTAGTGTTTAAACATTAAAGGGAGTATTAGAAGGCGCTTGCCCTAATTTTTGTACCCCTGGCACTACAGCCCATGAAGGGCCTGGGCCTATCATGCGACCGCTTCCCAGCCATTTGGCATGCAGATATTGTGGTGTTGCGTGACCAGTGCATCGTGTCCCCTCAGCCGTTAATCTTGTTCTTCGTGACCGGGGCGCTGCCTCACTATCAGACAGCTACTCAATTGTCCTCACGAAGCTGAGTGCACCCAGTTGCAGCCCTCACGTCAGTTTCTAAAATGTCTGACGGAGCCGGGAATCAAACCCGGGGCGTCCGGATGAGAGGTAGGTGCGTTACCCTGTTCTTATTGTTTATATATATATATCTTGAAAAAAGATAATAAATGGATTGGCATTGCCTCCTACAGGTCTCACGCCAGTGTCTAAAATCTCTGACGGAGCCGGGAATCAAACCCGGGGCCTCCGGATGAGAGGCAGGCGCGCTACCCTGTTCTTATTGTGTTTATATATATATATATCTTGAAAAAGATAATAAATGGATTGGCATTGCCTCCTAGAGGGATATATAGAAAATCGGATGTCATACCTTAAGGTTCAGTTGCCATGGAAACGGACTTGCCATTACTTCATCAGTTTATCAGAGCGAAGATAGTTTTCTGCCAATATCTTTGAAACTGTTGGTTTTAGGGCCTTAAAATGTAGTTTTCGGTGTCCCTACGGGACTTGCATCGAGGGGTATAAAATGAGCTTTGTCCGGTCTTTATGCGACAACTTCGATATTTTGTCCCGGTTGAGTATTTTTGGTTACTTTTCAGTTATGCTGCCCATTCCATGGTAACAATGATTTATTTCCGGATGAAAGGCAGCCTATATGATATCCCAGGGTATGAGCTGTCCCCATTTCAAATTTCATCCAAATCCGTCCAGCCGTTTTATTGTCAAGAGGTAACAAACTAACACACACACACACAGACTTTCACAATTATAATATACTAGCAGGTACCCGCGGCTTCGCTCGCGATCAAGACAATGGGGACGATGCATTATTGCTGATAATTGGTTTATTCTATTACAGCAATCGCGGCTACAGGTGGGTCGATTCTAATTCTGAAAACTCTGATACATACAGTATATTGATATGAGCAGCAAAAGTGGGAATTTTATAGAGTTGTGAAAGTCTGCAGGGTACGATGTTACATTATGTGAACACATTTGAAAATTTTTGTTTTGCCATCTTCTGCTGAGACATAACGATTTTGTTGTCCGGATAATCGCGAGCACGCCACATACAGTTGCGCGTGGGAAAAAAATGGTTTTGTCTAAACGTAAAGTACACCTGGAATGGCAAATCTATCGGAATATGGGGAATTAAAATTATTTTTCCTTAAACTATTCTGGGTATAATTTTGCCACACTTATTGATGATTTGAACGTCAATATGTCGCTATTAATAGACCTATAGTCTAGTAATATATCTCTCACCTTGGCCGCTGATGTACATTATGCAGTCTCTTCCCGTGTTACATCCCAGGGATTGAAATTCTCCAACAGCTCTTTTGCCTCACATGCCTGTCTAAGTAATTAAAATTCCCGATTGTTGTTGTTTGAGTCTTCAGTTTTTTTGACTGGTTTGATGCAGCCCTCCATGCCTCACTCTCCTGAGCTAATCGTTTCATCTCTACATAGCTACCGCATCCTACATCTGAGGTAATCTGTATAACCCTGGTCTACCCCTACAGTTCTTGTCCTTGACCCTCCCATCCATAACTAAGCTTGCTATTCCTGGGTGTCTTAATATGTGTCGTACCAACCAATCTCTTCTCTTCATTAGCAGTAGCCAGAAACATCTCTCCTCTCCCACTCGTCTTAATAGCTCTTCATTTGTTACCCTATCTACCCATCTGATCTTCGTCATTCTCCCGTAACACCACATTTCAAACGCTTCAATTCTCCTCTTTTCTGCAGCACCATTAGTCCAAGTTTCACTTCCTTATTGTGTCACGCTCCAGACAAAAGCTTTCAAAAATGACATCCTAATACCTAAATGTATATTCGATGTCAACAGATTCCTTTTCTGTAGAAATGCTTTCCTTGCCTGAGCCAACCTGCATTTTATATCCTCTTTGCTTCGTCCATTACTGGTTATTTTGCTTCCTAAGTACCGGTAACAGAAGTCTCCTACTTCCCGTAGCGTTTCACCTGCCAATTTGATGTCCATAGAGGTTTCTGATTTATTTCGGCTGCATTCCAATAATTTGTTTTACATTTATTTATTTTCATATTGAATTCATTCGTCAAGACGGAGTCCATACCATTCAAAAACTCGTGCAAATCTTCTGGCGTATTGGCCAAGATGACGATGTCATCAGAAAATCTCAGAGATGAAATTATTTCTCCTTGAATCTTCACTCCGACTTTAAATTGTTCTCCAATTTCCTGATTATTGTGTTTTTAGAGATCTTTGAAATGCGTTGCCCTCGCACATGGTGCAGATGCATTGTCAAAGGAAAACATTCCATGTTACGAACATGGGCCGCATAACCTGTACCGAAAGCCTATTCTGGACAGCAGTTCCTTGAACTCAGACTTGCCAACATTTTATTGTATCTTTCCATGTGGTATGTCTCTGTACCTCAACATACAGAAGAGTGCTTTAAAAATCATGTCTTGTGTAAATTTTGGAAAAGGTAGTGAGTGTGGTTTTTGCCGGAGTGGATACTCGCTAGTAGAAATTCTTTTCAGTAAAATAGACTGGTTCACAATTTGGTACGTGCACATTGAGGTATATGACGGCGGGATGCCTTAAGTGTTAAGGAAACGGCAATAGCCGCCTCAGAGCTTCGTTGCTACTGAAATAATGACCAGACTGATATTTGTACTTACCTATACGGGATTTGTGAGCCCAGTGTTTATGAAATTGAACGTAGCCATATCGCTACCTTTATTTAATAGCCGCTACTGTAGTGTTTGAAAATTAAAGGTGGTATTAGAAAGCGCTTCCCCTATTTCTTTTACCCCTGGCACTACAGCCCATGAAGGGCCTAGGCCTATCATGCGACCGCTTCCCAGCCATTTGGCCTGCAGATATTTTGGTGACTCGTGGTCAGTGCATTGTGTCCCCTCAGCCGTTAATCTTGTTCTTCGTGACCGGGGCGCTGCCTCACAGCTACTCAATTGTCCTCACGAATCTGAGTGCAGCCCGTTGCAGCCCTCACGTCAGTGTCTAAAATCTCTGACGGAGCCGGGAATCGAACCCGGGGCCTCCGGTCGAGAGGCAGGCGCGCTACACTGTTCTTATTGTTTTTATATATATCTTGAAAAAGATAATAAATGGATTGGCATTGCCTCCTACAGGGATATATAGAAGATCGGATGTCATACCTTGAGGTAGTGTTGCCATGGAAACCGACTTGCGATTAGTTCATCAATCAGAGCGAAGATAGTTTTCTGCGAATATCGCTGAAACTGTTGGTTTTAGGGCCTTAAAATGTAGTTTTCGGTGTCCCGTAGGGACGTACTGAGTATTGTTTCTTGCATCGAGGGGAGTAAAATGAGCTTTGTCCGGTCTTTATGCGACAACTTCGATATTTTGACCTGGTTGAGTATTTTTGGTGACTTTCCAGTTATGTTGCCCGTTCCACGGGAACAATGATTTATTTCCGGACGAAAGGCAGCCTATATGTTATCCCATGGTATAAACTGTCTCCATTTCAAATTTCATCCAAATCCGTCCAGCCGTTTTAGTGTCAAGAGGTAACAAACTAACACACACACACACACGCGGACACACAGATTTTCACAATTATAATATATATAGGGATTATATAGGGATATAGGGATTTATAATCTGAATTATTTTTAATATTTTATAGTATAATTTTTTATAACAATTTTGAACTTTCAATTTTTCTATAGTAGACTATGCTTTTATTCTTATTTCTTATAATATTTTTATAAATTTAATTTTCATAGTATTTTCATCCTAATTGTACTTGTTTTTAAATTTATTTTGGAGATAATCTTTCTTTCGGATTAGGTCGTATGGTACAAACTCATTGATCTGTTCGACCAAACAAGCATTCCTCTGAAGAGGATCTATATTGTGGCTGTCGGATATTGTGGACTCTGGCTAACTGAACAGCTGACTCTTATGATGATTCATTAAGTGTTAAGTTAGGGTAATGAAAGGTAATATATATTGGTTAAAATAAATGCTTTCAAATTACTAAGTATAAACTTATATAATTCAATCATTTGTCATTAATCCGACGATTGGTTTTAGTAAGAATAGAAACTTCAACAAATTTCATGTTTTTAATATTGGGCTTTTGGAAGAATTGACAACCCTTTATAGTTTCGCCACTGTATTTTACTAGCTTTATCTGGTGGGCAATCGGTTTTATTTTGGATATCGGAGATTGCAGCAAGAAATGTTCCATGAACAAAAAAGGAGAAAAATTATTATAATCTACATGTTCAATATACTGTGTGTATGTCTTACCCCTTATTATTCCCGTTTCCAACGGGGTCAGATATGAAATGCGATGAAATTCGATGTGGTCAGTGTTTTTACGGCCGGATGCCCTTCCTGACGCCAACCTCTTGAGAGGAGTTAATGAGACATGAGATTAATGAAGATCTGCCAGCCGTCCCAGCAATTGCCTGGAGTTAAAAACGGGAAACCACGGAAAACCATTTCAAGGACGGCCGACGGTGGGACTCGAACCCATGTATGCCTAGCACTGCGCGTTACCGAACGTAGCTACCGCTGTCGGTATGTTCAATATACTGTACTGTAGCCTATATTCTTGATTGACTGTGCCTCGAAGCGTTAGGACAAATAACTTCGAAAACAGAAACCAAATGCAGGGACACGAGGTAAAACACGAAATAGTCACAAAAAGTGTTGCTATATTAGCCCAGCCGACCTAGGCCTGGACGTAATCTGGAGATAGCTTCCAGTACGATAGCATAGTCAGTAGAATGAACTTCGTTTGGTCCGTGATTTTTGCAGACGAGCAGAAGACATGTTTGAAGCGAACTGCGTGAGCACCTCACCTGTTGGCTCACGCGCGAACTGCACGACTGTACTAACACTTTTTTTTTAACGTCCACTGGGAATATTTACTCATGCGCGTAAGATTTCAGCACTTCCTTTCATTGGCTGCATGTAGAAGAGCAATGGAACGCCATTTCTTTGACGCTTCAAAAATACCATTGTTGCCATCAACAGTTCTTTGTATGCTGGAGTGTGCTTCAGATGCATTTTGCAGTCTTCGGTCTTCTATCAAAAAGATTTCCCGGTCTAAGACATACCGGTATAACTTTCGTATCGGGATCGAGCCAATTTCGATACCCCTAGAACCCTTTTAGGTATCTCGGTTTCATGCTTTCCAGTTCCTTTAGCTGTCTACGTGACAAGTATTGCCAAATTAAATCTAATCCGTATGAGAGTGTTGGTGGCACTCTAACTTGGAAGTGTTCCATGGCTGTCTTCAGTGGCATTCTTTATAGGTGTATGATGTCACTTATAGGCCCTACTTCTAAGTGCAACAGCTAATTTATCCTTTATATGCATATCGGAGAATCTGTTATATAATACGCTAAGTTCATCCGACAATAAACACAAGCTCCTTAACCAGAAGGTGTTAGAAGGTGCGTTTTGTGCCAAAATCTTCCAAATCTTCTCGATAGTACAGGAAAAATCTTGCATTTCTTGAAAAGTCAACGGAAATACGTAATATTTCTATGTTTAAAAAGTGTGCTTGAACAAATTTAAAAAAAGACGATAGCCCTTGGCAGAACTGTGTCGCGTCTAGCCCGCATAACACAAAAGCCGAGAGGGTAGTCTGTACACATGGGGCGCACACAACGAATTGTGCATTGAGAAGAATATTCAAACAGAATTATTACCCGCAACAGTGATGAATTGCACTCAGATTTCATAAATATCAACAATTTGTTTAAAAAGTTCGTTTAAACAAATAACCATATTTATAGATATCCGCATAACAGTAAAGCCGGGCGGGTGGTAAATGAACATGCGAGATTTCTCGCACGGGTCCCCTAGTAATAATAAGAATACTATGACTGTAGTGAGGCCATTAGCCATGGAGAAATGCGCAGCGCTTGCATTATGAGCGTGGGAGTGCAGACCGCGTGTTCGCTCTATGAATCATGCAGCTGCTGATAAGAAACAATTTGTGAGCTTGATTAGTAGCCAATAAAATGTTAGTGGTGCTATAAACGGCCTATTGATTTAGATCTTGCATTCCAATGCATTCCGCATATTTCTGCCACTTCTATTTCTCCTATTTCATCTCTCATTAAGTTATATCTTTTCTGCCAACGATTTGACCATGTTGATACACCCGGTCCAATGAGATCTCTGCAGTTACGCAACATTGGGCGTAGTCATAACCCAGATGGGCGACCGGTTCTTTGGGACAACGTGCTTTAGGTGGGGAAGGACGAGCGGAGAGGAACTGGCCACCCTACATCAAGTAAACTTCAGCTGAGAATCGCCTCTTAGGAGGTACAAACTTGCCTTCTGGCCAAAAACCCTTCTTCTTTCACTTCTTTTCTACCATTCTTTCTATGGGCAGATGACCTCGCTGTTCCGCCCCTTAAAGCAACAATAACTAACTAACTAACTAACTAACTAACTAACTTTCTTCTACTTCTGGTATTCTCTTACTTGTCTACTTCTACTTTTACCCACCTTCTTCTACTTCATTTCTATTCTTTCTACTTGTTCTACTCCCTTTCTACTTATTTTTCTTCTATTTTTTAGCCTACTTTTCACATTTTGCAAAAATGAGGAAAAAGTAGACTTATGAGATCGATCTGGGAAAATGTCTGTCTGTCCTTCTGTCTGTCTGTCTGTCTGTCTGTGTGCCCCCCCCCCCCTATCAACTCCTAAATGGCTGCAACAATCGAAACCAAATTTGATCTGAGTAAAGATCTATACCGGCACATCTCAATGTCACGCTTGAAAATGATGTCAGTGCTACCAACTGCAGAAAAATCGCAATTGAAATTTGAGGTCCATGTTGGATATCTTGGAATGTATCCATGGGAACGATTCCAAAATTGGCACACATATAGATAATAATACCTCAGTTTAATTTTCAGGAGGCCATACATGGCAGTGTTGCCAAAATGATTCTAAGCCTACTGATAGGTCCCATTTTTAAATGCATATAACTTCTAAACTATCAATTGGATTTCAACCAAATTTTGTATGTAATATGCGTACATAAACAGATATGACTGAGCTTATTCTAAGAGCCACCAGGGCTGCCAACTGTCAATTAATGTTCTCTCTATTCTTTTATCCAAATACCAATATATCTGAAAGTATGCAAGCCGACAGCTTTAAACTATGCACACGTATAGTACCTGACATTCAACATTAATTTGGAGTAACTTATGTAGTGTGCCCATTTGGGTGACTATGTTTATTCCTAAGAGCAACCAGGGCTGCCAATTGTTAATAATGGCTGTCTCTATTTTTTTACCCAAATATTAATATATCAGAAAATATGTAAGCCAACTGCTTTAAAATTTGCACACGTATAGTACCTAACATTCTAGATTAATTAGGAGAAACTAATATACGTCAGTGCTGCCAACATGATTCTACGCCTGCTGATAGGTCCAATTTTAAAATACATGTAACTTCTATACTAACAAATGGATTTCATCCAAAATTGGCACAACAAGAGATCATAATATTTCAGATTATTTCTGACCAACGCATGCACGACATTGTTGCCAACATGGTTTTAGGCGCGCTGATAGATCCAATGTCTAACTGCATGTAACGTCCATGCTATCCATTGGACTTCAACCAAATATTGTATTCTGTACCTTAAAAGATGGAACTAACAATATATTCAGTCACCAGGGCTGCCAACTGTAGTGCTCTATTAGGCTACAGGTATATTTCGAAATAATTAGAAATTTCGATATTATCAACTTAATTTCGCTATTTTTCTAAAAAAGTCTATATAGATTGGCATGAATCTTACATTTTAAGAAAAGTAGGCCCTTTAGTTCGTCACAGAACTTCTTGTTTCCTATTCATTTTCTATTTGTCTTCTACTTCTCCAACTTTTCTAATTATTCTTCTATTTCCTTTCCTCATTTTCTTCTTCTACTCTTCTTCTTCTTCTTCTTCTCCTTCTTCTTCATTATTATTATTATTATTATTATTATTATTATTATTATTATTATTATTATTATTATTATTATTATTATTATTATTTGAATGGCTGATTGGTTCCTCAGTTTAGGGGCTGCAACAACGCGGTCATGTAGCCCCGTGTACTTTGGGTGTGTGTAGAATCTGTGATATCCGGCGTTAATTGTGATGGCTGTATTAGTGTGTGTTATCTGTAATTATGGTAAGGACTGCAGACGATCAATTTCAAGTAGTTCCTACTTTTGGTACCAATTGCTAGCGCCAACGACACCTAGCTGTGAACTTGGCTACTAGATGCCACCGCAACTGGCATCTGCGGCGAACGTTGGAACGTATAGAGCGTTAATCAAATCTAACCTACAAATTTCACACAATTGTAGTTAGTGGAAGGTTCTTTTACATGCCATAATTCTACGACTTGGGGCCCGTCGGCTTTACTTCCCCTCTACTCCGAAGAAAGCCATACTGAGAGATTTTTAACGCTCTTAAAATATCTGACGAATTAGGCCGGGTTTGAACCCACGATCTTGGGCATAGAAGCTCAGCATCATACCATCTACGCCACCGAAGTCACCCCATTATTTTATTTATTTAAGTTGTTTAGAACCATAGGATCACATAAAACAAATTATTATATGCTGCGGTTGTTTTTCTTGTTCTTCCAAAACTCTTTGTCGAACTCGATGTTCTTCCATCCATTCTTTCGCGGATATCCATGGTCGATCTTCAGGTGTAACTTCCCAACTGTGGATGTTATGTTTGAATGTAATTCTATCATCGATGTCTATTGAACATTATTAGACTATTACTAAGCGGGGCGTGGTGGCGCAGCGGTGAAGCTGTTTGACTCTCACCAAGGTAGACTGGGTTCAATTCCCGATCAATTCATGTGAGAATTTCAAAGTAAAATGCCTTGCCCTGTGGTTCGGATTCGACGTAAGAACGGTGGTCCCGTGGCTCATGATTGTGATATTAAGCTACGAGCTTCCTTCCTTCTTTTATTATTATTATTATTTATTTATTTATTTATTTATTTATTTAGTATGTTTCGACCCATACAGGATCACATAAAGTATGTTATGATCTGTTGCTGTTATTTTTCTTGTACTTCCAGAATTCTTTCATCATGTCGCTATGTTTAGCTCGACGTTCGTCAGTCCATTTTCCCCTAGGTCTGCTGGGCTTATCTTCTGATGCAGCTTCCCAAGTGTAGATCTTATGTCTGAAAGTTTTGCGGTCTTCGATATCTGTGGGTGTGATGTTGGCGTTATTGAGATCAGTTTGGACTTGTTCAGTCCAAACCGTTGTCGTTTTTAGTTTTTGTGAGTACATCAATATTTTCTTTGTTAATCGGTTAATCGGTTGTCATCTAGCCTGCAATTATTATTATTATTATTATTATTATTATTATTATTATTATTATTATCGTGCCAGACATGTAAATGTGTATCCAATCGGGGATCAGGTCGGCGACCCAGAGTAAGAAGGTTTTTATAACACGGACCGGCTCATAACTACAACCTATGTGAAGTACCGTGCAGTCATATATCAGTAATTGACAAGTGAGTGGGGTTTATTTGAGCGCATGGTATAAACAATGCGCACACCTTCACAAGTCATAACGGGTGCCTAATAGCCATATTATACGCTACATTTAAAGGTGCACAACCCTGGCCATAATCTTGAGTTATGTGAGTGAGCTGACTCCAGTGATTTACTTATCGTGATGCAATCCGAGAATAGGACTGTAACATAAGCTGTCCATTATTAACGTGGCGAATGTGAACCATACTATAATGGCTACACCTTGGAAGCTCATGCATTAGGAAAGGTAAAGTGTGCATGCATCTATGCTCTAAAGACGACTTAAATATGCACTTATGCTTCTTCCTAGCGTTATTACCACACTAGGTCTTGTCGCAACATCAGTCTCCTTTTGAGGCTATCCATGAAATGTTCGGGGGTGGCACATTGCTTGCCGCAACATCCGTCAACATTTACTTTTGAAGTGATCTATGACATGTTCGGGGGTGGTACATTTCTTGACACAACAACCGTCTCCATTCGGGGCGATCCGAGGCACGTACGGGCGTGGCATTACAGTGCTTGTCGCAACGACCATCTTCTCTTGGGGCGATCCAAGACACGTTCGAGGGTGGCATTACTTGTCGCAACGACCATCTTCTCTTGGGGCGATCCAAGACACGTTCGGGGGTGGCATTACTTGTCGCAACGACCATCTTCTCTTGGGGCGATCCAAGACACGTTCGGGGGTGGCATTACTTGTCGCAACGTCCATCTTCTCTTGGGGCGATCCAAGACATGTTCGAGGATGGCATTACTTGCCGCAACGTCCATCTTCTGTTGGGGCAATCCAAGACACGTTCGGGGGTGGCATTACTTGTCGCAACGTCCATCTTCTGTTGGGGCGATCCAAGACACGTTCGGGGGTGGCATTACTTGTCGCAACGTCCATCTTCTGTTGGGGCAATCCAAGACACGTTCGAGGATGGCATTACTTGCCGCAACGTCCATCTTCTGTTGGGGCGATCCAAGACACGTTCGGGGGTGGCATTACTTGTCGCAACGTCCATCTTCTGTTGGGGCGATCCAAGACACGTTCGAGGATGGCATTACTTGCCGCAACGTCCATCTTCTGTTGGGGCAATCCAAGACACGTTCGAGGATGGCATTACTTGCCGCAACGTCCATCTTCTGTTGGGGCGATCCAAGACACGTTCGAGGATGGCATTACTTGCCGCAACGTCCATCTTCTGTTGGGGCAATCCAAGACACGTTCGGGGGTGGCATTACTTGTCGCAACGTCCATCTTCTGTTGGGGCGATCCAAGACACGTTCGAGGATGGCATTACTTGCCGCAACGTCCATCTTCTGTTGGGGCGATCCAAGACATGTTCGAGGATGGCATTACTTGCCGCAACGTCCATCTTCTGTTGGGGCGATCCAAGACACGTTCGGGGGTGGCATTACTTGTCGCAACGTCCATCTTCTGTTGGGGCGATCCAAGACACGTTCGGGGGTGGCATTACTTGTCGCAACGTCCATCTTCTCTTGGGGCGATCCAAGACATGTTCGAGGATGGCATTACTTGCCGCAACGTCCATCTTCTCTTAAGGCGATCCAAGACATGTTCGAGGATGGCATTACTTGCCGCAACGTCCATCTTCTGTTGGGGCGATCCAAGACACGTTCGGGGGTGGCATTACTTGTCGCATCGTCCATCTTCTCTTGGGGCGATCCAAGACACGTTCGGGGGTGGCATTAATTGTCGCAACGTCCATCTTCTCTTTTGGCGGTCCAAGACATATTCGAGGATGGCATTACTTGTCGCAACGTCCATCTTCTCTTGGGGCAATTCAAGACGCGTTCGAGGGTGGTATTACTAGTCACAACGTCCATCTTCTCTTGGGGCGATCCAAGACATGTTCGAGGGTGGTACATTTCTTGTCACAAAAACCGTCTCCATTTGGGGCGATCCGAGACACGTTCAGGGGTGGATTTACTTCTCTCAGCGTTCATCCTCTCTTGGGGAGTGGTATTGCTTGTCGCAACATCCATCTTCTGTTGGGGAGATCCAAGACACGTTTGGGGGTGGCATTAATTGTCGCAACGTCCATCTTCTGTTGGGGCAATCCAAGACACGTTCGGGGGTGGCATTAATTGTCGCAACGTCCATCTTCTCTTTTGGCGGTCCAAGACATATTCGAGGATGGCATTACTTGTCGCAACTTCCATCTTCTCTTGGGGCGATCCAAGACATGTTCGAGGGTGGTACATTTCTTGTCACAAAAACCGTCTCCATTTGGGGCAATCCAAGACACGTTCGGGGGTGGCATTAATTGTCGCAACGTCCATCTTCTCTTTTGGCGGTCCAAGACATATTCGAGGATGGCATTACTTATCGCAACGTCCATCTTCTCTTGGGCGATCTAAGACATCTTCGGGTGTGGAGTTGACATATTCCATGTCCTTCCTGATGTGATACTGGGTCTACCACGAGGTCATTAGTCGTAAGGGTTCAGACCCATGACATAGGATCCTTTCTACAGCCTGTGGCGTGTCCTAAGCCTGGTGCGTTTCTCAGTCGTAATCGGTAATTGTTATTCGTGGCGTGGTCGTATCATCCCAGTCAAAGGCACCATCTTAGCAATCGCAATTCTATTAAATAAGCACTTTTTACTTTCTTTTTAGCGTATGGCTTTTAGTGCCGGGAGTGTCCGAGGACATGTTCGGCTCGCCAGAGTTAGTAGCTGCTTCTATGCGGACACCCATGGGGTGAGCTACAAGTACCGTTGCGTGTGTAGTGTTGTCTGGGGAGGAAAGTATGGGTGTAAGGATGAGGAATTGGAAGGTAGCGGCTGTGGCCTATAGTTAGGGACCAACCCCGGCATTTGCCTGGAAGGAAGATGGGTAACCACATAAGACCATCTTCAAGGTTGCCGGCGTGGCGGGGGGATTCGAACCTCCTCGCCTCCCATATGTGAGCGACTACCTACAGCCACGCCGTAACGACCACGGCCAACTCACCCGAAATAAGCACTAAAACAATAAATGCAAAGAGTTATTCAATTATTTCGGGGTTTTAACGTTCAGTAGCTTAACAAAACAAAAAGAATACATGAGAGGAACCAACCATGCTACAGCAGTAGGCCTACTTGTTCTCATATCGGGCCGTCGTGTAATGTTTAAAGACGCTCAAGCCTGTTACATAGTCATAAGTCCTAATAATGCCACGCGGTCTCCACAAAGGCCTGGTGTTGGTCCTTTGAGTTAACGTCAGCAGGAGACCGTCCGTGGTGGCCGAGAGCGCTAATGCGCTAGCTCGTGTCTCGCTGGCACCTGGAGAACGTGGGTTCGAATCACACCTCGGCCGCCCTCAAAATGGTTTTCGTTGTTTCCCATTTTCACCACCAGGCAAATGCCAGGACGGTTCCAACAGTTCCACGGCCGATTTATTTCCAAAATCCCTTCCCGGGCCTTTCCTGAAAATAGGCCTAAGTGGCCATTGGCTGCGTTAATAAAATACGCGTATTTCATCATTTTAATTAATTGATCATAACGTGTTATGAAAAGATTTATTAACATTTCTTAAATGAAGACATGTAGGCTATTTTCATGACTATCCGAGGTCTGCTTTACACATATTCAACAAACTAACACAGTCACTACAATACCATAGGTTATCATTCAACTTCTATACACCGTTAGACACAAGTACTGAACACGGGACTGATGCCCAATGTTGTCTCTAGCCCATACTTGTATCAACAAGAAATAGGTGATAATTCCTTATACAATAAATTACAAACCCAAGTTCCATGCTCGGACAGGCCGTGGGAAGTTATTCTCCTTTGGTTGATTCCCCTGGATCGTAGACTGAGTGTTTATAATGTCTTCATCATTCGTTTCATCATTATCACGACAGGCAGGTTCCCTATGGACGTTAACTCAAGAGGACGAACATCAGGCCTTTGTGGAGGCCACGTCACATTAATATTATTGTTTGCGTACATTCCTCTTCAAGAAGAGCGCTAAAAACACAAAAATCTAGCTGTTGGTGGTGACTCTTTTCCTCTTTCTATCTTCCCAAAAACCTTCCATCCGTTCACTGTGTGCCTTCTTCACTTCATCTGTCCATTTACGCCTATTTCTTTTCGGTTGTGATCTAAATTCAAATATCTGGTTTTTGATTTTTCTCTACAAATGCTGCGGTCGTGGATGTCTTCTATCGTGATATGTAATTGTTGTAAATCTTTCATAGTTTCCTTGTACCAAGAAGTAGGCCTACCCAATTTCGACGTAGAAATTATGTTGAATATTCTTTTTGTCAGTCTGGTCTCGTTTGTTCTGCCGATGTGTGTAAAGAACTTCACTCTGCGTTTTCTGATGACTGTCATGATAGATTCAGTATTTCTGTATAATTCTTCTGTGGCTCTTTTTTGGCAGAAATTATCTCTGAAGACAGTGCCGTAAAGTTTTCTCAGAATTTATTATTATTATTATTATTATTATTCATTCATTCATTCATTCATTCATTCATTCATTCAATTTCGCTAATTGGCCAACTAGGGACCACGATAAGCCTCATTTTACATTCTGGCATTTGTTCATTCTTCGCTTGATCCACATTGTCTTCATGAGCTCACTGTGTTTAGCACGACGTTCTTCTGTCCATTTTGCACCAGTTGTCTGTTTTTCGTCCCGGAAAGTCCCAAACGTCTTGATGGCTGCTCTATAAAGATTTCGGTCTTGTGCATCTTCTGCTCGTATCCCCATTTCTTTCAGATCTTTCTGGGTGATAACATACCATGGCATTGTCGTGTTTGGTTTTGAGTCGAATATACTGAAGATACGTTTCGTCCATCGGGAGACGATCATCCGTCGTATATGACCGTAGAAGCAAACTCTGCGTTTTCGCATTGTGTCTGTGATCTTCTCTATCCTCGAGTATATTTCTTGCCTGGATTTTCGGATGTAGATGCCATTACTATTATTATTATTATTATTATTATTATTATTATTATTATTATTATCATCATCATCATCATCATCATAATCACAATGAAGGCCGATTTTTATTAGAAATTTAAAAATTTGAAATTTATTATATGATTTGAACATTTAATATTTTGTAGCGCTTATACATTTGCAATTTAGCATTTTATAGCAATTTGGAGAAATACATAATTACGGTATTATTTAGTTATCTAATATATAAAAGTGAAAGTCTGTATGTATGTATGTATGTATATATGTTGGTTCCGTATACAAATCTACACCGTTCCACCAATCTCAACCATATTTTGCATACACATAGTTTAGAACCCAGAAGGAACCGCTGGCTACATGAATTTTCGATAGTATTTCTCATTCTTCTGATTTCGGCCCTTTTTCACTCAAAAACAGCCTAATCAAATCATAAAATATACTCATGAAGGAATGGCAAGGCAGATAGTTTCCATGGCAACATAGCTCAAGTCCAGACACGGCCGACTTGATGCCAATTGCGCTCAGCACTACCGGTATAGAAAATGAGGATCTTTACTTGAAATCCCGTTAGTTACTCAACTGCTCACACAGCACTGTCAACCGAGTTTAGCATAACAAAGACTTGACACTATCTTCTTTCTACTATATATTTTTCAAATACCACTCACTCACTCACTCACTCATTCATTTATTCATCACGAAATCTCAGAAACCACCGAACGGATTGGAATGAAATCTGGTATGCAGCTTCCTCAAGGGCCGCAAATGCCCACTAAGGGAGAAATTTGGGCTATTCAGGTTCTAAAGGGGTGTTAAGGGGGTAGACCTGCATTTAATTGAATAGCAATATCTCCCGATTGGTTTCATGGGGGAATGTGATACTCGGCATATAAACTCATCATTAAAAATAAGAAGACACGAGTCTGAGGGTTTTTCGATGTGGTGTATATTATGAGGTGAAAAATGGGGATTAAAAGATTCTTAACGGAGCGTGTGTTTCTTAAACGACATAGGCGAGGAGTTTGAAACACAGCGAAAAAAAAATCAACATAAAAAAGAAGTAAATATGTGTTTGACAGTTTTTTCATAAATCCAATTTAAGGGGCCCATGGGGAGAGATGAAATTCTGGGGGGGGGGAACAGGAAAGAAAGTGTCCTAACTGATTGACTGACTGGCTCACTCATCAAACTCAGGGGGAAAAAACTGCTTTAAAGTAAGTAAATAGCTGTTCGACAGGTTTTTTTTTCATAAATCAAATTTAAGGGGTTCATGGGGAGGGGTGAAATTCTGAAAAAAGAAAATTGAAAGAAAATGTCCAGACTCACTCACTTACTCACTCACTCATCATCGCCTAGCCAAAATTATTGAAGTTAGCAACATGACAGTTTGGGGATATGTTCATTGTATGTCAAAACCGTCTACTAAGGGAGGATTTTCGGATATTCTGGTTCTAAAGGGGTCTTAAGGGGATTAAACCTGCATTTCATTGAATAACAATATCTCCCGATTGGTTTCATTGGGGGATGTGATACACGGCATATAAACTTATCATTAAAAAGTAACAAGACACGTGTCTGAGGGTTTTTCGATGTGTTTATGAGGTTAAAGGGGTGAAAAGTGGGGATTGAAAGATTCCTAACGGAGCATGTATCTCTTAAACGACATAGGCGAGGAGTTTGAAACTCAGCGGAAAAAAAATCAGCATAAAAATAAGTAAATATGTGTTTGACCGCTTTTCCATAAATCCAATTTAAGGGGCCCATGGGGAGGGATGAAATTCGGGGGGGGGGGGACAGGAAAGAAAGTGTCCTAACTGATTGACTGACTGACTCACTCAAACTCAGGGGAAAAAACTGCTTTAAAGTAAGTAAATAGCTTTTCGACAGTTTGTTTTTCAATCAAATTGAAGGGGTTCATCGGGAGGGGTGAAATTCCGAAGAAAAAAAATTGAAAGGAAATGTCCTGACTCATTCACTCACTCATCATCGCCCAGCCAAAAATATTGAAGTTGGAAACATGACATTTCGGGGATATGTTCGTTGTATGCCAAAACCGTACACTAAGGGAGGTTTTTTGGATATCCGGGTTCTAAAGGGGTCTTAAGGGGGTTAAACCTGCATTTCATTGAATATCAATATCTCACGAATGGTTTCATTTGTGGATGTGATACTCGGCATATAAACTAATCATTAAAATACGCAGACATGTGTCTAAGCGTTTTTCGATGTGGTGTATTATTATGAGGTGAAAGGGCTGAAAAGTGGGGGTTGAAGGATTCCTAATGGAGCGTGTAGGCCTATCTCTTAAACGACATAGGCGAGAAATTTGAAACTCAGCGAAAAAAAATCAGCTTAATAAGTAAGTAAATCGGTTTTCGACTGTTTTTTCATAAATTAATTTAAGGGGCCAATGGGGTGGGGTGAAATTCTGGGGGAAAAATGAGAGAAAGTGTCCTAACCGACTGACTCAGGGGAAAAAGACAGCTTAAGAAATAAGTTAATAGGTGTTCAAGCGTTTTTTAATCAATCCAATTTAAGGGGCACATGGGGAGGGGTGAAATTCTGGTAAAATAAATGAAAGAAAATGACCTGTCTGACTCACTCACTCATCACGCCCAGCGAAAACTATTAAAGTTGGAAACATGACATTTTGGGAATATGTTCGCTGTATGTCGAAAACGTTAACTAAGGAATGATTTTGGTTTATTCGGGTTTTAGAGACGTGTCAAGGGGGTAAACGTGCATTTCATTGAATAACGATATTTCATGAGTTGTTTGTTTGGGGATGTGATATTCGGTATATAAACTAATCATTAAAAAAAATCAGACATATGTCTAAGGGTTTATCGATGTGGTGTATATTATGAGGTGAAAGGGGTGAAAATTGGGGGTTGAGGGATTCTTGACGGAGCGTGTATCTCTGAAACGACATAGGCGTGAAGTTTGAAATTCGGTGGGAAAAAACAGCTTAAAATACAAATAAATAGGTGTTCGAACGTTTTTTCATAAATCCAATTTAAGGGGCCCTTGGAGAGGGGTGAAATTATGGGAAAAAAAACAGGAAAGAAAGTGTCCTAACTGATTGACTCACTTACTCACTCATCAAACTCAGGGGAAAAACAGCTTTAAATAAGTAAATAGGTGTTTGACCGTTGGTTTCATAAATTCAATTTAAGGGGTTCATGGGGACGGGTGAAATTATCAAAAATAAATGAAAGAAAATATCCTGACTGACTCACTCACTCATCATCGCCCAGCCAAAATTATTGAAGTTAGAAACATGAAATTCTGGGGATATGTTCGTTGTATGTCGAAAACGTCCACTAAGGAAAGAGTTTTGGATATTCAGGTTCTAAAGAGGTGTTAAGGGGGTAAACGTGCTTTCCATTGAATAACAATATCTCACGAGTGGTTTCATTTGGGGATGTGATACTTGGCACATATACTAATCATTAAAAATAAGCTGACACATGTCTAATGGTTTTTCGATGTAGTGTATATTATGAGGTGAAAGGGATGAAAAGTGGGGGTTGAAAGATTCCTAACTGAGCGTGTATCTCTTAAACGACATAGGGAGGAGTCTGAAACTCGGAGGAAATCTATCAGCTTAAAAATAAATAAATAAATAAATGAATAAATAAATAAAATAAATAGGTGTTCGACCGTGTTTTCATAAATGCAATTTAAGGGGCATATGGGGAGGGGTGAACTTCTGGAAGAAAAACGTCCACTAAGGAAGGATTTTTGTATGTTTGCTCTCATCGACCAACCAAAACTATTAAAGTTAGAAGAATGATATTTTGGGGATATGTTTGTTTGTTGTGTGTCGAAAACGTCTACTAAGGAGGGATTTTCGGGTATTCAGGTTCTAAAGGGGTGTTAACGGGGTTAAACCTGCATTTCATTGAAAAACAATATGATACGACTATGACGCGAGCGAAGCGAGGCTAAAATTGAGATGGTGTGTGTCTGTGTATTACTCAATCTCGCAAGTACCACTGGTCCGATTTACTTGAATTTTACATGGAAGTAGCTGATTTACCTGGTTAACATATAGGTTACTTTTGATTTCAATACTTTGCACTATTTAAAATGGCGACCATTTTAGTGACGTCACTACACCCTTTGGTTTCAAACTTTCATATTTCCATTTCAAATAAAAAGAGAATGCTAAGAAATAGCAAACTTTTGATGGCATATGCGAGGTTTAAAATTACATTTTCTATCCGAAAGGTATCTGCAACTGTTAGCGAGTAAAACCTAAATTTGTGCTATAAAACACGGTCAACGCCGAGCGGTGTAGTTGGTCAAAATGTTCCATCCTTAATCTCCCTCTGCGCAGCACCTCGCCTATCCCCTGTTTTAACGGTCACCTTCACATTTTAATTTATGTATGACGCGTAGCGAAGCACGGGTACTCAGCTAGTATCTGATAAAAGAGTAGCCTAATGCCTATTGAAATGACATTAATGTGATTTTAAAATCACTTGTAAAAGGTGAATAGTGAGATGGAAATGCATATTACGGTGGCTTGCCACATGTTCCTCTCCTGATTTATTGTTAAAACATTCTCTTGCATGTTTGATGTGCTTGTATAAAACGTCCTTCTTTTTGCCATTGGAGGCTCTGATCACACATGACCCTCTATCACTGATAGTAAACCTTTCCTGCTGTTTTATGAATGTCATCTTAGTAATAGTTGCCTTGACCTACGCGAACGGAATGAAACCAACGGGTGAGTAACGAGATACAGGAGGGATTACTTTCTGCATTCCAGATCGGTATTCATGGCGTCATAAAATTCCAAGAGTATACAAACTCCACACTTAAGGTTTCCCGAAGGAAAAAAGAAGGAAATACATCAAGCAAGACAGAAAGAAAGAAATACATCAAGAAAGACAACAATTCAGAAAGAAATACAGAAAGACAGAAATAAATAAATACAGAAAAAATACTTAACGAGAGAAAGAAAGAAAGAAATACACAAAGAAAGAAAGAAAGAAAGAAAGAAAGAAAGAAAGACACATAAAATACCTAAATAAATACTTGAAAGACAGAAAGATAGAAAGAAAGAAAGAAAGAAAGAAAGACATACGGTACAGAAAAAATACATAACGGAAGAAAGATAGAAATACACAAAGAAAGACAGAAAGAGAGACATAAAGAAAGAAAGAAAGAAAGAAAGAAAGAAAGAAAGAAAGAAAGAAATACAGAAAGAGAGACATAAAGAAAGAAAGAAAGAAAGAAAGAAAGAAAGAAATACACAAAGAAAGAAAGAAAGAAAGAAAGAAAGAAAGAAAGAAAGAACGAAATACCCAAAAGAAAGAAAGAAAGAAAGAAAGAAAGAAAGAAATACGTTTTATTTGTGTCTTTTTAGTATAATTTTCGCAGGTGGAGAAATTTAGAATTTTGTCACATGTTCAAAACATAGCTATAAAAAAATTGTTTATAGTCCGTATAAAATGAAAATACAAGAGTACAATGCTTTATGAGCATTACGCGCTCTTTCGCATTTGCCAAACAAATTACCGCCCCTAATTATCACTTTATTGTCCTTTTTCTACTTTTGAGGTCCAGCTGGACATTGGTTCATCAAACAAATTCTGTTCGGTATTCTTAATAGTTACGTACGTTTAATGCTGCTCGTTTCAGAATTCTCGCCACGGGATCGAAGAACAGCACAGAAAGAGAACGATACCTGAATATTAAAACGCGATATTGCAGATAATAGTCACCTGGGAGCGTATTTAGATACTGAACCTGTTGAAGATTCCTTCACCTTGCCGGCCAATTGGTGCGGTCAAAAAACTTGAGAGATTATTATCGATAAATTGACACGTTCAGCTTATCCTTGGTATCTGCGATTACATATCTGCAATGTGGTTCCTAACACTTTCAGCGGCATGCGTATCAAACTGACACACAGTTGTTTTCTGTCGGTAGCCATGTGTATCAATCTGATACAGAGTTGGTTTCAGTCGGTAGCTATGTACCTAATTGAATCCCACTAAGCCAGCTTATACTCTTCGGCAAACGATCCATATGGTATATAAAATAAGCCGTAGTGGTGATATATTACAGCCTTGACTCCTTTAATAACTTTAAACCGATGGTTCATCTTACCATCAATTCTCACTGCAGCCTCATTATGAACATTAATACTTTTGTTTGCCTCCAGCAGCCTTCCCTCTATACCACAATCCCTCAGGATGCTCGGCATATTTTCCCTTGGAACACTATCGTACGCCTTTTCTAGGTCTAAAAAGTACATACAAATGTCCTTTCCTCTCGTGGCATTTCTAAATAACCTAACGCATATTAAACATTCTATCTTGACATCCTAATTGTGCTCTCACTAGTTTATCCATGTCGGTCAATGATCGAACTTTCCTTTCTACAACGCCTAAGTACATTTAGCCTGCTCCCCAGAGGTCACATCTAGTGGGACGTGGGTTGGCGACCACGGGACCCCAGCCGAGTCCGGCATTGCTTCCACTTACTTGTGCCGGGCTCCCCTCCATCTTCTTTCCTGTCGACCTCTCTTGGTCAACTCTTGGTCTCTTCCGACCCCGATGGTATTATGATATCCGAGGCCTAGGGAGTCTCTTCCTTTTCCGCCTTAATTGGCCCTTGTCTCATCTTTTCTGATACCCTCCTTCTGCGAGGGGTCAGCCTTCATTTTCTTTTCATGTTATCTCCTGCCTTCTGCTCAAGGCCCCTCAAGGAGGCAGGGTATATGTAGCCCCACCACTTCTGGCGCACCCTGGTTATTGCTACACCCTCAGGGGCTCACGGCTGGTGAGTTCGGGAGTTGGCGATCCCTCAATCCTCATTCTTCGAGAGTTGAGGGCATTTCTTTTCTTCCTGTCCTTTATTTGCCTTATCCTTTATTTGTTTACAATTTCTTCTTCTAGTATGTAAGTTTTTAGTTAGTATTAGTTATAGTTTTCATTCTCATCTCTTACTTCGAGTCCTGGGGTACCTACCTGCTCCCTGTCCCCAATACAGTTATACACACTGCAACAGTCATCACGTAAGCTCAGGTTATCGGACACGTTCAAATCACACACAACTACACGGGACCTCTGAGGCAACAGCCAAGAATGCTAGCCGCTACACTAAGAGGGGGTCCCCAAGGGAATTGGGAAATGGAGTCGTGAAAGCATTTGATAACTTATTGTCGATACGTGCCATGACCTTGTGCAGATTGTACTGTTTAACCTAAGCCACTGTGTCCCTAATTGCGTCTGTGTGGGAGTTGCAGGTAGCCTAGCAGCGCGTGCCGGCCTTCACGCTGTTTTTGTCCCGCACTTGCTGTGTGTGACAATGTTAAATTGCACTTTAATTCCCAGATTATGTGACTCGACACACTGACTTGAAAGTTAAATTGTCCGAGTGACAGGACTCTTGACTCAAACAGAGTGTCATCGTTATGCGCCGGGAAGGGTCGCGTGACAGTGATGCTATCCTTCTTCCACGTAGGTGGTTCCATATATTCATCATGTGTGTACTGTCCCTGTCAAATTGAATCAGCTAAGTAAAAACCACTTTGAGCTATTCCCTCCTAGTCTATTTCTACTTTCATTTCCCGCTGTTGCCGAGTTGATTATTCTTTTAAGTTCCCCCAGGTGCTCACGACTAGTGGGACGTGAGTTGGCGACCACGGAACCCCAGCTGAGTCCTACGTTGCTTCCACTTACTTGTGCCGGGCTCCTCTATGTAATCTTTCCTGTCGACCTCTCTGGTCAACTGTTGTTCTCTTCCAACCCCGACAGTATTCAGGTATCCAAGGCCTAGGGAGTCTTTCAGTTTCCCGCCGTAATTGGCCTTTGTCTCATCTTTCCGGATCCCTCATTCTTTGAGGAAATACACATCTCCTTTTCTTTTCATGGTATCTCCTGCCTTCTGTTATTGTTAGAATGCAACTATTTTTAGACATTGGTAAACAAAGACCCACCCAAATTTTCAAATGATTCGTCGTGTGTCTGCAAGCCGGATAAGTTTTACTGTAACCAAACTTCCTACAGAACAACATCACAACTTTCTTTTCTTAGTTCTGAGTTGATTGATTGTAAAGTAAAGTTAACTTTTAGAATTAGCCTATGTTTTGTTATCTTCTAAGACGTATTTAACGAAATATATGTCGGTTTTGGTAGTTGGAGAGGAAAAAGCCCAAATTAAAAAATAATTACGCTCAATTCCGTTGTGCTACACCAACCCTACTTTACTAGGCCTACATGATAGTCAGACATGTTTTATACGCTTTATTTTGAAGTTATGAAGTTTTATCTTCAATAGAAATAATTTACAGAATCAATGATCTGAAAGTATCTCATTTCGAAATTTGATTTCCGTAGGGTTTCTTGTGTGCGTTGTAATACATATATCCCAAGGATTCTTAAAATTTATTTTTATTTTTATGGATTGATATTTACACACATCAAAAAAAGTTTTGCATCACCTCGGTTCCCAGATCTCCGGCATATAGACGTTGACTGTGTATATTGTATCCAAGATACAGTCCCTTTGACTGTTCATAGATGTCACTAAAACTGCTCAAAGATGTAAACAACCATGCATGAGCAGGGCCTATTAGACGGAGGGGGTACGACAGCCGATCAGTTCCAGTCATTCCACCAGGACGAAGGTACGCTGCTCATGTTGTCTGTAGTTCTACCATGCCTAGAAGGTCAATACCGCAGTTCGATCGCGTCCGCATTGTTACTTTGTGTCAAGAAGGGCTCTCAACAAGGGAAGTTTCCAGGCGTCTCAGAGTGAACCAAAGCGATGTTGTTCGGACATGGAGGAGGTACAGAGATACAGGAACTGTCGATGACAGGCCTCGCTCAGGCCGCCCAAGGGCTACTACTGTAGTGGATGACCGCTACTTACGGATTGCCGCTCGGAGGAACCCTGACAGCAATGCCACCATGTTGAATAATGCGTTTCGTTCAGCCACAGGACGTCGTGTTTCAACTCAAACTGTGCGCAATAGGCTGCATGATGCGCAACTTCACTCCCGACGTCCATGGCGAGGTCCAGCTTTGCAACCCCGACACCATGCAGCGCGGTACAGATGGGCCCAACAACATGCTGAATGGACCCCACGGAATTGGCATCACGTTCTCTTCACCGATGAGTGTCGCATATGCCTTCAACCAGACAATCGTCGGAGACGTGTTTGGAGGCACCCTGGTCAGGCTGAACGTCTTAGACACACTGTCCAGCGAGTGCAGCAAGGTGGTGGTTCCCTGATGTTTTGGGGTGGCATTATGTGGGGCCGACGTACGCCACTGGTGGTCATGGAAGGCTCCGAAACGGCTTTACGATACCTGAATGACATCCTCCGACCCATAGTGCAACCATATCGGCAGAATATTGGAGAGGCATTTGTCTTCATGGACGACAATTCTCGACCTCATCGTGCACATCTTGTGAATGCGTTCCTTCAAGATAACGACATCGCTCGACTACAGTGGCCAGCATGTTCGCCAGACATGAACCCTATCGAACATGCCTGGGATATGTTGAAAAGGGCTGTTTATGGACGTCTTGACCCACCAACCACTCTGAGAGATTTACGCCGAATTGTCGTTGAGGAGTGGGACAATTTGGACCAACAGTGTCTTGATGAACTTGTGGATAGTATGCCACGGCGAATACAGGCATGCATCAATGCAAGAGGACGTGCTACTGGGTATTAGAGGTAGTGGTGTGTACTGCAATCTGGACCACAAATGCTGAAAGTCTAGCTGTATGATGGTACAACATGCAATGTGTGGGTCTCATGAGCAATAAAACGAGCTGAAATGTTGTTTGTGTTGATCTCTATTCCCTTTGTATTTAACGGTTCCGGAACTCTTGGAACCGAGGTGATGCAAAACTTTTTTTGATGTGTGTATTTGATTTGGGTACCTAAGTCTTTAAGAGCCATCGGAGAAACGAGATTTTATCTTGGTTCTTTCACATAGCATAAATAAATAAATAAATAAATAAATAAATGAATGAATGAATGACTAAATAAATACATAAATAAATATGGTAAATAAATAAATAAATAAATAAATAAACAAAATAAAGGAATTTTACAGATGCACAGTACAGTATTTCCATTTCTACTGCAGTGTTTAGGCCTACATTGTCTCGTGTAAGATTTTCTACGCGAAAAAGAAAGAAAGAAAGAAAGAAAGAAAGAAAGAAAGGATGGAAGAGGCTCTTATGACTGTTAATGAGAAGCGATCACTTGGTGTTGAACAAGTAGGCGAGCCGCCCAAGCGTGAAGCAACACTCTTGTAACGTTTGTCTTGAGATAAGATGAGCGTGTCTACAGCCAGAGTTGGACTATTCTCCTCATTAGCGTCCTAACACCTTCTCTGCCACCAGCGATCTCGAGCTGCGACCGGCCAGCCATTTGCATCCATCTGACATTAGACAAATTCAGTTTCAAGCCCTTGCCATAACATGTTTTAGCTAATTTGTACGAATATTCGTGCATCAAATATTGGCCAAATTCATTTGTGTCACTCGTCCTGTCATAGACAAATGCTGGAAGGAGCATTTCATTTGTTTGAACAATTCATCCCACTATTGAGGTAGTCTACGCATAAATGAACAGTTCATTTATTAGCCTATTTTCATTTTATGAAAAAAAAAAAAAAAAAGGCTTATGAAATCACCTTTTGTCCGCGTGTGTGTATGTGTGTGCGTGCGTGTGTGTGTGTGTGTGTGTGTGGTGTGTGTGTGTGTGTGTCCCCCTAATAAATTCTAAACGGTTGGAGCGATTTCAACGAAACTCGATAAGGTCATAGCAACATCTTGGCCGACCCCGACCATGCCCTTTAAATTTTATTACGTCTCACTAATCCAACATGGCGGCTGTGCGAAATATTTCACCAGCATTCAATATCTCCGAAATTATTAGTCTACCAATATCACCCTGAAATTTTGTACGGTGATAAACGGCACTACTATAAGTTCACATACGAGACTTTCAAAAACTTGGTAACTACAAAACCAACATGATGGCCAAGCGAAGTTGAGACGTTTAAATAGACTTTTCTCGCAATTTAACCATCCAAACGGAATGAAACTTGGTACAACAAATTTTCATACACATTGTAATGCACTGGCGTCTAATTTAGTTCAATTGTTTACATAACCTCAAAATGGCGGCTTGGCGAAATATTTCACTAGCATTCTATATCTCCGAAACTGTTACTGGTATCACCCTGAAATTTTGTACGGTGATGAAGGGCACTGCTACAAGTTTATCTATGTGACTTTCAAAAACCAGTAAAGTACAAAACGAATATGGCGGCAAAGCGAAGTTGAAATATTTTAATAGACTTTTCTCGCGATTTAACCATCTGAGCGCAGTGAAACGTGGTACAGTCAATGATTATACATATTGTAATGCACTGGCATCTAATTTAGTTCGATTGTTTACATAATCTCAAGATGGCGGCTGTGCGAACTTTTAAAATTAAGTTTTTATTTCTTGTTTCGTAATCATGCGATCGAAGTGAAAGTTTGAATAATGAAGCTACGAAATAATTGTCCTTTAATGGTACATAACTCTATGGCCTATACATATAACAATCCAAAATGGCGACCATCCGAAATATTTAGACGGTTCTCAATATCTACGAATCCTTTACAGCAATCAAACTGGTTTTTTTTAATTTTCATAGAGGATATGAACATTAGTTCACCTATAGGGCTTTCAGTAACCTGGTGAGCACATATCCAACCTGGCGGTGACGCGAAGTATAAATATGTAAATGGACGTCTATAGCGATTTAACCATCAGAGTGCAGTGAAACTTTGTACGTTAAATGCTTATACAAATGTTAATCCACTGGCATCTAATTTATTTCAATTTTATTTATAACCACAAAATGGCAGCTGTGCGAAATTTTAAAATCTCGTTTTTCTTCTTGTGTCCTAATCAAGCGATTGAAGTTTGAATACCACACGTACACATTAATCTTCATGTAATAGTACATAAATAAAAATCCTACATGGCGACCATCTGAAATCTTTCGACGGTTTTGAATATCTATGAATCTATTACAACTATCAAACTGAAATTTTGAATGTTGATAGAGGTAATTAACATTAGTAGGATATATGAAAATAGGATGTATAGTTCTTCACGGAACTATTTGTTTGTACGGTATTAGCTCATTTGATTCAAATTTATAGCGATATGCTACACTGTACGGAACAGTTCACTTGTTTCACCGTCTCGTCTCCTCATAGAAATAGTCTAAGCAGAACATAATAGTTTATTTCTCTCAAAGTCTCGTCTTGTCATACTGTAGAGCAGCACAGTGAACTGCAGTAGTTCATTTGTTTCAAAGTACAAAGGAAGGTTGTTAGGTTTGTGGTCAACGATTTTAATCCTTAGAAGTAGTGTAACTCCAATGATAGAAAAACTAGGGTAAAGTAGGAATCTCTGGAAGATAAAGTACGAGATCAAGACTATACGCTATGTTTAACACTTACACTAATCGGCCAGCATGGGGAGAACTAAGCAACCGTCTGAGAAATGCCACCTACCTGAGCAGGGCAGATCATCTACACAATGCGTACAAATTATGAGAAATATTAATTTATTAATCGTGGTATTGATAATTGGAACTCATTACCTGCCACAGTCTTAGAGCCTTTCCCCAAACATATTGACGCGTTTAATAGAAGACTAAAATGTTGTGTAAATACTACGATGTAATCGCGACCTGTGTACTGTACATTAAGTGTGTTTGATCTTATTGTGGGTGATTTCCTGTAATTGTACAATTTGCCCCCGGGGAATTACCCCCATTTGCAAATAAAGTAAAGGAATAAATGAACGCATGATCATCGCGACGTGCGTAGGCTACATTAGGTGTGTTGGATATTATTGTTGTTGGCCTTATTTAAGTGTCAAAATTTGCCACATGGGAAGTACCCCCATTCGTAAATAAAGTAAATGAATGAATGACTGAATGAATAAACTCAGATCTCAATGCTAGCATTTCAACAGGGCGGCTGCTGTTGAAATTTTTGTCAGTACATGTGGGGTTTTCAAAATTACAAGTCACATCTACTGCGTTTACATGACGAACTCAAATCGATTTGACATGTAAACGGGACTCAGATCGTATTGAGTTTCAAGGTCGATACGGTAAAATTGTGGGATCGGATCGTATCCAAACTGGTGTTCAGGAACATTTAAACGCGGATCGTATTGAAAGCGATTCTGCGCGCTCTCGCGTTACATTTTTAAACTAATTTAAGCCTACTTTCGTCTGTCGCCTGACTCTCGAATCGCTTGTTTTACTTTCTGTCCATATTCTTCGTTACTGTCTGTGTTCCTGTCGTGGTTGATAAGCGTAGTTTGTTTGCACACGTTTTTATCGTTAATGTATTTTTGTCTGTTTTGCCTTAAATGTCAGGTGTATCCATACGTAAAATGAGGTCAACAGAGAAACACCGTCTCACATTGCCGCTTAAACCGTTCCTTTTCCCATTTGTCCACTAGATTGAATAACTTGAACATAGAGTGGCGAAGTGGTAACTTCCTCGTCTGCTCCCCCCAAGGTAGCAGGATCGAATCCTGGCACAGTCAGGGTGTTTAGGCCTAATTGCGAGGGAGCCGTGTCAATAGATTTACTGGCACGTTACAGATCCCATTCGGGGCAACATTCCGGCGTCTCTAAAAGCTTCAGAAATTAAAAGGGACGCAAAACCAATAACATTTTATCATTATTAAACTTAACATAAACTTGTTAAGAACAAACAACATCAAAATCTTCCGCGCGTCCATTATTCATGTTTACAAACATCCCGTAAAATAAAATAAAAAAAACGACGGATGATAATTACGGGTCTATTAAGTTTTTGCTGTTTAATACGAGTTAGCCAACATAACTGCAGGTTGGCCACCATAAATTATATACCGTATTGAAATCGATTTCAATACGAACTGAAACTGCTCATGTAAACGGGCAGCGTACTGTAAACAGGATCGTATTCAAATCGATTTGAGTTCGCCATGTAAACGTAGTAATCATGGCGCCCGCAGGATATTTTCCAGCGGGGGGTGGCAAGTAATACTGTATTTTTCATTTCATTACCTGAAATTTTCGATAATTTCTTACTTGCTTCGTGATATTCATTACTTGGCTGCTCTGAAACCGTTGGGTACATTACAGTATCTTTATGGCATGAATGGCAGGATTATTTTTTTTAGTTCAGAGGTTTTGTCCATAAAAGTTCGCTTTTCTTTGTGAATCATCGTCACAATGTTCATTTCTTAAACACAAGTAAAGAGTACTTGTATCACCATGTATCGACAAAATAAAAATCAAGACGTTCATTGAAATGCTTATGTTAATCCAGTTCGCCAATTTTCTAAATAACTGGAGATATTTTCAAATAATCCCAAATTACTAAGTTAACTAAAACTGTGGAATTATCCTTACATCTAACCTAAATCAGTTAACTATCAGTAACTTCAATTTATGAAATAAACTGGTGTGGCAATGAGCAATCGAAATACTCTCGGGATTCCAAGGGGAAGGGGGGCACGACCCCTCCTTGCCCCCCTCCCCCCTGTGGGCGCCCATGCTGTGGCTTATGATCATGAGGAAAATTGAACTAAAGTAAATGTATACGTTCACTTGCATGACCCACCTTTGTCATTACTAAGGTTCGGATTTTAAGGAAAAGTCATATTTTTTTCCTGAGCTCATTTTACCCGAAATCTGAAAAATAAGTTTGAATGACGGGTCCCTGACCACGTTTAAAGCAATTCGATGTTGCCTATAAATGCATATTTCGGCCATTTTTATTGTTTTGGTCATATTTGGTCATATTTTAGTGATATAAGGTCATATTTGGTTATAATTTCAGCACTTTTGTTTAAATTGAGGTGTCGTTAACAAGGTACATGTTATCTTCGTCGAGTTTCAAACACAGGATTTCTGATAGCAGGTTTAGAAGACCTGATTCCAAGAAGGCGCTCCTCTACGGACGTCTTTTAGCACATCTTTCAGGACAAGTTAAATTGCGACTCTGTACGCATGAGGTTACGGATCATAACGATAGTGTGCTTCCGCCTTTCAAAAGGATGTCATAGATTTTTAGGTCACATTTCCCCGAACCCTAGTTATTACTGTAGTAGCCTATATCGAGAGGCTAGTGAGAGTTAATTTCACTGATGGGGAAGCGAACCTGGATCTCCGGCACATTATTCCCCACTCTTGTTTGAGCAGTCTCGGCCCGCCTGGCTCCGCTGGAGATACTTACGGGTCCATAAAGCGGGACTTTATTGGGGGTTTGCCGCCATAATGAGCTGACTTGCTCTCTGAACGCGGTTTATTTATGGCCGCTGAGGCGCTAACCCCCGTGGGAGTCCAGCTGACTCAACGGTTCGTAGAGTAAACAGGCAGGTGGCTGGTTCAGTCCTGGACTTCTAGTCGGAGTCATCTCACTTTCAACATTACAAGCAAGTTATTCATACTTGTAGTGTTGCGTTTTATGTTACTATGCTTTATGTAAATTGTGGGAGATAAAGACCTCCAGTCAATATCCACTTAGAATAGGTGTTTTAAGCGGCTTTGGTGGAGAAGTTGCTAGCATGCTGAGCTTCTATGCACAAGATAGCGGCTTCAAACCCGTCCGAAGTCGTCGGATTTCTTAAGAGCATCGACATCCCTCACTATGCCTTCCTTTGGAGGGGGAAGTAAAGCCGCCAGGCCCATGTCATAGATTTATGGCATGTAAAAGAACCTTCCACTAACTACAATAATAGTGTGAAGCTAATTTAGGTTAAATTTGATTAGATTTCATAAGCGCGCTATTAAGTTCCAAAGTTTGCCACTAAGTGCTGGTTGTGCTGGCATTTAGTAGCCAAGTTCACAGCCAGGTGCCGTTGACTGTAGCGTTTGTTAGCAAAAGTAGGAACTACTTCAAATTGATCGTCTGCAACCCTTACCTGAATTGCAGATAACACACACTAATACAGCCATCACAATTAACACCGGTTATCAGAAAGATTCTACGCACACCCAAAAGTACACGGGGCTACATGACCACGTTGTCGCAGCCCCTAAACTGAGGAACCAACCATCATGAGTTTTAATTATAAGATGTTTAGGCATAATCAATGATGCGTTCATGAGCTAAATGAATATTGAATCAAGTGCCTAATACAAGATTATACAATGCAAGAAATCGTGGTAATATTTATCTATCTTTGAAATTAAAACAGAAAACCAATAAGATAGTAACAGAAAAGAAACAAGAAAAGGTCATGGTGCGTAAGTGAAATAAAATCTATTTAGATCTAAACTATGCAGTTAAATTAAGATACAGGGCGTCCGAGAATGTTCTCCGCAGTGGGTACGTGCGGCTGTGAGTGGTTGAGTCATAAGTTTAGTTGGCTGCACTGTGTCCTTGAAAGGAGGACTCCCGCGTGTGGGCTGTGAGAGTGTCATGTAGCCCCGTGTACTTTGGATGTGTGTAGAATCTGTCTGTTAACCGGTGTTAATTGTGACGACTGTATTAATGTGTGTTATCTGTTTTTTAATTTAAGTACTGCAACTTAGAATTTTTCAAATAGTTCCTACTCTTGCCGCCAAGCGCCACCGTCAACGACTACTAGACCAAGTTCAGAACTTAGCTACTAGACGCCACCGCAGTCGGCTCTTGGCAACGAACGTAGAAACCTAAGAGCGTTGTTTACATTATTAACCTATCCAATTTAGCTTCACACAGGTGCAATTAGTGGAAGGTTCTTTAACATGTCATAAATCTATGACATGAGACCACTGGCTTTACTTCCCCTCTGAAGGAAGGCATACTGAGGGATTTTTAACGCTCTTAAAAAATCCGACGACTTCGGCCGGGTTTGAACCCGCTATTTTGGGCATAGAAGCTCAGCATGCTACCGACTACGCCACCGAAGCTGCTTGTGAGAGTGTATTGCGATAAGTGAGCAAGCCTGTATGTCTTCAGTGTGTATTGCGATAAGCGATCGTTCAGATAGATTATTGGAAGAGTGCAACAGTATACAGGCGGTAATGTTTACTACTGAAGAGAGAGGTTCTTTTTGGTGGAATACGTTTTTCGCGAAGGCGATCGGTTTACAGAACATGTAAAATTAAGATTTCAGGCACGGTTTCCTAATTCAAAGTGCCCAAACCGTGATACCGTTCAGGATTTGGTAAGTAAATTTCGTGTGACTGGCTCAGTTCACGATGTACCGGGAACAGGCAGGCCTACGCTTTTAACAGACGAAAAACTTGATGAAATCTCCGATATAATGCTGCGTAGTCCAAGTAAATCAACACGAAAATTAGCTCAACAAACAGGAATCTCTAAGTCGACAGCACATAAAGCTGTAAGAGACAAGCTTCAGTTGTTCCCTTATAAAGTTACCGTGGTTCATGAATTAAAACAAACTGATTACGGAAAAAGAGTGATGTACTGTGAATGGTTCCAGCATCTGTTATGAATGGCTGTGGTGAGTACAAACTTCACTGTTGATTTGTTATGATGCAAGCGGCAGCCGTGCTACTAACGTAACTGCTCTCGCAGACGCATGTAGGCGCTGCGGCGAACATTCCCGGACTCACTGTACCACCCGTAATAACTTCCATTATTTCCTTTTGAAGAATATTTTTATCCTAAAGAAATGAAGAAATAGAATTAGGACATCGATGCGGGCAAATCTGTAGCTTATGTGCCTGTCTGTGTGTACACGCGCCCCTATCAACCCTTAAATGACTGCAGCCAACGAAACCAAATTTGGTATGAGTGAACACCTAGGCCTATACCGGAATATCTCACGACCATATTTTAAGAAGCGTCAGTGCTACCAACTGCTTAAAATTCACAATTGAAATATGAGTTCTGCGTTGGATATCTCAGAAAGTATGCATGCGAACTATTCTAATATTGGCACACATACCGGTAGCCTATACTGTAGATATTAATATGTCAGATTAATTTGCAGCAACAGACACATGGCAGTGTTGCCAACATAATATAATGCGTGTTTTTAGGTCCAATCTATAATTGCTTGTAACGTCCATACTATCAATTGGATTTTAAACACATTTCGTATGTGCATTGTGTGCCGTAACAGATATGATTATACATATTCTTAAGAATGAAAAGTCAAGAATATAACGAAGTTTAAATATTCAGTAAATTGAAACCTTAAGTCAATAACCAGCTGTACTTAAATCACAGTACCAGTTTCGGCCACATTGAAACCATCTTCAGCGTTATATTATAAAATACGTAAAGAAGTCAAATTTGAACAATCAGATCTGTTACAATGTGTTATAAAATGAAAGATATAAACCTTGATAAAATGCAGTTTGACGTTTAAACAATGATGTGGTTATTATATGTGCATGGAATTTTGTAGGTTAACGACTGACGTGAACATGTATGTGAACAAATATATTTTTATGATGTAACTGTGAAATTATGATAGAAGAAATTGAGTTATCCAATGTATATTTACGGCAGTGGCGGATCCAGAGGTTCACCTCGGAGGGGGCACTCTAGGATTTCAAGTAGCAACAGAAAATATGAAATAAAATTATTACATAGGCTATTATTACAAATTATTTCAACGTCAACATTTATATTGCTGAGTTTTTATATTAAATTTGTATTTAATCTACACCCACTACACATAACATCCAACCACCAGATTTTATAATTCTACAAGAAATTAATTTGAATAAAATGGTTTATTGGTTTCAATTCCAAGTCATTGTCATTATGTAAAAAAAAACATTTTAATTCTACAGAATATGAACATTTCCACATTTTAATGCACATTACACAGTCTAATATGTATTAAAACATTTGCAATCATAGTGACTATCTGAAGACAATATACAAGTCTACTATACAAATGTTACAAGATATGTACATAGTACCAACATTGTCAGTCACTGAGTCACTATTAGTCACATAAATATAAATACAAAAATCAATTATATTGAATACTGATTGGGATTCTATTTGGTGACTATCCTAGGCAAAATACATGCCTATTACAAAATAAAATCCAGGCGATCATTCGTTTACCCCCTTTAGAGAAACGTTCTAGAACTTTTTCAACGTCAACATTTATATTATATCACGGTGAACAAATAACAGACACAAGCCATTCAACCTTTCCTCTGTCATTCGCGTTCGTAACCATGATTTAACAAGTTGCAGGCTGCTAAAAGATCTCTCTGCACTTGCAACACTGTCGATGTAGCGATTATATTAACAGTGTTGCCATTACGTACTATATGATAACAAACATTGACCACATTCGTGTATGCAGGCAATACAGCAAAGATTTTAGTTGCAGTGCAATTTGGAGGAACAATAATTTTTATCGGCAATATCAACGTAGCAGACAACTGTTTTTTCGGAGGGGGCACTTGCCCCTGGTGCCCTCCTCTGGATCCGCCACTGATTTACGGTAACAGATCTGATTAAAAAAAGTGTTTTTCAGCCTTTAGACTATCAGTATCTTAAGTAATTATTTTGATAACAACCTTTGATAAGGACATTTTTGTTTGTAAGTCTTGCTTCTTTTCGTATTTTAGAGGGTCACAATGAGGCCGAAACCGGTACTGTGATTAAAGCACAACTAGTTATTGACCTAAGGTTTCAATTTACTGAATATTTATATTCTTAAGAGTCACCAGGGCTGCAAACTGTTGATAAATGATATTGATAATTCTTAAGATTTCCAGATAAATGCTTGGTTCCTGGTACAGACCAAAGTTTCTTCCCACAAGAGCATAAAACTACCTTGCCATAAGATATCTGCAAACGGAAGTTTTTGGGAGTTACGGCATGTAATTGTGGTGAAGTATACGTGCTGATAGCTGAACAAACTAAATTCTATCTCGCCTTTATCAGACATAAACCAAGACATTGTCTGAATCTGAGATCCAGCTCGCTACTTTACCTATTGAATATTGTCACTGCCTCTTATCAGTGACTCTCGAGATCATAAAACCAAACACTATGGGTGTTATTTCATAACGTGAGAAAGAATTTGAAGTGAAATGGACACCCGTACAGGAACAGTCACAAATCAGGTAAGTCTATAAAACTGCATTGTAAACTCGGTTTCATTTATAAGTGTTTAACCCAACTAACCGAGTACAAAAGCTCACTAAGAGATTTGAAAAGTAACTGCTACTAACAAAACAGTCACTTCAATAGTTCGCTACAGTAGAAGTTAACGATTCAAACTGGGTTTCACATTTAATAGTACATTTTGCAACGAGCCTATAATGGCAATAATTAAGACACGAGTATGTTTATAAAACGAGCGTATGCAAGTTTTATAATTTCCATACGAGTGTCTTAATTACCATGATAGGCGAGTTGCATACGACAGTTTATGTTCGACGATAATTATTATAACTATTTTATGTTCGAACATAAATATTCATAAATATATGTCCAGATTTTGCCAGTTTTATGTACTGAACAGAGCGCATGGGACGCAGATAATGCCTTGTATTTGACCATGGCCTCCTCGATTACCCTACTATGACACTAGGCCACGCAGTGAAGTTTAAATTAGAAGGCATTGGAACTCAGCGCAGGTGCGATGCTATCCTTATCTAATTGGTCAAACAACTGTTTCTTGAGCTCTGATTGGTGGGAGAAAATAGTGTTATAATGAGCCTCATTATAGTACAGTTTTCTGACATATAATAGTCAGGGTCGATCATAAATACATACAAAGTAGTAGGTTAAGCAAAAACATTCTTCAGTCTTTTGACTGGTTTGATGCATTTCTCCAAGTTTCCCTGTCTTGAGCTAATTGTTTTATCCCTACATAGCTACCACGCCCTACATCCCAGGCAATCTGTTTAACATATTCTATCCCTGGTCTACCGCTACAGTTCCTTTCCTCGACCCTTACTTCCATAACTAAGTTTGCTATTCCTGGGTGCCTTAGTAAGTGATCTACCAACCTATCTCTTCTCTTGATTAACAGTCGTCAGAAACATCTTTCTTCTCCTAATCGTCTTAATGCCTCTTCGTTTGTTACTCCATCCATCTGATTTTCATCTTTCTCCTGTGGCTGGCTGCGAGACTCAGCGGCAACGTTCTCGCTTGCTGTGCCGAAAGTTGCAGGATCGAATGCTGGCGCAGACAGTCGGCATTTGAAGGTGCGCAAATGTGGGGGAGCCGTGTCAGTAGAATTACTGGCACGTTCAAAATCCCCTTGGGGGCAAAATTCCGGCACCTCGGCGTGTTAAAAAGCCGCAGTTGTTAAAAGGGACGTAAAACCAATAACATTATTATTATTCTTTATCCTGTAACACCACATCTCAAACGCTTCTATTCTCCTCTTTTCTGCTGCGCCAGCAGTCCAAGTTTCACTTCCATAGAGCGCCACGTTCCAGACAAAGGATTTCAAAAATGAATTTAGGGACGGACCACCTCGCACGTCGATTTGATTCCTGGCTGTGCTAGAAAAATTAATTCTGGTCTGAAAGCTGGAATTGGGTACACTCAGCCATATGAGTCAGAATTGGGAAGAAGTGGGTTCGGTTCCCAACTCAGCCATCTTAGAAGTGATTTTCCGTAGTCTCTTGCATCTAAGTTACTCCATGTAGATGGTTCCTAACTTAAGGTCATATGCCTCAACTATCTTACTTATAACATTGTTCTGTACTTATTTTTAGTTCCTTTTTAAATTTTGCTTGCTGTTGAGAACTGATAAGCCAGACCACAAATAGCAAGGCCCCCTGTGTTGGATGGAGGACCCTATCTACTTAGCAGTCCCACAAATTTCAAGGCTCCCTGTGTGGGATGGAGGACCCAATCTACTTAGAAGTGCTACAAATTGTAAGGCCCGCTGTGTGGAATGGAGGATCCTATCTACTTAGCAGAGCTACAATTTACAAGGCCCCCTGTGTTGGATGGAGGATCCTATCTACATAGGAGTGCCACAGATTGCAAGGCCCCCTGTGTGGGATTGAGGATCCTATCTACCTAGCAGAGCCACAAATTGCAAGGTCCCCTGTGTGGGATTGAGGACCCTATTAACTTAGCAGTGCCACAGATTGCAAGGCCCCCTGTGTTGGATGGAGGACTCTATCTACTTAGCAGTGCCACAAAGTGCAAGGCCCCCTGTGTTGGATGGAGGACCCTATCAACTTAGCAGTGCCACAGATTGCAAGGGCCCCTGTGTGGGATGGAGGACCCTATCTACTTAGCAGTGCCACAGATTGCAAGGCCCCCTGTGTTGGATGGAGGACCCTATCAACTTAGCAGTGCCACAAAGTGCAAGGTCCCCTGTGTGGGATTGAGGACCCTATTAACTTAGCAGTGCCACAGATTGCAAGGCCCCCTGTGTGGGATGGAGGACCCTATCTAATTAGCAGTGCCACAAAGTGCAAGGCCCCGTGTGTGGGATGGAGGACCCTATCAACTTAGCAGTGCCACAGATTGCAAGGCCCCCTGTGTTGGATGGAGGACCCTATCAACTTAGCAGTGCCACAGATTGCAAGGCCCCCTGTGTTGGATGGAGGACCCCTATCTACTTAGCAGTGCCACAAAGTGCAAGGCCCCCTGTGTGGGATGGAGGACCCTATCTAATTAGCAGTGCCACAAAGTGCAAGGCCCCCTGTGTGGGATGGAGGACCCTATCAACTTAGCAGTGCCACAGATTGCAAGGCCCCCTGTGTTGGATGGAGGATCCTATCTACTTAGCAGTGCCACAAAGTGCAAGGCCCCTTGTGTTGGATGGAGGACTCTATCTACTTAGCAGTGCCACAAAGTGCAAGGCCCCCTGTGTGGGATGAAGGACCCCATCTAATTAGCAGAGCCACAAATTGCAAGGCTCCCTGTGTGGGATGAAGGACCCTATCAACTTAGCAGTGCCACAGATTGCAAGGCCCCCTGTGTGGGATGAAGGACCCCATCTAATTAGCAGAGCCACAAATTGCAAGGCTCCCTGTGTGGGATGAAGGACCCTATCAACTTAGCAGTGCCACAGATTGCAAGGCCCCCTCTGTTGGATGGAGGACCCTATCTACTTAGCAGTGCCACAAAGTGCAAGGCCCCCTGTGTGGGATGGAGGACCCTATCTACTTAGCAGTGCCACAGATTGCAAGGCCCCCTGTGTTGGATGGAGGACCCTATCTACTTAGCAGTGCCACGGATTGAAAGGCCCCCTGTGTTGGATGGAGGACTATCTACTTAGCAGTGCCACAAAGTGCATGGCCCCCTGTGTGGGATGAAGGACCCTATCTAATTAGCTGAGCCACAAATTGCAAGGCCCCCTGTGTGGGATGAAGGTCCCTATCAACTTAGCAGTGCCACAGATTGCAAGGCCCCCTGTGTTGGATGGAGGTCTCTATCAACTTAGCAGTGCCACGAAGTGCAAGGCCCCCCTGTGTGGGATGAAGGACCCTATCTACTTAGCAGAGCCACAAATTGCAAGGCCCCTTGTGTGGGATGGAGGACCCTATCTACTTAGCAGTGCCACGGTTTGAAAGGCCCCCTGTGTGGGATGGAGGACTCTATCTACTAAGCAGAGCCACAAATTGCAAGGCCCCCCTTTGTGTGGGATCTATTATAGGACCCTATCTACTTAGCAGAGCCGTCTGGATACAATAAAATGCTCATTATAGCCGTCACGCTACTGACCCATACAGACTCATCTCGTTTTCTTTAATTAGTCTCTCATTTATGGTTCTACCTAAGTCCTAAAGGCAGGTAGTGACCATCACGTTTACTCAAGAATTATATAACACAGGGTTTTAAAACTGTCGGGCGGCAGGTCGCTTCCAACGGAGGTGCGGAATGATTTAAAGCTGTTACAGTATTATTTCAATGTCCATTTCAGGTCTTTGCTGGTTTGATGAACTTGCATTAATCAGTTTTAAGCTGGTTTTCACATGTACGGACAAGCAGGGTGTTTCAAAATTGTACTACTGGCGTTACAGGTAGTGTCGTGTGCATTAATATCGGTCAGAATCTGAATAAGTGCGGTTAGGCACAGCTTTGTTGCGTTGATAATTGAAGAAATGTTGTTCTACCATTTGGGTAATTGGCATGGTCCTAACTTTTAAGAATTTTTTTGACCGGAAGAAGAATTCCTTCTGCAGCGCTTCGTTCAATAGATATTAACATTCGGACTTGGCGTATAGGGATCCTGTTTAGTAAAATCCGAAAGTTAAGCTCTTTTGATAATTGTGATAAAAGTTGAAAAGATAGAAAACCCGGAAAAGTCTCAAAATGCGTGTTTCAAAAGTCTCTATTATATTTTAAACTAAAATTTTGACAATTTCTTCCGGCTTAAATAATATTAAAAAAACGCTTGTTTTTAAAAGTGGAACTTGTTCTACAGATTTAAATGAAATTAAAGATTGATTGTTTTAATCTATTCCTTGATTTTTTTATCTTCAATTTGTGACAAGCAGATTTTTGTATTTATCAAAACGGTAGTAGATATTTCGATTTTGATTTGACCATGTATGGGTCGACACTAGCGCTCGCAGTGATAGATTTAGTAAACTACATACGACATAGGATGTGGTCTGGGACTGTACAATCTAATTGTTAACTAGACCTCACTTAGTACGTTTCTCTCACACCAGGAGCGTTCTATATTAATCTCGATGTGGCAACACTGTGATCAATATGTCTGGAACTGTAGTCTACAATCTACTTGTTAACTAGACCTCGCTTAGTACGTTCACCTCACACCAGGAGCGTTCTACATATTAACCTTGATGTGGCAACACTGTGATCAAAGTGTCTGGGACTGTACCATGTACTTGTTAACTAGACCTCACTTAGTACGTTCACCTCACACCAGGAGCGTTCTAAATTTACCTCGATGTGGCAACACTGTGATCAAAGTGTCTGGGACTGTACAATCTACTTGTTAACTAGACCTCACTTAGTAGTCTACGTTCACCTCACACCAGGAGCGTTCTAAATTTACCTCGATGTGGCAACACTGTGATCAAAGTGTCTGGGATTGTACAATCTACTTGCTAACTAGACCCACGGCCGACTGAATGCGCTCATACCGGCCTAGACAATGAGACCTTTTTCATGAAATCTTGTTAGTTACTCAACTGCCCACACAGCGCTGTTCACCAAGCATTGCACGACTAAGACTTATCTCTACTTAGTGTAAAACCAAGTCCCCGGTTCTTGGATATCACGGGTAATCTCGAGAACCACTGGATGGATTTTGATGCGGCTTTCACCATTCTGTACAGGTAATATCGAGGAAGATTTCTGTAGAAAATAATTTATTTATGATCAGAGGGAGGCACGCAGTAACGATTTTAGATTTCAGTGAATAGGTCGAAGAAAGAACTTGACGTCCGTGCGCTTTTTAAGCTTACGCTGGACAAGCCGTTAAAAATATCAATATACTATGAGTGTAAGAATTGTTCAGCATGAAAAATTGTACAAAAAAGTCCGCGTGAGCATATCTCTATCTTCGATACAGCGCCCACTATAAGTGTTTTTTAGTATGGACGGGAGGGGGATTTGGCTTGCACCTCGCCATTCTTAAATTACGTCTGACAGGAATTCCTTGCACATTCATAACTGTTCCCGTGCGAAGCCGGGGCGGGTTGCTAGTGACACTATATATTATCATTATAATTCTCAAAATATCAAAATGCAAATTATGTCACAAAATAAAATAGCGTGCTAATAAATCTAAGAGAAATTAGACATACCTTGCACCTCGTTACAGTTGAATTCGATCAGAATCACTCGGTTTTCATTAAAGTTTATGCATTTTTCTGCTGAACGGTTTGGATGTTCGGCAACAGGAAACTAGGACTGTTATTTACTTAAAATATTCATTTTTGTATTTTTGTACTATTTGTGTTCATGATTTCATTACATTGTCAGAATCACCGACAGTAGTGGCTACGCTGGCTAAAGCGCAGCGTTAGGCCATAGGGCCAAGCTCTCTGCTGACTCGGTAGACGCGTGGGTTCGAGCCCCACCGTCGGCCGTCCTTGAAATGATTTTCCGTGGTTTCCCATTTTTCAACACCAGGCAAATGCTGGGACGGTACCTTCTAACAGGCCACGGCCGCTTCCTTCCACATCCTTGTCCAGTTTTATTCATCTTCATCCATTCCATCTCTCATCCTGACGCGCAGGTCGCCCACGGGCGTCGACTAGAAAGACTTGCACTCGGCCTCTCAGGAAATGCTTTAATTAGTAGGGTATACTATTCAGTGTACCTATTATAAATAAAAACCGTGAGGTTTCTCACCTCCCCATATTACGAAACCCGGTTGCCTAATACGGGGAAAGTGCACTTTTAAAGTTAACAATAATATCAGAGGGTATTACAACATCAAACGTGTCCATATTTGTAATATACATAGTATATCGCCTGAGGTTTACATTGGTGAGAAAACCAAAATTATTCCGTTCCTTCTTATGTCTAATGTGAGCCCTATAAAAAACTCCCCATATTTGGCGACTTTCCTCTACCCATTTTTAGAAGATACCTTATGCACTGGACAGTTGAATCCGTGATTAATTGCATAGGTAGCTTCGTAAGTCTCAGAACTCAGGAAGTCCTTTCTAGCAGCGTTACTAGCAGCTTTCAAAGTTTCAAGGTAAGAAAGAAAATATTCCTCTAGCCAGTTTAGGCGACTGACATTTAATGAGAAAAAATGCCCTTTATCTGGATTTCTAGACTGAATATGATGATATGTGATGCTTACGTCATGCATAGCAAACCATTAACGTTTTTCAAAAAATATATGGTTGCTTCTGCGTCCATGAATGTGTACGCTTCCGGGTGCATGCCTATATTTTCTTTCAGTGTACTAATGGCACCAATAACTTCTGACGAGAACACTTCCTTGGCACGCCGAACATTCATTTTTTCAAATTTAGTGGGTTCGATGTGTTTTTAGTGAGGTGTCTGAGTGGTTTGACGATCTTACCCTTTTGCATTGTGTATAGTAATGACAAGTATTTCCCTGAAATTATTCCAGTACCATCAGTCATCTCTCGTTACAGAAACTGCGTTCTAATGGTTTTTTTTTTTAGAATGTGACAATGATCAAAACTAGGGAATACATTCCTAGACTCGTCGTATGGGTGATTGACCATTGGTTGCAAATTCCCTCCCCCTAAATGCCTCATCATTGTAGTGTTAGTTTTGTGATTATCAGAGACAGTTATTATAATTATGAAACCGCATTGTTCAACCTCGAGAATAACGTCCAGCAGGAGTTTATGTAAGTCCCGTCCTGACAGCTGCTTCGTGAAAAAGAAGGCACACGGTATCTGATAATTTGTCGAAAGATCTCTTAGCACAAAACACAACACACGATTGGCTGCTACTTGTTCCCGGCTGTAATTTTCATCCTCTCTTTCCTTTTGATGAGACGGTGCTGGAGTTGTGTCCTTGTACCCGAAGAAGGTGCAAGGTATGTCTAATTTCTCTTAGATTTATTAGCACGCTATTTTATTTTGTGATATAATTTTAATTTTGATAATGCGGAAATTATAATGATAATAATTATATAGTGTCACTAGCAACCCGCCCCGGCTTCGCCCGGGAACAGTTATGAGTGTGCAAGGAATTCCTGTCAGACGTAATTTAAGAATGGCGAGGTGCAAGCCAAATGCCCCTCCCGTCCAAACTAAAAACACTTATAGTGGGCGATGTATCGAAGATAGAGATATGCTCTCGCGGACTTTTTTGTAGAATTTCTCACGCTGAACAATTCTTACACTCATAATATAATGATATTTTTAACGGTTTGCCCAGCGTAAGCTTAAAAAGCGCACGGACGCCAGGCTATTTTTTCGACCTTTTCACTGAAATCGTTACTGCTTGGCTCCCTTTGGTCATAAATAAATTATTTTCTACACAAATCTTCCTAGAGATCACCTTTACAGAATGGTGAAAGCAGCATCAAAATCCATCCAGTGGTTCTTGAGATTACACATTTAATATACGTACTGTACAGCTGATTCCTTATCGCGCCTATAATAGGAAGGGAGTGCGCTCTACCGGCAACGAGTAGAAACTTTCCAATTACATGTTATACATGGGTTCTGACTGGGAATGTCAAGGCCGGTATAGAGCGCAGCTCGTATTCAGTCGGCCGTGCTAGACCTCGCTTAGTACGTTCACCTCACACCAGGAGCGTTCTTTATTAACCTCGATGTGGCAACACTGTGATCAATATGTCTGGGACTGTACAATCTACTTGTTAACTAGCCCTCACTTAGTACTTTCACCTCACACCAGGAGCGTTCTTTATTAACCTCGATGTGGCAACGCTGTGATCAAAGTGTCTGGGACTGTACAATCTACTTGTTAACTAGTCCTCACTTAGTACGTTCGCCTCACACCAGGAGCGTTCTATATTAACCTAGATGTGACAACATTGTGATCAAAGCCTATGTTTCTGTCTGGTACTGTACATTCTACTTGTTAACTAGATCTCACTTAGTACATTCACCTCACACCAGGCGCGTTCCTTATTAACCTCGATGTGGCAACACTGTGATCAAAGCCTATGCTTCTGTCTGGTACTGTACATTCTACTTGTTAACTAGACCTCACTTAGTACGTTCACCTCACACCAGGAGTGTTAAATATTAACCTCGGAGTAGCAAGTCGCTGGAAACCGCTCTCATTACGTATTCAGCGTACTTTCATCAAGTGTTCCAATGAAGTATCAAGCGATATTAATTAACGCCAAATGACCGCACTTTGCATGGCTTGGCTGCACTGAACCCATCAAGCTAAGCTGATAATTTTCACAGCAAACCGCAACTTGAAATGGTCTGAGGCAAAACAAGACCAAAACACACCGGACAAAATAAGAGCAAGAAGAAGAAGCCGTTCAGAAATTAGGTCCTGAGCGCGCTGCCGCCATCTTGAATACCTCGCAGGATTTCAATGTTTGTGCAGTATTAGAAACGTTGTTGTTGATTCTTTAGGGGGTTTGTGACATCGTGGACATGAAGCCCCGTGTACTTAGGTGCGTTTAGAATTTGTCTGATAACCTTTGTCACTGTGATGCCAGTACTGTTTTGTGCATTTGTAATTGAGTTAAGATTCGGATAGGAAGCGGCCGTAGTCTTAAGTTAGGTAACATCCCGGTATTTGCCTGTAGTAGAAGAGGGAAATCACGGATAACCCCTTCCAGGATAAATGAGACAGGAATTGAACCCTCCTCTTCTTAGTTTTGCCTCACGAGGCTAAGTGTACTCCGTTCCAGCCCTCAGACCAGAATTAAATGCCTTGGGAGAGCCAAGAATCGAACCCGGGCCTCCGCGATGACAGTCAAGAATGCTAACCACTAAGCATTTATCACTTGTAAAGGTGGCCATGTACATTAATACATAAATTTATTAGAGTTATAAGGCGCCGAATAACGAGGTCATCTGCCCCAACGGATCACTACCTCGGGCGGGGTCAAAGAAAGAAGTATTTCAATTTCGATGAGTTAATAGACTACACCTAACATAGGGATAGGTTGTTTGAAGCTGGTAGTGACAGGGAACAATTTATATTCAACTACGAGTAGCAACCCACCCCGGCTTCGCCCGGGAACAGTCATGAATGTATTACGTGATTAGCGCTTTTTTTTTTTTCAACGTCAATGAACTACGACCTATATCCGTTTTACGTCTCGGCATGATGGGTTAAAATCACTGACTGGACTATTAATTACATTATCACGGAGATAGCATGTGCAACGAATTCTTGTCAGACGTAGGCCTAATTTAAGAATGGCAAGTTGCATGAAACACACATCCCGCTTCCGTCCAATCTTAACTTGACTGCGTATTTTGCGGAACGAAAAGTTCACAGGCGTAATTAATAAAAGCCGAGTTGCACTTCCATGGAAACTCCAAACACAACCACTCTTCTCTGAAGTCTTAACTCAACACGACTCGACAGTTTGCTGATGGCTGTATCTGGGGGTAATAGGCTCGCCCGCTAGCTAGGGTCGTAATACTTAGAGTTGACGTCTGACAGCTAGTGCTGGAGGGAGGAGCATTGCACGTGCCATTTCACGCGGTTGCCACATTCCTGCATTCCATACCCTACCCTTCTCATTTCCGGCTGGCTTGTTCGTTCATTCTGACCGCTGTGTTTTCTTGTAGACTACCTGGCCAGACCATGACTGACTTGGTCTTATGTTCGGTTTTCTTTAACAGAGGTCGGGCTGAAAAGCTCAGACAGTAGAGTGCTGGCTTTCTGAGCTCAACTTGGCAGGTTCAATCCTGGCTCAGTCCGTCACCTCTCTCCATCAGCAGCTTCCTACTGTTGATAGCTTTATATTCAAAACCAAGGTTATGAACCACTTTCAGTAAGGAAGAGTAACTGCCTTTAAATAAGTCGTTCGGAAGTGTAAATAACAGTTTTTGAATTGTTGGATGTTCCCTCCTGGTATAGTAAGAATATATGTGCCGGCGAATAGCATCGTCTTTAAACGGATCCAGATTTGTAATTCTGGAGGTTCTAGGCCGCTTCTTTCCAGGCATGGACAGTTTAGATGAACCCTCTTCTGAGTTGTTATATTTCTCCATCGTAACTCTTGTAACAGTACTTTTACTAACTCTAAGAGCTTTCGCAGTGCGTTCTTGAACTCTCTGGAATGGAATTAAAGGAACATTCCTTTCCGAAAAACTCTTAGCCTCCTCTTCAAAGAATTCCCTTGCGGCACATATAATTTCTCTTCCTTGGTGATGAATTGTCACACCATGACCGGCGGTATTTTTTTCATGAGGTGGACGAGTTCTGGGCCTCCCTCACCCTCGAGGAGTATTCATAATGCTCGAAATATATATTGCAATACAATAATTGTAGGTCTACGTAATTAGTATTTAAAATACCGTTAGATACTTAATGACGGCCTCCAAACAGAAACACAAATAGAATAACACTCACGCTGAACTGCTTGTGACAAGATCTAACTCAGAAGTGCGAGGTTTGGCAACTCCTACAAACTCCTCAACATGAGCTGGCCAGAGGGCTTATCTCCATGGCAACCGCAGTCGCCCCACCCCGTTTCCATGACAACCATACCCCCACCTCTCTTTAACCCACCCCGGTAGGCAGTAAAAGGACCTCCCTCTAAGAACTGTCAGAATTCAACTCTAAGTATTACAACTGTAGGCTGCAACTGGGGTGATAGGCTCAACCTAGCTATCTCGTAAACTGTCGCCTCAGCAATTGAATGGAGATTGTTGGAAGAAATGGAGAGGTAAAAAATCTTTTAACTGGCGATGTATTGAAGATAGAGATATGCTCTCGCGGACGTTTTTGTACAACTTTCTCATGCTGAACAATTCTTACGCTCATAGTATATTGATAGTTTTAACCCTCGGATACTCGCGCGGGCTACAGGTGTAGCCCAGTGATTTATTTGGTTGTAGCGCAGAGTATATTCTTTGCTAGGAATATTGAGAATCTCTGTAGCTGCCTGTTGACGCTGTATTTAATAGACGGGTGTGTTTCCGACTAAACTAATTGCACCAAACTGACACCAGATGCATTAGAAGTCGCGCGAGCATCGCTGTTTCAGAATTGAGTGTGCAAAGGAAATGTCTCACAGGAGGTGGCCATGGAGATGACTTTCAAATCAGTCAGTGTTTAGATGAAAGTAGTGAAAGGTTGAGTGTAGTGGAAATAAAGTAGGCTGTTGCTTCTTGTGTGGACGAGGGAGGGATAAATCAACAAGGAATAGGCCTAGATGCGCAAAGTGCAATAAAGATCTTCTCGGATCATTGTGTCCATTTACATTGGATACTTGGGTGACAAATTTGTGTGAGCGTGCTTATGTATTTCCTGGGCTATAGATTGTAGCCAAAAGGGCAAAAATAACATTCAAGAATTCGAGAAAAAAAATGAAAATACTGAAATTGTTTATAATAAAGTGCTGATTTTCAGGAAATTATCTAACCTAGTACCATATTTTTGTTTAATTCCAATCCAAATATACACTACTGTATGTTAAGTATTTAAGTTTACATAAAAATAATTAAACAGTTCTAGTTCCATTAGTTTTATTTCTGTTGCAGTTTTACCGAAGATGTACGGTAAAATTGAATTTTCCTCTTAGGTTTGTATTTTCTCTCCATGAAAATAAAAGCCTAGGCTACATAAAATCCTCAGATTTAGCTTAGAATACTTCTATATACTACTATTTAACATATTATTACAACTGAACACCAAAAGTAACGAGTGCGAGTCCGTCAGATCGATTAATTTTTGGGCTACATACAGTATGTAGCCCGCGCGAGTAACGCTGTATCTACGTATTAGGTCTACTAGCGCGAGTGTCGGAGGGTTTGCCCAGCGTAAGCTTAAAATGCGCATGGACGTCAGTTTTCTTTCAACTTTTTCACTAAAATCGTTACTGCTTGGTTTCCTTTGATCATAAATAAATTATTTTCTACAGAAACCTTCCTCGAGATATCCTTTATAGAATATCCATCCAGTGGTTCTCAAGATTACCCGTGACATCCAAGAATCAGGGACTTGGTTTTATACTAAGTAGAGATACCACTAACTTACGTTATTTTTATAAACAGGCCAGGAGAGGAGTTCTAAGGGAGCACCAGAACTTTCGCTTAGCAAGACTGAAAATTGTTCAAAAGGAGACTTGACAGTCATTCTGCCATGTCTTAGTCTACTAAGTTATAACGATGATGAAACAACCAGACACTACAGCAGGTGTCCGCGAGCACCACAGGTACCCTTTAAGAGGATATGGAACGGTGAAAATTGATGATGATTATAATTGTTGTTTTAAGGGGCCTAACATCTAGGTTATCGACCCCTAATGGTTTGGGTGATCGTGAAAATGAACAAATGAAACTTACAACTAAAACTAACTACTGGCTTACAAACTAGAAGCGGAAATGGAAAACTAAAAGGAGAAGATTGTAAATAAAATAGAGGAGGAAAGGAAATGTTCACAACCCTCGAATGAGAATTGAGGGACTTGGAAGAAAGGAGAGTCATGAACGGCAGAGAGGAAAGGGAAAGAGGAGATGGACCACCCCAAAGGCAATGGAAGAAGGAGAAAACCGGACTCAGCTCAGGAAGCCCTCGGGTTCGCTAACTCCCGAACGTGAGCCCTTGAGGGTGTAGCACAATCCAGGGTGCACCATACTGTGCCCTTTTAGCAAGAAATATGCCAATCACAGTATACCAGCGTAGCTCAATTCGGAATTTTCGGGGCAGCGGTAAGTTCCCCCACTCTGTGACTCACATATTTTGGATCAATTAGAGGATACACTTGCAAAAATAACAACAAAATCAACTCCTATTTTAACACATTTAATTAATAAAATTAATGGCGCTACAAACACTTTAACAATTTAATTACTGACCCATAATCATCTACTTGCTCCAAATGAACAAGGAATCACAAATATAATAAAACAAATATTGTATTTAAACATATGGTTTCCACATAAACCAACAATTCCTACTTAGTCTTACTTCCATAAAGCATCGACTGTAAGTTTTATATAACTCCGAGCTCTTTTGGCTCCATGCTTTACATAATAATGGTGTCATTCTTGTACACCTCAAATACTATCCTTTATATTTTTTTTAATTCTCAAAAACACAATGTATAATCATATTTAAAATTTTTGTTAATTATCCAACTCAATATTTTGGGCATGTTCACACATTCAGCTGTTATCATCTCTCTTTATTTTCACAAATATATTAAGGTAATCAGGAAATCAATTGTGTACTCCAGAGCGTGAAGATACTTGACACAGTCAAAAAACTATAGTTACTCCCGAAACTTAGTTGCCTTCAATTAACTCGTGGAATCCTACGTCCATACATCATTACAATAGGGATTGTTATTTATCTCTTATGTCTTAATAGACCATTATCATATAAAAAACTACGATCTGAACAAGCAAACGAAAATATCAATCTACAAGGACCTCGGTTCAACGCCCGGGTCGTTAACAACTTTAAACACTCCTGGTGTATTCATTTCTCTTTACAACATCTTACGAGACGGTTCCTGGCCCACCCTTACTCTAAGAGAGCCAGGCCATTCTACTCGGGCGCGATTTATGACACGGAGGGTGACGGGCGACTCTCTGTCTAACCCACGTTAGCAGCTCATTTCCAAGGCTTTCAAAACAAACCTTCACATTATATTCAGTTCTGGGGAGAGACCGGGCTTTTACTGTACCGTAATCATTCAAACAACTATTCTTTGGTTCATAGACCACTTTCGTAACCTTGGCATTTATTAATTATGAGAGGGTCCTCATTGATTGGGAAGATTAATACACATTCGACGACGAAGAATTAAGGGGCTTTTATCATAAGAGGATTCTGCGTTCGAATCTCTTCACGTGCCTCGGGAACCATTCCCTTATAGAGGACTTTACACAATGCGATTTAGGGTCAGCCAACGGCTAAATAGACCTACGCTCAATACCATACACTTTGCTCCCTTTCAAATACATACACAATGCCTCGTGATACTACGTCACAAATAGAGGACTTATACAATTATCAATTCACTACAATCAACTACCCTCCATAAGTAATTTACCAAGTATTTTCGTAACCTCTACGCGTTCCTAGCGTGACATTTTAATATTATTTGCGCTCCTTTGCGCTATGCATTATTTTTAAGCCGAAATGTCTTCCCAAGAACTGATAAATCTCATTAGTAACAATTCATATTATTTTTAATTCTTATATTAATCTTTTCCGTTGCCGATAAATCGCTCCCTTTTAAAATATTCCCTTGAACATCATATCTTGCACATATATTAAGGCTTTAACGCTCTTATGTTCACATCAATTTATTTGATCTTTATTTAATATTTCCATATTTAGTTATTATTATTATCTTTATTCTTTACACAAGCTCAAAAGCTATTTCTTTCATATCTCAACTTTACTTTATTTAAATATCTTTCATGATAATTACTGATATTTCGCTTGCTCTTGTGACATTTGTTAAATACATTAACATTTTATTCACATATTTCCTCTACGGGATTTATTCTTTACATAATCATTTATAATTTCTCAAATTTCTATTATTGTTCAGACCGCGTTCGTATTTATTCAGTATTTATTTCTTAAAACCACATCCCTTTTACTCAAAAACTCCGGTGGATTTGTACACAACCAATTTCTGACACCAAAATAGAATGAAATTCAGTACTCACATGTTTTTAAGATCGTCCCATGATCTTTATTCTTGTGCGGTGCTTCATTTTGGACCCACTCTGAACTTTTACTCCATATTAAAGGAATTCATCTTATGTATAAACCCTTCTTGACATATATTTAAGACACTTAACATTGACGACATTTTTATACACTGATGTGTCCCTTTTCAACACATAATAAACACTAAAAATATTAATTTAACACACAATCTTGATAAATTTACACTTCACAATTCTTGATCACTAGGCCGTATTTCTGAGCCTATCACACGTGACCTTCTTACTTTCCCGTTTCCAAGGGTGAAATTTATTCAATGTCGGCTTCCTATCCTGCAGAATACGAAAGTCTCGAAACATCTACTGTTCCCTGGAATCCAAATTCTTCTACTCCTATCCTGGATGACCGGCTATTTATCTAGCTTGAACGGCTTCTTTGTAGATCTGTCTTATCGATCCTAGCGAAAGTCTATTCGGATCGAGGTCTCCTTGATGACATATAGATTTAGTTTATAGCAGCTAGTACTTCTCGAGTCTAGTACTTTTAGAATAGTTCGCCTGCTTTCTGGAGATAATGTTTATAGTCTCCGTGTTCCTTATTTGATCGGTTCTAACACTCCTACGTTACTGATATACGTTCCGAACCTTATTCTGTTCTTCCCTTTTTGGGTTCTTTAATTTAGATAACAGTTTATCTTTCTGGTACGATACTTCCGTACGTTATGATATATTCGTTCGTCTATTTAACGACCTATCGCCTTTAAGTCCGACGTTCGCGGCCTGCTCTGACTATATCTTACGAACTTTCACTATAACTTGTATACAGTCGGGCCTAAATCCTGTAACTAGGATTTTCCTAATATTTCAATACGGCGATACTTTAAATTTCTTTTTTACCACTCCTTATGGAGGCAAGCGAGTTGTTAATACTGCGACGCCTATGGCTATCGGATATTACTTCTGCGGTGCAACACAGCGTTTCTCCCCTCAAGGAGTACTGGTAACTGTCTTCGATGTGACGCAGAGTTACGCCCCACACGGCCGTCTGAATACTGATGTGCTGTGATGTAGCCTTCCGCCCCTCACGGACTGCATTAACGATGATCGTGACACAGTGTCACGCCCGCAGGCTGACAATAACTGCATGATTGGCTTGGTGAAGCCCGAAGCTTTATACTATTTCACTAAAAAAAATAAGACTCTAGTCCTTTCTGTGGCCAATTTCTAAAATAATGGTGCCACAAATATAAAAATTATACCTTCCGAAAGCTCGTCTTCTCAATGTCAAATAATCTCATTGCCCCTAAGAATCGATCGTGCAATTCGGAGATATTAATTAATTTCTCGTCCTCAATTGTGTGGGTGTTGCATTTATTTTGCTTTCTCCCCTCCACACAGGCCTTGGTAATTCCCCAATGACGTCGTCTTGCGTTTGCAGTTTTTTCCTGCGCAATTATTAAATGGTTTCTCTTTACTGAAAAATCCCTCATTCAAAATGATTCACTGTACTGTACTTGTTTACTCATTATTATACTTGTAAACGGGTTAAATTTAATTATTCCTCTTCTGGCGCATAAGCGGTGTTGTCATTTTCCAGCAACGTCAGCTCGATTTCCGATTCAGGCCTCCTTGTCTATTCGTTGGAAATTTCCACTCGGTTATTAATACGCATGACTCGCTCCCTTCTGAATGTCAAGAGGGATGATATCATCCTCTCGAACACCTGGTCCTCGTTGGTTGCACAACCTTAGGCTAGCATCCTGGCTGGATCTTTCTTTAAGTTACATTAGAAACTGTACGTTTCTTTGATTTCTTCCTCAAATGCATGGATTCGCATTCCTTGGACCCTATGGCACATGGGTTCATCTCACCCTTCCTTAGGATAAATAAATTTTCGAAAAATTTTTGAGGAAATTTATTTTAATTAATTTTGTATTCTTTATTCATCGAATCCATCATAACGTCGTCCGTAGTTACTGTTGTTTTATTTCCTTAAAGTTCCTTCCACTAATTGTGTAGGTTGGGTATGCTCTGTCTTTACCCTTTCTTTATCCTTTATTACATTGAAATTCTCTTTTTCAATAAAATCAATTACTTCTTTAAAGTCCCTTTCCTCTCTGGTCTGTGTTTAAGTTGGGTCTTGAAAAGTTCCCATTCATTCATTCATTCCCCTAGTGGACGTCTCCACTTCAGGGCCATAAATTTCTTGTCACGTTCGGTGTTTACAACTCTCCCCTCGTCTGGCATGCACTTCTCCAAACTCGAGTCAACAGTTGGTTTCTTTTCTTCTTTTCATAAGACTGACTTCAAGTCGGTCCGTTCTCTATTCATTTTATATTTTCAACTTAATGACTTTATCTTAATTACCTTGCGGGTGCAATTAGCTTTACCCGTAACTTAATTCATTACAGTTCTCAGACTTCAAGTCTGTTACACTTCATTTGATTTCTTTAAGAGCTCAGTCTGACCTCACCTGACTCTTTCTGGTTTTCTTCCCCCTTCCTCATCTCTCTTTGAGATGGTATTTCAAACACATATTATTATTCCCTTTATTCTTCGACGGTTGCAAATGGCATAACCCGTCGGCTTATGATGGAATAATCCTTTTCCTTCACCTCGTATCGAGATGGCATTTCCAAAGAGTATTTCTTTTTTCGACTCTTCCAATTCTTTAGGTCTTTCAGATCTCCTTTCTTTCTCTTCTTTTTATCGCCCCCTTTCTTTTTACTGAGCTTCCAGCTAAAGTATGCCTGGGCGTCCTCTTTCTCCAAGGCATCATATGTTATTCCACCTCCTTTCATTGTTCCCATGGGGTATCCATTTCCTGGTACACCAACTACTAATGGCGGTTTTCCTCTTTCCTGATTTTCTTCAGAGATGTCTCCTCTCATTTTTTCATTGTTCCCAACAATCTCATCTTTTTCTTTTAGGTTTCCTTGGCTCTCGTTGGCCTCGGTGTCCATTTCTCTTTTCTGTCGTCGGCATTCCTGACATTTTATCACTAATTCAAGGATCTGTGCTTTCAATTTTTCTTCTTCTTCGTCTAATTGTTTCCTATCTTTCTTATCCTGAATTTCTTCTAAGTGTATCTCATCTTTCTTCACCTCCTGAATTTCTTCGGAGTTTTCTTTTTCAATTTCTGTGAGATTTTGAACCTCTGTTTCCATCGGTGCTTCGTTGATATTTTCTATATTTATTTCATTTAATTTCTCTATTTCTTCTGGAATTATTATTTCCGTTTCTTCAACTATCAATTCTTTTATTATCTCCTGTTCCGAGATTATATCTTGATCTTCCGGCTCAACCTTTTCCTCAAAATGAGTCTCTTCCGTTTGGAGCTCATTTTCATTTTGGCTGTCCTCCTGTTCTGGAGTTACGATTTCTTCCTGAGTCTCCATGTCTTCTTCAGGAAGGATCTCAAGGTTTTCCTCAGTTTCCACTGGAGTCATTATAATTTCTATTTCTTGTTTTTCTTCTTTAATCTCAACTTTGGGCTCCTCTGGCACCGTGACTTCTTTTTCTTCTTCTATTTCAGCTTGTTTTTCAATTTCCGTCTGGACAGCTGTTTCATTTATGACTGGGATAGCCATTTCTTTTGCTTTGAGGTCCTCTGCTAATATGTATTCCTCATACCTCTTCTGAGCAGCCTCTAACATCTCTTCGTATTCCGAAATCTTAACCTTTCTCAATTCCGCTAACTCCTGAACGGTTATTATTCCAGTTTCCTTATACATGCTCATTCTGAAGCAATGCATCTGATTATGTTCTTCCTGTAAATAATCTTTCTGTTCTTGAACATATTTCAGCCTTTCGTATTCTTGATAATTGGTCTTCCACCAAATCTTATCCCATTTATCTCTTATTTCCCACACGCGTTTCATTTCTTCCTCTATTTCATTCATGAAACTACTTATCTGTTCCCGCGAAGCTAATTCCATTTTTCCTTCTTTCACCATACGTTCCGCAAATTTCTTCTTTGTTTCTCTTAATGACTCCTTCACATTAGGGATTTCCCTATACAATTCTTCCAATTCCTGTTTAGGTATCGTAAGGTTATTTCTACATGCCCTTTTACGAAGTTCAAATATCTTCCCAATTTCCTCCGAGATCCTATCTCTTTGTTCCTTAATTTCGTCTCTCTCCTTTGAGTCTACATCTCTAAATCCCCAAAGTTCCATCCTCATCTCAAGGTGTTCACTTCGCATTTTCTCAATTATATCCAAGAATTTATCTACTTCCTTCCAGGTCGCCATTTCTACTTTTTCCTGATCCTGAATGTCAGTACTATCGTTCTTTTTCCCTTCGTTTTCTGAGACTACCTGAACCTGCGTTACTACGTGAGACTTTGGATTATCTTTACTCTTATCATCCTCGGTATTAATTACATTTTCCCTTGGAATCGGTGTACAATTTTTTTTTCCATTTGGAGCTCTAAAAGCTCAACATTTACCCTTTTGTCTGCAGACATGTTACCTTCTCTTCGTGTAACTATGTCTCCAGGTGCACGCATGCTTTCTACAGAAACATTTATAATTTCTTTACTTGGGTACTCTTTCTCACCTGTAATTTTACCTTTATCTGGACTCTCGGCCCTTACATCTTCAGAGAGCCTCCGCCTCTCTTTACTTAATGACATCTTATTAGAATCCTTTTGGAGACCCAATGTATTACCTATTGTTCCCAATTTATTGTTTATGGCCTCCAATTTCTCATTGCTATCGGCTTTTATAGCCTCCAATTTTTCATTACTATCGGCTTTTATCGCCTCCAATTTTTCACTACTATCGGCTTTTATCGCCTCCAAAAGCCCCTGCAATTCCTCACTCAATACCATCTTATGAGAATACAGTGGGCCACTAATGCCACCACACTAGTACATGCTTGAGAGATGATACTCTGAATCAGTGTGTCCCAATTTATTTTAAAATCTTACTTTGGTACGGGTATTCACTTACAACGTACCCTTTTGATACTTTTATTCAATTTCATAAACCTTTATAGAAGTATTTAAAATTCAAAATTTCGAAAAACCATTTATTTTCAAAAAATGAAAATTTTGATTTTTCGAGAAAACTCGGGTTTTCCCTAGGAAAACTCAGCCCTGCGTACTGGGCGCCAAAAAGAATGAGTGTTGGGGGGTTGATAATATAATAATTCAGGGCTGCTCGGTGTGAGTTTCTAGGGACCCATGCGGTCAGTTAATATTTTACGTTGTAGCTACACCTATCATTACTTTACTTTACATGAAATGACCGTCTTAAGAGTTCCTCTAGTATTTAATCCAGCACATTACTTATATGACCCCCATGTGCCCTTTTAGCAAGAAATATGCCAATCACAGTATACCAGCGTAGCTCAATTCGGAATTTTCGGGGCAGCGGTAAGTTCCCCCACTCTGTGACTCACATATTTTGGATCAATTAGAGGATACACTTGCAAAAATAACAACAAAATCAACTCCTATTTTAACACATTTAATTAATAAAATTAATGGCGCTACAAACACTTTAACAATTTAATTACTGACCCATAATCATCTACTTGCTCCAAATGAACAAGGAATCACAAATATAATAAAACAAATATTGTATTTAAACATATGGTTTCCACATAAACCAACAATTCCTACTTAGTCTTACTTCCATAAAGCATCGACTGTAAGTTGTATATAACTCCGAGCTCTTTTGGCTCCATGCTTTACATAATAATGGTGTCATTCTTGTACACCTCAAATACTATCCTTTATATTTTTTTAAATTCTCAAAAACACAATGTATAATCATATTTAAAATTTTTGTTAATTATCCAACTCAATATTTTGGGCATGTTCACACATTCAGCTGTTATCATCTCTCTTTATTTTCACAAATATATTAAGGTAATCAGGAAATCAATTGTGTACTCCAGAGCGTGAAGATACTTGACACAGTCAAAAAACTATAGTTACTCCCGAAACTTAGTTGCCTTCAATTAACTCGTGGAATCCTACGTCCATACATCATTACAATAGGGATTGTTATTTATCTCTTATGTCTTAATAGACCATTATCATATAAAAAACTACGATCTGAACAAGCAAACGAAAATATCAATCTACAAGGACCTCGGTTCAACGCCCGGGTCGTTAACAACTTTAAACACTCCTGGTGTATTCATTTCTCTTTACAACATCTTACGAGACGGTTCCTGGCCCACCCTTACTCTAAGAGAGCCAGGCCATTCTACTCGGGCGCGATTTATGACACGGAGGGTGACGGGCGACTCTCTGTCTAACCCACGTTAGCAGCTCATTTCCAAGGCTTTCAAAACAAACCTTCACATTATATTCAGTTCTGGGGAGAGACCGGGCTTTTACTGTACCGTAATCATTCAAACAACTATTCTTTGGTTCATAGACCACTTTCGTAACCTTGGCATTTATTAATTATGAGAGGGTCCTCATTGATTGGGAAGATTAATACACATTCGACGACGAAGAATTAAGGGGCTTTTATCATAAGAGGATTCTGCGTTCGAATCTCTTCACGTGCCTCGGGAACCATTCCCTTATAGAGGACTTTACACAATGCGATTTAGGGTCAGCCAACGGCTAAATAGACCTACGCTCAATACCATACACTTTGCTCCCTTTCAAATACATACACAATGCCTCGTGATACTACGTCACAAATAGAGGACTTATACAATTATCAATTCACTACAATCAACTACCCTCCATAAGTAATTTACCAAGTATTTTCGTAACCTCTACGCGTTCCTAGCGTGACATTTTAATATTATTTGCGCTCTTTTGCGCTATGCATTATTTTTAAGCCGAAATGTCTTCCCAAGAACTGATAAATCTCATTAGTAACAATTCATATTATTTTTAATTCTTATATTAATCTTTTCCGTTGCCGATAAATCGCTCCCTTTTAAAATATTCCCTTGAACATCATATCTTGCACATATATTAAGGCTTTAACGCTCTTATGTTCACATCAATTTATTTGATCTTTATTTAATATTTCCATATTTAGTTATTATTATTATCTTTATTCTTTACACAAGCTCAAAAGCTATTTCTTTCATATCTCAACTTTACTTTATTTAAATATCTTTCATGATAATTACTGATATTTCGCTTGCTCTTGTGACATTTGTTAAATACATTAACATTTTATTCACATATTTCCTCTACGGGATTTATTCTTTACATAATCATTTATAATTTCTCAAATTTCTATTATTGTTCAGACCGCGTTCGTATTTATTCAGTATTTATTTCTTAAAACCACATCCCTTTTACTCAAAAACTCCGGTGGATTTGTACACAACCAATTTCTGACACCAAAATAGAATGAAATTCAGTACTCACATGTTTTTAAGATCGTCCCATGATCTTTATTCTTGTGCGGTGCTTCATTTTGGACCCACTCTGAACTTTTACTCCATATTAAAGGAATTCATCTTATGTATAAACCCTTCTTGACATATATTTAAGACACTTAACATTGACGACATTTTTATACACTGATGTGTCCCTTTTCAACACATAATAAACACTAAAAATATTAATTTAACACACAATCTTGATAAATTTACACTTCACAATTCTTGATCACTAGGCCGTATTTCTGAGCCTAACACACGTGACCTTCTTACTTTCCCGTTTCCAAGGGTGAAATTTATTCAATGTCGGCTTCCTATCCTGCAGAATACGAAAGTCTCGAAACATCTACTGTTCCCTGGAATCCAAATTCTTCTACTCCTATCCTGGATGACCGGCTATTTATCTAGCTTGAACGGCTTCTTTGTAGATCTGTCTTATCGATCCTAGCGAAAGTCTATTCGGATCGAGGTCTCCTTGATGACCTATAGATTTAGTTTATAGCAGCTAGTACTTCTCGAGTCTAGTACTTTTAGAATAGTTCGCCTGCTTTCTGGAGATAATGTTTATAGTCTCCGTGTTCCTTATTTGATCGGTTCTAACACTCCTACGTTACTGATATACGTTCCGAACCTTATTCTGTTCTTCCCTTTTTGGGTTCTTTAATTTAGATAACAGTTTATCTTTCTGGTACGATACTTCCGTACGTTATGATATATTCGTTCGTCTATTTAACGACCTATCGCCTTTAAGTCCGACGTTCGCGGCCTGCTCTGACTATATCTTACGAACTTTCACTATAACTTGTATACAGTCGGGCCTAAATCCTGTAACTAGGATTTTCCTAATATTTCAATACGGCGATACTTTAAATTTCTTTTTTACCACTCCTTATGGAGGCAAGCGAGTTGTTAATACTGCGACGCCTATGGCTATCGGATATTACTTCTGCGGTGCAACACAGCGTTTCTCCCCTCAAGGAGTACTGGTAACTGTCTTCGATGTGACGCAGAGTTACGCCCCACACGGCCGTCTGAATACTGATGTGCTGTGATGTAGCCTTCCGCCCCTCACGGACTGCATTAACGATGATCGTGACACAGTGTCACGCCCGCAGGCTGACAATAACTGCATGATTGGCTTGGTGAAGCCCGAAGCTTTATACTATTTCACTAAAAAAAATAAGACTCTAGTCCTTTCTGTGGCCAATTTCTAAAATAATGGTGCCACAAATATAAAAATTATACCTTCCGAAAGCTCGTCTTCTCAATGTCAAATAATCTCATTGCCCCTAAGAATCGATCGTGCAATTCGGAGATATTAATTAATTTCTCGTCCTCAATTGTGTGGGTGTTGCATTTCTTTTGCTTTCTCCCCTCCACACAGGCCTTGGTAATTCCCCAATGACGTCGTCTTGCGTTTGCAGTTTTTTCCTGCGCAATTATTAAATGGTTTCTCTTTACTGAAAAATCCCTCATTCAAAATGATTCACTGTACTGTACTTGTTTACTCATTATTATACTTGTAAACGGGTTAAATTTAATTATTCCTCTTCTGGCGCATAAGCGGTGTTGTCATTTTCCAGCAACGTCAGCTCGATTTCCGATTCAGGCCTCCTTGTCTATTCGTTGGAAATTTCCACTCGGTTATTAATACGCATGACTCGCTCCCTTCTGAATGTCAAGAGGGATGATATCATCCTCTCGAACACCTGGTCCTCGTTGGTTGCACAACCTTAGGCTAGCATCCTGGCTGGATCTTTCTTTAAGTTACATTAGAAACTGTACGTTTCTTTGATTTCTTCCTCAAATGCATGGATTCGCATTCCTTGGACCCTATGGCACATGGGTTCAATACGTGGTGGAGCTACATACACCCAGCCCCATTTAGGGCCTTGAGCAGAAGGCAGGAGATACAATGAAAAGAAAACAAGAGGTCTGACCCCTTGAAGAATGAGGGATCAGCAAAGAGGAGAGAAGACCAATTAAGGCAGGAAAGTGAAAGACTCCTTCGGCTTCGGATATCCTAATACCGTCGGGGTCGGAAGAGAACAAGTGTTGACCAAGGGAGGTCGACAGAAAAGATGGCAGAGAGGAGCCCAATACAAGTAAGTGGAAGCAAACCCGGACTCTGCTGCGGTCCCATGGTCGCCAACCCACGTCCCACTAGATGTGAGACCCTGGGAAAGGTTAAAAATTTCAAAATCAATTTTATTATTAGCCTATTTGTATATTATGAATCTCTGAAGTCTGCCCTTTAAAATGATGTGTAACACATTATAGTTTAACCATTAGAAATTGCCTGAATTTTAATTTACACTTGCACTGACTATGAGATAATTATCATGTGGGGAAAGTTTTAACTGCAGTTTCCTCACTTCCATTTTCCTTTTTCTAGGCCACTATTATCACAGAGCTGTGACATTTTCACCATAAATATGTCTCATAGTGCTTAATATTTTAATGGACAAGTTTCCTTGTTAAAAGCAAAACTGTTTGGGTTTTAGGCTGCTTATTGAGAAAAATTAATTATATACTGCTCAAAAAAATTAAAGCACCACTTTTTTCAAAGGCCACCAAATTTGGAAAGTTGACTGCATAAGGTCGAAATCTCAGTATGACGTTTGCCCCGACGCCTACCAAGCACATGCTTCAGCACAACTCCCCAACTTGTGTAGTTTCGGGATAGCGCCCCCAAAACCAGCCCATTTTTGAAAACCGTAAATTGAAGTTTGCGAAAAACGCTGTAGGACTTGTCGCAGGTTGCCAAAGCAGTCGAAAATGAATGAGTCTTGTTCTTAAGGTTCCACGAACACGCTGAAATCGTTACATTTGACGTTTGGGCATTTTCAACCCCCTTCATCATCCCCTAAACATGGACTACCATTGGGGGCGCCTGAGAAGGTACCGGATGTGTTTAACCCCCTGAAAACCTGCACACCGTCCTCAGTTGCTGATTGCAGAAAGTTCTTAAGGCCTCCGGCAATGTTCACCCCTCCTATCACCCTCAACTGGCAAGGGACCAAACCACCCCGTCTTGATTCACCCCTAAGGAAGGTTTAAATCGAGATTTTTATCAGTGCTGCTAATGGGGGGGTCTTCCCCTAACGTTTCAAAAGAGGACCTGTGCCTGTGTCGCCACCCCTTCCCTTGCTACCCCCTTTTGTATGATTTTTCCAATCAGGCCCTTTTTAAGGACTGAAATGAGGTCTTAATCGCTGAAAGGGCTGTAAAGGTCCTTAGAAGTAGTGGTGACACGAAATCAACCCCTTCCGATGTTTGATTGACATTCCATCCCCCAAAGTTGACATTTTTGCACCCTCAACCCTCCCTGTCTGGACGCGTAACGCGTCATGGCAGAGATTTCAGAGTTGGATCAAAATGAAGCTTATGGCCTGAAATTGAGCCCAAAACAGCAGGTTGGATGGAAATTCATCGGTAGGGTGGGAAACGGGACCAAAAAGTTTTCAAAAAAGTTAACAGCCTCTAGTAAGTACACCAATGCATAGGCAACCCACATCACGTCATTTTTCTCCCATTGCCAAACTTTGTAACCTATTGCCGATCATAGGCAACCCACACGCACGGACGTGATGTGGGTTGCCTATGCATGGGCGTACTTACTGTAGGCTGTACACTTTTTTGAAAAATTTTGGTCCCGTTTCCCAACCTATCGATGAATTTCTATCCAGCCTGCTGTTTTGGGCTCCATTGCAGGCCATAAGCTTCATTTTCATCCAACTCTGAAAACTCTGCCATGACGCATTACGCGTCCAGACAGGGAGGGTTGGGGGTGCAAAAATTTCGAATTTGGGGGACGGAATGTCAATCATCGATCGGAAGGGGTTGATTTCGTGTCACCACTACTTCTAAGTACTTTTACAGCCTTTTCAGCGATTAATACGTCGTTTCAGCCCTTAAAAAGGGCCTGATTCGAAAAATCATACAAACGGGGGTTGCAGGGGAAGGGGTGGTGACAAAGCACAATTCCTTTTTTGAAACGTCAGGGGAAGACCCCCCCATTAGCAGCACTGATAAACATCTCGATTAAAACCTTCCTTAGGGGTGAATCGAGAAGGGGTGGTTTGGTCCCATGCCAGTTGAGGGTGTTAGGGGGTGTGGACATTGCCGGAGGCCATAAGAACTTACTGCAATCAGCAACTGAGGACGGTGTACAGGTTTTCAGGTGGTTAAACACACCCGGTACCTTCTCAGACGCCCCCAATGGTAGTCCATGTTTAGGGGATGTAGAAGGGGGTTGAAAATGCCCAAACGTCAAATGTAACGATTTCAACGTGTTTGTGGAACCTTTCAGAGCAAGACTCATTCATTTTCGACTGCTTTGGCAACCTGCGACTAGTCCTGCAGCGTTTTTCGCAAACTTCAATTTGCGGTTTTCGAAAATGGGCTGGTTTTCGGGGTGCTACCCCGAAACTACTCAAGTTGGGGAGTTGTGCTGAAGCATATGCTTGGTAGGCGTCAGGACAAACGTCATACTGAGATTTCGAGCTTGTAGGTCAACTTTTCAAAATTTGGTGGCCTTTGAAAAAAGTGGTGCTTTAATTTTTTTGAGCAGTATATTTTTTGACAGTTTAAAAGAAAATAATTTCTGACTCCCCTGATGTCCAATATAAGAAACGCTCCAGTAATATGTCAAGTAAGGCTTGATTGAAATGTGACATAATAGTACATTATGCAACACACCTATAATGGCAATAATTAAGACACGAGTATGTTTAAAGAACGAGGGAAGCAAGATTTATAATTTCCATACGAGTGTCTTAATTACCATTATAGGCGAGTTGCATATGACTGTTTATGTCCGACGATAATTATAACTATTTTATGTTCGAACATAAATATTCATAAATATCTGTACAGATTTCGGCAGTTTTATGTACTGTACTGAACAGAGTGCATAGGACGCAGAGAATATGCCTACCTTGTATTCGACCATGGCCTCCTCGAATACCCCCACTATGACACTAGGCACGAATTGAAATTTAAAATAGGAGGCCATAGAAGTCAGCGCAGGTGCGATGCTATCCTTACCTAATTGGTCACACAACTGTTTTTTGAGCTGTGATTGGTGGAAGAAACTGTATCATAATGAAAACTTGTATCATAATGAGCCACATTATAGTACAGTTTTCTGACATATAGGCCTAATATTTAAATTTCGCCATGGTCGAACATAAATGTCATTATCATACCTTTATTAGATTCTGAGGAAAAAGAACATAATTTAAACAAATTTAACATTGGTAAGGTAGGTGATTCCGTATCCCCTTAAATTACATGAGTTGGTGCTCTCGTCATACGCACCAAAAGTGCCCGCGAGCACGGCTCCCATGAGATCCGTCCTTCAATTCAAATTCTGTTGCACGAATCAAAATAATAAAGTTTACATTTCAAGTTTCGACAGTCAGGGGCGGATCTAGGGGAGGGCGAGGAGGGCGACCGCCCAGGGCCCCGAGGTCCGGGGGGGCCCCGCGCCATGGATTTTTAAAAATTTAATTAATTAATTAATGATACTTTTCAAACTAATTTATGATTCATATTCCTTTTTTCAGTGCAGCTATGACCTCCCGTGACCGTTTAGCAAGTTTAGATTTCAGTGAAATAATAGAAGACTTCAACCGGGAAAAAAAGTCGCAAAGTAATATTTTAATATTTCATAGTTTACATAATCTTCATCAAGGGGAGTTACAGGTTTCTTTCATATTATTAACAAGTAGTTCCGTGAAGAACTATACAGCCTATTTTCATATATCCTACTTATGTTTACTGCCACTATCAACATACAAAATTTCAGTTTGATTGCTGTAATAGATTCGTAGATATTGAGAACCGACTAAAATTTCGGATGGTCGCCATGTTGGATTTTATATATGTAGGTCCTAGAGTTACGTACTGTCACATGAAGATTAGTGTGGACCAGTAGCATTCTAATTTCAGTCGCATGATTAGGACACAAGAAATAACAAGGAGATGTTAAAATTTCGCACAGCTGCCATCTTGTGGTTATGGAAACAATTGAAATAAATTAGATGCCAGTGGATTAACATTCGTATAAGGATTTACTGTACCAAGTTTCACTGCATTCGGATGGTTAAATTGCGAAAAACGTCTATGTGAATACTGTATTTATACTTCGCGTCGCCGCCATGTTGGATTTGTGATCACCAGGTTATTTAAAGTCCTAAAGGTGAACTTAAGTTCTTAGACCCTATGAACATAAAAAAATCAGTTTGATTGCTATAATAGATTCGTAGATATTCAGAGCCGTCTAAATATTTCGGATGGTCGCCATGTTGGATTGTTATATGTATAGGCCATAGAGTCATGAACCATTAAAGGAAAATTATTGCGTAGGTTAATTTTTCAAACTTCCACTTCGATCGCATGATTATGACACAAGAAATAAAAACTTAATTTTAAAATTCGCACAGCCGCCATCTTGAGGTTATGTAAACAATTTAACTAAATTAGATACCAGTATATTACAATGTGTATAAACATTTCCTTTACCAGATTTCATTGCGTTTGGAACATTAAATCGCGAGAAAGGTCTATTTAACATTTTCAAATTCGCTTGGCCGCCATGTTCGTTTTGTAGTTAACCGGTTTTTGAACGTCTTATAGATGAACTTCCAGAAGTGCCCTTTATCTCCGTACAAAATTTCAGGGTGGTACCGCTAATAGTTTCAGAGATATAGAATGCCGGTGAAATATTTCGCATATCCGCCATCTTGTGGTTATGTAAACAATTGAATGAAGTTAGATGTCGGTGCATTACAATGTGTATTAACATATACTGTTCCACGTTTTATTGTGTTTGGTTGGATAAATCACGAGAAACGTCTATTTAAAAGTCGATAATTCGCGTGGCCGCCATGTTGGTTTCGCAGTTACCAGGTTTATAAAAGTCACATAGGGGAACTTCTAGTAGTTCCCTTTATCACCGTAAAAAATCCAGGGTGATATCGGGAATAGTTTCGGAGATATTGAATGCTGGTTAAATATTTCGCACAGCCGCCATGTTGGATTGGTGAGACGTAACAGAATTTGAAGGGCACGGTCGGGGTTGCCCGGAATAGTGCTATGAACTTACCGAGTTTCATTGAAATAGCACCAGCCGTTTAGAATTTATTAGGGGGAAACACACACACACCTCACACACACACACACACACACGCACACACACACACACGGACAAAAGGTGATCTCATAAGCCTATTTTGTCAAAATTGAAAATAGGCTAAAAATTTACTGTAGTATATTCAAAATATTGTAACTATTCTTTATTTTTTTTATTACCAAACTATTTTCCATTTGATTTGATACTTTTTATTTCCTATTGTTGTGGGCCCCACTTTATCATATCGCCCAGGTCCTCGCAAGGCCTCGATCCACCACTGACTACAGTAAACATAATTGGACATCCCTGTTTTATGAGCAACACGAAAGATGCTGATTTGACTCCTCTGTCCACACGTAGCCCTAAATGTACCTTATCTGCATGAATGATGCAAGCAGTTGCAACATGCCTGGTGATCGGTGAATCCTTAGCTATTTCAGCACAGAAAGAGAGAGAGACACACACACAAAGGATTGAGTGGAGCAATGTTGTGCATTATTATTATTATTATTATTATTATTATTATTATTATTATTATTATTATTACCGTATTATTATTATTATTAATTCCTAATTTTTCCTTACTTCTAAATACATGAATACTTGAATACTTTTCCAAATCACACTCAAAAGAGCCATATTCATGAATTCTCTAGCACCTAAAAATCCTAAATGATATGCAAGTTCCTAAATATACCTAATTGCATTTTGTTCCATTTATTATAGTATATTTGAATTTTTAGTCCATAATTTTTAAAAGTAAACCTGAAGATAGTGTTTATTCCTAGCTCTAGTTGATTGAGTGAAATCCTACCTGCGAGAAAATTTAAATATTTTCAATAGTTTTCAACTTATATCTGATTGTTAGGTAATTTACTATCAGGCAAGTGGGAATAAATCTCTTATTGTTTACAAAAATTCTATATTCTAAATGAACAAAGCTAATTAAACGGACTACAGTGTGAACATCACCTCTGACATCCTCGGTTGTATTGAATTTGAATAATTTACATATTTAAGGAGAGCAAATATTGCCTAAATGTATGAAGTTCTTGGTGACAATTTGATGACGTATCATTATAAAATATTTACACTTTTGTTGCAATCAGATTTTCTACTAACAATTGGGCTTTAATTTTAAGCTTTGCGTAGTTTATGACAACTTTTGCTACACTTTAAACATAAAACCCTATTTAAAAACTTAAATAATTGGTATATTGGCTTTCGCGACCCGTGAATTGAAACTCAGCAATTCTTCTAGGTTTGTGCCGTGACTTGTGTGGAGTTTCACCTAGGAACATCAACCTGGTCCATCAGCGGACTCTTGGTGTCCATACCACACAAGACACGGCATAAACCTAGAAAAATTGCTGGGTTTTAATTCACGGGTCGCGAAAGCCAACATACCATCTTCTTGGAAGCCTTTATAGGCTGCTTGAGCTATTAGCTCTTGCAGTTAAGAGGCGCACGTGTGCTTCATAAGAAGGCGGTCTGGGCACGGACACCAAGAGCCCACTGATGAGCCAGCTTGGTGTTCCTAGGCGAAACCCCACACAAGACACGGCATAAACCTAGAAAAATGTTTGAGTTTATAAAAATACATCGACCCCCAGTTTTGGAAGACTGAAACTAGACTTAAAGACGAAACAGAATGACATTTGGAGCGACTTCTACTGCACGGATGCGATGATAGACAAAGACTGGATGCTAAGCCTACGCCACTACGCTACGTCGCGACCAGATTCGTGACTCACGGATTCCGCTACAAAGTATGCATGAACAAGAAATACCACCAACCAGCCCCAAAATCTGTATGTTCGTGGTGCGAAAAGAAGTGTGATAGATACCACGCAATGTGGTGTGAACAGAGTTGAGTGTCGACCAATAGTGTCTTACATTTAAAGCATATTTTGCGCTGCATGATTTAGACTAATATTTGTTTAATAAATCTACCATTATCATAAAAATACTATTTTATGTTTATGAAAACCTACTATGACAATTTTGAAAACCTAAAAGTCCTGTTCCTAATAATTATATTGTAATTCATAATGTTGAATTTTGGGCTTATGCCGTGTTTTATTATATTGCAATTCGACGCGTTTCGAAAGAAACCATGTCTTTCATCGTTAGGAATAATCTGGAATACGACAATGTTGCTAAGAGAAAGCAACGAAGAACATATAGAAGGTGCCCAAAGATGGACGCCATTATAGCCCCATGTTAGGGACAACGGAAAGCAGCAGTGAATTACTTTCTCAGGGTTCTGATAATAGGTAGCCAGGATTCACTGAGATTGTAGCCGGTGTCGCGGTTGAAATTATCTGGGTGTTTACGTATTTCAACCGCCTCCCTGATGATTCTGGGACGATATTGCTTTATACGGGCAAGAACATCCACCCCTTGGAACATGACATCATGGCCAGGTGTTAAAGCATGATCGGCAACAGCTGATTTATCAGGTTGAATGAGCCTGATACATCTATTATGTTCCTTAATGCGAGTGCATATTGTTCTCGAAGTCTGCCCGATGTAAACCTTGCCACAAGTACAGGGAACTCTGTAGATACCCGGTTGTTGCAATTTAGGCAAACTGTCCTTAGTTGGTCGCAGGAGTTGCCTAATCTTAACAGAAGTTCCAAATACAGTCCGTATGTTGTATCGACGTAGGATTTTAGCAATACGATCCGTTGTGTTATGTATGTACGGAAGGTAAGCAGTTCCTCTTACATCTCTTTTCTCAACTGACGTCCTATTATTATTTGTTGGTTTCAGAACCGTAGAAATCAAAGCCTTGCTATAACCGTTGCTCTCAAAGGTGGTTCGCAGGGTGTTAATTATCAGAACCCTGAGAAAGTAATTCACTGCTGCTTTCCGTTGTCCCTAACATGGGGCTATAATGGCGTCCATCTTTGGGCACCTTCTATATGTTCTTCGTTGCTTTCTCTTAGCAACATTGTCGTATTCCAGATTATTCCTGACGATGAAAGACATGGTTTCTTTCGAAACGCGTCGAATTGCAATATAATAAAACACGGCATAAGCCCAAAATTCAACATTATGAATAATAACACGGGCCGTGAAAGTCTAAATGACAAAATTATATTGTAATTATTGGTGCTCGAGTAGGCTACTTGGTATGCCACGGGGGAGGTGCTCTCAGTCTCAAAAAGGTTGAGAGCGCCTACTCTACAGCTTTCAGTATTAACTCCTGCCGCGAAAGTTGATGGATAGAAAAATAAGAATAAGATTCAGTAACACCTGTCGAAACCGGACCCTTTATATACCGGAAACCTGGACAAACGGAAAATAAAATACGGAACGGTGGTATTTCCTATGTAAAATTACACTGTAAACCGGAAAACTGCCTAACGCGGAAATGCAAAGAAATTCTGGAACTGTTGGCGTAAATAACCTGACTAAGACGAAAACAGAAGGTGCGAAGTCATGGAAGAAATGGACGACGATGGAGACAAGGAAAGGGAGCTAAATATACACACTTTTGGAGAATCACTATCTGTTGTGAGGAACCTTCAGGAATTTGCAGTTTCCAAGAATTTTCCGGAACTCCTGGAGTTAATGCAGGATGTAAAGGAGATAGATATGTGGAAACATATAAACGAGCATAGAAACTGACATTTTTGTACGTAAGTTGAAAGCAGAGTGTAATGCATGTGAATCTATTTTCTTTTTTATTTGGAGACCAAAATTTTAATTATTATTTCATTGTAATCCTAATCGATAATACAGTATTCCTTTGTGGTGCATTTTGTCTTATTAAAACTCAACCCTTTGTAAAACGGAAGCCTGTGAAAACGGAAAAATAAATCCGGAACGATTGCATTCCGCTTTACTGTAGTATATTAGCTTTCACGGTCCGTGAATTGCTGAGTTTTAAGAATAAGGTAGTTTCACCACTGCGTTCCTCACTGAGCATTTAATGGTGTTTAAAAGTAACAACTAGCACGTTAAGGATTTTGCCACCATGGTGAACTCAATCCATAGCAGTTAAAAGAGACGGGTTAGTTCCCGCGGTAGATATCTCAGTTGTTCAGTACTACCTGGCATGGTTTCACAAGCGCGTATACACCGGAAGAACGGTCCATGCGCCGTGTCCTGGACTCATGTTTCCTAGGGTCTCACATTACTACCCTCAGGTGCGTCGCCGGAACATCACACCGCCCTCGCTTCACAAATATGGTATTCTTTGGCAGACCTTTGGTTATCAATTCCAAACGTTATAAATACGTATAACAATATTTTCCCTTGATTAGTCATACATAGGGACCCTGATTTGTGGTATTATAAAAGGCTCCAAAGCTGCGAAATAAAATATCCATAGCGGTGAAATAAAAATAGTAGCTCGCCCGCTAGCTAGGCTGTAACTGGGGTGATAGGCTCACCCTTAGCTAGCTCGTAAACTGTCGCCTCATTATTGAATGGTGATTGTTGGAAAAATAATTGAACAATAAAATGTTAAAGAAAACATAATTGAAATTAAGCTAAAATGCAGTAATAAAGACAAGATATTCACCAAAGAACATATACCCTACTTTCTCCTAAATGTATGGGTATACTTATAACTCTTTGTCCTCACCCCTAAAACAATCACCTCTACCACCATGTATCTTTTGTTTTCTTTTATATTGATAATTAACCAGTAGGCCCTAAGTGCCAAAATCAATAATAGCCTATATAGGCTACTTTAAGATAATTGAATATCAAAACTACTAACTTACTGTAATGCATTCACGTCCGTTAATCTCGATGTTAAGCCTCCAAACGGAAGAATCCTTTGGTTTGGGCGGCGGCGATCACAGTAGATTGGTGCTGCATCCTAGCAGTGAATTAATATATATCTTGTACGCCTCTGAGTTTTGAATGAGCAGGCAGTTTAAAGCAACCAGAGGGATGGGATCCAGCTGGCAGTGCTTGAAGGTAATCGGAGCGCGGTCGTGGCTAGAACTTGAAATATTACAAAATTGCCATACTTCCGGAGACCAAGGATTTACAAAGCGGAATGTTTGGAACATTTAGCCACGTAACCCACAAGAGGACAGCACCGTACAGAGGCATTGAGAGGGCTGTGGTTGATGACAACGTGTATCTTGTACTTATATTCTCCTTTTTCTAATGTCTTCTGTTTATGTGCGATGCTGGGGATGTGATAATTAATGAACGAGTGTATACATTAGCCTCTCCTTTGAGCTAAATGGCATTTTATTTAGTATATGTGCAAAGAGCTCGTCCACATCATTTGTAAAAGAATTCAACTTAAAAAAAACTCTTGTAGGTTTCGATCCCCAGTCAACCGAGTGAGAGATTAACGCTTTAGCCCAGAGCCAACCACGTCATTAACATTTGAGTGTTATTAACTGACTTAGATACAACATGTTAGCAAATAATGTCTTAAAATAATCCATTTCTTCACTGGAGTACATCTTCATCATAAATCATTGCATACAAAGTTTATATTATTTCTATCAGTAGGATATATAACATACTAAAACTACTGAAATATAGGACAGGCACAAGAGGTCAGCTGCCATCTTGTCATGTGACAGAGACGGCTCAGCTCTTTTAAGTCACTCATACAGTAGACTATAAGATTATAATATTAAATTATAATAAATAACGGATAGCTTAAACCACCCTTGGCTCGATAATCGGAATTGCTGGGTCTTAAGCTATTGATTATAATGGTTGCATAATTCACACGGCCGCCTTCCTGAAATCGCACGGCTGATGACTTTGTAGTTTGGGCGCAAGACGCGCCCTGTAAAGAGATATGATGTTACCAAATTTAGTAGAGATCGGATGATTAGGAATTTTTGGGTAGACATGGACATTTTCATGTCTTTTCGAGCACTACTCTTGTTGACTTTTGCCCTTAATAAGTCTACTCTTCCTTCAAAAATAAAAGCAAAGTCTTAAAATGCGAGGGGGGTACCTTTACTGACACCTTAAAGATACCCTTCAGGGCAAAGTTTCAGCACCCCGGCGTCTCTAAAGCCATAGTAGTTAAAAGGGAGTTAGTTATTGGAGTGTTATGGGGCGGAACAGCGAGGTCATCTGCCCCTTAGTTAAAAGGGATATAAGCCCAGTAACATAATTATAATCTGCACAAATTGGTCTTAGAAACATGATGGAGTAACCTCGGGTGACGATAACAGCCTACCTGTCACACCTCAGGGGTAGGCATGTCCAACTCCCCTCTTCGTCAAGAGACAGTGATCTAACAGGTTGCACGAGGCTGTAGCCAAAGCAATTCGCACGTGCTCGACACTTGTACCTGACATGACCTGACTAGAACAAGGCACGTGTCAATGACAGACACAACAATATGTGTCAACAGGTACATTAGCATTACCGGTAACAACAGTAAACATGGAGCGTGACTAACTACATCATTAGCATATCCATGGCTGTAATAATAATAATAATAATAATAACAGTAACAATGAATCAAAGGGCATTCAGACTAACGGCCGGCGTTCATAATTAAGTACAAGTTTTTTTTGGCTTGTAGGCCATGGTCCAGACAGGATATCTCCCGACGTTTCACCGTAAACTGCGTCCGGCATTTTCACCCTAAACTGCTGGACACAGTTTCCGGTGAAACGTCGGGAGATATCCTGTCTGGACCACGGCCCTACAAGCCCAAAAAACTTGTACTTAGCATAGAATAACTACAATAAAAGAGTGAGGTCACGTAAAGCAAAATTGAAGCATTACACAACCGTTGTCCTCCCAGAAGCTCTATGTGCATCAAGAACCATAACTTTAGGAGATCATTCAAAAATTGCAGATCTCTATAGTCTCACAGACCGTCTGGTTGGTTGGTTCATTAGTTTAATGGCTACGACAACGCGGTGATGAAGCCCCGTGTACTTTGGGTGCGTGTAGAATATGTGTGATAACCGGTTTTAATTGTGATGGCTGTATTAGTGTGTTTTATCTGTTTCACTGTAGACAAAAATTTCAAGTAGTTCCTACTTTGCTACCAACTGCTACCGTCCATGACACCTAGCTTGTAAACTTGGCTACTAGATGGCTTCGCAGTCTGCACCTGGCGGCGAACGTTGAACTAATAGAGCGTTATCAATTCTAACCTACAAATTTTGGTTTCACACAAGTGTAGTTAGTGGAGGGTTCTTTTTCATGCCATAAATCTATGAAATGGGCCCGCCGGCTTTTTAACGCTCTTAAAAAATCCGACGGCTTCGGCCGGGTTTTTCACAGGCAGTTTCACAAACACTGTACGCAGGAGACGGTTGAAATCTTTTGGGCACATATTAAGGATGGACAACAATAGACTAAAGAAAAGATTGTCAGGGCACGGGCACCAAGAGCCCGCTGATGAGCCAACTTGGTGTTTTAGGTGAAACACCACACAAGACACGGCACAAACCTAGAAAAATTGCTGAGTTTTAAAGGAAAGATTATTCATTATATTTAATACAAAATATTCGAGGATAAATTGGCTGGAGGAAACAAGGGGGCACGAGAATGAGATGAACATCGGAGAGATCATAATGAAAAAAATAATCAGAACCTCTGTAAATAAGCACACATTTAGGGTGAAATCTATCAGCAGGACTGGTACAAGATGGACAGAAGAACCCAAGGACCAACACAGTGAGCTCATGAAGCGATTTTGGGAGAAGAGGAAGGCGAAAGCCATCAAGCCAACTAACAACGCGCTCTATAAATGGGCCTAACGTAGAAAGAAAGAAAGAAAGAAAGAAAGAAAGAAAGAAAGAAAGAAAGAAAAACATATTATTATTAATAATAATATAGTACATTATGCAACGAGCCTATAATGGCTATAATTAAGACACGAGTATTTTTTATAAAACGAGCGTATGCGAGTTTAATAATTTCCATACGAGTGTCTTAATTACCATTATAGGCGAGTTGCATACGACTGTTTATGTTCGACGATAATTATAACTTTATTATATGTTTTAACATAAATATTCATAAATATCTGTTGAGAGTCAGCTACTTGAATTTTGTGATCGCAGAGCGAGCGTTGGGTATTATATCTCTGTCTTTCAAGATCTTTGAACGACCGACGCATGCGCTCTGTGTGCTTGCAATGCCATATGCAGGCCATATGTTTACATCTGCCGTCCCTCAGTAATATTGTCACCGGAGTAATTTGAAGACAATGCGCTGTGTAGAAATTAGGGTTGGTGATATTAAGGTACAGTGCTATTTCTTGTTTCATATTCGCCAGTTTATTTACGCGAACATATGGACGCCGTATTCCATTCGGTAATTTATTATAGTTCGATGTTGTGTTTATGTCCGACATGTTGGATTTTGAGCGCATGCGCGAAGGTATCGTTACCTAATTGGTCAATGAACGAGCTCTGATTGGCTGGAGAAACTGTATCATAATGAAAAACAGTGTTATAATGACCATCATTATGATAGAGTTTTCTGACACATAATAGTGAGGGTCGAACATAAATAATAATAATAATAACTAACGGACCCGTGCGAGAACTCTCGCATGCGTATAAACCACCCACCTGGCTTTACTGTTATGTGTTATGTTTTAACATAAATATTCATAAATATCTGTTGTTTATTTGTTTTTTAAACAAATTGTCGATATTTATAAAATTAGAGAGCAATTCATCACTGCTGCTGGTTGCACAATGGGTTGTGTGTGCCCCATGTGTACAGACTACCCGCCCGGGTTCTAGTGTTATGCGGACTGTACGCGACACAGTTCTGCCAGGGGCTATCGTCTTATTTATTTGTTTAAAAGCACTTTATAAACAAATAAATTAATTAATTTCCGTTGACTTTTCAAGAAATGCAAGATTTTTCCTGTACTATTGAGACAATTTGGAAGCTTTTGGTACAAACCACACCTTCTAATTCCCTCTGCTTTAGGAGCTTGAGTTTTGTGAAACATGCACCTTAGCGTATTATATAATAAGATTCCCCAATCTAACTGGGTACTCACATGTTGACCGACTGAAAAGCTTCTGATAATAGATTACCTAGGCAACACTGAAAATGGCTCCTAATATTTCAATATTTTCTCATTTTGTAATACATCTTCCCTGCAAAATCATATTATGTAACTTATTTTCTGAACGACCCTCTTCATTTAAAAATCTAACAATAACCTATCGAGACAAACGACAGGTGATGTTAATGCAATGTAAATATTCGTATTAGAATTCAGAATTATTTTATGAATTTAATGTTGGGGTTTTCGTTAAAATATTAGCATCCTCAGTCGATTTACTCGAACACGCAAGAAGTAACTAATAGGTTCCTTTATATTTGAACTGGATTGTACTGAACAGGATATTATCAAGTAAATGAGGAGATATTAATTTTCCTTGAAGTGTTATAATCATGGCTCAGAATTAGTTTTTAATTCGTTAAACATTTAACGGAAAATATCGTTTCTACGGTTTACTCCCATTAAATTCTAATTGACTTGGACATACATGGAAACCGCTCGCGGCACAGGCAATAATGCTTAACACACTTTATAGAAACAGATTCCTGGGCTCTCATTATGTGCCAAATATCGAGCACACGCGTTCCGGAACCACTGTCACTTACCATCATCGTAGATCAGTGCAGAGATTCTGGACACAAGTGGGTTCAAACCCCACCGTCAGTCTTGAAAGGTTTCTTGCAGTTTCTCATTTCAACTTGTGGAAAATGACGGGATGGTACCTAACTTGGACACGCCCACCTCCTTTCCAAAAATGTAGTCCCTATTAATATCGATTCCACTGGTGGTTTAAACTGCGATTATAGAGGAGCATACACACTCGCACATGTAAATCAGTGGCGTAACTAGGATTTGCTTCTGGAGGGAATCAGCAGAGTCAAATCTGAACTAATTGCGTTTTTGGTTTAATATATGTTGTTTTCTACTTTTTTCTTTTGCTTTATGTTTATGGGTTTGTGTTTGATTTCTGCTTTTGCATTTGTATTTGAATTTTCATTTTTGCTTTATGTTTTTGTTTATCTTTTTGTGTTTGTTTTCCGCTTTTGCTTTTGTTTTGGATTTTTATTTTTGCTTTGTGTTTTATGTTCTTATATTTGTATTTGTTTTCTGCTTTTGATTTTGATTTTGAATTTTCCTTTTTGCTTTGTGTTTTATGTTCTTATATTTGTATTTGTTTTCTGCTTTTGATTTTGATTTTGAATTTTCCTTTTTGCTTTGTGTTTTATGTTCTTATATTTGTATTTGTTTTCTGCTTTTGATTTTGATTTTGAATTTTCCTTTTTGCTTTGTGTTTTTTGTTTTTGTTTTTGTGTCTGTTTCCTGTTTTTGTTTTTGAATTTTCATTTTTGCTTTGTGATTTTTGTTTTTGTGTTTGTATTCTGTTTTTGTTTTGTGTGTTTTTTGTTATTGTGTATGTTTACTGCTTTTGCATTTGATTTTGAATTTTTGTTTTTGCTTACGTTTTGTTTTGTTTATGTATTTGTTTCCTGCTTTTGCATTTGTTTTTGAATGTTCCTTTTTGTTTTATGCTTTTTGTTTTTGTGTTTGTTTTCTGCTTTTGCTTTTGTTTTTGAATTTTCCCTTTTGCTTTGTGTTTTTTATTTTTATTTTGTGTTTGTTTTCTGCTATGTGTTTTTGATTTTGTGTTTGTTCTATGGTTTTGCATTTGGTTTTGAATTTTTCTTTTTGCTTCGTGTTTTTGTTTGTTTGTTTGTTTGTTTGTTTGTTTGTTTTGTGTCTGTTTCCTTCTTTTTTTTGTTTTTGAATTTTGATTGTTAATTTGTTCAAATGTTTGTTTTCGCGTTGTATGGCGGGCAAAATGAGACTATCAATGAAAGCAAACTTGAATTTTTTCATGTTTGATCTCGATAATATTTGATACGTTTTATTTGCACCTCTCGAAGTGCTAAAGCTCAGAAATGGGGGAAGATAACCTCGTAGTTCCACCCCTTAAACCAACAATAACTAACTAAGCTCGGAAATGAACAGTCTGGGTAGGTTTAACACTAAATATCTTACACAAGTAAAGATACATTTTCTCATGCTGAGCTTCTATGCCCAAGATCGCGGGTTCAAACCCGGCCGAAGTCGTCGGATTTTTAATTACACCTGGGTGAAGCTAAATTAGGTTAAAAATGTAAACAACGCTCAGGTTCGTGCGTTCGTTGCCAGGAGCCGACTGTGGTAGCGTCTAGTAGCCAAGTTCTCAACTAGTACTGTAGTTGTTGACGGTGGCGTTTGGCAGCAAAAGTAGGAACTACTTGAAAAATTCAAAGTATGCAGTCCTCACTTGAATTGAAAAGAGGTAACACACACTAATTCAGTCATCACAATTAACACCGGGTATCAGACAGATTCTACACACACACAAAGTACACGGGGCTACATGACCGCGTTGTCGCAGCCCCTAAACTGAGGATCCAACCAACCAACCTACATTTTCTCAAATTAGTAAGTAACTTTTAAACGACCATAATTCAGTTGTTTATCATCACTCCGAAAATTGATATTTTTTCAAAACATTCTTTCTTATCAAATTACTTTTTTTTTTAATTATTAGGCTCGGGAGGGGGGGGGGGGGGTTGATCCCCCTAATCGCACTCCCCCCTCTAATGATGTAGAGTAAATACTGATCATTATTTCTAAACTCAAATGCATTATTTTTAAAAAGAATAGAGTCTATAGCCTAGGTACTGTAGGCTACTTAAATATCTCTCTGCCCAGCTTATCTTATAAAAATAATATGAATGGATATAAGGATTTCTGCAGAGAAATTATTTGCGGCCCGCACGTAGCAAGTTAGATCTTCAGCACTCACTTCTTTTTGCCAGCTTTTATTGATACAGACAGACGTAGCTCAGGGATAGAGTGTCAAGTTCTGAAACCGTGTAATGGCGCATCTTACCCGTCCGAGTCTGGTCTTAGATAGGCCTATGGGTAAATATTTTTTCTTTCTTTTGGGAGGGGGGAAGAAATGCATTTATGCACGTAGTTTTGGTCTCCTGAGTGGCAGACTACCGACTAAAACTACCCCCATTACTTCTGAACACTAGCCTGGAACCGTTTATCACATTAATTCAGGCTAGAGTCATGTTATCTTTGCTCGTAGGGCCGTCTTCCGTAGTGAATTATCTTCAATGGCGATCCAGATCTGTCTTCTTTGTTCGGTGGATATTTTCAATAAAACTTGCTACCAGCTTCCAATTTTCTTCATTTTGTGGCATCACTGCAACAATATTGTCAGGGGATATCTCCACCTAAATGTTCTCTTGAAGAGATTGTCTATTTTGGACCCACTGTCCGCAAGAGAAGAAGGTGTGATTGGCATTATCTACAGGGTCTTTATTTTGCTTGGCAAGGACATTATCGCTCACGCTCTCCGCCAGTGACAGCTCAGTTCTCGGTGACCGCGCGCGCGTATGTACGACAGGATACAGCGCTTAATATCAGTATCATGCATTTTTACTCACCATGCTTACAGAAGATGCTGAAAATGTTCCCCATCCACTGCCAAACATAACCGGCATCGCCTTATGAAGTTTTCGGTTACTCCTGTTAATTTAGCTTCAGTAAGGAAATAACGACATTTACATCGCGAGAATGTCCTTGCCAAGCAAAAATAAAGACCCTGTAGCTCATTTAACACAGTCGATACAATCTGGTGAATCCACCTTCCCCATCTTCTTAAGTACCCATGCCCAGTCAAGAACTGAGTGAGATAATAACCAACCTCACCATGTTTTCTCTCTGTCCAAACCTGCACCTAAGGGATCATTCTCTTAGTCGACTGGCTTCGGTCTCCTTGCTCCCATTCTGCCAATTATGAAAGGTTTGTATAATAAAAATAAAAAACTTATAATAATAACAATAATATTGTTATGGGTAAAACCAATTTAAAAAAATACGAGCCTTACAGTAGTCGCGTATGATGTGTAACATGTGACATGTTATCCTACTATGTGTGTCCCGGTAGCGCAAATCCCTTGTTAACAGTGAACTCTGTTGGTCATTGAAATAACTACTTGTAAAACTCCAGTGCCAAATCCCGACCCTAATAATTCATAATTGTTATTTGCTAAGACGTCGTATCTTAATCGATTGATAACATATTGTGCATTTCGCAATGGAAAATTTAAAGTGGAGGCTATATGGTAATATTATAGTGCATATTATAGCTGAGCCGTCTCGGTTGCAGACAAGATGGCAGCTGATCTCTCGTTCTGAACTATATTTCACTAATTTGAATATGTTGCATGCAATATAGCCCACAGATATAAAAATAATAGGAACTTTGTATGACATTAACTTTTTTTGAAATATATTCCAGTGAAGAAATCGTTTAGTCAAAGTCATTATTGGCTAAGACGTTGTATCTTAATCGATTGATAACATTTATTTCGGGAGAGGTCTGTGGTTACAGCGTTGGTCTCTCAACCGGTCGGCTCGGGTTCTAATCCTAACAGAGTTGTATTTTTTTGCTTGATTTTTTTATATTTATTGTTTTTTGAGTACTGAGGCATTATACAATTGAGCGTTATATTGTGCATTTTGAAATGGAAATTATATATTTAATTAAAACAAAGTTCTACAATGGATCTGCAGTAGTGACATCTACCTTCAACTAGTTGAACTACGGTAAGCGAGAACACGGCCGACTGGATGCGAGCTGCGCTCTGTACCGGCCAGTTACTGAACCCATGCCAGCGATGTTATTCAAAATGGCCTCTTTTTACTGATAGAGCGCACTGCCAAGTATAGGCGCATTTAAAAATTAGGTGTGCAGAAGGTATATTAAATGTGTTTCTCCCAGTGATACGTTTAGACCAACGAAGTTTCAATTATTGTTAGTAGTCGGTGTTAATATAGGCTACTGAATTCCTACGTTGTTTGGAGTGTTTGTTGATGCGATATAGATTCCACATAGTCACATGGCCGACAGTACATCGAGTGCTTACATTAAATAAGAATACGGCAAAAGTATGAAGATTTAATAAATCGTAATTGTTTTCAGCAAATAGGTGATATAATGAATACATTAATAATTTCACACCAAAGAACGACCACTTGAAGATAATTTATTGTAGGAATATCTTAAATGGGGTCTCCAAATCTTGAACTAAGCTGTATGCGATATACATTCCCCATAGCCACATGGCCTACAGCACGCCGTTGTACCGATCTTCGCCACAACGCGCGCTCATTGTTTCCGTCCCATCCATTTCCGTCCCTTTTCCAAAATCACTCCCTCAAAAATTTCCAGCTACCGAGTGCCACAAAAATATCCAGATACCGAGTGGAAAGATGTTACACATCAAAAACGACAATGCCATGGTACGTTAACGTAGAGAAAGATCTTAAAGAAATGGGGATACGAGAAGAAAATGCACGAGACCGAAATCTTTATAAAGAAACCATCAAGACGTTTGGGACTTTCCGGGACAAAAAAAAAACGGACAACTGGTGCGAAATGGACAGACGAACGTCGTGCTAAACACAGTGAGCTCATGAAGACAATGTGGATCAAGCGAAAAATGAACAAATGCCAAAATGTAAAATGAGGCTTATCGTGATCCCTAGTTGGCTGATTAGCGAAATTGAATGCATGTTATGGGTATAACGTCGTTTTAACTGCTGTTGCTGATGAGATGATTTTAGGGGAGAGACATCGAGGTCATCTGTCCCTCAGAATTAATAACATAATGTGATTGATTAGTTGCCTGCGGAAGTGATCCAACGATTCTGTTTTATTCACGATGATACTCCGGGATAGTTCGTCAATTTTTGAGTGATCAAAATGGAACTGATTATGTTCGCTTGACGAAAGAATCATGTCATCCCAATACTCCCAACCGTCAGTGTAATCAGTGAACTTAATAAAATTAATTGCAGGTATTTTAGGTACAGTTTTATTCTCCCGCTGAATCTAATTAGGCCCAAATATTAAAAGAAAAACAATTGGAAAGCTACTCTTTTTTATATTGATGTTCAATTTTCACAGAGAGGGGGATCCCTTGAACGTCCTGCTCCACCACCTTATTTTAATCCGATTGATTTCTTCCTTTGGGGACATTTCAAAGTTTTGGTTTACGCAACTCCTCTGCCTGATGTTGACGATCTGAGAGAGCGTATTCAAACTGGATTTTACCAAGTACCAAACACTCCAGGAGTTTTCAACAAAGTGTGTCAAATCAAAAAAATGCAAGTCTAGAGGATGCATCAAAGCAAGATGAATCTATTTTTAAGTATTTTCTTTTTTAGCATTCAATTAGCGAAGGGGTCATACAGTTCTGAAATAAGTAATTTTCTGACCCATATTCATAAAAATTGTGTTTTTTTAATTTAAATTTTGCTATTATGAACACGTCCCCAACCTATCTCATGGAAATTCAGCTACAACCTGTCTATTTGATGTTTATGTAACATTTTATAGTTAGTTGTTATTCTTGTCTGTGCTACCGTGTTAACTTGCAGTCGCATGAAACTGGATTTGCCAGATACAGTATATCAAGCGAATCGCACCATGGCATGTTCTTGCGAGATTACCGGGATAGATTGATACTATTGTTATTATCCATATTGGTCCGTATTGAATTGAATCCACTACTAGTATTGAAAAGACGGAACAGTTTGCAAATTATTAAGTAGATTGATACTATGTATGACTCCTTTCCGCACATTGACTCGAATCTCAGACTTCTGTAGGCCATACTGGAGCGTTCCAGGCTGATGTTCGTATGGTTTGTATTTTAAAACTCTTAATCTAGGCGCCATGTTCAAGGAATATTCCACTAGACTAATGAAGTAAACAAACAAGTTCTAGGCTGGAGTAGTTGCATAACTTAAAGGTACCCTAAGGCTCAAAGGGACCAGAAATTTTCCGTTTATGAAAGCAGGTAAACAGAGAGTACTAATCACTGAGACTTATTAAGGACAGAATTGCAATATAAAATCTCTTTTCTTAGGGTTTCTGTTTTGATGTTTTCAAACACTACTTTAAATATTAGTTTCAAACAACTAACGTACAATATTACAATGTACGAGTGGAACTAGTGGGTTTGCAATTTACCACCATATGCTGCCCTAGGTGATAGTAATTAGATTCACTGTTTGTTTAGAATGAATTTATTTAGACCAAAAGTTTGTGAAATAAGTACTTTGAATACCGATATTTTTATCTTATAACAATTTAATGATATCAGTACTACTAACTTTGCAAAAAGTCATAAGAGACTGACAAATTTCATCCAATTTTCACTAAACATTAAACGAATACATTACACTGTGCCAACGCCAAATTTCTTCACGTTACAATACCATTTTTACCAACCATTGCAACTATAGAGACTTAACAGTGAATAACTCAACGTCCAGCGTGTTAGGTACCATGTTAAAGGGAGAAATGCACTGTGGCTTATGGTTGTAAGGTGAGCCAAAAGTGTGTGGAACTGCAAAGGAATAATTATCTTGAAAAACTCTTCACCTCATACGAGCCAATGTTTAGAAGAGTGATGAGCTCGTGGCCCGCTTTATGAGAGAGAATGAGGATATTACATATTCTTAATTGTGATTCTTAACTAAAAGAATGCTTACGGTATTCTTCTTTGACTTAATGTTTTCATAATTTATTTCGAAATGATAAATACTTGTTGCCTTGGTAACCATATAGAAGGCCTAGTGGCTTTACACTTCAGATTTAGATGATGAATAGCCTACTTGTTGCCTTGGTAACCATATAGAAGGCCTAGTGGTCTTTACACTTCAGATTTAGATGATGAATATGCCTACTTGTTGTCTTGGTAACCATATAGAAGGTCTAGATGGCCTTTACACTTCAGATTTAGATGATGAATACTTTTCGCCTTGGTAACCATATAGAAGGCCTAGATGGCCTTTACACTTCAGATTTAGATGATGGATACTTGTTGCGTTGGTAACCATATAGGAGGTCTAGATAGCCATCACACTTTAAAATTTCATTACACAAATTTTAGGATGGCCCAGTACAAAAGCATATCCGATGTTAAGAGAAAACCACCCTAATTTTGAATGTTATATAGATTTCTCATGCCAATTGATTTTTTTTAATGTTGTATGGGGCATTTGGCCTCTGAAATCAATAATCAGCCCACTCATCGTGTTGTGACTAAATGAAGTGGAATACGAAAAACAGTTCATAACTTTGCTACCACGCGGTGTAGGGTGACATCACGCGCCAGGAGTTTGGTTCTCTCTGAGTTTTTCCACACTTACTCTGGGCAAATGCCGGGATAGCACCTTATTTAAAGTTCCAGGACACCAATATCAATCCTTTACTCCAGAAATTACAACACAGAAACACAGGTCATAAGACAAATCCAACAGACACACGCGGCTGATAACCAAGATGTCCCTAGATCCTAAAATGAAATAAACAACTACATACTGTAATTACATTGGAAAGGTGCTTGCTCTGGCCCAAGGAACCAACGAGGTGTGTGATGGGCTGCCTACCCAGAGGGGATAGTTAGCGACAAGTGGCCCAACACGTACGGCGACACCGACTGTGTGGAGTTTCCTGCTTCCAACTACTAATTAGACACTTCTTCAATCGGTTACAGGCTTTGGTCAAGCCTCTACTTACCTCTCTTACGCTGCATAATTGATTACGTGCCCCAGCTCTTTGCTTATAGAGATAGCAGGTACTTGATGCAAATCCGGCTTATTATTTCTATGCTTTAAAATGTTAAACAGCGGACTTGTTAATGCGCTCTATTACAAGTCCAGTAGGGTGATGAAAAATGCTAGTCATGAATTGTCATTATCGTTAAAGTGTTATGACAGTACGGTCACGGTTAGCCGCCATTGCTCTCCGGCCACAACTGGAATTCCCAACATTCCGTGCCTAAAGAGACCTGCGTGACGTCACGCAAGATGGCGGTCCAATTATGTGTCTCTCCTCACCTCGCATGATTGATTAATAAGGCGAGCCGTGGCCCGCGGCGAGCCAGCCCCTGTCACACGCTGCGGAGCTTGTTCCACTGCCTGATGGATCTTTGACACCAATGTATAGGCTGCCTCCTAATTCCTAGTTCCACAACCTGATTGATCTATGTCTGGCTGCGTGGCTCAGGGGTAACGTTCTCGCTTGCTGAGCCCAAGGCTGCAGGTTCGAAACCTGGCGCAGTCAGCTGGCATTTGAGGGTGCGCAAATGCGAGGGAGCCGTGTCAGTACATTTACTGGCACGTTAAAGATCCCCTTCGGGGCAAAATTCCGGCACCCCGGCGTCTCTAAAAGCCAGGGTAGTTAAAAGGGACGTAAAACCAATAACATTATTATTGATTGATCTATGATACGAGGGTACAGTCTGCCTCACAGTTCGTAGTCACTGCCTGATGAATCTGGCACGAGGGCACAGCCTGTCACTTAATTCCTAGTTTCACAGCCTGATGGACTTGTGACATCAAGTAACAGACCGCCTCCTAATGTCTAGTTCCACAGTCTGATGGATTTGTGACATCAAGTAACAGACTGCCTTCTAATGTCTAGTTCTACAGCCTGATGGATTTGTGACATCAAGTAACAGACTGCCTCCTAATTTCTAGTTCCACAGCCTGATGGTTTGTGTCATCAAGAAACAGGCTACCTCCTAATGTCTAGTTCGACAGCCTGATGGATTTGTGACATCAAGTAACAGACTGCCTCCTAATTTCTAGTTCCACAGCCTGATGGATTTGTGATATGAAGTAACGGACTGCCTCCTAATATCAGTTCTACAGCCTGATGGATTTGTGACATCAAGTAACTGGCTGCCTCCTAATTTCTAGTAACACAGCCTGATGGATTTGTGATATCAACTTACAGGCTACCTCCTAATGTCTAGTTCGACAGCCTGATGGATTCGTGACATCAAGTAACAGGCTGCCTCCTAATGTCTAGTTCGACAGCCTGATGGATTTGTGATATCAAGTAACAGGCTACCTCCTAATGTCTAGTTCGACAGCCTGATGGATTTGTGACATCAAGTAACAGGCTGCCTCCTAATTTCTAGTTCCACAGCCTGATGGATTTGTGATATGAAGTAACGGACTGCCTCCTAATATCAGTTCTACAGCCTGATGGATTTGTGACATTAAGTAACTGGCTGCCTCCTAATTTCTAGTAACACAGCCTGATGGATTTGTGATATCAACTTACAGGCTACCTCCTAATGTCTAGTTCGACAGCCTGATGGATTCGTGACATCAAGTAACAGGTTGCCTCCTAATTTCTAGTTCCACAGCCTGATGGATTTGTGATATCAAGTAACAGGCTACCTCCTAATGTCTAGTTCCACAGCCTGATGGTTTTGTGACATCAAGTAACAGGCTGCCTCCTAATTTCTAGTAACACAGCCTGATGGATTCGTGACATCAAGTAACAGGCTGCCTCCTAATTTCTAGTAACACAGCCTGATGGATTTGTGACATCAAGTAACAGGCTACCTCCTAATTTCTAGTAACACAGCCTGATGGATTCGTGACATCAAGGAACAGACTGCCTGCTAATTTCTAGTTCCACAGCCTGTTGGATTTGTGATATCAAGTAACTGGCTGCCTCCTAATTTCTAGTTACACAGCCTGATGGATTTGTGACATCAAGAAACATACTGTCTCCTAATTTCTAGTTCCACAGTCTGGTGAATCAGTGACATCAATGTATAAACTGCCTCGCATTCTCTAGCCTCACAACCCGATAAATCTGTGATACAACGGTATAGGCTGTCTCGTAATTTCTGGTTTTACTACTTGATGGATATGTGACACTAATGGACAGCCTGTCTTATAACTCGTACTGTAGTTCCACAGCTTGAAGATTCTTCAACACCAAGATAAAGGCTGCATCGTAATTCAGAGCCTTCTATCTTTTTTCACAGCCTGATGAATTTGTGACACTAAGAAACAGGCTGCCTGGGTGATATGTAAGTTAGGAACCATCCCGACATTTTCCTGGAGTAGAAGTGGAAAACCACGAAATCCACTTCTAGGAGGGCTGAGGTGGGAATCAAACCCACGTATTCTGAACTCAGCCTCACGAGATTGAGCGTACCCCGTTACAGCCCTAAAACCAGTATTGCATTTCTTGGCAAAGTCGCGAATCGAAGCCTCCACGATGCCACTATGTCACGAGGTGGTCTTATGTCACGGATATAAATAAATAAATAAATAAATAATACAATATATAAAAAGACTACAAAATATTATTGGTTTTACGTCCCTTCAAACTACTGCGGCTTTAGAAACGCCTGGGTGGCGGAATATTTTCCCAAAGGGGTTCTTTAACGTGCCAGTAAATCTACTGGCACGGCTCCCTCATATTTGCGCACCCTCAAATGTAAACCGACTGCGCCAGGATTCAATCCTACAACCTTAGACACTGCAGGTGAAAACGTTACCCCTGCACCACGCAGCCAGTCAATAGTTAAACAAATAAATAAATGAAGTCCATTCATTTGTTCGTATTATCGAACATTCAAATTAAGTTTAAAAACATTAAACTGTACAATATTTGTAGAGTTGTGTTGCCCGGTCATGACCCTCGCCTGGCAACCCGAGGTAGACCTAACTGTTATCGCTGACGCATGTCGGGAGTGTCGGGTGTCAGACACAGTGGCTGAGCTCAGCATTTGACGGGTTTGACTGCTTGTGTCAGCCTCAGCAACAGGTGGCCCTTCCTTGACCTTCGTCACGGTGAGTTCCCGGCTTTCACCTCAGCACGAGGGGTTCTGTTATGTCCAACCTGTTGACCAGACATGTCCAGCTTCAATACACCGAACGCGCGTGGCATTACTCCGCGTTCACAGAGAACCAGTGTTGTCAATTTAACAACTTCAACGCTAGAACTGGGGACTTAAAAAAAAAACACTTTTTTTAAATTTAGTATTATTTAGATAGGGTGTAGGAGACGGCCGTGGCCTTAACCCTTTAGAACTGGCGTGAAAATTCTAACAAGAGGACTGGCGCCGGGTCATTTTGACCCACAGTGTGTCACTACCTTTTTGTCGTAGTCGTACGATGTTAAAGAAGTAATTTTACACCTGGTGTCTTCCTATGAACTTCTTCTTCTTAAGTATTCAAACCTTGGATTGGTCTGCGGCAGTTCTCCAGTCGGCTCTATTTATAGCTTTCCTCTTCATCGCTTCATAGTTTCTACATCCTATATCAGACATGATTTGCTGTACATATTGTAGGCGTGGTCTTCTTCGACATCTTTTGCCTTCAACCATTCCCTCCAATACCGTTTTCAGCAGGCTATCGCGTCTCAAAATATGTCCTATCAGTCTAGTCCTCCTCCTCTTTATGCTTTTCCATAAGGTATAATATTCCTCCACCTTTTTAAATACTTCAGCATTCGTTATTTTTTTCTGTCCAGCTAATTTTAGCATTCTTCCATAACACCATTGTTCAAAAGAATTTAACCTCCTTTTTTCTTCTTTTCCAATTGTCCACGTTTCGCAACCATAAAGGGCAATACTCCAAACAAACGCTTTTAATAATATTTTTCTGGTTTTAAGATTAATGGAATTTATAGTGAATAAACGTTTCTTTTTGTGAAATGCTAATTTGTCTTGTAAAATTCTACTTTTGATTTCTATCTTGCTTCTTCCATCTCTGGTAATTTTGATTCCGAGATATTTAAATTATTGAACTATTTGTAGTGTTTTTTTGCCCACCACTATTTTCATACTTGAGTCTGCTTTTTTTTTATCGCAGACCATAACTTTCGTCTTTGACTTATTTATTTTCATCTTGTATTCATTACCAATGATTTCCTCCATTTTTTCTATTATTTGTTTGAGATGTTGTTCACTATCTGCAACTATGGCAATGTCATCTGCAAATCTAATCATATTTATTTGTTCACCTTGTATCCTTATTCCTAAATTCAAATCCTCTCGAACTTTATTCAATGCATCCTGGATGTAGGCATTAAAAAGCATGGGAGAGAAAGCATAGCCTTGTCTAACTTCTTTCCCTATTTTTGCTTCCTCTTGTTCATTTCCATTTTTAATTGCTGCAATTTCATTTTTGTTCAAATTCCAGATTATTCTTCTATCTCTATATGGGACTCCTATGTTTTTAAGAATTTCAAACATTGTTATCCAATGTACATTATCAAAAGCCTTTTCAATATCCACAAAGCATAAATAAGTTCTTTGGTCTTTTTCCAATCTTTTTTCAAGTATAAGTCTCAATGCCAATATAGCTTCTCTAGTACCCTTATCTTTAACAAACCCAAATTGGTCTTCAGTCAGAAATTCTTCAATTAGCTTTTCAAATCGTCTTAATATTATGTTGTTGATAATTTTTGATGCATGTACGACTAAACTGATAGTGCGATATTGATCACAATGTTTTGCTGCCATTTTCTTTGGTATAGGGATCATTATACTTTTTTCAAAGTCAGCCGGTATTTTTCCGTCCATGTAGATGTGTTGTACAAGTTGGAGCAATCTTTCCTTCATACAAAGCCCGCTTTTCTTGAGGAGTTCAGCTTTCAGATTATCAATGCCTGGCGCCTTATTATCCTTCAGTCTTCGTAGAACTAATTCAAATTCCTCTCTCAGTACTTGGAAGCCTAAATTATCTTCTGTTACTTCATCTTCTTCCTCAAGAACTTCATTTCCCTGTAAATTTATACCTTCGTATATGGTTTCAATGTAATTCCCCCCCCCCCCCCTTTTTTTTTTTTTGCAATATCGCTATGATCATGGAGAATTACTCCCTCTGCATTACTTACGGCATTACTCTTGTTACATCTCTTACCAAAGAAAATCTTTACCATCTGATATGTAGAATCTACGTGTCCTTTAGTAGTTTTTTCTTCTACCATTGTGCATATACCCTCGTAATAATTTTCTCTTGCTATTCTAGCTTTCCTCTTTATAGCATTTCGCAATCTTCTATATTCTTCTTTGTCTTCCAATCTTGTTGAGCTCTTGAGTAACCGTTTTTAACTATCATTTATAGACTTTCTATTCCAATATAAAATAATTTTTTCAAACTTAACATGCCGAAAAATGACAATAATTTTCGGAACAGTATACTTGGCCTTCATAGTTGCGGCAAAGCAGTCGTCGATTATTTGAACAAAGGAGCTGATGACGAAGGTGTCCCTAGACCCTAAACATAGATCAACAGGAACGTGAGCTAATTGATTGTACTGCACCAAAATAGGTGGATTTTCCCCCTTAGGCCTATTTGTTACAGAATGTCCCGACTACCGTAAGCCGAAAACTGTAACGCGAGGACTGGCGCCATGGGTAAAGCTGACCCGACCGTAAATAATATAGAAATTACTTGAGTGTTTTAAAAGCTATAGATAGAGCCCTGAGCGGATGAACCAAACGTTATCCGCATCCGCCCCGCATCCGCACGACTGTTATCCGCATCCGCCCTGCACCCGCACGACTTTCATCCGTATCCGCACGTTTGGTATCCAAATCCGCTGACATTACACTTTTTTTATTAGATAAAGTGTAAAGCAACACATTTGGACATTTGAGGAAAAAATGCATTCCCCTGTGTGAATCGCAAGACAATGTTGACTGAGTTTTGTCCCTCTGATTAACGGCAAGTGAAACAGCGGGTGGCGAATTATAGCACTTAGTCTTCGGATATAGGCTACCCACGCAGGCAAGCGCAGGTACCAAGGATTTTTTTTGGGAATAATTCAACACTAATTGAGAGTATTTCCATGACTGGCTTCTCTCACTTCTCTATTATTCTCTACAATCCAAGCGAATGCAAATAGGGAAATAACAAGAAACGTGAAAGACGCAGATCTTAGTAAAAAAAAAAAAAAAAAAACCAGTTCAGCATTGTATTCTAAAAACTATCCGTAAATTTATTCTAAACGTTATTCGCAGCTTATCCGCTATCCGCACAACCATGCAAACTATATCCGCAAGGCGAAAAATGTTGCGGATATCCGCGGGTTTATCCGCAACCGCGCAGGGCTTTAGCTATAGACATGCTTCTTTTGCAGGGTGAAGTTCAAGGCTAGGAAGGAAGGTACAGTAACCGTTAGGATATAAGGGCTAACGGAAACGAAAATGTAGAGCATTATTTAAAAAGGAAGATTGTAGTTTTACGTGACTGTGAATCTTGTGATTATGAGCCACGGGCGAGCGGTCAAAAATACTCATGCGCCAGACCTCGCAGGCTAATTTTAGGCTAATCTCATTGGCCAAGAGCGTGTTGACCGACTGAAAATTATAAATTGATAGACGTCGTCTGTAAGTCTCAATGCCATTTTGAACCAATTCGAAGTTTCTGAGTTGGAGCTACTGTGGAATTCGAACTACGAAACACTGTGGCGAGGGGAAAGAGCATAGACTTACCCTTTTCTTAATCCTTTAATTTAACTCAGCCATCTCATGTAGATCTTTAACCCTGGAATAGCAACGTGGGGCATTCAGTGCCCCAAAGAAATTTCTTTCCACCCTAATTCTGGATTGGCAGCCCTGACGGGACTCAGCCTCGATGACTTTATCCCCACCTCTCAACACTCTCCAACTACTCAGTGATCTTGATGTAGCCTACCTTGGCCAAGTTGCTGTTTTATCGATGTTCTGGGGGTAGGCCTATGTTACACAGTTACCAGCAGTTAGCTCTACACTTCGCCATCCCACTTCCCCTGTTAGTTTACAGGCTACTACTGCAGCGTAAAACATTATCCACGCTGAACATGTCTAATTGTGAGAACTTACTGTCACGCTCGTCAATGTTCTCAGATAGGGAAATAATGGGCGAGCTCCCCACACCGCTCTACACCCCTCTCCTACCACTGAGCACGCAAGGTCAAGTGCACAACTAATCGCCGGTATCTGTAACCCACGATAGTGATTCTGCTACTTTGTAGCAGTATAGTTTACTTTATGGGTGAACATTCTAAGGACATGAAAACTAGTCATTTGCTCCGAGTGTAAGAATTTTGTTAAGCATAGGCCTATTCTCAACTGGTGATGAATGCAATGTTCGATGTAACAAGGACATATGAGTAATGCGAACGAAAATGAGCTAATATGAAACTTTTGATGATTTTTTCTCTCTCTCCATCTCTCTGTGTATGTATGTAATATGACATAGCCGCATGCACTTGGGTATGTGTGAAATCTATCTCATAACCTGTGGCATTGTGATGAATGTAGTATTGTGTGTATTTGTAATTGAGGCTAAGATTTGGAAAGAGGTGGTTGTGGCCTTAAGTTAAGAACCATTTTGGCATTTGCCTGCCATTTCGGCATTTGCCTGAAGTTGATGTGGTATCCACGGTAAACCACTTCTTGAGAAATTGAGGTAGGAATGTCTTCTGAATTGTACTTCACGAGGCTGAGTGTACCCTCGTTTTAACCCTCAGATAAGCATTACATTTCTTGGCAGAATTAAGAATCTAACACAGCGCCTTTGAATTGTAGTTTTAATATTTACCCAGTTTAACAATACATTTCCAAAAGTTGGCAGCCGAGAAGCCGTTGTCCGTTGTGAGCAACATGACCATGGATGGTCAAGTTGGGGGCAGATCAGCAGGTGACTCAGATCCTGAACAGTTTTAAAATCGTAGAACGCATACGATATTGCATCACCAATTAATTGTTTAATTAGTTCCCATAGTGCTCTCTTTACGACGTTACGCACTGGTTGTCGTGCTAAATAGACTGCATAGCAGTTGTTTTTACACTGTGTACTGTAGTCGGCCGATCAGGCTTCACTCGCGCGAGACGTCTGCATAGAGGAGCTCGCTGAATTACTACTCAGCCAGGGAATTGCTACCTCTAGAGGTGTAGTGGGGCAGTTGTGTATACATTACGTCAGCTCGTCAAGTTATGGCTGCCACGGGCGGGTGCGAGCCAAGGGGAGGAACGCATGTACAATCATACAATGAGAACACACCGCACAGCGCACGATCCAGCACGAACCATGCACACACACAACTTGCCATGAGGTTTTGCTGGCGACAATTGCACGTCTATCGCAGGCGTGTGACTGGGCGGAGCGCGTTAGTTCCGATTTTCGCCACCGGCAACAATTCGCTGAGTAGGCCTATAACATGGATATGTTTTTGAGCTGGGGTTCAAGCCAAAATTAGCCTGATACACATTGAAAGTGTAACGGTCTACCGCGCACCTTGCTCCTAAGTGGGCGCGCGCAGATACTACCCGCATCTCATTGCTGCCTCTGCCAGGCGAGCAGCAGTTGTAATCTGCAGTTTTAACTAGGAACAAGATTCTTAGGTTTTTACCTATGTTTTCCTTAGGTACATCTAAATACGAAAATACTTTTAATACTTTACCGAATCACACTCATGAATTCTCTAGTAGGCCTACCTAAAAAAAACTAAATGATACGGTGTGCGAGTACCTAAAAATATTTAATTGCAGGTTTGTTCCATTCATTGTACAGTAGTATATTTTTAGTCCATATTTTTTTAAAGTGAATCACAAGATAATGTTTATTCCTGGATCTAGTTGATCGAGAGAAATCCTACTTGCCAGAAAATTCAAACTATTTTCAGCACTTTTAACTTATATCTTATTGTTTGGCTATTTACTGTCAGTAAAGTGGGGATAATTCTCGTATTATTTCCAAGTTCCCTATATGCTAAATAAATAAAGTTAATTAAACGGGCTAGAGTGTGAAAATCACCGCTGGTGACCTTGGCTTTATTGAATTTGAATATCTCTTCTTAGTATAAAACAAAGTCCCCGATTCTTGGATGTTACGGGTAAACTCAAGAACCACTGGATGGATTTTGACGTGGTTTTCACCATTCTGTAAAGGATATCTCAAGAATGATTTCTGTAGAAAATAATTTATTTATGATCAAAGGAAGCCGAGCAGTAACGATTTCAGTGGAAAAGTCGGAAAAAAAAACTGGCGTCCGAGCGCTTTGTAAGCTTACGCTGGGCAACCTGTTAAAAATATCTAAATACTATGAGTGTAAGAATTGTTCAGCATGAAAAGTTCTACAAAAAAGTACGCGAGAGCATATGTCTCTCTTCAATACATCGCCTACTATAGGCTAAGTGTTTTTACGTTTCAATTTCTTCCAACCATGTCCATTCAAGTACTGAGACGACAGTTTACGAGCTAGTTAAGGGCGAGTCTATCATCCCTGTTACAGCCTAGCTAGTGGGCGAACCTATTGCCCCAGATACAGCCAGCAGCAAACCGATGAGTCGTGTTGAGTCAAGACTTCTGAGAAGGGTGGTTGTGTTTGGAGTTTCCCTGGAAATGCAACTCGGGTTTTCTTCATTTCGCCTGTGAAACACAGTCAAGTTAAGATTGGACGGAAGGGGCATTTAAGTTTCATTCACCTCGCCATTCGCTGGAAGTGCAACTCTCATTTCGCCTGTGAGCTTTTCGTTCCGCAACATTCACAGTCAATTTAAGATTGGACGGAAGGGGGATTATATTAAATTATACTGATTGACGTAAAATCTCTACTTACTATAAAACAAAGTCCCCGATCCTTGGATGTCTCGGGTAATCTCGAGAACCACTGAATGGATTTTGATGCGGTTTTCACCATTCTGTAAAGGATATCTAGAGGAAGGTTTCTGTAGAAAATAATTTATTTATGACCAAAGGAAGTCAAGCCCTAACGATTTCAGTGAAAAGGTCGAATAAAACTGGCGTCCGTACGCTTTTTAAGTTTACGCTGGGCAAATCGTTAAAAATATCTACAGTAGCCTATATCATACTAATATATAACAAGTAGTTCCGTGAATAACTATACAGCCTATTTTCATATATCCTACTTATGTTGATTGCCACTATCAACATACAAAATTTCAGTTTGTTTGCTGTAATAGATTCGTAGATATTGAGAACCGACTAAATATTTCAGATGGTCGCCATGTTGGACTTTATTTATGTAGGTTCTAGATTTATGTACTGTTACATGAAGGTTATTGTGTACGTGTAGCATTCGAACTTCAATCGCATGATTAGGACACAAGTAGTAAAAAATAGATTTTAAAATTTCGCACAGCTGCCATCTTGTGGTTATGGAAACAATTGAAATAAATTAGATGCCAGTGGATTAACATTCATATAAAGATTTACTGTACCAAGTTTCACTGCACTCGGATGGTTAAATTGCGAGAAACGTCCATGTGAATATTTATACATCGCGCCGCCGCCATGTTGGATTTGTGATCACCAGGTTATTGAAAGTCCTATAGGTAAACTTATGTTCATAGCCCCTATGAACATAAAAATATAAAGTTTGATTGCTCTAATAGATTCGTAGATATTCATAGCCGTCTAAATATTTCGGATGGTCGCCTTGTTGGATTGTTAAATGTATAGACCATAGAGTCATGTACCATTAAAGGAAAATTATTGCGTAGGTTCATTATTCAAACTTCCACTTCGATCGCATAATTACGACACAAGAAATAAAAACTTTATTTTAAAATTCGCACAGCCGCCATCTTGAGGTTATGTAAACAATTGAAATAAATTAGATACCAGTGCATTACAATGTGTATAAACATTTCTTGTACCAAGTTTCAATGCGTTCAGAACATTGAATCGCGAGAAATGTCTATTTAAATTTTCAAATTCGCTTGGCCGCCATGTTCGTTTTGTAGTTAACCGGTTTTTGAAAGTCTTATAGATGAACTTCCAGTAGTGCCCTTTATCTCCGTACAAAATTTCAGGGTGATACCGCTAATAGTATCAGAGATATAGAATGCCTGTGAAATATTTCGCACAGCCGCCATCTTGTGGTTATGTAAACAATTGAACGAAGTTAGATGTCGGTGCATTACAAAGTGTATAAACATATACTGTACCAAATTTTATTGCGTTTGGTTGGTTAAATCGCGAGAAACGTCTATTTAAAAGTCGCAACTTCGCTTGGCCGCCATGTTGGTTTTGTAGTTACCAGATTTTCAACAGTCACGTAGATGAACTTCTAGTAGTTCCCTTTATCACCTTAAAAAATTCCAGGGTGATATCGGTAATAGTTTCGGAGATATTGAATGCTGGTGAAATATTTCGCACAGCCGCCATGTTGGATTGGTGAGACGTAACAAAATTTGAAGGGCACGGTCGGGGTCGCCCGGAATAGTGCTATGAACTTACCGAGTTTCATTGAAATCGCACCAGCCGTTTAGAATTTATTAGGGGGGGGGGGCATACACACACCTCTCACACACACACGCACACACACACACGGACAAAAGTTGATCTCATAAGCCTATTTTTTCAAAATTGAAAATAGGCTAAAAATGAGATGGCATGTGTCTGTGTGTCTGTCTGTTACTCAATCACGCAAGAACCACTGGTCCGATTTAAATGAAATTTTGCATGGATGTAGCTGATTTTCCAGGCTTACATATAGGCTACTTTTGATTTCGATATTTTGCACTATTTAAAAATGGCGACTATTTTCATATTTCCACTTCTAATAAAAAGAGAACGCTAAGAAATGGCAAGCTTTGGATGGCATTACGAGCTTTAGAATTTAATTTTCTATCCGAAAGGTCCTTATCACTTTTCGTGTATCTCCAACGGTTAGCGAGTAAAACCTAAATATGTGTTTTAAAACACGGTCAACGCCGAGCGATGTTAGTCTATGTTAGTTTCTACATGAACTGTTTTATTTATATAGGTAGTTTGTGTGGTCGGAAACTAGACGTGATGTCTAGTCTAATTTTATACTCTTTGTGCCGATTATTGTATGTGAGTATTTGGATCTTTACGCTGTTTCACAATGATATAGTGCTTTCTACTTTGCACGGTATGCTCCTTTTTATCGATTTGTTTTTCGTTAAATGAATATTTCAGTTGGACAATATTTATCTGCTTTTTGTCTTTTTTTACTATAATCAGAAACCCAAGTTCACAGACGAATGTGTCGGAGAGTAACGACTGTCACATTAGTTTATTAATCTTACTGCAGAACTGGGCAAATTTATTTCAATAAAGTAGGTATTTTGACTGTCACGGCCAATAAAAAAAAACGCACAACACACGGCGTAAACCTAGAAAAGTTGCTGAGTTTTAATTCCATGGCCCTGAAATTCAATATACAATCATTTTGGAAGCCTTTATAGGGAGGTGAAAGACTGGTTTAGCCTTTAGCACTCGCAGTATAGTAGCTGAGGTGTTCTAAATAAGAATTGAGGAATCGCACAGTTTGCTACTCCGTTGGTAGTTCGCAAATAAACCACAAGAGCCCGCTGATGAACCATCTCGGAGTTACTAGGCGTAATCTCGCACAAGTCACGGCATAAACTTAGAAACATTTTCTGTGATTAATTTGTTATTGTTATTATTACTTGGGATGATTGAAGTTTGTTCCGTTACTGTTACTCTTTATCATGACGGTACGTACTTTCCGCAATATTACTCATTGCGGATATGATAATTGCTATCAAGTTTGATGTATTTTTAGCATAATATTTATATGTTTAAATATAGTATAAAGACGTTAAACGATAGGTGTTCAATATTTAAGACAGGTTATTTAACTTTTACTACATAGAAGCTGATATTTATTTCCAATATACACGCACTTTCTCACCTACAAAGCGGAGACAGACAGGCTTTTCTCCGGGTATTCCGGTTTTCCCTGTCACAATTTCATTCCATCAACAATCTCCACTATCATTTCATTTCATCCGTCATTCATTTAATCATTGCCCCAGGGGAGTGCGACAGGCTTCGGCAGCCAGCACAGTTCATATCCTTGCTGTTAGATGGGGATTTCATTCATTCCATTCCCTGACCCGGTCGGTCAACTGAAAGCAGGCTAAGGATTTTCACTTTCCTACCTCTGATTAATAATTTGGTGAGTGAAAATGCATGTAGTATACACATGTAGTTGGTAACATGGAAATAACATAGGCCTAACTACATTAGGAATGTGTGATTATATATATATTAATAACTTAGGCCAGCAAGTACTAAAAGCCGTTTGAAGAACGGGTACTTAAGCTAGTAGGCTACTATGAGTGTAAGAATTGTTCAGCATGGAAAGTTCTACAAAAAAAGCCCGGGAGAGCATATCACTATCTTCAATACATCGCCTACTATTAGTGTTTTTACGTTTTCATTTCTTCCAACAATCTACATTCAGTTACTGAGGCGACAGTTTACGAGCTAGCTAGGGGCAAGACTATCACCCCAGTTACAGCTTAGCTAGCGGACGAGCTTATTGCCCCAGATACAACCAGCAGCAAACTGTCGAGTCGTGTTGAGTTAAACACTTTAGAGAAGAGTGGTTGTGTTTGGAGTTTCCCTCGAAGTGCAACTCTGCTTTTCTTTATTTCGCCTGTGAACTTTTCGTTCCGCAAAATTCACAGTCAATCTAGGATTAAACGGAAGGGGAATTTGTGTTTCATGCACCTCGCCATTCTTAAATTACGTCTGACAAGAATTTGTTGCACATGCATCTCCATGATAATATAATTAATAGTCCAGTCAGTGATTTTAACCCATCGTGCCGAGACGTAAAACGAATATTGGCCGTTGTTCATTGAAAAAAAAAGCGCTTATCACGTAATGCGGCGAAGCCGGGTCAGGTTGCTAGTTTAACATATTCTTAAGGATAGCAAATATTGCTTAAAAGTGTGAAAATCTCGGTAACAATTTGATTAAGGAAGTATAATTATGTAAAATATTTACATTCTCGTTACAATCAGATTTTCTACTAACAATTGGCGCAGTTTATGTCAACTTTTGCTACACTTTAAACATGTAAACATATTTATGTTCGAAATGTAAATATTATACAGTATGTCAGAAAAGTGTATCATAATGGGGTCATTAAAGTACTACTTTTCACTATGATACAGTTTCTCCAATCAATCAGAGCTCATTCATTGACCATTAGGTAAGGATATCTTAGCACAAGTGCTCAAAATTCAACATGTCGGACATGAATTACATGATTTGAAAGTTGACGAAGTAAAGGATATCCGATCAACCATTGTAGTTACAATCCCAAACACAAAGACGACGTCAGCACGAACCTTTACGGCAACAGGAAAATACTATGAAATATGCATGAAATTTAGGAATCTACATCCAAAAGTTTGCAACACACCATCCTTCTACCCTAGCCTATACCGACTTGGAAAGTGTCCACCGTCCGTAATGTTTGTTTAAACAAACTGTAGAATATTGCAAAATAAATAGCACTGTACCTTAATATCCGCAACTCCAATTTCTACACAGGGCATTGTATTCGTAGGATTTCGCCGACAATTTTAGTGAATGCTGTTGTTAATATAAACACACTAGATCGTCATGGTGCAGATCGGCAGATGGCATTGTCAAGCAGACAGAGCCCATACGTGGGTCAGAGAACTTGTAAAGCACAGACAGCAAACTCAGTGCTTGCACTCCGATCACTAAATTCAAGTGACTGAATCCCGACGGATATTTATGAATATTTCTGTTCGAACATAAAATAAAATAAAACAAAATAAAGTGAAAATTATCGTCGAACATAAACAGTCGTATGAAACTTGCCTATAATGGTAATGGAATCATGGATATGTTTTTCATTGCATAATAAAATATTTAAGTATTAAAACTAGGGAGCGGATGTTAAGATTTTTAAAATTGTCATTTTAGGTTTTCAAAAACATAAAATAGATTTTTTTAATGTTTTAATAGGTAAAATAGGCTATAGTACATTATATAACGAGCCTATATAATGGCAATAATTAAGACACGAGTATGTTTATAAAAGACTCGCGTACGCTCGTTTTATAAACATACTTGTGTCTTAATTATTGCCATTATAGGCTCGTTGCATAATGCACTTTTAAGGGCTTCGCGACATCGTGGCCATGTAGCGCCGTGTACTTGGCTGTGTGTGTACACTCTGATGTCTGTACTAGTGTGTGTATTTATAATTGATGTAGGATTTGGGTGGGAAGCGGCCGTAGCCTTAAGTTAGGTACCTTCCCTGCATGGAGTAGAAGTGGGAAACCACGGAAAACCACTTCCACAAAGGCTGAGTTTTGCCTCACGAGTCTGAGTGAACCCCGTTCCAGCCCTCAGACCAGAATTAAATTTCTTGGCGGAGCCGGGAATCGAACCCGGGCCTTCACGGTGACAGCGACATAGAATGAAAATACCAAATGTTTCGATGGTACAAATTGTACAAGGACAAAACTCTTCGGGTCTGCTGTAGAATGTCTCTCTCATCAGAGGTAGGCTACGCTCACAGCGCTTGACGAAGACAGATTAAAGCAGCAGAAAGGCTTTATAGTGTGGTTCAAAGGCGCGCGTCTCTGGGTGGGCACAACACGAGGTGACCATAAATAAACAAGACAGGACTGGGTCTAATGGACACCGCTCGGGTTTCGTTTGTTCTGCATCAATATTTCAGAGTGGCCAGCTTGCATTACAATGTTGACTCGAACACGAGCTTTTACAACTTTCAACACAGCCCTACAACTACTGAGAGAGCCTTTTGTTTCTAGGGACACAAGCACCACTGGTATGGGCTGAAAGTGCCAAGTGCAATCATCCACTATCATTTGAGCTAATCCTGTGATCGTACCTCATGTTGACTACGGTAGAACGAAGCTTTAGCCAATACAAATCACTTTTGCGCGACAACCAGAGAAGCTTCAAGTTTGAAATTTAAAACAACATTCTGTGGCGTACCGTACTGTTATGGTAGCAGAAATAATGAATGAATGAATGAATGAATGAATGAATAACAAATAGAAAGTAAGTGAACTGAAAAAAATAGAATAATTTAATTCGCGAATCCGGTAACCTACCTATTTATAATGTATTTTTGTAGGCTCTAAATAGTAACTTACTTTATGTTAGACGATGTCCAAATGTAAACATTATGTATCAGAAAACTGTATCATAATGAGGGTCATTTACACTATTTTTCATTATGAAACATTTTCTCCCACCAATCAGAGCTCAAGAAACAGTTGTGTGACCAATTAGGAAAGGATACCTTCGCGCATACGCTCAAAATCCAACATGTCTATATAAATTACCGACATGCACCGTCCATATGTTCGCGTAAATAAACCGGCGAATATGAGATAAGAAATAGCACTGTACCTTAATATCCCCAAGTCCAATTTCTACACAGCGCTCTGCTTTCTAACGAATTCGGTGACAATATTAGTGAATGCTATAGAGCTGGACGGCAGGCTGTCAACAATAGGTGTTCTATGTTGGCAAGCAAAGTGAATGGTCTCTGCTTTCGGAGTGCCTTGACCCACGCATATGCTCTGTTCAGTCAGCAAAGCCAGTGCGCCCTGTTCACTAACTGAAGTAACTGAATCCCACAGATAACTTATTATTATGAATATTTATGTTAAAACATATAATAAAGTTATAATTATCGTCGAACATAAACAGTCGTATGCAACTCGCCTATAATGGTAATTAAGACACTCGTACGGAAATTATAAAACTCGCTTACGCTCGTTTTATAAACATACTCGTGTCATAATTATTGCCATTATGCAACGAGCCTATAATGGCAATAATTAAGACACGAGTATGTTTATAAAAGAGTGTCTTAATTACCATTATAGGCGAGTTGCATACGACTGTTTATGTTTGACGATAATTATAACTATTTTATGTTCGAACATAAATATTCATAAATATCTGTCGAGATTTCACCAGTTGTATGTACTGAACAGAGCGCATGGGACGCAGAGAATACTTTGTATTTGACCATGGCCACCTGGAATACCTCACTATGACACTCGCAATGGAGTGAAATTTAAAATAGGGGGCCATGGAAGTGAGCACAGGCGCGATGCTATCCTCACCTAATTGGTCACACAACTGTTTCTTGAGCTCTGATTGGTGGGAGAAACTGTATCATAATGAAAACTTGTACTATAATTAGCTTCATTATGTTACAGTTTTCTGACATATAGTCTAATATTTACATTTTGCCAGGGTCGAACATAAAGTAACAAAATGTAGTGTTTAGTGGTTACATTTTATTGTACACGAGTTGCAAAATATATTCATATATATATGAATGGGTGATTTTTAAAAGGGACCTAAGTCACTTATGGACAGTTTTGAGAAAAACAGAAAAAATGTCCTGTCCTCTGAATTTTGCACCAAAGAGGTAGAGATTTTTTTGGATATAGTTAACTGGGAATGGAATGTAGGGCATACTGCTCCATGACCGTTGCAGTGTTTGTCAAGGAGAAAATCTTTTTTTATAATATGACTGGCAACCCACCCCGGATTCACCCGGGAACAGTTATGAATGCAAGGTGATTGACTACTTCTAACCGAGGTCTTATTATATTTCCTTGTATACGACATTTCTCGTTTTCCCTCCAGCAGTGAACACGAAAGCTAGCTCATAAATTGTCGACTCAGTAATTGAATGGAGATTGTTGGAAGAAATGAAAACGTAAAAACACTTAGGCAATAATAGGCGATGTATTGAAGATACAGATATGATCTTGCGAACGATTTTGTAGAACTTTTCATGCTGAACAATTCTTACACGGATAGTAGTCTATACAGATATTTTTACGGTTTGCCCAGCATAAGCTTAAAAGGCGCACGGTCAACAGGTTTTATTTTCGACCTTTTCACTGAAATCGTTACTGCTTGGCTTCCTTTGATCATAAATAAATTATTTTCTACAGAAAACTTCCTCGAGATATCCTTTACAGAATGGTGAAAACCGCATGAAAATCCACCCAGTGGTTCGCGAGATTATCAGTAACGTCCAAAAATTGTTTTATACTACAGGGTCTTTATATTTGCTTGGCAAGGACATTCTCGCTCACGAGCTCCACCAGTGACAGCTCAGTTCTCGGCTGCCGCGCGCGCGTATAGACGGCAGAATACGGTGATGAAAATCAGTATCATGCATTTTTACTCACCATGTTTACAGCAGATGCTGAAAATGTTCCCCATCCGCTGCCAAACATAATGGGCATCTCCTTATGAAGTTTCCGGTTACTCCTGTTAATTTAGCTTCAGTAAGGAAATCTTCACGTCTATTTTTATTGTTTACTGAACCTGTACGTTTGAATCTCTTAGCCAGTTGACTTATTGCCCGACTTATAGGAATGGGTCCCCTTGGAAATCTCACTCGAAACTTTGTCTTGTTCTAGCGCACGATTTCCTGCACTTTATGTACGTATTGTGCAGATATACACGTTCACGTAATATCGTATTGTGTAGTGTTTTATTTTGATTGTGTGTAGTGCTGTAATGCCTTATGTAAAATATTCGTTAACAGAAGAGCGAGGGAATGCCCGGCTGGAGACCACGCGCCAACCTGGCCGGGGATCGGCGTCCAAGGTCGAGCGAATGTCTGCACAATACATAACGTGCGCTAGAACAAGACAAAAGTTTCGAATGACATTTCCAGGGAGACCCATTCCTATAAATCGGACAATAAATCAACTGGCTAAGAGATTCAAATGTACAGGTTCAGTAAACAATAAAAATAGACGTAAATGTCGTTATTTCCTTAATGAAGAATTAACCGGAGTAACCGGAAACTTAGCCTCCGTGGCTTAGGCCGCAGCACGCCAGCCTCTCCCCGCTGGGTCCGTGGTTCAAATCCCGGTCACTCCATGTGAGATCTGTGCTGGACAAAACGGAGGCAGACAGGTTTTTCTCCGGGTTCTCCGGTTTTCCCTGTCAAAATTTCATTCCAGCAACACTCTCCACTATCATTTCATTTCATCTGTCATTCATTTAGTCATTGCCCCAGAGGAGTGCGTCAGGCCTCGGCAGCCGGCACAGTCCATATCCTCGCCGCTAGATGGGGGCTTCATTCATTCCATTCCTGACCCGGTCGGAGACTGGAAGCAGGCTGTGGATTTTCATTTTCAACCGGAAACTTCATAAGGAGATGCCGGTTATGTTTGCAGCGGATGGGGAACATTTTCAGCATCTACTGTAAGCATGGTGAGTAAAAATGCATGATACTGATTTTGATCACCGTATTTTGCCATATACACGCGTGCGCGGCAGCCGAGAACTGAGCTGTCACTGGCGGAGCGCGTGATCGAGAATGTCCTTGCCAAGCAAAGATAAAGACTCTGTAAGTAGAGAGTAGAGATGACTTGGTTAAATTTTAACAATCAAGTCATTTTTTATTTTATTTTTTACTTTTGTGCCACAATAAATCCCTGATTTGTATTGTATTGCCGAACAAAATATAGGCTATTGTAACTTTCACAAACCAAAACACAGTACCGTATGGCACTAAAGAATGAAATTAAAAGGGATGAGAGTCAATAATGACTGAGGTCCCTTATTACAATCGTATCTACAAACATATAAGCTTGCCACGGTGGGTGAGTGGATAGCGTGTCGGTCTACTAACCCCAAGATTGCAGGTTCGCTTCTGGCCGTGGTAAGTGATTTTAAAGGCGGCAAAGTACGACACGCATGTCATACGATGTTGGCATGTCAAAGAACCCATTTGAATTCAGTAGGGCGTGTTCATAATGGCAAAATTAATCTCGGGAGTTTCCGCCAACAAAAAGTTCCTCATTTCTCTACTAGAAAGCGCTATAGTGTTCAAGGAGCTTAGATATCTAACCTCCTTGAATTTCATAGTGATTCAAGGAACAACGAAATTCGACATGCAAGCTACCCTCTGGGTGTCAAATTACAAAGCTTGCACCCGGCACCCGAGGCCATACGATATTAGCCTATTATTATTATTATTATTATTATTATTACAAACATATGGTGTAGTACACCATGATAGAAGGCAGACATTTGGACCGTTTTTACACTCAAATGTGTATCTACCCTCAGCCAATTCGAATTTGCCACTAACTCAAAACGACTCACATCCATTTTAACCCTTGAGAAATGTCCGAAAAATAAAACACGAATACTGGCGCCGGGTCGTAGTTATACGATTTTAATGAAGTAGCCTAACTTTACACCTGGTTTCTTCCTATGAACTATTGCTAATATAAAATGAGGTTTATTTATATTACTTTTCAATTTCAACATGCAGAAAAATGGCAATAATTTTCGCAACCGTATAATTGACCTCGATAGTGGCTGAAAAGCAGTCATCTCAATTTGTTTGAACGAAGGAGCTGATGACCAAGGTGTCCCTAGACTCTAAGCATGGATCAACAAGAACGTGAGCTATGTGATCGTGCTGCCCCGAAATAGGTGGATTTTGCCCCTTATTTTTTTACAGATTGTTCCAACTAACGTAAGCAGACACCCGAGGACTGGCGCCATGGGTAAATCTGACCCGACCGTAAATAATCTAGAAATGAGTGGAATGTTCCAAACGCAATAGACATGCTACTTTTACAGGGTGCAGTTCAAGGCTAGGAAGGAAGGTACAATAAGGGACAGATAATAAGGGCTGACCAAAACAAGAACATAGAGCATTATTTAAGCCTCGGGTCAAAAATACCCAATGCGCCATTCCTCGCGGGTTTACAATCACCCATTCATATGTGAAAAATCCACAGCCTGCTTCTAGTCTCCGACCGGGTCAGGAATGGAATGAATGAAGCCCCCATCTAGCGGCGAGGATGTGAACTGTGCCGGCTGCCGAAGCCTGTCGCACTCCCCTGGGGCAATGATTAAATGAATGACAGATGAAATGAAATGATAGTGGAGAGTGTTGCTGGAATGAAATTGTGACAGGGAAAACACCCGGAGAAAATCCTGTCTGCCTCCGTTTTGTCCAGCACAGATCTCACATGGAGTGACCGGGATTTGAACCACGGACCCAGCGGTGAGAGGCCGGCGTGCTGCCGCCTAAGCCACGGAGGCTCTGACACATATCTATAAATATTAGCCCTGTCTATGACAATGGTCAAGACAGAATATCCTCAACTCATACAGCACTGTGGCAATGTAAACATGGAATTATCTGATGAACATGCTATGGTCGTGAGTAAACAGTGTGGGCCTACATTATTACTCTGACAATGCTAAGCCTTCCTTGAGAGTGATAAGGACACTTTGTGTACTGACTCATACACCAGCCTCAGTTCCTTCCGAGTCATAATGAAAGGAAGTATCTACACGTTTGTTCGCGATGTGAAGTTCTTGCTGTGTTTTTCTTATCGAGCGCCTAATACATAGCTTAGATTCTTGGGAGAGTCGGTGAATATTGAATAAAATGTGACCGGAGTGATATAATTTAGGCTATGTATCTTTGTAGGATTATACCAAAGAGTTTGATATGGCGTGTTTAGTGACAAGAAGAAGTCTTCTTCGTTGGGACTGTCGGTTATAATCGGGTATGTACTGGCATGCTATTCTCTAATAATTTAGGAGCAGATGACAACAACAATACTTAACTAACTCTCTAATAATATGAACATTTTACCTGCGATGGTAGACTATAATAAAAAACATGTAGTTCCGTGAAGAACTAAAGCCAATTTTCATATAACCTACTCATGTTAATTGCCACTATCAACATACAAAATTTCAGTTTGATTGCTGTAATAGATTCGTAGATATTGAGAACCGTTTAAATATTGCGGATGGACGCCATGTTGGATTTTTATATATGAAGGTCTTAGAGTTATGTACAGTTACATGAAGATTATTGTGTACGTGTAGTATTCAAACTTCAATCGCATGGTTAGGATACAAGAAGTAAAATCGAGATTTTAAAATTTCGCACAGCTGCCATCTTGTGGTTATGGAAACAATTGAAATAAATTACATGCTAGTGGAATAACATTTGTATTAGGATCTACTGTACCAAGAGACACTGCACTCGGATGGTTAAATTGCGAGAAACGTTCATGTGAATATTTATATTTCGCGTCACCGTCATGTTGGATTTGTGATCACCAGGATATTGAAAGTCATATAGGTGAACTTATGTTCATAGCCCCTATGAACATTTAAAAAATCAGGTTGATTTCTGTAATAGATTCGCAGATATTGAGTTCCGTCGATCGCATGATTACGACACAAGAAATAAAAACTAAACTTTAAAATTCGCACAGCCGCCATCTTGAGGTTATGTAAACAATTGAACTAAATTAAATACCAGTGCATTACAATGTGTATAAACAAGTTTCATTGCGTTTGTATTTTTAAATCGCGAGAAAAGTCTATTTAAAACTTCCAACTTCGCTTGGCCGCCATGTTCATTTTGCAGTTAACCGGTTTTTTGAAAGTCTCATAGATGAACTTCCAGCAGTACCCTTTATCTCCGTACAAAATTTCAGGGTGATACCGGTAATAGTATCAGAGATATAGAATGCCGGTGAAATATTTCGCACAGCCGCCATCTTGAGGTTATGTAAACAATTGAACGAAGTTAGATGTCGGTGCATTACAATGTGTATAAACATATACTGCACCATGTTTCATTGCGTTTGGTTGGTTAAATCGCGAGAAACGTCTATTTAAAAGTCACAAATTCGCTTGGGCGCCATGTTGGTTTTGTAGTTACTAGGTTTTCAAAAGTCACATGGGTGAACTTCTAGTAGTTCCCTTTATCACCGTACAAAATTCCAGGGTGATATCGGTAATAGTTTCGGAGATATTGAATGCAGGTGAAATATTCGCACAGCCGCCATGTTGGATTGGTGAGACTTAACAAAATTTGAAGGGCACGGTCGGAGTCGTCCGGAATAGTGCTATGAACTTGCAGAGTTTCATTGATATCGCTCCAGCCGTTTAGAAGTTATTAGGGACACATCCTATTTTTTCATAAATGAAAATAGGCTAAAAATAACCTTTCGGTTTGAGATCTCTAAGTCATATTTCATTTGCAACAAGAGTCAAAGAGGTTTTGATCTTGTGATTCATGAGTTACTTTTATCTTAATGAGAAAATTAAATCGCAAATAAGCTTTATTTGGGCGGCTTCGGTGGCGTAGTTGGTAGGATGCTGAGCTTCTATATCCAAGATAGCGGGCATAAACCCGGCCGAAGCCGTCGGATTTTTTTAAGAGCGTTAAAAATCCCTTCCTTCCTTCGGAGGGGAAGTAAAGCCGGCGGTCCCATGTCATAGATTTATGGCATGTTAAAGAACTTTCCACTAATTACACCTGTGTGAAACTAAATTGTATAGGTTAAGAATGTAAACAGAGCTCTTAGGTTCCTACGTTCGTTGCCAAGAGCCGAATGCGATGGCGTCTAGTAGCTAAGTTCTGAACTAGGCCTAATAGTCGTTGACGGTGGCGTTTGGCGGCAAAAGTAGGAACTATTTGAAAAATTCAAAGTTGCAGTCCTTACTTAAATTTAAAAAAAAACAGATACACACACGAATACACCATCACAATTAACACCGGTTATCAGACAGATTCTACACACACCCAAAGTACACGGGGCTACATGACCGCGTTGTCGCAGCCCCTAAAACTAAGGAACAAACCAACCAAGCTCTATTTGTTAAACCTATCTATTTTTTTTAGCCTATTTTTAATTTTGAAAAAATAGGCTTATGAGATCACCTTTTGTCCGTGTGTGTGTGTGTGTGCGTGTGTGTGTGTGTGTGTGATTCGTGTGTGTGTCCCCCCCCCCCCTAATAAAATCTAAACGGCAGGAGCGATTTCAATGAAACTCGGAAAGTTCATAGCACTATTCCGGGCGACCTCGACCGTGACCTTCAAATTTTGTTACGACTCACCAATCCAAAATGGTGGCTGTGCGAAATATTTCACAGCATTCAATATCTCCGAAAATATTACCGATATTACCCTGACATTTTCTATGGTGATAGAGGGAACTACTATAAGTTCACTTATGTGACCTTTGAAAACCTGATAACTACAAAACCAACATGGCGGCCAAGCGAATTTGCGACTTTTAAATAGATGTTTCTCGCGATTTGGCCAACCAAACGCAATGAAACTTGGTACAGTAAATGTTTATATACATTTTAATGCACAGACATCTAAATTCGTTCAATTGTTTACATAATAACAAGATGGCGGATGTGCGAAATATTTCACCGGCATTCTATATCTCTGAAACTATTAGCGGTATCTCCCTAAAATTTTGTACGGAGATAAAAGGCACTACTGGAAGTCCATCTATAAGACTTTTAAAAACTGGTTAACTACAAAACGAAGATGGCGGCCAAGCGAATTTGAAAATTTTAAATAGACCTTTCTCGCGATTTAATGTTCCAAGCGCACTGAAACCTGGTACAGGAAATATTTATACACATTGTAATCCACTGGTATCTAATTTAGTTCAATTGTTTACATAACCTCAAGATGGCGGCAGTGCGAATTTTAAAATTAAGTTTTTATTTCTTGTGATGTAGTCATGCGATCGAAGTGAAAGTTTGAATAATGAACCTACGCAATAATTTTCCTTTAATGGTACATGACTCTATGGCCTATACATTTAACAATCCAACATGGACACCATCCGAAATAATAAGACGATACTGAATATCTACGAATCTATTTTAGCAATCAAACTGCATTTTTAATGTCCATAGGGGCTATGAACTTAAGTTCACCTATAGGACTTTAAATAACCTGGAGATCACAAATCCAACATGGCGGCGACGCGAATTATAAATATTCACATGGATGTTTCTCGCAATTTAACCATCCGCGTGCAGTGAAACTTGGTACAGTAAATCCTTATACGAATGTTAATCCACTGGCATCTAATTTATTTCAATTGTTTCCATAACCTCAAGATGGCAGCTGTGAAACATTTTAAAATCTCCTTGTTACTTCTTGTGTCCTAAATATGCGATTGAAGTTTGAATACTACACGTTCACAAAAATCTGTATGTAACAGTACATAACTCTAGGACCTACATATATAAAATTCAACATGGCGACCATCCGAAATATTTAGTCGGTTCTCAATATCTACGAATCTATTACAGCAATCAAACTGAAATTGTGTATGTCGATAGTGGCAATTAACATAAGTAGGTTATTTGAAAATAGGCTGTCTAGTTCTTCACGAAACTACTTGTTATAGATTTGATAGCTTTAGCAAAGGTTGCAGGATCGAACCCTGGCGGAGTCAGTTGGCATTTTAGGGTGCACAAATTTGAGACAACCGTGTCAGTAGATTCGCTGGTAAGTTAAAGATCCATTTCGGGGCAAAATTCCGACACTCCGGCGTCTCGCACCTCACCGCGGCCGTCCTTGAAATAATTGACCGTGATTTCTCCATTTTCAACTCCATGCAAATGCTGAGACGGTACCTTCTGACAGGTCACAGCCGCTTCCTTCGATATCCTTGCTTAGTTTCAATCATTTCATCTCTAACTCCTATCATGAGGTTGGGGTCAGGAAGGGCATCTGGCTGTAAAAACCACCTGCCACATATAGGCTACTTTCAGCGCATCTCATCCCCAACCCTGTTGAAAACGTCAATAATAAGGGGTAAGTTAGACATTACTATTGTTAAACTTCTTCTTCTTCTTCTTCTTTCGATTCGGCCATCTAAGGACCACGTCATTTCAACTGCTTCTTGTTGCATCGAGCTTTAACATCCTCCCAGTACTTTCGCATTAGTTCTCGATGCTGTTGTTTCCTTTCTGCAGTCCACTTCTTGCCAGTTGGAAGCTTTGGCTTTTCTTGTTTGGTAGTGTCTTAACTTGGCATTTGTTGATATGGATTTCTTGTTGTTAAACTATTATTATTATTTTATTATTATTATTATTATTAGACTAATATTATTATTATTTCCGGCAGTCAAGAGAGTGGTTGAGTGGTTTGTTTCTAAGTCACATTAAAGACTATGATCCAGAGTTGAAGCAACTACTAGGTTTTGCGATATTCCTAGTGGCCGGTAATTTTCAGCTGCAAATGTTTCTTCCTGTTGCATCCAAACACCAGTGTAGCCGTGTTATTTAGCCTCGAGTCGCCAAGGACATGTGCGTGTCCTTGAGAACAGGCAGCGCTGCAAGCGGCAACACTCCGAACATGCAACATCCAGCGGGGCATTTTTCTCATGGAAATGAGATTCGATTTTTGGTAGCCGTTACTGGTTTGTCGAGGTGAAGGCCCGGCTGGTTCCTCGTCTGATGTTCTTAATTAAAAGCACAGTTATAAAGACCTCTTCGCCCGACAGACTTCACATTGCGAGGAATTGAAGATGGTTCGTCTGCGCTTTTACGACTTAGCTACCATTCTCATCATGTTCAGCTGTTCTTAATGCACCTTGGAGGTCGAAGATGATAATATTGCTGTTTTAAGCAGAGAAACAGCGAGGTCATCTGCCCCAAGCCTTTGTTGTTTGAGTCTTCAGTCTTTTGACTGGTTTGATGCAGATTCCATGCCTCCCTGTCCTGAGCTAAGCGTTTCATCTCTACATAGCTACCACACCCTACATCCGAGGCAATCTGTTTAACATATTCTAACATTGTTCAACCCCTACAGTTCTTGTCCTCGAACCTTCCTTCCATGACTAAGCTTGCTATTCCTGGGTGTCTTAGTACCATATGTGTCCTACCAACCTATCTCTTCTCTTCATTAGCAGTCGCCAGAAACATCTCTCCTCTTCCACTAGTCTTAATACCTCTTCGTTTCTAACCTTATCTACCCATCTGATCATCATTCTCCTGTAACACCACATTTCAAACTCTTCCATTCTCCTCTTTTCTTCTGTACCAATAGTCCAAGTTTCATTTCCATAAAGTTCCACGCTCCCGACAAAGGCGTTCAAAAATGACTTCCTAATACCTACATCTATATTCGATGTCAACAGATTCCTCTTTTCTTGTTTGTTTGTAGAAATGCTTTCCTTGCCTGAACCAATCTTGTTTTTATATCCTCATTGCTTCGTCCATCACTGGTTATTTTGCTTCCTAAGTAAAAGAAGTCTACTACTTCCTTTAGTTTTTCACCTGCCAATTTGATGTCAATAGAGGTTTCTGATTTATTTCGGCTGCATTCCAATATTTTTGATTTACATTTATTAATTTTCATCATGAATTCTTTCCTCAAGACGGAGTCCATACCATTCAAAAACTCATTCAAATCCTCAGGCGTGTCGGCCAAGATGACTATGTCATCGGCAAATCTCAAATCCCAAGCCTTAGAAGTTCAAATTAAAACAGAGGAGGAATAAATTCAGGGAGAATCTGACCTCAGATACGATTAAGAACCCGTAATTTACTAGGTTATTCTTGAAATCTTTCTTCCTAGCATGTGATGATGATAGGCTTATCACTCGCTAACGAGTATGATGTCTTCTTTGGGACTATAAGATTTAAATGCCCGTGGGTCCTCTGATGACTGTTTAGACCAATTCTGGAGCCGCAAACTCTTCCACAATGTTCACAAACATATATTTCACCCACAACTCGCTGAGGATTATTCCCGCTTTGACGCGGTAGGGGATGTGATACGATGGAATTCTGTGGCGGGTGGATTTTACGGCCGGATGCCCTTCCTGGCGTTAACCTTGTGAGAGAGAAGTTAATGAGAGGTGAAATGACTAAATATGTGTTATTTGTTGGAAGGAAGTGGCCGTCTCGGCATTTATCTGGAGTTGAAAGTGGGAAACCACGGTAAATCATTTCAAGGAAGGTGGGATTCGACCCACTCGTCTACGTAGTCCGCAGGTACAATAGCTTGGCCCCATGGTCTAGCGCTGCGCCTTAGCGAGCACAGCTATCGCTGTCGGTAGCGAAGTATATCGACCACCTCCATAGCAGAACGCGTGAAGTCACGCTCCACATTTGGGGACAAATAGGCCTATTGGATATGATTAACTTCTTGTGTTAACGAACTTCTAAGTTGGATTCGATCAACAGCTTGGGTAGTCCCTCCCTCGCGCCCACTAGACGGTGATTGAGTTAACTTGATGTATCTCCTTAATGTAAATAGACACACGTTTGTAGATTGTCTGCTTCTCAGTGTTCACATAACGTGGTTGATGGAGTTAACTTGATGTATCTCTTTATTGCAGGCCTAAGTAGACACAGGTTGGTAGATTGCCAGCTTCTCGGCATTCATATAATGCGGTTGATGTACATTTGTCTTTAATCGTATTGTTGGTTCTAATATGAATGCATATCCCTCTGTTTATTAATAGCTAGAATAACATTCTTTTTGTGTTTTCACCTGAAGTCAAGCAAATAACTTCTTCATAAACTCCCCAGCCATTGTCTCGAGAGGCTTTGGCAATATGAACACGAATACTATGACTGCGCTTCTTTCGAAGTAATGAGCCAAACGGACAATAGTATGTGTTTTATGAATTATATCGTATTATCACCGTGATTTATCAGTAATTGCCTGAGATATGGACTCTTGGATACTAGATTATCTCTTGTCCTGTTTGCATAATAGATTGCTCTAAGGATTGGAAAGTAGCGAAGCTTGTAGTTTAACTTGTAGTTTAACGTGACCGTTAATCTTGAGATCATGAGCCACGGGACCTCCTTTTTACGTGGAATCCGAACCACAGGACATGGCATTTCACTTCGAAAATCTCACATGCATTGACCGGGAATCGAACCCGGACCGCCTTGGTGAGAGGCATACAGCTAGACCGCTGAGCCACCACGCCTATTTATGGCAAGAGCATGAATGGTTTTTCCATCCTTCCTTCCTTCTGAAGTCTAGCTGAATGTTTGAATGTCATTTCTTCGGTATCACAGTTAAATTACTATCTGCGGGTAGCAGCCTCAAACGTGCTTTGGAACAACATATGTAGGCTATGTACTGTAGGCCTATCACGATATTATGTGCGGTAATCATAATTTCTATGGAATTACATGTTTTACCCTTCTTATGTGGGGTAGCGAACAGCAAAAATATTAATGAATTACAAGTAGATTTTATGTTGCAGGGCAAAGTTCACTCTTTTAAAGATATTTCTACATATTACGTAGGCCTACTCTCACCTGTAGAAATGCGCGCTTGATAAACTACTTCTTGCAATGTGGAGAGATCGCATTAGTTAGTTAGTTAGTTAATTATTGAGGTTTTAAAGGGTGGAACAGTGATGTCATCTTCCCCAATAAGAGATCGCATTCTCCATATTTACTTCCAATAATGAAAACAATGTTTCTCACCTTCTTGTTTGGAAATACACCATACGGCACATTTAGTTGGTTCTACAAGTAGGCTATATTCAACAGTTTCCTTTCAATTTTATGCAGTATATCCCTCTGAATATGTGTGTTAGATTGCTGTTGTTGTTTCATTTATGGAGTTTGAACATCGTGGATATTTAGTCGCATGTACTTGGGTGTGTATAGAATTTGTCTGATAACCTGTGTTATCGAGATATCTCTAGTAGTGTGTGTATTTGTAATACTGGTGAGGATTGGGAAGGAGGTGTCCGTGGCCTTAGGTTAGGAACCGGGAGCAGATGATCTCGCTGTTCCGCCCCTTAAAACCTCAATAACGAACTTCTGTAAGTTAGGCGTGGGAAACCAGCGAAAACCACTTCCAGGATGGCTGGCGTGGGAAGCCAACCAACCTCTTCTCAGTTTTGCCTCACGAGACTGAGTGCACCCCGTTTCAGCCCTGAGACAAGAATTACATTTCTTGGCGTTGCCGTGAATCGAACCTTGACCTACGGGGCGACAGCCAAGAATGTTAGCCGCTACACCAGGAAGTGGACGGTCTAACACTGTGTCTAACACAGAGAATGAATTGCTGCAACAGTCTATTGCAAGGGGTAGGCTAAGGCTGTCAAATTCAGTTCAATCGGAATAGCACAGAAACGCCCGAATACAGATAAATATGAAAGAAAAAACCGTTGTCCATTCCGTACGTGCGCTGATATTCAGCAGATTAACTACATTGATTCTGAGAAAAATAATGAAGAGTCTGTGTGTTTGATTGTGTTTGAGTCTTCAGTCTTTTGACAAACATCTCTCCTCTCCCACTCGTCTTAATACCTCTTCATTTTTAACCCTATTTACCCATCTGATCTTCATCATTCTTCTGTAACACCACATTTCAAACGCTTCAATTCCCCTCTTTTCTGCTGCTCCAACAGTCCAAGTTTCATTTCCAGAGTGCGCCACGCTCCAGACAAAGGCCTTCAAAATGACTTCCTAATACCTAAATAATATTATATATATTATAGGCTATCTGATGTCAACAGAATCCTTTTCTGTAGAAATGCTTTCCTTGCCTGTGCTAGCCTACATTTTATATCCTCTTTGCTTCGTCCATTACTGGTTATTTTGCTTCCTAAGTAACTGAAGTCTCCTACTTTCTTTAACTTTTCATCTGCCAATTCGACGTCCATAGGGGTTTCTGATTTCTTCTGACTGCACTCCAATATTATTGTTTTACATTTTTTAATTTTCATCATGAATTCTTTCCTCAAGACAGAGTCTATACCATTTAAAAGCTCATTGAAATCCTCTGGTGTGTCGGCTAAGATGACGATGTCGTCAGCAAATCTCAGAGTTGAAATAATTTTTCCTCGAATCTTTACTCCTACTTTGAATTTTTCTCCAATTTCCTTCATTGCTTGTTCAATGTATAGATTGCAAAGTAGGGCCTATGGGTGAAAAGTTGCAGCATTGGCTTACATCTTTCTGAATACCAGAAGAGTCTATTACAGTAAAATCATTCAAATCACTTTGAACTTTCTGACTAGACAATAGGCTAGTTGTTTGCTGTTTTTGTTTCACTAGAGCTATTTTCAGGAAGTTATGTAATCTGAACATTGTATATACCGGTATATTTGGGCATGAGTGTAATTCCTAAGCATCGTAATTAATTAAGCCAAAGTGAATAGGATCTGAGGATGAACGCTTGACGTTTGAAAAATGTCATCCATTTTAAATACCCCCATTTTTGCACATAAAAGTATGTTATTTTGTGTTAAATATCTTATGTAGTGTTTTCCATGTTAGGGCATATAAATACTTGTTTTCCTGCCTAATGTAATTGGGCACAAATATTTGTGTTGACCGACTAAAAAGCTTTCTTCACAGTTTATTTTCTTTTTAATTTCAGATTCGTGTCCTTGAGGAAGTAGTCCTAACTGTGTAGAAATTTATTATATATATATATTTTAAATTTTACAAACCACCATTAGGCTTTGTGAACAAGGGCGTCCTTGAGGCAAATGCTCAAAACTCGGAATATCTGGAGAGAGAACAATCTCGGATGTTCTTTTTTTTTCCCCCTTTACTGCAGTCGTCTATTTATGTCGTGAGCTGATGTTCATTTGTCTTCCTCTATAATTCATTATTAATAGAAAGTTCTCCTTGACAGAGTTGTCCGGAAATGCGCGGAACGCTTGTCGGCTTGCCTTTGTCAGTGTCGTAATGACTCCTACTCTAACGAGGGGTGGGGGTTCAGGGGAGGAGGATCCTAACGCACTGATGAGACCACAGACCTTCGCCGTGTAGAGACGACACCTCATAGCATTCTCTGGGACAGTCAGTATTAAAAGGCGGGCACAATTCGGCTCAATGATCAGCGCTCCAGTTCAGGAGCAGAGCGTGCGCTCTGACGAAAAGTACAGTCTACCAGCTGATTACACAGCTCGCACGGCAATGGAGGCTTATCAAAACAGATTTACGGCAACCTTTAAACCCTTTATAGGTCAGGGCCAGTGGTCTGTAGTCTAGAGGCTATTTACCACCTACTATAAGGTAATGTGTTGCTTATTGTCAAAAATACTGATGGTTGAATATTTCAGCCATAGGCTATATCAACGGGTAGTCTAATCTTATATATAAAAGTGAAAGTCTGTATGTATGTATGTATGTGGGTGGGTTTGTTCCGTATACAAATCTACACCGTTCCATCAATCTCAACCAAATTTTGCATACACATAGTTTAGGACCCAGAAGGAACGGCTGGCTACGTGAATTTTCGATAGTCTTTCTCATTCTTCTGATTTCGGTCTTTTTGCACTTGAGCAAAGGCTAATTAGGACAGAAAATAAACTGATAAAGTAATGGCAAGGCCGGCATCTCCATGGCAACAATTGCTCAAGACGGGACAACAAAGTTTCTATCTCGGTAAGAGGCCATGCTAAACCCACTGCCAGTTAGATCACATCCCTCCAAGCTGCTTTAAACTGCCTGTCCATTCAACACAAGATAGGTTGCTGCACAAACCGACTGTGATCACCGCGGCATTTTCACTGCCCGCTGGATCGCATCCATCCTGGCTACTTAAAACTGCCTGCCCATTCAACACTCATACGCGTACAGGATATACTGTATAATAATTCACCGTTAGTGTTCGTCAAGGAGATGGACTGTCACCACTCCTCTTCAATATTGTTCTAGATAAAGTAATTAGAGAATGGGAAAAGGAGCTGAAATACGAACAACACTGGAAGCCCATTCAACTTGGACGAGCAAAATATGACATTAAGGTTACTTGCTTAGCTTTCACAGACGACCTAGCGATACTAGCGGACAGTGAAATCACTGCAATCAAACAGATAGAAGTCCTCGAGGAATGTGCTGGAAAAGTTGGTCTACATATCTCTTTTGAGAACTCAGTTCTTCTCTACTGGGTTCAACATTCAGAAATTGAGTAGCTTGTTATATATATTTTTGGAAGTGCGTATATTTCTGAAATCCAAATATTAGACCTAAGGTGCTTGATTAAATTATTTCTAAATGATTAAAATTAAAATTAAAGAGTAAAAAAATAAAATATGATAATAAAAATTAGAGCTCCGGAAGATTGTCCAACCAACTTTGTGGTAAAGAAAACCGAAGGGATCTGGTTTACAGAGGTAGAAAAATACCTACAAGAAATGGGGATATCACACGAGGACATCTTTGAACGTGACTCTTTGAAGAAGAAACTTGGGGAAATACAGTTTTCAGCCAAAATCCATATTGAAAACTGGCAGGAAGTGGACCTAAGAACGAAAAGAAGCTCACCGAAGAAGAATGCGCGAACACTGGGCCAATGTGAAAGATCGAGGGAAAAGGCAGTTGAAATAACGTGATCCATAGAAGACTGAAACGATTATAAAAGAAACAAGTAGTTCCGTGAAGAACTATACAGCCTATTTTCATATATCCTACTTATGTTAATTGCCTCTAGCAACATACACAATTTCAGTTTGATTGCTGTAATAGATTCGTAGATATTGAGAACCGACTAAAAATTTCGGATGGTCGCCATGTTGGATTTTATATATGTAGGTCCTAGAGTTATGTACTGTTACATGCAGATTATTGTGTACGTGTAGTATTCAAACTACAATCGCATAATTAGGACACAAGAAGTAACAAGGAGATTTTAAAATTTCGCACAGCTGCCATCTTGAGGTTATGGAAACAATTGAAATAAATTAGATGCCAGTGGATTACCATTCGTATAAGGATTTACTGTTCCAAGTTTCACTACACTCGGATGGTTAAATTGCGAGAAACGTCCATGTGAATTTTTATATTTCGCGTCGCCTCCATGTTGGATTTGTGAACACCAAGTTATTTAAAGTCCTATAGGTGAACTTAAGTTTATAGCCCCTATGAACATTAAGAAATTCAGTTTGATTGCTATAATAGATTCGTAGATATTCAGAGCCGACTAAATATTTTGGATGGTCGCCATGTTGAATTATTAAATGTATAGGCCATAGAGTCATGTACCATTAAAGGAAAATTATTGCGTAGGTTCAATATTCAAACTTTCAATTCGATCGCATGACTACATCACAAGAAATAAAAACTTAATTTTAAAATTCGCACATCCGCCATCTTGAGGTTATGTAAACAATTGAACTAAATTAGATACCAGTGCATTACAATGTGTATAAATATTTCCTGTACCAGATTTCAGTGCGTTTGGAACATTAAATCGCGAGAAAGGTCTATTTAAAATTTTCAACTTCGCTTGGCTGCCATGTTCGTTTTGTAGTTAACCGGTTTCTGAAAGTCTTATAGATGGACTTCCGTAGTGCCCTTTATCTCCGTAAAAGATTTCAGGGAGATACCGCTAATAGTTTCACAGATATGGAATGCCGGTGAAATATTTCGCACATCCGCCATCTTGTGGTTATGTAAACAATTGAACGAAGTTAGATGTCGGTGCATTACAATGTATATAAACATATACTGTACCAAGTTTCATTGCGTTTGGTTGGTTAAATCGCCAGAAACGTCTATTTAAAAGTCGCAACTTCGCTTGGCCGCCATGTTCGTTTTGTTGTTACCAGATTTTCAAAGGTCACATAAGTGAACTTATAGTTGTTCCCTTTATCACCATACAAAATGTCAGGGTAATATCGGTAATAGTTTCGGAGATATTGAATGCTGGTGAAATATTTCGCACAGCTGCCATGTTGGATTGGTGAGTCGTAACAAAATTTGAAGGGCACGGTCGGGGTCGCAGGGAATAGTGCTATGAACTTACCGAGTTTCATTGAAATCGCTCGAGCCGTTTAGATTTTATTAGGGGGACACACACACACGAATCACACACACACGGACAAAAGGTGATCTCATAAGCCTATTTTTTCAAAATTGAAAATAGGCTAAAAATAGACTTCTAAACATAAAAAAGCTCATAAAAATTATAATTATAATAATTTTATAATCTTAATTTTGAGGTTATACCTTAATTATAATTATAATAATTTTATAATCTTAATTTTGAGTTTATACCTTAATTATAATTATAATAATTTTATAATCTTAATTTTGAGGTTATACCTTAATTATAATACAAAGATTTAAATTATCAAAATAGATAGGCACTTTAAGATGTTAAAGAAAACAGAAATTAAAATTAATAATTACAAATATGCTAAGATAATTAAAATGAAATTAAAGTAAAAACAAATAAAATATTTTTGATAACAATCTGGCCTATAAAAGGTTGACAGTTTTATTGTGCCAAATGTATCGTTATATTCAGTGCACTGGATTATGATGTGGAATTAAAATAAATAATTTTGAGTATACAAATGGCATGTGCTAAGTAAATACAGTAGGCCTACGTTTAATTATATTATTTTCATTAGGTTATGTAAGTTATAGGAAGCAAAGTTATTCGGTCATTCGTGTCCGATTGTAAGCGCGTGAGGGTTAAAAAGAAGCTTGATCTGGACACACTCTCTCTCTTTCAGTAAATCTGTCTGGAGACAGATTTCAACTCGACGTCCTCCATTTCTCTCTGTCCAGAGCATCTTCTTTCATTTGCTTGTAACTTCTTCCTCTCTTCACATCTGTTAACATTCCAAACCTTCTTACTCTCCCTCTTTTTACTCCTGCCTTTTCTTCATTGATTCTTTGTAGTAGACAATTCCTACGAGACCCATCCAAGAATTTTCCTTTTCTGTATCATCCTCATAAACTCCTCTCCTCTCCTACCCTCCTTAGCACCTCCTCATTTCTCATTCTATAGGTCCATTTCACTTTATCCGTTCTTCTCCATAACCAAATTTCAATATTAACCTGTATAAATTAATATAGAAGATGTGGTAATGGCTACAACTAGGATAGTCCGTAAATTCATTGTCAGTGATGTAAATTAAGGTGATGATTAGGCTATGATTCAATATGATCTGCATAATTGCTTTGTATTTTACCAGACAATGATCTGAGAATAATAACAATAACTAGCGGACCCGTGCGAGAACTCTCGCATGTGTATAAACCACCCGCCTGGCTTCACTGATATGTTTATTTGTTTGTACGCACTTTTTAATCAAAATGGCGATATTCATGAAATCAGAGAGCAATTCATCACTGATGCTGGTTGCACAATGGGTTGTGTGCGCCCCGTGTGTACAGACTACCCACCCAGATCTAGTGTTATGCGGGCTGTACGCAACCAGGCGCGGATCAAGAGTTTGGCTTTGGGGGGCGGGGGGTCAGAGAATCGAAATTGTTAAGAACAATGGTATCACTAAAAACGCAATCACAAAATAACCAAACGTACAAAACCAGACCAATTTTTTTGCCAGCTACACCGATAGAAATTTGATGCGTTTAGCGCACCAGAAATATTCTTACAAATTGCAACGGCGTGTTTTGCGACTTTTACGTCGAGCTTCGAGAAAAGTATCAAGGTACGTTACAGTTTCGGCAAGTCGAGTTGGTACCGACAAAGGGAGAAAGCCACAGCTTAAATTGCCAACCAAGCTTGCAGTTTAGACATCGGCAATTTTTTTTGGTGCGAAAAAAAGCCCCAAATTCTTATCCGTGCATTGCTGCACACTCATCGTGACATCTCTATAAACATCGATTCGGTAATCACAAGGTTTGCTAACCAAAATAGACGAGTTGATTTTGTTATAGGCTATAAATAATCGTTTTAATATAACAGGTATGAAGTTGTAAATATGTACACTTGTAACAGAACATAATTGCAATAAAGATATTTCCAGAATTGAATAAAAAGAGAAACAAGATGTTCAGTAAAGAACATATAGCCTACTTTCTCCTAAATGTATGAGTATAGTTATAACTCGTTGTTATTATCAAAGAGTATAATAGAACTATTCTTTGTTGAAGACCTTAGAAACGATTTACCTCTACCAAACGCCACGACCTAGATAAAAACTGCTACCATCATTGAAGAAAGAAAGAAAGAAAGAAAGAAAGATAAGAAGTATATCAAGAATGTTATGGATCTGGAGACATAATCGACCGGACTGGCGGCGTGGCTCAGCGGTAACGTTCTCGCTTGCTGGGCCCTAGGTTGCAGGTTCGTATCCTGGCGCAGTCAGCTGGCATTTGAGGGTGCACAAATGCGAGGGAGCCGTGTCAGTACATTTACTGGCACGTTAAAGATCCCCTTCGGGCCAAAATTCCGGCACCCCGGTGTCTCTAAAATCAGCAGTAGTTAAAAGGGATGTAAAACCAATAACATTATTATTATTACGACCTGCCGTGGGCAACATCCAACTTTGAGTTGAGGCATGTCTTTACACGTCTGGTTGTGCATGGCTTTCACAACCCTAATTGAATTAACAAATCTTTCCATGACCCTACAGAGACGTGTGTATACAAACTATGTGGATATTTTCGATAATATAATCCTAACAGAGCGAGTGCATTCTAGCGGCCAGAATAAGAAACTTTTCAATAAAATCTGGAAGTTACCTTTTTGGCAGCTAGATGTCTCGAGTAAATCTGCTGGCGAATTATGTTTTAATTAAATATATATTTTACACCATAATGTGGACAATATAACGCTTAATAACATTTTCAAGTAACGCAAAATAGGCTGTTACAAACCCTTTAAAATAAAAAGTTAAAATGTATCGTAGTATCAACTTGTCATTCTTCAAATTCGATGCGCATAGAATGATAATGGTATAGTAATCAATGGATCCCCACGTAGACTAGTCGGGACATCTAGTGGTGAAATATCGAACAATATAATCCTAACAGAGCGAGTGCATTCTAGCGGCCAGAAGAAGAAACTTTTCAATAAAATCTGGAAGTTCCCTTTTTGGCAGCTAGATGTCTCGAGTAAATCTGCTGGCGAATTATGTTTTAATTAAATATATATTTTACACCATAATTTGCACAATATAACGCTTAATTTTAAAACATCTGAGTCATTACAAAACAATAAACATATAACATTTCAAGCAAAAAACCTAGCTCTGATCGGGTTTGAACCATAGGCATCTGAGCGACAGGCTATCGCTCTACCACTGAGCTAATTGTGTCAACGAATATCGTTCTATTTAAAATGACTTACATAGAACTTGTTAGCAAATAATGATTTATACTAAACGATTTCATCACTGGAGTATATTATTTATATATAAAGCATTTCATACAAAGTTTATTTATTTTTTATCAGTACGCTATATTGCATTCAATACTCAAATTAGTGAAATATAAGTCAGGCACAAGATATCCGCTGCCATCTTGTCTTATTACTGAATCAGTTCAGCTTTTTAAAATCACGTCTGCACTATAGTATTACAAAATAAACTTTTAATTTCGAACGTGCCTCTTCCTTTAGAACAGTTAAAACGATTCTCGGCTCGATAATCGGAACTGGTGGGTCCCATGATATGGATTATAAAGTTTGCATAATTCGCACGGCCGCCATCCTGAAATGGTATGGCGGACGACCTTGTAGTTTGGTCACACGACGCATCCTATACGAAGGTATGTTGTTACCAAATTTGGTAGAGATCGGATGATTTGGTTAGTCGTTATTTGATTTTACGTTTTGAACGTTTGAGTGGCCGCCATTCAGTTTTAGTAAAGATGGCGGCGATATAAAACATGACACTGAGGTGTCCTTTGCTAGTGCTACCTTTGTACCAAATTTCGTTCAATTCGCATTCACCGTGTTCGAATTGATAGGGGGGGGGACAGACATTCAGAGTACACACACTCACACACACAGACACACACACACACACACAGACTCACACACACACATACACACACACACACACACAGACTCACACACACACATACACACACACAGACAGACACACTTTTTTCGCCCTGTGTTGATCTCATAAGTCTACTTTCATTTTTTGCAAAAATCGAAAGTAGGCTAAAAACAGCTTTTCAGTAAAAATTCGTTAAGTTTTAATTGTCTGGTTATTGTGTTTTCATTTTTTGAGTTTGAGTCTCCGTTGGGGGGTCATGACCCCCGTGACCCCCCCCTCCCTTGAATCCGCGCCTGTACGCAACACAGTTCTGATAGGGGCTATCGTCTTGTTTATTTGTTTAAAAGCATTTTATAAGCAAATAAATATATTTCCGTTGACTTATGAAGAAATGCAAGATTTTTCTCTTAGGCTACTAGTCTATGAGACGATTTGGAAGATTTAAGAACAAACCGCACCTTCTAATTCCCTCTGGTTTAGGAGCTTGAGTTTTGTGAAACATACACGTTAGCGTATTATATAATAAGATAAATAATAATAATAATAATAATAATAATAATAATAATAATAATAATAATAATAATAGTACGCTGATGCTGATCGCCAGGGGAAAGACAATATACCTTCTTCCCCCCTCCCCTAAATATATATACCTCTCCTTCTCTCACACGATCCGCGTCATTGAGTGGGACAGCGGGGAAGCGTTTTGTTCCGGTGGGATCCAGCCTTGCGCCTAGTGAGGCGGTGTCCGAGCTTCCGTGTTATTTCATGGCGTAGAGTTTGTCGGATGAAGATGATCGTGGAGCGGCTCGATAGGAAGTGACGGAACATTCCTGCCAGGCGAGGAATGCCGCTCCAGGGGAAGGTTGACCGATTGGCCTAAACTTTTCCCATGGCTGCGCGTCTTTTGTCCTTGTGCCGCAAGCCGCCCGGCGATTGGCCGGCCATCATCACAAGCCATTCCCACCGCCGACAAAAACACTGCGCATTCCGTTCCATTCAACAGAAAATGGCTGACTGTTTCGCTAACCCCAACTCTATACCCAGTGGGGCAGGCTATAAATAGGACATCAGATTACAGTGTGCCTCTCAGACGTACTGCTTTAAATGAGGCAGGAACCTAGAGCTTTTACCCATAGATGAAATACATTCTGGAATGCTTTTTTACTTCCCATCAGGAGTAAGCTGCTTTTAATAGCATTTTTTTTTTACACACTGAAATGCATTCGAAGTGTCCAGGGGAAGAACAAGTTCGTCCAAAAATATGCATTCTTGTGTTTTTCTTATAAGCTACACAAAATCACTTCCAATGCCAGCATTGAACAAAGAAATGGCAACATGTTCCAGAGAAATAGGCCTAAGGATTTTTAATGCATTTACACTCGATTGCAGTTGTATTGTAATTTGCCACAACAAACTATAATTCTTGACTGGAGATAATAGTCTAATAGGCTATAGGCTAATCGAAATTTCATGTTTTTTATTCGGTCAACACGATTCAACACAATTATAATGTGATTTTTTTAAGATATATTGTTACTAGTGATTGACCTTTATGTTCGCTCGCTTAGTGTGATATCTGTGATTGTTATTAAATGGTTAGGTTGGAATGGATTGTGAAGTTAGCTGATTGTTTGAGCGATGTGTGGTCCGGTCCGGTGCAGCCCCTCTCACCACTGCCTGCACTGAACTGGGAAAAGAAAACAAATCACATAACTAGACTAACGAATCTTGACTCGTTGCGCTAGTTTCATAACTACTGCAACTAAAGAAGTGTAGTCATATAGGCTATAATCTATTGTTAATACTGTCACACATAGGCCTACTAGTAGACATACATTTAACAGCCTAAGTGTAAAGGATCTGATGATGATCACTTGACGATCGAAACTGGTCATCCAAGTGTATTTATTAATCTCGTGTATATTTTTTTTTTTTCAGGATTAGGGAATAACCCATCATAATTAAGGGTACAGGGAATGAACAGCTAAGTCCATTTCTCTAAATTTGTACACTTTTATGTGAATGAGAGGTTCCTTCCGGGGCCTAGACAATACCTAAGTTAGTTTTGGGAACAATGAGTTAGATCCATGTATACGGGGAAAACTAGAAACAGTGCATAGGAAAAGAAGAGGTCATATAAGTTTATCTTCCTAGCCATATAATCTTCTTTTTTCACTCCAGATATAAGTTCAAAGGGTTTTAAAATTATATTGCTAGTACGAAAGAAAACAAATGAGTTTAATTTGTTTAAAAAATAAATTTGGTAAACAGAGTTAAACACTTTAAATGCAATTACTGAACATTATAAAATTTTGACTTAGCCCCTTCTTTCCCGGTGCCCTTCAATTGGGTACAATCGTGTTGACCGACTGAAAAACATCAAATTTCAATTACTAAGACAACACTGAAAAATGGCTTCCAACACGACAATAGGCTTACAGTCTAAAAATCAATCAATTGAAACAACATTATCGTGTTATGTAGTAGGGTGAAGAAGAACATGAAGTAGGCCTACCTCACAGCCTGTTTGCGTTGCACCGCAATGGAAAATCAGCAGTTTAGTTCTCTCACTTTCCTCGTTAACGAGCGGCGTCTCCAACATAAGGCAGTAGCACGCGTCGACAATAACCATTGTTCGCTACGGACCAATCAATAGCTGATGGCTCTTGACCAATAGCATGCTTGTTCTATTACTCCACGTGGAGTCCAGAGTCCGCTCCTGGCTGCCGGCTCGCTTTTCAGGTCCCCAGTGTTACACAGTTGCACGCAGCTCTGTCCAGTCTTGCTGCTTGCTCTCACTGGCTACGGTGGAGAGTGCCTCGAGCTGGGAAAGCCCTTGTTCCCCACAGACATGGAATGTAAACATGGCCGCCCAGCTGGGTTTCAAAAGCGAGCCGGTCCTTAATGAGGAAATTGAGAGAATAACTGAACCTGGTTGTGATTGGTCTCATTTGGCTTCGTGTTACAATTTCAATTGGTAGCTGTGCATTCACGTTATCTCACTCCCTCAAAAATGGAAAATACCCCACACACACCTCATTCTGCCACCTCCCCCCTTAAACGCCGATATTTCCCTCCCCCGAAGAACCCACTCACGTTAAATTGTTCGCCTTGACCGCGATGGGGAGAATCTTCAATAATAATAGCGGCTTCGGTGGCGTAGTTGGTAGCATGCTGAACTGCTGTGCCCAAGATCGCGGATTCAAACCTGGCCAAGGTCGTCGAATTTTTAAGAGCGTTAAAATCCTTCAGTATGCCTTCCTTCGGAGGGGAAGTAAAGCTGGCGGTCCCATGTCATAGATTTTTGGCATGTGAAAGATCTTTCCACTAACTAAACTTGTGTGAAGCTAAATTTCTAGGTTATATTTCGTTGAAACGCTCTATCAAAGTTCCAACGTTCACCACTAGGTGGCAGTGACATCTGGTAGCGAAATTTGGAACTACTTGAAATTGAACGGAACTTGTAGCTCACCCCATGGGTGTCCGCTTGAAGAAGCTACAGCCTCTGGCGAGCCAAACATGTCCTCGGACACTCGCGGCACTAAAATCCATACGCTAAATAAATAAATAATAGTCTAATAATAAGTTAATGTTATTGGATTTATTTCCCTTTTAACTTCTCTGGCTTTTAGAGACGCATGGTGAGATGAAACAAGTCCAGAGGTCATAGGTTTGAATCCCGACTTTCCTAATTGTGTTTTTCCCAAGGTTCACCTTATTGGAAGTTCCAGGGTACCTGCCCTATCCGCGACCCCAAATAATTACAGATGTACACAGTACTACAGTCAATAATAATAATGTTATTGGTTTTACGTCCCTTTTAACTACTCTAGCTTTTAGAGACGCCGGGGTGCCAGAATTTTGCCCCGAATGGGATCTTTAACGTGCCAGTAAATCTACTGACATGGCTCCCTCGCATTTGTGCACCCTCAAATGCCAGCTGACTGCGCCAGGATACGAACCTGCAATCTTGGGCCGTACTACAGTCACACAGTCACACAGACTATCAGACAAACACGTCAAAATACATGGAGCTGATGATCAAGATGTCCCAAACCCTTAAAACGAAACACCACCTCCCTGAAAGAAGCACCACGTGGTGACAATGAACTGGAAGTTAGGGGTGACCCTAGTTGAATCTTCCAGCAGCAGGTGCCTGTCACAGTTCCTGGGAACAGAGCGCTTGATTCATGAGATAGTGTCGGCACGAGTAAAACAAAGAGACGGGGAGGAGGAGCGCCTACAATCACTTAGCTGTGTTGTGCAGTCGTGGTCACTCCCAGGCCTTACCTTCACAGGATGTAGTCAGCTGAATCATCAGCCCCTTGTCTCGTGTGGTGGACAGGAAATCACAATTCTTCATCAGCCTATACTGTAGTTGCAATTTATTTGTCAGGTGAGAATGAAAATAGAACGTTAAAATTGATATGATCACCAAGATTACTTCCTCTCAATAGATCTTCAACAGGCAGGTGAAGTCATACGATTATATTACTATTATTATTATTATTATTATTATTATTATTATTATTATTATTATTATTATTATTATTTGTAGTAGTAGTAGTAGTCTTAAAGTACAGTAAAACCTTGAAAAATACGCTATGCGAACAAAAGACAACTCATCTTTACTGATTTAGTGCGAGACGTCTTCGTGATTTCATTGTACAGTACCCTACTTACCCGACATAAGAACTCCATATTGTGAAACTAAGACATCGCTTCGCGGTAATTCGTTGTAGAATTTTATGTTTTTCAAGAATGATTTTTATTTATTTACTGACTTTACTTTTTAAGCCTGTCCGGATTAAGCGATATTCGGATTAAAGGGGTCCGGATAAACGCGATTTTACTGAAGAAACAGGGGCGGTGCGTCATTAAGGGCAGAAAGGGCCTCGTCCACCCAGGACTTTAGGCCGTATTGCACAAAATTTGATTAATTAATGTCTTTAAAAATGCGGGATTTAATTTGATATTATAAAATAATCTTGTGATAAAATTACATAAATATGAAAATCTTTTGTGTTTGTGTTCCCAAAAATAGACTAGAAATTGTTCTTTAGAAATCTTGTAAGGTCTTTTCTATGAAAAGAAAAAACTCTTTGATGAGTAGAGCAAATGTTGGAATGTTTATTGTAATTATTCTCTGCTCCAATGATTTTTTAATGTGATTTGGAAAATGTCAATGGTCCTTAACTAATAACTGTTGTGTTATAATCCATGGTCGATTTTGACATACGTTATTGTATGCGCTGGTTTTCATTAGTAGTGTTCATGGAAAATAATTCTAGTCTACTTAAAATAAGTATTTTTCTCTTCTCGGATCTCTGAAAAATATTCCATCCCTAGCTTAAGTTCCCGACAGTCTTGTACGGTGTATTGTGATTGCAAGAACTGCTCTATAGGAGCTTCCATGTAAAGTAGGATGGAGTGAAGGGGAGGGTGAGAAAACAGAGGACATAGCACTTTCTTGCACGAGAATAGAACTGTTTAAATATGAACTTGTGCAATTGCGATGAGTTGTTGGAAAAAGACGTAATGGTAGTATTCCTAAGAAGATCCATAGATGTAGGCCTACTTGTATTAGTAGGCCTATGTTGTTATCTGCACTCTGATTTGCTAGCATGGAGTAAATAAACTATAGCGAAGGTATCATAATGGATGCGCAACAGTCTTTATATAGATAACATGCAAGATGGCGGCAAAAGCCAATATCGTGGTGAAACGCAGAACTAATGAAACTACCACTATGACATGCAAGATGGCTGCTGTGGGTTTGGAATTTATAGTAGTGGTGATATTATGAACTATAGAACGAGATCGTCATAAAGAGCAGAGAGACCTAATCTAATTCTTTATTCTAGGAGAAGAGTTGACAATGAAATGAAATGATAAAGGAAGAACAGACTTTTATATTGGAGAGATATGTAAAAATCTTCTTGAATCGCTACTCGATGGCTTATTCCCCATGTTCCACACTGAAAGATAAGTCTCATGACCAATGTACAAGAATCTGATAAACGCAGCTAGAATATGAAGTATACAGCAGATTCTTATTGAAATTCCATAGTTCGGAGATACCATGAATCCAACGATATGTTATACTCTGTATTTCAAAAGAATTAACGTCGGTGAGCTTATACGTGATCTAGCACAAGTTTAAGCTTATACTGGTTGGTTCCTCAGTTTAGAGGCTGCGGTCATGTAGCCCCGTGTACTTTGGGTGTGTGTAGAATCTGCCTGATAACCGGTGTTAATTGTGATGACTGTATTAGAGTGTGTTATCTGTTTCTTAATTCATGTAAGGACTGCAGACTTTGAATTTTTCAAGTAGTTCCCACTTTTGCCGCCAAACGCCACCGTCAACGACTACTAGTTCAGAACTTCGCTACTAGACGCCACGGCAGTCGGCTCCTGGCGACGAACGTAGGAACCTGAGCGTTGTTTACATTTTTAACCTAATTTAGCTTCACACAGGTGTAATTAGTGGAAGGTTCTTTAACATGCCATAAATCTATGACATGGGACCGCCGGTTTTACTTCCCCTCCGAAGGAAGGCATACTGAGGGATATTTAACGCTCTTAAAAATCCGACGGCTTAACCTCAGTATTAGGCCTGTGTTAAATTCGTTCCTTTTGTTTTGATTGTTCTATGTTTTCATATATTAGATAACAGTATATGGTATCTTGCCTCTTATCTAATGATTCTGGTTGGTGATTATATCATCCTACAACCTGAGAAAGGAGAGTTCTGTTGTGCTTTACTAATTACTTGTTTAATCGTTCTGATTATGAACTGGCGCGCTCCAAGATATACAGTATTTTATTACAACAAAGAGGTTAAGAGCACCCAACCATGGAAACCAATTACAATCTGTGCTATAAAAGGAATATTTTTCTCTTCAAGGGTCTGGGGAATTGGCCCATACCATAACGTTGAGCTGGAGTGATTGAGTTTTAGTAAAATGGAAGATCCCTCCATTTCACTTCAAAATCAAAATTTTAAATCCGGTAGAAAAAGAAATAAGTTACAGTATATTAAAATATAAAATTACAGTGCAAAAATTAAAATGAAAATATATATGAGAATAAAAACCGGCAACGGTCGCCGAGAGCGCTAACGGTAGCTCGTGTCTCTCTGGCGTCGTGAGAGCGAGGTTTCGAATCCCCACCTCGGCCGTCCTGGAAGTGGTATTTGTGGTTTCCCATTTTCACAACCAGGAAAATGCTGAGATGGTTCCTTTCAACGGGACCACGGCTGACTTCCTTCCAAAATCCCTTCCCTGACCCTTCCTTAATTAGACCCAAGTTAGCGATCGCCTGTCACCATCCCCAGTTGTATCTGCTGACAAAGTGTGTTCAGCTCCCAGACGCAAATCTCGCGACGGTAGAGGATTGGTCCCTCGCCGAGTCCGTGGGTGGAGCCGAGCTGGGAGGATAAGTGATTAAAATGAAGAAGATAATAATAGAACATTTTTTTATTAAGCAGTGCTTCTTTGCCAAGTTAATGGGTTATCTTTACTGCTTGGTCATGCCTCTTCGTCTTATTATTATTATTATTATTAATATTAGGCTATAATAGTGTAACTATTTTGATCACTCTGTTTCATTCTTTGCAGGTAATGTGAACTGATTGAAACGATTTCCTGCTACCGAGGGATGGCTCATCTGAAGGTAGGAGAATGTTCTTGTAAGCGAGAGCCAAAGGTCCTGTAATGCTATTTTAAAATTTGAAGCCCAGGAACTTTTAGTTCTGCTATAGCATCTCTGGTCACGATCCATAGCTATTTGTTGCTGGAGAGATATGGTGAAGATAGGCCTACGTGACGTGACAGATGATGGTATGATGTGGGGTCTAAGCGTCCCTTATAATTGTGGTTTGTCCACCACATAGGGGAATTAACACATCTCTTGTTTTTATATATGAGGGCCATTCAAAAAGAAACGAGCTGGAGGCAATAAAATGAAAACCTGTACCGTTCTTTCAAAAGTATTGCCCAGCACTGTTGAGGCACTTGTCCCAATGCGACGCAAAGCGGTGAATGACTGTCTCGTAAAATTCCTGGGGCTGCGTTGTGAACCAGTTCCGAACGTAGGCTACTGCTTGACGTCGTCGTCCGAGGTGAATAGTTTGCCCCTTAGAGCCTTCTTCAGCTCACCAAAATCGGCCTAATCGCAGAGAGACAGGTTCGGAGTGTTTGAAGAGTGACTGAGGACCTCCCTGACTGCGTTGGCTGCAGGGGGTCTTGCATTGACATGGAGCAGAATAATCCCGCGGGTGAGCTGTACTGGTCGTTTCGATTTGATCGCTGTGCGACAGGAGATCTAGGCAGGGCCGTGGAGAGCGAGATTGGGCCCTGGGCTGGGGCTAATATTTCTAGCCCTTCCTCTCCTTCCCCCGTCTCACCCACCCCTCCCCACTCCCCCGATCTTGCTTCTCTCGGTGTATTCCTCTAAATTCAAGGTATTTTTTAAGATCCTAAACATGTGTGAAATTTTCTACATTAAAAAACTAGGAGATCTTTTGTTTCTTAACAGTGCTGTGTTTACTCAATTCCTCACCTCGAATATTTTGAATTCTTGCTTTATATTTTCTGTAATATTGCATAATGTTTTGATAACTACTCCTCTGACCAGGCCACAGATCTCAAAGACACGCGATAAAATCATTCTGGAATAGTTGATTGTTGATCGAAGATAATGTTCTGTAGTTACAATAAAAAATATAAAAAATTAAAGTTCAACATTTGTATAAAGATACTTTTAGCTTATCATGTAATATAATGTACATCCAATAGTCTTCAAATCGTAATGAAGAACTTTTTAATATTTTCCAGGGGCTTACATTTTATCTTTATATTTTGTATCACAAGACAATAAAAACACTTAAGTAAACAACTTCGCGGTCCTCGGTCAGCCCGGGCCCTTCAGGACATCCGGGCCCCAGGGCTACAGCCCCGCCTGCCCCTCCCTCTCGTCGCTGCGCATTCACCGTTGTCCCATGCTGCAGGACGTCCATAAGAAGGGTGCCTGCCCTCTTGGTCAAAGAAGAAGCTGAGCATAACCATCCCCGTGCTCGTGCGGACGGCCTTGGACTTTTTTTGGTGGCTGCAAGCCTGCATGCTTCCACTGGCGACTCAGATTCACGTCTCATCTCCTGCGACCACCTGTGCCAGGAAGGCATTGACTTCCTTGGCATAGCGCAGCAGATGTTCCAGAGAAAGTCCCATTCGACATGTTGCCTGTGCTGGTTGAAGACTGTGAGGCACCCATTGGGCACACTTTTGGCGAAATTGCAATCGGTCCTCAATGATGGCGTGAACACTCCCGACACTTCAACCTCTGCGGCAATGACTGCTGTCGTAATTCGCTGATCTTGCATAATTGGGGCATCCACCTGCTGGATAATGTCATCGGTAATGCGGTGTGGTACTCCAGACCATGCATCATCGGCCAACGACACGCATCCTTCCATGAATCGCTTGTGCCGCGCCCTAACCTTTGCCACGGACAGGCAGTGCTCTCCGTAGGCCTACTCTTGTGTCATTCTACGATGAATTTCTGTTCCACGCACTCCTTCCGCTGTCAGAAAACGCACTGCACCAAAAAATTAAGCAAGTATTTTGGAGTTCGTGTCACGAAGTCATGCACTTTATGGAAGATAGTAGTTAGGCTATCGTTTTGAAAAGCAACTGATTTAAGGATACGTTCCTTGCTACAAATAACACAAGAATAGACCTCCCTTTGCATTACGATCTGTTCAGCGGTTTTCAATTTTTAGTCTCCGACTCGTTTCCTTTTGAATGACCTTTATATATGAATTGCTGGAGCAGAAGCAAGATCTATCGGCGCTTGATCTGAACTTGTTTTATTTGTAGCAAGGGAACGTGTCCATACATGAGTTGCTTTTCAAAACGATATCTACCATCTCCCATAAAGCGTATGACTTCGTGACATGACCTCCTAAATACTTGTTTAAATTAATATTTATGGAAATCCCTACAGAAATATTGTAAAATGGTGAGCTGATGTAACCTCTAGAGTAGTCTAATAATTCATACAGATTTCAGCAATTCCTTCAACGACAGTTTTTATTAAGCTTATTGCAAAGAACACAATCTACTGATATCTAACATAATTGAATCAGTGTTTGTTGAAAGGGCTTAGGTGAAGGAAAGGAATTTGTTGGGAAACTAAATAAAACTTCCCCAAAGGCTCAATTTTTAATTTAATTTTTATTTTAATGGATTTTGTGACTGACATGCTTTTATGGAACATGTTCCACTCTCTAAAATAATTTTATAAATTTTTGTCTGGAAGATATGCGCAAAAGAAAATCGTGCAACTACGCCCTTTCATGAAAAATCGAATAATTAGACACAAAAATGTTCATTAAATTGTTCGAAAATGCAATCTATTTGCTAGACACAGATATTTACACAAATATATGGCAAAGATGGACACAAAATATAATGGATCATTGTGAAATATCAGTTTAGGACTTACATTGGTTTTTTTTTTTGGCAATACTAAGGAATTAGTGCAAATCTAAAGCACAGACATTGTGTTCAGATGGAATGTTTTTGCAACACACAAAAATTGCAACAAATCTGAAGCACAGGGAAACACTTACAACATAGGAAAGTCATTGTTGGTTGGTTCCTTAGTTTAGGGGCTGCGACAACGCAGTCATGTAGTCCCGTGTACTTTGTGTGTGACGCACGTCCGCCCTTTCAAAAAAAAACTCAATTTTTTATTAACATGAGTTTTATACAGAAAGAACGCTTGCACAAGCGTCCTTTCAAAGGAAACAGATGGCTCTATCCAAAAGGAAAACAAAACGCTAAAAAAAGTGAAAATGCCAAAAAATGTCGATTACTCCCTTTCAAAAAACACCGATTCAATTACAAATAATACAAATCTTAAAAATAATCAACTGGGCACCTGATAAATTTAGGGTTTGCAATCTAAATTGTCCAGCCACTCTATAGCCTTTGTAGAGGCTTGCACAAAGTCTTGCAGCGGTCCCAAGTGTGCCCTGTTACAACACTCGGTAACAATATGATGGATGGTCTGTCTCGGCGCACCACAGTCACAGTTGGGTGACGTTTTCATGTCCCACTTATAGCCTACAGCAATGAACCACACCACCCATGATTGGTTCGTACCCTGTTAAGGTCAACCCACGTTTTACGTGGCAGATCAAAACCTGCTGGTGGGTGTTGAGTTTCTCCGGAACTGCGTTGTTCCACTCCTGTCGCCATTCTGCTACAACGTTAAACCCTCTCCTAACCAACTCTTGGGCTTTTAGCACAGAGAGAGAGACCGTGATTTCAAACGATCAAATATATGAAGTATGCCTTCCTGAATTGGGAGGGTTACGTTCACTGATATTATGTGAACTCACGAATCAGATGATAAAATGTCATTTGTCTTAGTGGTTCGATATGGCTCAGCACAGGCAACCAGAAAAGAGGAGCAGATTTTATTGTACCGCTGATGGTGCACATTGTCTGATTCAGGTCTGTGTCGATCTTCGTAAGGTGTGGAATGTGCAATCACTCTGATGAACAGTACTCTTCTGTTGAATATACCACACACATGACAGATAATCGAAGAACGAACGCAGAAACTCCCCACGTAGATCCAGCAAGTTTCATGATCCTTGTCCTCAGTTTAGTAGCACTTTTATTAATGTGTGTCTTGAAGGAAGATGTCAGATCCAGAGTACTTGGGGTAGGAGTTGTGGGAGAGGCGAGACATCCAAGGTTGCCTGTCTGTTGTTGAGGTGGAAAAAGCTGATTTCTGTTTTGCTGATCCTTGGAATCAGACACCACTTTCAGAAGTACCCACACAGAATATCAAGGTCTGAATTTAAGATTTCTTCAATCTTAGTCACAGTGAATTGTTGAGTAACAATAGCAAGGTAATCAGCATAATCAAATTGACGGGAGATAGTAGAAGGAATATCTGGAATTTACAGGTTGAACAATAAAGCGGAGAGCACAGATCCTTGAGGTAGATCATAAGCACTTTTAGCTTACTATGCTTACTATCCAACTCTACCTAGATCACCCTGTTCGACAGCATCTGAAAAATCATGGATGCTACAAAATGCTCAATACGGAATCCAAAATAAGAAATTTTGGATGATTAAATGTTAGTGTAGTCATTATACACATCAAGCGGGGTAAATACCAAGCTCTAGTCGAAAATTGGAAATGATCAGAGGGCTTATTTTATTATTTAATTAAATAGGTCTAGCAATTTTACAGAGCACGTTAAATCACATTTCAATTCTTGCTAAATATCTGCTTCCTCTCTGCGCACATTTCTTTCATCCTCTCTGATCTCTGAGTTGTTCAATGTTACATGACGGCTTTCTTTTTCTTTCTTGTTCGTCCCTGAAGATCACCTTTTGAAGTTAGCCTCTGAATAAATCCCTATTATGTGTATATTACGAGTTGTTGAGCGAAGCGATGCTCTTGGAAGATCTTCGTCTACAATTTGGATTGCCGTCTACGCAAGCTTTCGAAGAAATAGTATCCGAATAACGGAGGAAAAAGCAAGACATATGGTTGGAATATTCTACATTACAGTTGCGATTTTGACAAATGATTGGAAGGAAGCGAATTTCGGGGTGAAGGCACCTTGTGACAAGGTTCGCGATCCTAGGTTTTCATTTTAAAATATGTTGCACCGACCGCTTCCATGAACCTTCTGATGACTGTACTTGTTCCTTGTGTAGCCAATGACTGTATGTAATCGATATCACGTCCAATTTTATGAGAACCGGCGTATGTCGCTTAGAAGATTCTGTATTGAAAAGACTCCTATGACTGACAACGATCTCAATGTAACGGTGATTTTAATATAAGTGCTCTATGGCCATTGGCTGCAATAAACGTAATTATTGTGTGTATATTTTATGCCAATGTTGGCTTCCTTTTGGACATTCAATGTCTGTGTAAACCCCTTTATAGGTTCTTGCGATAATATCTTCCCACCATGTATTTATAGAACGGTGTTAAGGAGAGACCCTTCCGACCCCTTTCACTTCAAGCAGTTCCACATGCATTCACAAGCTAGCCGCACAGAAATATTGAAAACCCTTTAATTGGATGTATACTATCATCAGAAACCAAAGGTGGGAAGCATATATCCCAGTGGTCTCCACAGTGCACGTGCTCGCCAGTTCGGTTGTGTTGAGTGAATGCAATGCATTTTTACAGAAGAAGGTGTCTTTATTGAAGATAGGAGTTCTGTAAAAGTTGGTATATAATTGAAATATAATGTTAATATTGGTTTTGGTCACTTGAATAAATATATTTCAGCTAGAAAGGAAATAATTATCCTGCTCAGGGTGTTTGCCATAGAATAGAATATGTTTTAATTAGTTTTCTGTGTTTTTAGTAAATACTATTTTGAAATCATTGAATTATATTTCGAATATACTAACTTTCGACATTCCAAAATCACTTTTATATTTTTTGTGCAGTTTTCGGCAAAGATGTCATAGGTCACTGAACGTGTGTTGCGTGGGAGTTGTTTTTTTTTTAAATTATAGAGCTTGATATGTGTTTTGTATATGCTACATCATGTTAAATAAACCTCATTATTGAGTGATAAACACAGTATCATCATAGTTTGGAGGTGGGAAATTATTACCCCATTGCCCATTTAAGAAAACATACTGTCGGGTATGGGCAGTGGGATAATAATCATTCACCCCATATTTCAAAAAATGGAATCCACACCTAAAAAATTGTTGCATATTCCTACTTATCTATCACCCCCAATTACAAATGTGCCAAAAAATATACCCCCCCCCCCCCCAGTCTTTTGCCCTATAAACGGTTGGCGTAGCCTATGTAGCTTCGAGGATTCTGTTTTGAAATGACTCATAATGATTGACAACGTTCTCAATGTAACGGTAACTTGAATGTAAGTGCTCTCATGCTCTCAGGCCATTGGCTGCAATAAACGTAATTTTTATGTGTAGCCTATATTTTATGCCAATGCTGTCTTCCTTTAGGACATTTAATGTCTGTGTAAACCACGCTGCTTTTACTTTAAGCTTTCAAATTTTATTAAAATTTGTTTTGTCAGCCTGTCATTATTAATTCTATTTAAATGCCCAGAAAACAGCAATCTTCTTTTGCGAAAGCTTACTTTGAGAATCCATTCATGATCGTCACACGCGATCTGTATCTATAATTTCAATTCCTTTACATCAGGTGTCTCCAAACTACGACCCGCAAGCACCACCAATCCGGTCCGCCATAATATATATTTTGATTACATTGTAACATTTACAAAACCTAAAGTAAATCATACAAAATAATAATACGATGTTTATTATTAAGTGACCAATTAAAAACACAATAACTGAATACATAATAAAATTGAGCATTTTAACATTGATATGAGATTTATGCTAAAAATTACAGTAGGCCTAAGTGACATTCATAGGTGATTCACATAATGATATTTAACATTATAACACTGGTCAACAATGATTTTGTTAAATAAATAATTTCAGGTGTTTCTTATATATTGCCATCTGCTGATTCCAGTAGCGTAGCCAAGATCGACCAATGGGAGGGGTTATAGTAAATGGGGATAACCGTAATTCATGGAATTGCAGGACATAGTAATATGAAGCAACTCGGCTATCTCATACTCAAGAAGTTAATAATCATCTCCAAATTAGTGCTAATGTAACTATAGAATTTTTTAGTTCCTTATTTTTATTTTTTATTGAAAACTATATTAATTTATATAGGCTACAACTTCCATCCCGCCAAGAAAAGAAGGAAAGAAAGAAAGGAAACTAGGCTAATTGCCCTCCTAGGCGGGATTTCAAATTAAATGGTGCTAGGCTCAGTTTGAAAAAAAATGGTGTAGCCTATTTAATGGGGAAAAAGCTGGATTGGCATCTTAGGGGGACGGAGTTATACATTGTTATGAAGGCGGGTGTAGCCTCAATGGGGAGCCAGATCGGAAGGCAACAACAATACATCAGCAACCTCGGCGCGGTGATGATGCAGATACAAATCATAACCATACCGATTTGCCACAAAGCATGAGTTATGGAATCATCTGCAAGTGTTGTTATTTAATTAAGAAATGTTGATTTATCTTATTAATTATATTCAGTTCTTGTCCTTTTTTGGTAAAATTCCCTCCCCCCCCCCCCAAGGGGTTGGGTCTAATCCCCAGTAACACCCCCTTGCTACGCCTCTGGCTGATTCCAAAAATGAAGTCAGAAACTTTCCATCACTCACCATTTTTTTTTTTAAATTTCAAAATATTATTTTTCTTGTTTATTAGCATTTGTGGTATATAAAATGCTGATTAGAAGGAGTATTTTACATTTACATTTCATTTCATTGTGTCATGAATAGACTTGTAACTTTTGGTGATTGTTGCCTGGGAATTCACAAATAACAACAATGACATTTCCCTCACAGAACTGTGTTTGTATGGTAAAGTTCCCAGTTGAATAGACGCTTTCTTTGAATAAAAAAGTTAATCCTGTGCTGTCTTCCGTTGTCAATTGAATTGTGATAAGAAGTGTACATATCGTACCAATTAGTGCATTATAAAGTATTTAGTGTAGGCTATACGAAACATGTCTCGAAAGTGTCTTAATGATAGAAACAAATTCTGTTACGTGTGTGGTGAGCTCACTTTACAAGCGGAGAGACGAAATGTTACTCCCTTAGTTAGAAGGGCTTATGACTGTTATTTTAAAACCAAAATAGACCAGAACAAGACATGGACCCCGGAAATCGGTTGTGCCAAATGTGTAACAGTATTAACTGGCTGGTTAAAAGGATCCCGTCATATGCCTTTCGCAGTCCCTATGATATGGTGCGAACCTGAGGATCGTGTGACAGACTGCTACTTCTGCTTGACAAATATATCTGGAATAAGTTCGAAGTCCAAACACACTTGTGGTGTTTGAAGCCATATTTTCAGTGTTGCCTTAGTAAACAAGAGTTTAGCACTAAACTCTTCCAAACACACTGTTAAATATCTATCTTTAGATTCAGCTATTCGACCGGTGACTCATGGGCCAGGACTTCCCATACCAACTCCACCAGATGGCATAACATTGACTGAAGTAATTCAAAGTGTTCCTGATCTTCAGAATAAATATCAGAATAATCCAGATTTTGTGGAAAATGATACCATAAATGGACCTCACTTTCTAACACAGGAAGATTTAAATGGTTTGGTTCGGGATCTTGGTTTAAGTAAAAGCAAGGCAGAATTACTCTCCTCAAAATTGAAAGGCAGGAAGCTGCTGCAAGGTGACACCAAAGTAAGTTTCTTACGCCAACGCCAAAATGAATTTGAGCATTTGTTTTCTAAAGAGGACGACTTAGTTTTCTGCAATGATGTTGAGAAGTTGTTCGAGTCACTGGGTGTTGAGCACAAACCTGAGGATTGACGTTTGTTCATAGACTCCTCGAAAACAAGTTTGAAAGGAGTGTTAAGTTTACTACATAATGGAAACAAATAACCATCCATTCCTTTTGGCCAGGCAGTTGGTATGAAAGAAAATTATGATACTATGAAGCTCTTACTATCCACTATCAAGTATGACAAATTTTCTTGGCAGGTAAGTGTGTAGGCCTGTTTGAAAGTAATAGCTGCCTTACTTGGGTTACAGCTTGGCTATACTAAATTTTGCTGCTTCTTATGCAAGTGGAATATCAGAGATAGAAGTAATCTCTTATATAAAAACAAGTGTCCTGACTGACTGACTGACTGACTGACTGACTCATCATCGCCCAGCCAAAACTATTAAAGTTAGAAACATGAAATTTTGGGGATATGTTCGTGGTAAGTCAAAAATGCGCACTAAGAAAGGATTTTTGGATATTCAGTTTCTAAAGGTGTCTTAAGGGGGTACACATGCATTTCATTGAATAGCAATATCTCCGGCTTGGTTTCATTGAGGGACGTGATACTCGGCATATAAACGTATCATTAAAAATAAGAAGACACGTGTCTGAGGGTTTTTCGATGTGGTGTATATTATGAGGTGAAAGGGGTGAAAAGTGGGGGTTGTAGGGTTCCTAACGGAGCGTGTATCTCTTAAACGACATAGGCGAGGAGTTTGAAACTCAGCGGAAAAAAATCAGCTTAAAAAATAAGTAAATAGGTGTTTGACCGTTTTTTCATAAATCGAATTTAAGGGGCCCATGGGGAGGGGTGAAATTCTGAAAAAAGAAAATTGAAAGATACAAAGTCCTGACACACTCATCATCGCTCAGCCTAAATTATTGAAGTTAGAAACAAGACATTTTGGGGATATGATCATTATATGTCCAAACCGTCCACTAAGGGATGTTTTTCGGATATTCAGGTTCTAAAGGGGTGTTAAGGGGGTAAGACCTGCATTTCATTGAATAACAATAACTCCGGATTGGTTTCATTTGTGGATGTGATACTCGGCATATAAACTGATCATTAAAAATAAGAAGACACGTGTCTGAGGGTTTTTCGATGTGGTGTATATTATGAGGTGAAAGGGGTGAATAGTGGGGGTTGAAGAATTCCTAACGGAGCGTGTATCTCCTAAACGACATAGGCGAGGAGTTTGAACTCAGCGGAAAAACATCAGCCAAAAAGATAAGTAAATAGGTGTTGACCGTTATTTTTTTCATAAATCCAATTTAAGGGGCCCATGGGAAGGGGTTCGGGGGGGGGGCGAGGGACAGGAAAGAAAGTGTCCTAACTGATTGACTGACTCACTCACTCTTCAATCTCAGGAAGTGAAAACTGCTTAAAAATAAGTAAATGTTCAACAGTTTCTTTTTCATAAATCAAATTTAAGGGGTTCATGGGGAGGGGTGAAATTCTGGAGAAAAAAATGAAAGAAAATGTCCTGACTCACTCACTCACTCACTCACTCATCATCGCCCAGCCAAAATTAATGAAGTTAGAAACATGACATTTTGGGGATATGTTCGTTGTATGTCAAAACCGTACACTAAGGGAGGATTTTCGGATATTCAGGTTCTAGAGGCGTCTTAAGGGGGTTGAACCTGCATGGGAAGGGGTGAAATTCTGGGGGGGGGGGACAGGAAAGAAAGTGTCCTAACTGATTGACTGACTCACTCACTCTTCAATCTCAGGGAGTGAAAGCTGCTTAAAAATAAGTAAATAAGTGTTCGACAGTTTCTTTTTCATAAATCAAATTTAAGGGGTTCATGGGGAGGGGTGAAATTCTGGAGAAAATGAAATGAAAGAAAATGTCCTGACTCACTCACTCACTCATCATCGCCCAGCCAAAATTAATGAAGTTAGAAACATGACATTTTGGGGATATGTTCGTTGTATGTCAAAACCGTACACTAAGGGAGGATTTTCGGATATTCAGGTTCTAGAGGGGTCTTAAGGGGGTTGAACCTGCATTTTATTGAATAACAATATATCACGAGTGGTTTCATTTGTGGATGTGATACTCGGCACATAAACTAATCATTAAAAATAAGCAGACATGTGTCTAAGGGTTTTTCGATGTGGAGTATATTATAAGGTGAAAGGGGTGAAAAGTGGGGGTTGAAGGTTTCCTAACGGAGCGTGTATCTCTTAAAAGACATAGGTGAGAAGTTTGAAACTCAGCGGAAAAAATCAGCTTAAAAATTAAGTAAATCGGTGTTCGAACGTTTTTTCATAAATTCAACTTAAGGGGCCGATGGTGTGGGGTGAAATTCTGCGAAAAAAGGAGAGAAAGTGTCCTAACTGACTGACTAACTCACTCACTCATCAAACTCAGGGGAAAAAGACAGCTTAAAAAATAAATTAATAGGTGTTCGAGCGTTTCTTCATAAATTCAATTTAAGGGGCCCATGGGGAGGGGTAAAATTCTGGTAAAAATAATTGAAAGAAAATGACCTGATTGACTCACTCACTCATCATCGCCCAGCCAAAATTATAGAAGTTAGAAACATGAAATTTTGGGAATATGTTCATTGTATGTCGAAAACGTCCACTAAGGAAAGATTTTTGGATATTCAGCTTCTAAATGGGTGTTAAGGGGGTAAACCTGCATTTAATTGAATAACAATATCTCACGAGTGGTTTCATTTGGGGATGTGATACTTGGAATATAAACCAATCATTCAAAATAAGCTGACACATGTCTAATGATTTTTCGATGTAATGTATATTAAGAGTAAAGGGGTGAAAAGTGGGGGTTGAAGGATTCCTAACGGAGCATGCATCTCCTAAACGACATAGGCGAGGAGTTTGAAACTCAGAGGAAAACAATCAGCTTAATAATAATAAATAAATAAATAAATACATAAATAAATAATTTAATAAATAGGTGTTCGACCGTATTTTCATAAATCCAATTTAAGGGGCTCATAGGGAGGGGTGAAATTCTGGAAGAAAAACGTCCACTAAGCAAGGAATTTTGGATATTCACTCTCATCGACCAACCAAAACTATTAAAGTTAGAAGAATGATATTTTGGGATTATGTTTGTTGTGCGTCGAAAACGTCTACTAAGGAGGGATTTTTGGATATTCAAGTTCTAAAGGGGTGTGAACGGGGTTAAACCTGCATTTCATTGAAGAACAATATGACACGACTATGACGCGAGCGAAGCCGCGGGTACCTGCTAGTCATTATATAAAAATGAACTGGCCAAATAGTGAGTCACTTAATCCAGGACAAGAAAATGTTCTTTACCAACCACTTGTAAGTTCTGACAAAAATCTTATTGCCTCCACTGCATATCAAACTAGGCTTTATTAAGAATTATGTGAAAGCAATGGATCGTGATGGCAGAGTTCCTAGAATCAGTGAAACTAACCTAAAAGAAGGAATATTTGTTGGCCCTCAAATAAGGGAACTGATGGAAGATACACAGTTTGAAAACCAGTTAAATATGCAAGAAGCAGCTGCATGGTTGTCTTTCAAAAAAGTTGTCACGAACTTTCTAGGAAACTTCAGGTCTGAGAACTACAGAGAACTTGTCAGTGAGATGATTGAGAACTACAAGATCATGGGATGTAATATGTCACTTAGAATCACCCATTATTTTCCTTTTAACAGACAAAAGTTTAAATTTTGTTGACCAGTGAATTGTTAAAACTTAGCAATGTTTCTAGGTTTATACCGTGTCTTGTGTGGGGTTTCACCTAAGAACACCAAGCTGGCTCATCAGCGGGCTCTTGGTGTCCGTGCCCAGACCGCCACACTACCTCCCTTCTTATGAAGCACCCGTGCACCTCTTAACTGCAAGAGCTAACAGCTCAAGCAACCTTTCACCTCCCTACGAAGGCTTCCAAAAAGATGGTATATTGGCTTTCAACGTAGGCCTACCAATATCCGTATAACACGTTGTATTTCAACATTCAATTATACAAATTATGGCTAAAGCCATGCATCTAGGAGAAAGTAGGCTATATGTTAAATACAGAACATCTTGTTTAATTTCTGAACAACTTATATTTTGGACTTGTCTGTTTTTTTGAAATGAACCCTTCAATTTCAATTACTAGGGCAGCACTGACAATTGGCTTTCAACACGATAAATGAATGACTATAGCAACATTTTGTTAAATATCAATAATTGTTATTATGTGACTTTTATATGGATTAGGCTAGTTAATGTCAAACACATTATTGCCACTTCAATTCTAGTATTTAACTTTGACATGTGCAAGAATTTATTTGCAACAAATTGTATTGCGTGTGGTTAAGTGTAACAGAGGGCCAAGAGTCCTTACTTCGCCAAAATAATGCCTCAATAAATAATAATAATAATAATAATAATAATAATAATGAAGCCTCCGTGGCTTAGGCGGCAGCACGCCGGCCTCTCACCGCTGGGTCCGTGGTTCAAATTCCGGTCACTCCATGTGAGATCTGTGCTGGACAAAACGGAGGCAGACAGGTTTTTCTCCGGGTACTCCGGTTTTCCCTGTCAAAATTTCATTCCAGCAACACTCTCCACTATCATTTCATTTAATCTGTCATTCATTTAATCATTGCCCCAGAGGAGTGCGTCAGGCCTCGGCAGCCGGCACAGTTCATATCCTCGCCGCTGAATGAGGGCTTCATTCATTCCATTCCTGACCCGGTCGAAGACTGGAAGCAGGCTGTGGATTTTCATCATTCAATAATAATGATAATGATAATAATAATAATTATTATTATTATAATAAGAAATGCATTTCCTGGAACGCCAAAATAAAGCACTAGGACACTGTAGTCAAAACAGAATGCCTGTACGCCTGTGAATGTTTTTCAATGAATTACAGGCTAGAGAAGTTGGAGGTCCTGGAAAGGAGATTCCTGCGGAAAAGCATGGGACAATCCAGATGGAAAGCGAATAGAAAAAATCTCTGCGACCATGAGGAAACGAAGGCTAATATTTCTTGGGCACATGTACAGATTGGACAAATCCAGATTAACCAAGCAGTTAGGCTATTTGACTACTTCTGAAACAAACAAAACAACAACAACATCATGGATTAAAGAAACTTGAAAAGACCTTGAAAGATCTAACGTCCCTGAGGCCCAAATGTTGGAAAGCGGTAAGTTTCGAAACAGTACAAACAATTTGAAAGGGTTTCATGATGTGAGACGAGCTACAAAGACCGAAAGAGCAACGGCAGCAGCACAGCGATCGTTTGAAGGAGTACTGGAGGCAGAGGAAATTACCGTACAACTAAAATAGTGAATGTAGCGTGATACTAAGTGATGAATTCGCAAGTACAAAAAAAAATATTAATAAAAACAATGTTATTGGTTTTACGTCCCTTTGAATACCTGAGGCCTTTAGAGACGATGGGGTGGCGGAATTTTGCCCCGAAGGGGATCTTTAATGTGCCAGCTCCCTCACATTTGCACACTCTCAAATGCCAACTAACTGTGCCAGGATTCAATCCTGCAACCTTGGGCACAGAAGGCGAGAACGTTACCGCTGCTCCACGTAGCCAATCACATTAATAAATAGCTATTCAGGGGGTGGGGAGGACCGGGTGAGCAAAGACTCATCCCGCGGTGAGGCCATTGAAAAGAAGTACATGTTTGCAAGATTTTGGCCATGGAAGTGTCTGGCAGCGCAGGTTGGATCCTCGCACCTCCTCTCCTAACAAGGTGGCTGTCTGCCTGGCCTCTTTTTCTACTCGCCGTTTTTTGTTGGAGTGATCTGTATGTTGTTAACACTACATCTGCAGCACTGGGCCTTGCCGCCTCGCACGCTACCACTTACCATCACTTGGGGACATTATCTTTATCCTATTAAACACTGCAAGTGCGTATCCACGATTTCTCTTCGGACGGGGAGGGGTTAAATACAGAAATATGAATTAGCAGATTTTCAGAATTGTTCTTGTTGTTTCATTTTAGGGGTTAGGAATCATCGTGGTCATTCAGTCCCGTGTAGGGGCATATATACTGTAAGGGGGAAGCTGAAGGGGCTCCAGCCCCCCACCCCCAAAAGCCAATAAAAAATTAAGAATGTGTTGATTTGGTAAAAGCATAAAATAATTGTAAATTTGGTTGTACCTTAATCGTAACTTATTGGCTAAGTTATAAACAATATTAAGATTGAAATTAGACTACCTCGTGGTGTAGGGGCTAGCATTCTTGGCTGCCGCCCCGGGGGTCCAAAATTCTATTCCTGGCTCTGCCAATAAATTTTAATTCTGGTCTGAGGGTTGGAACGGGGTACACTCAGCCTTGTGAGGCAAAACTCAGAATTCCACAGCACGGTAGGCTACTTTTGAAAAATAAATATTATCAATTTGTAAACATAAAAAAGATAACTGTTTACCTTTCTGCTTAATACATTGACAAATATTTAGATATTTCCCATTCATACTCCATAGCCCATAATAGAAAATTCATTAAGTATAACACTTCATTTGAGTGTTAGGGCTTATGTTGTATTTTACAACTTTTTTTGTATTGTCACTAATAGTAGGCTATATAGGCCTAATCTTTGAATTTAAAAATTAAGTCTCATCTAAAATAATTACACAAAGTTATATGCCTAATATATTGGTTGATATTTCTGGGTATTTTGCGGTGACAATCTCCTGAGAATACACACAATTTTCCAGGATAGTCAACCCCCTACCCGAAAAAATGTATATACACCCCTGGTCCCGTGTACTTGGGTGTGTACTGTATACAGTCGAACCTCGATATCTCGAACCTCTGTAACTCGATTTTTCGATAACTCGTAGTACAGTAAACCCTCGATTTATTGGACCTCTCCACTCACATCGTTGAAATAATGTCTATCGTATAGAAAACAAAAAGTTCCGTGACGAACTAAAGAGCCTACTTTTCTTAAAATTTAAGATTCATGCTAATGATTAATCTATATGGATCTATCTAGAATAATGACGAAATTAAGTTGGTAATATCGACATTTCTAATTATTTCGAAATACTGAATACTTGGCATAAAGTAGCCTAATAGAGAACTGCAGTTGGCAGCCCTGGTGACTGAATATATTCTTAGTTCCATCTCTTAAGGAACAGAATACAAAATATGGCTGAAGTCCAATGGATAGCATGGACGTTACATGCAGTTAAACATTGGATCTAACAGCGCGCGTAAAATCATGTTGGCAACAATGACATACATGTATTGGTCAGAAATAATCTGAAATAATATGATCTATTGTTGTGTCAATTTTGAATGAAATCCATTAGTTAGTATAGAAGTTACATACATTTTAAAATTGGACCTATCAGCAGGCTTAGAATCATGTTGGCAGCACTGGCGTAGGCCTACAGTATATTAGTTACTCCAAATTAATCTAGAATTCCAGGTACTATACGTGTGCAAAATTTAGAGCTATTGGCTTGCATACTTTCTGATATATTGATGTTAGGGTAACAAAAATAGAGACAGTATTTATTAACAGTTGGCAGCCCTGGTTACTCTTAGGAATTGGCATAGTCATATCTGTTATGGTACACATAGCACACACGAAATTTGGTTGAAATCCAAATGATAGTATAGAAGTTACATGTATTTAAAGTTGGACCTCTCAGCAGGCTTAGAATCATGTTGGTAGCACTGACGTTTATAAGTTACTCCAAATTAATATAGAATGTCAGGTACTATACGTGTGCATAGTTTAAAGCTGTCGGCTTGCATACTTTCTGATATATGGGTATTTGGATAAAAACATTGAGAGCATTTATTAGCAGCTGGCAGCCCTGGTGGCTCTTAAGAATACGCTCAGTCATATATGTTTATATATACATAGCACATACGAAATTTGGTCGAAATCCAATTGATAGTGTAGAAGTTATATGCATTTAAAATTTGGACCTATCAGCAGGCATATAATCATGTTGGCAACACTGCCATGTATGGCCTCCTGGAAATTAAACTGCAATATTATTATCTATACGTGTGCCAATTTTGAAATACCTCCCATTCATACCTTCCAAGATATCCAACATGGAGCTCAAATTTCAATTCCGATTTTTCAGCAGTTGGTAGCACTGACATCATTTTCTAATATGGCCGTGAGATATCCAAGTATAGATCTTTACTGCTACCAAATTTTGTTTCGATTGCTGCAGCCGTTTAGGAGTTGATAGGGACACACACACACACAGAGAGACAGACAGACAGACAGACAGACAGAAGGACAGACAGACAGAAGGACAGACAGACAGACACACACACATTTGCCCGATCTCATAAGTCTACTTTTTCCTCATTTTTGCAAAATGTGAAAAGTAGGCTAAACAAATATTACAATACGAGGAAATATCAATGTATGTATGTGGGGCTTGCCCTTTTTCACTAGGCCTTCCATACGTCTTGTACGATATATGGTAAATAAATAATAATAATAATAATAATAATAATAAGGCGCAAAATATACATTATATTATTCACACAGACCTAATGTAAAATAATTTTGAAAACTTATTTGTAATCATCATGGTCAAGCACGAGAAGAAATTAGTGGCCGACACGATATAAGCCAATAGTAGGACTATATAAACATAACCTTGCTGCTCTTAGGCCTACTGTAAAAGGAATAAAGATAACTGTGTGGAACATTCCTGTAATGAAACTACGAAATAATTTTCCAAAACCATCGTTTTATCGGCGATAATCGTGGATGCAAGAACAACATACAGCCATTTTTTAAATAAAACACATCTAATGGAGCGTTACTCGGACAATACGATCGTTCGATAATTCTCAAATGTCGATTATTCGTTAGTACATCGTTGATATTCTTATCACTCGAGAGCTGTGCATTTGAAGATGCGCGAAGCAAAGCGTGGGCCGAGAAAGTTTGTAAGAAGATTCGCGTTGTTTTTAAAGATTTTTTCAAAAATTATTTCGAATTAAAGGTTCTAATATCTAAATTCACGATTTAACGGACGAACCTCCACCCCAATTAATCCGCTAAATCAAGGGTTTTCTGTCCTGAATAAACTTCCTCTAGCCTAAAATTACATGCATTTTTTCTCGTTAAGTCGAATTTTTCACTCGAATTTTCCGATATCTCGAAGCTTATTTATGTCCCTGGCACTTCAACTTGGTCTTTATCTCGAACATTTACGGATTTTCACAGTGCAACTTGTCTCATTCGAAGGTTCTAATTCGAGTTTTCCACCGATTACTCTATTGTAGTTGAGACAAAAAAATAATTAATTAAATAAATGAATAAATAAAGAAGGGAAGAAATAGAGAAATAAAGATAATCCATAAATAAATTAATTAATAAATAAACAAATAAATTAATAAACTAAAAACAAGAAGTTCCGTGACGAACTAATTAGCCTACTTTTCTTAAAATTTAACATTCATGCCCATGATTAATCTACATGGATCTATCTTGAATAATGACGAAATTAAGTTGGTAATATCGAAATTTCTAATTAGTTTGAAAGATTGTATACCTATCATAATGTAGCCTAATAGAGAACTACAGTTGGCAGCCCTGGTGACTAAATATATTCTTAGTTCCATCTCATAAGGTACAGAATACAAAATTTGGTTGAAGTCCCATGGATAGCATGGACGCTACATGCAGTTAAACATTGGATCTAACAGCAAGCGTAAAATCATGTTGGCAACAATGATATACATGTATTGGTCAGAGATAATCTGAAATAATATGATCTATTGTTGTGTCAAATTTGAATGAAATCCATTAGTTAGTATAGAAGTTACATGCATTTTAATATTGGACCTATCAGCAGGGTTTGAATCATGTTGGCAGCACTGACGTTTATTAGTTACTCCAAATTAATCTGGAATACCAGGTACTATACATGTGCAAAGTTTAGAGCTATTGGCTAGCATACATTCTGATATATTGATATTAGGGTAACAAAAATAGAGACAGCATTTATTAACAGTTGGCAGCCCTGGTTGATCTTAAGAATACGTTTAGTCATACCTGTTATGGTACACATAGCACACACGAAATTTGCTTGAAATCCCAATGATAGTATAGAAGTTACATGTATTTAAAGTTGGACCTCTCAGCAGGCTTAGAATCGTGTTGGTAGCACTGACGTATATAAGTTACTCCAAATTAATATAGAATGTCAGGTACTATACGTGTGTATAGTTTAAAGCTGTCGGCTTGCATACTTTCTGATATATGGGTATTTGGATTTAAAAAATGAGAGCATTTATTAACAGTTGGCAGCCCTGGTGGCTCTTAAGAATACGCTCAGTTATATCTGTTTATGTACACATAGCACATACGAAATTTGGTTGAAATCCAATTGATAGTGTAGAAGTTATATGCATTTAAAATTTGGACATATCAGCAGGCTTATAATCATTTTGGCAACACTGCCATGTACAGTATGGCCTCCTGGAAATTAAACTACAATATTACTATCTATACGTGTGCCAATTTTGAAATAGCTCCCTTTCATACCTTCCATGATATCCAACATGGAGCTCAAATTTCAATTCCGATTTTTCAGCAGTTGGTAGCACTGACATCATTTTCAAATATGGCCGTGAGATATTCAGGTATAGATCTTTACTCCTACTAAATTTTGTTTTGATTGCTGCAGCCGTTTAGGAGTTGATAGGGGGGGGGGGACACACACACACACAGCCAGACAGGCAGGCAGACAGACAGACAGACAGAAGGACAGACAGACACACACACACACACACGCACACACACACACACACACACACACACACATTTGCCCGATCTCATAAGTCTACTTTTTCCTCATTTTTGCAAAATGTGAAAAGTAGGCTAATAATTAATTTTTAACAAATAAATACATTATTAGGTCGGTAATTAAGCAAATAAATGAATAAATAAATTAACGAATGCCGCAATTATGTCAATTTTTAATTCTCCAATTTCAATTTACATGGCTTGCACTACTAGCCTATTTGTGCTATTGTAATACAGTAGCTTAAAGCGTTCATATCTCACCTCTTCGTTCCAATTCTTGAATCGTTTTGGTAACCCACAGTTCATAACAATCTTAGTATTATACAGGGTCTTTCATATAAAGTAAGAACGGTGAGTGGCGGCTTTGTTATCCGCTGCTGCAGTGGCCTTGGCCGAGTTTGTGGCGTGCCACGGCCCCTGCTGTAGTATTGAAAGCGCGCGCATAGTATATAGCCTACTGTACTCGACCTTGCAATAAACGTGCAAGTGTTCAGCGCCAGTCTGAACCTCAGATGTTAACATGAGACAGTTATCATTACAACATGTAAAACTTATTTTAAGTACGAGTCGGCTCGGCGGATACGTGATGCAATTGTTCACCAATTTCCTGATGAAGTGCCTCCATCACTAGCACAGATTCACGTAATTGCAAATAAGTTTGACACTACTGACTCAGTGCTCAATAAAAAGCATAAAATGAAAAATTAGAAACATTACAGTGGCAGAACTCACTCGTGTCAGCCAGAATGTGGTTACCAGATACAACGCCTGTATAATCCAGGAAGGACGTCACTTCCAGCATCTTTTATAAGGTAATATTTCATACAGGATTGTACACACGCTTAAAGCAGGGGGCCGTGGCGCGCCACAAGCTCGGCCAAGGCCACCGCAGCAGCGAATAATTTAACTGCCGCTTGCCGTTCTTACTTTGTATGAAAGACCCTGTAGATGTATCATTGGCAAGTGGGTGTCCTCTATTAGTTCAGTGGTCACAGCACCGGGATACAAATCCGGAGGTCATGGATTGAAGTCCCGTTACATTCTCAACTTCCATCTATAGTACATGGCAAGCAATATTTATGTATTACACGCCTTATAGTTTAAATTCTTAATTTCTCAAATAAATAACAGCTGTAAAACCCCTGCAGCTACCAGCTATGGAACGTGGTCCTTCTCCCTGTTGAACCACTGAAGTTCTGAATGCATGGGTAGGTTTTAAGAAATACACCATACTTTGTTGTAAATGCTTTATGACAGCTGTTTAAAAGATTCGGTAAATCTTACAAAGTTTCACCATTAAATTTTACTGCTTGTCATGTAAGCCCGTTTAGAGGGCCATATGACACAGAGTTAAAACCCACTGTCTTCTTGTTAACCAGTTTATGACCTTCTTTCTTGTAAAAACATATTTAGTGACAAATACATTAATGCTACGTACAGTATGTGATTGTGTTGTACGTCCCCTTCAACTACTGCGGCCTTACAGACGTCGCGCCGGGACGCCGATTTTGCTCTGCAATGCCAGAACTACTGACACGACTTTCTCGTATTTAAAAAGCAAGTTTGTAGTTTAAAGTGACCGTTAATCTTGCGATCATGAGCAACGGGACCTCCTTTTTACGTGGAACTGAACTTCAGGACAGGGCATTTCACTTTGAAAATCTCACATGCATTGGCGGTATCTTTAACGCCAGGTCCCAGGTGCAATTCAGAAAAGCCGAGGTGAACAGCGAAACTCCAAACACATATAGCCTACTCTTCTCTGAGTCTTAACTCGACACGACTCGACAGTTTGATGCTGGCCGAAGCTGGAGTGATAGACTCACTCGCTATCTCGTAAACTCGCTCCAAAGCTAGTAATTTAAATTTCCACTGAATGGAGAAGAAATGAAAACGTAAATGAAAACACTTATAAAAAGAAGATTGTAGTTTTACGTGACCACGAATCTTGTGATTATGAGCCACGGGACCTCCTTTTTACGTGGAATCTGAACCACAGGACATGGCATTTCACTTCGAAAATCTCACATGCATTGACAAAAAAAAAAAAAAAAAAAAACTTATAGTGGGTGATGTATTAAATAGCCTATAGAGCTGTCACGGACTTTTTGTAGAACTTTTCCTGCTGAACAATTCTTACACTCATAATAACGTATTATAGATATTTTAAACGGTTTATCCAGAGTAAGCTTAAAAGGCTCACGGACGGTAGGTATCTCTTTGACTCGATTCACTGAAATCGTTACTGCTCGGCCTCGTTTGGTCACAGATGAATGTATTTCAACAGAAACCTACGATAAATCCTTAACAGAATGGTAAAAACCGCATCGAAATCCATCCATTAATTCTGGAGATTACCCGTTACATCCAAGAATCGGGCATTTTGTTTTATACTCTGTAGAGATTATTCCCGTTTCTACGGGATTGGAGATGAGATGCGATGGATTTCAATGTGGGGAATGTCTTTTACAGCCGGATGCCCTTCCTAATGCCAACATCATGAGAGGAGGTTTGGAAGAAAGCAGTCGTGGTCTATGCATTTACCTAACGTTGAACATAAGAAACCACGGAAAACACATTTCACAAAGAGACACTGGCAGGGTTCGAACCCTTCCGTCTACTGAGTCTGGAAATAATAATAATGTTATTGGTTTTACGTCCCTTTTAACTACACTGGCTTTTAGAGACGCCGGGGTGCCGGAATTTTGCCCCGAAGGGGATCTTTAACGTGCCAGTAAATCTATGGACATGGCTCCCTCGCATTTGCGCACCCTCAAATGCCAGCTGACTGCGCCAGGATACGAACCTGCAACCTCGGGCCCAGCAAGCGAGAACGTTACCCCTGAGCCACGCAGCCAGCTGAGTCTGGAAATAACATGGCCCGATGGCCGTGCGCTTTAGCACTTCATCACCGCTGCCTGTTTCCTCTGAAGATGATAATTCGTGTGATTCTCCCGATATTCGACTGCACAGTAGCGGTGTTTGAATTGGTTCTTCCTAACAGAAATCTCTTAGAGGATGCCTTGTATTTTACCCAATTAAAATAGTGAGCCGAGCTCTGTTTGTGACGGAACAGATAGCCTGTAATTGGACAGCTGTATGCATTTAATTGGTCTGCTATGCGATACGCACAGCATTACTACTGGATGAACATTTGTACCTGGATACTTATTAAGCTCCTGAGAGTTTAGGAACCAGTTGTATCTCAGATTGTTTGGAATGCCTTTTCTTCAATATCCTTTAAATGGAATGGCCACGCATTGGAATGGATCACTGAGTAAGGGACTTGCAATTAATTTCCACAAAGAAACAATATGATAAATGTGATATTGCTACTAGCATTCATGTCAACTCTAGTTAGTTAGTTGTTGTTATTTTAAGGGGCGGAACTACAAAGTCATCTGCCCCTCAACAGTAGGAATATTATTTAAAAACTTTTAAATTTATCTTTTTATGATGCTATAAGAACATCTTAGCTACTGTTATTGAAAGTTAGCAGGCCTATAGGCCTACATATCGATTGCGAGATACAGTAGTGTTAAGTCTTAGTGTTGGACTTAAAGTCCCTAAAGTTAGTCTCCTAAAAGTGATTCAAACTTTCGATGTTCCTTCTAGCCTCTTCGAGTCACATTTAATTTTTTAAATCAGTGCTACCAATATAATGTTTTAGTTTCATCAAAAAATTCCTAAAAAGTAACTAAATCGAAATTTCTTCGTAAGTGTTATTTTAAGTGCGCGAGTGATCTAGGCCTATTTGGTTACCGAGGCAACAAGGTTCTCAAAATGGGCCATTATTATGAATTATTCAGATGTTGCCTCAATAATATTAATAATAATCTTAATACCAATGATAGTATAATAATAATAATAATAATATACGGTATTAAAAGGAAAAGGAAAACCGGCCGCGGTGGCCGAGAGCGCTAACGCGTTACCTCGTGCCGCGCTGGAAGAGCGTGGGTTCGAATCCCACCTCAGCCGTCCTGAAAATGGTTTTCGTGGTTTCCCATTTTCACCACCAGGTATATGCCGGGACGGTTCCTTTCAATAGGTCCACGGCGGATTTCCTTCCAATATCCCTTCCCTGACCCGTCCTGAAAAGAAAAGTTCATGGCCATTGGCTGCATTAATAAAATTATTAAATGGAAAAGGGAAACCACAGACTTGTACACAGTAATCAATAAGTTCACTGATACAGTGCGTAAGAGACCGTAAGAGACGATTGCAATTTTATGGTCGCATCTGCAGAATGGACAACACTAGATGTGCAAAAAAAACTGTTTGTTATAATTAACTAGCTATTGTGCCCGGCGTTGCCCGGGAGGTGTCTTTAAATGTTGTAGAAAGATACATGGCAATATATTTCGCCAAGTATATTCATTCTGCCCCTAAATGAGATGAGAGCATAGTTCTCCTCAACTCTCATGTTACTCAAGTGCAATATTAACTCACTCTAAACCTAGTCGAAAAGTACAGTGGATTACAATAACGTAGCAGAGCATGTAACAATAGTAAAACCACTTTCAGGATGGCAGATGTGGGAATCGAACCCACTTCTTCTCAGTTGTTCCACAGACTGAGTGTACCCCGTTCAAGCCCTTAGACCAGAATTAAATTTCTTAGGAGAGTCGGAAAACGAACCCAGACCTCATGGGCTAGCCGTGGTCGGACGTCCCGTGTATAGAACATTTTCCTTCCTTAGTCGTTTTACCCTCCAAGGTTGGCTTTTTCCCTCGAACTCAGCAAGGGATCCCACCTTTACCGCCTCAAGGACAGTGTCCTGGAGCTTGAAACTTCGGATCCGGAGATACAACTGGGGAGGTGAGACGAGCACCTCGTCCAGGTGGCGTCATCTGCAAAGCGCCCGGCATTTGCCTGGAGATGAAGTCGGAAACCACTTCGAGGACGACTGAGGTGGGGATCAAACCCCCTCTACTCATGTGGACCACCCGAGGCTCAGTAGACCCCGTTCCAGTCTGCATACCACTTTTCAAGTTTCGTGGCAGAGCCGGGAATCGAACCTCGGACCTCCGGAGTGCCAGCTAAGCACGCTGGCCACTACACCACGGAGGCGACGTGTAGAACATGAAATCTGATATTTGGCCAGTGTTCAGCGGTGAGTCATGTAGTCTGGACCTGAAGCCTGGGGCTTGTTGGCAGTTACATTTCTCCACGGCACGGCGGTGTTAAACGCTTTGTCAGTCGTCAGACAGCTCTAAGAGCTTCGCCGTTGTTATCTGTCAATGTCATAGGCCTCCATAATAGGCTCAACAATTGCTATTGTTCTTACATTACATCCTTTTTCAGATAGATATTTTTCAAACCTTATGGTGTTAGAGAGTGGAAGCTCGCAGAAGGTATGTGAATTATGTCATTAGAGACGGAGCCGGCACCTGGAACACAGGGCAACAAGACAAAACAAAGCAGTGACAAACGGCGTCGCGGTCCACGTTTGTCAATTGTTTCAGTGGAAATGACGGGAAAGGATAGCTATTAATGTCACCGTAATACCTAATTAATGTTATTAATTACCACCATCACTTGTCTAGAATCAGGTTCTGACAAAACGTTCTGCTGGTTTGCTCTTCGTTTTCTGATGGAGGCTCGGAAGAGAATGGCCTGTATATATTAGGGGTTCTTGTTCTTGTTGTGCAGCAGACAAACCGGACTACTGCGTCGTGTCGTCTACAGTGAGTAAAGCTTGTTTTCAGTCAAATTTTGGAATTCGTTCCGTGCCCACGCTCTAGGACACTACTGTAATTGTCACTGTGTTAATAGGCTGACACGGGGTGGTATTTCACCCAGTTCCTGTCTCAAACACTCATCAAACATCGTCCACTTTGAGAAATGAAGACTTTAACCCTCAATGGGATAGTGTCCTCTATATTATTAACCACCTGTAATAAGGACAGTTTATGTTTTCAAAGATGCTGATAGTTGAATCTTCAAGCCAAATGCCGGAGGGGTTTCATGCCGAAGTGCTAGTATTTCTAAAAATCAAATATTATAGGGGCACGTATCTACTTGACGTAATGTGTTGGATAAAATTTAAAAAAATAAACTAAAATCATTAACAATATTGAAGTGTAAAAATAAAATATAAATATAGAAATAAAAACATAAAAATACAATTTTAATCATAAAAGAAATATAACAATTAAAATAATAAACATAACTTTAAAAAATTATGAAAATAATTGTAAGAATTAATTCAATACAAATAAGTCTCCGTGGCTTAGGCGGCAGCACGCCGGCCTCTCACCGCTGGATCCGTGGTTCAAATCCCGGTCAATCCATGTGAGATCTGTGCTGGACAAAACGGAGGCAGACAGGTTTTTCTCCGGGTACTCCGGTTTTCCCTGTCAAAATGTCATTCCAGCAACACTCTCCACTATCATTTCATTTCATCTGTCATTCATTTAATCATTGCCCCAGAGGAGTGCGTCAGGCCTCGGCAGCCGGCACAGTTCATATCCTCGCCGCTAGATGGGGGCTTCATTCATTCCATTCCTGACCCAGTCGGAGACTAAAAAAAGCAAGCTTGTAGTTTAACGTGACCGTTAATCGCGAGATCATGAGCCACGGGACCTCCTTTTTACGTGGAATCCGTACCACAGGACATGGCATTTCACTTCGAAAATCTCACATGCATTGACCGGGAATCGAACCCGGTCCACCTTGGTGAGAGGCATACAGCTTAACCGCTGCGCCACCACGCCCCTAGTCGGAGACTGGACGCAGGCTGTGGATTTTCATTTTCAATTCAATACAAATATCAAAATTAATTCTGTAAGAACGTAAATTGAAAATTAAAAATAAATATATGAACATTAAAATTAGAGACACAAAAAATAACATTATTAATAGCCTAATTATAATAATTAAAATAAATTAAAATAAAAACACATAAAAATAGTTTTGCTCTATAAAGGGTTAAAGGAATCCACAAAGCTCTGTACTCATTATTAAGGTTCGGATGTTTAGGAGCTACATACACGAGATATGTGCAGGCAAATTGCCCTTAAATTACTGAAATATGATCCAAAAAAGGTACAATATGTCCTAATATATGTGCATGCTTTCTAAAACCAAGTAAACTTTTATTTTCGTTGTTAATTCTAAATTAAAACCTAAACTATTGTTAAAATCTACGCAAATTTCCATGAATAGGCTTGCGTTAAAAAGGGTTTCCTCAAATTTTGATCGCAGAATGTTTCAAGAGACTCACGGAAAGCAGCATATTATTCACCTGTTCACGCGTTAAAAACTGCGACACAAATCGCATTTCCTGTCAAAGAGAAAGAAAATGCCCTAAGTTAAAAATACTACCAAGTTTAGTTACAATTAAATATTTTCTGATAGTCTGCAACATTTGGCAAGTTTTTAATTTTTTAGCGCCTCTTACGCACAGAAACTTTGCAGCGGCCAGCGGATAGCATATTTTAAGACCACTACCTACCCCTAAAATATGACCAAAATATGACTTTAAAACATTATTTCTACTCGCCCAGAAAACGACGACAGCTTAGGTTTCAGCGTCGGGCACAATGCATCACCGCAACACCATTTTATTTTTATTTTTTGTGTGTTTTAATGTTGAAAAAATTTCTTAGCAGACAAAGTCGTTAATTAATAGTACATTATGCAACGAGCCTATAATAGCAATAATTAAGACACGAGTATGTTTATAAAACGAACGTAAGCAAGTTTTATAATTTCCATACGAGTGTCTTAATTACCATTATAGGCGAGTTGCATACGACTGTTTATGTTCAAAGATAATTATGACTTTATTATATGTTTTAACATAAATATTCATAAATATCTGTTGAGATTCAGTCACTAGAATGTTGTGTTCAGAGTGCAAGCGCTGGGTAGGATATCTCTGTTTTTCAAGTGCTCTGACCGACCGACGAATGCGCTCTGTGTGCTTGGCAATGTTTACAGCCTGCCGATGTACATCTACATTCGTCAAACTGTCACTGAAGTCGTTTGAAAGCAATGTGCTGTGTTGAAATTGGAGTTGGGGATATTAAGGTATAGCCTATACAGTGCTATTTCTAATCTCATATTCGCCAGTTTATTTACGCGAACATTTATACACGGTGCACATTCGGTAATTTATATAGACATGTTGGATTTTGAGCACATGCGCGAAGGTATCCTTACCTAATTGGTCAAACAACTGTTTCTTGAGCTCTGATTGGTGGGAGAAACTGTTTCATAATGAGAAATAGTGTTATAATGAGCCTCATTATGATACAGTTTTCTGACACATAATGTTTACATTTCGACATCGTCGAACATAAACATTCTAACATATATGATTTTTAGTCTTTTTATCATTTTAGATAGTTTGTATTTTGGAAATAAAATTTTGTGTCAATCTTGCAACTTCATTTGTATCAACTACTGTTTGCTGACGAAGGTTATATTGTAACGGAAACCGGTTCCTACAATGTAGAGCGCAAACACATTTGCCATTGGAAAAACAAATGTTTTAAATATCCGTATTGATAGTATAATTAAATGTTTAAAATTATACGCCAAATCAATACTCAACACATATAAGTTATTATTTTTAATATATAGGACATGTTTCGACCTTCAATGAGGTCATTTTCAGCTAAAAAATGAAAATCAATTACAAATTAAACCAAAATAGTATTGTACCCTTAGTAAAAGAAGCACTACACAAGACTTACATTCGGGGTCGTGATCAGTTCTTGAAAAGGTAGTATGAGGAGAAACGTGCTTCTTATAATTTCCAGGATTCATAGGGGAACTTAAAGTTACAAATAAAGTATATGACAGGTTAAAACAAATAACAATTTAATACGGAATTATCTGACATGACATAAATTAAATTCCACCCATATGTGAAACCATGAGTCATTCACCTGCCACAAGTGACCTGCAAGTAACCCAGTAGCCCACATGCGACTTCCAGTCATCCGACATTATGTAAACAAAGCCGGTCAAGGACCCGGAAAGTCCTGCACGTATTTGTTCCTAGAGTGTCCTCAAACCGTGTCAGCCGTCAAAAAAAAAAAAAAAATGACTGACTCAAGACATCAGTCCATAAAATAGCTACCTCAACAAATCAGCTTAGACAGCTGTGAAACCCAAGGTGAACCAAGACGTCACCTCAAGAGAAAAAATACACTGAATAAAAATAATACAAAAATTACAAAAATACAAAGAAACATGTTTACGTGTTGGGTGCGCTGTCGGACAATTGAAATAAATGAGTACTAGACGAGAATTCATTCCCGTTCGACCACTCTATTAAGTCATGAGTTCCCGTTCTGCGGGTTGGAGATCACGACAATTATGGGAATACACACTAAACGGCTAATACAACAATAAACACACTGACATAGTCTAACCCTTTATAAACAATCAATAATACACGAATTGTATATTTACACTTATCAGCAGCCGAACTAAGCGGTCTTAGGCTATGCAAATCAACACAAGGCAATCACGTGACATACAAGAACATCTGGTTCGCCGTATACGACCTTAAAATGACATTTAAAACAAACCGCACCACAAGGCGCATCATAGTATCCGGTACTATAAACAATAAAAAGCAAAGTGACCTTACAAAACTTGGCAGCGAACCAAGCAACAACAACAAAAAGAACATGCCTCAACAGGCGAACAAAAACAAATACATAATAACACTTTGATCAATACGGTCGGAAATTAGTTAGATTAGCGGCATGGATAGCTCCCCATTTAATTTTAAAAAATCATAATTTATCAGGGAAGACATTTAACATATTATCAAAGAATGCATTAGAGCGCACGCTACTGCTTATCGCATTCCAGATCTGAGTACAATGGTCATTCAAGCTCTCTCAACTGTGCTTTTGTGTATGTAGACAAAAATACCCAGGCCCAAGCCTGGATTCTCGTAGATAGCCTCACTGGCTCCTGAAATCGCGAGACATAATAAATCAATACCATCATATTCTTGAAAAATCCCCCTTGGGATATCAAGATTCACAACATCAGCAAATGCACCCCGCAGGTTACGCAAGCTGAAAATATAGTAGCAACGGTCCTGGGTCCACAGTCCAAACCTGCTCACAATCGAAGAATTCACACATAGCACACACATTATCATGGCTTGACAAAATGACCCCCACTCGTACTTCAGGCCAAGTATAAATTACCAAAACAAGACTAATGACCTGAATACAGACAGGCAGACGGCCTTCTGTAGCAACAAAGTTTGCACAAAGCAAAACAAAATAAACTGGCCTTTGCCTGATCAATCATAATCCAAAAAAATACGGGAATTTCCCCCCATGTCTAGCATTACAGTTAAAAACATCCATTTGTCACCCATATCTAACATTTCAGCCGTAAGTAATCTCAATAGCGCGATGCTTTTAAGCGCGCGAGCGACCTGAGAGCAATCACTCTAACAAAAAGCGAAGGCAAAAGCCCCAAGAAAAACACACAACAATCTTAATATTTACAACAAATTGTCACGTGATGCTAAGAAAAATAATTATGTCACTGGAAGAATTTACAGTTAACACAGCAAATCAAAAATTATTTACAAAACAAATTTCCTAAAACATTGCGCGTGATTTTACCCCGTCCAAAATTAAATAAATTTAATTGTGTACTCATCACTTCAGCTTTTCCCGGTGCTGACAGCACCCTCGTCATCGTCCATCAGATGACCTAGCCCATCGTACTACACATCATGGCAGATGAAATATGGTCCAGATCTTCCATCTTGTAGACGAATATCTTGCTGTTGGAAAATATTATTATTATTAATATGGCTAGCTAGACTGCTTAATAAGCGACTAAATTCACTTAAATTGTTCGATGCAGTACCGAAGACTTTCCCTAGAACTGTGGAACTGTCTCCACCTAACACACATTACTTATCACAATACATGTTGCGCGACACACAACACAATTAAACATACAAGTCCTAAGTACTTCCATGTCACTCACAAAAAGTTCAAGTATCGAAGTGCCTCGTGGTCGGACAGAGTAACACCCTATAAACGTCTCAGATTCAGAAAATCAAGTGTAATGTCCGTTCACAGACCGTAGTATTTATATGTTTCAGCACAACACCATGTGGAAGGGGTACATCTCTCCGCAATAATTCTTAATAATTGTCACACAGACTTCGGACATATCTCAATCAATTCGTAAAAATCAGCACTTTCGAATGACACTCACGTGCAGAAAATCGCATCGTGGCAACACACATTTCTTGATTTTGCGGGCAAATATCCATGCCTCCAAAAAGTAGCGTCCTGATGTTATTGGCTGTTCATTCAAATAATTTGAAACATTTAGGTGGTGAACTCCTTCCCCAAATGACGTAGGTCGTGACCTCGGTTGCTACCTGGACTCTGCGCTCTCACTCTAACATCCTCCAGACATGGAAAATCAACTGACCTCTCGTTTGGAATATGCAACGGACTTTCATCTCGCAACAGCATTTCCCCTTTCTCAGAATCGGTTATATTTAGCTTGGCCGTTGGTCTTGCTGACGACATCGACAGGATACTTTGTTCACACAGACATGGTCTTTTTCATGTCTTTTCGATCCAATAATTGTTCATTATCAGCACTAATAAACAACTGTTAATCTGAATAAGGATGATAACATTTCTTTTCTTTCTTTATGCATCGTGAGTTTCAGGTGCACTTTTCTCAGGAATGGCGGTGGTTTAGGAAATACAATTTCAGGTCTGTGTTTAAAAGGCTTGGTTTGATATAATTGACATATTATTTTGAATTGCAATTCTGTTATGTTTTCTTTTTTCTTTTTACAGCCAGTTTAAATTCTGGTCTCTGAAAATTGGACAACGTTTGACACATTTTCAGCCCCTAGGTGTCACTAAATAAGTAATGTTTCCTTTTTCAGTCTGGTTGGTTGGTACCTTAGTTTAGGGGCTGCGACAACACGCTCATATAGCCCCGTGTACTTTGGGTGTGTGTAGAATTAGTTTGATAACCGGTGTTAATTGTGATGGCCGTATTAGTGTGTGTTATTTGTGATTCAGGAAAGGACTGCAGACGATCAATTTTCAAATATTTTCTACTTTTGCTACCAAATGCTACCGTCCATGACACCTAGCTCCGAACTTGTCTACTAGATGCCATCGCAACCAGCACCTGGTGACGAACATTGGAACTAATATAGCGTTAATCAAATCTAACCTACAAATTTTAGCTTCACACAAGTGTAGCTTGTAGAAGGTTCTTTAACATGCCATAAATCTATGACATGGGCCCGCCGGCTTTACTTCCCCTCCGAAAGAAAGCATACTGAGGTAATTTTAACGGTCTTAAAATATCCGACGCCTTCGGCCGGGTTTAACCCCACGATCTTGGGCATAGAAGCTCAGCATGTTACCAACTACGAACCGAAGCCGCCCCTTTTCAGTCTATTTTACAGATATACATTCTCACAAATAACATGGAAAATAACAGCTATGTATCTTCAAGAGTTTCTGAGAAACGTGGACCTGAAACTCGCTTATACAAATTTATATAGGCTTATTATTCTTCAAAATAGAATGACTACATATTAAAGAAATATATAAGTTATGACATTAAATAAGCTCAATTAGGCGAATTGCTCGTTTACAAAATCTGCGACTTTTGACAGTATTTTACTTTGAGTCAGTCTGTCATTTTTAACGAGATTTCCCCCCTGTAATGTCGTCCACCTCCCCTTAAGTCCTCAGTCGCCTCCCTTACCTCCCTCACTTGAATTACAAATAGGGTACACAAACTGATATAGACATCAGAATAAAACAGGTTATCAGACAAAATTACATACTCACACCCAAAAACACGGGGCTAAATGACCGTGATATCCCAAATAGCCCTGTAAAGAGGATGGAGATGACCGTGATATCCCAAGTAGCTCTGTAATGAGGATGGAGATGACCGTGATATCCCAAGTAGCTCTGTAATGAGGATGGAGATGACCGCAATAGCCCCAAGTAGCTCTGATTATGATGATAATTGTTGTTTTAAAGGGCCTAAAATCTAGGTTATCGGCCCCTAATGGTTTGGGTGATAGTGAAAGATGAGATGAGAATGAAAACTAGGTCTATAACTAATATGCTACTAACTATAAACTTACATAGGCCCTACTAGAAGAAGATATGATAAACAAGTAAATGATAAGGCAAATAAAGGACAGGAAGAAAAGAAATGCCCTCAACCCTCGAAGAATGAAGATTGAGGGACTTGGAAGGAAGGAGAACCATGAAAGGTACTGTAGGCTATATACGAAAGGAGAAGAGGAGAGGGTCCGCCCCAAGGTCAGAGGAAAAAGGGGACAAAACGGACCCTGCTCAGGAATCCCTCAGGATCACCAACTCCCGAACTCACCAGCCGTGAGTCCTTGAGGGCGTAGCACTATCCAAAATGCAGCAGAAGTGGTGGGGCTACATACACCCTGCCTCGTTGAGGGTATCAGGAAAGACAAGACAAGGGCCAATTGAGGCGGGAAAGGAAGAGACTCCCTAGGCCTCGGATACCCTAATACCGTCGGGGTCGGAAAAGAACAAGAGTTGACCAAGGGAGGTAGGATAGGAGAGAAGACGGAGTGGCGCCCGGCACAAGTAAGTGGAAGTAATGCCGGACACAGCTGGGTTCCCGTGGTCACCAACCCACGTCCCACTGCGCAATGTGGCCTGCCGGGAGCCACACAAGTGACTGTCATTTGTTTACACACATTATGATAATGTGGTGCCTATTGTATGGAGCACGCATTACCATTTGATACTGGCCGTATCGAGTTGCGCGCACGGTATGTGACCTTCGCCCGCGAGCTCCCAGTCCAGTCTCCAGGAAGAGAAACCAGCGCAGCGCCAACTCTGTTATTAGAGGACAGGAAAATTGATATCGTCATTGTTACTTTTCAGTCGGTCAACACAAGCTGAATTAACCCGAAATAATAATAATAATAACAAGAAAGAATATTTGAACAGATTAAAAAGTGCCTCCTGTATGCTTCGCAATGCCTAGGACTCTCTCTCTCTTAAGTTAACAGCCCTGGGGCTGGTTTGCAGCAACTCGCTAATCTTCTCTATTCTCCGCCATCCTCTTCAATTCACAAAATGATTTGGTGTTCGTGTCTGTCATTAATTGTGTGATGTATGCAAGTGGTGGTCTTCCTCTAGTGTTTTTCACTTCTAACATCCCTTCGATGACTCTTGCTGGCAGGCTATTATGTCTGAGAATATGTCCCAACATATTTGCTCTTCTTGTTTTCAGGGTCTTCATAAAGCTTCTACTTTCTCCTGCTCTTCTGAATACCTCTTCATTTGTCATATGTTGTATCCAACTGATCTTAAGCATTCTTCTCCAGCACCAAGCCTCAAAAGCCATCAACTTCCTCTCTTCTGACTTCCCTATTGTCCAGGTCTCACTACCATACAAAGCCACACTCCACACGTATGTCTTCAACAGTCTTTTTCTTATTTTTAGGTCTATACTTCTGGATGTGAAGAGATTCTTCTTTCTATAAAAGGCGTTCTTTGCCTGAATAATTCTACTCCAAATTTCTCGTTTGCTGGTTCCATCATACGTTATCAAGCTTCCCAGATACTTATATTCCTTCACATGTTGTATTCTATCATTCTCGATATAAATTGCTGGTGCTCTTCTATGATCTTCCTGGTTCCGACTGCATACGAGTATTTTTGTTTTATTTTTATTCATCTTCATGTTAAATTCGTTTTTAAGGATGTTATTCATTACATGAAGTATCTGTTGAAGATCATCTTCATTATCTGTTGTTAAAGCAATGTCATCTGCGAATCGGAGCATGTCAATCTTTTCCCCATGTATATTTACTCCAACTTGAATCTCTTCTCTTATCCTATTTATGGCATCTTGGACATACAAATTAAATAAGTAAGGAGATAGCGAGCATCCTTGTCGTACTCCTTTTCTTATTTCAACCTCTTCCAGGTTATTGCCAGATCGTATTATTCCCCTTTCATTCTTATATAAACTATGTATTATTCTTCTATCTCTATAAGAGATTCCCACTTTCTTTAGTAACTTGAACAGTATATTCCAATTCACGTTGTCAAAAGCTTTCTCCAGATCCACGAATGCTAGATATGTTGGTATTCCTTTTCTATTCCTCTTTTCAATTATTTGTCTTAGAGTTAATATTGCTCCTCTTGTTCCAATGCCCCTTCTGAATCCAAATTGGTCGTCTGTAATGTAGTTATCAAGGTTGTTCTCTATTCTCCTAAGTATAATACGTGTAAGAATTTTAGATGCATGTGTTGTCAGGCTTAATGTCCTAAATTGATCGCAATTTTGTGCTCTAGCCTTCTTTGGAATTGGAATTATTATGCACCTAGTAAAGTCAGTTGGTAATATTCCAGTTTCATACATTTTGCATATCATTCCATACATTGCATCTTCAGTTTTCTCTCCGCAGTTATTTAATAGTTCTGCAGGGATTTTATCTACACCTGGTGCTTTTTTGTCTTTTAAATCTTTCAGTGCTCTTTTAAATTCCGATTTTAGTATTTGGTCACCTCTATTCTCTGCATCTATCTGGTCTTCTTCCTCTATTACTTCCTTATTCATAACTTCATCTCCATAGAGGCTCTCTAGATATTCTTTCCATCTCTTCCCAACCTTTCCCTCTTCATACAGGTATTGTCCATTCTCATCTTTAATACCACATGTCTTCTGTTTCTTCTCACCAAAAAATTGCTTCACATTTCCATATGCTTTTTCTAAGTTATTTGCTTTAAAATCGGTGTCTATTTCATCACATATATCACATAAGTATTTTTCTTTGTCTCGCTTACTTTTCCTAACGATTTCATTTCTCAGTCTTCTATATTGTTGTTTTCCTTCGTCACTTGTGGCGTTTTTGAACCTTCTTCTTTCAGTTATCATTTCTACAAATTCCTCACTTATCCATGCTTTCCTGCTGTTTTTATTTTTATTTTTTAGCAGTTCCTCTGCAGTTCCTAGTATTTCCTCCTTCAGAATTCCCCACTGACTTTCTATTGGTTTCTCGAATATGTCAGTATTTCTTTCAATCATTTCATCTGTTCTTCTTTGGAACTCATCTCTAATATTTGGCATCTTAAGTTTTGTCACCTGTAGATACTCAGTTTTTCTCGTAACGATGTTCTTATATTTGAGTTCCGCGTGCATCATGACTAGATTATGATCGCTTACGATATCTGCACCTGGATAACTTCTGCAATTTTTAACCTGGTTCTTAAACCTTTCTTTTACCATTATGTAATCCAATTGCGCTCTTCTCGTGTCTCCAGGAGCTTTCCAAGTGTATCGTCTTCTCTTGGGATGGTTGAAGAGTGTATTTGTTATGACTAATTTGTGCATAGTGCAGAATTCTATCAATCGTTCACCTCTCAAATTTCGGACTCCCAGTCCAAACTGCCCAACAATTGATCCCTCTGTTCCTTCCCCTACCGTTGCATTCATGTCCCCCATAATGATTACATTGTCTTCTGCTCTTGTTCCTTCTATCAGGTGATTTAGATCTTCATACATTCTTTCAATGTCCTCGTCATCTTCATTTGTAGTTGGCATATATGTTTGAATTATAACAGTATTGTTTGGCTCCGTAATTATCTTGACTAGAATTATCCTATCACTATGCTGCACATATCCCGCTACTCTGAGTCCCATGGATTTTTCCATAATCACTCCTACCCCATTTCTTCCGAGCGGTCCGTCTTCCGGCCCTGAATAGATTATTCTGTAGTCATCTGACCAAAAGTCACCCGTGCCAGGCCATCTCATTTCAGAAATACCGAGAATATCTATTTTTAATCTCTTCATTTCTATTTTCAGGTTTTCCAGCTTCCCCAACTTTAATAATGTGTTAACATTCCATGTTCCTATTTTCCTTACGCATTTCTGTTTCTTGCGTTTGTTAATAATACCATTATTTCCTTTAGTTGCCCCCGCCCGGAGATCCGAATGGGGAGCTATTTTACCTCCGGAGAATTTAACCAAAGAGCTTTCCATCATGAGCTGCTGATTCTTGGGATATCCAGTCGGATCTTGAGGCGGGACTAACAGCTAAAAAAGAAATTGCAGAAATTGAAAAAAGGAACGAAATATTTTAAGCAAAATTCTCGGACCAAAAAAATATGCTGACGCCGATTTCGCAGTAAGTTAATAATACTGTAATATCGCATGGTCTCGGATACCGGGTGCAACCTTTGTTATTTGCGGCCAGAGGGCAGCTTGCATGTCAAAATTTGTTGTTCCTTGGAACACTATGAAAGTCAAGGTTAGATATCCAAGTTCCTTGACACTATAGCGGTTTCTAGTAGAGAAAGGAGGAACTTTTGTGTTGGCGGAAAATCCTGAGTTTAATTTTGCCATTATGAACACGGTCTACTGAATTCAAATAGGTCCTTTAACATACCAACATCGTATGACATGCGTGCCGTGATTTTTGTCGCCTTTCAAAATTCGCCTTCCACGGCTAAGAGCGAACCTGCAAGCTTGGGGTTGGTAGTCCGAAACGATAACCACTCACCCACTGTGGCAAGCAATTTCGCAGTAACAAAGAAGTATATAAAACATGCAGCAGAATCTCGGATACCATACGAAAACGAAGGGATAATTTTTTTGGACATGTTTCAAAAATGGCTGACGACAGACTCACTAACAAGGGAAGTCTTCGCGCTACTACACTCCGATCGGGTTGAAATTCAGGAGACAAATAGCTGAGGAAATGTACAACACGGGACAGGAAACCGCATCGGCTCAAATTAATATGCTATGTCATATTTATAACGTTAAAGTTATGACAATGATACGCGTGCCGAACCGAGAATGGTGAGCAGCAAGCCAGTGAGGCACATGCTCGCTGTTTCCAGGCGAGACGGAATGATACAAGCGCGTGGCCTTCATTGTGGATGTACTGTTTTTTTTAGTAATATGCAGGACGTGTTACCTATGATAAACACAATGGATGACATAGTAGCAGGGTTGCTACCGTCCGAGATATATTACCTAGGTATTATTATATACAATTACAGAAATGAAATGCAATCGATACCTAATAATAAGTACTGTACAGTACTTTACACATTTAACGAGTATCACTTGTTTATCATGTCTTGTTTGTTTCAATCAATGTACGTATCACAAAGGTGAATGTCATGAACAAGGTGGTCAATACATAGATTTGTTTTACACCAGCCACACGTGAGTATGGCAGTATTTGTACACTGGCCACAAATATCCAGGGAAGGACTTTAAAAACAAAAGAACAACTGGGTTCGGAAAGTTGGACGGTCGTTCATCTACAAAGCCAGCCTTAAACCAGCTATATGTCCACATGCTTTGAAAGCGTGGGGATGACAATTGGTTGTGTGTAAGAGACTGAACTTTCAAGATGTTGTTACGTAGGTGAATATTGAACTCTAGACCATGTAACAGCACACTATCGTAGAAAGTTCGAATGAAATTCTTCCATATTCGAAATCCAAATACATCCAGGGGTTGAATTATACCTGTGGTTCCTTTTGGTACAATCTTGGCATCAATGTCCTTGTCATTTGGTTTGGCTGCTAGTATAGCACCTTCTGTTTGTCCAGTCCATGAATCTAAAACCAGTACACTAAAATCGGGGACTAACGGAAAATACACATTTCGGAGCCACTCTTGAAATAAATGTTGAGTTAATTTACCCGACTTGGAAGCAAGTACATATAAATTAGGTGCAGTAAACAAAGTGTCCTTAACTCTTGGTCCAAGGACTCCGTTCTTTTCCTGTAATACCACAAGTAGAACGGGAAGCAGACGACCATCTGCGGAGATTATTGGTTGGACGGTGTAACTATGCGTTAACGAATTTAGGGATTGTGCTTCGGCAAATATACGCTTGTCACCTTTGCTGTGAAGTGTTCGTCCAGAGTGAAATTCCATGTTTAACCCACTTTGGTCTGTATTAAAGACACACATTGGACTATAGGTTTCAATGGCTTCCGCGACATCTCCAACAAAGGTTGTCGCACTTGCAAGTAGGTCAGCATGATTTGTTGTATAATTATGTGACACGAATTTTGTCACTTTTCTTGACACGATACGGCAAGATCTTTTAAAATGGGAGAGCCAAACTTTTGATGCACGAAAGGTTTCATCACCTACTCGCCGTGCTGCCGCAAGAGCCCATTTCCGGATATCACTGTCATGAACAACCTTTCTTCCCTCTCTGGCGCATTGAAACTGTTTAGCGGTTGCATCGAACATTCATTTCAGTTTTTCTTTTTTCGTAACTCCGCGCTCAACATGTTTCTCCCATATGTAAATGTCATAACGACACTTCAACTTCTTATAGCGGCGATGCACAGTTTGGAACTTCCGTTGTTTACCTCCTCAATTACGCCAAAAATCAATAGAGGCTTTCTTATATTGCACACTTACATCACTATTGTCTCCCGCAGGTTCATCGTGCTCCATGTCGTATTCTGCATCGTTGTCTGGGTCAAGCTTAACCAAGCTATCTTCCGTTTTAACCGGAAAACTTGGCTCATCTATACGGTTTGCCAAGAGACCTGTAACGAAGACGTCAAATTAGCCCCCAAAACACGGACCGAATTAATAACCATTAAAGTACATGTTCTAAACGTTTTCTTGGATGTAGCCTACTTACGGTACAATTCACAGGCCAAATCCACCTGTAACCGTAGTGGGTGTATTTTCGCACACTGCAAAACAATTGTGCAGGCACAGAACAACGTTCCATGGGTTGATGTTTTTATGTCCTCACAGGCAGACATGGTTTCTGTAACAATACCTTATGATTGTAGTATCAAACTTTGTTAATATTACAGTGGGTATACAAATTGTCAGCTGCATGTTCAAAGTTACCTGTCATTTTGCTTAAGTAGCCGATGCGTCACACGTTCTGTCTGGAGCCCCATTCACATGACAAAGCAGACAGTCTAGTCAACACCTCGTTTACGGTGTCAACATCGTTCCTTGTGCTGCGCTCTTACTAGCGCGCGCCCGATGTGCGGACGTTTCATACAATAAAAAATGGTATTGAATATTAATTTGAGCCGATGCGGTTTCCTGTCCTGCTTAGTACATTTCCTCAGCTATTCGTCTCTTGAGTTTCATCCCGATCGGAGTGTAGTAGCGCGAAGACTTCCCTTGTAAGAAAATTTTTAACCACTTCAACAAGCCCAATAGAAAAGGCAGATGTTAGGCAGTAGCACGCGCCAACACTAATCATTGTTCGCTGCTGACCAATAGCATGCTTGCTCTCTCACTCCACGTGGAGTGCAGACTGCGGTCTTGGCTGTCTGCTCACGAGTCAAGTATCCAGTGTTGCACAGCTGTACGTAGTTCTGTCCAGTCTCGCTGCTTGCTCTCAGTGGCTACGGTGGAGACTTGAGAACACTGTGCCTCGAGCTGGGAAAGCCCTGGCTCCACGCAGACATGGAATGCAACAATATCCGCCCAGCTAGATTTCAAAGGCAACCCGCTAGTTAACGAGGAAAGTTAGAACTATATCAGTAATAACAGGCAGAGTAGGTCAGTACGAATTTGATTTTATGTTATTTCGTTCGGTATAATCCTCGTTTGAGTTTACTCTATTGGTACAAAAGACAGCTGAGTGATTTGATTTTATGGCGGAAGAGGCTCAAGGGTTGGCAACACTGTTACGAGGACGGAATGTCTTCTAACAAGAAAATCGATAACAACGAGTTTAAATTTCAGCTGTAAAGCTTGAATCACCAGTAAAGTATTTTAAAGGTAGTAAAAGTGGGCAAAAACTAAGTAAGAGGTGTACACAAATGATTTTAAATGTACGCTGTAGGTTGTGGGATGACAATGTTGAGTGGACTGTAGAAGAAGTACGTACAGTGTTGCCCGCGCTGAATTTAGTGAGAGTTCCCTTTAAACAACGCTATGCATCAGGTTTCAACAAGGCTGATCCACACATGTTAGGGAAATATACACTCACCGGCAAAGAAAGCGAAACACTATGAATTTCAGACTAAACTCAATGTTGGACCGTTCCAAACCTTGTAATAATCAAATGACATTACAACAATGTGGCAATTTATTATAAGCACAATAATTCTTAAACATTATTTATCTTGACAATCTCAACAGTGCACAAATACGAATTTGGAAGTGTCGAAACCTGGAATTCATCGTACTGTCCTCCGACCTGTTGCACTGCATGATTGTGAATGTTGTAGACAAACAGTAATGATCACAGAATTTACAGCAATAAACCTTAAGACCGCTGTTTGTGGTTATTATTTGTAATGTTTTTACTTGCTCCACGTTGGGATGACAAGTGTAACGGTTTTGTTTTCTCCACGTTGAGCGTACAAGTGAAACGGTTTCTTTAGCCCTCACTGTTGCGTGACAAATGTAATGGTTTCTTACTAGCTCTGTCTTGCACTTTGAAATATTTACTCTGACTAAGATATGTTGTTTTAATGGGCGCCAAGACCTCAACGCTATGTTGAAATCTAAATTTATATTTAACAACACCTAGCTCTGGTAGAACACATCCAAGAATCTTTTCACTCAGATCGTGGTATGATTTGATCATTAACCCAACAAACAATTGTATCAGGAGAAGGAATTGGTCTATATCTAATGCTACCTACTGAAAGCAAAGATTGCATGGTTAAAAAAATGAATTTATTATATAAAACGAGTATTGCAAAATTAATAATAATAATAAGTTTGAATTTAAATTGGAGCGTTGCGATTTGAATATTACCGCCAGAAAATTACGTGAAAACGGAGTCGGATAAATTACTGATTTTACTCTTATTGCCAAGCTATGAAGTTACTGAAATACTGAATATTAAACAAAGAGACGAGAGATTGCGTAGTTCTGAGTCATTCGCGCTTACCACTGGAAATTGCCGTCGCATTTCCCTCGTACTGGATGTTGTAGAGAGCTTCCCACAGCCTCCTGGTCGTCTTCATCTTCTTCGTTAGTTGATGAGATACTTGTAGATATGATAACTTATGGACCGAACATCGGAACCAACCACACTGGTTAAGATTTACAAAGATAGTCGCCTTGCCTCCACGGCGCGCAAACCATATATGCACTCGTCGCATCCCCTCTACGGAGCCGTCTTCCAGTCGCCCGGTCTCCTCTGATTGGCTGACCCACCACGCGATCTTCCCCTCCTCCGGTTCATTACACTCGGCGCGGCGATGATGTCGATTACCGGTCCAGGCCATTTCGCCTTTTCTTGAAGCAGCAACCCAGCTTGCGTCATGCTACTCGACAAGATTAAGCCTGTAGCCGAATTCCCCGTGACTCATCTCTCTCAGAATACCCTAACTGACAAAACTTCGTAAAATTCCGTAATCATATAATTTTCTTACGATAATGTTGTTCGTAATAATTTGCTTGATAGTGTTTTCTATAACATAGAAAACCTATCTGATTACTTATAATTTTATAAAAAATGTTCCAAAGAAATACCTTAATAATAATAATAAGTTAATAATAATAATAATAAGTTACATGAAAACTTCTCTTGGCTGAACAATTTGCCGCGTAAATAAATATAGAATGGCTTCCTACTGACTTATGCCAGTTGCGTAAAATCCCCTCGAAAAACACGTTACATATTCGCCTCGGATCATCGGATGATTTACCGTGACGACGGTCCATTATCCGATTATCCCAGACACGTTAATAAATCCCCATCCAAAATACATATTACATAAATGAAATCACCCTAAATTACATATATATATACACTCATCATTTTTCTTTACGCACTTTGCGTCAAAGTTTGTTGTCACTATGGATTGCACTTTGCAACCAGTCCAATGTTTTTCATATAGAATTATGTTCCACGGATATTTCCGCCTCTCAAATTTCTCTATGTTGGGAAAATAGACATAAATAAAGTGTGAGCACTTGTATTTATGATGTCACATCACACGCATCAAGGTGTTCTGATATATGTATCACCACAGAACTTCCTAATTTCACTGGAGGTCCCTTCCTTATGGTGAAATTTAATCTCACTTATCACTGAGCACACGATCACACTATTGTGGCAGCGCCTCGTGACCATAATACTTAATCTCTCTTTATATAAGACGAAATTAATGTTGACTTCTGAAAAAAAACAAGATGTTCAGTAAAGAACATATAGCCTACTTTCTCCTAAATGTATGAGTATAGTTATAACTCGTTGTTATTATCAAAGAGTATAATAGAACTATTCTTTGTTGAAGACCTTAGAAACGATTTACCTCTACCAAACGCCACAACCTAGATAAAAACTGCTACCATCATTGAAGAAAGAAAGAAAGATAAGAAGTATATCAAGAATGTTATGGATCTGGAGACATAATCGACCGGACTGGCGGCGTGGCTCAGCGGTAACGTTCTCGCTTGCTGGGCCCTAGGTTGCAGGTTCGTATCCTGGCGCAGTCAGCTGGCATTTGAGGGTGCACAAATGCGAGGGAGCCGTGTCAGTACATTTACTGGCACGTTAAAGATCCCCTTCGGGCCAAAATTCCGGCACCCCGGTGTCTCTAAAATCAGCAGTAGTTAAAAGGGATGTAAAACCAATAACATTATTATTACGACCTGCCGTGGGCAACATCCAACTTTGAGTTGAGGCATGTCTTTACACGTCTGGTTGTGCATGGCTTTCACAACCCTAATTGAATTAACAAATCTTTCCATGACCCTACAGAGACGTGTGTATACAAACTATGTGGATATTTTCGATAATATAATCCTAACAGAGCGAGTGCATTCTAGCGGCCAGAAGAAGAAACTTTTCAATAAAATCTGGAAGTTACCTTTTTGGCAGCTAGATGTCTCGAGTAAATCTGCTGGCGAATTATGTTTTAATTAAATATATATTTTACACCATAATGTGCACAATATAACGCTTAATAACATTTTCAAGTAACGCAAAATAGGCTGTTACAAACCCTTTAAAATAAAAAGTTAAAATGTATCGTAGTATCATCTTGTCATTCTTCAAATTCGATGCGCATAGAATGATAATGGTATAGTAATCAATGGATCCCCACGTAGACTAGTCGTGACATCTATTGGTGAAATATCGAACAATATAATCCTAACAGAGCGAGTGCATTCTAGCGGCCAGAAGAAGAAACTTTTCAATAAAATCTGGAAGTTACCTTTTTGGCAGCTAGATGTCCCGAGTAAATCTGCTGGCGAATTATGTTTTAATTAAATATATATTTTACACCATAATGCGCACAATATAACGCTTAATTTTAAAACATCTGAGTCATTACAAAACAATAAACTTATAACATTTCAAGCAAAAAACCTAGCTCTGATCGGGTTTGAACCATAGGCATTTGAGCGATAGGCTAACGCTCTACCACTGAGCTAATTGTGTCAACGAATATCGATCTATTTAAAATGACTTACATAGAACTTGTTAGCAAATAATGATTTATACTAAACGATTTCATCACTGGAGTATATTATTTATATATAAAGCATTTCATACAAAGTTTATTTATTTTTTATCAGTACGCTATATTGCATGCAATACTCAAATTAGTGAAATATAAGTCCGGCACAAGATACCCGCTGCCATCTTGTCTTATTACTGAATCAGTTCAGCTTTTTAAAATCACGTCTGCACTATAGTATTACAAAATAAACTTTTAATTTAGAACAGTTAAAACGATTCTCGGCTCGATAATCGGAACTGGTGGGTCCCATGATATGGATTATAAAGTTTGCGTAATTCGCACGGCCGCCATCCTGAAATGGTATGGCGGACGACCTTGTAATTTGGTCACAAGACTCATCCTATAAGAAGGTATGTTGTTACCAAATTTGGTAGAGATCGGATGATTTGGTTAGTCGTTATTTGATTTTACGTTTTGAACGTTTGAGTGGCCGCCATTCAGTTTTAGTAAAGATGGCGGCGATATAAAACATGACACTGAGGTGTCCTTTGCTAGTGCTACCTTTGTACCAAATTTCGTTCAATTTGCATTCACCGTGTTCGAATTGATAGGGGGGGACAGACATTCAGAGTACACACACACACAGACACACACACACACACAGACTCACACACACACATACACACACACACACACAGACTCACACACACACATACACACACACAGACAGACACACTTTTTTCGCCCTGTGTTGTTCTCATAAGTCTACTTTCATTTTTTGCAAAAATCGAAAGTAGGCTAAAAACAGTAAGTGCGCATTACAAATAACACCAAATATTTCTGTGCCGTAATCGCCCTGTCTTCTTAAGTTCCCGTAGACCAAATTCTACAAATACTACTTCACAACTCAGACCAGTTCTCCTCACTCAAATAATACCTTTGTACTAATTACCTTAAATTACACACTTGCAATTCTTACATGGCGAGGCCGTAAACAGAAATCACGTGTGCTGTTATGTATGAGTTTCATGAAGGACTGTCTCGCCTTCTGATGGCCCATCTTTTGTCTCGTGGACGCATTAAGCAAAAATACCCTGTTCAAGCGCTCACCCATCTCTAGGAGACAAATGGGAATTCACCAGCGCTACCAAATTCTGGCCTTGGTGTATCGAGACATTTTAGTGCTCAAGAGCATCCGACAATCCCGTCATATTTCCCTGTACCTTAAAAACTCTCATTTACTTACATACTACCCCCATGTGTGACTTCTGATACGCCTGCCTGGAAGACCAGATCTTCCTCGCACCAAATACCACACTTACTCATTTGATAGGCTGGCTCGCCAGCTAAACACACTTACTTTATGACACCTACTTTCGTAGACTATGTATATTATACGTCCCGTATAATCTGTTTCCCTTACTATCCTCCAGCACATATGCTGTTTTGCCAATACGTTTGGAAACTATAAATGTTACTGCAATACCTGCTTCCAACCTTGCCAGTGGCTCCCTTAAATGAACGTCATCACATTACTCTACCTACCTATTTCTCAGTGTCTGTAACGATGCCCTGTTGCTACTGTCCACACATGCTAACCCTACTTTCCTCTGGTGTCACACCTCTACTCGACACTCTATGACCTAAAAATGTCACTTCTGACTGACAGAATGACGACTTAGACAGCTTCAAAGTGAACCCTGCCTGATCTAACTTCGGAAAAACTATATCTAAATGACGTAGATGCTCCTCAAAACTGCGTGAACTAACTACCATATCATCAATGTAAATGGTTACAAACTCTCCTGTGTCATCACCTAATGCGATGTTTAAAGCCCTAATTAAAGCTGCTGAACTACTCTTTAACCCATAAGGTGTTCTACAAAATTGATAAAGGATATATTTATGACTAAAAGCTGTAAGTGGTCTATCTTCGTACATAAGTGGCACTTGCCAAAAACTGGAACTCAAATCTACACAAGTGAAATACTTCTTCCCCTCAAATGTTTGCATTAATTCCTCTATTGACATAGATTTCAGCTGATCTGAACTAATTCTATTGTTAACCAAACGAGCGTCTAAACAAATACGAACCGTGCCGTCGGCCTTGGGTACCGTGATCAAAGAATTAACATATGGACTGTTAGAGTGCTCAATAATCCCATCTTCAAGCATCTGGTTAATTTGTGCCTCAACTGCACTCTGATAAGCGAAAGGTACAGGATATCTATGTCCTGTGAATACTGACCTATCAATAACGTTCAATGAATGTGTATAGCAATTGGCCATACCAATGCGATCCTCAAAACCTCTCCTATTACACAATAACACATCATAGAGCCGAACACACTGTTCCACCTCTATATTTCCCTGAAATGCAGCATCACGTAACGAGTCCTCTAGACTACCGTTCGTAATCACACTGCCCACAAAACATGGAGAACCCCGCTCTACGGCTGGCGATATCTCATTTAAAGTACAAATCACACCTACACCACTACTTCTCTGAATATGGTCATTGAACGCTACTTCTACTTCAGAATCTCCCCATTTAAATTTCAAACTCCCTACATCATAACATAAGTTACCAGACACTCTACTTAGCCACTCTGAACCCAAGATAACACTGAATACTAAATTTGGAATTACAAGGCAAATCTGCTTCTCTACATGATTATTAATTTTAATGTCTACTAAAACTTGCTTAGAAATTACTTTAGACCTCTTCCCAACAGCTGTGATAACAAAAGTGCTTTTAATTGGCATCTCCTCAAAATTTACCTCAGTTCCTTTCATTTTATCATAAAATGCACTACTTATGCAACTCTTCATACAACCACTATCAATTAAAACATCTGTGTACGCCTCGGACACGTTAAATTTAACTATGGGGCTCTTACTAACCACCTCCTGAATAATACCTTCATCATTTAGTTCACGTAATAATTCATTTCTTACATTTAGGTCATAGGGTTCCTGTATAAGTGTATGGACAGGGCATGTTACAGACTGAGATTCTGACCTTACATCGCAGCCTGGTTCGTGTTTAAAGCATTACTACCGCTTTGTGTAGTACTACTCACTACTGCACTGGTCTGGTTGTTCTGGGTTGTGTTAACGGTATCTCTCTGTCCGTTATTACCGTTGGGCTGATTCCCTCCTTGACCCCTGTTCTGGTTATAATAATTATTATTATTATACCTCCCTTGGTTACCCCTAAAATCATTATTTTGACCTTGATTTCCCCTGAAATCATTATTCCTACCTTGGTAGGTCGTACCATACCCATTTCCTTTGTATTGGTTTTGCTGATTATTATTATTATTATTTTGGTTCCCCCTATTTTGAACGTTAGCCTCTTCGCCACTGTTCCATTGAACTTCCTGACTCCTATTCTCATTAGGCCTGTTATTATGGTTACCCTGGTTCCTACCGAAATTCTCCTCGTAACCACCTCTTCCCAGAGCATCGAATGTGCTCAATAAATTTTCCACTTGTGAAATAGATTTAACATTTTGTATACAGGCAGCTTCTTTGATTCTATATGGAAAATGTCTTAGTAATAGCCTGACTACATCACTTTCCTCCTTCAAACCATCCAAATATTTACACGGCAATACCTGTCCTAAAAAGTACTCGGTCATAGTGTAATTTCCTCTCGGGTTATATTTCCCACACACAATTCCCTCACGATGCTGAGACTGAATTACCTCATTCCAAAAATTCTCACAAAATTTAACTTTAAAATCTGAAATATTATCGAAATTGTCTCTGTAGACAGCAAACCAGTTTCTTGTCTCCCCTACAAACGCTTGCTCTAGAATCTCAACTACCTGGCACCACTCAATACTACCATCTTCCAACCTCTCCCCGAATTTATTTTCTATTGTATTCATGAACTCCATTGGACAACCCTGCCGATTACTGAATTTGCCTAGTTCTATTTCCCTGTGTGTGCTATTCACATAAACTGGCCTACTCTGACTATTTTCCTGCCTAATTCTAGCTTTCTACTTCTGTTCTAATTCAGCAATTTTCTCCTCAGCTTTTCTTTCAATATTAGTTACAGTTAACCTAATGCTCCCTTCCGATGCTTCAACTTTACCACTTAACTTAGCTTGTTTCTCATTAATCTCATTAATGCATTCCTTATTCCTCTCCCTTAAATCATTAACTTCAGTGATTATTTCTGCATGTACTTTATCAATTCTTCCCCCCAGCTGTTCTTCAACCTCTTTAGTTGCTACCTGAATTTTGTCAATTTCTTCCCCCAGTTGCTTTTTGACCTGTTGTGTTTCACGTTGCACTAGTTCTTTTAAATTTTCAGCCTGTGTGCTGATTCTAATTTCTAACTCCTCCTGTACTTTTCCTAATTTTCTGTCTACATCTGCAATAATCTCTTAAGCCTTCTCTTCCATCACCCCTCTGATCTCACCTCTAATCAGCTCAAATTTATCACTAATTTCCCTACTGTTTTGTTCAAGTTTAGCATTATTTTGTTCGAGTTTAGCATTTAAAGTTTCAGTACTCTCTTTATTTTCCCTAATGTTTTGTTCGAGTTTAGTATTGTTTTGTTCAAGTTTAGCGTTTAAAGCATCTGTGCTAATTTTATTTTGTTGCATAAACTGAAGAAGCAAACTCTCTAACCCTGCTTGACTGTTTTGATTACCCCCCTCAGTATCAGGATTTACCTCCGACATCCCTGTATTGCTTTCATTTCCAAGACTAGCCATACTGCTCGTATCTTCACTATCCAACTGGTGACCACTACGCAACTTCATCTCTTCCTCAACACTACCCATGCTGATACACACCGATAAATGAAAACCCCCCAAAATACAGGCACAGAAATATATACCCTTCTCCTTCCACAAATGTTATTAGGTTTTCAGCCCCAAGTTGGTAGCGACAAATGTAATGTTTTTACTTGCTCCACGTTGGGATGACAAGTGTAACGGTTTTGTTTTCTCCACGTTGAGCGTACAAGTGAAACGGTTTCTTTAGCCCTCACTGTTGTGTGACAAATGTAATGGTTTCTTACTAGCTCTGTCTTGCACTTTGAAATATTTACTCTGACTAAGATATGTTGTTTTAATGGGCGCCAAGACCTCAACGCTATGTTGAAATCTAAATTTATATTTAACAACACCTAGCTCTGGTAGAACACCTTCAAGAATATTTTCACTCAGATCGTGGTATGATTTAATCATTAACCCAACAAACAATTGTATCAGGAGAAGGAATTGGTCTATATCTAATGCTACCTACTGAAAGCAAAGATTGCATGGTTAAAAGAAATGAATTTATTATATAAAACGAGAATTGCAAAATTAATAATAATAATAATAAGTTTCAATTTAAATTGGAGCGTTGCGATTTGAATATTACCGCTAGAAAATTACGTGAAAACGGAGTCGGATAAATTACTGATTTCACTCTTATTCCCAAGCTATGAAGTTACTGAAATGAAAATCCACAGCCTGCTTCCAGTCTCCGACCGGGTCAGGAATGGAATGAATGAAGCCCCTATCTAGCGGCGAGGATATGAACTGTGCCGGCTGCCGAGGCCTGACGCACTCCTCTGGGGCAATGATTTAATGAATGACAGATGAAATGAAATGATAGTGGAGAGTGTTGCTGGAATGAAATTTGTGACAGGGAAAACCGGAGTACCCGGAGAAAAACCTTGTCTGCCTCCGTTTTGTCCAGCACAGATCTCACATGGAGTGACCGGGATTTGAACCACGGACCCAGCGGTGAGAGGCCGGCGTGCTACCGCCTAAGCCACGGAGGCTCCCAGTTACTGAAATACTGAATATTAAACAAAGATACGAGAGATTGCGTAGTTCTGAGTCATTCGCGCTTACCACTGGAAATTGCCGTCGCATTTCCCTCGTACTGGATGTTGTAGAGAGCTTCCCACAGCCTCCTGGTCGTCGTCATCTTCTTCGTTAGTTGATGAGATACTTGTAGATATGATAACTTATGGTCCGAACATCGGAACCAACCACACGTACAACCACACTGGTTAAGTTTTACAAAGATAGTCGCCTTGCCTCCACGGCGCGCAAACCATATATGCACTCGTCGCATCCCCTCTACGGAGCCGTCTTCCAGTCGCCCGGTCTCCTCTGATTGGCTGACCCACCACGCGATCTTCCCCTCCTCCGGGTCATTACACTCGGCGCAGCGATGATGTCGATTACCGGTCCAGGCCATTTCGCCTTTTCTTGAAGCAGCAACCCAGCTTGCGTCATGCTACTCGACAAGATTAAGCCTGTAGCCGAATTCCCCGTGACTCATCTCTCTCAAAATACCCTAACTGACAAAACTCCGTAAAATTCCGTAATCATATAATTTTCCTACGATAATGTTGTTCGTAATAATTTGCTTGATAGTGTTTTCTATAACATAGAAAACCTATCTGATTACTTATAATTTTATAAAAAATGCTCCAAAGAAATACCTTAATAATAATAATAAGTTAATAATAATAATAATAAGTTACATGAAAACTTCTCTTGGCTGAACAATTAGCCGCGTAAATAAATATAGGATGGCTTCCTACTGACTTATGCCAGTTGCGTAAAATCCCCTCGAAAAACACGTTACATATTGTCCAAAGGCGGAAAACGGAAACATTGGTGTTTTGTGATTGTCACGATCAACAATGTTTATCAATTGTTGCGCTGAAACTTCTCAAATGAGCTAATTAATTCACGGCACATTGCCATATCGCTGCCAAGTCATAGCATTCAATTTATACCAGGTTTGAAACGGTCAATTGTTGAGTTTTGTCTGATATTCGTAGTGTTTCGCTTTTTATGCTGGTGAGTGTAGGCTACTTCGTTCAATGGATATACCGTAGATAAATTTGTAATGGAAGTGGATCAACAATCCTCAAGTTTGTGGTAAAGCTAGTTTCGAATACCCAACCCACTGTGCGCTCTGCCGGAAACTCAAGGGGGAACAGAGAAAACAGCTGATAACCTATGCGGAGGGATATTTTCCTCAGGTCCTTCACCTGACGATTGGTATAGCCACTTCACATCAACATTCTCGACGGGTGGTATGGAAACATCGGCCACACAGCACGGATCTTACACCATGCCATTTACATGTGTAATAACTTTTCAGGGTACTTACATTCAACTGCTATTTTATGGCAACATTAAGATCACAATAAAATGAAATTAATTTCCCAATGGTGTTCATGTTCCGTTTTAGGATCCAATTTTATAATCCACCGTCATTGTTTCATCCACAGATTATAATCACGTAAGGCTGTGATTCTGATAATACGACAGTAACAATTGATTACCACAATCACCACCAAGACCAATTTGTAATATTTATTTAATCGTATGATGAATATAATATACTATGCATGTAAGGTTGGCCCTATATGTTGTTGTTTGAATCATGGCTCTCATGTTGAGCAACGTTTATGAGTTTGTACACACTGATATAATAACTCTGACCTGTTCATGGCATGGTCGTCAGTTACAGCGCTACTTGTGTGATGAAAATGAAAATCCACAGCCTGCTTCCAGTCTCCGACCGGGTCAGGAATGGAATGAATGAAACCCCCAACTAGCGGCGAGAATATGGACTGTGCCGGCTGCCGAGGCCTGACGCACTCCTCTGGGGAAATGCTTAAATGAATGACAGATGAAATGAAATGATAGTGGAGAGTGTTGCTGGAATGAAATTTTTTGACAGGGAAAACGGGAGTACCCGGAGAAAAACCTGTCTGCCTCCGTTTTGTCCAGCACAGATTTCACATGGAGTGACCGGGATTTGAACCACGGACCCAGCGGTGAGAGGCTGGCGTGCTGCCGCCTAAGCCACGGAGGCTTCTTACTTGTGTGATAATGTACACATTTACTGTAATTGATCAAATAACCGTGGATGACACCTGATTGTGTAACCCATGTTTACACGTTTATTGTACATCAGTGTACACATTTCCTGTCAACAAACATATATAGCTACTCAGCACAACCCAATAGTATAACACATGTTTACGTCCATAGCACCTTTGGCTGAACTCGGAGACCACATGTTGTCTATGTCGATATGCTCAGTGTGCCGGCCCGGATGGCTGGTATCCGTTCTGCACGCTCTTACTGAAACACCCTGTAGGTTATACAATTTTTAAACATTAACGTCAATATTCTGCAGCTATGTGATAACATCGAAGGTGACCCTGAACAGGTAGATAGGGTTCCCAGGGTCAGGGTCGTATATACAATATTTCTTCCGGGGTGGAGGGTTGACTAGCCTGGAAAATTGTGAGCATTCTCAGGGGATTGTCACCGCAATATACCCAGAAATATCAACCAATATCTTAGAGCTTGTGTAATTATTTTAGATAATAGTTAATTGTAAAATTCTAAGTTTATATGGCCTCCAATAGTTGCAATACAAAAAAAGTTGTAAAATACAACACAATACACAAATAAAATTTTATACTTAATGAATTTTCTATTATGACCTATGGAGTATGAATGACATATATCTAAATATTTGCCAATTAAGCAGAAAGGTGAACAGTTTTCTTGTTAACAAATTGAAAATTTATTTTTCAAAAGTACCGTACAGTGGAATTCTGAGTTTTGCCTCTCAAGGCTGAGTGTACCCCGTTCTAACCCTCTGACGAGAATTAAAATTTCTTGGCAGAGCCAGGGATCGAATTCGGACCTCCCGGGTGATGTCCAAGATTGCTAGCCGCTACACCACGAGGTAGTCTAATTTAAATCTTAATATTGTTTATAACTTAGCCAATAAGTTAAGATTAGGGTACAGCCAAATTAAGAATTATATTATGCTTTTACCAAAGCAACACATTCCTAATTTTTATTGGCTTTTTTCTGGGGGGGGGGGGAGCTGGAGCCCCCACAGCTCCCCCTTTATATACGCCCCTGCCCAGGGTAATGAACACACAGGGCAGCGTTGAATCAGTTGTTGTATCATCTGCTCCTCCATTCCACAATCACATGTTTTTGTAGACCGCTCATTCTTCCAACTTTGGTTCATATCAAATATATCGGCGAATAGTTTGCCTGCAATGACACAGTTATGTCGGACTCCTCGTTGATGTGACGGGTGGCAGAATTATTGATAGAGCGGCAAAGTGGGGGATGCCCGGTTCTTCTCACATCAGTGCTAGTTTCCTCATTGGATGTGGAGGAGGAATGTGGCTCAACTCCAATAGCCAGGGAAACAGGATCGACTTTACAGTATCAGTGATGCAACGCATTGAATCGATTAGTTTTGAGCTCATTTATATTGATTCCATAATTAAGTCAAATTGTGGGGGATGCTCGGTTCTTCTCATATCAGTGCTAGTTTCCTCATTGGATGTGGAGGAGGAATGTGGCTCAACTCCAATAGCCAGGGAAACAGGATCGACTTTACAGTATCAGTGATGCAACGCATTGAATCGATTAGTTTTGAGCTCATCTATATTGATTCCATAATTAAGTCAAATTGTGGGGGATGCCCGATTCTTCTCACATCAGTGCTAGTTTCCCCCTTGGATGTGGTGGAGGAATGTGGCTCAACTCCAATAGCCAAGGAAACAGGATCGACTTTACAGTATCAGTGATGCAACGCATTGGATCGATTCGTTTTGAGTTCATTGATATTGTTTCCATATGTCAAATTGTACTACCCACTTGCCTGCACCTTAATGTTTCCACGCAGTATGTTAGCGATTCCCATCTGACACGAGAACTAGTAGCTGCACTAGTAGGTACTCTGATACGACTGTACCAATCATTGTTCCCGGTCTAAGTGGGGACTGAAGTAGCTCTGTGCTCTGGAGCACCTCTACTGTGTTCTGATAAGACTGTACCAACCAATGTCCCCGATTTAGTCAGGAACTGAAATAGCTTGGTACCCTGGAGCAACTCTATTGTGTTCTAATAAGACTGTACCAACCATTGTTCCCGGTCTAGTCAGGGACTGAGGTAGCACAAGAATTGTCTTAAGGAATGTTTTCTTCGTTTGTAAACCTAATTGTCTGCGAACATAGCAACTTGATACGTGAGGCCAGCCATTGTATTCGAGCCTCTAAGTGCACTTGCCTTGCATTATTCAAGCGCAATGATCTCGATTATTGATTGAGTTCTGCACAGAGGCAGTTTGTTGTTCATTTTGCATGGTGTAACTCAAGGGTCATATACCTTGAAACAATTAAATAAATAAATAAATACATAAATAAATAAATAAATAAATAAATAAACAAAAACAAAATGAAAAAATTACGAGCCTTACAGTAGTCGCATATGATGTGTAACATCTGACATGTTATTCGAATAATTTCATGTTACTTACTCGCATTTTTTTAAGAATGTACTCATAGTGCTACCTTGTGCCAGCAAACATGAAGTATTCCTTCGTGTTATTATCATCGGTAAGTTCTCATTACTATTATTTCTGCAATAACTACTTGTAAAACTCCAGTGACAAATTATTTCAGCAAATATGATATAATAGTGCTGTATTTTGGCCGACATCACCTTGAGTGCTTACATTAAGTAAGGATAAAAGAAAAGTAGTACGATTTAACAAATCATAATTGTTTTCAGCAAATATGATATAATGAATATTTTCACACCAAAGAACGACAGTTTGAAGATGAGTTATTGTAGGAATATCTGTAATGGCGCCCCCAAACCTTGAGGTAAACCGTATGCTATTTACATTCCACATAGCCACATGGCCGACAGTACAGTATGTCGTTGTACCAATCTTCGCCACCGCGCGCGCTCATTGTTTCCGTTGTATTTCCGTCCCACTTCCGTCCCTTTTTACAAAATCACCCCCGCACAAAAATATCCAGCAACCGAGCGGAAAGATGTTACACATCAATAAATAAAAAAATAAAGACCTACCAGAGAGTTATACGATCAGACAAATAGACTTACAGATATGATTAGAAAACACATAGGCCTACTAGCTTTCTACGGGCACATACAGAGAATGAACAACAATAGACTTGTAAAGAAGATATTTGATGTGGTAAACATTTCAAGCTCGAAAACAAATTGGTTGCATGAAATAGAGGAAGACTTCAGGCAGGCAGGGATCACGGGGGAAATGATAGACGATAGAGGAGAATTCAGAAACAAAAGTAAGAATACAAAAGTTATAGTAGCCTACCTGAAAAGAAGAAGACGGAAACATTGTGGACAGGACAAAGGAAACAGTAAGACAGTCAAAGGATGGTTGGTTGGTTCCTTAGTTTAGGGGCTGCGACAACGCGGTCGTGTAGTACCGTGTACTTAGGCTGTGTCCCAATAGTTCAATTTCAGCCGTAGTGAACTAGATAGTCGACTAATATTCCGGATGTGACGTCAGAAGTCGTGATCCAATACTGCTTAGCACATAGCAAACAAGTCTGTAGTACAGTAGCTACTGAACGAAAGTGCATGCTAGATTGTCGACTAGTACAAAGAATTTATAGATGCTTGGCACTGCAATGTTAACCTTGTGCATTGCTGAACACAAGTCTATGAAGGAGGCCATGAATCAAGCAGACATGTCCCAAATCTCCGTAGTGCATAGCACATAGTTGCTAGCAGTTAGTCAATAGTTAACAACTTGAATATTGGGACACGTGCTTACAATCTGTCTGATAACCGGTGTTAATTGTGATGACTGTATTAGTGTGTGTTATCTGTTTTTAATTCAAGTAAGGACTGCAGACGATACTTTCAAGTACTGTAGTTCCTACTTACACTACCAAATGCTACCGTCCACGACACTTAGCTGTGAACTTGGCTACTACTAGATGTCATCGCAACCAGTGCCCGGTGACGAACGTTGGATCTTAAGAGCATTAATCAAACCTATCCTACAAATTTTGCTTCACACAAGTTTAGTTAGTGGAAGGTTCTTTTACATGTCATCAATCTATGACATGGGCCCGCCGGCTTTACTTCCCCTCCGAAGGAAGGCATACTGACAGTCAATGGATGAAGAGATTTTGGGAAGAGGAAGAAGGGAAAGAAGTGAAAATTGTGCCATCGTGAGATTTTGGAGTTCAAATACTCCTTAAGGGCAAACATGATGTAATAATAAATAAATACATTTTGTTGACCGACTGAAAAGCACTGTTGTGGAAACGAATGGAAGGATACCGAAGTAGAGGAAGACCTCGTAACTCCTGGAAACGAACTTTTGCAAAGGATCCTGAATGCATGGATATGAACCGGGAGGAAGCTGAAAACCTGGCAGCTGATAGAGTTCGCTGGAGGAACTAAGTCTAAGTAAGTAAAAGAACCTTCCACTACAATTGGTAGTGTGTAACTAAATCTGTTGGCTATTCCGTGAGAAACGCTCTATCAAGTTCCAACGTTCGCTGCTGGATGACAGTGGCGTCCAAGAAATTAAAATTGGTCTGAGGGCCGGAACAAGGAACAATCAACCTCGTGAGGCAGAACTGATAACTCAGCCATCCTACAAGTGTTTTCCACTGTTACTCGAGCTAAATTCCGAGATGGTACCTAACTTAAGGTCACAATCATCTTTTACCCAATCCTACGATTAATTACAAATACACACATTAGACTACTCCAGCCAGCACAATAACACAAGTTGTCAGGCAAAATTCCACACATTTCCAAGTACACGGGGCTAGATGCCCACGATGCCAAAAAGCCCCTAAATGAGTAAACAACAACAACAACAAGAAACATTATGTGTTTGAAGCCATGTCTCAGTGTTGCCTTAGTAAACAAAAGTTTGGTGCTTTTCAGTCGGTCAACACGATTTTACCCAAATGAGATAGGTTATTATTGTCGAGTGCAATAAGTGTCCAAGTGAATTGCTCTCAACAGGACCGCGTAAGACCCTAACCAGATAAATAGCCTGTACACTCCAGTACAACCGCGGCTTCGGTGGCGTAGTTGGTAGCATGCTGAGCTTCTATGCCTAAGATAGCGGGTTCAAACCCGGCCGAAGCCGTCAGTTTTTTTAAGAGCGTTAAAAATCCCTCAGTATGCCTTCCTTCGGAGGGGAAGTAAAGCCAGCGGTCCCATGTCATAGATTTATGGCATGTTAAAGAACCTTCCACTAATTACACATTGTGAAGCTAAATTGTATAGGTTAGGAATGTAAACAACGCTCTTGGGTTTCTACGTTCGTTGCCAAGAGCCGACTGCGGTGGCGTCTAGTAGCTAAAGTTCTGAACTAGGCCTAGTAGTCGTTGATGGTGGCGTTTGGCGGCAAATGTAGGAACTGTTTGAAAAATTCGACGTTGCAGTCCTCACTTGAATTAAAAAACAGATACACACACGAATACAGCCATCACAATTAACACCGGTTATCAGACAGATTCTACACACACCCAAAGTACACGGGGCTACATGACCGCGTTGTCGCAGCCACTAAACTGAGGAACCAACCAACCAACAGTACAATCAGAATTTACCATTTACAACAACCACATAATCACTCCAAACAGGCAAATTTCGGAGGTCAATCACCACTTCCAGTATCTCAACAAAATGATGATGATGATAATTGTTGTTTTAAGGGGCCTAACATCGAGGTTATCGGCCCCATCTCAACAAAACATCACATACATCGCAACTAACAAATACTTACGAGTTGCATTACTAATAGTGCAACTAAATAAGTGTACATATTGTAAATATTTTCACCCATATTTTCAGACATAGATTTTATAGCCTAAGTGTAATGGATCTGATGATGATCGCTTGACGATCGCAACTGGTCATCCAAGTGTAGGCTATTTATTAATATCATGTAATTTTTTTCAGGATTATGGAATAACCCATCTCATTTGGGTACAATCTGTTAACAACAAGGAAACAGACAGAAACTAAATGTGTTTTGGCGCCTTCTCCTAAAGGACGGCGTGGCGTAGATCCATGCCCGTGATGCCAGCGAACTTGCACGGCATCCAATACTTGGACGATTTATTCCTGATAATTTGACCATTAACTTGGGCCAAACCTATCTTGATGTATGGCCATTGCGGGGGTCTGGAGTAGTGCTTTCGTTTTCGGTAACGCTGCAGTCGGTGGGAAGAGGCCAATATCTTCCCACGGGCAGTGATTTACAGCCCACCGTTTGTTGGTACTCTTACCTGTCGCTACGCTTTGACGAGTCTTGATGTGTGGGCCATAAACAGCAGACACTGGCCCGTGTTCTCACCTGCCCATTCAGCCGACCATTTCTCACAGTGCATTAGTTCCGCCAGTCTAATACACTTCAAGCTCTTCTTATTACTAGTGAGCCCGTGCGAAGCTTTCGCACTTTACCGTAAACGCAGAAATCACATTAAAATAGAAATAAAACACAAAACATACGTATCATATACAGTGAAAATGAAAATCCACAGCCTGGAGAGTCGACCGACCGCCTGGCCTGGCCTGACCCATGCAATCGGAGCCGGCGGAGCCGGCTTCGATGCGGATCGCGAGATTGCAATTTCTAGTTCACTTTTAGCATTGGAGAAGGACACAGCTTCCGGATTGGCTATTCTGATGAAACACGTCTGTAGCAAAGGATGTGATTAGTCAGCGTAGTTATAGGGTGGAACCTATCAGTGATGTCGTTCCAGGTTTGAAAGAAATATGAACTCCCGCTGTTTCACCTTCGTAATTTTACGGTAACCTTAAACATTGTAATGCGCTTTGAAATAGTTGCATGATCATTGTTCCTAAGCCATAAGTGTTTACATATCTTCTTAAATCAAGAAGAATCATTACCAGTAAGTTTTTCATCGATTAACACCCCCTTGTAGCCTACCATTTGGGTGATTCTACATATAGGGGACACTTTATGTTCCTATGACTGTATAGAGTTCATTATTCTAACAACACAGTTCTATGAAAAATGTATCATTGTATCTTACATATTGACTATATTTTAATAAAATTTTGAGAATTGAACAATACAACAAAAAATACGCAATACCCAAATACGTCATTAGCATTGCATTTACTGAAGTATGAGGTTTCTTTTCGTTATAGATGCATAAATTTGACAAGCATATAAACCTTAACTTAATGGGACGACATTGTTGATAGATTCCACGCTGACTCATCACATCCTTTGCTGCAGTCGTGTTCCGTAAGAATAGCCAATCAGGAAGCCGTATCGCTCTCCAATGCTAAAAGTGATCTAGAAATTGCAATCTCACGACCGGATCAGGGATGCAATGAATGAAGCCCCCATCTAGCGGCGAGGATATGAACTGTGCGGGCTGTCGAAGCTTGTCGCACTCCTGTGAGGCAATGATTAAATGAATGACAGATGAAATGAAATGATAGTGGAGAGTGTTGCTGGAACGAAATATTTGACAGGGAAAACTGGAGTACCCGGAAAAGCCCTGTCTGCCTCACAGAGTGACCGGGATTTGAACCACGAACCCAGGGGTGAGAGGCTGGCATGCTGCCGCCTAAGCCACGGAGGCTGCATCATACAGTCCTACAGTAGCCTACATCGATAGTTTGAACCGGATATATTCCCCGCTTTAGAAATTGTGAATAATGCCATTTGATAGCAGGAGCGTAGTAGGTCTATGGTAGTTCCAAAGCACACACATTGACCCTGAATCCAGCTAAAGACAGTACGACACGATTACATGTCGTAAGCTGGATCTATGGCAGTTCGAGCGTTCACAGATTGGCCCTGAGCGCAGATAAGATAGCACGACCGGATTACTTGCCGTAAACTGGATTGTGGGTCTTCCACCGTCCACAGATTGATCCTGAGCCCATATAAAGGCATTACGACAGAACAACGTGGGTTCACTTGCCGTAAACTAGATCTATGGCAGTTCCAGCGTTCACACATTGATGCTGAGTGCAGATTAAGCAGTATGACAGGATCACTTGCCGTAAACTAATCTATGGCAGTTCCAGCGTTCACACATTGATTCTGATTGCAGATAAGGGAGTACGATAAAAAAAAAAGTGAGATCACACGCCGTAAGCTAGATCTATGGCAGTTCCAGCGTTCACACATTGATTCTGAGTGCAGATAAGGCAGTATGATAAAAAAAATGTGAGATCACACGCCGTAAGCTAGATCTATGGCAGTTCCAGCGTTCACACATTGATTCTGAGTGCAGATAAGGCAGTACGACAAGATCACACGCCGTAAGCTAGATCTATGGCAGTCGTTGCTCGAGGAATGAACTGTGGGTAGCAGTTAATGTGGCAATAGAATTTAATACAGAGAAAGGTATTGAGGTGACAGAGACAATGCATCATTAGAGAAAGTGGGGTCTGTAGGAAGGTCCCCGCCGCCCTTATACTGATTTATAGCTCACACAGCACCTGCTGGTTGAACAACATTCGTAGTACAGTAGAGCACCAAGTCGTAGGAAGAGCATTATCCACCTTGTGCTACGATTCTCTTACTTACGAATAGTAATACTTTCGTCTGGAGTATCGCGCAGTGATTCATAGGCAGAGTCATCTTACCAACAGGGTTGGGTTGGTTACTTATTAACAGAAAGTAAGTTACACTTAGGCGTACTGTTACTTACCAAAAATAGTGACGAATTTGCAGTAACAATTATTAGCCTACTTTTCACATTTTGCAAAAATGAGGAAAAAGTAGACTTATGAGACCGGGCAAATGTGTGTCTGCCTGTCTGTCCTTCTGTCTGTCTGTCTGGCTGTGTGTGTGTGTCCCCCTATCAACTCCTAAACGGCTGCAGCAATCGAAACAAAATTTGGTAGGAGTAAAGATCTATACCTGAATATCTCACGGTCATATTTGAAAATGATGTCAGTGCTACCAACTGCTGAAAAATCGCATTTGAAATTTGAGCTCCATGTTGGATATCTTGGAAGGTATGAATGGGAGCTATTTCATAATTGGCACACGTATAGATAGTAATATTGCAGTTTAATTTCCAGGAGGCCATACATGGTAGTGTTGCCAAAATGATTATAAGCCTGCTGATAGGTCCAAATTTTAAATGCGTATAACTTCTACACTATCAATTGGATTTCAGCCAAATTTTGTGTGTGCTATGTGCACATAAACAGATATGACTGAGCGTATTCTTAAGAGCTACCAGGGCTGCAAACTGTTAATAAATGCTCTCAATATTTTTATCCAAATACCCATATATTAGAAAGTATGCAAGCCGACGGCTTTAAACTATGCACACGTATAGTACCTGACATTCTATATTAATTTGGAGTAACTTATATACGTCAGAGCTACCAACATGATTCTAAGCCTGCTGAGAGGTCCAACTTTAAATACTTGTAACTTCTATACTATCATTTGGATTTCAACCAAATTTCGTGTGTGCTATGTGTACCATAACAGATATGACTATGCCGATTCTTAAGAGTAACCAGGGCTGCCAACTGTTAATAAATACTGTCGCTATGTTTGTTACCCTAATATCAATATATATCAGAAAGTATTCAAGCCAATACCTCTAAACTTTGCACACGTATGGTACCTGTCATTCTAGATTAATTTGAAGTAACTAATATAGGCCTACGCCAGTGCTGCCAACATGATTCTAAGCCTGCTGATAGGTCCAATTTTAAAATGCATGTAACTTCTATACTAACTAATGGATTTTATTAGAAATTGACACAGCATTAGATCATATTAATTCAGATTATTTCTGACCAATACATGTATGTCATTGTTGCCAATATGATTAAACGCGCGCTGTTAGATCCAATGTTTAACTGCATGTTACGTCCATGCTATCCATTGGACTTCAACCAAATTTTATATTCTGTACTTTAAGAGATGGAACTAAGAATATATTCAGTCATCAGGGCTGCCAACTGTAATTCTCCATTCGGCTACATTATGCCAGGTATACGAACTAATTAGAAATTTCGATATTACCAACTTAATTTCGTCATTATTCTAGATAGATCCATATAGATTAATCATTGGCATGAATATTAAATTTTAAGGAAAGTAGGCTCTTTAGTTCGTCACGGAACTTCTTGTTTTTTTTCTTACGATTTCAATTTAAACTTTGTCTTTAATTGCAATAATTTTGGTATGACGTTCAGAGGTGTGTACATTATTAGACTCGATGCTAGTTTTCCAACATTATTACTTTTTCATTTTATGAATTAACGCAGTAAAATTGTTTGCGTGGCATATTTTCAAATGATTAACCAATAGTCTTAATTACATCTCTTAGGAAACTGACAGTTTTTTTTTAGAACTTCCACTGATCGAGGAGCCTTGGTAATGCAGAATGTCACACGTTTTTATTTGTTTTTGATCACGATATTCTAGTTTTTGTGCGATTTCGAGCAGAAGGATTGAAAGTCTTTTATTACGTTTTTTTAAATTTAGCGTATGGCTTTTTTTTAGTGCCGGGAGTATCCGAGGACATGTTCGGCTCGCCAGAGTTAGTAGCTGCTTCTATGCGGACACCCAAGGGGTGAGCTACAAGTACCGTCGCGTGTAGAGTGTTGGCTGGGGAGGAAAGTGTGCGTGTAAGGACGAGGAATTGGAAGGTAGCGGCTGTGGCCTATAGTTAGGGACCAACCCCGGGTTTTGCCTGGAAGGAAGATGGGAAACCACAGAAAACCATCTTCAAGGTTGCCGGTGGGAGGACTCGAACCTCCTTGCCTCCCGGATGTGAGCGACTGCCTGCAGCCACGCCGTAACAACCACGGCTAACTCACCCGGTTTTATTACTGATGATCCACTCTAGAACTATTCAAAGATTCGAGGACCATGGATTGGAATCACCTGGTTTATAAGATACATTCCAAAGTGAACGAAAAAAGAGCAAACGGGCCCAGTTCAGGAGTCCCTCAGAATCTTCAATTTCAAAAATAACACTAAGTAGGGTAATAAAAGTAAAATAAAATGATTTTGAATTTTAAAAAATGTGACATTTAAATTCATTATTTTAGTCTAATAGTCGCCTCCGTAGCGTAGCGGTCAGCATGGTTAGCTGCCGCCCTGGAGGTCCTGGGTTCGATTCCCGGCTCTGCCACGAAATTTGAAAAGTGGTACGAGGACTGGAACGGGGTCTACTCAGCCTCGGGTGGCCCAAATGAGTAGAGGGGGTTCGATTCCCCCTCAGCCATCCTCGAAGTGGTTTTCCGTGGTTTCCCACTTCGTCTTCGGGCTAATGCCGGGATGGTCCCTACCATAAGGCCACGGCCGCCTCCTTCCCTCTTCCTTGCCTATCCATCCCAATCTTCCCCTCCCTTCCCTCATGAGGCCCCTGTTCGCTTTGCAGGTGAGGCCGCCTGGGCGAGGTGCTAATCCCACCTCACCAGTTGTATCCCTTCCGATTAGATGTTCCCAGCTCTAGGACACTGCCTGGATAGGCGGTAGGGGTGAGTTCCCTCGCTGAGTCCCTGGGAGTCACCACCCTGGAGGGTAAACACGATTTTTAAAAAAATTAGTCTAATAATTTGCACACCTCTGTGCTTTGTACGTTTTGTGACTTAATACAGTAGAAATATGTTGCAAGTCGCAGAAATTATCTCAAATGCTTATCAATAGTCTTAATAATATTTTCTTTAAGAATCTGACCGAAAACTAATTGCTTACTGTTTCTACTAAAAGAGGAGTCATGTTAATGCAGAATGCCACACGTTTTGTTATGATTGCTGGTTGGTTGGTTCCTTAGTTTAGGGGCTGCGACAACGCGGTCATGTAGCCCCGTGTACTTTGGGTGTGTGTAGAATCTGTCTGATAACCGGTGTTAATTGTGATGACTGTATTAGTGTGTGTATCTGTTTTTTAATTCAAGTAGGGACTGCAACTTTGAATTTTCAAATAGTTCCTACTTTTGCCGCCAAACGCCACCGTCAACGACTACTAGGCCTAGTTCAGAACTAGCTACTAGACGCCACCGCAGTCGGCTCTTGGCAACGAACGTAGCAACCTAAGAGCGTTGTTTATATTCTTAACCTATCCAATTTAGTTTCACACAGGTGTAATTAGTGGAAAGATCTTTAACATGCCATAAATCTATGACATGGGACCGCCGGCTTTACTTCCCCTCCGAAGGAAGGCATACTGAGGGATTTTTAACGCTCTTAAAAAATCCGACGGCTTCGGCCGGGTTTGAACCCGCTATCTTGGGCATAGAAGCTCAGCATGCTACCAACTACGCCACCGAAGCCGCTTTATGATTGCTTTATTACTCATTGTCAGTGGTGAAGTGTCCTCGATTCCCGTCATTCAGTACTCACAGAATTCCTGATACTGTAGGCTACATACAGTACACTCTACAGCAATTATAGAAGGCAGTGACATGATCAGGTCAATTAACCCATAATTATAGCTTATGAACTTTGAACTGTAATATTCCGTGGGTGAGTGACGGTAGTGCTCACTGATTTGTGACAAATAAGTTAATAGGCCTTCTTAATTGCTACACACGGAGGAAATCCCCAACATGTCGTAGCAGGAAGTGCTGATACGAACCAGCGGCGTGACTAGGATTTGCTTCTGGAGGGGGCTGAGCGGAGTCAAATCTCAACTAATTGCGTTTTGTGTTTGTTCTTGTCTATTCTCCTTACTGTATTATTATTATTATTAATATTATTGTTTTTATTTTGTTTTTGCTTTGTGTTTTTTGTTGTGTTTAGTTTCTGCTTTTGCTTTTGTTAGTGAATTTTGCTTTCCTTCTTGGTGTTTTTTTTATCTGCTATTGTGTTGGAATTTTGCTTAGTGTTTTTTATTTGTGTTTAATTTTGATTTTGTGTTTCATTTTGATTTTGTGTTTGTTTTCTGCTATTTCTTTTCTTATTGAATGTTGCTTTTTTGTGTTTTTCTGCTTTTGTTTTTGAATTTTGCTTTGTGTTTTTTTTCTTTTTGATTTGTGTTTAATTTTGGGTTGATATTTGTTTTCTGCTATTTCTTTTCTTATTCAATTTTCCTTTGTGTTTTTTGGTTTTGGTTTTGTGTTTGTTTTCTGCTTTTGCTTTTGTTATTGAATTTTGCTTTTTGATTTGTTTTTTGTTTTGTGTGTTCTGCTTTTGTTTTTGAATTTTGCTTTGTATTATTTTATTTTTTATTTTGGATTGAATTTTGCTTCTTTATTTGTGTTTTATTTTGGTTGGTGTTTGATTTCTGTTTTTTTAATTTTGTTTCTTGCTTTGTGTTTATTTTTTCTGCAAAAGCTTTTGTTTTGGCTCTTTGCTTTGTGCGGGTGGCAAAATAATACAATCAATGAAAGCAAACCTACACGATAGCATTTGATAAGTTTTATTTGCTCCTCTCAATGTGCAAAAGCTCGAAAATGAACAGTTTTGGTAACACTAAATATCAGGGGCAGATGACCTCGTGGTTCTGCCCCTTAAAACAACAACGACAACAAAAGCACAACAACACTAAATATTTTACACCAAAGATAAATGTTCTCAATTAGTAACCTAAGTATAAACATCTCACGGGTGCCGCGTCCTTGGTATTCCTTGGAGACGTACTGCATGAGTTCTTAGACGATGTGCCACTGCATGTGTGTCTAAATATATGGTTTCAGTACGATGGTGCTCCAGATTTTTCACTTGCGGTACGAGATCATCTGGACCACAGATTTGTGCAACAGTGGATAGGTCGTGGTAGCCCGATTGTTTGGCCTGCACGTTCAGCCGATTTAACACCGCTAGACACCTGTGGGGTCCCCTATGTAATCCGAGGAAGACCTACTGGCTGTGGTTATGACTGCGGTGGATGTTGGAGGATCAGGGATTGGTGATCGTGTGTATGGTATGGAGGTACCGTGTCTGTGTTGACGTCGGTGGTCATTACATCCAGCCCCACCTGTAATTGTACCCAGCGAACAAGCAGCAGGACTCGGACACATCGCCGAAAATGCGGGAGATGTGAATGTGTGCTGTGGTGGTATTTTTGCGGGTAGCGGGAGGACGGTACGTTTCCGGACACAAGTTCCTGTGCTAAACTTAAATTTTGGCCCCCACTACAAGCCCTCAAAGTCTGTAATTGGAATTTAGAAACATATGTATATGTGTGTCCCTAATAAAATCTAAACTGTCGAAGCGTTTTTCGATGCACAAAACATGATCCTTTGCCCCTTGACTTGAAAGAAAACCATTACAATGAACTTTATTATCAAAACACTTTTCGGAAACCTGCATTTTCATAATGGTTGCGATTTTTTTTCTTTTTGGCCGGCAGTGTATAAACGTAGGATTTTGAAATTCCATTATTATTATTATTTAATGGAAGCCCACAATGTGCATATTTTTATTTTTATTTGTTTTCAATTCTGAGCATGATAACTCTCACAGTGTTTGTCGCACAATTTGCACATGTAGTCTTCTTCCGGTTGATGGAATCTGTGGTTGTGGCATAATTTGTGGTGAAAACCGTGTGTTGCATATCTTGTCATTAAGTCATTATATGTCGGAGTTCGTAATTTAGTTGCTTCCATTTAGAATAATGAAGACCCAAAACATTTGAAGCCTATAACACCCCTTTGATCAATTTGAAAAATGTCGGTTCCTATTTTTTCCTTTTACATGCGAATGAAGAAACCCAGCACCGAGGAAGCAAACAGCCAATGGGTAGCTCTGCACTTAAGAGCACATATCGGTGGGCTATTATTGATCTATTTATGTACTACTTTAAGCTACCAAGACACATTTGGAATCCATGAATGGCATTCACCCGGGCGAAGCCGTTAACGATTGCCAGTTGTAAATATGACGACAAAATAAAACCTCCATAGTCGCAGGCATAAATATAAACAAAGCAAAATTAATGACTTCAAATTCTTATCGAGCTGTTTACTGGCAGTAGTATAATAGCGATGTCAAATGTCGAGCATTGCTCTGCCAGGACACTGACCTACATCTCGTCAGAGGCCTTGAGGTTTGCACCACTCCGTTTCCTTCAACAGGTGGCTGTGATAAGAACAATGCGCGCTCGTTTCACGCCCCATTCGCTATGTCAGCTGCTCCTGCCTGACCCTGATTGTTTCTTAGCAATGAGCTCTGTAATAATAGGGCAATGACCTCCGCAATACAGTCTGTCACACCTAGTATCCAGACTCAGTTATGATGCAGTGTTGCCAGATTTTTCCATACCCGTATGAATATTAACTTTATGTCTGGCTGTGTGGTGCACTTCCGATGACATTATATGCCTCTTACCGTAAATTTTAGTGGCATGTTCTGTTGCACAAGCGTATCTTACGTGACATCTGTTTAAGAGGGTGTTAAACACTTAACATTATTACTATTATTAATAAGGTATTTATTGCAGCCAATAGCCATGGGGCAATATAAAAATAATAAAAACCCAAAATATCCAAGATTACATTCAATTCTCACTGACAACAGAAGTTAGTAAGTGATTCAACTTTTTGTCTGCATGTCATGGCAAGATACCTTTCACAGACACTTCCATACAATTTGCAAATGCATTCTATACTAGGCTCATGATACCCTTCCATTTTTCATAGCTTGAAATGAAATCCATCTATTGCGAAATGAGTGATTGTATGTCTCAGGTCGTAACATGAACCCTTCCACTCATCGGACGTCATTGTATGTCTACCCCTTATTATTCCCGTTTTCCTACGGGGTCGGGGATGAGATGCGATGGAAGTCTTTGTGGCGATGGTTTTTACGGCCGGATGCCCTTCCTGACGCCACCCTCATGAGAGGAGTTAATGAGAGATTAAATGAATGATGGTGAATGAAACTGGGCAAGGATCTGGAAGGAAGTGGCCGTGGCCTGTCAGAAGGTACCGTCCCAGCATTTGCCTGGTGTTGAAAATGGGAAACCACGGAAAACCATTTCAAGGACGGCCGACGGTGGGACTCGAACCCACGCGTCTACCGAGTCAGCAGAGAGCTTGGCCCCATGACCTAATGCTGCGCGTTAGCCAGCGTAGCCACGACTGTCGGTTACTCATCGGACGTCATCGGACGTCATTGCGTCTGTTAAATAAAGGTCACTCCATATTTGCATCCTCTTCGTTTTGAGCTATATTATTAATAGGCATGTTATTATTATTATTGTTATGTTTCGTCCAACTAACGACTACGTGATTTCAACTGTTTCCTTCTAAATTATTTTCTACAGAAACCTTCATCGGGATATCATTTACAGAATGGTGAAAACCGTATCAAAATTCATCCAGTGGTTCTTGAGATTACCCGTGACATCCAGGAATCGGGGACTTTGTTTTATACTAAGTAGAGATGACCCATGCAATGCACCAGTTCTTTCACGGTTTATACTTTCCTCACAGTACGACACCTTTCCAAAATCGCCACCCACTGTAGTTGTAGTTACAGCCTGTTTGGCAAGTCAAGCATGTGCTCCAAGTATTAATTAATATAATACTGTAACTGCATGTATAGGTTATGATTGAGGCGGCTTCGGTGGCGTAGTTGGTAGCATGCTGAGCTTCTATGCCCAAGATCGAGGGTTCAAATCCGGCCGAAGTCGTCGAACTTTTAAGAGCGTTAAAAATCCCTCAGTATGCCTTCCTTCGGAGGGGAAGTTAAGCCGGCGGTCCCATGTCATAGATTTATGGCATGTTAAAGAACCTTCCACTAATCACACCTATGTGAAGCTAAATTGTATAGGTTAAGAATGTAAATAACGTTCTTAGGATCCTACGTTCGTTGCCAAGAGCCGACTGTGGTGGCGTCTGGTAGCTAAGTTCTGAACTAGTAGTCGTGGACGGTGGCGTTTGGCGGTAAAAGTAGGAACTATTTGAAAATTCAAAAGTCTGCAGTCCTCACTTGAATTAAAAAACAGATAACACACACTAATCTAGTCATCACAACTAACATCGGTTATCAGACAGACTCTACACACACCCAAAGTACACGGGGCTACATGACCGCGTTGTCGCAGCCCCTAAACTTAAGAACCAACCAACCAAGTTACGATTGGCAATAAAAGCGTCTCCATGGTTTATAACCGCTTCTACACTATTTGTACAATCTGCCTTGCTGCGTAGTGGCTAGCATTCTTGGCTATCACTGCGGAGGCCCAGGTTCGATTCCCGGCTCTGCAAAGAAATTTAATTCTAGTCTGAGGGCTGAAACGGGCTACACTCACCCTCGTTAGGCAAAACTGAGAAGAGGAGGATTTGATTCCCACCTCAGCCATCCTGGAAGTGGTTTTCCGTGGTTTCCTACTTCTACTCCAGGCGAATGCCGGAATTGTTCCTCAATTAAAGCCACGGCCGCCTCCTTCCCAATTCTCATCTGAATTGCAAATTCACTCACTAATACAGCCATCACAGTAACACAGGAGATCAGGCAAATTCCACGCACACCCAAGTTCACGGGGCTACATGACCACGATGTCGCAAAGCCCCTAAATGAATCAACAACAAACAACTATTTATTCAAATTAAACGACGGCCTCTATTTCCACATTTTATCATAGGGGTAGGTTTTCTAGTTGGGTCGTGCAACTTACTAACCTCTGTTGGAACGTCGACAAATGTACCCGATTCATCACTTCCCTGTGTTACTTAATGCGATTCACTACGTGAGGTATATAAAATTGTTGTTTGCTCATTATATTTACTATCATCAAAGCAGCTCATACACTCACAATTCCCTTCGATTTCAACAACATTCTCCATTGAACAAAACCAAAGAGAAAGAAAAATCTGATTCCAAAGAACTAACAAATTCAAGTTATAATTTACTCTCTGTCTCAATCTGGGTTACATAACCTACAGTATAAAGTTTTCAATTAAGCAAGGAATAAATACAATAAATGTTCCCAACAATGTTTGTAATTATCATATATACAGGTGTAACACAAAATAATGTACAGCACAAAATGCAGGACACATTCCTCACACGTAGAAATAGTCTAATGTCGTATGAACATGGGTCCGGAAACGCTTTGTTTCCATGTTACATCTCATTGTCTCCCACTCATTAATCATGGGAATCGCCGCCTAATGTATCCCTGGAGTATTGCATAATGGTAACAGGGTCAAGCAAAACAAAATACTGGCGGTGCATCTACGGTAATGACAACGTAACCAGACGGAACCAAGAGTGCATATTCCCCATGATTCTAACGTTCTGTTCTTGTGTGTTTCCCATGATTAATGAGTTGGAGAAAATGAGTTGTAACATGGAAACAAAGCGTTCATTTATGTTCTTAAAACATAATTTATTCGTCTAACGTGTGAGGAATGTGTTCTGCAGTTTGTGCCGCACATTATTTTGTGTTACACCCTGTATATATTTCCTTCATTCTTTTCCTTTGTTTTTCTTATTTCTTTTTTGTGAGTTTGTTTAATATTTTTCATTCCTTATCTTGAATGGACTCCTGATTTTCGTTCCTATCCCCACGCAAACTCATTTTCTTGCAGGTTCCCCTCAGCAAAGAGCCTTAGCCTATTTCATCTTGTGAAAAATCATCCCAAGACTTTAAAAAAATCTATTTATAAAATAATGTTTACCATCACCAGATATTTTAGAGATACGCATTTAAAAAAATATATTTTATAGGCCTAGTAGTCTACAGTATCGTCAATTTAAAGCACACATTCCCCCCAGGGGCTCACATCTAGTGGACGTGGGTTGGTGACCACGGGACCCCAGCCGAGTTCGGTATTACTTGTGCTGGGGTCCTCTCTGTCATCTTTCCTATCAACCTCCCTTGGTCAATTCTTGTTCTTTTCTGACCCCGACGGGATTAGGGTATCCGAGGTCTAGGGAGTCTTTCACTTTCCCGCCTTAAGGGGTCCTTGTCTCATCTTTTCTGATCCCTCATTCTTCGAGGGGTTAGACCTCTTCTGTTCTCTTCATATCTCCTGCATTCTGCTCTAGGCCCTTAAGGAGGCAGGGTGTGCGTAGCCCCACCACTTCTGGTGCTCCCTTGATAGTGCTACATCCGCAAGGGGTCACGGATGGTGGGTTCCATCTTTTTCCATTGCCTCTAGGGCGGACCCTCTCCTCTTTCTCCGTTCCTATCTGCCTTTAATAGCTCCCCTTCCTTCCAAGTCCCTCAATCCTCATTCTTCGAGGGATGAGGGCGTTTCTTTTCCTCTTGTCCCTTATTTGCCTTATATTCCTTTTGTTTTCCATTTATTCTTCGTGTAAGTTTTAGTTGTAAGTGTGGTTTTAGTGATACAGTAGTTTACATTACATTCTCATCTTTCACTATCACCCAAACCATTAGGGACCGATAACCAAGATGTTAGGCCCCTAAAATAGCAATTATCATCATCATCATCATCATCATCTTAAGGCACACATTGTTACAGATCTTTTCCTGTCGACCTCCCTTGGTCAACTCTTGTTCTCTTTCGACCCCGACGGTATTAGGGTATCCGAGGCCTAGGGAGTCTTTCACTTTCCCGCCTTAATTGGCCCTTGTCTCATCTTTCCTGATCCCTCCTTCTTCAAGGGGTCAGACCTCTTGTTTTCTTTTCATTATATTTCCTTTGCCCTTTAAGATTCCCGCACTGTTTTTGTTAATTGGACCCCCGTGTATCTAAATTCCATTTAGCGTTTTTTTTTTTTTTTTTTTTTTGCATCTACACTCCATTTTGCAGGTGTTTTCAATCTCCGTTGCATTTTGTAAGTCTTTTCGATCTAAATTGCATCTTGTGAGTGTTTTCAACCTCAATTGCATTTTGTAAGGATTGACAATCTAAATTGCTTTTTAGTAAGTCTTTCAATATAGGGGCTGGGACTTTTGTGAGTATTTTGAAATTCTATTGCATTTTGTATTTTCAACCTAAACCTCTTTTTGCAAGTATTTTCAATCTAAATTGCATTTTGTAGGGTGCGCATTTTGCAAGTATTTTGATTCTCAATTGCATTTTGGGGTATTTTGAATCTAAATTACATTTTGCAAGTATTTTCAATCTAAATTGCATTTTGTCCATCCAATTGAATAGTTTGAATCCACCATACATTTTGTAAGCATTTTCAATTTCAATTGCATTTTGTAAGTATTTTTAATATCAATTGCACTTTGTGATTATTTGGAATCTGGAATGTGCATTTTTCAATCCAAATTGCATTGTGTATTTTCAATTTCACTTAAATTTTGTAAGTATTTTGAACTTCAATTGCATTTTGTACGTATTTTTAATCTCATTTGCATTTTGTAAGTATTTTGAATTTCACTTGCATTTTGTAAGTATTTCGACTGTACATTGCATTTTGTACGTATTTTGAACTTAACCTGCATTTTGTGTGTATATTTCAATCTATTCCTTTTGTGAGTATTTTCGTCCTAAATTCCCTTTTGTAAGTAGGCCTATTATCGCTCTCCATTTTGTGAGTAGTTTCAATCTGAGTCCCTTTTTGTAAGTATTTTCCTTCTCTCTTAATTTTCGTTCTGGTTTCCACTTCATTGACATTTTCGCTATCACCCAGACTATCAGGGGCCGATAACCTAGATGTTAGGCCCCTTAAAACAACTATCATCATAATGTTACAGATCTTTTTTTTAATTCTTTTTATGAAAAATTGTTATCAAGGAAAAGGTAAATCCAAGGTAATTATTGATCAACTTTGCTCGAAATTCAATTAGTTTTGATTTATTTAGATGACAATTACTGAGGAGGGCCACAATGGCCGAAACTGTTATAATAGTCTATATATTTTATTTTTTGATGTCTAACATCTTTCCACTCGGTTGCTGGATATTTTTGTGGGAGTGATTTTGAAAAATATGACGGAAGTGGATCGGACGGAAGTGTGTAAGACGCACTGCCAGCTGGATCGTATCCCTCCTGGACATTCATCAACACACAAAAATCTTTTTTATTTACACACTAATAATAGTCTGCATAACAATTCCAAGACTGTCTTTTTTCTTCACTGCCTACTTGATTTTTCTACTCTCGCACTGCCTTCTTGATTGTTCTCGCACTGCCTTCTTGATACTCTGCTGCTAACCATATCAATGTGACTCATGTTAACAGAATCCATATGAAATTACGTGTTGGTCTGTGAATCAAGAGGTCCGGGAACTGGGCAAGCCTTTCATGATCTACTGCTGTGTACATTGCATTTACTCGCAAATTGGCCTATTTATAGGGAATTTAAGGTTATGAGCGGTGTCGCGTCTATTAATCTAGTTGATCCATATCGTATTCTTTATTTAGGCTAGTGCTGGTGGAAGCTACAAATCATCTAATAGAATGAGTTCCGTATTATAAACTACAATATCTGTAAAACACTCCCTTTTACAATAGATTAATATTTGCGCCAATAATTTTATAAAATACCGGTGTATCAACAATTTCACGTGAGGTTTCCTCTATGTCAGATGTCACTCATCATATGCGACTACTGTAAGGCTCGTAAAGTTTTTTATTATTTATTGACTAAGATGTATTATATTTAATAAATACGGTATTTTACTTCTGATCAATCTGGTTTACCAAAGTCTCACGAGGCGCCATTTTCTGTTCACAGTTCGTAAGGTGCTAGAGTGGTGTTAATTTCTAACAACCTCTATAAATTCCGATTCTGTTTGCGCATTGAAGTTCGCAGATTGGGTTTACGGGCTCGTTTACTTAACACGCATGGCTGTGGACGTGGCTTCAGAGAAACACACTTGGTGAATATGGCTCGCAGCAAGGAGAAATATCGTGACCTTGTGAAGGTTGAAGTGAGGAACATTACAAACTGAACGCCACACTCTCGTTGCCTATCTGCAGCATGAGTCCGCACAGCCAATCAGATGTAATGCTTTAGTAGTCATAATTTAAGGCAAACAGCTACAAGTTGGTGTTGTGGTTGTTGCTATTGATTCACACTTGGGCGTGTAGGTTATATGAGATGAATCTGCCTGATAACCCGTGTCATTGTAATGGCTATAGTAGTGTGTGTATTTGTGATTGGAGCGAGGATTTGGAAGTAGGTGGCCGTCGCCTTAAGTCAGGAACCATACCAGCATTTGCCTGGAGATTAAGTGGGAACCCATGGAAAACCACTTCTAGGAAGGAAACGAAGCCAGTAGTTTTACGTGGTAGTTAATCTCACAATCATAAGCCACGGGACCTCCATTTGCACGTAGAATCCAAACCACAGGACGTGATATTCCACTCGCATTGACCGTGAATTGAATCCGGTCTGCCTTGGGGAGAGGCAAGCAGCTTGACCACTGCACAAAACCACTTTTAGGATAGATGAGGTGGGAATCGAACCCAACTCTACTCATGTTTTCTTCACGAGGCTGAGTGAACTAAATTCCAACCCCCAGACCAGTGTTAAATTCTTTGGCACAACCGGGAATTGAACTCAGGACCTCTGGACCCCGTGACCAGACAGCATCTAGAAGGTGAATTACGATATTCTGTTATTGATATTGATGATTCTTTTTTACCCTAGTGGCTAGGAACATTTCGGTTATCAGCACCATACACTATACTGTAGGCTACTTCTCGTAGATGATAATAATAATAATGTTATTTGTTTTACGTCTCTTTTAACAACTGCGGCTTTTAGAGACGCCGGGGTGCCGGAATTTTGCCCCGAAGGGGATCTTTAACGTGCCAGTAAATCTACGGACACGGCTCCCTCGCATTTGCGCACCCTCAAATGCCAGCTAACTGCGCCAGGATACGAACCTTCTCGTAGATGAGTTAGCCGTGTTGAAACACTGGATCTTCTGAAATTCCCGCAAAAAAAAAAAAACAACAACAACAGAATTAGTCTATATTGGAACTCAGAACATGGCAGCTGACCACCTTGCAGTGTAGTGGATAGCGTTCTTGGGCTGTCACCCCGGTCGGTCGACTGGAAACAGGCTGTAGATTTTCATTATCATCATCATTGTTGCTTTAATGGTGCTCAGGTAGTTGGTATGGCATGGGGGTGGTGTCACAGTCTCAGAAAGGTTGAGAACACCTGTCCTAGAGAATACCCAACTGCGGTGGTGAGTACCCGCTGTCAAAGCCCTTTCCTCTCAAGAACCGCTCAACCTATTGAGATTAGTCAGTTTGACTATAAAATAGTGTTGGAACTTGAATGTGTCTCGTGTGGCTGCACCGTGTTGACTCGTTGAGGGTGGTGGGTGTGAGCAGACGTGACGCTGAAACTCGACCCGGCTGGAGATGTCGCAAGCGATAGCGCTATCGATACGGCCAATATAGATCGTTTATGATAGGGCCTGGCTGGCTCAGGTTACAGAGTGCGCGCCATAACGTCTGGATATCGTGGGAGCCTTGCTTTACACAGCATATTATAGGCTACGCTTTAAAATACTCATCACCGTCAAATTAGCATAAATAAATGTATGTCTACCCCCTATATTCTCGTTTTCAACGTGATCGGAGATGAGATACGATAAAAGGCTATGTTGCAGATGGTTTTTACTGTCGGACGCCCTTCCTGACGCCAACCTCATGAGAGATGTAATGAATAAAGATTATTGAAACTGGGCAAGGATGTGGAAGGAAGCGGCCGTGGCCTGTCAGAAATTACCGTCCCAGCATTTGCCTGGAGTTAAAATGGGAAACCATGGAAAACCATTTCAAGGACGAACGACGATGGGGTTCGAACCCACGTCTACCGAGTTTGTTTTCGAAGAGAGCTTGGCCCCTTGGCCAGCACTGCGCGTTAGTGAGCGTAGCAACCGCTATCGGTCTAATAATAAATAAATAAATAAATAAATAAATAAAAGTGCTGTTATGTATATTAAGGCTTTCACGGCCCGGATTACTATATAGGCCTACATAATTCATGTTTTTGGGCTATGAACCACTTTTCAGAATTTATTGTAATTATTATTATTATCGTCATGATTATTATTATTATTATTGTCATGTGTTGTGACATCTCTATATTACGCCTCGAGAGTTTAAAAGTGCGCAGTTTGTCTGTATGTATCTCTCTGTCTAACGTTGTGCAACCCCTGGCTACATACTGCCTTGTTCTCTCGTATTGGCTAGTGTTGTTGCTACCTTGCATTTTGTTGTGCAATTCGTTCTGCCATTGGCTCTGACAATATTTGACGCGAGTTTGGGGCCACTCCCAAACTACGCATTTGATTTTTCTGGGAGGCTTCTCTCCCCTCTGGGGGGACAGAAGCTTGGTCAGTCTTAGACGCGCCGAGATGTAAGGCGAACGTGTGTATTCGGGCAGAGGCCCACCCTCATGGCGCAGCGGAATGTGAGTACGGCTCAATGTATTTCTATCTAACGCAATGTAATTGTTTTTGTTAAACGTTCCTTCTTTTGCTTAATTCTCTTTCCTTTTCAAGATGTTATTGTTAGTATTTTAATCCTTGAACCAGATCTCCGGGACCTTGCGTAATGTCATACGGCGGAGTTCTTTTTGTTGCTTTTGTTATGAGCCCTTCTCACAGTTTTATTATTTTGGTTAATACCTGTAAGATTCGAAAGTATTGCGTTTCTGCGTCTTGGCTTATATATATTTCCTGTCGGGCCTTAGTGCTCGTCTTTTGCGTCGGTGTCTCTTTGTACCACAAATGTTTCATTTGATTGGTAGCAATTGGACCTTTGTTTGTGGACAGTATGTGTGAGGTAACGGGACTGATGTCCAACGTCCCACTAATACGTGTCCCTTTTGTTTATAGAATATATGTGACGGTGGTTAACTGGGATTTTCTCCAGCTCCGATGTCATATTATTCTTTTTTTTATATGTCGCGTTGGTGCGGCATTATGTTGGAATATAAGCCTATTTTATTATAGCGTGCTTTCGATTTTTACCGGTCTCTTTCGTCCCAAGTCAATTGTAATGTAATGTATCTCCGTATATCTCATTTTCCTTTTGTTTTGTTTTTCTCTTTCGATTTTCGCCGTATTACATAACTTAATTATAATTCCCCTTGTCTTCTCCTTCCTCCTATCTCCGTGAGATCTCTCTCCCCTTTGTTTTACTCCCCTCACTCCTCCCCCTTCCCTCCGGTATGTTTACATAACATCATGAAAAGCTTCGCGTCTTAGCAGTTCGAAGTTTGACTTTTTGCAAGTTTGTCGTTTCTCTCTAACTTTTGTAAGTTTCGTTTTATTTTCTTTCAAGTTTGTATCTTTTCGTTAGATTCATGTTGTTGAGCGGTACTCAGGTTCTGTCGTGCTTTTCAGTTTTTTTTAAGTTTTTGAATTCTTTATTCTTGGTATTGGGTTTCTTTTGTATTATTGAGCTTGTATTAGCTTGCCTTTTTTCTTTGTTTTAAATAATTTGTTTATTTCGTGTACACGCTCTTTCTTTTATCCTTAATACATTTTTATATTTTAAGTAATATAGCTCCCTTGTCTTTTCATTTCTTACATTTAAGTTCCCCTTCCTTATCCTTATCCTTATCTCGATTTCGTCAATCTTGTCTTTGTGACGTAACAAAGGCACGATTAACACGGCTCTGGGATTTATTTAATTAATTTTATGGGAATCTCGTTTCTGCACTTTTGATTATTGCATTAAGCAATTATTCGTTTGCATTTGGTTTTTTGGAAATCATCTTTTGCTCGCTCCGAAAACCTTGGGCCCAGCACCGGGTCGAGCAAGACGTCTTTTCCCCCATCCATTTGCGACCTTGTTGATTTTATTCTTCCACTGCTACTCTGACGCGCATTATTATTATTATTATTTCCAAGACCTGTAGTGGCGCAGCTAATACTCCGACGTGAGGGGAACTGCTTATCTCTCTTATATTCACAACACCACTGACCGCGTTGCAAAAATTCTCCGCAAGCACAAGATAAAAACAGTTTTCGGCACTATGACGAAAATTGGTCAACGTTTAGCATTAAACAAAGATACATTGTCCCCAATACTACAACCTGGAGTGTATGAAGTCCCTTGTACTTGCGGAAAAGTCTACATTGGACAAACAAAATGGTCCATTGCAACTCGCATCAAAGGAACATCCGTCTAAACCAACGTGAGAAATCAGCTATAGCTGAACATGACCCATTTTCAGGGCACGATGTATGTTTCAATGATGCTCATGCGCTTGCCCTTGTTAAGCACAACTGGTCTAGAATTATAAGGGAGGCAGTTGAAATTCGTAAAAATCCCAATAATTTAACAGAGACACTGGATATCAGCTAAGTGACACTTGGCTACCAGTTATTAAGGATCTAGGAAGAAAGTTCCTCTCAGTCTCTTTGTTCTTCACGTATTTCAAATTGTACGTTTTTCCTCTATGGCTACAGAGCCTGGATTTGATCTCCTTTGTTCGTCACTGGAGGAGTTTCCATCTGTTTTTTTTGTCGATGCCTGTATGACGTTAGGTATCGTTCAGATACACTTCCCTTTTGTTTATGTTTCCTTATATCCATCTAACCCTCCCCCCTCCCCACCCCTCCCTTTCTTTTGGACATCCTCATTCTTCGAGGAGTCTCTATATTTTCACCCCGCCCCCTTTACCTTCTCCTTACTTACTACTCTGTCCGCCGTTCTACCATGGTCCATACAGTAATTTCTGGCAGCTGCTCTCTGGTGACGAACAGAGGAATTTATCTATATTTTTTGTATTTTTTTGTAATCTCATTGATATACTTTCCTTGGCCACATTGTTTGATTCCATTGAAAAAGGAGGCAAGGTTTCTCCGAAACGTATGGTTCTAATTTAAATACACACCACATTGGCCCAAAAACATGAATTATTTATAAAAGTGCTGTTGTTGTTTCATTTCGGATCTAGGACATTGTGGTTATCAACTCCGTATTAATTAGGCGTGTGTAGAATTTGTCTGACAACCTGTATTATTGTGGTGTCCACAGAATTGTGTTCATTTGCATTTGAGGCGAGGATTGGGTAGGATGTGGCTTTAAGTTAGATACTGTTACGTGCCACCCCCTAGTGGCACTTCCGTTAACTGAATTACGGTGGGTAGAAAGCACAACACAAATTATTCCTTTAAAGAAACGTATTAGCTTTATTGCGGGCCAGAAAGATACACCACACAAATAGCAAATACAAGCAATTAGTCTCTCACTCTAGTTTCCTCTCGTAGGGAACACTTGCCTTTCACTTGTCAAGAAGCCACAGAAGTTAATCCCTCTAATGAGACCGGTGGCCTCGATAGAACTACCTGCAACACTTCCTTGAATACGCAAGCTACCGTTATTTACGATAGCCGGTCACTCACCACTACACTCTGCTTCGCTGTCCGCTGGCTAGGGAAACATCCCCCGGTGCTTTCGCAATTCACCACACTAACCTCTGCTGCATTGGAAAACACACTCGCTCAAGACACAGTTTCTCCGTAGTCTTCACATTCCTTCACCCAACAACTGTCGCTCAAGGTAAAAGCTCGCACTAGCTCGAAAAACACTGTCCACCCCACTTGCCAGGTCGCTCTTATATAGCAGGCTGGTGACTCAATAAATGTTTCTAGATCCGTTGAGGATTCACGGCTTCTCGAGATTTCCATCACTGGCTGGGTCACGAATATTCTGGACCATCCCTTTTGTCCTAGTAGCCCTGTTGCGTAAGGCGCACGTAATACTGAGGCAGAGCACAGCCCGGGGGCAGCTGTGACTCATGCGGCGAGGCGACGGAACAACTCACAGCCGTAACAATACAATTCCTACTGTATAGGCCTATGTGGCTGCAAAGTGGGGAAACCATGAAAAACGACTTCTAGGTTGACTACATCAAGGGAGGAATCTAGAGGCGGATCTCATAGCTGTCACACCCTTAAAATAACAATCATTACCACTACAACGTGGAAATCGAGTGCACCTATTTTCAGAGGTCCTCGTGAGGCTAAAACCTTACTTCAGAGTCGGGCATCGAACCCGGACCTCCGGGGCGATAGCCAAGAATGCTAGCTGCTACACCACGAAGTGGTATAAGTCGGAAAAGAAAGAAGCTTGTGATTGTTAATCTCGCGATCAGACGTAACATTTCAACTCGAAAAACCCACGTGCATTAACTTGGAGGCAGGCAATCAGCTTGTCCGTTGCAGCATCACGTCACTTACTAGGTCAGACTTGTTGCATGTCTCATGACGAGTGCAGTGCTGCTGCATCTTTCTTGTGGCAGCTCTGACATTCTTGTGTCATAATATGGGTGCATGTGATCGACTAATAGGACGGATTAAATTACCAAGGCTGAGCGAGCGAGTCGAGCCGTGCATTCTACAGAGTGTCGCAATGTTCCTGGCCTATTCAGTACCACTCGCAAGACAGGGCACTAAACTTTCTCCACACTTTTCCATGCAATGAACAATTCGCACATTTTGTAGAGGGAAAATGTTGTTTAAATGTCATTTTTTCCATTTAACACTTCATAGGACAGAGTTTTCTTTTTCAATTTTTTACTTCATGTGCATTTATTTAAATTTTCATTTTAGGTACAATTTTCATTTTTTTAAATTTATAATGTTTGTTGTGATTTTAACTATAATTAATATCAATAAATTCTTATTCTTCTTCGTCTCCTTCTTCTTGACGTTTCGGCCAGCTATGGACCATACTCTGTTCCTCGAGCTGTAACATTCGCCCAGTAACGACTCATGTGTTCTCTCGATGCTGCTGTTTCCTGGCTTCAGTCCACGTCTTGCCCGTTGTTAGTTCAGGCTTTTCCTGGAAGCTAAGGTGTTCTTTCAGTTTCATCTTAAGGGGCGTACGCATCAGAATATCGTTGTATGTAATTCCAACTTCCTTTTAAATCCTTTTCTGCCTATGTGAACCACGTTCCCTTGGTGTTCTTACCCAGAAAGTAAGTACAGATTTTATTTGACAATCGCATTGGGCTCCGTCTTGTCAAATGACCATAGAACACAATCCTTCTCTTTTACATCACGTCAGTGATTTTGGTAACGTGTTTAGAGTTTATGGTTGTGCCTCCGTCTGTAATCACCGTTTTCCTTGACTGGGCTCAACATTTTCCGTAAGGTCTTCCTTTCTTTGGTTTCAAGTTTCTCCGTAAGTCATTTTCTGTGCATAAATAAATTATTATTAATTAATTTATATAATTAAATAAAACATATGTTTATAATGTTTTTAATGAACAATCAATCGAATCATATAATTTTAATTTTAATTTTGTTTAAATTAAAAATTTATCATTAGCCTACTTTCGATTTTTGCAAAAAATGAAAGTAGACTTATGAGATCAACACAGGGCGAAAAATTGTGTGTCTGTCTGTGTGTATGTGTGTGTGTGAGTCTGTGTGTGTGTGTGGGTGTGTGCGTGAGTGTGTGTACTCTGAATGTCTGTCCCCCCCTATCAATTCGAACACGGTGAAACCGAATTGAACGAAATTTGGTACAGAGGTAGCATTAGCAATGGGCACCTCAGTGTCATACTTTATATCGCCGCCATCTTTACCATAACAGAATGGTGGCCACTCAAACGTTCAAAACGTAAAATCAAATTACGGCTAAACTAATCATCCGATCTCTACCAAATTTGGTGACAACATACCTTTATACAGGACGCGTCTTTCATCCAACATTCAAGGTCATCGGCCGTACCATTTCAGGATGGCGGCCGTGTGAATTATTCAACCATTTTAATCAATGGCTTAAGACCCACCAATTCCGATTATCGAGCCTAGGGTGGTTTAAGCTATCCTGAAGGTCGTGATCCGTTATTTATTATAATTTAATATTATAATATTATACTGTATGAGTGGCTTAAAAGAGCTGAGCTGTCTGTGTCACACGACAAGATGGCAGCTGTCCTCATGTGCCTGTCTTATATTTCAATACGGTAGTTTTAGTATGTTGTATGTGATATACCCTACTGATACAATAATATAAACTTTGTATGAAATTATCTTTAATGAAGATGTACTGCTGGGAAGAAATCGTTTATTTAAAGTCATTATTTGCCAACAGGTTGTATCTAATGTCAGTTAAGAACACCATTATGTTAAGGATAGGATTAGCTCTGGGCTAGCGTGTTAGTCTGTCACGCAGTTGACTGGGGATCGAGTACTGCTGCAGATAACTTTTTTTTCCTTGAATTATTTTACAAATGATGTGCACGAGCTCTTTCCACAGATACTGAATAAGATTTCATTTAGCTCAAAGGAGAGGCTAATGTATACTCTCGTTTATTAATAAAATCACAGCCCCAGCATCGCACATAAACAGAAGACATTAGGAAAAGGAGAATAGAAGAACTAGATACACGTTGTCATTAACCACAGCCTTCTTAATGCCTCTGTACGGTGCTGTCCTCTTGTGGGTTATGTGGGTAATATTGTTCCAAACTTACCGCTGTGTAAATACCTGGCCTCCTGAAGTATGGCAATTTTGTAATACTGGTAGTTCAACTAATAGCCACGATCGCGCTCCGATTACCTTTAAACACTGCCAGCTGGATCGCCTCCCTCTTGGCTACTTTAAACTGTCTACTCATTCAACACCCTTAGGCCACTGCCATCGTAGTACATTACGATGGCAGTGCATAGGCGTACAACATAAAGATTAATTCACTGATAGGTCACAGCACCAACCTACTGTGATCGGCGTGGATTTTTAAAGGGGAAGATACCCAAAACGGAAGATTCTTAACTTAGCAGCCTGGCTTAATATAGAGATTAACGGACGTGAATGCATTGCAATAAGTTAGTAGTTTTGTTATTCAATCATCATAAAGTATACAATATTGATTGTGACACTGGCTAATTATCAATATAAAAGAAAACAAACAATACATTGTGGTAGAGGTGATTGTGTTAGGGGTGAGGACAAAGAGTCATAAATATACCCATACATTTAGGAGAAAGTAGGCTATATGTTCTTTGCTGAACATCTTGTTTTTCATTTTAATTTGCAACATTTCTGGGGGAGCGCTGTATTTGCCCATTGGTAAATGTGTCTCAGTTTTAATTGTTATTGTTGGTTCATTTAGGAGCTTGGCCATCTTGGTCATTTTAGCCCCGTGTTCTTAGTGAGTGTAGAATTTATCTGATAACCTGTTTTATTATAGTGTTTGTAGTTGTGTGTACATTAGCTTTGATGTGAGGATTGGGAAGGAGCTGATATTGACTTTAAGTTAGGAACTATCACAGTATTTGCCTGAAGTAGGAGTAGGGAAACCACCGAATACAGCTTGTTGGATAATTGAGGTGGGATTCGAACCCATCTCCTCTCAGTTCTGCCTCACGAAGTTCAGTGAACCCCACTCCAATCCTAAGACCAGAGAATCCAACACGGACCTCGGCGGTAACAGCCAAGAATGCTAGCCACCACACCGCGAGGTGAACATGAATATTACAGTAGTTGTTGTTGCTTCATTTGAGGGGCTTTGACATCGTGATCATTTAGTTCCATGTACTTGGTTGACTGCGGAATTTGTCTGATAACCAGTGTTATTGTGGTGGCTATATTAGTATGTGTATTTGTAACTAAGGTGAGTAATAGGAAGGCAGCGGGCTTGGCGTCAAGTTAGGTACCATCCCGGTATTTACCTGTAGTAGAAGTGGGAAACCACGGAATTCCACATCCAGGATGGTTGAGATGGGAATCTAACCCACCTCTTCTCAGTTTTGCCTCATGAGACTGAGTGTACCCCGTTCCACCTTTCTAATCAGAATTAAATTTCCTGGCAGAGCCGGGAATTGAACCCGTACTTCCGGGTCGACTGCCAAGAATGCTAGTCGCTATACCAGGAGGTGGTGTATTAATATTAGTTGTTGTTGTTATTGTTGTTTTTGTTGATTCTTTAGGGGCCTTGCGACATCGTGGCCAGCCCCGTATACTTAGGTGTGTATATAAGTTGTCTGATAACCTCTGTCACTGTGAAGTCCGTACTAGTGTGTGTACTTTTAATCAAGGTAGGATAAGGGTAGGAAGTGGCCGTGGCCTTAAGTTAGCAACCATCCCAGTATTTGCCTGGAGTAGAAGTGGGAAACCACGGAAATCCACTTCCAGGATTGCTGAGGTAGGAATCGAACCCACCTCTTCTTAGTTTTGCCTCACGTGACTGAGTGTACCCCGTTCCAGCCCACAGACCAGATAATGTTTGGAAGAACTGGGAATCGAAACCGGGCCTCCGCGGTGACAGCCAAGATTGCTAGCCACTACTTGAATATTGGTGTGCTCGTTCAGAACCACAGCAAAAAATAGATTTCCACGCGAAGCATAATGGTGTGGTGGATATGCGGTCGAATTTCAGTTGTGGATGGGATTGTTGAATTTCATGCACCCCTCCATAAAGGAAATTCTGGATCCGCCCCTGTGAGTGATTCTTGTGCGCCTCTGCTCTGGTCCAGTAATATGGCTTAACCATATACATTGGGGCACTCTGTGTGAACCGTGACACGTAACACGAGCTGCGCGCAGGGATTAGCTACGATATGGCAGCGATGCCATTAACATAACAATATCACACTGATCCGGTCCTTACTACGTCTGTCATAACATGGGCCAAGCTGTACCCTGCACGAGGGACAACCTAGTCAGCAGCCCCGTCTACTTGTAACAACATAATCGTCTGACACATCAGTGGACCGAGCTCTATCCTGCACGAAGGCGATGTGAGTTATCAGCCCAGTGTACTGGTGAGTGCAGAAACACTTGTTGGTATTGCTGCCACATTTAAAGGTTAGGGACGTGCAGTCATCAGCCCGGTGTACTCGTGTTCTTAACCCGTGAGGGTTGGCGCATGGGTAGTTTTGACCCGAGGCCTAATATAATACTCTATTTTTTTCGATTTGGTCACCCTTCATTTCCTGTCACTTACTGCATCTTCCTTCCTAGCCTTGTACTTCACCCTGCAAAAGAAACATGTCCATAGCTTTTTGAACACTCAAGTTATTTCTATATTATTTACGGTCGGGTCAGATTTACCCATGGCGCCAGTCCTCGCGTGACAATTTTCGGCGTATGTTAGTCGGGACAATCTGTAAAACATAAGGGGGAAAATTATAACATACTTTGGTCCAGCACAATCACATAGCTCACGTTCTTGTTGATCCATGTTTAGGGTCTAGGAACACCTTGGTCATCAGCTCCTTTGTTAAAAAAAAATTTCGCCACCATCAAGGCCAATGATACTGTTACGAAGCACTGTTACGGAGTAGCGAACTGCGCGCTACCTCCCTTTTTTATGAAGCGCACCTGCGCCTCTTCACTGCGAGAGCTATACGCTCAAGCAGTACTCACCTCCCTTTGAAGGTCGGATACCAAGAGCCCGCTGATGAGCCAGCTTGGTGTCCTAGGTGAAACCCCACACAAGGCACGGCACAAACCTAGTAAAATGCTGATTTTTTATATTAATTAAACTTGATTTTATTCTTTAGTATTGATTAAGGTGTATTATTCACGTGAGTCAGTTACTTTATCCAGACAGTTTAAGCTTTAAGGGTTCAATATAATAATGTCTACACATGGTAACTAACTCGATCCCACGATCTGACCTCGACTCATGGACAATATTTCCCTTCTGACACACTGACTCAGATATCAAGTTCAAGTAAATATTTGTGGCAGGCAGTGTAGACCGAGCGCGATCCCACGACCTGCGCTGGCTCGGGGCGCGTACAATGTGGCCCTTGTGTGGTTACCTTATCGCCTGGCCTGTTGATTGTCACGAGCCACGAGCTAGGGGTGTCCAGTGCCACTCTTGTCGCTCATTCATTCAGCCTAATTTTGTTCAGGAGTGGTGAACCTGAATTCTACACTTGCACTTGGATAGGTATGTTATTTTCATGATTGGCATACCTCATTTAATATTATGGGAGTCATTGCCAATTGAAATTACTTATGTGCTAAATTATTAAGCCTCCGTGGCTTAGGCGACAGCACGCCGGCCTCTCACCGCTGGGTCCGTATTTCAGATCCCGGTCACTCCATTTGAGATTTGTGCTGGACAAAACGGAGGCAGACAGGATTTTCTCCGGGTACTCCGGTTTTCCCTGTCAACAATTTAATTCCAGCAACACTCTCCACTATCATTTCATTTCATCTGTCATTCATTTAATCATTGCCCCAGGGGAGTGCGGCAGGCTTCGGCAACCGGCACAGTTCATATCCTCGCCACTAGATGGGGGCTTCAATCATTCCATTCCCTGACCCGGTCGGTCGACTGGAAGCAGACTGTGGATTTTCATTTTCATGTGCTAAATTACGTAAATATGTGCTTGCCACGGTGGGTGAGTGCTTATCGTTTCGGACTACAGTACCAACCCCAAGCTTGCAGGTTCACTCCTGGCCATGATAAGTGATTTTTGAAAGGCGGAAAAAATTACGACACGCATGTCATACGATGTTGGCATGCCAAAGAACCTATTTGAATTCAGTAGGCCGTGATCATAATGGCAAAATTAATCTCTGGAGTTTCCGCCAACACAAAATTCCTCATTTCTCTACTAGAAAGCGCTATAGTGTTCAAGGAGCTTAGATATCTAACCCCCTTGACTTTCATAGTGCTTCAAGGAACAGCGAAATTGGACATGCAAGCTACCCTCTGGGTGTCAAATAATAAAGCTCGCACCTGGCACTTGAGGCCATACGATATTATTATTACCTTTAATTTCTCATAAATTATTATGGTACAACTCAGTCTACAAGATACGGATTAGATAATCAAGTATCCTGTAAACCTATTATTCAGATAAAACTGTACACCTATTAGGCTATTGAGATTAAAAAAATAGCCTAACAATATGGCATGTATCCAGCAGCACTGCCTTCTGTATTGTGGCAATCAGGTGTTTCATTTGCAGTTCCTTCAAAGCCGTTGCTTTTGTTCCGCATTTTTAACAGCCACGAGCAGTGGGTGACCATTATAGTTAATGCTGCTCTTGTGTGAGCTATTTATTTTCTGAACTGTTTACTGTCACTTCACATACTCCGGTTTTCCCATCCCTCAGTGGTCGAGGTCTCCCCTGCAATATTTACTGAGGGCCAAAGCAGTGGCCACGGGCATCACATAGCATGGAGTTATTCTGCGCTCACATATAAGAATACTGTACACATCTTGCAGTAGGTATGTCATACTGAACCCTTAATAAGCTACGCATATTAATGATTCTAATTATTCATTTCATTATATTCTGATTTTACTGCCAGAATCATACAGGAAGGCCAGACTGGATTGCGAAATGTCAAGCTTATTTGGAGACAGTACGTTTGAACGTGCCCAGTCCTGAAACAAAGGAGTGACGAGATCGGAATGTTTGACAGACACTTTATCAGACAAAGGTGTGTTGGGGTCCTGACTCATTTCAGACCGTAATTTCTTTGTCACCCTAGCGTTACGAGTAAGATAGTTGCTGGATGAGAGAGATGAGAGGAACTTTCAACCAATCATAGGACAGAGGCTTCTGTTCTAAACTGCGATATTGACGTCATGAACTACCAATCAGAGAGGGTCACCAATTTTAGCGCCAAGGGAGCGTCTGACGCCGGCTTGAAGTTGAAAGCGGGAAAGATTGGATTAACGAAATCTATGATCGATTCCAGAGCACGATAGCCCCTTTGTGACCTGTATAATTTTTCAAACTGTTTGATACCTGTTGCATGCCAATAGTCGCATTATTATAGAAGTTAGTGATAGATTTCCCTCTCCCTCCGTCTTTTTGCCATATTCACATAAATACTGTCGTCTGAGTGACGACGAGGTTGATTCTTGGTGACACCGTGAGGTGATCACTTATTCTTTTCCATTCCGTGAAGATATACTGTGTTAAATTTATCAGAGATAGGGTCATTATTGAAAACATTATAATAAAGTTGTGTGCGCACAGCTGAGTGTGAAATTTGTGTATCGGTAAGATTTTAGTAGTCTCCCACGACTACAACTATTAGGGAAAGTCTACGTTTAATTTTGCACTAGACAAATGGTGAATAAAGTAACTATTGGCAAAATTTAGATAGAAAATTACGTGTGACTATAAATAACATTTTATTTTTTTATTTTTATTCAACGTCAAGATGGAACTCCAGACCCAGAGAAAGACATCGAACCAACGTTTCTACGGCTCCATGTGGTCTGAGATGAGCTAAACACTTTGGAGAGAGAATGTCAGGCGATGTTCGATGAGACGACGCAGAAAGAGGAATAAGTACTAAATAATTTAATTATTTGACAAACTGGTTATGGTTTTGTGGGAACATATTATTTTGTGTAAATATTTTATTTTATTTTTGTCTTCGTGTTTTATTGTAGTTGGTTTGTGGTACTGACACACTTTAGTTTAGTTCATGAGCAACGTGGCATGTATTCTATCTGTATGAAGATTATTTTTTGTTGATGTCAAGTACACGGGGCAAGCGTACTCGAGTGCGTATCGCTACCGTAAAATGCGCGGCTAAGCGACGCAAATTGGGAACCGATATCATAACAGAAGCGAAACTGAATTAACTAGAGTAGATAATAGAATTGGTGGGAAATCTTTTTATTGTATAGATTTTTATTGTTACACAGGCTTGTGTGTTAATTGCCGTTTGTTGCATTTTTGTTAAGTGAGGGATCATATGCCCAATGACTTTATTTGTTGATGAAGTTTCCCTTTTAGTGTCTTGGTACACAAAATCTATGATATTTGATTGGAGTGTCGGCCCGTGGTAGATTTGTGTTGTGTTCTGCCCTAAATGCTTTGTTGAGTCTGCAAATATGTGTTTTATGGGATAGGAGTTTTCGGGAACCCTGGTTTCTGTCTGAAGCTTTGGCCAGGTTAAGCATTTAATCCTTGCGAGGAAAATGTTGGAATCCCCTTCTACGATGTTCTTGCAATTCTTTGGAATTGACAAGAAGTGTGTGAATTTATATGTCGCGATTAACAGGTGGCGTAACGGGACTGTCTAGTCTCTTGTTATAAATAGCATGACTCAAAGCTTCGACAAGGAGGGCTGGTTTTGAACACAGACGCTAATGAGTGGTAAGTGAAGGTATTTCTACGCGGCGCACTCCATCAGATAAGGAGCAAGCTGTGCTCATTAGTATTCACGGACCAGGTCTCCGTTCTTCGTAAATGTTTATCTTATATTAAAATAAAGCCTGTTTAATGATAAAAGAATTGTAATCGGTAAATGGGTGCTGTTCGCGTTTTGATTGATCGAGTCCCAGCGTGTTAGCTTATCCATGCTTTTATTTCATGTAAATATCATCGGGTTTTAGGCATCTTATTTCTTGTTTATTTATTGTCACGTTCATTGACCTCGGGTGGTCTCGATGTTCGGCCACGTTGTTGTCATGTATGTGTTGAGCAATTGAGCCATTGGGCAAGCTTCTGTTTTGCTGGGAGTTTCCTGACTCACTGCGATCTCGTTGGAGATCAATTAGTTTATAAATTTTAAATGGTTGCGTGTGTCAGTAAAAATTATAATTGTTGGTATGTTATTCTACGAGTGTGTCCCATAAAGCCATAATAATGGTTTGCAGTATGGGGGTTTGCAAGCATATTGGCTGTTCCATCTGTGAGCAAATCTCCATCAAAAGTACTTATTTCTTCTCTAGCGTAGTTATACGCGTGCATACATATTAATCAGACAAGTGGAATTTGATCCACAATTTTATTCTTTGGAGTGGACCTTTCTAGGCCACTCTGATCTGTGTGAATTCTTGTACAGTGGGAGTAAAGTTCAGGGTGGACTTTGTTTATGTTATATTTTTTTATGTTTTGTTGTTTTTATTCAGTTATTAAATGGTGGTAATTTTATTTGTTTTTCACTCATTTCTTGTTTGTAGTTTTGCATATGGTCCTTGTATTTGTAAGCAGCCGTCTGGTATTTGAGCTCTAGTGAAAGCATACCCGGACTGAACGCCCCCCGAAGTTTGATTCTCGTATATACGACGCTGTTATATACAAGGGCACATAGGCAACGCCATAGGCAACGCTGGCATTACCCAACGTGGGGCATTTCACTGTTTTAGGCTTTTCTAGCGCTTTTTTTTTGATAAACTGACACGCCACAAGTGGAGGCAGAATGTGACAGTATTTGAATCACCGAATGTGATAATTTTAAGTAACGTATTTATGGCGAAGGTATTACCGCCAAGTGAGTGAATTATACAGTAAAATCAGGAGTTGCAATGTAAAATACAGTACACGTTTTTATTTCTTGCATTAATTGTAAAGATAATATCGTGAGACTGGGCGCCCATATTAATGATAAAAATTAGCTTTGCATAGAAAGACAACTCCATGTATGTTATAGGAAGGCGTGTCGCCTTTCCAAGACAATTAATACTTGATTAATTAGTCTGTTCTTGTAGCGTTTTGTAAGGCTAGCATTTAATAACTGAATGTGTGGGTTAAGTTTTAAATTATGTAAAATGAAGGATACTCAGGGATGCTATTGGATTAATGGGATTGTGTTTATAAATTTAAACGAACTGAGTATGTGTAAATTGATATAAATGTGTGTTAATATGTATGCACGTATCGGAGAACATCGCCAATTGGCATTTTCTCTATTTTCTCAAGTGTATTGTGGTGATGGCTTCTTTAGACGAAATAAGACAGGTTGTAGAGTGCGCTGCGGCACGCACTCAGCAGCAAATGGTGTTGTTACGGCAGGAGATGACGGCTGAATTTAAGGCACAAATGGACAGTAGCAGGGCTGAACAATCATCGGAATTAATAGCACAGAGTGAAACATTTAAGGCACAAATAGACAGTAGCAGGGCTGAACAATCAGCGGAATTAATAGCACAGAGTGAAACATTTAAGGCACAAATAGACAGTAGTAGGGTTGAACAGTCAGCGGTGATCAAAGCCCAAATTAATGAATCTATTGGCACACAATTAGCGCTTCAAAATGATAGTATTAATACACAATTAGCTCTACAGAATGATAATATTAGTTCTCAATTGACACAACAAAGTGAATCAATAAATTCTCAACTAGACGCGCAAAACAGTCGTAACACTGAGCAACTCGATAATGTAGTGGTTGAAATGAAAGAACATACAAGGAAACAGCTTATACTACTCGCCTTAGATGTAAGTAAGAACAATGAGAAGCAGGTTAAACAGATAAAACAACTTGAGGACCAGTTTAACGCTAAACTTAATAACTTATACGATACAGTTCTGGCAAAATTGGCACAGATTGAATTGGCATGCACAACTAAAAATAGCGAAATTATAACTGCACAGGACAGGTTACAAAACAGATTTAATAAAGTGGAGAAAATAACCGTAGTTATACAGGAACAGATAAAGGCGGTAGATGAAAACGTGACCGGCCTTATAAAAGACATAGACCGTCTCGAAAACCAATCAACAGATCGCTGGAAAAATGCAGAAGTAGACCGGGAGGGATTAAAAGCCACTATTGAAGAAAACAATGTACGCGTGGAGGATCGCTTGGAACGGATCGAAGTGAGCCAGGACACTAATAATCTGAAGATAGAAAACGTTAGAAAGGATTGGCAAAAATTATGTAAGGACTCCAAGGAAGAAAGGTTGGCGGTAATTAAGAAGCTGGGGGAGAACCACACACGGATACAGACGTTAGAAGATGAGATAAAAGCAAAATTTAAAGAACAAGGTGACAGGCTGATAAAAGCAGAATTATTTTCTATGGAACATAATGCAGGGTCATTAGGCGAGAAGGGGAGAGATGGAGACAGAGATAGCCCGGGGGCGACTCATTCAACTGGTAGTCAGGTTGACACGGAAAGTCCACTTGCTCGGAACACGGAAGAATTTCGTAATCACATAGGGAGAAGTTCTACACCACATGACGGTAATCAGCACCCTCAACTTGTACAAATCATCCGTTCTAATGAATTCAAACCGGCTAAGTTTATGGAAAATTCTGGAGACACACCCAAGGCATTCTTGCGGGAAGTCGAACATTATTATAATGATAATGATATAGCTCCCGTCCGGCAACTGCGCATGATGGAAAAATTTTTAACTGGAAATGTTTTAACGTGGTACTTGAGCTTCAAATACACGTTTGAAAGCGTAGATGCATTCAAGCATGCTTTCCTTCGAAAATATTGGTCGTCTTCATATCAACAGGGGTTAAGAATGGAATTGTACTCCAGAAAGTACCAATCTACTCAGCAAACTAAGTATTCAGATTTTTTTTCATCACAGCTCCTTAAATTTAAAGATCTGGATAATCCTTTAAGTGAGGCCGAGCTAGTCATGACTATCGGACGGCAGCTTCCCGTTAACGTTCAGCAGGTATTGGTCGCAGCTAACGTTTCAGACGCGGTACACGCTGAACAGATCCTGCGCCAGATAGATGAAACCACGTCCCACTTACACAATAGAGTTGGAAGACAGGTCGAAATGGTAAATACAACCGAGGTGATTAAGCCGAGCCAGATAAACACAAGATCCCAGGCTACCAATACAAATACAAACATTTCAACACCCGTGAGAGGTCAGGATGATGTCGAGAAAAGACAGCGCCAACATTACGATAACAACCGTAATAACAACAGACAGTTCCAAGGACAGAATAGATTCCAACAACGAGGATTTCAACAATGGAGGGACAATCGGAGACAAGATGTACCATACAGGAGATGGGGAGATCGGAATGAAAATCAGAGATGGCAAGACCGCAGATTTCAGAATCGTGAGGGCTCTAGAAGCTACCGAGACGACTGGAACGATAGGCATGCTCAATCGCAGAAATACTTAGAGGAAGTTCATACAAACGAGGGAAACGAACAAGGACGTTGGAAACAGGCAATTGACAAGCGGAAAAATCCCGACACATACAATGAGGAAGGCAGAACAAATCAAGGGTTTGAAGCCATGCACATAGAGACGCAGAGATACTTGGATCAGCTGCATGAAGAACAAGCAAATAGCGAAGCCAGCAAGGAAGACGAACAAAGATTAGCGGCACGGGGCATTAGAGAACGCAGCCCGGTGGGGAAGAGAAACACCGGTGCGATCCGAAAAACTGGTCACTACTAAAGGAAGAAGATGGCAACACGCGGGAGAGAGGAAGAGGATGGCAGCATGGAGGAGTGAAAACCGTTCAGCATCGTGAGGAATCTTGGAAGTAATGCAGAGAATTAAGTACGTGATCGTCCAACATCATGCAAGTAAACGGGGGGGCAAGCAGAAGCCAGCACGACATCGAGGAAGTGATTAGCGTCTGGCCTGTTTACATCTTGAAGCAAGCAGAGTTGACAGGTATGTCGACAGACGAGCAACAGAGAGGGGAATAGTCTTTAAGCAACAAATAGCCCCAGGCGAAGCGCTGGGCAAGTGAGCAGCAGACTGGTACTATCCTAATGAATGGGCGAGAATGTTAACATTGGAACGAGGAAAACACTTGTCAACTAGCAGAGGCGGACTGACTGAGCACTTTGAAGGGAGGCAAACCCAGTATCTGCACCATGTGACTTAGGGGGGAAAAAATCGACTTTATCTCTAAGTTCGATTTTTTCCAACTAAGGGAGTTGTGAACCCTTAATAAGCTACGCATATTAATGATTCTAATTATTCATTTCATTATATTCTGATTTTACTGCCAGAATCATACAGGAAGGCCAGACTGGATTGCGAAATGTCAAGCTTATTTGGAGACAGTACGTTTGAACGTGCCCAGTCCTGAAACAAAGGAGTGACGAGATCGGAATGTTTGACAGACACTTTATCAGACAAAGGTGTGTTGGGGTCCTGACTCATTTCAGACCGTAATTTCTTTGTCACCCTAGCGTTACGAGTAAGATAGTTGCTGGATGAGAGAGATGAGAGGAACTTTCAACCAATCATAGGACAGAGGCTTCTGTTCTAAACTGCGATATTGACGTCATGAACTACCAATCAGAGAGGGTCACCAATTTTAGCGCCAAGGGAGCGTCTGACGCCGGCTTGAAGTTGAAAGCGGGAAAGATTGGATTAACGAAATCTATGATCGATTCCAGAGCACGATAGCCCCTTTGTGACCTGTATAATTTTTCAAACTGTTTGATACCTGTTGCATGCCAATAGTCGCATTATTATAGAAGTTAGTGATAGATTTCCCTCTCCCTCCGTCTTTTTGCCATATTCACATAAATACTGTCGTCTGAGTGACGACGAGGTTGATTCTTGGTGACACCGTGAGGTGATCACTTATTCTTTTCCATTCCGTGAAGATATACTGTGTTAAATTTATCAGAGATAGGGTCATTATTGAAAACATTATAATAAAGTTGTGTGCGCACAGCTGAGTGTGAAATTTGTGTATCGGTAAGATTTTAGTAGTCTCCCACGACTACAACTATTAGGGAAAGTCTACGTTTAATTTTGCACTAGACAAATGGTGAATAAAGTAACTATTGGCAAAATTTAGATAGAAAATTACGTGTGACTATAAATAACATTTTATTTTTTTATTTTTATTCAACGTCAAGATGGAACTCCAGACCCAGAGAAAGACATCGAACCAACGTTTCTACGGCTCCATGTGGTCTGAGATGAGCTAAACACTTTGGAGAGAGAATGTCAGGCGATGTTCGATGAGACGACGCAGAAAGAGGAATAAGTACTAAATAATTTAATTATTTGACAAACTGGTTATGGTTTTGTGGGAACATATTATTTTGTGTAAATATTTTATTTTATTTTTGTCTTCGTGTTTTATTGTAGTTGGTTTGTGGTACTGACACACTTTAGTTTAGTTCATGAGCAACGTGGCATGTATTCTATCTGTATGAAGATTATTTTTTTGTTGATGTCAAGTACACGGGGCAAGTGTACTCGAGTGCTTATCGCTACCGTAAAATGCGCGGCTAAGCGACGCAAATTGGGAACCGATATCATAACAGAAGCGAAACTGAATTAACTAGAGTAGATAATAGAATTGGTGGGAAATCTTTTTATTGTATAGATTTTTATTGTTACACAGGCTTGTGTGTTAATTGCCGTTTGTTGCATTTTTGTTAAGTGAGGGATCATATGCCCAATGACTTTATTTGTTGATGAAGTTTCCCTTTTAGTGTCTTGGTACACAAAATCTATGATATTTGATTGGAGTGTCGGCCCGTGGTAGATTTGTGTTGTGTTCTGCCCTAAATGCTTTGTTGAGTCTGCAAATATGTGTTTTATGGGATAGGAGTTTTCGGGAACCCTGGTTTCTGTCTGAAGCTTTGGCCAGGTTAAGCATTTAATCCTTGCGAGGAAAATGTTGGAATCCCCTTCTACGATGTTCTTGCAATTCTTTGGAATTGACAAGAAGTGTGTGAATTTATATGTCGCGATTAACAGGTGGCGTAACGGGACTGTCTAGTCTCTTGTTATAAATAGCATGACTCAAAGCTTCGACAAGGAGGGCTGGTTTTGAACACAGACGCTAATGAGTGGTAAGTGAAGGTATTTCTACGCGGCGCACTCCATCAGATAAGGAGCAAGCTGTGCTCATTAGTATTCACGGACCAGGTCTCCGTTCTTCGTAAATGTTTATCTTATATTAAAATAAAGCCTGTTTAATGATAAAAGAATTGTAATCGGTAAATGGGTGCTGTTCGCGTTTTGATTGATCGAGTCCCAGCGTGTTAGCTTATCCATGCTTTTATTTCATGTAAATATCATCGGGTTTTAGGCATCTTATTTCTTGTTTATTTATTGTCACGTTCATTGACCTCGGGTGGTCTCGATGTTCGGCCACGTTGTTGTCATGTATGTGTTGAGCAATTGAGCCATTGGGCAAGCTTCTGTTTTGCTGGGAGTTTCCTGACTCACTGCGATCTCGTTGGAGATCAATTAGTTTATAAATTTTAAATGGTTGCGTGTGTCAGTAAAAATTATAATTGTTGGTATGTTATTCTACGAGTGTGTCCCATAAAGCCATAATAATGGTTTGCAGTATGGGGGTTTGCAAGCATATTGGCTGTTCCATCTGTGAGCAAATCTCCATCAAAAGTACTTATTTCTTCTCTAGCGTAGTTATACGCGTGCATACATATTAATCAGACAAGTGGAATTTGATCCACAATTTTATTCTTTGGAGTGGACCTTTCTAGGCCACTCTGATCTGTGTGAATTCTTGTACAGTGGGAGTAAAGTTCAGGGTGGACTTTGTTTATGTTATATTTTTTTATGTTTTGTTGTTTTTATTCAGTTATTAAATGGTGGTAATTTTATTTGTTTTTCACTCATTTCTTGTTTGTAGTTTTGCATATGGTCCTTGTATTTGTAAGCAGCCGTCTGGTATTTGAGCTCTAGTGAAAGCATACCCGGACTGAACGCTCCCCGAAGTTTGATTCTCGTATATACGACGCTGTTATATACAAGGGCACAATACAGAGAGCAGGGATACCATGGACGTCATCTCTATATTCTTGCACTACTCGATAGTTTGCTGCTGTTGTTGTTGTTGTTTCATTTTAGGGGCTTGGACATCGTGGTCTGATCTGTCTACCCCTGATAGGATTGTGATTGGCAGAAGATACTCTTCGTAGGTCACTCTATACGAGCAATCGTCTCCAATCAACATTGAGCCTCTATGTAAGTCTAATGAAAAGACGAGTCAGCGCGTGGAAGGTGGAAGGCTGCCGGTTGTAGTCGCTTCGATAAGGCAGCATACGGACGGCCGCCTTCCACTTCCACCTAGGCGGCTTCGGTGGCTTAGTTGGTAGCATGCTGAGCCTCAATGCCAAAGGTCACGGGTTCAAACCTGGCTGAAGTCGTCGGATTTTTTTAAGAGCGCGAAAAATCCCTCAGTATGCCTTCCTTTGGAGGGGAAGTAAAGCCGACGGTCCCATGTCATAGATTTATGGCATGTAAAAGAACCTTCCACTACTGTAACTACACTTGTGGGAAGCCAAGAATTGCAGGTTAGATTATTTGATAACGCTATATTAGTTCCAACGTTCGCCACCAGATGCTAGCTGCGATGGCATCTAATAGCCAAGTCCACAGCTAGGTGTCGTGAATGGTGGAATTTGGTAGCAAAAGTAGGAACTATCCGAAAAATTCATCGTCTGCAGTCCTTACCTAAATCACATATAGCACGCACTAATACAGCCATCACAATTAACACCGGTTATCAGACTAATTCTATACACACCCCAAAGTACACGGGGCTACAAGACAGCGTTGTCACAGCCCCTAAACTAAGGAACCAACCAACCACTTCCACCTCTGCCAATAATACAATCCGATCGGTGGGGTAGACGCTGGTCTACTTTCGTGCTGACTCCTCTGAACTGAATAGGCTAACAAATACACATACTAATTCAGCCATCACAATCACACAGGTTATCAGGCAGATTCCACACACACACTCACATGAACGCGATGTTGCAGAGCTTCTGAATGAATCAACAACAATATTTGAAATTGATCGATCCTCTAGGGTCTTAAAGTATCACGCCTCGTCCAAAATTCTGTAAATACTGCCGGAGGTATAATACTGTAGCCTATCTGTCGCTGTTCTTCAAATACTTTGTGGGCTATTAACACAGTGAGTAGATGATAACCTGCTTTCACCGCGAGGTGCCAGCTGCGTGTGTGAGCTCCACACTTTCTGTTTCCTGTCATTACTTAGTTACCGCGTCGCCTCGTATGCCTGCGTATATCGTGGAAAAGCTTGCGAATAATTAAATGCCATGTATTCAAAAAATGATAGTAAAATGATGCTATTAAAATAAGAGATCTACCTTATAAACTGCCTACGTCAATACTCCAATAATGTTGATCGAAAACTGTAGTGACAGAAGATGTCGCTGTCAGAAGAATGAAGACGTGCAAAGGATGTAGGTCAAATTGTCGCCTCAAACAGAACAAAAAAATTGTGATATAGTCCTCCAACTTAAAACTTCAGTCGATTCCCAACTTAATGGCCCACCCTGTTGTTTTAGTTGCTTAATGGGTAACACAATGTGCAGGCTATTTACCAAACACAGCAATCAAGCATACACAGTGTCGTCTTCAGGTGGAATACTGTTACGAGAAACGTAATAGTTTACGGTATTACCTTCTCCTAAACTTCGATGACTCAGTTGGTTCTTATTTGTTGGCTCTCTCTGCTATATTATATGTGTATTGGGCAACACAATGTGCAGATCATATATTTAAAACTATAAAATAACATGTTGGTAGACGATTAATAATGTAATTAAACGTTTCTTTTGTGTTTGACTCGGCGGTTTAATAAGATAATATTTTCAGAGGACTGTCACCACAAAATACCCAGAAATATCAACCTTAGAGCATATAACTTTGTAAGTTTATATAGCCTACAATTAGTGTAAATACAAAAGAAGTTCTAAAATACAACACAACACACAAATAAAATTGTATAGCCTTCTTAATGAATTTTCTATTATGGCCTATGAAGTATGAATGGCAAATATGTAAATATTTGTCAGTTTATTAAGCAGAAAGATAAACTGTTTTTTTATATTAATTTACAAATTGATAATTTATTTCTCAAAAGTACCGTACTGTAGAAATCTCAGTTTTGCCTCACAAGGCTGGGTGTGCCCCGTCCCAGCCCTAAAACCAGAATTAAAATTTCTTGGCAGAGCCGGGAATCGAATTTGGACCTCCGGGGCGGCAGTCAAGAATGCTAGCCACTATACCACGAGGTAGTCTAATTTCAATCTTAATATTGATTATAACTTAACCAATAAGTTAAGATTAGGGTACAACCAAATTTACAATTATATTATGCTTTTACCAAAGCAACACTTTCGTAATTTTTATTGACTATTTTCGGGGGTAAGGGGGGGGGGGGGTGCCTGGAGCCCCCACAGCTCCCCCCTTATATATGCCCCTGGTCAGTTAACATTTGAGGGTGCGCAAATGCAAGGGAGCCGTGTAAGTTGTTTTATTTATCTGGGGCTTCAACATCGTGGTAATTTCATCCTTAGAGCTGTGGTAACGCTTGCCTGCTGTGCACAAGCTTGTAGGATCGAATCCTGGTGCAGTCAGTTGATATTTGAGGGTGTGCAAATTCAAGGGAGACGTGTCAGTAAATTCACGTTAAAGACCAAAGTAAAGATAGCTTTGAAGCCATTTTTTTGACAAGATCATTTAACGTTTAAGATCATCTTTTGGTGGCGAAATTCCGGCATCCTGGAGTCTCTAAAAGCCGCAGTAGTTAAAAGGGAAATAAAACCAATAACATTATAATCGTTAGCTGCCGCCCCGGAGGTCCCAGGTTCGATATCTTGGTTCGATTCCCGGCTCTGCCACGAAATTTGAAAAGTGGTATGAGGACTGGAACGGGGTCTACTCAGCCTCGGGTGCTCCAAATGAGTAGAGGGGGTTCATTTCCCACCTCAGCTATCCTTGAAGTGGTTTTCCGTGGTTTCCCACTTCGTCTTCGAGCAAATGACGGGGTGGTACCTCCTGTCAGGCCACGGCTGCCTCCTTCGCTCTTCCTTGCCTATCCATCCCAATCTTCCCTTCCCTTCCTAGCCCTCATGAGGCCCCTGTTCGCTTTGCAGGTGAGTCCGCCTGGGCGAAGTGCTGATCACACCTCCCAATTGTATTCAATCCGACCAAGTGTTCCCAGCTCTAGGACACTACCTGGAAAGGCGGTAGTGATGAGTTCCCTCGCTCAGTCTGTGGGTTCCACCAACCTGGAGGGTAAACTCGATTTAAAAAAAACATAAAAAATAAATAAATATTAGACTATGGTGTTTGAAGCCATTTTCAGTGTTGCCTTAGAAAAACAAAAGTTTGATGCTTTTCAGTCGGTGAACACGATTGTACCCAAATGAGATGTATTATTCCCTAATCCTGAAAAAAGTTACATAAGAATAATAAATAAATAAATAAATTCTTTTTTTCATTCACTAAATTCGTAACATTGACCTCAAAGCAGAAGTAAATTTCTTGGCAGAGTCTAGAATCAAACCCGAGCCTCCACAGCGCTAGCTAACTAAGCTACCCGCTATATCTAGAGTATTATATCGTCTTAACACCGGCCGCCGTGGCCGAGAGCGCTAACGCGCTATCTCGTGCCTCACTGACATCGGGAGAGCGTGGTTTCGAATCCCACCTCGGCCGTCCTGAAAATGGTTTTCGTGGTTTCCAATTTTCACCTCTAGGCAAATGCCGGGCCGGTTCCTTTCAAAAGGTCGACGGCCGATTTTCTTCCAATATCCCTTCCCTGACCCGTCCTGAAAAGAATAGTACATGGTCACTGGCTGCATTAACAAATTTTATATTTTATAATACGCTAAGGTGTATGTTTCACAAAACTCAAGCTCCTAAACCAGAGGGAGTTAGAAGGTGTGGTTTGTACCAAAATATTCCAAATCGTCTTAATAGTACAGGAAAAATCTTGCATTTCTTGAAAAGTCACCGGAAATATATTTATTTGTTTATAAAGTGGTTTTAAACAAATAAACAAGACGATAGCCCCTGGCAGAACTGTGCCGCGTACAGCCCGCATAGAACTAGCGCCGGGCGGGTAGTCTCTACATATGGGGCGCACACAACCCATTATGCGAGAGTTCTCACACGGGTCCGCTAGTTATATTATATTAGCTGAACATAGAAAAACAGCTCATATTTCTGAGACTAGTCCGATGTCGACCTTGACAGCGAGTTGTGTTGACTATTGGAGATAAAAGTTCACCGTGTTGGAGATATGAATGAGCAGTTGTGGCGCCAATACGTCCCAGTGTCTGGTCAAGGACATCGTTCGTCACATTTTGTGTACTCGTCTCACGAGCCTTCACCGGGAATCTGCTCATGCAGTGCTACCAATCCCAAGCTTGCAGGTTCGCTTCTGGCCGTGGTAAGTGATTTTTGAAAGGCGAAAAAAATCACGGCACGCATGTCATATGTTGTTGGCATGTTAAAGTACCCATTTGAATTCAGTAGACCTTGTTCATAATGTCAAAATTAATCTCTGGATTTTCCGCCAACACAAAGTTCCTCATTTCTCTACTAGAAAGCGCTATTGTGTCGAGGAGCTCAGATATCTAACCTCCTTGACTTTCATTGCGTTTCGAGGAACGACAAAATTCGACAGGCAAGGTGCCTTCTGGTCGTCAAATAACAAAGCTTGCATCTGACACCCGAGGCCATACGATATAAAAATACCGAGAATCTTATTAAGTAGGCTACATAGTGACTAGCATTCTTGGCTGCCACCGCGGAAGCCCTGATTCGATTTCCCTCTGAAAAGAAAAACTCTGGACTGTGATTTGGAACGGGATACACTCAGCCTTGTAAGGCAAAACAAAGAAGGGACGGGCTCAATTCCTATCTTAGGCATCCTGATTGTGGTTTCCCGTGGTTTCTCACTTCTACTCCAGGCAAATGCCGGGATGGTTCCTGACGTAAGGCCGCGGTTGGTCCTTAGCCAAATCGTTCCTCAATTGCAAACACACACAATAGTACACAATGACACAGGTTATCAGACAAATTCTACACACACACCCATGTGGATGGGAATAGATGACCTCGATGTCGCAAAACCCCTAAAATAATCAACAACAAATATAAGTTTCATCGTTCTTCAGTATTTTTCAAGTTTAAAGTTCTGTCTTTACAGTACCGGTACCAGTCATGTTTTATGGTCAATCTTGACATAAAACCATAAAAGAAGCTCCTGCTGCAGAATAATCCACGATAAGAAGATCTAGCCTACAATAATGTTTGTCAAATAGTGCTTTGATATGCATGTTTCTTCAGTAAGCTTGTTGTTGCTCGAGGCCACCATTATTTTACTATTCAGCCTGCTCCTCCACAGCAACCTTGGTTCTCTAAATGGAATGCTAGCCGAAGATAGCCTACATTACATCCCTCATCAGAATGCGCTTTAATCATGGCAGTTGCCCCAATCATCTCTTTCGCTTACATGTCCTTAACACTCCGTATTGTTCGTGCGACAACATTTCTTTTGGAGACATCAGTAATTTGTTCTTTGCGTGTGCGCGATTCCGAATGTAACAGGCTATGTTTCTCAAGAGGATCCAGGAACTGCACCGTCACCTTCCAACTCTCATCTCCACCCTACTAGCTATTCAGCACCGATAGACCTACCTCGCAGTAATCCAGTATTTGAAGGACACTGACATCCTCATATAGGTTTTTGTGTGTCTCTTTCTCTATTTCCTCAGTGTTATAATGAAAATGAAAATCCACAGCCTGCTTCCAGTCTCCGAACGGGTCAGGAATGGAAGGAATGAAGCCCCCATCAAGCGGCGAGGATATGAACTATGCCGGCTGCCGAGGCCTGACGCACTCCTCTGGGGCAATGATTAAATGAATGACAGATGAAATGAAATGATAGTGGAGAATGTTGCTGGAATGAAATTTTGACAGGGAAAACCGGAGTACCCGGAGAAAAACCTGTCTGCCTCCGTTTTGTCCAGCACAGATCTCACATGGAGTGACCAGGATTTGAACCACGGACCCAGCGGTGAGAGGCCGGCGTGCTGCCGCCTAAGCCACGGAGGCTTCCAGTGTTATAATGTGAATTGTTAATGTTTGCTTCCTTTTGTAGGTACCTGCTCCTACGACAAAACAAATGGACAATATGGACAATATGCATAATGCCAGTTTTTTATATTCTAAAATCTCCGTGTCTTTCCTTTGTCATAATGTGGTTGGTTGTATGGCTTACACGCCAAATACCATTAATAAAAATAAATAAAAAATAAAAGACTTGTTGTTAATCTATTTGAAGGGCTTGGGACAACTTGTTTATCAGCCCCGTTTAGTTGGGTGTATGTTGAACTCGGTGTGATAACCTGCATATCTACGATGCTTGTAGGAGTGTGTATTAAGGCTAAGAAAAGGGTAGGTGCACCGAAACTTGAAGTAAGGAACAGTTACGTTGAGGTATTGTGGGACAACTCGGGGGGAAAACCACGCTCAGGATAGCCGATTGTAACATTTTTAATGAGTTAACTAAACGTGGTGATGACTATTGTGGTTCAATTTAACAAACATAATAAGAATAAATAATATACACTGTGGTGTGACCTTACCTGTGATAGTGTAATATAATAAGTTGTTGAGCGCCAGATTCCTATTTAAGATAGTGAATCGAAATTTATTGATTTAACCTCGGCTATCAGCAGTAGAGTCGAGAACCACTTACCCGGGCCGTAGTGAGACAAAGTCATCTAACCAATCCGTATTTAATCAAGGAGTATGATTTGCCTATAGTATTTACTAACCATTATGAAAGAAATAGGCATTACGTTGAAGAGAATGAATTTATTAAATGCTAAAACAAAATATTAATAAAACAGAATAGTGATAGTCACACAATTGAATTTAAAATTACTCAATGCGGCAATTAATTATTTAAAAGAAAATGAATATTAAAATGAATTGAAAGTTAAATGAAGTTAAATTATAATAGAGACGATAGTTTTATTGAATTGTTGGCTCACCCAGTCGAAGATTCGTCATATTTAAGAAATGATCGATGATCTCGATGTTACGTCGCTTATGTTTAAAAAAATGATGTGATATCTCATTTACTATGAAATATCCTCATTAAGTACGATGCCATCTGTAGAAAGACTCTTGATCAGGGATATAACCCATTATGTATTGATATAGATGTCGGCAAGACATCGTTCAGTGTCGACTCTCGGTGCTCAGTCCATTAGGACCCAGAAAGCAAGGTTACAACTTCCTTACTTCATTAAGAGCTGTAGATCAATGCCTATTTCTTTCATAATGGTTAGTAAATACTATAGGCAAATCATACTCCTTGATTAAATACGGATTGGTTAGATGACTTTGTCTCACTACGGCCCGGGTAAGTGGTTCTCGACTCTACTGCTGATAGCCGAGGTTAAATCAATAAATTTCGATTCACTATCTTAAATAGGAATCTGGCGCTCAACAACTTATTATATTACACTATCACAGGTAAGGTCACACCACAGTGTATATTATTTATTCTTATTATGTTTGTTAAATTGAACCACAATAGTCATCACCACGTTTAGTTAACTCATTAAAAATGTTACATTTGGCGCCACAAAGTAGGACACGAAAACCATTCGGTATTTAGTCAGAGGAGTGTATAATTTCAGTGCAAATTGTCAGTGCTTTTGGGGGACAGTGAAGTGAAGTGAAATTTTGGAAGGGCAATTGTTATACGGTGTACTTCAAGATGTCGGAGGAGGAACAGAGGCAGTTGAGAAGTAGGGATGCAGTCAAGAAAGTTAATTATAAGGAGGTTGATAGCGGTAGCGATGTTGAGAGCGTAGAGAATAATACCAAGATGTCGGAGGTAAATCTTGAGAATAATCCTGAGAGTAATCCTGAAAATAATCCTGAGGTTAACCCTGACACTAATTCAGAGGAAAATATCGAGACGAATATAGAGGTACATCCTGAGACTAGTGGTAGTCTAGAGAAAGAAAAGTCTATAGAGATTCCTGAAGATCCATTAACTGCGCTCATAAGGCAGATGAGTAGAGATTTAAGTGCGAAATTTGATGAGAGTATGAATAAAAATATGGAAGAGAGTAAGAAAGATAATTTAGAAAGTAGGAAGGAATTCAATGATAAATTTGAGAAATTAGATAAAGTTATGAATAAAAATATGGAAGAGAGTAAGAAAGATAATTTGGAAAGTAGGAAGGAATTGAGTAGAGATTTAGGTGAGAAATTAGATAAGAGTAATCAAAAGATGAGAGAGGATATGAGTAAAATAAATCAGAAGCTGGAAGAGAATAATGTAAAACTAGACAGTGTGGTTAAAGTCAATGAAGGGTTGAGTAAGAAGTATGAGGTACTACGGCAAAGTATTCAGGTTGTGAAACAGGAAATTAGAGATGAAATCAAGGGTGAATTAGAAGTGAAGGCTAAGGATATTATCGAACAGATAGATAAAAAATTAAAAACGGTAGAAAGTAAGACTGAAGAGAGAATAGTAACGCAGAATGAGAGTTTTAGCAAATTAAATGAGGAAACTAGGCAGATGAGACTAGATATGGGGGGCGAGATTGAAAAAGTAAATAAACAAATAGAAGCCGTAGAAAGTAAGATTGGGGAAAGAATAGTAACCCAAGGTGAGAGTTTTAGCAAAGAAATACAAGCGGAAACTAGGCAGGAGAGAGAAAAGTTGAGGGATAAGATTAAGGAAGTTGAAACAGAAGTTATAAAGAAAGTAGAAGAAAATCACTTAAAGAGTATTGAAAATTATCAAGAGATACAGGAAAAACAGAATGTATTAAGAAATGAATTAATGGATAAAGAGAGTAGTTTTCAAGAAATGGAAGCAAGATTAAAGAAGCAGATAAGGCAGGGAGGAAGTCAGGATAGGATAATATATTCTAGTAGCATGAAAGAGACTGAACTGCCTAAATTTTCAAATAAACATGGGTGTCCTATGCAGTTCATGAATCAGGTGGAGGATAGATTTAAAGAAAGGCTAAAGGATGGTCAAATTGAATGGAAGATGGTAGTAGAGCTATTGGACCAGGCTTTTATAGGAGATACTAAGGGATGGTTTTTAGTATACAATCATACTCCTTGATTAAATACGGATTGGTTAGATGACTTTGTCTCACTACGGCCCGGGTAAGTGGTTCTCGACTCTACTGCTGATAGCCGAGGTTAAATCAATAAATTTCGATTCACTATCTTAAATAGGAATCTGGCGCTCAACAACTTATTATATTACACTATCACAGGTAAGGTCACACCACAGTGTATATTATTTATTCATATCATGTTTGTTTTATTGAACCACAATAGTCATCACCACGTTTAGTTAACTCATTAAAAATGTTACACGATGTCAGCGCCGGTATTCGAACCTACAATCTCCTTACTCGATGCAGCTGCCCTCGCGTCTGTGGTGCACGATTTTTGGGCCTCAGGATGTTAGATCTTTCAAGGTCTTTTAGAGTTTTTTAATCCATAATGTAGTGGACTTCTTGTTCCAGAAGTAGTCAAATAACTCTATGGTTAATTTCGATTAGTCCATTCTGTACAGGTGTCCAAGAAATATTAGCCTCCGTTTCCTCATGGTCTTAGAGATTTTTTCTACATTCTTATAGACTAGACTTCGTTGTTGCTCCGAAGTTTCCAACCGGTTTCAGTCTGGATTGGGCCCATGATTTTCCATAGGATTCTCCTTTCTAGGACCTCCAACTTCTCTAGCGTGTAGTTCATCGAAAAGCATTCGCTAGCTTACAGGCATTCTGTTTTGACCACAGTGTTGTAGTACTATATTTTGGCGTTCCAGGATATGCATTTCTTGTTGTATGCTCTCTTAATTTTTGAGATCTTATCACCTACAGGACGACAGCTTTTCTAGACCATTCTCCTGTATTGTTTCACCGATATATTACCGACAGCGGTGGCTACGCTCGCTAAAGCGCAGTGTTATGTCATGGGGCCAAGCTTTCTGCTGACTCGGTAGACGCGCGGGTTCTATCCCCACCGTCGACCGTCCTTGAAATGGTTTTCTGTGGTTTCCTCTTTTTCAACACCAGGCAAATGCTGGGACGGTACCTTCTGAAAGGCCACGGCCGCTTCCTTCCACATCATTGCCCACTTTCATCCATTCATCTCATCTCTCATTCCGACGCGCAGGTCGCCCACGGGCGTCGACTAGAAAGACCTGCACTCGGCCTCTTAGGAGACCACACGAAAAGAAAAACGAGATGTTTATTTTATTTTACCCTCTGAATCCGCCCTATCTCCGTTTCAAGGTATTATCTTATTATATAATAAGCTAAGGTGTACGGATCACAAAACTCAAGCTCCTAAACCAGAGGGAGTTAGAAGGTGTGGTTTGTACCAGAATCTTCCAAATCGTCTCAATAGTACAGGAAAATTCTTGCATGTCTTGAAAAGTCAACAGAAATATATTTATTTTCTCTTTAAGTGCTTTTAAACAGATAAATTAGACGATAGCCCTTGGCAGAACTGTGTCGCGTATAACCCGCATAGCACTAGGGCCAGGCGGGTAGTCTGTACACATTGGGCGCACACAACCCATTAGGCGAGAGTTCTCGCACGGATCCACTAGTTATTATTATTATTATTATTATTATTATTATTGTTAGACCATTAGTCTTTTTTATTTACAAGTAACGGTCACTGTAATGAACCAACCCTGAGATAAAGCATGTTATGAGTTTTCATAATGGCAGTACTTCGCTACTAGTGTCGCTAATATCACACTATGGTTTGTAATCGTTCTGATAACGGCACAGCTAATAGCTGATATTTGAAAGTGGCTTATGAGATGTGTGCGAGTCGCGATCTCGCCAGACGGTGGTTTAAATGGCCCGTGCCCTTGTCACGCTACCATGAGCAATTGGCGCTCTATTGCGCGTGACTGGACGATATTCGCCCGGATGTTTAGACTGCAGTAGAACGCATGTTAACGCGGTGGCAGCGCGACGAATCACATCAGTTTTCAACAGTTCATAATACATTTATTTTATTCTCCAATTTTAGGGTTCATATTTCCTTTGTAATGTCACAACGCTGTCAAAGACCTTTCCTCTCAAGAACCGCTTAACCTATTGAATTAAAACTTTCCATAGATTTGTAATAACACAGGTCCAAATAAGCACAATTTTGTATGTTGTTGATAAAATTGTGTATACATTACTGTGGGCTATATGTTATAAATGAAGACTATGGTGTCCCGTAAAGGGCAAAGACCTCCCACGTGGGGAGAAGACAGGACAGTTTAAAATTTTCCTCTTTAAGTCGACATTCTGATTTTTTTCATAAGTATATTAAAATCCACTCATCAACTTATTTCTAACAGTATAGATAGATTCTAACTACTACTTCGTGTGCGGGGAAAATGTTACAATATTTACAGAAGGATTAGTATGGAACAAAAAATAGTGATAGTCAGTCTGTAAGACTAGACTTTATATCATTTTAAATGCTACAAATGCTGAAAAATGCTGAAAAATGCTGGGTGAAAGCCTCATGATCATGCAGCGAACTGCATGTCCATTAGCAAGTGCAAACCAAGGTCAAAGTAGGTAGCTGGCTGGATGACGTCACGCTCAACGGAGCGCGTGGGGAAAGGAGGAAGCTAAAGAGGTACCATGACGTCACACACCTCAGTGCATTCTCGGTACAGTTCGACCCGTCGCCGTAACGTAACGCCAGACCTCAGCGTAACAACGAAGTCGATAAGATCATTTAAATGATAAAAATGATAATAAGAAACATTGGTCGTAAGCTTAATATCCTCTGAGTAATGGTCTTATTTTGTACGAGGAGTATATCTTGCACGTCGAGTACTTTGGCATGAAACAAATGAGAAACGAGGAGCATATCGCACTTCGTACAATGTTTCTTCATTTGTTTCGTCGAATTGTCGAATCAGCTGCTAGTCATTTGTTTCTGTGCAAGGCCAACACAATAGACACTCAAGTCACTTCATAGGGTTGACAATTATGAACCTCTACGTGCTTAATAGGTGCTTTTCAATTGTTTTGCTGATGACCACTGGCTGTCGCGTGGCTCTGTACTTAAACACAAAATAACGGTCGCCACGTGCTCGATTGACAGTATTACGCCTGCGCTGGTGGGAACCTAACAAGCAACTGGCCAGTGAAAAATTAAATCCCTCTCGGCACGCCGGAAGGCGGAGGTAGATTTCACCTGGCAAAGAATAATATTTTGAATTCACTAAATTTTCCATTTGTTGTATAACTACAAACGTTTTACGTGTGTATCAAACGTGAAGCTCCATCTTATAATCCCGAAAACATTTTGTTATTGGTGCAAAGATGGGTCATATCAAAACTTCTTACAGACAAAAGTTTCAGGTAATTTTTAGAGGACTATTGACCATTTAAAACGGTTTTCCTATTGTGCCTAGCGGCTTCGGTGGCGCAGTCGGTAGCATGCTGAGCTTTTATGCCCAAGGTCGCGGGTTCAAACCCGGCCGAAGTCGTCGGATTTTTTAAGAGTGCTTAAGTCCCTCAGTATGCCTTTCTTCAGAGGGGAAGTAAAGCCGGTGGGCCCATATCATAGATTTATGGCATGTGAAAGAACCTTGCACTTATTACACTTGAGTGAAGCTAAATTATAGGTCAAAAATTTTAAAAACGCTCTTAGGTTCCAACATTCGTCGCCAGGAGCTGACTGCGGTGGTATCTAGTAGCCACGTTCAGAACTAGTTGTTTTTGACGGTGGCGTTTGGTATCAAAAGTAGGAACTACTTGAAAATTGAATGTATGCAGCCCTTATCTGAATTACAGATAACACACACTAATACAGCCCTCACATCAGACAAATTCTACACACATCCAAAGTACAAGGGGCTACATGACCGCGTTGTCGCAGCCCCTAAACTGAGGAACCAACCCTATTGTGCCTATTAAAGGAGGTATGATTTTTTTTTGTCTGAAAATTCTATTTTTCCAACCCCTTTGGTGAATGGTTGGTGGTATCAAAATCCTTTACTGGGATAAGTTTTTGGCCCTATTTGAAGAAAAGTACGAATTTTGAATGGTTTCGTGTTTTCACATACCAAGAAATTTATAGCAATACTTACATTTTTCGAAAAAGGCCCCTTTATTTCGACCTTTCGGCTGCGATACTACCCTTTAACTTCTCGACCGAAATTTTGAATGGTTATATGAAAATCCACAGCCTGCTTCCAGTCGACCGACTGGGTCAGGGAATGGAATGAATGAAGCCCCCATCCAGCGGTGAGGATATGAACTGTGCAGGCTGCCGAAGCCTGTCGCACTCAAAATTCAATTCTTTCATACAAAAGTTTCAGGTATTTTTTAGAGGACTATTGGCCAATTAAAACGGTTTCCATATTGGGCCCATTAAGGGACTAATGATTAAATGAATGACAGATGAAATGAAATGATAGTGGAGAGCGTTGCTGGAATGAAATTTGTGACAGGGAAAACCGGAGTACTCGGAGAAAAACCTGTCCGCCTCCGCTATGTCCAGCACAAATCTCACATGGTGTGACCGGGATATGAACCACGGATCCAACGGTGAGAGGCCGGCGTGCTGCCGCCTAAGCCACGGAGGCTCTTGAATGGTTATATATTATACATACATTTGAAAGTGATTGGTGCATAATGGCGATAGTTATCGTGTCCACAAGAAAGCGAAATAGCCTATAGATACATAGCCTACATAAATTATGTATAAACTTTTGAACTGGCGGAATTCGCAACATGGTGCCCATTGTAATAAGCAGCTTCCTAATGAAATCTACCTAACAAGTAGACAGTTGGCACCAGCTGTATGGTTTTCATGGCAACAAGTCTTGAGCGTGATCTAGTCATCAACTGTTTTTACGCCGAAACGTCAGATTTCTTATTAGTTGGTTGGTTCCTCAGTTTAGGGGCTGCGAAAACGCGGTCATGTAGCCCCGTGTACTTTGGGTGTGTGTAGAATCTGTCTGATAACCGGTGTTAATTGTGATGACTGTATTAGTGTGTGTTATCTGTTTTTAATTCAAGTAAGGACTGCAGACATTCGATTTTCAAGTAGCTCCAACTTTTGCTACCAAACGCCACAGTCAACGACCAACTAGTTCTGAACTTTGTTACTAGATGCCACCGCAGTCGGCTCCTGGCAACAAACGTTGGAACTTAAGAGCGTTAGTGAAATATAACCTATAATTTAGCTTCACACAAGTGTAATTAGTGGAAGGTTCTTTATCATGCCATACATCTATGACATGGGACCGCCGGCTTTACTTCCTCTCCGAAGGAAGGCATACTGAGGGACTTTCAACGCTCTGAAAAAATCCGACGACTTCGGCCGGGTTTGAACCCGCGACCTTGGGCATAGAAGCTCAGCATGCTGCCATCTACGCCACCAAAGCCGCCATTTCTTATTAAAAGCAACAACTATAGCTGGGATAGAATTGTCAGTTCTACGCCCAAACGCTCTTCCTCCGAGTAATTGCCCTGGGAATCATTTCTTTTATAGACTGAGTGAACCCCACCACAATTTGCGTTCCTAGAATTGGTAGTTTTGCTTCTGAAATCCACTAGGCTATCTGGGCGAGAATCGAACCCACTTCCTTATAGTTATATGCACAGTGCCTTTGCCTCCTATTTAAGCCTCAACCTCCAGGAAGGTTGAGGAAACGTGGTGGCGCAGCGGTCAAGCTGTTGGCCTCTCACCACGACGGATCTTATTCGATTCCCGGTCAATGCAAGTGAGATTTTCAAAGTGAAATGCCATGTCCTGTGGTTCGGATTCCTCGTAAAAAGGAGGTCCTGTGGCTCATGATCGCCAGATTAACGGTCACGTAAAACTACAAACTTCCTTCTTTACTTTTTCCTGGAACGTTCAACGGGTCTCCTATATAAACCGCATTCTCTGAAGACCTATTTCAACTAATGTAATAGTTCATTCTAGTTCTACTCTCTCCATTGAAACAAGAGCAATAATTTTAATACCTATAGAATAATTATTTTTAAAGTTAGGAGGACTTATTATTAAATAGTTTTCTTTTCTATTTCAGGTGAGTCCATGGAACGCCACCACTATACAGTACGTCCTGTGAGTATATCTGTAATTCTTTACAGTCTGTTTCACGTAACTTATCAAGGCGGGTAGAAAGAACTGACAGCATGAGGATTTGTGCTATAGGCTATTCACGGTAACAAGAAACGGAACATCATTTCTCCCAGATCTGGGTATAAACTTCCATTAAAGCAGGAGTTCTCACATTGGTTGTCAGGAGTACACTGGAAACGTCAAGCACGTCAAAGAACTTCGTCTGCCTCAAGGCCAGCTAAACTACAGTAAAGCCAGATTCGTGCCGATGTGTTTCTCGTGTGCCCCAACTTAAGCCAACCATTCACACTCCAGTTTGCTGGCAGCACAGCACAATCGCGCTGGATGAAAAATACGTTCAGCAAACTGTCCTCACCACTTGTCGTCCGCCCTGATGGCATATTTGTGTCAAGGCGGCCAGCGGAACATCCAGACGCATACGTAAATGTGTGACAAAGTAATCGGTTGATAGACAGTGGATTAGCAATAATGGATAGAGAGACTTTGGGAGCATTCATTAAACCATGTCTTTGGAATGCCAGTTCCCAGAATTATTCAAATAGAAAAATATGATAAGGTGCTGTAAAGGATTTATTAGAAATTCACCCACATTTTCTTTCCTTCTTTTCTTTCGTAACGACAACTAATACAAAGTAGTGCTAGTTTCTGTCTTTTAGTCACAAATCGCAATTTCAGTGACATTTTCACACAGACAACCCATCGCATTGACAGTCAAAGGTAAAATGACGCTGGATGCCCCGCTATAGCATGAATGAGCTAGGCTCTTCCAGCCGGGCGACCAGCAAGCTGGAGTGTGAATGGCTAACTTAACAAGGGGACCGCACCTACTCGTCATAACCTATTTCGTCCAAATGTATTGTATATGCAGGGTTGGCGAGAAATGTGTGTGACACAAGCGGAAGCTTAGATGGCCAAGCGTTTACAAAATATAGCATTTGTGGCAAATAGTTGGGCATCTATGTAAAGAGTGATATGAAATGGCGTACCCATGTGAGTTGTGTCGTCTCTAAAAAGCTTACGAGTCGCTTCATTTTGTAGTGCGGATTTTAAAAGGCAGTATTTCTGCCGCAAAAGAATTAGGATATTTGATCCTGGTGAGGCCAATCTTGGAATACAGCTCAGTGGTTCAAGTAGGGCTCATTAATGAGCTGGAGATGGTAGCTTACAAAGGAAGGCTGTTAGGTTTGTGCTCAACGATTTTAAACCTAGAAGTAGTAGAAAAACTAGAGTTGGAATCTCTAGAAGATGCACGAAATCCAAACCTATTGATGTGATTAAGAGAAGACTGAAATTTTGTGTAGATACCCCGATGTAATTACTACCGGAATCGTTTCCAAATCGCGACTTGTGTATATTAAGTGCGTTTGTTATTGAAAAACTGAAAATCCACAGCCTGCTTCCAGTCGACCGACCGGGTCAGGGAATGAAATGAATGAAGACCCCATCGAGCGGCGAGGATATTAACTGTGCCGGCTGTCAAAGCCTGTCGCACTCCTTTGGGGCAATGATTAAATGAATGACAGATGAAATGAAATGAAAGTGGAGAGTGTCGCTGGAATGAAATTTGTGACAGGGAAAACCAGAGTACCCGGAGAAATACCTGTCTGTCTCCGCTTTGTCCAGCACAAATCTCACGTGGAGTGACCGGGATTTGAACCACGGACCCAGCGGTGAGAGGCTGGCATGCTGCAGCCTAAGCCACGGCGGCTCGTGTTTGACATTATTGTTGGTAATTTTCGGTAAGTGTACAATTTGCCACCGGGGAATTACCTCAATTTGCAAATAAAGCAAAAGAATAAAAGTGTCATTGAGATGGCTGAACTAGACGTACGATTTGGGTAGGACGCGGCCATGGCCTTAAGTTAGTAGCCCAGTCAATAAAGGTTTAGTGTCGCAACTAATTAGAGGAAAGCTGATTTTTTTCAGGATGTTAGTATATAAAGTATAAAGTAAAAAACACAAAGTCCCGACCCCCACCCCCCTTGCTCCGCCCCCCACCCCCCCCACCCCCTCCCCAACCTTACAAGAGGAGTACTCTGGTTTAATGCTTACAGTTAAAGAACTAATGAAGTTGCAAACGCGATTTTTAATAATATTACGCCTAACATTATTCTAAACAAATTATGTCATATAAACTTTTTTTGTAGATAGCGTAATTTCACCGTAATACTCCAATATATGCAAAAAACTGCCACTAAAAACACAAAAAGTAACTTCAACCTATTGTACCTTTCTATCCTTCCGTCATACAATGAAATGTTTTGCACAAAACTTATAGACAATTTAATTAGCTTTAAAAATATGTGTCTACTATAATGCTTATCGTTCAAATGATGGCTTCAAAGAGAGCGATGAACAGTAATGGCCACCGCGTCGCCGCGCCAGACGAAGCAGCGCCGCGCCGTTGTCACTCGATGCTGAAGGGCACCGCTGTATGTACTCATATCCTTAATCTTGAATAGTCATTGAGTTTATGATGATGAAATATAAAAACTTTAACTTCAACTTTCCATTACCAAAATCCTGTACTTATTAGCCTACACTTTTATTGCTGACAAATAATAAAGTTTCATTGTATAGTATTTTTGATAACTTATTAATTCCTGCACAACTAACACGGCCTAATAATAAACAACGCTTATGTTTTTCCTTTTTTTTTAGTATAAAGGGTCATTTTGTAATGTTTCATCGGTTTGGTCTGAAGAATTTTTACAATACATTCCACTGCAGTTCCCACACATAGATGTGCAATCGAACCCAGCTTTACGACAACTACAGTTTGTAACACACAATGTTTTGCAATTACAAGATATCAGTAGAAGAAGTTCACTTGGAGCAGCAGGATTCGTCATGGGCTTAGGTATCAGTCTGTTATTTGATGTATACTGCCAACCCCATTCTTCTGCCGGAATTTTACAACCTAACCAAGTTTGAATCTGGTGGTAAACCCTCAAAATATGTTGATGAGTAGCATCTGAAGTTGGTGGAAGTTTTGCTAAATCAAAATTAGACTTGAGAGACATTTTTGCGGTTAATTGCTTGAACTTAAAGTACCTGGCTTCATTGAGGGTTTTGAACTTTGAGAAGTTGTACATACTTAGGATAAACTGTTCTCCACTTTCTAGAAGGATATCTTTTGTAATGTCTTGTTTTGTGAAAAGCTCAGCCTGAGATCTAGCTTCAGTTGATTTACGTATCATGTCGGCTGCTTTTAACTTCCCTAGCCCATAGAAAGCAGACGTCGTATCACAACCAGTCATTGAATGAGAAAAAAGCAGTAAAGTTTGCTGCTTGACATGTTGATTTATAAGAAAATCGACAGAGTACAGTTTGGACATTGACGACGAAGGCTTTAAGAAGAAAAGTTTGGCGTCTTGCTGGGGAGCTAATGCTACGAGTAAAACCAAGAGATCTGTATCAGTTCCCACGACAACAACTGTAGTATTATTAGTTTGCACATATTTAATTGCCTTGTCGACAATGACAGTGTCAGCGTCACCTTCCGCAGAAAAAACTTTAATATCCTCAGTCACACAACGTGTTGTAATTGCTTCTATCAACCTCTTTTTGTTATGAGGGTTTGCTAGAAAGTCTCCTTGTTGTGTAGTGCAAACTGTATTTTCATAAAAAAAAAATGTGTGAGAAGATTTCTTTGATGCTCTTCTCTCTTGTTCTTGCTGTTTTGTGGTTGGAAAGTTGGGATAACCGTCGAATACCACTGTAACTTTATTTCCGTATTTACAAAGTGTAGAGCTTAAATAAGAATCTATTATTTCCTTAAAAGTGCTGTTTTTTCTCCAAACCACAGCATGTAACAAATATCCACCATCCATCACAAAAACATATTCATTTGCCTTGAAGCTTTCTTCAACAATTCCAGTTTCAAATAATTTCATAAACGATGCTTTCGTACCTTTACGTATTGATGCCTCGTCAAATAGTGACGGTGGGTGAGATGCTAATTCAAACTCAAAATAAGATTTCAACTTAACGGGGCTGTCACAGATGCATAACATTCGATTGAATATTTGCTGGGAGTTAATTGAAACTTCTTTAGAACTCACATTGATGGACTTGAAACTTGCCTGTGTTGTAACCATATCCTTCCGCTGTAGTTTTATGTCATTGAAAGATTTTCCCACCATATTTTCCATTGCTTTTAAGCCAACTTCATACGCATCATCGCAATTAACTGAAGAGTCTGATACCAATCCCGTTGAAAGAGAAACCAATTCACTACTGCCGCAAGCAAAAGGGTTGTGCTGACTTAGCCAAACTTTGAACTTTGATAAATCTTGTAGGTCTCTGGATTTGCGGCTTTCTCTCAGCTCTAAATGTTGCTCGTGAGTATTGTAGTTCAGTCCAAGAAAGCTTCTAAATGCTTCACTTACACGTAAAAATGAAGGGGCTCCTAAAACCCATTTGTTTAAGGTGCTCTCAGTTATTCCTCTACCGTGCGTTAAACCTCCTATTGACTTTAACGACTTCATCAAAGACTGCTCTACACACATATCACTCCAATTTCCGGACCAAAACTCTTCTTTTCTTCTTAAAGTGAAAAGACCTTTCGTTACAAAAAGTCCGTACTCTTCCTCAGTTAGCTTTGTTTGCAGTTTGTCCATTTCTTGGACATGCATATGAGCAGATTTTGCGTAAGGAAGGTGCCCCGCAGCATGACAGTAAGGAAGCATATAGGTAGCAGTATCTAAGTGCAATTTCCAGTTTCCCGTTCTCTCAGCCAGGATAAAATTTAACATTAGGTCAACTTGCTTAATTAGATTTAGCCAAAGCTTTGATGTTATGCTGACTGACTTCTTTACATTGATATGGTCTGTCAATTTTGACACGGAAGATTGAACAGCTTTATCATCACAAGCAGTTGCTTGAGAAATTTCACTGCGAGAAAGTTTGTCGTAAATTGTTCGCACGTCATTACAGAATACACTTTCACGTACAGGCGCATCTTCTGTCACTTTTTCAACAATAGCAGCATAAGTTAATATGTTGCAACGTGCAGTCTGACTCATGCAGACGACCAAGCGGCCGAGTCACCACACCACACTATACGCGGCTGCCCGGCGGGATGCACGGTGTCCGCTACTGTTCATCGCTCTGTGAAGCCATCATGTTAACAAATATCTTTTGTAGACCCATAACGTTAAAGATAATAACAGTAGCTAAACATTTTAATCGAACATATTTTTTCTACGACATAAGGGTAAATAGTTATAATTAGTATAAATTACTTTTTGTTTTATGCAATGACAGTTTTCTGCATATATTAATGTATTATGGCGATAATAGGTTGTCTACATAAAAATTTATTCTTAAATAAATTGTTAAAAATATTGTAGGGAGTAAAATAAAAAACAATCACATCTGTAGCTTTATTAGTTTTCGAGTTGTAAGCATTTAACCATAGTACTGCTCTAGCAAGGTATAGGAGGGGGGGGGGGGAGCAAGAGGGGTGGGGGTCGGGACTTTCTAATTTTTGGCTATTTACTTTGTATACTAACATCCTGAAGAAATTCAGCTTTCCTCTAATTAGTTGCGACAAAGCGTATATTTTTACCTTTATTGACTGGGCTATAGGTACTATCCCGACATTCACGTGCGGTAGGAGTGTAAAACAACGGAATATCGCTTCAAGGTTGGCTGAGTCAGGATTCGAACCCACTTCTTCTCAGCTCTACCTGAGGAGACTGTGTGAACCCCGTTCCAGCTCTCTGACCAGAATTAAATTTCTTGGCAGAGAGGGGAATGGAATGTGGTCCTCTGCGGTGAATGCCACGACGTGATCTAATCGGAGACATGTTGCTACACTGTACTTTGTGAACAAAAGAACAACGGCAAGCGGAGGGAATTTGTGATAAGAGCTAAGCGATAACAGGTATGCTGATTTGTTATCAAAATTGAGCACTGTGACTGGCTCATTTAAAAAAAGTATTCTTACACGTTATTGGTCTAAATCGGAAGTGCCATATTAACGAACTGTGAATATGTCACAAACAGATTGGTCCCCTTCATAGAAGTGAATCGTTGATATTCTGGGTGTGTCTGCTAAATATAAAAGCCAATATGATTCCATGGTAGCCTACGCGTTTGAGATGTGGTGTTACAGGAGAAAGATGAAGATCAGATGGGCAGATAGGGTAACAAATGAAGAGGTATTAAGACGAGTGTGCGAGGAGAGATATTTCTGGCGACTGCTAATGAAAAGAAGCGATAGGTTGGTAGGACACGTATTAAGAAACCCAGGAATAGCAAGTTTAGTTATTGAAGGAAGGGTCGAGGACAAGAACTGTAGGGGTAGACCAAGGTTAGAATATGTTAAACAGATTGCCTCGGATGTAGGGTGTGGTAGCTATGTAGAGATAAAAAGATTAGCTCAGGACAGGGCGGGTTGGAGTGCTGCATCCAACCAGTCAAACGACTGAAGACTCAAACAACAACAACAACAAGAGTAGCCAACACTCTTAAGGGGGAACATACAGCTCAAGGAGCCGAAACTATAACAATTTTTGAATTATAACTGTGCCTGTCATAAATCTTGTACAACATTTATATACATTTCCAAGGAAACACACAGAAAAAAGCAGAGTTATAGATTTTCAAAAAATTCAAATCAGAAATATCTTTATCCATTTTTCAAAATTTGTTCCTTGCTTTGTGCTCATCTTCACCGTTTCCCAAATATCTTCCATGTTTATAGTAATTTTGGGATTTATCATTTCTTAAAAGTGGATGTTGAACCTTCATCCACCAAATTGAAACTGACTCAAACTTTTTTGGCTATAATTAGAATTTCTATAAAACTTTAAAAATAGGTTTTTGAGTTTCCTGAGAATTAAAATGAAATAATAATGCTCAATTAATTATTAGACTAATGCGGAAATATGTGAGATTCATTTTGTAGCTGAAGGTGTAACACCAACATTTAACAAAATGAAAAGTCCAAAATTTCCTATACGCAAAAGAAATATGAGGGATACGGTGAAGGTAAGCACAAAGCAAGATCCACATTTTGAAAAATGGATAAACATAGTTACGATTTGAATTTTTAAAATGTAAACTTTGCTTCTAATAGCAAGATGTGTGTGTTTCCTTGGAAATGTAGGATATACAGGGTGCCAGGAAATGTTCTCTGCAGCGACTACGTGCTGCTGCGAGAGGTAGCGTCAGCAGTTTAGTTGGCAGCACGGTGTCATTGACAGGTTGGGTTGGTTGGTTCCTCAGTTTAGGGGCTGCGACAACGCGGTCATGTAGCTGTGTAATTTGGCTGTGTGTAGAATCTGTCTGATAACCGGTGTTAATTGTGATGGCTGTATTGGTGTGTGTTATCTGTTTTCAATTCAAGTAAGGACTGCATACATTGATTTTTTTCAAGTAGTTCCTAATTTTGCCGCCAAACGCCACCGTCAACGACTACTAGTTCAGAACTTGGTTGCCAGATGCCACCACAGTCGGCTCCTGGTGACGAATGTCGGAACCTAAGTGTGTTTGTCAAATGTTTAACCTATAATTTAGCTTCACACAGGTGTAATTAGAGGAAGGTTCTTTAACATGCCATAAATCTATGACATGGGACCGCCGACGTTACTTCCCCTCCGAAGGAAGGCATACTGAGGGATTTTTAACGCTCTTAAAAGAAGGCAACACGTGTGAGGTGTGGGCTGTCGAAATCGTCAGTGTGTACAGATAGATTATTGGAAGAGTGCAACAGTATACAGGCGGTAATGTTGACCACTGAAGAGATAGCTTTTTTTGGTGGATAACGTTTTTTTTTTCAAAGGTTTACAGAAAATGTAATACTAAAATTTCAGGCGCGGTCTCCTAATTCAAAGTGTCAAAACCGGGATACCGTTCGAGATTTAATAGGTAAATTTCGTGTGACTGGCTCACAATCTAATCCAGAAACGATTGAATTAAAAGTGAATATCATTAATTAGACTATGTGCAGTCCATTACGCAAGACACTTTAGTGAAAGTCTTCAACAATTTTATAAACGTGTTGAAGGTCGTCTTCGAACACAAGGACAACACTTCCAGCATCTGTTATGAATGGCTGTTGTGAGTAAAATCTGTTTGTTTGTTTGTTTGTTTGTTTGTTTGTTTTGATACAAGCGACAGCCGTGCTGCCAACGGAACTGCTGATGCTAGCTCTTTCAGCAGCATGTAGCCGCTGCGGAGAACCTTTCCTGGCGCCCTGTATAACTCTTCTACAAGATCTATGACTGTCAAGGTTGTAATATTAAAATTACTATTGTCTTAGCTCCTTAAACGAAGTTTGATGTTTTTCAGTCGGTGAACACGATTGTTCCTGATTGTGATGGGTTATTCTCTAAAAAAAAAAAAAAAAAAAAACTCATGTAAAAAAATATTTTTGATGGCCTGTTTGCCATCTCTTGATGAATGCAGTACATTTGAATTTGTCTGTTGGCACAGGCTAGAGTAAAATGTGGCTTTTCACCGATGTCTCAGTCTCACTCATGGCTGTGATTATATGGAAGCTACTGAGGTATGGGTGGTGCTTAGTAATGACATTCAGGGCACAGTCAATGCCTGTGGATGCTGTGAAAGGTTCTACTCTTAGGGTTAGTACTGCTGTACTGACTCAGTGAGGAAAGCAATGACAAACTACCTCACTCCTCATCTTGCCTAGTACGCCTCAATATAGCGCTGCCTTGGGTATCCACCCACATAACCTAACGGCAGTACTTTTTGAAGATCCAACCAGCCTTCGGGCTGACTACCTAACAGACAGTGTAACATCTTTCCACTCGGTTGCTGGATATTTTTGTGGGAGTGATTTTGAAAAATAGGACGGAAGTGGATCGGACGGAAGTGTGTAAGACGCACTGCCAGCTGGATCGTATCCCTCCTGGACATTCATCAACACACAAAACTCTTTTTTTATTTACACACTAATAATACATAACAATTCCAAGACTCTCTTTTTTTTCTTCACTGCCTACTTGATATTTCTATTCTCGCACTGCCTTCTTGATTGTTCTCTCACTGCCTTCTTGATACTCTGCTGCTAATCATATCAATCTGACTCATGTTAACAGAATCCATATGAAATTACGTGTTGGTCTGTGAATCAAGAGGTCCGGAAACTGGGCAAGCCTTTCATGATCTACTGCTGTGCACATTGCATTTACTCGCAAGTTGGCCTATTTATAAGGAATTTAAGGTTATGAGCGGTGTCGCGTCTATTAATCTAGTTGATCGATATCATATTCTTTATTTAGGCTAGTGCTGGTGGAAGCTACAAATCATCTAATAGACTGAGTTCCGTATTATAAACTACAATATCTGTAAAACACTCCATTTTACAATAGATTAATATTTGTGGCAATAATATTATAAAATACCGGTGTATCAACAATTTCACGTGAGGTTTCTTCTATGTCAAATGTTACACATCATATGCGACTACTGTAAGGCTCGTTAAGTTTTTTTTCTTTTTTACAGTCGTGTTGACCGACTGAAACACATCAATCTTTGTTTACTGAGACAACACTGAAAAATGGGTGCAAACATCATAATGTTAGCTCCTTAAGCTGTAAGTTCCCTCTTAACTCTGGATGGACAATCAGAATTTCAAATCCGTCCGAAGTCGTCAGATTTTTTAAGAGCGATAAAAATCCCTCAGTATGCCTTCATTCGGAGGGGAAGTAAAGCCGGCGGTCCCATGTCATAGATTTATGGCATGTTAAAGAACCTTCCACTAATTACACCTGTGTGAAGCTAAATTGTATAGGTTAAGAAAGTAAACAACGCTCTTAGGTTCCTACGTTCGTTGCCAAGAGCCAAATGCGGTGGCGTCTGGTAGCTAAATTCTGAACTATTAGTCGTTGACGGTGGCGTTTGGCGGTAAAAGTAGGAACTACTTGAAATTAAAAGTCTACAGTCCTCACTTGAATTGAAAGCATAACACACACTAATACAGTCATCACAATTAACACCGGTTATCAGACAGATTCTACACGCACCCAAAGTACACGGGGCTACATGACCGCGTTGTCGCAGCCCCTAAACTAAGGAACCAACCAACCAACCTAGCTCGGGAATGAGATGCGATGGAAGTCTTTGTGGAGGATGGTTTTTACGGCTGGTTGCCCTTCCTGACGCCAACCTGATGAGAGGAGTTAATGAGAGATGAAATGAATGATGGTGAATGAAACTGGGCAAGGATGTGGAAGGAAGCGGCCGTGGCCTGTCAGAAGGTACAGTTCCAGTATTTTCCTGGATTTGAAAATGGGGAAACCACGGCCGAAGGTGGGGCTCGAATCCACGCGTCTAGCAAGTCAGCAGAGAGCTTGGGCCCATGACCTAACGCTGCGCTTTAACTCTGGATGGACAATAGTGTAATTTAATCCATTGTTAGCGATTTCGAGGGCAAGACATCTCCATTTTACTGTCATGGAATATTGAGCCTGAAAGTTGGTCCTCTACTCCTTAAACCCGCCAGCAACTAGTTTCATATACATTTGCTCGGCGGCTTCGGTGGCGTAGTTGGTAGCTTGCTGAGCTTCTATGCCCAAGATCGTGGGTTCAAACCCGGCCGAAGCCGTCGATTTTTAAGACCGTTAAAAATCCCTCAGTATGCCTTCCTTCGGAGGGGACGTAAAGCCGGCGGTCCCATGTCATAGATTTATGGCATGTTAAAGAACTTTCCACTAATTACACCTGTGTGAAACTAAACTGTATAGACTAGGTTAAGAATGTAAACAACGCTCTTAGGTTGCTACGTTCGTTGCCAAGAGCCGACTGTGGTGGCGTCTAGTAGCTAAGTTCTGAACTAGGCCTAGTAGTCGTTGACGGTGGCGTTTGGCGGCAAAAGTTGGAACTATTTGAAAAATTCAAAGTTGCAGTCCTTACTTGAATTTCAAAAAACAAAAACAGATACACACACTAATACAGTCATCACAATTAACACCGGTTATCAGACAGATTCTACACACACCCAAAGTACACGGGGCTACATGACTGCGTTGTCGCAGCCCCTAAACTAAGGAACCAACCAACCATACATTTGCTCGAGTGGGGGCTCCAAGAATTGCGCTATACCCCTGGCGCTGAGAATGACAAAGCTGGTTGACAATAAGCCCGACCACGCACTGCAGCAGATCATTATGGAACACCTTGCCCTTTTATTGGTCATTATGGACAGGAAATATGTCAATGTGACACGCACAAGCTGTTGACAAGTGGAAAGTGTCATAGCTCCGGTTACGACAAGGGAATAAATCACCTTCCCACTCATTGTGGCATTTATGACGGAACTGGCCTTTGGACTTTATTATTTAACATACTGTACAATGCTTTGTTGAGAATGGCACACATACAGTATGTGTGCCAATAGCATTACTGTAGCCATGGAAACCTCTTCCAGGCATCCTTTACAAACTCCTCCGATATTTCAGGGTAAGAAAGAAAATACATTTCGCTAAAATAAATTGTAGTGTTTTATTATACGGATGCGAACCTTGGATTCTAAGGAAACGGGACATACAACGCCTGGAAGCAGCGGAAATGTGGATGTGGAGAAGGATCCTGAAATTAAGCTGGACGGAGAAATAGACTAACGAATGGGTCCTTAAGGAAGTAGACGATACAAGAAAATTGATCACTACTATTGAGAGGTTTGAAGCCATTTTTCAGTGTTGCCTAAGTAAACAAAAGCACCAAACTTTTGATCACTACTATAGAAAAGAAGAAAGCAAAATTCGTTGGCCACACCATACTGGAAGAAAACGTTCGGGGGAAGAAAGTGTTACGTTTTGGGGTTTCTTTTTTTTTATTAGGGGGACTATCGGGGCCGCGCGTGTTAACACACAAGGGTTATGAATCATTACAATTTCCACTCCTCTTATTACTGCAGTATCCGTCTTAATCGCTCTTCACATACACTTTTACTTTGCATTAAAACTTTTATTTTAACTAGGCTATCTTTTCTTCCACAAATCGATACTACTTCTTTCTTCATTTACAAAACCAAAGCAAAACTCTAACAAGCCTCCATTACCTCTCTTCTCTTATGTAAAACATCTCATCCTTTTCATACTTCTTTCAACCAGCAGACACAATTAAATAATCATACTCATGGAACTAACAATATTATACAAAGTCACGGAATAAAAACAAGAATAGTCAAAGATATATAAAAATAACAAAAAACATCATAAATAGGTAATATGTACACAGATGTGTAACTCTATAGTCAATGGCCTCCTTCCTCACCAAAGAGTAGCCATGATCCCAACCCAAACTTATTCTAAGAGAATAGTGATTCTAAGAACATTGTAACCTCATGTTACAAAAGGAAGAGGAAGACCGCGGAAGGCTCATCTTGATTCTGTGATGCACGGACTTCAATTTAAACAGTGTGCTGGCTTAAAACATTCAGCAAGTGAGAGACAAATGTGGTTGTAGTGACAAGGCCTAGCCTTTAGATGATGATGATGATGAAAAGAAATTGTAAGAGCATGCTTTTGTTTTATGTCCTCCGAGCGAACGCTTACTAGAAAAGTAGCAAATGACCAAGTTCGATTGTGAGAAATTTATATATCAGCCCATGTTATATATCTACAGTGAGAGCCTTCCCTATAGAACGAAGCTTTTCCGGACCGTGTGGCGAACGGAGAGTGATTGGTCACCGCCAGTTGACTAGCATTTGCCGATAACACAAGAGCAGGTAGAGAAGTCCCGAATGATGTCATTGCATTTATTACATACGGAGCTGGCAAAATATCTTAGTTGTGATGATTACACATTGTGGTGAAGTACTGTAAGTTATCTCGTATCCCCTGAACATGGTTAGGTATAGAACAAAACAACGAATTTTCCTAGTGAAAAATTATCTTCTCAAGAAGAAGTCTTCCAGAACTTCTGTTCGTGCATTTCAGTGCCATGAGAGTTTTACTTGTGGAAGAACCTCAAACATAAGGTATACCGAAACAATCCGCGTATTCTGGAGGCTCTCCAGAACGAAATAATTGCACCGATAAGAAATATCAATGAGGATGAATTACAGTGAGTGTATCAAAATTTCCTTTCTCGGTGCAACGTGTGTCTAGGAAAAGGACAGCATTTCCAGCAACTAATCTGAAATTCATGTAAGTAAATATGATTATTAAATACGCGAAAAAGTATAAATGTGTTCAACTGGTTGGGCGCTACGCTGCTGCTAGCGCCAATGCCTTGCTCAACACGCGGCTAAACACAGTCCCCGGCCGTTACGCCCCACTGCGAGGTTCCGTTCTATAGGGATACAACATGTGGCCGGGTGAGCAGTCTTGCTTGATAGCATTGGGTGGAGCTAACGCGGCGTTCGCTTATTGTCTGCGCGCCGAGAGAAGTCAGTTTAACACGCTGCGACGGGGAGTAGGGATTCGGCTGTACGCATGCGCTGTCTGTCTATTCCTGACCTAAATATATCGACAGTCAGTTACTGCTAGCTCCCTTATTGTGCTTATTGTTCATCCAGATTTAAGTAGGCTATGGAGTCTGTCATTGAAGGCCTCTTTCCACAAAACAAAGACAAAAAGAAGACGTGAGTGAAGCTGGCAGTGACCAACTTGATGTTTTTTGAATGCGTGATAACCTAGGGCGGGCATCAATTCCGCTCGGGAATTCCGGTCAAATAGCCAGGGTTACCTCTAATCCACTCGGTCCTCCAAGGGACCCAAAAATAAGTTCCTCAACTCCGCTCAGGCTTTGACAAGGGGTCGGCAAAGGGGTTATCCCCAATGGCGTAAACAATTTTCATAACCCTCCTGCTCGCATACCAAGGGCCGGGTCAAACACCTTATGCAGCGCATGAGTGAATTCTTGAATGCAGCTGATTTTTCCGTTCTAGGCTGGAAAACAGTATTTTCAGCAACCGCAGCTGATATCGAAAGTATTTTTTTAGGTACAAATTACACACCTATTATTATCTAAATTTAATTTAATAATGTCTGACTAGGTTAAAAAAACGTACAAACATTTAATTATGCACATGTTAAAAACAATGTATAAAATTTGTAGAAAAAAATAGAAAACTTGGCAGACTTATTTAAAAGAATATTATGATTAATTTTAAATCACTTGTATTTTCTGCCATATAAGTTATAACGTGCCAAACACTTTATACCTGATTTAACGAATGAGCGGACTTGACATCAGAGCGGTTGACCAATGGCACAACAATGCTTTGCGAACACCACCACGCCATCGGTCAAGCGCTCTGAAGTCAAGTCCGCTCATTTGTTAAATCAGATATAAACATAATACATAAAGAGCTAGATATTAATCACTGTTGTTAAATAAAAATATGGACAGGAAATGTGCTGCAGAAGGTGTTTGACCCAGCTCTTGGTATACGAGCAGGAGGGTTATGACATTTGTTGACGTCATTGGGGACAACCCCTTTGCCGACCCCTTGTCAAAGCCTGAGCGTAGTTGAGGAACTTATTTTTGGGTCCCTTGGAGGACCGAGTGGAATTAAGGAAAATCGAGCGGAATTGATGTTCGACCATAACCTACGCAGCACGCTGCAAGGTATCTGAAGTTCAAACTCAGTTGACTAGGCTACTCCTGACGCGCAGACAATACAAAACCTACAAACGTGCTAGTAATAGGGTATAGGAAATGCTCCTCCCGATGCTCCTCCTGTCCTATTCTCTCCCCTACATGTGTTGAGTGACGCCATAAACAGCTTCTCATGTCTGTACTTTGTCCAGTGCGTACTAAAGGTTGTTCTGGCTATCGCATGCATTTTCTTAGAGAAATTTGAAGGCTAATAATTATCAACATTCCTCATTGCTAACTGTTTATTGCGATATCAGTGCAATATGTCTCAGGACATAAACGTAAGAGATGTGAATCAGTTACCACTAGAATTAACCAAACCTTTTATGAAACAATTGATGACGGATTCTCTGTAGCATAAATTGTCCGCAACTTACTTCATATCTGAAGTACATTTGGCAGTGCGTTTATTAGACTATTATTATTATTATTATACTGTCAGAGGTGGCAACGCTCGCTAAAGCGCAGCGTTAGGCCATGGGGCCAAGCTATCTGCGGACTCGGTAGACGTGGGTTCGAGCTCCACCTTAGGTCGCCCTTGAAATAGTTTTCTTTGGTTCCAATTTTCAACTTCAGGCAAATGTTGGGTCGGTACCTTCTGAAAGGCCACGGCTGCTTCCTTCCACATCCTTGCTAAATTTCATTCATTCATTCATTCATTTCATCTCTCATTCTGGCGCGCAGGTCGCCCATGGACGTCGACTAGAAAGACCGGCACTCGGCCTTCATGACGCCACACGACAAAAGAAAAAAATAAATATGGAATAGCAATACCAGGATTAAATGGATTACAGATATTTCTACAAGCCGCGGTAGTTATTATTATTATTATTATTATTATTCTTTCTTTCTTTCTTTCTTTCTTTCTTTCTTTCTTTCTTTCTTCGTTCTGACCATTTAGGGAGCGCGCTTGAACTTGTTGACTCGGGTTGATGGAGCTTTCCTCTTCTTCTCCTCCCAAAATCTCCTCATGAACTCACTATGCCTCTTCTTACGTTCCTCCGTCCATTTTTTCCAGTGGTCTTTTTAGCTTTTTCGTCAAAAGAGTGATTTGTAACCAGAGTTCCAAAAGTCTTACGATTCATGATGATATCTTCTGTAATGTTTATTTCCTTTAAGTCCTGTTTGATTTCTTCTAACCAGCTGATTTTGACCTTTTTTGAATTCATTATATCAAGCAGTTTTTTTTTGCATATCTGGTGTTGTCCATTCTGCGGATGTGACAATAAAATTGCAATCGTCTCTTACGCACGGTATCAGTGAACTTATTGATTACTGTGTACAAGTCTGTGGTTCTCCTTTTAATCCATATGCCATTAACATAAACATATACTCCTGAGAATTTTACGTTCCTGAATTTCGATTTCACCAATTTGAGAGAGGGCTCCTAGAGATATAGTTTCGGAGGCGTAAAATGCTTCCGGAAGAACAACTGTCTGGTAGTGCCGTAGTTTTGGATTTCGTGACATCACTCTTTTATTATATACTGTAGTGATTCCATGTTATTCAGTATGCTTTCTGAAGTTTGGTAGCTCTTTCTAAATTAGCTTTCCTGTCCAATCCAGATCGTACAATAATTTATCTTAAAATTTCAAGGAAAGTACGAGCCTAATTATTCCATAGTTGGTCTGTAGTGGAGATCTCGGGATATTATGGTGCCCATTTACTATGAAATGCGCCTTCTCATATTATTATTATTATTATTATTATTATTATTAAATAACTCCAAATGGCATTAGATGATCTTCAGAATAGGAAAGATACAATTAAGTTTCTACACGATTTACATGTGAGACTCCAGAGCAAAATAAATAAATAAATAAAATAGCAAAGAGAAGGGGGTTCTCCACCGAAGAAAGGATGTTGACATCTGAGATGATGAAGAAATATTGGAATGATAATAAAGAAAAATTGTCTTTAAATAATTGATTTTAGAGGTCCTATGATGGCCGTAAAATATGAAATAAGTTGAAAATGAAAATGAAAATTAACAGCCTGCTTCCAGTCGACCGACCGGGTCAGGGATGGAATGAATGAAGACCCCATCTAGTGGCGGATATGAACTGTGCCGGCTGCCGAAGCCTGTCGCACTCCCCTGGGGCAATGATTAAATAAATGACAGATGAAATGAAATGATAGTGGAGAGCGTTGTTGGAATGGAATGTTGACAGGCAAAACCGGAGTACCCGGAGAAAAACCTGTCTGCCTCCGGTTTGTCCAGCACAGATCTCACATAGAGTGACCGGGATTTGAACCACGGACCCAGCGCTGAGAGGCTGGCGTGCTGCCACCTAAGTCAAGGAGGCTCAGATGAAATAAGTTAATAAATAAAATTAATATTAGTCTATTATTATTATTATTATTATTATTATTATTATACTGGTTCGAAATATATGGGCATATTATCAAAACTGAGTCTCCACTGCATTATACCATTTGCACTCTTCCCAAGGGAATCAATCTGCTGATTAAGTTCACCAGCGCAGATTATAGCCTACTGTAGCTGTCTGAGTCGATGGTGGTAAGGAAGAACTAAGACCGTGCAATGGTAGGGGATTGAGCCTCAGTCCTTCCAGTCCGAATGCTCCTACTGCTGTGTGCCTTTATTATTCACGAGCGAATGTGAAGTGTGTCACGATACAATACTATATGGGATACTAATTGTTAGAAAAGAAGTTTTTAAAATTTAACATCAAACCCAAGATTGAATTGCGTAAAATAAATTGAAGACGTATGATGTTTTTAAGAATGTGATGCAATTTAAAACCAAGCTTTAACACATCGCAACACTGTTAATGTACATGATGATGATGATAATTGTTGTTTTAAGGGGCCTAACATCTAGGTTATCGGCCTCTATGTAAATGTACAGTAAGTTCAGGTAGTTGTAGAGCCAATGAATGGGTAGAAACCAATGAACGAAGTTACAGAGACGGGCACCATCCCAGCAGGGAGAACAGCTCTGTAGCTCTCGCTAATTCTTGCCAAGGTTGCGGGACCGAATTCTAAATCTCGTTTGACATTTTAAAGAGCAAAATGTTGAGAAATTCTCGTCTGTACAATAGGTGATTCCCTTCTGTCATAAAGTGCCACGACCACATGTCTTTAAAGAACCACAGTAGTTAAAAGGGACGTTAAACCAAAGAAGCACGAAAGAGTGCAGTAGTATTACATTCTCTTAATCTAACGAATATACGCTAAACGGCCTCTCCTTTATACGTAGAATCCGAACTACTGGACGTGGCTTATAACATCTAAACTCAGAAGTGTATTAATCAGGATCTGAACCCGGTCCTCTCTTGTGCGATGTTGGGCACAAGGTTGCAGGAAGCGCAGTCACGTATTTGAGGGTACTTAATGCGTGGGAGTCGTCTAAGTAGATGTTCTGACACGTTAAAGATTCCTTTCTGGGCTAAATTCCGGCATTCTGGCGTCTTTGACAGCCACAGTAGTTATAAGGGACGATAAACCTATAACATTACTATTATTATTATTATTATTATTATTATTATTATTATTATTATTATTATTATTATTATTATTATTATTATTATTATTATTATTCTATTATTATTATCTGGTACTTGCATAGCGAAGAAATGCGTAAAAACCAAGGAGTTACAGAGAGTGTCACCATCCCAACTGGGACACGTTTTATTATTATTATTATTATTTGGGCGTACGCTTACAACTTTTCAGCATATTTACTGGAGAGGAAACATTTACAATCCCAGATATCTCTTCTCTTCTCTCTCTATATAAGAATGAACGTTTGTCTGTTTTTTCTGAATTTCTACGGAAATTTGCGTTATTTACGCGTTTCAGACTTTTTTTTTTGACGGATGTGCGCGAAAATAAATTTTTTGTCTGTCTGTATGTCTGTCTGTTTGTCTGTCTGTCTGTCTGTCTGTGTTGTTCCCTTATAACTCGAGAACGGCTGGGTGGATCAACGTAAAATTTGGTACAGATATCCTTCAGAGACACGACACTAATCATTGATGTAACTCTTCTTTGTACCTCTCATAAAAGGGGGCCTACCCCCTTAAAATACTTGCTGAAATAGGTGTAGACGGGCGAGACAAAGGTCATTTTCAGCCCCTCAATGTGAGAAACGAAACTCGGGGGCCCTTTTAAAACCACATTTTAAGGCCCTAAAACCAACAGTTTTTGAGATATTTCCAGAAAACTAATTTCATAGACAATAACGAAAGAATGCAAGCCGGTTACCATGGCAACGGAATCTCACAGGTCCATCTATTGCTGTAAGACGCAATACAATTCCATTTATTGCATTACTGAGATAGTTTACAAACGGCTTAAGGTTATAACGGGACCAAATTAAGCTGTAAAATTCATCAATGTCATATAATGCGCTTAAGGGGGTCAAGGTGTACTGTAGATTTTTTTCACCTTATTTACACGTGCGGGTGTGGTTCGGAAGGTCTATTATATCCCTATCCATATATTGTCATATTATTATTATAGTTATTATTATTATACTACGGCCTACAACGACGAGACAAAGCTTATTTTCAGCCCCTTGGTGCCAGAAACAAAACTCGGTGCCCCTAAATAGCAGTAAAGGGTCCCCGAAAAGTACATTTTAAGGCTCTAAAACCAACAGTTTCTGAGATATTCCCTGAAAACTAATTTCATTTAATAAACTAATGAAGGAATGCAAGCCAGTAACCATGACAACAATATCTGAAAAGGTGACATCCAACTTTTCATCTATTTCTGCAAGAAGTAAAGCCACTCCATTTATTAAATTTCTGTGAATGTTTGCAAATGGCTATTAGGTTATTACGGAATCAACTAAAACTGTAAAATTCATCACTGCGCTTAAGGGGGTCAAGGGGTACCGTAGATTTTTTCGACACGACTTAAATGTGCGTTATGTCGTACAGAAGGTCTATTATATCACCAAACAGAAGCATTATTTTCAAAAATTCCTGAATTGAAATACGGTATTTTTTTCTTTTAGGAATTTGGGCCATTGGAGTCTAAAAACCCTGAATTTTCATGCACCACAAGCCTTTATAAATTATTAGAGGGGTCTTCCTCTTGATGGGGACATGACACAACAGTGAAGGTCAGTTTTATTTGACGTGTATTGCGTTTCGTCTACGAGGTTTTCATTTTTTTTTCACGTCCGGAAGTACACGTTAGGTAAATTTAGCTTCAGAGCATATTTTAACTAATCATTTTTCTTTGTCGAGAAACAGGTTCTAAGTCTCTAACCATTGCAACAGTAGCTCAATTGATTACGTCTGCTTATTAATACCGAAGACCGTTCGAAGAATGGGTACTTCTGCTAGTACATCATACGGAACAAATTCTTCAATCTCTAGGTGACTGCATTCTGTAGTAGCATTACCCATTTCCCTCACCCTTTAGGCTTGATTGGTTGGTAGGTTGGTTCCTCAGTTTAGGGGCTGCGACAACGCGGTCATATAGCCCCGTGTACTTTGGGCGTGTGTTGAATCTGTCTGATAACCAGTGTTAATTGTGATGACTGTATTAGTGTGTGTTATATGTTTTTTAAAATTCAAGTAAGGACTGCAGACTTTGAATTTTTCAAATAGTTTCTACTTTTATCGCCAAACGCCACCGACAACGACTACTAGTTCAGAACTTAGCTACTAGATGCCACCGCAGTCGGCTCTTGGCAACGAACGTAGGAACAAAAGAGCGTTGTTTACATTCTTAACTTATATAATTTGGCTTCACACAGGTGTAATTAGTGGAAGGTTCTTTAACATGCCATAAATCTATGACACGGGACCGCCGGCTTTACTTCCCCTCCGAAGGAAGGCATACTGAGGGATTTTTAACGCTCTTAAACATCCGACGACTTCGGCCGGGTTTGAACCAGCGACCATGGGCATAGAAGCTCAGCATTTTAGGCTTGATTACCCAAGAACAGCCTTACTATGTGGCACGTCGCAAGTATTACTGTCTTCTGCATAAGGTTAACAAGCCCTGGGTCTAACTTCAAATCCGTGAGAGATTCCTTTAAGTTGATAGGAATCACGCCAGTGCTGGAGATGATAATAGGAGCTGTCCTGACTTGTGCCATGTGCCATTGCTTCCTTATCAGTTCTGAACGCTCTTTATACTTTGACAGCTTTTCAACGTGTTTTGTTAGGGCGGGCATCAATTCCACCCGGGAATTCCCGTCAGGTAGCCAGGGTTACCTCAATTCCACCCGGTCCTCCAAGGGACCCAGAAATGAGTTCCTCAACTCCGCCCAGGCTTTTCCCCAATGAGGTAAACAAATGTCATAACCCTCCTGCTCGCATACCAAGGGCCGTGTCAAACACCTTATGCAACGCATGAGTAGAAAAAAAATAGAAAAGTTGGCAGACTTATGTAAAAGAATATTATGATTAATTTTAAATCACCACCACCAAGTCCGCTCAATCGTTAAATCAGCTATAAACATAATACAAAGAGCTGGATATTAATCACTGTTGTTAAAAAAAAATATGGACAGGAAATTTAATAAAATAAGAAAAATCAGCATTTTAAAATCACATAAATCTTTACTTCATTTCAAACTATATTTTAAAAAAACATTAGATGAAACTCTTTTCATTCCCTAAATATTGTGTGAGAAACACACTTCACAAGATCTAATCTACTCACTGTTTGGTTGGCGTACTGCATGAGCTTGTTATCAATGAATTCTTTTCTCACACGACTATTCTTGTCTTTGCTCGACACCCGCCCGCTGCTGTTATGTAGAATGTACGTGTCTGTCTGTATCTGATGTAGGCACTTTAAAAAAACAAATACATTTGGATGAGGTGGTGTACTTTGTGCTTTGAATTTTGAGTGACAAGCCTCGCAGGCATTAGTTGTTCTCCACAACTATGCAGACGGTGACGTCGACAGATGTGGGGGGAACAACGTACCTGGAGCCTCTTCACTGTAGGTTTCCAGAAGGTAATCCGAAAATTCACTAAGTCGCTGGTTGGTTATGACATTTGTTTACGTCATTGGGGATAAACCCTTTGCCGACCCCTTGTCAAAGCCTGAGCGGAGTTGAGGAACTTATTTTTGGGTCCCTTGGAGGATCGGGTGGAATTGAGGAAAATCGGGCGGAATTGATGTTCGACCCTTTGTTAGCATGCTTGGGATTGCCACATCTATGAAGGTGGTGTGCTTCATGCATTTGTCAACAAGAACCTGATGAGGTCTGTTGTGCACGGCTGACAATACAGTGCGATCCCAGTACAAGGTAAAGTTGTCATTTCTCATTGCACTTTCTAGGGAACATTTATACTGTAGTACGGTACTTCCTCTTGACACAACAGTTGAAGGCGTGTAGCCTGTTCTTGAAGTATTATTAAGTGAAAATAACAATCCACAGCCTGCTTCCAGTCGACCGACCGGGTCAGGAAATGGAATGAATGAAGCCCCCATCTAGCGGTGAGGATATGAACTGTGCCGGCTGCTGAAGCCTGTCGCACTCCCCTGGGGCAATGATTAAATGAATGACTGATGAAATGAAATGATAGTGGATAGTGTTGCTGGAATGGAATTTTGACAGAGAAAACTGGAGTACCAGGAGAAAAACCTGTCTGCCTCCGCTTTTTCCAGCACAAATCTGACATGGAGTGACCAGGATTTGAACCACGGACCCAGCGGTGAGAGGCCGGCATGCTGCCGCCTAATCCACGGAGGCTCTATGTATTATTAAGTATTATTATTTCACATGTTACAGGCCTAATAGACCACGCGAAGCAATCATGACTATTTGTTCATCCTAATTTTCCAGTACTCTATCATTCGTGCACTAAAGGCCCTCTTCCTTTCTTCGGTCCACTTTGGTCTTTGAGCTGTAGGTGCTGCTTTCTCTGATATCACTTCCCACTTGTATACCTTGTGTCGAAAGACGATTTTGTCTACGACGTCATCTGGGTTGACTGTGCTTTTTCCAGATCAGTTTTGACTTGCATCATCCAGGGTGTAGTAATCTTGAGCCGCTGTATGTGTCTAAGAATTTTGTTGGTGAGTCTGGCTTGTGGGAGTCTCCTGATGTGGCCGTAAAATTTTAGTCGCCTCTTTCTGATGTCTGCTGCGAGGTTGGACAATTTCTCTGTGGTGTCTCTGGAGTGAAGCCTGTATCCTTCATATGTGTGCTTTGGTCCAATAATTTTCCTTATCATTTTTCTTTGAAGAGGAGCGGAGAGAGCCCGTCACCTTGGCGAACACCTGTATTGCTCTGAAATGGTTCCAAGATTTCACTTTTGATGTCGTGTCTGTCAGCGTCTGTTGGATCAATCGCAAGGTCATGATATCCAAACTTTGCTCGTGTAAGATGTTGAACAATGACTGACGGTCAATGGAGTCATATGCCTTCTTGAAGTCAACTAAGGAACAAATAAGTGGAGTATTTCTGAGGGCTTTGATTTTCAATATAGTTCTTGGGTTGAAGAATTGTTCCTCGCAGGAGCGACCAGGTCGAAAGCCCCCCTGGTACTCGCCAATCTTGTGTTCCAGCTGGTCCTGAGTCCTTTGGAGTAGGCACGCTGAGAGGATCTTATACGTAACTTGTAGTAGTGAAATGCCCCTGTAATTGTTTACGTCAGTGCGGTCGCCTTTTTTGTGTAATGATTCTTCTTCTTCTTCTCCTTCTTATTATTATTACGTGAGAGGCAGTCAACTAGGTTGCTACATGTCGAAAGTTAAACCCATATCATTAACAGAAGCAATTCAAGGATGGCGAATATCGCTCACGAGTCCACGGGGAGCACATACCGTGACCAGTGCTGTGATCCAGCGTGCGCTGGTGGGTGACACCAGCTCATAATCCTGTCCTAACCTTGGATATTGGAGCAGCGAACAGTGTGTTAAGCTGTCGGGATTAATGGTAGCTACTTTTTAAGAGTGACGTAAGCGGATTATCTCAGTCACAGATGCGCTATGCTTATTTCTAAAGCTTTTGGTTGGAGGACGCACGATTTGTCCTCCATCTCAGAAGTAACTCTGCATTGACGGCGATGCAATTCTCTAGTGATGTTACTTCGGTCATTGGTCTTAGAAGGCATACAGAAGAATGAAAATAAGATATATAATGATGATTATGATGATGATGATGATGATGATGATAATTGTTGTTTTAAGAGGCCTAACATCTAGGTTATTGGCCCCTAATGGTTTGGGTGATAGTGAAATATGAGATGAGAATGAAAACTATAGCTAATAGCCTACTAACTACAGACTTACATACTAGAAAAGAAATGTTAAACAAATAAAGGATAAGGCAAATAAAGGACAGGAAGAAAAGAATTGCCCTCAACCCTCGAAGAATGAGGATTGAGGGACTTGAAAGGACGGAGAGCCATGAAAGGCAGATAAGAAAGGGCAAGAGGAGAGGGCCCGCCCCAAAGTCAGAGGAAAAAGGGGAAATGACTGACCCAGCTCAGGAATGCCTCGGATCGCCAACTCCCGAACTCACCAGCCGTGAGCCCCTGAGGGTGTAGCAATATCCAGGGTGCACCAGAAGTGGTGGGGCTACATGCACCCTGCCTCCTTGAGGGCCTTGAGCAGAAGGCAGGAGATAGCAAAGAAAAAGAAGGCTGACCCTTCGAAGAATGAGAGTATCAGGAAAGATGAGACAAGGTGCGATTAAGGCGGGAAAGTGAAAGATTTCCTAGACCTCGGATACCCTATTACCGTCGGGGTCGGAAGAGAGCAAGAGTTGACCAAGAGAGGTCGACAGGAAAGAAGACGGAGAGGAGCCCGGCACAAGTAAGTGGAAGCAATGCCGGACTCAGCTGGGGTCCCGTGGTTGCCAACCCACGTCCCACTAGATATGAGCCCCTGGGGGGAAAGAAGAGATAGATCGGTAGGGCACATACTTGTCAACCATAAATGACAAACGTGTAATTATGGAAGGAAGGGTTGAGGACAGGAACTGTAGAGGTAGACTAAGGTTAGATTGCTTCAGATATTTCTGTGGTAGCTTTATAAATATGAAATGATAGCTTAGAGCAGGACAGAGAGGAATGGAGAGCTGTATCAAACCAGTCTAAAGACTGAAGACTTAGACCACACACACATTGGTTCAAGAGTAGTTCAGTTTTTTTTTTTTTTTACAGAAATCCAAAACGGATGATATCTGAATGTCAATGAAGTTTGAAGTCTAGTGTGCCCTAAGTAGAATAAGGACAAACTGAGGTAAATGTGTGGACGCTTCACGTAAATAAGGCCAAATTTCTTCATCTGGTTGTAACTGGGGGTTGAAGGGCGAACAGTGAAGATCATCGACCAGGATTACTGTTGTCTTAGAGTTTCTTTGGCTGATCGGCTCGAGTTCCTCACAGCGGCTGTGTCCACTATATTTGTAATTTAGATGTGTGTTAATAATCCAGATCGGTGTAAATTATCTGTAATTTGAATCCTTTTATTTCTGTTAAAAATGAACCATGACTGAATATTTAGGAAATACATTGTAAATCTTATTTTTATGGTCTAAAATAACCCAGACTTTCTTGCGTTTCACAAGTCCACAATCTGCTTCCCGGCGCAATTTCCTAAACCTTGCGGTGTCTTTAACCCTTACAGTGCCAGGGAGCGATATATCGACTGAAAGAGCTTCTGCTGAAAATGGGCATAATTCCGGCACCCCAGCGTCTCTTAAACCTCAGTAGTTGGAAGGGACGAAAACCAATTAAGAAACACTTAAGTTAATTATACGCCAAATCAATACTAACAGAAACACACTCAAATGTCAACAATTTATAGATTATTTGAAGTGTACATGTTTCGAAACAACAAAGGTTTCTTCTTCAGCACAATTAAGAGAAAAATACTTATTCTAAGGAAAAATCTTAAATTAAAAATGGATATCCTTACAATACGTTTTAAAAGAATAATTTGGAAAAAACATTTATAAATCCTTAAAATTATCTATGAAAATTTAGGCAATAATATGATTAATCTTCTGAAAAATATCTATGAAAAAATATTGTAAATATTCCTCTTCTGAAAAATGTATGGTTCGCTGAACATAAACAGTGTCTTAAAAATAAACTAGTAAAGCTTTAAAGTACTGTACCACGGAGTTGAAATATCACATGGATCTATGGAACTGATTCAATCTTAGACCCTATTAAGAGCATCAAGTCTATATTACGATATTCATTCAGTTTTTATATGCCTTCTGTTCCGCATGCCAACTATTTAATGTATTAATATTAAATATTAAACTCCAAATATTTATAGGTCTTTCAATGTTAAACATGTGATCCTTAAATATCCCAAAATAGTTGGCATGCGGAACTGAAGACACAGTGACGTAGATGACAATCTGATGCTCTCATTTAAGATTTTCGAGATTGAGATGCCACCGCGTATTGAAATAATTGGCATGCGGAACAGAAGGCATATAAAAACTGAATGAACATCGTAATATAGACTTGATGCTCTTAATAGGCCTAGGGTCTAAGATTGAATCAGTTCCATAGATATGACTACATGTGTTATTTCAACTCCGTGGTACAGTACTTTAAAGCTTTACTAGTTTATTTTTAAGACACTGTTTATGTTCAGCGAACCGTAAATTTTTTCAGAAGAGGAATATTTACAATAATTTTTCATAGATATTTTTCAGAAGATTAACCATATAATTGCCTAAATTTTCATAGATAATTTTAAGGATTTATAAATGTTTTTTCCAAATTTTTCTTTTAAAACGTATTGTAAGGATATCCATTTTTAATTTAAGTTTTTTTCCTTAGAATAAGTATTTTTTCTCTCAATTGTGCTGAAGAAGAAACCATTGGTGTTTCGAAACATGTACACTTCAAATAATCCATAAATTGTAGACATTTGAGTGTGTTTCTGTTAGAATTGATTTGGCGTATAATTAACTTAAGTGTTTCTTAGTTATTCTGTCAATACGGATCCAAACTATTTGCTGTTATGGCAAATATTTTTGCTTATTACGAAAACCAATACCAATATTATTATCAATTAAGAATAGGAATGATGCTCCCATCGACTACTCTTAATCAGTGACAAGCATAACACCTTAAAAAGGTGAATGCAGGAAGAAAAAATATAGAGTCTGGTGCCCGTAACCAGGGCTCCTTTTACTCTAGTTTGAGGGAAGAAAGTTTGGAGGGTAATAATAATAATAATAATAATAATAATGAGTTGAATAAATTACTTCTGGCTATAGTTTATCTGATAACTGATAGCCAGAGTATTTGTAGTGCATTGGTTTTTATTAGTTGTGCAATAGATAATTTGCTTAACCAATTAATTATTGGAATAATTAATGAATTAACTAGGGGCAGTGCAAGTTAAAAATAAGAATAGCAGATCGTCTCAGCTGAAGTTCGGGTCAGGAAGTGAACGTTGGCCATAATTGTTGACCAGTCATGGACCTGCCAATGCTGTAGATGTTATTATTCGCTACGCTCTTCATGGTTTAGCTGTGTGTGAGATTTTGCAGTGTGTGTAATGATTTTAAGTTATGCAGCAGCTTCAAATTTAAACTGATAAATAGAAGACCTTGAGTAGGTTATAATTTATTAGTGCTTTACGGAGATGAAAAATAAGGACCTGTAGTGGGTTTGGCAACAATATATTGTTTTTAAAAGGCCTCAGCTTCCGTCTCTTATGGCTTAAATTTGTGTAAAGTGTTTTGCTGTTGACGGTGTTCACTTCCGAGTGTGTGTGGCAAAAGTCTTTCATGCCCCAAGTGGGGCGTATGTGTGTAAGTTGTGTGGTGATATATGTCAACGTTATCACCTGCTACATTGTAGAGTGTAGACGGAGGCTTAAGTCACTAACAGAATTTTGTAGTGAATGATTTATGTTTTTCCCCCTTTTTTTACTAATGGTCATTGGCTATTTATTTATAATATTATTATAGTTATCCAACCCATCAGGAAGTACCTTCCACTGCTCCATGGGCCTCCATGACCAGTACGGAGATGGCTTCATGCAGTTCTTAGAGCCGTAATACAGTACATTAAACGCCTATTTAATTATTGTATGTTAAAGAAGCGAAAGGAAGCTTGATCGCTAATGTCACGATCATGAGATACGGGACCTCCATTTTACGTGCAATACGAACCACACCACATGCTATTTCACTTCAAAAATCTCACATGCATAAACCATAATCGAACCCAATCCTCCTTGGAGAAAGCCAAACAGCTTGACCACTGCTCCATGAGGCCCCCTTTTCTGTTATGTTCTAAATATTCCATTATCCTGTTGGAGGTCATTTCTCAGTGTTGCCTTGTTGTTTCAGTCGTCAGTCTTTTGAATGGTTTGATGCAGCCGTCCATCTTCCCCGTCCTGAGCTAATCGTTTCATCTCGACATAACTACCACACCTTACAATCATACAACGCAATCCTTTTGTCATATCCTAACCTTGGTCTACCGCTACAGTTCTTGTCCTCGACCCTTCCTTCCTTAACTAAGTTTGCTATTCCTGGGTGTATTAGTAGGTTATGTGTCATACCAACCTATCTCTTCTCTTCATTAACAGTCACCAGAAACATGTAGGCTATCCTCTCCCAATCGTCTTAAAACTTCTTTATTTGTTATACTCTATTTACCCATCTGCGCTTTATCATTCTCCTGTAACACCACATTTCAAACGCTTCTAGTCTACAGTCCAAGATCCACTTCGATAGAGTGCCTTAGTAATCGACATTTAATGTTTTTCTCCCGGTGAACACGCTTGTACCCAAATATATTTAATAAGTATTCCCGTAATCTTAAAAAAATGCATGAGATTAATAATCTCACTTTGATAGACCTAATTATTATATTAATCTCATGTAGCCTATTTATTTTCCAGGATTATGGAACCACTCATTACACTCTTGACCGACTGAAAAACATTAAATTTCGATTACTAAGCAACACTGAAAAATGGCTTCCTACACGATAACCGTCAATGTACTTCTCAGTCAGTCTACACTCTTTTCTCCCAATTAGATTAGGTGGGTAACTAACACTATTTCTGAAAATATCTAGCCCTACATGTAGGCCTATTAGACTACTCACTGAAAGAAGGGGAATTTAGGATTACACGTTTCTGCCGCCACGCGGTCATCATCAGATTCTGATAATTAATGTTGGAGCCACCCTTGTGACATTGCGTCATATAGCCCCGTGTATTAGGGTGAGTGTGGAATTTTGTGTGATGACCTAAGTTATTTTTATAGCTGTACTAGCAGAAGTACCCGTTCTTTGAACGGTGTTCGTTGTTAACACCAGACATTATCACTTGAGCTACTGTGGCAATGGTGAGCGGTTTGTCATTCCTTCAAGTTTATCTGAAAGAAGTTAGTTTTCTGGGAATATCACACACATGGTTAATTTAAGGCCTTTAAAATGTAGTTTTCGGAGACCCTTTATAGATTCCCGAATTTTGTGTCTCACATTGAGAAGCGCAACATATGCATCGGTCGTCCTTCTAGGATAATTTTTATATTTCGCCTATTTTAGCATGTATTGAGAAGTTTTTCTCTACATCCACCCGAGTTTTGTTTCTGGCACCGAGGGGATTTGTCTCGTCGTTGTACGCCATAATATAATACTAATAATAATATAATATAGGGAGAAATTATAACACCTATTTTTTAAATTATTAATGCAGCAAATGGCCATGTACTTGTCTTTTCAGGACGGGTCAGGGAAGGGATATTATCAGAGAAAGAAGCATTCAATCACGCATGAGCAAAATGGAAATGGCCTACCATTTAACTAAGGACATCTATAAGAAAAGGTCAATATCCTTCAACGCAAAACTAAAACATTACTGCAGTGTCATCCGTCCGGAGGTCTTGCATGCTTCTGAATGCCTCACGATGAACAAAAAAGGCTTGGTCGAGAAACTGGAGGTCAAAGAAAGAAAATTTTTGAGAAAGATATTGGGTTCCATCAAAGACAATGGGGAATACAGAAGACGGCATAACCATGAACTATATACTCATGTGGAGAAGATAAGTAACGTCATCCGGAAGAGAAGGATACCATTTTTTGAGCATGTGAAACGAATGAGCCCAGCGAGACTGACCAACCGCTACATAACTTACTTTCAGGACAGGAAAACAAAATGGGCCTGGTTCATAGAACTGGATAAAGATCTGAAAGAAGTGGGGATTACACCAATAGACATTCAGCAGCGCGCCCCACTCAAAAGGAATCTTCAATCTTGCAAAGGTTTCCAAGAAACACCGAAGCTGAAAACGGGAAAGATTTGGACCCAGGAACGGAAGGAAGTCCACCGAGAACGAATGCGGGCGTACTGGGCAAACATCAAAGCCAGTAGGAGACAGTGGGCATGACGCGGTCCATATATGGCCTATACCGAATGAATGAATGAATGAATAATATGGGGATAGGAATATAATAGACCTGCCGTACCACACCCGCAGGTGTAAATCGCGTGAAAAAAAATCTCGAGTACCCCTTGATCCCCTTAAGCGCATTAAACGTATTGATGAATTTTACGGCTTAATTTGGTGCCGTGATAACCTTCTAGCCGTTTGCAAACTTTCACACTAATGTAATTAATGGAAATGCATTGCGTCTTACAGCAATAGATGGACCTCTGAGAATCTGTTGCCATGGTTACTGGCTTGCATTTGTTCATTAGTTTATTAAATGAAATTAGTTTTCTGGGAATATCTCAAAAACGGTTGGTCTTATGGCCTTAAAATGTGGTTTTCGGGTACCCGAGTTTTGTCTCTCACATTGAGGGAATGAAAATGAGATTTGTCTCGTCCTTCTACGCCTATTTCAGCATGTATTTTAAGGGGGTAGGCCCAGTTTTATGAGGGGTACGGAGAAGAGTTATATCAATGATAAGTGTCGTGCCTCTGATGGATATCTGTACCAAATTTTACGTTGATACACCCAGCCGTTCTCGAGTTATAAGGGAACAAAGTTGTCCACAGACGAACAAACAAACAAACAGACAGACGAAAAAAAAAGATTTCGCGCGCATCCATCAAAAACAGTCTAAAACGCGTAAACAACTCAATTTTCCGCAGAAATTCAGAGTAAAACAGAAAAACTATCATTTTTATATAGAGAGAGGTATACTGCACCGGTCGGTGTTGACCGTGTTTTATTGCACAAATTTAGGTTTCACTCTCTAACCGTTGGAGATATACGAAAAGTGATAAGGACCTTTCGGATAGAAAATTCAATGTTAAAGCTCATGTATACCATCAAACGTTTGCTATTTCTTAGCGTTCTCTTTTTATTTGAAACGGAATTATGAAATTATGAAACCAAAGGCTGTAGTGACGTCACAAATGTTGATTTTACTCGCTAACCGTTGGAGATACACGAAAAGTGATAAGGACCTTTTGGATAGAAAATTAAATTTCAAAGCTCGTATGTGCCATCAAAAGTTTGCTATTTCCTACCGTTCTCTTTTTATTTGACATGGAAATATGAAATTTTGGAACCAAAGGGTGTAGTGACTTCACTTAAATGGTCACCATTTTTTAATAGTACAAAATTTCGAAATCAAAAGTATCCTATATGTAAACCTGGTAAATCAGCTACATCCATGCAAAATTTCATTTAAATCGGACCAGTGGTTCTTGAGTTATTGAGTAACAGACAGACAGACAGACAGAAAGACAGACACACACCATCTCATTTTTAGCCTATTTTCAATTTTGAAAAAATAGGCTTATGAGATCACCTTTTGTCCGTGTGTGTGTGCGTGTGTGTGTGTGTGTGTGTGTGATTCGTGTGTGTGCCCCCCCCCCCCCCCCTAATAAAATCTAAACGGCAGGAGCGATTTCAATGAAACTCGGAAAGTTCATAGCACTATTCCCGGCGACCTCGACCGTGCCCTTCAAATTTTGTTACGACTCACCAATCCAACATGGCGGCTGTGCGAAATATTTCGCCAGCATTCAATATCTCCGAAACTATTACCGATATTAACCTGACATTTTCTATGGTGATAGAGGGAACTACTATAAGTTCACTTATGTGACTTTTGAAAACCTGGTAACTACAAAACGAACATGGCGGCCAAGCGAATTTGCGACTTTTAAATAGACGTTTCTCGCGATTTGACCAACCAAACGCAATGAAACTTGGTACAGTATATGTTTATATATATTGTAATGCACCGACATCTAACTTCGTTCAATTGTTTACATAATCACAAGATGGCGGATGTGCGAAATATTTCACCGGCATTCTATATCTCTGAAACTATTAGCGGTATCTCCCTAAAATTTTGTACTGAGATAAAGGGCACTACTGGAAGTCCATCTATAAGATTTTCAAAAACCGGTTAACTACAAAACGAACATGGCGGCCAAGCGAATTTGAACATTTCAAATATACCTTTCTCGCGATTTAATGTTCCAAGCGCACTGAAACCTGGTACAGAAAATATTTATACACATTGTAATCCACTGGTATCTAATTTAGTTCAATTGTTTACATAACCTCAAGATGGCGGCAGTGCGAATTTTAAAATTAAGTTTTTATTTCTTGTGATGTAGTCATGCGATCGAAGTGAAAGTTTGAATAATGAACGTACGCAATAATTTTCCTTTAATGGTACATGACTCTATGGCCTATACATTTAACAATCCAACATGGCGACCATCCGAAATATTTAGACGATACTGAATATCTACGAATCTATTTTAGCAATCAAACTGCATTTTTTAAAGTTCATAGGGGCTATGAACTTAAGTTCACCTATAGGACTTTAAATAACCTGGTGATCACAAATCCAACATGGCGGTGAGGCGAATTATAAATATTAACATGGACGTTTCTCGCAATTTAACCATCCGCGTGCAGTGAAACTTGGTACAGTAAATCTTTATCCGAATGTTAATCCACTGGCATCTAATTTATTTCAATTGTTTCCATAACCTCAAGATGACAGCTGTGAAAAAAATTTTAATCTCCTTGTTTTTTCTTGTGTCCTAATTATGCGATTGAAGTTTGAATACTACACGTTCACAATAATCTGCATGTAACAGTACATAACTCTAGGACCTACATATATAAAATCCAACATGGCGACCATCCGAAATATTTAGTCGGTTCTCAATATCTACGAATCTATTACAGCAATCAAACTGAAATTGTGTATGTTAAATAGTGGCAGTTAACATAAGTAGGATATATGAAAATAGGCTGTATTGTTCTTCACGGAACAACTTGTTATATATTAGTATGATTAGTGCGTGTATTTGTAAATTGGGAATAGGATTGGCGGCCGTGACCTTACGTTAGGTAACATCCCACCTACCTGAGCAGGGCAGATTATCCGCACAAAGTCAAAGGCTGACTTCAGCGTAAAAAATATGGGAAATATTCTTTCATTATTAATCGTGGTACTGATAATTCGAACTCACTGCCTGCCACAGTCTTAGAGCCTTTCCCTAAACAGATTGGTGTGTTTAAGAGAAGACTGAAATTTGGTGTAAATACTCCCATGTAATTAAGCTACTACCCTACCAGGGAATTGTTACCGCTAGACGGAGAGCGCTGCTGTTGTGTATGTATTACTTCATCTCGCCTCGTTATGGCTGCAGCGAGCGGCTTGCGGGGCGAGAGGGGGACTCCCATACAGTCATACAACGAGAACACATCGCATAGCGCATGACCCAGCATGAATCATGCACACAAGTGACACGCGATGAGGTTTCGCTGGTGACAACTGCATGTCTATCGCAGGCGTGTGGCTGGGCGGAGCGCATTAGTTCCGATTTCCGCCAGCGGTAACAATTCGCTGGTAGGGTAGTACTATAGTTTCCAAATCGGGACTTGTGTAGATTAAGCGTGTTTGATATTATTGTTGATAATAATAATAATAATAATAATAATAATAATATCGTATGGCCTCGGGTGCCTGGCGCAAGCTTTGTTAATTGACACCCAGAGGGTAGCTTGCATGTCGAATTTCGTCGTTCCTTTGAACGCTATGACAGTCAAGGAGGTTAGATATCTAAACTCCTTGACACTACAGCGCTTTCAAGTAGAGAATGGAGGAACTTTGTGTTGGCGAAAAATCCCGAGATTAATTTTGCCATTGAACACGGCCTACTGAATTCAAATGGGTTCTTTAACATGCCAACAACGTATGACATGAGTATCGTGATTTTTGTCGCCTTCAAAAATCACTTACCATGGCCAGGGGCGAACCTGCAATCTTGGGGTTGGTAGTCCGACACTATAACCACTCACCCACCGTGGCAAGCTATTATTGTTGATGAATCCAGTACATTTGCATTTCCCTGTTGGCACAGGCTAGAGTAAAATGTGGCAATTCACCGATGTCTCAGTCTCACTCATGGCTGTGATTATGTGGAAGCTACTGAGGTATGGGTGGTGCTTAGTAATGACATTCAGGGCACAGTCAGTGCCTGTGGATGCTGTGAATGATTCTACTCATAGGGTTAGTACTGCTGTTCTGACTCAGTGAGGAAAGTAATGACAAACTACCTCACTCCTCGTCTTGCCTTGTACTCCTCATTATAGTGCTGCTTTGGTTTTGTGGGTTTCTACCACATAACCTATGGTGGTGCTTTTTGAGGATCCAACCAGCCTGCAGGCTGACTACCTAACAGACATATATTATTGTTGGTAATTAAATAAATGAATGGATAATAATATCGTATGGCCTCGGGTGCTGGGTGCAAGCTTTGTTATTTGATGCCCAAAGGACAGCTTTCATGTCGAATTTTGTTGTGCCTTGGAACACTATAAAAGTCAAGGAGGTTAGACGTCTAAGCTCCTTGTCACTATAGCGCTTTCTAGTAGAGAAAGGTGGAAATCTTGTGTTGGCGGAAATTCCCGAGATTAATTTTGCCATTATGAACACGGCCTACTGAATACAAATGGGTTCTTTAACATGCCAACATCGTATGACGTGCATGCCGTGATTTTTGTTGCCTTTCAAAAAAAAATATCACTTACCACGGCCAGGAGCGAACCTGCAAGTTTGGGGTTGGTAGTCTGACACGATATCCACTCATCCACCGTGGCAAGCAATGAATGGATGAATGAATCCCAGCATTTTTTCCTTGAGTAAAAGTGGGAAACCACGGAAATCCACTTCTAGGATGGCTGAGTTTGGAATAAAACCCTCCTCTTGTCAGTTTTGCCTCACAAGGCTGAGTGTACCCCCTATCCAGTCTTCACACCAGATTTAAGATTTTATCTGGCTGCGTGACTCAGCGGTAACGTTCTCACCTGCTGCGCCCAAGGTTACAGGATCGAATCCTGGCGCGGCCAGTTGGCATTTGAGGGCGCGGAAATGCGAGGAAGCCGTGTCAGTAGATTTACTGGTGTGTTAAATATCCCCTCCGGGGCTGAATTTCGACGCCCCGGCGTCTATAAAAGCCGCAGTACAGTAGTTCTAGTAGAAGGGACGTAACACCAATATAGTACATTATGCAACGAGCCTATAATGGCTATAATTAAGACACGAGTATCTTTATAAAACGAGCGTATGCGAGTTTTATAATTCCATACGAGTGTCTTAATTACCATTATAGGCGAGTTGCATACGACTGTTTATGTTCGACGATAATTATAACTTTATTGTATTATATGTTTTAACATAAATATTCATTAATATCTGTTGAGATTGTCACTAGAATTTTGTGATCGGGTGCTGCGCAGGGTAGGATATCTCTGATTTCCAAGCTCTCTGACCAACCGACGCATGCGCTCTGTGTTCTTCAATGCCATATGTGCAGATTGAGCACCAATATTCAGTAAAAATGTCACCGAAATCGTTTAAAAATAACCCGCTGTGTAGAAATTGTATTTCGGATTATTAAGGTACAGTGTCTCAAATTCACCAGTTTATTTACGCGAACATATGGACGGTGCACTTTCGGTAATTCATACAGACATGTTGGATTTTGAGCGCATGCGCGAAGTTATCCTTATCTAATTGGTCAAACAACTGTTTCTTGAGCTGTGATTGGTGGGAGAAACTGTTTCATAATGAAAAATAGTGTTATAATGACCATCATTATGATACAGTTTTCAGACATATAACTGTCAGGGTCGAACATAAACGTTATTATAGGCTACTAGAACTAGCGGACCCGAGCGAGTACTCTCGCTTGTGTATAAACCACCCGCCTGGTTTTACTGTTATGCGGGCTGCTATAAATATGTTTATTTGTTTAAACGCACTTTTTAAACAAATTGTCGATATTTATGAAATCAGATAGTAATTCGTCACTGCTGCTGGTTGCACAATGGGTTGTGTGCGCCCCATGTGTACAGACAACCCGCCCGGGTTCTAGTGTTATGCGGACTGTACGCGACACAGTTCTGCCAGGGGCTATCGTCTTGTTTATTTGTTTAAAAGCACTTTCTAAACAAATAAATATATTTCCGTTGACTTTTCAAGAAATGTTAGATTTTTCCTGTAGGCTACCATTGAGACGATTTGGAAGATTTTGGTACAAACCACACCTTCTGACTCCCTCTGGTTTAGAGATGGAACGATTAGCTCAGGACAGGGAAGATGGAGGGCTGCATCATACTATGTTTGTGAAATATACACCTTAGCGCAATATATAACTAGCGGACCCGTGCGAGAAATCTCGTATGTTCATAAACCACACTTTCCCCAATAGATTTATAAAAAGAGACTTAAGGAGAAAAGTTGTTATGTTTTTATTTGAACCAAATGATTATAGAACACTATTTACGTTTCAGGCGTCCCTACGGCCAAAATGCGAACTGAACAGCAATGATGTCGCGTATTTTCCTACAGCAACAGTATTTGCAAATCGACTTTTTACAAAAAATTATATTTATGAAATTAGAATGCAATTCGCCACTGCTAATGTCATTTGTGTGCTGAGTCCATTGATTGACAACTTAGCCGTAACACTCACCGGTTATTCGTTATTTATGAAATTATACGATTTGAGTAGTCTACTCATTCCTTTAAATTAATGTTTCTGAAATCCATGCAAAATGATAAAGAAAAGACCTCAGAATGTCAAAATGACATGAAACAGGCGTCACAGCAGCCAAAATGTGAAGTGGACAGCAAATATGGAGCGTATCATCCTGCAGCAACAGTATCTGCAAATCGCACACTTCGTACAGTTTTTTTAAAGTAATTTTTTAAAGAAATTATAGATATTTATGAAATTAGAGTGCAATGCGTCACTGGTAATGTATATTCTCTTTCATTTGAATACTAATTTTTCACGATCGGTCGCTTGTGAGCGCCGCAGGAGGGATCTATACTACTGAAATAATATATAAGATTAGATTTCTTGGCAAAGCCGGAAATTGAACCCATACCTCCGGGGTGACAGCCAAAACCGCTAGCTGTTACATCTCGAGCCGAGCATGTCCTGTACAGTATTTCTGTCCTCTCCCCGAAGGTAGCTTATGATAGAAAGGGCTCCTGTTTACCTTGGTGTTATATTATGGCCCATAACCCTCACCTGCTATTAGCACGTTGCAAGAGACACGCCGGAAGTGATCAGAGGTGTGGTGGCGCCTTCCGGTCCACACGTGCCTTATCACTCATCAATGACGCACCTTTGAGTGATAACAACCACCCAATTTCCGGGGCGACCGTCCCATTGTTGAGGATCCTTTATGGCGGTCATCAGCAGTAATATGGCCTGGCAGGTAGGGACAACTGGTTATCACTCCCAAGGGGCAATAAACACCCTGCTCCTTCTCAACTGACATCATCTTGACAAGTTCTTAACCGCTCCATGCCACCTTCTGTGCTTTCTGCCGCAAAGGTCCTGCCAAGGTTCGATTCCAGGCTCTCCCAAGATACCTAATTCTGATGAAGGCTCGAATACTGCTCGTTGAACCTCATGCGGAATAATTGAAAAGAGGTGGCCTATCGTAGTTTCTCCACTTCTTCAGCGGGCAAATGCTGATATTGTATCTAACCTTGTAGTCTAGGTTATTACTGAAAAAAGAGTGGTTAAGTGTAAGGGAGAGGGCCAAGAGCCCTAACTTCACTTCAATATGGGAAGGTATAAATAAATAAATAAATAAATAAATAAATAAATAAATAAATAAATAAATAAATAAATATATAAATAAATAAGTAAATAAATGGATAAATAAATAAATAAATGTATAAATAAATGAATCAATCAATAAGTAGATAAATAAATAATTAGATAAAAATATAAATAATAAAAAGGAATCGTTGTATCTTTATTTTTATGTTTGGCTATAATTTGATTTATTTTGCTTGGTGAGAAGTTGTTTTCCTTTGCTATTTGCATAATAGTTCTTATTTCCTTATTATAGTTGTCTTTTGACATGGGTATGTTTAAAGCTCTGTGCACCATTGAATTGAAACCCGCTAGTTTGTGCGTACTGGGGTGATTAGACTGATTGTCGATTGCATGCGAGGTTTGTGTTGCTTTCCGGAATATGGAATATGAAAGGTCGTTGTCTTTACGTTCAATAGTTATATCGAGATAATTTATTTTCCGGTCTATTTCGGATTCCTTAGTGAATTTGATAGAGTGGTGAAGGCTATTAATGGATTGGAGAATTGTTTCTTCGCTTGTTAGTTCAGTATCGTAGATGCAAATTACATCATCTACGTATCTTTTCCATATTACTATTCCCTTTGTTGAAGTCTTTTCTAAGAACGCATTTTCTAGTGCATTGATGAAGATGTCAGCAATTAACCCACTTAGTGGCGATCCCATTGCTAGGCCTTCTCTCTGTGTGTATATTTTATTGTCGAATTGAAACACGTTTTGGGTGAGAACGACCCTCAGTAATCTCACAATCTCTTCAATTTCTTTTACCGAATTGTTGGATTTTAAGTTGTTTTCGATAGTGTTGATTGCTTCAATAATCGGAATATTGGTGTACATGTTAGTTACGTCGAAGGATACTAGCCTGAAGCTAGGTTTCATTTGTAGGGTGTTCAATGCTGTTACTAGTTCTATTGTGTTCGTTACAGAGTTGTTTTTGTCGTTGGAAAGACGGCATTTTAAGATTTTTAGTAACTCTTTAATAGGTAAATGTTATCTGGATCAGGTGTACGATGTACTTTTCTTCTGCAATAAACCAAGGCCCATATTCGCGGCAGTATTAAAGGTGCCGGGACGTCCTCATAAGACCGTCAACGCTTAGTTCGAATGGGTTATGCTCCACGCGTGGCGAGGGCTAATCCACGGTCTTTAATAATTGTAGACCCACCTCATTCAATAACATACATCTTATCTAGGTTGGCAACACCTCACATAAACACATCGCTATCACTCCCCACAGCACGTAGGGACAGGGGGGAGGAGGCAGGGAAAAACCAGTCGTTAAGATAACCACCGCAGTCGACCGCACAGCGAGTTCCAGTGAGCACGAAAACTGCGAGTAGCTGTAATACGTAAGACAATCAGATAAGTAGTTAGCCAAAAATTTTATAGTTTAACCATAGTTTACAACCATATAATCTCTCTATAGTACAATCTCCGGATAGCTATCACCATTTAGCATTTCACCTAACATATATACTGCATTTAGCATACACTGACAGTTGCAGTACCAATACTGCAACTAAATAATTGTACATATTGTAAATATTTTCACCTGTATTTCAAACATAGATTTTGTAGCCTAAGTGTAATGGATCTGATGATGATCGCTTGACGATCGAAACTGGTCATCCTAGTGTTTTATTAATCTCATGTAATTTATTTCAGGATTAGGGCATAACCCATCTCTTTTGGGTACATTCGTGTTGACCGACTGAAAAGCACTAAACTCTTGTAAATAGATACATTAGTAAATAAATGAATAAATAGGCTATATAAATAAATAAACAAATAAATAGATAAATAAATACATAAACAAATAAATAGATAAACAAATATATAGATAAAGAAATACATAGATAAACAAATAAATAGATAAATAAATAAATAGATAGATAAATAAATAGATAAACAAATAATTGGATAAACAAATAATTAGATAAACTAATAAATAGATAAATAAATTGATAAATAAATAAATAGTCAAATAAATAAATAGGTAAATAAATAGATAAATAAATAAATAGATACATAAATAGATAAACAAATACATATATAAACAAATAAATAGATAAACAAATAATTAGATAAACTAATAAATATATAAATAAATAGATAAACTAATAAATTGATAAATAAATAGATAAATAAATAGATAAACAAATAGATAAACAAATAAATAGATAAACAAATAGATAAACAAATAAATAGATAAACAAATAATTATATAAACAAATAATTAGATAAACTAATAAATATATAAATAAATAGATAAATAAATAAATAGATAAACTATTAAATTGATAAATAAATAAATAGATAAATAAATAAATAGATAAATAAATAGATAAACAAATAGATAGACAAATAAATAGATAAACAAATAATTAGATAGACAAATAAATAGATAAACAAATAATTAGATAAACTAATAAATATATAAACAAATAAATAGATAATCAAATAAATAGATAAACAAATAATTAGATAATCTAATAAATAGATAAACTATTAAATATAATAATAAATAGCCTAGATAAACAAATAAATAGTTAAACAAATAAATAGATAAATAAATAGGTAAATTAATAAATATAATGGATAAATAGATAAATACATAAAAACTACCCTCTCCTTAATACAAATACGACCATCTCGTGGTGTAGTGGCTAGCGTTCTTGATTTCCGGCTTTGCCAAGAAACTTTAATTGTGGTGTGAGGGTTGGAACGGGCGGGGTACACTCAGCCTTGTGAGGTAAAACTGGGAAGAGGAGGTTTCGATTCCCATCTTTGCCATCCTGGAAATGGTTTTCCAGGCAAATGCAGGGATGGTTCGTAACTTAAGGGCACGTGTGCCTTCTTCCCAATCTTCACCTGAGTTCCACATACATACACCACTACAGTCCCCACAATATGACACGTTATTAGACAAATTCTACACACTCCCAAGTGTACGGGTTTACATGACCAGGATATCCAAGCCCCTCAAATGAAACATCAATAAGCTATCAACAGTAACAGCTCCTCCTGCAATGAAGTACGATGCGCTTCATACCAGGGACGTAGTGCATGATCCACTACCCTAGTGGCGGCCTGGGCAGGGTGTGCCAAGAGTCCGTTGATGAGCCTGACTTGGTGGAGCTAGGGCAAACCCCGCAACAAACACGTAAAAAGCCGATAAGAATTGCTGGATATTTATTATTTTGCCGGTCAGCTCGACAGTTAGCTGGAGATGGAACAAAGGAAGGCAGCTAGGTTTGTGCACAGCGATATTAATGCTAGAAGTAGTTTATTTTTATTTTTTTAGCGTATGGCTTTTAGTGCCGGGAGTGTCCGAGGACATGTTCGGCTCGCCAGTTTTGTAGCTGCTTCGAGGCGGACACCCAATGGGTGAGTTACACGTACCGTCATGTGTGGAATGTTGTCTGGGGAGGAAAGTTTTTGAATGTAAGGACGAGGGGTTGGAAGGTAGCGGCTGTGGCCTATAGTTAGGGACCAACCCCGGCATTTGCCTGGAAGGAAGATGGGAAACCACAGAAGACCATCTTCAAGGTTGCCGGCGGGGGATTCGAACCTCCTCGCCTCCCGGATGTGAGCGACTGCCAGCAGTCATGCCGTAACGACCACGGCTAACTCACCCGGTGCTAGAAGTAGTGTAACTCGTGTGATAGAAAAACTAGGGTGGGAATCTCTGGAAGAACGACTTCGGAGGCATAGTTGGTGGCATACTGAGCTTCTATGCCCAATATCGCGGGTTCAAACCCGGCCGAAGTGGTCGAATTTTTTAAAGAATATTAAAAGTCGCTCAGTATGCTTTCCTTCGGAGGGAAGTAAAGCCGGCAGGCCCATGTCATAGATTAATGGTATGTAAAAGGACCTTCCACTAACTGCAATTTTGTGAAGCTAAACTTGTAGATTTTTTAACGCTCTATTAAGTTCCAACGTTCACCGCCAGGTGCCAGTTGCGGTTGTTTCTAGTAGCCATGTGCGCAGCTAGATGTCGTTGACGGTAGCATTTGGTAGCAAAAGTAGGAACTACTTGAAATTGATCACCTGCAGTCCACATACTAATACAGCCACCACAATTAACACCGGTTATCAGACAGATTCTACACAAACCCAAAGTACACGGGGCTAATTGACCGCGTTGTCGCAGCCCCTAAACTGAGGAAGCAACCAACCAATCTCTGGAAGATAGAAGGATAAAATGCAGACTATACGCTATGTTTAACACAATAATCGGCCAGCATGGGGAGAACTAAGCAACATACCTGACGTGGGCAGATCATCCACAAAAAGGTTAAGGGCCGACCGCAGCGTACAAATTGTGGGAAATATACAGTGTGTCCACAAATTCTCTCCGCAGTGACGAGCTACGCGGGTCTCACCTTGTGGGACGTGTTCGGTTGGCAGTACATTCATTACGCTGTATACGCAGTCTCACAGCAGCGCTTGTTCCGTAATGACCTTCAACTGGAGTGGTTGGGTAGGGAATATCGGTACATTATTGCTGACAGTGAGTACCTGTGCGTGACAGTGTTGACGCTGTATGTAGTGGTCTTGTCAAGTTCTTGTGTAAGCTGAGTCTTGTGGGAATGCTTACTACTGAAGAGCGTGTGTTTTTAATGGAAGAGGTTTTCCGTGCTGGTGGAAATTTTACGGAGTATGTGAGGCGGCAATTGAGTTTAAGTTCTGCTTCGAGGTGTCCACATCGTGACACTGTACACAACTTACAGCGTCAACACTGTGGTGCACAGGAACTCATTGTCAGCAATAAAGAACCGGGATTCCCCACCCTGCCACAATAGTTGAAGGTGAACACGGAACAAGCGGGTGAGACTGCGTATACTGCGACATGAATGTACTGCCAACCCAACACGTGCCGTAAGGCGAGGCCCGCGTAGCTCCCCGCTGCGGAGAGAATTTGCGGACACACTGTATCTTTAATTAATCGTGGTATTGATAATTGGTTTTCATTACCTGACACAGTCTTAGAACCTTTCACCAAACATATTGGTGTGTTTAGGAGAAGACTGACATTTTGTGTAGCCTATATACTCCAATGTAAAACTCGGCAATTTTTGTAGGTATATGCCGTGTCTTGTGAGGGGTTTCACCCAGAAACACCAAGCAGCCTTTATAGGGTGGTGAAAGGCGGCTTGAGCTATTAGCTCTCGCAGTTAAGAGGCACACGTGCGGTTCATAAGAAGGGAGGTAGTGCACAGTTCGCTACTCCTGTGGGGGTCCAGACGCATAACACCAAGAGCCCGCTGATGAGCCAGTTTGGTGTTCCTGGGAGAAACCCCACACAAGACACGGCATAAACCTAGAAAAATTGCTGAGTTTTAATTCACTGGCCGTGAAAGCCAATATATCATACTCCAATGTAATTACTAGATTCCAAATTGCGACTTGTGTAGGCCTACATTTGTTTGATATTATTGTTGATTATTTTCTGTAATTGTACAATTTGCCACCGGGCCATTTGCAAGTAAAGAAAATGAATTAATGAAAATGTCCATATTCCAATTATAATTTACAGTAGTTTATTATCTAAGACTTGCGAACAGAACGCCGGAAGGCAAACCAGTTTACAATGAGAATGAATGTACTCGTATGTATGCTTGTCTAAGACATGTTCGCTAATGGAGATAAGTGCTCGCTGCCAAGGAATTATGGCGAGTTACGGATAAACAGTGGACTACTGGATAGTGAATGCAGTCCTCAAGTGTCATTGGGAGACAGCTGGAGTGCTAATCGCTCGTAATTAATTGTAATATATCACCATAAATGAGACGTGTGACAAGGAGCGAATATTGATGTGACAAGTATAGGTTCTCGTCTTACAACATGTCAACGTGTGGTGTGGGCAGCACATCCATTATACGAACATCGAACAACATCACTCTCCAAGTAACAACATCCATTAGGGGAATTAACGGTGGAGATTCATTAGTCATTGTTAACCAGTGAAGAAGCAGTAGATGAGCGTAATGACATCACTACGTAAGGGTATCTTCCTCTCCTCATTTATCAAATCTGTTGGCTATTTGTTTTACATTGCCTCTCAACTACTAGGCCTACTACTACTAATGGTAATAATAATATTAATAATAATAATATTAATAATAATAATAATAATAATAATAACCGACAGTAGTGGCTACGCTGGCTAACGCGCAGCATTAGGTCATGGGGCCAAGCTCTCTGCTGACTCGGTAGACGTGTGGGTTCGAGCCCCACCGTCGACCGTCCTTGAAATGGTTTTCCGTGGTTTCCCATTTTCAACTCCAGGCAAATGCTGGGACGGTACCTTCTGACAGGCCACGGCCGCTTCCTTCCACATCCTTGCCCAGTTTCATTCACCATCATTTATTTCATCTCTCATTGACTCCTCTCATGAGGTTGGCGTCAGGAAGGGCATCCGGCCGTAAAAACCATCGCCACTAAGACTTCCATCGCATCTCATCCCCGACCCCGTTGGAAAAACGGGAATAATAAGGGGTAGACATACATACAATAATAATAATAATAATAATAATTGAAATGGCTTACTATCTAACTAAAAATGTTAACAACAAAAGATCTGTATCACTGAATGCAAAACTCAAGCACTACTACACGGTCATCCGGTCAGAAGCTTTGTATGCAGCGAAGTCTCGCCATTAATTTAAAAAAAGGCATAATGGAAATACTGGAGATCAAGGAAAGGAAGATTTTGAGGAAAATCCTGGGTCCAGTCAAAGAACTCGTTGAGTTCCAAAGACGCCACAACCAAGAGTTGTACACACACGTAGAGAAAATAACTGACTTGATGAGGAAAAGGGACTTATCCAACCGAATTTTTGATTTTCTTCATGAGAAAAAGACAAAGGGGGCCTGGTTCAGTGAAGTAGAGAAAGATCTCATGGAGATAGGGATAACATGTGAAGATATCCAGGAGCGTGGCCCACGTAGGGAAAAAAACTTCAAGAACATTGGAGTTTTCAACCTAAGCCCTATCAAAAAAACGGGTACAGATCATAGGCCTACCTACCATCTCGAGTGCGGGCGTGATCCCAAGGCCTAACTGGTGTACCCATGTGAGTAATCTCGATGGAAAATATGCTTCTGCCTCCAGCTAGCGTCAGGACTCGGGCGTGTACCGTCTCCCCATTGAGCAGTTGCATATTTTGGATTTGAGGCTAAAAGGTATCAACTCTACAATGATAAGGCACAACTCTATTCTAAAACTTGAATTCAGTAATAAAATGCATGGCTTCAAACAAACAAAACAATCCCCATAACCATAAAACAAAGGCAAACAAAAATTACTTCCACAATCCACTGATATGAACATAATATTATCACAATAACATCATATCATAACCCAAACCTTTACCCTTATATCAACTTTACAATGATATTTTAGTGCGCTGATGCACATACAACTTCAGAAACAAACTGTACATGAATTCTTCTGTCATCCAATGTGACTTCATTAATTCTACAAAATTAATTATTCCTTAAACCTTGTCTTAATTTGACAATAATGTGTATCGCGTGTGTGTTTTGATCTTTCTCTTCCCACCAAATGCTTTACATGCATTGGCCTATTCTGGTGTTGCACAGCATTCTACGTGCAACTCCATAATTATGTAAGCTACCCCTACACTTCCTCTATTTATATAGTTCCACTGCATGCCGTTTGTGATTTCATCTTAAAAACGTTAATTATTGCTGTGTCGGATGGTACAATTAAACTACCCTTGCGCGCGTAGCCTGTGGCATCCAGTAGCCAACTTCTGAAAAAGATGTCAGTGACAGTACAAATACAACGTCTAACCATTCGTTAGATTGCTAAAATTATGAACCATCAGGATGATCTATAATTATCAATGTGTTCTCAAACCACATGACTTCATTACTCAATATAACAATGTTTCATTTCATGTCATTAACAGGGTCTAAAATCTGTTCTTTTCAAACTTTCTTTCACGGTTCGCTTAACCGTCCCGACCCTCTTCCAAGCGGCCTGTACACAATAGCAGTGGAGTGAGGTCCTACAGTGCCTCGACCCTCGCTTCATGCCATATGTCTTACTTCCCCTAAGCAGTATAAGATTTTAACAGACAAATTACCGTGGTCCTAGTGACACATATATCCCAATGGATTTAAACTGAATATTATGCAAACAGGCGTTGGATGAGCTTAACATTTACTCCTACCCTGAGGATAATAATAATTGGCACCAAATAGGCCCATTTCAACATGAAGGCACGAGATTCATAAAACATTGGTCTAGTAGGTAACCGGTATCTTTAATAAATGCTGCGGTCAGCCCATGCTGCCGTCATGAGGTTCGCTTCAACGAGCTGAATCACTCAACAATAAGTTCTCGGGGAATCAGATAGAGTGCAGAGATGTCCAACGTTTTCCTCTCACCTATCACGGGATTCAAACCCGGAACATTCCATATCCATCATCAGAGTTAGGTTCCATTTCACTAAATACACTCTGGTACAAAACACATCTCTAATTATGCCCACGGCATACGAGATTTCATACGAAGAATAGATTACCTGGTCCCTTACCTAATGCTCTTCGTCCTGTAATTACCAAGAGAAATCTATCAATTACTCTATAAGCTTTTCACATAAGCTGCAAATTCAATTCACTAAAAAGCTCTTCCATTTCCTGGCATAATTATATTCCCATTAATACAATATATTCTGATATAAAACTCTTTTCTTAATCCCGTAATGTAATCTTACTGTATAATCTTACTGCTTAGATCGATAAGTCTTGCCCTTTAGCGTAAATATTTCTTGCTTACAACATTTTTACCTGATGCGTTCATTCATACCTTTATTTTATTATTATTATTATTATTATTATTATTATTATTATTATTATTATTATTATCACTGACATAAATTACCAAAATCCGACACAACTAATCATCTTAAAACTCGAACAACCGTGTTCGTTTCATTTACATAACTGATTGCCATTTTTAATTAATAGTGGTAACGATTAATCCACTCACTGATGCAAATTTAACATCTCAACTCTATTAAAAATCAACACAATAATGATTAAACCTGGAGAGTCTATCTCCTAACCTGATTCTTACTGGCATCTTTATAACTCTGAAATCACATTACATGCAGTGGCCTATACCTCTACTTAAACATAATTTGTGGGGTACTTACATATCGGCTCATCATGGTGGTTCCAACCACTCATATCCTTCCGGGTCGCCTGCCATATGCAGATTTAGTGCGACATTTGCATCTTGAATACACACATTTTATGATATATATCTTCCGTTAACCACACGACACTTTGCATTTCTATAAAGAAGCTATTGCTTCCAAAACACATGACACTTTACAACACTTATTAAACCGTTAATTTAAAAGATATTTCACATATGATTTATACATAACACACGTCACTCTGTACACTTTTCATTGGTTGCAATTTCCTAGCAAAGATATCAAAATTGCAGGTGTCGACGGCATCTCCCGTGCTCCTACCAACTCCTGATTGAAAGTCTGGTTCATCTGCCCTCGGAATTCACCAACAGTTTATCCATACTTCTACAGTAAGCTTCCTGATTTGCATAAATATGCTAACTTCCGTGCTGAGCGTTACTATTTGGTATTCTTAATACATTACCAAATGCTTCGTAAAGTTTCCCCCAGCGCATTCCAGCGTAATTAGACATGTATGATCAGTCAATATTTTATACATTGCGCTTAACACTGTACATAACTTGACACAGATTATTATTTACAATAGTTCTGCAACCTATCTCACACGTTGCTTCCTAAGTGAACACACCATTGTTCGTACTGCTGACAAAAACTGTGTAGCGACGACTGTCTGCGACTCTCTGTGACAAACTGTGTCCAACTGGGTAAACTGCGTAAGACTGGGGTTAAGACTGGGGTGCTCTGCCAAGGGTCGACTCCCTTATATTGGATTCACACAAAAAGTAGAGCTAAATTTTCCCGTGTTATCTCGACTCCTCTCCCAGCATGATTCTGGTCTCGAAACCATGCTCATCGGGTTCCTTTTTCTTCACTGATCCCAGAACTATCTGCGTGCTGAAGAATCGCTCGGCCAGTTAATTAATATTAATTCCTTTCTCCCTAGCGTGGGGACGCTGTTTCACTGGGAATCCCTGGCGACCTCTTCAAACTCAGCCGTGAACAACCATAGTCTCTGTTCTTCCGCACTTCATTAAATATGCGTCAATTTCGCAGATTAAAGGCTCTAAAATTAGCCTCCTGGCTAAAGATTCACCTGTGTGCCACTCTCATGTCATTGCGTTACTCCAATCACGAGTAATCAATGATTTTCCTTGGGATCTCTCCCCACTCTTCTTCGTCTTATTCTCAGTCGGGGAAAAACTGGGTCATTATTCAAGCCCCCAACCTCTTCCCGACGACATAACGAGGTCAGCAAGATTGACGTGGCTCCAAGGGGCACCTCCCACAATTCTGAGCCAATTAGTAAAACGTCAAACTCTGCACTTTCTGTGCTCCAAGCCCAGCATAGCCTACTCCAAGTAGTCTAATAATGCTGTATTCCGCTCAATTTCCCTGCATTATTTTAATAAATAATGTCATTATCAACCGAAATCACACCAGTGATTAAATATACACTTTTCTCTAGGGGTTTTTACACAGAAACTCCCTCAACAGACCTCGGGTTCGTTCCCTGGTGGAACCTTTATACTGAGATCACAGTCTCGGAGATCCACGTTCGATATCAGTCAGCATAACCCCCTCGGGTTCACTGGATCTGGAACTCAACTGTACAAAGTAGCTTAATGCAGAAGGCAGTAGTTCTCTCAACAACCAGAATCGTCCAGAAGTTCATGGGTAGCGAATTTGACTTTCCAGTTTGGAAGTTGCTGTCTCAGTAACTATAGCCTACTTTGGTTCCCTTTAGCCCGTATAGTTATGTACCAGCAATGTGTTGAGCTATATGTAAGCTATAAGTTATGATAATAATAATAATAATAATAATAATAATAATAATAATAATAATAATAATAATAATAATAATAATAAAATGGCCACAGCTACGTGGTGTAGATCCTATGCGTTGGATTGAGCCTTATTTGTGTTCTACTATCAAAGTTCGACTTTCCATTTTGCACTGCCATCTGGCAGAGAAACTGGAATTAGGAGGTTTGTGGCTGAGATTTAATCAATTTCGTCTTGCAATCACCAAATGTGATACGAGAGATCGTTTACGAACCAACATCATACGCTTCATAGTAGGCCTACAGTCCCTTTAACACAAAACACAATCCACAATCGACACATCAGCAAACTGAGCGATTCTTACAAATCCCAGCAAGATAAATATTAATTTTCCAGGTTTCAATGAATAATTGTTAAGCCAATTGATTAGTTATACAATCCTTCTGAAACCAGTCCTCCTTGTTAAGTTACGTGAGTGGAGGTGACGCGTGACGCCTGTCGCTTGTGTGAACATAAGTTATTGTAGTCTACTGTCATAAATGAAATCCAAAACGATGCAGTGAACTGCGTCTGGCTCCTCCGAGTGTACATGGTGTTCTAAAACATTTGTGGAATAAATTGTTGTGAATGAGAAATCCATCCAAATGGTTCCACAGTTTTGCGATCCTTTTCCTGGTATATATGGCTAACAAACCTCTGAATAATGGTTAAAGGTTAAAATATCAACTGTAATTTATTAATAGGAATTAGCCCCATTAGGGCCCTTTTCAGCAACTCTTTACTAATAATTAGTTAATTCCTATTTAATTTAAATACCAAAGTTAATGCATGGCTATCGTTGATGCATTTCACGAGGCTATTCTGGTTCGTTATTAAGCTACTTAAATACGCTTAATACTCTCGCGCATGCGTGGACCCGGTTTCACTCTGGATAAACATGGCGGACAGAATAAGAAGCGTCTAGCACTGATTGTTGTTAGCGATGCTTCCTTGAGACTTTCTGGAACATAATTATAAAGGAAGGGAAATACAGAAGACCTTATTCGTGGCAAAAGCTTAAAATGATATGAACAAAGAAGGCTATTTAGGAGAGCTTAATAGGACACAATTCGTTGTTGTCTTAGTAGCGTAAGTGGCTGCGTTGCAGACATAGGCTATTTCTGGCGACTGCTAATAAGGAGAAGAGATAGGTTGGTAGGACACATAGGCTACTAAGACGCCCAGGAATACCAAACTTAGTTATGGAAGGAAGGATTGAGGACAAGAACTGTAGGGGTAGACCCAGGTAGGAATACATTGAACAGATTGCCTCGGATGTAGGGTGTGGTAGCTAGAGATGTAACGGTTCGACCAGGACAGGTGGCATGAACCAGTCTAAAGACTCTTTACACTACACACGGATACAGTATATTCAATTGAACAAATTAGGTGACTATGTAACTTAAACAAGGCAACGAATATCTGTATGTTTGTTATCGATAACCTAAAAGAGAAACTACTTGACTTAATGAGATATAGCTTTTAGTAAGGGACCGAGTGTTTTTCACAGAAGGTTTTATGTTCTCAATCTGTTTTGCTTTAATAACGTACTGAGGTTTGCGTGCATGCATGAGGAAGGAGGGAAACAAGTTCACTGATCGCTTGTTCTCCCTTGTTGTTTATTTGTTATTTCTTGCTGTAGAGGCAATGTTGTTATGTGTGTAAATGTTTCGCAGAAACGTGTAGGCCTACCTAATAGGTAGAGAAATCCTTTCGTAAAGAAGTGAAACAAATAATAATATCGTATGGTCTCGGGTGCCGGGTGCAAGCTTTGTTATTTGACACCCAAAGGGTAGTTTGCATGTCGAATTTCGTTGTTCATTGACGCACTATGAAAGTCAAGGAGGTTAGATATCTAAGCTCCTTGAACACTATAGCGCTTTCTAGTAGAGAAATGAGGAACTTTGTGTTGGCGGAAACTCCCGAGATTAATTTTGCCATTATGATCACGGCCTACTGAATTCAAATGGGTTCTTTGGCATGCCAACATCGTATGACAAGGTGTCGTAATTTTTACCGCCTTTCAAAAATCACTTACCACGGCCAGGAGTGAACCTGCAAGCTTGGGGTTAGTAGACTGACACGATGACCAATCACCCACCATGGCAAGCAGTGAAACAAATTATGCTTCGTGAAGGACTTTAAAATATGTGATCCCTTGTTTACATAATCTTGCTTGTTATGGTTCGTCAATTCTGATGATGAAATGGCATTGCGATATCTTGTAATGGGGAGGACTAAGTGCAATTTACACGCAATCATATTTTAATGTCGACGCTTCCCGATGTCCCTAAAGGCTCGGTTTAAGCCTACTCGCCTGGCATGAGTATCTAGTAGCATCTACAATGTTTCAGAAACCTCCATGGACATCAAATTGGCAGGTGAAAAGCTAAAGGAAGTAGGAGACTTCTGTTAGTTAGGAAGCAAAATAACCAGTGATGGACGAAGCAAAGAGGATATAAAAAGTAGGTTGGCTCAGGCAAGGAAATCATTTCTACAGGAAAGGAATCTGTTGACATCGAATATAGATTTAGGTACTGTATTAGGAAGTCACTTTTGAAAGCCTTTGTCTGGAGCGTGGCACTATAGGCTATGGAAGTGAAACTTTGAACTATTGGTGCAGCAGAAAAGAGGAGAATTGAAGCATTTGAAATGTGGTGTTACAGGAGAATGATGAAGATCAGATGGGTAGATAGGGTAACAAATGAAGAGGTATTAAGACGAGTGAGAGAGGAGAGATGTTTCTGGTGACTGCTAAGAAAGAGAAGAGATTGGTTGGTAGGACACGTACTAAGACACCCAGGAATAGCAAGCTTAGTTATGGAAGGAAGGGTCGAGGACAAGAACTGTAGGGGTAGACCAAGGTTAGAATATGTTAAACAGATTGCCTCGGAAGTAGTGTGTAGTAACTATGTAGAGATGGAACGATTAGCTCAGGACAGGGAGACATGGAGTTCTGCATCACACCAGTCAAAAGACTGAAGACTCAAACAATAACAACAACAACAACAATAATAATAATAAAACGATTAGCTCAGGACAGGGAGGCATGGAGCTCTGCATCACACCAGTCAAAAGACTGAAGACTCAAACAACAACAACAACAACAACAACAACAACAACAACAACAACAATAATAATAATAAAACGATTAGCTCAGGACAGGGAGGCATGGAGCGCTGCATCACACCAGTCAAAAGACTGAAGACTCGTACAACAACAACAACAACAATGTTTCTGCTTTATGGATGAACATTGAGATGTTGATGATTTTGGCAGATTTCTTCAGGACAACAAGAAACAATATCCTTTGTGCATTATTCGTTACGGAATTCTTCGAACAACTTTGGGATTGCATCACGTCCTCCCATGAGTAAGCTAAGCTGATAACAGTGACACTCGCTAAGTCAGACGGTCTCAACCTTCTCCATTCCAAGTACTGCTCGGGTCCAAGCTCTGTGAACTTGCAGGTGAGGTGAAGTGGCAGGCGGGCAGAGAAGGGCCTGTCAACAGCCCGCCGTGTTATCTGGAATTCCTGTCTAGTCCAATACTGCTAACATAGAGCCGTTGATCAAACCACTGTGGTGTTGCGAATGAGTGAGTGAGTCACCGACTAATGTATTTGATTCTGTTGCTACGCACGGACTAGGAACCCTCATCACGCGTCACGATCACTCCTCATAGTCTGTGAACCACATTCCACATTTGATTTCAATTCAGTCTTCTTCTTTTCAACAAGCATGATTTTTATTACTTTGTTTTTATTTTTAACCTGGCGGCTTCGGTGGCGTAGTTGGTAGCATGCTGAGCTTTTATGCCCAAGATCGTGGGTTCAAATCCGGCCAAAGTCGTCGGAAGTTTTATGAGCGTTAAAAATCCCTCAGTATGCCTTCCTTCGGAGGGGAAGTAAAGCCGGCAGTCCCATGTCATAGATTTATGGTATGTTAAAGAACCTTCCACTAATTACACCTGTGTGAAGCTAAATTGTATGTAAACAACGCTCTTAGGTTTCTACGTTCTTTGCCACGAGCCGACTGCGGTGGCGTCTGGTAGCTAAGTTCTGAACTAGTAGTCGTTGACGGTGGCGTTTGGCGGCAAAAGTAGGAACTATTTGAAAAATTCAAAAGTCTGCAGTCCTTACTTGAATTTAAAAAAAAACAGATAACACACATTAATACAGTCATCACAATTAACACCGGTTATCAGACAGATTCTACACACACCCAAAGTACACGGGACTACATGACCGCGTTGTTGCAGGCCCTAAACTGAGGAACCAACCAACCACTATTTTTAACCTGAACTTCTCTAACGTGTTGTTTAGCATACCGAGCATCGTAGTCATGGTGTGCTCTGAATCAGCTACCAAAGCAATATCATTTGCATAGCGAATACTAGTCTATGCATTTGTTTACCATTAAATTTGACCCCTTTGGTTTTTTTCTTTTACTGTTCGAATTGCATATTCTATGAATATATTAAACAGATATGGTGATAAGAGACAGCCTTGTCGCACTCCTCTTCTTATTCTTGCTTCTCTTTTCGTTCCATTGATGTTTATCTCCGTGCTTTGATCTTTATTCAGGTTATAAAGCAAGCATCTGTCCTTCCAATCAAGACCCAACGTAAATCGAATATAATTCTAATAATAATAATAACAATAATATCAATAATAATAATAACTATAAATAGGGATTCGCCGCTCACCTGGCATGCTACAACTGCTTGCAAGACACATGCAAATAAGATACATTTAGCCTACAAGTGGTTGGTTGGTTCCTCAGTTTAGGGGCTGCGACAACGCGGTTTTGTAGCCCCGTGTACTTTGTGTGTGTGTAGAATCTGTCTGATAACCGGTGTTAATTGTGATGACTCTATTAGTGTGTGTTTCTGTTTCTTAATTCAACTAAGGACTGCAGACTTTGAATTTTTCAAGTAGTTTCTATTTTGCCTCCAAACGCCACCGTCAACGACTACTAGTTCAGAACATGGCTACTAGACGCCACCGCAGTCGGCTCCTGGCGACGAACGTAGGAACCTGAGTGTTGTTTACATTTTTAATCTAATTTAGCTTACACAGGTGTAATTAGTGGAAGGTTCTTTAAGATGCCATAAATCTATGACATGGGACCGCCGGCTTTACTTCTCCTCCGAAGGAAGGCATACTGAGGGATTTTTAACGCTCTTAAAAAATCCGACGATTTCGGCCGGGTTTGAACCCGTGACTTTGGGCTTAGAAGCACAGCATGCTAACAACTACGCCACAGAAGCCGCAGCCTACAAGTGGACAGTCTAGTCAAATCAACATACAGTGAAACCCCTCAAATCCGAACCCCAGAAATCCGAAATCCCGGGTAATCCGAACGAGTTATTTTCGACAATTTCAAGTTTGAAAAAAAAAACGCAAAGAAGAGAAACTTATTTTAGTCATAAAACAATTTTATGTTCTACAATATAACGTTATTTTAAATAATTAGTTGAAAAATTAACAAAGAAATACAGTTAGCATACCTAACAAAGTGCAGCCTAAATGTGCCTAAGCTACATACTTATCTCGTCCAGGATTGAAAAACGGAAAAGTTGGTTATTGTAATTCCTTAAGTTAATCACTTTGCAAAAACAAATGAAATAACAATAGAAAAACACAAAATATCACTTAATCTTTCACTTGAAAACAGTTATCTTCCATTGTCGAAGTGACGAAACCATTTCCGCGGTGGCAATCGTGCGCCAGCGTCGCATGAACATGACATCGTTTGGCGTGACTACTGCGTGTTGTTCTACGAAGCGCAATGCGATGTCAAGAGCAGATGCAGCTTCAGTATAAATCAAATTGTCTGTCGAAGTTTCTTCTTCCTCACTGTCGCTAGCTCAACGTACAGTCCTATACCGTAACGAGGGCTGGGTGTTATGTTATTGATATTTTCGGCTAATCCGAACAAATTGAAATCCGAACAGGCTACAGCCCCAATTACTTCGGATTTCAGGGGTCACTGTATTATTTTCCTGTTACTTATAAAACAGTGCATGACATAATGCATAGCTTACGGCTACACTTTGGGTGATGCTGACATCCAAAGAGCTTCACTTTTTGATGAGGTCGATATGCGCCGGCTTTCATACATGTTTACAATTCCCTTACTGTCCTCTAACTGATGAAACTAACATGTTCCTAAGAAGTAAAACGCAAAATGTCTTAATATCTGGATTGATTAGGAGGGCTAGAGAACAACCTCGAGGGCCGCCAGTTGATGACGTATCTCTGGGGTGGTGCTTAACAATTTTATGCAGACAGTGATCTGGTGATTTCGTTTAGAAAGATTTGGGGTCCTGTACTAATAGATATGAAGATTCGTTTAATTTTTGAACGGCTCGCTATAGTTCTAAGGCAAAGTAGCCATTCACATGAGCTATGCTTGATTGCTGAACGCTAATAGATGTTCTGCTTGAGTGGCTTCGGTGGAATGTTCTAGAGCAAGGTCCCGCAGTGCAGATGTGTATGTAGGGTTTTCTAACTTGAAGGCATCACTTGCAAAATGTAGCATACAGTTGCGCCGCGAAATGCACCTCAGACTAGAGCTCAAGGACAAGGACTCCCGCAGTGCAGTCATGTGGGGAGGGTTGCCTGACTGCCAGGCAGTCTGGCCTTTGATACTCGTAACGGGTCCGTTGATAAGTCGACCTCACGCTTGAACTCGGGGCTGAAAGAGGTGGTCTTGGTTACATTTGAGTTACAGCCAAGCTTGTTCTCGAGCAGGTAAATTGACCCATTCTGGTATGGAACTTAGCAGCCTAAACTTGGGCTTTTAATAGATTTTCAACAGAAAACATAGACTAATTCATGAGTGGGTGGAGGTGAACCCTTGCTGCTTATTGCAGTCTTATCAGTGTAATTTAAAATGACACTTAATAATTACATATGTTACAGTAGGCTTAACAGCACAGCAATGTTGTAGCTCGGAAGAATATAAAAAAATGACCAACAGGAGAGAATACAGAACACATTTGTAGGGTATACAGTAGAAGTTAATAAATTATTATTTTAAAAGAAAAGACTGAAATAGATACTTATATTAAAACTAGCAACCCGCCCCGGATTTTCCCGGTATCCTTAACATTGGGATGATAGGCTCGCTCCAAACGAGTAATTTAAATTTCTACTGAATGGAGATTGTTGGAAGAAATGAAAGAGTAAAAACACTTCTATAGGCCTAGTGGGCGTTGTATTAAGGATAGATATGCTGTCGCGGACTCTTTTGTAGAACTTTCCATGCTGAACAATTATTATAAAGGTCTAGATACTTTAACGGTTCACCCATTGTAAGCTCAAACGGCGCACGGACGGCAGGTTTTTCTTCGAATCTATTCATTGAAATCTTGACTGCTTTGCTTCCTTTGGTCATAAATGAATGTGTTTATACAGAAACCTTCCTCGATAAATCCTTTACAGACTTGTGAAAACCGCATCAAAATCCATCTGGTGGTTCTCGAGATTACCCGTTACATCCAAGAATGGAGGACTTAGTTTTATAGCTTACTATGTAGGAATACACAGACATAATTATATTGCTCTCCAAATATTCCTTCAGCAATAGCACCCAGAAGGAGGGGGAGGAGGAGGTTGTAATCGACAGACTGAGATTTGCTTGCCAACATTATTTATTCCTTGTCGTTTCACCAACAATGCTGCAATGTAGTGGCAACAATCCTGAACCGACGAAATGCGAGTATAGGCCGTCGTATATTTTCCGTAAGTATTTGAGTGTTACTGCGAGTCTCAGATCGTATTGTGATAGCCTTCTGTCGGGCGCACATAATCTGTGAGTTAAAGTGGGAATGCTTTTCCCCAATCAGGCTCATGTTTTAAAGTTGAAAACATTGTTCAGGATCTCATCCTTTATAGAGTTATCCTATAGGCCTACTGTCCGTGTTAATTTTCAACTCTTTATTTACCTCTCCCTCAGAAACTTACAGGAACTATTTGAATTTTCAGGAAAGTTACTTTATCACAGGCTTTTAGAGAATAAATATATGTTTGATTTTTCAATTATATTTTTAAATGGCGTATTTTTAATAGCATTATATTGAACATTTCCATGTGTAAAAATTTAGAAAAATGTATTGATGTGTTACAAGAGCCTCCGTGGCTTAGGTGGCAGCACACTGGCCTCTCTCCGCTGGGTCCGTGGTTCAAATCCCGGTTACTCCATGTGAGATCTGTGCTGGACAAAACGGAGGCAGACAGGTTTTTCTCCGGGTACACCGGTTTTCCCTGTCACCAATTTCATTCCAGCAACACTCTCCACTGTCATTTCATTTCATTTAATTTGTCATTCATTTAATCATTGCCCCAGGGGAGTGCGACAGGCTCCGGCAGCCGGCACAGTTCATATCCTCGCCGCTAGATGGGGGCTTCATTCATACCATTCCCTGACCCGGTCGGTCGACTGGAAGCAGGCTGTGGATTTTCATTTTATTGTATTGATGTGGTACAATACAGTATAACAAATAAAAGAAGAAATTACTTCTAAAAATACCAGCTTTGTATCTAAAAAAAGTTCGGAAATAAAGCTCTTTTTTATATTAAGAAATATATTTAGGCAGAAACTGGGGTCAAAGTTATTTCTGCTAGCTCAGAAAGCTTCAGCATGGGGTACAATGCAACACCGCAACTCCAGTATTTTCCCCCTTTAAATGATGAAAGCATTTCTTAACAGATCTTAGCATTAACGTAGAATTAAGCAATGTCCTCAATTGTGCCAAACATTGAAGGGCTAAAGGGCCCGGAAAGGTTTTAAATTGTGAGTCTTGGAGAGCACTTTCAAATTAAAAAACAAATTTCGAAAATCACTTCCGGCCTAAATCATCATCATCAACTTCTAAAGGCAATGCCTTGTCTCCGCACCCAATGTTCTCTGTCTTCAGCACCTCGTGAGCATATGTGCATTTTTTTTCTGAATAGGATACATTGAAAAAAGCCTTTCGGTGGTATTTTCACCTCTCTGGGACCAACAGAATTGAAATTTATCAAGCATATAAATGCATAAAATCGCGGTTTTCAGAATAGAAGCATATAAATGCATATTCTTTTGGTTTTCGTCTAAATAATTTGTTCTTCTTCGAATTCCCCCACCCCGAATTCGGGCCCTGACCATTCTTAAGGTTCAAAAACAGAAATAATTATTGAAAAGCCTATCTGGTGCGAATAATAGAACCGCAGGTTTTTAACCTTTAGTGAGGTCGTTCTCGTCATTGAAACTTTTATTGATTGATTTAAGAAAATCATTCGAGACTGAAAACATAGAAAAAAATCTTGTTGTACAGACCAATGCAGATCTATTTAATTGACTCGCCTAATTCTGAACATTTTGTAAATTACGGTAACTTTTAAACTGTAACTTTTATAAGAAAACTTCTCTTATATATACTTGAAAAACTTGAATGCGAGTATATTGCAGTGTATCATACATACGATTAGAAAATAAAGCTCGTATGTAAAGGTATGTTATTGGTTTTTTTCGTTTCACTTTCCTTTCTATAGTTTTAACGGTGTTTTTGAGCATATTCTGCATATTTAACCGCATATAATGGTTTTTTCGAGCATATCTATCGAGCATATAATGGTTTTTTCGAGCATATCTATCGAGCATAAAACACATGGATTTCGAACATATCTGGAGATTTTATCGAGCATATCGATCCGAGCCCTAGTGATAAGACTTCCTACTAACTTGTCCGTAAGCTTAATGTTTGTGTGAATGTTCTCAGGATGTTTACTCACAACAAACACCTTGGTCTTCTTAGCATTAATGTTCAAACGTAACATTGACAACGCTGATGACAATACATTTAACATTCTCGCCTAAATGCAGTTCCGAAAAAAGAACCAGCCTAAAATCGCTTTTTTGACTCGTTTTATTTTTGATTCGTATCCTAGCCAAATTAACTTATTTACTTAATTCTACCTCAGGATTTTTTTTTTGAAAAATATTCACACCAGATGTAGTTATCTAAGTTATTGAGTGAAACTCTGCATGGCTCACACTAGCGCTCGCAGTGGTAGGAAAGGCAAACTGCTAATCTAATCAACAGGAAATGGTTGAGTTTCATTGACTCACACTAGCGTTTCCGGTGAACAATCACCTAGTATTAACGTTTGGTGTGTCCTTCACGTTTGGAAAAGTGGAGAAAAAACGAAAATTAATTACAAATGCACCAAAAATAAGATTCAGTTATGAAGCGGGTTTGAGTCGGCAATCAGACAGAAATGTAACAGGATGTTTTCAGCATTGAGTTGCTTGCCTGAACTGTGGATTTTTGTAAACGTGTAGGAAGACATTTTTGATGTGTAACATCTTTCCACTCGGTTGCTGGATATTTGTGGGAGTGAATTTGAAAAATGGGACAGAAGTGGATCGGACGATCCAGCTGGCAGTGGTGGATCGAACGGTAGTGTGCAAGACGCACTGCCAGCTGGATCGCATTGCTGAACACTTTCATTCTGATGGTAAACGCTCATGCGAACTCTGGTGTCAAGTGATTAAAACAAAGCACATGGCACATGTATCAGTATTTAAATGATAAAATGCTTTAATATCAAACATTGTAAGTAGTCGGCATTGCCGGTATTATGTTTCTGCACAATGGCTATTCAAATATTAACCCACATAAAGGTGATGCAGTCATCAATATAATATAATCGTTGTGTTTATACGAGAACAGAGCAAGCCTTCATGAACTATTGCTGAACACATTCTCTTTACTTACAAGAGGGCCTATTCATGAGGCATTTTAAACTCAATTTCACGCAGGAATCGAAACAAGCAAAATATAAATGAAACTTAATTCCGTGATGCAGTATTATTGGTACGTAAAAATAAGTACCTAATAATCGTGTGGTCGAAATAGCCGTGGGGCTAGCGTCATTTACTGTGAATCTAGAGATCTCGGGTCCGAATCCCGGACGGGTTAGATATTTTTGCTACCTGATTATCGTTTTAAACGATATTTATCATATCAATATGACTCATTATAACAGAATCCATATGGAATTACGTGTTGGTATGTGAATCAAGAGGTCCGGGAACTGGGCAAGCCTTTCATGATATACTGCTGTGCACATTGCATTTACTCGCAAGTTGGCCTGTTTATAAGGAATTTAAGGTTATGAGCGGTGTCGCGTCTATTAATCTACTTGATCCATATCGTATTCTTTAGTTAGGCTAGTACTATTGGAATCTACAAAACCTTTAATAAAATGAGTTCCGTATTATAAATTACAATATCTGTAAAACACTCCCTTTTACAAAAGATTAATATTTGTGCCTGAAATATTATAAAATACCGGTGTATCAACAATTTGTCGTCCTTGAAATGGTTTTCCGTGGGTTCCCATTTTCAACTCCAGGCAAATGCTGGGACGGTACCTTCTGACAGGCCACGGCCGCTTCCCTCTATATCCTTACCCAGTTTCATTCACCATCATTAATTTCATCTCTCATTAACTCCTCTCGTGAGGTTGGCGTCAGGAAGGGCATCCGGCCGTAAAATCCATCCGCCACAAATACTTCCATCGCATATCATCCCCAACCCCGTAGGAAAATGGGAATAATAAGGGGTAGACATACAATACCGGTGTATCAACAATTTCATGTGAGGTTTCCTTTATGTCAGATGTTACACATCATATGTGACTACTGTAAGGGTCGTAAAGTTTTTTAAATGTAAATCAAAGTAGGAGTAATGATTCAAGGAGAAATAATTTCAACTCAGAGATTTGCTGTTGACATCATCATCTTAGCCGACACACAAGACTATTTGAATTAGTTATAAATGGTATGGATTCTGTCTAGAGGAGTGGTTCTTAATCGGTGGTCCGCGGACCACAGGTGGTCCGCGAGTGCCTCGGGAGTGGTCCGCGGGAGAAAAGAGTCCACCAGCACGTATAAAAAAGTGGCCAATAAATGGGAATTTTGAAAACGATGTGCGTTTAACGAGAATCGTCCGAATGTATTCGTGGCGATGACTGTCAGGTTTTGAATTGAAATATCTTTAAAATAACTGTTATTGAGGAAGGGTTACTACTTTTTTTTTGTCGTGTGGCCTCCTGAGAGGCCGAGTGCAGGTCTTTTCAGTCGACGCCCGTGGGCGACCTGCGCGTCGGGATGAGAGATGGAATCGATGAAGATGAATGAATTTGGGCAAGGATGTGGAAGGAAGTGGCCGTGGTCTATCAGAAGGTACCGTCACAGCATTTGCCTGGTGTTGAAAATGGGGAAACCACGTAAAACCATTTCAAGGACGGCCGACGGTGGGGCTCGAACCCACGCGTCTACCGAGTCAGCAGAGAGCTTGGCCCCATGACCTAACGCTGCGCTTTAGCCAGCGTAGCCACTGCTGTCGGTGGAAAGGGTTACAACTGACAAGGTGTAACTTATTGGGGTGGTCCGTACATGATTCATTTTCACGCTGAGTGGTCCGCAGACTTCTACAGGTTCAGAACCACTGCAGAGGAAAGAATTCATGATGTAAATTAATAAATGTAAAACAAAAATATTGGAATGCAGTCGAAAGAAATCATAAACTCCTACGGACGTGCGATTGCCATGTGAAAAGCTCAAGGACTTAGGAGACTTCTGTTACTTAGGAATCAAAATAACATGGACGAAGCAAAGAGGATATACAAAGTAGTTTAGCACAGACAAAGAAAGCATTTCTAACGAAAAAGAATCTGTTGACATCAAATATAGATTTAGGTATTAAGAAGTCATTTTGAAAGCCTTTGTCTGGAGCTTGACCCTCTATGTAAGTGAAACTTGGACTGTTGGAGCAGCAGAAAAGAGGAGAATTGAAGTGTTTGAAATGTGGTGTTACAGGATAATTATGAAGATCAGATGGATAGATAGGGTTACAAACGTAGGCTATAGGTATTAAGACGAGTGGGATTGGAGAGTTGTTTCTGGAGACTGCTAATGAGGAGAAGAGATAGGTTGGTAGGACACTACTAAGACACCCAGGAATAGCAAACATAGTTATGGAACGATGGGTCGAGGATAAGAACTGTACTGTAGGGGTAGACCAAGGTCAGAATATGTCAAACAAATTGCCTTGGATATAGGGTGTGGTAGCTAGACTATGTGGAGATGAAACGATCAGCTCAGGAGAAGGAACTATGGAGGTTTGTATCAAACCAGTCAAAGACTGAGGACTCTAACAACAACACACGCCTGAGTGAATGAAATTTAGATGCTTTTCAGTTGGTCAACACGAATGTACCCAAATTTTAATGTCTGTTGTTGCATCCACATTTTTTTGTTGGACGTGTTCAAGCCCACTCACTACATGCTTCAAGAAGGGTTGGGACATCGGAAGGTGTCGGCAAGATGATTGCTCGAACAGCTCCTCCCTGATCACAAGACTGCAAGAATGACAATAAACCTCGAATACTTGTGGCGGTACAAACGCTGAGGGTAATGACTTCCTGTTCAGGATCATCACAGCAGGCGATATATGGGTGCACCAGTTTACGCTCAAAACCAAGGCCGATACAATGACATCCCAGATCACCCGTGAACATCTGACTGTGAGGAGTTCCTGAAATCTCTGGCCACTAAATATTACCAGGATGAATTTTAAATTGATTTTACGGCACGACAATATCGGTTGCGACTGTGTGGAAACATGGCCAAACGTTTCTCATTTTTATGACAAATTGCTTTCTCACTTTTTAATACAGCTTTCCTGTGACCCTTTGGGCCAAAGCCTAGCATGCTAACCAATTAGCCACAGAGCTGGACAACAATTAAAACCTGGTTACATTCGTCATGCAACGACCAGCGGAGTTTACTGCTAGGATAAGAGTTTCTGTGCCATACTAACCACTACAAAAAATCTGGTTAGTGCTCAAGCCGTGCAACGACCATTTATCGCTTTTCGCTTTTCCAGAGTACAGTAGTGCACAGTAGAACTGGAATCAATGAGTTATTAAAGAACAAAACTATCACTTCTTATGCACATAGGCTAAGTCGAGAAGAATATCCTACTTAGGTTTTGAAAATCTACCTTTTCGGTTGAGTAAAATCTGGTCGTTATGCAACGTTCGAATCTTATCACCGGCTACCACTGTCTCGCTGTAGTACCGTACTGCCTGCTGTGGCCAGGGTAGCAAGATCGAAACCTGGCGCAGTTAGTTGACATTTGAGGGTGTGTCAGTGCCGTGTCAGTAGATCTACTGGCACGTTAAAGATTCCCTTTGGGGCAAATTACGGCACCCCAGCGTCTCTCAAAGCCTCAGTAGTTAAAGGGATGTAACTTAAAACCAATAACATTACTATAGCAGTACTACTGAAGACCAATAACAGGAACTGTTAGAGAAGTTTTCAACCGAATTGCTCCATTTTAATAGCAGATATTATCGAGAATTTCCCTTTTTGAAACCACGTGTAGAGGCAAAACTCAGTTTTCATACATCCTTGGCCCACTAGGCTATCTATACCAGCCCGATTAAGTGATGAAATGCAGCCAATAAGGAAACAAAATAACTAAATAACATTTGTTTTGTCGTGTGGCCTCCTGAGAGGCCGAGTGCAGGTCTTTCTATTCGACGCCCGTGGGCGACCTGCGCGTCGGGATGAGAGATGGAATGGATGAAGATGAATGAAACTGGGCAAGGATGTGGAAGGAAGCGGCCGAGGCCTGTCAGAAGGTACTGTCCCAGCATTTGCCTGGTGTTGAAAATGGGGAAACCACGGAAAACCATTTCAAGGACAGCCAACGGTGGGGCTCGAACCCACGCGTCTACCGAGTCAGCAGAGAGCTTGGCCCCATGGCCTAACGCAGGGCTTTAGCCCGCGTAGCCACTACTGTCGGTACTAAATAACATAATGAACATTGATTTGATTCCGTTCTTACAGATTTCACCAAAACAAATGACTTTTCCGATTAATCGTATTTTTCTGCATGCCATTTTCCGTCTATTTCTGATCAGCCGATATTGGATAGCGAAATTCTAATCAAGTCAGAGAGACGGGAGTTACTTCATCCACACCTTGCGTAAGACTTGAGAGATAATTTTATTTTCCACTTTATAAAGTTAATTGTCTAAAATTTCCAATGCAGATTGGCGTTCAAGCAGGCCATGCCAGGGGCGTGGGTGTGTGCTTGATATGAGTGTTTTCTTGGAATAATATGTCGTACATCCTCAGAAAAGTGCAACACACGCCCAGTAAACTGGTACAAGGTGTCACGGGAAGTAGGCTAGTTGTACCAACAGGTGTTTATACTCATGACTTTTCTTTTTATATAAGCTACAGGGGCCTATGTGAAACATTGCTAATTCAAAGTGTGATCCTCGAGGCACACGTGACCCGTCTTTCAACTGCGTAAGGCGAGGACAAGAAAACAGATTGGTTGTTTGGTTCCTCAGTTTAGGGGCTGCGACAACGCGGTCATGTAGCCCAGCGGTCCTCAAAGTGGGGGGCTCGCCACTTAAGGGGGGCACAGGAAGTGATTAAGGGGGGCGCCGGCTCTTATTAAAATACTTACATTTCTTATGTTGTAACAGATAGGCTGTTGATATCATTATATCCATGAACCTATCATAGGCAGCAAGCTCCCATGACCATTCAAGACTAATAAACTCGTAACTTTCTAAAACTCAGCAATTTTTCTAGGTTTATGCCGTGTCTAGTGTGGAGTTTCGCCCAGGAACACCAAGCTGGCTCATCAGCGGGCTCTTGGTGTTCCGCGGCTGGACCCCCACAGGAGTAGCGAACTGTGCACTACCTCCTTTCTTATGAAGCGCACGTGCATAAACGGAATAAACCTGGAAAAATGCTGAGTTTTAATTCACAGGCCGTGAAAGCCAATAAGCCATCTTTTTGGAAGCCCTTATAGGGAGGTGAAAAGCTGCTTGAGCTTTTAGCTCTCGCAGTTAAGAGGCGCACGCGCACTTCATAAGAAGGGAGGTAGTGCACAGTTCGCTACTCCTGTGGGATTCCGGTCGCGGAATATCAGGAGCCCGCTGGTGAGCCAACTTGGTGTCCTAGGCGAAACCCCACACAAGACACGGCATAAACCTAGAAAAAAAGCTGAGTTTTAAATCACGGGTCGTGAAAGCCAATATAGGTCTACCATCCTTTCGTAACTTACTTTTGCTGTCTTTATTATTATTATTATTATTATTATTATTATTATTATTATTATTATTATTATTATTATTATTATTATTATTATTATTATTGTTATTTTCGGAAGAACGGAGCAGTAGATCCTGTCAGCAGGAATTCTGAGAAAAGGTGTAGGGTAACATTTCCCACACAGTACCCTTTCACCCGTTACTCGCAGCGGTATCTCCTTACCAAACACTTAGCAACCACTAATGACAATAAGCCGCTTGAGAATGTGACCGCTACTTCCTTACAAGAATTGATTCTTCTATTTCTGCCTTTGTCAACTCGAAATCAGCCAGGCCTTTGCAATCAGTTCAAAGACAGTGACTGTACAGGTGAATTCTAGTGCGCGTTTAGTGGAAGTGATTAGCCCGATTTACAATAAACTGATAGGCTAAAAGTAACGCCATTGCCCATAGATAAGTGGTTTATTAGCAGTGGTATAAAGAAACAAAAAGTTGTTGAACTTTGATGTGCTCCAAGAATAGTAAAGTGTGTGTTATTATTAGGGCTCGGATCGATATGCTCGATAAAATCTCCAGATATGCTCGAAAACCATGTGTTTCATGCTCGAAAGATATGCTCGAAAAACCCATTAGCCTATATGCTCGAAAAAAAAAAACATTATATGCGGTTAAATATGCAGCATATGCTCGAAAAAATCCGTTAAAAACTATAGAAAGGAAAGTGAAACGAAAACACCAATAACATATACGGGCATTATTTTCTAATCGTATGTATGATACACTGCGATATACTCGCATTCAAGTTTCAAGTATATATAAAAGGAGTTTTCTTATAAAAGTTACAGTTTAAAAGTTCATTTACAAAATGTTCAAAATTAGGCTAGTCAATGAAGTAGATCTGCATTGGTCTGTACAACAAGATTTTTTTTTTTCTATGTTTTCAGTTTTGAATGATTTTCTTAAATCAGTTAATAAAAGTTTCAATGACGAGAACGACCTCACTAAAGGTTAAAAACCTGCGTTTTTTTTAGTCGCACCAGATAGGTTTTTCAATAATTAATTCTGTTTTCGAAACTTAAGGATGGTCAGGGCCCGAATTCGGGGATGGGGATCGAGGAATTCGAAGGAAAACAAACTATTTAGACGAAAACCACAAGAATATGCATTTATATGCTTCTATTCTGAAAACCGCGGTTTTATGCATTTATGTGCTCGTTAAATTTCAATTCTGTTGGTCCCAGAGGGGTGAAAATACCCTCGAAAGGCTTCTTTCAATGCGTACTATTCAGGAAAAAAATATGCAAATATGCTCGAATCCGAGCCCTAGTTATTAGTATTGTAACTGGTAGATGCAGTAATTAAACAGAAGCAAATACTCTAGATCTTGTGATCATTTTTCTTTTGGGCCGCTAGATATTTCATGTTTCAGAGGGGGCGCGACAGTAAATGTTTGAGAACCCCTGAAACCCCCTGTACTTTGGGTGTGTGTAGAATCTGTCTGATAACCAGTGTTGATTGTGATGGCTGTAATTTAGGCAAGGACTGCAGACGATCAATTTCAAATAGTTCCTACTTTTGCTACCAAATGCTACCGTCAACGACACCTAGCTGTGAACATGGCTACCAGATGCCACCACAAGTGGCACCTGGCGGAGAATGTTAAGAAATCAGATTGTATCAAATATTGACCAAATGATGGGTTTTAGTTCGCAAGTTCGACATGAAGTAGGTCTAGTGAGGTCTCCTGCGAGAAATAATAAATAGTCAAAGATTGTTTGTTGCTGTTGATTTTTGAGGGACTTTGTGACATCGCGGTCATGTACCTCCGTGCACTTGGGTGTGTGTAGAATTCTTCTGATAACCTATATCATTGTGATGGCTGTACTAGTGTATGCATTTGTAATTGAGGCTAGAATTGGTAAGAAAAGACCTGGGCCTTAATTTAGGTATGAACTCGGCATTCGCATGGAGCAGATGTGGGAAAACACGGATGGCTGAGGTGGGAATCCAACCCATCTCTTCTTACTGTAGCTTTGTCCCACCAGGCTGAGTCAATGCCGTTCTAGCTCTCAGACCAGAGTTAAATTTCATGACAGAGCCGTGAATTAAACCTAGGTTGGGTGGTTGATTTCTTAGTTTAAGGGCTGCGACAACGCGGTCATGTAGCACCGTGTACTATGGGTGTGTGTAGAATCTGTCTGATAACAGGTGTTAATTGTGATGCCTGTATTAGTGTGTGTTATCTGTTTTAATTCAAGTAAGGACTGTAGACGATAATTTCAAATAGTTCCTACTTTTCCTACCAAATGCTACCGTCCACGACACCTAGCTTGCGGGCTTGGCTACTAGATGGTATCGCAGTCAGCACCTGGCGGCGAACGTTGTAACTAATATACTATAGCGTTCTCAATTCTAACCTACAAATTTTGGCTTCACACAAGTGTAGTTAGTGGAAGGTTCTTTTTCATGCCATAAATCTATGACATGAGACCACCGGCTGTAGGCTACTTACCCTCCGAAGGAAGGCTTACTGAGAGATTTTAACGCTCTTAAAAGAATCCGACGATTTCGGCCGGATTTGAACCCACAACCTTGGGCATAGAAGTTCAGCATGCTACCAACTACGCCACCGAAGCCACTAATTAGACCTAAGCCTTATAAGTGACAGATAAGAATGCTTGTCACTACGCTTCACGGTTGCCGAAATAAGTACTAATAGGTAGTCAAAATACTGCTGTTAAGAACGACAGTGCAATATTTTCCAAGTCTATTTGAACAGTACAGCAACAAAGCCGGGATATAATAATTTTACTGACACCAAATTCAATTATTTTTCGTTAACGCACAAATGCAGTAATTGCATCGGAGATAAAGCCACAATTATGCTATAGTTCCCTCACCCTCCTCGCTAACGAGCGGCGACTCAAACACAATCAGACAGTAGCACGTGCCGACAATAATCACTGCTCGCTACTGACCAAGAGCTGACGGTTGCTTGCCACGGTCGGTGAGTGCTTTCGTGTCGGACTTCCAGGTTGCAGGTTCGCTCCTGGCCGTGCTAAGTGATTTTTTTTGAAAGGCGAAAATAATCACGGCATGCATGTCATACGTTGTTGGCATGTTAAAGAACCCATTTGAATTCATAGGCCGTGTTCATAATGGGAAAATTCAACTCGAGATTTTCCGCAACACACGAAAATCCTCCTTCCTCTACTAGAAAGCGCTATCGTGTCAAGGAGCTTAGATATCTAACCTCCTTGACTTTCATATCGTTCCAAGGAACAAAAATATTCGACATGCAAGCTGCCCTCTGGGCGACAAATAACAAAGCTTGCACCTGGCACCCGAGGCCATACGATATTATTATTTTTATTATTAGCTGACGGTTGTTGACCAAAATAATGCTCCCTCTATCATTCCACGTGGACTCCAAAGTCCCACCCTGGCGGCTAGCTCGCGTGTTACGCAGGTATCAGCTGTCCACATCTGCACGTAGTTCTGTCCAGTCCAGCTGTTTGCTCTCGGTGGCTACGATGGAAAGTTGACAACGCTGTGCCTCGCGCTGGGAAAGCCTTAGCCCCATGCAGCCATGGAATGTCACCATATCCGCCCAGCAAGACTTCAAAGGTGAGCCGCACGTTAACGAGGGAAGTGCAAGAACTATAGGCTTTATTTCAGCATTAGGCCTATGTTAACACTGAGATGTTAGACCTGGCAACGCTGCAGTACAGTGTGTGCGTGAAGTGTTGAGCACATCCAGTTAGCTGGTGACAAGACACTACCTCTGTGCTCGTCTCCTAATTATTGACAATGATTTATGATGAGTCTTCAGCGAGTATGCAAATGTTATGTTTATCAGCTACAAATGGAGCACGTAATTACGGGTGGAGTATCTTTTTAAAATTCATGTGAAATACTCGAACATATAACTTACCAGGTTAAATGGTCTTCCTCCGAGCTGCACCGGGCTTTCTAAAGACTAGGTGCCAGACAGTTCAGTTCTTTGCTCTTGATAATAGCCGCTGTATACCAGTGATAATATTGCAGCGATACACAACGACTAAATTCGTCTCGGGTGGCTTCGGTGGCGTAGTTGGTAGCATGATCAACTTCTATGCCCAAGATCGCGGGTTCAAACCCGGCCGAATTCGTCGGCTTTTTTAAAGCGTTAAAATTCCTGCTGTAAATTATGCCTTCCTTCGGAGGGGAAGTAAAGCCAGCGGGCCCATATCATAGATTAATGGCATGTTAAAGAACCTTCCACTAACTACATTTGTGTGAAGCTAAATTTTTTAGGTTAGGCTATATTTGATAAGTTGCAACGTTGGTTGCCTGATGCCGGTTGCGGTGGCATCTAGTATTTAAGTTCACAGCTAGTGTCGTTGACGGCAGTTTTGCATTTGATAGAAAAAGGAGGAACTAGCCCTACTTGAAATTGATCGTCTTAAGTCCTTACCTGAATTACAGATAACACACACTAATAGAGGCATCACAATTTACACCGTTTATCGGACAAATTCTACACGCGCCCAAAGTACAGGTGCCTACATGACCGCGTTGTCGCAACCCCTAAACTGAGGAGCCAACCAAATTCTTCTCAGCCAAAACAGAAGATTTTTTCGAAATCAAGTAGGCTACTGTGCATATTTTTACTCACGTTATGAGCAGAAGTATTCATAATTTTGTCCTTAACCTTGCGCAATCTGTGAGATTAAGAGGAAATACTTTTTCCCTCTCAGGCTTGGGTTTTTCCATGAACGGTGCGCGCGTCACAATTGCTTCCGCTCTCCCGCCAGTTGCGGGAGGGTGAGCTCGTCCTTGTTTCAGTGCCCTTAGAAACTCCGTGGTGAGTCGAATCAACCAGGTTAAGTGCGCCGAATTGCGTAAGTACTGTGCAAAAGTTAAGCATAAGTTACGAATAAGCAGGTCAACAGGAAATAGACTGCAAATCGCACGATATATGCACCTACCAACTTGACGTGTTGGCTGGGGAAGACATTCATCGCATGGACTGGCCAGCGAGGTCTGTGGATCTGAATCCTACAGAACATGCTTGGGATGCATTGGGGGAGGCGAATTGCATCCCGTCAGCCTCCACCAAGGTCCCCACGTGTTCGTATTCCCTGCTTTGACTAGCGGCGTAACCGTAAGGTAAACACAGCCAGTGCCTGCACCCCATATTCCCTCGTGTTTGCCATGTTATAATGTGTGGAGTGTAGCCTCGTGATGAATATGACAACATAATGGCACAACGACGCCATTTGGACCCCGTTTTGCAGGGTAGAATAGCCTACTCGGCCGCATGCAAGCTGGCCAGACACAGACCGAAGTCACCGTATCCTTGAATGTGCACAAAGTGTCATTTCCAGGCTTTGGAGACGATTTCGAGACACAGGAGATGTTAGTCGTAGACCAGTACCAGGTCGACCACGAGTAGGCTAACCACTCCCACAGCAGAAACGATATCTGGCCTAAACCACCTGTCGAAATCGGAGTGCACCTGCAAGACAATTGTCCGCGGAGCGTGCAGCCGTTTCAGGGGTTGCCGTTTCCAGGCAAACTGTGTACCAGAGGCTCAGAACAGCAGAGATGTTTGCCATACGTCCAGCGGTAAGTTATGCGTCCCGCTCACTCCAGCACAGAGGCAGGTCCGTTTACTGTGGAGCCGTCAACGTCAAAACTGGACCATTAATGAATGGAGGCATGTGCTCTTCAAAGATTAATCCCGCTTCAGTTTCCAGAACGAGTCCCGTCGCACATTAATCTGGAGAGAACCGGGTAGCCGATACAACCACAGGAACATCGTGGAACGGGACCAGTATGGTGGTGGTGGCCTCATGGTGTGGGGAGGCATCATGTTGAATGGCCGTACGGACCTTAACATCTTCATGGGTGGTCCGAGGAACACTGTGAACATTCGGAGATACAGGGTTTAGGCACTGAGACCACAAGTTCTACTCTTCAGAGTTGCGGTTGGTCCTGAATTCCTCTTAACGGACGATAATGCCCGACCGCTCCGCGCTGCTCTGGTGGATGAATTTCTGGCTGGGGAAGACATTCATCGCATGGACTGGCCAGCGAGGTCTGCGGATCTGAATCCCACAGAACATGCCTGTGATGCATTGGGGAGGCGAATTGCATCCCGTCAGCCTCCACCAAGGTCCCCACAAGACCTTCGCATTGCCCATTCGGAGGAATAGGATCGACTGCCTCAAGAGCTCTTGGACCATCTGATAGAGACCATGCAACGTCGCTGCAAAGCATGTGTTGCCGTTAGTGGTAACCATACACACAATTAACAGCATATTTTGTTGTGTAAGACATTGTCAAGTTTTGTTAGTTGTTGTCAAAAGTGTACCTTAGCTATCAGAACCTTTCTGACACTGATTTTTGGACAAGTTGTGTGACATGGTGTGTGATTCAGCTTCCGTTTGTTCAGCAATCCGTCTGACATTCCTATCAGGCGGTATGGCCTCGTTTAGTGATTACTGTATGCTTAACTTTTGGACACTATTGTATTAGTAAGTTACGCTTTTGTTTACGTATGTGTAGGTTATCTATTTTTAGCCTATTTTTCACATTTTGCGAAAATGAGGAAAAAGTAGACTTATCAGATCGATCCGGGATAATGTGTGTCTGTCTGTCCTTCTGTCTGTCTGGCTGTGTGTGTGTGTGTCCCCCCCCCCTATCAACTCCTAAACGGTTGCAGAAATCGAAACCAAATTTAGAATTAGTAAAGATGTATACCGGAATATCTCACGTCCATATTTGAAAATGATGTTAGTGCTACCAACTGCTGAAAAAACGCACTAGAAATTTGAGCTCCATGTTGGATATCCTGGAAGGTATACTTGGGAGCTATTCCAAAATTAGCACACATGTAGATAACACTATTTCAGTTTAATTTCCAGGAGGTCATACATGACAGTGTTGCCAAAATAATTTTAAGCCTTCTGATAGGTCCAATTTTTAAATGCCTATAATTTCTACACTATCAATTGGATTTCAACCAAATTTTGTATGTAATATGTGTACATAAACAGATATGACTGAGCGTATTATTAAGATCAACCAGGGCTGCCAACTGTTAATAATTGCTCTCTCTATTCTTTTATTCAAATACTAACATATCGGAAAGTATGCAAGCCGACAGCTTTAAACTACGTACACGTATAGTACATGGTGTTTTAGATTAATTTTGGAGTAACTTATATACTTCAGTTCTACCAACATGTTTCTAAGCCTGCTGATAGAGCCAATTTTTAAATACATGTAACTTCTCTACTATCAGTTGGATTTCAACCAAATTTCGCATGTGGTATGTGTAACATAACATATTTGACTATAGGTATTCTTAAGAGCAATCAGCGCTGCCAACTGTTAATAAATGCTGTCTATATTTTTTTCAACCTAATATCAATATATCAGGAAATATGCAAGCCAACAGCCCTATACTTTGCACACGTATAGCACCTGACATTCTAGATTAATTTGGAATAATCAATATAAGTCAGTGTTGCCAACATGATTCTATGCCTGCTGATAAGTCCAATTTTAAAATACATGTAACTTCTATACTAACAAATGGATTTCGTCCAAAATTGGCACAACAAGATATAATATTTCAGATTAGGCTATTTCTGACCAGCACACGCATGACATTGTTGCCAACATGCTTTTATGCGTGCTGATAGATCCAATGTCTAACTGCATGTAACGTCCATTGGACTTCAACCATTTTTTTAATTCTGTACCTTAAGAAATGGAACTAAGAATATATTCAGTCACCACGGCTGCCAACTGCAATGCTCTATTAGGCTACATTATACCAGGTATATTTCGAACTAGTTAGACATTTCGATATTACCAACTTAATTTCGTCATTATTTTAGATAGGTTCATATATTGTAGATTAATCATTGGCATGAGACTTAATTTTAAGAAAAGTAGGCTCTTTAGTTCGTCACGGAACTTCTTGTTTCTAATAATTCCTTTGTTTTACTTAATTCAATCTGTGGCTTGTTTATATCCTCAGTAAAGAAGCTTGAGTCCTAATATGATTGCAGAAATTGAGCCTGTTCAATATATGTAGGCTAATTAATTATTGATTTGAGTGAAAATCGAGCATTTGGTAATTCAAACTGGATATTTCCTTTCTTCAATTTAAAAATACAACAGTGAAATAGTGGACGAAGATCTGCTAGAGCTGGGAGTTACAGAAAAAGACATAAAAATCGAACGTCTCTCAGGAGTAAACTAAAGCAAATGAAGTTCCAGGAGAAACCCTCAAGGAAGAAGACAGGCGCTCGCTGCCCTCTGGATGCCACCGAGGCTGCCTTGTTTTTTCTCGTTGTTGTTGTTGTTGTTGTTGTTGTTGTTGTTGTTGTTGTTGATGTTGTTGTTTCATTTGAGGGCCTTAGCCATCATGGTCATAGACCCGGGGTACTTGGGTGCATGTAAGATTTGTCTGATGAACTGTGTTATTGAGGGGCTTGTAGGCAAGTAGGCCTAGTGTGTGTATTTGTAATTCTGGTCAAGATTGGGAAGGAGGTGGCCGTGTCCTTAAGTTAGGAACCATTCCGTGGGGATATCACTTCCAGGGTGGCTGAGGTGGGAATCGATCCCACCTCTTCTCAGTTTTGCCTCAAGAGGATGAGTGTAACCCGTTCCAAGTTGTTTAGTTTGACTGACATTTATATTTATTTACTTAAGTTACAGCTAGACTATAAATTAGTCTATTGTGGTAGCCTAAATTTCTATAAAAGAGCGGTTCAATAGACTATAGAATCAATGCACCCATTAATAAACACCGTTTTACATTCCAGGGGGGCGTCTTCGGTGGCGTAGTTGGTAGCATGCTGAGCTTCTATGCCCAAGGTCACGGGTTCAAACCTGGCCGATTTCGTCAGATTTTTTAAGAGCGTTAAAAATCACTCAGTAGGCTATGCCTTCCTACGGACGGGAAGTGAAGCCGGCGGTCACATGTCATACATTTTCCACTAACTACACCTGTGTGAAGCCAAAATTTGTAGCTTAGAATTGATAACGCTCTATTAGTTCCATCGTTCGCCGCCAGGTGCTGACTGCGATGCCATCTAGTAGCCAAGTCCGCAAGCTAGGTGTCGTGGACGGTAGCATTAGGTAGCAAAAGTAGGAACTACTTGAAATTACTGTCTGCAGTCCTCACTTGAATTAAAACAGATAACACACACTGATACAGCCATCACAATATTAACACCGGTTATCAGACAGACTCTACACACACCCAAAGTAGCCTACCCGGGCTACATGACCACGTTGTCGCAACCCCTAAACTAAGGAACCAACCAACCAACTAGGCCTACATTCCAGGAGAATAATAATAAGATAATGGGCCTACATTATTTTCTTGCAATCCATTGTGGTGTTCACAATTAATTGAAATACCTCCCTCCCCCTCTTGAAGGTAGTCCAACATTCAGGTAGGTGTAGGTAACGTATAGGTTACTTGTGTGTGTGTAATTTATCTTATAACCTGTATTATTGTGATGGCTGTAGGCTATTAGTGTGTGTATTTTTAATTTGGGTGAGAATTGAGAAGGAGGCGGCAGTGGCCTTAAAATGGGAACCATCCCAGCATTTGCCGGGAGTAGGATTGGGAAACCACGGAAAACCACTTCCAAGATGGCTGAGATGGGAATCGAATCCTCCTCTTCTCAGTTTGTTGTCTCACGAGGCAGAGTGTACCCCTTCCAGCCCTCAGACGACAATTACATAGCCTATCTTAGCAGAGCCGTGAATCGAATCCGGGACTGCACGGTGACAGCCAAGAATGCCCCTACGCAACGAGGCGGTCCCTTCCAGAAACAAATCATAGTTACACCACTGAACAGAACTCCAATAAACTAATTTTTAATTGTAAGCCTAAGCTACACCTGTCGCGTCGTCTTCTCAAGAGCTGTGAGCTCTCTGGAGACAGTTTGATGTGGTTGATTTAAATTGTTTGTAATTACTCACACTGTAGCTACACTGATTTTCTGAAATGTTTTTCTTGTAGTAATGACTCCATGAAGTACTGTAATTACAAGCTTCTAGTTCGAAACAAATTGAGTTCCAAAATATGGCCGTGAAATTGTTCCTAAGTAGATCTTATCGGTACTTGGGATCGTGAAGCATTCTGCCGCGTGCAGCCGATCAACAGACTGCAGGAACACACTCTTTGGCGGCTGGTTCTTGCTGTACACTCGCATTTTATCATAGTGGATGGCTGACAGTGCCTATGGAACCTAGGGACTGTGCTGCGGCACTATCTTGTATGACTCATTAGGCCTATAGCGATGACGTGGCATTTTGGGAATTCTACCCTCATAAACCATCGACCGTACCTTTAGAAGTCCAGTTTTCGAACTGATAACCTTAATACTCAAGTAAACCTTCTCACAAATAAACCTTCTGATTGGGGCAGAAGTTCCTCCGCGACACTGACAAATGTCGAATTATGGATAAAATATATTATTATTATTATTATTATCATTATTATTCTTTAATTTCTCATAAATATGGTGCAATTCAGTCTACAAGATACGGATTTGACAATCAAGTATCCTGTAAATCTTACTGAGATAAAAAAAAAAATAGCCTAACAATAGGGCCTATGACACGTATACTGCAGCACTGCCTTCTGTATTCGGGCAATCGGTGTTTCATTTCCAGTTCCTCCAAAGCCATTACCAACGTCTTTGGAACAACTCCCGTGGAAGAGATCACCACTGGCAAAATTCTCACGCATTTTAGTCCCCTTAGCTTACGTATTTCTTCAGCCAACGGTGAGTAGCCTACTTTTTATTTTTATCTTTTTTAGCCTGGGTAGTTAGCATATTTTAGCTAAGTGAGACAGCAACGTTTATCAAGTAGGCATTTTGGTTTCCTTTATTGCGATAGACAATATCAGGTCGATTGGCCAAGATTTTCTGGTCGATAAAAATAGGTTCTTCCTTCGTTCTTCCGTCCATCATTTCTTGGTCCTGGTAGTCATTTTCTGAGATGTGATTAATGTTCTGAACTGGAGTCATCCTTGTAAAATTTCCTCCGTTAGGTGATGCGAATTGTTTGAAGATCTTTTTCACTAAACCAGTTGTTCTTGACTATCATAGAGAGAGCTAGGTTGAGAATCTTATGGTGAGCCTGTCATTGTTCATTCTGAGAATGTGGCCGTAGAACTTCCTAAAGGTGTCAGAGATCTTTTCAGCAGGCTGATAAAGCTCCTTCCATTTCACCCAGATTCCTTCTGAGCAGACTGGACCAACGATTTTCCTCAATATTTTCCTTTCTTGTTGCTCAAGGTTTCCGAGGCTTCAGGTTGGTTGACTGTGGTGTAACCTAATATTATTGTTATTATAGCCTACGTCTTTCAAAATAAATATTTTTTATCAATGTAGGCCTAACGCTCAGGAATGAAAACATCTATGCTAATATTTGAAATGGTGTATTTGACGATTGGTCAACATTGTTCGTATTTTCCTACCGTTCATTTATTCCAAATGAATATATTAGTCTATTATTTCGATTATTATTATTATTATTATTATTATTATTATTATGAGGCAACATTTTTAGGTGTCATTCATCACTTGCGCACTTAAAATAACACTTTCGAAGAAATTTGAATTTAGTGACATTTTAGGGATTTTTTGTTGACACTAAAATTTTATGTTGGTAGTAGTCTACTGATTTTCAAAATTTAAATTGGAACTCAGAGACCGGAGAAGAAAAAAAAAATCGACATTTTGAACGACTTTTAGTAGCTTTGGGGACTTAAAAAGAGTCAAACACTATGAGTTCGAACAATAAATTAGCACACTTTCATGGATTAACCTATAGAATGTAATTCCGTTTAAATTTTGAGTATCACGTAGCCTAAATTGGCTGAATCTTTAAAATTGTCTTGACTAATTGGCAGATATTACTTGACATTATAATATTTGTAAGTTGGCGATATGATTGTTGTTTTAAGGACTGGGACATCGAAGTCATCTTCCTGTGTAGGTTACGGAAGTTACATCGTATTGTATTCATTTAAGAGAATCATTCACGTATTTTATGCTTTGAAGGCAGTTACCCAATATGTAGAATGCTTTTTTTAATTATTATTTTTACGACGATAGTCCGGTTAACTTAATACAAATATTTGCAAAGTATTGCAGCCGGTGTATTGTAAAAGAAAAATATCTAGAATGCCCTCATTTCAACTGCTTCGTTTTTGGTGACCGCAGCTTCCTTTCAACTTGTGGTTCAAAAACACCATTTTATTGTTTTGTTATTAACGATTAATACGTATCAAGAACTTCTCAGGGATCACATGGGGAAAGTATGGCCCACTCCAACTTTTCGCTTTCTCTACTAACGGTCGGGCTCCAAGATGGCGAGTGTCAGTCAGCTGTGCGCGTGCGCATTGGGCTGGTGACCGGCCGTTGGCTGAGGGGCGTGGCCTGATGGTCCGCAGTGCCCCGGGCTCCACGGCCGACTGAAACAATGGCAAGCAGACCAATCTCTCCGTCTCGCTTCCTCCGCCGATTCAGCAGGCTTAGACCGTAATGTTTATAAGGCATGACAACTTGGATAATAGCGTCCTGTTTTAAAAGTCAATTACAATTGAATGTGAAACATATTCCAGAACATAAATAATATCAATAATATTGTGCATGCATTATTCAGAAGCGGCCTGTCGCACCGACAACCGGTCTTAGCCAGGGCAGCGAAAAGGTTAAGTACCCGGCCTGATATATGCATTGCCTCGACGTCACGATCTGAATATTTTGCAATAATAAATACCTCCTCTCTACCACATGCATCGCTAGCGGAAAGAGAATTAGTTGCACGCTGTTTCTCGGCTTGTGTAGGTGACTACTTAGTCACTCATCAGAGGCACCGATTTGTTAAAATTATTGAGGCTGCTCTTCAAGTATTGCAATATCAGGCTTGACTACAGAGATGAAAGGTAAAGGGTCTTTACCCTCAACCAACTGACGGCCACCGTCCCTTAAAATAATAATAATAAACTGCTGAGCCAAGAGAAAGTGCCGTACTATAAATATGCCCCCGAAAGTGTACAAGAAAATGACAACTTTACCTTGTACTGGGATTGAACTGTATTGACAGACCAGTCAGCCGTGCACAACAGACCTGATCTGGTTCTTGTTGACAAATGCGTGAAGCATACCACCTTCATAGATGTGGCAATCGCAAACAGTGGCAAAATGCTACCTAAACATGTTGAAAAGCTGACAAAGTATTGTTTGGTTGGTTGGTTCCTTAGTTTAGGGGCTGCGACAACGCGGGCATGGAGCCCTGTGTACTTTGGGTGTGTGTAGAATCTGTCTGATAACCGGCGTTAATTGTGATGACTGTGTTAGTGTGTGTTATCTGTTTTTAATTCAAGTAAGGACTACAGACGATAATTTCAAGTAGTTCCTACTTTCGCTACCAAATGCTACCGTCCACGACACCTAGCTGTGAACTTGGCTACAACTAGTTGCGATCGCAACCAGCGCCTGGTGACGAACGTTGAAACTTAAGGGCATTAATAAAATCAGACCTACAAATTTTGCTTCACACAAGTTTAGTTAGTGTAAGGTTCTTTTACATGCCATAAATCTATGGCATGGGCCCACCGGCTTTACTTCTCCTCCGAAGAAAGGCAGACTGAGGAATTTTTAACACTCTTAAAAAATCTGACGACTTCGGCCGGGTTTCAACTCGCGATCTCGGGAATAGCAGTTCAGTACGCTACCAACTACGTCACCGAAGCTGCTGCTGTAAAAGTATAGAGAGCTTTCAGAAATGATCAGGAAGCAATGGCACATGTCACAAGTCAGGACAGTTCCTATAATCATCTCCAGCACTGGCGTGATTCCGCACACTTAAAGGAATCTCTCACAGAGTTGAAATTATATCCAGGACTTTTTAAGATTATCCAAAAGGCAGTCATACTTTCGACGAGTCGCATAGTAAGGCTGTTCTTGGCTAATCAAGCCTGAATGAAGGAGGGAAAAGTGTAAATCTACTACGGAATGCAGTCACCGAGAATTTGCTCCTTATGATGTAAGCTTAGGCTATATCAGAAAATATGCTGAGAATGTGTTATCGCAAGCGCAAAATAAATAATAGCCTAATAATAATAAATGTAGTCTATGAGTGACCACCATGTGATGCAGTGGCCTATATTCTAGGCTATTACTTTTGAGGTCTGGGATCGATTCCAGGCTCTGCCATGTTTTCTGTGGTATCCTACTTCTACTGTAGGTCTACTCCAGGTGAATGCCGAAATGGCTCATAATTAAAGGCCACAGCCACCTCCTTCCAATTCTTACCTCCGTTACAAATACACTACTAGTCTATTGCTACCAAACTACTAATAGGCTACTGCTGCTACTACTAATACTAATAGACTACTACTAGCTTACTATTGTACTACTACAGATACCACCGTATGCAGCTGATTGTCTAGTAGTTGAGACAAACAAATGACAGCCAGTAGAAACAATAGTGTCACGTGGCATTAAAGAAACTAGTAGCTGAGACAGACAAAAATACAGACAGACATTGGGAACAATATTGTTATGAGGTATTGAAGGAGCTGATTGTCTAGTAATCGAGGTAAGACAAACATACAAACAGTAGGATCAGTAGTGTTACGAGGTGTTAATGTAGCTAGTAGCAGACAGTCAGAAGAAGCAATTATTGTAATAATTAGGCTATGTTATTGGTTTTACGTCCCTTTTAACAACTCTGGCTTTTAGAAACGCCGGGATGCCGGAATTTTGCACCGAAGGGGATCTTTAACGTGCCAGGAAATCTACTGACACGGCTCCCTCGCATTTGAGCACCCTCAAATGACAGCTGACTGCGCCAGGATACGAACCTGCAACCTTGGGCCCGGCAAGCGAGAACGTTACCGCTGAGCCACGCAGGTGGCTGAAACAATTATTACGAAGATTAATGCAGCTGATTGATTGTCCTATAGCTGAAATGAGACAAATACGCTAGTAGGGGCAATAATGTTAGGAGGATTCATGTAGCTGATTGTCTAGTAGTTGAGACCAGTTAGATAGACAAACAAACAGTAGAAACAATAGCGATACGAGTTGTAAAAGTACTGTAGCTGTTTATCTAGTAGTTGGGAGTAGACAGACAGAAGGAACTATACTCTACCTTATGTAACGAGGTATTAAAGTACTGTAGCTGATTGTCTAGTAGTTGGGAGCAGACAGACAGAAGCAACAATACACTACCTTATGTAACGAGGTATTAAAGTACTGCCGCTGATTGTCTAGTAGTTGGGAGCTGACAGACAGAAAGAGCAATACTCTATCTTATGTAACGAGGTATACAAGTACTGCAGCTGATTGTCTAGTAGTTGGGAGCAGACAGACAGAAGGAACAATACACTACCTTATGTAACGAGGTATTAAAGTACTGCAGCTGATTGTCTAGTAGTTGGGAGCTGACAGAAAGAAAGAGCAATACTCTATCTTATGTAACGAGGTATACAAGTTCTGCAGCTGATTGTCTAGTAGTTGGGAGCAGACAGACAGAAGGAACAATACTCTACCTTATGTAACGAGGTATTAAAATACTGCAGCTGATTGTCTAGTAGTTGGGAGCAGACAGACGGAAGGAACAATACTCTACCTTATGTAACGAGGTATTAAAGTACTGCAGCTGATTGTCCAGTAGTTGGGAGCAGACAGACAGACAGACAGACAGAAGGAGCAATACACTACCTTATGTAACGAGGTATTAAAGTACTGTAGCTGATTGTCTAGTAGTTGGGAGCTGACAGACAGAAAGAGCAATACTCTATCTTATGTAACGAGGTATACAAATACTGCAGCTGATTGTCTAGTAGTTGGGAGCAGACAGACAGAAGGAACAATACTCTACCTTATGTAACGAGGTATTAAAATACTGCAGCTGATTGTCTAGTAGTTGGGAGCAGACAGACGGAAGGAACAATACTCTACCTTATGTAACGAGGTATTAAAGTACTGCAGCTGATTGTCCAGTAGTTGGGAGGAGACAGACAGACAGACAGACAGACAGAAGGAGCAATACACTACCTTATGTAACGAGGATTTAAAGTACTGTAGCTGATTGTCTAGTAGTTGGGAGCTGACAGACAGAAGGAACAATACACTACCTTATGTAACGAGGTATTAAAGTACTGTAGCTGATTGTCTAGTAGTTGGGAGCTGACAGACAGAAAGAGCAATACTCTACCTTATGTAACGAGGTATTAAAGTACTGTAGCTGATTGTCTAGTAGTTGGGAGCTGACAGACAGAAAGAACAATACACTACCTTATGTAACCAGGTATTAAAGTACTGCAGCTGATTGTCTAGTAGTTGGGAGCAGACAGACAGAAGGAACAATACACCACCTTATGTAACGAGATATTAAAGTACTGTAGCTGATTGTCTAGTAGTTGGGAGCTGACAGACAGAAGGAACAATACACTACCTTATGTAACGAGGTATGAAAGTACTGCTGCTGATTGTCTAGTAGTTGGGAGCTGACAGACAGAAAGAGCAGTACTCTACCTTATGTAACGAGGTATTAAAGTAATGTAGCTGATTGTCTAGTAGTTGGGAGCTGACAGACAGAAGGAACAATACACTACCTTATGTAACGAGGTATTAAAGTAATGTATCTGATAGTCTAGTAGTTGGGAGCTGGCAGACAGACAGACAGACAGACAGACAGATAGAAGGAACATTACCTTATGTAACGAGGTATTAATGTAGGCCTACTCTAGCTGATAAAGTAGTTGGGATCTAACAGACAGAAGGCACAATACTCTTCCTTATGTAACGAGGTATTAATGTACTGCAGCTGATTGTCTAGTAGTTGGGAGTAGACAGACAGAAAGAGCAATACTCTATCTTATGTAACGAGGTATTAAAGTACTGCTGCTGATTGTCTAGTAGTTGGGAGTAGACAGACAGAAAGATTAATACTCTATCTTATGTAACGAGGTATTAAAGTACTGCTGCTGATTGTCTAGTAGTTGGGAGTAGACAGACAGAAAGAGCAATACTCTATCTTATGTAACGAGGTATTAAAGTACTGCTGCTGATTGTCTAGTAGTTGGGAGTAGACAGACAGAAAGAGCAATACTCTATCTTATGTAACGAGGCATTAAAGTACTGCTGCTGATTGTCTAGTGGTTGGGAATAGACAGACCGAAAGAGCAATACTCTATCTTATGTAACGAGGTATTAAATTACTGCTGCTGATTGTCTAGTAGTTGGGAGTAGACAGACAGAAAGAGCAATACTCTATCTTATGTAACGAGGTATTAAAGTACTGCTGCTGATTGTCTAGTAGTTGGGAGTAGACAGACAGAAAGATTAATACTCTATCTTATGTAACGAGGTATTAAAGTACTGCTGCTGATTGTCTAGTAGTTGGGAGTAGACAGACAGAAAGAGCAATACTCTATCTTATGTAACGAGGTATTAAAGTACTGCTGCTGATTGTCTAGTAGTTGGGAGTAGACAGACAGAAAGAGCAATACTCTATCTTATGTAACGAGGCATTAAAGTACTGCTGCTGATTGTCTAGTAGTTGGGAGTAGACAGACCGAAAGAGCAATACTCTATCTTATGTAACGAGGTATTAAATTACTGCTGCTGATTGTCTAGTAGTTGGGAGTAGACAGACAGAAAGAGCAGTACTCTATCTTAAGTAACGAGGTATTAAAGTACTGCTGCTGATTGTCTAGTAGTTGGGAGTAGACAGACAGAAAGAGCAATACTCTATCTTATGTAACGAGGTATTAAAGTACTGTAGCTGATTGTCTAGTAGTTGGGAGTAGACAGACAGAAAGAGCAATACTCTATCTTAAGTAACGAGGTATTAAATTACTGCTGCTGATTGTCTAGTAGTTGGGAGCAGACAGAAGGAACATTACTCTACCTTATGTAACGATATATTAAAGTACTGTAGCTGATTGTCTAGTAGTTGGGAGCAGACAGAAGGAACATTACTCTACCTTATGTAACGATATATTAAAGTACTGTAGCTGATTGTCTAGTAGTTGGGAGCAGACAGAACGAACAATACTCTTCCTTATATAACGAGGTATTAAAGTACTGCAGCTGATTGTCTAGTACTTGGGAACATACAGGCATAAGGAGCAATACGCTACCTTAGATAATGAGGTATTAAAGTACTGCAGCTGATTGTCTAGTACTTGGGAACATACAGACATAAGGAACAATACGCTACCTTACATAATGAGGTATTAAAGCAGCAGTTGGTGATAAGGCAGACCCATTAACACTTGATTAGCGTGACTATCAGTCCCGAGAGTAAACGTAATTGTTTGTGCAAGGCGCCCAACGCTCCCCGCACTGTAGGCTACAATGTGTCCTTACTAGCCTCTGATTAGCTCAACTCTCGGCAGTCGACTGTCATCATCTTTACCAACATTACTGTACTGTACATACGACTTGCGGTCAACAACCCAGGGGCGTATATAAGGGGGGTGCTGAGGGGGTCCAGCCCCCACCCGAAAAAAGCCAATAAACATTCAGAAAGTGTTGCTTTGGTATGAGCACAAATTAATTGTAAATTTGGTTGTACCCTAATCTTATCTTATTGCGTAAGTTATAAACAATATTAAGATTGAAATTAGGTTAACTCGTGGTGTAGTGGCTAGCATTCTTGGCTGCCGCCCCGGAAGTCCGAATTCGATTCCTGGCTCTGCCAAGAAATTATAATTCTAGTCTGAGGGCTGGAACTGGGTACACTCAGCCTTGTGAGGCAAAACTGTGAATTCCACAGTACGGTACTTTTAAGAATTAAATTATCAACATGTAAAAAAAAAAAACAAAAAAAAAACACCTCTTCACCTTTCTGCTTAGTAAATTGACAAATATTTAAGATATTTGCCATTCATACTCCATAGATCATAATAGAAAATTCATTAAGTAAATATTTTTAGCCTACTTTTCCCATTTTGCAAAAATGAGGAAAAAGTAGACTTATGAGATCGATCCGGGAAAATGTCTGTCTGGCTGGCTGGCTGGCTGTGTGTGTGTGTGTGTCCCCCCCCCCCCTATCAACTCCTAAACGGCTGCAGCAATCAAAACCAAATTTAGTATGAGTAAAGATGTGCACCGGAATAGCTCACGTCCATATTTGAAAATGATGTCAGTGCTACCAACTGCTGAAAAAACGCACTAGAAATTTGAGCTCCATGTTGGATATCTTGCAAGGTATGCATGGGAGCTATTCCAAAATTGGCACACATGTAGATAAAACTATTTCAGTTTAATTTCCAGGAGGCCAACCATGACAGTGTTGCCAAAATAATTTTAAGCATTCTGATAGGTCCAATGTTTAAATGCGTATAACTTCTACACTATCAATTGGATTTCAACCAAATTTTGTATGTAATAACTGTACATAAACAGACATGACTGAGCGTAATCTTAAGAGCCACCAGGGCTGCCAACTGTTAATAATTGCTCTCTCTATTTCTTTTATCCAAATACCAATATATCAGAAAGTATGCAAGCCAACAGCTTTAAACTATGCACACGTATATTCTGACATTTTAGATTAATTTGGAGTAACTTATATACGTCAGTTCTACCAACATGATTATAAGCCTGCAGATAGTACCAATTTTTAAATACATGTAACTTCTATACTATCAGTTGGATTTCAACCAAATTTCGTATGTGCTATGTGTACTTTGCACACGTATAGCACCTGACATTCTAGATTAATTTGGAGTAATTAATACAAGGCAGTGCTGCCAACATGATTCTATGCCTGCTGATATGTCCAATTATAAAATACATGTAACTTCTATACTAACAAATGGATTTCATCCAGAATTGGCACAACAAGATATCATAATAATTCAGATTATTTCTGACCAGCACACGCATGGTATTGTTGGCAACATACTTTTACGGGTACTGATATATCCAGTGTCTAACTGCATGTAACGTCCATTGGACTTCAACCAAATTTTGTATTCTGTACCTTAAGAGCTGGAACTAAGAATATATTCAGTCACCAGTCCTGCCAACTGTAGTGCTCTATTAGGCTACATTATACCAGGTATATTTTGAACTAATTAGATATTTCGATATTACCAACTTAATTTCGTCATTATTCTATAAGTTATAGGTTCATATACTGTAGAATAATCATTGGCATGAAAAGTAGGCTGTATAGTTTTTCACGGAACTTCTTGTTATTTGTGTGTTGTGTTGTATTTTACAACTTTTCTTTGTATTGCCAGTAATTGTAGGCTATATAAACTTTGAATCTTGTCTAAAATAATTACTCAAGTTTATATGCTCTAAGATATTGGTTGATATTTCTGAGTATTTTGCGGTGAACTCCCCTGAGAATACTCACAATTTTCCAGGATAGTACCCCCCGCCCCCGAAACAAAATTGTATATACGCTTCTGCCTTTGTTGTTGTTGATGATTGATTTAGGGGCTTTGTGACATCGTGGTCATGTAGTTCCGTCAGTTGTAACTCTTCAGTAGGTCAACAAGAATTTGCCAATGACTGGGCTGGAGAACAATCTACAATATATATTGCAGGGTTAGCACATGATTTAAGCGATTTCATGCACATGCATTATTGAAAGTATATAGCTTACAGCTAAGCCTCCGTGGCTCAGGCGGCAGCACGCCGGCCTCTCACCGCTGGGTCCGTTGTTCAAATCCCGGTCACTCCATGTGAGATCTGTGCTGGACAGAACGGAGGCAGACAGGTTTTTCTCCGGGTACTCCGGTTTTCCCTGTCAAAATTTCATTCCAGCAACACTCTCCACTATCATTTCATTTCATCTGTCATTCATTTAATCATTGCCCCAGAGGAGTGCGTCAGGCCTCGGCAGCCGGCACAGTTCATATCCTCGCCGCTAGATGGGGGCTTCATTCATTCCATTCCTGACCCGGTCGGAGACTGGAAGCAGGCTGTGGATTTTCATTTTCATAGCTTACAGCATTGACACATATGGGCCTACCAATTAAAAGAGAAACTCGTCAAGTGTTTTGAGCCTGCTTGCTACAAATTCTCAATGTGCCCTCCTCGCGTCACACGGCAAATATCGATACGGTACAGTAGTCCAACTCCGACCACACGCACTGAAGCATATCCTGGTCAATTTTAGCTACAGCCGCAAGGATCCGATTCCTCATTAGGCAGTAGTCGTAGGCTGAACTTGTGAAACCAACGTCAACGCTCAGAAATGTAGACTAACCATATACAGATTCAAACTGCGAATCGTAGTATAAATACCAATTAAACGCACTACACTGTAGTACACTGTAATACAGTAGATAATAACTTATCACTTCATAATATAAAATAAAGTCCCCGATTCTTGGATGTAACGGGTAATCTCGAGAACCACTGGATAGATTTTGATGCGCTTTTCAACATTCTGTAAAGGATTTCTCGAGGAATGTTTCTGTAAAAAATATTAATTTATGACCAAAGGAAGCCGAGCAGTTACGATTTCAGTGAATCAAGTTGAAGAAGAACCTGGCGTCCGTGCGCCTTTTAAGCTTACGCTGGGTAAGCCGTTAAAAATATCTATATTGACTACTAGGCCTATGCGTGTAAGAATTTGTTCAGCATGAAAATTTCTACAGAAAAGTCCGCGACAGCATACTGTATCTCTATCTTAAATACTACATCGTCCGCTATAAGTGTTTTCACGTTTTCATTTCTTCCAACAATCTCCATTCAAAGAACATTTAAATTACTAGTTTCGGAGCGAGTTTATGAGCTAGTGAGCGAGCCTATCACCCCAGCTTCGGCCAGCATCAAACTGTCGAGTCGTATCGAGTTAAGACTTCAGAGAAGAGTAGCTTATATGTGTTTGCAGATTCGCTGTTCATCTCGGCTTTTCTGAATTGCGTCTCGGACCTGCCGACCGTGCGTCTTTTGTCTTAAGCTGGGTAAACCGTTAAAGATACTGGGCGATGGTTGAAACGCGTAATCCTAAGATTGCCCCATTATAAATGAGATCATAACTAATACTCGTACATGTAATTCTTTCTAGAGTGTCATTTATCTGTTTGTTATTGACTAGCAACCCGCCCCGGTAACTGAAAACTGTCTGTATGACAATATGACTAGAAACTCAGGTAGCCTACATGAAATGGATTTTCCAAGCAATAAGCTAGAAAGGGCCAAGAAAGATATTAGGGGAGGTAAGGGGATGGGAGAGACTACTTTTCAACCTGTTGTTCATAAAGGCGCTATATTTCCTCCCACCCCGCAAACAAAAATGCCCCTCACATTACTTATTCTTGAATTCGTATGCATTTTCTCATAAATAATAATGGGATTTATTTAAATTTGCTATAATATGGGCATATTTAATTAATTAATTAATTATCGTACCACACTTCAGTTTGCAAAAATATATTGAACAAAATGAGGAATCTTCAAGTAATAAGCTATCATGTGTAATATATCTTCTTCTTCCTCTTCTTCTTCCGAATTTGGCCTACTATGGACCGCATAGAACTTAAGGCTTCTTGGCCTTTCTTTTGTTCTTCCCAGAACCTCTTCATTCTTTCGCTCCTTATCTTTCTCTCCTCCTCGGAAATGATGCGCATGGGTCTCTTTGTAATTGGTTTCTCTGCAAAAGATTTTAAACTGTCCACCTTTCTTCTAAACTCACTTCTATCGTGGATCAACTCTGGAGTAATTCCAACTTTTACTGCATCCCTCCTGACCTCTTCTATCCACTTAGAGGTGGCCTTTAATCCCATGATGTATTTGAAGATCCTTTTGGTTGGTCGGTTCTCGTCCAATCTTACCAGGTGTCCATAGAATTTCAGCCTTCTTTTCCGCATTGTGTCCGTGATCTTATCAGAACACTTGTAGAGCTCCTCGTTTTCCTCGTCTTCCAAGTTCCATCAGAAGTCTTCCGAGGTCACAGAATTTTCCTCAGAATCTTCCTTTCCTTTTTCTCGAGTTCTTGCAGCTCCCCTTTTTTATTTAAAATTAGACACTCTGAAGCGTACAATCCTTCTGGTTTTGTGACTGAGTTATAGTGTCGGATCCTAGCCTTGTATGATATTGCCCGTTTGTTATACCTGTTCTGTGTTAGCTTGTAGGCCAGGTCTAATTTTCTGGCTCTTCCCTTGTTTGCCTCTTTATCCAGTCCGTTGGGTTGGATCCATTCTCCCAGGTAGCCTATTTGAATTTCTCTGTTCTTTTAATTTTCCCATGCTTTACCTCATTTATATAAAATTAAATTAATATCACATATTTTAATATTTTTAATGTAATATTAAGCTACATATTTCACCTAAATATTACATATAGGCCAGTCTACCATAGACTACTCATATCCATGAACCTGTCATAACCAGGAAGCTCTCACGACCATTTAAGACTAATAAACTCGTACTTTTGAAGTCTTATTTCACAAGAACTGACCAGTAGATTCTGCCAGCAGGAATTCTAAAAAAGATGTAGAGTAATTTCCCACACATCGCCCTTTCACCCACTACACCCGCATATCTACTTACCAAACACTTAACAACCCCTAATGACAATAAACCACTTAACAATGTGACCGCCGCTTCTTTACAATAATAGATTCTTCTATAATTGTCATTGTCGACTCGAAAACAGGCAGGCCTTTGCAGTTAGTTCAAAGACAGCGAACAGGTGAATTCTAGTGCGTGTACAGTGGAAGTGGTTAGCCCGATTTACAATAAACTGATACCAGTAACGGCATTATTAGCAGTGGTTATTACAGTATTGTAACTGGTAGTTGCATAATTGGACAAGCGGCTTCGGTGGGATAGTTGGTAGCATGCTGAACTGCTGTGTCCAAGATCGCGGGATCAAACCCGACCAAAGTCGTCGGATGTTTTAAGAGCGTTAAAATCCTTCAGTATGCCTTCCTTCGAAGGGGAAGTAATGTAAAGCCGGCGGGCCCATGTCATCGATTTATGGCTTGTAAAAGATCCTTCCACTAAGTAAACTTGTGTGAAGCTAAATTTCTAGGTTAGATTTCGTTTGAACGCTCTATCAAAGTTCCAACGTTCTCCACTAGGTGTCAGTGACATCTGGTAGCAAAAGTTGGAACTACATGAAATTGAATGGAACTAAAAAAATCTCACCCCGTATGTATCCGCTTGAGTGGCTACAGCCTCTGGCGAGCCGAACATGTCCTCGGACACTCCCGGCACTAAAAGCCATACGCTATATAAATAATAATAGTAATTAGACAGAAAAAATTCTGTAGATCTTGTGATCCGCTTTTCCTGTGCGAAGTAGCCTATGAGAAGTGCTATGAAAGGAAAGATGAATAAGTGGGGGCGCTAGATATTTCATGTTTCAGAATGGGGGGGGGGGGGGGCAGAAAAAGTATGAAAACCCCTGGACTAGACCACTATCATCACATATTTCTTTCTTTCTTCTACAAAAGTCGTAGGCCTATCTGTAATTTATGGACCGCAGATGGAGAAAGGGCAAACCTGATATAGTCTACCCAGCAGTGTCCACACCTCTGTTTGTTAAATAAGTACGATATGTTAGCCTATAGGCCTACTATACATTACAAATCAGAATATGTTACATATTATTGACAATTTTTTTTTTTACTACCATAATAAAAGGCACTACGAAGGAAGTCCGCGATGCACACAACTTTTCAACCCTGCTACCTACCAAAAATAAGAAGTTTTAACATAATAGTGGATGCTGTTGGACTAATTTGCAACCATACCCAAGGTACTTTGAAATGTCAACGATATGTGGAACTCGAAAATTAGACAAGTATTCCAATTATCATCCATCTATTTTAACACTTCAATTACAAACACAAAATTAAATATTTATAAAATAACAACATCCACATAAATAAAATATAGTAGGTGTGAAACTCAGGATACGTTACATGTAGCCTACTTAAATTGGAGAAATAATACTGTTATGTGCCACCCCTAGTGGCACTTTTGTTAACTGGATTACGGTGGGTAGGAAGCACAATACCAATTACTGCTTAAAGAAATAATTAACTTCATTGCGGCCAGAAAATTACACTACTCATCAGCGAACACAAGCAATTGGAACCTTACTCCAGTTTCCTCAAGTCTCTTGCTTGCGGAGAGCTCTTGCCCTTTCACTTGTCGACAAACCCCAGAAGTTAATCCTGCCGCTAATGAGCCTAGTGGCCTTGACAGAACTACATGCAACTTCTTCCTAATGTGCGCCTACTACAGTACTTACGAGCATTTGCACGCTGTTCTCAAGCTGGGAGAAACAATGTCACTGGATTTCGACACCACAATATCTCAGACACTCAGTGAAAGCACACTCACTCAGGCAGTCCCCTGTATGTTTCTCACTTCGCCGCTACACTAGGGGTTTCGCAAGTCACCACACTTCTGTCGCTCAGAATAAACGCTCACACTAGCTCGTAAAACACAACAACAACCCCTGCTTGACAGGTCGCACTTATATAGCAGGCCGGTGACTCAATACATGCTTCTAGATCCATCCAGGGTTCACGGCTTCTCGAGGTTTCCATCGCTGGTCCAGTCACGAATATTCTGGACTATCCCTTTGTCTTAGTAGCCCTGTTGCATAAGGCACACGCAATGCAGGAGGCAGGCCACAGCCCAGCCCCTGGGGCAGTTGTGACTCAAGCGGCGAGCGATGACACAAACTCACAGCCGTAACACCACCCCCTTCCTAAAAAGGCTGATCGTCCCGATCAATCATTGGTCCGTCTGTGTCCCTCCGTAGGCTGCCAGGCGATCTCGATGCACGATCTTCATCTTCGCCCTCGGGCTCCGCTGGATCCTGTAGACGACATCGTTGATCCGTTTCACGACTCGGTACGGGCCCTCCCAGGACTTCTGAAGTTTGGGTGACAGGCCTTTCTTCCGTAATGGGTTGAAGAGCCAGACCAGGTCGTCCTCGTGGAATCCGCCGGCATCCGTCTGCTGGTCGTATCGGGTCTTCATTCGGTCGGTCTCGATCCGCAGTTTCCTCCTCGCGAACGCGTGCACGTCCTCCGTTGGTCGACCAGTTCTTGACAATACTGGCTTACCGGGATCGGATCATTCCCAGGTCGGCCGAAGGCAAGATCGACAGGTAGACGGAGCTCCCTCCCAATCATGGCCCGGGCTGGTGTGCACCCGGTGGCTTCATGCACGGCGGCGCGGTAGGCCAGGAGAAATAGTGGAAGATGTTTGTCCCAATCCCTCTGGTGCTCGCTGACGACTATTCGGAGATGGTTCTCGATGGTGCGATTGAATCGCTCTACAATCCCGTCGGACTGAGGGTGTAGCGGCGTCGTCCTTGTCTTCCGGATTCCCAGCAGCTGGCATAGGTTCTGGAACACCTGCGACTCGAAGTTCCTCCCTTGGTCGGAGTGCAGCTCCAGGGGTAGAGCGCAGCAACTCCAACTGAAACCCCGGAAAAAATCGAACTACATGCCCGCTGTACTATCTTTCACTCTGGCTGACGGAGCTAGCGCTCACGCAGGGTCACACTTCAAGTTGCTGAGCTCTACTCCGTACCGGCTGACGAATTCTTTCACCAGGGTCTCTGCAATCGTCGCGGCTTCTTGGTTAGGGAGCGCATACGCCTCCGGCCATTTGGTAAAGTAGTCGCTGACGACTAATATGTAGCGGTTCCCTGCCTCGCTTAACGGGAATGGCCCAGCAACATCGATGGCCACTCTCTCCATGGGGCCGCCCACGTTGTAGGTCTTCAGTGGACCCCGTCGTCTTCGTCCTGGGCCCTTGCTGGCTGCGCAATCGTGGCACCTCGCGCAGTGGTTCTCCACGTCTGTTCGGCATCCGATCCAGTAGAACCGCTCTCTCAGCTTCTCCAGGGTCTTCTTTATCCCTAGGTGTCCACCAGATGATCCTCCATGAACTTCCTTCAGGACTTCCTCCGTCATAGCCTTTGGAACGACGACTTGTTCCCGAGATGTCTTCCCGTCGGTGCTCTCCCAGGTACGGCAGATGAGGCCATCCCTGACAATCAGCGAGTCCCACTGTGCCCAGTAGGACTTAAACTTTGGGCTGCAGTCACTCACAATGTTCCACCCGGGTCTGGGGACACAGGCCCTCTTCCATTCGGCTATCAGTCCCAGGTCATCATCTTCTGCTTGTGCCCGCGTGAAAGATTCGCGGCTCCAGTTCCCTTGTAGTTCCACAGTAGTCCGTCGGCACAGTATCCCGGTGTTCTCCTCCCTTCGGGCACAGAAGGTGCAGTCTTCGGGGCACGGTCTTCGTGACAGGGCGTCGGCGTTAGAATGCAGTTGGCCTTTCCTGTGCTGAATCTCAAAGTTGTACTGTTGAAGCCTCTCTAACCACCGCGCGAGTTGACCCTCGGGCTGCTTGAAGTTCAGGAGCCACCGCATGTTCGGTCCTGATGAGAAATTCTTGCCCGTACAGGTACTTGTGGAAGTGTTCAATGGTCTTCACGATGGCGAGCAGTTCCTTCCTGGTGACGCAGTAGTTCCTTTCTGGCTTTGACAAGGCCTTGCTGAAGTAGGCCACTACTCTCTCCTCGCCGTCCACTACCTGCGACAGGATTCCCCCTATGCCAAAGTCGCTGGCATCGGTATCGACGATGAACCTTGTTCCAGGTCTGGGGTAGGCCAGAATAGGCGCGGTGCACAGAGCCTGCTTGAGTTGTTCGAAGGCACTGTGGCATTCTGCTGTCCACGTGAAGAGTTGGTCCTTCTCAGTCAGTCGATGTAAAGGTTTGGCGATGTCGGCGAATCCTCTCACGAAGCGACGGTAATAAGTGCAGAGTCCCAGGAAGCTTCGTAGTTGGGACTTGTCCTTCGGAACTGGCCACTCCCTCACAGCTGCGGTCTTCTCTGGGTCGGTGCGCACCCCTACCTCGGAGACGATATGCCCAAGGTACTGGACCCGCTTCTGGAAGAGCTGACACTTCTTGGGGCTCAACTTCAGCTGGGCAGCCCGTAGCTTCAACAAGATCTCCTTCAGATTGCCGTAGTGCTCCTCGAAGCTCCTTCCCAGAACGATGACGTCGTCTAGGTATACCAGGCAGGTCTTCCAGTGTAGTCCCCTCAGAATGGACTCCATTAGCCTTTCGAAGGTCGCAGGGGTGTTGCACAGACCGAATGGCATGACGGTGAACTGCCAGAGCCCGCTGCCCACAGAGAACGCGGTTTTCTCGCGGTCCTTAGGGTGGACCTCCACCTGCCAGTAGCCACTCTTCAAATCCAAGGTGGAGAACCATCTCGACCCTGATATGGTGTCCAGGGTATCGTCGATTCGGGGTAGAGGGTAGCTGTCCTTCTTCGTGACGTCATTCACCCGCCTGTAATCCACGCAGAACCTGGTGGAACCGTCCTTCTTCTTCACTAGCATGACTGGAGAACTCCAAGGACTATGTGATGGCTGGATCACCCCTTGCTCCTTCAACTCTTCTACCATCCGGTCGACTTCGGCTTGCTTGGCGAGCGGGACTCGTCGGAATGGGGCCCTAATCGGTGCGCTGTCCCCAACCTCGATTCTGTGCTGGACCAAGCTTGTCCTGCCGAAGTCTTTGCTCCCCACGGAGAAGACGTCCTGGAATTCGCGTAGCAGGTCCTGAAGTTGGCGTGATTGTTCCTCGTCTAAATGGTCCTGGGATCCTTGGTACAGCTTCTGTAGTTCTTCTGGCAGTGTGCGTCTTCTTCGGTTGTCCGTCTGCAGGTGTCCGTCCGTCGTGTCGGTGATGCGGGCAATCCAGGTAACGGGCTCGCAGACTCCTAGGTTGGTGTCCCGGTGAACCGTAATGTCGTAGTCGTTCAGGTTGGACAGGCGGACGTACGGCCGAGGCGTCGTGTTGATGAGGGTCTTGGCAACTAGCAATCCTTTTGTCTGGATGTCCTCATATTTTGGCTCGATGACAGCCGCCACTCCCTCAGCTGTTCCGTCGACAATTACGGCGGCGCTGACCTCCGTCCTGGCAGGAACGATGACGTCCTCTCTCAGCCTTACTCGTCGTGCGGTGACGGCCTCTTGTGCTGGTTGCAAAGCAAGTTCCACACCTCCGAAGTGCAGAGTGTTGGTACTCAAGTCCAAGATGATGTTGTTCTGGTCCAGGAAGTCCAGTCCGATGATCACTTCGTTTGATACGTCAGCCACAAGCACTGGATGCTTCACCACCCGTCGACCAATGACGAGCTCCAGTGATGCTTCGCCATGTACCGGTGAGGTCTCTCCGGTCGCGGTTATTAGCTGGAGGTTCCTTTGTGTGGGTTGCAGTCTCCACTTCGGGATCACGGTGGGATTGACGATGGTCCTCGACGCTCCCGTGTCGATCAGCATGGGCCAGCTCACTCCGTTGACGACTCCGTCGACCATCAGGCTGCTATTGTCCCTCCGTAACTTCGTCACACGCACTTGGACTGCTGGGGCTTGACGACTGTCACAAGCCAACCTTTGCCCCCCAAGGCTGGCTAATACTCGTTTCCCTGGGCCGCGCGGTTTCCAGACGACTGATATCCCGTCGGATACCCTCGGCGGCGGCGATCACCGCAGTCCTTGCTCAGGTGGCCTTTCTTACCGCAGGCCCAGCAAGTCGGTAGTCCTCTTCCGGGCCGCCTCTCCGGTTGTCTTCCGGCTGTGTCGTTGCTGGTGGTACCGCGACTATCGAAGAAACGGCTTAGCGCCTCCATTAATTCGTCGGCCAGGGGCTTGGTCTCGTTGGTTTTTACTGGTTCGTCGACGTCCACTTTACGCACCCGCGCGTGCATTCTGGATGCCTGTTTTGCCGTCTCGAACTCAAGTGCGTGGCTCAGCGCATCTGCCAGGGTCTTATTGCGCGCGAGACGCAGCGCCTGTTGAGTGTCCGGGTCCCATAGCCCGTCGGTGAAAGTCTGCGTTGCTATCTGCTCCAGAAAGTCGGCCGGCACTGTTGGGTAGGCGAGCCTTACGAGGCGTGCGATGTCCATCTCGAACTCCTGCAGGGTTTCCGCGTTCTTCTGTACCCGGGTCCGGAGCTGCATCTGATAGGCCTGCTGAAGATGGCTATCTCCATATCGGGACTCCATATGTGCGATCAGGGATGCGTAGTCCTGGGATCCAGTCGGGATGGCCTGAAGGACGTTAAGGGCGTCACCTCTCAGCGCTACAATGAGAGCTGTAGCCTTTTCTGTGTTGTTCCAGTTATTTATGGAACAGGCCGCCTCGAACTGACGTAAGTAGGTGCTCCACGGGACCTTTCCGTCGAAGGTTGGGGGCGTCACTCTGCTATGTCCCGTTCCTGATATTCCCGGCGTAACGGTGGGCGGGCGTTGGCGCAGCTCGGCAAATTCCTCTCTTAGAGCGTTGAATTTCTCCTCCACCCCCGTCAGTGGGCGTTGGCGCAGCTCGGCAACCTCCTTTTGTAAGGCGTTGAATTTCTCCTCCACCCCCATCAGCGGGCGTTGGCACAGCTCGGCAACTTCCACTTGTAAGGCGTTGAATTTCTCCTCCACCCCCATCAGGGTCGTTGGCACAGCTCGGCAACTTCCACTTGCAAGGCGTTGAATTTCTCCTCCACCCCCGTCAGTGGGCGTTGGCGCAGTTCGGCAACTTCCTTTTGTAAGACGTTGAATTTCTCCTCCACCCCCATCAGCGGGCGTTGGCGCAGCTCGGCAACTTCCACTTGTAAGGCGTTGAACTTCTTTTCCACTACCGTGACTTCCTCACGCAGACCCAGTTCTAATTTCTTCAGGTCCTGTGTCAACTTATTCTGACCGTCTTCCATCTTCTTCTGGCCGTCCTCTATCCTCTTCAGGTCCTCCGCTAGCTTATTTTGACCTTCTTCCATCTTCTTCTGACCGTCTTCTAGTTTGGCAGTTAGGTCCTCGGCTAACTTCTTCTGGCCGTCTTCTAGTTTGGCAGTTAGGTCCTCGGCTAACTTCTTCTGGCCGTCCTCCATCTTCTTCTGGCCGTCTTCTAGCTTCTTCTGGCCGTCTTCTAATTTGGCTGTTAGCTCCTTGGTTAAATTCTTCTGGCCGTCCTCCATCTTGGTTTCCATGCCATTTAACTTTTCTAGCAATGCTGCCAATTTCTCCTCCATTTTAGTTGTTTGTCTCGTAAAGGGAAATTAGAGAAAATTACCTGCTCGGGTTTTGAAACCAGGACCGTCAGGTGTTGTGCTTGAATTCGTAATCCGGCTTCTGACACCAGTTGTTATGTGCCACCCCTAGTGGCACTTTTGTTAACTGGATTACGGTGGGTAGGAAGCACAATACCAATTACTGCTTAAAGAAATAATTAACTTCATTGCGGCCAGAAAATTACACTACTCATCAGCGAACACAAGCAATTGGAACCTTACTCCAGTTTCCTCAAGTCTCTTGCTTGCGGAGAGCTCTTGCCCTTTCACTTGTCGACAAACCCCAGAAGTTAATCCTGCCGCTAATGAGCCTAGTGGCCTTGACAGAACTACATGCAACTTCTTCCTAATGTGCGCCTACTACAGTACTTACGAGCATTTGCACGCTGTTCTCAAGCTGGGAGAAACAATGTCACTGGATTTCGACACCACAATATCTCAGACACTCAGTGAAAGCACACTCACTCAGGCAGTCCCCTGTATGTTTCTCACTTCGCCGCTACACTAGGGGTTTCGCAAGTCACCACACTTCTGTCGCTCAGAATAAACGCTCACACTAGCTCGTAAAACACAACAACAACCCCTGCTTGACAGGTCGCACTTATATAGCAGGCCGGTGACTCAATACATGCTTCTAGATCCATCCAGGGTTCACGGCTTCTCGAGGTTTCCATCGCTGGTCCAGTCACGAATATTCTGGACTATCCCTTTGTCTTAGTAGCCCTGTTGCATAAGGCACACGCAATACAGGAGGCAGGCCACAGCCCAGCCCCTGGGGCAGTTGTGACTCAAGCGGCGAGCGATGACACAAACTCACAGCCGTAACAATAGGCTACCTTAGTGGCGAGTCCCAACATTGTACCAATAAGATAAAGAAACTCATCTTGGCCTAATTATTACTTAGGCTATTGTCGAAACATGCATACAGCGAAAGAGTATCCAATACTCAAGTTATTTGACGCAATGAGCTATATATTTCATATCCTCGGCAAGCCCAACATTAATTATAAATCGTCGACCGATATATCACGACCTTCATTAATTAATACATCCAAATAACTAACATCAACTGCGCACACTTTCTCAAACACGACCGTCTAGTATCATGGCAGCTAGCGATTCTCCACTTATCGAACAGCTGATGGTCACCCATCATTGACTTTGATAATGTCTCCATGATAGTCATACCAAGAAAAATTAAATCTTTACAAAGTTGCAAGAAATAAATTAAATAAGTTTATTCAGATCCATATGGGATATGCTAACGCAGTTTAAAGGGAGGTAACATAACTTCAAAACAAAAATACATAGGGAAACTTTAAACTGCACACCAATTTGAGTTGCCAACATCTCAGGAAGAAATTCACGGAGTGGCACGAAAGAATAAAATCAGGAACCTGTCCACACTCACAGAGATGCTCAAACAAGTTACTTAGGCGTCTCTAAAAGCCAGGGTAGTTAAAAGGGACGTAAAACCAATAACATTATTATTACAAGTTACTTACTTTACCAACATCACCATTCTTACTACAGGATCGGCAACTCAAACTTGCCCTTTAATTTCGACTCAATTTCGGCTCAATAATAAAACACTTATAAGCTTTCAGTTACAACCTGTCATTGTTGACACACTAATTTTAAAAAGTTGGAAAACCATCACTAAAATATTTAAAGTAAGAGTAAAGATTCAAGGAGAAATAATCTCAACTCAGAGATTTGCTCATGACATCGTCATCTTAGCCGACACACCAGAGGATTTGAATGAATTTTAAATGGTATGGATTCCGTCTTGAGGAAAGAATTCATGATAAAAATCAAAAAATGTAAAACAACAAAAAATGGAATGCAGCCGAAATAAATCAGAAACCCCTATGGACGTCAAATTGGCAGGTGAAGAGCTAAAGGAAGTAGAAGACTTCTGTTACTTGGACGAAGCAAATGGGATATAAAAAGTAGCCTTAGATTGAATCAGGCAAGGAATGGATTTCTACAGAAAATAAATCTGTTGACATCTAGATTTAGGTATCCGAAAGTGCTTTTGTCTGGAGCGTGGCACTCAATGGAAATGAAATTTAAGCTTTGGTGCAGAAGAAAAGAGGAGAATAGAAAAATTTGAAATGTGGTGTTACAGGAGAATGATGATCGGATGGGTAGATAGGGTTACAAATGAAGAGGTATTAAGACGAGAGGGAGAGGAGAGATGCTTCTGGTGACTGCTAATGAAAACAAAATACAGGCTGGTGGGACACATACTAAGGCATCCAGGAATAGGAAAATTAGTTATGGAAAGAAGGGTCAAGCGCAAGAATTGTAGAGGTAGACCAAGGTTGGAATATGTAAAACAGCTTGCCTTGGATAGATAGATTTATTTTGTCTGGCAAGATTAGGGCCATTGGTTCCTCTCCTCCATCTAACCAGATTATTCAATTGATACATAATGAACAATACAAATACTACTTAATTCTAACAATAATACAATGTTGTTACAATATAAAATACTTATAAAAACTGATTATCTTGGTATAGGCAGAAAATTGTTATATTGCTAATTTATTGCTAGGGTGAATAAGTAAGATACTTAGCAGTAAGTTTACAATTAGAGTAAGGAAAGGAAATACTGATAAAATGTAGACTGATGATGATGATGATGATGATGATGATGATGATAATGATGATGATGATGATAAAGGTGGTGATGATGATGATTAGTCATTACTGACTTATGAGCAAGAATAATTATGCAGTGTATTTTTAATGGATGAAGAAGGTTATTTACATGTCTAAATAGAGAGTAAATAAGAAAGTGAGAATTGGAAAGATTGAATAGGCTATAAAGGGTGTTTCAGGAGGAATAGTAAATATTTTAGGAGGTGGTAGTATAGATGAATTGGAATTAAAAATTCCATATAGGCCTAACATGTGTCCCAATTCTATTGCGTACCGAGATACAGCTGGTAGTATTTAACCCAAACAAATGTAAAGCCAAGGCAAATGAGGACGTTCAAAGTTGATTTTCAAAACGTCCACCACCAATTTCAATGCATTTTGCACTTGACTTGATATCACCCCGTCTTGGCGTTCTTTGAATAGGGCTGCACTATGCAGCTCTTGTGTTAACTTTTTCCTTGTAGACGTCGTCTTTCAACCATCCCCACATGCAAAAATCCAAAGGGGTAAGGTCCGGGGACCTTGGTGGCCAAGAAACGTGCCCTTATCTCCCGATCCATCTCGCGGGGAATGTTAGGTTTAGATGTTGTATCACCATATCGACAGCTGGGAACAGCACCAGACTCACGCAGTGTATAGTAAACACTTTTGAATCTTGTCGTTTCCGGTTAGGAAATCGTATTCCGTATTCTCTACAAGCAGCAGCAGCGTTTCCATTACAAAACCCATACACAACTACCATATCGGCATACTCAGCATACGTAAGAACGTGCGGTATGTTTAAACGATACAGTGCAGACAACTTGGTCAACAAAGCACACTGACAGGTGAACACATTCAATGGAAACTAAAGCACAACTTCACAACACACGACTGTTGACAATCGTTAAATACGCCCATAGTAACCGGTGTACCAACACACGAAACGGTGTCTTCCTGATTGCGTTCACCTAATTAGTAGTCCAGATTGCGGTAACTTTCATTTTAGGGAAGAACTATAAACATTCCAGCGTCCAGATTGCGATAACTTTTCTTGAGAGACCGGTCCGGCTGTAACTCCCCTGGAGATATCCTCACCTTTCACTTCCACCCCTCTTGCCAATGTTGAGGTACATGTCATGTGTCAGTTCCCTTTGGGCCTGATACACTACATTTTGACAGTGAACTTATTGATTTTGACTTCTCAAAAGCGGCTTCGGTGGCGTAGTTGGTAGCATGCTGAGCGGGTTCAAACCCGGTCGAAGTCGTCGGATTTTTTAAGAGCGTTAAAAATCCCTCAGTATGCCTTCCTTCGGAGGGGAAGTAAAGCCGATGGTCCCATGTCATAGATTTATGTTAAAGAACCTTCCACTAATTACGCCTGTGTGAAGCTAAATTAGGTTAAAAATGTAAACAACGCTCAGGTTCCTACGTTCGTCGCCAGGAGCCGACTGCGGTGGCGTCTAGTAGCCAAGTTCTGAACTAGTAGTTGTTGACGGTGGAGTTTGGCGGCAAAAGTAGGAACTACTTGAAAAAATTAAAAGTATGCAGTCCTTACTTGAATTATGAAACAGAAACACACACTAATACAGTCATCACAATTAACACCGGTTATCAGACAGATTCTGCACACACCCAAAGTACACGGGGCTACATGACAGCGTTGTCGCAACCCCTAAACTGAGGAACCAACCAACCAACGACTTCTCAAAAGTCACAGATTCCAAATCTAGAATGTTAATAAACCTAAAACTTCAAATGTTTGATTTTGTGTGTAGGAGGGGGTGGGGACAAAAATTAATTACAAAGGGGATTTATAATCGTACGCAGAACAAATTACTTTTAGAAGACGAATTGTTCGAGGTAATAAAAATAATGTTTTTCACGAAATGCACTACCTATTATAAAAATAGATATCTCGCGCCTCAAATGGGAGAGGAGGGGCATGAATTATAAATTATACCCTGTAAATATAAAATTTCCCGTTACAACAATTTTGTTGAAAGTGAAGGTCGTTGATTCCGATCCTGAAACGTTTCTATTCTTAAGACTGAAAATGTTATAATCTTTGCTTTATAAGGTGCCGTCAGACTGGGAGGGGACCTGCTTTTTTTTTAAGCGAGGTTTTATGGGGTGTGCTCAGCTGAACACTGAACTGTATTCTTTGGTTAGGTAGTGAAATATCAGGTTCCCCTTGTTATCCACAAAACTTACGGAAGGTATGAGTCAGTCGGGAAGAACCAAGAATCAAGAAAAGCGATCGCAATCTGGACGCTGGAATGTTTATAATTCTTCCCTAAAATGAAAGTGACCGAAATCTGGACTGCTAATGAGGTGAACGCAATCAGGACACAACACACGAATCCACAACTGTCCTGGTTACATACCAACATCTGTATCTCGGTACGCAATACAAATGGGACACATTGCAATTCGTCTATACAACCCCTTCCTAAAATATTTACTATTCCTCCTGAAACACCCTGTATCTAATACGATATAAGAATATAAGAATAAGTGTTGAGTTCAAATTCATTTACTTAGTGATTATGTACTGCTTGCAACGCTGCTTGAAGCTGGACGGGGATGTAAGGTGTGACAGCCTTGTAGGGAAGAAACGATTAGGTCAGGGGAAGGGAGAATGGATGGCTGCATCAAACCAGTCAAAGAACTCAGGTCTCAATTACAACAACAACAATACCCACACACACTAGGTTGTGTGCCCCTGACAGGAGTAATGCAACTTAGGCCGAAGTGGAGCTTCACGAACATCCTCAGCAAACCTCCCATGTTGTTTTGGATTTTAACAAGAATTTCCTTGAAGAAAATGAAATTAATCCCAAAACTTATGAACTGCAAAATATGTGTCCTTAACTTTGAAGGAAGAAAGGCTATGTGTACACTTGCAACCGTCCAGAAAGCTGAATAAGGCACGGCCTGTTGGACTTGTCTTGAACTGGGAGCTTAGCCCATTTAACGTGCGGCTTAAAATAGCTTCGAAAATCTGCAGTCAATTTTCTGCCATTGAGTTTGTTTAAAACCACTTGGATAAACAAGATTGCTTATTAGGATTGCGGTCCTTCACTGAAGGTAACGAAACCTTTGTCATAACAAAAGCAAGCGGGCTTTGAAGGACAGGGGAGTGGCAGAGGGTTGTGTTGGCAGGTAACAAAACATTTGTGCGTCTATCGCTCCGATCAGGCTTCTGTACCGTTATCTTGTCCGTCAGTGGGTAAACTACCACCAGGTCATGGGGTCGACCACCAACACTAGAACTGTTCATTTACACTTGAGATTTCCTGCCCGAACACTAACCACTCAAGCTAAGTTTAATAATACTAATAACAATAATAATAATTATGATTATTACTAGCGGACCCATCTCGCATGTTCATAAACCACACTTTCCCCAATATGTTTGTAATAAGAGACTTAATGAGAAAGGATTTATGTTTTTATTTGAACCAAATGATTATAGAACACTATTTACGTTTCAGGCGTCCCTGCGGCCAAAATGCGAACTGAACAGCAATGATTTCACGTCTTTTCCTACACCAACAGTATTTGCAAATCGCACACTTCTTACAAAAATTGATATTTATGAAATTAGAATGCAATTCGACACTGCTAATGTAATTTGTGTGCTGAGTCCATTGATTGACCGCTTAGCCGTAACACTCACCGGTTATTCGATATTTATGAAATTATACGATTTGAGTAGCCTACTCATTCCTTTAAATTACTGTTTATGAAATACATGCAAAGTGATAAAGGAAACACCTCAGAATGTTAAAATGACATGAAACAGGCGTCACAGCGGCCAACATGTGAAGTGGACAGCAATTATGGAGTGTATTTCCTGCAGCAACAGTATCTGCAAATCGCACACTTCGTACAGTTTTTTAAAAGTCATTTTTTAAAGAAATTATAGATATTATTTATGAAATTAGAGTGCAATGCGTCACTGACAATGTATATTCTCTTTAATTTGAATGCTCATTTTTCACGATCGGTCACTTGTGAGCGCCACATGAAGGATCTATACTACTGAAATAATATATATGATTAATCTATAGTCTACTAATATCATAAAGCTGAAGAGTCTGTGTGTTTGTTTGTTTGTATGTTTAAACGCGCTAATCTCAGGAACTACCAGTCGGATTCGAAAAATTATTTATGTATATGATAGCCAGATTCGAGAGGAATAGTTTAGGCTATGTAGCATTATGCTACACCTCTCAGGTAACCATAAAGATTGATTTTTGTTTAGTAAGTCGGAAGAACAAGCACTCCCGGACAGCTCCAATAATACTTAAGTCTATTGTTGCCTGGTTATGCGGGCTGCATCACGTCGCCCCTACCAGTGTCCTGGTGCAGAATTGCGAGCTGCTTATAAATTGCATTCACGGGGAGTAATTAGTGCAAAAAGATTTCTTAGGCCCTTTAAAACAGTTATCATCAAGATAATAGTAGGCTATGTCTCTGTATAAGGGCGATGGTGTTGGTGCAGTATACTGAGGTTATCAGCTGCAATAAGCGTTGGTGCTTTCCGATCCTTATCCTTGGTGGAGACCAAGTGTTAACCATAACACAAAATTTGGAACGATCTTGGACATCAAGGTCAGAAATCCAAGCGTAATCCAAGTCCTTTTTATTTTATTTCACCGAGCCACAGTCTTTGAGTCTTGTAGCTTTTAACCAAGTTGGACCCAGGTCTTTACAAGCTAATGCAAGAGGCACTTATCCCCTCTACGAGCGGAATTATTTGGCAAGTGAAAAGCTTAAGGAAGTAGAAGACTTCAGCTACTAGAGAAGAAAAATTAGCAGTACCGTTTTGGACGAAGATCCCCTTGATGATTTCAATCCGTTATCCATTAATTTTTCAATAGTTCAAGAGTGGACAATCTATACTAATATAATAAAGATGAAGAGTTTGTCTGTGTGTTTATGTCTTTATACGCGCTAATCTCTGGAACTACTAGTCCGATTCGATTTTTTTTATATGATAGCCAGATTCAAGAGGAATAGTCTAGGGCCCTAGGCTATGTAGTATTAGGCTACACCTCTCAGGTAACCTTAAAGATTGATTTGTGTTCAGTAAGTCGGTAGAACAAGCGCTCCCGAAGTGCTCTATCCGCATGCGCTGGCGTTATGGTTAGTAATACGTACACCGTTTCACCGATCTGAACCACATTTTGTATACTTACCCTTTGGAACCCTGCGGGTGACACAGTCCACTTTAAATTTTGGACAGACCACTCCATTCCCTGCATTTAGGCCCTTTATCACGAATCTACACCGTTTCTCCTAATTGCACCACATTTTACATACACTTTGAAACCCTGCTGGTAACACTGTCCACTTGATATTTTGGACAACGCTCTCCATTCTCTACATTTAGAATAACAGAAAAAATAAACTTGAAAACCACGTATTAAGGCCCAAGAACCATTCATGTCCGTAGTAGTGTAACTGTAAGAGTATTTTAATAAATCGATTGTTGGCGGGCAGTTCGGGCTGCATCACATCACCCCTACCAGTGCTCTTGTGCAGAATTGCGAAAATAGTTGCATCTTGCGCTGTTTATAAATTGCAGTCACGGGGAGTAATTAGTGCAAAAGGATCTCTCAGGCCCCTTAAAACAGTTATCATCATGAAAATATTATGCCTCTGTGTGAGTGCAATGGTGTTGGTGCAGTACGTTGAGGTTACCAGCTGCAATAAGCGTTGGTGCTTTCAAATGTACCTTCATTTATTCCGAACCTTATCGTTGAGCGCTATGTGGCGATAAATGATACTATTGCTACCTCAGTAGCTTGGGACACCCGAAGTTTTCCAAAGTGTTCTGATTATTTTCCTACGGCGCTATGCGACTAAAGACGAACGACACTATTGGTCTCTACATTTCTAACAGACAATGAGATATAGGCGCTAGGCAGTGTCTTTTATTTCACTTACTCCTGTCTCCAATCATTTTTTAAAAATTTGTTTGTAAATTACATGTGTCAGTGCTGTAGTTACAAAATAGCCATTTCCCTATTCATTATTATCATTACGGGAACATGAACTGAATGTTAAGTCCATTATACTGTACTACTTATCACCCCCACTACAACCACCGACACCACCACCACCACAAAAAGTTATATTTAAAAATAATCTGTTAGTTTAAGTATCATGTGCCGGTTCTGTAGTAGTATTCATTATCATCCATAAAACAAATAAATCCACCGGGCGAAGCCGAGCACTACTGCTAGTCAGTAATAAAATACTTCCAATCTCTCTGGCCTAAATTCGCACGAAAACTAGAAAATAATCAAACCAAAACGTTTGGCATTCTCAATTAATGAGGCTCTTCTTTTAGCGGAAACTGTAAAAAATTAGTATACTGTCAGATTCTTTAAAAAATGTTAGTAAGACTATTGATTAAACATTTGAAATAGTTTAAGCGCCTTGCAAAACATTTCAACTGTATTAGGCTAAGTCACAAGTCGCCTCCGTGGTGCAGTGATCAGCGGGCTTATCTGCCACCCCGGAGGTCCGAAGTTCGATTCCCGGCTCTGCCACGAAATTTGAAAAGTGGTATGTGGACTGGAACGTGGTCTACTCAGCTTTGGGCGTTCCAAATGAGTAGAGGGTGTTTGATTCCCACCTCAGCCATCCTCGTAGTGGTTTTCCATAGTTTCCCACTTCGTTTCCGGGCAAATGCCGGGATGGTATCTAACGGAAGGCCACGGCCGCCTCTTTCCCTCTTCCTTGCCTCCCTCCCAATCTTCCCATCCCTTCCCATCCCTTCCCATCCCTCATAAGGCCACTGTTCGCTTTGCAGGTGAGGCCGCCTGGGCAAGGTGCTCGTCCTACCTCCCCAGTTGTATTCCCCGACCCGATGTTTCAAGCTCCAGGACACTGCCCTGGCGGCGGTAATGGTGGGATCCCTCGCTGAGTCCGAGGGAAAAGCCAACCCTGGAGGGTAAACCGAGTAAAAAGAAAAAAAAAACACAAAACCTACAAAGTAAATGATGGAAAACTGCCATCGAGTCTAATAATTTGTACACCTCTGTACGTAGAGATGAAACGATCTCAGGACAGGGGGACGGAGAGCTGCTTAAAATTAGTCTAAAGGCTGAAGACTCAAACACACACAAATATTAGAGCAATAAAATAATTTAAGTTGAACGAAGTAGAATACATTTCCAAGTAGTTCGATATACAGCAGGTACGTATTACAAGATGAAGACGTAAGAGACGTCCACAAATCAATGGTTGGGACAGATCAGGCCTGTAAAGTAATACTTCATAAACTCGTATTACAGCAAAAACTAGCAACAGCGTCAGCACCTTAATGCCACATTAAACCAGAACCTGTTCTGTTCTAGGAAAATGAACTCACAAATTACGAGGGACAGAGACACAAGAACTAACGACCATAAGACTCTGTACTAACAAGGACACAAGGAGTCGAACACATTTGAACGAGATCCTCTCTAGGCTAATAAATGAGCTCGAACTGATGCTTTCAGGATTTGTAACAGCGTTCTGATAACTAGCATCTTGCATGACGTTTTACTGATTCAGCATCAAGTATCTCACTCTTAGCATAATGCCAAAATTAGCATAGTTGTTTGTTCTTTATCAGTGAAATATGTTACGTTTTAAGAGGAGAATATGTAATATAAATTAAGAAACCATGAGTATAAATAGAGTTACTGTAACTTGGTCTACATTAAGCATTAGCCTAAGCCGGGCGTGTCCTTCCATTGATTGTATGGAAGTATGTTCATACCATATAGCCTTTCTTTCTATCAAAGAGATCATACACGTTATTATAGGCTAATGGTTTGCCACGGTTGGTGAGTGGTTACTGTGTCGGACTACCAATCCCAAGCTTGCAGGTTCTCTCCTGGCCGTGTTAAGTGATTTTTGAAAGGAGACGAAAATCACGGTACGCATGTCATACGATATTGGCATGTTAAAGAATACGCTTGAATTCAGTAGGCCGTGTTCACAATGGCAAAATTAATCTCGGGATTTTCCGCCAACAAAAAAGTTCCTCTTTTCTCCACTAGAAAGCGCTATAGTGTCAAGGAGCTTAGATATCTAACCTCCTTGACTTTCATAGCGCTCCAAGGGACGTCAAAGAATTTTACATGCAAGCTGCCCTCTTGGCATCAATTAACAAAGCTTGCACCGGGCACCCGAGCCATACGATATTATTACAGTATATTATAGGCTAATGTTCTCAAATGTCTGGACCATTACCTATACAATCGATGGAAAGATAGCTTTAGCTCATCTTGTATTATACAGGTGCCTCCAAACGTTTGGGTCGAAATTGTTGAGATGGTAGAGGACAATAAACAGAGTATTTTGAGATAGGAAACTAATGGGCCGACGACAATGGGCAGTACTTGCACCGCTAGAGAATTAGGATATTAGACCCTGGTGAGGCCAATCTTGGAATACGGCTCAGGTCAGCAGTTTGGGACACATATCAAGTAGGGCTTATCAATGAGCTGGAGATGGTACAAAGGCTGCTAGGTTTGTGCTCAATGATTTTAATCCTAGAAGTAGTGTAACACGAATGATAGAAACTAGTGTGGGAATCTTTGGAAGATAGAAGGATGACATCCAGACTATACGCTAGTTTAACACTTAACTAAGCGGCCAGCATGGGGAGAACTAAGCAAACGTCTGGGAAATCCCACCTACCTGAGCAGGGCAGATCATGCGCAGCGTACAAATTATGGGAAATATTATTTCATTAATCATGGTATTGATAATTGGAACTCATTACCTGCCGCAGTCTTAGATCCTTTCATATTGATATGTTTAAGAGAAGATTAAAATGTTGTTTGTGTAAATACCACGAAGTAATTACTATGGTTTATAATCGCTGTTTGATATTATTGTTGGAAATATTCTGTAATTGTACAATTTGCCACGGGGAATTATCCCCATTTGAACATAAAGTGAATGAATAAATGAATGCATAGTTGTAGTTCAGGCGTCATTTTGAACAATTGGCAGAGCGAATCGAACCCGAACCTCAAGGGAGTTAGCCTAGAGTAGTCTACTAGCCACGAGACGGACACCTCAGGTGGTTCATTGGTGCTATAATCTTGTCTCCAATGGCCATCATAAGCCTTCTTGTTTCCTTGTGAAGGTTTGCATGATGTAGCCATTGGAATGAGGTACCTTCATCAAATTCCATCTTTATCCAACTGATTTGGCCGACTGCCAAAAGAGTGCTCTTTGTAGGTTACCCATAGATTCAGCAAAGTGTTCATCTACCAATCGCATAATTCCCATAAGGTTATTTTCTTTGCATATAGTAGAAACCTATATCATGGAAATATTTCCTCAAATCTGAAATAATAATAATAATAATAATAATAATAATAATAATAATAATAATAATAATAATAATAATAATAATGCTGTCTATCAAAAAGAAAAGAAAAGCTTGCTGTTCTTCGGGCTCATCCTACGTATGTCTGATCACAGACTAAGAAAATCTGGAATTTCTCTCATCCAAAGGCAACCAAATAGAGACTGTTCCAAGAACGTGAGAAACACCTGATGCAAATTGGTATTCCAGAAAAAACGTCCACGGCAGATTTGAATTTCGAAAAATGATTAAAAACTATCCGTGTTTAAAAGTGTATTCTGAGCCCAGGAGACGGAGGGGGCCTCTACCAGAAGCACGGAAGATGGCACTGATCGATGGGCTCAGGAAATACTGGGAGGATGTCACGGTCGGCAGAAGAACAAGATCTAGACACTATTGAAATTGATTGTTAGCATGCGGTCCGTAGAGGCTTAATGCAAATGTATTTTTTTTTCGACCAGTCTGTACAGGGGGAATCTGGATAAAAAGAAAATCCCAAGACTTTTACCAGCACTCGGAGAAAATCTCAGACACATTTAGGAAAAGACGATTGAAATTTCACGGTCATATCCTCAGGATGGGCAATCAGAGTCCGACCAAAAGGATTCTTAACCTTGGTTGGTTGGTTCTTAAGTTCAGGGGCTGCGACAACGTGGTCATGTAGCCCCGTGTACTTTAGGTGTGTGTAGAATCTGTCTGATAACCGGTGTTAATTGTGATGACTGTATTAGTGTGTGTTATCTGTTTTTTAATTCAAGTAAGGACTGCAGACTTTTTAATTTTCCAAGTAGTTCCTCCTTTTGCTGCCAAACGCCACCGTCAACGACTACGGTACTACATTAGTTCAGAACTTAGCTACCAGACGCCACCGCAGTCGGCTCATGGCAATGAACGTAGGAACCCAAGAGCGTTGTTTACATTCTTAACCTATACAATTTAGCTTCACAAAGGTGTAATTAGTGGAAGGATCTTTAACATGCCATAAATCTATGACATGGGACCGCCGGCTTTACTTCCCCTCCGAATGAAGGCATACTGAGGGATTTTTAACGCTCTTAAAAATCTGACGACTTCGGCTGGATTTGAACCCGCGATCTTGGGCATAGCAGCTCAGCATCCTACCAACTACGCCACCGAAGCCGCTTCTTACCCTTGCCCTGACAATGAAAGTTGAAAACACCTGTCTGCTTGAAGTTGGAAAAGATCTTCAGGAAATAGGCATCACAGATAACATTTTACTAGACAGAGCTAAGTCCAGAGAATTAGTCAATAATCACCGCTTTGCAGAACATCCAAGCACTATCACCAACAAAGCCTGGTCAGAAGATCGCAAGAAATGCCACAGCGAGAAGATGAAGATATTTTGGGAGAAGAGAAAGGCAATGCCATCAGCTAAATAAGTTCAATCGCGCTCCTTAGTCGGGCATGACGAAGAAAGAAAGAAAGAAAGAAAGAAAGAAAGAAAGAAAGAAAGAAAGAAAGAAAGAATTATTATTATTATTATTATTATTATTATTATTATTATTATAAGATAATAATAGGCCTAATAGACTAATAATAATAATAATAGTGATAATATTATTACGACCACTGTGCTCGTGCAGACAGTGCCCTGGCTTGACAAAAGGAAGGAACCCATGCTAGCCCACTGCGGGGGGTCGGTTACATGCAGAGACGTGTACGGCTTAGCCCGAGCCTTTATGAACTTTTAAAATCCTTTCCATTGTTCGCTATAGCGTGTCCAATTATTCGAGAAACACAGCACCAATTCCTGAAATCACTTTACATCTCAACAGCCTTCTCTTTTTAGGGACACAGGCTTGTACATAAAGTGCACTATTAACCTACTTGAAAACACTGTCCCTTACTTCCGTATTCCTGCTGTGCGGTATGATCACGTAATGTTGACAGATAAAAGTAATGCCACATCAGGAAGTCAAAGTCCAACATCAATAAATAAACGAGGTAGCGCACGCACATCAAAGGAATGTCTGGTTTCTATAAGTGATAAGTGTTTCTTTCAATCATCTCACGTAAGCTATGGTAACGTAAGCTTTATTTTTAAGCCCAGGAGCTCCCTACAAGTGAGGAGAGCTAGATCTGACTGGTGCCGTCATGCCTGTTTCCACCAGCTTTGGAACAGCTTACCAACTTCAAACAAGTAGAACTATTCAGCCTATTTTCATATATCCTACTCATGTTAATTGCCACTATCAACATACAAAATTTCAGTTTAATTGCTGTAACAGATTCGTAGATATTGAAATCCGTCTAAATATTTCAGATTGTCGCCAGGTCCTATAGGTGAACATATGTTCATAGTCTCTATGAACATAAAAAATTTCAGTTTGGTTGCTGTAAAAGATTCATAGATATTGAGAACCGTCTAAATATTTCGGAAGCTCGCCATTTAGGATTGTTATATGTATAGGCCATAGAGTTATGTACCATTCAAGGACAATTATTGCCTAGGTTCAGTATTCAAACTTTCACTTCGATCGCATGATTACGACACAAGAAATAAAAACTTAATTTTAACATTTCGCACAGCCACCATCTTGAGGTTATGTAAACAATTGAATTAAATTACATGGCAGTGCATTACAATCTTCAAAATCATTTACTGTACCACATTTCACTGCGCTCAGAGAGTCAAATCACGAGAAAAGTCTATTAAAATATTTCGAATTCGCTTGGTCGCCATGTTCGTTTTGTACTTTACAGGTTTATGAAATATACATAGGTTAACTTGTATCAGTACCCTTTATCGCCGTACAAAATTGCAGGGTGATATCTGTAATAGTTTCGGAGATATAGAATGTCAGTGAAATATTTCGGAGAGCCGCCATTTTAAGGTTATGTAAACAATTGAACAAAATTAGACTCCAGTGCATTACAATTTGTATAAACATTTGCTGTACCAAGTTTCATTACGTTTGGATACTTAAATCGCGAGAAAAGTCTATTTAAAAGTCTCAAATTCGCTTGACCGCCATGTTGGTTTTGTAGTCACCATGTTTTTGAAAGTCTCATTGGTGAACTTCTAGTAGTGCCCTTTATCACCGTACTCAATTTCAGGGCGATATCGGTAATAGTTTCGGAGATATTGAATGCTAGTGAAATATTTCGCACAGCCGCCATGTTGGATTGGTGAAACGTAACAAAATTTGAAGGGCACGGTCGAGGTCGCCGGGAATAGTGCTATGAACTTACCGAGTTTCATTGAAATCGCTCCAGCCGTTTAGATTTTATTAGGGACACACACACACACACCTCACACACACACACACACACACACCCGCACACACACACGGACAAAAGGTGATCTCATAAGCCTATTGTTTCAAAATTGAAAATAGGCTAAAAATCGATTGTTCAATTTATTGTTTATTTGATGCTGATATCCTTTAGGAACCTTTTGGTGAAAAAATATGTCATTATGAGCAACAGATTTTGAGTTACGATTTAAAAGACAAAGGCTTGTACCCACTTTTCGTCCTGTCAGTGTGGTATGTAATATTTATGCACTCATGTTTATCGCTCGTTTTCTGAAAGTTCTTTTTTAACATTCGTTTTAGTGATAACTCAAAAACTAATTGACATACACTGATCAATTTTTAGGGGGTATTTTTACGTATTATATATAAAAAATGACGGAAATTTATGTATCCTAGTTGGATACCTCCTCCTTAAAAAATAAATTGTAGTAAAAATACTATAGACTAGGCTACATTTGTAATTCTTTCTATTCAATACAAAATTAAAAATACTATTTGTTCAGATATGATGCTGAAAGCGCTTGGATTTGTTGAAGGGATTATTAAAAATAAAATAAGACAAAAAGAACCTAAAAAAATGAAAATTAGTGGAGTTATCCCAAGAACGCTTCAGTCTTGCATGATAAACAACAGCCTATTTGAATTTTGAAAAAAAGAAGCTAATTATTTTTTCAAGTCAATGGTAATGCTGTTTCCATGTAAATCAATACCAGTGTTTCATATGCACACAATTTCATTATTGTAAGTATTGTGGTTTCAAAGAAAAAGAAAATGTTCAAAGTTGCTAAAATTTGGCCATGACTATCTTATTTTGCCCACCGAAAACAGCCAAATTCGAAAACAAAAGTAAAAAACAAACACAAAACCAAAAACTAAAAACAAAAAGCAAGAAGAAAAATTCAAAAACATTTTGTTTGTTTTCTAATTTTGCTTTTTACTTTCTGTTTTGGCCATCTGCTTGTTTTTGATTTTGGCTTTGTGTGCGGGGGGAGGCAAAATAAGACAATCACTTAAAGCTTACCTATACGTTTTCATGTTTGATCTCGATAGCATTTGATACACTTTCTTTGCATCTCTAAATACACAAACGTTCGGAAATGGGGACTGATGACCTCGTAGTTCCGCTCCTTAATACAACAATAACTAACTAAGCTTGGAAATGAACAGTTTTGGTTGGTCTAACACTAAATATTTTACACAAGCATTGGCAAATGTTCTTGAATTACTAAGTACGAATATAATCAATCCAGGGGGGCGTGGTGGCTCAGCGGTCTAGCTGTATGCCTCTCACCAAGGCGGTCCGGGTTCGATTCCCGGTCAATGCATGTGAGATTTTCGAAGTGAAATGCCATGTCCTGTGGTTCGAATTCCACGTAAAAAGGAGGTCCCGTGGCTCATGATCTCAAGATTAACGGCCACGTTAAACTACAAGCTTCTTTTTTATAATCAATCCTACATATTCTAATCGTTCGTCATCAATCCGAAAAAGGCTTTTTTAATTCAAAATTAAAATGTCATCAAAGATCTTTTTTTTAAATTATTTGGCTGTGAGGAGTGGGTGGATTGATCCCCCTAATAACCACCCCTCCCCCTCTTCCTCGCAGTTACGCCACTGGTTCTTATTAGCCTATGTGTTTCGATATTTGCCATTTGTAGGTGGAATCAGATTATTTATTTAGCGTATGGCTTTTAGTGCCGGGAGTGTCCGAGGACATGTTCGACTCGCCAGAGGTTGTAGCTGCTACAACTTCCGTTCAATTTCAAATAGTTCCAACTTTCACTGCCAGATGTCACTGACACCTAGTGGTGAACGTTGGAACTTTGATAAAGCGTTTCATCGAAATCTAACCAAGAAATTTAGTCTCACACAAGTTTAGTTAGTGGAAGGATCTTTATCATGCCATAAATCTAAGAAGGAAAGCATACTGAAGGATTTTAACGCTCTTAAAAAATCCGACGACTTCGGCTGGATTTGAACCCGCGATCTTGGGCACAGCAGTTCAGCATGCTACCAACTACACCACTGGAGACGTTAGAATCAGAAATATTGCTTTAGAACAAAAAGAACGTTCTTCGGCTTTCCCCAATTTATTGTTATCGCCGGAGCCAACCAGGCTCATTTGAGGTTTGACCGGGGATTGAAGGCCGGATGCCCTTCTTGGCGCCACATGATTTTTCAGGTGAAAATTTCACCCCGCTGTCACCGGATTTGAACCCCGGCCTTCCGGGTGAAAGACGAGTAGCTAAGCCACTGCGCCATCACGCTCCCCCTTGCTTAACAACAAGAGTAACATAAATGCACGTTAATTTTCCAAGATGGAGCGATTAGTTTTCAATACCACGTGGGAATAGAACCAACAACTCTATATTCAACACAAACAATAATCATAAACGAACCGTGAATTTATGATGGATTTGATAGGTTTGAGAACCTGCAACTATCTGTTCACTTTACGTACGCCTGCACTGGTGTCATAATCGTTCAAAAAGCACTTTGGCCACAATAATTCTGACATATCCCTGTAGACCATTTAAATGGTGGCCTGAGAATCATCTGTGATTCATTTCCGGCCGGTGTAAAAGATCTGTAAGGGATTATGCCCGATCCTCTATCAGGGTTTATGAACCATTTTCGATTATCACTAAACGTGCCAGCTGGTACAGGTTTATGCATTCAGTTCTAAATAATCACATTTTCTACCAGAGAGACTGAGAACACAAAGGGGCATTTTATTACTTACTTCCGACCTGTTCATAAGGTTTAGGGAGGGGGAAGGATTGGAACCGAACCGAAAATTTTTTATGTTGCACGCCAGATGTCAAAATCATCCGTTAGTTAGATCCGCTGGTTAGACTGAGGCTAAAACGTGTTTGTGTGTTGAGTTGTGCCATTGTTATAGTAGGCTTGTGACTGGTGATGAGACATGCTCCATTATCATGGGCCACAAACGAAACAACAACCAATGCAATGGAAGCATAGGGACAGTCTACCGCCAAAAAATGTCGAACAGTGCCATCAGATGGCAAGCGAATGGCGACAGTGTTGTGGGACACAAAGGGCATCATCCTCATTGACTGGCTGGAACTGGGGACCACGATTAACAGTGCAGCATATGTGGCAACCCTTAAGCGCTTACCTCACGTCGTGCCATTCAATTCAAACTAAGCGGCCAGGAAAATGGGCTAAAGGTGTGCTTTTACAACATGACAAAGCTCGCCCGCACACTATTATAGCAGAGTAGTAGGCTACAGTTCAACTGGAAAGGTTTTGTTCCAAAAACCGTGCTATGGTTGACTTTTTGTAAATCGTTAGAAAAGCACAAAAAAAAGCTTAACTCTACATTTCAGAATAATTTGTAGACTAGTATCATGTTGTCGGAAAACTTAAAAATATTTTGAAAAGTGTTTTTCTCTGGATCTACGTATTTTAAAGAAAAGTTTTTTTAAACAAAAAAATGTAGAAGACATTTTCACCTACAATTTGTCTCATTGAGGTCATGTCATACGTTTTGAAATGCAGAAGCTAGGTGGCGCCAAAGTTTCCAAAAAAGTGTTTTTTCACTTTTTGTCATAGCAAAAATTTTTTTTTTTTTCACAAAAGAGTGAATCAGAAATTTGTTCCTCTCAAAATTGTCTGCAACATTTATTTAAACGTTTGTTTCCTCCGACTTACCGTTCCAAAGTTATAGCGCAGCAAATGCAACGCTGCGTAGTCAAGGCTACTATTGTTACTGCGAGAGAGCGGTGGGCATAGTTTGTGCCATCTGAATAGTACAATTTTCACACTTCGGCAGACTATAACTTTGGAACGGTAAGTCAGAGGAAGAAAATGTTTCAATAATTGTTGTAGACAATTTTGAGAGGAACAAATTTCTCATTCGCTCTTTTAAGAACAAAACATTTTTTCTAGGACAAAAAGTGAAAAAAATCAAAACTTTTTTTTGGAAACTTTGGCGCCACCTAGCTTCTGCATTTCAAAACGTATGACATGACCTCAATGAGATAAATTATAGGTGACAATGTCCTCTACATTTTTTGTGAAAAAAACTTTTCCTTATAATACGTCGATTCAGAGAAAAACGCTTTTCATTTTTTTGTAGTTTTCCGACAAAATGATCGTGCAAATTATTCTGAAATTTAGAGTTAAGCTTTTCTTGTGCTTTTCTAACGATTTACTAAAAGCCAACCATAGCACGGTTTTTGGAACAAAAGGGGTTTCTTCTGTGAAGCTGTAGGCTACTGTACTAGAGACCACCGCTGCCATTTATCAAATGGGATTCACGGTGCTGCCACACCCACCATACTCTCCCGACTTGGCACCAAGTGATTATCACCTGTTCGAGATCATGAAGAAACCTCTGGACACAGCTGCCAAGGTAGGGTACGCAGCACTCCGAAATAATGGTTTCAGGAAGGTCTGGTGAGACTAACACATCGATGGCAAAAGTGCATAAAGTTACAAGGAGATAATGTTGACAAGGTGGACGTAACAACAGAAATGTAATGTACTTCATTTGGGTAGAAAAAAATAAAGTGTAAAACGCCCCTCGTAGAAGGAACAAAATTTGCGAAGCTGTTCATTAGGGTATTAAACATACACTGAAACAATTTCATAAAGATTTGTAATAAAATATAAATTATCTAGAGATAATAATATTATAGAATAATAGCGATGTTAAATTGTTTAGATAACAAACAGACAATGTCAGTCTCATTATCCCCATTTCAAAAATGTTGTTGTTACAATATAAACACAATGCACTGTAAACATTTGAACTACGTAGCTAACGTGGTTCTCTACTGTAGAAAATATAGCTACCTGTAAATTAACATTCTGAAGTAAATTGAATTCATAGAAGCCATTTTTCAATGTTGATAGTTCTATTAAAGAAAGCTTTCCAGTCGGTCTGGTGTTGGTGTAGCGTGCCTGCCTCTCACCCGGGAGCCCCGGGTTCGATTCCCGGTTTCGTGAGGGATTTTAGAAACTGACGTGGGGGCTGGAACGGGGTGCACTCAGCCACGTGAGGACCACTGAGTAGCTGTCTGAGAGTGAGGCAGCGCCCCGGCCACGAAAACCAAGATTAACGGCCTAGGGGACCCGACGCGCTGACCACACGTTGCCCCAATATCTGCAGGCCAAATGGCTGGGCAGCGGTCGCTTGGTAGGCCTAGGCCCGTCATGGGCTGTGTAGTGCCAGGGGTTATTATTTCCAGTCGGTCAACGCAAATCAATGGCTAGACGTGTTGGCCGACTGGACAGCTTATAGGCAATTCCATTTACCCTAAAAATACAATTTCAATTCTGAAATACACTGGTGTTCCTCAACTTACTGGCTGCGCTGCACTGTAGTGTTATTGGATATAGTTTCATTCACTGCGTGCACTTTCTGTACGTAGCCCGAGTTATCTGTTGCACATGTACCCTAATGAGTATGTTGCTGCCTGCACACTGCCATAAGTGTTAAGCGGTACTAAAACACGCCTCTTAATTCCACATAAATTCCGTGCCGGCTCGTTCACTGCCTGCGATATCGTATCGCTCGCCGTCTTTTTTTGTTTGGTCTGCAGTCTGGGCAGTGCAGGTCTGCCAACCTCACAGTTCGGCAAACTACTGGTTTAATACAGTCAGGTTGCGGTCTACGTGACCGCTATTATATTGTATTGTTGTGCATTGTCGTCCCCCTAGAAGTAAAACAGTAGATGTGAAATAACTATTGTATGTATGTCTACCCCTTATTATTCCCGTTTTCCAACGGGGTCGGGGATGAGATGCGATGGAAGGCTTTGTGGCATGGTTTTTACGGCCGGATGCCCTTACTGACGCCAACCTCATGAGAGGAGTTAATGAGAGATGAAATGAATGTTGGTGAATGAAACTGGGCAAGGATGTGGAAGGAAGCGGCCGTGGCCTGTCAGAAGGTACCGTCCCAGCATTTGCCTGGTGTTGAAAATGGGAAACCACGGAAAACCATTTCAAGGACGGCCGACGGTGGGGCTCGAACCCACGCGTCTACCGAGTCAGCAGAGAGCTTGGCCCCATGACCTAATGCTGCGCGTTAGCCAGCGTAGCCACTACTGTTGGTAGATGTGAAATAACTAGATAGAGTGATATTCCTTTATACAATAGGCGGAGATGTAACACATTGCATTTTTATTGTTTAGACTTACACACTGGCAACCTGCCCCGGCTTCGCCCGGCATGTTTAACGCTTTACCCAGCGTAAGCTTTAAAGGCGCACGGACGGCAGCTCCCAGACGCAATTCAGAAGCCGAGGTGAACAGCGAAACTCCAAACACATAATACTCTTCTCTGAAGTCTTAACTCGACACGACTCGGCAGTTTGATGCTGGCCGAAGTTGGGGTGATAGGCTCGCTCATTAGCTCGTAAACTCACTCCGAAGCTACTAATTTAAATTTCCACTGAATTGAGATTGTTGGAAGAAATGAAAACGTACAAACATTTAAAGTGGGCGGTGTATTAAAGATAGAGATATGCTGTCGCAGATTTTTTTGTAGAACATTTCATGCTGAACAATGCTTACACTCATAGCATATAGATATTTTAACGGTTTACCCAGCGTAAGCTTAAAAGGCGCACGGACGGCAGGTTTATCGTCGGCTCGATTCACTGAAATCGTTACTTATGGCTTCCTTTGGTCACAAATGAATGTTTTTCTAGAGAAACCTTTCTCGAGAAATCCTTTACAGAATGGTGAAAACCGTATCAAAATCCATCCAGTGGTTCTCGAGATTACCTGTTACATTCAAGAATCGGGGACTTGGTTTTATACTAAGTACAGTAGAGATTATGGTGTGTGAAGCCATTTTCAGTGTTGCTTTCGTAGTCAAATTTCGACTATGTAGAGATTAGACACACATTTCAAGATCCAGCCAGAAGTAACGTAATAGCCAGCAATGCACTAATATAAGCTACTTTTAAATGATTCAATGCGAGTTTTATAATTTCCTTACGAGTGTCTTAATTACCATTATAGGTGAGTTGCAAATGACTGTTTATGTTCGACGATAATTATTATAACTATTTTATGTTCGAACATAAATATTCATAAATATCTGTCGAGATTTCGCCAGTTTTATGTACTGAACAGAGCGCATGAGACGCAGAGAATGCCTTCTATTTGACCATGGCCTCCTCGATTACCCTACTATGACACTAGGCCAGACAGTGAAATTTAAATTAGAAGGCCGTGGAACTCAGCGCATCTAATTATCTAATTGGTCAAACAACTGTTTCTTGAGCTCTGATTGGTGGGAGAAACGGTTTCATATTTAAAAATAGTGTTAAATGAGCCTCATTATAGTACAGTTTTCTGACATATAATAGTCAGGGTCGAACATAAAAGCCATTATAAATGCTATGCTTGAGGTTTGAAAGTTTATTTTTCTCTTATGGATATGTTTTTGGGCTAGAAGTCTGGGATTAGCATCATCAACATCCCAACATGTCGTAACCATGGCAACCAGTGTTCATCATCTAGGCCTATGTATAGCCTACTAGGTCAGTAGCGTCATGTATACGTTGCTATAGGAACGCAAGCTCTTAGTCACGTGCCATAGCTACGTGTTCAATGTATATCTATGCATACTAGGTCAGTAACGCCACCTGTACGTTACCATAAGAACGCAAGCTCTTAGTCACGTGCCTTAGTTACGTATTGTTTATCTATGCATACTAGGTCAGTAGGGGAGCGTGATGGCGCTGTGGCTTAACTGCTCGTCTATTATCTGGGGTTCGAATCCCGGTGACAGAGGGGTGGAATTTTCACCTGAAAAATCACGTGGCGTCAGGAAGGGCATCCGGCCTTGAATCCCAGGCTAAAGCCAAAATGAGCCTGGTTGGCTCCGGCGACCCCAATTAATTGGGAAAAGCCGAAGAAAGAAAGTTTTTTTTCACTAAGTCAGTAGCGTCACCTAGGCTATATGTTGCTATAAGAACGCAAGCTCTTAGTCACGTGCCTCAGTTACGTATTGTTTGTTTATCTATGCATACTAGGTCAGTAGCGCCACCTATACGTTGCTATAAAAATGCAAGCTCTTAGTCACGTGCCATAGTTACGTATGTTTATCTACTGCATGTATAACTTACTAGATCAGTAGCGCCATCTATAGGTCTACGTTGCTATAAGAACGCATGTTCTTAGTTATGTGTTCAATGTTCACTATGCATAACTTACTAGATCAGTACTAGCGTCATCTATAAGGTGTACATTGAGAACGCAAGCACTTAGTCACGTGACTTAGGTATGTATTGTTTGTTTATCTATGACAGTAGCGTCACCTATACTTAACTATAAGAAAACAATTTCTTAGTTACGTATTACTTCTTTCGTTGAAAATTTCTTTCTTTCGTGTAATGTTGAACGCTGAAAGGCATAAAAATCATCGCGAATGGAAAGTTTACCCTCGACACGCCCGCAATTCTCCTCTACAACTACCGGTACCAAACTGTTTTAAGGATTCCAAGAAGTTAGAAAGTATCCCTGATTCTTTGCTATTGCATGTAGGCCTAGTTGAGAAAATGTGCGTTTTTTTTAAGTAAGATTGGAGATTCTTCCGGTTGATTGGGATTGTGTTACTTTTATCATTGTGCTGGAAGCCGTTTTTCAGTGATGCCTGTGTAAACGAAATTGTAAATGCTTTTTAGTCGGTGTGTGTTATTCCCTTAACCTGAAAAACATTACATGAGATAAATAAATTCTCTTGGATTACAAGTTTCGATCGTCAAGCGATCATCATCAGAATCTTTACACTCAGTCTTTGAAATCCATGCCCAATCGTTTGCAATATCTATATGTACTAGCTTATGTATTAAGTGTTTAGACTAAGTTATAACTAGTGGGCCCGTGCGAGCTTTCGCAACGTGAATGTAGGTTATGGGGTAGTAGGGAAGAATGTGAGAGAACGAAGTTTTAAATATTGAAGAAATTTATTTATTGTTGTTAAACGGCATATGTACATGAGAAGAACACAATGAATTATGTAGAACAGTGTTTTGTACTTGTCACTGCACCTCTTTGTAGACAATATTCGATGTTACAACAAATTCATTGGTTATTGTTTCCTCGGAAGTTTCTTCTACAGCAATTTTTACATTTGCAAAGGATTGAACCCTAGAGAAAGTTCTGGCGAGACCACACTGATGCCATCTGCTGAGAGACTCCTCAGCTAGCAGTACGCCGCGCTGCCGCCACCACGCTGCCCTGCGTTCTAGTGGCAGGCTCGTCTAGCAGTACGCCGCGCTCCCGCCAGATGGCTGCCACCGCCGCGCTGCCCTGAGCTCTAGCGGCAGGCTCGTCTGGTTACGGTGCTCCCATTGTAAATGTACATTTTTAAGGTATTTATTTAATTGTGAGGCTTTTAAAGACAATGTGAGTGCGTTTCGGGCACAAATGGGGTTATGCGGAACATGTAGGCACCCCATATGTGTAGGTTGGTGTTAACAGGACCTTATTTCGGTACAAAACCGGAATGGGACCTTAACAGAATAATATACAGCAGGGAGGATCATATGCTTTTTGAAGTCAGGTGATTACAATCCATAGTTCATGAATCTTTAGATAGGCCTAGTCCAAGAGCGGATCATCAGTAAAATGACTCCAAAGCCCCCAGCTCTATATTCACACGAAACGTAGAGTGAAGTAATCAAAACAAAACGTGTGGCATTTTGCAGTAGCGAACCTCCTCTATCAGTGGAAATTCTAAAAAATCATTTTACTTCGAGTTTCTTGAAAGAAAATATAATTAAGACTCTTTGTTAAACGTCGGAAGTAATTTCACCGCCTTGTAAACATAGACTATTCAGTGCATTGAGTCGTGAAAAATATAAATGCAATTAGATAATTTAATAATAATATCGTATGGCCTCGGGTGCCGGGTGCAAGCTTTGTTATTTGTCACCCAAAGGGTAGCTTGCATGTCGAATTTCGTTGTTCCTTGAAGCACTATGAAAGTCAAAGAGGTTAGATATCTAAGCTCCTTGAACACTATAGCGCTTTCTACTAGAGAAATGAGAAACTTTGTGTACAGTAGGCGGTAAATCCCGAGATTAATTTTGCCATTATGAACACGGCCTACTGAATTCAAATGGGTTCTTTGACATGCCAACATCGTATGCCGCCTTTCAAAAATCACTTACCACGGCCAGGAGCGAACCTGCAAGCTTGGGGGTTAGTAGACCGACACGTTGACCACCCACCCACCGAGGCAAGCAATGCAATAAGATGGTATATTGACTTTCACGGCCAGTGAATTAAAACTCAGCAATTTTTCTAGGTTTGTGCCGTGTCTTGTGTGGGGTTTCACCTAGGACACCAAGCTGGCTAAGTTTTAATTCACTGGCCGTGAAAGCCAATATACCATCTTTTTGGAAGCCTTCATAGGAAGGTTATGGCTGCTTGAACTTTTAGTTCTCAAAACAAAAGTTGGTTCTTTGCAGTCGGTCAACACTAATGTACCCAAAAGAGTTGGGTTATACCCTAATCCAGAAAACAATTACATGATCTCGCAGTAAAGAGGCGCAGGTGCGCTTCATAAAATGGGAGGTAGCGGGCAGTACGCTACTCCTGTGGGAGTCCGAATGAGGACACCAAGATCCCGCTGATGAGCCAGCTTGGTGTCCTAGGCGAAACCCCACACAAGACACGGCACAAACCTAGAAAAACTGCTGAGCTTTAATTCACTGGCCGTGAAAGCCAATATACCATCTTTTGGAAGCCTTAATAGGGAGGTTATGGCTGCTTGAGCTTTTAGTTCTCGCAGTAAAGAGGCGCAGGTGTGCTTCAAAAAATGGGAGGTAGCGCGCAGTTCGCTACTCCTGTAGGGGTCCGGGCAGGGACACCAAGAGCCCGCTGATGAGCCAGCTTGGTGTCCTAGGCGAAACCCCACACACGACACGGAAAAAAGCTAGAAAAATTGCTGAGTTATAAATCCAATGTTGGGAAACTGGCGTCGAGTCTAATATAATTTGCGCACCTCTTTAGTCAGTGCTGGATTACCCATTAGGCCCGACAAGGCCCAGGCCTAGGGCCCCCAATTATCTGGGGCCCCCCAAATTTTATTCCGAAGATTTAGAAAAAGTTTATCCATATCTGAGACAGTTTCAGCATTAGGCTATATTAAATTACAATTTCCTTTAAAAACTGAGTTCACTCATTCTGAACTTTACGAAATTCTTATTCGAGACAAGCTTGAGTCTGTTTTTCCGAAGGTTGAAGTTGCAATTCGCATTTTCCTGACCCTCATGATAACGAATTGTTCTGTGGAGCGCTCGTTTTCAAAATTGAAACGGATCAAAAGTGCGCAAAGATGTATCATGCCACAAGAACGATTAGACATGCTAAGTTTAATGTAGCCTATAACGAGTCAGATGTTCTGCGGGAAATTGATTTTGATGACATTGTAGAAGATTTCATTGACCGAAAAAAAAAAACAGAAAAACAAAATGATTACAGTTTACAGAAGTAAAAAATTGTTCATCGAATCATCTGAAATGTTTTTAAATAACGATAATCGTTTCAATTGAAATGTATGTATATATGATTTAATAAGAAGTGTCTTATTCATCTTGAGAAAAAAAAACTCTTATACATACCTTATTAAAAATACAGGTGCTAAAAATAAAAAAATATTTGAAAAAATAAAGGGGCCCCAAAAATCTGAGGTACTTGGGCCTCATTTTACCTTAATCCGGCACTGTCTTTAGTTGAAGACGGGGCAATCTTCCCATGCATGAGAATGCCGTCCATGATTAATGTCCACTACGCCTCTGGGTGTGAAACTGAACGAGTGGGCGCACGCGATAGCGGTCTGGATTGGTGAGCGACAATAAAATCTTAGTGGGTGTATCTTCATTGTTTCACCATTGAGTGGGATTGGACTTGACGAGCACATCGGTGACCTTTTATGCAAATCTTATTTTCGTTGGCGTTCAAAACAATTGCCGTAGAGAAAGGGGAATGTTATGGAGTTATTGATATAATTATTAACTTGTGAGATCACACACATTATCAGTTCACGCTGTTTAACACTATTAGTCTGGAAACAATACATGACTCATAACTAAACAAGAAGATTATACAGCATGACAGCATCGTTACACGAAATCTCGTTACAACAGTACTATTCCGGGAATCCTCTCGTTGAATTGGATCAGTGGTGCTAAAAGCAGTCCGCCGCGTTGCGTAGTGGCTAGCATTCTTGGATGTCACCTCGGATGCTCCAGTTTGATCCTCGACTGTGCCAAGAAATTTAGCTCTAATCATATATATTATTTCAGTAGTGTAGATCCCTCCTGCGGCGCTCACAAGCGACTGATCTTGACAATGAGCATTCAAATGAAAGAGAATAGACATTAGCAGTGACGAATTGCACTATAATTTCATAAATATCTACGATTTCTTTAAAAAACAACTTTAAAAAATATGTACGAAGTGTGCGATTTGCAAATACTGTTGCAGTACGAAAATACTCTCCATATTTGCTGTCCACTTCATATTTTGGCCGCTGTGACGCCTGTTTCATGTCATTTCAGGTCTTTCCTTTAGCCTATCATTTTGCATGGATTTCAGAAACAGTAAATCAAAGGAATGAGTAGGCTACTCAAATCGTATAATTTCATAAATATTGAATAACCGGTGAGTGTTGCAGCAATCTTTCTCTTTAAGTCTCTCATTATAAACCTCTTGGGGAATGCGTGGTTTATGAACATGCGAGATTTCTCGCACGGGTCCGCTAGTTATATATATTTTCGCTTAAGGCCTTTAAAGACCAAGTCATGCAACAATTACACATTATTGGAAGTCTTCCTTGCCACCCAAAATCATCGCATGCATTCTCTGCAGCCTGTCTTCGTTCTTCTGTCCAACCACTGTTCCGTTTTGGTTCGTCGGGAATCCTTGGAATTTTCGATAACTGACCTAAACTTAGTGCGATTTGAAATGTCTTCGGAATTTAGTCCAACCTGATGAAGATCCTTCCACACCTCCCTGAACCATTTGTCAGACACCATAGGTTCACTGTCGATTATTCCAAAATTCTTCTTCTTCGTCTTCTTCTTCTAATAATAGACTAATAATAATAATAATAATACTAATAATAATAATAATAATAATAATAATACTATCAGAAAACGACGATTAAAATTTTACGGACACCTTCATAGAATGGATAACGACACGCTGACAAAGAGAATTCTAAATCTAGCGCTAAATCTGAAAATCCCCAACAATTGGTTAACAGAAATACAGAAGATCTACAAGAAATGGGTATTGCTGAGAAAACCGTTCCAGATAGAGTAAAATTTAGAAGCCTAGTAAACAAACATAAATTTGCATAGAAACCTAAAAAGAAAAATACAGGTTGGATAGAAGCACGCAGAAAGGAACACAGTGAATGAATGAAGAGATATTGGGACGAAAAGAAGGAACATTGTGCAAAATAAGTTCAAGCGCGCTCCGTAGTTGGGCATAACGATTAATAATAATAATAATAATAATAATAATAATAATAATAATAATAATAATAATAATAATAATGTTATTATATTTGTTTTACGTCACTTGTAACTACTGCGGCTTTTAGAGACGTCGGGGTGATGGAATTTTGCCTCGAAGGGGATCTTTAACGTGCCAGTAAACCTACTGACACGGCTCCCTCACGTTTGCGCATCCTCAATTGGCAGCTGGCTGCGCCAGGATTCGATCCTGTAACCTTGGAAACAGCAAGCAAGAACGTTAAGGCAGCCAACTAATTTAACTCTGGTCTGAGGGCTGGAACGGGATGCACTAAGCCCCTTGAGGCAAAACTGAAAACAGGCGAGTTCGAGTTCTACCAACCATCCTGGTAGTGGATTTCCGTGTTTTCCCAATTCTTCTCCTGGCAAATGCCGGGATGGTACCTAACTTAAGGCCGTGGCCGCTTCCTACATCGATTACAAATACTGTGCACACAATACTACATGCATCACAGTGACATAGGTTATCAGGCAAATTCTACGCACACCGAAGCACATGGAGCCCCTAAAAGAATCAACAGCAACGGTTCTAAAAACATCGCAATGATGGCCCTGCAAGGATCCACCTCCATCCTCCGGAATCACTGTCGCTAAGAGAATACTACCGTAGTCGCTACACCACGCGGTGGTCCCCAACATACACACGCGCTCTTACTGCACAATGCATTTGGAGTGGATTTTACTTTCTTTTTAATCAAAGGAAAATGAATCTAACGAAATTGTTCTGTGGACTGGAAATACACATAACTGAGGAAATAAATAATGAAGGGAAGGGAAGGAAGGTAAGGGAGGAAAGAAGGAAGGAAAGAGAAGTAAGGAAAGGAGAGGGTGGAAACGGAAAGAAGGAAAAGAAAGGGAGGAAGGAAGGGGAAGTATGGAAAGGAAGGAAAGGGAGGCAGGAAGGAAAGGGATGGAAGGAAAGTGAAGTAAGGAAAGGAAAGGGAGGAAAGGGAAGTAAGGAAAGAGAAGGAAGGGAAGGGAGGAAGGAGAGGAAGGAAAGGAAAGGGAGGAAGGAAAGGGAGGAAGGAAAGGGAAGGAAGGAAAGGAAGGAAGGAAGGAAAGGGAGGAAGGAAAGGTAGGAAGGAAAGGGAGGAAGGAAAGGGAAGGAAGGAAAGGGAGGAAGGACAGGAAGGAAGGAAACGGAGGAAGGAAAGGTAGGAAGGAAAGGGAGGAAGGAAAGGGAAGGAAGGAAAGGGAGGATGGACAGGAAGGAAGGAAAGGGAAGGAAAGAAAGGAAGGAAGGAAAGGAAGGAAGGAAAGGAAGGAAGGAAAGGGAGGAAGGAAAGGGAGGAAGGAAGGAAGAAAAGGGGGGGGAAGGAAAGGGAAGTAAGGAAAGGAAAGTAAGGAAAGGTAGGAAGGAAAGGGAGGAAGGAAAGGGAAGGAAGGAAAGGGAGGAAGGACAGGAAGGAAGGAAGGAAAGGGAGGAAGGAAGGGGAAGGAAGGGAAAGGAGGAAGGAAAGGTAGGAAGGAAAGGGAGGAAGGAAAGGGAAGGAAGGAGAGGGAGGAAGGAAAGGAAGGAAAGGGAGGAAGGAAAGGGAAGGAAGGAAAGGAAGGAAGGACAGGGAGGAAGGAAAGGGGAGGAAGGAAAGGGAGGAAGGAAAGGGGAGGAAGGAAAGGAAGGAAGGAAAGGGAGGAAGGAAAGGGATGGAAGGAAAGGAAGGAAGGAAAGGGAGGAAGGAAAGGGGAGGAAGGAAAGGAAGGAAGGAAAGGAAGGAAAGGGAGGAATGAAAGGAAGGAAGGAAAGGGGAGGAAGGAAAGGGAAGTAAGGAAAGGAAAGTAAGGAAAGGTAGGAAGGAAAGGAAGGAAGGAAGGAAAGGGAGGAAGGAAAGGGAAGGGTTGAAGGAAGGAAAGGTAGGAAAGGGAAGTAAGGAAAGGTAGGAAGGAAAGGGAGGAAGGAAAGGGAGGAAAGGGAAGGGTTGAAGGAAGGAAAGGGAAGGAAGGGAAGGGAAGGAAGGAAAGGTAGGAAGGAAAGGGAAGGAAGGAAAGGGGAGGAAGGAAAGGGAAGGAAGGAAAGGGAGGAAGGACAGGAAGGAAGGAAAGGGAGGAAGGAAAGGGGAGGAAGGACAGGAAGGAAGGAAGGAAAGGGAAGGAAGGAAGGAAAGGGAGGAAGGAAGAAAGAAACTTTGTAATTTTACTAGACCATTAATCACATGTTTATGAGTCACGGGATCTTCTTTTTACTCGGAATCCGAACCACAGGATGTGACGCTTCGTCTCGAAAATCTTGCATGCACTACTTCACATAAATGAACGAAGTTTGTGGTTTAACGTGACCGTTAATCTTGCGATCATGAACCACGGGACCTCCTTTTTTTTTACCTTTCGACAAGGCATTTCACTTCGAAAATCTGACATGTTGTTTATTTATTTATTTATTTATTTATTTATTTTATTGAACATATGGCCCATACAATCAAGTTTGAATATGGAAATAAAATATTTACATATTTACATAACACGAAAACAATAAACAAGAAAAGTCTCCTCACTATTGAATGTCCAGATTATTGGTCCACCGTATTGCTTCTGGAGATGCCATCAGAAAATCTTCGTGGCTACCAGTAGGCCTATATGCCCACGTTTCACATTCGCTGACAAAGTAGTGGATGGTCCTTCGCGGAGCTCCGCAGTCACACACGGGTGTTGGCAACTTGTTCCATTTGCAAAGCATGTCTCAGCACCTACCATGACCTGTTCTTATTCCAGTCAGGGCAGTCCAAGTTTTACGTGGTAGCTGGAATCCACTTGAAAGTTCAGCACCTAAGAACATATTGATCTGGTACATCTCCGTTGCTGCTTCCCACCGGCTTTACCACTCTACATGTATCGACCAGGCATAAAACCCGGTCCACCTTGGTGAGAGACGAACAGTTTGACCGATGAGCCACCACACCCCGCTTTACATATGGCTCGGAGGCGTAAACAACCAAAAGGAAAATAAACCATAAGAAGAACACACAGATATTAAATTTATTAAACACTCTACCATGTATTTAATTCATTAGCAATTGCGTGTTTCTCAGTAATTGATTCACCATCTCCGGATAATATCTTAGACAAATCATTGGAATTTCCCTTCCACCTTCTAACGTAACTATAGAAAATTCCCACCCATCACCCTCTCCCCCAATTAAGTTTTGCATGTAATTATGGTGAGCAGGCTTCTTTTTGAGGACTAGCTCTTTCGACAATAATTTAAACTTTCGCACATTAAAAGGCAGTAGTTTCACTGCAAAAGAATTAGAATATTTGACCCTGGTGAAGCCGATCTGGTGAAGCCGGTTTGGGACCCATATCAGGTAGGGCTCATTAATGAGCTGGAGATGGTACAAAGGCTGCTAGGTTTGTGCTGAACGATTTTAATCCTATAAGTACCTTAGTGTAACTCGATTGATAGAAAAACTAGGGTGGGAATCTCTGGAAGATAGAAGGACGAAATCCAGACTATAGGTTACGCTATATTTAACACTTGCAGTAATCGGCCAGCATGGGGAGAACTGAGCAAACGTCTGGGAAATCCCAACCTGCCTGAGCAGGACAGTTCATCCATACAAAGTGAAGAGCCGACCACAGCGTAGCCTACATATTATGAAAACAATTCTTTCTATTATGGTATTGATAGTTGGAACTCATTACCATTACCATGCCGGCCCCGTGGTGTTGGGGTAGCGCGCCTCCCTCTCACCCGGAGTCCCCGGGTTCGATTCCCGGCTCCGTCAGGGATTTTAAAACTGACGTGAGGGTTAGAACGGGGTGCACTCAACCCCGTGAGGACAATTGAGTAGCTGTCTGACAGTGAGGCTGCTCCCCGATCACTAAAACCAAGATTAAGGGCCGAGGGGACCCGATGCGCTGATCACGCGTCACCCCAATATCTGCAGGCCAAATGGCTGGGCAGCGGTCGCTTGGTCGGCCTAGGCCCTTCATGGGCTGTGTAGTGCCAGGGGTGGTTGTTTTTTTTATGTTTGATTACCATTACCATTACTCATTACCAGCCCCAAACATATTGATGTGTTTAAAAGAAGACTGAAATTTTGTGTAGGCTAAATACGACGATGTAGGCTAATTAGACCCTACTAGGCCTATAGTTGCCAAATTGCGACTTGTGTATATTGTTGGTAATAGTCGCCTCCGTAGCGAAGCGGTCAGCATGGTTAGCTGCCGCCCCTGAGGTCCTGGGTTCGATTCCTGGCTCTGCCTCGAAATTTGAAAAGTGGTATGAGGACTGAAACGGGGTCTACTCAGCCTCGGGTGTTCCAAATGAGTAGAGGGGGTTCGATTCCCACCTCAGCCATCCTCGAAGTGGTTTCCCATTTCGTCTTCGGGCAAAGGCCGGGATGGTACCTACTGTAAGGCCACGGCCGCCTCATTCCCTCTTCCTTGTTTATCCATCCCCATCCCTCATGAGACCCCTGTTCGGTTTGCAGGCGAGGCCGCCTGGGCGAAGTGCTGATCACACCTCCCCAGTTGTATCGACCCCGACCAGATGTTCCAAGCTCCAGGACACTGCCCGTAGCGGCGGTAGTGGTGAGTTCCCTCGCTGAGTCCGTGGGAGCCACCAACCTAGAGGGTAAATCGGCGAGGAAAAAATATGTTGGTAATTTTCTGTAATATTTAATTGTACAAATTGCCACCAGTGAATTATCCACATTTGCAAATAAAATAAATAAATGAGTATTGGCAGCTAAGTAGTATTGCAGTTCAGCAACGCGTTGTATTTGTAATTGGTTACTAAGGTGTAGGTTTAGGGTAGGTGGCCGTCAATTGTAATACGGCACCATCCTAGCGTCTTCCGGGAGAGAGTGTGGATAAACCCGCGTAAATCCCAGGATGTCCGCTGACAGTACCGGAATTTGAGTGTTCGATCTTATGACTCTCATCACTTCCATGCAGTTTTTGATGCGTGACGTAACGCACATAACTACACTGTGGCAACTGGGATAAGGACTCTTGATTGTTCTAGAGAAACGTTATGTTTAGTCATACAGTCCCAGGGTCACAAACCTTGCACCCCTGGCAGAGTCCGGGGACAAAGGGAAGCCTTGTACTTTATCTGTCGACCTGCCCTTCCCCGGCCCTTCAGCAGTCAAGTGATAAACCACGGCAGAGGTGCGCAGTGTAAACCAAACCACCGGAAATGGGGGAGGGAAGAACCTTTCATTCTTACCGACACTGCACAAACGTTTTAAAAGTCTATGAAAAGTAATGAATTTTCTAAGATCGCCCCCTACCTCGTGACAACCCGCCACCCCATTCTTTCGCAAACACGACTTTCAACTTTCTCTACTAGCCACGCTAGAAACATCCTCTCTGGTGACGTATTAAGGTGACCCGTGACTGAATATTTGAGAAATATTACTTCAACTCTTGCTTTTTTAGCTTTTTTGCGGCTTCGGTGGCGTAGTTGGCAGCATGCTGAGCTATGTCCAAGGTCACGGGTTCAAACCCGGCCGAAGTCGTCGGATTTTTAAGATCGTTAAAAGTCCCTCAGTAGGCCTATACCTTCCTTCGGTGTGGAGGTTAAGTCGGCGGTCCCATGTCATAGATTTATGGAATGAAAAAGAACCTTCCACTAACTGCACTTGTGTGAAGCAAAAATGTGTAGGTTAGAATTGATAATGCTCTATTAGTTGCAACGTTCGCCACCAGGTGCTGACTGTGATGCCATCTAGTAGCCAAGTCCGCAAGCTAGGTGTCGTGGACGGTAGCATTTGATAGTAAAAGGAGAAACTACTTGAAATTATTGCCTGCATTCCTTAGGCTACTTGAATTAAAAACAGATAACACACACTAATACACCCATCACAATTAACACCGGTTATCAGACAGATTCTACACACACCCAAAGTACACGGGGCTACATGACCGCGTTGTCGCAGCCCCTAAACTGAGGAACCAACCAACCAACCTATTTTCTTCGTAAGAAAAAAATGGCTATGAGATCACATTTTGTCCGTGTGTGTGCACGTGTGTCCCCAATAAAATCTAAACGACTGGAGCGATTTCAATGAAACTCGGTAAGGACAAACTACTACATTATCCAACCTCGACCATATTTTCCAAATTTTAAGGGGGAACACACGGCTTAAGGAAACAAAATAATAATGATTTTAAAATGTTATAACCGTACATGTCATAAATATTGCACAACAATTATATACATTACCAAGGAAACACAAACATCTTGCTGTTAGAAGCACAGTTCAAATTTTAAAAAAATTCAAATCCCAACTATTTTTATCCATTTTTCAAAATGTAGTCCTTACATTGGTAGGTTAGTTGGTTCCTCAGTTTAGGGGCTGCGACAACGCGGTCATGTAGCCCCGTGTACTTTGTGTGTGCGTAGAATCTGTCTGATAACCGGTGTTAATTGTGATGACTGTATTAGTGTGTGTATCTGTTTTCAATTCAAGTAAGGACTGCAGACATTTAATTTTTTCAAGTACTTTAGTTCCTACTTTTGCCGCCAAACGCCTCCGTCAGTGACTACTAGTTCAGAAACTGGTTACCAGACGCCACTGCAGTCGGCTCCCGGCGACGAACGTCGGAACCTAAGAGCGTTTGTCAAATGTTAAACCTAACCTAATTTAGCTTCTCACAGGTGTAATTAGTGGAAGGTTCTTTAACATGCAATAAATCTATGACATGAGACCGCCGGCTTTACTTCCCCTCCAAAGGAAGGCATACTGAGGGATTTTTAACGCTCTTAAAAAAACTGACGACTTCGGCCAGGTTTGAACCCGCGATCTTTGGCATAGACGCTCAGCATGCTACCAACTACGACACCGAAGCCACACAGTCCTTACATTGATCTGATCATCACCACTTCCGTCATGTCTTCCATGTTTATAGGAATTTGTGGACTCGTCTGAACAAAGTGTTGAACCTTCAGCTACAAAATGAATCTTGCTCAAAACGTTGTGGCTTTAAACTTAATTAGTCTAATAAAGAAAGCTTTTCAGTCGGCCAACACGAATTGAGGCCAATTAGATTAGGCGGAAAACAAGTAGCCTATTTACATAACCTACAAACTAACACACCCTTTATGCACATTTTTTTTTTTTAGCGTATGGCTTTCAGTGCCGGGAGTGTCCGAGGACATGTTCGGCTCGCCAGTTTTGTAGCTGTTTCGAGACGGACACCCAATGGGTGAGCTACAAGTACCGTTGGGGAGGAAAGTTGGAAGGGAGGGTCGAGGAGTTGGAAGGTAGCGGCTGTGGCCTATAGTTAGGGACCAACCCCGGCATTTGCCTGGAAGGAAGATGGGAAACCACAGAAGACCATCTTCAAGGTTGCCGGCGGGGGGATTCGAACCTCCTCGCCTCCCGGATGTGAGCGACTGCCAACAGTCATGCCGCAGCGACCACGGCTAACTCACCCGCTAATAAATAAGTAAGTAAGTAAGTAGGTATTTGTGCGTAAATTTCTTTCAAGATTGAGGAATAACCCATCACATTTGGGTACAATCGTGTTGACCGACTGAAAAACATCGAAAATGGCTTCAATCAACATCATATTGTAGGGCTACTTGGGACTAAATGACCACGATGTCTTTAAGACCTTCTAATGAAGCTACAACAACGACTAATTAACTGATTTTTGCTGGTGGTCTAAAGGTTACGTCTCAAAACTCACGAGCTAAAAATAGTAACAAATAGTCTCAAAACTCACGAATCTGGAGAGCACCCTGCCCTTCAACCCATGTTTGTCCACCCAGTTTTAGAATGGGATTTCGTTTGTATTGTACAGATGCCACAGTGACGCAGGTTATCAGACAAATGCTATGCCCACCCAAGTACATGACCACGATGTCGCAAAGCCCCTAAAAGAATAAACAACAACATCTTGATGAGAGAGGTGCCAATTACAAGAGGGCAAGCAGTTCTGGCTGGCTCTAATAATGGACCTTTTCCCAATGAACTGGCTTGGCCATGCCTACCTATAGCCTTATAGGTGGCTATGGCTTGGTTCGTGAGTTTTGAGACTGGCCCAGGGGATTCGTGAGTTTTGAGACTGGCCTAGGTACAGAAACCGGTTAGAACCTACTTTTACTAACCCTCATATTGAAATTCGTGAGTTCTGAGACTCGTGAGTTTTAAGACTCGTGAGTTTTGAGACGACACGGGTCTAAAACTTTTGTGGCGCACTGTGTGTTGAAATCTCTAATGTGGGCTAAACGTGGCGAAGTTCTTTGATATGCAGACAAAAGGAGCTGAGCATAGCAATAGACAACAAAGTCGGCGACTATATTGTTCGTGGTAAAACAATGATGGATGATAATGATGTTGTGGAGAATATTGTGGCATATAAAGGAATCTCCTTGACACTGCTGGAGATTCACGACTCTGGGTTGACCTCCTGTATGGCGATACCGGCACTCTTAATGTCCATTACTGGCCAGCGAGGCCAAATAAGGTGGAACACGTATCGTGAGTAATAGCGCCGGCTCTGGAAGTTACTTTACCACTTACCGGAGAGTCGGTGAGTTGCGGGTGGCGAAGACAACATTAGTCAGGTCCGTGACAAGGAAGGTTAAGATAGTGCCGTGTCCCAGGTACGATGGGGCTTACTGCGGGCTACTCCTGTCTGTAGGATCATGACTACTAATTTAACGTGCCCTCCTCCACGGGGATCACAACTAGTGGGACGAGGATTGGCGACTACGGGACCCCAGCTGAGCACGGCATTGCTTCCACTTACTTGTTGCGGGTTCCTCTCTTTGATCTTTCCTCTTGAACTCCCTTGGTCAACTCTTGCTCTCTTCCCATCACAACGGTAGCTTGCCACGGTGGGTGAGTGGTTATCGGGTCGGACTTCTAACCCCAAGCTAGCCGGTTTGCTTCTGGTCGTGGTAAGTGATTTTTGTAAGGCGACAAAAATGCATGTTATACGTTGTTGGCATGTTAAATAACCCATTTGAATTCAGTAGGCCGTGTTCATAGTGACAAAATTAATCTCGGGATTTTCCGCCAACACAAAAGTTCCTCCTTTCTCTACTAGAAAGCGCTGTAGTGTCAAGGAACTCGGATATCTAACCTTCTTGACTTTCATAGCGTTCCAAGGAACGACTAAATTTGACATGCAAGCTGCCCTCCGGGTGTCAAATAACAAAGCTCGCACCCGGCACCGAGGCCATTATTAGTCTATTATATTATCACAACGGTACTGGGATATCCAAAGTCTAGGGTGCCTTTAATATGACTGGCTTAATTGGTACCGGCCAGGGTGTAACGATTCGATCCCCAAGCTTTTATATTTATAATAATTAATCTTTTTCGTTTTATTTATATATATATATATATATATATTAATTTTTTTATTAAGTAGTATTCCATGCTACAAGATTTTATCTGTCTGTAAGCAGCTCAAATCATTCTGAACAGATTTCCATTTACGAATGGTTGTAAGGTTAGTTGTCAGAGAGACGTGGGAAGTGACAGGTTCGCTTACATTTCTACAATTGATGTTATGTCCTAAAGAAGGTCCTAGCGCGTGACAAAGGCAGGCGATGCGGTGTCCGGTCACTATTAGTGTCGGTAGTGGTAAATCTATTCTCTACCCCAAATGAATGTAAGAAACCCTTGCTGTTGTGGAGAAATAACTTAAGAAATGGCATTATTCAATAATGGAAATGTCAGTAGCTCTGATGAGTATTGTTCGTTAAGGAGCAGTGACTTATAGACTGTGTCTAATTGAAAGGGTGGACTTTAAGATCCATATTATCGACAAAAACTTGAAAATACCATAAATATGGTAGCCCAAGCCAGAGGAAGAACACTTAATATTATTCATTCAGTCACTTCGGTAGTCCTACGTACTGGGAGTCAGTGTAACGTGAGTTGGGAGTCGCCATCAAGCCGTCGTTCCCTGAGCATCGACCATCCAACATTATACATTCAGAGGAAAATATCAGCGAGGCATCATGCAGGAAGTACTACAACATGTCAACTACGGGACGGATCAACGAGGACATCAGTCATATTATCTATATATATGACAATACTTCAAGAGGTGAGCGAAGATCATGATTTATCTCACGTCTCTCAGGCCATGTAAAATCAAGCTTGTATTCATTTTAGTTAAATCCATTCATTATCCTTTATCTGTTGAGCCGCAGTAAATTTTCTTTAAATTCAAATTTGTAACTATTCTTATTGTGTTTTTCTTTTTATATTTGTTACCAAGATTCATTAAATTCATTTAAGTCAATGTCAGGACCCTCATTTATAGTAGTTAGTAATATTATATAAGGCAAACCCAACTATCCTTCATAATGCTGAATCGGTTTGAGTACTACGGTTTCACTTCGACCGGGGATAAGATATCTTGTTTTCTGCCAATGAGTAGCTGTGCAATCCCCTTCTTTTGACTATCTAATTAGTCTGGCGCCCATACCAAATCATATCATTTTTAGTGTACAATTCAAGGTAAGTACAAAACAAAAGTGCATATTTTAATTGTGTCTCATTTTCATTTCATTCATCATTTTATGTTAATTTATTTCCCATTTATCTCTCATTACGCCCCATTACAAGGGTGGCAGATAGCACTAAAGTGTTACTTCGTGGCTCCTTCGCATCGGAAGAGCGTGGGTTCGAAACCCACCTCGGCCATCCTGAAAATTGTTTTCGTGGTTTCCTATTTTCACTACCGGGCAAATGCCAGGACGGTTCTTTTCAACAGGTTCACGGCCGACTTTCTTCTATAATCCCTCCCCTGACCCTTCCTTAATTAGACCCAAGTTAGCAGTCACCTGTCACGATCCCCAGTTGTATCTGCTGACAAAGTGGGTCCAGCTCCCAGACACTGTTCTTGCGACGGAAGAGGAATGTTCCCTCGCATTGTCCGTGGGTAAGGCCGCGTTGGGAGGATAAATGTTTTTCTTAAATTGGCACTTGTCTTCTTGAAATCCTCTTTTAAGATGGCTATGTTCCTGGACTGAGGGTCTACTGTATCTGGAATTACATTCATAAATTTCCCGACATCAAAGTAACCATGGCAACCGGTCAGATATCTTAAGATTATCACTTCCTGAAATCACAAACTGTCATTAATTGAGGCTGTAACCCTAAATTAATTATAGTTTTCACCTTTTGTTCATTAACGTCGTCTTCCTGTGATACATTTTTATGATTACTGGATTGGGGTAGGCTAATATATTCGTCCCTAAGATCTTGGAGCAACCAAGAAATCAGATTAATATTTAATTTTCACTTACTTACGTCTGACCAGTCCTGTGGTGTATGAGTAGCAAGCGTGCTTCTCACCTAGTAGGCCTCGGGTTCGATTCCAACGGGATGTGATGGTGCAGCGTTAAGCTGCTTACCTCTCGCCAGGGCGGAATAGATTCGACACCTGGATAGTGTATATGAAACTTCCGAGGTGTACTGTAATGTCACGTGTGGTGATTTCACTTTTTAGGCTATAGAAGATAAAGAACTTAATTTTCTGAAGCCCTGCGTCTCTTAGTGTATCTCTAAGTGGAAATGGTCTGGTGGTTTATGACAACGATGTTGACAGTCAAGTAAAACTACACGCTTCCTTCCTTCCACTCTTGCCTCCGTCAGTTATTTAAGATATGATGTGAGGTCTGGAACATGATGCATTCAGCCTTGCGAGGACAATTTAGTAGCTGCTTGGTATGGAAAGTAGTGTCCTGTAGGATAACGTCACTCTGGACACACGTCCCCCATAATTTTCAGGTCATGATCTGAGAGACAGTCATCATTTGATGCGTGTTAAGACCCAATCGCAGGTTCCGCCCCCCCCCCCCCCCCCTTTTACATCGTAACTCTCCCGGCACTGTCAGATTTGCAAGATTCACGCAAGTTTTTTTATTGATCTTCTTTTGCCTTATTTCGACCATTCGCAATTCTTCAAATCGTGATATCCTTAAGTTATTCTTTGAGAAATATGAAACATTTCCCCTCCTATGTTTGAACTGATGACCTATATGTAGAAAGAACTCTATGCTATAGCTGAAACATCAATCAAAACGTAAAAAATTCGCTGGCATTAATACAGGTTTTGTTGTTACCCTGCATTGAAGTCTCCATATATTAGGCTACTGTGGACTCACTCCAGCCGGTATTATAAAATCTTCCTCACTGACTTGCAGTTAACTGATACCTTGGCCACTTTAAATGGCACATCATTGTCACAGTGAGATTTACGATCACTATTTTGGATTTCATGTTAAAAAAAACTATAAAAACCTAATTTGTGCCTTGCGCTAAAAATAGAATTTACTGTATAGAACCTGATAAAGGCTGTTTTGACGCTGAAACCTATACCTTTTGAGTATTTATTAGCATCCAAACCAGATTGAACATGCTGCTCATTTTCACGTAATTAATGTTTAGAGGAAGTATTAGCTAATTTTCGCATAAGTGTGCCCAATGGTTCTACCGATATGGAGAACGCTTCATAGTTAGAAGAAAGATATCATCCTATTGGATGCAGACGTTCTAAGCATAAAAGTTTCGGATTACGTTACTGGCAAATTATAAATATTATACCCGATTTCATAAATATAAACTCGCGTTAGCTAACATGCTACCTCTTGCATTATAAATAGTTCGCTGTGATATGTGTAGCCGATTTTACTAACTTTACATTAGACCAGGAGCTTGTTGTTGTTGTTGTTGTTGTTGTTGTTGTTGTTGTTGTTGTTGTTGTTGTTGTTGTTGATTCATAGAGGGGCTTTGTGACATCTTGGCGCAGCGGTCAAGCTGTTTGCCTCTCGTCTAGGTGGACCAGATTCAATTCCCGGTCATTGCATGTGAGATTTTCGATGTGAAATGCTGTGTCCAGTAGTTTGGATTCCACGTAAAAAAGGAGATCCCGTGGCTCATGATAACACGATTAAATGTCACGTTAAACGACAATCTTACTTCCTTTGTTCCTTAGGAATTGTATGAAAGATTTGAAAATATCACTAACACAATGAAGAAAATGAGATTGTCTTTCTATGGACATGTTAAAAGGATGGGACCAGAACGGCTCGCCAATAGGATTGTCGCCCTCCATGAAAACATGAAGATGCAAATCCCATGGGTGAAAGACATCACCGGGATTTAGACAAGTGTGCGATTAAGACAGAAGAATTAGCAAACAGAGAAAAGTTCAGAAGGAATGTTGCGGGAGTACAGGACATGTCCGATGAGAAAACGACAAAGAGCAGACAGAGTATTCTCGGCAGAAGAGCGAGCACGAGCAAGTCAAAGGATGAAGGAGTTGTGGCGATAGAGGAAATAAAGGGAGAAAGAACTTGCGAATGTGATGGAAGTTCGTAGCCCATATGTGGTTGAAATGACAATAAATAAGTAAATAAATAAACACAAAAATAAATAACATTAACTTAATTATTTTATTTAAAAAATACTTTCCAGTCGGTCAACACAAATTGTGCCCAATTACATTAGGCGGGAAAACAATCATTTAGATATCCTACAAACTAATACGCTGTTATGTACAAATACCTACTTAATTGGATGAAATGTTTCGAACGTCAAAAAGCGTGTTAGTTTGTAGGCTATCTAAATAAAAGTTTCCCACCTAATGTAATTGGACACAATTTGTGTTGACCGACTGGAAAGCTTTCTTTATTAGAAATAGACAGCACTGAAAAATGGCTTCTATCACTTCAATAAATAAATAAATAAATAAATAAATAAATAAGCGAATACACAGATAATCAAATACATAGGCCTAAGTAAGTAAATGAGAAAAAAAATGAATTGATACATGATTAAAGAATGAATGGGTAGCTTCGGTGGCGTAGTCGGTAGCATGCTGAGCTTCTATGCCCAAGATCTCGGGTTCAAATCCGGCCGAAGTCGTCGGATTTTTTAAGAGCATTAAAATCCCTCAGTATGCCTTCCTTCGGAGGGGAAGTAAAGCCGGCGATCCCATGTCATAGATTTATGGCATGTTAAAGAACCTTCCACTAATTACACCTGATGAAGCTAAATTGTATAGGTTAAGAATGTAAACAACGCTCTTAGGTTCCAAAGTTCGATGCCAAGAGCCGACTGCGGTGGCGTCTGGTAGCTAAGTTCTGAACTAGTAGTCGTTGACGGTGGCGTTTGGCGGCAAAAGTAGGAACTATTTGAAAAATTCAAAAGTCTGCAGTCCTTACTTGAATTAAAAAACGGATAACACACACTAATACAGTCATCACAATTAACACCGGTTATCAGACAGATTCTACACACACCCAAAGTACACGGGTTACATGACCGCGTTGTCGAGGCCCCTAAACTTGAGAACCAACCAACCAAAGAATGAATGAATAAATATAGTAAGAGCTCTCTACTCGTACAGTGAAAGAATCACTGATGTTGCTAGGAAACGACGTCTAGCATTTTATGGACATGTCTACAGGATGCATCCTACCAGGTTGACCATCCAGCTCCTCTGTTACTGGCAAAATCAGAAGACCAAGTGACCATGGTTGTGGGAAGTGAGTTAAGATCTGCAAGTACTTGGAGGGACGGAAAGAGACTTAAAAGACAGGTCATCTCTCAGGAAGATGGTTGGTTCTTAAGTTTAGGGGCTGCGACAACGCGGTCATGTAGCACCGTGTACTTTGGGTGTGTGTTGAATCTGTCTGATAACCGGTTATAATTGTGATGACTGTATTAGTGTGTGTTTTCTGTTCTTTTAATTCAAGTAAGGACTGCAGACTTTTGAATTTTTCAAATAGTTCCTACTTTTGCCGCCAAATGCCACCATCAACGACTACTAGTTCAGAACTTAGCTACCAGACGCCACCGCAGTCGGTTCTTGGCAACGAACGTAGAACTCAAGAGCGTTGTTTACATTCTTAACCTAGGCTATACAATTGAGGAAGATGCTTCAGCAAATGAGATTCCAGGACAAACCACCAAGAAAGAAGACGGGTGTCCTCTGGACACAGGAGAGGAGGGAACAACACAGCCAGATGATGCGTAACTACTGGGCAAACTTCAACGCCCAATGTAGTTGAGTGTCGTGGTCCTTAGATGGCCTATACGAAACAAGAAGAAAGAAGATGACAATTATGTGAAGGAATAATCCAGGAATTATGAAAACTGCGTGCCAACCCTACAGTGATTTAAGAATAATCTTTACCTTATTTAAATTTTCAACTTTCCTGTAAGTTAGGAAATAACATATTTTTGAGTTTTAAAATGCACCTTCAAGGAATAATAGGGCCTATTTTAGACATATAAACTTGAATTTTTAAATCCTCTATGTTATTACGTTGTTTGGCTCGTGAGAAAGGAGCGGGGCGATGTCTTCTGCGCGGTCTGTAGCCGCCCTCCCCAAGGTATGTTTGACTTGGTGAGTTTGTAAAAGGTTCTTTGCCTTTGTTGTTGCGGTTGTATTTACAAGCGAGCGCACAATATTTGACGTTCCGTCCACCACACGCTGCCTCCCAAGAAGAACGTAGCAAGCGACAGGAGGACAATGCCTGCCAGTTAGTGAAGGTACAATACCACGCCTCGCCGCCGGGACACCAAGTGGGCCTAAACTGATTAGAAACATCCTCAATAGCTCTGAATACTACCTCATCTTAAACTCTGTCCGTCATCAAGTTTATAGACTCTCATTCATCCCGTGGTGGTGCGACGATCTCTCTCCAAGCCTCACCGGGTTCGATACGTGAGATTTTCGTAATAAAAAGTAAAGCTCAGTGTTCTAAAGAAGCAATGTTGTTGTTTATTTGTTTATTTATTGTATGTCTCTAGTAGTCAATACGGAACAGATTCTTGAAGATGTTCATGTGCATCCATATGCATGGCCGTAAAATGAAAAAAGAAACCGTTGACCTCCTTGCGTAATGCCGGTTCGGTTTAGATCGCGGCTTCGGTGGCGTAGTTGGTAGCATGCTGAGCTTCTATGCCCAAGGTTGCGGGTTCAAACCCGACCAAAGTCATCGTATTTTTAAGAGCGTTAAAATCCCTCAGTATGCCTTTTTCGGAGGTAAGTAAAGACGGCGGTCCCATGTCATAAATTTATGGCATGATAAAGAACCTTCCACTAATTACACTTTTGTGAAGCTAAATTATAGGTTCCAACGTTCGTCGCCAGGAGCCAACTGCGATGGCATCTAGTAACCAAGTTCAGAACTAGTTGTTCGTTGACGGTGGCGTTTGGTAGCAAACGTTGGAACCACTTTAAGAAATCGAATGTCTGCAGTCCTTACTTGAATTGAAAACAGATACACACCAATACAGCCATCACAATTAACACCGGTTATCACACAGATTCTACACACACCCAAAGTACACGGGGCTACATGGCCGCGTTGTCACAGCCCCTAAACTGAGGAACCAACCAACCAACCATCGGTTGAGAACAATTTCACCTAGGAATACCAATATGAGTGATAAAAGTAGGCTATGTAGAAGCAATGCTGGACTCAGAACGTCAACGTACGTCCAAATAATCGTGAAAACTTTAATTCTACCTCCTACTCAGTTTGGCTCATTAGACTGAGTCTCCTCCGTTCCAGCCCACATACAGAAAATAAATTTCTTGGCAGAGCCAGGTATCAAACCCGGACCTCCAAAGGTGACAGCCAAGAATGGTAGCCGCTTTACCAGGAGTTGGACAGTCCGTCTTGTAGCGCACTGACCAGAATTCAGGTTCGAGTTCTATTCCTGGCTCTACCAAGGCCTTGAGGGCTGGAACAGGATACACTTAGCCTCGTGAGGCAAAGCGGAGAATAGATGGGTTCGATTTCCGGATACTAACTAACAAGTGGTGTACTGTATTTTAGGAAAGGAATCAGGAGATAGTGCCACACCCATCTCACTTCCACCCCTCTGGCTATGTGAACAGCTAACCATTTTGTTCATTCAATAAGTGCTTAAGTTAGGGTCAGCGGCTTTTGCGGCGTAGTTGGTAGCATGCTGAGCTTCTATGCCCATGATCGCGGGTTCAAACCCGGCCGAAGTCGTCGAATATTTTAAGAACGTTAAAAATCCCTCAGTATGCCTTCCTTCGGAGGGGAAGTAAAGCTGGCGGTCCCATGTCTTAGATTTATGGCATGTTAAATATCCTTCCACTAATTACACCTGTGTGAAGCTAAATTATATATACTGTAGGTTAAACATTTGACTACCGTTCTTAGGTTCCTACGTTCGTCGTCAAGAGCCGACTGTGGTGGCATATGGTAACTAAGTTCAGAACTCGTTGGTCGTTGACCGTGGCGTTTGGCGGCAAAGGTAGGAACTAGGCTACTTGGAAAAATTGAATGTCTGCAGTCCTTAGTTGAATTAAAACAGATACACTCACTAATACTTTCATCACAATTAACACCGGTTATCAGACAGATTCTACACACACCCAAAGTACACGGGGCTACATGACCACGTTGTCGCAGTCCCTAAACTAAAGAACCAACCAAGCAACCAACTAAGTTAGGGTCGCTAAAAATATTACACGAGTGAAAAAATAAACAACAACTTCCCAACACAATCCAATCATTTGCCATCAATCCGAAGATTGGTTTGATTCGAAATTTAAAAAAAAATCATCGAATTTCATATTTTCATTATTGGGCTCGGGGTGGGGGCGATTGATCCCCCTGATCATCCCCCAAGTTATGCCACTGTTCCTAAGCTTTCCCTTTATTACTCTGTAACATAATTATTTCTTCCTTCTTCAAACTAGTCGCACATTTTGAGGGTCAGATAGTATCGAAGGTCTGAATATACAGCAACAACCCCTGGCACTACACAGCCCATGAAGTGCCTAGTCTGATCAAGCGACCGCTGCCCGGCCATTTGGCCTGCAGATATTGGGGTGACACGTGATCAGCGGATCGGGTCCCCTCGGCCGTTAATCTTGGTTTTCGTGATCGGGGCGCTGCCTCACTGTCAGACTGCTACTCAATTGTCCTCACGAGGCTGAGTGCACCCCGTTCCAACAGTCATGTCAGTTTTTAAATCCCTGACGCAGATGGGAATCGAACCCGGGGCCTCTGGGTGAGAGGCAGGCCTGAATATAAAGCAAATTGACTTAATCTCCAAGACAAGGAAAGACGGGCACTGACGAATTGCGTGAGACGTTAACAGGTGGAAAAACTCTTAACATCTCAACACGAGTCCTCTCTTTTACTCATATTTGCAGACCTGTGCAAAGTGACTGCCGCCTTATTAGCATACCTATGCTAAATGATTTGCCAACTCCACCAACTGTGCTGTTCAAATGCACAGTTTGTCACTGGGCCAAACGGTTTCTCTGAAACCTAAACGGGAATACATTACATTCATACATATGCACACAATACCTTGTTATGTAAGCATGCAGTCATATTACAAGTATCGTATATATCAGTAAAGATGTTTATGTGTTTCAACTCGGTAAGGTCGCTCGGTATGCAAATAGATAATACATTGAGGATAGCGCATTGACACGACAAGCTACCGGGCCTGTGATTGATTGATCTACTGTACTGATTGGTATCTAGGACTAAGGAGCTTACTTTCAAGCCGCATAGGCTACATGTTACTACACAGACTGGATGGAGGCAGTCATTCTACAGTAAAACCGCCTCAAGTGGATAGCAATAGTTCCGGATTTATTTTTCCGTTTTCACAGGTTTCCGTTTTACAAAGAGTTGAGTGTTAATAAGACAAAATACACCACAAAGAAATTCTGTATTATCGCATATTACAATAAAATAATAATTTAATATAGGTCTGTAAATAAAAAAGAAAATAGGTTCACATATATTACACTGTATTTTCAACTTACGGACAAAATTCCAGTTTCTCTGCTCGTTTCTTTATTTCCAAGTGTCTTTCGAAGTGCATTGTCGTGACTTCTTTACAAGAGAACGTTGTATGATCTCCTTTGCATCCTGCATTGACTCCAGGAGTTCTGGAACTTTCTTGGAAGCTGCAAATTCCTGAAGGTCACTCGCAACAGATAGCGCTTCTCCAAAAGTGTGTATTCTTAGCTCCCTTTCGTTGCCTTCATCGCCGTCGTCGTCCATTTCTTTAATGACTTCGCACCTACTGTTTTAGGCAGCAATATCAGCTGCACTTTATGTTTTCAGTCGTTAATGTTTCCTAGAACTTTGGTGCAAGTACAATCGCGCTCAAAATTTAGTACTGTACATAGCTTTGTATTATGGATACGATAATCCGTCTTAGTCGGGTTATTTACGCCTACAGTTCCGAAATTTCTTTCCGTTTCCACGTTAGGCACCACATCATCTTTTCATGATTATGTTCCATTTTCATCCATTCTTTTTACATGTTAGTTTTACCTTTTATCAATGTATCCTACGATTATACTGATAATCTGTATGTTATTGGCTGATGAAGGGGCCATCATAATAGGCCCCGAAACATGTACCAAATGGTTTTAATATAGACCCATATATAAATTTTGTGTATTGATCAGGCGGATATCCCGATTTTATTATACTTGATTGTCAATCAATACGGAACCATGACTGAGTCTATATAATCCTAGGCACTTCATGAAAATCTGGCATATGATGTAAAAAGCGATTGTTGCACTATCTGACGCGTTACCTGACGGGAATTGTAGCCCGTCACTTCAAGAAGTAGCGGCAGCGGTATTCTCGTGCGAAAAGTGTGCTTTTCAAGAATTAATAGTGACAATAGGCCTATACGATGATGATGATGATGATGATAATTGTTGTTTTAAGGGGCCTAACATCTAGGTTATCGGTCCCCAATGGTTTGGGTGATCGTGAATATGAAAATGAAATGTAAACTATAACTAAAACTAACTACTAACTTTTATAGCCTACTAGAAGAAGAAATGGAAAACAAAAGGAGAATAAGGCAAATAAAGGACAGGAGGAAAAGAAATGCCCTCAACCCTCGAAGAATGCGGATTGGGCTACTTAGAAGGAAGGAGTGCCATGAAAGGATGAAAGGGGAGAGGGTCCGCCCCAGAGGTAATGGATAAAAGGGGGAAAACCGGACTCAGCTCAGGAATCCCTCGGGGTCACCAACTCCCGAACTCACCAGCCGTGAGCCCGTGAGGGTGTAGCAATATCTAGGGTGCACCAGAAGTGGTGGGGCTACATACACCCTGCCTCATTGAGGGCCTTGAGCAGAAGGCAGGAGATAACATGAAAAGAAAAAGAAGGCTGACCCCTCGCAGAAGGAGGGTATCACAAAAGACGAGAAAACGGCCAATTAAGGCGGGAAAGGAATCTCTCCCTAGGCCTCGTATACCCTAATTCCGTCGGGGTCGGAAGAGAACAAGTGAGTTGACCAAGTGAAGTCGACAGGACATACACCATATGCCTAAATCAGTCCGTCACTTCAATGAAGAAACAGGTTGATAGAGCAACTATACCTTTCACCATCATATGCCGGCTTCTCATGAAATGATGGGTATAACTATCTGACTACGACATATACGGGTAGGCCTACATGATAGGATTCAGGCACTCTACAGTGGAATGCAAATTATTAGACCCAATGTCAATCTGCATTGTTTCAACGACGTACTGTTTATAACCTTGTTGTTATTAACTCATATTAGGGGTTTGAGACATCTTGGTCATCAGCCCCGTGTAGAAATCGTACATAGGCTACTTGCTTGGGAATAAGACCTGGAACAACTTTAATACCAATACTACGGTACATAACAAGCTACTGTATCTCTGTGACCTCACCCAAATGATATACTGTACCTCCCAGAATGTTAATGCATTTCAGAGAACACTCATATAAAACCAGTTCGCAACTTGCGCAGAATGCGCTATGTAGGAAACAAGTTTCTTTAACGCACTATTCAAATCTCGATGGAAATGTAGCCTACTCCCGAGTGAGTTTGAAATACGTTGGTGACAAACAAGAGAACATTACGGTCGTCAATCCTCCAATCTTACTGAAATATTGCACACGTTTTGATCAGATCCCAAGGAGAACATCTATGATTGTATCGTATCCCCAATTTTATATGAGCCATCCAGAGAGGGCAAAATTCTACATTTATTAGTCTCTCAATGCAGCAGTGAGCTGTGGATTTGAGGGGAAGTGTCTCCATTCATCAGATAAGTGCTTCAGTTTAATATTAATATTATTAGTGTAAACATGCTATAAAATAATTATAACAGGGAGAGTCAAAAGAAAACTTTAAATAATTTATATACTTACATGTTTGAACAAAAGTGGAATACATCTGTGTCATTTTTCAACATAGTCTCCCTGACGTCCTCCAACGCGTAGGAATTGCGCGAATTCATCTGTGTAAAACAGCTTGTGGTCGTGTGCGCAGCCACTCGTGCTCCACCAGGTGCATCCCTTCATCGGAACGAAATCTCTTTCCTCCCATTGCCTCTTTGAGTGATCCAAACATGTAGTAATCACTCGGACGATGTCTGGTGAGAATGGTGGATGTGGAAGAGTATCAAAGTGGAGGACAGTTATGGTTGCAACTGGTGCTTGGGTAGCATGGTCATGTTGCAAAATATCACCCATAGTCAGAAGAGCACGTCACCTTGATCTGATTGCAGGCCAAATATGATGTTTCAACCAACAGGAATGACTCACTTGTGATGGTGTTTCCTCTAGGCGAGTAGTGTTCCAAGATAACGTCTCTTTCATCCCAAAGGAGAGACAGCATAACCATCCCTGCGTTGGGAACGCCAGAACGCATCAGAGAAACACGATAAGTAAAAGGGAAGATAGAAATGATGCAAATGAACCACATTATGAAGTAGAATTGTTCTGATTGTGAAGGTAACAGAGAACCATAATTTGTAGAGATTTGAAGTCATTCTTTCAGTGTTGCCTATACAAAATTGTCATTTGTAGCTCTTAGGTCGGTCAACACGATTGTGCCCAATGAATGGCTGGGGTACAATATATAAATATGTAACTACACTCCTGGAAAAATTACATGTGCTAGTTAATTATCCCTCCCTATATTATTCTGCTAAGGTCCCATTCCAGTTTTGTACCGAAAATAAGGTCCCATTAACACCAACCTACACATATGGGGCACCTACAGGTTCAGAATAACCCAATACGTAAGCGAAACGCACTTACTTACTCTTTAAATGCCTTACAATTAAATAAATACCTTAAAACATGTATATTTACAATGAAATAATGAAAGAATGCAACACGGTAATCATGGTAACAGAATCTCACAGGTCCATCTATTTCTGTAAGACGCAATGCAATTCCAATTTTTACATTACTGTAAAAGTTTCCAGACAGTTATAAGGTTATCACTGAACCAAATTAAGCTGTAAAATTCATCAATACATACAGTATAATGCGCTTAAGGGGGTCAAGGGGAACTCGAGAATTTTTGCACGCAATTTTCACGTGTGAGTGTGGTACGAAAGGTCTTTTTCACCCGATTATAAAGGGTCTCCGAAAACCACATTTAAAGGCCCTTAAATTAAGTGTCTGTGATATTCCCAGAAAACTAACTTCACTCTGATATACCTATGAAGGAATGACAAACCCCTGACCACTGCACCAGTAGCTGAATTGATAAAGTCTGATTATTCATACCAAGGATAAATCAGTCATAGCATTCATGATTGAGATTTTGCTAAGTGTACTCTTTACAACTAGAATATATGCGGGCGAAGCCGCGACGGGTAATGCTAGTCACAATTAAATGTGGCAATTTAGGATTACACGTTTCAACCCTCAAGTGACCATCTCCAGATCCTGTTCACTTGTTGAAGTTTAAAATGTACACTGATATAATTACACTACTATTGTAGTAGCTAACGGCGGTACTTTTGTGGATCCAACCAGCCTTCCGGCTGACTTCCTAACAGACAGCAGTACCTAAACTTTGGTGTATATTTTACGATTCGTAATTGAATCTCGTTATATTTTAGGTTTGTTTAGTCTTAAAGGTTTTAAGAATTACGTATTTTGTTGATTTAGTACTAAGCCTCCGTGGCTTAGGCGGCAACACGCCGGCCTCTCACCGCTGGGTCCATGGTTAAAATCCCGGTCACTCCGTGTGAGATTTGTGCTGGACAAACGGAGGCAGACAGGTTTTTCTCCGGGTACTCCGGTTTTCCCTGTCAAAGAATTTCATTCCAGCAACACTCTCCACTCTCATTTCATATCATAGGACCTATGTCATTCATTTAATCATTGCCGAAGAGGAGTGCGACCGGCTTCGGCACAGTTCATATCGTCGCCGCTAGATAGGGGGCTTCATTCATTCCATCCCCGACCCAGTCGGTTAGACTGGAAACAGGCTGTGGATTTTTTATTGATTTAGCACTACATTGTGTTTTCTAAATTGTACACACGTGTATAGCCTATACACTTTTACTTCCTGTCCGTAATTCATAAAACCTTGAAGACAAAACAAACCTACCATATAACGAGATTCAATTGCGTATCGTAAAAAATACTCCAAATACAAGCTACCACAATAGTAGTGTAATTATTTTAGTGCACATTTTAAACCTCAGCACAGTGATCAGGAGGGTCGAAACCCGTAATCCTATATTGCCCCATTTAATAGTGATAATTATGGCTCGGAATTTTAGGTGCTAAAAATCGGGAAAATATTTTTTTTATGTATTAAAAATAGCTGAAATATGTGACAAAGAAGTAAAAATACTTAATTATAAGTTAGTTAATTAATGTGAATTTATGCTATGCCTCACTGACTACTGAAGGATTACGATACACAATGACATAACATCTTCTGGTTGTCCATCACGAATGACCGACGATTATCGCGAAACAATTCTTCTGAAGGCGCGAAACTGCGGCAATATGTTTCTTGCCCTTGAGGTGTTGTGTAACTTGAGATCGCTGTTCAGCCTTGATTGCTTTCCCACATGGTTGGCAGAACAGAACGCCCCCATCAGAAGTAAAATTATCCTTAAATTCTACAACATACTGCTGTAGACGATAACTTGTAGTTGCTTTTACTTTAGACATCGTAGAACTGCCTTACACTTCACAGTGCCAGACTGAAAAGCTACAAATGCCAATCATCAATTGTGTAATTTTGAAAAGATTATAGTTGTCATAACAGTGATTTATTTTTAGTTATAGATACCCTACATGTCTCTTGAAGAGTAAGGGAGGTATAAAAATGAAACCTACTCAACTTACTCTTCATACACAAATAATGAGAGTAGGGCAATTTTTAGCATAGAAGTAAAAAATTGATTTGTATTTTAAATACGTGAATCACGTAGTTCTTTAATTTATATCCCGGCATTTGGCTGGAGTGACGTGCGAAACCACGGAAAACTACTTCCAAGTTGGCTGAGGTGGGAATCGAACCCACCTACTCTTAGTTTTGCCTCACAGGGGCTGAGTGTACCTCATTCCAGCCCTCCAGAGTGACAGCCAAGAAGGCTAGTCGCTACACCACGAGGTGGACTATTTCGGTTCTGCAACACGCTAACTTGAATAGGCTACTTACTCTCTGCTTTACCACAAAGCTATGATTATGACAACTCGATCGCAGTGGTGTAATGTCTCAGAATACTTGCGCAGACCTGTTACGAAACAGCAGTGGCGCAGTATTTATTCAGTCAACTGAATATTTATAAAACTTTATAACCTTGATTCACTAATTTAATTCTTAGAAGGAATTAGTTGCACAACAGCTCGTTTCGAGTTGGATACAGTATGATCTCTGCAGGAGCTGAGGTACTCAGAGAGTTGATGAAGGGTGTCGCTACCTGTCATATTAAATACATATTTTTGCTGAATAAATATTTGGAAGTGGGTTATAACTGTCATGTTAACCTGCAATAATAAATGAAACATAGCACAGATTATTATGAAGCACGCGACCGTCCATCAGTTCGGAACTAGAAGCTGTTCAGGCCAAACATAATCCACTGTCTGCAGATTAAAAGCTGTGAAACATAGGCTACGGGTTTGGTGCGGTTTTAATATACCGCCAAGTTCGGTGCATTACAGCATCGAACAGAGATAAATATGTTCATGTAGCCTCTAACTACAGTATGAGTGATAATTGCAATTTTACACGATGTTGCTATTTATTTTGAGTCACTGTTGTTGAAAAAAAAGAAAAATATTGGGTATGTGCAATTACATTGCGCGACGATATTTGAGCGTGACAATGTCTTCCCGGACTCATTTATTTAAACTGTCGCTCTTGCGAAATTTCAGCCTCGTATATATTTTAAATACCGTATGTATTTTGAGGAACGGAAAGTTAACACACTAAATGAAGAAAGACTGAGTTGCACTTCCGGGGAAGCTCCAAACACAACCAGTCGTCTCTGAAGTCTGAACTCAACACGACTCGACAGTTTGCTGCTGGCTGTATCTGGGGCAATATGTTGGCTCGCTAGCTTGGCTGTAACTGGGATGATATACTAGCCTTAGCTAGTTCGTAAACTGTCGCCTTAGTATTTAAATGGAGATTGTTGGAAGAAATGAAAACGTAAAAGCACTTATACTGGGCGATGTATTGAAGATAGAGATATGCTCTCCTGGACTATTTTGTAGAACATTTCATGCTGAACAATTCTTATATTCATAGTATATAGATATTTTTAACGGTTTGCCCATCGTATGCTTAAAAAACGCACGGACGCCATGTGCTTTTTCGACTTGTTCACTAAAATCGTCACTGCATGGCTTCCTTTGATCACAAATAAATAACTTTCTTCAGAAATCTTCCTCAAGATATCCTTTACAGATTAGTGAAAACCGCATCAGAATCTATCGCGAGTCTCACCCGTGACATCCAAATACGACAGTAGCGACACTCGAGCGCAGCAACAGAAGAGAGAGTGTGAGAGGTTGCAGCAGAAGAGAGATAAAACGATATCATCACCTTTCACTCTAACACGTTTTCACGAACGTCACTGTATTCCAACAATTTATTTGACATTGTGACGCAAAAAAAAAAAAAAAAAAAAAAGAACGAGGTCCCGCAAATTATTCGATACTGATTTATTATTGAACGTGCATGTGTTCAAAATAGGATATTCTGATAGGAACTATTTAAGACATTTTGTAAAAAATATATTAATATTTAATTATTATTATTACAGTAAAACCTGCCTTCAGCGGACCCTTTATTAAACGTAAACTGTGTTACGCGGACAACGGAAATAAAAAATACGCATTTTAACGAAAAATTTCCAAATTCCGGACTGCAGTGCTTAGAACAGTTGCTGGCACCCTGTGAAAGTCTACCTTGTCTGATGTAACAATTGATTCTGTAGCTAACAAGGAATATGTAAATAGGTCTTCCTCCTTTTGTTCTCCAACTGACAGGTCAAAGTGTACGATTATTTGCCTGTTTCGTGTTACCCAAGCCTTTCCCAATGCTCACTTTAATGAACTGTCAACCTGTCTTTACGTTCATTCTAAGTTTCGCTTGGCGGATTCGGTGGCGTAGTTAGTAGCTTGCTGACATTCTATGCCCAAGATCGCGGGTTCAAACCCGGCCGAAGTCGTTGGAATTTTTAAGCTCATTAGAAATCCCTCAGTATGCCATCCTCTCGGAGGGAAAGTAAAGCCAGTGGGCCCATGTAATAGATTTATGGCATGTAAAAGAACCTTCCACTAACTACAATTATGCAAAGCTAAATTTATAGGTTAGATTTGATTAGCGCTCTATAAGGTCCCAAGCCGGTTGCGGTGGCATCTAGCAACCGAGTTCACAGCTAGGTTTCGTGGACGGTAGTATTTGGTAGCAAAAGTAGGAACTACTTGAAAAATTAACAGTCTGCAGTCCTTCTACCTGAATCACAGATAACACACACTAATACAGCCATCACAATTAACACCGGTTATCAGACAAATTCTACACACACCCCAAGTACGGTACACAGGGCTACATGACCGCGTTGTCGCAGCCCCTAAACTAAGGAACCAACCAACTTAGTTTTGCTTGTAGAATAGTTTTTTCTTATAGTAGAAATATGTAAATACAACAATGAATAATGTAACTGTACGTAGGTATACCATTTCTTTCTCAGTATGTCCATTACATGCATGTCCATGGTTAAATTATTTTAGTATTGGCCAACCTCCGTTAAACGGAAACCAATGTTCAACGGAAAAAGGATTTCCTGTGTTATTATTGAATTCTTCTTTTTCTTCTTCTTCTTCTTCTATATTTATTTCACCCAACTTTGGGGTACATGAAATCAATCATCTTTTATTGTTTTGAGCTTTCCTTTTGGCCCAGTATTGCCTCATCCTTTCAGATCTTGCTTCCCTTTCTTCGGCAGAGATGTGGATCTTACTCTTCTGTTTGATTTTAACTTGGAACCGCTGTTTCTTATCCTTGGTGATGGTTTTGGCTGTTTTGTCCATGAGCATGGTGTCTATAATTTGGAGTTCTACGAGGTCTTTCTCAGTTTCCTTAAACCAAAGAGGTTTTGTTTTTTTATTACGAAAGTATTCGAAGATCTTTTTGGTTAGTTAATTTGAATTAATTCGGAGAATGTGCCCATAAAATCAATTCTCCGTTTCTTTATTGTGTCCGGAGTTTTTCAGTCTTTTGGTAAAGAGTTTCGTTCCTGATATGGATTAATCTTTTGTTATGAAATTTGCGGCCTAAGATTTTGCGTAATATCTGTCTTTCCTTGACCTCCAGCCTTTCAAGCGGTCCCTGGGTGGTGAGAGACAATGTTTCGTCTCATTTAAGGCTTCTGGTTTAATTACCGTGTTATAATGTCTTAGCTTGGTATTCCAGGAGAGAGACTTCTTGTTATAAGTGTCCTTCGTAAATTTCTCCTAGATTGCATTGCCCTTTTCTCTAGCGCATTATTATTATTATTATTATTTCTGATACGCTCTAACCGTGCTAATGTTTCTGGTTTTAGATGTAGAGGCGCTGTAGAAAATTCGTCACTGTCGGAGTGTAGCCGCAAATAAAAGCACCTACCCCGACAGCAGATTTAGATTCGCATCAAGGCTGCGGTGAAATGTTCAATTGTTATTCAACAGATATGACCGCCCCAAAGAGATAGGTCATAAAACCATTCATTATTATTATTAATATCATCTCTATAATTAAAGAAAGCTTTCAGTCCTGTAGATTTAGGCGTTGAACCATTTCAAAGTGAGAGGTGTAGAAGCAGAGGAGACCGTAGTACTAACTGCTAGTAAGGGATCATTGACATGACTTGTTGGCAAGCAGAGGCTTGCAGACTAAACAGGACGCTGAAGGGCAAAACAGTCTAGAACGCAATCACTTCAATAGCTCACTACTATAGAAGTTAACTATTCAAAATGGTTTCACACTTATATAGGCTACATAAAAATACTTACAAATGCGCAACACTGTAGTAGTGTAATAGACTAACGGATAAAAGATATAATTGGTTTAAAATATGACTCGTTACAAAGTTTAATTAAAATCTTCTGTCAGCGGTAACGTTATCGCTTGCTGGGCCCATGGTTGCAGGTTCGTATCCTGGCGCAGTCAGTTGGCATTTGAGGGTGTGAAAATGCGAGGGAGCCGTGTCAGTAGATTTACTGGCACGTTAAAGTTCCCCTTCGGGGCAAAATTCCGGCACCCCGGTGTCTCTATAATCCAGAGTAGTAAAAGGGATGTAAAACCAATAACATTATTTATTATTATTAAAATCTTCTGTAGATTAATAATTGTAAATATTGTTGTACATAAGTGTTACATACCGTACAGGGTCATTATCTATGTGCGCCCCGATAAACACGGTAAGCTAAGCTAAGCTAAGCTGGCTGCGACTGGCGCAGATCGCGGGCGCGCGTACCCAGTTCAGCCGGTGGTAAGCGCACACTTTCACACTTTTACCAAACATGTTAAATAATGTGTACTTACAGTGCTCATAGGCATTGCTGAAAATGTCCTCCCTCTCTTGTAACACACACCTGATATCTTCTGATGAAAGAATGCCTGTCAACTCTTTTACAGTATTATTTTACGGAGCCTATTGCCTTGAATCGTTTAGTCAGCCTCCTAATTGTACTGGCTTTAGGCACAGGTCTCCCTGGAAACTTGATTCGAAATTTTCGTCTCGTTTCAGAACAGGATTTTCTGTTTTTCATTTACGAATTATGGATATACACACGTTCGCGCAATGAGAATGACTAACAATCAAAGTAATTACAATACTCAATAAATGTGCAACACTAACGTATAAGATTTGCAGATACACGTCCATATGAATGACAAAACACGTGTGAACTAACGATATGCGTCAGCGGAGCGCGCCTACCACCGGCCGAACCGCGTACACGATCTGCGCCAGTCACAGTCGGCTTAGCTTGCCGTGACTATCGGGGCGCACATAAATTATGACCCTGTGCATATCTACTGAACCCAAAGTGAGCACGATGTTCGCTTGCAGAACGAAACTAGTCAACTAATTAGCCTGCACCCACCATTTACGTGAGAAGTGTATAAATAATTCATGTGATTTATTTCAGGCACTAGGAAATTAACTGTAACTCCTCGCCCAATCTAATTGGGCTAACTTGTGTTGACAGACCGAAATAAATAAATAAATAAATAAATAAATAAATACATAAATTTATTGAACACTTCAATCAAACAATCAATCAATTAATCAATCAAAAATATAGTGGAAAGTATTTGCTGTTGCTGGCCCGTTTTGCATTGGAACAGAGCACCTTACATTTGATATTAGGAACCCAAACATCAGCTGATATTTCATCACATTCCGGGAACACCTTTGTGTGAAAGAGGAACACGAACTCGCAGTGTTTGTTCAGCGAATATTTGTTTGCGCCGGGTCTCTGAATGTTTACCCTCGCTCGGAAGTGTACATTCTACACGTATTTTAGTACAAGGCGAGGGGCCACTTCAACTCTTGAGTTCTCTATAATTTCAAGTATGTACCATATTCGGCAACGACACGGTTTCTTGGTCAAGGCCATGCTCAGATACACTCTGATTTCTCTCATTCAGAATTCATCATATAAGGGGAGTTTCGGTCGCGGGTTCAAACCCGGCCGAAGTCGTCGGATCTTTTAAGAGCGTTAAAAGTCCCTCAGTATGTCTTCCTTCGGAGGGGAAGTAAAGTCGGCGGTCCCATGTCATAGATTTATGGCATGATAGAGAACCTTCCGCTAATTACAACCTATGGGAAGCTAAATTATAGGTTATCTTTGGCTATCGCTCTTAAGTTCAACGTTCGTCGCCAGGAGCCGACTGCGGGGGCATCTAGCAACAAAGTGCAGAGCTAGTTGGTCGTTGACGGTGGCGTTTGGTAGCAAAAGTTGGAAGTACTTGAAAATCGAATGTAGCCTATGCAGTCCTTACTTGAATTTAAAACAGATAACACACACTAATACAGCCATCACAATTAACTCCGGTTATCAGACAGATTCTACACACACCCAAAGTACACGGGGCTACATGACCGCGTTGTCGCAGCCCCTAAACTGAGGAACAAAGGAGAGTTTCATATTATATTTTGTGATCACTTCGGGAATTCCATTATCAGCAGCTGAAATATGCTCATTTTAACCCGTAGGCTACATTCCCTCTTAGAGAAAAATGAAAATGATAATTTATGGGAATCCAAATTTAGGAACGTTACACACGTTGTACCCAAGTCGTCCTCTCTATGACCAACTCGTGTTCAGTGCAGAATTCCATCAGCTTGCTCCTTCGGTCATGAAGATTATGATGATATGGATGATAATTGTTATTTTAAGGGGCCTAACATCTAGGTTATCGGCCACTAATGGTTTAGGTGATAGAGAAAGATGAGATGAGATTGGAAACTCTAACTAATAGTAACTACAGACTTACATAGCCTATTAGAAGAAGAAATGGTAAACAAACAAAGGATAAGGCAAATAAAGGACAGGAAGGAAAGAAATGCCCTCAACCCTCGAAGAAAGCGGATTGAGGGGCTTGGAAGGAAGGAGAGCCATGAAAGGCAGATAGGAAAGGGGAAGAGGAGAGGGCCCGCCCCAAAGTTAGTGGTAAAAGGGAAAAAACGGACCCAGCTCAGGAATCCCTCGGGATCGCCAACTCCCGAACTCACCAGCCATGAGCCCCTATAGGGTGTAGCAATATCCAGGGTGCACTTGAAGTGTTGGGGCTACATACACGCTGCCTCCTTGAGGGCCTTGAGCAGAAGGCAGGAGATAACATGAAGGGGAAAAAAGGCTGACCCCTCGCAGAAGGAGGGTATCAGGAAATATGAGATAAGGGTCAATTAAGGCGGGAAAGGAAGAGACTCCCTAGGCCTCGGATACCCTAATACCGTCGGAGTCGGAAGAGAACAAGAGTTGATCAAGAGAGGTCGACAGAAAAGAAAACGGAGAGGAGCCCGGCACAAGTAAGTGGAAGCAATGCCGGACTCAGCTGGGGTCCCGTGGTCGCAAATCCACGTACCACTAGAAGTGAGCCTCTGGCATACTGAAGGATTTTAACGCTCTTAAAAATCTGAAGACTTCTGCCGCGATCTTCGGCATAGCAGTTCAGCATGCTACCGACTACGCCACCGAAACGTGTCAATATTAAGTTAGTTAAAATTTTATCCAGAGCCACAGTTGAAGGAGACAAAGAATAATATTTGCTTTACCGAAATATTACTCCTCAAAAACATTTGTTACAATTAAGCTGAAAGTTCCAACTATCATGGTGTTTGAAGCCATTTTCTGTGTGCCTTAGTGAACAAAGTTTGACGCTTTTCAGTCGGTCAACACGATTGTACCCAAATGAGATGAGTTATTCCCTAATCCCGAAAAAATTGCATGAGATTAATAAATACACTTTGAATGACCAGTTTCGATCGTCAAGCGGTCATCATCAGATCCATTACACTTAGACTATAAAATCTATGTCTGCAGTATTGGTTTGGATAATGAAACTTGTCAATATTTGTTAGTTGTGGTCTATGTGATGTTTTGTTGAGATACTGGAGGTGGTGAATTTGCTTGCTTGGAATGAATATGTGGTTGTTGTAAATGGTCAATTCAGATTCTATTGCACAGGCTACTTATCTGGTTGAGTCTTGCGTGGTCCTGTTGAGATCAGTTGACCTATTGAAAAGCATCACACTTTTTGTAGTTTCAACTATTAGCACCTTTGATAATATAAACTCTTCTTATGTATAAACCACTAACTTACAAAGGGTTACACATCAAAGAGGATTTTGCGTATTTGACTTAAAGTCGCCTTGCCGAGGTCCCACGCTTGGGGTGACAGGAGAATAAAGAAGGTTAACTATGACGCGGCGCTCTTTCCGCGACCACAGTGAAAGCGAATCCCAGCGGGTGGAGGCAGGAGTCCGTCAGGGACGGCCGTAAATCTGAACTGCGCCGACTGTGACACCGGGAGACCAGCTCTGTGGGACATCTCCCTACAAATATAGCTAATTGTTTTGCTAAGTACTTACACTCTCCTTTATCGCGTGTCGCTGAAAGACACAGGCCTGTTAACTAACCATTTTAATGACCTCCTGGGCTTATATTTGTAGCTGTGAGGATGATTTAAGCAGGCTGTTATTATAGTTCGCCGAGGTTGGGGGTAGCCCACAATGAATATTAAGAGCACTTCGTCATCTGCATTCTCAGGTCAAGGAGAAGTTCCTTACCTTAAACAGCAAAGAGAAACTTAGTTTGGTCTGAATTGTCCTCTTTAACTGCAGTAATCTACTGCAGTGACGCCGGGGTGCCGAAATTTTGACCTCAAGGGCCACACTGAAATACCAATACAACTACTGATTTGGGTTTTGTGGATTCAGCCATGCTAAAATGCCAACCGACTGTACCGGGAATCAATCTTGGCATAATAGAAAAGTACATTAACGACTATGCCACACATGAAGAAAAGCAGAAAGATGGAGCTCGCTTATAGGCTAGTACAGTTCTTTATACTGTAATTTCAAGTACTAAATTCGGCAACGACACAGTTTCATGGTCAAGTCCATGCTCAGATACACTCTGATTTCTCTCCTTGAGAATTTATAATATACGTTGGTTATTTGGTTAGAAACGCTCTATCAAGTTCCAATGTTCGTCGCTAGGTGTCAGTGACGGTGGCATATCTGGTAGCCAATGTTGGATCTACTTGATGGGGAGCCTACGGGCGTTCAATTAAAAATATCCTGCTATGGCCACTGGCTGCAATTAATATAATTACTGTGTAATAGGTTAGTAGTCTACAGAACAACAAGACAGATAAAAATTGGACACTTCACTACGGTTGTCAAACCATTGGTACTCTACAGTTCAGAATGTCTGATACTGAATTAAGTAAGGGGAAAGAAAGAAAGAAAGAAAGAAAGAAAGAAAGAAAGGTATTGAGAAATATACTAGGACTAGAAAAGGAATGTCTCGTGGTATAGCTGCTGGCATTCTTAGCTGTCAATTCCTAACTCTGCCAAGAAATTTGATTCTTGTTTGAGGGCTGGAACGGGGAACACTCAGCAAAACTAAGAAGACATGGGTGCGATTTCCATCTCTCCTATCCTGGAAGTGGTTTCCCGAGGTTTTCCACTTCCATTCCAGGCAAATGCCGGCATAGTTTCTAACTTAAGGCCATGGTTACTTTCTGCTCAATTCTTACCTGAATTACAAATACAACAAATGTATACAATCGCACACTCTCAGTGTGTCATCTTCGAACGAAAGTCGACGATTATCATAGCTATTTGATATTTGAACTTTTGCTACACGGAAAAGTTCACCCGTAGTCGACTGGTACCAGTCTTTGATGTTCAGTGGGGCGTGGTAAACCGGATTTGATTCCCGGTCAATGCATGTGAGATTTCCGAAGTGAAATGCCATGTCCTGTGGTTCGGATTCAACGTAAAATGGAGGTCCCGTGACTCATGATCACAAGATTAACGGTCACGTAAACCTACAAGCTTCCTTGTTTCCTTTCTTTGAGGTTCTTAAACCAGGAAGTTCTTTGTCGACCAGGTCCCCGATAACCTATATTTTTTCCCTGCATCATCAGTTGTAGTATCATGTACAGAGGTGTGCAATTTATTAGACTCGAGGCCAGTTTTCCAAAATTGCATTTATCCTTTTCACTGCTTAATGCACTAAATATGTTCGCAAGGCGGAGAAATTACTTCCAATGTTTAACCAAGAGTCTTAATTATACATAGGCTATTTTCTTTTAAGAAACTCAAATTAAAATGAATATTTAGAATTTCCACTAATAGAGGAGCCTTGCTACTGCAAAAAGCCACACGTTTTGTTTGTTTTGATTACTTTACTCTACATTTCGTGTGAATTTTGAGCAGGGGTATTTGGAGTTTTTTTTTTAAATTAATGGTCCAATCTTCAACTATTCAAAGATTCGTGAACCATGGATTGAAATCACCTGACTTAGAGCATGCCACGGTGGGTGAGTGGTTAACGTGTCGGATTACCAACCGCAAGCTTGCAGGTTCGCCCCTGGCCGTGGTAAGTGATTTTTGAAAGGCGACAAAAATCACGACATGGATGTCATACGTTGTTGGCATGTTAAGGAACCCATTTGAATTCAGTAGGCCGTGTTCAGTGGCAACATTAATGTCGGGATTTTCCGCCAACACAAAGTTCCTCCATTCTCTACTAGAAAGCGCTGTAGTGTCAAGGATCTTAGATATCTAACCTCCTTGACTTTCAAAGCGTTCAAAGGAACATCGAAATTCGACATGCAAGCTGCCCTCTGCGTGCAATTTAACAAAGCTTGCTCCCGGCACCCGAGGCCATACGATATTATTATTACCTGACTTAGAGGGTACATTCCAAAGTCAATGAAAAATGAAAAATTGGAAAACGAACCCAGCTCAGGTATCCCTCGGAATCCCCAATTCTGAAAGTTTCCAGACGCAATTCCTTATGGGAGAAGGTGTAAGTCCACAGGGGAAAATATTACTAAGTAGGGTTACAAAAGATGCCAGCAGTTGGCCAGTAAAATTGATTTTGAATAAAAATCTTAGACTGATTTAAATTATTTATTTGATTCTAATAATTTGCACACCTCTGTAGTTGTCGCTCCTTATCACGTGCCCAAATATTCATGCTTCTTGTCATTTAATGTATAGACCAGCAATATTTGTGTAATTTTACCGAGCCTATCCAACACCTCGGTATTTCACACTTTTTCTGTCCACGTTATGTGAAGCATTCGCCGGTAGACCTACATTTCAAAAGCTTCCAGTTCTTTTTGACAGGGCCTGGGTTAAAGTCTACCCTTCCATACTGTACAATACCCAAGGGGTATGCACCCCTTAGAGATCATCCCCCCCATCATCTGTCTAAATCTCATAAAAGGCAACCCTTTAAAAGCCTACCCAATATCCATCAATACTATAAGGGCAGCTGGCTACTCCATAAAGCAGCTCAACCCTTGCGTAATTATGACACACAGCGACATACTACAAACTGGTTCAACTATGCCACAACGCGCTGACAGAACAGAGGCTAAAGGTATAAAAGGTGCCTTAAGTGGGTCACGAGGATCTCTCCATCATCAGTGCTTCGACGAGACAGCCGGAGGCTAACGACAGTGTCAACCGAGGTGAGTCAGTCAGTCAGTGTTCAGAATCCTACTTTTGTAACCTAACACCCACAGTTTGTACTCACATTATAACATCACAAGATCCCTTAAAAGGGACTAACAGTTACTCATTGCTGACCAATAAACACTTGGTCAGTCTCTTACACTTGCATTACTGATCTACACTCTTCTTCACGTCCCAACGTCCTTCCTTACTCCCGTCACAGTCAGACGTGACACACCGTAGTAATAACGCCAACTCAGACGTCATTGTATTCCTCACAGCGGCTCGCGTGCTCAAGTGAAGCGCGTGCCGAACCGCTGACACTAGCAAGGTGATTATATAATAAGTAGCCGGCTGGGCGACTAGTACATCGACCCGCGTGCTAAGGCTACATCCCTTAAACCACATTTACAGTCTTTATAGGAGCGCCCCCTAGTTCCTAGCACACCACAACACACTACACTGGTCAGCTTGCCCCTCCAAAGGCAGCTACCCCCTTTTAGACACTCCATTCAAAATCAATACAGTAACTCTTCCGTTTTAGGTCCTACCACCCCCAAATAAGGGATCTAAAACAGATGGTGGAGGCGGGGTACTACGCGCAGTAACAGGACTCAACCAACGAGCCCTCGTAGTCAAAACGACCCCCTCTGAACCGCAAAAAGCCAAGCAGATAGTGAAAAATTTTTTCCCCCAGACAGAAAGCACCATATTTTTTTTTGGTGCTCTAAACTAGCTACACAAGGGAAAGGCTTGATAAACCAACCCCCTAGCCCCATACAGAACCAGAGAGATATAGGAATACACTGGCAAACACGCACAGATTTTTTTTTTTCTCTCTATTGTTACTTTAGGCCCATACACTTCAGGCAGAATGGCACCTCATGAAGAGATTGCAAGCCATGAAGGTAATAGGGGTATGCCAATATTAGTAGCATTATTGGCTAGATGCCAAAGGCACATACAGATCAGGCAAACACAAATACGGACACTCAAAACAGAAAATCGGGACAATACAGGGCAAACAGCCATACACTCCGTCAGAGGGTAGGACAGCGCGATTAAGATGCGCACATAAGCACTTGCAAACAGGCCATATGCCTCAATAGGCAGTACACCCAAATTTGGGACGAATACCGTGAACTCCAAACCAACAAGGCCATTTTTGAGTTCATGGTAGGGCCACCAGCCCAGCCGAGAGAGGACATAAGCGTAGATACGCTAACTCGACAATTTGCGAGGATGTCCCTCTCGACAAGTACTGCCACGCAGTGGCAGGAGTTCGCCGTGGCCACAGTCCAGGAGACGGCCAGGTTAGGCTCCAACATACTAAAGAATACATCCTACACAGACACACGTCCTCCAGCTCCGGATCGGAAGGCAATTTTGCCAAGCCGAGGGGAAGAGCCTAGAACAATCCCCTCGGACCGGATGAACGAGAGGGAGTTGAAGCCAGGACCTTCAATCACACATAATACGACAGAGGGACTACAGGAGGTAACCTCGTCATGGGCTGACGACGTAGAGCCTGACCTACCACATATAAAGCCTACATACACTCACACAGATAGGCTAACACAGTGGCAGGAGTCTGCCGTGGCCACGGGCCAGAAAGCGGACAGGCTACACGACACCACATTGGCAGGACAAAAACAGGCACTTAAGCGGCCCTCACCGCCAGTTCAAAGGGCAAAGACAATTACATAGTAAACATAAACTGCGCATTTTTTTTTCTTTCTCGTATTTTATGTATATACAGGGCAACATGGCCAAATTAGAAGTGAGTAATTTTAAATCCTTCTGTGTTTTTTTTTTGGGAACCATGGCATCTTTCTATTAGGCCATCACTAAGCCAAGTGAAAGCCCATCAGGCTTAAGGCCGGAAAGAGATATTTTGAACACAACTTAGGCATAAAATCACAGCATAGAGCTTAAGGGAGTCTTTCTAAGTAGAAATGACTAGACGTTCTACGTTATGGTTCCACAGTTTGACAGATTCTCTTGTTGCGGGCAAAAACCGTAAGCATGGCAAGAATTAAGAATCTCAAACTAGTTTCAAAAAAAAAAAATTTGGGAGGTGTGCTTTAACCAACTAAAAAGCCCAATTGCACACCGGGATGAGACACTGTCATTTTGGTGAGTTACAATTACTTTGATAGGCAGGTTTGACTCCCACAGTGCACTGGCTTTGCTCGTGACGTGGATACAAGGGTATCAGTTACGTCTGGCAATGGCCTTCCTAAGGTGTACTAGACAGTGTCGGTAGATTCCCCTGAGACGTAACCAGATTACGGTAGTACTCACGTTACCAAAATGGTAAATACTACACTCAGGTCCCAATCACCATTTTTTTTCAAAAACATAGTGCTCACGACATAATTTTTAGAGACTAACGCCACCTACTATTATTTTCTTTCAATGTGCTCTCTTAATGCAGAGCGGGGCATAAATAATTTTTTTTTTTGTTTCACACATTTAGCCCAAGAAAGAAAAATGGCCAAATAAACTATATATATATTTTATACATAGGTATACATAACACAACACTCGGGGACACAAGTGTAGTCAATGGAAGGTTCTTTTGCAGACGGCCAATGCATATGAGATTTCCGAAGTGAAATGCCATGGCCTGTGGTTTGGATTCCAAGTAGAACGGAAATCCCGTGGCACATGATCTCCAGAAATGGTCACGTTAAACCACAAAATTCCCCTCTTGCCTTTTTATAATGCGAAGAGCACTAACAGAAAGCAGGCTGATTAAGAACACATGTTCGGATACACAGCGTTATCGAAACAAGTAAACAAGCGAGCGCGCAAGACATTGCAACCCGACACCCTCATACTCAGCAGTAAAGCAGACCTCAGTGATAAACTGCGAGCCTTACAGACGACAGTTCCCAAAGCACACTGCACGGAATCATTCATAGCCAACCCAAGAACCCTATATCTTCAAAATTTACACTACGAGGAGAGGGCAAAAATAAGCAAACTCCTCGCAGGAAGGTATACTAGGGGTTGCGCATAGAAAAACACACAGCCCATTTGCCATAGTGTAGGCGGCACAGAAATGGCCACCAAATCTTTACAGACAACCGGCTTCGAACCCATGTCCACACACAAAAACCTCGTACCGAAAACTAACTAAACAACGGTATTTTCGGTACGAGAAACACAAACAAAATACAGACAGAATGCCCGCAGAACATGAACAACGCAGACATATAACACAGAGAATTACATAGAACACGGGTTCGAACCCCAGAGAAAATTGCACGCCAGGGAAAAACAAGCAGACGGCCTTCCAATCACACCAAAATTGGCCCATATAACGGCTTAGACAGATAATACTACATTCCTGCGGCCAAATGACAGGCATAAAATTCCAGAAATACACTTGACAGGGAAAATGGACTTTCCAGACAGAGACATATAAATTTCGTAAGACAACGGTCTTACGGAATAATGGCCACACAACGGCAATAGTAGCAGGGCGGATTACCACATCGGGCCGCCAGGAATTTAACACAATGACCACACTGGCATACGTGCAGAAAAACACGCAACAGTGGTTAACCTACATAAAATCCCGGCCTGAAGTTACACACACAAACTGATGACTTGCAGACTTAGCCACTTTGCAACACTGTCGATGACAAAACGCGATTGTGTAGTGGCAGTGACCATGAATAAACAAATGCAGAACAATCATAACACTATACATTTTTCAACACTGCGAAAGCATTTATCAACAAGCAGACGTCACAGACCAAAACTTGTCGCAGGCCCAGAGTAGCACGTTCGTAAAGACGTTGGCAGGCCACGGGCGCTTCCTACCCATACACAATATACACAGTAGGACTTGGCCCTACAGCAGACCAGGCGTCCGCGTGGTGTAGCGGAGCGTAGTCACACACACACACACAAACGCGCTCACCAATCAGGGGCGAACATAGGGACTTTGAGGAAACGGGACCTCCCCTTAACAACTTCTTTTTGCGACCCTAGTCCCGAAACAAATCATTCCAGGCGACTAGGACTTAGCCCTATAACGGACCAGAGTAGGTCGTGAAGCTTCGCTATCCCAAAGCGCGGATAGAAAACCAACATGGACCAAGGAAGGATGACAAGAGAACATGCTAACAGCGTCCCACTCTACTCCCTTCCCATAACCTTTTCACGTCCAAACATAAACAACGCAGACACATGAACACGACCAGCACAGCTACACTACACTACAAAGTATACATAAGGGTTGGTAAACTTCATGTGTTTACAGAAAGGGCATGCTACGCCTTGAGCCCCACCGCTATCACCTGAATGAGAGGGGTGCATCGGCAAACAACAACTAAGCGTAATGCACATCTCCATATGAGAGATGAGGCCATAAGTAATAAATACTAACCATTTTTTTTAAATTTAAATCATCCCGCATGAGAGGGAAATATATTAGTATTATGCCTCAACCTACACCTATCCATACATGAGTGCAAACGCCTCATATCCAGACGCATGCATGTATATCCCATCCATTCACCAGGGGATATTGATATCAGACCGGCATGGATTTTTATTTTATTTTTTGCAACCCCGGGAATTACCTGCCCCGTTCCACTCACTGTAGGAGCATCCCAGCACAAAAACCGGTTCCAGGCCGCCACTAACGCGGAATTCGGAAGTGCGCAACCTCCTCCTACCCTGCTTTAACCCACTCTACAGATAACTACCCCCAGATCACAATAACAGGGTACCTGACGCCACAGACCCTACTAACACCTCCATCAAGGTTAAAAAAGAGCATTATCGCTGGAGAAGCTGATATAGCACAGGTAGCCTAAAGTAGTCTACGTATGTAGAGGTTTTACCAGCCCACCACACTGGAAGTATTTTACATTTGACACTTTTTACACAGGTTACACCTATATTTAAAAAAAAAAAAAAAAAAAAAAAAAAAAAAAGGGAATCTGAAACACCCTGGCTGATGATACCGGCGTTAGCCAAAGGTCAAAAGCACAACACTAGGAGCAGAGCTGGGGAAGGCGATGTGGACCCTTACCCCAGTCGGCTCATCAAATTACTGACGACTAGACCAAATAGACGAACCACGTAAGGTCAAAGCATTCGCGGCCTGGTCGGGCAAGCTCTGGAATCCTAGGTGCGCATAAACCGCCCCTGGGAGGAAGGGATGCTAAACCCACTTTGAGCCACGGTCGTCGAAGCCAAGACCTGCAGGGAGACTTTCTGAGAATGGCGGGAGAAATAGCTCACTCCGCGCCGGCCTCGGGAGCTATCCCTAGAGACGACCATATTATGACTAGACTGTTAGTTAAATTTACGTAAGTAGGACTTCCATGGCGGGGAGTCAGACTCCTATTCGTCAGGAGTGAAGCAGGATCCAAGGGTTCAGCAGGACCAATCCTAGATCCGACAAGTCCTTACCCCGCGAGGTGAAGGTGAAGACCACGACGGTAATCAATAATGCAGAATGAAATATGAATATATATATATGGAATGTACGCGCTCATTCGGTCCTGCGCCCACGTAAATGGACGACAACGGGTCGCCAGAGTTCTTAAATGAGTAGCATAGCGGGCACTCAAAAGGGTTCAGTGGGCCAACCCAGCAATGCCGATTAAGGCGAAGAGGACTCCCCGGACGCTCACTTCCCGGAGGACATATGAATACAAATATTGCGGCCGACACAGGCAAAGAGGACTCCCCGGACGCTTTTTTCCCGGAGGATATTATGCCATTGGACCACACTGTCCAATGCCCACATAAATGACGACGCATCGGGCAGTCAGAGGGCATTAAGAGATGGGGCATTGCGCGCCCCTCACAGGAGCCAAGTGGGCGGCTCACCTACGTCAAATAGGAACAGCACCCGGTTATGAACACGAAAGTTACAGCGGGCGAAACGGTTAGCTTAGTGGCACCGTAAGCGCCTGCGCATAGATTAGTCCTAGTAATAGACGTCGACACCTAGAGTTAAGGGGACGGAATCTAGCGACCCTAGAGACAACCGGTGTTTCTGGGGCTCGTGCGGGTGGTGATCTGGGGATTTAATTGCCCCAGGCGATCGTCCTAGGCCAAATTTAGTTATACACGGTTGCATTTGACACGCAACCTAGGATTAAGCAAATTTAATGAACACTGTTGCAATTCAGCACAGCATCTTTCGGCGATAGATTAAGGCAACCCTCTCGGCTTAGATGTAGTTTTTTTTATATATACCATAAGTAGAATAAGTAGTATAAGAGAACGCCGTTCGGCGCCTGATGACCCACAAATCCGTCATCAGGGTAAGTCCGATAACTCATGATAAGTTATTATAATGTAGCATAGTCTTACATTCAAGACAATTTTTTTTAATACATATATTGGGGTAAAATTTCGGCGCCTGGCGGCCCAAATTCGTTGCCAGGGTAAGCCCAATACTACAACACATTAGGAAATGACGTCACGGCACCATATAGGGTAAGCCCGGCCATATATCGAGTAATAATAACCATGCCATTCTTTTCACAGGTAAAAAGGGGCTTCAGACTGTGGCAACGCTGCCACAGGAAGCGGCATATGGAATAGGGAATTTCAATGTTTTGTTAACCTCTCCATTTTTTTTTTGCAGGCATTGTCACCTAGAATATGACACGTGTAATTATGATTTTGCTGCCAGATAGCAGCAACATGCTATTTAATGCCCCCTTATTGTAGTATTATACCTGTGCATACTAACCTCCATTTAACATTCATTCTCACTTACACACTCACTACATTTTTTTTTTACAGCTACACGTCAATAATCTGCACAGCAGGAATGACGCCTGTGGGGCATCAGGCTTGCTGGCAGATCTGCATAAAACAAAAACACTTGAAGCGTCAAAATGCGACGCAGCTTACGGCGATGAGGGCGCAACCGGCATGTGGCGGCGACCCTCATGGCCAAGTGTGCAAGCATTCACCCACAGAGGATGCTTCACAGACTAGGTATTAAGAATACACTGCAAGCGGTACGACCACTCAACCGTGCCAAGAGGTGGCCGTATGGGATCAGCCGTGATACGGCATGCGTACGTACAAACAGGTAGCGTGCACGCGAGGATCCAAACAAAAACTAGAATTATAAGGGTTTAGCGCGCTTAAGTAGACATAAGGTCATTGTAGTTCATAATTTTAAAGAGTAAACTACATACATATTCATGCGCCCACGGGCAATTATTCCAATGGAAATTCCTAAATGTCAGCATCGCAACATAATACATTAAACACTATATATATTTTTGTCTGTTTATCAAGTTCACGTGTACACGATGTCTATATTTTTGTTTTGTTTTGTTTCGTTTGCTAAGGTAACACGTAACCAATGTCTGTGAATTGTTTTCTTTCATTTTTCTCTCTTCTAACTTCCCCATTTGTCAGGGTGTTCCGTTTTATCCCACACCAATAAATACATTTTAAATATTTCCTTTAAATTATACCCTGGAACACCCATTTTTTTCTATTCTCTCCTATCTTCTTTATTGCAGGGAGCACTTTTTCCCCAAGATAGGGCGGACGACGCAATCATCCGTTCGGCCCTGGGTTTTTCCTCCCTGCACAACTATGTAACCATGTATAACCATGTTTTTTTTCTTTTTTATGCCGACAACGGCAATGGCGATTGTGCCTCAATAGCAATTATTTTCTTTATTCAACAATGTTAATGCACATTTCACCATGCAATGTAAAATTTATATACATATATATCTATGTACACCCCATAACCCTCCCCTCTGAACACGGGCTGACCGCACACCTACACTTCTGCACGACGACACCCGTTCCATACGACGACGCTTACGACGCCACCACCAGAAGAGACGAGGGGGATTCAAAAACTACTACGACAACATCCCAACCCCAAGTGCCCTTCCCGGTCGCGAGGACGCGACCAAATGGAGGAAGAGGCTTGTACAATACCCAAGGGGTATGCACCCCTTAGAGATCATCCCCCCCATCATCTGTCTAAATCTCATAAAAGGCAACCCTTTAAAAGCCTACCCAATATCCATCAATACTATAAGGGCAGCTGGCTACTCCATAAAGCAGCTCAACCCTTGCGTAATTATGACACACAGCGACATACTACAAACTGGTTCAACTATGCCACAACGCGCTGACAGAACAGAGGCTAAAGGTATAAAAGGTGCCTTAAGTGGGTCACGAGGATCTCTCCATCATCAGTGCTTCGACGAGACAGCCGGAGGCTAACGACAGTGTCAACCGAGGTGAGTCAGTCAGTCAGTGTTCAGAATCCTACTTTTGTAACCTAACACCCACAGTTTGTACTCACATTATAACATCACAAGATCCCTTAAAAGGGACTAACAGTTACTCATTGCTGACCAATAAACACTTGGTCAGTCTCTTACACTTGCATTACTGATCTACACTCTTCTTCACGTCCCAACGTCCTTCCTTACTCCCGTCACAGTCAGACGTGACACACCGTAGTAATAACGCCAACTCAGACGTCATTGTATTCCTCACAGCGGCTCGCGTGCTCAAGTGAAGCGCGTGCCGAACCGCTGACACTAGCAAGGTGATTATATAATAAGTAGCCGGCTGGGCGACTAGTACATCGACCCGCGTGCTAAGGCTACATCCCTTAAACCACATTTACAGTCTTTATAGGAGCGCCCCCTAGTTCCTAGCACACCACAACACACTACACTGGTCAGCTTGCCCCTCCAAAGGCAGCTACCCCCTTTTAGACACTCCATTCAAAATCAATACAGTAACTCTTCCGTTTTAGGTCCTACCACCCCCAAATAAGGGATCTAAAACAATACCATACAACAATTATGGTGTTTGAAGCTATTTTCAGTGTTGTCTCAGTAATCGAAATTTGATGTTTTTCAGTCGGTCAATACGATTGTACCCAATGGTGATGTGTTATTCCCTAATCCTGAAAATAAATTACAGTACATGAGATCAATAAATACATGCGTATTTTTTCAGGATCTATAGGCTAATTGTAATTGCTCTACATCATTCACCTGCCTTCAGTAACTCTTTCCTCGTGTCGGGAACTAGAATATGGAATAATTGTCCTCGTGACGTTAGAATTTATACATCCCTAACAACATTCAAACGTGCATGTAAAGATTTCCTCTTGAATTCATAGGCCAACTAGAACAATTTGTGTATGAATGTGTGAGTGAATGACCATAGTAGAACTCCATGTATTGTTACTACTGTATGTGATTTTTATAGCTTAGTTAATATCACACAGTTGCCACTTTAATTCTAGTATTTAAGTTCTCCTAGTATTTAAGTTTAGTAGGTTAAGAATAATATAGCATATATGAGTATTCATGTAAGTTGCATTGTGTGTGGTTAAGTATAAGAGAGGGCCTAGTGCCCTAACATCGCGACAATAAAGCCACCAATAATAAATTCTGATTTAGAAAAGAAGAACGGTGAAAGCTGTCATCAGCTTGAAGGGTGAGTTGAGGAGTGGAGACGAGAGGGGTAATGGTCTCCATGGCAAAAGCGAGCAGTGTTGCAATGTATGCAGACAAAGCAGTGAACACATGGTTTGACTCAGTGTTCCACTGTGTCTTGACTCGCCACGGTCATTAGACCGCCAGGCAGGAGGGCTAACTTCCCCAGTATTTGTGTCTTTCTGCAAACCTCTTGGAATGTTACGAGTCATGATCTGCCTCTGTGGCAACGCAGCATTTCCCCACATGCTAGCTTTGACAGCTGTCGCCGTTCGTTATTGGTAAATCAGAGTATAATAATAACAACAAACCATCACAATTGGGTACAATAGTGTTGACTGACTGGAAAACATCAAATTTCCATACAACAATGTAGGAAACTCATATCCTCCAACCATTCTCAGCCTAAGATCCAGATTCAAGTTGCAGATAGAGTCCAAGTCCTTCATTTTAACAAATAAGCTTCTCTCATTCTCAATCCTGATCTCTTGGCTGTCCGTCCAATTTTGGCTCAGAAACACTCCAAGGTATTCACAATGCTGAACACATTCAATTTCTACATTCTCAAGTTTGAGCTTGGCCTGAATATTCTCTCAAATTTAAACCTCGAAACAGTGATCCGGATCTGATGATGACCGCTATATGTCGAAACGCGTAATCATAAAATTGCCTCATTATAATAGTGATCATAACTAATAGCCTACATTATATTTTTTCCAGGTGTGTTATTTACTTATTAGCCGGTCCCGTGGTGTTAGGGTAGCGCGGGAGGCCCCGGGTTCGATTCCCGGCTCCATCAGGGATTTTAGAAACTGACGTGAGGGCTGGAATCATCACGCGATCATCAGCAGATCCCTTTCACTTAGGCTATTAAATCTATGTCTACAAGTATGTACATTTACATATATATTAACTGCTGCAACTAAATTAGTGTACATATTGTAAATACCATCACTCAAGGCCATAGGTTAGATTTAAGAACCTAAGTGTAAAGGATCTGATGATACTCGCTTGACGATCGAAACTTTTCATTCAAGTGTATTTATTAATCTATTTTTTTCCGGATTGGGGAAACTTCCATAACAATTAGGCACAATCGTGTTGACCGACTGAAAAGCATTAAATTTCGACATGAAGAACATACAATATCTTACTGACACCGGAAATAGATTCAAGAACAAAGAGATTCTCACAAATGTTTTGAAATCCATGTTTTCAGTTCGTTGTGTTTATTAGTCTTGTATGTCACGACTATCAAACTCTCGAATCTTAATTAAAATTTGTCTGGGTTAAGTCGTTACCTTTAGGTACTCTACCTAATGGACTTGTGTTGTTTATTGAACTGGCCTTGGCGGAACCTCTCAGACCAACGTCTGCTGTTTACTCATGCCTTGAGATCGGCACAATGTATAGTATGATGATTCACTCGTTACTACACGCAAAGGAGGACTAGCACTATGTGGTCTTTAAATCTTTACATTATTTGCCACGGTGGCCGAAGCGCTAATGCGCCAACAAGAGCCTTGCTGGCATCGGGAGTGCGTGGGTTCAAATCCCACCTCAGTCGTCCTGAAAACTGATTTCGTTGTTTCTCATTTTCACCACCAATGCCGGGACGGTTCCTTTCCAAAATCCCTTCCATGATCCGTCCTGGAAGAAAATAAACGGCATTGGCTGCATTAATGAAATGAAAATCCACAGCCTGCTTCCAGTCTCCGACCGGGTCAGGAATGGAATGAATGAAGCCCCCATCTAGCGGCGAGGATATGAACTGTGCCGGCTGCCGAGGCCTGACGCACTCCTCTGTGGCAATGATTAAATGAATGACAGATGAAATGAAATGATAGTGGAGAGTGTTGCTGGAATGAAATTTTGACAGGGAAAACCGGAGTACCCGGAGAAAAGCCTGTCTGCCTCCGTTTTGTCCAGCACAGATCTCACATGGAGTGACCGGGATTTGAACCACGGTTCCAGCGGTGAGAGGCGGGCGTGCTGCCGCCTAAGCCACGGAGGCTTGGCTGCATTAATAAAATTATTAAATCCATACAATGGTCTGACAGTCGGTCAACTCTAATGTGCCCAATGACTGGGCAAGGAACAATGTATAGGCCTATAATACTAATAATAAGTAAATAACAACCCGCCTCCCGTGGCAGAGCCCACGGAGGGCCTAGGCCTACCAAGCGACCACTGCCCAGCTCATTTAGTCTACTTTTCCTCATGTTTGCAAAATGTGAAAAGCAGGCTAAAAGTAGTGTTATGATACAGTTTTCTGACATATAATATTTACATTTCGACATCGTCAAACATAAAATATTTTTACTGCCTTAAGTAATGAAAAGTAAAAATGAATTGTTGGAAAATTCCAATAATTTACACACCTCTGTGAGTTGCTTTCCGCACAACTAACAATTCGCGTATCAATTGCACATTCCTGAGGCTCGCCGACTGTTCTCTGTACGACTGCGCAACCGGGGCTGACCGAACAAAAACTGTGGCAAAAACTGTACAGTCATCACACGAATACAGGTTATTAGACAGCTTCAACACACAGCTACCTACACGGGACTGATCACCAAGATGTACCAGGCTCCTCAACTCAACTCTGAGATTTGCTGATGACATCGTCATTTTGGCCGACACACCTGAGGATTTGAATGAGTTTTTGAATGGTATGGACTCCGTCTTGAGGAAAGAATTCAGGATGAAAATTAATATATATAAAACAAAATATTGGAATGCAGCCGAACTAAATCAGAAATCTTTATGGACATCAAATTGGCAGGTGAAAAGCTAAAGGTAGTAGGAGACTTCTGTTACTTAGGAAGCAATATAACCAGTGATGGACGAAGTAAAGAGGATATAGAAACTAGGTTGGCTCAGGCAAGGGAAGCATTTCAACAAAAGAGGTATCTGTTGACATCGAATCTAGATTTAGGTATTAGGAAGTCATTTTTGAAAGCCTTTGCCTGGAGCTTGGTGTTCTATGCAAAGGAAACTTGGACTATTGGTGAAGCAGAAAAGAGGAGAATTGAAGCATTTGAAATGTGGTGTTACAGGAGAATGATGAAGATCAGATGGGTCGATAGCGTTACAGACGAAGAGGTATTAAGACGAGTGGGAGAGGAGAGATGTTCTGGTGACTGCTAAGAAAGAGAAGAGATAAGTTGGTAGGACACGTACTAAGACACCCAGGAATAGCAAGCTTAGTTTTGGAAGGAAGGGTTGAGGACAAGAATAGTAGGGGTAGACCAAGGTTAGAATATGTTAAACAGATTGCCTCGGATGTAGGGCGTGGTAGCTTTGTAGATATCAAACGATTAGCTCAGGACAGGGAGGCATGGAGAATTGCATCAAACCAGTCGAGGACTGAAGACTCAAACAACCACCACAACAACAACAACAACAACAACAGCAACACCAACAACAACCTCAAATGTATTCACGTGAACAACAAGCTCTTGGGATCAGTTTTAAAGGTGGATCCCCTAAACGGATTTGGAGATGCAAGTATGGTAACTAAACCCACAAAGTCCGCCAATATTAAGGATTGTGGGAGTAAGGTGCGTCCCAAAGGTCACAGTAGGATGGGATTATCATCTAATAAAACTGAATCAGAGTTTAAGTATGCCAGGTCTCCTTGGCTTCTCCATAATTAGCTCTAGACGAGGACTCCCTTGCTGGCCTTCTCTCTTCACATACCCTGCTACGATTAGTCTGACCATTCTACTACTCATTCTTTCATTTACTTAATTTGCAAATGGGGGTAATTCTCTGGTGATAAATTGTATATAAATTACATTATGGTGTTTGAAACCATTTTTCAGTGTTGACTTAGTAAACAAAAGTTTGGTGCTTTTCAGTCTGTCCACACGATTGTACCCAAATGAGATGGGTTAATCCACAATCTTGAAAAAAATACATGAGATTAATCTTCTTCTTCTTCTTAGTCGTTTTCCCTCCAGGTTGGTGGAACCCAAGGACTCAGCGAGGGAACTCACCACTACCGCCTCTACGGGCAGTGTCCTAGAGCTGGGAACATCTAATCGAATTGGATACAACTGGTGAGTTGTGATTGGCACCTCGCCCAGGCGGCCTCACCTGCAAAGCGAACAGGGGCCTCATGAGGGAAGGCAATGGATGGTCAGGATGGATAGGCAAGGAAGAGGGAAGGAGGTGGCCGTGGCCTTGAAGAAGGTACTGCCCCCGTAAATTGAATTATATTGAGACCGCGATGGCTGTATTGGCAAATATGAATAAAGTTATGGCTGTCATAGTTGTGACGTGGATATTCATGACGTAGGCACGGATGACGTAGACTTCATGCAAGTAGGCTGGTTGAGCTGAGATTATTGGTGACGTCATGATTTTGTTCGAGAAAGATCTGAGATTTACGACGCAGTCGCAGGAAACAATGTATTGTGCTAAGGAAGAAGTTACGCTATTGGAGGAGAGACTCGAACCAATGAACGATAGTTTGGAAGGAAGACGGAGATTGCTGAAACTACGATATTTAATTACTTTTGGCATGCAGATTTGTGGAAAGCTATTTTCAGTTATGGCATTGATTTGGAATTTTGAAGAAATTAATTTTGAGTTTTTGAAATTTGAAAATCCGTCAAGTATAGCCAAAGTTAAAACTTCTAGCAATGATGGAGGAACGAACTATGGAAGGGATGGATACGCCCCTTAAGAAGTTGATAAAAGGTCGTGCACAGGATTGAGGAGCTCTCATATCTCTCATACCGCTGATACCGCATATATATTTCTGATGTCAGATAGTCATTGTCGAGTGAATAAGTGAAGCAAGTTGTCTTTAGCGTGTGGTTAAAGCCCGGCGCATCGAACGAACACGGAGCAGTTCCATTTTACGCTGTTCGAAACTAGGTGAAGTTGTAACGCTCACATTAACGTTTCTACGAGATAAGATATAAAGAGTTAACTTCTGCCTTTATTATAATTCAATTGGGCAGTACAACATTGAGGTGTGTAGAAGATTTGAACAATTTCACAGTTATACTTTGAAAGATATTGGCATTTTAAGGCTGCAGACAAAAGTGATTTTCTCGCCACCTGAGAGGCACTTTTAAATTTCCACAGTATACACTACGGCTGACACGTGTTACAAGCGTGATATTGGAGAATACGTTTGGTAATACAACGATACATTCTATTATGGAACATTATAATCTCGCAGTGCTTTCAATGATTATAACAGAAGTTGAGATGGAAGGCTAAGGCTTTAATGCAATTGGGACATATATCGATGGAGTGAAGTAACAGCATGGAACTTCGTTAATCGTCATTCTACAAAAGCGAGCATGTAGTGAACATCCAACTACACTCATGCATCGTGAATCCATCGCAGAATTATATCAAATGACAGTGGAAATATTTTCATACTCCACGATTATGAATATTTCTGAGGAAATAACTGCAATAAACTTCATGGCGAATTACGACTGGAACTTCAGGGAACTTTCAAGAGAGGCCAGGGTGGACCCGGCTCATAAAGAAGAGTTTTCCCAGAAGGATGTCTTTCGTATACATGGAGCAGTGCAATTTCCGGAGAAGGAAGCAGTTCGATTCTCCGAGGACGCTGATTCCAGGTTCGAGGTCGGAGCACATCTTCACGCTGGTGAAATGGAACCAACAGCAGTTTTCTTTGAAAACTTTCCTCTAGAACTTCAATCAACAGATAAGGTAGTCGTGAACGTTTCTTGTATTATTTGAGTCATGTAGCGATATCTGAGCAACCATTTTCCCATATTTTTTGTCCTATCTTTTGCCCCATTTTCTTGATTAACATTTCTGTACTCAGTACACTTCGATGATTTATGCCTTTTTCTACGATATTTTGAGACATTGTTATGTCATTGGCATAGTTAAATAATTTTGGATCAGTTGAGACTGATAATTTAGATTCTTTCAATAATTTGCATATTTTTGTAGTCTCGATTTGACTGTAAAGTTAATGATTTGCTATGGCAGATTTGAATTCAGACAGCGTGTCAATTTTATTAAAGTAATTCTATTCAGTAAATTACTTTGACCAATTTTCTGTCATCCTTAAGAAAGAAGAATGATTAAATGATTTTAGAGCGTTAAAATCTATTACGTTATCGACGATCTTTGAAATACTAGTCGTCTTATGAACATGATTGCAACATAGACATTTATCATTGCATTATAGACAATTTTATGAAATATGAACTTTGAATACGATTTATTGAATACACTATTGTAATGAACATTTGATAGGAGTTTTTCTCAATTATAGATTGGAACAATAATGTTTGCATTCCACAATCTAATTGTATTCTATTCGACTATTTATGCAGTTTAGATGAACTTTGATTGAAGATAGTATTTTTATACTGCGTTACTTTGAAGATATTAATCTCAATTTTGATAGACCAGGGAGGAGTGTCTAATCGTATTTGCTATTAAATTTATTTGTGATTGGCAAATTTTTACTTCATATCGATTCATGAATGAAACCCACGAAGGTTAAATAATAACAGTCATTAATACAATTGATGAATTTAAGAATTTTTAAAGAGGAACAATGGATGTATAATCGTTAGTTCAGTGGACATGTAAAAGTCGCTGATGAGTAATGCCCTTGAATAATGAAGGAGGTTCCCACAGTAATAAATGAAGTTGTTGAATTTACGAGTGGAGGTTTTTGTATGTAGTTTGGAAGATTTTGATGCCATATATATGAAGATATATGATGAATTCTGGGCCTATTGTTGAGCAATTTTGTGCGTTTTGGAGCGAAGTATTTTTCCGCTGAATGTATTGTCCTGGTTCTTTGAAAGTTATTCATGTGAAGATACTGTTAAAGTTAACAAGAGTGTTAAATAATTTGAGATGAAGATTTTGAATGGAGGTTACCGTCACAAATAATTATAATTATTATTAAACCTTATTAAACCTGAATTTGACAGTTAAATATAACTAACCTTCATTGGTCGATTATATCAACACAATTTGAGTAATTATCAACCGGATAAACGTGTGGTTTAATGTATTTCTTGTATAAATAATATAAACAATATTAATATTGTAAATAATTTTGTAAATATCTTTGTTAAATAATATGAAATGAAAGGGATTAATAGAGGCGTGTATAAAATTTTCAATTGTCGTTTGACATTGTTATAAACAATTTATTATTGTTATAAATAATTAATGAACTTTTGTTATTAACATTTAGAGTTTTGTTATTATACTCTAAACAACGCTAATTAAACAAGTGGTTTGAACAATTAAACATGATTTGGGATTGTTGGAGTAATCCACTGGTGTTTGAATGGAGCATTTAAAACATTTGCGTGATAATATTTCAGTTGAGATGTGGACATTTAACGTGTTTTGAAGGAGAGCTAAGCTCTGATGTAACTCGCTTATGCTAGGGTTGAACGGGCAGGTGAGTCCACTTTGACGATGCAGGTGCATTGCAGCTGGTCCGGGCAACTGTATGATAGAGGCCAAGGACGTCTCCATAATAGCCTTGTGGCTATAAATAAAATGTGATATGTATAAACACGCAAAACAATTGCTATATGTGTCTCGTCCCAAATCCCGTTTCCATTCCAAGTGCATTATTATTTTTACGTTATTTTGAGCTAGAGAAAGCTGAAACATTGTATGTAGAGTATACAAGTCCTACAGGAGGACATGGTTATGTGGTCAATGGCTTCTGATTGCCACGTGGATTTTGTTGTTTTATTTTTGTTAAATTCATTCTTTATGTGAAATAAATTATTGTGCAGTTTAAAGTTTCTCGTCTTCGTTATGGTTCATTTTAAATATCATGGTGGAGGTTATTGTGTGGGCACGCTTTAAGTGATCCAGTTGACAACCCAGTCCCCGAGATAAATTTAAGAGGTAAGTAAAGGTAAGTATGAACCCCGTATATTTTGGTGTGTTCCACAATAATTTTCTTGTTAACTATTGTGCTCTAATCTCGACAGTATCTGTCAGTGCCATTTTCATTGATGTAGCTGTGCCGGTGCGTTTGATTATTGGCAATCCGATTGAGGGGGCGGATATCTGACAGCCTACTATCCGGATAACGGGGACAATAGGATTGGCGACCCTAAAACGTGGGGCATGTTCAACAATACTGGATTACCAGGTTGAACGCCAGTAGGATTGGCGCAATCAACGTGTGGGGCACGATTGGCTCGATTGGCACGATCAGCAAAACATTGGATTACCAAGTTATTGCAGTAGAATTGGCACCGCAATCTGTGGAGTGTTCGAATAACATTGGATTACCAAGTTATCGATGTCAAAGGGATTGTGAAGACTCAAATAAAGAGGTTGATTCTTTGTTAGATGTCTTGGCCAATTGTAGAATTTGAGAGTGTGATTATATAGGAATAAAATGTTGTGTTGTATTAGGAAAATTACACTCAGAAAAGATCAGATCTTATACAACTTGAGAGTATACAAGTCCTACAGGAGGACATGGTTATGTGGTCAATGGCTTCTGATTGCCACGTGGATTTTGTTGTTTTATTTTTGTTAAATTCATTCTTCATGTGAAATAAATTATTGTGCAGTTTAAAGTTTCTCGTCTTCGTTATGGTTCATTTTAAATATCATGGTGGAGGTTATTGTGTGGGCACGCTTTAAGTGATCCAGTTGACAACCCAGTCCCCGAGATAAATTTAAGAGGTAAGTAAAGGTAAGTATGAACCCCCGTATATTTTGGTGTGTTCCACAATAATTTTCTTGTTAACTATTGTGCTCTAATCTCGACAGTATCTGTCAGTGCCATTTTCATTGATGTAGCTGTGCCGGTGCGTTTGATTATTGGCAATCCGATTGAGGGGGCGGATATCTGACAGCCTACTATCCGGATAACGGGGACAGTACCATCCCGGCATTTGCCCGAAGACGAAGTGGGAAACCACGGAAAACCACTTTGAGGATGGCTGAGGTGGGAACCGAACCCCCTCTACTCATTTGGACCATCCGAGGCTGAGTAGACCCCGTTCCAGTCCTCATACCACTTTTCAAATTTCGTGGCAGAGCCGGGAATCGAACCCAGGACCTCCGTGGCGGCAGCTAACCATGCTGACCGCTACGCTACGGAGGCGACCATGAGATTAATATTTATTCTTTTGCGGTGGAACTACTGCCTTTTAATACCCTCATTACAAAGTTAAGTGTTTTTTGCGCTTTGAAGACGACATAACCTACATGGATTCTCCATTTTATATCATTCCTTACATGAATGCCCAATATTTGCACGAGACTTCTTCTACAAGTTTCCCCGAGTTGATATTATATTGAAAATCATGCCTTCGCCCTCTCCCTATTCACATGAGACTTCATTTACTTTTACTGTGTTACAAGAAAATATATCTAACGTGAATATCTCCCAACCCCGCTGGAACTTTGATCGGCTCACAGGAAACATCTGTTATGGTATTAACATGGATATGTGTTTGGGATGGGGTGTTTATCTGAAATTAGCGTCATCACCATGGTAACCGATGCTGGATTCTACTGGTCCTCGTGTTATCCTCTGTGGTGAGATACCAGGTGGTAGTCGTGGTGACTGTTATTTTTTGGGGTGAAATATCTAGTTCATTTGCCCTTTATGATACTGAATGAATGTGAAATGAATACCACAGCTACTGTACAGTACGCTACAACTATCTACTGATTTATTGGCTTCGGTGGCGTAGTTGGTAGCATGCTGAGCTTCTATGCCCAAGGCCGTGGGTTCAAACCGGCCGAAGCCGTCGGATTTTTTAAGAGCGTTAAAAATCCCTCAGTATGCCTTCCTTCGGAGGGGAAGTAAATCCGGCTATCCCATGTCGTAGATTTATGGCGTGTAAAAGAACCTTCCACTAATTACACTTGAGTGAAGATAAATTATACAGTAGGTTAGATTTGACTAACGCTCTTAGGTTCCAACTTTCTTCGCCAGGAGCCGACTGCGGTGGCATCTAGTAACCAAGTTCAGAACTAGTTGTCGTTGACGGTGGCGTTTGGTAGCAAAAGTAGGAACTACTTGAAAATTGAATGTCTGCAGTCCTTACTTGAATTATAAACAGATACCACACACTAATACAGCCCTCACAATTAACACCGGTTATTATCAGACATATTCTACACACACCCATATTACACAGGCCTACATGACCGCGATGTCGCAGACCCTAAACTGAGGAACCGACCACCAACCTATCTGCTGATTTACAACCTACTTAACATGATAAAAGAAGAAGGGGATAACAATAAAGGCATGAGAGAGGTAGCCGTCTACGCTGATCGAGAACGCTAACGCGTCATCTCGTGCCTCACCGGTATCGGGAGAGCACGGGTTCGAATCTCAGCTTGGCCGTCCTCAAAATGGCTATTCGGGTTTCCCATTTTGACCACCAGGCGAATAATAATAATAGTAATATTAATATTATCCATATTTTTGGGATTATGCCGTGTGAATTGATAAATAATTAAGATGCCTAAACGTTTCGTACGGCACCTTGCCATTGTTTTGATCTATTGAAAAAGAAGGCAAGGTCCCTCACGAAACGTGTAGGCGTCTTAATTATTTATTTACCAACAGTGGTAGCTACGCTCGCTAAAGCGCTGCGTTAGGCCATGGGGCCAAGCTCTCTGCTGACTCGGTAGACGCGTGGGTTCGAGCCCCACCGTCGGCCGTCCTTGAAATGGTTTTTCGTGGTTTCCCCATTGCCAACACCAGGCAAATGTTGGGACGGTACCTTTTGACAGGCCACGGCTGCTTCCTTCCACACCCTTACCCAGTTTCATTCACCCTCATCCATTCCATCTCTCATCCCGACGCGCAGGTCGCCCACGGGCGTCGACTTGAATGACCTGCACTCGGCCTCTCAGGAAGTCACACGAAAAAAAAAAATAGAAAAAAAATATTATTTCACGCGGCATAGTTCCAAAGATATGGGTTATAGGCTATTAATAGTATTCCGGACCTTGTAATGACCAGAAAAGGCCCACTCAGAAAACTGGAGCTCAAAGACAGGAAGATCCTAAGGAGGATATTGGGTCAAATTCAAGAGGAAGGAGACATTTACAGAATCCGTCATAGGCCTAATGATTTGTATGAACCCCAGGAGGACATCATCACGTCATAAAGGAAAAGACGCTTGATATTTATGGACACTTAGCACGTCTGGATTCTGAAAATCTCACCAACAGGATATTCACAGTAAAAGGCTTTTAAGAACAGATGGATTCCGTCAGTTAAGTCAGATATGGAACATGTAGATATCCCACTGGGACAAACCCGTGACCGTCTGATGTTCCGTCAGGTCATCCAACAGGGCTTTTTCCCAACGTCCCTTACAAGCAAGAAGACTACAGGAGCTAAGTGGACAGAATACTGACAGTCAGAAACTGAGGGATTATTGGAAGAAGAAGAGGAAGAAGAAGAATGCAACAATTTTACCGTAGAGTAGGCTAGATACGAGCCCCGTGGTCCTAATTAGGCCTAAACGATAAAGAAAATAATTCTGGGCAGTGAAAGTCTTAATCTATACAATAATGATAATGTTATTGGTTTTACATCCCTTTAAACTACTGTGGCCTTTAGGAACGCCGAGGTGCCGTGATCTTGCCGCTAAGGGGATCTTTAACGTGCCAGTAAATTTGCATTTTCGCACACTCGAATGCCAACTGGATCCACCATGATTCGATCTTGTAACCTTGGGCACAGCAGGTGAGAACGTTACCGCTGAACCACGCAGCCAGTCACCAGGAATATACCGGGACGGTATGAGAAACGAACACGCCAATCAGGGCGGAAAAATGAAAGACTCCCTAGGCCTGGAATATCCTATAATGCAGTCGGGGTCGGAAGAGAACAAGACCTGATCGATCGATCGAGATCGACAGGAATGATAAATTGGAAGCAGTGCTCAGGTGACCTACTAGTTGTAAGTCCCTGAGAGCGAGATAGCAGCCGGGAAGGCTGTACGTATACGGTGATGAGTTGTCATATAATCATTATCTGAAGAAGCAGAGACGGGGCAGGCTGCCCATTGGCTCCTATTGGCTCCCCCACATCCACACCTACACGATCTGTTAACCAGTTTGCGAACGAACAAAGAGCACCGCTCGACTGGTGCGGGCGGCGCAGCGGCTCCAATAAATACTGTGCATGGCCGTGAGAACAGTCTGCTGCACAGCACGTTACACGGGACGGGATACTCCTCCATGTAGGAGACTAATCATTTCTCACACATTGATCCGAGCCTTCTCTTCTATCGCGGGTTCAATCCCGGCCGAAGTCATCGGATTTTTTAAGAGCGTTAAAAATCCCTCAGTATGCTTTCCTTCGGAGGGGAATTTAGGCCGGCGGTCCCATGTCATAGATTTATGGCATGAAAAAGAACCTTCCATTAACTACACTTGTGGAAACTAAAATTTGTAGGTTAGTTTGATAACGCTTTATTAATTCCAACGTTCACCACCAGGTGGTGACTGCGATGGCATTTAGTAGCCACGTCCGCAGCTAGATGTCGTGGACGGTAGCATTGGATGGCAAAAGTAGGAACTACTTAAAAAAATTAATCATCTGCAGTCTTACCTGAATCACAGACAACACACACTAATACAGTCATCACAATTAACACCGGTTATCGGACAAATTCTACACACACCCAAAGTACACGGGGCTACATGACCACGTTGTCGCAGCCCCTAAACTGAGGAACAAACCAACCAACCTTGATCCGAGCCTATTGTTCCATCGCAGAGAATTGCGACTCATAGCTCTTTTGTTAGGTAGATTTCTTTAGAAAGCTAACTATTGCAATGGGTCCCATGTTTTGACTTCCGGAAAATTTCGACATATCTTCGCGTTTCACATCCCCCAGACCCCAAAACCACCGTCAGTTCAAAAGTTTATATATAATTTATGTATATATGTATCTATCTATATATATATCAGTTTCTTGTGGACACGATAACTGCCGTAATTTTGCACCAATCACTTTGAATTTTTTACATAACATGTATCCCTATAAAATCTCGGTCGAGTTCGTTAATGGGCAAAATCGGTCAAAGGGGGTAAAAATGGGGGGCTTTTTTCGAAAAAGTGAAATATCGCTATAACTCTCTTAATACATGAAATATCGAATCCCTTCAAAGTTCATAATATGTGTCGGATAAGTGCCAACAATTTATGTCAAATAAGTTTTTTGATAGCACCAACCATTGACCAAAGGGGTGGGAAAAAGTGGGTTTTTCGGGAAACATTAATCATATCTCTGTTAATAGGCACAATATCAAAACCGCACAAAATGGACAATATTCCTCCAATAATTATCTAAAACTTTTGTCTGAAAGAATTTTTGATATGACCCACCATTACGCCACGGGTTGTACAAAATGATTTAAATTATAAGAAAATGCCAAGTGCCAAGAGAGGTTGCCATGACAACTTTACTTTTAATTGATAAGGATGACCATCAGCAGTTGCTATGACAACGCCACTGCACGAGATCACATTCAGTTTTCATATGTCAGTGGGAAGCGACTTCGGTATCGGAACTGGTAGCATGCTGAACTTCTATGCCCAAGGTCGCGGGTTCAAACCCGGCTGAAGTCGTCGGATTTACTAAGAGCGCTAAAAAACCTGAGTTTGCTTTCCTTCGGAGGGGAAGTTCCAACGTTCGTTACGAGTTGCTGATTGAGGTGGCATCTAGTAGCCAAGTTCACAGCTAGGTGTCGTTGACGGCAGTATTTTAGGTAGATTTCATTAGAAAGCTAACTATTGCAATGGGTACCATGTTTCGATTTCCGGAAAATTTCGACATATCTTCGCGTTTCACATCCCCCAGACCCCAAAACCACCGTCAGTTCAAAAGTTTATATATAATTTATGTAATATATGTATATATATGTATATCAGTTTCTTGTAGACACGATAACTGCCGTAATTTTGCACCAATCACTTTGAATTTTTTACCGAATATGTATACCCATAAAATCTCGGACGAGTTCGTTACTGGGCTAAATCGGTCGAAGGGGATGAAAATGGGGGACTTTTTTTTTTCAAAAAAATGAAATATTGCTATAACTCTCTTAATATGTGAAATATCGAATCCGTTCAAAGTTCATACTATGTGTCGGATAAAGCTCAGAAATTTATGTTTGAAACGTTTTTTTGATAGCACCAACCATTGACCAAAGGGGTGGGAAAAAATGTTTTTTTCGGGAAACATTAATCATATCTCTGTTAATAGGCACAATATCAAAACCGTACAGAATGGACAATATTCCCCTAATAATTACCTAAAACTTTTGTCTGAAAGAATTTTTGATATGAGCCACCATTACGCCAAGGGATGAGAAAAATGATTTCGGAATTGTTAGAAAATGCCAAGAGCTATCAGTGGTTGACATGGCAACACTACTAAATTGATGAGGGATGAGCCATCAGACGTTGCCATGACAACGCACTTGCGCGAGATCAGATTCAGATTTCCATCTGACTAAGTGTGATGCGGCTTCGGTGACTTAACTGGTAGCATGCTGAACTCCTATGCCCAAGGTCGCGGGTTCAAAGCCGGCCAAAGTCGTCAGATTTTCTAAGAGTGCTAAAAATCCCTCAGTATGCTTTCCTTTGGAGGGGAAGTTCCAACGTTCGTTGCGAGTTGCTGATTGCGGTGGCATCTAGTAGCCAAGTTCACAGCTAGGTGTCGTTGACGGTAGTATCTGGTAGCAACATTAGGAACTACTGCTTGAAATTGAGCGTCTGCATTCCTTACCTGAATTACAGACTAATACAGCTATCACAATTCACACCGTTTATCAGACAGATTCTACACTCACCCAAAGTACACGGGGTTACATGACCACGTTGTCGCAGCCCCTAAACTGAGGAACCAACCAACATCTCTGCGGGAGATATAATTTTGCGTGAAGAAGTAACAGACCGTTACATAGTTACACATCAGTGTCGAAACTCTGCATAAGGACAGTGTGACCACAAGTATAAAAATGGACTCCAAATGACAAGAAGGTTACCGTCATCATAAGACAATAGAATGTTTAAAATATGCATAAAATGACGAAAAACAAAGTTAATTAATCTCCAATTATAAAATACTTTCACGCAATAAATGTGGTCTGATCCTTCTACGAAAACCTGCATATTCTGCCTATTTTCGACTATCCCCAAGTTTGTCCGGTGAAATCTGCCTCCGCCTTCCGGCGTGCCGAGAGGACTATTTTTATTTTGGCAAGGCTTGCTCCCGATTACTTTTAAGGGAATAAAAAAAATATAGACATTTTTACGTTCTGCAATATTATCACTTCATGAATCCCATCTCTTCCCCAAATACAGTAGCCTACATATTCGATATTCCTACAATTAGGACGAAGATGCTCTGTAGTGCTCTATTAGGCTACAATATTTCAGGTAGCCTATATTTCGAACAAATCATAAATGCCAGTATTACCAACTTAACTTTGTCATTGTTTTAGATTTTAAGAAACGTAGCCTCGTAAGTTTGTCACGGAACTACTTGTTTGATATTATCCAAGACATGAATTCTATAGATCTAAAGTTTTACGTATACACCAATCAATACTTGAATTAAAACATATCTATTATATATTGTTACGGCTGTGAGTTTGTGTCATCGCTCGCCGCATGAGTCACAACTGCTCCAGGGCTGGGCCGTGCCCTGCCTCGTGTATTGAGTACGCCTTATGCAACAGGGCTACTAGGACAAAGGGATGGTCCAGAATATTCGTGACTGAGCCAGCGATGGAAACCTCGGGAAGCCGTAAACCCTCGATGGATCTAGAAGCATTTATTGAGTCACCGGCCTGCTATATAAGTGCGACCTGTCAAGCAGTGGGGGTTGTTGTGTTTTACGAGCTAGTGCGAGCGATTATCCTGAGCGACAGAAGAGTGGTGACTTGCGAAACCCCTAGTGAAGCCGATTCTCTTGACAGCGAAGGGAGTGAGGAGCTTACAGGGGACTGCCTGTGTTTTGAGCGAGTGTGATTTCACCGAGCGACAGAGGTGATTGTGGTGCATTGTGAAACAGTGTGTAGTACAGTGACAGACTTAGTGCAGCTATTTCCAGCTAGCGTACGGGACCGGACTCATTAGCAGAGGATTAACTGTGGTCTGTTGACAAGTGAAAGGAGGCAAGAGCGCTCCATAAGGAAGAGACGTGAGGAAACTGGAGTAAGGTCCTAATTGCTTGTATTTGCTGATGAGTAGTGTATCTTTCTGGCCACAATAAGGTTAATTATTTCTTTAAGCAGTAATTGGTGTTGTGCTTTGTACCCACCGTAATCCAGTTAACAAAAGTGCCACTAGGGGGGTGGCACGTAACAATATTATAGGATAGGTATATTGTCTTTTGCTGCTTTTCAGTCGGTCAACACGATTTTGCTCAATGAATTGGGTGGGGTACAAATTATAAATATGTAAATGCTCTCCTGAAAAACATGACATGTATTAGTTAGTTCATCATCATCATCATCATCATCATCATCATCATCTTCATTTCTCCTTTTCCAGTTGACACTGGGTGGGGGCAAATATGGTTCCTCTCCACTTTGTTCTGTCGTTCCACCTTTCCTCTTCCGACACGGTGTTCCAATCCAGGTTCCGTTTTCTAATACTATTCTCCACCGAGTCCATCCAACGCATTCTTGGTCTTCCTCGTCCTCTCTTCCCTGTCATCCGTCGTTCCAGTGCTCGTCTTGGTAGCCTTAGACATGGTCATACCAGTTTTGCTCCAGTTTGTCATTTAGTTTCTGTACTCCCAGTTCTTTCCGTGTATCTTCATTTCTCACTCTGTCCCTCCTCGATTTCTGGACCATACTTCTCAGGAATCTCATCTCAGCTGCCTGTACTCTGCTCTCATCCCTCCTAGTCATTGTCCAAGTTTCTGCTGCATATGTCATTATGTATTAGTTAGTTATCGAACTTAAATGGTCATTTTAGGATTACGTGTTTCGACACTTAGGTGGCCATCATCAGATCTTGATCACTGTGTTAAGGTTAATTTTTACTGTTGTAAATTCACTATTGTGGTTCAATGGCACGTCGTTAGTATGACGTTGATTTACAATTCGAATCCTGTTATACGTTAGGTTGTTTTGTGTTGCAAAGTTTTGTGAATTACGTGAGTAGCGGTGCGCATGCGCGTGTATTCAATTTAGAATATCACACTGTAATAATAATACATCCATTAATACATTTTAACATGCACAGGAAAAACCTAATTATAATGCACACTTAAGTTGGTATTGTTCTCCTCACAGAGATGCTCACTTATAGACTTCCGCGCCGCTACTGGCATGGTGGTGTTTGTATCTAGCCTAGCTCGCTTGCTCATCCTACACGCTATCTGTTGTAAGAAATGTTAACTGAAGTTTTGAATGGATTATCTTTGTACCTGAACCAACAGAATGAGGCTGGAAATACTTATGAAAAAATGTATTCTATGGACTCAGGAACTGTTTTCATTACTATCGTAGGCCATTTCAGCCGTCTTGCCCCCAACTTAGACACCTGTCTATCTCCTGCCACCCGGTCTATTAGACGGTATAGGACCCTACGATCAGCGGCTTCGGTGGCGTAGTTGGTAGCGTGCTGAACTTCTATGCCCAAGATCGCGGGTTCAAATCCGGCCGAAGGCGTCAGATTTTTTAAGAGTTAAAAATCCCTCAGTATGCCTTCCTTCGGAGGGGAAGTAAAGCCGGCGGTCTCATGTCATAGATTACACCTGTGAGAAGCTAAATTGTATAGGTTAAGAATGTAAACAATGCTCTTAGGTTCCTACGTTCGTTGCCAAGAGCCGACTGCGGTGGCGTCTGGTAGCTAAGTTCTGGACTAGTAGTCGTTGACGGTGGCGTTTGGCGGCAAAAGTAGGAACTATTTGAAAAATTCAAAAGTCTGCAGTCCTTACTTGAATTAAAAAACAGATAACACACACTAATACAGTCATTACAATTAACACCGGTTATCAGACAGATTCTACACACACCCAAAGTACACGGGGCTACATGACCGCGTTGTCGCAGCCCCTAAACTTAGGAACCAACCAACCAACCAACCCTGCGATACTACCTAATACAGGTCCTGGTTTGTTGAAAATAGACACAATGTGCATCCTCATCCTATAACATGTTTCCCACTTATCGTTTCCCGTTCGCATTCCTTGCCTCATTTTATTAATGCGTTTGTATTCTAATATTTTTTAGCAGCGCCAAGAGGATAGGTATTTGTTATGACCTAACATCGAGGTCATCCTCAACCCAATAAAGAATTAAAATACTAATGTTATACTTAAGTCCAATAATGAATGTTTGATATGAAACAAGATGGTCAGTAAAGAACATATAGCCTACTTTCTCCTAAATGCATGGGTATTGTTATAACTCTTTTTCCTTTTCAAGGAGTATAATTGAATGTTGGTTGTAGTAGCTTGTTGAAATACAACGTGCTATAGGGATATTAAACATGAATATGAGGTGCCCTTTGCTAGTGCTACCTCTGTAAAAAAAAAAAACATTCAATTCGGTTTCACTGTGTTTGAATTGATATGGGGAATGGATTTGCACACATACATGGCCTCTATTTGCAAACTATTGGGCTGATGACCTTGTAGTCAGTCACAAGATGCTTTCCACAAGAAGGCATGTAGTTGCAAAATCTGGTAGAGATCAAATTATTAGGATGGTCGTAATTTGATTTAAGCTTTTAAAATTTGGGTGGCCGTCATTCCGTTTCCGTCAAGATGGAGGCGATATAAAACATGACACTGAGGTGCCCTTTGCTAGTGCACCCTCTGTACCAAATTTCGTTCAATTCGGTTTCACCGTGTTTGAATTGATAGGGGGAATCGATTTGCACACATACTTGGCCACCATCTGCAAACTATTGGGCTGATGATCTTGCAGTTTGGTCAGAATATGCTTCCCACATAAAGATATCTTGTTGCAAAATTTGGTAGGGACTAGAGTATTAGGCTGGACGTAATTACATTTTAGATTTTAACATTTGGTTGGCCGCGATTACGTTTCCGTCAAGATGGCGGCGATATGAAACATGACACTGAGGTGCCCTTTGCTAGTGCTACCTCTGTACCAAACTTCGTTCCATTCGGTTTCACCGTGTTCGAATTAATAGGGGGAATCGATTTTGACACAAAGATGGCCGCCATCCGCAAACTATTAGGCTAATGACCTATTAGTTTGGTCAAAGAATGCTCCCTCCAAAAAGGTATGTTGATGCAAAATTTGGTAGAGATCGGATGATTATGTTAGTCGTAATTTGATTTAAGCTTTTGTGTGGCCGCCATTACGTTTCTGTCAAGATGGCGGCGATATAAAACATGACACTGGGGGGCCCTTTGCTAGTACTACATGTGTACGAAATTTCGTTCCATTCGGTTTCACCGTGTTCTAATTAATAGGGGGAATCGATTTCCATACAAAGATGGCCGCCATCCGCACACTATTAGGCTGATGATCCATTAGTTTTGTCAAAGGATGCTCCCCCTATAAAGGTATGTTGTTGCAAAATTTGGTAGAGATCGGATGATTAGGTTAGTCGTAAGTTGATTTAAGCTTTGAACATTTGTGTGGCCGCCATCACGTTTCCGTCAAGATGGCGGCGATATAAAACATGACACTGAGGTGTCCTTTGCTAGTGCTACCTTTGTGCCAAATTTCGTTCAATTCGCGTTCACCGTGTTCGAATTGATAGGGGGGGGGGCAGACATTCAGAATACACACACTCACACACACACACACACACACACACAGAGACAGACAAACTTTTTTCGCCCTGTGTTGATCTCATAAGACTACTTTCATTTTTTTGCAAAAATCGAAAGTAGTCTAAAAACTAGCCTATATAATAAATTTATCATTAAAATAAATAATGAAATGGACATCCTTACAATGTAATTAAAGATTGTATATACAATATTGGGCTTCAGGTCTGTGAACTTCCAATTTGTTTTGTGTGACCCTGATCCTATTTTCCCATTTTATAAGTATTTTGAATCTCAATTGTATTTTGTGAGTATTTTGAATCTCAATTACATTTTGTAAGTATTTTCAATCCACATGACATTTTGTAAGTATTTTTAATGCAAATTGCATTTTGTAATTATTTTTAATCTAGATTGCATTTTGTGAGTATTTTAAATCTAAGTTGCACTTTGACATTTTTTTTTTACTCCAACCTGCATTTTGTGCGTATTCTCAATCTAAATGACTTTTGTGAGCATTGTCCATCTAAATTCTATATTGTCAGTGTTTTCCACTCTAAATTACATTCTGTGTGTCTTTTCAATCTTTTGTCAGTATTTCCAATCTCCGTTAGCTTTCGTTATGGTTCCGTCTCATTGTCATTATCGCAATCACCCAGACCATAAGGGGCCGATAACCCAGATGTTAGGCTCCTTAAAACAGCAATCACCTATTTCCCCTGAACCCTACAATTTACATACAGTTTTTCTGACCTAAGCTTATCATTGTTCCCTGTCTATGTCTATGCGTTAGTAGCCTGTAATTAGATATGTTCGTATGTTCCAGAGGTGTAAAGAGAAGCTGAACACGCTGGCGATCTCGGTGATGAACCAGTGGCCCGGCGTGAAGCTGCGAGTCATCGAGGGCTGGGACGAGGAAGGTACGCACCCCGCCGACGCTCTTCACTACGAGGGGCGAGCTGTGGACATCACGACGTCGGACCGTGATCGCTCCAAGTACGGCATGTTGGCGCGTCTAGCCGTGGAGGCGGGCTTCGACTGGGTGTACTACGAGACCCGGGGCCACATACACTGCTCCGTCAAGTCGGGTAAGTGACTATATAGTAGGTAACATGCTGATGGAAGCTCGTCATTCATGCCAGAACTGACCTGTCATTGGCAAACAATAGGTATGGCTACTCAGTCTATGGTAGATCTATCTGCAGTGTCAAGACAGTTGCACGGGAAAGAGATTACGATATTCCTCATGAAGTCACAGAAATACTCTGACATTGCTTGCATAGTTCTTGGTAGATGATCGTAGCTACGAAGGGCGTACCACACTGACCGGCAAAAAAAGAAAACGATCACTTGAAAAATTCAACATTACTTTCATTCAAATCATAAATATGAATGGTATAGGCCTAGTAGTTATAGCGTTATAGCATGGAAGTAAGGTTAAAATGGTTTCCTGGATGCATTACCATTCTTCATCTCTTTGTTTCACTTAACAATAGCGATTCTTTGACATGATGCTGTTTCCCGCGGAAAAAAGTGCGCGACATTGCTATCGTCAACAATACAATGTTTTTTTTTTTTGCCACTTGTTGGCATAGGAATATGCGCTTGAGGCCTGAAGATATTGCCAGGGCAGTGGCTCTGATCGAAAATGGTGGTGCGCACATCTTTCCGCGGGAAACAGCATCATGTCAATTAATCGCTATTGTTAAGTGAAAGAATGACATGAAGAATGATAATACATCCAGGAAAACAATTGACCTTACTTCCTTGCTACAAACAGTAACTTATGTACTAGGCCAAGAGCGTTCATTTATGATTTAAATGAAAGTAGGCTAATGTTAAATTTTTCAAGTGATCGTTTCTTTTTGCCGGCCAGGTGTAGGCCTATATTGTTTTACACTTATTTTTTCTACGCAAATGAAGTACATTACACACCAGTTGTTTCGTTCACCTTCTCAACATAATCTTTATGCACTTTTGCTATCGATGTGGCAGTCTCTCCAGAGCTAACCAATTTTTGGAGTGCTGCGTACTCATGCCTTGACAAAACGGCGACCAACGGTGCCAAGTCAGGTGAGTATGGTGGGTGTGGCTGAACCGTGAATCCAATTTGATCAATGGCACCACTCTCGGCTAGTGTGGGGGTGGGCATTGTCATGTTGCAGGGGCATACCTTTTGCCCATTTTCCTGGCCGCTTAGTATGACACGACGTAAGCACTTAAGGGTTGCCGTGTTAATCGTGGCGCCCAATTCCAGCCAGTCAATGAGGATGATGCCCTTTGTGTCCCAGAACACTGTCGCCATTCGCTTGCCAACTGATGGCACTGTTCTCCACTGCCACCAAGCGCCGATGAATTTCTGCAGTGGTCACGCCTTCTTTCCATAGGGACCAAGTCATATAGAGCTGTCCCTGACGGTTGCATTCCATGTTCTGTGCTCCTACGCTGATAGTGCTGTTATGGAATGGCTATGACGACTGCATTCGTTGGCTCCTGTGCGTGCGCTTCTACCAAACAGTGGAACGAGACATTAGTTACACGTCACCTCCTTCAAAATTGAAATCTGAACCATACTCGGACGTACACAAAATAAAGTGTAAAGCAATATACAGTAGTACGCCTCTCGTGCATTGTCATGTCGGCGTACTTAGTCCCTTTGCGCAAATGCTGGGCATTCTTTTAGTATGTGTTCGATGGTTTCAGTTTTGTTTCGGCACTTTCATCATGAATCTGTTGATGTTTTGTCTTTGATGAAGTTACGGGTTTCTATGACACTGTCCTGAATGGCCATCATAAATCCTTCTGTTTTAGGAGATAGGACACCTTAGTTAACCAGCCGTTACTCGCTTGTTTGCCAGTAGGCCTACTGTATCTGGAGAATTGAGTATATGGTAGTGCTTGCTGTGAATCTGCCTATTCTGCCAGTCATGGTGCATGCTTCCTTTATTTCAGCTTCTAGCTTTTCAGTGAGACCCTGTGGGTCCAGATGTAGTGGCTTGTAGTTATCGTCAAGTTCAACTATCACGTTGTGGAGATGAGAATCTTGTCTATTGTAGAATTACTGCCGAAGCCTGTAGATTTGTCTGTTGTACAGTTTCTGTTGGCAAATGATGCCTCTGCCTCCTTCCTCCCTGCTTAGCATAAACCTAGGCTTGCCATACGTCCCGGTTTGACCGGGACAGTCCCGGTATATTGCTCCTGTCCCGGTGTCCCGCCCGGTTTAATCAATGTCCCGGAAAACGGCTGTAAGATGTAAAAAGTAATGAATTTATGTGTTTAAGAATCTATTATAAATCGGATACTTTTCAACAATCAACATCGTTGTTTTTTTGTAATTGTTTTTGTAGTTAGACAAAATGTGTACCTTTTCAAAATACAATCTAAGACTTAGTAATTGTTCAATTTAACAATTTTATGAAGTATTTTAAACTGTATTTAATAACCCTTCTTTCTAGATGGTAGACCAGAAAAAAATTGTCATTGGAAAATTATGCATTTTTATGTAGCAAAAATTCCTATTTTATTTTTAAAACGTGTGTAGAACTAACAATTTAGGGTGCCAGATTTACCCCCCCCCCCCCCCGTCACTTGCGAGGCTTTAAAAAATGGTTTAAAACTCACCATTTTGCTTCTAACTTTTAAAATATTTCCCCGACCCCCCCGCTCAATACCCCCCAGACCCCCAGTAAGGCCGTCCCATATTAATGTGTCCCGGTTTCACTCACCAAAGATATGGCAAGCCTACATAAACCTGAATGTAAAAAAAAAAAAAAAAAAAAAAAAAAAAAACTTATGGGATACAGATTAAAAGGGATCAACCGAACACGCGCAGACATCCGATCCATAGAAAAGGTGAAGGCAAGGTTTCTTAAAATAGCTCTCTGTGTTAAAATAACACAAAGTCGAGACTGGTATATGAAAATTAAAATCCACAGCCCGCTTCCAGTCGACCGACCGGGTCAGGGAATGGAATGAACGAATCCCCCATCTAGCGGGGAGGATATGAACTGTGCCGGGCGCCGAAGCCTGTCGCACTCCCCTGGGGCAATGATTAAATGAATAACAGATGAAATGAAATGACAGTGTAGAGTGTTGCTGGGATGAAATTTGTGACAGGGAAAACCGGAGTACCCGGAGAAAAACCTGTCCACCTCCACTGTGTCCAGCACAAATCTCATATGGAGTGACCGGGATTTGAACCATGGATCCAGTAGTGAGAGGCCGGCGTGCTGCCGCCTAAGCCACGGAGGCTTCCAGACTGGTATATGAAATGGCCAAAGGGACTTTCTATGTTGATGACATAACGGCAAGGTTCTTACTACCATCCACTCAAAATAGTGCCAAGGTAGGTCTACTTAAAGAGAGAAAATAAAAAAGGGAGGATATTTGGCTTGAATTTTATTGTACAGACGCCATGTGGGACCAACACTGGATGGAGGCGAGTCAAGAATTAAGACATGTCATCACAAGTTTAGCGGTTCGTGGATATCACCACAAACTATGTGCGACGACACATTTCCATGCTGTGTCACCGAGATCTTAGCCTGAGAACGAGACTACTTGCCCTCAAGTGTTACATAATTCCCACACTAATGTATGGACACGAGGGGTGGACGTTAACCAAAACCTTGGAGAAGAAGTTGGAAGCATTTGAAATGTGGCTGTATCGTCACATGCTTCGAATAGGCCTATCGTGGACCGACAAGGTGAGAAACACCGAGGTGCTGGATCGGATGGGCAAGGAGATGGAGGTGCTCTACAGCATCAAGCGACAGAAGCCACAATATTTTGGCCACGTGATTCGAAATAACAAGTACCGACTCCAGCAGCTAATCATGGAAGGCAAGATTGAAGGACGGCGCAGACCAGGGAAGAGGAGGATCTCCTGGCTCAAGAATTTGCGGGAATGGTTTGAACTTGACTCAGCATCTCTGTTTCGAACGGCAACCTCGAGGCAAGGGATTGCAATGATGATCGCCAATCCTCGACGCGGAGACGGCACATAAAGAAGAAGAAAAGAACTAAGGAGTGTGTGTGTACTTTGTGTGGTGAAGGATGTGAACGCTATCACATCACAGAAATAGGACAACATCAGCTTTGGAGTATTGTAAAGATCTGTAGACTAAAGAACCAACAGGAATTGAATTTTGGCCATTCGGTTGCAATTAAATTTAAAATAAACCTGAATGTGGATGGTTCAATCTTCCTTTTGTATTGTCTAGTCTATTCCACTCGTATCATTCACTTAACAAAACCAAATGTGTATGTTAATACATTTATTGCCTTTGTCATGTTTTAAGAATTGAGCTTTGTTCGGACAATCATTTGTAGTCTTTTCTTGAACACCTGTTTTACCTTATATTTAACCTATGCTTGATCAATACCATCGCTCTGGGTCATACCTAGGTACTTGTATGTTTCAGTTGGTTGTTTGCTTAGTTTAGAAGCTCGAAACTGTCTAGATTTTCTGAAGCTTGTCCTTTGGATATATTCATTGTCATGCATTTATCTTAAGCGAACTCCACCATAATATCCCTGGAAATATTGTGCACTACATGGATAAGCGCTTGAAGATGTTCCTCTTTAGTAGTGTAAAGCTTCAAGTCATCAAGGTAGAAAAGGTGATTTTATGCGCACTCTTTCTCCTTTTGGGGTTGATCAGATGGAGTACATTTAAGCTTGTTCGATATTGGGTTAAGTGCCATACAGAACTAAATGGGGCTCAAAAATTCACCCTATATATATATATTTTCCAACTCCATACAGGCCATGGAGGCCCTGGGAGTAGTCTAGTGGAAGGTAGAGGCTTCCACGTTTTGTGACATCGGCACTAGATGGGATGTAGTTGTCAGCTCCATGCCCGGCCGTCTTTGCTCCCAGGAATTATCCTGCTACTCATTTCTGTTGTAGGCTGAGTGAACCCCAGGGCCATTTGCGTTTCCGAAAGTGGTAGTTATGTTTCTAAAATCCACTAACTGGGTGGGGATCGAACCCACTCCCTTTCAGTTAGAAGCTCAGTGCCTCTACCGACTGCGCCACGCAGCCCCTTCTAAATATAATGATAATAATTATTATTAATAATAATATTATTATAAAATACAGTAGGCTACAATTCCGGTATTTCTTCTGAAATGAGATAAAAACTCCGAAATATCCAGTATCAGGATCGTCGCGTTATTATACTGAATAAATAAACAAATAATTAACTGATTATGGTACTGTATTTATAATTTTAATACCGACAGCAGTGGCTACGCTGTCTAAAGCGCAGCGTTAGGTCATGGGGCCAAGCTCTCTGCTGACTCGGTAAGCGCGTGGGTTCGAGCCCCACCGTCAGCCGTCCTTGAAATGGTTTTCCGTGGTTTCCCCCATTTTCAATACCAGGCAAATGCTGGGACGGTACCTTCTGATAGGCCACGGCCGCTTTCTTCCACATCCTTGTCCAAATTCATTCATCTTCATCCATTCCATCTCTCATACCGACGCGCAGGTCGCCCACGGGCGTCGACTAGAAAGACCTGCACTCGGCCTCTCAGGAGGCCACACGACAAAATAATAATAATAATAATAATAATAAGAAGTGGCAGCTTTAAGTTGAAATAGACCTTTAGAAAATAGACTTATTGGACAAATCTAAATTTAAAGAACTAGTTGACAATCATACATTTTAATAATAATTTTATTAATGCAGCCAATGGCCATGTACTTTTCTTTTCAGGACGGGTCAGGGAAGGGATATTGGAAGGAAATCGGCCGTGGACCTATTGGAAGGAACCGTCCCGGCATTTGCCTGGTGGTGAAAATGGGAAACCACGAAAACCATTTTCAGGACGGCCGAGGTGGGATTCGAACCCACGCTCTCCCGATACCAGCGAGGCACGAGGTAGCGCGTTAGCGCTCTCGGCCACCGCGGCCGGTAATCTCAGACCACCCAAACATTGCATCGAACAGAACCTGGACCAAGGAGCGCACAAAGAGCCATAGCGAGAAGATAAAGCGATTTTGGGAGGACACGAAAGCAAGATCGGCTAGATAGGTTCAATAGCGCTCCTTAGACGGGCATAATGTAAAATTATAATAGGCTAAGAATAATGAGATGAACACCGGAGAGAACATGATGATAAACCGAGAAATATTCAGAACCACTGTAAATAAGTAGGCTACATACACTCACCGGCAAAGGAAGCGAAACACTGCGAATTTCAGACTAAACTCAATGTTGGACGTTTTAAACTGTGTATTAATCAAATACTATGGCATTACAACAATATGGCGATGTATCGTAAGTTAACTACCCTAATGAGTACAATAATTGATAAACAATAATGTCAACGACAATCACAACAGTGCACAAACACGAATTTGGAAATGTCTAAACCTGAAATCCATCGTACTATCCTCCGACCTGTTGCACTGTGGTGTAGATAAACCGTAATGTTCACAAAAATACGTAACACGAGAATTCAGAGCAATAAACCTTAAGACAGCCGCTTGTGGTTATTATTGTCCAAAGGCGGAAAACGGTAACATTAGTGTTGTGATTGCCACGATCAACAATGTTTATCAATTGTTGCGCTGAAACTTCTCAAATGAGCTAATTAAATCACGGCACATTTCCATATCGCTACAAAGTCACAGCATTCAATTTATACCAGGTTTGAAACGGTCAAATGTTGAGTTTTGTCTGATATTCGTAGTGTTTCGCTTTGTATGACGGTGAGTGCATTTAGGGTGAAATCTAGCAGCAGGACTGGTACAAGATGTAGACTACAGAAGAACGCAAGAGTTCATGAAGAGATTTTGGGAGAAGAACAAGGCAAAATTCATCAAGCCAATGGACAAGTTTCAATACGCTCTATGAATGGGCATAATGAAGAAAGAAAGAAAGAAAGAATGATAGATAGATAGACAGAAAGAAAGAAAGAAAGATAGATAGATAGATAGAAAGAAAGAAAGAAAGAAAGATAGAAAGATAGATAGAATGAAATAAAGATAGAAAGAAAGATAGAAAGATAGATAGAATGAAAGAAAGAAAGAAAGAAAGATAGATAGATATATAGAAAGATAGATAGATAGATATAAATATATAAATATAGATAGAAAGAAAGATAGATTGATAGAAAGAAAGAAAGGAAGAAAGAAAGAAAGAAAGAAAGAAAGATAGATAGAAAGAAATATAGAAAGATAGATAGAAAGATAGAAAGAAAGAAAGAAAGATAGATAGATAGATAGATAGATATAAATATAGATAGAAAGAAAGAAATGAAAAAGAAAGAAAGATAGATAGAAAGAAAGAAAGAGAGAAACATAGAAAGAAAGATAGAAAGAAAGACAGAAAGAAAGAAATAAGGATAGAAAGAAAGAAAGAAAGAAAGAAAGAAAGAAAGATAGATAGAAGGAAAGAAAGATAGATAGAAAGAAATATAGAAAGATAGATAGAAAGAAAGAAAGATAGAAAGAAAGATAGATATATATAAATATAGATAGAAAGAAATGAAAAAAGAAAGAAAGATAGAAAGAAAGAAAGAGAGAAACATAGAAAGAAAGATAGAAAGAAAGATAGAAAGAAAGAAATAAAGAAAGAAAGAAAGAAAGAAAGAAATACATAAATAAATAATAATAATAATAATTAGGCTATAGTGCCGGGAGTGTCCGAGGACAAGTGATAAAAACGGCCCTCGGATACGATCCGGGAGGGCATCGATCCCGTGGGCACCCAAAGAAACGATGGATGGATAGAAGACCTACTGGTGTGCGACTAAAACCTGAAGGTGCCCTTGACAGGAACAACAACCAAGCAAGCGGACCCTGCACCAACGCGGGAAATACGATAGGAAAAAGAAGTGTCCGAGGACATGTTCGACTCGTCAGAGGCTGTAGCTGCTTCAAGTGGACAACCATGGGGTCAGCTACAAGTTTAGTTTCGCTACCAGATGTCACTGACACCTAGTGGTGAACGTTAGAACTACGATAGAGTGTTTCAACGAAATCTAACCTAGAAATTTAGCTTCACACAAGTTTAGTTAGTGGAAGGATCTTTTATATGCCATAAATCTATGACACGGGAAGGCATACTGAAGGATTTTAACGCTCTTAAAAAATCCGATGACTTCGGCCGGGTTTGAACCCGCTATCTTGCGCACAGCAGTTCAGCATGCTACCAAATGCGCCACCGAAGCCGCTATAATAATAATAATAATAATAATAATAATAATATTTTTTAAAAGTCAATTTTACCTTCCAGGTTGGTGGTTCCCACGGACTCAGCCAGGGAACTCACCCCTACCGCCTTTCCAGGCAGTGTCCTAGAGCTCGGAACACTTTGTCGGATTGGATACAACTGGGGAGGTGTGATCAGCACTTCGCCCAGGCTGCCCTACCTGCAAAGCGAACATGGGCCTCATGAGGGATGGGAAGGGACGATTGGGATGGATAGGCAAGGAAGAGGGAAGAAGGCGGCCGTGGCCTTACAGTAGGGACCATCCCGGCATTTGCCCGAAGACGAAGTGGGAAACCTTGGAAAATCACTTTGAGGATGGCTGAGGTGGGAATCGAACCCCCTCTACTCATTTGGACCACCCGAGGCTGAGTAGACCCCGTTCCAGTCCTCATACCACTTTTCAAATTTCGTGGCAGAGCCGGGAATCGAACCCAGGACCTCCGGGGCGGCAGCTAACCATGCTGACTGCTACGCTACGGAGGCGACTCAATAATAATAATAATAATAATAATAATAATAATAATAATAATAATAATGCGTGTTTAATGCAGTGTGTATTGAATCTCGCATATCCCGGAGAGAGCCACCACACAGCTGTCAGCTAGATGTCCTTGGTTCTATTTGCTGAGTTTCACTCAACTCTGCTGAAGTGTTTGCATTTGCTCACTCGACTCCTGTTTACCTTCACAGTGCACGGAATTTATAACATGCGTACTTACTGATCCTCTAATTGGACAAGGTTATGTATCTTGTGTTGATATCTGAGCGCTTGTGTGTGTACTCACTCGCATAATAACATACAATGTCTCCGTCAGGCTGGAGTAATAAGCACACACTGCTATTTGACGATTCTATGTGTCTAAAATTCCTCATTATTGACATGTTATCAGCAAGACAAGGATTTTGATGAAATTCGCTTATTTTTTACTGGTATGCCATATACATTGCTCTTTACTATCAGCACGCTTTGTGACAAATTATCATTATTATTATTGTAACAAATAATAATAATAATAATAATAATAATAATAATAATAATAATAATAATAATAATATCGTTTGGCCTCGGGTGTCGGGTGCAAGCTTTGTAATTTGATACCCGGTAGCTTGCATGTCAAATTTCGTTGTTCCTTGAATCACTATAAAAGTCGAGTAGGTTATATATATCTAAGCGCCTTGAACACTATAGCGCTTTCTAGTAGAGAAATGAGGAACTTTTTGTTGGCGGAAACTCCCGAGATTAATTTTGCCATTATGAGCACGGCCTACTGAATTCAAATGGGTTCTTTGACATGCCAACATCGTATGACATGCGTGTCGTATTTTTGCCGCCTTTCAAAAAAATCACTTACCACGGCCAGGAGCGAACCTGTAATATTGGAGTTAGTAGACCGACACGTTATACACTCACCCACCGTGGCAAGGTATTATTGTAACAAACTGACATGGAATCATTACAACAAAAGAGTAGTGTTATTTTACCAGAAGCCTTGTATGCAGCAGAAACAACATTAATTGGAGGGATGACAAGAATTCATGACATCGAGAAGCAAGAACGGAAAATTCTTAGAAAGATGCACGGCACTGTTCTCCGAGACGGAACTTGGATCAGAAGACCTAAAAAGGAACTCTACGGCAACACAGACACCATCACAGAGAAATTTAGGAAATTACGCCTACAGTTCTATGGATCCTGTGGAGGATGGATGAAAACAGACTCTCTAAGAACATTTTTAACATTATTAATACAAGGTATTAAAGACCAGTTGGATAAGAGAAACACAGGAGGACCTGGAACGATTCAAAATCTCTGAAGACGATATCAAGGACAGAAATCCATTTAGAAATTAAAAATCAGAAACAAGAAATTTGAACAAGTCTCAAGAAAAGAAACAACAGGAAAAAATGGACAGAGGAAAGGAAGAAAAAACACAGTGAATTAATGAAGAGGTTTTGGGAAGAAAAGAGAAGAGGAAAAGGAAGTGAAGCTGTGATTGGCTCTAGTTCGCACGCCTTCCCAAAGGCGAAAAATCGATAATAATAATAATAATAATAATAATAATAATAATAATAATAATAATAATAATAATAGAGATACGAGCCTTACAGTAGTCGCATATGAGGTGTAACATCTGACATGTTATCCTACCTTGAAGTTGTTACCGTTTTTATTACCCTTTTTTTTAGCGTATGGCTTTTATTGCCGGGAGTGTCCGAGGACATATTCGGCTCGCCAGTTTTGTAGCTGCTTCGATACGGACACCCAATGGGCGAGCTACAAGTACCGTTGGGGAGGAAAGTGGGATTGTACAAGGACGAGGAGTTGGAAGGTAGCGGCTGTGGCCTATAGTTAGGGACCATCCCAGGCATTTGCCTGGAAGGAAGATGGAAAACCAGAGAAGACCATCTTCAAGGTTGCCGGCGGGGGGATTCGAACCTCCTCGCCTCCCGGATGTGAGCGACTGCCAGCAGTCATGCCGTAACGACCTCGGCTAACTCACCCGGTTTTATTACCCTTGACACTCATCAACACACAAATTTTTATTTATTTTAAACACTCTCATAATACATAACAATTCCAAGACTCTCTTTTTTTTTCTTCACTGCCTACTTGCTATTTCTACTCTCGCACTGCCTCCTTGATACTCTGCTGTTACATCACTCTCCTGCCAGTAACTAAGTTACGTTAACAGATACTGACTTTTTTTCTTCACTGCCTACTTGATATTTCTACTCTCGCACTGCCTTCTTGACACTCTGCTGTTACAAAGTAATCCGTATGTGATAAACATTCCACATGGTACCACTGCCAACTGGATCACATCCCTTCTGACTGCTAAAGCAGCCAGGAGGGATGCGATCCAACTGGCAGTGCGTCTTACACACTTCCATCCCATTTTTCAAAATCACTCCCTCAAAAATATCCAGCAATGGAGTGGAAAGATGTTACACATCAATAATAACATTTTTTATTTGCTAATAGACCAATGGGGATCACGCTACAATTTCATTTCTTCTTCGTCTTAAGCTTCCTCTTCCTCCAGCATTCCTTCATATCTATACTGTGCTGCTGCTTCTGTTCATCCATCCAGGTTCTTCCAGTCTTCACAGATCTTCCGTCTTGGAGCCCTACCAAATTTTGAACAATGGTCCTAAATATATCCCTATCTAACATTTGAAATTTCTGAATGTTGGAACTTTCTAGATCTTTACGAACTTCCTTAATCCATGGCGTAGTTGTCTTCTTGTTCCATAAGTAGTCAAATATATTTTTGTTTCTTCTGGTTTTGTCCACTCTGTACAAGTGTCCGAAAAATGACGATTATTACGTCTTCTTCTTCTTCTTCTTCTTCTGTCTTTCTTTCTGTTCGTATCCTGGCGCAGTCAGCTGGCATTTGAGGGTGCGCAAATCGAGGGAGCCGTGTCCGAAGATTTACTGGCACGTTAAAGATCCCCTTCGGGGCAGAATTCCGGCACCCCGGCGTCTCTAAAAGCCAGTGTAGTTAAAAGGGACGTAAAACCAATAACATTATTATTATTATTATTATTATCTTTCTTTCTGTCTTTTTTCCTTTCTTCGTCATGCGCGAATAAGGAGCGAAATTGCATTGCCTTTTGCGTCTCCCAAAATCAATTTAACTTCTCGCTGAGGATTTTCTTGCGATCTTCTGACCAGGCTTTGTTGGTGATAGTGCTTGGATGGTCTGCAAAGCGGTAATTATCGACTAATTCTCTGAACTTAGCTCTGTCTCTAGTCTATACAGCGCTACTATCTGAACTGTTGTTTACGACATTGTTCGTATTTTCCTACATATCTCTTCCATTGGGAACATTTGATCATTCCAAATGATATCCTCCCTATATTATTCTGCTAAGTTCCCATTCCGGTTTTGTACCGAAAATAAGGTCCTGTTAACACCAACTACACATATGGGGTACTTACAGGTTCCACATAACCCCATGTGTGCCCGAAACGAACTCACTTCCTCTTTAAATGCCTCACAATTAAAAAAATACCTTAAAAATGTACATTTACAATGGGAGCACCGTAACCTGGCAAGCCTGCCGCTAGAGCGCAGGGCAGCGCGGCGGCGGCAGCCATCTAGCGGGAGCGCGGCGTACTGCTAGCTGAGAAGTATCTCAGCACATTACTCCGGTGTGGTCTCGCCAAGACTTTCTCTAGGGTTGAATCCTTTACAAATGTAAAAATTGTTGTAGAAGAAACTCCCGAGCAAACAATAACCGATGCATTCGTTGTAACATCGAATATTGTCTACAAAGAGGTGCTGTGACAAGTACAAAACACTGTTCTACATGATTCTTTGTGTTATTCTTATGTACATATGCCGTTTAACAACAATAAATACATTTCTTCAATATTTAAAACTTCGTTCTCCCACATTCTTCCCTATTTCCCCATAAACCTACATTCACGTTTCGAAAGCTCGCACGGGCCCACTAGTTATTATTATTATTAATTTATTTTTAAATCGTTTCGGTCGTCTATGGACCACGTTATTTCAACTGCCTTTTCCCTCGTTCTTTCACATTGGCCCAGTATTCGCGCATTTTTCTTCGGTGAGCTTCCCTTCGTTCTTCGGTCCACTTCTTGCCGGTTTTCAATATAGGTTTTGGCTGAAATCTCTGTATCTCCACAAGTTTCTTCTTCAAAGAGTCTCGTTCCAAGATGTCCTCATGTGATATCCCCAGTTCTTGTAGGTCTTTTTCCACCTCTGTAAACCTGTTATTTGTCCTCCATTCACCGTAAGTTCTCTGGGTTCCGACTTGATGTTCGTTATAAACTGCGTTTTCTCAAACGAAATCTGAAGACCTGTCTTTGTTCTTGTTGTTCTGTCCCACAAAGTAGGCACAGATTCGATTGGACAATCTTCCGGAGTGCATTCGTGTTAAATGGCCATAAAAGGAGAGTCTTCTTTTGCGAATGGTGTCCGTTATTTTCTCCACATGTAGATAGAGTTCATCGTTGTGTCGTCTTCTCTACTCTCCTCGTTCTTTGACCGGGCCCAAGATCTTTCTCAGAATCTTCCTCTCTTTGGCTTCGAGTTGTTCTGCCAGGCCTTTCTTATTCATCGCCAGGCATTCTGATGCATATAACGCCTCCGGGCGAATAACGGTAACGAAGTGCCTCAGTTTGGCCTTGAAGGACATAGATCGTGTTTTGTAAATGTCTTTGGTTAAATGGTAAGCCATTTCCATTTTGTTAATCCGTGCCACGAAGGCTTCCTTTTCACGAATGTAGGGCTCAATCCATTCACCCAGGTATTTGAATTTCTCTACCTGTGTTATTTATCCTCCATTCACCGTAAGTTCTCTGGGTTCCGACTTGATGTTCGTTATAAACTGCGTTTCCTCAAACGAAATCTGAAGACCTGCCTTTGCTGCTTGCACCTGTAATTGATTGATTTGTTGTGTGGCCGTGTCAAGAGAATTAGAGAAAATTGCAACATCATCTGCGAAAGCTAAACAGTCGATTGTCAGGTTTTTGTTCTTACAACCTAGTCTGACCCCATTCTCTATACCATCCTTACACAATTCTTTACGCCATTCTCGAATAATTTCTCAAGAACACAGTTGAAAAAAAGAGGCGAGAGCCCATCTCCCTGTCTCACCCCTGTCCATATTGCGAAGGATTCAGAAATATCTCTCCTGAATTTCACTTTGGAAGCTGTATCCAATAGGGATTGGTGAATGATTGCTCTTGTCTTATTATCTAAACCAAATTCTCTTAAAACCTGGATCAGGGTACTTCGATCCAGCGAGTCGTAAGCCTTCTTGAAATCAACAAAAGTCACAACAAATTTCTTACTTCTCAGATTCATGTACGATAGAATTGATTTTAGATTCATGATTTGCTCAACACAAGAGCGCCCCTTTCGAAATCCACCTTGGTATTCGCCCAGTTGTTGATCGAGCTGTGCTTCCGCTCTCGTTTGAAGCGCTTTCGCGAGAATCTTGGACGTTATCGAGAGGAGTGATATGCCTCGATAGTTGTTTACGTCCGCTTTATCACCTTTCTTGTGCAGGGCCGACGTCCAATCACTGGGCAGTTTCTCTGTTTCCCAAATCTCCCGGATGATATCCGTTAGCTTGTCGACTGGTTTTTCACCTGCGTATTTCCAGAGTTCGGCAACTATTGAATCCTCACCTGGTGCTTCATTGTTCTTAAGTGAGTGAATGATCTGCTTGATTTCTTCCCTAGTTGGTGGACTTGAGTCTGGATTGACGAGCATATTTTTGTGAAAGGAAAATTTCGATGTTGGAGGCTCACAATTGAGAAGGGACTCAAAGTATTTCGCCAGGATCTGACAGGTGTCTTTGTCTTTGTAAGCAACTTTCCCATCGGGATTCCTAAAGTGAAAACTGGGTGGTGTGTATTTACTGAGATTTTGCTTGAAGGTTTTATAGAAATCACGGGTGTTGTTCTTTTTGAAATCTTGGTCTATCCGTGCCAACTGATTTTTTTGGAATGCTCGTTTTATCCCGCGTATGGTTTTATCAGCCTGCTTTCTCACGACCAGGAATCTCTCTCTGTTTTCTTCATTCTTCTGTTTGTTCCATCGCAACCAGGCAAGCCGCCTTTGGTGAATGGCATCGACACATTCATTAGTCCACCAAGGATGCCGCCTCGACTTTGTCAGTGGGATAGTTTCCTGCGCCGTTTCAAGAATTGCTTCTTTGAGTTGTTCCCAATTCTGTGGCACAATTGTTTCAAGTTTCTGACTGAATTCGCTTTGTGTTTTCAGTTTTTCCACATCAAACCTGTTGATCTTTCTTCCCTGAAATCTCTTGGTGGATCTTGGAAGAAGTTTTAATTTTATCTTTGAACGATAGTGATCAGAGTCAAGATTCGCGCTTCTTAAGACTTTTACATTCTGGATTTCTCTACGAGATTTACGAGAAATAGCAACGTGGTCAATTTGGAATTCGCCAAGATGGGGATTTGGGGATGTCCATGTTTTCTGTTTTGCAGGAAGTCGTTTGAAAGCGGTTGACTCCAACACTAGGTTGAACGCCTTGCACAACTCCACTAACCTTTCTCCATTGCGGTTTGTTCTTCTGTGGGCCGGTTATTCTCTGATAATATTCTTGAATTTCTTTTCCTTACCGAGCTGAGCATTGAAGTCCCCAAGAAGGACGATAATGTGTTCCTTGGGAATCTTGGATAGAATATCTTCAAGCTCTTCCCAGAAGATTTCCGTCCCTTGTGGATCAATTCTGTTAGCTTGATTAATTGGGGCATGGACGTTCACCATGGTGTAGATTTTATTTGTGCTTCGAAACGAAAGGATCGAAACTCGACTGTTGGGGGACGTGAAGTTGGTGATGGACTCTAAAATCTTCTTACTGACCACAAATCCTGTGCCAAGGTGGGGGATGGATTTTACTACACGGTTTCCGACTTTACCTTTGAAGATTCTATACCCCTGGGAGTCAAAAGCTTCTGCATCAACAAACCTTGTTTCCTGAATTGCTGCGATCAGGATTTGATGATGTTGTAGGGTGTCAATCAGTTGTTTCAATTTACCGACCTTCATAAGGGAGTTCACTTTGAATGTTGCGAAGAAGTTGCGACGTTTGTGTCTGATCTTGTTTGTAGGAGTCTCCGATACCTCCAAGCATGTCGTTGCAGGCTCCCCAGAGTCCGAAGGCCTGCATGCGTCGTGCAAGACGACGGTGGATAGGTTACCACCTGGGGTAGTTGCTTCAGCAGACGTTTCCTCCATGCTTTTCACAGTTGAAACAAGATGTTCAGTAAAGAACATATAGCCTACTTTCTCCTAAATGCATGGGTATTGTTATAACTCTTTGTCCTTTTCAAGGAGTATAATTGAATGTTGGTTGTAGTAGCTTGCTGAAATACAACTTGCTTTAGGGATATTAAACATGAATATGAGGTGCCCTTTGCTAGTGCTACCTCTGTAAAAAAATTCATTCAATTCGGTTTCACCGTGTTTGAATTGATCTGGGGAATGGATTTGCACACATACATGGCCGCTATTTGCAAACTATTGGGCTGATGACCTTGTAGTCAGTCATGAGATGTTTCCACAAAAAGGCATGTTGTTGCAAAATCCGGTAGAGATCAAATTATTAGGATGGTCGAAATTTGATTTAAGCTTTTAACATTTGGGTGGCCGTCATTCCGTTTCCGTCAAGATGGCGGCGATATAAAACATGACACTGAGGTGCCTTTTGCTAGTGCTACCTCTGTACCAAATTTCGTTCAATTCGGTTTCACCGTGTTTGGATTGATAGGGGGAATCGATTTGCACACATACTTGGCCACCATCTGCAAACTATTGGGCTGATGATCTAGCAGTTTGGTCAGAATATGCTTCCCACAAAAAGATTTGTTGCTGCAAAATTTGGTAGAGACTAGATTATTAGGTTGGTCATAATTACATTTTAGCTTTTAACATTTGGGTGGCCACGATTACGTTTCCGTCAAGATGGCGGTGATATAAAACATGACACTGAGGTGGCCTTTTCTAGTGCTACCTCTGTACCAAATTTCGTTCCATTCGGTTTCACCGTGTTCGAATTAAAAGGGGGAATCGATTTTCACACCAAGATGGCCGCCATCCACAAAATATTAGGCTAATGACCTATTAGTTTGGTCAAAGGATGCTCCCTCCATAATGGTATGTTGATTCAAAATTTGGTAGAGATCGGATGATTAGGTTAATCGTAATTTGATTTAAGCTTTGAATATTTGTGTGGCCGCCATTACGTTTCCTTCAAGATGGCGGCGATGTAAAACATGACACTGAGGTACTCTTTGCTAGTGCTACCTCTGTACCAAATTTCATTCCATTCGGTTTCACCGTGTTCGAATTAATAGGGGTAATCGATTTTGACACAAAGATGGCCGCCATCCGCAAACTATTAGGCTAATGACCTATTAGATTTGTCAAAGGATGCTTCCTCCATAAAGGTATGTAGTTGCAAAATTTGGTAGAGATCGGATGATTAGGTTAGTCGTTATTTGATTTAAGCTTTGAACATTTGTGTGGCCGCCATTACGTTTCCGTCAAGATGGCGGTGATATAAAACATGACACTGAGGTGCCCTTTGCTAGTGCTACCTCTGAACCAAATTTCATTCCATTCGGTTTCACCGTTTTCGAATTAATAGGGGTAATCGATTTTGACACAAAGATGGCCGCCATCCGCAAACTATTAGGCTAATGACCTATTAGATTTGTCAAAGGATGCTCCCTTCATAAAGGTATGTTATTGCAGAATTTGGTAGAGATCGGATGATTAGGTTAGTCGTAATTTGATTTAAGCTTTGAACATTTGTGTGGCCGCCATTACGTTTCCGTCAAGATGGCGGCGATATAAAACATGACACTGAGGTGTCCTTTGCTAGTGCTACCTTTGTACCAAATTTCGTTCAATTTGCGCTCACCGTGTTCGAGTTGATAGGGGGGGACAGACATTCAGAGTACACACACTCACACACACACACACACACACACACACACACACACCACACACACACATACACACACACACAGACAGACACACTTTTTTTTCGCCCTGTAGTGATCTGATAAGTCTACTTTCATTTTTTGCAAAAATCGAAAGTAGGCTAAAAACTGTAGATAGGGGACCAGTGATATTGCACACTGACCAATGTACTGCCAAGGTTGTGAGCCTTGGAGTCCCCAGCACTGACCCAGCTTCCTGCTGGGATTGGTTACCCAACCTTCCACTGGGTTGCTCGGCTTAACAGGGGGCACCTCTTGTAGGTTACATGCTGGAGTTGGAGTGAAAGAGGCTAAGTTGGATTCTCTTGCTGAATCCAATATGTTTAAGTCGCAGCTGACATGCAACAACGCATTTCACTCCCATTAGCCCAGAGCCGTAAGACTCCTCCCAGGTTGATTCCTGGGACCCTATTATTATTAATAATAATAATGAAATATTAATAATACTACTATTAATAAAATTGGGCAACATATGATGACCACTTTAGGACAGTTATTTTCTGAAGATAGTAGATTAAAACGTCGCATTAGTACCGTAATCACCTAAAAGAAAAGATCCCTCTCGGCACGCCGGAATGCTGAGGTAGATTTCACCAGGCAAACTAGGGGATAGGCGAAAATAGACAAAATATGGAGGTTTTACCTCATTATATACACCTCATTGCGAGAAAGTATTTTGTAATTGGAGCTTAATTAACTTTGTTTCTCGTCTTTCTATGCATATTTTTAATATTTTATTGTCTTAATGTCTTATTGACCCTCTCGTCTTTTGGGGTCCATTTATATACTTGTGGCCACACTGTCCTTATGCAAGGTTTCGACACTGACGGTGGTTTTGTCGTCTGGGGATGAGAAACGCGAAGATATGTCAAAGTTTTCCGGAAGTCGAAATATGGTACCCATTGCAATACTGTAGGTAGCCTTGCTAATGAAATCTTAACCACTACTATCTGTGAAATACGGTAGCTATATCAGGTCTACTCTAATTTATTAGGTAGGCCCTACACGTATGAGAGAAACTGATTTACCTGCATTTAAGCCGATGAAGCAGAAGACGGCATATTAAAACAGAAGAATTTTCTAAAATACTCCCCCCAGGGGCTCACATCTAGTGGGACGTAGGTAGGCGACCACGGGGCCCCAGCTGAGTCCGGCATTGCTTCCACTTACTTGTGCCGGGCTCCTCTCCGTCTTCTTTCCTGTCGACCTCACTTGGTCAACTCTTTTTCTCTTCCGACCCCGACAGTATTAGGGTATCCGAGGCCTAGGGAGTCTTTCACCTCCCCGCCTTAATTGGCCCTAGTCTCATCTTTTCTGATACCCTCCTTCTGCGAGGGGTCAGCCTTCTTTTCCTTTTCATGATATCTCCTGCCTTCTGATCAAGGCCCTCAAGGAGGCAGGGTGTATATAGCCCCACCACTTCTGGTGCACCCTGGATATTGCTACACCCTCAGGGGCTCACGGTTGGTGAGTTCGGGAGTTGGCGACCCCAATGAATTTCTGAGCTGGGTCCGGTTTCCCCCCTTTTATCCATTACCTCTGGGGGCGGACCCTCTCCTCTTCCACAATCCTATCTGCCTTTCATGGTTCTCCTTCCTTCCAAGTCCCTCAATCCGCATTCTTCGAGGATTGAGGGCATTTCTTTTCCCCATGTACTTTATTTGCCTTATTCTCCTTTTGTTTTCCATTTCTTCTTCTAGTATATAAGTTAGTAGTTAGTTTTAGTTACACTGTAGTTTATATTTCATTATCATCTTCACGATCATCCAAACCATTAGGGGCCGATAACCTAGATGTTAGGCCCCTTAAAACAACAATTATCATCATCATCATCATCATCATCATCTAAAATACTTCGTGCAATGTTGTGAAGTATGGCGGGCTGGACAGTAGCTACTCTAGCACAGGCCAACACCTTTTGCTCTAAGCTGTCGTTTTTGTTGAAGGTTGAGCTAATGGCGTGAGAGCATATTAACATGCTTTTAAATTCAATATTCACTGGGGGAACAGGTTTGTATCACATCGTTAGCCTTGGATGCCTGCCCGCTCAGACAATGGTCGATGGTTCGATTCTTGTTGTGGTGTACTGCTTTTTATTTGGAGGCTATGAATCAGATAGAGCCTGTCACCCTTGTGTTCATGTGATGAATTACCGAGAACTTGACTAATCACGAAATGGACTTTAATGTTAGTTTATTTCTTTGAGCTGACTCAATAAATTTATTGGACGAAATGAAATCTGAAGGCCTTCGCAATAAGTTGATGAATAATTCAACCTTTTAGAAACCATTGAGAAGAGAAGTAATAGCGGTCTTGATACAGACAGCGGTCGCTACGCTGCCTAAAGCCCAGTGGTAGACCATGGAGCCAAGCTCTCGGCTGACTCGATAGACGCGTGGGTTCGAGCCCCACCGTCAGCCGTACTTGAAATGGTTTTCCGTGGTTTCCCATTTTCAACACCAGACAAATGCTGGGACGGTATCTTCTGACAGACCACAGTCGCTTCCTTCCACATCCTTGTCCAGTTTCATTCATATTCATCCATTCCATCTCTCATTCCGACTCTCAGGTCACCCACGGGCGTCGACTAGCAAGACCAGCACTCAGCCTCTCAGGAGGCCACACGACACACACACAAAAAAGGCGATGTTGGTCAGTGAGACATTGGAAAGGATACACAGTGTTACTAAAAGGCTGTGGGCGAGGAAGGATCGACTGACATAAGTGTTTGGATGACCCTCCTCGTGGTGTAGTGTCTAGCATTTTAGGCTGTCGCCGATCTCGGGCTCCTAGTAGTGGTTTTCCGAGGTTTCTCCCTTCTACTCCAGTCAAATGCAGACATGATACCTGACCTGAATTAAGACAACGACCGCCTCTTACACAGATCAAAATATAACTCTGATACACCCACCCTTGTGAGGCAAAGTAGCGAATAGATGGGTTCGATTCCCACCACTTACACGTTGGAAATGGCTTTCCTTGGTTTTTCACTTCTATTCCAGGGAAAATCTGGGATGGTTCCTAAGTAAAGGCCACGGATGCCTCCTTCCCAGTCCTCACAAATACACACACACTACTGCAGCCATCACAATGACAAAGGTTATTCTACAGAATTGACACACACCCATTTACACTAAATCAACAGGCGGCTTCGGTGGCGTAGTTGGTAGCATGCTTAGCTTCTATGCCCAAGATCGCGGGTTCAAACCCGGCCGAAGTCATCGGATTTTTTAAGAGCGTTAGAAATCTCTCGATATGCCTTCCTTCGGAGAGAAAGTAAAGCCGGCGGGCCCATGTCATAGATTTATGGCATGAAAATGAACCTTCCACTAACTACAATTGTGTGAAGCTAAATTTGTAGGTCAGATATAATTAACGCTCTATAAGTTCCAACTTTGACCGCCAGGTGCCAGTTGTGGTGGCATCTAGTAGCCAAGTTCGCGGAGTGTCGTTGACGGTAGCATTTGGCAGCAAAAGTAGGAACTACTTGAAATTGAATGCCTGCAGTCCTTACCTGAATTACAGTTAACACACACTAATACAGCCATCAGAATTAACACCGGTTATCAGACAGATTCTACACACACACCCTAAATACACGGGGCTACATAACCACGTTGTCGCAGCCCCTAAACTGACGAACCAACCAACCACACTAAATCAACAACAGAGGAAGAGGACTCTACTCCGAAATCAAGGCGATTTGCCACCTAGAGGAAGTCACTGTGCACGGAAATTTGCGTAAATACATATGCGATAAGAAGAAGAATATTTCTTTCATCAGTTTGCCTCTCACCTTTCTTGATGCACAATTTTGCTTATATCTAGTCCATATTTTCATGTTTTAGAAACAATGCTACTAAAGTTTGGAATTTTCTTTCTTACTTCAAGAGAGGTAAGCCTCCGTGGCTTAGGCTGCAGCACGCCGGCCTCTCACCGCTGGGTCCGTGGTTCAAATCCCGGTCACTCCATGTGAGATCTGTGCTGGACAAAACGGAGGCAGACAGGTTTTTTCTCCGGGTACTCCGGTTTTCCCTGTCAAAATTTCATTCCAGCAACACTCTCCACTATCATTCCATTTCATCTGTCATTCATTTAATCATTTCCCCAGAGGAGTGCGTCAGGCCTCGGCAGCCGGCACAGTTCATATCCTCGCCGCTAGATGGGGGCTTCATGCATTCCATTCCTGACCCGGTCAGAAACTGGAAGCAGGCTGTGGATTTTCACTTCAAGAGAGGTAGCCTTGGATGTCAATAGACTTTTCCTGAGCTATTCATGCATTAATATCACTTTTACATCTCCCATTGGATGATATCTAACTTTCCAAATAGTAAAATTATTTTACTTGGTCCAGATTTACCCCATCCTCCCTAACACTGACATAATGTTCTCCATCCCTTGTGCAATCCATGACCTTACATATCTGTTCATATTTTATTCTCCTACCATACCTTTCTCCCACCACGTGTGTGGTTATAAGGTGCAGCAGTAACGTTCTCACCCAAGGTTGCGGGATCGAATCCTGGGACATTCAATTGACATTTTGAGGGTGCGTTAATGTGAGGAAACTAAATCAGTAGATTTACTGGCACATTAAGGATCCTTTTCAGGGTTAATTATCAGTGCTCCAACGTCTCTAATAGCCACAGTATTTAAAATGGACATAAAACACCCAACATTATTATTATTATTATTATTATTATTATTATTATTATTATTATTATTATTATTATTATTATTATTATTATTATTATTATCAATTTGATACAGCCATCTATGGACTACAAATACACAACAATTATTCACGTCTTCGTCTTTAAGGTGTTTTTCATTGCCGTTTAGCTTCCTGCCAGAGATTTTTTAATCTTTGACTCCTCATCCTTCTTCTTTTGAAAGTGTGAGTCTTCTTTTGGAGGGACCCCTCACACTTGCAACCTCATTTCTGAATCTTGTCCTGTCCCACACTTCAACCAGTTCAATATTAATCCTTTCTAAATCTTGATATTCCTCCTGAAGCCATGGAGGTTGTATCTTCCACATCTTTTGAAGTTTAAGAACTTTATTAGCTAACATTATTTATTATTATTATTATTATTATTATTATTATCATTATTGTTACTGGTATTGTTATTATTATTATTATTATTATTTTCTCTCACCACATCGTTCATAAAATTTAATGTATTCAACAGATTCAACAGTAGTACGGGGTACTCCTAAATTATCTGCCTTATAATAATTAAGCAAGAACAACCTTTCTTAAAATCAAAAACGTCATTAGTAACCGCAGTCGAAGTAAGTCAAGATCATAGGCTGCGAATAGTCAGAGGATATGTATTTCCTATACTATTGTATGGAATGGAAGGGTGGACACTAACTCAGGCCCTGTGCAAGAAGCTGGAAGCCTTCGACATGTAGATGTATTGGTGTATGTTACGTATCTCGTGAACCGAAAGAATGAGGAATACTGAGGTGATGGGAAGATTAAACAAGAAGACTGAAGTGTTCTTTTCCATCATGAAGCCGAAACTCAAATATTTCTGACACATGATGCGGAATGAAAAATACAGGATCCCACAGTTTGTGATTCAGGGGAACATCCAAGGCAGCAGAGACCCGGCCGATGGAGAATCTCATGGCTGAAGAACCTCAGGGGCTGGTTTGAGATGTGCACAACGACCCTGTTCCGTGTGGCAGACTCCAAAACTAGAATAGCCATGATGACCGCCAACCATCGATAGAAGACGGCATGGCAAGAAGGAGAACATCCGTATGGCATGTAGAGACTATCCTATGTATTGTACACTACACGACATAATAGCTAATAGTATCCCTGTCATCAAGAGGTCGGGAAAGTTCTGTTTATAAGTTGAAGGTCTGGTGACTGGAAAATGTTGAGAGGGTTCCTAGCTTGAGGTAACAGCTACCTCCACCTTAATCCGAGCTTCAATACCAGTACACTCACTACTACAGAACCACAAATATACAGGCTATCAAACAAATTCTACATGCACATGGTGCTGGTGGCCACAATATCCAAGCCCCTAAGTGGAAACGACAACATATGAGACTGCTCATCGGTAGAGCCTTGCGTGGATAAACAATACGTTATCCGCAACCGCCCCGCAACCGCATGGCTGTTATCTGCATCCGCCCCGCATCCGCATGACTGTTATCCAAATCCGCCCCGCATCTGCATGACTGTTACCCGCATCCGCCTCGCAATCGCACGACTGTTATCCACATCCAACCCACAACCTCATGACTGTTTTCCACATCCACCCCGCAACCGCACGACTGTTATCCACATCCACCCCACAACCGCATGACTGTTTTCCACATCCACTCCGCATCCGCACGACAGTTAACCGCATGTGCCCCACAACCGCTCAATTTGTATCCGTATCCGCACGTTTATTATCCAAATCCGCTGACATTACAATGACATTTTTAATGTATTAAAGTATTAAAGCAACACATTTAGACATTTGAGGAGAAATTCAGGGCAATGTTGACTGAGTTTTGTCCCACTGAGTAACGGAAAGTAAATCAGTAGATGGCTAATTATAGCACTCAGTCGTCGGATAGGCTATACCCTCACAGGCAAGCGCAGGTATAAAGGATTTTTTTTGTTTTTGTTTTTTTGGCAAGGGTCATCACGGAGGGTATTTCCATGATTGGCTTCTCTCACTCCTCTATTATTCTCATACAACCCAAGCGAAAGAAAGTATGGAAATAATAATAAATGTGAAAGACGCAGATCTTAGCAAAAATTAAAATTATTTAAGAAAAATCCCATTCAACATTGTAGTCTAAAAACTACCCACAAATTTACTCTAAAAGTTATTCGCAGGTTATCCGCAATCCGCAAAGTCATGCATACTATATCCGCAAAGCGAAAATTTTTGCGGATATCCGCAGGTTTATCCGTGGATATCCGCATCCGTGACTCATCGGTCACTTGATTCACAGAAGAAACATTTTGCGATGCGGGATCGCTGCCAAACAGGGGCCAGGTGTGCTGAAGCACCAGGCAGTGAGATTGGCATAACGGATTATGCAGTTGTCTTGTGATAACATGATTGAGGGGATACAATCTTCAATAGCAGCTGGAAATCGCAGCTATTGATCACTAGCAAGGGGCTTCAGAACACGTTAATCTTAGCAGGAATCTGAAGTGTACAGAAATGTAGTGAACCCAGTGGTATATGACATAAGGATCAGAGACATGGATTCTTACTGCGGCAGATGAAGAACTCCTCCGGAGATGGGGAAGAAAAATATTTAAAAAGATGTATGGTCCAATATATGACAATGGGGAATGGAGAATAAGGAATAATGAAGAAATTAGAATTCTCTTTGGAAAGCCAGACATTGTTTGGTGAAATAAAAAGCAATAGACATAGATGGTTAGGACATGTGGAAAGGATGCCTGAAGAGAGAAGGTATATCAGGGAAAGCCAAGTGGGAGACGATTGGAAGTAAGACCAAAGAAAATGTGGCTAGATGATATAGAGGGGGACCCCAGGAAGATGGGTGTTAGAAGATAGAGTAGCATGGCAATGGACCGAGCAGAGTGGGTTAAAAAGAAATGATTAAATACATTAATGATTAGTGATTGAACACACCAGGGGCGGATCTAGGGGAGGGCGAGGAGGGCGACCGTCCAGGGCCCCGCAATTCGGGGGGCCCCGCGCCATGGATTGTTTTAAATTTAATTGATCAATTAATTATTTTTTCAAACTTTTCAAACTAATTTATAATTCATATTCTTCTTTCAGTGCAGCTATGACCTCTCGTGACCGTTTAGCAAGTTTAGATTTCAGTGAAATGATAGAAGACTTCAGCCGGGAAAAAAGTCGCAAAGTAATATTTTAATATTTCATAGTTTACATAATCTTCTTCGAGGGGACTTAAAGGTTTCTTTCACATTATTAAAAAAAAGTACTGTAGCGTAATCAAAATATTGTAACTATTCTTTATTTCATTATTATTGCAAAACTATTTTCCATTTGATTTGTTTTTTTATATTTTTATTTCCTATTGTTGTGGGCCCCACCTTATCATATCGCCCAGGGCCCCGCAAGGCCTGGATCCGCCACTGGAACACACAATACTTGACTACTACTGCTACTACTACTACTACAATAATTACAGACATCACGATAACACAGGTTATCAGACAATTTTTTAAACTATATAGTTTATACTAGCAGAAGTACCCGTTTTACGAACGGTCTTCGGTATTAATAGCCATACGTTATCAATTGAGCTACTGTTGCAATGGTTAGGGGCTTGTCATTCCTTCATCAGTTTATCACAGCAAATTTAATTTCCTGGGAATATCACAGACACTGTTAAATTTTGGGCCCTTAAAATGTGGTTTTCGGAGACACTTTATAGACTCCCGAGCTTTGTTTCTCACATCAAGGGGCACAAAATAAGCTTAGGACGTCCATCTAGGATAATGTTAAGTTAGTTATTGTTGTTCTTACGGGCCTACGAGGTGGAATGTTTATATTTCGCCTATTTTAGCATCTATTTTGAAACGTTTTACTCTATATCCACACTCTTATGAGAAGTACAGTGAAGAGTCACATCAATAATTAGTGTCGTGCCACTAAAGAATATGTGATACAATTTTACGTCGATCCTCCCAGCCGTTCTAGAGTAAAAAAGCGTACAAACTTGTACACAGATATGCAGACAGACAAAAATTTTGTTATCGCGCAATGGTCATAAAACAGTCTGAAACGTGTTAATAACGCAAATTTCCGTGAAAATTCAGAAGAAACAGACAAACTTTCATTTTTATATATACAGTAGGCCTATAGGGATTACACACAAACTCAACCACACGAGGCTAAACGACCACGGTATCCGAGCGAATCAACAACAACAAACCTGTGTATAACACCGTTAAGTGGGAATATAGTCTTTTCCTTATTCCGTAGAAACCTAAGTTACGAATAAGGTGAAAAACTCAATTGCTAGTATAGGCCCTATAAAAATGTACATAAATTTTGACAGGAAAAAAGATACAAGTATTACAAATGGATGTCCAACAAGTTTAACCAATTCACTGCTTCATTTGTAGCCTCGTATATTTCTTGTAGCGTCCCACTAAACCTTCTTATTGGGCATTCTATGGAAATGTAATAAACCGTCTGAGGTACTTCACTGCAGTCGCAGGCTGGACTGTCGATCATCTTCCACTTAGGTCTCCAATACTGGCAGGTCGAGTCGCTTCACGTCCGTAGGTATTACCTGAATGTGCCCTACACGTGCCTCCTGGGTGATGCTAAGAAAGCAACAACTATATTGGCTGCTGGACCTTAAGTTTTACTTTTTGATATCCCAGCAATTTGAGGATACAAGAATACAATGAAAGGTACGATGAGCATGTATGACTCACTTAATCTGCAGACGAAGTTAGATGAGTAAGCTGTGTGGAACAAAGGAAGAGAGAGCGGTGCGGACTTCGAGTCCCGGAGTGCCCGCAGGGTGCGCTGTCACACCTGTAATCAAGCGCCATAACCCGTGATAAACGGGGCGGTCAGCGCTTAGTTGGACGTGATTGAAATATTGCAATGATTAATACTGGGCGGTAAAAAAGGAAGCGTTAGATGGTGCGTAGGAGAAATAATCTGCAACACCTGTTAACTGGATCCCGGACTAGCTTCTAAACAAAGTCTCTTCAATACTGTATGTTCCTTCATTCAGGGACTTGCTTCAATACCACCGTGCACTTTCAAGTGTGTTTAATCTGTCTGATAACCTGTGTTAGTGTGAGTACTTGTAATTTCTGTAAGCCTACGACTGGGAAGGAGTTGTCCGTGGCCTTAAAATAGGTAAAGTTTCGAAGCCATTCTTTCAACGTTGCCTAAACAATCTGTCATTTGCAACTCTTCAGTCGGTCAACAAGAACATCCCCCAGGGTCTCACACCTGGTGGGACGTGGGTTGGCTACCACGGGGCCCCAGCTGAGTCTGGCATTGCTTCCACTTACTTGTGCCGGGCTCCTCTCCGTCTGCTTTCCTGTCGACCTCACTTGGTCAACTCTCGTTCTCTTCCCACCCTGACGGTATTAGGGTATCCGAGGCCTAGGAAGTCTCTTCCTTTCCCGCCTTAATTGGCCCTTGTCTCATCTTTTCTGATACCCTCCTTCTGCGAACGGTCAGCCTTCTTTTTCTTTTCCTGTTACCTCCTGCCTTGTGCTCAACGCCCTCAAGGAGGCAGGGTGTATGTAGCCCCACCACTTCTGGTGCACCCTAGATATTGCTACACCCTCAGGGGTCACGGCTGGTGAGTTCGGGAGTTGGCGACCCCGAGGGTTTCCCGAGCTGGGTCTGGTTTTCCCCCTTTTATCCATTGCCTGTGGGGAGGACCCTTTCCTCTTTCACTTTCCTATCTGCCTTTCATGGCTCACCTTCCTTCCAAGTCCCTCAATCCGCATTTTTCGAGGGTTGAGGGCATTTGTTTTGCTCCTGTACTTTATTTGCCTTATTCTCCTTTTGTTTTCCATTTCTTCTTCTAGTAGGCCTATAGGCCTATAAGTTAGTAGTTAGTTTTAGTTTTAGTTTACATTTCATTACCAACTTCACGATCACCCAAACCATTAGGGGCCGATAACCTAGATGTTAGGTCCCTTAAAACAACAATTATCATCTTCATCAACAAGAACACTGGGTGGGGTACAATGTACTGTATATAACATGTAAATGACACTCCTGGAAATTGGCAGGTGAGAAGCTAAAGGATGTAGGAGACCTCTGTTACTTAGGAAGCAAAATAACCAGTGATGGACGAAGCAAAGAGGATATAAAAAGTAGGTTGGCTCCAGCAAGGAAAGCATTTCTACAGGAAAGGAATCTGTTTACATCGAATATAGATTTAGGTATCGGGAGTCAATTTTGAAAGGCTTTGTCTGAAGCGTGGCAATCTATGGAAGTGAAACTTGGACTGTTGGTGCAGCAGAAGAGAGGAGAATTGAGGCGTTTGAAATGTGGTGTTACATGAGAATGATGAAGATCAGATGGGGAGATAGTGTTAAAAATGAAGACTGTTATGAAGAGAAAGATATAGTTAGGTAGAACCCAGCTCTTGTCAGTTTTGCCTCACGAGGCAGAGTGGACGCCGATTCAGCCCTCAGACCAGAATTTAATTTCTTGGCAGATCCGGGAATCGAAACCGGGTCTCCGCAGTGACAGCTAAGAATGCTTGCCACTACGCAATGAGGCGGACTAGGTAGGTCTTGTAGGATGTGGGGAGTGGAGTGAGAAAAGCCCGAGCAAGATCACTGGCATCTGAAGCTGTTAGGACGTCCCCAACACTGCAATGCCCTGAGCCTCTCTGCCTCTTGGAAATGCTTATGTGCTGCAAATAAGTAACCACTCATCTTCGAGCGTGGTTCTGGCTCGTCCCGCAGAGACACGTACGGATCTGCACTCAGCTGCAGTTGACGACGTGTTGATGATGGATATGGAAGGGCCTTCAGATTCGTCTAATAGAGGTTCCTGAACGCCCGGCAGGGTTAAGACCACCTACACAACCCGAGCCACGAAGGTATTTCAGGAGTGGGGTGACGCAGTTCAAAGATGTGGTCTACACCGAAAGAAACATTTAATGGTAATGATAATTTGGTTGTGTAAGCTTACGTATGAAGAACTTTTTTAAACCAAATAATCCATCACTCAATCGTGAAATGTTAGCAGCAATTTTTAGTGTTGCCTGTATAACAGAATTGCTCTTCAGTCGGTCAAAATAAAAGTGCTCAAATAGATTGGGTGGAAAGTTACGATTATTGTGCTACCCTATTATCAGAAAGAAATGTTACATGAATTATTTATAGGCTACAATAACACACTTCTCTAACAAATGGTAGGGGTTTAATTTGATGACATAATTCACTCGTCAAGCGAGCATCATCAGATCAAAAATACAAGACAAAAACACTCTAGAAAACATTACCAAACCCACAAACGGTCGCTGCCCTCCAAAAATAACACGCTAAAAAAACGGCTAAATCTTAATAAGTGCGCCTGTTATTACTGATAAATACTAAAGCATTATGGTGTTTGAAACCATTTTCAGTGTTGCTTTATTATTATTATTATTATTATTATTATTATTATTATTATTATTAACGAAAGTTTGATGCTTTTCACTCCCAAAAGAGATGGGTTATTCCTTAGTCTTGACAAAATTACATTATATTAACAAATACACTTGGATGACCAGTCTGTTGACATCGAATATAGATTTAGGTGTTAGGAAGTAATTTTTGAAGGCTTTTGTCTGGAGCGTGGCGCTGTATGGAAGTGAAACTTGGACTATTGGTGCAGCAGAAAAGAGGAGAATTTAAGCGTTTGAAATGTGGTGTTACAGGAGAATTATGAAGATCAGATGGGTAGATAGGGTCACAAACGAAGAGGTATTATGACTAGTGGGAGAGAAGGGATGTTTCTGGCGACTGCTATTGAAGAGAAGATATAGGTTGGTAGGACACATTCTAAGACACCCAGGAAGGGTTGAGGACAAGAACTGTAGGGGTAGACCAAGTTTAGAATATGTTAAACAGATTGCCTCGGACGTAGGGTGTGGTAGCTATGTAGAGATGAAACGATTAGCTTAGGACAGGGAGGCACGGAGGGCTGCATCAAACCAGTCAAAAGACTGAAGAGTCAAACAACAACGACCAGTTTCGATCATCAGATCCATTTACACTTAGACACCATCAGATCAGTAGCCGGTTAAATATAACCTGTATTGACCATTTAACTAGGCTACAATCACATATTCACTCCAAACAAGCAAGTTTGAAGATCAATCACCAACTCCAGTATTTTCACAAAACGTCACATAGACCACAACTAACAAATATTGACAAGTTGAATTATCTTTACTCATACTGCAACATATTGTAAATATTTTCACCCATACTTTCTGACATAAATTTTAGGACCTAAGTGTAATGGATCTGATGATGATCGCTTGGCGATCGAAACTGGTCATCCAAGTGTATTTGTTAATCTCATGTTTTTTCAGGAAAAAGGAATAACCCATCTTTTTTGAAAAAAAATCGTGTTGACCGACTGAAAAGCATCAAACTTTCAAATTCTAAAGCATTAAGCACCTGAAAAAAAGAACTATTTATTTAAATATCTACAAGGTTGCAAACAGTCTCCCTCCACCAACTAATCTACTATTGCTGTGATTCATTTAAGGGTTAAGCCCCAAACTAGAATTGTAAATAAATATGCAGAAATGACCTACGACCTCCGATAGGCTAAATAACTAGAACTGTAAAATACAAAAAAGTAGTGTTTGTCTAGGAATAATGTGTTGAAAGATCTGATATGGAGACTAATCTGAATTGTGTAATGTCTTCAAGCTTCTTTGACAACAACTGTTCTTTGATAAATGGAACAACCTTTACGACAGTGCTTTCATGTGTTGGACGGAGTTAACGACCATCTCGCACGCGCGCCCTCAGCCTGATGACGTCATGTGGCGAACATATGAAGTGAATAACATCCTTCGGCTTTAAAATATGCCTCTTGCATTCGTATCTCACTAGACTACCAGAAAATCGATTCACGAAAAGGATAATAGATTGTGTAACCTCGCTCAAGAACTCAACACCTTGGCTAGGAGAACTTCGAAAGGACCTCAAAAACGCAAACATAAGTTCAACAGACATTTCATAAAGGGACCCCTTCAGACACAGAGTAAAGAAATGACAAGTTACATCAGAGCAATTAAAATATTAACAGCACAGACCCAAGTGGTCGGAAAACGTAAACAAGTCTTCTCGAAAAAATTGAAAGCCTATTGGAAGAACAAAAAGACAAAAAAAAAGTTGGTTGAGTTATTTGCTTAATGTCTTGCAATTATTTGGAGAATTTGCTAAAAAAAAAAGGGCAAATTAATGCATAAGGATGAACAAAAGTACATAGTACATGTAAGATTAGACAGCCTACACAATAATAATCATACGATAATAATTTCCATGTAATACCCATGCTCTTCGTTACGTCAGTGAAGTCTAGTTTTGACCTCATGCCTGTCGCGAACAAAGTCTAGTCCGACCTCAAAATTAGTCCTGTTCCTAATAATATTACCTGGATGTTCCGCCTTTTAAACCAACGATAACTAGCTAACTTAATAAGACAGTTTTCGCAATATAAAATCATTCCTTGATTCACCAGAGAGCGGTTGAAGAGCTCTATGTAGCATGCTCGGGCCATGCTGTTTCGAGATGTAGGAGTCAGTGATGAATGCGGCGATTACAAAGGCGTGTGTGGGCCCATATACACAATGCAGTATAATTCCAGGCCGTAGCTCACCAGCTTGTTACACGCCAGTAATTAGAGAGTGGCGCAATATGTCTGCCCCAGATTTATATCATCATTTCTGCCGACACTGTCCATGTCTCCACGGCTGATCCCCGGGACGCATGGGTTACCGAGCTTAATTCTCAAAGATACAGAGCAAAAGCAAAGCCAACTCCATACAGGCCATGGAGGCCCTGGGAGTAGTGGAAGGTAGAGGCTCCCACCCTCTGTGACATCGGCACTAGATGGGATGGAGTTGTCAGCTCCACGCCCGATCGCCTTTGCTCCCAGGAATTACCCTGGTACTCATTTCTGGTGTAGGCTGAGTGAACCCCAGGGCCATTTGCGTTTCCGAAAGTGGTAGTTTTATTTCTAAAATCCACTACCTGGGTGAGGAGTGAACTCACTCTCTTTCAGTTAGAAGCTCAGCGCCTCTACCGACTGCGCCACGCAGCTCCCCTCAAAGATACAGACATTTCAGAAGTGAAAAAGTAAAACGATTTCGTAATTGTTTCATGAAGTAGTCCGCCTCGTTGCGTAGTGGCTAGCATTCTTGGCTGTCACCGCGGAGACCCAGGATTGATTCCCGGCTCTGCCAAGAAATTTAATGCTAGTCTGAGGGCCTACCTTAAGGCCACGGCCGCCTCCTACCCAAATCCTACCTCAATTACAAAATACACGCACTAGACACAGGTTATCGGACAAATTCTACACAAAGCCCTACCCAAGTGCATGGGGCTACATGACATGGCCTTAATTTAGGAACCGCTCCGTCATTTGCCTGGAGTAGACACGGTGACAGCCAAGAGTGCTAGCCACTACGCAACAAGGCAGACACTATTAATGAAAGTTAGTACGCCTACCGTTGTTTTTGTTGTTTTATTTTAGGGGTTTGGACATTGTCGTCATTTAGCCCCATGTACTTGAGCGTGTGCAGAATTTGTCTGATAACCTGTGTCATTGTGGTATCTGTAGTAGAGTGTGTGTAGCCTATTTGAAATTAATGTGAGGATTAGGAAGGAGGTGGTTGTGGCCTTAAGTTAGGAAACGCCCCGTCATTTGCCTGGAGTAGAACTGGGAAACCACGGAAAACCACTGTAAGGAGGACTGAGTTGAGAATCGAGCCCATCTCTTCTCAGTTTTGCCTAACGTGGCCGCGTATACCCAGTTCCAACCCTTAGATCAGCACTAAGGTTCTTGGCAGAGCCAGGAATCTAACCCGAACCTTTAGGGGTGGCTGTTAAAAATTCTAACACTGTGAAAACGAGGCGGGTCATGAATAGCTAACTCCGTATGTAAAGTTACACCAATATTCTGCTTACGGAGAAGATGTGTGGCACCGTTATGTACAATTTACTTAATAGGTATATCATGTGTGGCATTCGAGTGGTAGACTGAAATGACTAGTTGATGGTAGGAGATCCAAAGTTCGAAATCCGGTGCTGGGAGTGGTCATTTTATGTGTACTTTTTCTCCATGTTTTCCAAACGAATTTCATACATACACAAGTAACTTGCACAGGGCTGGTGATCAAGCCTCCAAGGCAGACATGGGCAAACATTTTAGGGGCAGAGCCGGATGCAATACAAAATAATCTATGTGGGTCGAAAAAAGAACAACAATGCATGTTTATAGATAGATTACAAACTTTTCATTTTTAAATTTTAAATCAAACAAAACTTATAGGCTACAATGATCGACGTTTTGGGAGAAAAGAACACACCTTCATTATTTGTTAGAAGAGGAAGGAGTATGTGACAAGTGAAACTGTGACTGTGCTTCTAAAAAATTTTCATAATCTGGCTGAAACTAGGAGGAGCTGATTCTTAGTAGCGCAGCTAGATGGTGGTTTGTCATTCTATTTCTGACGCTATTTTTGTGAAGCTTGGTTGTAGAAAACACCTGTTCAAAGATATAGGAATATGCGAACATGGCAGTTATCTTCTGTGCATGAGATTTCAAGTTTGGGAAGCTTGATTTTGGTAGGGCCTTGTAGAACTCAATTTCCGAAACGTTGAGGAATAGTTGCTTCAATTCATTGTTACATTGTTACTCAATCAGTTCTACCTGCAACTCTATTACACAAAACGCATAAACACAATGAGATTGAAACAGTTTTCCTCTTCTAGGTACACAGAACAGTAAATATGACCTCTGTAGGAAGTATAATTCGAAACCGTGTCGGGGGCCGCACTAGACTTCTCAAGGGCCTCACTTGGCCCGCGGCCATACTTTGCCCATGACTGCTCTAAATGAAAGCAACAATAACTACCAAGAGAATGCAGATTTCCAACTTTTTATATTTTAGCTATTTTCCTTTTATGAAATAAAAGCTTATGAGATCATCATTTGTCTTCGTGCCTGTGTGAGTCTGTGTGTCCTTCCTAATATTTTTTCATTTGTTGGAGTTATTTGAATGAAACTCTGGAGAGTCTCAGTATTAGGCTACTACGTCCGAAGCTGACCGCACTTTCGTATTTCGATGTCACCAATTCACCATGCCCGCTACGTACTTCACCACGTTCTCGCCTGCTGTGCCCAAGGTTGCAGGATGGAATCCTGGCGCAGTCAGCTGACATTTGAGTGTGCGCATATGCGAGGGAACTGTGTGAGTAGATTTGCTGGGACATTAAAGATCCCATTTGGGGCATAACTCCTGCACTCCCGCGTCTCTAAAAGCCAGAGTAGTTAAAAGGGACCTAAAACCAATAACATTATTATTATTATTGTACTTCACCTGTATCTAATATCTCGGAAACGTTTCTAGCAATCAACCTGAACTTTCGTACGGTGGTAGAAGACTGTTAGCTTATTTCCCAGGGGCTCACAGCTTGTGGGACGTGGGTTGGCGACCATGGAATCCCAGCTGAGTCTAGCATTGCTTCCACTTACTTGTGCCGGGCTTCTCTCTATCATCTTTCCTGTCGACCTTCCTTGGTCAACTCTTGTTCTCTTCCAACCCTGACGGTATTACGGTATCTGAGGCCTAGGGAGTCTTCAAATTTCCCCCCTTAATTGGTCCTTGTCTCATCTTTCCTGATACCTCTTTTTTCAAGGGGACAGACCTCTTCTTTTTATTTTCATGCAAAATCCCCAGTTATTCAAAAAATTGAATTACGTTTACTGACGATCTACAGTAGTTACCCAAGCAAAGTGAAACTTGAGTTTTTTAGCTTGGGGATCAAAGCTTTGATCCTGGCACAAACATCAGTCCAAGAGAATGCGGTTTCTTTCACGTTCACTCCGGCCGATAACCTAGATGTTAGGCCCCTTAAAACAACAACAACAACAACAACAACAACTCACGTTCACTCCAGCCAAATGCCAGGATGTTATCGACCCAAATCCAGGACCAACAAATTACACTTACACACTCTACTACTCCAATCACAACGCATATGAAAATCCAAAGCCTGCTTCTAGTCAACCGACCGGGTCAGGGATGGAATGAATGAAGCCCCCATCTAGCGGCGAGGATATGAACTGTGCCGGCTGCCGAGGCCTGACGCACTCCTCTGGGGCAATGATTAAATGAATTACAAATGAAATGAAATTATAGTGAAAGGAAGGAAGCTTGTAGTTTAACGTGACCGTTAATCTCGCGATCATGAGCCACTGGACATGGCTTTTCACTTCGAAAATCTCACATGCATTGATCGGGAATCGAGCCTGGTCCGCCTAGGTGAGCGGCAAACAGCTTGACCGCTGCGCCACCACGCACCCGAAATGATAGTGAAGAGTGTTGCTGGAATGACATGTTTGACAGAGAAAACCGGAGTACCCAGAGAAATACCTGTCTGCCTCCGTTTTGTCCAGCACAGATCTCACATGGAGTGACCAGGATTTGAACCACGGGCCCAGCCTACACCAATCACAATAACACAAGTTATTAGAAATAATATAACACATCCTACTACTTGGACTGATGGTCAAATATGTCCTGAGCTGCTATTTGAAGCAACAACAATATAGTTTCCCCTCCAAGATAGAATGTGTGCGCTACATTTGCATGGTGTGTTGTATAGGCTACATGGGCCCGCTCCCAGTTGCCTTACCAGGAATGTTGTCAAATGCCCGCGCCTTCCGATTATGTTGATCGAGGAGGCAGTGGAGATGATTCGAGAGATTACAGCTACCAACTGGTCAGATAGGGAGCCCCGGCGGTACCGCAATCCTGCTCTCTCTTTCTCTTGTGATCTCTGACGAAACGTGTCAGTCAGTTGTACCTAACGAGACAAGACACCTCAGGATGGTCACTTTGAATGAAATCTTACCACCCCCTTCCCCATTAACGCAAAGAATAATCCTTTAAGGTGGTTTTCAAACTATTGAGTAGAATATTTACTTCCCATTCATATTTCAAAATCTTAGGTAGTCCATATTTGTTGCTACTGCATTTCCTGCGTCGAATATTGGCATAAAATAAGTCCACTATTGAGTGGCAGGGCACAAGGCTCATAGATAATGCCGATTTTTAAGTTCAAGGATCCTATTGCTACATTGAAGAAATTAGCCTGAGTTTCGAAGGCTGTGCACACACAAGCTATACGATGTTTTAATATTATATGCTTTTGAGTGGCAGGGCACAATGCTCATGGGTAATGCTAAATATTAAAGCCCAAAGATCAAATTGCTACATTGAAGAAGTTGGCTGACTTAAGAAGGCTGTGCACACATGCCGTTTTGTCATTTCAAATGATCTTGTCGACTTCATCGTAATGCTTTGGTCTACCGTTATGCGTTACTGTTACGGCGTGTATGACGTCATCATGTTGTTCAGTGCATATGCACCGAGTCTGAGTTTACTCCTGGGGTCTGGCGTTATGCGATATGGAGACGGCGAGTGCGTGACGTCATGCAACAGAGTGCACCTCCCGCTCTCCGTTCCCCGCACGGGAAGCCTAAGTTAAAGAGTAATGGAGTCTGTTGAGTCTGATTGTGAGTTTACTCCTGAGGTCTGGCGTTATGCGATACGGAGACGGCGAGTGCGTGACGTCATGCAGCAGAGTGCACCTCCCACTCTCCGTTCACCGCACGGGAAGCCTAAGTTAAAGAGTAATGGAGTCTGTTGAGTCTGATTGTGAGTTTACTCCTGAGGTCTGGCGTTATGCGATACGGAGACGGCGAGTGCGTGACGTCATGCAGCAGAGTGCACCTCCCGCTCTCCGTTTCCCGCACGGGAAGCCTAAGTTAATGGGTAATGGAGTCTGTTGAAAGAGTCCTGGGGCTTCGAGCGAAGCGAGAAGACCTCCTGAGCCTTTCTAACATGTGTAGCATTTGTAGCATGCGTCATTTGAAGTGATATAAAGTCTAGTCTCTCAGACTGACTGTATCTTTTAATACTGTCAGAAGTTTAATGGCAAAGCACAAAGTTCATGGATAATGAGGATTCTACTAAAATCTTCCAAATGCCTCAATAGTAGAGGGAAAATCATGCATTTTTGAAAAGTCAACGGATCTATATTTATTTGTTTATAAAGTGCATTTAAACAAATACACAAGACGGATAGTCCCTGCCTGAACTGTGTCGTGTCGTGCCCGCTTAACCCGTTGAGTGGTACGCCCGTCTATAAACGATGCACAAGAACCTTTTTTTTTCTTTTCTTTTCATATTCCCAATTTGCTTTCAATGCCGAGTCGATCTCGGGCATGTTCTGCCATCTGTTGGACATTATGTAGTACTACGGGTGACTAGCAGTGCATATTCTAGACGTCTGTCTTCTACAGTTGGAGTTCATTTGAGATGTAAACAGGCATGGTGGAATAACATGCTAATTCTTCACGCTGCGTTGTGATTTCGGAGCAAAGAATATCAATTTTTGTGCTAGCAAGGAGCAACAAGCATTAGACTACACTTGTCTACTGATTTTAGGGAATAATTTTTTTTTTGGTCCTGGTATGGAGATGACGCAAGGGCACATTATTTTAAATTTCAATTCGTCAAAATAAAAATTAATGTGCTGTAAATGTAGGATTTTGAATTTACATTTAAATTAATAAAGACTCAAAACGCATAATCATTTTAAGCCCCCCTGATCATCATCTTGAACAGTTTCCAGCCACTGGCCGGGTCTGTTTGAACTGTCTTCGGCTTTTCCCAATTAACTGGGGTTAGCGGAGCCAACCAGGCTCATTTTGGATTAGGCCGGGGATTTAGGCCGGATGACCTTCTTGACGCCACGTGATTTTTCAGTTGAAAATTCCAACCCGCTGTCACCGGGATTCAAACCCCAGTCGTCAGGATGAAAGACGAGCAGCTAAGCCACTGGGCCATCACGCTCTCCAAGCCCCTTGATAAGTTAGAAAATTATTTTGAAATGTGAATGTAAAACCCAGCACTGAGGTGGCAAATGGCTAACTCAGCACTTAAAAGGTTAGCAGTAAAGCCGGGCGGGTGGTATATACGCACGGGGGTGTCACAAGTAACCGATCGTAACAAATGAGCATTCAAAAGAAATAGGATTACCCTTGGCAGTGACAAATTGCATTCTGATTTCATGACTATCGATAATTTGTTTAACAAGTGCGTTTAAACAAATACAGAAGATGGATAGCCCCTGCCAGAACTGTGTCGCGTCGAACCCGCATACCAATAAAGCCGGAAGGGTGGTTTATACTCTTGTGAGAGTTCTAGCATGGGTCCGCTAGTTTGTTAGAAGTGCCAGTGTCCTTAAACTTTGGTAGAAGCTGAAAGCTTTGAAAAGATGGTATAGGCCTATTGGCATTCACGGCCAGTGAAGTAAGCAATTTTTCTAGGTTTGTGCCGTGTCTTGTGTGGGGTTTCGCCTAGGACACCAAGCTGGCTCATCAGCGGGCTCTTGGTGTCCCCGCCCGGAATGGCAGTGAAAGCCAATATACCATCTTTTTGGATGGTTATGGCTGCTTGAGCTTTTAGTTCTTGCAGTAAACAGGCGCAGGTGCGCTTCATAAAAAGGGAGGTAGCGCGCAGCTCGCTACTCCTGTGGGAGTCCGGGCGGGGACACAAAGAGCTCGCTGGTGAGCCAGCTTTGTGTCCTAGGCGAAACACCACACAAGGCACGGCACAAACCTAGAAGAATTGCTGATTTTTGAAAGATTTGAGCTCGCACCAGGCGCACTCACTCCGGATAGTTGTACTTGACACATTGTGAAACATGTTTCGCTATGGATGTGTAGAGGGATGGATGTTATTCTGTTTGTGAAAGTGCCGCCTGCTCTTGTTAGCCACTGGTATATATGGAAATGTAATTAGAAGAGAGGGCTATATGTTACGATAGGGATCTACCGTCAGTCCTCGGCATGGACACAGCAGCCACCCAGGGCGAGCGACATTCCTCGACTTGTCTCAGTCCCAACTTTGTTCTTCACACTTCCATTTCGCCACACGGTAGTTCCGTTTGTTCATTTTAATTGGAGCTGCATCACGCACACCTGCTGGTACAGCTCAAACGACACCGATAAGCTTCATTTGTTCTTCAAGTCTCGTTGCTCGGCAACTCAGAAGGAAACATCGCAAACACCAAGCTCCAGATCTGCTCACTTTTTGACCAGATCGCAAGAAAATCATCTGTGATGGTATTTCATCCCCAAGTTTAAATGAGATAGTCCCAGAGAGGGCGAAAAATTGTAACTTATGGGCCGACCACACATTACGTAATCAACCCCCTTCCCTATATAATTACGCGTGCTCATACCATCCCCCCCCCCCTTTGTATTACGAAATCACAGAGCAATAGGCCTACCTAATATTTCTGATTTCGTCCGAATTATCCGTATTCATAAATGAAACAAGAAAGACAAAGTCGCGTAGTGGCTAGCCTTCTAATCTGTCACCGCGGAGGGCAGGGTTCGATTCCCGACTCTGTCATGAAATTTATTAATATATGAATTGCACCCAATGGCCATAGCCGGGTACAGCAAAAGCAAAGCCAACTCCGTACAGGCCATGGAGGCCCTGGGAGTAGTGGAAGGTAGAGGCTTCCACCCTTTGTGACATCGGCACTAGATGGGATGGAGTTGTCTGCTCCACACACGGCAGTCCTTGCTTCCTGAAATTACCCTGGTACTCATTCCTGGTGTAGGCTGAGTGAACCCCAGGGCTATTTGCGTTTCCGAACGTGGTAGTTTTGTTTCTAAAATCCAGTACCTGGGTGGGGATTGAACCCACTCCCTTTCAGTTAGTAGCTTAGCGTCTCTACCGACTGCGCCACACTGAACGCCAGGCTTCCAAAATTTCATTTAAATAGACTTGTCATGACTTAATGGACTAAATATGTTGGAAGGTGCTGAAATTATTTCAGAAAAATAACCAATGGTCTGTATTATATTTTATTTTAAGAAATTCATAGTAAAATGTTTTTTTTTAGAATTTCCACTAAAAGAGGCGTTGCTAATGCAAAATGCCACACGCTTCGTTTCGATTCCTTTATTGTACTTTTCGTGTGAATTTAGACCAGAAGGATTAGAAGTCCTCATACTTCTTTAGACGGTACTTTCCAAAGTCAAAGAAGACAGAGGAAACGGACACAGCTCATTTATCCCACGGAATCCCCACTTTAGAAAATAAAAAGATTTCAGCAGTTGGTCAGTAAAATGATTTTGAATAAAACGTTGAGAGTGATTTAAATTCTTTATTTAAGTCTAATAATTTGCATACCTCTGTATTTTAATTGAACGCCCGTAAGCTGCCAGCAAGTTCAATTTCAAGTAGTTCCAACTTTGGCTACCAGGTGCCATTGTCACTGACACCTAGCGGCAAACGTTGGAACTTGATAGAGCGTTTCTAACCAAATAACCTAAAAATGTAGCTACATACTACGAATTGTAGTGGAAGGTTCTTTTACATGCCATAAATCTATGACATGGGACGACTGGCTTTACTTCCCCAGGAAAGCATACTGAAGGCTTATAACACTCTTAAAAATCCAACGACTTCGGCCGGGTTTGAACCCGCGATCTTGGGCATAGCAGTTCAGCATGCTACCAACTACGCCACCGAAGCCGTCTGTCATGAAATTTAATTTTGGTCTGAGGGCTGGAACGCACATTCAGCCTCGTGAGGGAAAACTGGGAAAAGGAGGGTTCAATTCCCATTTCAGTCATTCTGGAAGTAGTTTTCCGTGGTTTCCCACTTCTACTTCAGACAAATAATGGCATGCTACCTAACTTTAGGCCACGGTCGATTCCTTCCTACTCCTCGCCTTAATTACAAATACACACACTAATACAGCCATTCCACAAACACAGGTTATCATACACTCACCCAAGTACACGAGAATAAATGACCACGATGTCGCAAAGCCCCTAAATGAATTAAGAACAACAAACCCAATGTCTGAGACTCAGGGACATCAATTACAGTAAACAATATAACGTTACAGTTTCCTGAGGATCTTCGGAGAGCACAAGAAATGTACGAACAAAGTCCTACTTTATTTTTAAACAAAAATATTTTTGAACGTCTTTAAGATCTGAATACTTCACTTCGAAAATCTCTCATGCATTGGCCAGGAATCATAGCCAGTCCGCCTGAATGAGAGGCAAGCAATTTGACCACTGAATCATCATTCCCACCTCGTTAGTGGTGGATGTCGACGGTTGACAGTCGTGTAGAAATGACGTGGTTGTTGTTATTGTTGTTATTTGTTGTTAGGCTAATTCGTTTCAGGTGCTTGGGTAGGCCTATATGGATAGGCTATGTATTCAATTTGTCTGATAACCTGTGTTTTTGTGGTAGTTGTAACAATGTTGAGTCCAATGTCCATAGCTGTGAAAAATGTCAAACAACTTACTGCAATCCGTTATGAGAGAAAATATTAAATCAGCCTTTGACCCTATGACGTCATACTCCAACCTTCATTGGACCAACTTTACCGGGGCTACAATAACACCGGTTACCAGACAGATTTCATGAACCTTCTAATGTACGAGGCTGCTGGTCTTGATTTCTCAGCCCCTAAATGAACACAAAAACAATATTCATCAAACTATAAAGTTTGCTAAGTTCATACTAATTTCCTTTCCGCCGGATGGCTTGTTTAGAACATGATACTATTTTTTCTTTCTTTTTTTTTCGTAAACAGTTTACCCTCCAGGTAGGCTTTTCCCACGGACTCAGCGAGGGATCCCACCTTTACCGCCTCTTCGGGCAGTATCGTAGAGCTTGACATCAGGTCGGGGGATACAACTGGGGAGGCGGGACTAGCGCCTCGCCCAGGCGACCTCACCTGCAAAGCGAACCTCATGAGGGATGGGAAGGGATAGACAAGGAAGAGGGAAGGGGGCGGCCATGGCCTGACAAGGTAGACTACCATCCCGGCATTTGCCCGAAGACGAAGTGGGAAACCACGGAAAACCACGTTGAGGATGGCTGAGGTGAGAATCAAACCCCTCATCTCATTTGGACCACCCGAGGCTGAGTAGACCCCGTTCCAGTCCTCATACCACTTTTCAAATTTCGTGGCAGAGCCGAGAATCGAACCTCGGACCTCCGGGGTGTAGAACATGATACTAACTTTGCAAATGAACACACGGTGGCAAATTCGGGTAGTGTAAAAGTACACCTCTCATTTCGATAACCTTGGTTCGACCCCCACTAAATAAAAAATGGGTTACACGCTCAAATAAGGGCAATTGGGCCATATACTTTCTAACGATCGTTTAATCCCCCGTTAACTGCTGGGCGATGGTGCGACAAGGTGTGGGTTTAGGGAAAGTTCGGCTACATCTTTCGAAAGATCTCGTTAATGAATGAACGACCTGATCTGTACCACCGCCGTACACAGTGATCGAGAAAATACTTTCTCTTTGTTAAAAGCACCTCCAAGTTCCGTGGATTTCGCCAATCTTGAGTATCTCATCATTCAAGCTACCACAGTAAGATAGGCCTATACGTTCCAGACCATTTCATAAAGGCTTATAACTGATAGTGCTTCTTCGGTATCGTAGTTCATAGCATGCTAAGCTTCTATGCCCAAGATCGCGGGTTCAAACCAAGCCGAAGTCGACGGATTTTTAAGAGCGTTTAAAATACCTCAGTATACCTTCCTTCCGAGGGGAAGTAAGGCCGGCGGGCCCATATCATAGATTTATGGCATGTAAAAGAACCTATCATTACATTTGATAGTGTGTAGCCAAATTAGTATACAGGAATTAGCGATATCAATTTCCCGACACCTGGTAACTCGTGTTCGTCACCTACAGTATGTACACTAGGACAGTAGCGCCATCTATAGCCTACGTTGCTATAAGAACACACGGTCTTAGTTACGTTTTGTTTCTTTCGCATAGCCTAATGTTGAACGCTGAAAAGCGTAAAACGTTTTGTGAATGGAAACGTCCGGATTAGGAAGAAAATTACTTTCAATAATTTTCCTTCGACACGCGATTCTCCTGTACAACTACCGATGCAGAAATGTTCAAAGAAGCTCAGAAATCAGAAAGTCATGAAGATATCCATTATGCTATGGTTTTCCACGTAGAGGAGAAAATTCAAGTTATTTTAGCCACATTAGACACTTATATTGCATATATATTCAAATTGTCAGTGCAAATATAATGGCACGGCAAACACAATTTTAATTATAACCTAATACACTCATCAAAAAAGTTAAGCATACCTATTTGCAGTTTATCAACCAATATCAAATTATTAAATTAGAGTGTCATATCCCCTCCAGGGGCGTAGCGACCTGAATTAGAGCTCTTGACTTCGTCAAGGGATCACTAACCAGGCATCCCGAGCCGGAGTTGGCGTGTGGTAGGGTGGCCAGTTCCTTTCCACTTCTCCTCCTGCCATAGCATCCAGCAGGTTCCCATTGTGCATCACGAGACTGGCAGATTTTGTACCAGATCATACCAAGATTTTTAAATTATTGGCAGATTCGGGGATCGAACCTGGTACCTCGGGGGTGACACCCAACAATGCTAGCCACTGTGCCACGAGGTGGTCCAATATATAATACTGTACTGTAGTTATGTTTAATAACAAGTAAATATATTGTTTAAATCGTGACCTTTTTCACGGCTTAGGACATTTGGCTCAACATTACTATGGCCACCACAAAAACAAAGGTTATCATACAAATTGAACACACACCCAAGTACACGGGGCTGATGATCAAGCCCCTAAAACAAATTAAACAACAATTTAGTGGACTAAATACTGTAACAAGACATAGCTAAAAGAAGTTGGCTATTTCAAGGCAGTAATGGCGATCTGCCTTTAGTCTTTTGCAAGACAGATCTTTATAAAGCTAGTCAGGTGAATAGCAGACGACGTGAATGCAGCATGAGTCGGTCCTTTATAAGCGCACCCAATGGGTGACAAATGCTGGCAATGGTTTGCCGCGCTCAGCGCGACAAATGGGTGTGTTCAGGACGCATGATGGGCCTCATTTGTCAGTTGAGATGACCCGCGCGATGCCCTAGATGACTATCGGACACGGGGACAAATGAGGCTGCGCGCGACAAGTCAAAACAAGCGCATTTCTACGCTTACTAATGTGACACCAGAATAACACATGACCCAATCCTCCGTTTAGTCTTTCGCACGGACTATTCGCTAGATATAACACTGGGCTCGTTTTAAACGCTTGGTCATTTTCCTAGAAAACATAAGAAACCGTAATTTAAATAAAATTTCTGTCTGAACATTTTGAATTCTCGGCTAAAACTTTGCATTCATCCCAGATTAGGTGTAGTCATAATCTCTTTAATTAAAGTAGGATTTATCTATTTTCCGCCAAACATTGTAATCGTCCCAGATTAGGTGTAGTTCATAATCTCCTTAATTAAGGGAGGCTTTCTCAATTATCCGCTAAACTTTGCATTCATCCCAGATTAGGTGTAGTCATAATCTCCTTAACTAAAGTAGTCTTTCTCTATTTTCCGCTAAACTTTGTATCCAACCCAGATTAGGTGCAGTCATAATCTCTTTAATTAAAGTAGTCTTTCCCTATTTTCCGCTAAACTTTGTATCCAATCCAGATTTGGTGTAGTCTTAATCTCTTTAATTAAAGTAGACTTTTAATATTTTCCGCTAAACTTTGTATCCAACCCAGATTAGGTGTAGTCTTAATCTCTTTAATTAAAGTAGACTTTCAATATTTTCTGCAAAACTTTGCATTCATGCTGGATTAGGTGCAGACTATAATCTCTTTGAAGTAAGCTTTCTCTATTTTCCGCTAAACTTTGTATTCATCCCAGATTAGGTGTAATTATAGACTATTCTCTTCAATTAAAGTAGGCTTTCTCAATTATCCGCTAAACTTTGCATTCATCTCAGATTAGGTGTAGTTAATAATCTCTCTAACTAAAGGAGGCTTTCTCAATTAACCGCTAAACTTTGCATTCATCCCAGATTAGGTGTAGTCATAATGTCTGTAGTGAAAGTAGGCTTTCTCTGTTTTCCGTTAAACTTTGTATCCAACTCAGGTTAGGTGTTGTTCATAATCTCACTAACTGAAGGAAGCTTTCTCTATTTTCTGTTAAACATTGAATTCATCCCAGATTAGATGTAGTTTTAATCTCTTTATTTAAAGTAGTCTTTCTCTATTTTCCGCTAAACTTTGTATTCATCCCAGATTAGATGTGGTTCATAATCTCATTAGTTGAAGGAGGCTTTCTCAAATATCCGCTAAACTTTGCATTCATCCCAGATTAGGTGTATTTCATAATCTCATTAGTTGAAGGAGGCTTTCTCAAATATCCGCTAAACTTTGCATTCATCCCAGATTAGGTGTAGTTCATAATCTCTTTAATTAAAGTAGGATTTATCTATTTTCCGCTAAACTTAGTGATCGTCCCAGATTAGGTGTAGTTTATAATCTCCTTAATTAAAGGAGGCTTTCTGAAATATCCGCTCAACTTTGCATTCATCCCAGATTAGGTGTAATCATACTCTCTTTAATTATAGTATGCTTTATCTATTTTCCGCTAAACTTTGTATTCATCTCAGATTAGGTATAGTCATAATCTCTTCAATTAAAGTAGGATTTCTCTATTTTCCGCTGAACTTTGCATTCGTCCCAGATTAGGTGTAGTTCATAATCTCTTTATTTAAAGTAGGCTTTCTCTGTTTCCCGCTTAACTTTGCATTCATCCCAGATTAGGTGTAGTCATAATCACTTTAATTATTATATTAGGCCTATGCTTTATCTATTTTCCGCTAAACATTGTTTTATACTAGATCGGGTGTAGTTGATAATTTCTTTAATTTTTTTAGTTTAGTAGTCCTTTCTATTTTCCGCTAAAATTTGAATTCATCCGAGATTAGGTGTAGGCCTACAGTAGTTCATAATCCCTTTAATTATAGCCGGCTTTCTCTGTTTTCCGCTAAACTTTGTATTCATCCTAGCTTAGGTGTAGTTCACAATCTCTTTAGTTATAGTAGTCATTCACTGTTTTCCGCTACCGGGTGAGTTAGCCGTAGGCGTTACGGCATGACTGTTGGCAGTCGCTCATATCCGGGAGGCGAGGAGGTTCGAATCCCCCCGCCGGCAACCTTGAAGATGGTCTTCTGTGGTTTCCCATCTTCCTTCCAGGCAAATGCCGGGGTTGGTCCCTAACTATAGGCCACAGCCGATACCTTCCAACTCCTCGTCCTTACCTTCCAACTTCCCTCCCCAACGTTACTCGTAGCTCTCCCATTGGGTGTCCATCTCGAAGCAGCTACAACACTGGCGAGCCGAACATGTCCTCGGACACTCCCGGCACTAAAAGCCATACGCTAAAAAAAAAAAAAAAACTGTTTTCCGCTAAACTTTGTATTCATCCCCGATTAGGTCTATAATTTCTTTAATTCAACTAATTTTCTGTATTTATCCCTGATGTGGTATATTCCCTCAGTTCAAATGTTGTCTGTCTGTGGTTTGTTATGGAATTGCGTCGTAACTACTGGAGCGAATAGCAGGAACATTTGTTTGTAAGTAGAAGGCATCCTGAAATAAAACGAGTCTACAAATTGTTTATATAGGAAAATACTAAGGTGTGACAAGGTCTAAAAGGATTCCTCGTCTTCCCCAATATGTAAGCGTGTAATCTGTATCCATGGCCTGACAGGACATGGGCAGGTGTTAAAATTGCTTGGAAACTCATTGCTACCGCTAATCTGATAATATCGCGAGGTGAGGAGAATGTCTTCCTGACGCGACCGTCTCAACTCAGTTCTAATGTATGTATCTTAATCAGTCAAGCATATAAGAAGTGTCAAGATAACCTATAGGCCTACATCATTCACTTCACACGAACTGAGGAGCGAGTCCATACGCACACTACTGGACACCTTGGATCATTATAACCCGTGATGTGCCACGCTCAACACCGTCAGTTTAATTATAACCACCCGATAGTACGAAGTTGTCGTGTTGGACTAGAAGTCCCTTAATTTACCAGAAGTCGTTGAAAATTTCGGTTTTTATCTTTTAGCATCTCGGAGTGTCATTTTGTATTTTAAAAATCAGTGCTACCAAACTTAAAACTTAAGTGTCAACAAAAAGTCATTAGCCTAGAGAGTTGTTGAATTTCAATTAGGCCTACCTCGAAAGTGTTATTTTAAGTGCGTGAGTGATCTAGGACCATGTGGTTTCCAAGGCAACAAGGCTCTCAAAATGGACCATTACCATGAATTATAGGCGGCTTCGGTGGCGTAGTTGGTAGCATGCTGAGCTTCTATGCCCAAGATCGCGGGTTCAAATCCGGCCGAAGTCGTCGGATTTTTAAGAGCGTTAAAATCCCTCGGTATGCCTTCCTTCGGAATGGAAGTAAAGCCGACAGTCCCATGTCATAGATTTACGGCATGTTAAAGAACCTTCCACTAATTACACCTGTGTGAAGCTAAATTGTATAGGTTAAGAATGTAAACAACGCTCTTAGGTTCCTACGTTCGTTGTCAAGAGGCGACTGCGGTGGCGTCTGGTAGCTAAGTTCTGAACTAGTAGTCGTTGACGGTGGCGTTTGGCTTCAAAAGTAGGAACTACTAGAAATTAAAAGCTTACAGTCCTCACTTGAATTGAAAACAGATAACACACACTAATACAGTAATCACAATTAACACCGGTTATCAGACAGATTCTACTACACACACCCAAAGTACACGGGGCTACATGACCGCGTTGTCGCAGCCCCTAAACTAAGGAACCAACCAACCATGAATTATACCAAATGCTGCCTCGTAAAATAATAATAATAATAATAATAATAATAATAAACAATGAAATTGAAACAGATCTCGAGGAAATCAACATCTCAGAAGACATTGTACGGGACAGAAGTAAATTCAGAACCAAAATCGACAATCACCAATTTGGAGACAAACCCAACCCCAGAGCCACTATAACTTGGACAGAAGAACGAAGGAAGAATCTCAGGGATTAAACTTTATTTTTTATTATTATTATAATTATTATTATTATTTTATCATCACCATCATAAAGATCCGAGGTCTAAACTTCACGCACTCGAGTTGGTTGAACTAATGTAAATATTAGTCAAGTATTAGTGAACAGTTGAATTCAAGATAAGAGATCACGCCACTGGGATGACCGCGATTATCGTGAGATGACCCGCAAAGATGTCCACCTCATTCACATTCACCATTGTGGACACTCGGTGATTCCTAGTCCAACAGTGTTAATCTCAATAACAATACTCGTGGTTGTGAATAAACGGTTTTAAATGCATTCCTACACGAGGAACACCCAAGAGACTACCCTCTGTGAACAGACACCAGGGTGTGTTCGTTTGTTTGCCGACGAGCATCAGGATCACAGCTACACGACATTCCTTTGTTATCCACGCCGCTACAGCACGGTCCAAAAACATTACCTCAGGGGAGACTCGAGCAACAATCACTACTACGATGAATGTATTTCTAAATATTTTCTTATTAAAAATGGTAAACAAAGGGATGTTATTTTTCATTCCACGCTCAGACGTATGGGCAATTACTAGGCAATTATTCATTGTTGTTTATGGTGTTTGTCAGTTTGATGCTTTTCAGTCGGCCAACATGCGTTTTCCCCAAAAGATATAGCTTATTCCCTAGTCCTGAAAAATTATATGAGATTAATAAATAGGCTTATACTCGGATGACCAGTTTCGATCGTCAAGCGATCATCATCAGATCCATTACACTTAGGCCCTAAAATTTATGTCAGAAAATATGGGTGAAAATATTTACAATATGTACACTCATTTAGTTGCAGTATTAGTTGAGATAATGCAACTCGTCAATATTTGTTAGTTGTGGTCTATGTGGTCTTTGCTGGAGCTGCGTTTGTCTTCCTGTAGCAGTTTACATTTCACAAAGTCACTAGTCAACTCTGCGCCTGAATTTTCCAATGCCATAATCATGGTCATCATGGTCATCCGACTGTATTTATTAATCTAATGTAATTTATTTCAGGATCAGGGAATAACCCATCTCTTTTGGGAAGTAACTCGTGTTGACCAAGCCGGCGGTCCCATGTCATAGATTTATGGCGTGTTAAAGATCTTTCCACTAATTACACCTGTGTGAAACTAAATTGGATAGGTTAAGAATGTAAACAACGCTCTTAGGTTGCTACGTTCGTTGCCAAGAGCCGACTGCGGTGGCGCCTAGTAGCTAGTTCTGAACTAGGCCTAGTAGTCGTTGACGGTGGCGTTTGGCGGCAAAAGTAGGAACTATTTGAAAATTCAAAGTTGCAGTCCCTACTTGAATTAAAATAGTCCTCTCGGCACGCCGGAAGGCGGAGGCAGATTTCACCGGACAAACTTGGGGATAGTCGAAAATAGGCAGAATATGCAGGTTTTCGTAGAAGGATCAGACCACATTTATTGCGTGAAAGTATTTTATAATTGGAGATTAATTAACTTTGTTTTTCGTCATTTTATGCATATTTTAAACATTCTATTGTCTTATGATGACGGTAACCTTCTTGTCATTTGGAGTCCATTTTTATACTTGTGGTCACACTGTCCTTATGCAAAGTTTCGACACTGATGTGTAACTATGTAACGGTCTGTTACTTCTTCACGCAAAATTATATCTCCCGCAGAGATGTTGGTTGGTTCCTCAGTTTAGGGGCTGCGACAACGTGGTCATGTAACCCCGTGTACTTTGGGTGAGTGTAGAATCTGTCTGATAAACGGTGTGAATTGTGATAGCTGTATTAGTCTGTAATTCAGGTAAGGAATGCAGACGCTCAATTTCAAGCAGTAGTTCCTAATGTTGCTACCAGATACTACCGTCAACGACACCTAGCTGTGAACTTGGCTACTAGATGCCACCGCAATCAGCAACTCGCAACGAACGTTGGAACTTCCCCTCCAAAGGAAAGCATACTGAGGGATTTTTAGCACTCTTAGAAAATCTGACGACTTTGGCCGGCTTTGAACCCGCGACCTTGGGCATAGGAGTTCAGCATGCTACCAGTTAAGTCACCGAAGCCGCATCACACTTAGTCAGATGGAAATCTGAATCTGATCTCGCGCAAGTGCGTTGTCATGGCAACGTCTGATGGCTCATCCCTCATCAATTTAGTAGTGTTGCCATGTCAACCACTGATAGCTCTTGGCATTTTCTTACAATTCCGAAATCATTTTTCTCATCCCTTGGCGTAATGGTGGCTCATATCAAAAATTCTTTCAGACAAAAGTTTTAGGTAATTATTAGGGGAATATTGTCCATTTTGTACGGTTTTGATATTGTGCCTATTAACAGAGATATGATTAATGTTTCCCGAAAAAAAAACACTTTTTCCCACCCCTTTGGTCAATGGTTGGTGCTATCAAAAAAACGTTTCAAACATAAATTTCTGAGCTTTATCCGACACATAGTATGAACTTTGAACGGATTCGATATTTCACATATTAAGAGAGTTATAGCAATATTTCATTTTTTCGAAAAAAAAAGTCCCCCATTTTCATCCCCTTCGACCGATTTAGCCCAGTAACGAACTCGTCCGAGATTTTATGGGTATACATATTCGGTAAAAAATTCAAAGTGATTGGTGCAAAATTACGGCAGTTATCGTGTCCACAAGAAACTGATATACATATATATACATATATTACATAAATTATATATAAACTTTTGAACTGACGGTGGTTTTGGGGTCTGGGGGATGTGAAACGCGAAGATATGTCGAAATTTTCCGGAAATCGAAACATGGTACCCATTGCAATAGTTAGCTTTCTAATGAAATCTACCTAAAATACTGCCGTCAACGACACCTAGCTGTGAACTTGGCTACTAGATGCCACCTCAATCAGCAACTCGCAACGAACGTTGGAACTTCCCCTCCGAAGGAAAGCAAACTCAGGTTTTTTAGCGCTCTTAGTAAATCCGACGACTTCAGCCGGGTTTGAACCCGCGACCTTGGGCATAGAAGTTCAGCATGCTACCAGTTCCGATACCGAAGTCGCTTCCCACTGACATATGAAAACTGAATGTGATCTCGTGCAGTGGCGTTGTCATAGCAACTGCTGATGGTCATCCCTTATCAATTAAAAGTAAAGTTGTCATGGCAACCTCTCTTGGCACTTGGCATTTTCTTATAATTTAAATCATTTTGTTCACCCCGTGGCGTAATGGTGGGTCATATCAAAAATTCTTTCAGACAAAAGTTTTAGGTAATTATTGGAGGAATATTGTCCATTTTGTGCGGTTTTGATATTGTGCCTATTAACAGAGATATGATTAATGTTTCCCGAAAAACCCACTTTTTCCCACCCCTTTGGTCAATGGTTGGTGCTATCAAAAACCTTATTTGACATAAATTGTTGGCACTTATCCGATACATATTATGAACTTTGAAGGGATTCGATATTTCATGTATTAAGAGAGTTATAGCGATATTTCACTTTTTCGAAAAAAGCCCCCCATTTTTACCCCCTTTGACCGATTTTGCCCATTAACGAACTTGACCGAGATTTTATAGGGATACATGTTATGTAAAAAATTCAAAGTGATTGGTGCAAAATTACGGCAGTTATCGTGTCCACAAGAAACTGATATATATATATAGATAGATAGATAGATACATATATACATAAATTATATATAAACTTTTGAACTGACGGTGGTTTTGGGGTCTGGGGGATGTGAAACGCGAAGATATGTCGAAATTTTCCGGAAGTCAAAACATGGGACCCATTGCAATAGTTAGCTTTCTAAAGAAATCTACCTAAAACAGATACACACACTAATACATTCATCACAATTAACACCGGTTATCAGACAGATTCTACACACACCCAAAGTACACGGGGCTACATGACCGCGTTGTCGCAGCCCCTAAACTAAGGAACCAACCAACCTAACTACAATCACATATTCACTCCAAACAAGCAAGTTTGGAGATCAATCACCAATTCCAGTATTTTAACAAAACATCACATAGACCACAACTAACAAATATTGATGAGTTGAATTATCTCAACTCATACTGCAACTATATAAGTGTAGCCTACATATTGTAAATATTTTCACCCATATTTTCTGACATAAATTTTATTGCCTAAGTGTAATATATCTGATGATGATCGCTTGACGATCGAAACTGGTCATCCGAGTGTATTTATTAATCTAATGTAATTTCTTTCAGGATCAGGGAATAACCCATCTCTTTTGGGAAGTAACTCGTGTTGACTGACTGAAGAGCATCAAACTTTCGTTTAATAGTTGTTGTTGTTGTTGTTAATTATTTACTGGTAAAATATTATAACCTACCTTTCTCCTGCTGTGACTGTGGCGCTAACTGGTAAATAGTGAGGTTTGCCATTGAGGACTGTCCTCTGAGATCTTACAGTTGTGATGCAAGAGATCTGTACCAAGAGGCACAATAGTCATTGTTGTTAATTCACTTTAGGGACTTGGGACACCTTGGTCTTCAACCCCGTGTAATTGTATGTGTGTTGAACTTGTCTGATAACCTGTATTTATGTGATGACTAGGAACACGAATTTTAGGTTTTTAAATTTTCATTTTATGTTTTCAAAAACATAAAATAGTTTCTTTTAGGTTCTTAAATAGTTTTTTTAATGTTTTTAAAGTGTATCAAAAGTTGACATAAACTGCGGAAAGCTTAAAATTAATGCCTAATTATTGGTACAAAATCTGATTGCAACGAGAGTGTAAATATTTTTCATAATGATACGTCATCAAATTATCACCGAGAACTTCACTCTTTTAGGCAATTTTTGCTCTCCTTAAATATGTCAATTATTCAAATTCAATGAAACCAAGGATGTCACAGGTGATTTTCACACTCTGGCCCGTTTAATTAGCTTTGTTTATTTAGAACAAAGGGATCTTGGAAATAATAAAGAGATTTATTCCCACTTTCCTGACGGTAAATAACCAAATAAGAAGAAGACTATAAGTTGAAAAGTGCTGAAAATATTTGAATTTCCTCGCAGGTAGGATTTCTCTCAATCAACTAGAGCTAGGAATGAACACTGTCTTCAGGTTTACTTTTAAAAATTATGGACTGAAAATTCAATTTGGCCTATAGACTATTACAATAAATGGAACAAAACAGCAATTATGTATTTTTAGGTACTCGCATATCATTTAGGTCCTTTTAGGTACTACAGAATTCATGAATATGGATCTTTTGAGTGTAATTCGGAAAAGTAGTGAAGTATTTTTGTATTTAGAAGTAAGGAAAAAAATAGGTAAAAACCTAAGAATCCGGTCCCTACCTGATGACTGAAGTAGTGTGTGTAACTGTATCGGATAGGTGCCCTGGAACTTGAAGTAAGGAACTATCCCGGAGTTTTCCGGGAGGGAGTGTGGAAAACTCGGGGAAAGCCACTCTCAGGATATCCGCTGTCAACGCCGAGATTCGAAACTCCCGATCTTCGAACTTGCTGCAACTGCCCTCGCTGCCGTGGTGACGAGCTCGGCTACACCGCGGGGTGACACCACAGTCAATGGACTATGTATTTAATTTTGATATTGTGTTGCAAATTTGTGACTGTGTATTGATACCTTACGATAGGGAATTAAATAAATAAATAAATAAATAAATAAATAATTAAAAAATAGACAGACAATAAGGAAGCTTGTAGTTTAACGTGACCGTTAATCTCGCGATCGATCATGAGCCACGGGACCTCCTTTTTACGTGGAATCCGAAACACAGGATATGCCATTTCACTTCGAAAATCTCACATGCATTAACCGGGAATCGAACCTGGTCCACCTTGGTGAGAGGCAGACAGCTTGTACGCTGCGCCACCACGCCCCCCAGACAGACAAGCAGATAGACAAATATCTACGAATATACGAGGCCGATGACCAAGATATTCCAAGTAACAACATGTTTTACATTTGCTCGGGCAAGATGATCTCGCTGATCGGCCCCTCAAAACAACGATAAGTAACTAACTACAACAGTTGCTTCCAAGACTAACTTTCATTGCTCTGATTGGTCTACAGAGAATTGTTACGTCGGTGGCGTTGGTGATTATAGCAACGTATAGGCATTACATCCAGGTTTTGAATCCCTCGATGAATAACGGTGCTGAAATGGGAGAGCAGGACCATGGAAAACTGAAAAATGCAAGACCCCTGACTTCGTTGTTCCACCTTTTATAATAACAAAAAATGAACTAATTTTTTGTAGTTCTTATTTATTGTTTTAGGTATATTTTTGTTTTTTATTATAATAAATAGTTTTATTTAATTTTCTGTTTTATGATTTTATTTGGCTTTTTTCATATTTACGCGTTTATCTCAATTTTAAATTAATATTCAACCCCCTGGCACTATACAGCCCATGACGGGCTAAGGCCGACCAAGCGACCGCTGCCCAGCCATTTGGCCTGCAGATATTGGAGTGACGCGTGATCAGCGCGTCGGGTCCCCTCGGCCGTTAATCTTGGTATTCGTGATCGGGGCGCTGTCTCACTGTCAGACAGCTACTCAATTGTCCTCATGAGGCTGTGTGCACCCCGTTCCAACCCTCACGTCAGTTTTAAAATCCCTGAAAGAGCCGGGGATCGAACCCGGGGCTTCCGGGTGGGAGGCAGGCGCGCTACCCCATCACCACGGGGCCGGCTTAAATTAATCTTAATTTGTATAATTTTATCTGTGCTAAGAAGGGCAGCTGACCTCACTGTCCCTTTCCTTAAAATAACAATAACTAACTAAACTAAATATTTATGTTGGCAGCATTAAGAGAAAAGTTCTTTAATGAATTATTAATTTGAATTTTAGTAGTTAAAATAAACTGATTCAGACCGTTAGAAACAACAGTTGTTAGTGAGGAAGAACATTGAAGTCAGTTAGTTAGTTATTGTTGTTTTAAGGGGCGGAACTACGAGGTCATCTGCCCCTAACATTGAATTCATCAGCCTCCTGGAATGTCAGAGTTAAAATTGTGATAATTAATAATGTAGGCTAACCTCCGCGGCTTAGGCGGCAGCACGCCGTCCTCTCACCGCTGGGTCCGTGGTTTAAATCCCGGTCACTCCATGTGAGATTTGTGATGGACAAAGCGGAGGCAGACAGGATTTTCTCCGGGTACTCCGGTTTTCCCTGTCACAAATTTCATTCTAGCAACACTCTCCACTATATTTTCATTTCATCTGTCATTCATTTAATCATTGCCCCAGGGGAGTGCGACAGGCTTCGGCAGCCGGCACAGTTCATATCCTCGTCGCTAGATGGGGGCTTCATTCATTCCATTCCCTGACCCGGTCGGTCGACTGGAAGCAGGCCGTGGATTTTCATTTTCAATAATGTAGGCTATATGTAGTTCATGCGTGTTTTTGTTATCGTTGTTGTATAGATGGTCTTTGGGCTTTTTAAAACATCCTGTTGCGTGTTGAAGGAGTTCTGGACTGTTTGACTTGTAACGTAATTACAAGTTTTCCCATGTTAAGATCCTCCCGTAAATAATGTGTAACGGCTTTCTTGTATCTGTGTCAGCGAGAGCTCTCCTGTGGAATTTGCCAACATTCATTATGTTGGTCCCTGACTTTTGTGGGTGTCACCACAATAGTACATGACTGGGACAGGGGGATAAAGGAACTCCCGCCCTCACAACATGTCAACATTCTCTTCTCTTCCCTTCCCTTTCAAATATTTACCTCGTCTCTTCCATTGTTTTTCTTCTCCTATTGACGTGAGGTGAGGACGAAGGCTTTGTACCACATAAAGAGACAAAATGCTATTAACTCGAAGTATTGTTTGGTGAAAAGTCACGAAACCTTTCTTATTTTTGTGTAGTTTCATTTAACAGGTGCGGTTGGGTCGGGACACTTACTTTACTCTTAATGCAGGATTATTTGTCGCTAAACCGGTCGCCATGGGAACAAGTACATGATGAACAAACATTTCTGTCGGTCAACAATCCCAGTTATTGGGAAACTAGCAGTAGTGCCCAGCTTTGCCCGGTGGATTTATTTGTTTTACAGAACTGGAGCGCTCAAGGATAAGGATCGGAATAAATGAAGGTAAATTTGAAAGCACCAGCTGATAACCTCAGTATACTGCACCAACACCATCATCCTTATACAGAGGGATACTATTGTCATGGTGATAACTGTTTTAAGGGGCCTTAGAAATCATTGTGCACTGATTACTCCCCGTGACTGCAATTTATAAGCAGCTCGCAATTCTGCACCATTGGTAGGGCCGACGTGATGCAGCCCGCATTACATAGCAACAATAGACTTCGGTAATATTGAAGCCGTTCTTGAGCGCTTGTTCAAGTTGTTCTTCCGACTTACTGAACAAAAATCAATATATAAGGTTACCTGAGAGATGTAGCCTAATGCTACATAGCCTAAACTATTCCTCTTGAATCAGGCTATCATATACAAAAAGAATTTTTCGAATCCGACTGGTAGTTCCAGAGATTAGTGCGTTTAAACACATAAACAAACACACAAACTCTTCAGCTTTATTATATTAGTATAGATGTAATGCAACAAGGAAAAGAGTTACCAGTGATTAAAAGCTCTTTACATAGATTACTAGAAGAGGGAGATATAAAAAGGATGACATGTTTCGCTCGTCCAGCGAGCATCGTCAGATATTTGAAATTTCAAATCTACAAGACAAAATAACTCTACAAAACACTACCAAACACTGGCTGCGTGGCTCAGCGGTAACGTTCTCGTCTGCTGATCCCAAGATAGCGGGATCGAATCCCGGTGCAGTCATTTGGCATTTTAGGTTGGGCAAATGCGAGGGAGCCTTGTCAGTAGTGCCCTTTCAGGACGAAATTCTGGCACCCCGGCATCTCTAAAAGCCGCAGTAGTTAAAAAAGACGTAAACCCATAACATTATTATTGTTATTATTATTCTTCTTTCGTCGTTAAGCCCATTCAAAGAGCGCGTTTGAACTTGTTAGTTGGCCTGGTGGTTTTCGCCTTCTTATCCTCCCAAAATCTCTTCATGAATGCACTGTGTTGCATCTTGCGTTCTGTCGACCACTTCCTACCAGTTTTCTTTATGGGTTTCTCCCTAAATTTATGGTTGGCTAATTTTGTCCTAAAATCTCTACGATTGTCTATCATGTTGTCAGTGATATTCATTTTTTGGAGGTCCTCCTTAGTTTCTTCCAGCCATTTTATCTTGACCTTCTTTGAGTTGATTACTTTGAATAATCTCTTAGTTAGTCTGTCGCTGTTCATTCTGTAGATAAGGACATAGAAATTCAGGCGTCGCTTCCGTACGGAATCAGTGAGCCTGTCAGTGAGGGGTAGAGGTCCGCTGTTCTCCTCTTAATCCACATCCCATTTTCTCTCGTGGGACCATACATTTTCTGGAGAATTTTCCGTTCATGTTTTTCAATGTCTGCAATTTTAGACTGGCCACCCAGGCATATGTTTTCTGAGGCATATTATTATTATTATTATTATTATTATTTTTATTATTATTATTATTAATGTCAAACATGTACGGACCCGGCCCTTTAGCACCAGCCTTCCAAGGAGCGGCACAATCTTAATAGAGTATGGATGATATTGCTGTGAAATACTTAAGTGTAAAGCCTCCCTAAGGAAACATAGGCCATATTAATATTTACAAGGTGCCAAGGCTAAAAATCACAAAGCCAATCACAAAATGGTCGCCCTCCGCCAACTACATACACTACTAATAAGTAACTTACATGTCTACGAGTGTGTTGATAAGGTGATATAATACAGTCTGTTAAAGCAATCTGAATGTGCTCTGATATCTCAAGTCACTCTGTTAACGATTGTGGTTAATACTATAAACATTTAAAAGACAAGCCCCTGCCCCCCCCCCCCCCCCCCCCCAAAAAAAAAAAAAAAAAAAAACAACAACGAAAAATCTATAAATGTAAATACAAATAAGCAGTAAAACCCAAAAAGTGCGAAGAAACATTAATCAGCCTTTGCCCACTAATACTGTGTTTAATGAATTGAAGTGATAACTTATCAGAAAGTGTCGCCTATTGTCTTCAAGCTGCTGATAAGCACTATCTGAAAGTATGACAAACGGGAGGCAAAATTTAAAATTTCCTATTCTAAACCTGATGTGCTCAATTCAATTTATGAGCTGTCTGGGTAATAGTTTTAACAGGGATGGCAAATCGCCGGCTCACCGACCCCATAAAATTAGTCTGATACTCAATAAATAAAGGCAGTCATCTTTACCTGGCGGCTTAGGTAAGCTACACAGAACGTGAGTATCCATATTCAGCAACGCAGTATTTCAGTTTTACCAGTGAATGAATTATACCGAAGTAATGTGATAGTTTGAATCTTCAGTCTTTAAAATGCTTTGATGCAACTCTCCACGCCTCACTATTTTTAGCTAATTATTTTATCTCTACATAGCTTCCACATCCTACATCTGAGGCAATCTGTTTTACATAATTATTTCAACCTTGAACTACACCGACAGTTATTGTCCTCGATCCTTCCTTCCATAACTATTGTGAGTTTACTAATCCTGGCTGCCTATCTATTTCTCTTCGGGGGCAAATGGCCTTCCTGTTACGACCCTTAAAGCAACAATAACTATCTCTTCATTAGCAGTCGCCAGAAACATCTCTCCTCTCCCACTCGTCTTAATACGTTTTTATTTGTGATTCTACCCATCTAATCTTCATCATTATTCTGTAATAACTTAGCTTCATGTTTCAAATATTTCTATTCCCCTCTTTCGTGCTGCACTAATAGTCCAAGTTTCACTTCCATAGAGCGCCACGCTCCAGACAAAGGCTTTCAAAAAAACTTTCTAATACCTGAATACATATTTGATGTCAACTAATTTCATTTATGTAGAAATGCTTTCCTTGTTAGTGTCAACCTACTTTTCATATACTCTTTACTTCGTCCATCACTGCTTTTTTGCTTGCCACTTCCTTTAGCTTTTCACCTGACAAGTCGATGTCATTAGGGGGTTCTGATTTCTTAAGGCTGCATTCCACTACTGTATCCTTTGTTTTACATTTATTGATTTTCATCATAAATTCTTTCTTCAAGACTGAGAGTCCATGCAGGTTAGAAGCTCATTCAAATCCTCTGGAGAATCGGCTAAGATAACAATGTCATCATCAAATCTCAGAGTTCAAATTATTTCACCTTGAAAATTTACTCCAAAGGGGCAGGTGACCTCACTGTTTCGCCCCTTAAAACTACAACAATCATCAATCTTTACTCCAACTTTAAATGTCTCTCTTTTTCTTTTCTGATTGCCAATCTAGAGATTACAAAGTGTGAGTGATAAGTTGCAGCCTTGCCTTACTCCTTTCTGAATGTCAGTATTACTCACATACCTGAGCATCATCAGATCAAAAAAATGTCCTCTCGGCACGCCGGAAGGTGGAGGTAGATTTCACCGGACAAACTTGGGGATAGGCGAAAATAGGCAGAATATGCAGGTTTTCGTAGAAGGATCAGACCTCATTTATTGCGAGAAAGTATTTTATAATTGGAGATTAATTAACTTTGTTTTTCGTCATTTTATGCATATTTTAAACATTTTATTGTCTTATGATGACGGTAACCTTCTTGTCATTTGGAGTCCGTTTTTATACTTGTGGTCACACTGTCCTTATGCAAGGTTTCGACACTGATGTGTAACTATGTAACGGTCTGTTTCTTCTTCACGCAAAATTATATCTCCCGCAGAGATTTTGGTTGGTTCCTCAGTTTAGGGGCTGCGACAACGCGGTCATGTAACCCCGAGTACTTTGAGTGAGTGTAGAATCTGTCTGATAAACGGTGTGAATTGTGATGGCTGTATTAGTCTGTAATTCAGGTAAGGACTGCAGACGGTCAATTTCAAGCAGTAGTTCCTAATGTTGCTACCAGATACTACCGTCAACGACACCTAGCTGTGAACTTGGCTACTAGATGCCACCGCAACCAGCTACTCGCAACGAACGTTGGAACTTCCCCTCCAAAGGAAAGCATGCTGAGGGATTTTTAGCGCTCTTAGAAAATCCGACGACTTTGGCCGGCTTTGAACCCCCTCGACCTTGGGCATAGAAGTTCAGCATGCTACCAGTTACGTCACCGAAGCCGCTTCACACTTAGTCAGATGGAAATCTGAATCTGATCTCGTGCAAGTGCGTTGTCATGGCAACGTCTGATGGCTCATCCCTCATCACTTTAGTAGTGTTGCCATGGCAACCACTGATAGCTCTTGGCATTTTCTTATAATTCCGAAATCATTTTTCTCATCCCTTGGCGTAATGGAGGGTCATATCAAAAATTCTTTCAGACAAAAGTTTTAGGTAATTATTAGGGGAATATTGTCCATTTTGTACGGTTTTGATATTGTGCCTATTAAGAGAGATATGATTACTGTTTCCCGAAAAACCCACTTTTTCCCACCCCTTTGGTCAATGGTTGGTGCTATAAAAATCTCTTCATACATACATTTTTGGGCTTTATCCGACACATAGTATGAACTTTGAACGGATTCGATATTTCACATATTAAGAGAGTTATAGCAATATTTCACTTTTTCGAAATAAGCTCCCCATTTTCACCCCCTTGGACCGATTTAGCCCAGTAACGAACTCGACCGAGATTTTATAAGTATACATATTCTGTAAAAAATTCAAAGTGATTGGTGCAAAATTACGGCAGTTATCGTGTCCACAAGAAACTGATATACACACATCAAAAAAAGTTTTGCATCACCTCGGTTCCCAGATCTCCGGCATATAGACGTTGACTGTGTATATTGTATCCAAGATACAGTCCCTTTGACTGTTCATAGATGTCACTAAAACTGCTCAAAGATGTAAACAATCATGCATGAGCAGGGCCTATTAGACGGAGGGGGTACGACAGCCGATCAGTTCCAGTCATTCCACCAGGACGAAGGTACGCTGCTCATGTTGTCTGTAGTTCTACCATGCCTAGAAGGTCAATACCGCAGTTCGATCGCGTCCGCATTGTTACTTTGTGTCAAGAAGGGCTCTCAACAAGGGAAGTTTCCAGGCGTCTCAGAGTGAACCAAAGCGATGTTGTTCGGACATGGAGGAGGTACAGAGATACAGGAACTGTCGATGACAGGCCTCGCTCAGGCCGCCCAAGGGCTACTACTGTAGTGGATGACCGCTACTTACGGATTGCCGCTCGGAGGAACCCTGACAGCAATGCCACCATGTTGAATAATGCGTTTCGTTCAGCCACAGGACGTCGTGTTTCAACTCAAACTGTGCGCAATAGGCTGCATGATGCGCAACTTCATTCCCGACGTCCATGGCGAGGTCCAGCTTTGCAACCCCGACACCATGCAGCGCGGTACAGATGGGCCCAACAACATGCTGAATGGACCCCACGGAATTGGCATCACGTTCTCTTCACCGATGAGTGTCGCATATGCCTTCAACCAGACAATCGTCGGAGACGTGTTTGGAGGCACCCTGGTCAGGCTGAACGTCTTAGACTCACTGTCCAGCGAGTGCAGCAAGGTGGTGGTTCCCTGATGTTTTGGGGTGGCATTATGTGGGGCCGACGTACGCCACTGGTGGTCATGGAAGGCTCCGAAACGGCTTTACGATACCTGAATGACATCCTCCGACCCATAGTGCAACCATATCGGCAGAATATTGGAGAGGCATTTGTCTTCATGGACGACAATTCTCGACCTCATCGTGCACTTCTTGTGAATGCGTTCCTTCAAGATAACGACATCGCTCGACTACAGTGGCCAGCATGTTCGCCAGACATGAACCCTATCGAACATGCCTGGGATATGTTGAAAAGGGCTGTTTATGGACGTCTTGACCCACCAACCACTCTGAGAGATTTACGCCGAATTGTCGTTGAGGAGTGGGACAATTTGGACCAACAGTGTCTTGATGAACTTGTGGATAGTATGCCACGGCGAATACAGGCATGCATCAATGCAAGAGGACGTGCTACTGGGTATTAGAGGTAGTGGTGTGTACTGCAATCTGGACCACAAATGCTGAAAGTCTAGCTGTATGATGGTACAACATGCAATGTGTGGGTCTCATGAGCAATAAAACGAGCTGAAATGTTGTTTGTGTTGATCTCTATTCCCTTTGTATTTAACGGTTCCGGAACTCTTGGAACCGAGGTGATGCAAAACATTTTTTGATGTGTGTACATATATATATATATATATATATATATATATATATATATACACACACACACACACACACACACACACAGTCATATATACACATCAAAAAAAGTTTTGCATCACCTCGGTTCCAAGAGTTCCGGAACCTTTAAATACAAAGGGAATAGAGATCAACACAAACAACATTTCAGCTCGTTTTATTGCTCATGAGACCCACACATTGCATGTTGTACCATCATACAGCTAGACTTTCAGCATTTGTGGTCCAGATTGCAGTACACACCACTACCTCTAATACCCAGTAGCACGTCCTCTTGCATTGATGCATGCCTGTATTCGTCGTGGCATACTATCCACAAGTTCATCAAGACACTGTTGGTCCAAATTGTCCCACTCCTCAACGACAATTCGGCGTAAATCTCTCAGAGTGGTTGGTGGGTCAAGACGTCCATAAACAGCCCTTTTCAACATATCCCAGGCATGTTCGATAGGGTTCATGTTTGGCGAACATGCTGGCCACTGTAGTCGAGCGATGTCGTTATCTTGAAGGAACGCATTCACAAGATGTGCACGATGAGGTCGAGAATTGTCGTCCATGAAGACAAATGCCTCTCCAATATTCTGCCGATATGGTTGCACTATGGGTCGGAGGATGTCATTCAGGTATCGTAAAGCCGTTTCGAAGCCTTCCATGACCACCAGTGGCGTACGTCGGCCCCACATAATGCCACCCCAAAACATCAGGGAACCACCACCTTGCTGCACTCGCTGGACAGTGTGTCTAAGACGTTCAGCCTGACCAGGGTGCCTCCAAACACGTCTCCGACGATTGTCTGGTTGAAGGCATATGCGACACTCATCGGTGAAGAGAACGTGATGCCAATTCTGTGGGGTCCATTCAGCATGTTGTTGGGCCCATCTGTACCGCGCTGCATGGTGTCGGGGTTGCAAAGCTGGACCTCGCCATGGACGTCGGGAGTGAAGTTGCGCATCATGCAGCCTATTGCGCACAGTTTGAGTTGAAACACGACGTCCTGTGGCTGAACGAAACGCATTATTCAACATGGTGGCATTGCTGTCAGGGTTCCTCCGAGCGGCAATCCGTAAGTAGCGGTCATCCACTACAGTAGTAGCCCTTGGGCGGCCTGAGCGAGGCCTGTCATCGACAGTTCCTGTATCTCTGTACCTCCTCCATGTCCGAACAACATCGCTTTGGTTCACTCTGAGACGCCTGGAAACTTCCCTTGTTGAGAGCCCTTCTTGACACAAAGTAACAATGCGGACGCGATCGAACTGCGGTATTGACCTTCTAGGCATGGTAGAACTACAGACAACATGAGCAGCGTACCTTCGTCCTGGTGGAATGACTGGAACTGATCGGCTGTCGTACCCCCTCCGTCTAATAGGCCCTGCTCATGCATGGTTGTTTACATCTTTGAGCAGTTTTAGTGACATCTATGAACAGTCAAAGGGACTGTATCTTTGATACAATATACACAGTCAACGTCTATATGCCGGAGATCTGGGAACCGAGGTGATGCAAAACCTTTTTTGATGTGTGTATATATACACACATAAATTATATACAAACTTTTGAACTGACGGTGGTTTTGGGGTCTGGGGGATGTGAAACGCGAAGATATGTCGAAATTTTCCGGATGTCGAAACATGGTACCCATTGCAATAGTTAGCTATCGAATGAAATCTACCTAAAATATGCAAGACAGAAATGTCAACCGTTGCTTGCGTTTTGTTAAAGAAGTGTGTTGATAAGTGTTAACAAGGTAGTTGGGTGTTAACATATTTAATATATTTGTTACTTGGTTACTTCCCACCAAATCTACTTCGGCATACTTGTGTTGACCAACTGAAAATAAGTTGTATAGATAGTTCACAAAAAGGCAACACTAAAATATGACTTCTATCATGACAATATTTCAGGCGCTGGACAACACATGCAGGGACGGCCACTGTAAGCTTCCTGTGATATACGATATACCACAAGCAGTAGGCTATCAATGTACCGGAAACATTACACTAGCACACATGTAGGCTACACGGGGCTGAATGACCACAGTGTCCAAGCCCCGGACATGTAGGTATAGACTATCCAGAGAGGCGACAGTTGCACTTGAAGTTCGATATTGGAGAGATACTACTTGTACAGGGCTATCCCTCCCTATATTATTCTGCTAAGATCCCATTCCAGTTTTGAACCGACAATAAGGTCCCATTAACACCAACCTACACATATGGGGTACCTAGAGGTTCAGCATAATCCAATGCGTAAGCGAAATGCACTCACTTACTCTTTAAATGCCTCACAATTAAATAAATACCTTAAAACATGTATATTTACAATGAAATAATGAAACCATGGTAACAGAGGTCCATCTATTTCTGTAAGACGCAATGCAATTCCAATTATTACATTACTGTGAAAGTTTCCAGACGGTTATAAGGTTATCACTGAACCAAATTAAGCTGTAAAATTCATCAATACATACAGTATAATGCTCTTAAGGGGGTCAAGGGGCACTATAGATTTTTTCACGCAAATTTCACATGTGGGTATGGTACGAAAGGTCTTTTTCATCCGACTATAAAGGGTCTCCGAAAACCACATTTAAAGGCCCTTAAATTAACAGTGTCTGTGATATTCTCAGAAAACTAACTTCGCTCTGATATACCTTGAAGGAATACCAAACCCCTAACCACAGCACCAGTAAGTTAGCTGAATTGATAAAGTCTGATTATTCATACTAAGGATAAATCAGTCATAGCATTCATGATTGAGATTTTGCTAAGTGTATTCTTTACAACTAGAATATTCGCGGGCGAAGCCGCGACGGGTAATGCTAGTATGAACTATTCTGACATTGTAGGCCTATCCTAACAATAAGGTTGGAAATCGACCTATCCACTAAGCCACAAATTAATTTGGTTGGTTGGTTCCTTAGTTTAGGGGCTGCTACAACGCGGTCATGTAGCCCCGTGTACTTTGGGTGTGTGTAGAATTTGTCTGATAACCGGTGTTAATTGTGATGGCTGTATTAGTGTGTGTTATCTGTGATTCAGGTAGAAGGACTGCAGACGATGAATTTTTTCAAATAGTTACTACTTTTGCCACCAAATGCTACCATCCACGACACCTAGCTGAGGACGTGGCTACTAAATGGCATCGCAGTCAGCACCCGGTGGCGAACGTTGGAACTAATAGAGCATTATCAAACTAACCTACAAATGTTTGCTTCCACAAGTGTAATTAGTGGAAGGTTCTTTTTCATGCCATAAATCTATGACATGGGACCGCCGGCTTTACTTCCCCTCCAAAGGAAGGTATACTGAGGGATTTTTAACGCTCTTAAAAATCCGACGAATTTGGCCGGTTTTGAACCCGCGATCCTGGGCATAGAAGCTCAGCATGCTACCAACTACGCCACCGAAGCCGCACAAATTAATTTTAAGATATAATATAGTAGTCACGTCCTAGTTCATGAACCAACGGCTGAGTGGCTTAATTTTTCCTTTTGCCTCCTGAGAGGCCGAGTGCAGGTCTTTCCAGTCGACGCCCGGGATGAGAGATGGAATGGTGAAGATGAATGAAACTGGGCAAGGATGTGGAAGGAAGCGGCCGTGGCCTGTCAGAAGGTACCGTCCCATCATTTGCCTGGCGTTGAAAATGGGAAACCACGGACAACCATTTCAAGAACGGCTCGAACCCACGCGTCTGCCTAGTCAGCAGAGAGCTTGGCCCTGCGTAGCCACCGATGTCTGTAGCAGACTACCAAGTGGTCCTGAGAATCGGGGCACCAGTTACTATGGGATAGGAACGGGCATCTTCGACATACTCTGAGTTGTGGCCCTCCTTATGCTCAAGTGGCTAGGACTACAGTACTGAACTCAATTGTTTGATCCCTGATGTCAAACTAATGGGGCCCTGTATAAGTAAGGCTGGCAACCTGCTTCACTTGTAGCCTACTTTCTAAACCTGTTAAAAATGTATTCAGTAAGCCTCGGACTTATGGGAGTGATAGAGCCCCACTCCCATTTGACAGATCTGACTGGCATGTTATAGTCTACAGTCGACATCCCATATAATTGCACTCAGCATGATAATGCGAGAATAGTTCGGATCTTCACCCCGTGTACTTGGGTGTGGTTGTTTAGAATTTGTCTGATAACCTGTGTTACTGAAGTATTTACAGTATTTTACTATTTATTTAGCGTATGGCTTTTATGCCGGGAGTGTCCGAGGACATGTTCGGCTCGCCAGAGGCAGTAGCTGCTTCAAGCGGACACCCATGGGGTGAGCTAAAAGTTCTGTTCAATTTAAAGTAGTTCCAACTTTCGCCACCAGATGTCACTGACACCTAGTGGTGAACTTTGGAACTTTGATAGAGCGTTTCAACGAAATCTCACCTGCAAATTTAGCTTCACACAAGTTTAATTAGCAGAAGGTTATTTTGCATGCCATAAATCTATGACATGGGACCGCCGGCTTTACTTCCTCTCCGAAGGAAGGCATACTGAAGGATTTTAACGCTCTTAAAAATCTGACAACTTCTGCCGGGTTTGAACCCGCGATCTTGGGCATAGAAGCTCAGCATGCTACCGACATCTCCACCCAAGTCGTGTATCTACAGTAGTATGTTTATTTATGATCGAGGCTCGGTTTGGGATGGAGGTGGATGTAAGTTAGGAACCATTCAGGCATTTCCCTTGAATAGTAATTGTAAACAACGGAAAACCACCTCCAGGATTATTATATAAAGGGCACGGTGAAAGAAGGGACTAAGCCTCATTGTTAAAATGCTCAGTATGGCGGTTCAAGTGTTTAACTCTGTTTACCAAATTTATTTTTATAACAATAATCAGTTATATTTGTCTCGTTTTTGACTACCTATGAAATATTTAAACGATCCATATCGTAGCGTCATCACAGAGGCCCGGGAAAACAAAGTTTAGGATAGCTGAGGTGGGAATCGAACCCGCTTCTTCTCTGTGTTGCCTCACGAGTCTGAGTTTATTCCGTTCCAGCCTTCAGACCAGCATTCATTTTCTTGGAAGAGCCAGGAATCAAACCCGAACTTCCGGGGCGACCTCCAAGAATGCTAGACGCTACACCACGAGGTTGCCGCTAGTAGATGAATATGTCTCATCAATTCTTGAGTTTTTAAAAGCTTTTTACAAGGATTCTAGGTGGGCTAGCTCACGATTAGGATTGATTATATTCTGCTGATTGCTTTGTTGCCATCTATTCCTGGCTTTCGCCTAAGTTAGGAGGTAATACGAAGAATTATAGTACCGGTATTCTGATCCTCTTTGACATCGCATTAATGAAAACTGTAAACTGCGAAGAATGATTGCTGCACAAAAGAAATAATTTATAGCTGAGTGCGAACTCCATGGAGCCATAATACTAGAGTTCAAATTTTCTTTGCAATGAAGAAAAGTAAGAAGTGCTTTTGACACTGAGTGTATTAAGTCAATAATGAGTGCCGTTAATAGCACTGCGGGGTGTCCCATACCTGTATTGTAATCCTATGCATCTCACTAATTGCAAGAACCTCGCCACTCACCAGGCCAGGAGTACGTACTCAGCTATTTGGTGAAGCCAAGCGAGCAACTGAGCACAACTGCTCTCTCTTGGCAGCAACTGGAACTAGAACCGACTAAATAGTACGCAGAATCTCCGTTAGAGAGCAGCAGAAAGCAACTTCTCGTTCAAGTTTTTTTCAAAAAGAAAATCATAGTAGTTTTTGCCACCAAATCAAGCGTGTGCTTGAAGGTGACTGAGGAGGAGTAGGAGGAGGGGTGGGGGTAATTAAAACGCGTCCCCTACTCCAATAATCCCATTAATAATTCCCAATATTTCCTCTCGATGCTCGTAGGTTGTTCCTTCCTTCTCAGAGACCGCACAACTCAGCCGTGCGTGTTAAGGCCGTTCACCACAACTATAACGGGACATAGTAGTCCAGAGATCGATGGTTCGAATCCAGATACTGACTGCAGAAATAAGTAAATAATTAAATAAATAAATAAAAATGCGAATTTTCAACGCTCACTTCAAGCAAATACAAGCAAGGAAATTTCAGGTCGACCACCTCGTGGTGTAGTGGCTAGCATTCTTGGCTGTCACCGTGCAGATCCGGGTTTGATTCCCGTCTCTGCCAAGAAGTTAAATTCTGAGGGTTGGAATGGGGCACACTCAGCTTCATCAGGCAAATGTGGGAAGAGGCAGGATTGATTCCCACCTCAACCATCCTAAACTTTGCTTTCCCGGGTCTCCGGGGTTAATGCCACGATACGGATCGTTTAAAAATTACATATGTAGTCAGAAAAGGAAACAAATATAACTGATTATTATTTATAAAAACAAATTTGGTAAACAGAGTTAACATATTAACCACCATTTTCTGAGCATTTTAACATTGTAGCTTAGCCCTTTCTTTCACTGTGTCCGTTATAATAATACTAAAAACCAGTCCCGGCTTCGCCCGGGTACAGTTATGAATGCATTACGGGATAAGCGATTTTTTGCCCCTAGCAAGCACGTAAACTGTCGCCTCATTAATTGAATGGAGATTGTTGGAAGAAATTAAACCGTAAAAACACTTATATTGAGCGATGTATTGAAGATAGTGATATGCTCTTCGAGACTTTTTTTTTGAACTTTTCATGCTGAACAATTCTTACACTCATAGTAGATTGATATTTTTAACGGTTTGCCCAGCACAAGCTTAAAAAGCGCACGGACGCCAGTTTTTTTTCCTTTTTCACTGGAATCGTTACTGCTTGGCTTCCTGTGATCATAAATAAATTATTACCTTCCTCGAGATATCCTTAACTGAATGGTGAAAACCACATCAAAATCCATCCAGTGGTTCTCGATATTACGCGTTCGGTTCCTGGATCTGTCAAGAAATTTAATTTTTGTGTGAGGGTTGGATAAGGGGAAACTCAGCCTCTTGTGGCAAAACTGGGAAGTTGTTTTTCCGTTGTGTCCCACGTCAATTCCAGGCCAATGTGATTTGACTCCTAACCCTCACTTCAGTTACAAATACCCAAACTAGTACAGCCATCACAGTGACACTGGTTATCAGACATATTCTACACATATCCGAGTACACGGTGCTAAAGAGACCACGATGTCAAATCCCATCAGTGCCTTTTAGAGCTATTTTGTCTTGTAGTTTTGAACTTTTAAGATTTGAAGATGCTCGCTTGACGAGCGAAACATGCCAGCCAATAATTTCTCCGTCTTCTGGTAATCCACAAAAAAGCTTTTTTAATGTCATGTAATTGTTTTCAGATATTTATTGTATTTCCCAGTGTTTGGGATTAAATTGTGTTGTCCGACTGAAAAGTAATATTATTAACAAAAAACAAAAAACAAAACAACAACAACAACATAATTATGTTATTCAAACCTATAAGTTATGCTAAGAATGGGCTTCTTTTAAAATCCCTTATAGCTGGTGTATAAGAACAAGCCATTCATGCGGGGCTTACTTTGACTTTTGTTACATACTGGGAACGGCAACAGAGAGTTGTGAGTTCTTTGTTTGAGTCTTCCGTCCTTTGACTGGTTTGATGCAGACCTCCACTTCTTCCTGTCCTGAGCTAATGGTTTCATCTCTACCCGCCATTCCATAACTTACTATTCCGGGTTGTGTTACTGGGCTATGTGTCCTACCAACCTATATCTTCTCTTCATTAGCAGTCACCAGAAACATCTCTAGTCCACCACATGTCTTAATACCTCCTCATTTGTTACTCTATCTAACCATATGATCTTCATCATTCTCCTGTAACACCACATGTCAAATGACTCTATTCTCCTCTTTTCTGCTGCGCCAACATTCCAAGTTTCACTTCCATAGAGCGCCACGCTCCAGACAAAGGATTTCAAAAACTACTTTCTAATACCAAAATCTATATTATTTGATGTCAACAGATTTGTTTTCTACAGAAATGGTTTGCTTGCCTGAGCCAACCTACTTTTTATATCCTCTTTGCTTCGTCGTTATTTTGCTTCCTAAGTAGCAGAAGTCTCCTACTTCCTTGGGTGCCTCAGTTGTGAGTACAATGGCAATAAAACATTGTCAACATTTTCTCGATTTATTTTATATGTTCCAGAAGCCTCGTCAAATATTACATTTACCAAAAAATAATGTGGTAATACTGTTTACGCCATGAGTTTTGGCCGGTCAGCCACGGTAGCGCATTCGTACAGAGGACAGTCGGCGAGCCATAATGATGTGCAATTGATAGGTGAGCTGGTCTCCACGCAACCGGGGCTGATCGGTCAAAAACTGTGGCGTTAACTGTACTTGCAACTAATTGGAATATACAGTACATAACTTCCTTAAAGATGGTGAACTTATGTGTTGTTTTTCAACATTAAAAATTGTAAGTGAAAAAACAAAAAGCCAAATCCTACTAAGAATTATGAAGAATGAACTAATATACATAGGCTAGTTCTTTCTGCAAAAGTTTAGTTTCAAGGTGTTGTTGAAAAAATGGACTTAATTCCTTTCTCCACTCGCTGGCAGTTTTCAAGCAAAAATTCAGTTTATTTATGTATCAATACTGCAAACATATGTAAGTGACTATTAGTTTCAAAATGAGTCCTATTAACTAATTCCGATATATATGTCACAAAATAAACTGCATACGAACTCTAATAGTTCCTTTTCACAGGTCACTATTGTAAGACTTATCACTGAACATTTCTTAGTGGCTATTTCAGGCATGAAAAAACAAATTAATACCTTTCAGCATATTAATAACCCTACATTAATCAAACTGAGATACTGAAAAAGGAATGAAAATCAAACATAACATTCAAGGTTCAATTCAGACATGATAGCACAACGTTCCTTCCACCATAGTAGGGATTGTCTTGCCCACCACAATAGTCTACGTGAAAATATGAAAAAAATAAAAAAATGGACTTAGTTCCTTTCTCCACTGACCTATTCAATTGTCTTTAAGCCAGTATCACGTCAGTAATTTTCTGTTTATTTCTGTTCACAGAGTCGTCTCAAGCAGCGAAGTCTGGGGGGTGTTTCAGCGCGAACTCCACGGTTCAGACCAAGGACGGCCAGCGGCGGCGCCTGGCCGAGCTCCGAGCAGGGGAGCAAGTTCTATCGTTGGACCTGAGCACGGGCAAGCTAACGTACAGCGAGGTTCTGCTCTTCCTAGACCGAGACCCTGTCCAGTCCCGCCAGTTCGTGCGTCTCGAGACGGCTTCGGGACGTGTCCTGACGGTGACTCCATCCCACCTCGTCATGGCCGCAGCGACCGGCATCCCGCTGCCGATCTTCGCCGAGCGAATACAACCCGGCTACTTCGTGTTGGTAAGCGGCGGTGGCGAAAATACCGCCCCCGTCATGGAGCGAGTCATCTCAGTGGTGGCAGTCACGGCAAGCGGGGTGTACGCGCCTCTCACCAGGCATGGCACCGTCGTCGTGGATGACGTCGTGACATCATGCTACGCCGTAGTCAGCAGTCATCGCCTGGCGCATTGGGTGTACGCGCCCATTCGCATGTTCGCGTCTCTCCGAGCGATGATATCATCCACCCCCAAGGCCGCCCCCGCCGCGGGCACCTCAGGGGTACACTGGTACGCCAGTTTCCTCTACAACCTGGCGCAGTATGTGTTGCCAGGACGAATGCTCTACAAGTGACAATGTACAGACTAACAAACAGTTGAATTCCGTTCAAACGGCTATTACATTTCTAAACACAGTGTTGGGGGCATCAGAAGGAAAGCGACAAATATATAAATAAATATGCATAATACATTTATAAATGCATACATAAATAATTAAATGAATGAATAAATAAGAAACTCCGATTTTTAAAGAAATATACGTGGTGATTAAAAATGCAATATTTTAGCAAGCGATAGAATGCATCATAACAAGGGGGAAATGTCTAATAAACTTGGGACATTCAGCGCATACCTCCTGAGATCTGAACACTTAGACTATTCATAGGAGCTGTGACGTAACTCTGGAGGAGGATGAACAGAGTCAAAATTACATTGGGGGTAAAAATCCCAGCAAACATTTTTTTAAAATATAAATTTAAAATTTTTAAAGAACGTTTGTTGGGATTTGCCTTCTTACATTCTAACCCAATATGATATTACAAAATGGTTACTCGTCTGTCATTGTCCATTCCCAGTTTGTGAACAAAATTTGAGAGTATTTGATCGGTAATCAACTGAGGAATGTGTACCTGAAGTAACTATTTCCTTTTTTTCCCCTGAAAATTTCGATGTCAAAATTCGTACTCATTTCACACATATCATGGCCATAATCAGCTCAAAATTTACTGCTTTTTACATGTTAAAAGAATCATAGCTGTACCTTTACCATAAACCCAGAAAATGCATAGTATAATGATGCCAGCTAATGTACACAATTTGTATGCCCGAGAGTACGTGGTGTCTTTCAAGCCTTGGTTTCTTTCAAATTCTTCAGGAAATCATCTGGCGCTTTCTTTCCCCCGACATTACATAATAAATATTAATAAAATGCGTACGGGATATGTTTACCATGTTGGTTTGGTGAAGGTTGATCCGTACTGACTGTTGATACATATTTATATTACTTAATCCACCTTGTCAATACAGTAAATATGTTTATTATTTAAATGTGGCTTAGGCGGCAGCACGCCGGCCTCTCACCGCTGGGTCCGTGGTTCAAATCCCGGTCACTCCATGTGAGAACTGTACTGGACAAAACGGAGGCAGACAGGTTTTTCTCCGGGTAGGCTACTCCGGTTTTCCCTGTCAAAATTTCATTCCAGCAACACTCCACCACTATCATTTCATTTCATCTGTCATTCATTTAATCATTGCCCCAGAGGAGTGCGTCAGGCCTCGACAGCTGGCACAGTTCATATCCTCGCCGCTAGATGGGGGCTTCATTCATTCAATTCCTGACCCGGTCGGAGACTGGAAGCAGGCTGTGGATTTTCATTTTCATTTAAATGAACATGTCTCGATATCCAATGATATCTTCTTCAGCGTTCAAATTAATAGCGTTTAACATTAATAAAACAAAAATGGATATCCTTACAATAATTTGATTAAAATAAAAGCTCCAAATACATAAATAAAATTTTTCAAATATTAGAAAATGTTGTTTACAAACTGGAGTTGCGATGTATTGTGGAATAGGGATAGGGAATTAGGATTTATACCTTCGACATCTGTCAGTGTCACAACCTTATTTGCTGACTTATGATTTTGACAGATGCCGAAGGTAGAAATCTCAATTCGCTATATCAATGTTTACAAGTTCACCACAATACATCGCAACTCCAGTTTAGAAACATCATCTTGTAATGTTTGAAGAATTTTATTTATGTATTTTGAACTTTTATTTTAATCACATTATTGTAAGGATATCCATTTTTATTTTATTAATGTTAAACGCTATTAATTTGAACGCCGAGGTATACAGTACATCATTGGATATTGAAACATGTTCGTTTAAATAATAACAAATTACATATTTTAGTATTGACAAGGGGAAGCCTCCGTGGCTTAGGCGGCAGCACGCCGGCCTCTCACCGCTGGGTCTGTGGTTCAAATCCCGGTCACTCCATGTGAGATCTGTGCTGGACAAAACGGAGGCAGACGGGTTTTCCTCCGGGTACTCCGGTTTTCCCTGTCAAAATTTCATTCCAGCAACACTCTCCACTATCATTTCATTTCATCTGTCATTCATTTAATCATTGCCCCAGAGGAGTGCGTCAGGCCTCGGCAGCCGGCACAGTTCATATCCTCGCCGCTAGATGGGGGGCTTCATTCATTCCATTCCTGACCCGGTCGGACACTGGAAGCAGGCTGTGGATTTTCATTTTTTCAGTATTGACAAGGGGGATTATCGTATAACATAGATGTTTAATAAATATTGATAAAACACAGTTTCTAACTAACAAAAATATTATTCACTTTTCCAAAATTTACTATACCACAATAACTTACATGAGCCCATCTCACTGCCTAATCATTTTTCTCATTAAGTTACAGTAGTTTAAAATTAGGGTAACGCAGAGCATTTTATAAGAGTGAAAAGAAGTGCTTTCCAATTAATTACATAATTCAATCATTTTCCATCAACCCAAAGAATGGTTTTATTCAAAATTGAAAACCTCAATGAATCCATATTTTTATCATTTGTTTCTGGGGGTATTGATCCCCCTAATCACCCCAGTAGTTTCGCCACTAAATGGGAGATGCACAGTGTAGCGTCCAATCATTGCAATGCATCCCTCTGTTCTTCAAAATAAGACACCATGGTACGTACCTAGAGTTAAGAGTTACGTACACAAACGCACACTGACACGACTTATTGTTTTCTTAAGGAGGTTATTGGCTAAGAAACTACACAACTGGAATCAAACAACTGACCCTATTTCACGGAGTGACAATACAACGACTCTGCTCATCTTCACAACCAAACTTTCGCATTCCACGCCAGGGGTGTCAACTATCTGGTGGTCTACGACTCCTATGAACATGTGTTCAGTTCTCAGAAAATATGCGCTGTTCGATCCTAGTTTTTAAAACCTTAATGTCTTAGACTTTAATTTTTACACCATGTAGAGTTTATTAAATTCCTATTCTAGAATATCCTTTGAACACTGAAAGAATTTGATGGATGAGTTTTATTTTTATGGCGATTTCTTCAAAGCAAGAATAAAGTCTTGTTTCAAAAGCTGCAATTCACTTTGTAAATCACTCTGTGCTCTGTTTTACAGTAGGATTCTTTGTTATCAGTCTGGTTTAAAATCATGGCGATTCAAACAACAATGAGAGCTAGAGATTCCCATTTCTCCAGTGAAAATTTTGCGTGAGGTGAGATAACTCGAGGTCCGGTCACCCTTCCTTTGAAGTACATTCTCAGGTGATTACTTCACGGAATGAGTATAAATTGAAGACCACAAATGGTTCTACAGACAATAGGGAATTAGGCACAAGATCTACCACGTGGACACTCTTACGTCTTATTAGATATATCTTCCTCAATCTACAGAACTTTAGAACAAATCCTCTTTTAAACTAATAAACAGTTTAAAAATATTTGGATTTGAGTAATCAGAGGTTAACGTTTACTATTAGTCAATTTCTATGCATTCATAAAATCGAAATAAATTAAAGATTAAAAAAATTATTAATAAAAAATTAACGAATTAAAAATAAGAAAATAAAAATAAAAATAAAAACAAAATAAAAAATAAATCAAAATAAAAATTTAAATCAAACTCTAAATTGAAATTAAAATAAATCAAGAAATAAGCCAAAAAATGTTTCTAGTTGATCAGATATTATATTGATAGTCTATTATTTGCTGTAAAAAAATATCAGAAAGAGTAAAAATTTAATTCTCCTTCAAAACTTGGTCACTTGTAAAATGTAAGCTATTCTAACAGTAAGAGGCTAACCTACATTTTACAGAGGGGCATCTCTTATGTGTTATGGAAGAGGTATTTTGAATTCCGAGGTCATATCTGCCAAATAATCAATTAATCACATTGTTCAGCTGTTAAATTCTTGGCCATGTGTGTCCTGAAATAGATTCTGTCACTGTTGTAAATAGCAAATAGGCTATGCAAAATGGTTATTGAAACAAGACGTTTCTAATTTAGAATGCATATCGTAAGATATTTACAGTGCATTTATCTAATCCCACAGTACTCTATTCTCTTGGGATATCAAGTTTCTTGTTACTATAGCAAAATTGAGTTTGAGTAATGTCACTTTCCCTTTCAGTCTCTCTTCACACTAATCTGTGTGCTGATCAGTTATGTTTTAGATTATATTTGATTACATTATAATATTTTTGTTTTGTTTGGAGGGATAAGATCTTATCTGTCATGTAATGGCTGAGTGAACGGAATTTAAGTCTTCTTATGCAGAAAAATGAAGTGCTTTAAAATACTCCTGATCGGGAGTTTAAATAAAAAGTGAAATGTTCTCTTAGGACGCTCGTTCAGTGACAAGAGTAGCATAGAAGTGAAAATCAGGTTAACCCCCCTTTGGAATGTATCACATGGTATGAGAACGTAGCAACACTGCTTATCGGAGATTCGTGGGAGTATCTTTGTAAGTTCTAAGGTAAATGACCAATGCTTTATTCCTCTCATATCAAACATACAACATTGTAATCTCATGCATCTCTGTTTGACATAATGGATGACGTAGAGTAACTTATTGTGAATGTACTTTGATTCTAAAATAATGTTCAGAAAAATGTACCGATCAAACAGTAAATGTTAGTTATAAATTGAAGAAAAATATAATATTTTAATTTGTAACACAGGTTAACTGTACGACATTTAATGTATTGCATATTTTAGCTGTTTTTAACGAAAGGATTATAATTATGTTTGTTAAAACAGCGTTCAAACTAATAAGAAACATTTATTGCTAATGAATTTGAAAGCATTGCCTAATCATGAAACATCCACCTCGTATTTTCATTTAAAATTATGCAATGCTTTAATTAGAAATAACTGAACACGAGGTTAATATTGACAGTGTTTGTGCTCCATACCAAGATGTGTTCCATAATAAACAGTGCAAGGACACTTTGCTGCTAACTGCACACTTTGGGAGGGGAAATCCTAGGTGGAGCTTCCAGTGTCTTTCTCGCTAAGATAAATGAAATTTCTTATGGCGTTGTGTAAATTTATATTGTAAATATATCTATAAGTATAGTAAATTATTCCAGAATTTATATTACTTCATATGGCTCATGCTTCTGATATCTGGCGTGTGGAGAGGGTAGCCACATTAATGTGTAAAACACAGCATTGAGTAAAGAAAGTAACTCTGTATCGACTCACAAGTTCTGCCTTTATTTTTAAATGAAGAGGGAACAAAACTTGCATTCCAAGATGTATCATTCCAACTACTGTAGGCTATGTTCTACCCAACACTGGTACTACGCAGTCTGTAAATAATAGAGTTATACACGACCATAGTAGACAAAACATACTGCTTGTTAGCAAAACGAAATAATGCGCATTTGAAGTCAGTACGATTTGTGTCTGTTCGCTTTTAGTTTTCTCCTTCTCTTGCTGTGCTTGAGCACCAATCTGTGCGTCAGTGACAGATGTGCTCCTTCTTACAATCAATAAAGGCACAAGACTCTCTATCTTATAAACAATAACTGTTCATATTCGCAGTGTTCCCAAACATTTCTACTCGCACAACATTTTTTTTGTATTAGGAATTGTGTATGAATTACTTATTTCATTTTACGCAGACAGCAAGGAAATTAGAGTAAAACTCAGAAATGAAGAGTTTACAAATGGTGCTCTAAAAGGGCAAAGGAGTTATTCTCTTTGCACAGTATCCCCAAGGAAATAACTGGTCTTTTTTTTATCGGAATGGATTGAAAGCATAAGAAAATGTGACAGACGTAGCTCAAGTACGAAGCTTGTTCGGTAGGAGTCAAGGGAACAACTATTGCACTGTAGGTTCGGTTCATTACTTCGAAATATGCGCCATCTTACTATTCGTGGTCATGTTGCCAAAGCCTTTCGTGACAATGGCTGAGACGTTTATGAAGAAGTTCATTGGTTGGCTTGAGGTGGAAGCACTACAAGAATAGGTATTCTGGCCATCGACAAACAAAGGGATCACACATAGACTACATCTAAGATCCAACAGTATGGCTAGATACCAATGAACAACCACCACACAGGATGTAAACACCAATAAGCAGGCAATCTTCGATCCCGTGTCTGCTTACATAAAGAACAAATACAGTACAAGTGAACCCCCGTTACCGTATGTGGTTTGCTAGTGGGTGCGTAAGGAACAAGTTATTGATATACACATGGAAACATTCCAACTTCCGGAGAGTTACCTATAATCGATCGCTGAAGATCTGTGCTCTGTCCGAGGAATCACTTATAGCTTACACTTAATAACGAACTTTTTCATTATACTGTATCTAATGGCAAGTCCGTTGAGTGGCAGTTTCTTGACTAAAGAATTATCTATAAAATAGAACAATTGTAATATTATTTGTAAATTCGACTTGAGTGTACGACTCAGACAGGCTACGGTTGTACAGACTAAGGTAATTTTCTCACCTAATAAGAGTATGATGATTCCAGTCTACTGTCTGTATTCATGCTGGCGATCTGCTTCTTGGTGAGGCACCGGAATGGACAACACTTGGAGAATTTGTCGAACTGACAAGACGTTCTCTCTGAATGTTATTCGAGAAAAATAATATAGAAATTGTAAGGAGTGTTCATATAAAATATCACATAAATTTAGGCAGGCCTTTTGCCACTGTAAGATAATCTAATCACCATCCCCATCTGGTGGATTGAATTTTCCAGCGGCTAGTGGGACATCTGGTGAAGTCATACGGTAATTGTAACGTCATAGGACAGCAGAGACGACCAAGGAATGCGGAGAATAGTTTGGGACAAGCATGGGCCATTGAATTCAGAGTGAAACACAAGAGGTACAGACACTAACTATAAACAGTTATTTTGAAATTTCTGCCCTATTATGAAGTGATAATGTGACACATACACAACGAGGTTACTTGGATAATTTCAAACTTATGTTGGCGCTTGCTTATCCACTGCACCGGGGCAGTCAGCAGCCCAACCACTTTGAAATATAAGTACTAACAATGAATTACAGTTAGCTGGACCAAGAAGTAGAAGAAAAGAATCAAAGCAACAAAAATATCAAACGATTCGATCTGAGTTTGTCCGAGACAAAGCGAACAGAGAGTAACATGGTTCAATGACTAATTAATTTAAAAATGCAAATTTTAAAATTTTGCAATTACTTCGTTTTGCTATAATTTACTTGTACACATCCAGGAATTACAGATACAGTAATTAACTCTCGTACCCAGGTTTATGGACAGATCTATCTGATATACTGGTGTTAAATTTGCTCATGAACAAGTGTGTATTTTTCAAAATATTATGGCCTAATCTGATTTTATTAATGATTTACTAAGTTCATCCATGCAATGAGAGAGATTTATTAAATGGTGAATAACTCTGTCTCCTGTGGCATGCAAGTTGTATGGAGCAATTATACTAACCTGGTTGTTAGAGTTCTTTTATTTTTAGCTCTCCTGTTCCACCAGAACAGTGGTTTAGTTTGCGATGTTGCAACTAAAGCACTCAGTTAAACTGCCATTGATGTACTACCCTACCAGGGAATTATTACCGCTAGCTGTGGAGCGCAGCTGTAGTGTATACATTACGTCATCTCGCCTCGTTATGGCTGGAGCGAGCGGTTCCGGAGCAAGAGGGGAACGCATGTACAGTCATACAACGAGAACACTCCGCACAGATTACGACCCAGCATGAATCATGCACACAAATGACACGCGATGAGGTTTCGCTGGTGACAACTGCACGTCTATCGCAGGCGTGTGGCTGGGCGGAGTGCATTAGTTCCGATTTCGCTGATAGGGTAGTATGCGAGAAGCACACTGCACAACATTATTGTGTCTCATTTAAGGTATTCATATATGTTTTAAGAACATTTCCATAATTATTGTAAACCAAACTTTTCGAAATTATTTTAGTGGTTAACTAGAATGTAAATAAAGGCAATGCCATCAGAATGGTTAATTTACAATTAAAGAGGTGTTCAAAAATTATTTTTGTAAAAAGAAGTTTGTTTTTGAGGTCACCTAACAACTACCACAATTACTTTATTTCAATTTTTCTTTCACAAAACTATTGACATTAGTATTTTCGATGTCCCTTACTAAATTTATTAGTTTATCACTAGAGACCGGATTCTTAGATTTTTACTTATTTTCCTCCCTAACTTCTAAATACAAGAATACTTTAATACTTCTCCAAATCACACTCAAAAGAATTCATGAATTCTGTAGTACCTAACAAAAACTAAATGATATGCGAGTACCTAAAAATACCTAATTGCAGTTTTGTTCCATTTATTGTAGTATATTATAATTTTTAGTCCATAGTTTTTAAAAGTAAACCACATGATAGTGTTTAGCATAGCTCTAGTAGATTGAGAGAAATCCTACCTGCCAGAAAATGTAAATACTTACAGCACTTTTCAGCTTAGGCCTATATCTTTAATGTTTGGTTATTTACTGTCGGGAAAGTGTGGATACATTTCTTATTCTTTACAAGTTCCCTATATTCTAAATAAACAAAGCTAATTAAACGGGATATAGTGCAAATTTCACCTCTGACATCCTTGGTTTCATTATTTTGGATAATTAACATATTTATGGAGAACAAATATTGCCTAAAAGTGTGAAATTCTCGGTGATAATTTGATACAAGACGTATCATTTTGTAAAATATTTACACTCTTGTAGCAATGAGATTTTCTACTAACAATTAGGCAATAATTTTAAGCTTTTCGCAGTTTATGTCTACTTTTGCTACACTTTAAACATACCTATTCTACCTATTCAAAACCTATTCTACCCATTAAAAACCGGTAAGAAACTATTTTATGTTTTTGAAAAACCTAAAATGACAATTTTAAAAGCTAATAATCCGGTCCCTATTTATCACTATTATACCAAGAATTATACCAAATTCTTACAAAATTACAAAATTTCAGAAACATTTTTTATCTTTTGTTCATAATTATTCAGTTTTTGAATGGGGACATTTTTATTCTCAGCTTTATTACAGGAAATTTCTAACTTAATGGTATTTAGTTTGAGACCTTGTTGTGGTTGTTAGGTGATTTACAACTTCGACTTATTGATGTAAAAAAAAAAAGAAAGACATTCTTGTTTATTTAGTAAAGTTAAGCACTGTGATTTGACACGTGCGCCATGGTCCATTTTAATAAATTCTCTGAACATATTTATGCATGAAATATATACAAACCATACATTTGCTGAAAGTAAAAGAATTAAGCAATTCCATTAAAATACGCCATTTCAAACGTATATGAATACCTCAATTCAAAGCTCGTGATTTAAGAAGATTATGGCTCATTATTACATGCTTTTTTATTTATGCAAATTGTGCTACACGCTATTCAAAATTCTCCTGTGTTTCCGAACAAAATGATGCAGTTACTACTCTTGAAACAGTTTTCTTTTCTTTCTATTCCGATGCTGAAGACCATTCCTAATATCACAGGCTTAAAGACTGAAGTAGTTTCAAAGAGTTCTCTTGTATGTGTACAAGATTATTTATCTAAAGATTCCCTGTTCATTGCTAATGTCGAAAGGAATCGACTGATCCCTCAGTAGTTGCTTGACTAACAGTAGGAAGAACCCAGTGAAGTTGGGCTTAGAGGAAGTACTCTTAGCTTGTTATGTATGTATATGTCTGTATAAATTGATACTATTCGCCTATGAGCGGTTCAATGTGATGGAACGTGCATTAAGAACGTTCTTTAAATTATATTTGAATATATTTGTACTTAAAGAGATCCTTTTATATGATTGTAAATATCTTGAAGATATGTAAAACTGTTTGGTATTATTTGCATTCACCTCTCATTCATGTCCACTTTCACAATCCCTTATAATCACCTTTTGAAGTACGAGATTCATGTATTCAGGTGAGTTATCATAAGGGTGCGGGGTTTTAGTAAGTAAACAGTGATATCAGGTTAGTACGGCACGGATTTGAGATGATGCACGCCCTATGAACTGCCAGCCCGTCCACAACAGATGACGAACTATGCGATCAGTCCATTTATCCGCTGTACGTCACATGTGCTCATTGGTACACCCGAAGGTCACAAGAGGAGCTTCCACGTGGCCTATAGTACGGTGTGATCTAACTTCATTGCACATGTACTAAGACCCCGCACCCTGGTTATCATTACAGGGTGGGGGCGGTAAAAAAACATATGAATCCAGATCAGAAAGCTCTGAGAGACATGAAAAACTTATACGTGGCCTATAGTACGGTGTGATCTAACTTCATTGCACATGTACTAAGACCCCGCACCCTGGTTATCATTACAGGGTGGGGGCGGTAAAAAAACATATGAATCCAGATCAGAAAGCTCTGAGAGACATGAAAAACTTATACGTGGCCTATAGTACGGTGTGATCTAACTTCATTGCACATGTACTAAGACCCCGCACCCTGGTTATCATTACAGGGTGGGGGCGGTAAAAAAAACATATGAATCCAGATCAGAAAGCTCTGAGAGACATGAAAAACTTATAATGAAAGATCCATGACTTAGGGGGAAAAGTGGTATAGTTAAATTATTTAAACATAGATAACTTTGAAACCATTTTACAGTGTTGACATATTGAAAATTAATATTTTAACTTTTCAGTCGGTCAACACAATAAAATACCAATTACTGTGACTAACCTGAAAAAAAAAGACTTGTGATTGATACACCGGGTGAATCAGCTGCCCCTAATAATATTGTTTTATGCGTCCCAACTAATGCGTGTTCTCAGGAAGGTCGATATTTCTCTGCTTGCATCCCATATGGTAGGTCTACTAATGTATTGCAAGCTTATCCCGCAAACGATTCTGAACACATACCATACCATACCATACATTTGCTGAAAGTAGAAGAATTAAGCAATTCCATTAAAATACGCCATTTCAAACGTATATGAATACCTCAATTCAAAGCTCGTGATTTAAGAAGATTATGGCTCATTATTACATGCTTTTTTATTTATGCAAATTGTGCTACACGCTATTCAAAATTCTCCTGTGTTTCCCCTCGTATTAGTCTGCAGTCACATCGAGAGAAAAATAATAGGGTTCAGTATCGTTTGCAGGACATGTTTGCAGTACATTAGTACCTTACGGGAAACAAGCAGAGACATATCGACTTTCCTGATTTCAACGCTCGTTGAGCTGACTAAAACAATATTATTAGGGACAGCTGATTTACCTGGTATAAATGAAACCAATAAGTATTTAATAAATTTATTACACCTTAGTCAGTAAAATTGAATTAATATACATTTTAATGCAATGTACCAGTTTGGGCCATATTATGGCCTTCTCCAGCAATCTTATATATTAAAATAGTTTTCAAAAATTTTCACCCTTTACTAAAACTGAAATATCTCGGGAAGTATTTGCGCTACGACGACGTTTGTTGTCATAAAATGTAATGCCCGTGAAGCACCGTCAATTGATACCCACCTTACTTGATTATATCATTCGAGTATTAAAATAATTGCGAATATTAATTCCTTCAAGGTCTCACGAAAATAGAATATCGAATGACTTGACGGACATATTGTCGCTAGGCGACAACGACTAAAACTGTATCATGATATTCAACGCCGCCCCAATAATAAATCTAACTTGATATTAACAGAGAGTTCCCTAATTACGTCATGATATCGTTAACTTCTACCGGCTCGACTCGGGCGCTAATGTCGCATGTATCCATACATGATATCGTTAACTTCCACCTGTTCCACTCGGGCGCTAATATCGCATGAATCCGTACAATAAGTAGAAGGGGATTCTGTGCACATAATTTTATTAAAACTTCTCAAAACATGGATTACTTTGAGACTGAAATGCTCATGCACAATCAGCAGTCATTTTGCTAATGACACTGTCATGTCAACATCTGTTTGAATGACAACAAATACTGTATACGAAAGACAACTAATTTCACGAAGATGCCACTACAGTCGAATGTTGGAACCACCATTTTGTATTGTGTATCCGATCTTTCTGTTATATAGTCTTTGGTCTCACCAGCTACAAACTGTCTTCTTTTCGTTTCATCATTCGTCCTTATAGGTTGTGTGCTCAATCAATACAATGAATCATATTATGATGAATGAGAGGCGACACTCAATTACAAATGTTATAAAGATTAAAGGTGACGGTAATTGTCTGTTCAGGTCATTGGCATATTGTGAGTACAACAATCAGAGTGTATTTACACAGGTTAGAAAGCGAATTGTAAAACATGTTACAGACAAGTGGAATAATTATTCTTCCTTTATTGTTGGCAACAGCGATATGTACGAAACTGCTATCAATACGAGCGATGATTACAAAATGTATATGTCTATGAATGGTGTTCATGGAGGTCATGTTGCTTTAGTTGTCGCTGCTCAAGTTTGCAAAATGGATATTTATTCGTGGATTACTACTGTCGTATGGAAGGTGACCAAATAAAATATATAGGCTACGTCATCAACAAACGAAGTTACGAGTTGATACATATGCCGGTTTAGCAGACGCCTTGCATGTACGAGCAGCAAATGAAAATCTCAGAGTCGGTCGTATTGTAGTTTTGCCATCTTCTTTTACAGGTAGCCCAAGGAAAATATTGCTAAATTATCAGGATACGATGGCGATAGTGAGGAAGTATGGAAAGCCAGATTTATTCATTACGTTCACCTATAATGCGGGCTGGCCAGAACTACTTAACAGCATTCATCTCTGGGAAACGGCTAATAATAGGCCTGATATTGAAGTGAGAGTTTTCCATTGCAAAGTAAAGGAATTGCTACGATTGATTAATGTTAAGGAAATTTTCGGTTAAAGCATATCTATATACAGTGGAATTTCAAAAACGAGGTCTCCCGCACATCCATTTATGCTTAACATTAACGGAACATTGTAAGTTTCGAGAAATTTCTGACATTGACAGTGTGGTGTCAGCCGAAATACCAGATCTCGAGGATGAAGCGCTATACGGGTTGGTAAGGCGTCATATGGTACATGGTCTTCGCGGATCTTTGAATCCTGCTTCAGACTGTATGAAAGATGGCATATGTAAGAAAGATTTCCCTAAACAGTTTCAGGAAGAGACCAAAGATAATGCCAATGATTATCCTTCGTATAGTAGAAGAAATAATGGACGGATTATTATAAAAACAATTCGAGGCATTGACATTGAAGTCGATAGTCGATTCATTGTTCCCTACAATCCATTTCTTTTTCTTTACGTGCAAGCTCATATTAATGTTGAAATATGCTCAAGTGTTCGGAGTGTTAATTACATCCACAAATATCTTATATATTAAAATCCACAAGTATGTGTATAAAGGTCATGACTGCTGCATTGTTAAAATATGTCCTGAAGGCGAAACGGTGAACTACGATTAAATTACTTCTTACCTAAATGCTAGATATGTTGGTCCAACAGAAGCCGCATTCTGGATATTTTCATTTCACATGCATGAACAGTCACATTCTATCGTGCGATTACCAGTTCACCTGCCAAACTTGAATAATATCTATTTTAAAAATGATAACGCTCCTGATATTTTACTTCAAGCACAGTTGCGCAACACGGAATTACAAGCGTGGTTCAAGTTAAATCAAGATTCTCAAGCCAGAGGTCCGTATATATATCCTGAAACACCAGTATATTACGTCTGGAATAAGAGCAACTGCCAGTGGCAAAAAAGAAAAAAATGTTTCAAAAACTATAGGCAGAATGTATAATGTTTCGCCTACAGAAACAGAAAGGTATTATTTACGCCTGTTATTGCTTCACGTCATAGGTGCTACCAGCTTCCAGGATCTACGAACATTCAAAGCAGCTGTCTATTCTACTTTTAAAGAAACAGCTAAGGAGCGAGGTTTGCTGATTGACGATTCTGAAAGGCTGCGTTGTTTGGCAGAAGCGTCACAATTTCAGATGCCTTCTCAGTTACAACAACTGTTTTCTTACATCTGTATCTTTCAGACCCCTTCAAATGTAAGATAGTTATGGGACATTTTTCAAGAATTCATTATCAGAAGATTATCTGTAGTTTCACGAACCTAACATTGCATATCAGTTCACTCTTATACATATTTCTAATACATTAAAGCTCCATGGTCTTCCCATTACTTCTCTCGAATTGCCAGCTATTATTGATAATTTCCCCCAGACAAATTTACCAATGAATTATCCAAAACTTAATGAGGATCAATTAAGTCGGATGATAAACTAAGCAAATGGAAACCAAACGGCTATAATTACAGAAAATTTGGGATTAGACAAAACAGCAATGAAAGGATGAGAAATGCATATTTCATTGACGGTCCAGGGGGCACCGGGAAAACATTTCTTTACCAATGCTTGATTCAGAGTTGCACAAATTTGGGGTTAAATGTAGTTTCTGTTGCATGGGCTGGTATTGCAGCAATGTTACTACCTAAGGGGCGCACTGTAAACAGCCAGTTCAAGTTACCTCTACATTTACATGAAAGTTCTGTATCAGGAATAAAAGTTAACAGCAAGGAAGCTTTTTATATTCGTTCTGGGATGCAGCCTCTATGGCTAATAAGCACGCGTTGATGTGTGTAAATCGGTTGCTCAAGGACATCATGAATAACGACGTGCCTTTCGGAGGAAAAATTATCATATTAGGTGGAGATTTTAGGCAGGTATTGCCTGTTGTGCCTCACGCATCTAAAGCAGCATCATTCCAAATGTCAGTAAGGTTCTCTCCTTCGTGGCCATTATTCAAAATTTTTAAACTCAACAAAAATATGCGAGCGGATACAGATCAACGTGACTTTGCAAACCTCTTCATACAAATTGGTAACGGTGAATACCCTCACGTTGATGGAGAGAATTCAGAATTAGTCCCACGCTGAAAAATACTTCACGCGTTTCAAAAATAGCGATTTTAGCACCTAAAAATGAACATTGTAAAGAAATCAATGACAAAGTTTTAGACCTAATCCCAGGATCAACGAGAACTTACATCAGTGTGAATAATTTTATTACTGAAGATGAGACTGAACTTCTACAATTCCCAATAGAAGTTTTAGACAGCATATGCATAAGTGGATTGCCACCTCATATCCTTCGACTAAAAGAAGGCTCAATTGTGATTTTGTTGAGAAATATTAATGTTACCCAAGGTCTGTTGATCAGTACTAGACTGTTGGTTTGGAAGATGCATGACAATTGCTTACACCTGGAAATTATTACTGGCGTAAATGTTGGAAACAATGTCCTACTCCCTCGCCTTGACCTTACGCCATCATATACTTCTATGCCATTTACCTTCAAAAGGAGGCAGTTTCCAGTATGTTTGGCTTTTTGTATAACTATCAATAAAGCTCAAGGTCAAACACTAGATCAAGTAGGCATTTATTTACCTCAACCAAAGTTTAGCCACGGACAACTTTACTGTATGCCGCACTATCGCGAGGAAAATCCTTTCATGACGTCAAAGTTCAAATAGAACCAAAAGGCAAGCGAACAGCAAATGTCGAATGGAAGGAAGTACTATTAGAATTTTGAAACGAATGTTGCGGAGGAGCACAGACCTCAGCAAAGGGGGCACGGATTAAATAACAATTATACAAGGACGTCCGCATCCCTAATACGATAACTGTCCTGTGGTAATGGTAAAAAAAATACTATTGTCCTACATCGGTGATTACTATCCTACATCCTGTTATTTCATTCCCTCAGTTCTATAACAAAGATATACTCAATCAAATTTACAGCTTAATAAATATTAATTCCTTCTGTGTGAGTTATCTTTTCATTTCTCATCAATCGCCTTTACTTACTATTCTATCTGTAGGGGTGGAGGCGATAGCTGTCTTTACAGAGATGAGCAAATTATTAGATTCGATATCAGTTTTCCAAAATTGCATTTTTACTTTTCACGGTTTAATGCACTAAGTATGTTTACAAGGCGATGAAATTACTTCAAATGTTGAACCAAGACTCCAAATTATATTTTCATTTAAGAAACTCAAATTAAAATGATTTTTTAAGATTTTCCACTAACAGAGGAGACTTGCAAATGCAAAATGCCACACGTTTCGTTTTTATTACTTCACTCTACTTTACGTGTGAATTTAGAGCGGAGGGATTTGGGGTCTTTTAACTGATGAACGCTATTGAACTATTCAAAGACTCATGAACTATGCATTGAAATCACCTGACTTGAATTCTTAAGTCAATGGAAAATTGAAAATGGACCCAGGATTCCTAGGAATCCAATAATCTGAAAGTTTCTAGACGCAATTCCTTATGGGAAAAGGTGTAATTCCACGGGAGAGGAAACACTACTAAGTAGGACAACAAGTTGGTCAATAAAATGATTTTGAATAAGAGTAATTACGACTAATTAAAATTATTAATTTAATTCTATTAATTTGCACACCTCTATATGTTAACCAAGAGTTACATCTCTAAATTCAAATATAAGAGACCCATCTTTTATTTTAAATTGATACCATTGTTCATAAGTAGACAAAACACCAAATTGTACCGCTGTAGCCTTAAATTGTGTGGATATCTCTATCTACTTAGTATAAAACAAAGTTCCCAATTCTTGGATGTAACGGGTAATCTCGAGAGCAACTTGATGGATTTTGATGCGGTTTTCACCATTCTGTAAAGGATTTCTCGATGAAGGATTAGGTAGAAAAACATTTATTTATGACCAAAAGAAGCCGAGCATTTACGATTTCAGTGAATTGAGTTGAAGAAAAACCTAACGTCCATGTGTCTCTAAAAAATCGATATTCTCTGAGAATTGTTCAGCATGTAAAGTTCTGCAAGAAAGTCCGCGACAGCTCCCACATCAACCACTGTAAGTGTTTTTACGTTGTCATTTCTTCCAGCAATCTCCATTCAGTGGAAATTTAAATTACTAGTTTCAGAGTGAGTTTACGAGCTTGCGAGCGACCTATCACCCTAGCTTCAGCCAGCATCAAACTGCCGAGTCGTGTCGAGTTAATTCTTCAGAGAAGAGTATAGCTCATGTGTTTGGAGTTAGCTGTTCACCTCGGCCTGACGTCCGTGCGCCTTTTAAGCTTACGCAGGGTAAATAGTGGAACACACACACAGAGGACAGACAGACACCCACACATTTGATCTCATAAGTCTACTTCATCATTTACCCAAAAGCGACGGTACCGTAAATGTCTGTTCAGGTCACTAGCACGAAGACATGCAAATGTCATATGGACAGAAGTGCTGTAGGATTGTTGAAGTGAATGCTGCGGAGCAGCACGGGTCTTCTAGTGTTTATTAAAAGAAAGAAACTAATGTGATTACGAGCAAAGATTTGTAATAATTATACATTTTTTCATGAGACGTATATTTCTGTCAATGTTTGCAATTACACGCATTACACGAGAAAGTCATAAATAGCCACAGATTTCTTGAAATGGATGTATGATCAAGAGTATTTGTTGAAAATCCGCCAAATTTGGCACACTTGTGAAACACACTTTTAAAATGTATATGATACTATAAAAATTTTCAATTATTGTTTAAGCAGTTCCCATTTAATTACTAACAACAATTTTTACACTTATGGCCTCACAATGAACCTTTTTTCAGAAACCAGTAAGTGAATACGGTTAATTTTTAATATGAGTTTACCTTAGTCGTAACAAAATATCTGATACAATTAGTTTTTTATTTACTCTACTAATTATTTTGTAAATAGTCACTTTTTTAACAAATGAGTATGACTATTATTTTTTAAAATAAAAAGTAAACCAATTTTCAACATTCTAAATGATTCATATTGCTTTATACACACTAATAAGCATACAGAAATAAAATCATTTCAATTGGTTCGTAAGTAATGTATAATCAAAATTATAAATTATGGGAAACTGCGAAATACCAAAACACTGCACTTTATATCTTTTCTCATTTTTACCAGCTTCAATGTGTTCCAGCACCATGATCTTCATCTTCCTCTGTTTCCTTGTATTGGTGGGCACTTATTGCTCCTCTCTTCCTTGTCGTATTGTGTCCGTTTGACGAGGATTTTGGGAGCCATAGACCTTAAATGACCCTTCCGAAACCCCCATCTCCCAGGAAGACATATAGGACGGGAAGGAATGCATTCTTGGACTGGGAAAGCACTACAGAAACTGTACTCGGGGGTGTCGGGTGTAATGAGAGGTGAAACAACCAGTCCAGAGGAATACAAACTCAAAAATACAATAAAGAGGCAAGGCTTACATTTAAATCGCACTCAGTTTATTCAAAGAGTGGCAGACCCCTAACTACTTCAGAGAGGTGAAAACGGCTAATCCGTGCTAGACAATGGTGATAATAATTTAACTCGTCTCCGTGCGAAAATCCTAATAACTCTCGAAGTTCTACGCAAAAATGGAAAGTCACAAAAAATGCAATCTAAGAGAATGACACGCAGTTCTTCCCTATTCAATTACTTCGGAGATTCAATAATAATGATAATACAAGCATGACTCTATAGCAAAGAAAGTTATTTACTTGTTTACAATGCAAGGTATTTATTACATTTACAGCACAATAAGTTTAAAGCTACGCTATGATGGTGTCATCTCCAACATTTAACGTTTTAGTCATTTAACCTAATACCTATCGTACGTTAATAGTATCAATGATGTAAACGAGAAGCGTTTCATCCAAAATTTATTTCTAAGCAAAATCTATGCACATTCTGAACCTAACAGAACGCATGAAAATCTATTCTAATTTACAACACAAATAAGTAACATGTAACCCTTTTAACACTGTGCAATGGGCACCATTGCTCCTGCCTACCTACATCGCAGCTTCACTGTTTGTGAAGTTGGGTCGTGATTTGTGTGGGGAGAGAAAATTTAGGTCGGCGAGTGCATGAGTAAAACATGTCTAATGTCACATTATCAGGTTAGCTACCGTGTTTAAACACGTAACTAACTTATTGTCGTCTCACAATAGGAATAGCTATATTTGTATTTAGATGTGTCGAGGAACAAATCTAAGTACTGGTCATCAAGGTTCCTTTAAGTTTATTGGTTTATTTACGTTTTATTAGACTTCCTAGTTCTTTGTTTATGATCATTATTAAGTAGAAAATCCTGATATTTGATTATTACTTTCTTATTTATCAGATTAGTTCAGTCCTATCAGTTTCATCGTATTGTTTAGTGACCATGTTAACTTCGTAAAGTGTGAAAAAATTGGTGTAAAAGGCATCTAATATCACTCATCATTGGAAGAAAAATCAATTCCAAACTTCAACTAGCACCTCTGTTTGCTGATCAATAATACTGATCCATCGATCATCTGCTGCAATAACGAGACAAAAGTCGTTCACGTTATCAGCTCATATAGTACCAAAACGTGTACTGGGCAACTATCGGTAATCATATCCTACCTCTGTAGTGCATTATAAAATAACAATGGTTTTACTAAATTTATACATTTCCAGCTTGTGGACAAGATTTTATTCTGCTGTAATGACAGCTGTGCATTCTGAACATATAGAAAGTGTGCATTATGTGCTCATATATCAAACATCTAAAGTCTGGGAAAACTTGTATTAGTAAACCAGGGTCTTTCGTTTACAGTCTTAAAATGACCAGTCACTTCGAACTCAAGATAGCCTGCGTGGCTCATCTCACAAATATACAGTTCATAGCTTGTATCATAGTCGTCTGAATGTCGAATTTAATAAAGTTACACTCCCACTTCTTCACATATAGTAAACAGGTTTTATGCAGTATTGTCTAGTGTTCACTCCACTCACAGCCTTCAAAATAATATCTCAAGAAAAGAGTGCGCTGCTGTCGCGTTGACAAGGTCAATAAGAAAATGTGACATTGGCTTGTTTCACGGCCAATAGGCGATTGCTGGGTTTACTGTCCCAGTAAGGATGCAGTTATTCAGACATGATTATTTAACAAGAATACCTACACGTGAAAGAGTGTGGGTTCGATGCACTGTCAAACTAGAAAACGTTTATTTTCAAAAATGTTGACAAAAGCGTTTGTCCCAAGCTTTTGCAAATGATACGACAAAGATTGTGGTTACCTCACCACTAGGAAAACATGTTAATTAAGGGCCCTACCTAAGAATGTGCTGCGTAAGGTCTTACTAAAACTAATCCCCATAACGAGATCGTACATAAAAAGGTGTTTCGACTACTAGCCAGACTTACATGTGTGCTTCACATTTCCTTCGTGAAATGACTTGCCTGGTTTAGGTTGCAAGTAAGGCATGGTGGTAAGATGCCTAGGATACACGGTCCTTCCTTCATAGTATTATCCAGCCATTACTGAACCCCGCCATCATGAGGTTTTTATTCAATTTCCAACTCCGTCATAATGGGAATAATTAGCATTTCTTTGGCATATAGAATGTATGTAATTAATGCCATAGTGATGTCGTATTTGTAGGTTTGCACTGAATCTATTATTAAATTATAAGTTGCAATTTCTCACTGAAGCTACACTTGCATTAGCGGGTAAGCAATAATGGCCATGGATTTTCCTCCGCTCACAGATTTTAATTCTAGCAGCTTTTGCTACTATACTCACTCAAAACTAGGTGAATTAAATCACACGTGATTCGTTCATTGACATTTCGCACTGTACCTTTTACCTGGTAATATCGTAACACTTAAGCTACATTTTGGAAAAACGTGCTAGGCGGCGTGTTCGATGTCAGCGTGGACCCAAATACTATAATGCCGCAAATAATCAGAATTTGCCTTCACGAATAATTTCAAATTCACTCAGCAGCCTTGCTGCGTGCTAACGCACATCACTGTTCGTCGGATTAAGCTTATTTAACTAGATATTCGTCGATTTTGACGAGCACAAATCTTCACGTTATGTAAGGACCATGCCTGCAGTACGAGTCGTGGTTAGCAAGATGCCGGATGCGTCATCTAGCTATCAGTCAAATGTGCGACTGTGAAATGTCTATGGCATTCTCGGCGGGTTTTAATCTTCATGTTTCCTTCACGTTATAAATCAAATCTTCCTCTTGTGCATCGAAAATATGTTCAATATCGGTTAATAATACAGTCTCATGAAATACACAAAATTATATATATCAGCGGCGCGGCAATTCATACTAAATCAAATGAGCGCTACTCATGCCTTCTCCTTGGAAGTCTTCGCTTCTCTCAAGGATGGTAAATTCCTCATGAGCCATAGAGGTCACCTGGCAGATGTGATTTCGGGCTCAGTATGTTGTTTCACACTGATATTAGTCCTGATATCAGCTTGTCGCATACAGAGGTTGTCCAGTTTTTTCATCACACTGTCACACCACACACCAGAAAAAATGGCCATCTTCTGAAGAATTCATTTTCTAGTGAAGTTTCCATCATTGAAGCATGCTATGGCATCATAAACACCAATACCTAGAGTCTTCTTACCCACTAATGAAGTTATTGGACACCTATCCCACCCAGATCATTGAGTTCAATGCCTTTTTCACATTTTGGATTTGTCCATGTAGTTCTTTAGATGGTCCACATTCGCCAAATCTCTATATATGGGCTTAATAGTTTCAACTACAGATGTAGTACTTGGATCCAGCTAGCTGACTTCTATTATACTTGCACTACGTGCCATCACCCTTTGGACATAACATGTGCTGAGGTTGGTTATCAGTCGATGCTCTGTTTAGGAATGTAGCCCATACTGCCTTTAAATGGCAAAGACAAAGGGAAAGAGGCATATTTTCTAGAAAATAAAACAATGGCTAGATTCTTTAGACTCTTAAGACTATTATTAGTGATTTAAGCCCAAGGAGCGCTTGACTTGTGCTTCTGCGATGCTTTCTTTGTTTTCCAATATCTCGACTCTATGACCTCCCGAGCCTCCATGGATAACATGCTATTAGATAGGAGCCCATGTCGGGACATACATCCCTACTCCATGACCACGCGAGTCTTCATAGATAACTTAGGAGGCCATGTTGAAACATAAATCACAACTCTATGACCTCCAGAGCCTCCACAGATAACTTTATATCAGATAGGAGACCATGTCGAAACATAAATCACTACTCCATGACCTCCCAACCCCCCATAGATAACATGAAATTAGATTATTAGACTATTATACTGGTTTAGCCTAATCGTGTCTGAATCTTCTCTGGTGTAGGCTTCATCTCTGAGTGCCACATAATCTACTAAAAGGATGGTATATTGACTTTCACGACCAGTGAATTAAAACTCAGCATTCTTTCTAGGTTTGTGCCGTGTCTTGTGTGGGGTTTCACCTAGGACACCAAGCTGGCTCATCACCGTGCTCTTGGTGTCCCCGCCCGGACCCTTACAGGAGTAGCAAACTGCGTGCTACCTCCCTTTTATGAAGCGCACCTGCGCCTCATTCATTCGTAGGGAGGTTATGACGGCTTGAGCTTTTAGTTCTCGCAGTAAAGAGGCGCAGGTGCGCTTCATAAAAAGGGAGGTAGCGTGCAGTATGCTACTCCTGTGGCGTACCGGGCGGGGACACCAAGAGCCCGCTGATGAGCCAGCTTGATGTCCTAGCCGGAAACCCTCACAAGACACGGCACAAACCTAGAAAAATTGCCGAGTGTTACATATTATACTCGAGTAGTCTGATCGTCTCCCAATCCCCTCTGGTGTAGACTCTTTCCTAGAGCGTCGCGCAGTCTCTTCCAGCACCATTGGATGGAGTCCACATCTGAATCGTCCTTCGGCCATTCCAAGTACGTTCTAGTTTCCATTAACAGCAACAGACTCCGAGTGAGCTCAGACTTGTCCAGTTGCTCCAGCTGTATGATTATGATATAGTTGCGTTTCTCCAGTATCATCTTCCTTCTCGCTAGTTCCACTTCGATCTGGCACCACTGGAAGCAAATCAAATGCTTTCAGAATTTACAATGAGATTGGAACAACAAACCCAAGAACCTTTCAGTTCAATGTTCATATTACTAACATCACTGTTCTCTCAACCATGATAGTGCATATTATTTCAGAGAAAAAAGATGGCCTCAATATTGTATCTCTGAAAGTAACAATCTCCACCCACGGGAAGAAGAAATGACGTCAGTATTAAGCTTTGTGTCAAAAATGTTATGTGAGTGGGATCAGATGACACCCTCGTGGTGTAGCGGCTAGCGTTCTTGTCTGGAAATGGATTCCCATAGTTTCACTCTTCTACTCCAGGCAAATGCCGGGATGGTTCCTAATTTAAGGCCACAGGTGCCTCTTCCTCAATCCTCATCTGAATAACAAATACACACACACTAATACAGCCATCACCTTAACACAGGTTATCAGACAAATTCCACACACAGCCAAGTACACGGGGCTACATGACTACAAAGTCGCAATACCCCTAAATCAATCAACAACAAAAACGATAACTGTGTTCCATCTGCTGTGTTCCTTAATAGCCTACGTCAGGACATGTTTCTTGACACCGTTGCCGGTAACGCTACTTCGAACGGTAACGAGGAGGTTAGTAATTAAATTCAGTAACGGTAACGCAGTTATTTTTAACTAATGAAGTAACGAAAATGCTAGTCACTTTTTCAAGACCGAGCAGTCAATCTCACTGATGTTTCTCATTTTATTTTGAACTAGAGGGCCTGTGCGAGAAATCACCCGCCCGGTTTTACTGTCATGCGGGCTCGAGGAGACACAGTTCTGGCAGGGGCTATCGTCTTGTTTATTTTCTAAGACGCACTTTATAAACAAATTGTCGATATTTATGAAATCAGAGTGCAATTGGTCACTGCTGCGGTCAATTCTCTTTCTTTTGAATGATCTATTATTACAATCGGTTATTTGTTTTCGCCCCATGTGTATAGACCTCCCTCCCGGTGGCTGATTCGATGCAATACAGTTCTGGCAGTTTAAACGCACTTTGTAAACTAATACTGAGCCCGTCAGAGGAGCTGTCCGGGTAGCCAACAACTGAAGTGACTTCCCAGACACCTCGCCTGCCGAACACATGTACCGAGAGGATCGGATGTACTTCTTATAGGCCAGAGCAGCACGAGAAACTATGATCCAGGGGATCTGGGGTTACCATGGTGGCTAAAGTCATAGACGACCCAAGAAGTACACCCAAAACAACAAAACTAATAAATGAGAACATCCAGTCTTAAGTAAAACTCGTGAACACTTTTATTTAAAATTGTCCAACCCCTGTCCTAGTTCGGAGGGTTTGTATCGGCTAGTCCGCAAGCTAATAAAAAAAAAAAAGTGAAAGATCCAGGCCCTAACTGTAAACTAAGTTAAACCCTCTCGAAAGATCTAAATACAAAAGGTTAAGCAACATCAACAAAGCTAGGAAAATGGCACGTAAAGTAACCCCACTCAAATTACAAACAGCTCAAGTGAATAACAGAATTTACATTTAACAGGGAAGCAAAGCAAAACTAGGTTATGATGGTACCATTTCCTTATTTACATTTATCGTTAATCAATTTAGAAGTCCTAACAATGAATACAAAATTTACGGCTGTGACGTCCGTAAGCAAAAACATTACAATCAAATCTACACGACAGCCAAGAAAAAAACAACTTATCAACACTCTCATGACTATGTGTTCATCAACACAGAGAAAGCTACATGAGGGATTACACACATGATAAATAAATAAAACACTAGACAACAGTTCCATATTATTAAACCCTGCCTACACGATTTGGAATACTGTTTGTATCCAAAGTCATCTACGTGAATCTTTGTTTGGTTGGTAATAGCGTAGTTACAACTACGACTTACATTACTTGAGTGTCGTGCTCCACCAAGTACGAACTATTGGTTAAGCGCACTCCGTCATCTCAAGATTGTGTGTTCTGTCCTATGTCATTCCCGCCAGGAAATGATTCACATCAAAAGGCGTCGGTCAGGAAGCTCAAAATGTAGATTCCAAGATTATAGAAGAACGATTAATTAATTATCAGATTCATGTAGAATAATTACTCTTGTGGTTATTAAAACGTAGGTTTAAGTTTTATTGTAGGTTTATGACGATAGTACTGACGATCCTAGACACCTGGCTAAGCAGTAGCGTCTGCTGCGAGATCATTTACTTGCAACAACATCTACATAAAAGTCGGAATACCATCCAGCTCTTAACGCTCGGACAATACAATAACACACGTTGTTAGTGGCGCTCGGCACATCTAAACAACCTTCGGGTAGGCCTGGGAAACACGTCAGTTACCTACCGGCAACAACAAAGTCTCAGAACTAAGTCTGGACATCAGTGCTCTACTAGCACTAAAAACCGTAAATATAGCCTCCAAACAGGGTGTCAATAACAGAAAATAAGCCTGATATAAATTTACAACACTTTCAAAATAGTGTTAAACATAGTCGCTATGCAGAGCGATCAAAACATATGACTATGGTAGTCATCCATTACAAGAGCATAAACATCTGATTTCACAAAATGGCTTCCAAACTTGACCCAAATAATGAAAACAAATCATAACAGTTATACGATGCTAAAGCATCAGTCGAAGGGTCTATACTGGTCTGTCTTAAATCCGTGCGCTGGTGGCTTGTGGGTAAAGCTCGCACCTGTTCAGTAACTGAGTTCGCTCCGAGCCAACTACACTCATTGCGTCTGGCAATTTATAAAAAACATTTCATCATTCTAGGCAGCATTTCTCTCAAATGAAAGTCCTAATATGAACTGGCCTATGGCTTGTGCCAATATAACATTAAATAACATCACAGTTGCTACGTAGAAATACGCAGTACAATAAGACCTCACGTCTTCAATACCAAACAGTAGTAAAAACTAGAAATGTCACTCTCTCGGAGTACTTAGGATAGACAGATATGTCACTTCAAGTAATATTCACATTTTCTCAAATAACGAAAATTCCTGTGTCTAATCTCACTGGACACAAATTATACAATAAACTGGCAAAACCTCACATCTGCTGGGTTTGCTAATGGTACGTCGTTAGTCCAGGGTTCGATGCTCTAGTAGCATACTAGATAATCCCTGACTTCGTTCTTCACCAAGAATGTAAGTGGCGTCAAAGCTCACTATAATGAAAAATTACAATACAAGTAACATAACCGATGGCTTCTGTCGGCCATCAACCGATACGACCTGTCTAAGCAAGTCAGTGGCGTGACGTGAAATTACCAAAATTGAGACGTCACTATAAAAACATTAAAAAATACAAAATCCCATACTAGGGTTGACTAAAGTAGCTCAGCAGCTACAGTCACGTTTAGGTAGCAATAGCCCTGACGTCTCACGACGTTCAAAAGAATGCACCGATTGAACAATATCCAATCAAAAGGTGACTATCACTGAAATTAATTACAAAGCATGAGTGCAAAACTACAAAATCCCTACCTATCTGGCTGTCAAGATGAGTTCGGTTGGTTTAACTAACTACTCTACCACAATAAGACCCGTACATGAGAGAAGGAACAGACTCACAGACTATGGCACCTCCACCTCATTCGCTCTGGAACTGAGGGGTAAAATATCCTCTGGATTTGAGATATGGATTATCCAAGCTAGGCTTCCAATCCAAGCCTTATCCATCCCCAGGTACTTGATGAGTCCTCGTGGTTGACTTAAAGATGTCTTCTTCTCCATAGTAGTGGCTCTTATACAAGCTCGAAACACGTTCATCCTCTCCTCGTGGTCGGCAGGTTCGTCCGTCATGTTGAAACTCTTCCCTCAGAACGGCTCCTTCACATTATGGGGGTATACACCATAACATCCATGGTAGATAAGTGTTGAACAATTTCACTCACGTGGTCGGTTGAAATATACATATTTGACGATTTACTCACGTGGAAATTCACAGCTTCTAGTTTTACACAAACTGTAGATATCAAAAGGCTCACTGATGTTACACAGTGGTGCAGACTTTATAACAAATTGGCCATTCACTGTCTGCTTTTCACAGATTTTAATGCGCCCACTTGGCGTTATCTCACTGAATTTACTACTTTGCAAATCACAGGTAAACTTGTTAATCCGTTGTCGGAAAATGCTCACGCTACTGGCGATAATATTTTCTGCAATGGTAGGGTTGAAATCAACCACATTAAATAGTTTCAGTTCACAAATGTTAGATATTTTCACGTCCCTTGTGGACATAGAATATGTCGGTCTCGTGGTCAAAAATGTGGTGTTCTACGGCGTTGAAATTATGGTGAAATAATATACAATTTTCACCAAAAATGTCCACAACGCTATCACTGGCGTGTATTATTCGATGATCGCACACAACTGGGTGCTTTAATTAATTGCGATGCACACTGATAATATATTTCCTCGCCTCGTGAGCGGACTATTACCTCGTCTTTAAGACGAACTATAAAACGCGTCCAGTGTGAACGGATCCAAACACGGGAGTGTGTGAGTCTCTCTTGCCTGCTGGGTTCCAGAGCATACTTGAGTCGTTGAGCAACTAATTCCTTCCGCTTCGCATATCCGCGACGTTAAATACCGTTACCATAAGACAAAATACATTCACCAGAATGTTTAAAATATGCAGAATTTCATGGTGATATCATCTGAGCCTTGTGAAGTGTAGAAACATATTAATAAGTACTCAGATAAATAATTCGGAGATTCCTTTGAAGCCAAGATCACTTCCTTCAGCATATCCAGCCATGTGCTGGTCTTCGGGTGCGTTCTATGATAATGCATGACATTTGCAAATGTGCTCCAAAGAAAATATCACTGAGCATGAGCTCAGCGGGCTCAATACATAATATATATTTCCGTTGACTTTTTCAACAAGTAGTTCCGTGACGAACTAATGAGCCTACTGTTCATAAAATTTAAGATTCATGCCAATGATTAATCTATATTGGAATGATGATGAAATTAGGTTGGTAATACTCACATCTTTAATTAGTTCGAAATGTACCCGAAATAGTGTAGCCTAATAGAACACTACTGTTGGCAGCCCGGTGACTGAATACATTCTTAGTTCATCTCTTTAGGTATTGAATGCACATACAAAATTTCGTTGATGTCCAATGGATAGTATGGACGTTAAAAGCTGTAAGATGTAACAGTGGGCGTAAAATCATATTGGCAACAATAACATGTATATGCTGCTCAGAATTAATTTGAAATATTACGATCTATTATAGTGCCAATTTTGGATGAAATCCATGTGTTAGTATCGAAGTTACATGTATCTAAAAATTGAACCTATCAGAAGGCTTAGAATCATGTAGGCAGCACTGACGTATATCAGTTACTCCAAATTAATCTAGAATGCCAGGTATTATAAGTGTGGAAAGGTTAGACCTGTTGGCTTGTATACTTTCTGATATATTGATATTAGGGTAAGAAATAAATAGAGAGAGCATTTATTAACAGTTGGCAGCCCTGTTGGCTCTTTAGAATACGCATAGTCATACCTGGTTTCGTACACAGAGCCCATATGAAATTTGGCTGAAATCCATTTATCAGTATTGTGCCCGTCAGAGGAGGTTATCTGGTCATCACCGACCGTGCGTGGCCTCCCAGGTGACCCCTTCCTCAGAACACATTGGCCGAAGAGGATCAGGATACACTCCTTGTGGGGCTATCCGACACAAAACTCCTCGTCTCAAAAGGTATCAGGTTCCCATCATAGCGAAAGGTCAAAGGCACCCAAAGGAAATGTACCCCCCAAAAGAAACAAACTACTAAATAATTAAAATCCAGTCTTAAGTAAACTTCGTGGAATGATTTTTTAAATTCCAAGCACCTATCCTACCATCGGAGGGTTATAATCGGCTAATCCGCTAGTTAAATAATAAAAAGAGAAACAAACCCTAACTAGAATGAATTAACCCTCTCGACTGGTCCTAAATACATGAGCAAGAACTAAAGCAAGGCTTGGGAAGTGGTACAAAACAACCCTAATTTACAATACAATGGAATACGCATGATGTTTCGAAGAGAAAACATCAGGTAAACAACAGCCAAATCAAGACAGAAAAATCTAAAACAAACTGGGACCACCCCGTATTTATATTTTAAATTTACATAATCTAAGGTAATTCTGATTTAACTGACCTACGACGAGAAGCGTCCGTGGTTAACAAAAACTAAGCAAAGTTCTAATTTTGATTTACAGTCATCAGATACAACACAAATATTTACAACAATTGTACAGAAAGATATACAAAGTAGAATAAAGATGGGTAACAATTGGGTTCACATACAACAATAAATAAATATTACACTCACAATAGCATTGTTATTATTCCTGCCTACAACACAATGGTTACTCTTTGTTCCCATTGGTCATCTGAATGTGTACGCAGAAACGAGAAAGAACTGTTCAACAACAGTTAATCTTATCAAGAGTCACGGCCCACGAGTTGAAAACTCTTGGTTACCAGTGATATCTGTCCGTCGATATTGTCAGCTGCTAAATATTCCGTTAAGGAATAACCCTCTCAAGCGCAGTGCTATGGTCATCACGATTGCAATCATAGATCAAAGTTTAACAGTCGATTAACCATTAACGAGTATATTAACTGTCGGTTTAAATAATGCCAATTTCATGATTTAAATCTTGATTATTATTCATAATCGTTGGTCTAGGAGTGCATTAATTATGACGATTGACCATGTCGCAAGGCTAGCTAATAAGTGGGCCACCCACTGGTGCACACTACAACAAAGTTCACGGGAACAACACTTCTCTGAGCTATCGAATGCTCTGTTTACCATACATAAGTGATCTGCGTGGCTCGAGGCTCAAGCAAAAAATCCTCGGCTAGACTTGCAACACAACAGAGGTCTACCGGCCTTCGCTAACACAGGTATCACCCCTATCATCGTGTATCAAAACACGGCAACAAAATCATTCACATGATGTGAGAAAAATATAGCCTTAATAAACTGTCAATTGCGTCTAATTACAACTTCGATTGTTTTAAACAAAATATCATGATAATAATAACATCCTTCCCCTACGACATCTGCGAGTATAATATAAATGACTTGTGACTTGGCTGTCACACTGTACCATAGCATTCCAATGTACTGCTGTTACTTTGACCTAGTTACAATACGAGCTTACAAAATTGGCTCGTTTTGAAAAATCCATTATAAAAAAATTGTAACAATGAAAGCGTCAAGTATCTCATCTGAGATACTGGTTTGGCGTGTATGTAACTGTGGCGCTACCTCGGGTAAACCTGTCCCACTAGTCCAATCGCAGTCACACTAGCCTTGCTGAATGAGTATATTTGCTAGCAAGTGAAGTCTATAATGTTTGTTTTCTAACGTATTGGGTTCACAGAATCTGTCCAATAAGTGACCCTTCGTTCACAGTTCATAATAAACACACATAAGAATGCTTGTAAGGTAGTATTAGAACATGAAAATATATGAACACTGATGGGCTTGCTTTAGCAAAGCAAATAAGATAAAACAGGAGATATTCCTACTCTAATAATGTCTTTGGAAAGATATGCCATCCATTGCGGGTTACAATATCACAAACTCGTGCACTCAATGCACGTTAAATGATTCATTACATATTTTTTACCACCTAACGCTATGGTGTTAACTTGAAATGATACCAAGTTAGTGTGAATCGGGGTCATGAGTAGTATTTCAAAGATATTCCACTCATTCACACTGATATACGATTCAGCTCGAATCAAGTGGTCTCCTCACCACTACAGAATTTATTTACAATAATGAATAATTTGAATGGATAGCTAAAGCTGATCCAAAGAAGATTAATGCTCCTTTCAAAGAAAAATGACATGAGCTGTTACGATTACGTTATAAAATTGATCATCTCCAATTAAATAACCAGGTTGACCAAGTTCTACACGAATAAGCATTCTTAACGAAGTATCGGTTTTCCATGATGTAGATATCAAAATTACAATAGTGCACCGTGTGTGAACACACTATTTTGGTGGCTAACTCTGAGCTTAGGAAATGAAACTAGTAGATGCTCGTGAAAAGTGAAATCACCACAGACTGTGTCTAAGGAAGAAACTAAAATACCCTACCTAGATGACTGAAAATCAGAGTTACGGTCTCTGGGCTAATCCACCAAGAACCATCACCTTATAAATGGACATTAGATCATGACTCACGGTGCGTGTTGATCACCTCATTCGCAAAGGAATTAAATTGAGGGGTAATTTCCTTCCAAATGTGTTTCAGCGAATATCTCCGTCGCTCGTCCTTAGACATCATTATCCATTCTTCAGCCTCCATTTTATAATGCAGCTGAGATGTTCAGCATATCTCCCATAGAAAAGGCTTACGCCGTAATATACTGCATGATGATAGGTTTGAAGTTCTCAGCACGTGGCGATGCTCTGGCATAGTGTAGGTGAAACACTGCTTTTATCGTGATTTTCACTAGCAACACTGCTGCTACACTTATGATTTGCAGACTTTTTTTCAAGAATGGCCTTGTCTGCGGCACTGAATTTACTAGACACAGCACGTGTCTGCTCACTAAGATACCCACTTTTAGTGAAAATGGTTATCGCACTCAATCTGCGAAATCTTATGCTCATAAATCTCGGCTTTTACACAGCACGGATATTTATATTATTAACACTGCTGTTATATAAATCACTTCGTAACTTTGAAGATCCACTGAATTGATAATTGGTAAGTTACACAATAATAGTCGGTCATGCGGTCTTGAAAAACTGGGCCATGTGCAAGGTCGATAAATGATGATATTTTTGTATTTTCTTTTCGCAGCTTCGGTGGCGTAGTCGGTAGCATGCCCAAGATAGCGGGTTCAAATCCGGCCGAAGCCGTCGGATTTTTTAAGAGCGTTAAAAATTCCTCAGTATGCCTTCCTTCGGAGGGGAAGTAAAGCCGGTGGTCCCATGTCATAGATTTATGGCATGTTAAAGAACCTTCCACTAATTGCGCCTGTGTGAAGCTAAATTGGATAGGTTAAGAATGTAAACAACGCTCTTAGGTTTCTACGTTCGTTGCCAAGAGCCGACTGCGGTGGCGTCTAGTAGCTAAGTTCTGAACTTGGCCTAGTAGCCGTTGACGGTTGCGCTTGGCGGCAAAAGTAGGAACTATTTGAAGAATTCTAAGTTGCAGTACTTAAATTAAAAAGAAACAGATAACACACACTAATACAGTCATCACAATTAACACCGGTTATCAGACAGATTCATCACACACCCAAAGTACACGAGGCTACATGACCGCGTTGTCGCAGCCCCTAAACTTAAGAACCAACCAACCGACCTGTATTTCCTTGTGGAAATATTTTACACACTTCGTTGAATACCACTCGGTAGGTAATCACCAGCACACTTCGTGCCAAATATAAACTGGATGTTGAAGGATTTTCACTAGTATTTTATCCCCATAACTTATTCGTTTCCTCGGTCAACTAGACCGGTCTGTTAAGAACGTCCGTGCGCTACACTCGCACGCAAGGGGTTGAGTTCTTCACGGAAACGGGTGTTCCAGCTTCGAGGCCAGTGAAGTCGTTCAGCAACTTTTGACTTCCTCTCTGCATATCCGCAGGGTTATACCATTGTCTCAAGCTTGAAATAAATTATTATTAGGCCATTTTCAACTGGCAAATTAAGCAGAAATAGGCTACTGTAGGTGATATATTCAAAGGTGCTCATTAAAGAACGAGTTCTTCTATCGTGAGAAATAAATATTGGCAGCTTCTTGACAAAGTCAAAAGTGCGTCTGAAGCTCCCTCGATGCGTTCAAAAATTCTTTGACATAGAACTTCCAATGTTAGCATAACAATTAAAACCAGCATGAGCAAATTCGGGCTCAGTATAGAAGTCAGAGAGAGGCTTTTAAAAATTGGACCTATCAGTAATCTTAGAATCATATTCGCAGCACTGCTGACGTATAGGAGTTCCATGCATATTGAAGACAATCACGATTTACATTACAAAGAGCGACAATACTAATCAAGATAAAACAAAGGACGAAGTCAAAATTATTTCACAAATTTAAAATAACATTTACAAAAGAAAAACTACACAGATTCCAAGACAAGTCCCAACTAAATTTAACCTAGTAGACTAAATCAAGAACTATAAGATAAAGTAAATAACAATCAAGTGCTTCAAATCTAATACGGATACAAGACCTCGATATAAACCATTCCAACAAACTTTAACAGGACCACTACATGGCACAGTTCATTTAAGAGTACTAAAAAAATTGAAATTCAACATTCTCAAATTCAGCAATACTTCAATTTTAAGCCTATTTTCAATTTTGAAGAAAAAACAAGATGTTCAGTAAAGAACATACAGCCTACTTTCTCCTAAATGCATGGGTATTGTTATAACTCTTTGTACTTTTCAAGGAGTATAATTGAACTTTGGTTGTAGTAGCTTGTTGAAATACAATGTGCTATAGGGATATTAAACATGAATATGAGGTGCCCTTTGCTAGTGCTACCTCTGTAAAAATGTCATTCAATTCGGTTTCACCGTGTTTGAATTGAAATGGGGAATGGAATAGCACACATACATGCCCGCTATTTGCAAACTATTGGGCTGATGACCTTGTAGTCAGTCATAAGATGCTTTCCACAAAAAGGCATGTTGTTGCAAAATCTGGTAGAGATCAAATTATTAGGATGGTCGTAATTTGATTTAAGCTTTTAACATTTGGGTGGCCGTCATTCCGTTTCCGTCAAGATGGCGGCGATATAAAACATGACACTGAGGTGCCCTTTGCTAGTGCTACCTCTGTACTAAATTTCGTTCAATTCGGTTTCACCGTGTTTGAACTGATAGGGGGAATCGATTTGCACACATACTTGGCCACCATCTGCAAACTATTGGGCTGATGATCTTGCAGTTTGGTCAGAATATGCTTCCCACATAAAGATATGTTGTTGCAAAATTTGGTAGAGACTAGGTTATCAGGTTGGTCGTAATTACATTTTAGCTTTTAACATTTGGGTGGCAGCGATTACGTTTCTGTCAAGATGGCGGTGATATAAAACATGACACTGAGGTGCCCTTTGCTAGTGCTACATCTGTACCAAATTTCGTTCCATTCGGTTTCACCGTGTTCGAATTGATAGGGGGAATCGATTTTCGCACAAAGATGGCCGCCATCCAGAAAATATTAGGCTAATGACCTATTAGTTTGGTCAAAGGATGCTCCCTCCATAAAGGTATGTTGTTGCAAAATTTGGTAGAGATGGGATGATTAGGTTAATCGTAATTTGATTTAAGCTTTGAACATTTGTGTGGCCGACATTACGTTTCCCTCAAGATGGCGGCGATGTAAAACATGACACTGAGGTGCCCTTTGCTAGTGCTACCTCTGTACCAAATTTCGTTTCACCGTGTTTGAATTAATAGGGGGAATCGATTTTGACACAAAGATGGCCGCCATCCGCAAACTATTAAGCCAATGATCTATTTATTTGGTCAAAGGATGCTTCCTCCATGACGGTATGTTGTTGCAAAATTTGGTAGAGATCGGATGATTAGGTTAGTCGTAATTTGATTTAAGCTTTGAACATTTGTGTGGCCGCCATTACGTTTCCGTCAAGATGGCGGCGATATAAAACATGACACTGAGGTGTCCTTTGCTAGTGCTACCTTTGTACCCAATTTCGTTCAATTCGCGTTCACCGTGTTCAAATTGATAGAGGGGAACAGACATTCAAAGTACACACACTCTCTCTCTCTCTCTCTCTCTCTCTCTCTCTCACACACACACACACACACACACACACACAGAGAGAGACTCACACACACACACACACACACACATACATACACACACACAGACAGACACACTTTTTTTCGCCCTGTGTTTATCTCATAAGTCTACTTTCATTTCTTGCAAAAATCGAAAGTAGGCTAAAAATAGGTCTATGAGATCACCTTTTGTCTGTGTGTGTGTGTGTGTGTGTGCGTGTGATGGTGTGTGTATATGTGTGACCCTAATAACTTCTAAACGGCTGGAACGATTTAAATGAAACTCGGTAAGTTCATAGCACTATTCCGGACAACCCCGACCGTGCCCTTCAAATTTTGTTACGTCTCACCAATCCAACATGGTGGCTGTGCGAAATATTTCACCAGCATTCGATATCTCCGAAACTCTTACCGATATCACCCTGGATTTTTTACGGTGATAAAGGGAATTACTAGAAGTTCACCTGTGTGACGTTTGAAAAACTGGTAACTACCAAACTAACATGGCGGCATAGCAAAGTTGCGACTTTTAAATAGACGTTTCACGCGATTTAACCAACCAAACGCAATAAAACATGGTATAGTATATGTTTATACACATTGTAATGCACCGACATCTAACTTCGTTCAATTGTTTACATAACCACAAGATGGCGGCTTTGCGAAATATTTCACCAGCATTCTATATCTCTGAAACTATTAGCGGTAATACCCTGAAATTTTGTACGGAGATAAAGAGCACTACTGGAAGTTCACCTATAAGACTTTCAAAAACCGTTTAACTACAAAACGAACATGGCGGCCAAGCGAATTTGAACATTTCAAATAGACCTTTCTCGCGATTTAATGTTCCAAACGCAATGAAACTTGGTACAGCAAATGTTTATACACATTGTAATGCACTGGTATCTAATTTAGTTCAATTGTTTACATAACCTCAAGATGGCGGCTGTGCGAATTTTAAAATTAAGTTGTTATCTCTCGTGTCGTAATCATGGGATCAAAGTGAAAGTTTGAATAATGAACCTACGCAATAATTTTCCTTTAAAGGTACATGCCTCTATGGCCTATACATTTAACAATCCAACATGGCGACCATCCGAATTATTTAGACGGCTCTGAATATCTACGAATCTATTATAGCAATCAAACTGAATTTTTTATGTTCATGGGGGATATGAACATAAGTTCATCTATAGGACTTTCAATAACCTGGTGATCACAAATCCAACATGGAGGCGACGCGAAGTATACATATTCACATGGACGTTTCTCGCAATTAAACCATCCGAGTGCAGTGAAACTTGGTGCAGTAATTCCTTATACGAATGTTAATCCATTGACATCTAATTTATTTCAATTGTTTCCATAACCACAAGATGGCAGCTTTGCGAAATTTTAAAATCTCGTTGTTACTTCTTGTGTCCTAATCATGCGATTGAAGTTTGAATGCTACACGTACACAATAATCTTCATGTAACAGTACATAACTATAGGACCTACATATACAAAATCCAACAAGGCGACCATCCGAAATATTTAGTCGGTTCTCAGTATCAACGAATCTATTACAGCAATCAAACTGAAATTTTGTATGTTGATAGTGGCAATTTACATAAGTAGGATATATGAAAATAGGCTGTATAGTTCTTCACGGAACTACTTGTTTCTTTTTGGATTTGAATACTTGAATATTATTATTAATTTAAAATTGCAAGGACGTCCATTTCAAAATGTATGTTAATTTATATTGTAATTCTGTTAGTTTAATTTAGCTGAAAAAGGCCTCATTGATGAGCCTAAAACATGTTTCTACTATAAAGAAGTAAATATATTAGTACGTATTAACAAGTGTACAAACGATTTTCAGCCTAGTTTTCACATTTTGCCACAAGTAGTTGCATGGCAAACTAAAGAACCTACTTTTCTTAAAATTCTAGATTCATGCCAATCTATACCAGGTGGCCCACCTGCGCCGTGCAATCTAGTTGTAAGGTCCCGCATGTACTATTGATGAACGGGAGGTCTAATAACTGAATTGTTAAGGGGTAACCTAGCATGCAAGCCAGTTACGTCAGATTGCCAACAGATAACAACCAGACGGCCGCACCCTGCATGTTCCTCAGTACTCCCGTCTAATGCGCCCCATAGCGGTATGAAGCCTCGCTGGCGAGCGCAGACGGCAGACGTCTATCTGGAAACACCAGTGCATACCGTCTACGAGCTTCAACGGCATTACGACCAGTTTCCCCATAGATTAGTGTAATGTCCGTGTACTCATCGATGCTGAATACACGAGCTATCGTCAATATGTAGCCAGCAGCTGTCATGTTGTTGTACCACATATGAGTCTATTACGCTCTCAAATGCAAGGCTCCAAAAAGCAATGGGGTGCATTAGACGGGTAGTGCTGAAAAACATGCAGCTAGCGGCCTTCCGGTTGTTATTCCTTCGTATTCTGACGTAATCGGCCTGCGTTCAGTGTGACCCCTCTGGAAATCAGTTAACAGACATCCCATACAGCATTAATGTACGCGGGACATCTAAAACTAGATTGCACGGCAAACGGGCCACCTGATATATACCTATCTATGTAGAATAATGACGAAATCAAGTTGTTAATACTAACATTTCTAAGTACTGCAGTTTGAAATGCACCTGAAATTGTGTAGCCTAATAGAGTAACTTACTACAGTTGGCAGCCCTGGTGACTCTGAATATATGCTTAGTTCCATTTCTTAAGGTATAGAATGCACATATAAAATTTGGTTGAAGTCTCATGGATAGTATGGACGTAACATGCTGTTTAATATTGGATTTTTCAGTGCGCGTAAAATCATGTTGTGAACAATGTCATGTATGCGATGCTCAGAATTACTCTGAAATATTACTATCTGTTATAGTGCCAATTTTTGGTAAAATCCATTTGCTAGTATAGAAGTTACATGTAATTGAAAATTGAAACTATCAGAAAGCTTAGAATCATGTTGGCAGCTCTGAGGTATATTAGTTTCTCCAAATTAATTCAGAATGTCAGGTACTATACGTGTGCAAAGTTTAGAGCTGATGGCTTGCATACTTTCTGATATACATACCCATAGTACAGTTATTAATTAAGTTGTGAGTCTTGACGCCTGGAGGATAGGCCACCACACGACCTTGTATGTTGCACACGCTGCTGCATTACCCGGCGTACACCTACACAAAGCCACATCCACCCTCAAAATACGTAGTCGCCGTTGGCCGTTATGCACTTTTGCCAACGTTGGTATAGCTGCAGGAAACACCGCTGGAAGCAGTTGGCAGGAAGGTCCCGTATGGCTTCTTATGTGGCCGTCATGACCTCTTCGGACGACATGAATTTGCGCCCACGTAGGGGTGCTTTCAGACGAAGAAAGAGAAAAAATCGCATGGTGCGAGATCGGGTGAGTACGGAGGGTGGGACAAAACCACCTCATGTTGCCTTGCAAGTTCCTCGTGGACAAGGGCAGAGCGATGTGCAGGGGCGTTGCCATGTAGCAACAGCCAATTCGTTGTACGCAAAGCTCAGGTCGCTTACGGCGAATTGCATCGCGTAAACGGCCAAGGATCTCCTTGTAGCGGGTTTTATGTACTGTTGCACCGTCTGGTAGGAATTCCATGTGAACGATTCCATTTGAATAATAAAAAAACAACAGTTCCTTGCCTTTTGACCTGTCTTGTCGTGGTTTTTCTCTTTTCCAGGTGGCTGATCGTCGTTTCAGTTGCGGACCGTAAAGGAAACACCATGTTTCGTCTCCCGTTATTATCCGTTTGAGAAACGTCGGATCATCGTCAGGTCCGACTGGCGCATTCAAACCACCGTCACAACAACGATCGTACGTCTGCTGAAAGTGCATGTATTCAACTGTCCCTTGCAGGGACGAGAGACTAACTGACATGGTACCACACCACGGCACCACCTATGCCCTATAGTACCGCAAAACGCCGTCATGCGGTCAGTCTCATAACTTAATGACTGTACCACGTATTAATATTAGGATTAAACAAATATAGAAAGCATTTATTAACAGTTGGCAGCCATGCTGATTCCCTCGAATACGCATAGTCATAAGTGTTATGATACACAAAACACATACGAAATTTGGTTAAAATCCATTTGTTAGTATAGATTTTATATGCATTTAAAAACTGGACCTATCAGCACGCTTAGAATCATGTTGGCAGCACTAAACGGCTGCAGCAATCGACACCAAATTTGGTATTAGTAAAGATCTATACCTGAATATCTCAAGGCCATATTTGAAAATGATACCAGTGCTACCAATTGCTAAAACAACGCAATTAAAATTTGAGCTCCATGTTGGATATCTTGGAAGGTATGCATGGGAGCTATTCCAAAATTGGCACACATATACAGTAGATAATAATATTTCAGTTTAATTTCTAAGTGGCCATACATGACAGTGTTACCAAAAGGATTCCAAGCCCGCTGATAGTTTCCATATTCAAATGAATATAACTTCTACACTATCAATTGGATTTCAACCAAATTCCGTATGTACTATGTGTACTGTACCCATGTGAATATTTTCCTTGGAAAATATGCTTCCGCCTCCAGCCAGCTGCAGTTCCCAGGCGTGTTCTTCCGCACTTCATTATTCCAGCTTCGATTTTGAAGTTTGATGGCTTGACAATTAGCCTCCTTGAATTTGGTTCACATTTGTGCAACCCTCATGTGTCTATTCCAATTGCGAGTAATCATTAAATTATTTTTCCCGCTTCTCCTTCCACTCTTCTCTTCCCTTGTGCATAGGGGACTTTTCTGGAGCACATCTGCTTCTCTCACCCTCCTCAGACGGTGTAAAAAGTTCCAAGTGACTGACGTTTTGCCATGAGAACACGCCCACTTTCAAATCTCATTTGTCGGCCGTCACAAGTTCCAACACCTAGTGCTATGCTGAGAAATTCATGCACTTTTCAGCTAAATATTGTCGTATTCTTCCCATATTTTCTGCGTTATGTTAACACATAATGTCAGAATTCATTCCTTATCACCTTAGTGATTTCATGTGTCCTGTCTCTAGGGTTTTTTCTTGATTAAACTCCCTCAGAGACCCGGGGTTCGTTTATCGCTGGCACCTCCATTCCGTTCTCAATTTCCCAGTGTCCCAGGTTCAACACCAGTCAGCCTAATGCCCTCGGGTACAGTACATACAGATACAACTGAGCGTATTTATAAGAGCCACCAGGGCTGCGAACTGTTAGTAAATGCTCTCACATTTTTTAAAATCGAAAGTATACAAGCCGACAGCTTTAAACTATGTACACGTATAGTACCTGAAATTCTAGATTAATTTGGAGTAACTAACGTCAGTGCTACCAACATGATTCTATGCCTACTGATTGGACCGATTTTTACATACATGTAACTTCAATACTATCAATTTGGTTTCAACCAAATTTCGTATGTGCTATGTGTACTATAACAGATATGACTAAGCGTATTCTTCAGAGCAACCAGGACTGCCAACTGTTAATAAATGCTGTCTCTATTCTTTTACCCTAATATAATTATAGGCTACAGTATCAGAAAGTATGCAAGCCAACAGCTCTAAACATTGCATACATATAGTGCCTGCTATTCTAGATTAATTCGGAGTAACTAATATACGTCAGTGCTGCCAACATGATTCTAAATCTGCTGATAAGTCCAATTTTAAAACACATTTAACTTCTATACAAACAAATGGATTTCATCCAAAATTGACATAAAAAATCAGAATATTTCAGATTATTTCTGACCAACACAGGCATGATTGTTGCCAAGATGATTTTACGCGCGCTTATAGATCCAATGTCGAACTGCATGCTGCGTCCATGCTATCCATTGGACTTAAACCATATTTTGTATTCTGCATTTTAAGAGATGGAACTAAGAATATATTCAGTCACCAGGGCTGCCATCTGTAGTGCTCTATTAGTCAACATTATGCCAGGCATATTCCGTACTATAGCTAATCCAATACACAAACAAATTAATAAATTACTAATTCAATACAAGAACACATTAGTAAATAACTAATCCAATGCACGAATACATTAATAAATAACTAATCCAATACACGAACACAAAGGTAAATAACTAATCAAATGAAAGAATAAATTAATAAATAACTAATCCAATGAACGAATAAACTAATAAATAACTAATCCAATACACGAACACATTAACAAATAACTAATCCAATACACGAACACATTAATAAATAACTAATCCAAAGAACGAATAAACTAATAAATAACTAATCCAATACACGAACACAAAGGTGAATAACTAATCCAATGAACGAATAAACTAATAAATAACTAATCCAATACACGAACACATTAATAAATAACTAATCCAATACACGAACACAATAATAAATAACTAATCCAATACACGAACACATTATTAAATAACTAATCCAATACTCGAACACATTAATAAATAACAAATCCAATACACGAACACATTAATAAATAACTAATTCAATACACGAACACATTAATAAATAACTAATCCAATACATGAACACATTAGTAAATAACTAATCCAATGAACGAACAAATTAATAAATAACTAATCCAATACACGAACGCATTAATAAATAACTAATCCAATCAACGAATAAATTAATAAATAACTAATCCAATACACGAACACATTAATAAATAACTAATCCAATACACGAACACATTAATAAATAGCTAATCCAAAACACGAACACATTAATAAATAACTGATCCAATGAACGTATAAATTAATAAATAACTAATCCAATACAAGAACACGTTAATAAATAGCTAATCCAAAACACGAACACACTAGTAAATAACTAATCAAATGAACGAATAAATTAATAAATAACTAATCCAATACACGAACACATTAATAAATAACTTTTCCAAAACACGAACACATTAGTAAATAACTAATCCAATGAACGAACACATTAATAACTAACTAATCCAAAACACGATAACATTAGTAAATAACTAATCTAATGAACGAACACATTAGTAAATAACTAATCCAATGAACGTATGAATTAATAAATAACTAATCCAATACACGAACACATTAACGAATAACTAATCCAAAACACAAACGCATTAATAAATAACTAATCCAATACACGAACACTTAAATAAATAATTAATCCAATGAACGAATAAATTCATAAATAACTAATCAAATATACGAACACATTAATGAATAACTAATCCAATGAACGAATAAATTAATAAATAACTAATCCAATATACGACCACATTAATGAATAACTAATCAATACACGAACACATTAATAAATAACTAATCCAATGAACGAATGAATTAATAAATAACTTATCCAATACACGAACACAACAACAAATAACTAATACAATTCACGAACACATTAGTAAATAACTATTCCAATGAACGAATAAATTAATAAATAACTAATCCAATACACGAACACATTAATAAATAACTAATCCAATACACGAACACATTAATAAAAACTATTCAATGAACGAATAAATTAATAAATAACTAATCCAATACATGAACACATTAATAAATAACTAATCAAATATACGAACACATTAGTAAAAAACTAATCCAATGAACGAATAAATTAATAAATAACTAATCCAATACACGAACACATTAATAAATAACTAATCCAATCAACGAATAAATTAATAAATAACTAATCCAATACACGAACACATTAATAAATAACTAATCCAATACACGAACACATTAACAAATAACTAATCCAATACGAGAACAAATTAGTAAATAACTAATCCACTGGACGAATAAATTATTAAATAACTAATCCAATACACGAACACATTAATAAATAACTAATCCAATACACGAACACATTAATAAATAACTAATCCAATACACGAAAACATTAACAAATAACTAATCCAATACACGAACACACTAGTAAATAACTAATCCAATAAACGAATAAATTAGTAAATAACTAATCCAATACACGAACACATTAATAAATAACTAATCCAATACACAAACACATTATTAAATAACTAATCGAATGCACGAATACATTAATAAATAACTAATCCAATACACGAACACATTAATAAATAACTAATCCAATACACGAACACATTAAAAATAACTAATCCAATACACGAACACATTAGTAAATAACTAAACCAATGAACGAATAAATTAGTAAATAACAAATCCAATACACGAACACATTAATAAATAACTAATAATTGGGGCTCGGATGTTTAGGAAAAATCATATTTTTTTCTTTCCTTGCCCGATTGGTTTCTGATGCAAATCAAGTTATTGTCGTCACAATAAAGTGGTTTTATTTGTCATATAAATGCATATTACAAACATTTTTTTACCATTAGGTCATATTTTGAGCATTCTTTTGGTAAGAACGTCATATTTCGGTAGTTTGACGGCAGCTGTAGGTGTGCAATCATCCTTAACTTACCGAACGGGAACTAGTGTTTACAGAAATACACTGTTAATAACCACGTAAACCTGTATATTCAGAAAATTAATATGAAAATAGGAATAAAGAATTTAGTTAACAATTTAGTCTTGAAGGATTTTCGCTTGGATTTATAATTAAAATGAACAGCCTTATTTAAATCAATCATTTTCAAGTCATATTTTTTCATTTTTTGGTCATATTTCATCATTTTTAAGATCATATTTGCTTGCATATTCGGGCTATTTTCAGGTCTTAAACATCCGAGCCCTAGTAATAATCAATATTTCAGCAATCAAACTGAAATTTTATACGTTTATAGGGGCTATAAACCTGTGGAAAATTCAATAATCTAGTGAGTACAAGTCCAACATGGCGGCGACTTGAAATTCAAATATTTAAATCGATGTTTCTCGCGACTTTTCATCCGACAGCTGTGAAACATGGCACAGTATATCTTCATACATATCTTTATACTGACGTCGAATTTAATGGATTTTCATGACAACTTACAAATGGGGGTTGTGCAATTCTTTATTTAAAATCTCGTTTACATTTCTCGAGTCCTAAGTAAGACCAGTAGGATATAATTTGAAAATAGTCTATTTTCTGTAGTTCTTCATGGAACTAATGTGCCCAATCGGTCACGGCAGACTGGCATCGAACTCGGGTCTTATCAGAGAAGACCAGGCACATGATTCTGCCTAGAGTCGAACCATTGATCTCTGAGGGGGAACAGTGACACGGAACCCGAAGAGCAATGAGATGTATAATGACATATAATAATATAGCATGATTTCACGGCCAGATTGTGAATATCATAGCTGTTTAAGGGAATAATTGTCAGAAATTGCAGTCATATGTACGTTTTCAAAGTATAGAAACGTGAAAGCAGGCCAGCTTGACGTTTTACTAATTGCAGCGAGCGTATGGGAGGAGATACAAGGCGCCGAGGGAACTTCTTTCGTCTGGACCGAGGAGACAGCTCGAAATTAATGACCCTGGGAGTCCCCAATGGACAACGCTTGAGACTATAGTGGGGATGATTGCCCACGGAAATTAATTGATTACAGCCAAGTGGAGCATTGAAATGGAGTGAAATGTACACCCAGGTGAATATATTCTGGGAGAGATAATTTAGGAGTGGTTTTACACCTAAATTAAAGCCTATATCTCCAAATAAGCCTATTAACACCGGACCTACGCTCGAGAGGAGTGATTTGGTGACCAGACAGAGGGGAATCACCATGGTGGCGCCATGACTCGATGGAATAAGGCAATTAATTGTAATTAATTGGCCGAAGCGATCGCTTGCACGCAAGTGATTATGGAACTCCCGTATCTAGATAAACAAGGTATATACGTCATTTTGAATGGAAATACATTAGTTCAAGAAAGGAGTCGCTCTCGTGTGTCCTGTGGACTACATTTTACGAGAAACCTTTATATAGGGGAAGCAGTGCAGACCAAGCCAGTCGTCTTTAGTTGTCTTCAAGTTGTCTTCCAGTCTTCTTCAGTTCGTCTTGAGTTCATCGTCAGTTCATCAGCAGTCTACACGTAAACTAAACGCTACTAATAAGTGCGCGAAATGTTAGAGCGTATTTGAAGAACAATGGAAGCATCATACAGCTTCTTAATAGTAATCATGAATCGCATAAGATTTAATTTACAGAAGATATTCATCCATTATTATACGCAAGTGTAATTTGCTACAGCGTAGCAATAATTTAGGATGGTTTTGGACACTGAATACCAGGAGGTATTGTCATACTTTTAAATGACGCAGTATCGTCAGGATCATTACATTTATGGGAGCCCGAGAGGCATCACAAGTAATCATGACGATAAAATGAACAGTATTGAAGGGAACGAGAATCGAACGCACGTACACGCAGGTAGACTTTCACGGAGACCAGCGGATGTCGTAGCTTCATCGCATCTATGAGGTCAGGCGTTAGGAGGGGTCCGATTAAGGATCAACCTGTGAAATAGTGAAAAAGTGTACATAAATTTTGTTATAGTGATTTAAAAAGTGTTTATGTGTACTGTGATTAATATGTATTGTGTAGAAGTAAGAGAAGCCACTGATAAGAGTATGATTATCATGTGGGAAATATGTGAAATCAAGTGTCGTGTGAGATATAGCATGATGGCTTAAATCAAGCGTCATGGTAGGCCCGGAGCTGGGATGCTGGTATCATCCAGCGAAAATGAAAAAGTGAGTACCAATTTACAATGATATTCTAACTAAAGAGTTCACCATACAACGATGCATCACTTGAGACTAAGATGTAACAGTCACTTATTGTACGAGTTTTCACCACTCGCCTTGAATAGAATATGGCTTGGAAGGTGATTTGTTTAGGGTCAGTCAGGCCTAAAATTGTGATGAGTGTAACGGTAACGTTAAATGATAAATAATAATAATAATAATAATCTGGGGTCGGTAACAGTAAAGTTCAGTAATAGGCATTTTGGCCTAAATAACGTTCAAAGTGTGTCATGTCTAATATAAAGATACTGTATTTTGGTAAACAGTAAGAAAGTAACGTGGAATATAGCGAGATACGAGAGTTTTTCAGTGTCAATGAAGTGTTGAATGAATATTTGATATGGTCAATTCTTAGGATTGTATTTGAGAACCATTAAAGTAATGTAAGCCAGTAAATTTATACTTGTTTTAGGAGCTATTTAAAGCTTTGGCTTAAGTGTAATTGCAGAGGGATATAGCGAGATACGAGAGTTTTTCAGTGTCAATGAAGTGTTGAATGAATATTTGATATGGTCAATTCTTAGGATTGTATTTGAGAACCATTAAAGTAATGTAAGCCAGTAAAATTATACTTGTTTTAGGAGCTATTTAAAGCTTTGGCTTAAGTGTAATTGCAGAGGGGACGCGAGTGCCTTAATAATTGAGTCATCTATGAGAAGTATTGTTTGAGCCGCATAGAGCGAGCGAAGTAACGTAGAATTCAGTGATTTACGTAAATTAAATTGCGGGGACCAAACTAGCATAGCTCGCACGTTAGGTGAAAAGTTGGCTAATCTACGAGTTAGTATCGCCGTTGTGCATACTTTTATTATTCGCAGCGAATTGGACAGAGCCTGTCTGCATCCATCGCTTGCAGGAATAATTTCCACGAGGGAAGCTCTTCGAGACTCCGTGAGCACATGTATAAAATGATCTGCCCTGAGAGGAGAATCATATTCGTCGTATAGGAAACGCAGATTTCCTTATTATGTTATTATTGAGACAGCTGCTGGTGAGAATCTTGTATTCTCATTATGATGCGCGTCCAAAGCCACTAGTATTCACCATAGAACGGCAAGGCTATTACAGAATCCATCCCCAGCCATGAATGTTAATTAAGGAGCCAAGTTGAGCCCATTACACTATAAATATAGGTGTTAAATAATTAGAATGACTCAATTACTTGAGAACAACACTTAGCGTAACTCCATTGTACTGCAATTGTAAACAAAGTTGACCTTGCTTGCAACCAAGAGAGGGAGTGGGAGTAGACCACTAGTGCGACGGCCATCTTGCTCGGCCAGCTGGAACTAATTTTATTGCCTGCTTGGAAGGGGAGGTTTAGCGACCTGATTCCTTTATTTTTAAAGCAGAGTGGGACACTGAAGAATCTCGATATTTCGATATGTAATTAAGATATGATTGTTATGATGATGCCAATTGAATTAAATGATGTGTTTCAACACACATACATTGTCGGATCAATGAAATCGGATAATATTTGGCCCAGTTATTCTCTGAGGAGGAACACTGAACTAAATAAATTGTTAGGCATCTTTTTAAAGTGCACTTTTGCCCAGTTCATACTAATTTATGCAGACGGGTATGTGATTTCTAAGAACATGACACGTTTTTAACGGTAATAATTTCGACCAGACCCAGAAAATCGTTGTATGGTGAAACTATAAACATTTCTATCCATGTGTATTTTGGAAGGGAAACGTACCACTTTTTAAGCGTTTCATATTGATGGAAAAGAAGGAAGATGATTCACACGACACAACAATATTTGGTAATTAAGGCATAAAATAATGAATTTATGTTAATGAAAGTAATGCCGTAAGAAACGGATTAATGTTTTATTATTACAGAATTAATGTCATTTAATGTGATATGTGACTTTTGTGTTGTGATACTCCAGTTATGTAAAATTGTGTCACATAAAGAACACTATGGAGACTCGTAGAGGTCTGAAAGTATCAATGATAGGATGCTAGAAATAGATTTGAGTGTAGTGTAGCACTAATTAAGAAGAGACTCATAAAATAACCCTGATTTTAATTGTGGGAATTAAATGTAAATTATCCTTTGTTTGTATTTGTTGTATAGCCATGATTTTATATCAGTAAATGTTTTATTTTAGGAATATGTTGTTTCTTTCATGTAGAGTAGTTACCTGGTAGACTCAAATCCTGAGCATGTGGTCGTATGGTGGGCAGGAACGTCCCATACCTCGAAAGACCGTGAGTTAGCTGGGATACGAACACATGTTTCACATGATGACAATTGGGTACACTACTTTTTTAATAAAGAAATAAGATACAGGTTCATTTGCTTTACATAATTTTATGTTAACAATATTGTAAACACATTTATTGAATCTAGTGAGATATGTCTGGTTGCCTGGACCCAGGTAAACTCTGACTGGTTTGTTAGGATAAGGTTAGATAAAAATATGAGGACAAAGTGATCGTGGGTCACCGTAAAATCAGGGGACCTATATTAATTTTGTGTTTTGCCTCCAACGAAATTATAGCCTCTACGAGTCGCAAATCTACATAGATGTATCTGTCAAAATACTGATTTATTAATTACTAGCAGAAGTACCCGTTCTTCGAACGGTGTTCGGTGTTAACACCAGACATTATTGTTACGTGCAAATGCCCGTCTCAAACATTATTATGCATCTATTTTGATGTCCTGGTACCTTCTGCCATTTTAAAGTGCCCGCTAAGATGCCTTGGTTTGGCTAATGAACTCGAGATGGCAGCGCCTATCGGCACTACAAGCTGGGGTTGTGTTTTCTGCCGCTAGAGCGAGACATAGGTGTCTTTCGGACCCGCTTCTCTTTGAGTAACATTTGAAAAAGTATATAATTCTACGTCATTAAACAAAAGACTATATATACTTCATGCCGCCAAAACATTTTAATGGTGTCGTGTGAATATTATTTTGTTATGTACTGAACCCGAGGGGGTCATGCTGACTGATATCAAACGTGGATCTCAGAGACTGTGATCTCAGTATAAAGGTTCCACCAGGGAACGAACCCGAGGTCTGTTGAGGGAGTTTCATGGTATAAACCCCTAGAGAAAAGTGTATATTTAATCACTGGTGTGATTTCAGTTGATAATGACATTATTTATTAAAACAATGCAGGGAAATTGAGCAGAATACAGCATTATAGGACTACTTGGAGTAGGCTATGCTGGACTTGGAGCGCAGAAAGTGCAGAGTTTGACGTTTTACTAATAGGCCCAGAATTGAGGGAGGTGACCCTTGGAGCCACGTCAATCTTGCTGACCTAGTTATGTCGTCTGGAAGAGGTTGGGGGTTGAATAATGACACAGTTTTTCCCCGACTGAGAATAGGACGAAGAAGAGTGGGGAAAGATCCCAAGGAAAATCATTGATTACGCGTGATTGGAGTAACGCAATGACATGAGAGTTGCACACAGGTGAATCTTTAGCCAGGAGGCTAATTTTAGAGCCTTTAATATGCGAAATTGACGCATATATAATGGAGTGCGGAAGGACATAAAACTATGGTTGTTCGCGGCTGGGTTTGACGAGGTCGCCAGGGATTCCCAGTGAAACAGCGTCCCCACGCTATGGAGAAAACAATTAATATTAATTATTTGGCCGAGCGATCCTTCAGCACGCAGAAAGTTCTGGGTTCAGTGAAGAAAAAGGAACCCGATGAGCATGGTTTCGAGACCAGAATCATGCTGGGAGAGGAGTCGAGATAGTGCGGGAAAATTTAGCTCTACTTTTTGTGTGGAACCAATATAAGGGGAGTCGACCCTTGGCAGAGGACAGTCGTCGCTACACAGTTTTTGTCAGACAGTCAGAACACAGTTGTCAAGCAGTTGTTGAGGCGGAACGTATGCCGGTCCGGCTCATGAAAGGACGCTCAAACAAAGACTTGTACATTTGAGTGAACCATTATATTCACCGCACATCGTAATGCACCAAGTGAGAAGATAATAATGTATAGTCAGAAATTAATAAGAAGTACGGTAATCAACGAACTTTATTGTGTGAAATGTGTATTACCGAAGGCAAGGAAGGAGGCCCGGACTTCGACTTGGGAAGCCGTGCAGTATAACTTTTAGAAAGCTTTTATTAATGACAGTCGTGCTGCAGGTGTTGTCAGCAGTACGAACAATGGTTTGTGTTCACTTAGGAAGCACCGTGTGAGATAAGTTGCAGAACTATTGAAATAATCTGTGTAAAGTTATATACAATGTTAAGCGCAGTGTAGAATATATTGACTGATCATACATGTCTTATTACGCTGGAATGCGCTGGGAGAAACTTTACGAAGCATTTGGTAATGTCTTAAGAATACCAAATAGTAACGCTCAGGACGGAAGTCAGCATATTTATGCAAAGCAGGAAGCTTACCGTAGGATTATTGATAAACTGTTGGTGAATTCCGGGGGCAGTTGAACCAGACTTTCAATCAGGAGTTGGTAGGAGCACGGAAGATGCCGTCGACCCCTGCAATTTTGATATCTTTGCTAGGGAATTTCAACCAATGAAAAGTGTAAAAAGTGACGCGTGTTATGTATAAATCATATGTGAAATATCTTTTAAATTAATGGTTTAATAAGTGTTATAAAGTGTCATGTGTTTTGGAAGCAATAGCTTCTTTATAGAAATGCAAAGTGTAGTGTGGTTATTGGAAGAAATTTATCATAAAATGTGTGTATTCAAGATGCAAATGTCGCACTAAATCTGCATAAGGCAGGCGACCCGGAAGGATATGAGTGGTTGGAGCCACCATGATGAGCCGATATATGTGAGTACCCCACAAATTATGTTGAAGTAGAAGTATAGGCCACTGCATGTAATGTGATTTCAGAGTTATAAAGATGCCAGTAAGAATCAGATTAGGAGATAGACCCTCCAGGTTTAATCATTATTGTGTTGATTTTAATAGAGTTGAGATGTTATTCTGCAACGGTTGTTCGGGTTTTAAGATGACTAGTTGTGTCGGATTTTGGTAATTTATGTCAGTGAGAATAATAATAATAATAATGAATAAATAAAAGGTATGAATGAACGCATCAGGTAAAATGTTGTAAGCAAGAAATAGTTACGCTTATTGCAAAACTTATCGATCTAAGCAGTAAGATTATACAGTAAGATTACATTACGGGATTAAGAAACGAGTTTTATATCAGAATATATTGTGTTAAAGGGAATATAATTATGCCAGGAAATGGAAGAGCTTTCTAGTGAATTGAATTTGCAGCTTGAGTAAAAGCTTATAGAGTAATTGATAGATTTCTCTTAATAATTATAGGACGAAGGTCATAACATTAGGTTAGGAACCAGGTGGTCTATTCGACGTATGAAATCTCGTATGCCGTGGGCATACTGGGAGATATGCTTTGTGCCAGAGTGTAATTAGTGTTTGGACCCTAACTCTGATGATGGATATGGAATGTTCCGGGTTCGAATCCCGTGATAGGTGAGAGGCAAGCGATGGACACCTCTGCACTCTATCTGATTCCCCGAGAACTTATTGTTGAGTGATTCGGCTCGTTGAAGCGAATCTGATGACGGCAGCATGTGTGGCTGACCGCAGCATTTATTTAAGATACCGGTTACCTACTAGACCAATGTTTTATGAACCTCGTACCTTCATGTTGAAATGGGCCTATTTGGTGCCAGTTATTATTATCCTCAGGGTAGGAATAAATGTTAAAGCTCATCCAGTACCTATTTGAAGAATATTCAGTTTAAATCCATTGGGATATGTGTGTCACTGGGACCACGGTATTTGTCTTGTAGAATCTTATACTGCTTAGGGGAGAAAGCCATGAGACAGGAAACGAGGGTCGAGGTAATGTTGGAACCTCACTCCACTTCTATTGTGTACAGGCCGCTCGGAGGAGGGTCTGGGACCGTCGAGCGAACCGTGTAGGAAAGAAGGTTTAAAAAGGGCAGATTTTAGACCCTGTTAATGACATGAAATGAAATATTGTTATATTGAGTAATGAAGTCATGTGGTTTAAGAACACATTGATAATTATAGATCACCCTGATGGTTCATGATTTTAGCTATCTAACGAATGGTTAGACATTGCATTTGTACTGTCACTGACAACTTTTTCAGAAGTTGGTTACTCTACGCCACAGGCTACGCGCGCAAGGTAGTTTAATAGTACCATCCGACACAACAATAACTTAACGTTTTTTAAGATGAAATCACAAACGGCATGCAGTGGAACTACATAAATAGAGGAAGAGTAGGGGTAGCTTACATGATTATGGAGTTGCACGTAGACTGCTGTGCAACACCAGAATAGGCTAATGCATGTAAAGCATTTGGTGGGAAGAGAAAGATCAAGCACACACGGTACACATAATTGTCAAATTAAGACGGTTTAAGGAATAAGTAATTTTGTGAAATTAAAGAAGTCACATTGTATGACAGTAGTATTAATGCACAGTTTGTTTCTGAAGTTGTATGTGCATCAGCGCACTAGAGTATCATTGTAAAGTTGATATAAGGGTAAAGGTTTGTGTTATGATATGATTTTATTATGATAATATTATGTTCATATTAGTGGATTGTGGAAGTAATTTTTGTTTGATTTTGTTTTTATGGTTGTGGGGATTGTTTTGTTTGTTTGAAGCCATGATTTTATTACTGAGTTAAAGTTTTAGAATAGAGTTGTGCCTTATCATTGTAGAGTTGATACCTTTTAGCCTCAAATCCAAAATATGCAACTGCTCAATGGGGGAATGGTACACGTTCGAGTCCTGACGCTAGCTGGAGGCGGAAGCATATTTTCCATCGAGATTACTTACATGGGTACATGGAAATTGATGTCCTGTACAGTGATTTGAGCTATAGGTACAACTAAAGTCGGTCTAGATCTAATGCACACAACTCTATTAAAGTAACAATTAACATGAAGTAGGGGATGACCGCGCCTAACCCTAGCTAAGCTCCGATACGAACAATATAAATTTTGATAAACACCTTATTCGTAAAGCATGAGCTCTCTCTCATATCTCTTATTCTATTTATCATGGCGCCCAGGTTCGTGGAACTTATGGGATTTAGGGAAAACCCATAGATTTTTTATGGTATTTCATGGGGAAAACCATAGTATTTTTTTGCCTCAAACTGTGTTTGGGTGATTTTTGAGTTCAGTAGGCTTTTGATGTAACGCAGAATCTCTCTATTGAGAAGAGAATTACCCAAGGGTACGAACGCTACATACCAGATCCACAATTTATCATAATATTGACAGGTTTTGTACGATATTACAATATGTGTACAGTGTTTGATGTTTCTCTTCAAAACATATCCACACATTTTTCCAGGAAGCCTGCCTGCATATCAAAGTGTATTATTGTAAGAATGGCCGGCACAGAGGAGATCCTGCAGGTTATTGCAGGATTAAGACTGCATTTTGACGCTTTTTACGAGCAAAGTAAGCTGGAAACCAAGTCTTTCCAGAATGAAATAAACACTCGTTTAGATGCCAATCAGCTGGCAATTAATGCAAATCAGGTAGCAATGAATGACAACCAGGTTGAATTGAGTAATCGGTTAGATGCCAATCAGCTGGCAATTAATGCAAATCAGGTTGGAATGAATGCTAATCAGGTTGAAATAAACAACCGATTGGATGCAAATAAGGTTGAATTAAATCATAAGTTAGGTCAAATGCAAGAGGTAATTAAGACCGAAGTAACAGAAACTGTTGTAAGCATTGTATCAGAAATGCAGGTTAAGACAGATAAACGTTTCGAGGCTATAGAAACCAAGCTCGAAAGTAATTTACAAGCGTGTAAGCATGCGCAGGATGAAACCAACAGTAGGTTAGATGCGCTGTCTAATGGCATTAAGGATATTCAAATCCAAAATGAGGCGAATCTCGAACGCCAAGCGAAACAATTTTCAGAATTTACGAGAACGGTAGATCAGAGGTTAGAAGAGAACAACTCTAAATGGGACCAGAAATTGAAAAGCTATGCTAGAGCGATTAACGGTGATCTCAAGAAACAGGATCAGAACATATTAGATCAATGTCAGGAAATAAGCGAGATTAAGGCTATCGCTAATGAAAGTAAAGACCTGGTAAGCAACGTGAAAGGTCAGATGGGCAAAGTTCATCAAGAACTGGACCAAGTTCAAAGTGACATTGTTGTAGTTAACAAAAGACAAGAGGAGAATAGAGGTGAGATCATCAAGGTCCGGAATGAATTGTCAAAAGTCAATGGACACATTCAAGAGGAAATTAAAGGGCTGAGAGAAGAACTCGAAATAAGAGAAGTCCAGAAGACAGAGGCAAGCGACAAGACCCTTGCTCAAATTAAGGAAGATGTAGAGGATGAAATCTCCCATATCAAACAAAGCCTGAAAGAAGACAAGAAGAAAATATTTCAAGTGGCCGAGGAAAATCGAGATAGACTTACCAGAATCGAGAAGGAGGTAATTACTCGACTGGAAAGAGCGGAGATGCGCCACAATCAAATGGAGACTAGGATAATCGCACAGGAGGAAACCCTTATGAAAGATCCTAAGTCAAGTGAAGGCAGCATGGAAGATATGAGGAAAACAAGGTGGGCAGACTTAGAAACCCAACCTATAATCAGGAATGCTACAGGCCCAGGCGAAAGTCCTTATATGACGCCAGGTGCACCAGTTGCAGCATCAACGCCACATGAAAATGCTATGCACACCCAGGTGATAAAAGTAATCAGGGCAAGTGAAGAGAAACCAAGGAAATTCTCAGGTAGCCACTGTAATATGACACAAAAATATTGGTTGAAGGAAGTGTCTGAATATCTGAACGATGCGCGGATACCGCCAGAGCGCAGGCTACGAGCCATTGAGAAACTAACAGAGGGAGAATGTGCATTATGGTTTCGCAGTTTCCGGTATACTTTCGATACTGTTGAGGAGTTTCGAGAGGCATTTTTGAAACGGTACTGGGATCCAGCCACACAGCAAAATTTGAGATTGGATTTGTATTCAAAAAGATACAGCACCAACAAGCAAACGAAGTATGCAGCATTTTTTATATCGCAGATGTGTCGTTTCAAAGAACTGGATCAAAAACCGAGCGAGCTGGAATTATGTATTGCTATTGCCAAGCAGCTTCCATACGAGATCCAAAGACTGCTAATCTCGGCTAATGCGAAAACTGCTATAGAAATGGAGACAGTTCTTTGACAACTGGACCTCACAACAGCCAATACGATGCGTCAGAGTCGAACCGTGGAACAGGTACACGTGACCAACACGCAGACTGACCAACATCAAGCTCCAAGGAACAACAAAGCTACGAGCACTGAAACATTAGATTCCTACGGACGGCAATGGGAACAGGAACCCAGAAGATGGCAGCCGAAGTACAAAGGGAATGCTAGTAGAGGAGGAAGAGGCCGAAATTCGTGGAATAAGCAGAATACCAGGGGTAGACCGTACCAAAACAATGGAGGTAACAATGGCCAAGAAGGCAACAATAGAAATTGGAGACCCCAGGAAAGAAGAAGTAACTTCGATGACGAGGTAGAGGAACGATATCACGCTTCATTGCGATACCTCGGGGAATGGGGAGATGAGCCCCAGAAACAACAAGTCCGCTGGCAAGAAGTTATGCAGAACAGGACATCGCCAGACAGATATGGAGATGGAGCTAAGAGTTTGGAGCTACAGCGCAGCGAACAGGAGAGAAGAAACTCCAAGGGGACGGGCGCTGAAGAAAAAAAAACGCCAAAATTAGAAGAGTTCGAGACTGATGGATGGAAGTCGGTTAACATCATCAATTGGATAGCCAAACCAGAAGAGCTAATCGAGGATACAGGAGGATCACAGGTCATGGTCAAGAGAGAATTGCCTATTATAATAGTAAGAGTGGCAGGATTGAAAATAAGAAGTCTGTTAGACACGGGTTCAACAGTGTGCCTTATGACACATGCTTTATATAATGAAATAGCCCAGAGAGAGAATGTTTTGAAAATACCGATCTCTAGTGTCAAAATAAAAGGGGTAATTCCAGACACAACAATGATATGTAAATATCAGGTATTCCTAGATTTACAGATAGGAGGCTCTATTTTCTCACAGATGTTTCTATTAGTAAATAATAGTACATTATGCAACGAGCCTATAATGGCTATAATTAAGACACGAGTATTTTTTATAAAACGAGCGTATGCGAGTTTTATAATTTCCATACGAGTGTCTTAATTACCATTATAGGCGAGTTGCATACGACTGTTTATGTTCGACGATAATTATAACTTTATTATATGTTTTAACATAAATATTCATAAATATCTGTTGAGAGTCGGCTACTGGAATTTTGTGATCGCAGAGCGAGCGTTGGGTGTTATATCTTTGTCTTTCAAGAGCTTTGAACGACCGACGCATGCGCTCTGTGGGCTTGCAATGCCATATGCAGCCATATGTTTACATCAGCCGTCCCTCAGTAATATTGTCACCGCAGTCATTTGAAGACAATGCGCTGTGTAGAAATTAGTGTTGGTGATTTTAAGGTACAGTGCTATTTCTTGTCTCATATTCGCCAGTTTATTTACGCGAACATATGGACGGTGGGTATTTCATGTCGGTAATTTATTATAGTTCGATGTTGTGTTTATGTCCGACATGTTGGATTTTGAGCGCATGCGCGAAGTTATCGTTACCTAATTGGTCAATGAACGAGCTCTGATTGGCTGGAGAAACTGTATCATAATGGAAAACAGTGTTATAATGACCATCATTATGATACAGTTATCTGACACATAATAGTGAGGGTCGAACATAAACTGCCTTATAACCTACTTATTGGGGCAGAATTTATAAGGGAATACAGAGTGATAATAGACCTAGCACAGGACAGGATTATGTTCCATGTGAATGAGGAAGCCGAAGGCTTGGAGGTCTTACTCAATGAGATTGAACCAGGGTCAAGTGAACAAGTATGGCATACATACAGAGACGTGGCGGAGGAAGAAGTGTTAGCTATGTAGCAGTTTGAAGAAGAACTGAAAACACTAGCCACAGACTTGGAAAATGATCTGGAACCCGAACTGGAAGAATATATTTCGGAAAAACTAGAAGAAGCGAAAATTGGGCTAAAAGAGAAGGAAAATTTAAAGCAATTATTACTGGAACAGAAGGAAGTCTTTGATTCGAGACCTGGTCGTATAAAGAACTTCACTTATGCTTTTCAAGTCAGTGATTGGACACCATTTAGGCAGAGACCCTACCCTATAGCCGAAAAGCATTATGCCAAGGTGAAAGAGGCAATTCAGGAGATGTTGGAGGCCGGTGTTATTGAGAAGACACCTACGCCTTATGTAAGTCCATTGGTAATCGTACCGAAGACAGACGGGACTGTCAGAGTATGTCTGGACCTGAGACATTTAAATTTGAAGGTTATTCCGGAGTTTGACCAAGTGCCACCTATTAAAGAGATCCTCAGGAAGTTCAAAGGGAAGACTGTATTCACAAACTTGGATATCACATCCAGTTTCCACCATCTTGAATTAGAGAAGAAAACTAGTCTGTTGACAGGATTCATGTTTGATCAACACACATACACGTTTTTAAGGCTACCTTTTGGTTTGAAAACAGCTGGTTCAGCACTGATAAGAGCGTTAGATCGCAATCTATCAGATGATGTGAAAGAGAGTACCATCAGATATGTAGACGACATTCTACTCACGTCAGAATCTCTGGAGGAGCACATGAGAGACCTGAAGAAGTTGCTAGATGACCTTCGAGAAGCTAACTTTAAGGTTAATATAAAGAAATCGCACTTCTGTCAGAGGGAAGTTAAATTCCTAGGGCATGTTATTGATGCAAATGGAGTTAAGCCTAATCCAGATAAATTGGAGGTAATTCGAAATTTCCCTCGACCCACGAAAGTAAAGCACGTCCGACAGTGATCACTTTTGTGTTACTTTCAATGTTTAGCTTGGCCCATTTGTCGGTCAAATTTTATTTCTTGTTACCGAGATCCCCGAATGGTAATTATTTCTTTACAAATGTATTAATTGCTTAAACCATATGCATAATCTTGTTATCAATCACTTATTCATAGATATTATAGTTCTCACCTCGAGTGTTTCAGTCGCTCGCTACCTCAAGCGTCCTCACTCCCGACATACAGGACATCTACTGGTTGATCCACTGTCCGCTGAGTAGTGTCGACTGACGTCACCCTGACTTTCGTTCGACAAATGGCAGGTCTTTGTCCAGTCGGGCGATCTCCAGCTTCGAGAGGGTTCCATGATCCCTATTTAAGACGCCACTTGCTGGCGTTCTTCACCACTTCTGATCAACCGCCACTTCTGATCAACCGCCACTTCTGATTACTTCAACCTGCTGGTCACCGCTACTGCATCTCATGACACCATCGCTAGTCTCTACGCTACCTAGCAGTTACGTCACGAGATCTGCACCATGACGTATTACTCAAGATGGCAAGACTAATTGCCAGCTGTTGTACTCTTCACCTTCACCTTAGATGGGATACTTTGAATCATCTTTCGAAATACTGCTGGATCATCACTTGGAAGCTATAAATGTCATTCCTTCTCAAGAAAAGAAGAGAGAGTTGACATTTTATCAATGGTGCACATATCTCTAGGCCATGTACGCCTCCTTCTAAAGAAACCGTGAGGACTTTTAAATCAACGTGTGCTAGCTGGAACTTTTAAGGAGCTGGCTCTTCAAAGATAAGTTTACTTTTATGAAGAACTTATATCATACCAGTTATTTTACACTCTTAATCATTTTTTATGGTTCTCTCTTTTTATAAAGTGCATCCCTTTTTTATGTTAAGCTCAACTTCTCTCCAATCAAGCAAGCTTGTTTCATGGACCTTTCTTTCATCTGGGTTTCTGTCATCAGTCCCTCACACATTGCTACATTTATAATTGTTCATTTCTGTGATAAGCACTTAAGTGCAATTTGTTTATTGGTTATAAATTTATTATTAGAAATAAAAATTGTTAATGTATTGCTACCTACATTGGTTTTCTAGTCACGTATTTCATGCCCACTACCCCGCACCGCTTCAGTCTAATTTTCTTGACCACATTAGTTATTTTGTCCAGGCTTTCGCCTGATGCGTTTCGTTCTCCCGTATGGGGAAGTTTTAGGGCAGAACTTATTCTCCAGACAGTATTTGGGAGTAATTGGATTCTTCTCGAACCACTGCCCAAACTATACTACGACAGTAGCACCCCTGCAGGACCTATTGAAGAAAGGTGGCAGATGGAATTGGACGGAACAATGTCAGGAAGCATTCGTGAGGTCAAAACAAATGCTTTTGGAATATGTGAAACTGGGATACCCGGATTATACCCAGAAGTTCATCATACAGACGGATGCATCACTTATTGGTGTTGGAGCGATGCTATTCCAGGAAAATGTTCACCAGCCTGAGAAGAAAGTTTTTATCGCATTTATAAGTAGGAGGTTGAAAGCCCATGAGAAAAACTACACGATTACAGAGATAGAGTTGCTCGCAATTTTGTACGCGTTGCAATCTTGGCATAAACTCGTGTATGGCTTTCAAATAGTCCTCAGAACAGACCATAAAGCTTTAACATTTTTGTTAAAGACAGACTTGTCTAGCCAGAGATTGACAAGATGGTCCCTGTAAATTCAGCAATTCAATGTGGAAATAGAATACTGTCCAGGGAAAGAGAATGTAATACCGGACATATTAAGCCGTTACCCTAGAGAAGAGGAAGCGCTAGCTGTCCAGATTGAGAATCGAGATCAGAAGACGTTGGATGATTTGAGGAATCTTACCAACCTACAACGCGAAGACCCGTGGTTGAAGATGATGATCGATTACTTCGAGGGACGTTTAGCAAGGGGAACTGCAATATACAGAGAGGCAGAGGCATTGGAAACAGATTATGTATGGTATAATCAGATACTACACAAGTGGGATGATGTAGATCATACGCGTCAAAGGATTGTGATTCCTGCATCTTTGCAGAGGAGATTGGTGTGGCTAGCACACAGAGCATTTGGACATCCCGGAATAGACAAAATTTGCGCTCTGTTGAAAGAAGCATTTACTTGGCCAAAGTTGAGAGAAACGGTGAGAAATGCTATTAGGACAAGTGATTGTGCCAAAGGGTAAAGCCAAATCCCTTTTTAATGAGGCAACGACCTATCCCGTTGTTACCGGAGAAGCCATGGCAGCTATTGAGCATAGATAACTTTGGACCACTGCCTAGAGCACGTAGAGGCAATAGACACATTTTTGTAGCCATGGATGTATTTTCAAAAATGGTGGTATTATGCCCCATACAGAAGACAAGTTCAAAGCAGGTATTGAAACGCCTGAAAGAGAGAGTTATTCCGATTCTTGGGAAGCCGGATAACATCCTCTCGGACCACGGAAGTTGCTTCACAAGTGCAGAATTTCGTCGAGAACTGGAAAACCTAGGAATTAGGCAGATTTTATCTACCATTCGCCATCCTGAGGCAAGTCCAGTTGAAAGAGTAATGAGAGAGATCCAGAAATACATGAAGATCTACTGCTCTGAAGAGAATTGGCGTTGGATTGAGTTCCTAGAAGTAATTGAATACTGTATAAATGATACCGTACATGAGGCGACAGGTCAGGTTCCCGTGACTCTACATTTGGATCAGAGACCGGAGAGACCGTGGACTGGTGTTATTCCATTACCAGTAGACGCACAGCCAGGACGAGAATTGAGGATCCAACGAACCTTCGAATATCTCAAAGCACAGGCGGAGAGACGTCAGCGAAGAAATCGTGCGAAGAGGTATCACAGACCGCTTCTCGTCGGAGAGAAAGTGTTAGTGCGGAAACCCGCCAGTTCAGATCCAGAGGCACGGAAGTATAAGAAGTTCATTTTTTGCATATCACGGCCCGTTCGAGGTGATTAAGGGGCGTGGTGGCTCAGTGGTCTAGCTGTATGCCTCTCACCAAGGCGGTCCGGGTTCGATTCCCGGTCAATGCATGTGAGATTTTCGAAGTGAAATGCCATGTCCTGTGGTTCGGATTCCACGTAAAAAGGAGGTCCCGTGGCTCATGATCTCAAGATTAACGGTCACGTTAAACTACAAGCTTCCTTCCCTTCGAGGTGATTAGAGACCTACAAAACAATGCATACAGGATAAAGCATTTAGAAACTGGAAACGAGGTCGTTATGAATGCAGCCAATTTAAAAATGTATTATCCGCCAGAGGAATTCGACGAACAAGAAGAAGTATTAACAGCGCACAACCAAATGAACGTGGATAGCGAAGTCAGCCAGGCAGTCAGTCATGAAAGTTCGCGCGGCGAGACGGAGCGAGAAGCAGACAGCTTGCCCAGTGGAAGGGACAAACAGCAAGAATGCCAGTGCCTGCGAGAACTTTACAAAGAAATGGTCGAAGCGGCGAGGGAAGTCGAGGCCATAAATGAAGCCCTCCGTCAAGAGAATGAACAGCTTAGAGCTGAGCGCAGTGTGGAAGGGGGAGCTGGACAAACCTACTCGCAGCCAGACGAGGTGAAGGACCCCAGATGTAAACACAGACAGTGGTAGACAGTCAGCTGGTTACTTACAGAAAGTCACTTGTAATTGACTTCTATAAGTTTTGCAAGGGGAATATGAACCCGAGGGGGTCATGCTGACTGATATCGAACGTGGATCTCAGAGACTGTGATCTCAGTATAAAGGTTCCACCAGGGAACGAACCCGAAGTCTGTCGAGGGAGTTTCATGGTAAAAACCCCTAGAGAAAAGTGTATATTTAATCACTGGTGTGATTTCAGTTGATAATGACATTATTTATTAAAATAATGCAGGGAAATTGAGCAGAATACAGCATTATTGGACTACTTGGAGTAGGCTATGCTGGACTTGGAGCGCAGAAAGTGCAGAGTTTGACGTTTTACTAATAGGCCCAGAATTGTGGGAGGTGACCCTTGGAGCCACGTCAATCTTGCTGACCTAGTTATGTCGTCTGGAAGAGGTTGGGGGGTTGAATAATGACACAGTTTTTCCCCGACTGAGAATAGGACGAAGAAGAGTGGGGAGAGATCCCAAGGAAAATCATTGATTACGCGTGATTGGAGTAACGCAATGACATGAGAGTTGCACACAGGTGAATCTTTAGCCAGGAGGCTAATTTTAGAGCCTTTAATATGCGAAATTGACGCATATATAATGGAGTGCGGAAGGACATAAGACTATGGTTGTTCGCGGCTGGGTTTGACGAGGTAGCCAGGGATTCCCAGTGAAACAGCGTCCCCACGCTATGGAGAAAACAATTAATATTAATTAATTGGCCGAGCGATCCTTCAGCACGCAGAAAGTTCTGGGATCAGTGAAGAAAAAGGAACCCGATGAGCATGGTTTCGAGACCAGAATCATGCTGGGAGAGGAGTCGAGATAGCGCGGGAAAATTTAGCTCTACTTTTTGTGTGGAACCAATATAAGGGGAGTCGACCCTTGGCAGAGGACAGTCGTCGCTACACAGTTTTTGTCAGACAGTCAGAACACAGTTGTCAAGCAGTTGTTGAGGCGGAACGTATGCCGGTCCGGCTCATGAAAGGACGCTCAAACAAAGACTTGTACATTTGAGTGAACCATTATATTCACCGCACATCGTAATGCACCAAGTGAGAAGATAATAATGTATAGTCAGAAATTAATAAGAAGTACGGTAATCAACGAACTTTATTGTGTGAAATGTGTATTACCGAAGGCAAGGATGGAGGCCCGGACTTCGACTTGGGAAGCCGAGCAGTAGAATTTTTAGAAAGCTTTTATTAATGACAGTCGTGCTGCAGGTGATGTCAGCAGTACGAACAATGGTTTGTGTTCACTTAGGAAGCACCGTGTGAGATAAGTTGCAGAACTATTGAAATAATAATCTGTGTAAAGTTATGTACAATGTTAAGCGCAGTGTAGAATATATTGACTGATCATACATGTCTTATTACGCTGGAATGCGCTGGGAGAAACTTTACGAAGCATTTGGTAATGTCTTAAGAATACCAAATAGTAACGCTCAGGACGGAAGTCAGCATATTTATGCAAAGCAGGAAGCTTACCGTAGGATTATTGATAAACTGTTGGTGAATTCCTGGGGCAGTTGAACCAGACTTTCAATCAGGAGTTGGTAGGAGCACGGAAGATGCCGTCGACCCCTGCAATTTTGATATCTTTGCTAGGGAATTTCAACCAATGAAAAGTGTAAAAAGTGACGCGTGTTATGTATAAATCATATGTGAAATATCTTTTAAATTAATGGTTTAATAAGTGTTATAAAGTGTCATGTGTTTTGGAAGCAATAGCTTCTTTATAGAAATGCAAGTGTCGTGTGGTTATTGGAAGAAATGTATCATAAAATGTGTGTATTCAAGATGCAAATGTCGCACTAAATCTGCATATGGCAGGCGACCCGGAAGGATATGAGTGGTTGGAGCCACCATGATGAGCCGATATATGTGAGTACCCCACAAATTATGTTGAAGTAGAAGTATAGGCCACTGCATGTAATGTGATTTCAGAGTTATAAAGATGCCAGTAAGAATCAGATTAGGAGATAGACCCTCCAGGTTTAATCATTATTGTGTTGATTTTAATAGAGTTGAGATGTTATTCTGCATCAGTGAGTGGATTAATCGTTACCACTATTATATAAAATGGCAAATCAGTTATGTAAACGTAATGAACGAACACGGTTGTTCGGGTTTTAAGATGATTAGTTGTGTCGGATTTTGGTAATTTATGTCAGTGAGAATAATAATAATAATAATGAATAAATAAAAGGTATGAATGAACGCATCAGGTAAAAATGTTGTAAGCAAGAAATATTTACGCTAATTGCAAGACTTATCGATCTAAGCAGTAAGATTATACAGTAAGATTACATTACGGGATTAAGAAACGAGTTTTATATCAGAATATATTGTGTCAATGGGAATATAATTATGCCAGGAAATGGAAGCGCTTTCTAGTGAATTGAATTTGCAGCTTGAGTAAAAGCTTGTAGAGTAATTGATAGATTTCTCTTAATAATTATAGGACGAAGGTCATAACATTAGGTTAGGAACCAGGTGGTCTATTCGACGTATGAAATCTCGTATGCCGTGGGCATACTGGGAGATATGCTTTGTGCCAGAGTGTAATTAGTGTTTGGACCCTAACTCTGATGATGGATATGGAATGTTCCGGGTTCGAATCCCGTGATAGGTGAGAGGCAAACGATGGACACCTCTGCACTCTATCTGATTCCCCGAGAACTTATTGTTGAGTGATTCGGCTCGTTGAAGCGAATCTGATGACGGCAGCATGTGTGGCTGACCGCAGCATTTATTTAAGATACCGGTTACCTACTAGACCAATGTTTTATGAACCTCGTACCTTCATGTTGAAATGGGCCTATTTGGTGCCAGTTATTATTATCAGGGTAGGAATAAATGTTAAAGCTCATCCAGTACCTATTTGCATAATATTCAGTTTAAATCCATTGGGATATGTGTGTCACTGGGACCACGGTATTTGTCTTGCAGAATCTTATACTGCTTAGGGGAGAAAACCATGAGACAGGAAACGAGGGTCGAGGTAATATTGGAACCTCACTCCACTTCTATTGTGTACAGGCCGCTCGGAGGAGGGTCTGGGACCGTCGAGCGAACCGTGTAGGAAAGAAGGTTTAAAAAGGGCAGATTTTAGACCCTGTTAATGACATGAAATGAAATATTGTTATATTGAGTAATGAAGTCATGTGGTTTAAGAACACATTGATAATTATAGATCACCCTGATGGTTCATGATTTTAGCTATCTAACGAATGGTTAGACGTTGCATTTGTACTGTCACTGACAACTTTTTCGGAAGTTGGTTACTCGACGCCACAGGCTACGCGCGCAAGGTAGTTTAATAGTACCATCCGACACAACAATAACTTAACGTTTTTAAGATGAAATCACAAACGGCATGCAGTGGAACTATATAAATAGAGGAAGAGTAGGGGTAGCTTACATGATTATGGAGTTGCACGTAGACTGCTGTGCAACACCAGAATAGGCTAATGCATGTAAAGCATTTGGTGGGAAGAGAAAGATCAAGCACACACGGTACACATAATTGTCAAATTAAGACGGTTTAAGGAATAAGTAATTTTGTGAAATTAAAGAAGTCACATTGTATGACAGTAGTATTAATGTACAGTTTGTTTCTGAAGTTGTATGTGCATCAGCGCACTAGAGTATCATTGTAAAGTTGATATAAGGGTAAAGGTTTGTGTTATGATATGATTTTATTATGATAATATTATGTTCATATTAGTGGATTGTGGAAGTAATTTTTGTTTGATTTTGTTTTTATGGTTGTGGGGATTGTTTTGTTTGTTTGAAGCCATGATTTTATTACTGAATTAAAGTTTTAGAATAGAGTTGTGCCTTATCATTTTAGAGTTGATACCTTTTAGCCTCAAATCCAAATTATGCAACTGCTCAATGGGGGAACGGTACACGCTCGAGTCCTGACGCTAGCTGGAGGCGGAAGCATATTTTCCATCGAGATTACTTACATGGGTACAGTACATTGTCGTATTATGTGGCTAATTGGATTGTTCCAATTAAAATACCTTGGTGCATCATGGGAGACCTTCTTCGCTTTTGTCCTCCATCTTGTGAATTATGAATTGTTACTGATTGCTGGTTGAAGAAGGACGCAAATTCTGGATCTCGTCGGAGGACGAGGGCTTTAGCTCTCGTCTCCGCTAACTTGGGGATATATCCCGTTATTTGATGATATATGAAGAATATGGTGTGCAACTATCATCAAAAATTTTCGTGAAGGTGTTTTTTGGGTCTTAATATGGAGATATGATGTTTTGTGTGCATCTCGACGTGTTCAGCTGGCAGCCATTCCTTTTTTGGGTGATATAAATCCTTTAAGGATATTTCATTAGTGTTCTAAAAATTAGTGTCTCCCCAAAAGGCTTTATTAAGTTATGTTTTGACGTTTTATTTATTTTAAATTGTTGGAGCTCCAAATTTTTATTGTGTACTTGTGTTTTAGTTTTTTGTTCTGAAGGTTGGCTTGGCCTAGATATGTCACCTCTGAATATGTAAACTATTGTTAAACAATATTAGTCCGGGGAACACTTCTGTTTTTCTTCTAATTTTATTATTTGGCATCTGATATAAAGAGTTTTTTTGATATCTTCCTGTTTTCTCACTGGAGAAGGTTTTTTAAATGGTAAAATTCGGCGTTTGATGTAAATACGTACTGATATACCTTCAACTGTTCTGGTCGTCATGGTAACTTGTTGACAGTAGTGCATTGCGGGTTTTTGTTTTTCTGGCGTGTGTTTGAAGTGCACGTTCATGGGTTTTATGTTGCTGTTTAACTTGTTTTGATTTTAAATTATCCTTTGGTTTTCCTTATTTGGAGTTTTCTATTTTTGTACTCCTGCGTTATTCTTTCGGTGCCTTGTTTATGGTAAAGTTTGCACTAATTAGTTCTTTTTTGATTCTCCGAGGACCTCATGGTTCAGTTGAAAGTATGTCAGGTACATGTTAAGTGTTTAAGTTTTTTTTGTGGCTTTTCCTTCTCTGACCTCAGGTAATTGTTAATTGGTATCGACCTTTAGCCTTGACTTTTTATATACAGTGAGAATTCTAGGTGAGGTTTTTAAGTTTTTGTAATTTTATGCTGGCTGATGCATTTTCTGTTCTCTGGTGGAGCTGTTCTTTTAACATTAAATTTTCTTTGAAAGCAAGCTACTGTTGTTGCATCATTTCGTCGGTGGCAGTTCTGTTAGTTATCGGGGGGTTTTCTGTAGGCGAACCTGTGTGTTTTCTTCTTCTCCACCTTCTTCCGCCTTTAGGTGTTCTTCTGTTGGGGCATGTCAACTGGCGGTGAGTTGCAGTTAGCGAAGCGGACCTCTGAAACTTGAGCTACTGTTGAAATGGTTAGCGATTTGTCATTCCTTCATAAGTATATCAGAAAGAAGTTAGTTTTCTGGGAATATCACACACACTGTTAATTTAAGGGCCTTAAAATGTGGTTTTCGGAGACCTTTTATAGACTCCCGAATGTTGTGTCTCACATTGAGAAGCGCAACTTATGCTTCTAGGATAATTTTTATATTTCGCCTATTTTAGCATGTATTTTGATAAGTTTTTCCCTACATCCACCCTTCTATTGTATGAAAAGAACGGTGAAGAGTTTTATAAATGATTGGTGCATTGACTCTCATGGTTACCATATCTAATTTTACGATGTACCAAGCATCCGAACACGAGTTATAGGCGTACATAAAGATACACAGAAAGACAGACAGACAATTCTATTGTCTACAACACATCACCCAGATATCGAAATATGGGTATATCTACCACACAGTATAAAAAAAATCATCCTTACGATGAACCCGTATCTCAAAAAAAAAAAAAAATTAGTTAAAATGTGCTCTCAAACTAAATTCACCTAACGTGTAATAGAATTGAAACCCTTGTAGACGAAACGCAATACACGTCACATAAAAACTGATCCCCTACGTTGTGTTAGGTCCCCATACAAAGGAAGACCTCTTTCATAAATTATAAAGGCTTGTGGTGAATGAAAATTCAGGTTCCTTAGCCTCAAATGGCCCAAATTCCTAAAAGCCGCAAAAAATGGTGATACAATTTAGGAATTTTCGAAAATGATGTTGCAGTTTGGATTTATGAGAGGTACGGAGAAGAGTTACATCAATGATTAGTGTCGTGCCTCTGATGGATATCTGTACCAAATTTTACGTTGATACCCACAGCCGTTATCGAGTTATAAGGGAACAAAGTTGTCCACAGACAAACAAACAAACCGACAGCCAGACAGACAAACAAAAAATTATTTTCGTGCGCATCCATCATAAAACATTCTGAAACGCGTAAATAACTCAAATTTCCGTAGATATTCAGAAAAAACAGACGAACTTTAATTTTTATATATGTAGAGATATACTGCACTGCTCGGTGATGAGCGTGTTTTATTGCACAAATTTAGGTTTTACTCGCTAACCGTTGGAGATAAACGAAAAGTGATAAGGACCTTTTGGATAGAAAATTAAATATTAAAGCTCGTTTATGCCCTCAAAAGTTTGCTATTTCTTAGCGTCCTCTTTTTATTTGAAAAGGAAATATGAAATTATGAAACCAAATGGTGTAGTGACGTCACAAATGTGGGTTTTACTCGCTAACCGTTGGAGATACACGAAAAGTGATAAGGATCTTTCGGATAGGAAATTAAATTTTAAAGCCCGGAAGTGACATCAAAAGTTTTCTATTTCTTAGCGTTCTCTTTTTATTTGAAATGGAAATGTAAAATTTTGAATCCAAAGGGTGTAGTGACGTCACTAAAATGGTCGCCATTTTTTATTAATGCAAAATATTGAAATCAAAAATATCCTTCATGTAAACCTGGTAAATCAGCTACATCCATGCAAAATGTCATTATATCGGACCAGTGGTTCTTGCGTTATTGAGTAACACACAGACAGACAGACACCATCTCATTTTTATATATTAGTATGATTATTAAACATGATTTGCACGTTGACAATTCTATTTTCCAATATTACTAGAATTCACTTCCCTTCAAATCAAGCAAATTGTAGGAGCGAGGAAAGCAACTATTTTGTACAAAAGTAACGGAAAAAATATCGATATCTCCTTTTGACACGCCTTACAAAACATCACGGTTAGCAAACAGAAATAGTGAGATACATTTACCTTAACATGTCATATACCATAAATAAATAAATAAATAAATAAATAAATAATAAATAAATAAATAAATAAATAAATAAATAATCCAATAAACGAATAAACAAACAAATAAATGAATAAAATATGAAATAGACAATTAAATAATTGATCCAATAAACGAATACATTAACAAACTCTAAAGCAAGATGTCCTGACTGACTGACTGATAATCAACGCACAGCAAAAACTACTGGAGATAATTGCATGAAACTTTGACGATATTTTCCTTCCGTAGTGTAGATGCGCACTAGGAAAGGATTAAAAAAATGATTTTAAAGGGGTGAAAACGAGTGAAATGTGATTTTACAATTTTGTTACACTTAACTGGGACAAAATATCGAAGTTGTCGGATAAAGACCGGACATAGTTCAGTTTACGCCCCTCGATGCGAGAAACAATACTTGGTATGTCCCTATAGGACACCAAAAACCACATTTTAAGCCCTAAAACCAACAGTTTCAAAGATATTCCCAGAAAACTATCTTCGCTCTGATAAACTGATGAACTAATGGCAAGTCCGTATCCATGGCAACAGTACGCTCTGATGTTGTTATTTGAGTCTACAGTCTTTTGACTGGTTTGATGCAGCTCTCCATGCCTCCCTGTCCTGACCTAATCGTTTCATCTCTACATAGTTACCACACCCTACATCAGAGGCAATCTGTTTAACATATTCTAATCTTGGTCTACCCCTACAGTTCTTGTCCTCGACCCTTCCTTCCGTAACTAAGCTTGGTATTCCAGGGTGACTTAGTATGTGTCCTACCAACCTATCTCTTCTCTTCATTAGCAGTCACCAGAAACATCTCTCCTCTCCCACTCGCCTTAATACCTCTATGTTTGTAACCCTATCTACCCATCTGATCTTCATCATTCTCCTGTAACACCACATTTCAAACGCCTCAATTTTCTTCTTTTCTGCTGCACCATCAGTCCCAGTTTTACTTCCATAGAGTGCCACGATCCAGACAAAGGCTTTCAAAAAATGACTTCCTAATACCTAAATCTATATTCGATGTCAACAGACTCCATTTCTGTAGAAATGCTTTCCTTGCCTGAGCCAACCTACTTTTCATATCCTCCTTGCTTCGTGCGTCACTGGTTATTTTGCTTCCTAAGTAACAGAAGTCTTCTACATCCTTCAGCTTTTCACCTGCCAATTTGATGTCCATAGAGGTTTCTGATTTCTTTCGGCTGCATTCCAGTATTTTTGTTTTACATTTATTAATTTCATCATGAATTCTTTCCTCAAGACGGAGTCCATACCATTCAAATACTCCTTCAAATCCTCAGGCATGTCGGCCAATATGACGATGTCATCGGCGAATCTCAGAGTTGAAATTATTTTTTCTTGAATCTTCACTCCCACTTAAAATTTTTCTCCAATTTCCTTCATTGCTTGTTCAATAAAGATTGAAAAGTATGGGTGATAAGTTGCAGCCTTGCCTTACACCTTTCTGAATATCAGATTCTCTCTCATGTCCTTCAGCTCGAATGACTGCTGTCTGGTTTCTGTACGGATTGTAGATTACCCTCCTATCCCTGTAATTTATTCCAATCGTTTTCCAAATCTCATACAATTTAGTCCAATGAACGTATCAAAAGTCTTTTCTAAGTCTACAAATGCCATGAACGTTGTCTTGTCTTTCTTTATTCTACCTTCCAAAATCAGCCTAAGACTTAGTACAGCTTCCCATGTTCCTACATTTCTCCTGAAACCAAAAACTGGTCTTCACCCAACTCCGTTGCTATCTGCCTTTCCATCCTCTTGTAAATTATTCTTGACAGGATCTTTGAAGCATGAGTAATCAAGCTGATTGTACGGTAATCTTCACATCTGTCAGCACCCATTTTCTTCGGTATAGGGATGATAACATTCTTCTTGAAATCAGAGGGTACCTCACCTGTCTCATAAATCCTACACACCAAGTGAAATAACCTGATCAGACCTTCATCTCTTATGCAGCGTAGCAACTCATTCGGTATATCATCTATGCCTGGTTCTTTGTTCCTGCTTAAGTCTTCCAATGCTCTGTCAAATTCTGATCTCAATATTAAATCTCCTTTTCCTCCTCCCCTTCCATTACATGATTCACAATCTCCTTTCCCTCATTCAAACACTCTATATAAGCTTTCCATCTCTCTACCTTCTATTCCCTATCTGTTAGAGGCTTTCCATTTGCTTCCTTAATATTACAGCACTAAGTCTTCTTTTCCCCAAAAGTATTCTTAATCCTTCGATAAGCTGTATCTACGCTCTGATAAACTTAATATGAATTAATCGCAAGTACGTATCCATGGTAACAGTAGCTCTAGACATGACATCCAATTGTCCATCTATCCCTGTAGGAGGCAATGCCAATCCCCTTATTATCTAAATCACGGTAGACTAGCTGCGAGGCTCAGCGGTAACGTTCTAGTTTGCTGGGCTCAAGTTGCAGGCTCTTTGCCTGGCGCAATCAGCTGGCATTTGAGGGTGCGCAAATGCAAGGGCACCATGTCAGTAGAAAGATCCCCTTCGGGGCAAAATTCTAGCACCCTGGCGTTTCTAAAAGCCAGAGTAGTTAAAAGGAACGTATATCCAATAACATTATTATTAAAACACGATAAGAACATTAGAAATCTAAACGGTCATCCCTTTTTCAAGATATATCTAAACACGATAAGAACATTAGAAATCTAAGCGGTCATCCCTCTTTCAAGATATATCTATATCATAATTTAAAAATAACTTTGTATGTTTTAGAACTGCAATAACGAACATTAGTGTGAGATAGCGCCATCTAATACCACCTTTAATTTTGTAACACTACAGTAGCGACTACTAAATAAAGGTAGCGATCAAGCTACGTTCAATTTCATAAACACAGGGCTCACAAATCCCTTATAGTTAAGTACAAACATATCAGTCTGATCGTTATGTCAGTAGCAACGAAGCTATGTGGCGGCTATCCACATCCTGCCGTCACAAACCTCAATATGCATTTACAGAATTGTGAACCAGTCTATTTTACTGAAAATAATTTCTACGAGCGAGTATCCATTCCGCCAAAAACCACATTCATTACCTTTTCCAACATTTACACAAGACGTGATTTTGAAAACACTTTTCTGTATGTTGAGTGAGGTACAGAGATATTACACATGGAAGGATACAATAAAATGTTGGCAAATCTGAATTCAAGAAACTGCTGTTCTGGATAGGCCTGTAATTCTGCAGAAGCTTTCGGTACAGGTTATACGGCCCATTTTCGTAACATGGAATGTTTTCCTTTGACAATGCATCTATTGATATCGCGCCAGGAGATGGCAGTTTGGTTTGAACTGCGGATGCCTTCCCGCTCACTGCGTATCGTGCATTCCAAAAACATAAAGTTTGTCATTACTTGCTTCAGTCACTCAGAACATTCCTTCCTTCACTGGCTGCGTATCGTCTGCTGAGAGAAGCTGATATATTTAGATTAGGAATAGGCGGGTCGCGCATGTGTACTGCAAGACCCCCCCCCCCCTGCACCCTGTCACAGCGTGTTGAACTGCCATCTCCTGGAACGATGACAATACATCATGTGCGAGGGCAACGTATTTCAAAGATCTCTAAAAACACAATAATTAGGAATTATTTAGAGAGGCATGTGAGGCAAAAGGGTTGTTGGAGAATTACAATCCCTGGGATGTAACACTGGAAGAAGCTGCACAATATACATCAGCGGCCAAGGTGAGAAATAGTTTAGCTATTGGTCTATTGATAGCGGCATGTTGACGTTCAAATCATCAATAATTGAGGGAAATGTACACCCTGAATAGCTCAAGGAAAAATACTTTTAATTCTCCATAGGCTATTCCGATTATTCCCATTTGTCATTCCAGTGTGCATGAGTGCAGTTCCCTCTTCAAACAGTATTCGCAATTATTATTAACAAAGCGAAATGACACGCACTTACAGCAGCAGGTGTACATTTAGAAAAAACAAGTTTTTCCCATGGGTAAATGTATGTTGCATGCTCACGAGTATCCGGACAACAAAATCGTTATGTCTCAGCAGAAGATGGCAAAAAAACGTAATTTTCAAATGTGTTCACATAAGGTAACATCGTACCCTGCAGACTTTCTCAACTCTATGAAATTTCCACTTTGCTGCTCATATCAATGTATCAGAATTTTCAGAATTAAAATGGACCCACCAGTAGCCGAGATTGCTGTAATAGAATAGACCAATTATCAGCATTAATGCATCGTCCCCATTGTCTTCATCGCGAGCGAAGCCACGGGTTACCTGCTAGTAAATTAATAAATAAATAATACACGAATAAATAAATTAATTAATGACTAATCCAATAAATGAATAAATAACCAAGCTAATAAACTAATAAATTAATAAATAACTAATGCAATAAATGAATAAATTAATAAATAGCCAAGCCAATAATCTAATAAATTAATAAATAACTAATCAAAAAACGAATAAATTAATAAATAAGTAAATAACTAATCAAAAAACGAATAAATTAATAAATAAGTAAATAACTAATCAAAAAATGAATAAATTAATAAATAAGTAAATAACTAACTCAATAAACGAATAAATTAATAAATAACTAATCCAATAAATGAATAAATTAATAAATAACCAAGCCAATAAACTAATAAATTAATAAATAATTAATCCAAAAAACGAATAAATTAATAAATAAGTAAATAACTAACCCAATAAACGAATAAATTAATAAATGACTAATCCAATAAACGAATAAATAAATAGTCCATTAACGAATAAATAAATAAGTAACCAAATATATACATTATTAAATAAATATATAATGGAATAAATATATTAATAAATAAATAAATACATTAATACATGAATGAATAAATAAACCAATAAACGAAAGAAAATGAATAATTTATTGATTTAATGAATAAACAATAAATACATAATAAAATGCGTACATAAATACATATTCTACTTAATGAAACATTACATCCATTGTTAAAACAAATTACAGCGTATGAAAAAGAAAACTGTTATTCCAATATGAATCTGGCATTAATGCAAAAGTAGATGAACATTTTACGTACTCAGTGCAAGAGTGACTTTATTTCCCGACTTAATATGTATTCCACAGAGGTTTTATCTTGGAAACTAGAAATAAATGAATTGCAAACCACCCTTTGATGCTTGCATCAAGGTACTTACAACACTGTTGATTAAGTTCCTTGTGAGGATGAAGATGACCTTCCTGCTCTCCTCCAAAGTCTGCTGAATGTTCTCGTCAATGAGAGAGCCTAACGCGAACCTCCGGCAATGAATGCACAACCTGTACTCCTCGATGTCCCCCTCGATATTAGGGATAAGCTGCATCTTGACAAACCTGAAGTCCTCGGAACTGTGTGTGCAATACAAGATTGCTTTCAATGAATAGGAATAGCAAGTTCAAAAGTATCCTCAGGCACTAATCATTTTGTTAACATGGATATGTGTTAGGGTTGGGGGGTCTATCCGTGATTAATAATGTAATTGATTGCAGGCAATGGCCATACTGTAAGTAGGACCATGTTACACAATATGGCAACCCTTCAGTCTTTTGCATAGTGGGACAGAGGTAATTTTCTTTGTGTGAACTCAACCAGGTGATACGGTGGGCAGTGTAGACCGCAGATTACACACACACACACACACACACACAGTCTATGGATGGTCCATGAAAGCCCTTCCTGTTACAGATGCGATGATGAAAGCCATGTATTGCGCCTCTCGTGTAGATGTGGCGTAGCTCGAAGTTTGCTTCTTTCCATTCTTGGTTGATCATGGCAAGGACAAACCCCGACATGGTGGTTACCGTAGAAACAAGTGTTCTTCATCTAGCGTTCTAGTTCAGTAATGGAGAGGATATTAAAAGTAGGTTGGCGGTGTGATAGTTTAATAAATATTTCAGAAATCGTTCCTCTGAACACGTACTAGTTACCTGTAAAGTATCGCATGTCCGAGACGAAACGTTTATGGACAGGAGTGGAATTCATGAAATGGGTATGTGACTTAATTTTTGGTAGGACCTGTGCACACTATCACGTTCCAGGCCAGGGCCTTCCAAACAGCGCTCCGGCTGCGCCCTTAGCCAGTGCTCCGAGCGCTTTGGTGGAAGGTAGTGCTGGCAGGAGCTTGGCTGGCTGAGTGAGAACTCCAAGCGGTGTTAGATGTATTTGTTCGACCATTTTATCTTAATGCAGACAGTGTTTCACAGCTATTTCAGTTAGAGCTGATTGAACTGCAGTGCAATGTTCGTCTTAAAGACCGCTTTCTAATGTCACGAAGTTTAGAAGAATTTTACAGCGGCGTTCCGCAAGGAGAATGCCCCCTTTTGTATAAACATGCACGTAAAGTTCTGTCAGTGTTCAGCTCAATGTACATTTGTGAGCGTTTCTTTTCGGTTCTTAAGCTTAACAAAAGTAAACATCGTGCAACGATGAGCGATAGAAATTTGTGCAATTGTTTACGAAAAGCTATGTCCAGAAATATTGTACCCAATTTGGAGAAGAATGTTTACTCCAAAACTAAAACCTCGTAAAACGACGGATCAAATGTCACTCAACGTCTGTACTATCTGTTCATATTGGCAAAATGTTGAATAGTCCTCTCTAATATGTTGACATTTCCGTTTGGAATAAATAGCAATATTCCTTACTCAACACTTGCGTTCATTTTCTGCACATTCAATACATCGGAGTACAATTCGATTAATTTGTATATGCGGTATATTTTTTTATGGTAAAACAGCCCTATCAATATGGTGTGAACAAACCCACAAACGCCGTCGGCCGCACGACTGTCAGCGCGGTCCGAATTTCGTCCGTCTGTCTCAGGTCTCCTCGCTGCAACAGTGTAGTGGTGGTGGGGGAAGGAGCACTAGTCTGACTACCTAGTGCTCCCCGAGCGCGGCCGTGCTCTCCGAGCGCAATGACTGGATTGCCCTGTGATCACTTTCGTGATGCTTTCAATGTTTAGCTTGGCCCATTTGTCGGTCAAATTTTGTTTCTTGTTACCGAGATCCCCGAATGGTAATTATTTCTTTGTAAATGTATTAATTGCTTAAACCAAATGCATAATCTTGTTATCAAGCACCTATTCATAGATATCATAGCTCTCACCTTGAGTGTTCCAGTCGCTCGCTACCTCAAGCTTCCTCACTCCCGGCATACACGGCATCTACTGGCTCATCTGCTGTCCGCTGAGCAGGGTCGACTGACGTCACCCTGACTTTCGTTCGACCAATGGCATGTCTTTGTCTGGTCGGGCAATCTCCAGCCTTCGAGATTGTTCCATGATCACTATTTAAGACGCCACCTGCTGGCGTTCTCCACCACTTCTGACCAATCATCATCCTGATCACATCGTCATTCAGATCAGCTCATCATTCAGATCAACGCTGCCACACCGCATGGCACTATTGCCAGTCGCTGCTTCACCTCGCTGCTACGTCACGAGGCCTCTACTCTGATACATCGCTCAAGAGGACAGGAATGTTTGCCAGCCGCAGCACACTGCAAGTTTCACCTTAGATGGTGTATCTCACTTTAAACTTCGAGGAAGCAGCAGTCTTCCTGGCCGCACCCAATGACGACTTATACTCAGTCACCGCCTGGACACTACCAGTGTCAAACCGTCACCAGAAGGGAAAAGAAGAGTTGTTGTTGTTTGAGTCTTCAGTCTTTTGACTGGTTTGATGCAGCTCTCCATGCCTCCCTGTCCTGAGCTAAACGTTTCATCTCTACATAGCTACCACACCCTACATCCGAGGCAATCTGTTTAACATATTCTAACCTTGGTCTACCCCTACAGTTCTTGTCCTCGACCCTTCCTTCCATAACTAAGCTTGCTATTCCTGGGTGTCTTAGTATGTGTCCTACCAACCTATCTCTTCTCTTCATTAGCAGTACTGAATTCCTAGCAAACCACATCCTTTCCGGTTATGCCTTAATCAAGACAAGGAAAGAAAAAGGAAAATCACACCATCATCAGATCACAACTAAGATAAAAACAAATTTATTTCACTTTGATAGTCAGACAGACATTTTAAATATACCTCCTACCTGAGAGTATGGTCGAATGCCAACGTTAAATTGTCATTGTCCAAAAATCGAACCATCTCTTTTCTAATCAAAAATATTTCATCCACATAGAACAAGACAAATCTCTAAAGTTCTCTTGGGTTCTCAGGATCACTGTAGCACTATGTCTTTCGTCACTGACATTTGTGATACCTGAGACCTAATTTCTCTTTAATTTAACATCATAAATGTGGATTTGAAAAAATTATTAATCTGTCTAAACATACACATTATAATCACATATTTTAAACATCACGTAATTTATGGCTTGCATGGCATAATTTAAATGTTGAACATGTTAGTAAAATGCTCCTAAACATCGAATAATTAATTTACACTATTTACATTGTCATTACAAATCGCTTGTATGTGAATTACAGAAAATTCACTGCTCATTGGTCATCATTATCATCATCATCAAAGTTAAACATTTCTCTCATTAATTCTTATTTCAAAATTCTACATATTCCTGTCAGAATCATTAATTCATCACCATTAAATCATTTAAATGAAAATTATTATCATCACTTCATTATACTTTCTAATTATTCACACAATCTTATTTTATCATCTTCTTCAGATTAAATCATCTTAAATCATCGATATAAATTGTTTAATTCCTCAACTCAAGTTGCAATTTCTTAAATTATATCTCAATTAAATTTATTTAATTCCATATAAATTCATTAATCATCAGCTTCTTTAGTTAATTATCACCTTCTAATTCAGTTATCCATCATCTATCCAATCATCTATTAATTTATTTAAATCAGTTTATTTATCCAATCTTTAATTCATTGATCTATTCCAAAATTTAATTTATCAATTTATTTAAATTTTATTCTTCTGGTTATTTAGATTTTTAGCCTACTTTTCACATTTTGCAAAAATAAGGAAAAAGTAGACTTATGAGATCGGACAAATGTGTGTCTGTCTGTCTGTCTGTCTGTCTGTCCTTCTGTCTGTCTGTCTGTCTGGCTGTGTGTGTGTCCCCCCTATCAACTCCTAAACGGCCGCAGCAATCGAAACAAAATTTGGTAGGAGTAAAGATCTACACCTGAATATCTCACGGCCATATTTGAAAATGATGTCAGTGCTACCAACTGCTAAAAAATCGCAATTGAAATTTGAGCTCCATGTTGGATATCATGGAAAGTATGAATGGGAGCTATTTCAAAATTGGCACACGTACAGATCATAATATTTCAGTTTAATTTCCAGGAGGCCAAACATGGCAGTGTTGCCAAAATGATTATAAGCCTCCTGATAGGTCCAATTTTTAAATGCATATAACTTCTACACTATCAATTGGAATTCAACCAAATTTCGTATGTTGTATGTGTACATAACCAGATATGACTGAGCGTATTCTTAAGACCTACCAGGGCTGCCAACTGTTAATAAATGCTCCTAATTTATTTTATCCAAATACCAATATATCAGAAAGTATGCAAGCCGACAGCTTTAAACTATGCACACGTATAGTACCTGACATTCTATATTAATTTGGAGTAACTTATATACGTCAGTGCTACCAACATGATTCTAAGCCTGCTGACAGGTCCAACTTTAAATACATGCAACTTCCATACTATCATTTGGATTTCAACCAAATTTCGTATGATGTGTACCATAACAGATATGACTATGCGTATTCTAAGGAGCAACCAGGGCTGCCAACTGTTAATATGTGCTGTCCCTATTTTTGTTACCCTAATATCAATATATCAGAAAGTATGCAAGCCAATAGCTCTAAAATTTGCACACGTATAGTACCTGGCATTCTAGACGAATTTGGAGTAACTAATATACGTCAGTGCTGCCAACATGATTCTAAGCCTGCTGATAGGTCCAATTTTAAAATGCATGTAACTTCTATACTAAATAATGGATTTCATTCAAAATTGCCACAACAATAGATCATATTATTTCAGATTATTTCTGACCAATACATGCATGACATTGTTGCCAACATGATTTTACGCGCGCTGTTAGATCCAATGTTTCACTGCATGTAACGTCCATGCGATTCATTGGACTTCAACCAAATTTTGTATTTTGTACCTTAAGAGATGGAACTAAGAATATATTCAGTCATCAGGGCTGCCAACTGTAGTGCTCTATTAGGATACATTATGCCAGGTATACAGTATTTCGAACTAATTGGAAATTTCGATATTAGCAACTTAATTTCGTCATTATTCTAGATAGGTTCATATTGTGTAGAATAATCATTGGCATGAAAAGTAGGCTGTATAGTTCTTAACGGAACTTCTTGTTATTTTTCATCTAGTCATTCTGATTTTTATTTCATTAGGTCAGATCATTAATATGCTTAAATTTCAGATTATTATTTCATTAATTATTATTCTCAGAAAATCTTGTATTATCAACTTTATTTATTTGTTTAATTTCCTAACAAATTGTTTAATATGGTTTATAGAACGTTATCTTACAGTTTTATCACTTCCAAGTTATATTTCGTATTTAATTATCATGCCAAAAAATATTATTGCCTTCACGACATCACGTTGGATCTGACTATCCAAAACTACATTATATATCCTCAATTCTTCAAATATCACATTTGAATACCACAATTATTCCACAAAACTCCATAAATATTTAGCATATACAGCCTGAATCTGAACAATTACGCTAGATTGGGTTCGACAACCTCATGTCCGCTTCAAAATACATTAGCAACGTTACAACTATCACTTGGCAACTTTCACAAAATGCCTATCACAAACTTCACTTAACCATGTTGCATGATCTACAAAAAATATATAACTGGCTTCAAATTATCAACGCACACAATCTCCAATAACTGTAATTAATCTGATCACATCCAGACAACTTCTTAAACAATTGAAAAAAATATTACCTTAGTAATTCAAATAGCATAAATTCTCTTACAATCCTCATAATTCACATCACAGAAAAACACCAATGTGCTATAATCTCTCATATCAAAATCTGCAATACTGATCTGCCTTAAAATAAATCTGACCATTAATGATTCATCTTACAAGATTCAATTACTTTAAATCCTTTTCAAAGGTATCAAACACAATTATAAAAATCATCAAACGCATCAGCTGTACCAGCTGTTAAACTGAAATTACTCTCAAAAGAGTATAGCAACAAAATATTGGATTGGCAAACAAGAATTACAAATGTAATCCAGCTGACATTTATCTGTACTTTATTTAACAAAATTTCGACTGATATGTGACTAGTAGTTCCTTGTTTGATTCACTTACAATCTCATGTACACTCGGATGATAAAAATGAGTCCCTCAATGGCAAGTAAGATGAGTAACCACCGTACAATCGTATAAATACGAAAGACCTCGCCCCGTCGACTAACATGATAATGCCCTGAACGATGGGTAAGATGAGTAACCACCATACAATCGTATAAATACGAAAGACCCCATCTCGAAGACTATATGAGTGAATGTACCAGATAGGAATCAACAAGTCTCTAGTTGTCATATAAAAGCGATATTCATTCACTAAAGTGAATAACATCTTAATATCTCCAAACAATCCAATGGAAAAAAATCCCTACTGATGAATAATACACACTCGCTAGTATGCAATGAACTGACGAAGTAATTTAGATAATCAATTGCAGATCACGAGTTCGAAATACTCGTCACACAAAAAAAACTATTCATGAAAAACTATCCTTGCTGGAAAAATGTCTAAAAGACCAAACATCTGCTTAATAAAGCCAACCAATGGAGAGAATTTCGTATAATGATGCCTGCCATATCATATGGTCATGCCATATTCTAGCAAAAATTCGAAACATATAAAGTCAAAGCCATGTCTAAATAATCGATCACTCCTATTAGAAAAATATACATGTGTGCCCAGTATTCATGAAAATAATCGTATCAGAAAGTTATAACTCTTACAGTACCTTTTCATAATGAGCTGTTATTAAATTTCAAAGATCGTCGATTTTCCTTATGTAATGAATTTCTCGAAAGATCGGCGTGAATATCATTCCAACCACGCAATGACGATTGCCTTCAAAATCCCAAGTGAATCAGCAGGTGGACCTCCTCCTCGTCAGGAATCGAATCCATCGCTCTGTGGTGCCATCGAGTCTCTGTCTGCGTTTACTCCGACATGATAAACTTCTGGTTATCCATAGCGGATACTGTCCAAATCTTCACGAAAAAGTTCATAGAAACAGCGGACCCCCTATTCCTCTTCTACGTTACGCCACTGTTCCATACAATGTTCAGTTTGAGTGTTGAAAGTTCAATCTCCAATAACTGATAAGTCTCACTTTCATAAAATAAAATTTTATATGAGAGTGTCTAAGTTTATGAAACACCCTGTAGCTGTGTTCATACTCGGTAATTAATAACACTGCATAAGAAGTAACTGCATTAATGCACGTGCTAATGTTCAGAAGTGCATATGCTTACAACATTCCGTTTGCTTATGATTGTTAATGTTACTTGGAATGCGTTATGAAATGCATAGTCGTAATGTCATTAAGAAAAACTATGTTCATTCGAAGTTCACAGTTGCAGTATCTCGTAACTATCTTGTATAATTCAAATGCTGAATAAACGTTCCAACTCTATGTAGTAATGAAGTTCAGCTTCTGTCATAATGCTTGCGTATATAATGGGAAATAACCCGCTCGGTCCTACTGCAATGCTATAATCATCTCCGCCGAAAGCTGGCCTCGCCATGTCGCTCTACTATGCTGTTCTGCGTTGAAATGCAGCTTGGAATAAAGTTCTCCAACTACTCGCAATGCTGTCCTAAAACCCCGGCCTCCTATGCTTGCTTACTGCGGATGTCCGCCCGGCTCACTGACCTACTTGTCGTTCGCTGCTCGGTGAAGTTGAAACTGTCGCTTTCACTTTCCGTGACAGTTTCTGTTCGCTGCGCGACCTGTACCATGCGCTTGGCGTGTGCTACTCAGCTCGACTCTCTTGCTTGGCTCACAGAGCTCGACTGACTGTCTCTGGACTGTAATGACCCTTACCTGCCTGGCGCGGTCATGTGACGTTCTCCCCACCTCTTTGCTCTTGCGTCACAACTATAATCTCGAACCCCCATCATCTCGGCTATTAAGTTATAAAATAACTTAAGGGTTATCTGACTTCCTTTAAATTATTACCACATATAATGCATGTTATATCTTCTCTTCTAAGATGTTTAAATACCATGTTCCATATAGATCTTAATAAAGCTTCATAATTCCATCCATAATTCCATCCGCTTACAGATGTCAGTGCCTTCTTGATCCTAGACCTACTACGTCATCCTGACATTCCACTTGACTCGATCTGAGCGCTATCTTTTCTTAACTCTTCCCAAAATCTCAACTACTGCTTAATGTCTGCTGGCGTAGCCGATAGCCTCATCTAGGTATCGGGCACATCTCTCCCGTACATCTCCTTTTTTATCAGGATTGAGAAAAAAATTACACTCTCAGGCATTCTATATATAACACATGTACACGATAGCTCTACAATCCTCTCATTCAGCATGATGGTACTTTCTGACTCTCAACAATGATGATTGATTTCCAATGATTAGCATCTTGATTCTATATTACTTTGACGTCTGTTTCTTCCTTCATTACTCGTGCTTGCTCGATTGACATCTCTGACTGTCTCTTCGAGTGGTGCACTAGGCTGTCTACCTTCTTGCCTCGACCTCTCATATTCACGATTATCTCGTCCTTCATTAGGATCGTTTCTTCGGCCATCCTGCCTGTCGTTCCGATTATACTGTTGACCTTGGCTCCAGTTATTTCTACCACGATATCTATTGTTGTATCGATTCCTACCTTGATATCTGGAATTCTGGTTATAATTTCTGTATCGGCTGTCTCTTGCTTCCTGATCGTATGGCCTCTCATATGGTCCTCTATATCGATCATTTCCTCGAACGTTACGGATGTTTCCTCGATTTCCTTCGTTTCTTCTGTTTTCCCAGGAATCTCTTCTGTCCGTTTGAGCTGCGTTATCAACGACTACCGCATTCACCTCTTGCGTGTTTCTATTGTCGTTTCTTGCATTTCTAGGCGTAACTTGAGCGCTTGTATAGTCTAATCGCCGTAAAATGTCGTCATAGTGCTCAAGTGTGTTTGCTCCCGACGCTATTAGTGATCGCTGTACCTCAATCGGTAACTGTCTCGCTATAGCTTGCAAAAGCTCTTCTTCTGGCAATGGAGGAATCAGAAACTGTAATTTAGCCAACTGTGACGAAAAATAATTGGCATAATGCGTCGGATGTGACGTAGAATAACGCTTCGAGTACATTTCTGCTCTTACGTTCAGTTGATCCTCTGCACTCCAAAATCTCCTCAAGAATGCTATGGCAAATTGCTCCATATTCGCAAAATTGCTTCTGAATGCTCTAAACCAAGTTAACGCAGACCCGTCTAAGGCGCGTTCGACTATCCTTAGCTCTCTTTCCTTGGCTACTCTATGTTCCGCCATGTAGTCTCGAATATCTCGCAGAAATTCGACTGGTGTGACTCCTGTATTTCCAGAAAACTTCCTAGGCTTGTCATCCAGATTTCTGATAATGGTAGCTGGACCTGAGCATCGTTCACTTGTACCCAACGTACTCCTATTCGAACTCGGATTATCCTGAGGGGTTGAACTTGCCCTTTCGATTGTCACATTCAGTTGCGTTTGACGGTCTTCTCCCATGCTAACTTCTTGATTACCCATACTGCGGTCTATCGCTGTCTGATTTATCGATATTTCCCCTGATGTAATATTCTGACTGGTGAAACTGTTAATCATAGATTCTAGTTTAGTTATCCTATCTTCTGCCAATTTCTCTACGGTCTTGACCTGAGTCTTCAACTCATCTAGCGACGTAACATTCTGCGTTTTGTTACTCTCGTCTAAATCGTTTTTCAACTTGTCTATCTTGTCTTCGCATGCATTCTTTACTGACGCGACTTGTTCCTTTAACAGATCAACATCTGTCCTAAATAGAGTTGAATCTATCTTCATCGCTTCCTTGTTCTCCGTAAACCTCGCTTCTAAGTTCGCCATACCTGCGATTAATTTTTCATCTAATCCTGCACGTTTTTCTTTTGCTTCGGCATCGACCTCACTATACCGTTCTTCCACGATTGCACCGACTCTATTTTTGAATAAAGCTAAGTTTTCATTAACCTTTTGCTCTATATCATCGTCCATCTTCCTAATATCTTTCTGCAATTGATTCTCTAATGATTTTAAATTAGAATTAACCTAAGACTTTCTCTTTAATGGTCCGAATTACTGACTTTAAATCCTTAATCTCATTACCTAGATTCATCTCTAGACCTTTGATTTTAGTTTCGAAAGATACTTCGGTAGACCACTCTTGAATTTTGCCTACATCTGCCACTAAACCATCGATGTCGAATCTCAACTTCGATACATCCGATTTAATGTCTTTCTGTATAGACATAACGTATGTCCTTAAAGTAAGAATGTTTTCTTCTCCTCTACTTTCTAATTCAATAATATTCTTTCTTAATATTTGAACATTTTCCTCTCCTTTCATAATTACTGCAATTATATCTAATTGTAAAGTCTTAAGCATTTCATTATTCTTTAAAGTTAATCTATTCTCTAACCTAGTTAACTTGTTTTCTAACTCTGTATTAGTTTCTTCACTACGAGCTTGTAATTTCTCTTCCAATGATTTAAAATTATCCTCACTATTTGACTGTAATCTTTCTTCTAATGATTTAAAACCATCCTTCAAGTTAGTTTCACTAGCTTTCAAATGACTTTCAGTACTAGTCTGTAATCTAGTCTCCAATGATATCAACTCATCTTTACTATTTGACTGTAGCCTAGTCTCTAATGACTTTAAATTATCTACACTATTTGACTGTAATAATTTGAAATTTTCTTCATTACTAGTCTGTAATCTAGTCTCTAATGACTTTAAACTGTCGTTCAGATTACCTTCGTTACTAGCCTGTAATGATTGCACATTTTCTTTACATCTAGCTTCAAACCTAGCTTCTGAACTATTTATCTGTTCCTTAAATTCCGTTTCCATTTTAGAAATAGTTTCTGCAATACCAGACATACCACTCTGTAACTCTCCTAACACCTTAGCAAAATCTTCCGGCAACATAATTATATTTTCAAATAAACGTTTTATTCAGAGACGTTAGACAACAACACATCACAATGTCTCAATTCCTGCATTCACTTGGGTATAGGAAAAATGACTTATAACTAACATGATATAATACTAATACGATTAACATGAACACTGGAATGGGCACACAAGTATATTGTCTAAGTTTAATAAATTTTATAACACAATTAAATGAACTTGAGATCACTCTCTCAGTAATCTAAATCTGATGTGATTCCATAGAATAAACAAAATCGAAGCCCCACAGGTGGGTAAAGCCAATTCTCCCTCTCTCTCTGTACCCGTTCGCCCTGGGGATGCGATGACCCATCTGCTATTACATCGCATTCCTGGAGTTCCAGGACAGAGCGGAGTTAAATGAACCTCTAGTCAAATAAGGAATGTGTCGGAAATTCAGCTGAGTTATCGAAAAAGCAGTGGGTAACACGAGACAAAGTATCTCTAGGGTCGTTACGGGCTTAAGTTTAATAAAAATAATGCAAATATAAATGGGCGCCATCAACTGAATTCCTAGCAAACCACATCCTTTCCGGTTATGCCTTAATCAAGACAAGGAAAGAAAAAGGAAAATCACACCATCATCAGATCACAACTAAGATAAAAACAAATTTATTTCACTTTGATAGTCAGACAGACATTTTAAATATACCTCCTACCTGAGAGTATGGTCGAATGCCAACGTTAAATTGTCATTGTCCAAAAATCGAACCATCTCTTTTCTAATCAAAAATATTTCATCCACATAGAACAAGACAAATCTCTAAAGTTCTCTTGGGTTCTCAGGATCACTGTAGCACTATGTCTTTCGTCACTGACATTTGTGATACCTGAGACCTAATTTCTCTTTAATTTAACATCATAAATGTGGATTTGAAAAAAATTATTAATCTGTCTAAACATACACATTATAATCACATATTTTAAACATCACGTAATTTATGGCTTGCATGGCATAATTTAAATGTTGAACATGTTAGTAAAATGCTCCTAAACATCGAATAATTAATTTACACTATTTACATTGTCATTACAAATCGCTTGTATGTGAATTACAGAAAATTCACTGCTCATTGGTCATCATTATCATCATCATCAAAGTTAAACATTTCTCTCATTAATTCTTATTTCAAAATTCTACATATTCCTGTCAGAATCATTAATTCATCACCATTAAATCATTTAAATGAAAATTATTATCATCACTTCATTATACTTTCTAATTATTCACACAATCTTATTTTATCATCTTCTTCAGATTAAATCATCTTAAATCATCGATATAAATTGTTTAATTCCTCAACTCAAGTTGCAATTTCTTAAATTATATCTCAATTAAATTTATTTAATTCCATATAAATTCATTAATCATCAGCTTCTTTAGTTAATTATCACCTTCTAATTCAGTTATCCATCATCTATCCAATCATCTATTAATTTATTTAAATCAGTTTATTTATCCAATCTTTAATTCATCCATTTATTTAATTCATTGATCTATTCCAAAATTTAATTTATCAATTTATTTAAATTTTATTCTTCTGGTTATTTAGATTTTTATTATTTCATCTAGTCATTCTGATTTTTATTTCATTAGGTCAGATCATTAATATGCTTAAATTTCAGATTATTATTTCATTAATTATTATTCTCAGAAAATCTTGTATTATCAACTTTATTTATTTGTTTAATTTCCTAACAAATTGTTTAATATGGTTTATAGAACGTTGTCTTACAGTTTTATCACTTCCAAGTTATATTTCGTATTTAATTATCATGCCAAAAATATTATTGCCTTCACGACATCACGTTGGATCTGACTATCCACAACTACATTATATATCCTCAATTCTTCAAATATCACATTTGAATACCACAATTATTCCACAAAACTCCATAAATATTCAGCATATACAGCCTGAATCTCAACAATTACGCTAGACTGGGTTCGACAACCTCATGTCCGCTTCAAAATACATTAGCAACGTTACAACTATCACTTGGCAAATTTCACAAAATGCCTATCACAAACTTCACTTAACCATGTTGCATGATCTACAAAAAATATATAACTGGCTTCAAATTATCAACGCACACAATCTCCAATAACTGTAATTAATCTGATCACATCCAGACAACTTCTTAAACAATTGAAAAAAATATTACCTTAGTAATTCAAGATCTGCTTTCAAATAGCATAAATTCTCTTACAATCCTCATAATTCACATCACAGAAAAACACCAATGTGCTATAATCTCTCATATCAAAATCTGCAATACTGATCTGCCTTAAAATAAATCTGACCATTAATGATTCATCTTCAATTACTTTAAATCCTTTTCAAAGGTATCAAACACAATTATAAAAATCATCAAAAGCATCAGCTGTACCAGCTGTTAAACTGAAATTACTCTCAAAAGAGTATAGCAACAAAATATTGGATTGGCAAACAAGAATTACAAATGTAATCCTGCTGACATTTATCTGTACTTTATTTAACAAAATTTCGACTGATATGTGACTAGTAGTTCCTTGTTTGATTCACTTACAATCTCATGTACACTCGGATGATAAAAATGAGTCCCTCAATGGCAAGTAAGATGAGTAACCACCGTACAATCGTATAAATACTAAAGACCTCGCCCCGTCGACTAACATGATAGTGCCCTGAACGATGGGTAAGATGAGTAACCGCCATACAATCGTATAAATACGAAAGACCCCATCTCGAAGACTATATGAGTGAATGTACCAGATAGGAATCAACAAGTCTCTAGTTGTCATATAAAAGCGATATTCATTCACTAAAGTGAATAACATCTTAATATCTCCAAACAATCCAATGGAAAAAAATCCCTACTGATGAATAATACACACTCGCTAGTATGCAATGAACTGACGAAGTAATTTAGATAATCAATTGCAGATCACGAGTTCGAAATACTCGTCACACAAAAAAACTATTCATGAAACACTATCCTTGCTGGAAAAATGTCTAAAAGACCAAACATCTGCTTAATAAAGCCAACCAATGGTGAGAATTTCATATAATGATGCCTGCCATATCATATGGTCATGCCATATTCTAGCAAAAATTCGAAGCATATAAAGTCAAAGCCATGTCTAAATAATCGTATCACTCCTATTAGAAAAATATACATGTGTGCCCAGTATTCATGAAAATAATCGTATCAGAAAGTTATAACTCTTACAGTACCTTTTCATAATGAGCTGTTATTAAATTTCAAAGATCGTCGATTTTCCTTATGTAATGAATTTCTCGAAAGATCGGCGTGAATATCATTCCAACCACGCAATGACGATTGCCTTCAAAATCCCAAGTGAATCAGCTGGTGGACCTCCTCCTCGTCAGGAATCGAATCCATCGCTCTGTGGTGTCATCGAGTCTCTGTCTGCGTTTACTCCGACATGATAAACTTCTGGTTATCCATAGCGGATACTGTCCAAATCTTCACGAAAAAGTTCATAGAAACAGCGGACCCCCTATTCCTCTTCTACGTTACGCCACTGTTCCATACAATGTTCAGTTTGAGTGTTGAAAGTTCAATCTCCAATAACTGATAAGTCTCACTTTCATAAAATAAAATTTTATATGAGAGTGTCTAAGTTTATGAAACACCCTGTAGCTGTGTTCATACTCGGTAATTAATAACACTGCATAAGAAGTAACTGCATTAATGCACGTGCTAATGTTCAGAAGTGCATATGCTTACAACATTCCGTTTGCTTATGATTGTTAATGTTACTTGGAATGCGTTATGAAATGCATAGTCGTAATGTCATTAAGAAAAACTATGTTCATTCGAAGTTCACAGTTGCAGTATCTCGTAACTATCTTGTATAATTCAAATGCTGAATAAACGTTCCAACTCAATGTAGTAATGAAGTTCAGCTTCTGTCATAATGCTTGCGTATATAATGGGAAATAACCCGCTCGGTCCTACTGCAATGCTATAATCATCTCCGCCTAAAGCTGGCCTCGCCATGTCGCTCTACTATGCTGTTCTGCGTTGAAATGCAGCTTGGAATAAAGTTCTCCAACTACTCGCAATGCTGTCCTAAAACCCCGGCCTCCTATGCTTGCTTACTGCGGATGTCCGCCCGGCTCACTGACCTACTTGTCGTTCGCTGCTCGGTGAAGTTGAAACTGTCGCTTTCACTTTCCGTGACAGTTTCTGTTCGCTGCGCGACCTGTACCATGCGCTTGGCGTGTGCTACTCAGCTCGACTCTCTTGCTTGGCTCACAGAGCTCGACTGACTGTCTCTGGACTGTAATGACCCTTACCTGCCTGGCGCGGTCATGTGACGTTCTCCCCACCTCTTTGCTCTTGCGTCACAACTATAATCTCGAACCCCCATCATCTCGGCTATTAAGTTATAAAATAACTTAAGGGTTATCTGACTTCCTTTAAATTATTACCACATATAATGCATGTTATATCTTCTCTTCTAAGATGTTTAAATACCATGTTCCATATAGATCTTAATAAAGCTTCATAATTCCATCCATAATTCCATCCGCTTACAGATGTCAGTGCCTTCTTGATCCTAGACCTACTACGTCATCCTGACATTCCTCTTGACTCGATCTGAGCGCTATCTTTTATTAACTCTTCCCAAAATCTCAACTACTGCTTAATGTCTGCTGGCGTAGCCGATAGCCTCAACTAGGTATCGGGTACAATATATATATCTTTTTATACGGGAACTGGGCTAGTCTTTCATGGACCACTATAGGAATTCCCTTTACTGTCAAGTAGGCGTATTGAAAACTAATTTAAAACTCAATTCCACCCAGGAATATTATCGAAAAAAAAGCAAAATATTAATGGAGCATAAAAAAATACTTCCATATTATTACCGGCACGTGAACATGAGTAACTGTCTTGTACTCTAAATATCTGTGGTTGTAATGGCTGCGTGAATAACAACTTGGTCTGTGAATCATGAGGTCTCAGGTTCGAACCCCAGTCCCGGCAATTATTTTTGCTACCGGATTGTCGATTTAAATGATATCTATCATAACAGTATGCGTCATTTTAGCAGAATCTACAGGAAATTACGATTTATCTAATTTTAATTACAATAGTTTGCACCAAGCAAGAGTTGGGAAATTTGATTGTATTGAACAGTATTTCTAGTAGCCTATAGATAGGCTAGAGACTATGGTTTCATTCCTCCTCTTAATTTACAATATAATATGTGATGTTTGTTCAAACAAGAGTGACAGTAGCATATCTCCAATTCAATCTATTCATTCATCATAGTACCAGTATGAAAACGGAGCGTAAATTAACATTTTAAGAATGTCCAAGCTGTGTAGTATGTGAGTAGGATAACATGTCAGATGACTTCACATACATTTCATCTCAATTTCATAGTAGGATAACATGTTGCACATCAAATGCGACTACTGTAAGGCTCATATCTTTTTTTATCACAATTAAATGGGCAATTTAGGATTATGCGTTTCAACCCTCAAGTGGCCATCATCAGATCGTGATAGCTGTGTTAAAGTTAATTTGCACTAATGTAAATTCACTATTGTAATTCAACGTCGTTAGGTGATTATAATTTGATACGCAATTTTGAATCTCGTTTTACGTTAGGTTTGTTTTGTATTCAAGGTTTTGTGAATTACGTAAGTATTGGTGTAGCCCATATGCAGGTGTATACAATTTAGAGTAACACACTGTAATAATAATAATAAATCAATTAACAATTGTTAAAATTTTAAATTATAATTAAATTACTGTGAATCTTGTACCCCGCCCATTCATTGGGTACAATCGTGTTGACCGACTGAAAAGCTACAAAAGGCAATACTGTTCTGAGAGTGAAGCAAATACCTGTGGCAGATGAAGGCATCGAAGTTGCAGAAAGGAGCTCGCAAATCATCCTCCTCCAGTCCTCTCAGCTTCATGTATTGCAGTTGGTGGAGGAAGGCGAGTTCAGCCCGGTACCAGTACACGAACAGCATGAAGCCCACCATGAAAGTGAATACCACAAGGATAGGCACCCACACAGTGATGACGTCATCATATCCCACACGAGGTATTGGCACGTCCACGGTGCACAAGCTGCGAATGTGCCAGGTCTCCCCTATGGGGATAACGGAATGATCCTCGCCGAGGAAGCAAGTGAAAGATTCTCTCGTCCCTAAATTCTCGACGATCTCAACAAATTCCACCAGAGTCTTGTCTGTGAATTCAACTTCATCTCCACAGCACTGAAAATCATTCCCTCCTATATCTAATGTTATCAGACCTTCGAAATTCTCCCAGAGATTTTTGGAAATGGATTGCAGTGAATTGTAAGATAGATTCAAATATCTTGTTTTTGAAAAAATCAGCAATTCTGAAACCGTATTGTAAGGTAGATTTAAGAATTTCACAGATATCGTTAAATGTACTCGTGACATATTGTTGTTGGACATATCAAGCGATGTTAAATTAGATGATAATTTCATGGAAAACTCTTCCATTCTGTTAAACGATATATTAATATAACTAAGGCCCCTTAAATGTACAAAAGCATCATTGTCTATGAAGTTTATGAAATTGTGCGATAAATCCAGTTCTTCTAATTCTTGAAACTCTTCAAGTGCTTCGCGTTTTAGTGAATTGATGTTGTTCCATGACAAATCCAAATTATTTACCTGCTTCATATTAATTTCAATCAGACATATTGCAATATCTGTTGTTCGAGGCAGAATAATCTGGGTGAGTTTGTCTGATGATCCCGAAGACGGCATTACAGAACCATGAATTATGTTTTCAAAGGGAAAGATATCCGCTGATCTATATTCGATGTCTACTATAATAGTCTTGTTCTTCTGAGAAATATTTAGGAAGGATAAGTCTAATTTAGTCAAGAACAAATTTCTGTTGACTAGAAGGATACTAAAGTGTTCAGACGAGTTTTCTTTTCTGCTCGCATGGATGTTGACTCGGCTATCATTTGTTGCTTTAGGGAAGGATTCCAATTTATTGTGCGACAGATCTATGGCAAACACTTCTACCAAACCGGACTCGGACTTGTAAGCTTCTAAGTCATAATCTGTTAGATTAATAATTGCAAGGTTAGGATAAGCCATTTCTGTTTCATTGGGAAAGAATACTGTAGTTCCATTCAGAAGAATATGTGTATTTCCTTCTTCAGGAGGCTTCTCCGTAGCCATCATTCCCTCGGTGCTCTTTGAAAGTAAGGTAATTAATAAGGTTTCTTGTCTCTCGTCGACAACAACATATTCCGTGTTTTGGAGATTCAAGCGTTTGATCTTGCTAAGAATATCTAATGCGTCAAAACGGATGAAGAGTACGCTATAATTCATTTGGTTGCTCAAATTAAGTTCTTCAATGAATGGAAATTGATTTAATCTTTCAGGTATGCTGGATAGTCGGTTGTAGCTCAAGTCTAGGATCTTCAGTAATGAGAGTTGGTTTCTGAAGTAATCTGGAAATATACAAAAATATGCACACATAAGTGTTAGACCTATTGTTTTAACATGGATTTACTGATGACATTGTCATCTTGGCCGACGCGCCAGAGGATTTGAATTAGTTTTTAAGTGGTATGGACCCCGTCTTGAGGAAAGAATTCATGATGAAAATTAATAAATGTAAAACAAAAATATTGGAATGTAGCCGAAATACGTAAATCAGAAACCTCTATGAACATCAAATTGGCAGATGAAAAGCTAAAGGACGTAGGCGTCTGCTTACTTAGGATTTAATTAGGTAGCAAAATAACCAGTGATGGACGAAGCAAAGAGGATATAAAAAGTAGGTTGGCTCAGGCAAGGAAAGCATTTCTACAGAAAAAGAATCTGTTGACATCGAATATAGATTTAGATATTAGGAAGTCATTGTTGAAAGCCTTTGTCTGGAGCGTGGCAATATATGCAAGTGAAACTTGGACTATTGGTGCAGCAGAAAGGAGGAGAATTGAAGCGCTTGAAATGTGATGTTACAGGAGAATGATGGAGATCAGATGGGTAGATAGGGTAACAAATGAAGAGGTATTAAGACGAGTGGGAGAGGAGAAATGTTTCTGGTGACTGCTAATGAAGAGAAAGAATAGGATGGTAGGACGCATTTTGGAAGGAAGGGTCGGGGAAAAGACTGTATGGGTAGACCAAGGTTAGAATATGTTAAACAGATTGCCTCGGATGTAGGGTGTGGTAGCTATGTAGTGATGCAACGATTAACTCAGGACAGGGAGGCGTGGAGGGCTGCATCAAACCAGTCAAAAGACTGAAGACTCAAACAACAACATTGGGCTGGGGGGACGTTTAACATGGCTAGCTTTCCGACCCCTATTTATCATGACACGTGCAATCGCACTCGTTGAAACGTGCGCGATACTTATAATACACGAATAATGTGGTTTTTAATTCATTTTAACGGCTTGGGACATATAGATCATCAGCCCATGTAGTTGGGTGTGTGTTGAACTTATATGATAACCCGCTTTTTTGTGATGACTGTAATAGTGCGTGTATCTGTATTAGGGACAAGGATGAGGAAGGTACACCTGCACTTGAAGTAAGATAGGTCTACTATCCCGGCATTTTTATGGAGGGAGTGTGGATAAACCATACGTATAATAGGAATAGTCGAATTAAATCATATCCATGATTCTCTGTTTTGGCTCTTCAACACTAGAACATATATATTTATTGCAGCCATGTGGCCATAATGGACGGTTACAGGGTGTGCTTACAAATAATTATTACAGGTAGACTAATTTTTTCTGTATTCAACTATGCCCTTTGTCAATTTGCTGCATGACGTTATGTGGTATTTGTCGCAGGGGTTATTGCACAGAGAATATACGTATTCTCCATTCGGTTCATGGTACTTAACATTTCTAAAAATCTTATGGTGGAAACCGTGGATGGTGTGTCTTGTTATCACATGTCTCATCTCCTGGTTCTCGTCTGTCCATCTTCTGTCCACCATTGCTTCTGTTGCGTAGAATTCGAGCGGGATTTCGTTCTGCTTCTGATGTCTAATCTCGAGGAGTTTCTTCATATGCTTGGTAGATGGCAGTTTTAGTCAAATCTGAGATCTTCGATGTAGTATGTTTCCCTTGTTAGGACATAACATGCCAGCCTGGACGGGGACGATCTTGCAATTCCTAGCACACTTTTCAGGAAAGAAGCCTTGACCTTTTTCTATTGTGATTATGTCTGTCATGGTTAGCCTTTCCCATATCAGTTCTAGGCCATATGTACTGAAGGGGGTTATTTTCTCGTGGAAGAGAATCATTGCTGGTTGTAAAGATAGTTTGGTAATGTTGTTCAAATCGTACATTCCTATAATGGCCGCTGCTGCTCGTTCCTTTATATGCAGTCTAAAGGATTGGAATTTGGAACGTTTTGTGTCTGTAGGGTGAGGCCGAGGTATATGTTGGAATTGACTGACTCGAGTTCAGTCTCTCTAACTTATTGTTGACTAGCGGGTACTGTGACCGAAATCAAGGTTGAATTATGCTCACATCAGCTGTGAAGTGATAGGAAGCATAGGCTCTCGACTGGCCCTAATTCTTGCTTGAGAGCTAGTCTCCATAACTAGCAACGATTATTGTTGCATCTTTGACACGAGAATCTGTTATGGGTAACATACGAATTGGCATTAAAATTTAGACATCTATAATTGTATCTCAGTCTCGGAATATCAGTCTACTAACAGATTTTTATTGTGACAGGAGGCCAGTTATTTTTGTAAAAACTATTAGATGTCAAGCTCCGCTGTATATGACGTCATACACAGAGTGAATGTGAGCGCGCCCCTTACCTACCCCACGTGATAAGGAAGACAGGGCTTGTTTGAGCCGGTGTGGCGACGAACAGCAGTTGACGGGCAGTAATTTCATTCGAAGCCTGTACACGCTTGGAACTCACACCTGTCTTTTATCGAGGTCATGAAGTTTCATATCGCGCACGTGATAGTCAGTTCTTATATGAACATGAGTTCGTGTTGTAACGCGGAAACCAGGTAACGTGTGGACTGTAGTATGTTAAACTCAGTGAAGCGTGTGTTCTAATGGAGTTTATGTGAGTACTTATTTAACACCACATGGGAAGTATACACCATCATGAAGACTGACACTTACGAACAGTTCAACGTTACATGCTAGCACAGGTTGGTCATGCTAAAATCACAACTTCATTATACATGAGATTACACTACAAGTTTAAGAAGAATATTATTCTACTAGACATTAGGAACAGAACACAATTAGATGAACATTACTGTTATTTTTACAACAGAGCATCAAGATTTACAGAACGTGGAAGATGAATATAGCAGTGGCGGACAATCAAATGACATATTGGGAACTTGAATTTTCTGGCATGCTAATTTCACACACAATGGACCTCGTGGGAACACTTATGAACTTTCTTACAATCAAGATGATGATAGCTTAAATTCATCAAGGGAAAATTAACGAACATTGATGGACACCAGGATTTGAAGATACAATTACACCTTACAATCTACACAATAATGCTGGCGTTTAATATATTTCTGCGTCATCGATCCAGCAGATTTAGGCATCTTTAAACACCATGACATCGTGGGACATAACAGAAAATTCTAGGGCAGTGAGCCCACTCTACACTCATTGCAACCCCATGATAAACCATAACCATGACTAATTGATTGTTTTATTTCCAGATGTCTTTGAAATTATGCCTGTTTTTCGAATATAATAGAGCACTTTAGGAATAAGTTCATGATATTTAAGATCATTTCACACATTTTTCTCTTCGATGATAATAACTTTGAATTTCTTGACTTGTTCAACAAATTTAAATTAATTGATTTTTATCAGTGAATTGTTAATATTACCACACAATTAAATTTTGATGCGATTGCGGACGATATTTCCGAGTTTTTGGCAACGATAGTTGATCGTAGTTAACCGATTGAACAACGTTATAAGGTGAATTATTTATGCATCATAATGATATAGTGTACCCAATTGTCATCATGTGGAACATGTGTTCGTATCCCAGCTAACTCACGGTCTTTCGAGGTATGGGACGTTCCTGCCCAACATACGACCACATGCTCAGGATTTGAGTCTACCAGGTAACTACTCTACATGAAATAAACAACATATTCCTAAAATAAACATTTACTGGTATAAAATCATGGCTATACAACAAATACAAATAAAGGATAAATTATATTTAATTCCCACAATTAAAATCAGGGTTATTTTGTGAGTCTCTTCTTAATTATTGCTATACTGCACTCAAATCTATTTCTAGCATCCTATCATTGATACTTTCAGACTTCTACGAGTCTCCATAGTGTTCATCATGTGACACAATTTTACATAACTGGAGTATCACAACACGAAAGTCACATATCTCATCTAAATGACATTAATACTGTAATAATAAAACATTACTCCGTTTCTTATGGCATTTACTTTGATTAGCATAAATTCATTATTTTATGCCTTAATTATCAAATATTTGTTGTGTCGTGTGAATCATCTTCCTTCTTTTCATCAATATGAAACGCTTAAAAAGTGGTACGTTTCCCTTACAAAATAGACATGGATAGAAATGTCTATAGTTTCACCATACAACGATTTTCTGGGTCTTGTCGGGATTATTATCGTTACAAACGTGTCATGTTCTCAGAAATCACATACCCGTCTGCATACATTAGCGTAAACTGGCAAAAATGCATTCTAAAAAAATGCCTAACAATTTATTTGGTTCAGTGTTCCTCCTCAGAGAATAACTGGGCCAAATATTATCCGATTTCTTTGATCCAACAATGTATGTGTGTTGAAACACATCATTTAATTCAATTGGCATCATCATAACAATCATATCTTAATTGCATATCGAAATATCGAGATTCTTCAGTGTCCCACTATGACTCTAATTTAAAGGACTGGCGGACCGACATCCCCTTCCCCTAGCAGGCAATAAAATTAGATCCGGCAGGCCGCGCAAGATGACCGCTCGTCTCAGTGGGCTATCCCCCACTCCTTCTCATCTGCTGGCAAGGTCAACTTTGTTTACAATCGCAGTACAATAGAGTTACGCTAGGTGTTGTTCTTAAGTAATTGAGTCATTCTAATTATTTAACACCTATATTTATAGTGTATTGGGCTCTACTTGGCTCCTATTAACATTCATGGCTGGGGATGGATCCTGTGATAGTCTTGCCGTTCTATGGTGAATACTGGTGGCTTTGGACGCGCATCATAATGAGAATACAAGATTCTCACCAGCAGCTGTCTCAATAATAACATAATAAGGAAATCTGCGTTTCCTAAACGACGAATATGATTCTTACCTCTCAGGGCAGATCATTTTATACATGTGCTCACGGAGTCTCGAAGAGCTTCCCTCGTGGAAATTATTCCTGCAAGCGATGGATGCAGACAGGCTCTGTCCAATTCGCTGCGAATCATAAAAGTATGCACAACGGCGATACTAACTCGTAGATTAGCCAACTTTTCACCTAACGTGCGAGCTATGCTAGTTTGGTCCCCGCAACTTTATTTACGTAAATCACTGAATTCTACGTTACTTCGCTCGCTCTATGCGGCTCAAACAATACTTCTCATAGATGACTCAATTATTAAGGCACTCGCGTCCCCTCTGCAATTACACTTAAGCCAAAGCTTTAAATAGCTCCTAAAACATGTATAATTTTACTGGCTTACATTACTTTAATGGTTCTCAAATACAATCCTAAGAATTGACCATATCAAATATTCATTCAACACTTCACTTGACACTGAAAAACTCCCGTATCTCGCTATATTCCACGTTACTTTCTTACTGTTTACCAAAATACAGTATCTTTATATTAGACATGACACACTTTGAACGTTATTTAGGCCAAACATGCCTATTACTTTACTGTTGCCGACCCCAGATTATTATTATTATTTATCATTTAACGTTACCGTTACATTCATCACTATTTTCGGCCTGACTGGCCCTAAACAAATCACCTTCCAAGACATATTCTATTCAAGACGAGTGGTGAAAACTCGTTCAATAAGTGACTGTTACATCTTAGTCTCAAAGTGATGCATCGTTGTATGGTGAACTATTTAGTTAGAATAACATTGTAAATTGGTACTCACTTTTTCATTTTCGCTGGATGATACCAGCATTCCAGCTCCGGACCTACCATGACGCTGGATTTAAGCCATCATGCTATATCTTACACGACACTTGATTTCACATATTTCCCACATGATAAACATACTCTTATCAGTGGCTTCTTTCACTTTTACACAATACATATTAATCACAATACACATGAACACCTTTTAAATCACTATAACACAATTTATGTACACTTTCTCACTATTTCACAGGTTGATCCTTAATCGGACTCCTCCTACGCCTGACCTCAGAGATGCGATGCAATTACGCCAACCGCTGGTCTCCGTGAAAGTCTAACTGCGTTTACGGGCGTTCGATCCTCGTCACCTTCCATACCGTTCAGTTCACTGTCAAGATTAATTGGCGATGTCTCCCAGGCCCCCATCATTGTAGTGATCCTGATGATAATGTCATATAAAACTCTGACAATACCTCCTGGTATATGTAATGTCCAAAAACATTATTATTACTCTTTCGCTGTAGCGAACTTATATTTGCGTCAGATAATGGATAAATATCTGTATTAAATTAACTTCGACGCACTTCATGATTATACTTATGAAGCTGTATGATGTGCTTCTATTGTTCTTCAACTGTTGAGCGTCGATACTGTAACATTTCGCGCGCTTACTGGCAGCGTATTAGTTACGTGTAGACTGGAGAAAAACTTGAGAACAGACTGAAGACAACTGGCTTGGTCTGCACTGCTCCCCCTTATAAAGGTTTCTCGTAAAAACTAGTCCACCGGACATACGGGTGCGACTCCTTCCTTGAAATAATACCTTTTCAGCCGAAATGACATATACACCTTGTTTATTTAGGCGTGGAGGTTTCATAAACGTTCGCGTGCCGGCGATCGCTTCGGCCAATTAATTACAATTAATTGCCTTATTCCATCGCGTCAGGACGCCACCATGGTGATTCCCCTATGGCTGGTCACCAAATCACTCCTCTCGAGCGTAGGCTCGGTGTTAACACGCTCATATAGAGATATAGGCTTTAATTTAGGTGTAAGATCATTCCTAAATTATCTCTCCTTGAATATATTCACCTGGGTGTACATTTCACTCCATTTCAATGCTCCACTTGGCTGTAATTAATTAATTTCCGTGGGCAGTCATCCCCACTACAGCTTCCATCGTTGTCAAGCGGTGAATACCCGAGTCATTAATTTTGAGCTGTCTCCTCGGTCCAGACGAAAGTAGTTCCCTCGGCGCCTTCAATCTCCACCCACTCGCCAACTCCAATTAGTAAAACGTCAAACTGGCCTGCTTTCGTTCTTGTATGCTTCGAAAACGTATATTTGCTTGCATTTGCTTACAATTCTTCACCTTAAACTGCTATGATATTCACATACTGGCCGTGAAATCATGCTACATTATTATATGTCATTATTTAACGCATTGCTCTTCGGGTTCCCTAAAACTGTTCCCCCTCAGAGATCAATGGTTCGATTCTAGTTAGAATCATGTGCCTGGTCTTCTCAGATAAGACCTGAGTTCGATGCCAGTCTGCCATGACCGATTGGGCACAATAGATCAGTTTATAATAATAATAATTTATTGGTTATGAATTAACGAACTTATGTAATTTAAAAACAAGAAGTTCCGTGACGAACTAAAGAGCCTACTTTTCTTAAAATTTAAGATTCATGCCAATGATTAATCTATATGGATCTATCTAGATAAATGACAATATTAAGTTGGTAATAATAGAGAACTACAGTTGGCAGCCCTGGTGACTGAATATATTCTTAATTCCATCCATGCTACGTCGAGCATCATAAGAGGGCCAAGAGGAAGCACAACCAGGAACTGATTAAGCAGGCAGAGGAGGATTTTGTAAGGAACAACTCGAGAGATCTATACAAAAGCCTCAAGCAACAAACAACCCAATTCGCGTCCCCTACCTTACACCTCCAGAGACCAGATTGATCCCTGTGTCTTAATGACAGCGATTGTACTAAGTGCTCTCCTGATTTGAACTGACCATATACACTCCATCGTAGCATTTATAGCATTTAAAATGATACAAAGTCTAGTCTTTCAGACTGACTGTCACGTTTCTCTTAAACCACGCCCCTTTTACTATACGTTTTTCACGTCCTTTGGTGCTTCCTGACCTGGGGAATCATACATTCTCGGATAATGGATCTGACTCCACTCACCCTGTAGATCCAGTATATTTTTAATCAGATGAAATATTTTCAGGTCATTTCTTCACGTGTCTCAGTACTTGGGATTATATTGTGTTGGCCGACTGAAAAGCAACAATATGAGATGTATCCTACTCAGGTGTCCCAGATGAAGAAGCTGATGCATTGCAAAGATGAACAGCTGATCCTGTCTGTCTCTTCTGTATTTCACTGGACAATGTATGACAAAGTTCCTTCCATTTTATTATGTCCTCCTAAGTCGCTATCTTTGACCACACACCAGACAATATTTAATTTTGTTCTTCCTCAGTCGTTATCTTTAACCGCACACCGGACGGGATTCTGAGATCATCACAGGAAGTCTAGAGTTTTCTTCCTTTCTGCTGTAAAGATAGACAACTTAATAATAACTACAGTGCAGTCACACGCATAAATAGACCACCTCATAGTTTAGGGGATAGCGATCTTGGCTATCGCTTCAGATGTCCGTGTTCGATTCCTGGCTCTGCCTAAATATGTAATATTGGTATCTGGGCAGGAGTACTGTAGGGTACAACAGAAGCTCGTGGCCCCAAAAGCTGAAGAGACGTGGGATCGAATACCACCTTAAACATCCTGGAAATAGTTTTTCAGTGTTTCCCACCTCTACACCAAGAAGCTGCCCGTGTGAAGATATGGAAGACAGAAATCAAAGACCGAATTATTCCTCTATCAGAAAAAGATACAGTCAGTCTGAGAGATTAGACTTTGTATCATTTCAAATGACGCATGCTACAAATGCTACACATGTTAGAAAGGCTCAGTAGGGCTTCTCGCTTCGCTCGAAGCCCCAGGACTCTTTCAACAGACTCCATTACCCATTAACTTAGGCTTCCCGCACGGGCACCTCTTTAAGGGTCACCCTGTATTTGAATGGAATCTAACATACTGTACACCTCGTTAAGTGTCACCCTGTATTTTGCTCTGACATCCTGCACACCTCTTTAGGAGGCACCCTGTATTCTTATCTGGCATCTTGTATATCTCTTTAGAAGTCACCCTGTATTCTTGTGTGACATCATGTACACCTCTTTAGGAGTCATCCTGTATTCTTGTCTGACATCTTGTACACCTCTTTAGGAGTCACCCTGTATTCTTGTCTGACATCTTGTGAACCTCTTTAGGAGTCACCATGTATTATTCTCTGTCATCTTGTACACCTCTTTAAGAGTCACCTTGTATTCTTATCTGCCATCTTGTATATCTCTTTAGGAGTCACCCTGTATTCTTATCTAACATCTTGTATACCTCGTTAGGAGGCACCCTGTATTCTTATCTGGCATCTTGTATATCTCTTTAGAAGTCACCCTGTATTCTTGTGTGACATCATGTACACCTCTTTAGGAGTCACCCTGTATTCTTGTCTGACATCTTGTACACCTCTTTAGGAGTCACCCTGTATTCTTGTCTGACATCTTGTACACCTCGTTAAGGGTCACCCTGTATTCTTATCTGACATCGTGTACATTTCTTTAGGAGTCACACTGTATTCCTGTCTGACATCTTGCACACTTCTTTAAGAGTCACCCTGTATTCCTGACTGACGTCACGCACTCGCCGACTCCGTATCGCATAACGGCAGACCCCAGCAGTAAACTCAGACTCGGTGCATATGCACTGAACAACATGATGACGTCATACACGCCGTAACAGTAACGCATAACGTTAGACCCAAGCATAACGACGAAGTCGACAAGATCATTTGAAATGATAAAATGGCACCTGGTCACAAGTTGCCATATGGAAATTGGAAATCATTGAACAGGCTGAGGACGGAGGTTTCACGTTGCAAGAACTATTTCAAGAAATAGAACATGCTCGTCAACAATGATGAGTTCTGTGACTGCAGCATGTTACAAGGTCCAGAACATCTGTTGATCTGCCCCTTGATGAAGGACATATGTTCAAAAGACGATCTTATGGCTGCAAATACTAATGCTGTGACTGTTGCTACTTACTGGCAAAATGTAATTTGATTCGGACACGGAAAATAAAATAAATACCAAGAAAATGACGGGATATAACCATGTTTCAAGTTTTTGGGGCACCTGCCTTATCCCAAACCCTAATAACACTTTCACACACTCCTACAGTCACCACAGAAAGCCAGGTTATCAGATAAAGTAAACACACACCCAAGTACATGGAGCTGATGACTAAGCCCTTAAAAGGAATTAACACCAACATTAAACTTCATTTCCAGGTCATTTTATAGGACAGAACTATTTCATAAAAATAATTTATTTCATCAACATCATAATCGATTTTGAACAACTAAGGCCAACTTAAATAACTCTTAGTTTATTTTATTTGTATTTAAAATTAATTTTAATGATTAATAACACTGGTCAACAGGTGAATAGTGTTCTTAGTCGTGGGTGCTCAATTTGAAAATGAAGTCCGTTTTCAGCTATCGGGCTCAGTTTTTCGTAATATGGCGCCCTCTATCTTTATAAACCATGAAAATGCTGCGTTTTTAGTTACGTTGGTTGTTGTTTTTGTTGTTATTATTTAAGTCTTCAGTCTTTTGACTGGTTTGATGCAGCTCTCCATGTCTCCCTGTCTTGAGCTAATCGGTTCATCTCTACATAGCTACCACACCCTGCATTCGAGGCAATCTGTTTAACGTGTTCTAACCTGGGTCTACCCCTACAATTCTTATCCTCGACCCTTCCTTTCATAACTGACATTGCTATTCTTGAGTGTCTTAAATGTGTACTACTAACCAATCTCTTCTCTTCATTAACAGTCGCCAGAAACATCTCTCCTCTCCCAATCGTTAATACCTCTTCTTTTGTAACGCTATCTACCCTTCTGATCTTGATCATTCTCCTGTAACACCACATTTCAAACGCTTCAATTCTCCTCTTTCCTGCCTGGGCCGATAGCCTAGATGTTAGGCCCCTTAAAACAACAATTATCATCATTATTATTTTATCTTTCCTGCCGCTCCAACAGTCCAAGTTTCACTTCAATAGAGCGCCAAGCTCCAGACAAAGGCTTTCAAAAATGACTTCCTACTACCTATATCTATATTCGATGTCAACAGATTCCTTTTCTTTATAAATGGTTTCCTTGCCTGTGCTAGCCTACTTTGCTTCGTCCATCAGTGGTTATTTTGCTTCCTAAGTAACAGAAATATCCTACTTGCTTTAGCTTTTCGCCTGACAATCCGATGTCCATAGGGGTTTCAAATTTCTTTGGCTGCATTCCAATATTTTTGTTTTACAGTTTATCAATGTTTATCACGAATACTTTCCTCAAGACAGAATCCATATAATTTAAAAACTCGGCTTTGTCGGCTAAGATGACGATGGTACGTTGGTATTGCCTAATTAATATGCTTTCAGTTTTCTTTTGCGGATGAAATTGTTGGAAAACAATCGAAATATATACTTATACAAGGACGTCCATTCATTATCCTCAGTTTCAAATTCACCGCCAGGGTACGATGACGCGGATGAATCATGAGGCAAAGTATCGTCGGAAATCAGTATAAAAACTGTTTTCGGTATGTTTATTCACATTTCTTTACCCTAATGTAGCTCATTTCTTTGATTAATTTGTTTACTAACACAGATTGTTTTGTTCTCCTTCTTCCAGATAGGCTACATGTAATATAAAGGCAAGCATTTACAAAACCATTATAACATGGAAACTGAGGCCGATACATACATTCTAAGATTAGATCTGGATTCAGGGACAAATTATCTTCCAGAAACAGCTTGTTCTGTTTTTGTAACAGAAAAATAATGTGATTGTTTTGTCGACCAGTGTTTTCAATGTTAAATTCAAACCTACTTTTGATTTCAATTTCCTCAATCGCTCGGCTTCATCCATGGACTCTGCAAGGGATCATTTCTCTACCGTCACAAGGACGGTGTCTGCGAGCTGAACACACTTTGTGTGTGTAACTGTATTAGGGACAGGAATGACGTAGGTGCCCCGGGACTTGAAGTAAGGTACTAACTCGGTATTTGCCTGGTGGGATTGTGGAAGAAACGTGGGAAAACCACAAAACGTTTTGCTGATGTCAGTGCCGGTATTTGAACCTTCAATCTCTGCCCTCACGACCGTGGTGCACGATTTAACGAGTAGCACATTGCATAGGCGTGTAATTTAGCACAACGTGGCCATTCCTGGTCTTAAATGATCCCTTCTGTGCAACAGGAGGATTGGGACTAAGGAGTGCTGCCACATGCTCTCATAAGGGACGAGGAAGTCTCCCCACGAAGTGTCCGTTAGGCCAGTGACTCCTGCGGGTTCTAATTGGGTCTATTTCAATTAAGACAAACAAGCTATCAAGAGAAAGTGCTCGGGCCAATTAAAATTTACATCCTTGCTCCAGCGTTTATTGCAAGTCTCGACCGACATTAAGTAGCCCTATGCCACCAGTTTGGTACACTCTCATTCTTTATCACTACCATTTTGTTCATATTGAGTTAAACGTCTAAGCTCTAGTAGCAGTAATATTTTCCTTTCTTTTTACGAGGGGGGTGGAAAATCTTACATATGACACTTGAGAAGGGTCTGCACTCCTCAAGCGTGTGGGATTCCTACTCACTAACAAGATGTTCAGTAAAGAACATATAGCCTACTTCCTCCTAAATGCATGGGTATTGTTATAACTCTTTGCCCTTTCAAGGAGTATAATTGAAAGTTGGTTGTAGTAGCTGGTTGAAATACGACGTGCTATACGGATATTAAACATAAATTTGAGGTGCCCTTTGCTAGTGCTACCTCTGTACAAAAATTATTTCAATTCGGTTGCACCGTGTTTGAATTGATATGGGGAATCGATTTGCAGACATACATGACCGCCATCTGCAAACTATTGGGCTGATGACCTTGTAGTTTAGTCACAGGGTGCTGGCTATATGAACATATGTTGTCGCAAAATTTGGTAGAGATCGGTTAGTCGTAATTTGATGTAAGCTTTTAACATTTGGGTGGCCGCCATTAGGTTTCCGTCAAGATGGAGGCAATATAAAACGTTACACTGAGGTGCCCTTTGCTAGTTCAACCTCTGTACCAAATTTCGATCAATTCGGTTTCACCGTGTTCGAATTGATAGGGGGGGGGCAGACATTCAGAGTACACACACTCACACACACACACACACACACACACACAGACAGACACACAGACAGACACACAGACAAACACACAATTTATGGCCTTGTGTAGATCTTTCAAGTCTACTTTCATTTTTTGCAAAAATCAAAAGTAGGCTAAAAACCGCACCCTATCCTCTTGACAAAATCCATCCCGGGACCTCTTTCGTATTACTTCAGGATGGTATCGTTATCTATGATTCTCCAACACCTTCTTATTTCTTTATCAATTCATACGCAGTCTGTAGATCACAGCCTTACTCCCTTAAATCATATAGCCGTCTCGACAAAGAATGTGACCTTTTTCAAGCCGTACTTGTTCCTTAGCATAATTTCGATGATGTTGTCAGGAGTTATTGAACCAACGTCGGTCGGTTTCAAGTTGTTGTCTTTCTGCCGTCCATCGAACGCAGACGAAGAACGTATGATATATATCATCTGGATTATTTTCACAGAACATGCATACAGAACTACTTATTTTGGCCATCCGACAGAGGTAACTCCAAAAGTAGCCATGGCCAGTCAAAATATGAGTCAGACAGTGATTCATCCCACCATGCCTTCTGCTTGTCCACTCAACCAAACTCGGTTTCAGCCGAGCCATCCATCTTCCTCTGGGATCAAAATTCCACCTCTGCTGCCAAAGCTCCATCTTGCGGGTAATAATAAGAATAATAATAAAAAGATTCGCCTTTGCTGACGACCTAGCAATAAATACCCGGACTCCCGAAGAAGTCAGACATGTCATCGAGAAGCTTCATGAGATATCCATCAGAACCGGCTTCCAAATGACTTACAAGAAAACTCAGTACATGTATTCCAAGAGCACAAACCCGGCATCACTTACAACCAAATATGGCGACATTACACAAGTTAAGCACTTCAAGTACTTGGGTGAAATTATCGGGAACACTGGCAACGAAAGAATGGATAACAAATCACGTACACAATCACTTAGAATATTTACACCAAGAAATCACTTTCCACTAAATCCAAATTCCATCACTACCACACACTCATTCTCCCAGAGGCACTCTAAGCGATTGTCACGTCGTCGTTAACCATCAACATCAAAGATATTGAGATGATAGAACGGCAGATACCAAGGAAAATATTTGGACCAAAGCTTCACGACGGTACCTGGATGAGGAAAAGCTCAGAAGAACTGTATTCACTGACTGAACGATTCACCTCACTTGAACGGAAAAGACGCACGGAATTCTACGGATATATATCTCGAATGGACAACTCCCGACTGAGCAAGAAAATCTCCCTCATAGTCAATGGTACCCGAAAAAACAAAGTACGCTGGCCGCAGAGACCCTAAAGGATCTCACTAAAATCAACATTAACCCACTAACAACGACACGGACTGCATTTAGACAGAGAGTAAATTCATATAAGTTTCCACCCAAGTTCCCTACGGGACGGAATTTGAAACTCAAAGGTGCATGGACACAAAAAAGAAGACAGGCACATAGCGAAAAGGTGAGGAAGTTTGGAAAGATAAGAAGAACAAAAATGCCAATGCTAAATAATGGCTCTACGTGCTCCTTAGAGGGCCAAACGCATTATAATAATAATAATAATAATAATAATAATAATAATAATAATAATAATAATAATAAGTGGATAGAAAAACAAGAGAATTAATCAGACAAACACTAACTGGCACTACGTCAAAAGTTACATTCCTCGGCGAAATATCTGAGCCTTTTGCAATTAACACTGGGGTCCGCTAAGGAGACGGATTATCTCCGTTACTGTTCAACCTCGTACTTGAGAAGATAATCAGGACCTGGGAAAAGGAAACTAAGGGAATAACCCTTGGCAGACTACTCAAAGATAGAATTCATGTACATTGTTTGGCCTTTGCTGATGACATAGCAATCCTTTCTAATAACAGACAAGAAGCAATTCATTCCATTGAAACATTACATGAAATTGCCATCAAAACTGGACTTCAAATTTCTTATGAGAAAACTCAGTACATGGAAGGAGCCTCACGATACTTAGACGGACAACCTATGAGAACTAAATTCGGCAAAATCTTTCAAGTGAACGAATTCAAATATCTGGGAGAAATTATTCAGCCCTCTGGTTTAAACCGTGAAGCAAATAAAGAGAGAATTTCCAAATTACAGAAAGCTTACAGAATCACTTGGAATAGGTATAACAAAAAATCAATATCTCGGAAAGCAAAACTTAGACATTATAATACAGTAATCAAACCGGAGGCGTTATATGCATCAGAAACCTTAATCATTGGTGGCAAATCTTTAACCAAAGAGATTGAAAAACAAGAAAGGAAAATTTTACGAACAATTTTTGGCCCAGTTTTTATAGAGGGAATCTGGAGGAAAAAGTCATCCCTGGAAATATATCGCCAATGTGAAAAAATGTCTCATACTTTTCGGAAAAGACGATTGAAATTTTACGGGCACATTATCAGAATGAACAATGGCAGATTGACTAAAAGAATTCTCAACTTGGCCCTCTCACTAAAAACCAAGAACAGCTGGCTACGTGAAATTGAAACAGATCTCCAGGAAATCAACATTCAGACAATATTATACAGGACAGATGCAAATTCAGAACCCTAATCGACAATCACCAATTTGAAGACAAACCCAGCACCAGGGCCACCATAACTTGGACAGAAGACCGAAGAAAGGCGCTCAGCGAGAGGATGAAGAGATTTTGGAAGGAAAAGAAGGCCAACACATCAGCTAAACAGGTTCAACCGTGCTCCTGAGTCGGGCATAACGATGCAAGAAGAATAACACTCTTATCATTGAGGGTAGTTCACTGATAAAGATATACAAAAGCAAGAAGGAAGAATGCCGAGTTTGTACTGTGGGAATATGATAAAAAGGAAAACCCAGGAGCTTTATCATCATTCGGAGAATAACTCAGACACATTGATTAAAAGTCGTTTAAAATTAGTTAGTTATTGTTGTTTTAAGGGGCAGAACTACGAGGTCATCTGCCCCTCAATTCTATGCGCATATTTTCAGAATGAGCGATTACAGGCTGACTAAAGGAATTCTGAATATTGCCTTCCCGATGGAAGCTAAGAACAACCGTCAGTTTCAAATGAATAACGACCTTCAGGAAATAGTCATCCCAAGTGATGCGGTACTGGAATGATTTAAATTCAAGTACAACTAGTTGACAATCATCAATTTTCATATCAACGAAACATTACAACCAGCATAACGTGGACGGAGGAACGCAGGAAGAGCCATAGCGTGATGAAGAGATTTTGGGAGGATAAAGCAAGATCAGCTAGATAGATTTAAACCGCACTCATTCGACGGGCATAATAACACAGGGTACCTTCAGACTAAGATCAAACAAGGGTACAAGACTTGGAAACAACAATTAGGAAAATACGTTTACGTTTCTATGGACATATGGTTTGAGTGGATCCAACAAGAATAATAAACAAATGTTTGATAAAATATACAATCTGAAGAGCCAAGGGGGTTACAGCAAGCAGATGAAGGAAGAACTCCGGAGGCTAGCAATTACAGATGACTGTCGAGACAGAACAAAATTCAGGGAAATGCTTTCTAGCATAAAGGTTTTTGTGGGAGAAAAGAGAAAACGCAGGGGAGGAAGATGGATAGCAGAGAGAAAGTCGCAACACTCTGAAAGAATGAAGGAAGTGTCTGTCTGTTAGGTAGTCAGCCTGAAGGTTGGTTGGATCCTCAAAAAGCACCACCGTTAGGTTATGTGGGTAGATACCCACAAAAACCCAAGGCGTACTTGGCAAGATGAGGAGTGAGGTAGTTTGCCATTGCTTTCCTCACTGATTCAGAGCAGCAGTACTAACCCTATGAATAGAACCTTTCATAACATCCACAGGGACTGACTGTGCCCAGAATGGCATTACTAAGCACCACCCATACCTCTGTAGCTTCCATATAATCACAGCCATGAGTGAGACTGAGACATCGGCGAAAAGCCACATTTTACTCTAGCCTGTGCCAATAGACAAATGCAAATGTAGTGCATTCATCAAGAGATGGCGAACAGGCCAGAAGGAAGTGTAGAGGAAGAGAAAAGAAAAAAGAACTATGAGAAGGAAATCAAATGATATTTGCGTGGTCCTTAGTTTTGGCCGGTTCGCATAATATAATGTAATGTAATAATAATATTAATAAAATAATAATTCAGCCAGCAGGGTTAAATCAAGAAGCGAACAAGCAAAAAAAAATTGTAAATTTACAAAAAACATATAAAAGTATAAAGAATCCATTTCACAAAACGCAACATTACGACGCTATAATTGTGCCATCAAATCAGAACCATTTTACACATCTTTATCGAACCCTGGAACTTTGTGAGCTGAGCCGAGACCAAAGAAGGCGCATAGGGAATCACGAGCGAACATTTTTTTCGAAAATAAGTGGAAATGGCGAGCCTTCATAACAGAAGGCTTAGTTTTCAATTTATTTGATAGCTGAAAGTCAGTGTAAATCCTTTCTCCATTTCTCCTTTGTTGACGCTTCAAGTTACACAGAATGCAAGAGAGCTCGCGTTTCCAGAGGACTTCCTTTGAAGCTCTGGGACATTGTGGAGATAATCCTAGCTCTCACAGGGTATTAAGCTACAACTCAAGCTAAATAGTCTGTAACAGTAGCGGATTCAGTTCACCCGCGCGGGGAGAAATATCATGCGTTTCATTAAGATTGTTTTCAGCTGAAACAATAAGCATTATTAAGGCGCAGTGAAATCTCATTCTGAGAGGATCAAGTGCATTTGCTGCGTACCGTATGTCACAACTCCTTTTTCTACAGCTCACTAAATAATAATAATAATAATAATAATAATAATAATAATAATAATAATAATAATAATAATAATAATAATTATAATAATAATAATAATAATAATAATAATAATAATAATAATAATAATAATAATAATAATAATATCGTATGACCTCGGGTGCCAGGTGAAAGCTTTATTATTTGACACCCAGAGGGTAGCTTGCATGTCGAATTTCGTTGTTCCTTGAAGCACTATGAAAGTCAAGGAGGTTAGATATCTAAGCTCCTTGAACACTATAGCGCTTTCTAGTAGAGAAATCAGAAACTTTGTGTTTGAACCATTTTCTTCCACCTGTAGACATCCTTTTTTCTTTTTCCCTTCTGCGTGTCAAATATCGGAATTGTTCTCTTTTCCTCCTGGTTATTACTGGCCAGGGTAACCGGGCAGATCAGTGGGCATTTCTATAATTGCTGATCAAGGTTCGTTATAGTAATTTCTTGCTATGCAGAATCGTGATTAGTGACACCTCTTCCCTTTTCCGTCACCGGTGACAACCCTTTGTTACTCTCCTGGCAGTCTTCTGTTTTTTCTCTCCATTGTAGGACTTTATATTTTGTGCTCCCGCTCTCGTCTTCGAGATGCCGTGTTTTCTTTCCGTTTTACTCCCTTTTCTTGTGTTTTCTATATAGGTGCGCGTAGGGGCGTGAATTTATTTTATTTAGTGTATTTCCGTGATGCCGGATTAAGCAGATTCCATCAAGGTAGGTCACGTATTTCTGCCTTTGTATTTGCTTATCGTATGGAATACTATGGCGTATGGCCTTTTTAGTATGTCCATTGTGTGTCTGTTTCGTTCCCGTTATCTTTGTCCCCTATCGTTGTATCTTTTTGTGTGGGTATTTGGTTCGGTTTACTGTATGGTGCGTTCATCCAGTAAGACCAATACCATACATCTTACCTTTTGTTTGCCTCCCTTATCTTAAGATTAGGTCTTCCAACGCAAGTCTATGAGTATGGCCCCTTCTAGCGTAACTTATTTTGATGGATATTATTTATTTTGTGTAACGTAACGTCTCTTGTGTTTATTTTATCTCGGTTTCTTGCCCCTCATTTTAATGGTTTATTTATCTACGTCATATCTACGCACGCTTTTATTAAACTCCGTCCTTTCTTGTAATCCCTCACCTCCTCCATTTCTTCTGGGCTATTAGAGTTACCGTTCGCTTCTTTGGCGGTAGACTCACTTTTCCTGACACCTTGTCTAGCCCTTTTATCTTTCTTATTTCACAATGTAATTTTACTCTTTACGAGTATTCCTTCGGTATATATGTCCATCCCTTTTACTTTTACCTCCTCCCTCCCATAACCTTAACGTCACGGTCCTTTGTATCGTTAGTTTACCTTATGTCATCTGTTTGACAACCACATAACCTCACCTTAGCATGTAATGTTTCCTCGTCATTCCTTAGGACTGTTTCCTTTGGAGAATACATTACCGTTCCTTTACTTATGCGGCGTGTTTGTGTACCTTATTTCGTACGTTGTTTAGTCCTTTATTCTTTAAGCAACTAGGCTAGCCTAGGCTAGGCCCATGGTTTTTCATAGTTACGGGATTCGAATTGAACTTGCATTCACAGAAATGTGGATGTACGTTCAGTCCGCAGCCTCTGTTTCTATTATCCTTTCACCACCTAGTCATGTATCATGGGCCCAGCGCAATTCTAATAGGTACACACTTCCACTGCGACAACATTTGCGAAAGAGTAGGCGTTACAAATGGTAGTATCGCTGGTCGTTTCAACGGACGTTACAAATGGTAGCATCGCTGGTCTTTTCATTAGACGGTACAGGAAACTCCCGAGATTAATTTTGCCATTATGAACACGGCCTACTGAATTCAAATGGGTTCTTTGACATGCCAACATCGTATGACATGAGTGTCGTACATTTTTGCCGCCTTTCAAAAACCACTTACCTCGGCCAGGAGCGAACCTGCAAGCTTGGGGTTAGTAGACTGACACGTTAACCACTCACCTGCCGTGGCAAGCTACAACTCACTCTTGTAAGGTAGGAATACATTTTGTGGGCGTTATAATAATAATCGGGAAAAGAAGGATTACATTTTATGGACATGCGAAGCGAATGAGCCGAGCGAGAGAGACAAAACCATCATTACCTACTTTCAGGAGAAGAAATCCAAATCGGCCCGGTTCATTAAACTAGATAGAGATCTAATAGAAGTGGGGAAGACATCAAATGACTTTCATGAGCACATCCCACTCAAGAGAAAACATCAATCATGCCAAGGTTACCAAAAATAAATACCTAGGTTGAAAACGGGAAAGATTTAAACACAGAAAATGAAGAAAAACCACCGGAAATGAATGCGAGGCGTACCGGGCACACATCAAAGCCCGAAGAATGAGACAGTTTGAATGACGCAGTCCGTAGATGGCCGATACGAAATGAATGAATGAATAATAATAGAAATAATGAGAATAATAATAATAATAGACTAATAATAATTTTCCGGAAGCTTTATACGCCTCAGAAACCATATAATTCAATTTCAAGTTATTGAAATTGAAAAGCAAGAACAGAAAATTCTCCGGAAAATGTATGGTCCTACGAGAGAAAATGGAATGTGCATTAACATAATAATGTTATTGGCTTTACGTCCCTTTTATCTACTGCGGCTTATAGAGACTCCGGGGTGCCGGAAATTTGCCTTTAAGGGGATCTTTAACGTGCCAGTAAATCTACTGACACGGCTCTCTCACATTTGCACACCTTCAAAGGCCAAAGCCCAACATTAGCAACAACAACAACAACAACAACAACAACAACAACAACAACAACAACAACAAAGGTACAGAATAATTATGAGAACATACTTCACAAATCAAATTAGACATTAATTAAAAAGTCGTAGTGGTCCGGGTTCGATCACTGTCTCTAGCAATAAATGTAATTCTGGCCTGAGGGCTAGAACGGGGGTACAGTCAACCTCAAAAGGCAAAACTAAGAAGAGGAAGGATCTCAGCCATCCTTGAGGTGGTTTTCCGTGGTTTCCCCATTTCCACTCCAGGCAAATGCCGTGCTGGTTCCTAACTTGAGGGCCACGGCTGCATCCTTCCCAATCCTCACCACAATTACAAATAAATACACTAATGCAGTCATCACAATAACACAGGTTATCAGACAAAATTCTACACTACCTAACCCCCTGGCACTTCAGCCCATGAAGGGCTTCGTCCTACTAAGCGACCGCTGTCCAGCCATTTGACCTGCAGATATTGGGGTGACGTGTGGTCAGCGCATCGGGTTCCCTTGGCCGTTAATCTTGGTTTTCTTTTCCGGGGCGCTGCCTCACTGTCAGATAGCTGCTCAATTGTGCTCACGAGGCTGAGTTCACCCCGTTCCAGCCCTCACGTCAATTTCTAAAATCCTTGACGTAGCCGGGGATCGAACCTGTGGCCTTCGGGTGAGAGGCAGGTGCGCTTCCCCAACACCACGGGGTCGGCTACTCATTTAATTACACGGGGCAAAAAGTCCAAGCCCCTCAAATGAAACAACAACAATATGGAAACTAGAGAGGCTGGGTGAAGCTGTTTGTATGTTTCCTTGGCTACTGATGGACTTGCCACGTTATAGTACTATTAACTGTCTGTGGAAGAATCGTAAAACCCTTAGTGGACTGTATTGAGTTCCCGAGGTCAGCTTCAATGTGCTAAGTGGTGAACATTAATTCTGTGGCACGTTGCAGAACTGTTATGATCAATACTCGATTGACAGCCAGTCACAGATCAGTCCAAGTGGGAAGTAGCGTGCTTGCGCAAAACAAAGCGCTATCACCACATTTATGAGCATTCTCGATGGGCCAGTGGTCGAGATCTCGGGTTCGATTGCCGACCGAGTGAGTCAGGATTTCGGTTATTATTTATTTATTTATTTATTTAGCGTATGGCTTTTAGTGTCGGAAATGTCTGAGGACATGTTCGGCTCGCCAGAGGCTGTAGCTGCTTTAAGCGGACGCCCATGGGGTGAGCTACAATTTCCGTTCAATTTCAAGTAGTTCCAACTTTCACTACCAGATGTCACTGACACCTAGTGGTGAACGTTGGAATTTGATAGAGCATTTCACCAAAATCTAATCTAGAAATTTAGCTTCACACAAGTTTAGTTAGAGGAAGGATCTTTTACATGCCATAAATCGATGATATGGGACCACCGGCTTTACTTACCCTCTGAAGGAAGGCATACTGAAGGATTTTAACGTTCTTTGTTTTCGACGATGTCGAAATGTAAATATTATATGTCAGAAAACTGTATCATAATGAGGGTCATTATAACACTATTCTTCCTTATGAAACAATTTCTCCCACCAATCAGAGCTCAAGAAACAGTTGTGTGACCAATTAGGTAAGGATAGCATCGCATCAGCGCTGACTCCCACGGCCTCCTGTTTTAAATTTCACTGCGTGGCTCGTGTCATAGTGAGGTATTTGAGGAGGCCATGGTCAAATACAAGGTATTCTCTGCGTCCCATGCGCTCTGTTTAGTACATAAAACTGGCGAAATCTCGACAGATATTATTTTATGAATATTTATGTTCGAACATAAAATAGTTATAATTAGGGCTCGGATCGATATGCTCGATAAAATCTCCATTATGCTCGAAAACCATGTGTTTTATGCTCGATAGATATGCTCGAGAAACCCATTATATGCTCGAAAAAGAAACATTATATGCTCGATAGGTATGCTCGAAACCCCCATTACATGCGGTTAAATATGCAGAATATGCTCGAAAACACCGTTAAAAACTATAGAAAGGAAAGTAAAACGAAGAAACCAATAACATACCTTTATATACGAGCTTTATTTTCTAATTGTATGTATGATACACTGCAATGTACTCGCATTCAAGTTTTTCAAGTATATATAAGAGAAGTACTCTTATAAAAGTTACAGTTTGAAAGTTTATTTACAAAATGTTCAGAATTAGGCTAGTCAATGAAGTAGATCTGCATTGGTCTGTACAACAAGAAATTTTCTATGTTTTCAGTTTTGAATGATTTTCTTAAATCAGTCAATAAAAGTTTCAATGACGAGAACGACCTCACTAAAGGTTAAAAGCCTGCGGTTCTATTATTCGCACCAGATAGGCTTTTCAATAATTATTTCTGTTTTCGAACCTTAAGGATGGTCAGGGCCCGAATTCGGGGGAGAATTCGAAGAAAAACAAACTATTCAGACAAAAACAACAAGAATATGCATTTATATGCTTCTATTCTGAAAACCGCGGTTTTATGCATTTATATGCTCGATAAATTTCAATTCTGTTGGTTCCAGAGAGGTGAAAATACCACCGAAAGGCTCCTTTCAATGTGTACCATTCAGGAAAAAAATATGCAAATATGCTCGAATCCGAGCCCTAGTTATAATTATCGTCGAACATAAACAGTCGTATGCAACTCGCCTATAATGATAATTAAGGCACTCGTATGGAAATTATAAAACCCGCTTCGCTCGTTTTATAAACATACTCGTGTCTTAATTTTTGCCATTATAGACTCGTTGCATAATGTACTATAAACATCCGATGACTTCGGCCGGGTATGAAACCGCGATCTTGGGCACAGCAGTTCAGCATGCTACCAACTATGCCATCGAAGCCGCTCAGATTTCGGTGCGAACCAGTGACTAATATCAGACGAGGGAAGTCATTGAATATGATTGACAATTAGTATTATTTTGCATATTAAGGCTCTCACGGCCCGGATTATTATATAAATAATTCATGCTTTTGGGCTAATGCCGTGTGTATTTTGATTTGAACCATACGTTTCGGAGAAACCTTGCCTCCTTTTTCTATGGAAATAAACAATGTGGCCATAGAAAGTATATCAATGAGATTACAAAAAATATAGAAAAATTCCTCTGTTCTTCACCAGAGAGCAGCTGCCAGAAATTACTGTATGGACCATGGTAGAACGGCGGACAGAGGAGTAAGTAACGAGAAGGTAAAGGGGGCGGGGTGAAAATATAGAAACTCCTCGAAGAATGAGGATGTCCAAAAGAAAAGGTGGGGGGGAGTTGGGAGGGGTAAATTGATATAAGGAAATATAAACAAAAGGGAAGTGTATCTGAACGATACCTAACGTCATACAGTCAACGGCGAAAAAAACGATGGAAACTCCTCCAGTGACGAATAAAGGATATTAAATCCAGGCTCTGAGCCATAGAGGGAAAATGTACAATTTTAAATAGGTGAAGAACAGAGCGACTGAGAGGAACTATCTCCCTAGATCCTTAATAACTGGTAGCCAAGTGTCACTTAGCTGATATCCAGTGTCTCTGTTAAAATTATTGGGATTTTTACGAATTTCAACTGCCTCCCTTATAATTCTAGACCAGTTGTGCTTAACAAGGGCAAGCGCATGAGCATCCTTGAAACATACATCGTGCCCTGAAGACAGGGCATGTTCAGCTATAGCTGATTTGTCAGGTTGGTTTAGACGGATGTTCCTTTGATGCGAGTTACAATGGACCGTTTTGTTTGTCCAATGTAGACTTTTCCACAAGTACAAGGGACTTCATACACCCCAGGTTGTAGTATTGGGGACAAACTCGCATCAACGAGCATCAAAGGAACATCCGTCTAAACCAACCTGACAAATCAGCTATAGCTGAATATGACCCATCTTCAGGGCACGATGTATGTTTCAAGGATGCTCATGCGCTTGCCCTTGTTAAGCACAACTGGTCTAGAATTATAAGGGAGGCAGTTGAAATTCGTAAAAATCCCAATAATTTTAACAGAGACACTGGATATCAGCTAAGTGACACTTGGCTACCAGTTATTAAGGATCTAGGGAGATAGTTCCTCTCAGTCGCTCTGTTCTTCACCTATTTAAAATTGTACATTTTCCCTCTATGGCTCAGAGCCTGGATTTGATATCCTTTATTCGTCACTGGAGGAGTTTCCATCGTTTTTTTCGCCGTTGACTGTATGACGTTAGATATCGTTCAGATACACTTCCCTTTTGTTTATATTTCCTTATATCAATTTACCCCTCCCAACTCCCCCCCCCCACCTTTTCTTTTGGACATCCTCATTCTTCGAGGAGTTTCTATATTTTCACCCCGCCCCCTTTACCTTCTCGTTACTTACTCCTCTGTCCGCCGTTCTACCATGGTCCATACAGTAATTTCTGGCAGCTGCTCTCTGGTGACGAACAGAGGAATTTTTCTATATTTTTTGTAATCTCATTGATATACTTTCTTTGGCCACATTGTTTATTTCCATTGAAAAAGGAGGCAAGGTTTCTCCGAAACGTATGGTTCAAATCAAAATACACACGGCATTAGCCCAAAAGCATGAATTATTTATATAATCTAATATATAAAAATGAAAGTCTGTATGTATGTATATATGTATGTATGTATGTATGTATGTATGTATGTGGGTTGGTTCCGTATACAAATCTACACCGTTCCACCAATCTCAACCATATTTTGCATACACATAGTTTAGGAGCCAGAAGGAACCGCTGGCTACATGAATTTTCGATAGTCTTTCTCATTCTTCTGATTTCGGCCCTTTTGCACTCAAGCACAGGCTAATCAAATCATAAAATATACTCATGAAGGAATGGCAAGGCAGATAGTTTCCATGGCAACATAACTCAAGTCGAGACACGGCCGACTAGATGCCAATTGCGCTCTGCACTACCGGTATAGAAAATGAGGATCTTGACTTGAAATCCCGTTAGTTACTCAAGTGCTCACACAGCACCGACAACCGAGTTTAGCATAACAAAGACTTGACACTAACTTCTTTCTACTATATATTTGTCAAATACCACTAACTCACTCACTCATTTACTCATCACGAAATCTCAGAAACCACCGAACGGATTGGAATGAAATCTGGTATGCAGCTTCCTCAAGGGCCGCAAATGCCCACTAAGAGAGGATTTTTGGATATTCAGGTTCTAAAGGGGTGTTGAGGGGGTAGACCTGCATTTCATTGAATAGCAATATCACCCGATTGGTTTCATTGGGGGATGTGATACTCGGCATATAAACTCATCATTAAAAATAAGAAGGCACGTGTCTGAGGGTTTTTCGATGTGGTGTATATTATGAGTTGAAAGGGGTGAAAAGTGGGGATTGAAAGATTCCTAACGGAGCGTGTATCTCTTAAACGACATAGGCTAGGAGTTTGAAACTCAGCGAAAAAAAATCAACATAAAAAAGAAGTAAATATGTGTTGACCGTTTTTTTCATAACTCCAATTTAAGGGGCCCATGGGGAGAAATGAAATTCGGGGGGGGGGAGGTGAACAGGAAAGAAAGTGTCCTAACTGATTGACTGACTGACTCACTCATCAAATTAAGGGGGAAAAACTGCTTTAAAGTAAGTATATAGCTGTTCGACAGTTTTTTTTCATAAATCAAACTCATCATTAAAAATAAGAAGACATGTGTCTGAGGGTTTTTCGATGTGGTGTATATTATGAGGTGAGGGGAGGGGTGAAATTCTGTAAAAAGAAAATTGAAAGAAAATGTCCTGACTCACTCACTCATCATCGCCCAACCAAAATTATTGAAGTTAGAAAAATGACAGTTTGGGGATATGTTTATTGTATGTCAAAACCGTCTACTAAGGGAGGATTTTCGGATATTCAGGTTCTAAAGGGGTCTTTAGGGGGTTAAACCTGCATTTCATTGAATAACAATATCACCCGATTGGTTTCATTGGGGGATGTGATACACGGCATATAAACTCATCATTAAAACGTAACAAGACACGTGTCTGAGGGTCTTTCGATGAGTTTATGATGTGAAAGGGGTGAAATGCGGGGAATGAAAGATTCCTAACGGAGCGTGTATCTCTTAAACGACATAGGCAAGGAGTTTGAAACTCAGCGAAAAAAAATCAGTATAAAAAATAAGTAAATATGTGTTTGACCGTTTTTTCATAAATCCAATTCAAGGGGCCCATGGGGAGGGGTGAAATTCGGGGGGGGGGGAGGAAAGAAAGTGTCCTAACTGATTGACTGACTGACTCACTCATCAAACTCAGGGCGAAAAACTGCTTTAAAGTAAGTAAATAGCTTTTCAACAGTTTTTTTTCAATCAAATTGAAGGGGTTCATCGGGAGGGGTAAAATTCTGAAGAAAAAAAGTTGAAAGAAAATGTCCTGACTCATTCACTCACTCAACATCGCCCAGCCAAAAATATTGAAGTTGGAAACATGACATTTCGGGGATATGTTCGTTGTATGTCAAAACCGTACACTAAGGGAGGTTTTTCGGATATTCAGGTTCTAAAGTGGTCTTAAGGGGGTTAAACCTGCATTTCATTGAATAACAATATCTCACAAGTGGTTTAATTTGTGGATGCGATACTCGGCATATAAACTAATCATTAAAATTAAGCAGACATGTGTCTAAGGGTTTTTCGATCTGGTGTATTATTATGAGGTGAAAGGGGTGAAAAGTGTGGGTTGAAGGATTCCTAACGGAGCGTGTAGGCCTATCTCTTAAACGACATAGGCGAGAAATTTGAATCTCAGCGAAAAAGAAATCAGCTTAAAATGTAAGTAAATCGGTATTCGACTGTTTTTTCATATATTAATTTAAGTGGCCAATGGGGTGGGGTGAAATTCTGGAGAAAAAAAGGAGAGAAAGTGTCCTAACTGACTGACTAACTCACTCACTCATCAAACTCAGGGGAAAAAGACAGCTTAAAAAATAAGTTAAAAGGTGTTCAAGCGTTTTTTCATCAATCCAATTTAAGGGGCCCATGGGTAGGGGTGAAATTCTGGTAAAAATAATTGAAAGAAAATTTCCTGTCTGACTCACTCACTCATCACGCCCAGTGAAAACTATTAAAGTTGGAAACATGAAATTTTGGGAATATGTTCGCTGTATGTCGAAAACGTCAACTAAGGAATGATTTTTTTTATTCGGGTTTTAAAGAGGTGTTAAGGGGGTAAAAATGCATTTCATTGAATAACGATATCTCATGAGTTGTTTCTTTGGGGATGTGATATTCGGTATATAAACTAATCATTAAAAATAATCAGACATATGTCTAAGGGTTTATCGATGAGGTGTGTATTAAGAGGTGAAAGGGGTGAAAATTGGGGGTCAAGGGATTCTTAACGGAGCGTGTATCTCTGAAGCGACATAGGCGAGAAGTTTGAAATTCGGCGAAAAAAAACAGCTTAAAATACAAGTAAATAGGTATTCGACCGTTTTTTCATAAATCCAATTTAAGGGGCCCGTGGAGAGGGGTGAAATTCTGGAAAAAAAAACCCAGGAAAATAGTGTCATAACAGATTGACTCACTTACTCACTTACCAAACTTAGGGGGAAAACAGCTTTAAATAAGTAAATAGGTGTTTGACCTTTTGTTTCATAAATCCAATTTAAGGGGTTCATGGGGAGGGGTGAAATTATCAAAAATAAATGAAAGAAAATGTCCTGACTGACTCACTCACTCATCATCGCCCAGCCAAAATTATTGAAGTTAGAAACATGAAATTTTGGGGATATGTTCGTTGTATGTCGATAACGTCCACTAAGGAAAGAGTTTTGGATATTCAGGTTCTAAAGAGGTGTTAAGGGGGTAAACGTGCATTTCATTGAATAACAATATCTCACGAGTGGTTTCATTTGGGGATGTGATACTTGGCACATATACTAATCATTAAAGTAAGCTGATACATGTATAATGGTTTTTCGATGTAGTGTATATTATGAGGTGAAAGGAATGAAAAGTGGGGGTTGAAAGATTCCTAATGGAGCGTGTATCTCTTAAACGACATAGGCGAGGAGTTTGAAACTCGGAGGAAATCCATCAGCTCATAAATAAATAAATAAATAAAATAAATAGGTGTTCGACCGTTTTTTCATAAATGCAATTTAAGGGGCCTATGGGGAGGGGTGAAATTCTGGAAGAAAAACGTCCACTAAGGAAGGATTTTTGGATGTTCACTCTCATCGACCAACCAAAACTATTAAAGTTAGAAGAATGATATTTTGGGGATATGTTTGTTGTGTGTCGAAAACGTCTACTAAGGAGGGATTTTTGGGTATTCAGGTTCTAAAGGGGTGTTAACGGTGTTCAACATGCATTTCATTGAATAACAATATGACAAGACTATGACGCGAGCGAAGCGAGGCTAAAAATGAGATGGTGTGTGTGTGTATTACTCAATAACGCAAGTGCCACTGGTCCGATTTACATGAATTTTACATGGAAGTAGCTGATTTACCTGGTTAACATGTAGGTTAGTTTTGATTTCAATACTTTGCACTATTTAAAGATGACGACCATTTTAGTGACGTCACTACACCCTTTGGTTTCAAACTTTCATATTTCCATTTCAAATAAAAAGAGAACTCTAAGAAATAGCAAACTTTTGATGGCATATACGAGGTTTAAAATTACATTTTCTATCCGATAGGTTTCTCCAATGGTTAGCGAGTAAATCCTAAATTTGTGCTATAAAACACGGTCAACGCCGAGCGGTGTAGTTAGACAAAATGTTCCATCCTTAATCTTCCTCTGCGCAGCACCTCGCCTATCCCCTGTTTTAACTGTCACCTTCACATTTTAATGTATTTATGACGCGTAGCGAAGCACGGGTACTTCAGCTAGTTAGTATTATCTTTGAAAAATGTTGTTTGTCTCTTACCAAACCAAACCCCGCGTGCTTCAGCCCATAAAGAGCCTAAACCTATCAAGTGACCGCTGCCCCACTATTTCACCTGCAAATTATGGGGTGGCGCGTGGTCAGCGCGTTGGGTGCCCTCGATTGTTACAGTCTTGGTCTCCGTGACCGGGGCACTGCCTCACTGTCAGACAGCTACTCAACTTCGTGGTCATGTTGCCCGATGTACTTGGGTGTGTGTGGAATTTGTGTGCATTTGTAAGGTGGGGATAGGATTCGGAATTAGGCGGCCATGGCCTTAAGTTAGGAACCATCCCGGCATTTGTCTGGAGTAGAAGTGGGAAACCACGGAAAACCACTTTCACCATGGCTAAGGTGCGAATTGAGCCCTCCTCTTCTCAGTTTTGCCTCACGAGGCTGAGTATACCCCGTTCCAACCCTCACACAAGAATTAACATTTCTTTGCAGAGCCGGGAATCGAACCCGGACCTCCGGGGTGACAGCCAAGAATTCTAGCAGCTACACCATCATATGGACCGTCTCAAATGTATGAGGGAGTGATAATCCAGTACTGAAACTTTCCGAACGTTACAAGTTAGTATAATCATAGGTACTTAGGTTTATTGATTGTTTGCCTATAAGTCTTGAGCTGTGGTGTCTTTATCGATGTGTGAATTTGCTATTCGGCCATGGCCATAAGTTAGGCATTTGCATGGAGTAGAAGTGGAGAAACCACAGAAAACCACTTCCGAGAAGTCTGAGATGGGAATCGAACCCATACCTCCGGGGCGACAGCTAAGAATGCTAGCCGCTGCATCACGTTTCGCAAACGTGTTTCGTGTAAATATTTGAATCTCTGAAAGATTGTATTTACACCAGTTATGGTCGCAGTGATATATTTTGATCCCTGATGGCAATGCGGGGCCAACAGTAATAAAACCATTAATCTAGTGCAGATGAAAAGAAAGGAAACCCGCGCGAGGAACATTAAGTTTACAGCGACAGCGGTCATAAAAGTCTCCTCCACATCACAGAGGGGAAATATTGCACTGAAATGGATTCTCATAATGGATTTTATCACAGCTTCCTGTTGTTTTTTCACTTACAAGCACACCGCGCCTAATCTTCATCACTGATTTCGTCCAAATGCAGTATAACCTGCCTAAACTGGACCCTTAATATACCGTAAACATGGACAAACGGAGGTATTTACTATGTAAAAAAAATCCTCTCTCACGCCGGAAGGCGGAGGTAGATTTCACCGGGCTAATTAGGGGATAGGCTATAATAGGCAAAATATGCAGGTTGTCGTAGAAGGATCTGACTTCATTTATTGCGAGAAAGTATTTTACAATTGGATCTTAATTAACTTTTTTCGTCTTTCTAAGCATATTTTTAAAGTTTTATTGTCTTATGGGGACAGTAACCTTCTTGTCAATCGGGGTCCATTTGTATACTTGTGGTCACACTGTCCTTAGGCAAGGTTTGGAACTGATGTGTAACTATCTAACGGTCTGTTACTTCTTCACGCCAAATTTTATCTCCCACAAAGATGTTGGTTGATTTTTCAGTTTAGAGGCTGCGCCAACGCGGTCATGTAACTGTAACCCCATGTACTTTGGGAGTGTGTAGAATCTGTCTGATAAAAGGGTTAATTGTGATGGCTGTATTAGTCTGTATTTCAGGTAAGGAATGCAGACGGTTAATTTCAAGTATTAGTTCCTAATTTTGGTACCAAATACTACCGTCAACTATTCCTAGCTGTGAACTTGGCAACTAGATGCCACCACAACCAGCTAATCGCAACGAACGTTGCAACTTCCCCTCCGAAGTAAAGCATACTTAGGTATTTTTAGCTCTCTAAGAAAATCCGACGACTTCAGCCGGCTTTGAACCCGTAACATTGGGCATAGAAGTTCAGCATGCTACCAGTTACGACACTGAAGCCGCTTCCCACAGAGTCAGATGGAAAACTGAATTTGATCTCGTCCAATGGCGTTGTCATGGCAACCTCTGATAGATTGAATGAATATTCAAATATCCGCCTTTTCAATACAATTGTTAAAACAAGATGTTCAGCAAAGAACATATAGCCTACTTTCTCCTAAATGTATGGGTATATTTATAACTCTTTGTCCTCATCCCTAAAACCACCTCTACCACCATGTAGTGTTTGTTTTCTTTTATATTAATAATTAGCCAGTAAGTGTCAAAATCAATATTATATACTTTATGATGATTGAATAACAAAACTACTAACTTATTGTAATGCATTCACGTCCGTTAATCTCTATATTAAGCCAGCCTGCAAACTTAAGGATCTATCGTTTTGGGTACCTTCCCCTTAAAAAATCCGCACCAATCACAGTAGGTTGGTGCTGCGACCTAGCAGTGAATTCATATTTATCTAGTACGCCTCTGGGTGTTCAACGAGTAGGCAGTTTAAAGTAGCCAGGAGGGAGGCGATCCAACTGGCAGTGTTTAATGATAGAGCGTACAGTCACTCGTCCTGCTAGAAGGACCTTCCGGAAGTACTTTTGTACACAGCGGTGCGTCCTTCCAGCAGGACTTTGGACCCTTATGGCAAATGTTTGAACTGGCCTTCCAGCAGGACGCGTCCTTCCGGCAGTACTTTGGGTTATCAGAGCGTAATAATATTGCAGTTCTGGTACTGGGCAAACAATAAAAGTCTGTAAATATTCTAAAATATTCAATATGACTCATATTGACTAATACAATAACTGTCTCTTAACAACATATTGACTCTAAAATATAAAAACGTATAAAGTATAAACGTGTTTTCTTATAGTACAGAGACTAAATAAATGTATGAGCGACGGCGCGTCCATCACTCGAGAATAAATAAATTAAAAAAAGCCTAGTTGTGTTTTTGTCAATATCCCACTGCACAGTTGCACAACTACACGTAATTTAAACTACAGTACCATGACATTTACTGATATCATAATTACTAGCAAATAACGAGCGACTCCATGCATCTCCGCTGTTTGGAGCATCGAAATAGGTAGCAAAAACATAAACACAGTCACCATTACGTACAATCGCCGCCATTACTGAACGGTCAGAGCTACCAACTTCAGACTTGCATGCGCTGATTCGTTACATTTCCCTCTATATAATGGAAAAAAGAACGGTCCTGCCAGCAGGACGCTTCGTCCTCATATAAGCAATTGAATTACGTACTCAAATGAGGACCTAACTTCCTGCCGGCAGTGCCTTGTACGTTCTATCATTAAAGGTAATCGGAGCGCGATCGTGGCTAATAGTCGAACTACCAGTATTACAAAATTGCCATACTTTAGGAGGCCAGGTATTGACACAGCGGTATATTTGGAACAATACTACCCACATAACCCACAAGAGGACAGCACCGTACAGAGACATTAAGAAGGCTGTGGTTGATAACAACGTGTATCTAATTCTTCTATTCTCCTTTTCGTAATGTCTTCTGTTTATGTGCAATGCTGGGACTGTGATTTTATTAATAAACGAGTGTATACATTAGCCTCCCCTTTGAGCTAAATGACATTTTATTCTGTATCTGTGAAAAGAGCTTGTGCACATCATTTGTAAAAGAATTAAAGAAAAAAAAAGTCAACTGTAGCCGTATTCGATCCCCAGTCAACTGCGTGACAGGCTAACACGCTAGCCCAGAGCTAAACATATCCGTAACAACATGGCGATCTTAACTGATATATTAGATTCAACCTGTTGGCAAATAATGACTTGAAATAAACTATTTCTTCACTGCAGTACATCTTCATTATAGATCATTTCATACAAAGTTTATATTATTGTATCAGTAGGGTATATCGCATACAACATACTAAAACTACTGAAATATAAGACAGGCTCATGAGGACAGCTGCCATCTTGTCGTGTGGCAGATACAGCTCAGCTCTTTTAAGCCAGTCATACAGAATAATATTATAATATTAAATTATAATAAATAACGGATCACGACCTTCAGGATAGCTTAAACCACCCTAGGCTTGATAATCTGAATTGGTGGGTCTTAAGCTATTGATTATAATGGTTGCATAATTCACACGGCCACCATCCTGAAATGGCAGGGCCGATGACCTTGAAGTTTGGGTGAAAGACGCGTCCTATATAAAGGTATGTTGTCACCAAATTTGGTAGAGATCGGATGATTAGTTTAGCCGTAATTTGAGTTTACGTTTTGAACGTTTGAGTGGCCGCCATTCAGTTTTGGTAAAGATGGCGGCGATATAAAGTATGGCACTGAGGTGCCCTATGCTAGAGCTACCTCTGTACCAAATTTCGTTCAATTCGGTTTCACCGTGTTCGAATTGATAGGGGGGGACAGACATTCAGAGTACACTCACTCACTCACACACACACACACACACATACACACAGACAGACACACAATTTTTCGCCCTGTGTTGATCTCATAAGTCTACTTTCATTTTTTGCAAAAATCGAAAGTAGGCTAATAGTACTCACAGGTACATGTTTTGGAGGCTTTTATACTCCCCCTTCATTAGCCTGCTTGACAAACCTTTTAAGAACTTTCCTTGTTCCCAAGGACATATAAATTACAAGAAGATAAAAACTTGATAATAAAAACACACATATTACACTGTTTGTTGTTAAGGAGACCAAGATATCTTGGCTACTATTCACATGTTGACGTAAGATTGGATGAAAATTAAAGTGCATAATTCATTTGAGATATTTTCAATAGAACGCTTAGATTGTCTATTTACATTGTTTTCAGTTCTTGCTTAATGTTCAAAGATGTTCTTCTCGATGGATTTTAGGCCTGTGTGCCAATTACTTAGAACTGGGCCGGTGTAGTGGGGCCGTTGCATGATTGCGTCAACATGGGACCTTTCCAGTCAACATCGGAAATAATAGTCTAGTTATTCCTGGTAATATCTAGGCGGAGAAACTGAGAAACATTGGTAGTTACGTAACGTGTTGTACATTGTAGTGTGTTCAGGCATGAACAGATGTAGACTGAATATGCCTGGCAGAGAGCTTTCCGCTGTGTGTTAGTGACGTGCATGGAGAAAAAGGTGATGGGGAGGGGTGGGGGAGGTAGAGGGCATGGGAATAGGAATGGGCGAGGTATATGACGTGTCGTGGAACGCTATTGCGGGCTTTCAGAATTATTTACTGTTTGAATACTGCTTTAATGGGGGTGTTATCTTGCGTATAATAAATGAAAAATAATGGGTATGAAAAGTGAAATCTAGCCGGAATTCTTTTTATCTATTGCTATGCAATGCGTCTATTAGAGTGCCGTATAAAATGTTGTTTTCGAAAGTTATTTCATTGAGATTATATGAAGGATTAAATCTCTGTGCTTTATCGATTTCTATCTGTTCCAGAATATTCAAGAGCATACCTTTATTTTCCTGATGTAAAATTTCTAAATCATTGTCTTTGGTTGTGAATTTATGTCCTGTGTCTGCCATATGGTTGCCCATCGCTGAAAATTTACTATGTTTGATGTCGTTGACATGTTCCAAAAATCTAGTGTTGAACCCTCTCCACGTTTGGCCCATATAATCGGCATTACACTCGTTATATTTAATCCTATATATGATAGCTCATTCCTCATCAATTTAGAAGCGTTGTCATGGTAACCTCTAATGGCTCTTGACTTTTCCTTATAATTCCGAAATCATTTTTCTCATCCCTTGGCGTAATGGTGGGTCATATTAAAAAAAACAGACAACGTTTTCGGTAATTATTAGGGGAATATTGTCCATTTTGTACGATTTTGATATTGTGTCTATTAAGAGAGATATGATTAATTTTTCCCGAAAAACCCACTTTCTGCCTCCTCTTTGGTCAATGGTTGGGGCTATCAAAAGCTTTTTTAAAATAAAGTTTTGTCACTGATCCGATACATAGTATGAAATTAGAATGGATTCGATATTTCACGTATTAAGAGAATTATAGCGATATATCACTTTTTCGAAAAATGCCCCCCATTGTCACCCCCTTCGACTGATTTTGCCCGTTAACGAACTTGACAGAGATTTTAAAGGGATACATATTATGTAAAAAAATCAAAGTGATTGGTGCACAATTACGGCAGTTATCGTATCCACAAGAAACTCATATACATATATATATATATATATAATCCAAAATTGACTCATCACCGCAGGGCTCAAACCACTAAACCTAGAAAGCTGAAATTTTGCATATAGGTTGATCCGATTATGTAGAGACTCACTAAGAAACGGTTTTTGAAAATTCAATTTGTAAGTGACTTTTTTCGGCCCTTTGGCATTGACCATCCAAAATTGACTCATCGACGCAGGGCTCAAACCAGTAGACCTAGAAAGCTGAAATTTTGCATGTTGGTTGATCCGAGTATGTACAGGCCCACTAAGAAACGGTTTTTGAAAATTCAACTTGTAAGTGACTTTTTTCGGCCCTTTGGCACTGAGCAAGGACAGTCGATACAAAGGTCGGATTTAGCTCATTTTAAGCCGCCAGATACGAGAAATAATACTCGGAGGTCCTGTAGGGACCCCGAAACACACATTTTTAGTTCCTAAAATGAACGGTTTCGGAGATATTCCTAAATAACTGTGTTCCCTCTGAGAAACAGATCAACGTTACTATGGCAACCACTGAAATTTCCCAGACCGGGGATAGTTTTCTGGCAATATCTCCAAAACCGTTCGTTTTAGGGCCTTAAAACGCGGGGTTTGGTTCCCACTTCTTTGGTTGGTTGGTTGGTTCTTAAGTTTAGGGGCTGCGACAACGCGGTCATGTAGCCCCGTGTACTTTGGGTGTGTGTAGAATCTGTCTGATAACCGGTGTTAATTGTGATGACTGTATTAGTGTGTGTTATCTGTTATTTTAATTTAAGTACTGCAACTTAGAATTTTTCAAATAGTTCCTACTTTTGCCGCCAAGCACCACCGTCAACGACTACTAGGCTAAGTTCACAACTCAGCTGCTAGACGCCACCGCAGTCGGCTCTTGGCAACGAACTTAGAAACCTAAGAGCGTTGTTTACAATAACCTATCCAATTTAGCTTCACACAGGTGCAATTAGTGGAAGGTTCTTTAACATGCCATAAATCTATGACATGGGACCGCCGGCTTTACTTCCCCTCCGAAGGAAGGCATACTGAGGGATTTTTAACGCTCTTAAAAAATCCCACTTCTTTGAAGTGGAAACTATGAACATTGCTCCTCGCATTGATACGCGCAAGAGCTATATTCCATATTTCTACGAGCAAATCGACTTGGAAAGTCTCATCTATTATATATAATCCAAAATTGACTCATCACCGCAGGGCTCAAACCACTAGACCTAGAAAGCTGAAATTTTGCATATTGGTTGATCCGAGTATGTAGAGGCTCACTAAGAAACGGTTTTTGAACATTCAATTTGTAAGTGACTTTTTTTTGGCCCTTTGGCATTGACCATCCAAAATTGACTCATCGACGCAGGGCCCAAACCACTAGACCTAGAAAGCTGAACTTTTTGATGTTGGTTGATCCGAGTATGTACACAGGCCCACTAAGAAACGGTTTTTGAAAATTCAATTAGTAAGTGACTTTTTTCGGCCCTTTGGCACTGAGCAAGGACAGTCGGTACAAAGGTCGGATTTAGCTCATTTTAAGCCGCCAGATACGAGAAACAATACACGGAGGTCCTGTAGGGACCCCGAAACACACACTTTAAGTTCCTAAAATGAACGGTTTCGGAGATATTCCCAAATAACTGTGTTCCCTCTGAGAAACAGATCAACGTTACTATGGAAACCGCTTAAATTTCCCAGACCGGGGATAGTTTTCTGGCAATATCTCGAAAACCGTTCGTTTTAGGGCCTTAAAACGCGGGGTTCGGTTCCCACATTTCTACGAGCAAATCGACATGGAACGTCTCATCTATTATATATAATCCAAAATTGACTCATCACCGCAGGGCTCAAACCACTAAACCTAGAAAGCTGAAATTTTGCATATTGGTTGATCCGATTATGTAGAGACTCACTAAGAAACGGTTTTTGAAAATTCAATTTGTAAGTGACTTTTTTCGGCCCTTTGGCATTGACCATCCAAAATTGACTCATCGACCCAGGGCTCAAACCAGTAGACCTAGAAAGCTGAAATTTTGCATGTTGGTTGATCCGAGTATGTACAGGCCCACTAAGAAACGGGTTTTGAAAATTCAACTTGTAAATGACTTTTTTCGGCCCTTTGGCACTGAGCAAGGACAGTCGATACAAAGGTCGGATTTAGCTCATTTAAAGCCGCCAGATACGAGAAATAATACTCGGATGTCCTGTAGGGACCCCGAAACACACATTTAAATTCCTAAAATGAACGGTTTCGGAGATATTCCTCAATAACTGTGTTCCCTCTGAGAAACAGATCAACGTTACTATGGCAACCGCTGAAATTTCCCAGACCGGGGATAATTTTCTGGCAATATCTCCAAAACCGTTCGTTTTAGGGCCTTAAAACGCGGGGTTCGGTTCCCACTTCTTTGAAGTGGAAACTATGAACATTGCTCCTCGCATTGATACGCGCAAGAGCTATATTCCAAATTTCTACGAGCAAATCGACTTGGAAAGTCTCATCTATTATATATAATCCAAAATTGACTCATCACCACAGGGCTCAAACCACTAGACCTAGAAAGCTGAAATTTTGCATATTGGTTGATCCGAGTATATAGAGGCTCACTAGGAAACGGGTTTTGAAAATTCAATTTGTAAGTGACTTTTTTTGGCCCCTTGGCATTGACCATCCAAAATTGACTCATCGACGCAGGGCCCAAACCACTAGACCTAGAAAGCTGAAATTTTCCATGTTGGTTGATCCGAGTATGTACAGGCCCACTAAGAAACGGTTTTAGAAATTTCAATTAGTAAGTGACTTTTTTCGGCCCTTTGGCACTGAGCAAGGACAGTCGGTACAAAGGTCGGATTTAGCTCATTTTAAGCCGCCAGATACGAGAAACAATACTCGGAGGTCCTGTAGGGACCCCGAAACACACATTTTAAGTTCCTAAAATGAACGGTTTTGGAGATATTCTTAAATAACTGTGTTCCCTCTGAGAAACAGATCAACGTTACTATGGCAACCGCTTAAATTTCCCAGACCGGGGATAGTTTTCTGTCAATATCTCGAAAACCGTTCGTTTTAGGGCCTTAAAACGCGGGGTTCGGTTCCCACTTCTTTGAAGTGGAAACTATGAACATTGCTCCTCGCATTGATACGCGCAAGAGCTATATTCCATATTTCTACGAGCAAATCGACTTGGAAAGTCTCATCTATTATATATAATCCAAAATTGACTCATCACCGCAGGGCTCAAACCACTAGACCTAGAAAGCTGAAATTTTGCATATTGGTTGATCCGAGTATGTAGAGGCTCACTAAGAAACGGTTTTTGAACATTCAATTTGTAAGTGACTTTTTTTTGGCCCTTTGGCATTGACCATCCAAAATTGACTCATCGACGCAGGGCCCAAACCACTAGACCTAGAAAGCTGAACTTTTTGATGTTGGTTGATCCGAGTATGTACACAGGCCCACTAAGAAACGGTTTTTGAAAATTCAATTAGTAAGTGACTTTTTTCGGCCCTTTGGCACTGAGCAAGGACAGTCGGTACAAAGGTCGGATTTAGCTCATTTTAAGCCGCCAGATACGAGAAACAATACACGGAGGTCCTGTAGGGACCCCGAAACACACACTTTAAGTTCCTAAAATGAACGGTTTCGGAGATATTCCCAAATAACTGTGTTCCCTCTGAGAAACAGATCAACGTTACTATGGCAACCGCTGAAATTTCCCAGACTGGGGATAGTTTTCTGTCAATATCTCGAAAACCGTTCGTTTTAGGGCTTTAGAACGCGGGGTTCGGTTCCCACTTCTAACCACGAACATTGCTCCTCGCATTGATACGCGTAAAATGAGATATATTTTATTGATAGTGGTGGCTTTTTGGGTCGGATACGATCGTGATTTTATGTCTAATTTTATACTCATTTAGCTGGTTATTGTAAGCGAGCTTTCAGATCTTTACTCTAATTTACAATATTAAGATTCTTTCTATTTTGCACGGTATGCTTTCATTTTATTTATAAATTTGTTTTTTGTTAACTGAATATTTTTGTTTACCAATTTTGATCTGCTCTTTTTCGTTATTTACCATGATCAGCAACCCATATTCACAGTCGAATGTGTCGTATTCTACCGGCTGTCACGTTAATTATTATTTTTTCTTAATTGCTCTTACTGAGGACTAATGTTGGTATTTTGTCTTTCACGGCCATTGAATCCCCTCACAAGGCACGGCTTAAACCTAGAAAAGTTGCTGAGTTGGACTAATGGACTAATGGTGCAGCAGAAAAGTGAGGAATTGAAGCTTTTTAATTGTGGTGATACAGGAGAATGATGATCAGATGGGTAGATAGGGTAACAAATGAAGAGGCATTAAGACGAGTGGGAGAGGAGAGATGTATCTGACGACTGTTAATGAAGAGAAGAGATAGGAGGGTAGGACACATATTAAGACACCCAGGAATAGCAAGCTTAGTTATGGATGGGAGGGTCGCGGACTAGAACTGTAGGGGTAAACCAGATTGCCTCGGATGTAGGGTGTTGTAGCTATTTAGAGATGAAACGATTAGCTCAGGAGAGGGAGACATGGAGGGCTGCATCAAACCAGTTAAAAAACTGAAGACTCAAACAACAACAATCAGGAATTTTAATTACTTAGAGAGGCATGTGAGGCAAAAGGGTGGTTGGAGAATTTCAATCCCTGGGATGTATCACTGGAAGAGACTGCATAATGTACATCAGCGGCCAAGGTGAGAGAATTTTAACTATAGGTCTATTAATAGCGATATGTTGACGTTCAAATCATCAAGAAGTATGGCCAAATTACATCCAGAATAGCTTAAGTAAGAATACTTTTGATTCCCCATATTCCGATAGATTTGCCATTCCAGTGTGCAAGAGTGCAGTTTCCTCTTCAAACAATATTCGCAAGATCGAGCGAGGCATGAGCCACGTATGTTAGCATAGTTTCCAGGCAGCGGTTGGCGAAGTGGTAATCCGAGGGTCGTAGGATCGAGTCTCTAGCGGAAATTTTTGTCTTGTTTCTATTTTTAATCTGTACGTTACTTACTCTGCGAATAAACCGTAATGTTGATGTTGTCTTCAGTTTTTTACTGGTTTGATGCAGCTGTCCAAGCCTATCTGTCCTGAGCTAATGGTTTCATCTCTACATAGCTACCACACCCTACATTCGAGGCAATCTGTTTAACATATTCTAACCTTGGTCAACCCCTATAGTTCTTGTCCTCGACCCTTCCTTCCATATCCACGCTTGCAATTCCTGGGTGTCTTAGTAAGTGTCCTACCAACCTATCTCTTCTCTTCATTAGCTGTCGCCAGAAAAATCTCTCCTCTCTCACTCGTCTTAATACCTCTTCGTTTGTAACCCTATCTACCCATCTGATCTTCATCATTCTCCTGTAACACAACATTTCAAACGTTTCAATTCTCCTCTTTTCGGCTGCACCAGCAGTTCAAGTTTCACTTCCATAGAGCGCCACCCTACAGACAAAGGCTTTAAAAACTGATTTCCTAATACATAATTCTATATTCGATATCAACAGATTCCTTTTTTATGTAGAAATGCTTTCCTTGCCTGAGCCAATCTACTTTTTATATCCTCTTTGCTTCTTCCATCCCTGGTTATTTTGCTTCCTAAGTAACAGTAGTCTCCTACTTCCTTTAGCTTTACACCTGCCAATTTGATGTCCATAGAGGTTTCTGATTTATATCGGCTGCATTCCAATGCTCAATATATTGTATCTATTAGTACACTATTTGAATAAACGCCATGAAACGTAAAGGCGAAGGAAAATTGGTTGGTTCCACAGTTTAGGGGCTGCAACAACGTGGTCATGTAGGCCCGTGTACTTTGGGTGTGTGTAGAATCTGTCTGATAACTGGTGATAATTGTGATGGATGTATTAGTGTGTGTTATCTGTTTTTAATTCATGTAAGGACTGAAGACATTCGATTTTCAAGTAGTTCCAAATTTTGTTACCAAATGCCACCGTCATGGACCAACTACTTGTGAACATTATTACTAGATGCCACCGCAGTCGGTTCCTGGCAACGAACGTTGGAACCTAAGAGCGTTAGTCAAATGTAACCTATAATCATTGGCAGTTTGAAGACAATAGTCTACACTTTTATATGAGTTTTTGTTGCAATTCATTTAACACAGTATTAGTGGAGAAACGCTGATTATTTGGCTTTTCACGCTTGTAGATGTATACTGCTTACTTGTGTTCACATCTGTGGAGTTTTTTAATTGTTTTAAGGGGGCTTAACACTATAGTATTTTTCAACAACACTAGCCACACTTTATTAAGAGTGTGTCGCTATTTGGAGGGTTGGTTTTGAAGGATGCTGTCCATTCATGGTTGATATTGTAGGCTTTGGTAGTGTTTTGTAGAGCTATTTTGCCGTGTAGATTTAACCCATTAAAAATCTGACGATGCTCACTTGACGAAGGAAACATGTCTTCCTTTTAATCACGCTCTTCTTGTATCTGTGCAAATAACTTTTAATTGCAAATAACTTTGCAGGTTGTTTTACATTTCCGAAACATTGGGATTATACTCATGTTTACTGCCTCAAATGATACAATTTCAATTCTTAATTTAAGTCAGCAATGAGATGTTCAGTAAAGAATAGCCTACTTTCTCCTAAATGCATGGGTATTGTTATAACTCGTTGTCCTTTTCAAGGAGTAGACAATAGAATTATGGTTGTAGTAACATGTTGAAATACAACGTGTTATACGGATATTAAACATGAATATTAGGTGTCTTTGATAGTACTACCTCAGTACAAAATTTCATTCAATTCGGTTTCACCGTGTTTGAATTGATACGGTGAATCGATTTGCACACATACATCGCCGCTATCTGCAAATTATCAGGTTGATGACGTTGTATTTCAGTTAAACGCTGCTTCCCACAGAAAGGTATGTTGTTGAAAAACTTGGTAGTGATTAGATGATTAGATTGGTCGTAATTTGATTTAAACTTTTAACATTTGGGTGGCCGCCATTACGTTTCCATCAAGATGGTGACGATATAAAACATGACACTGAGCTGCCTTTTGCGAGTGCTATCTCTGTACCAAATGTCGTTCAATTCGGTTTCACCGTGTTTGAATTGATAGGGGGGATCAATTTGCACACATACATGGCCACTATGTGCAAACTATTGAGCTGCTGATCTTGTAGATTGGCCAAACGATGCCTAACACATAAAGGTATGTTGTTGCAAATATTAGTAGAGATCAGATGATTAGGTTGGTCATAATTTGATTTAAGCTTTTAACATTTGGGTGGCCGCCATTACGTTTCCGTTAAGATAGCGGTGATATAAAACTTGACACGGAGGAGCCCCTTGCTAGTGCTACCTCTGTACCAAATTTCGTTAAATTCGGTTTCACAGTGTTTGAATAGATACGGGAATCGTTTTTCACACATAAATGGCCGCCATCTGCAAACTGGTGGGCTGATGATCTTGTAGTTTGGTAAAAATATGCTTCTCTCACAAGGTATGTTGTTGCAAAATTTTGTTGAGATCAGGTTATGATAGGTTGGTCGTAATTTGATTTAATCTTTTAACATTTGGGTGGCCACCATTACGTTTTCGTCGATATGGCGGCGATATAAAAACATGTCACTGAGGTGCCCTTTGCAAGTGTTACCTCAGCACCAAATTTCGTTCAATCCGGTTTCACCGTGTTTGAATAGTTAGAGAGAATCGATTTGCACACATACATGGCCACTATCCGTAAATTATTGGTCTGATGACCTTGGAGTTTGGTCAAATGATTCTTCATACATAATGGTATAAAGTTGCAAAACTTAGTAGAGATCAGATGATTAGGTTGGTCGTAATTTGAATTAAACGTTTAACTTTTGGGTGGCCGTCATTACGTTTTCGTCAAGATAGCGGCGATATAAAACATGACACTGAGGTGCCCTTTGCTAGTGCTACCTCTGTACCAAATATTGTTCAATTAGGTTTCACGGTGTTTGAATTGATAGGAGGAATCGATTTGAACACAAACATGGCCGCCATCCGCAAAGTATCGGGCTGATGTCCTTGTAGCTTGGTCAAAGAACGCTTCTCACATAAAGGTATGTTGTTGCAAAATTTGGTAGAGATCGGATGAATAGGTTAGTCGTAATTTGATTTAAGCTTTGAACATTTGGGTGGCCGCCATTACGTTTCCGTCAAGATGGCGGCGATATAAAACATGACACTAAGGTGCCCTTTGCTCGTGCTACCTCTGTACCAAATCTCGTTCAATTCGGTTTCACCGTGTTCGAATTGATAGGGAGGGGACAGACATTCAGAGTACACACACTCACAGACATACAGCCTCACAGACACACACACACAGACACAGACACACAATTTTTAGCCTACTTTTCACATTTTGCAAAAATGAGGAAAAAGTAGACTTATGAGATCGATCCGGGAAAATGTGTGTCTGTCTGTCTGTCCTTCTGTCTGTCTGTCTGTCTGGCTGTGTGTGTGTCCCCCCCTATCAACTCCTAAACGGCTGCAGCAATCAAAACCAAATTTAGTACGAGTAAAGATGTGCACCGGAATAGCTCACCTCCATATTTGAAAATGATGTCAGTGCTACCAACTGCTGAAAAAACGCACTAGAAATTTGAGCTCTATGATGGATATCTTGCAAGGTATGCATGGGAGCTATTTAAAAATTGGCACACATGTAGATAATACTATTTCAGTTGAGTTTACAGGAGGCCAACCATGACAGTGTTGCCAAAATAATTTTAAGCCTTCTGATAGGTCCAATGTTTAAATGCATATAACTTCTACACTATCAATTGGATTTCAACCAAATTTTGTATGTAATATCTGTACATAAACAGATATGACTGAGCGTATTCTTAAGAGTCACCAGGGCTGCCAACTGTTAATAATTGCTCTCTCTATTTTTTATCCAAATACCAATATATCAGAAAGTATGCAAGCCAACAGCTTTAAACTATGCACACGTATATTCTGACATTTTAGATTAATTTGGAGTAACTTATATACGTCAGTTCTACCAACATGATTATAAGCCTGCTGATAGTACCAATTTTTAAATACATGTAACTTCTATACTATCAGTTCGATTTCAACCAAATTTCGTATGTGCTATGTGTACCATAACAGATATGACTATAAGTATTGTTAAGAGCAATCAGGGCTGCCAACTGTTAATAAATGCTGTCTATATTCTTTTTACCCTAATATCAATATATCAGAAAGTATGCAAGCCAACAGCTCTATACTTTTCACACGTATAGCACCTGACATTCTAGATTAATTTGGAGTAATTAATACAAGGCAGTGCTGCCAACATGATTCTATGCCTGCTGATATGTCCAATTTTAAAATACATGTAACTTCTATACTAACAAATGGATTTCATCCAAAATTGGCACAACAAGATATCATAATAATTCAGATTATTTCTGACCAGCACACGCATGGTATTGTTGGCAACACGCTTTTACGCGTGCTGATAGATCCAGTGTCTAACTGCATGTAACGTCCATTGGACTTCAACCAAATTTTTATTCTGTACCTTAAGAGGTGGAACTAAGAGTATATTCAGTCACCAGGGCTGCCAACTATAGTGCTCTATTAGGCTACAATATACCAGGTATAATTTGAACTAATTAGATATTTCGATATTACCAACTTAATTTCGTCATTATTCTAGATAGGTTCATATACAGTAGAATAATCATAGGCATGAAAAGTAGGCTGTATAGTTCTTCACGGAACTTCTTGTTCGCCCTGTGTTGATCTCATAAGTCTACTTTCATTTTTTTTTTTTGCAAAAATCGAAAGTCGGCTAATACTGTAGCTTCAATCTTTGTATGCCTGATAGTTATGCAAAACGGCAATCGCTGTAGTAGTGAAGGTTGCGTCGTATAGTAGGGCTATGTATTCCAGTATGCAGTATTTAAGAATACGATTTGGGTAGGCCTATTATACGGTATTTTTGCAACTCCAACCATTATTGATAGGAATCTTGAAATATCCTTTAATGAAGCAATAAAAAGGAAAGGTACAGTATGAAGAAATTTGTATCAAATCGATCCAGCATTTTTGGACATACCCGGGCGAGTAACGCTTGGATAAAATTCTATTAATGGAGTATTCTTAGTTCCCGTTCAACTGTATAAGATCCTTGAAATATGTATGAAATAATATAAAAATACGCTGAATAACAAGAACACTGGATGGCTGGCTGCGTGGCTCAGGGGTAACGTTCTCGCTTGTTGTTCTCAAGGTTGCAGTATCGAATCCTGGTGCAGCCAGTTGCCATATGAGGATGTGCAAATGCCAGGCAGCCATGTCAGTAGATTTACTGACCCGTTAAAGATCTCCTTCGGAGCAACATTCCAGCACCCCGGCGTCTCTAAAAGCCCCAGTTGTTTATAGGGACTTAACACCAATAACATTATTACTAAGAACACTGGAATTTGCTTATTTGTTTGAGTTGCCCGGAGGATTCATAATTTAATTGTTTAACAGTTCCAACAAAAGTCAATGTCATAAAATAATCATAGTTATGGGGTTCCTTTTGGCTGGGGATATAAACATTCGAAAACCAAATAAATCAAATTGTTCGAATAGATTCGAATATGAATATTTATTTCGAACATTCGAATAGTTCAACTATTCGAATTATTTGCACATTAAAATATTTGAAGTATTCGAATTTCCAACTGTTTCCAACCTATCCGAATGTTGAAATAATCGCATTAGTGAAATAACCCAACTGTTCAGTCAATGATCGAATGTTTGAATAATTATAATAGACATAGAAACGAAAAGAAAAGGAAGCATGAACGGAAAAACAAGATGTTCAGTAAAGAGCATACAGCCTACTTTCCACTAAATGCATGGGTATTGTTATAACTCTTTGTCCTTTTCAAGGAGTATAAATGAATGTTGGTTGTAGTAGCTTGTTGAGATACAACGTGTTGTACGGATATTAAACATGAATATGAGGTGCCCTTTGCTAGTGCTACCTCTGTAAAAGAAAATGATTTAATTCAGTTTCACCGTGTTTGAATTGATATGGGGAATCGATTTGCACATCTACATGGCCACTATCTGCAAACTTTGGGATGATGATCTTGTAGTTCAGTAAAAGATGCTTCCCACAAAAAGGTATGTTGTTGAAAGTTAGGTAGAGATGAAATTATTAGGTTGGTCGTAATTGGATTTAAGCTTTTAGCATTTGGGTGGCGGCCTTTCCGTTTCCATCAAGATGGCGGCGATATAAAACATGACACTGAGGTGCCCTATGCTAGTGCTACCTCTGTACCAAATTTCGTTCAATTCAGTTTCACCTGTTTGAGTTGATAGGGGGAATCGATTTGCACAAATACATGGCCGCCATCTGCAAGCTATTGGGCTGATGACCTTGTAGTTTAGTCAAAGGACGCTCGCTATATTAATATATCACGTTGCAAAATTCTGTAGAGATCGGATGATTAGGTTAGTCGTAATTTGATTTAAGCTTTGAACAATTGGATGGCTGCCATTGCATTTCCGTCAAGATGGCAGCGATATAGATCATGACACTGAGTCGCTCTTTGCTAGTGCTTCCTCTGCACCAAATTTCGTTCAATTCGGTTTTACCGTGTTTGAATTGATAGGGGGAATCGATTTGCAGTCATACATGGCCGTTATCTGCAAACTATTGGGCTGATGATCTTGTAGTTTGGTGAAAATATGCTTCCCACATAAGTTATGATAATGCAAAATTTGGTCGAGATCAGATTATTAGGTTGGTCGTAATTTGAATTAAGCTTTTAACATTTGGGTGGCCGCCATTACGTTTCCGTCAAGATGGTGGCAATATAAAACATGACACTGAGGTGCCCTATGCTTGCGCTACCTCTGTACCAAATTTTGTTCAATTTATTAGTTTTCACCGTGTTTGAATAGATAGGGGGTATCGATTTGCACACAAACATGGCTGCCATCCGCAAAGCATTGGGTTGATGACCTTGTTGTTTGGTCAAAAGATTCTTCATACTTAAAGGTATAATTTTGCAAAATTAGGTTGAGATCAGATGATTACTTTGGTCGTAATTTGATTTAATCATTTAACATTTGGGTGCCCGCCATTACGTTTTCGTCAAGATGGCGGCGATATAAAACATGACACTGAGGTGTCCTTTGCTAGTGCTACCTCTGTACCATATTTCGTTCATTGAGGTTTCGCCGTCTTTGAATTGATAGGGGGAATCGATTTGCACACTTACATGGCCGCCATCTGCAAACTGTTACGCTGATAACCTTGTAGTTTAGTCAAAAGACGCTCGCCATATAAATATATGTTCTTGCAAAATTTGGTTGGGATCGGATGATTAGGTAAGTCGTAATTTGATTTAAGCATTGGAAATTTGGGTGACCGCCATTACGTTTCCGTCATGATGGCGGCGATATAAAACATGGCACTGAGGTGCCCTTTGCTAGTTCTACCTCTGTACCAAATTTCATTCAATTCGGTTTCACCGTGTTCGAATTGATAGGGGGATGGGGGGACAGAGCTGCTGTGTACACATACACACACACACACACACACCCAGACACACATATTTTGGCCCTGTGTAGATCTCATAAGTCTACTTTCATTTTTTGCAAAAATCGAAAGTAGGCTAATAAATAAATAAATAAAAATAAAAATAAAAAAATAAAAAATAAATAAAATAAGTAAAATAAATAAAATAAAATAAAATAAATAAAATAAATAAAATAAATGTATGTCTACCTTTTATTATTCCCGTTTTCAACGAGGTCGGACATGAGATGAGAGTCTTTCTGGAGGATGGTTTATACGGCCGGATACCCTTCCTGACGCCAACCTCATGAGAGGAGTTAATGTGAGATTAAATGAATGAAGATGAATGAAACTGGACAAGGATGTGGATGGAAGCGGCCGAGGCCAGCCAGAAAGTACCGTCGCAGCATATGCCTGGAGTTGAAAATAGGAAATCATGGAAAACCATTTCAAGGACGGCCGACGCTGGGGCTTGAACGCACGTCTACTGAGTCCGCAGAGAGCTTGGCCCCATGGCCTAGTGGTTCGCTTTAACGAGCGTAGGTACCGCTGTCGGTATATCAATAAATAAAGGAAGAAAAAAAGGAAGGAAAGAAAAAAAAGAAAGAAAGAAAGAAAGAACGAATAGAAAGACATCACAAGTGATGCTTGTTGATGTGTAACACCTTTCCACTCGGTTGCTGGATATTTTGTGGGAGTGATTTTGAAAATTGGGACGAAAGTGGGTCTGACAGAAGTGTGTAAGACGCACTGCCAGCTGGATCGTATCCCTCCTGGACATTCACTAACGGACCAAAATCTTTTATATTTACACACTAATAATACATAACAATTCCAAGACTCTCTTTTTTTTCTTCACTGCCTACTTGATATTTCTACTCTCGCACTGCCATCTTGATTGTTCTCGCACTGCCTTCTTGATACTCTGCTGCTAATCATATCAATATGACTCATTTTAACTGAATTCATATTAAATTACGTGTTGGCCTGTGAATCAGGAGGTCCGGGAACTGGGCAAGCCTTTCATGATCTACTGCTGTGCACATTGCATTTACTCGCAAGTTGGCCTATTTATAAGGAATTTAAGGTTATGAGCGGCGTCGCGTCTATTAATCTAGTTGATCCATATCGTATTCTTTATTTAGGCTAGTGCTGGTGGAAGCTACAAATCTTATCTTATATATAAAAGTAAAAGTCTGTATGTATGTATGTGGGTGGATGGGTTGGTTCCGTATACAAATCTACACCGTTTCACCAATCTCAACCAAATTTTGCATACACATAGTTTAGGACCCAGAAGGAACCGCTGGCTACATGAATTTTCGATAGACTTTCTCATTATTCTGATTTCGGCAGTTTTGCACTCAAGCACAGGCTAATCAAATCATAAAATATACTCATGAAGGAATGGCAAGGCAGATAGTTTCCATGGCAACATAGCTAAAGTCGAGACACGGCCGACTGGATGCCATTTGCGCTCTGCACTACCGGTTTAGAAAATGAGCATCTTTACTTGAAATACCGTTAGTTACTCACCTACTCACACAGCACTGTCAACCGAGTTTAGCATAACAAAGACTTGACACTATCTACTAGATATTTGTCAAATACCACTCACACACTCACTCACACATTCATCACGAAATCTCAGAAACAACCCAATGGATTGGAATGAAATTTGGTATGCAGCTTCCTCAAGGACCGCAAACGCCCACTGAGAAAGGATTTTTGGGTATTCAGGTTCTAAAGGGGTGTTAAGGAGGTAGACCTGCATTTCATTGAATAGCAATATCTCCCGATTGGTTTCATTGGGGGGTGTGATACTCGGCATATAAACTCATCATTAAAAATAAGAAGACACGGGTCTGAGTGTTTTTCGATGTGGTGTATATTATGAGGTGTAAGGGGAGAAAAGTGGGGGTTGAAAGATTCCTAACGGAACCTGTATCTCTTAAAAGACATAGGCGAGGAGTTTGAAACTCAGCGGGAAAAAAATCAGCAAAAAATAAGTAAATAGGTGTTTGACCGTTTTTTCATAAATCCAATATAAGGGGCCCATGGTGAGGGGTGAAATTCTTGGTAAAAAACAGGAAAGAAAGTGTCCTAACCGATTGACTCACTCGCTCTTCAAACTCAGGGGGAAAAACTGCTTAAAAATAAGTATATGTGAGTTCAACAGTTTTTTGATAAATCAAATTTAAGGGGTTCATCGGGAGGGGTGAAATTCTGAAGAAAAAAAATGAAAGAAAATGTTCTGACTCACTCACCCATCATCGCTCAGCCAAAAATATTCAAGTTGGAAACATGGCATTTTCGGGATATGTTCGTTGTATGTCAAAACCATACACCAAGGGGGGATTTTTGAATATTCAGGTTCTAAAGGGGGCTTAAGGGGGTTAAACCTGCATTTCATTGAATAACAATATCTCACGAGTGGTTTCATGTGTGGATGTGATACTCGGCATATAAACTAATCATTAAAAATAAGCAGACATGTGTCTAAGGTTTTTTTCGATGTGGTGTATTACTATGAGGTGAAAGGGGTGAAAATTGGGGGTTGAAGGATTCCTAACGAAGCGTGTAGGCCTAGCTCCTAAACGACATAGGCGAGAAATTTCAAACTCAGTGAAAAAAATCAGCTTAAAAAATAAGTAAATCGGTGTTCCACCGTTTTTTCATAAATTAATTTAAGGAGCCAATGGGGCGGGGTGAAATTCTGGGGGAGGGAAAGGAGAGAAAGTGTCCTAACTGACTGACTACCTCACTCACTCATCAAACTCAGGGGAAAAAGACAGCTTAAAAATAAGTTAATAGGTGTTCAAGCGTTTTTTCATCAATCCAATTTAAGGGGCCCATGGGGATGGGTGAGATTCTGGTAAAAATAATTGAAAGAAAATGTCCTGTCTGACTCACTCACTCATCACGCCCAGCGAAAACTATTAAAGTTAGAAACATGACATTTTGGGAATATGTTCGCTGTATGTCTAAAACGTCAACTAATGAATGATTTTTGTTATTCGGGTTTTAAAGAGGTGTTAAGGGGGTAAACGTGCATTTCATTGAATAACGATATCTCATGAGTTGTTTCTTTGGGGATGTGATATTCGGTATATAACTAATCATTAAAATAATCAGACAAATGTCTAAAGGTTTATCGATGTGGTGTATATTATGAGGTGAAAGGGGTGAAAATTGGGGGTTGAGGGATTCTTAACAGAGCGTGTATCTCTTAAACGACATAGGCGAGAAGTTTGAAATTCGTCGGGGAAAGACAGCTTAGAATATAAGTAAATAGGTGTTCGACCGATTTTTCATAAATCCAATTTAAGGGGCCCTTGGAGAGGGGTGAAATTCTGGGGGAATAGACAGGAAAGAAAGTGTCCTAACTCACTCACTCATCAAACTCAGGGGGGAAGAACAGCTCAAAAATAAGTAAATAGGTGTTCGACCGTTTTTTTTTCATAAATCCAATTTAAGGTGTTCATGAGAGGGGTGAAATACTGAAAAATAATTGAAAGAAAATGTCCTGACTTACTCACTCACTCATCATCCCCCAGCCAAAATTATTGAAGTTAGAAACATGACATTAAGGGGCTATGTTCGTTGTATGTCGAAAACGTCCACTAAGGAAGGAATTTTGGATATTCAGGTTCTAAAGGGGTGTTAAGGGTGTAGACTTGCATTTAATTGAATAACAATATCTACCGATTGGTTTCCTTTGGGATGGGATACAAGGCATATAAACTCATCATTAAGAATAAGAACACACATGTCTGAGGGTTTTTCGGTGTGGTGTATATTATGAGGTGTATGTGTGAAAAGTGAGTGTTGAAGGATTCTTAACGGAGCAAGTATCTCTTAAAAGACAGAGGCAAAAAGTAAGAATCTCAGCGAGAAAAATCAGATTGAAAAAGTAGTAAATAGGTGTTCGATCGTTTTTTCATAAATCCAATTTAAGGGCCTCATGGGGAGAGATGAAATTCTGGGGAAAGAAGTCCACTAAGGAAGGATTTTTGGATATTCACTCATCATCCCCCAGCAAACCTATTGCAGTTAGAAACTTGAAATTTTGGGGATATATTCGTTGTATGTCGAAAAAGTCCTCTAAGGATGGATTTTTGGATATTCATGTTCTGAAGGGGTGTTAAGGGGGTTAAACTTGCATTTCATTCAATAACAATATCTCACGAGTTGTTTCATTTGGGGATGTGATATTCGGCATATAAACTAAGCATTCAAAATAAGCAGACATATGTCAAAGGGTTTATCGATATGGTGTATATTATGAGGTGAAAGGGGAGAAAATTGGGGGTGAAGGATTCTTAACGGAGCGTGTACTGTATCTCTTATTCAACATAGGCGATAAGTTTGAAATTCAGCGGAAAACGCAGCTTAAAAATAAGTAAATAGGTGTTGGACCATTTCTTCATAAATCCAATTTAAGGGGCCCATGGGGAGGAGTGAAATTCGGGGGGAAAACAGGAAAGAAAGTGTCCTAACTGATTGAATCACTTACTCACTCATCAAACTCAGGGGGGAAACAACTTTAAATAAGTAAATAGGTGTTCGACCGGTTTCTTTTTTCATAAATCCAATTTAAGGGGTTCATGGGGAGGGGTGAAATTCTCAAAAATAAATGAAAGAAAATATCCTGACTGACTCACTCACTCATCATCACCCAGCCAAAATTATTGAAGTTAGAAACATGAAATTTTGGGGATAAGTTCTTTGTATGAGGAAAACGTCCACTAAGGAAAGAGTTTTGGATATTCAGGTTCTAAAGAGGTGTTAAGGGGGTAAACGTGAATTTCATTGAATAACAATATCTCACGAGTGGTTTCATTTGGGGATGTGATACTTGGCATATATACTAATCATTAAAAATAAGCTGACATATGTCTAATGGTTTTTCGATGTGGTGTATATTATGAGGTGAAAGGGATGAAAAGTGGGGGTTGAAAGAGTCCTAACGGAGCGTGTATCTCTTAAACGACATAGGTGAGGAGTTTGATTTTCTCCGAGTTTCATTCAGCTTAAAAATAAATAAATGAATAAATAATTAAAATAAGTAGGTGTTCAACCGTTTTTTCATAAATCCAATGGGGAGAGGTGAAATTCTGGAAGGAAAACGTCCACTAAGGAAGGATTTTTGGATGTTCACTCTCTTCGACCAATCAAAACTATTAAAGTTAGAAGAAGGGGATATGTTTGTTGTGTGTCGAAAAAGTCTACTAAGGAGGGATTTTTGGATATTCTGGTTCTAAAGGGGTGTTAAGGGGGTTAAACCTGCATGCCATTGAATAACAATATGACACGACTCTGACGCGAGCGAAGCGAGGCTAAAAATGAGATGGTGTGTGTCTGTGTATTACTCAATCCCGCAAGAACCACTGGTCCGACTTACATGAATTTTACATGGAAGTAGTTGATTTACCTGGTTAACATATAGACTACTTTTGATTTCAATACTTTGCACTATTTTAAGATGGCGACCATTTTAGTGACGTCACTATACCCTTTGGTTTCAATTTTTCATATTTCCATTTCAAATAAAAAGTGAACGCTAAGAAATACCAAACTTTTGATGGCATATACGTGGTTTAAAATTACATTTTCTATCCGAAAGGTATCTCCAACGGTTAGCGAGTAAAACCTAAATTTGTGCTATAAAACACGGTCAACGCCGAACGGTGTAGTTGGACAAAATGTTCCATCCTTAATCTCCCTCTGTGCAGCACCTCGCCTATCCCCTGTTTTTACTGTCACTTTCACATTTAATTTATTTATGACGCGTAGCGAAGCACGGGTACTTCAGCTAGTCTTATATATATATAAAAAGGAAGGTCAGTCTGTTCGTCTTTTATGCGCTAATAAACCATTCATGCGATTGCGATCAAATTCTGGTGAGTTGTTGTACACACTTCCGGGATGTTCATAGGCATAGTTATTCCATTTCACAATAGATAGCGCGCGATTGGATTAAACAAATGCGTAATTGGCGATGCGTTCATATACAATTCATCCGATTGCGATCAAATTTTGGTGAGTTATTGTGCACAGTCCCGGAAAAGTTATAGGCATAGTAAATCCAATTTACAGTAGATGGCGCACGAGTAGCTTCAGCAAAATGGCGTGCGTGTGTTTCAAGAAAGTCCCACATGCGTTCATATACCACTCGTCCCATTGCGATGAAACTTGGGTGAGATGTTCTGTACACGTCAGGTAAGGTTTCTGGCTTAGTAAATCCACTTAACAATAGGTAGCGCATGAGTAGATTCAACAAATGAGTGACGACGGGGGAAGCGTTTCAACAAAGTCCTGTATTCGTTCACATACCATTCGTCCGATAGCGATGAAACTTGGGTGAGAGGTTGTGTACACTACGGGCAAGGTTTCTGGCTTAGTAAACCCATGTTATAGTAGGTAGCGCATGAGTAGATTCGACAAATGAGCGACGACGCGCGAAGAGTTTCAACAAAGTCCCGTATGCGTTCATATACTATTCGTCTGATAGTGATGAAATTTGGGTGAAATGTTATGTATACTTCAGGGAAGGTTTCTGACTTAGTAAATCCACTTAATAATAGGTAGCGCACGAGTAGATTCAACAAATGAGCGACGATGGGCGAAGCGTTTCTACAAAGTCCGGTATGCGTTCACATACCATTCGTCCGATAGCGATGAAACTTGGGTAAGAGGTTGTGTACACTACAGGAAAGGTTTCTGGCTTAGTAAATCCATGTTATAATAGGTTGCGCACGAGTATATTCAACAAATGAGCGACGACGCGCGAAGCGTTTCAACAAAGTGCCGTATGCGTTCATACACTATTCGTCTGATAGCGATGAAACTTAGGTGAGATGTTGTGTACACTTCAGGAAAGGTTTCTGGCTTAGTACATCCACTTTACAATAGGTATCGCACATGTAGATTCAACAAATGAGCGACGGCACGCAAATCGCATAAACTAAGTCCCGTAGCGTTCAAATACCATTCATCCGATTGCTATGAATCTTTGGTTGAATTGTTGTGCACACTCCAGGAAAGGTTTCTGACTTAGTAAATCCTTTTTACAATATGTAGCACACGAGTAGATTTAACAAATGAGTAACGGCGCGCATATCGTTTAAAAGAAAATCCGTATGCTTTCATATACCATTCATGCGATTACAATGAAATTTGGAGAAATGTTGTTTCCACTCACGCAAAGATTTCTGATTTAGTAAATCAATTTTACAATTGGTAGCGCACGAGTAGATTCAATTAATGTGCCACAGCGCGTGAATCGTTTCAACCAAGTCCCGTATGCGTTCATATACCATTCATCCGATTATGATAAAACTTTGGTGAGTTGAGTACAGTCCTGCGAATGGGTATGAATTAGTAAATCCATTTTTCAATGGGTGGCGCACAAGTAGATTCAACAAATGAGTGACGGTGCGCAAATCGTTTAAACAAAATCCCGTATGCGTTCATATGCCATTCATCCGATTGCGATGAAACTTTGGTGAGTTGTTGTTTACACGCCTGGGAAGGTTTTCGGCTTAGTAAATCCATTTTACAATAGGTAGCGTACGAGTATATTCAACAAATGGGCGACGGCGCTCGAATCGTTTCAAGAAAGTCCCGTATGCGTTGATATACCATTCATTTCATTGCGATGAAACTTTGGTGAGTTGTAGAGCACGCTCCCATTTTTTTGAGATAGTAAATCAATTATACAATAGTTTAGAGGTGGTTAACGGAAAAAGAAAAAATATTGGGAATCCAAAAGCACTTCAACAAACGAAGTTACAACGCCATCACTTTCTTTGATTGGCATTGCAACGCATGCCGGGTACAGCTAGTCATCTAATAAAATGAGTTCCGTATTATATACTACATTATCTGTAAAACCCTCCCTTTCACAATATATTAATATTTGTGCTAATAATATTATAAAATATCGGTGTATCATCAATTTCACGTGAGGTTTCTTCTATGTCACATGTTACACATCATATGCGACTACTGTAAGGCTCGTAAAGTTTTTTTGAATGATATTTATTTATATACAGTAGATCTAACGGGCAGAATGGGGGAGGGGTGAACCTCAATCCGAGCCTTTACATTCGGCCATGCTTTGAACAACTTGTCCACTGGGCATATTTATTTTTACAACTTGCTGTAATTTACGGGTACTAATCATCTACGAATAATGGAAATTAATGCTTTCCAGTTGGTCAACACAGCTGTACCCAATTATTGTCATGGGTGTTTCCCTATACTTGAATAAAATTACATGAGAATAATAACTAAATTACGTAAATTAAGTCGCCTCCATGGTGTAGTGGTCAGCGTGCTTAGCTGCCACTCTGGAGGTCCGAGGCTCGATTCCCGGCTCTGCCACGAAATTTGAAAAGTGGTATGAAGACTAAAACGGGTTCTACTGAGCCTCGAGTGGTCCAAATGAGTAGAGGGGTTTCGATTCCCACCTCAGCCGACCTCGAAGTGGTTTTCTGTGGTTTCCCACTTCGTCTCCGGTCAAATGCCGGGATGGTAATTACCGTAAGGCCACGGCCACCTCCTTCCCCCTTCCTTACCTATCCCTCATGAGACTCCTTCTCGCTTTGCAGGTAAGGCTGCCTGGGCGAGGTGCTGGTCCCACCTCTCCAGTTGTATCCCACGACCTGGTGTTTCAAGCTCCAGGACACTGCCCTGGCGGCGGTAAAGGTGGGATCCCTCGCTGAGTCCGAGGGAAAAGCCAACCTGGAGGACAAACTGACTAAAAAAAACTCATGTATTTTTTTCAGGTTTAGGGAAATATTAAAGAAAGCTTTCAAAGTCAGTCAACACAAATCGTGCCGAATTACATTAGGCGGGAAAACAAGTATTTATAATCCCTAACCTGAAAAAATATTATATAAAACATTTAACTTATCACAAAATCACACGCTTTTATGCACAAAAATGGCGGGTACATTGTAATGTAATAGGGCAAATTTTGTGTTGACCGACTGGAAAGCAGTCTTTAATAGAACCAGGCAACACTGAAAAATAGCTTCTATCACATAATTTTGTTAATTATTATTTTTTTATATTTTGTTTTAGCGTATGGCTTTTTGTGCCGGGAGTGTCCAAGGACATGATTGGCTCACCAGTTTTTTGTAGCTGCTTCGAGGCTGACACCCAATGGGTGAGCTACACGTACCGTCACGTGTGGAGTATTGCTGGGGAGGAAAGTTTGAATGTAAGGACGAAGAGTTGGAAGGTAGCGGCTGTGGCCTATAGTTAGGGACCAACCCCGGCATTTGCCTGGAAGGAAGATGGGAAACCACAGAAGACCATCTTCAAGGTTGCCGGCAGGGGGATTCGAACCTCCTCGCCTCCCGGATGTGAGCGACTGCCAGCAGTCATGCCGTAACGACCACGGCTAACTCACCGGTAATTTTCAGGTAAACACCCATTACACCACCGACGGAAAAGCATTAATTTCGATTTCTAAGGCGACACTGAAAATTGACTTCTAACACGATAATCTTTGAATAACTAAGATATCTTCTTCCTCCGCGCCTTTTTCCGTCACGCGGGGTTGGTTTTTAAAATCCTGAGGTGCAAGTCATTTCTTTGCAAAGCATCATCAGCAGATAGGCCCAATACTCTCATGTCCCTCTGGACATTCCTCATCCATGTTGTTTGAGTTCTGCCGCTCCCTCTCTTTTGTGTAGCCATGGAAAGGTACTTCTTCACTACACGATTTTCTGGTCTCCTCATAACATGTCCATACCACCTTAGCCTGGACTCTAAAAGTGTCTCAATTATAGGCGCTACTTTGAAACTGCCTCGCACATGTTCATTACGGATTTTATCTTTGAGAGTAACTCCACCTGCCCAACGTAACATACGCATTTCAGTGGTATGTAACTTTTGCTCATAACTAAGATATTTGAAGTGATCTATTCATTTTAATATTCGACTATTCGAAATACTAGAGTTGGTTGGTTGGTTCTTAAGTTTAGGGGCTGAGACAAAGCGGTCATGTAGCACGTGTACTTTGGGTGTGTGTAGAATCTGTCTGATAACCGGTGTTAATTGTGATGACTGTATTAGTGTGTGTATCTGTTTTTTAAATTTAAGTACTGCAACTTAGAATATTTCAAATAGGTCCTACTTTTGCCGCCAAGCGCCACCGTCAACGACTACTAGGCCAAGTTCAGAACTTAGCTACTAGACGCCACCGCAGCCGGCTCTTGGCAACGAACGTAGAAACCTAAGAGCGTTGTTTACATTCTTAACTTATCCAATTTAGCTTCACACAGGTGCAATTAGTGGAAGGTTCTTTAACATGCCATAAATCTATGACATGGGACCGCCGGCTTTACTTCCCCTCCGAAGGAAGGCATACTGAGGGATTTTTAACGCTCTTAAAAAATCCGACGGCTTCGGCCGGGTTTGAACCCGCTATCTTGGGCATAGAAGCTCAGCATGCTACCGACTACGCCACCGAAGCCGCGAAATACTAGAGTATGATTCGAAAGACCGAAATATATGTACAGTCCTACTATTGGCTAATGTGACTCTTGGAGATACATAATAATGAGATTGGGCCAATGAGGGAAGGAAGGAAGCGAGGAAGAAAGGTAATGACTTGATTTATAAGCTTGGAAGTCACCCAGGAATAGATATCCGGCGGACGGAACTTTCCTTTTTGATCGCAAAGGAATACTTTGTCCCATTAATTTGTTAATTGAATGATCGATCCCGTTTGTGATGGAGGCGCGTGCTCGCGGTGCGTGCGCCGAGGGATCTGACGGCTGCATGCTGCACTCCAGTCATCAGTGCGCTGCCAGTAGTGGATGTGCCGGGCTTGATCGCGGAGGCTGTGTGTGGCCAGTGTATCTGTCGCGCTGCATCGCGGAGGCTGTGACAGTGCGCCTTACGTCTCGGCCCTGTACACCTACTTGTTGCATGCGGGACCACGGCCATCTGTGATACAACAATCACCTGGAAGTTCAAACATTTCCCCGTTAAAATCTGATTTCGATTGTGATGTGCAGTGCTTAGGTTCTCCCCAGAACATATGACGTTTGAAGTAGGCCTATTTAATTCACCCTTGGAAGTGAAACATGATTTAAAGTGCGTTGTCAAACTTTGCGGATAAAAATCTAAGATACCTACTCTGTTTGGAAGAAGAGCAACAGAAATTATGATCAAGAACGACTTGTGCCTAAAGTAGATAATATTCGTGGGTAAGTATTGTTTGAATTCTGTTTCTTTATTATGTAATACTGAATGGATACCTTCACAGATAAAAAACAAGAAGTTCCGTGACGAACTAAAGAGCCTACTTTTCTTAATATTTAAGATTCATGCCAATAATTCATCTATATGGAACTATCTAGAATAATGACGAAATTAAGTTGGTAATATCGAAATTTCTAATTAGTTCGAAATACTGTATACCTGGCATAATGTAGCCTAATAAAGCACTACAGTTGGCAACCCTGGTGACGGAATATATTCTTAGATCCATTTCTTAGGGTACAGAATACAAAATTTGGTTGAAGTCCAATGCATAGCATGGACGTTACATGCAGTTAAACATTGGATCTAACAGCGCGCGTAAAATCATGTTGGCAACAATGCCATGCATGTATTGGTCAGAAATAATCTGAAATAATATGATCTATTGTTGTGCCAATTTTGAATGAAATCCATTAGTTAGTATAGAATTTACATGAATTTAAAGTTGGACGTCTCAGCAGGCTTAGAATCATGTTGCTAGCACTGACGTACATAAGTTGCTCCAAATTAATATAGAATGTCAGGTACTATACGTGTGTATAGTTTAAAACTGTCGGCTTGCATACTTTCTGATATATGGGTATTTGGATTAAAACAAATTGAGAGCATTTATTAATAGTTGGCAGCCCTGGTGGCTCTTAAGAATACGCTCAGTCATATCTGTTTATGTATACATAGCACATACGAAATTTGGTTGAAATCCAATTGATAGTGTAGAAGTTATATGCATTTAAAATTTGGACCTATCCGCAGGCTTATAATCATTTTGGCAACACTGGCATACATGGCCTCCTGGAAATTAAACTGCAATATTATTATCTATACGTGTGCCAATTTTGAATTAGCTCCGATTAATATCTTCCAAGATATCCAACATGGAGCTCAAATTTCAAATGCAATTTTTCAGCAGTTGGTAGCACTGACATCATTTTCAAATATGGCCGTGAGATATACAGGTATAGGTCTTGACTCCTACCAAATTTTGTATAGTTTGCTGCAGCTGTTTAGGAGTTGATAGGGGACACACACACACACACAGCCAGACAGTCAGACAGACAGACAGAAGGACAGACAGACAGACAGACAGACACACACACATTTGCCCGATCTCATAAGTCTATTTTTTCCTCATTTTTGCAAAATGTGAAAAGTAGGCTAATAATGTTGGACTCAGTCTTAGCAAGAAGTTCTGTGAAGATAAAGAGCAGCCTACCCTACCTAGTAAGCAATGTTAAAATCAGCAACCTTTTGTAATGAACTACATAATTATAAGCCCTACAAATCTCTCATTCTTATTCTTTTACAAATTGTAATGTGGATACAAGCAAGAGATTTAAGGTTTTGCATGAGGGAAATCTCAAAAATTATAAACCAAGAGAGACAACATTTTTACCCTACTTCTAAATTTTGCAAAAGGTGAAAGTAGACTTATGAGGTCTACACGGAACAAATGTCAGAGTATCTATCTGTGTTGGTGTATGTGTGTATGTGGAAACGGGAATAATAAGGGGTAGATATTGTGCCCTTGTATATAACAGCGTCGTATATACGAGAATCAAACTTCGGGGAGCGTTCAGTCCGGATATGCTTTCACTAGAGCTCAAATACCAGACGGCTGCTTACAAATACAAGGACCATATGCAAAACTACAAACTAAGAAATGAGTGAAAAAAACAAATAAAATTACCACCATTTAATAACTGAATAAAAACAACAAAACATAAAAAAAAATATAAACAAAGTCCACCCTGAACTTTACTTCCACAGTACAATAATTTACACAGATCTGAGTGGCCTAGAAAGGTCCACTCCAAAGAAATAAAATTGTGGATCAAATTCCACTTGTCTGATTAATTATGTATGCACGCGTATAACTACGCCAGAGAAGAAATAAGTACTTTTGATGGAGATTTGCTCACAGAAGGAACAGCCAATATGCTTGCAAACCCCCATACTGCAAACCATTATTATGGCTTTATGGGACACACTCGTAGAATAACATACCAACAATTAAAATTTTACTGACACACGCAACCATTTAAAATTTATAAACTACACACATCAAAAAAAGTTTTGCATCACCTCGGTTCCAAGAGTTCCGGAACCGTTAAATACAAAGGGAATAGAGATCAACACAAACAACATTTCAGCTCATTTTATTGCTCATGAGACCCACACATTGCATGTTGTACCATCATACAGCTAGACTTTCAGCATTTGTGGTCCAGATTGCAGTACACACCACTACCTCTAATACCCAGTAGCACGTCCTCTCGCATTGATGCATGCCTGTATTCGCCGTGGCTTACTATCCACAAGTTCATCAAGACACTGTTGGTCCAAATTGTCCCACTCCTCAACGACAATTCGGCGTAAATCTCTCAGAGTGGTTGGTGGGTCAAGACGTCCATAAACAGCCCTTTTCAACATATCCCAGGCATGTTCGATAGGGTTCATGTCTGGCGAACATGCTGGCCACTGTAGTCGAGCGATGTCGTTATCTTGAAGGAACGCATTCACAAGATGTGCACGATGAGGTCGAGAATTGTCGTCCATGAAGACAAATGCCTCTCCAATATTCTGCCGATATGGTTGCACTATGGGTCGGAGGATGTCATTCAGGTATCGTAAAGCCGTTTCGGAGCCTTCCATGACCACCAGTGGCGTACGTCGGCCCCACATAATGCCACCCCAAAACATCAGGGAACCACCACCTTGCTGCACTCGCTGGACAGTGTGTCTAAGACGTTCAGCCTGACCAGGGTGCCTCCAAACACGTCTCCGACGATTGTCTGGTTGAAGGCATATGCGACACTCATCGGTGAAGAGAACGTGATGCCAATTCCGTGGGGTCCATTCAGCATGTTGTTGGGCCCATCTGTACCGCGCTGCATGGTGTCGGGGTTGCAAAGCTGGACCTCGCCATGGACGTCGGGAGTGAAGTTGCGCATCATGCAGCCTATTGCGCACAGTTTGAGTTGAAACACGACGTCCTGTGGCTGAACGAAACGCATTATTCAACATGGTGGCATTGCTGTCAGGGTTCCTCCGAGCGGCAATCCGTAAGTAGCGGTCATCCACTACAGTAGTAGCCCTTGGGCGGCCTGAGCGAGGCCTGTCATCGACAGTTCCTGTATCTCTGTACCTCCTCCATGTCCGAACAACATCGCTTTGGTTCACTCTGAGACGCCTGGAAAGTTCCCTTGTTGAGAGCCCTTCTTGACACAAAGTAACAATGCGGACGCGATCGAACTGCGGTATTGACCTTCTAGGCATGGTAGAACTACAGACAACATGAGCAGCGTACCTTCGTCCTGGTGGAATGACTGGAACTGATCGGCTGTCGTACCCCCTCCGTCTAATAGGCCCTGCTCATGCATGGTTGTTTACATCTCTGAGCAGTTTTAGTGACATCTATGAACAGTCAAAGGGACTGTATCTTTGATACAATATACACAGTCAACGTCTATATGCCGGAGATCTGGGAACCGAGGTGATGCAAAACTTTTTTTGATGTGTGTAATTGATCTCCATCGAGATCGCAGTGAGTCAGGAAACTCCCAGCAAAACAGAAGCTTGCCCAATGGCTCATATTGCTCAACACATACATGACAACAACGTGACCGAACATCGAGACCACCCGAGGTCAATGAACATGACAATAATTAAACAAAAAAATAAGATGCCTAAAACCCGATGATATTTACATGAAATAAAAGCATGGATAAGCTAACACGCTGGGACTCGATCAATCAAAACGCGAACAGCACCCATTTACCGATTACAATTCTTTTATCATTAAACAGGCTTTATTTTAATATAAGATAAACATTTACGAAGAACGGAGACCTGGTCCGTGAATACTAATGAGCACAGCTTGCTCCTTATCTGATGGAGTGCGCCGCGTAGAAATACCTTCACTTACCACTCATTAGCGTCTGTGTTCAAAACCAGCCCTCCTTGTCGAAGCTTTGAGTCATGCTATTTATAACAAGAGACTAGACAGTCCCGTTACGCCACCTGTTAATCGCGACATATAAATTCACACACTTCTTGTCAATTCCAAAGAATTGCAAGAACATCGTAGAAGGGGATTCCAACATTTTCCTCGCAAGGATTAAATGCTTAACCTGGCCAAAGCTTCAGACAGAAACCAGGGTTCCCGAAAACTCCTATCCCATAAAACACATATTTGCAGACTCAACAAAGCATTTAGGGCAGAACACAACACAAATCTACCACGGGCCGACACTCCAATCAAATATCATAGATTTTGTGTACCAAGACACTAAAAGGGAAACTTCATCAACAAATAAAGTCATTGGGCATATGACCCCTCACTTAACAAAAATGCAACAAACGGCAATTAACACACAAGCCTGTGTAACAATAAAAATCTATACAATAAAAAGATTTCCCACCAATTCTATTATCTACTCTAGTTAATTCAGTTTCGCTTCTGTTATGATATCGGCTCCCAATTTGCGTCGCTTAGCCGCGCATTTTACGGTAGCGATACGCACTCGAGTACGCTTGCCCCGTGTACTTGACATCAACAAAAAATAATCTTCATACAGATAGAATACATGCCACGTTGCTCATGAACTAAACTAAAGTGTGTCAGTACCACAAACCAACTACAATAAAACACGAAGACAAAAATAAAATAAAATATTTACACAAAATAATATGTTCCCACAAAACCATAACCAGTTTGTCAAATAATTAAATTATTTAGTACTTATTCCTCTTTCTGCGTCGTCTCATCGAACATCGCCTGACATTCTCTCTCCGAAGTGTTTAGCTCATCTCAGACCACATGGAGCCGTAGAAACGTTGGTTCGATGTCTTTCTCTGGGTCTGGAGTTCCATCTTGACGTTGAATAAAAATAAAAATAAAATGTTATTTATAGTCACACGTAATTTTCTATCTAAATTTTGCCAATAGTTACTTTATTCACCATTTGTCTAGTGCAAAATTAAACGTAGACTTTCCCTAATAGTTGTAGTCGTGGGAGACTACTAAAATCTTACCGATACACAAATTTCACACTCAGCTGTGCGCACACAACTTTATTATAATGTTTTCAATAATGACCCTATCTCTGATAAATTTAACACAGTATATCTTCACGGTATGGAAAAGAATAAGTGATCACCTCACGGTGTCACCAAGAATCAACCTCCTCGTCACTCAGACGACAGTATTTATGTGAATATGGCAAAAAGACGGAGGGAGAGGGAAATCTATCACTAACTTCTATAATAATGCGACTATTGGCATGCGACAGGTATCAAACAGTTTGAAAAATTATACAGGTCACAATGGGGCTATCGTGCTCTGGAATCGATCATAGATTTCGTTAATCCAATCTTTCCCGCTTTCAATTTCAAGCCGGCGTCAGACGCTCCCTTGGCGCTAAAATTGGTGACCCTCTCTGATTGGTAGTTCATGACGTCAATATCGCAGTTTAGAACAGAAGCCTCTGTCCTATGATTGGTTGAAAGTTCCTCTCATCTCTCTCATCCAGCAACTATCTTACTCGTAACGCTAGGGTGACAAAGAAATTACGGTCTGAAATGAGTCAGGACCCCAACACACCTTTGTCTGATAAAGTGTCTGTCAAACATTCCGATCTCGTCACTCCTTTGTTTCAGGACTGGGCACGTTCAAACGTACTGTCTCCAAATAAGCTTGACATTTCGCAATCCAGTCTGGCCTTCCTGTATGATTCTGGCAGTAAAATCAGAATATAATGAAATGAATATTTAGAATCATTAATATGCGTAGCTTATTAAGGGTTCACAACTCCCTTAGTTGGGAAAAATCGAACTTAGGGATAAAGTCGATTTTTCTTCCCTAAGTCACATGGTGCAGAATACTGGATTAGTCTCCCTTCAAAGTTCTCAGTCAGTCCGCCTCTGCTAGTTGACAAGTGTTTTCCTCGTTCCAATGTTTACATTCTCGCCCAGTCATTAGGACAATACCAGTCTGCTGCTCACTTGCCCAGCGCTTCGCCTGGGGCTATTTGTTGCTTAAAGACTATTCCCCTCTCTGTTGCTCGTCTGTCGACATACCTGTCAACTCTGCTTGCTTCAAGATGTAAACAGGCCAGACGCTAATCACTTCCTCGATGTCGTGCTGGCTTCTGCTTGCCCCCCGTTTACTTGCATGATGTTGGACGATCACGTACTTAAATCGCTGCATTACTTCCAAGATTCCTCACTATGCTGAACGTTTTTTTACTCCTCCATGCTGCCATCCTCTTCCTCTCTCCCGCGTGTTGCCATCTGCTTCCCTTAATAGTGACCAGTTTTTCGGATCGCACCGGTGTTTCTCTTCCCCACCGGGCTGCGTTCTCTAATGCCCTGTGCCGCTAATCTTTGTTCGTCTTCCTTGCTGGCTTCGCTATGTGCTTGTTCTCCATGCAGCTGATCCAAGTATCTCTGCGTCTCTATGTGCATGGCTTCAAACCCTTGATTTGTTCTTCCTTCCTCATTGTAGGTGTCGGGATTTTTCCGCTTGTCAATTGCCTGTTTCCAACGTCCTTGTTCATTTCCCTCGTTTACATGAACTTCCTCTAAGTATTTCTGCGATTGAGAATGCCTATCGTTCCAGTCGTCTCGGTAGCTTCTAGAGTCCTCACGATTCTGAAATCTGCGGTCGTGCCATCTCTGATTTTCATTCCGATCTCCCCATCTCCTGTATGGTACATCTTGTCTCCGATTGTCCCTCCATTGTTGAAATCCTCGTTGTTGGAATCTATTCTGTCCTTGGAACTGTCTGTTGTTATTACGGTTGTTATCGTAATGTTGGCGCTGTCTTTTCTCGACATCATCCTGACCTCTCACGGGTGTTGAAATGTTTGTATTTGTATTGGTAGCCTGGGATCTTGTGTTTATCTGGCTCGGCTTAATCACCTCGGTTGTATTTACCATTTCGACCTGTCTTCCAACTCTATTGTGTAAGTGGGACGTGGTTTCATCTATCTGGCGCAGGATCTGTTCAGCGTGTACCGCGTCTGAAACGTTAGCTGCGACCAATACCTGCTGAACGTTAACGGGAAGCTGGCGCCCGATAGTCATGACTAGCTCGGCCTCACTTAAAGGATTATCCAGATCTTTAAATTTAAGGAGCTGTGATGAAAAAAAATCTGAATACTTAGTTTGCTGAGTAGATTGGTACTTTCTGGAGTACAATTCCATTCTTAACCCCTGTTGATATGAAGACGACCAATATTTTCGAAGGAAAGCATGCTTGAATGCATCTACGCTTTCAAACGTGTATTTGAAGCTCAAGTACCACGTTAAAACATTTCCAGTTAAAAATTTTTCCATCATGCGCAGTTGCCGGGCGGGAGCTATATCATTATCATTATAATAATGCTCGACTTCCCGCAAGAATGCCTTGGGTGTGACTCCAGAATTTTCCATAAACTTAGCCGGTTTGAATTCATTAGAACGGATGATTTGTACAAGTTGAGGGTGCTGATTACCGTCATGTGGTGTAGAACTTCTCCCTATGTGATTACGAAATTCTTCCGTGTTCCGAACAAGTGGACTTTCCGTGTCAACCTGACTACCAGTTGAATGAGTCGCCCCCGGGCTATCTCTCTCTCCATCTCTCCCCTTCTCGCCTAATGACCCTGCATTATGTTCCATAGAAAATAATTCTGCTTTTATCAGCCTATCACCTTGTTCTTTAAATTTTGCTTTTATCTCATCTTCTAACGTCTGTATCCGTGTGTGGTTCTCCCCCAGCTTCTTAATTACCGCCAACCTTTCTTCCTTGGAGTCCTTACATAATTTTTGCCAATCCTTTCTAACGTTTTCTATCTTCAGATTATTAGTGTCCTGGCTCACTTCGATCCGTTCCAAGCGATCCTCCATGCGTACATTGTTTTCTTCAATAGTGGCTTTTAATCCCTCCCGGTCTACTTCTGCATTTTTCCAGCGATCTGTTGATTGGTTTTCGAGACGGTCTATGTCTTTTATAAGGCCGGTCACGTTTTCATCTACCGCCTTTATCTGTTCCTGTATAACTACGGTTATTTTCTCCACTTTATTAAATCTGTTTTGTAACCTGTCCTGTGCAGTTATAATTTCGCTATTTTTAGTTGTGCATGCCAATTCAATCTGTGCCAATTTTGCCAGAACTGTATCGTCTAAGTTATTAAGTTTAGCGTTAAACTGATCCTCAAGTTGTTTTATCTGTTTAACCTGCTTCTCATTGTTCTTACTTACATCTAAGGCGAGTAGTATAAGCTGTTTCCTTGTATGTTCTTTCATTTCAACCACTACATTATCGAGTTGCTCAGTGTTACGACTGTTTTGCGCGTCTATTTGAGAGTTTATTGATTCACTTTGTTGTGTCAATTGAGAACTAATATTATCATTTTGTAGAGCTAATTGTGTATTAATACTGTCATTTTGAAGCGCTAATTGTGTATTAATAGATTCATTTTGAAGCACTAATTGTGTGCCAATAGAATCATTAATTTGGGCTTTGATCACCGCTGACTGTTCAACCCTACTACTGTCTATTTGTGCCTTAAATGTTTCACTCTGTGCTATTAATTCCGCTGATTGTTCAGCCCTGCTACTGTCTATTTGTGCCTTAAATGTTTCACTCTGTGCTATTAATTCCGCTGATTGTTCAGCCCTGCTACTGTCTATTTGTGCCTTAAATGTTTCACTCTGTGCTATTAATTCCGCTGTCATCTCCTGCCGTAACAACACCATTTGCTGCTGAGTGCGTGCCGCAGCGCTCTCTACAACCTGTCTTATTTCGTCTAAAGAAGCCATCACCACAATACACTTGAGAAAATAGAGAAAATGCCAATTGGCGATGTTCTCCGATACGTGCATACATATTAACACACATTTATATCAATTTACACATACTCAGTTCGTTTAAATTTATAAACACAATCCCATTAATCCAATAGCATCCCTGAGTATCCTTCATTTTACATAATTTAAAACTTAACCCACACATTCAGTTATTAAATGCTAGCCTTACAAAACGCTACAAGAACAGACTAATTAATCAAGTATTAATTGCCTTGGAAAAGCTACACGCCTTCCTATTACATTCATGGAGTTGTCTTTCTATGCAAAGCTAATTTTTATCAATAATATGGGCGCCCAGTCTCACGATATTATCTTTACAATTAATGCAAGAAACAAAAACGTGTACTGTATTTTACATTTGCAACTCCTGATCTTACTGTATAATTCACTCACTTGGCGGTAATACCTTCGCCATAACTACGTTACTTAAAATTATCACATTCGGTGATTCAAATACTGTCACATTCTGCCTCCACTTGTGGCGTGTCAGTTTATCAAAAAATGCGCTAGAAAAGCCTAAAACAGTGAAATCCCCCACGTAGGGTAATGCCAGCGTTGCCTATGTGCCCTTGTATATAACAGCGTCGTATATACGAGAATCAAACTTCGGGGAGCGTTCAGTCCGGATATGCTTTCACTAGAGCTCAAATACCAGACGGCTGCTTACAAATACAAGGACCATATGCAAAACTACAAACTAAGAAATGAGTGAAAAAAACAAATAAAATTACCACCATTTAATAACTGAATAAAAACAACAAAACATAAAAAAATAATATAAACAAAGTCCACCCTGAACTTTACTCCCACAGTACAATAATTTACACAGATCTGAGTGGCCTAGAAAGGTCCACTCGAAAGAAATAAAATTGTGGATCAAATTCCACTTGTCTGATTAATTATGTATGCACGCGTATAACTACGCCAGAGAAGAAATAAGTACTTTTGATGGAGATTTGCTCACAGATGGAACAGCCAATATGCTTGCAAACCCCCATACTGCAAACCATTATTATGGCTTTATGGGACACACTCGTAGAATAACATACCAACAATTAAAATTTTATTGACACACGCAACCATTTAAAATTTATAAACTAATTGATCTCCATCGAGATCGCAGTGAGTCAGGAAACTCCCAGCAAAACAGAAGCTTGCCCAATGGCTCATATTGCTCAACACATACATGACAACAACGTGACCGAACATCGAGACCACCCGAGTTCAATGAACATGACAATAATTAAACAAAAAAATAGGATGCCTAAAACCCGATGATATTTACATGAAATAAAAGCATGGATAAGCTAACACGCTGGGACTCGATCAATCAAAACGCGAACAGCACCCATTTACCGATTACAATTCTTTTATCATTAAACAGGCTTTATTTTAATATAAGATAAACATTTACGAAGAACGGAGACCTGGTCCGTGAATACTAATGAGCACAGCTTGCTCCTTATCTGATGGAGTGCGCCGCGTAGAAATACCTTCACTTACCACTCATTAGCGTCTGTGTTCAAAACCAGCCCTCCTTGTCGAAGCTTTGAGTCATGCTATTTATAACAAGAGACTAGACAGTCCCGTTACGCCACCTGTTAATCGCGACATATAAATTCACACACTTCTTGTCAATTCCAAAGAATTGCAAGAACATCGTAGAAGGGGATTCCAACATTTTCCTCGCAAGGATTAAATGCTTAACCTGGCCAAAGCTTCAGACAGAAACCAGGGTTCCCGAAAACTCCTATCCCATAAAACACATATTTGCAGACTCAACAAAGCATTTAGGGCAGAACACAACACAAATCTACCACGGGCCGACACTCCAATCAAATATCATAGATTTTGTGTACCAAGACACTAAAAGGGAAACTTCATCAACAAATAAAGTCATTGGGCATATGACCCCTCACTTAACAAAAATGCAACAAACGGCAATTAACACACAAGCCTGTGTAACAATAAAAATTTATACAATAAAAAGATTTCCCACCAATTCTATTATCTACTCTAGTTAATTCAGTTTCGCTTCTGTTATGATATCGGTTCCCAATTTGCGTCGCTTAGCCGCGCATTTTACGGTAGCGATACGCACTCGAGTACGCTTGCCCCGTGTACTTGACATCAACAAAAAATAATCTTCATACAGATAGAATACATGCCACGTTGCTCATGAACTAAACTAAAGTGTGTCAGTACCACAAACCAACTACAATTAAACACGAAGACAAAAATAAAATAAAATATTTACACAAAATAATATGTTCCCACAAAACCATAACCAGTTTGTCAAATAATTAATTTTTTTAGTACTTATTCCTCTTTCTGCGTCGTCTCATCGAACATCGCCTGACATTCTCTCTCCAAAGTGTTTAGCTCATCTCAGACCACATGGAGCCGTAGAAACGTTGGTTCGATGTCTTTCTCTGGGTCTGGAGTTCCATCTTGACGTTGAATAAAAATAAAAATAAAATGTTATTTATAGTCACACGTAATTTTCTATCTAAATTTTGCCAATAGTTACTTTATTCACCATTTGTCTAGTGCAAAATTAAACGTAGACTTTCCCTAATAGTTGTAGTCGTGGGAGACTACTAAAATCTTACCGATACACAAATTTCACACTCAGCTGTGCGCACACAACTTTATTATAATGTTTTCAATAATGACCCTATCTCTGATAAATTTAACACAGTATATCTTCACGGTATGGAAAAGAATAAGTGATCACCTCACGGTGTCACCAAGAATCAACCTCCTCGTCACTCAGACGACAGTATTTATGTGAATATGGCAAAAAGACAGAGGGAGAGGGAAATCTATCACTAACTTCTATAATAATGCGACTATTGGCATGCAACAGGTATCAAACAGTTTGAAAAATTATACAGGTCACAATGGGGCTATCGTGCTCTGGAATCGATCATAGATTTCGTTAATCCAATCTTTCCCGCTTTCAACTTCAAGCCGGCGTCAGACGCTCCCTTGGCGCTAAAATTGGTGACCCTCTCTGATTGGTAGTTCATGACGTCAATATCGCAGTTTAGAACAGAAGCCTCTGTCCTATGATTGGTTGAAAGTTCCTCTCATCTCTCTCATCCAGCAACTATCTTACTCGTAACGCTAGGGTGACAAAGAAATTACGGTCTGAAATGAGTCAGGACCCCAACACACCTTTGTCTGATAAAGTGTCTGTCAAACATTCCGATCTCGTCACTCCTTTGTTTCAGGACTGGGCACGTTCAAACGTACTGTCTCCAAATAAGCTTGACATTTCGCAATCCAGTCTGGCCTTCCTGTATGATTCTGGCAGTAAAATCAGAATATAATGAAATGAATAATTAGAATCACTAATATGCGTAGCTTATTAAGGGTTCAATATATATAGTGATAAAGTAGACACCTACATAGAATATCGTATACTCAAAGGAAAATAACTGCGAATTTAAATGTTTAAGATGGCAGATGGGCGTAGTATTAAAACGTAATAGCGAATCATTCAGAATGTAATTGTGCAATTAAAGCGTAACTTATTAAGAAATAGGTACCATATAAGGGACCTTGCTGAAATAATTGACAAGAATAACAGACTGAATACAACGCGAGGCGGCCATCTAGAAAATGTAGTGTATGATAACGAATAATTCATGGTAGTTTTAAGATACAACAACGTAAATTAGCGGTAATGTAGAATCTTGTACGTGTCTTCCTATGACCAAATCAAAAGAACAGTGACTCCAAACGCTCATGGTGGCGCCTGGGCTTATTCTTACAAACTTCAATATCATTAATATACGATATAATAACTCAAGTTACGCGAAATGTAGTGAGAGAGGAGCTCCTTGCATAAGACCTTGTTACCAATATTCATAGTAATATGGCACTGAATTTAGCGCGCAGCGGCCATCTTGAAATTATAAAATATAGCCTACAAACAAATAATTCTTTATATTTTTGAGATACGATCTCGAAATACCATTAATGTAGAATCGTATATGGGCTTCGTATATCAAAGGCAAATAATAATAATAATAATAATAATAATAATAATAATAATAATAATACACTGCCTGACAATTGCTTAGGAACAGAGACATTGGCAGAAAGGAATATGCACAGGCATGGATGGAAGAAATGCAACACATACTTAATTGAGGCGGGGTTGTATATTTATAACGAAAATTAGTACCCATTTCACCTCTAGGAAAGCAGGATAACAGATATAAAGAATTCAATATATGACGTTCTTGTTGGAAACAGTTCAGACTCACAAAATGAAGGTCGATAGCAGTCTCTAAGTAAGTAATATGCTCTCTTCGGACACGAATGCACATTGCGTACCTGTTATTCATGCTGTCTACTAAACTGTTGAGGAGTCCTTGGGGGATATTTTCCCACTCCTCTCTCAAGGCGATTTTAAGGTCTTTCACGGTTCGGAGAGGGGGTGTTCGTTGAGAAACACGTCTGCCAGGAGCAACCCAGACATGCTCGATAGGATTCAAGTCCGGAGAGTACACAGGCCATTCCATACGTTCAATGTTTTCTCTTTTATGCACAACAAGTAGTCATTGACGTTTGCTACCAGTGGGGTTGTTTCTCCCCAAGAAACTCTTGTAGACTAGATGACCTGCTGTCTTGTGTATAGAACAGAGTGCTCTTGTTGCTATGGTTACCATAGTCTCTGCTGTTATACCCAGAAACCTCTTGGATACAAGATGAACTGTTGCCTTGTGTGTCAAATAGAGTGCTCTTGTTGCCAGGGTTACCAGTAGTATTGTTTCTGCTGTTATTCCCAGAATCGTCTTGGCTACCAAGATAACCTACTGTCTTGTGTGTATAGTAGAGTGCTCTTGTTGCCAGGGTTACCAGTAGTATTGTTTCTGCTGTTATTCCCAGAATCGTCTTGGCTACCAAGATAACCTACTGTCTTGTGTGTATAGTAGAGTGCTCTTGTTGCCAGGGTTACCAGTAGTATTGTTTCTGCTGTTATTCCCAGAATCGTCTTGGCTACCAAGATAACCTACTGTCTTGTGTGTATAGTAGAGTGCTCTTGTTGCCAGGGTTACCAGTAGTATTGTTTCTGCTGTTATTCCCAGAATCGTCTTGGCTACAGGATAACCTACTGTCTTGTGTGTATAGTAGAGTGCTCTTGTTGCCATGGTTACCAGTAGTATTGTTTCTGCTGTTATTCCCAGAATCGTCTTGGCTACAAGATAACCTACTGTCTTGTGTGTATAATAGAGTGCTCTTGTTGCCAGGGTTACCAGTAGTATTGTTTCTGCTGTTATTCCCAGAATCGTCTTGGCTACAAGATAACCTACTGTCTTGTGTGTATAGTAGAGTGCTCTTGTTGCCAGGGTTACCAGTAGTATTGTTTCTGCTGTTATTCCCAGAATCGTCTTGGCTACCAAGATAACCTACTGTCTTGTGTGTCTAGTAGAGTGCTCTTGTTGCCAGGGTTACCAGTAGTATTGTTTCTGCTGTTATTCCCAGAATCGTCTTGGCTACAAGATAACCTACTGTCTTGTGTGTATAGTAGAGTGCTCTTGTTGCCAGGGTTACCAGTAGTATTGTTTCTGCTGTTATTCCCAGAATCGTCTTGGCTACAGGATAACCTACTGTCTTGTGTGTCTAATAGAGTGCTCTTGTTGCCAGGGTTACCAGTAGTATTGTTTCTGCTGTTATTCCCAGAATCGTCCTGGCTACAAGATAACCTACTGTCTTGTGTGTATAATAGAGTGCTCTTGTTGCCAGGGTTACCAGTAGTATTGTTTCTGCTGTTATTCCCAGAATCGTCTTGGCTACCAAGATAACCTACTGTCTTGTGTGTCTAATAGAGTGCTCTTGTTGCCAGGGTTACCAGTAGTATTGTTTCTGCTGTTATTCCCAGAATCGTCTTGGCTACAAGATAACCTACTGTCTTGTGTGTATAATAGAGTGCTCTTGTTGCCAGGGTTACCAGTAGTATTGTTTCTGCTGTTATTCCCAGAATCGTCTTGGCTACCAAGATAACCTACTGTCTTGTGTGTCTAATAGAGTGCTCTTGTTGCCAGGGTTACCAGTAGTATTGTTTCTGCTGTTATTCCCAGAATCGTCTTGGCTACAAGATAACCTACTGTCTTGTGTGTATAGTAGAGTGCTCTTGTTGCCATGGTTACCAGTAGTATTGTTTCTGCTGTTATTCCCAGAATCGTCTTGGCTACCAAGATAACCTACTGTCTTGTGTGTATAGTAGAGTGCTCTTGTTGCCAGGGTTACCAGTAGTATTGTTTCTGCTGTTATTCCCAGAATCGTCTTGGCTACCAAGATAACATACTGTCTTGTGTGTATAGTAGAGTGCTCTTGTTGCCATGGTTACCAGTAGTATTGTTTCTGCTGTTATTCCCAGAATCGTCTTGGCTACCAAGATAACCTACTGTCTTGTGTGTCTAATAGAGTGCTCTTGTTGCCAGGGTTACCAGTAGTATTGTTTCTGCTGTTATTCCCAGAATCGTCTTGGCTACCAAGATAACCTACTGTCTTGTGTGTATAGTAGAGTTCTCTTGTTGCCAGGGTTACCAGTAGTATTGTTTCTGCTGTTATTCCCAGAATCGTCTTGGCTACCAAGATAACCTACTGTCTTGTGTGTCTAATAGAGTGCTCTTGTTGCCAGGGTTACCAGTAGTATTGTTTCTGCTGTTATTCCCAGAATCGTCTTGGCTACCAAGATAACCTACTGTCTTGTGTGTATAGTAGAGTGCTCTTGTTGCCAGGGTTACCAGTAGTATTGTTTCTGCTGTTATTCCCAGAATCGTCTTGGCTACAAGATAACCTACTGTCTTGTGTGTATAGTAGAGTGCTCTTGTTGCCAGGGTTACCAGTAGTATTGTTTCTGCTGTTATTCCCAGAATCGTCTTGGCTACCAAGATAACCTACTGTCTTGTGTGTCTAGTAGAGTGCTCTTGTTGCCAGGGTTACCAGTAGTATTGTTTCTGCTGTTATTCCCAGAATCGTCTTGGCTACCAAGATAACCTACTGTCTTGTGTGTCTAGTAGAGTGCTCTTGTTGCCAGGGTTACCAGTAGTATTGTTTCTGCTGTTATTCCCAGAATCGTCTTGGCTACAAGATAACCTACTGTCTTGTGTGTATAGTAGAGTGCTCTTGTTGCCAGGGTTACCAGTAGTATTGTTTCTGCTGTTATTCCCAGAATCGTCTTGGCTACCAAGATAACCTACTGTCTTGTGTGTCTAATAGAGTGCTCTTGTTCCCATGGTTACCAGTAGTATTGTTCCTGCTGTTATTCCCAGAATCGTCTTGGCTACCAAGATAACCTACTGTCTTGTGTGTATAGTAGAGTGCTCTTGTTGCCAGGGTTACCAGTAGTATTGTTTCTGCTGTTATTCCCAGAATCGTCTTGGCTACCAGGATAACCTACTGTCTTGTGTGTCTAATAGAGTGCTCTTGTTGCCAGGGTTACCAGTAGTATTGTTTCTGCTGTTATTCCCAGAATCGTCTTGGCTACAAGATAACCTACTGTCTTGTGTGTATAATAGAGTGCTCTTGTTGCCATGGTTACCAGTAGTATTGTTTCTGCTGTTATTCCCAGAATCGTCTTGGCTACCAAGATAACCTACTGTCTTGTGTGTATAGTAGAGTGCTCTTGTTGCCAGGGTTACCAGTAGTATTGTTTCTGCTGTTATTCCCAGAATCGTCTTGGCTACAAGATAACCTACTGTCTTGTGTGTATAGTAGAGTGCTCTTGTTGCCAGGGTTACCAGTAGTATTGTTTCTGCTGTTATTCCCAGAATCGTCTTGGCTACAAGATAACCTACTGTCTTGTGTGTATAGTAGATTGCTCTTGTTGCCAGGGTTACCAGTAGTATTGTTTCTGCTGTTATTCCCAGAATCGTCTTGGCTACAAGATAACCTACTGTCTTGTGTGTATAGTAGAGTGCTCTTGTTGCCAGGGTTACCAGTAGTATTGTTTCTGCTGTTATTCCCAGAATCGTCTTGGCTACCAAGATAACCTACTGTCTTGTGTGTATAGTAGAGTGCTCTTGTTGCCAGGGTTACCAGTAGTATTGTTTCTGCTGTTATTCCCAGAATCGTCTTGGCTACAAGATAACCTACTGTCTTGTGTGTATAATAGAGTGCTCTTGTTGCCATGGTTACCAGTAGTATTGTTTCTGCTGTTATTCCCAGAATCGTCTTGGCTACAAGATAACCTACTGTCTTGTGTGTATAGTAGAGTGCTCTTGTTGCCAGGGTTACCAGTAGTATTGTTTCTGCTGTTATTCCCAGAATCGTCTTGGCTACCAAGATAACCTACTGTCTTGTGTGTATAGTAGAGTGCTCTTGTTGCCAGGGTTACCAGTAGTATTGTTTCTGCTGTTATTCCCAGAATCGTCTTGGCTACAGGATAACCTACTGTCTTGTGTGTATAGTAGAGTGCTCTTGTTGCCAGGGTTACCAGTAGTATTGTTTCTGCTGTTATTCCCAGAATCGTCTTGGCTACCAAGATAACCTACTGTCTTGTGTGTATAGTAGAGTGCTCTTGCTGCCATGGTTACCAGTAGTATTGTTTCTGCTGTTATTCCCAGAATCGTCTTGGCTACAAGATAACCTACTGTCTTGTGTGTATAGTAGAGTGCTCTTGTTGCCAGGGTTACCAGTAGTATTGTTTCTGCTGTTATTCCCAGAATCGTCTTGGCTACAGGATAACCTACTGTCTTGTGTGTATAGTAGAGTGCTCTTGTTGCCATGGTTACCAGTAGTATTGTTTCTGCTGTTATTCCCAGAATCGTCTTGGCTACCAAGATAACCTACCGTCTTGTGTGTCTAATAGAGTGCTCTTGTTGCCAGGGTTACCAGTAGTATTGTTTCTGCTGTTATTCCCAGAATCGTCTTGGCTACCAAGATAACCTACTGTCTTGTGTGTCTAATAGAGTGCTCTTGTTGCCAGGGTTACCAGTAGTATTGTTTCTGCTGTTATTCCCAGAATCGTCTTGGCTACAAGATAACCTACTGTCTTGTGTGTATAGTAGAGTGCTCTTGTTGCCAGGGTTACCAGTAGTATTGTTTCTGCTGTTATTCCCAGAATCGTCTTGGCTACCAAGATAACCTACTGTCTTGTGTGTATAGTAGAGTGCTCTTGTTGCCAGGGTTACCAGTAGTATTGTTTCTGCTGTTATTCCCAGAATCGTCTTGGCTACCAAGATAACCTACTGTCTTGTGTGTATAGTAGAGTGCTCTTGTTGCCATGGTTATCAGTAGTATTGTTTCTGCTGTTATTCCCAGAATCGTCTTGGCTACCAAGATAACCTACTGTCTTGTGTGTATAGTAGAGTGCTCTTGTTGCCAGGGTTACCAGTAGTATTGTTTCTGCTGTTATTCCCAGAATCGTCTTGGCTACAAGATAACCTACTGTCTTGTGTGTATAGTAGAGTGCTCTTGTTGCCAGGGTTACCAGTAGTATTGTTTCTGCTGTTATTCCCAGAATCGTCTTGGCTACAAGATAACCTACTGTCTTGTGTGTATAGTAGAGTGCTCTTGTTGCCAGGGTTACCAGTAGTATTGTTTCTGCTGTTATTCCCAGAATCGTCTTGGCTACAAGATAACCTACTGTCTTGTGTGTCTAATAGAGTGCTCTTGTTGCCAGGGTTACCAGTAGTATTGTTTCTGCTGTTATTCCCAGAATCGTCTTGGCTACAAGATAACCTACTGTCTTGTGTGTCTAATAGAGTGCTCTTGTTGCCAGGGTTACCAGTAGTATTGTTTCGGCTGTTATTCCCAGAATCGTCTTGGCTACCAAGATAACCTACTGTCTTGTGTGTATAGTAGAGTGCTCTTGTTGCCATGGTTACCAGTAGTATTGTTTCTGCTGTTATTCCCAGAATCGTCTTGGCTACCAAGATAACCTACTGTCTTGTGTGTCTAATAGAGTGCTCTTGTTGCCAGGGTTACCAGTAGTATTGTTTCTGCTGTTATTCCCAGAATCGTCTTGGCTACCAAGATAACCTACTGTCTTGTGTGTATAATAGAGTGCTCTTGTTGCCAGGGTTACCAGTAGTATTGTTTCTGCTGTTATTCCCAGAATCGTCTTGGCTACAAGATAACCTACTGTCTTGTGTGTATAGTAGAGTGCTCTTGTTGCCAGGGTTACCAGTAGTATTGTTTCTGCTGTTATTCCCAGAATCGTCTTGGCTACAAGATAACCTACTGTCTTGTGTGTCTAATAGAGTGCTCTTGTTGCCAGGGTTACCAGTAGTATTGTTTCTGCTGTTATTCCCAGAATCGTCTTGGCTACAGGATAACCTACTGTCTTGTGTGTATAATAGAGTGCTCTTGTTGCCAGGGTTACCAGTAGTATTGTTTCTGCTGTTATTCCCAGAATCGTCTTGGCTACAAGATAACCTACTGTCTTGTGTGTATAGTAGAGTGCTCTTGTTGCCAGGGTTACCAGTAGTATTGTTTCTGCTGTTATTCCCAGAATCGTCTTGGCTACAAGATAACCTACTGTCTTGTGTGTATAGTAGAGTGCTCTTGTTGCCAGGGTTACCAGTAGTATTGTTTCTGCTGTTATTCCCAGAATCGTCTTGGCTACAAGATAACCTACTGTCTTGTGTGTATAGTAGAGTGCTCTTGTTGCCAGGGTTACCAGTAGTATTGTTTCTGCTGTTATTCCCAGAATCGTCTTGGCTACAAGATAACCTACTGTCTTGTGTCTAATAGAGTGCTCTTGTTGCCAGGGTTACCAGTAGTATTGTTTCTGCTGTTATTCCCAGAATCGTCTTGGCTACCAAGATAACCTACTGTCTTGTGTGTATAGTAGAGTGCTCTTGTTGCCAGGGTTACCAGTAGTATTGTTTCTGCTGTTATTCCCAGAATCGTCTTGGCTACAAGATAACCTACTGTCTTGTGTGTCTAATAGAGTGCTCTTGTTGCCATGGTTACCAGTAGTATTGTTTCTGCTGTTATTCCCAGAATCGTCTTGGCTACAAGATAACCTACTGTCTTGTGTGTATAGTAGAGTGCTCTTGTTGCCAGGGTTACCAGTAGTATTGTTTCTGCTGTTATTCCCAGAATCGTCTTGGCTACCAAGATAACCTACTGTCTTGTGTGTATAGTAGAGTGCTCTTGTTGCCAGGGTTACCAGTAGTATTGTTTCTGCTGTTATTCCCAGAATCGTCTTGGCTACAAGATAACCTACTGTCTTGTGTGTATAATAGAGTGCTCTTGTTGCCAGGGTTACCAGTAGTATTGTTTCTGCTGTTATTCCGAGAATCGTCTTGGCTACAAGATAACCTACTGTCTTGTGTGTATAGTAGAGTGCTCTTGTTGCCATGGTTACCAGTAGTATTGTTTCTGCTGTTATTCCCAGAATCGTCTTGGCTACCAAGATAACCTACTGTCTTGTGTGTCTAGTAGAGTGCTCTTGTTGCCAGGGTTACCAGTAGTATTGTTTCTGCTGTTATTCCCAGAATCGTCTTGGCTACAAGATAACCTACTGTCTTGTGTGTATAGTAGAGTGCTCTTGTTGCCAGGGTTACCAGTAGTATTGTTTCTGCTGTTATTCCCAGAATCGTCTTGGCTACCAAGATAACCTACTGTCTTGTGTGTATAGTAGAGTGCTCTTGTTGCCAGGGTTACCAGTAGTATTGTTTCTGCTGTTATTCCCAGAATCGTCTTGGCTACCAGGATAACCTACTGTCTTGTGTGTCTAATAGAGTGCTCTTGTTGCCAGGGTTACCAGTAGTATTGTTTCTGCTGTTATTCCCAGAATCGTCTTGGCTACAAGATAACCTACTGTCTTGTGTGTATAGTAGAGTGCTCTTGTTGCCAGGGTTACCAGTAGTATTGTTTCTGCTGTTATTCCCAGAATCGTCTTGGCTACAAGATAACCTACTGTCTTGTGTGTATAGTAGAGTGCTCTTGTTGCCAGGGTTACCAGTAGTATTGTTTCTGCTGTTATTCCCAGAATCGTCTTGGCTACCAAGATAACCTACTGTCTTGTGTGTATAGTAGAGTGCTCTTGTTGCCAGGGTTACCAGTAGTATTGTTTCTGCTGTTATTCCCAGAATCGTCTTGGCTACAAGATAACCTACTGTCTTGTGTGTCTAATAGAGTGCCCTTGTTGCCATGGTTACCAGTAGTATTGTTTCTGCTGTTATTCCCAGAATCGTCTTGGCTACAAGATAACCTACTGTCTTGTGTGTATAGTAGAGTGCTCTTGTTGCCAGGGTTACCAGTAGTATTGTTTCTGCTGTTATTCCCAGAATCGTCTTGGCTACCAAGATAACCTACTGTCTTGTGTGTATAGTAGAGTGCTCTTGTTGCCAGGGTTACCAGTAGTATTGTTTCTGCTGTTATTCCCAGAATCGTCTTGGCTACAAGATAACCTACTGTCTTGTGTGTATAATAGAGTGCTCTTGTTGCCAGGGTTACCAGTAGTATTGTTTCTGCTGTTATTCCCAGAATCGTCTTGGCTACAAGATAACCTACTGTCTTGTGTGTATAGTAGAGTGCTCTTGTTGCCATGGTTACCAGTAGTATTGTTTCTGCTGTTATTCCCAGAATCGTCTTGGCTACCAAGATAACCTACTGTCTTGTGTGTCTAGTAGAGTGCTCTTGTTGCCAGGGTTACCAGTAGTATTGTTTCTGCTGTTATTCCCAGAATCGTCTTGGCTACAAGATAACCTACTGTCTTGTGTGTATAGTAGAGTGCTCTTGTTGCCAGGGTTACCAGTAGTATTGTTTCTGCTGTTATTCCCAGAATCGTCTTGGCTACCAAGATAACCTACTGTCTTGTGTGTATAGTAGAGTGCTCTTGTTGCCAGGGTTACCAGTAGTATTGTTTCTGCTGTTATTCCCAGAATCGTCTTGGCTACCAAGATAACCTACTGTCTTGTGTGTCTAATAGAGTGCTCTTGTTGCCAGGGTTACCAGTAGTATTGTTTCTGCTGTTATTCCCAGAATCGTCTTGGCTACCAAGATAACCTACTGTCTTGTGTGTATAGTAGAGTGCTCTTGTTGCCAGGGTTACCAGTAGTATTGTTTCTGCTGTTATTCCCAGAATCGTCTTGGCTACAAGATAACCTACAGTCTTGTGTGTCTAATAGAGTGCTCTTGTTGCCAGGGTTACCAGTAGTATTGTTTCTGCTGTTATTCCCAGAATCGTCTTGGCTACAAGATAACCTACTGTCTTGTGTGTCTAGTAGAGTGCTCTTGTTGCCAGGGTTACCAGTAGTATTGTTTCTGCTGTTATTCCCAGAATCGTCTTGGCTACAAGATAACCTACTGTCTTGTGTGTATAGTAGAGTGCTCTTGTTGCCAGGGTTACCAGTAGTATTGTTTCTGCTGTTATTCCCAGAATCGTCTTGGCTACAAGATAACCTACTGCCTTGTGTGTATAGTAGAGTGCTCTTGTTGCCAGGGTTACCAGTTGTATTGTTTCTGCTGTTATTCCCAGAATCGTCTTGGCTACAAGATAACCTACTGTCTTGTGTGTATAGTAGAGTGCTCTTGTTGCCAGGGTTACCAGTAGTATTGTTTCTGCTGTTATTCCCAGAATCGTCTTGGCTACCAAGATAACCTACTGTCTTGTGTGTATAGTAGAGTGCTCTTGTTGCCAGGGTTACCAGTAGTATTGTTTCTGCTGTTATTCCCAGAATCGTCTTGGCTACAGGATAACCTACTGTCTTGTGTGTATAGTAGAGTGCTCTTGTTGCCAGGGTTACCAGTAGTATTGTTTCTGCTGTTATTCCCAGAATCGTCTTGGCTACCAAGATAACCTACTGTCTTGTGTGTATAGTAGAGTGCTCTTGTTGCCAGGGTTACCAGTAGTATTGTTTCTGCTGTTATTCCCAGAATCGTCTTGGCTACAAGATAACCTACTGTCTTGTGTGTATAGTAGAGTGCTCTTGTTGCCAGGGTTACCAGTAGTATTGTTTCTGCTGTTATTCCCAGAATCGTCTTGGCTACAAGATAACCTACTGTCTTGTGTGTATAGTAGAGTGCTCTTGTTGCCAGGGTTACCAGTAGTATTGTTTCTGCTGTTATTCCCAGAATCGTCTTGGCTACCAAGATAACCTACTGTCTTGTGTGTCTAATAGAGTGCTCTTGTTGCCAGGGTTACCAGTAGTATTGTTTCTGCTGTTATTCCCAGAAACGTCTTGGCTACAAGATAACCTACTGTCTTGTGTGTCTAATAGAGTGCTCTTGTTGCCAGGGTTACCAGTAGTATTGTTTCTGCTGTTATTCCCAATATCGTCTTGGCTACAAGATAACCTACTGTCTTGTGTGTATAGTAGAGTGCTCTTGTTGCCAGGGTTACCAGTAGTATTGTTTCTGCTGTTATTCCCAGAATCGTCTTGGCTACAAGATAACCTACTGTCTTGTGTGTATAGTAGAGTGCTCTTGTTGCCAGGTTTACCAGTAGTATTGTTTCTGCTGTTATTCCCAGAATCGTCTTGGCTACATGATAACCTACTGTCTTGTGTGTATAGTAGAGTGCTCTTGTTGCCAGGGTTACCAGTAGTATTGTTTCTGCTGTTATTCCCAGAATCGTCTTGGCTACAAGATAACCTACTGTCTTGTGTGTATAGTAGAGTGCTCTTGTTGCCATGGTTACCAGTAGTATTGTTTCTGCTGTTATTCCCAGAATCGTCTTGGCTACCAAGATAACCTACTGTCTTGTGTGTATAGTAGAGTGCTCTTGTTGCCAGGGTTACCAGTAGTATTGTTTCTGCTGTTATTCCCAGAATCGTCTTGGCTACAAGATAACCTACTGTCTTGTGTGTCTAATAGAGTGCTCTTGTTGCCAGGGTTACCAGTAGTATTGTTTCTGCTGTTATTCCCAGAATCGTCTTGGCTACCAAGATAACCTACTGTCTTGTGTGTATAGTAGAGTGCTCTTGTTGCCAGGGTTACCAGTAGTATTGTTTCTGCTGTTATTCCCAGAATCGTCTTGGCTACCAAGATAACCTACTGTCTTGTGTGTATAGTAGAGTGCTCTTGTTGCCAGGGTTACCAGTAGTATTGTTTCTGCTGTTATTCCCAGAATCGTCTTGGCTACAAGATAACCTACTGTCTTGTGTGTATAGTAGAGTGCTCTTGTTGCCAGGGTTACCAGTAGTATTGTTTCTGCTGTTATTCCCAGAATCGTCTTGGCTACCAAGATAACCTACTGTCTTGTGTGTCTAATAGAGTGCTCTTGTTGCCATGGTTACCAGTAGTATTGTTCCTGCTGTTATTCCCAGAATCGTCTTGGCTACCAAGATAACCTACTGTCTTGTGTGTATAGTAGAGTGCTCTTGTTGCCAGGGTTACCAGTAGTATTGTTTCTGCTGTTATTCCCAGAATCGTCTTGGCTACCAGGATAACCTACTGTCTTGTGTGTCTAATAGAGTGCTCTTGTTGCCAGGGTTACCAGTAGTATTGTTTCTGCTGTTATTCCCAGAATCGTCTTGGCTACAAGATAACCTACTGTCTTGTGTGTATAGTAGAGTGCTCTTGTTGCCAGGGTTACCAGTAGTATTGTTTCTGCTGTTATTCCCAGAATCGTCTTGGCTACCAAGATAACCTACTGTCTTGTGTGTATAGTAGAGTGCTCTTGTTGCCATGGTTACCAGTAGTATTGTTTCTGCTGTTATTCCCAGAATCGTCTTGGCTACCAAGATAACCTACTGTCTTGTGTGTATAGTAGAGTGCTCTTGTTGCCAGGGTTACCAGTAGTATTGTTTCTGCTGTTATTCCCAGAATCGTCTTGGCTACAAGATAACCTACTGTCTTGTGTGTATAGTAGAGTGCTCTTGTTGCCAGGGTTACCAGTAGTATTGTTTCTGCTGTTATTCCCAGAATCGTCTTGGCTACCAAGATAACCTACTGTCTTGTGTGTATAGTAGAGTGCTCTTGTTGCCAGGGTTACCAGTAGTATTGTTTCTGCTGTTATTCCCAGAATCGTCTTGGCTACCAAGATAACCTACTGTCTTGTGTGTCTAGTAGAGTGCTCTTGTTGCCAGGGTTACCAGTAGTATTGTTTCTGCTGTTATTCCCAGAATCGTCTTGGCTACAAGATAACCTACTGTCTTGTGTGTATAGTAGAGTGCTCTTGTTGCCAGGGTTACCAGTAGTATTGTTTCTGCTGTTATTCCCAGAATCGTCTTGGCTACCAAGATAACCTACTGTCTTGTGTGTATAGTAGAGTGCTCTTGTTGCCAGGGTTACCAGTAGTATTGTTTCTGCTGTTATTCCCAGAATCGTCTTGGCTACCAAGATAACCTACTGTCTTGTGTGTATAGTAGAGTGCTCTTGTTGCCAGGGTTACCAGTAGTATTGTTTCTGCTGTTATTCCCAGAATCGTCTTGGCTACCAAGATAACCTACTGTCTTGTGTGTATAGTAGAGTGCTCTTGTTGCCAGGGTTACCAGTAGTATTGTTTCTGCTGTTATTCCCAGAATCGTCTTGGCTACCAAGATAACCTACTGTCTTGTGTGTCTAATAGAGTGCTCTTGTTGCCATGGTTACCAGTAGTATTGTTCCTGCTGTTATTCCCAGAATCGTCTTGGCTACCAAGATAACCTACTGTCTTGTGTGTATAGTAGAGTGCTCTTGTTGCCAGGGTTACCAGTAGTATTGTTTCTGCTGTTATTCCCAGAATCGTCTTGGCTACCAGGATAACCTACTGTCTTGTGTGTCTAATAGAGTGCTCTTGTTGCCAGGGTTACCAGTAGTATTGTTTCTGCTGTTATTCCCAGAATCGTCTTGGCTACAAGATAACCTACTGTCTTGTGTGTATAATAGAGTGCTCTTGTTGCCATGGTTACCAGTAGTATTGTTTCTGCTGTTATTCCCAGAATCGTCTTGGCTACCAAGATAACCTACTGTCTTGTGTGTATAGTAGAGTGCTCTTGTTGCCAGGGTTACCAGTAGTATTGTTTCTGCTGTTATTCCCAGAATCGTCTTGGCTACAAGATAACCTACTGTCTTGTGTGTATAGTAGAGTGCTCTTGTTGCCAGGGTTACCAGTAGTATTGTTTCTGCTGTTATTCCCAGAATCGTCTTGGCTACAAGATAACCTACTGTCTTGTGTGTATAGTAGAGTGCTCTTGTTGCCAGGGTTACCAGTAGTATTGTTTCTGCTGTTATTCCCAGAATCGTCTTGGCTACAAGATAACCTACTGTCTTGTGTGTATAGTAGAGTGCTCTTGTTGCCAGGGTTACCAGTAGTATTGTTTCTGCTGTTATTCCCAGAATCGTTTTGGCTACAGGATAACCTACTGTCTTGTGTGTATAGTAGAGTGCTCTTGTTGCCATGGTTACCAGTAGTATTGTTTCTGCTGTTATTCCCAGAATCGTCTTGGCTACCAAGATAACCTACTGTCTTGTGTGTCTAATAGAGTGCTCTTGTTGCCAGGGTTACCAGTAGTATTGTTTCTGCTGTTATTCCCAGAATCGTCTTGGCTACCAAGATAACCTACTGTCTTGTGTGTCTAATAGAGTGCTCTTGTTGCCAGGGTTACCAGTAGTATTGTTTCTGCTGTTATTCACAGAATCGTCTTGGCTACAAGATAACCTACTGTCTTGTGTGTATAGTAGAGTGCTCTTGTTGCCAGGGTTACCAGTAGTATTGTTTCTGCTGTTATTCCCAGAATCGTCTTGGCTACCAAGATAACCTACTGTCTTGTGTGTATAGTAGAGTGCTCTTGTTGCCAGGGTTACCAGTAGTATTGTTTCTGCTGTTATTCCCAGAATCGTCTTGGCTACAAGATAACCTACTGTCTTGTGTGTATAGTAGAGTGCTCTTGTTGCCAGGGTTACCAGTAGTATTGTTTCTGCTGTTATTCCCAGAATCGTCTTGGCTACAAGATAACCTACTGTCTTGTGTGTCTAATAGAGTGCTCTTGTTGCCAGGGTTACCAGTAGTATTGTTTCTGCTGTTATTCCCAGAATCGTCTTGGCTACAAGATAACCTACTGTCTTGTGTGTCTAATAGAGTGCTCTTGTTGCCAGGGTTACCAGTAGTATTGTTTCTGCTGTTATTCCCAGAATCGTCTTGGCTACCAAGATAACCTACTGTCTTGTGTGTATAGTAGAGTGCTCTTGTTGCCATGGTTACCAGTAGTATTGTTTCTGCTGTTATTCCCAGAATCGTCTTGGCTACCGAGATAACCTACTGTCTTGTGTGTCTAATAGAGTGCTCTTGTTGCCAGGGTTACCAGTAGTATTGTTTCTGCTGTTATTCCCAGAATCGTCTTGGCTACCAAGATAACCTACTGTCTTGTGTGTATAATAGAGTGCTCTTGTTGCCAGGGTTACCAGTAGTATTGTTTCTGCTGTTATTCCCAGAATCGTCTTGGCTACAAGATAACCTACTGTCTTGTGTGTCTAATAGAGTGCTCTTGTTGCCAGGGTTACCAGTAGTATTGTTTCTGCTGTTATTCCCAGAATCGTCTTGGCTACAGGATAACCTACTGTCTTGTGTGTATAATAGAGTGCTCTTGTTGCCAGGGTTACCAGTAGTATTGTTTCTGCTGTTATTCCCAGAATCGTCTTGGCTACAAGATAACCTACTGTCTTGTGTGTATAGTAGAGTGCTCTTGTTGCCAGGGTTACCAGTAGTATTGTTTCTGCTGTTATTCCCAGAATCGTCTTGGCTACCAAGATAACCTACTGTCTTGTGTGTCTAATAGAGTGCTCTTGTTGCCATGGTTACCAGTAGTATTGTTTCTGCTGTTATTCCCAGAATCGTCTTGGCTACAAGGTAACCTACTGTCTTGTGTGTATAGTAGAGTGCTCTTGTTGCCAGGGTTACCAGTAGTATTGTTTCTGCTGTTATTCCCAGAATCGTCTTGGCTACAAGATAACCTACTGTCTTGTGTGTATAGTAGAGTGCTCTTGTTGCCAGGGTTACCAGTAGTATTGTTTCTGCTGTTATTCCCAGAATCGTCTTGGCTACCAAGATAACCTACTGTCTTGTGTGTCTAATAGAGTGCTCTTGTTGCCATGGTTACCAGTAGTATTGTTCCTGCTGTTATTCCCAGAATCGTCTTGGCTACCAAGATAACCTACTGTCTTGTGTGTATAGTAGAGTGCTCTTGTTGCCAGGGTTACCAGTAGTATTGTTTCTGCTGTTATTCCCAGAATCGTCTTGGCTACCAGGATAACCTACTGTCTTGTGTGTCTAATAGAGTGCTCTTGTTGCCAGGGTTACCAGTAGTATTGTTTCTGCTGTTATTCCCAGAATCGTCTTGGCTACAAGATAACCTACTGTCTTGTGTGTATAATAGAGTGCTCTTGTTGCCATGGTTACCAGTAGTATTGTTTCTGCTGTTATTCCCAGAATCGTCTTGGCTACCAAGATAACCTACTGTCTTGTGTGTATAGTAGAGTGCTCTTGTTGCCAGGGTTACCAGTAGTATTGTTTCTGCTGTTATTCCCAGAATCGTCTTGGCTACAAGATAACCTACTGTCTTGTGTGTATAGTAGAGTGCTCTTGTTGCCAGGGTTACCAGTAGTATTGTTTCTGCTGTTATTCCCAGAATCGTCTTGGCTACAAGATAACCTACTGTCTTGTGTGTATAGTAGAGTGCTCTTGTTGCCAGGGTTACCAGTAGTATTGTTTCTGCTGTTATTCCCAGAATCGTCTTGGCTACAAGATAACCTACTGTCTTGTGTGTATAGTAGAGTGCTCTTGTTGCCAGGGTTACCAGTAGTATTGTTTCTGCTGTTATTCCCAGAATCGTTTTGGCTACAGGATAACCTACTGTCTTGTGTGTATAGTAGAGTGCTCTTGTTGCCATGGTTACCAGTAGTATTGTTTCTGCTGTTATTCCCAGAATCGTCTTGGCTACCAAGATAACCTACTGTCTTGTGTGTCTAATAGAGTGCTCTTGTTGCCAGGGTTACCAGTAGTATTGTTTCTGCTGTTATTCCCAGAATCGTCTTGGCTACCAAGATAACCTACTGTCTTGTGTGTCTAATAGAGTGCTCTTGTTGCCAGGGTTACCAGTAGTATTGTTTCTGCTGTTATTCACAGAATCGTCTTGGCTACAAGATAACCTACTGTCTTGTGTGTATAGTAGAGTGCTCTTGTTGCCAGGGTTACCAGTAGTATTGTTTCTGCTGTTATTCCCAGAATCGTCTTGGCTACCAAGATAACCTACTGTCTTGTGTGTATAGTAGAGTGCTCTTGTTGCCAGGGTTACCAGTAGTATTGTTTCTGCTGTTATTCCCAGAATCGTCTTGGCTACAAGATAACCTACTGTCTTGTGTGTATAGTAGAGTGCTCTTGTTGCCAGGGTTACCAGTAGTATTGTTTCTGCTGTTATTCCCAGAATCGTCTTGGCTACAAGATAACCTACTGTCTTGTGTGTCTAATAGAGTGCTCTTGTTGCCAGGGTTACCAGTAGTATTGTTTCTGCTGTTATTCCCAGAATCGTCTTGGCTACAAGATAACCTACTGTCTTGTGTGTCTAATAGAGTGCTCTTGTTGCCAGGGTTACCAGTAGTATTGTTTCTGCTGTTATTCCCAGAATCGTCTTGGCTACCAAGATAACCTACTGTCTTGTGTGTATAGTAGAGTGCTCTTGTTGCCATGGTTACCAGTAGTATTGTTTCTGCTGTTATTCCCAGAATCGTCTTGGCTACCAAGATAACCTACTGTCTTGTGTGTCTAATAGAGTGCTCTTGTTGCCAGGGTTACCAGTAGTATTGTTTCTGCTGTTATTCCCAGAATCGTCTTGGCTACCAAGATAACCTACTGTCTTGTGTGTATAATAGAGTGCTCTTGTTGCCAGGGTTACCAGTAGTATTGTTTCTGCTGTTATTCCCAGAATCGTCTTGGCTACAAGATAACCTACTGTCTTGTGTGTCTAATAGAGTGCTCTTGTTGCCAGGGTTACCAGTAGTATTGTTTCTGCTGTTATTCCCAGAATCGTCTTGGCTACAGGATAACCTACTGTCTTGTGTGTATAATAGAGTGCTCTTGTTGCCAGGGTTACCAGTAGTATTGTTTCTGCTGTTATTCCCAGAATCGTCTTGGCTACAAGATAACCTACTGTCTTGTGTGTATAGTAGAGTGCTCTTGTTGCCAGGGTTACCAGTAGTATTGTTTCTGCTGTTATTCCCAGAATCGTCTTGGCTACCAAGATAACCTACTGTCTTGTGTGTCTAATAGAGTGCTCTTGTTGCCATGGTTACCAGTAGTATTGTTTCTGCTGTTATTCCCAGAATCGTCTTGGCTACAAGGTAACCTACTGTCTTGTGTGTATAGTAGAGTGCTCTTGTTGCCAGGGTTACCAGTAGTATTGTTTCTGCTGTTATTCCCAGAATCGTCTTGGCTACAAGATAACCTACTGTCTTGTGTGTATAGTAGAGTGCTCTTGTTGCCAGGGTTACCAGTAGTATTGTTTCTGCTGTTATTCCCAGAATCGTCTTGGCTACAAGATAACCTACTGTCTTGTGTGTCTAATAGAGTGCTCTTGTTGCCAGGGTTACCAGTAGTATTGTTTCTGCTGTTATTCCCAGAATCGTCTTGGCTACCAAGATAACCTACTGTCTTGTGTGTATAGTAGAGTGCTCTTGTTGCCATGGTTACCAGTAGTATTGTTTCTGCTGTTATTCCCAGAATCGTCTTGGCTACCAAGATAACCTACTGTCTTGTGTGTATAGTAGAGTGCTCTTGTTGCCAGGGTTACCAGTAGTATTGTTTCTGCTGTTATTCCCAGAATCGTCTTGGCTACAAGATAACCTACTGTCTTGTGTGTATAGTAGAGTGCTCTTGTTGCCAGGGTTACCAGTAGTATTGTTTCTGCTGTTATTCCCAGAATCGTCTTGGCTACAAGATAACCTACTGTCTTGTGTGTATAGTAGAGTGCTCTTGTTGCCAGGGTTACCAGTAGTATTGTTTCTGCTGTTATTCCCAGAATCGTCTTGGCTACCAAGATAACCTACTGTCTTGTGTGTCTAATAGAGTGCTCTTGTTGGCAGGGTTACCAGTAGTGACACAGTGTGGTGCAATAGCACCTAGTGTAGTGTTATACAGTGTTGGTATTGCTACTAGTGGAGTGACACAGTGTGGTGCAGTGGCACCTAGTGTAGTGTTGTACAGTGTTGGTATTGCTACCAAGTGAGTGACACAGTGTGGTGCAATAGCACCTAGTGTAGTGTTATACAGTGTTGGTATTGCTACTAGTGGAGTGACACAGTGTGGTGCAATAGCACCTAGTGTAGTGTTATACAGTGTTGGTATTGCTACTAGTGGAGTGTTACAGTGTGGTGCAATAGCACCTAGTGTAGTGTTATACAGTGTTGGTATTGCTACTAGTGGAGTGACACAGTGTGGTGCAATAGCACCTAGTGTAGTGTTATACAGTGTTGGTATTGCTACTAGTGGAGTGACACAGTGTGGTGCAATAGCACCTAGTGTAGTGTTATACAGTGTTGGTATTGCTACTAGTGGAGTGACACAGTGTGGTGCAATAGCACCTAGTGTAGTGTTATACAGTGTTGGTATTGCTACTAGTGGAGTGACACAGTGTGGTGCAATAGCACCTAGTGTAGTGTTATACAGTGTTGGTATTGCTACCAAGTGAGTGACACAGTGTGGTGCAATAGTGTAGTGTTATACAGTGTTGGTATTGCTACTAGTGGAGTGTTACAGTGTGGTGCAATAGCACCTAGTGTAGTGTTATACAGTGTTGGTATTGCTACTAGTGGAGTGACACAGTGTGGTGCAATAGCACCTAGTGTAGTGTTATACAGTGTTGGTATTGCTACTAGTGGAGTGACACAGTGTGGTGCAATAGCACCTAGTGTAGTGTTATACAGTGTTGGTATTGCTACTAGTGGAGTGTTACAGTGTGGTGCAATAGCACCTAGTGTAGTGTTATACAGTGTTGGTATTGCTACCAAGTGAGTGACACAGTGTGTTGCAATAGCACCTAGTGTAGTGTTATACAGTGTTGGTATTGCTACTAGTGGAGTGACACAGTGTGGTGCAATAGCACCTAGTGTAGTGTTATACAGTGTTGGTATTGCTACCAAGTGAGTGACACAGTGTGGTGCAATAGCACCTAGTGTAGTGTTATACAGTGTTGGTATTGCTACTAGTGGAGTGACACAGTGTGGTGCAATAGCACCTAGTGTAGTGTTATACAGTGTTGGTATTGCTACTAGTGGAGTGACACAGTGTGGTGCAATAGCACCTAGTGTAATGTTATACAGTGTTGGTATTGCTACTAGTGGAGTGTTACAGTGTGGTGCAATAGCACTTAGTGTAGTGTTATACAGTGTTGGTATTGCTACTAGTGGAGTGTTACAGTGTGTGGTGCAATAGCACCTTGTGTAGTGTTATACAGTGTTACAGTATATATATATATATATATATATATATATATATAGTATGATCAAGTAGGGAGTGATAGAGGAGTAACACCTCTTTAAAAAACCTTGGTCCAGCTGGCCCGGCTGGTAGTACCTTGTTAGGGTCCCTTGCCAGGTTTACGGTGAAGTCCTCAACGGTACCTGCAGTGAAAGAGGTGAACTCTGGCACAGTGTGGTTGGCGGAAGGGGCAGCCTATTGCCCAGGTTTAATAGGGCAAACTATTGTCCATAGTTATGATGGGCAGGTTTTGGCCCAACGGCAAAATGAGCGGATGAGGAGCCAATCACTCTCATGGCTCCCAACGGTCATAGAGGCGGAAGAGGCCACGCCAGACGGACTGGCTGTAAAGGCGCACCTCAGTAGTACTTGAGCATGCGGCAGTTCGTTGCAGTCTCTGTGTTCGGTCCTGCATGTCTCATTCTTTGTGAGCCGCAGGATAAGACTCAGAGATCATAGTGTGTGGGTCTCGTCCTGGCAAGCTGAGATCCACCCTAAACAAATTCACGCCAGTGGCACTTCTTCCGAACGTCACTTTTCAAAGTCCAACGGCGATGGGATATGGACGGTGGGGGCAGGTTATGGGTGTAACTGGAAGCCCCTAGTTCGGACCTGCACGTTGGCAGCAGATGTGTGATGGTCGTCTTCCGGAGACTCTGTGACTACTCAGGAATTCGGTCCTGCATCTGTGTTTGGGCAGGCCTATTTAGGATCACCGCTGCCCACCCCACATGGGGAAGGCCCTAGAAAAGGTGGGCTAAACATCGGAAGTCACAATCTTGGTCCGGCTGGGCAACCGCACTCAGCAGGTCACCCCTCATGCGGTCGAAACTCAAAAACAGTAAAGAATCACAATTTGATTATTGGATCATGGAACATCAGAACCTTGCTTGATTTTGACAATAACATTAGACCTGAGAGAAGGTCAGCTCTCGTAACCGATGAGTTATCAAGACTCAACGTTGACATTGCTGCTCTCAGTGAAACTAGGCTGTCTGCTGAAGGCAGGATTACTGAATCTGGAACAGGATATACCATCTTCTGGAAAGGAAAGGATGAGGGTGAATGTCGTATTCATGGTGTGGGCTTCGCTGTGAAGACCAAACTGGTAAATTATCACCAACTTACGCCCATTGCAATCAGCGAAAGGCTCATGACTCTCCGCATACCACTCTCAGGAGGTTCCTTTATGACACTCATCTCTGCCTATGCTCCTACCTTAGATTCTGATGATGAAGTAAAGGCTCAGTTCTATAATCAGCTAAGTGAAATCATCTCCAAGGTACCATCTGCAGATAAACTCTTGCTCCTCGGTGACTTCAATGCCAGAGTTGGGAAAGATAACAGGCTATGGAATAATGTAATGGGCAAACAGGGACTTGGAAAATGTAATCCCAATGGACTGTTGCTTCTTGGTCTTTGTGCAGAACACGAACTTTTCATTACCAACACGCAGTTCCGGCTACCTGACCGCTTCAAAACCACGTGGATGCATCCTCGTTCTAAACATTGGCACATTCTTGATTATATCATTACCCGGCAATGTGATAAGAAGGACACGCTTATTACCAGAACAGCAAGGAATATAGACGATTGTTGGACAGATCATAAACTTCTTATATGTAAGCTCAGGATATCCATCAGACCTAAACCACCTAGGAACATCAAAAATTTGCCAAGAAAGAAGTTTAATACATCCAAACATCAGGATGAATCCATGTACAAACATTTTGGAAACAGGATCGTCACCCAGTTATCAGAAAACCCAGTAACAAATGATATTCAGCAAGAATGGGCCACATTACAGAAGATTATCACACAGTCAGCTGAGGAAACCATTGGTTTTATAGTGCGGAAAAGACAAGACTGGTTTGATGACAACAATGAGGAAATTCTGTCTCTCATCAATGCCAAAAGGAATGCCTATCTTGCCCATCTTCAAGACCCAACTTCCAACACAAAGAGAGATAAATTACTGGAACTCAAGGGTAAATGCCAGACGCAGATAAGGCAGATTAAAAATACTTGGTGGCAACAGAAGGCTCAGGAACTGCAGAGACTATCGGATGCTCGAGACTTGAGGAACTTCTATGCCGTACTCAAGGAAATATATGGACCATCTCGCTCATCATCAGGTACACTGAAAAGCGCTGATAATTCTACTACCTTTACTGATAGTCAAGAAATCTTGGAACGCTGGAAGGAGCACTTCTCCAATCTCCTAAATCGTCCATCAGAAGCTGCTGAAGACTTCCTCTGTGATGTGCCGCAACAACCTGAACAACTGTGGTTGGCAGTACCTCCTACTTATCATGAATTCAGTGCAGCTCTCACCCAATTGAAACCCAGAAAAGCCCCTGGCCCAGATAACATCCCTCTGGAACTAATTCAAGCCGGAGGTCATTCCCTCAAAACAAGAATTTTCATCCTTATCCTCAGAATTTGGGAATCAAGAAAGGTACCTGGAGACCTAAAGAATGCCACTATCGTCACTATCTTTAAAAAGGGTGATCGCAGTGTTTGTGGCAACTAACGTGGTATATCACTGCTATCAATTGTGGGGAAGATTCTTGCAAGAATTCTACTTAACCGCCTCAAGGTTATCTCTGAGAGGATCCTCCCAGAGTCACAATGCGGATTTAGAACTTCCAGAAGCACAATTGACTTGATTTTCTGTGTGAGACAGCTACAAGAAAAATGTAGAGAACAACAGAATCCACTCTTCTTAGTCTTTTATGACTTGGAAAAGGCATTTGATTCGGTTCCAAGACCAGCCATGTGGGCAGTGCTGAAGCGGTTTGGTTGCCCTCAGCGTTTTGTAGATCTAATCAAAGCTCTCCATGATGGCATGACAGGTCAGGTTTGCCATCAGAATAAGATGTCCGATGAATTTCCCATTACCCATGGACTGAAACAAGGATGTGTACTGGCTCCAACGCTTTTTGCGCTGTACTTGGCTGCAATGCTTTATGATTCACCCACAAACATCCCAGGTGTGGAGATCAAGTATCGTTTTGATGGAGGGCTTTTCAACCTAACTCGTCTCCGCTCCTTGAGGAAAACTCAGGTTACTAAGGTTACTAACATGTTGTATGCAGATGATGCTGCGTCACCAACTCTCACACCAGAAGAGCTGCAAGAGTCAGTTAACTGTTACAAAAGTGCATGTGATCGCTTTGGTCTTACCATAAATGTCAATAAGACTAAAGTCTTGGCACAACCTTCACCAGGCACACCTCTTCCTCAGTTCAATATCTCCATTTCAAATTTGCCATTAGAACAGGTTGACCACTTCTCGTACCTGGGTAGTACCATTTCTGTGAGCTGTACCTGTGAGCAGGATGTGGATAAGAGAATTGGCGCAGCCCATGCAGCATATGGACGATTAGCGCACCGGGTCTTCATGAATAAAGATCTATCCATGAGTACAAAGCTTATGGTGTACAAAGCAGTAGTCATTTCTACATTGTTGTATGGCTGTGAAACGTGGACCCTTTACCGACGTGATCTTAGGAAGCTTGAGCGTTTCCACCTACAAAAACTTCGATCAATCCTGAGGATTAAATGGGAAGACCGCATTACCAATATTGCTGTTCTGGAAAAGGCTCAAATCAACAGCATAGAATCATCCATAATAGGTCACCAATTTAGATGGATTGGTCATGTCCATCGGATGGATGATGTGAGATTACCTCGTCAAATGCTATATGGTGAGTTATGCTATGGCACCAGACCTCATGGTGGTCCTAAGAGGCGCTACAAGGACCAATTTAAGCAGACCCTGAAATTGACAGGTCTTGATTCACAAACCTGGGACATGCTGGCTGAAAACCGCTCAACATGGCGCCGTACCATCTCGGATACTGTAAAGACGTTTGAAAGGGATCGACGCATACATGAAGAGGCCAAGCGTCAAGCTAGGAAACTTCGAGCAGCCCAACCACGTCCTCCTCCAGAAATACTATGCGACTTGTGTGGTCGCTTGTTCCATGCCAGGATTGGACTCTTTAGTCACCGTAAACACATCCACAAACTGGACTGAAGGAAGAAGATTTATACTCGGATTCGAGTTAAAGCCGATGATGATGACCAGTAGTATTGTTTCTGCTGTTATTCCCAGAATCGTCTTGGCTACCAAGATAACCTACTGTCTTGTGTGTATAGTAGAGTGCTCTTGTTGCCAGGGTTACCAGTAGTATTGTTTCTGCTGTTATTCCCAGAATCGTCTTGGCTACAAGATAACCTACTGTCTTGTGTGTATAATAGAGTGCTCTTGTTGCCAGGGTTACCTGTAGTATTGTTTCTGCTGTTATTCCCAGAATCGTCTTGGCTACAAGATAACCTACTGTCTTGTGTGTATAGTAGAGTGCTCTTGTTGCCAGGGTTACCAGTAGTATTGTTTCTGCTGTTATTCCCAGAATCGTCTTGGCTACAAGATAACCTACAGTCTTGTGTGTCTAATAGAGTGCTCTTGTTGCCAGGGTTACCAGTAGTATTGTTTCTGCTGTTATTCCCAGAATCATCTTGGCTACAAGATAACCTACTGTCTTGTGTGTCTAGTAGAGTGCTCTTGTTGCCAGGGTTACCAGTAGTATTGTTTCTGCTGTTATTCCCAGAATCGTCTTGGCTACCAAGATAACCTACTGTCTTGTGTGTATAGTAGAGTGCTCTTGTTGCCAGGGTTACCAGTAGTATTGTTTCTGCTGTTATTCCCAGAATCGTTTTGGCTACCAAGATAACCTACTGTCTTGTGTGTATAGTAGAGTGCTCTTGTTGCCAGGGTTACCAGTAGTATTGTTTCTGCTGTTATTCCCAGAATCGTCTTGGCTACCAAGATAACCTACTGTCTTGTGTGTATAGTAGAGTGCTCTTGTTGCCAGGGTTACCAGTAGTATTGTTTCTGCTGTTATTCCCAGAATCGTCTTGGCTACAGGATAACCTACTGTCTTGTGTGTATAGTAGAGTGCTCTTGTTGCCAGGGTTACCAGTAGTATTGTTTCTGCTGTTATTCCCAGAATCGTCTTGGCTACAGGATAACCTACAATCTTGTGTGTCTAATAGAGTGCTCTTGTTGCCAGGGTTACCAGTAGTATTGTTTCTGCTGTTATTCCAAGAATCGTCTTGGCTACCAAGATAATCTACTGTCTTGTGTGTATAGTAGAGTGCTCTTGTTGCCAGGGTTACCAGTAGTATTGTTTCTGCTGTTATTCCCAGAATCGTCTTGGCTACCAAGATAACCTACTGTCTTGTGTGTATAGTAGAGTGCTCTTGTTGCCAGGGTTACCAGTAGTATTGTTTCTGCTGTTATTCCCAGAATCGTCTTGGCTACAAGATAACCTACTGTCTTGTGTGTATAGTAGAGTGCTCTTGTTGCCAGGGTTACCAGTAGTATTGTTTCTGCTGTTATTCCCAGAATCGTCTTGGCTACAAGATAACCTACTGTCTTGTGTGTATAGTAGAGTGCTCTTGTTGCCAGGGTTACCAGTAGTATTGTTTCTGCTGTTATTCCCAGAATCGTCTTGGCTACAAGATAACCTACTGTCTTGTGTGTATAGTAGAGTGCTCTTGTTGCCAGGGTTACCAGTAGTATTGTTTCTGCTGTTATTCCCAGAATCGTCTTGGCTACCAAGATAACCTACTGTCTTGTGTGTATAGTAGAGTGCTCTTGTTGCCAGGGTTACCAGTAGTATTGTTTCTGCTGTTATTCCCAGAATCGTCTTGGCTACCAAGATAACCTACTGTCTTGTGTGTATAGTAGAGTGCTCTTGTTGCCATGGTTACCAGTAGTATTGTTTCTGCTGTTATTCCCAGAATCGTCTTGGCTACCAAGATAACCTACTGTCTTGTGTGTATAGTAGAGTGCTCTTGTTGCCATGGTTACCAGTAGTATTGTTTCTGCTGTTATTCCCAGAATCGTCTTGGCTACCAAGATAACCTACTGTCTTGTGTGTATAGTAGAGTGCTCTTGTTCCCAGGGTTACCAGTAGTATTGTTTCTGCTGTTATTCCCAGAATCGTCTTGGCTACAAGATAACCTACTGTCTTGTGTGTCTAATAGAGTGCTCTTGTTGCCAGGGTTACCAGTAGTATTGTTTCTGCTGTTATTCCCAGAATCGTCTTGGCTACCAAGATAACCTACTGTCTTGTGTGTATAGTAGAGTGCTCTTGTTGCCAGGGTTACCAGTAGTATTGTTTCTGCTGTTATTCCCAGAATCGTCTTGGCTACCAAGATAACCTACTGTCTTGTGTGTATAGTAGAGTGCTCTTGTTGCCAGGGTTACCAGTAGTATTGTTTCTGCTGTTATTCCCAGAATCGTCTTGGCTACAGGATAACCTACTGTCTTGTGTGTCTAATAGAGTGCTCTTGTTGCCATGGTTACCAGTAGTATTGTTTCTGCTGTTATTCCCAGAATCGTCTTGGCTACAAGATAACCTACTGTCTTGTGTGTATAGTAGAGTGCTCTTGTTGCCAGGGTTACCAGTAGTATTGTTTCTGCTGTTATTCCCAGAATCGTCTTGGCTACAAGATAACCTACTGTCTTGTGTGTATAATAGAGTGCTCTTGTTGCCAGGGTTACCAGTAGTATTGTTTCTGCTGTTATTCCCAGAATCGTCTTGGCTACCAAGATAACCTACTGTCTTGTGTGTATAATAGAGTGCTCTTGTTGCCAGGGTTACCAGTAGTATTGTTTCTGCTGTTATTCCCAGAATCGTCTTGGCTACCAAGATAACCTACTGTCTTGTGTGTCTAATAGAGTGCTCTTGTTGCCAGGGTTACCAGTAGTATTGTTTCTGCTGTTATTCCCAGAATCGTTTTGGCTACCAAGATAACCTACTGTCTTGTGTGTATAGTAGAGTGCTCTTGTTGCCAGGGTTACCAGTAGTATTGTTTCTGCTGTTATTCCCAGAATCGTCTTGGCTACCAAGATAACCTACTGTCTTGTGTGTATAGTAGAGTGCTCTTGTTGCCAGGGTTACCAGTAGTATTGTTTCTGCTGTTATTCCCAGAATCGTCTTGGCTACAGGATAACCTACTGTCTTGTGTGTATAGTAGAGTGCTCTTGTTGCCAGGGTTACCAGTAGTATTGTTTCTGCTGTTATTCCCAGAATCGTCTTGGCTACAGGATAACCTACAATCTTGTGTGTCTAATAGAGTGCTCTTGTTGCCAGGGTTACCAGTAGTATTGTTTCTGCTGTTATTCCAAGAATCGTCTTGGCTACCAAGATAATCTACTGTCTTGTGTGTATAGTAGAGTGCTCTTGTTGCCAGGGTTACCAGTAGTATTGTTTCTGCTGTTATTCCCAGAATCGTCTTGGCTACCAAGATAACCTACTGTCTTGTGTGTATAGTAGAGTGCTCTTGTTGCCAGGGTTACCAGTAGTATTGTTTCTGCTGTTATTCCCAGAATCGTCTTGGCTACAAGATAACCTACTGTCTTGTGTGTATAGTAGAGTGCTCTTGTTGCCAGGGTTACCAGTAGTATTGTTTCTGCTGTTATTCCCAGAATCGTCTTGGCTACAAGATAACCTACTGTCTTGTGTGTATAGTAGAGTGCTCTTGTTGCCAGGGTTACCAGTAGTATTGTTTCTGCTGTTATTCCCAGAATCGTCTTGGCTACAAGATAACCTACTGTCTTGTGTGTATAGTAGAGTGCTCTTGTTGCCAGGGTTACCAGTAGTATTGTTTCTGCTGTTATTCCCAGAATCGTCTTGGCTACCAAGATAACCTACTGTCTTGTGTGTATAGTAGAGTGCTCTTGTTGCCAGGGTTACCAGTAGTATTGTTTCTGCTGTTATTCCCAGAATCGTCTTGGCTACCAAGATAACCTACTGTCTTGTGTGTATAGTAGAGTGCTCTTGTTGCCATGGTTACCAGTAGTATTGTTTCTGCTGTTATTCCCAGAATCGTCTTGGCTACCAAGATAACCTACTGTCTTGTGTGTATAGTAGAGTGCTCTTGTTGCCATGGTTACCAGTAGTATTGTTTCTGCTGTTATTCCCAGAATCGTCTTGGCTACCAAGATAACCTACTGTCTTGTGTGTATAGTAGAGTGCTCTTGTTCCCAGGGTTACCAGTAGTATTGTTTCTGCTGTTATTCCCAGAATCGTCTTGGCTACAAGATAACCTACTGTCTTGTGTGTCTAATAGAGTGCTCTTGTTGCCAGGGTTACCAGTAGTATTGTTTCTGCTGTTATTCCCAGAATCGTCTTGGCTACCAAGATAACCTACTGTCTTGTGTGTATAGTAGAGTGCTCTTGTTGCCAGGGTTACCAGTAGTATTGTTTCTGCTGTTATTCCCAGAATCGTCTTGGCTACCAAGATAACCTACTGTCTTGTGTGTATAGTAGAGTGCTCTTGTTGCCAGGGTTACCAGTAGTATTGTTTCTGCTGTTATTCCCAGAATCGTCTTGGCTACAGGATAACCTACTGTCTTGTGTGTCTAATAGAGTGCTCTTGTTGCCATGGTTACCAGTAGTATTGTTTCTGCTGTTATTCCCAGAATCGTCTTGGCTACAAGATAACCTACTGTCTTGTGTGTATAGTAGAGTGCTCTTGTTGCCAGGGTTACCAGTAGTATTGTTTCTGCTGTTATTCCCAGAATCGTCTTGGCTACAAGATAACCTACTGTCTTGTGTGTATAATAGAGTGCTCTTGTTGCCAGGGTTACCAGTAGTATTGTTTCTGCTGTTATTCCCAGAATCGTCTTGGCTACCAAGATAACCTACTGTCTTGTGTGTATAATAGAGTGCTCTTGTTGCCAGGGTTACCAGTAGTATTGTTTCTGCTGTTATTCCCAGAATCGTCTTGGCTACCAAGATAACCTACTGTCTTGTGTGTCTAATAGAGTGCTCTTGTTGCCAGGGTTACCAGTAGTATTGTTTCTGCTGTTATTCCCAGAATCGTCTTGGCTACCAAGATAACCTACTGTCTTGTGTGTATAGTAGAGTGCTCTTGTTGCCAGGGTTACCAGTAGTATTGTTTCTGCTGTTATTCCCAGAATCGTCTTGGCTACAAGATAACCTACTGTCTTGTGTGTATAGTAGAGTGCTCTTGTTGCCAGGGTTACCAGTAGTATTGTTTCTGCTGTTATTCCCAGAATCGTCTTGGCTACAAGATAACCTACTGTCTTGTGTGTATAGTAGAGTGCTCTTGTTGCCAGGGTTACCAGTAGTATTGTTTCTGCTGTTATTCCCAGAATCGTCTTGGCTACAAGATAACCTACTGTCTTGTGTATAGTAGAGTGCTCTTGTTGCCAGGGTTACCAGTAGTATTGTTTCTGCTGTTATTCCCAGAATCGTCTTGGCTACAAGATAACCTACTGTCTTGTGTGTCTAGTAGAGTGCTCTTGTTGCCATGGTTACCAGTAGTATTGTTTCTGCTGTTATTCCCAGAATCGTCTTGGCTACCAAGATAACCTACTGTCTTGTGTGTATAGTAGAGTGCTCTTGTTGCCAGGGTTACCAGTAGTATTGTTTCTGCTGTTATTCCCAGAATCGTCTTGGCTACCAAGATAACCTACTGTCTTGTGTGTATAGTAGAGTGCTCTTGTTGCCAGGGTTACCAGTAGTATTGTTTCTGCTGTTATTCCCAGAATCGTCTTGGCTACCAAGATAACCTACTGTCTTGTGTGTCTAATAGAGTGCTCTTGTTGCCATGGTTACCAGTAGTATTGTTTCTGCTGTTATTCCCAGAATCGTCTTGGCTACCAAGATAACCTACTGTCTTGTGTGTCTAATAGAGTGCTCTTGTTGCCAGGGTTACCAGTAGTATTGTTTCTGCTGTTATTCCCAGAATCGTCTTGGCTACCAAGATAACCTACTGTCTTGTGTGTATAGTAGAGTGCTCTTGTTGCCATGGTTACCAGTAGTATTGTTTCTGCTGTTATTCCCAGAATCGTCTTGGCTACCAAGATAACCTACTGTCTTGTGTGTCTAATAGAGTGCTCTTGTTGCCAGGGTTACCAGTAGTATTGTTTCTGCTGTTATTCCCAGAATCGTCTTGGCTACCAAGATAACCTACTGTCTTGTGTGTATAATAGAGTGCTCTTGTTGCCAGGGTTACCAGTAGTATTGTTTCTGCTGTTATTCCCAGAATCGTCTTGGCTACAAGTTAACCTACTGTCTTGTGTGTCTAATAGAGTGCTCTTGTTGCCAGGATTACCAGTAGTATTGTTTCTGCTGTTATTCCCAGAATCGTCTTGGCTACAGGATAACCTACTCTCTTGTGTGTATAGTAGAGTGCTCTTGTTGCCAGGGTTACCAGTAGTATTGTTTCTGCTGTTATTCCCAGAATCGTCTTGGCTACAAGATAACCTACTGTCTTGTGTGTATAGTAGAGTGCTCTTGTTGCCAGGGTTACCAGTAGTATTGTTTCTGCTGTTATTCCCAGAATCGTCTTGGCTACAAGATAACCTACTGTCTTGTGTGTCTAATAGAGTGCTCTTGTTGCCAGGGTTACCAGTAGTATTGTTTCTGCTGTTATTTCCAGAATCGTCTTGGCTACCAAGATAACCTACTGTCTTGTGTGTATAGTAGAGTGCTCTTGTTGCCAGGGTTACCAGTAGTATTGTTTCTGCTGTTATTCCCAGAATCGTCTTGGCTACAAGATAACCTACTGTCTTGTGTGTATAGTAGAGTGCTCTTGTTGCCAGGGTTACCAGTAGTATTGTTTCTGCTGTTATTCCCAGAATCGTCTTGGCTACAAGATAACCTACTGTCTTGTGTGTATAGTAGAGTGCTCTTGTTGCCAGGGTTACCAGTAGTATTGTTTCTGCTGTTATTCCCAGAATCGTCTTGGCTACCAAGATAACCTACTGTCTTGTGTGTCTAATAGAGTGCTCTTGTTGCCAGGGTTACCAGTAGTATTGTTTCTGCTGTTATTCCCAGAATCGTCTTGGCTACCAAGATAACCTACTGTCTTGTGTGTATAATAGAGTGCTCTTGTTGCCAGGGTTACCAGTAGTATTGTTTCTGCTGTTATTCCCAGAATCGTCTTGGCTACAAGATAACCTACTGTCTTGTGTGTATAATAGAGTGCTCTTGTTGCCAGGGTTACCAGTAGTATTGTTTCTGCTGTTATTCCCAGAATCGTCTTGGCTACAAGATAACCTACTGTCTTGTGTGTATAGTAGAGTGCTCTTGTTGCCAGGGTTACCAGTAGTATTGTTTCTGCTGTTATTCCCAGAATCGTCTTGGCTACAAGATAACCTACAGTCTTGTGTGTCTAGTAGAGTGCTCTTGTTGCCAGGGTTACCAGTAGTATTGCTTCTGCTGTTATTCCCAGAATCGTCTTGGCTACAAGATAACCTACAGTCTTGTGTGTCTAATAGAGTGCTCTTGTTGCCATGGTTACCAGTAGTATTGTTTCTGCTGTTATTCCCAGAATCGTCTTGGCTACAAGATAACCTACTGTCTTGTGTGTCTAGTAGAGTGTTCTTGTTGCCAGGGTTACCAGTAGTATTGTTTCTGCTGTTATTCCCAGAATCGTCTTGGCTACCAAGATAACCTACTGTCTTGTGTGTATAGTAGAGTGCTCTTGTTGCCAGGGTTACCAGTAGTATTGTTTCTGCTGTTATTCCCAGAATCGTCTTGGCTACCAAGATAACCTACTGTCTTGTGTGTATAGTAGAGTGCTCTTGTTGCCAGGGTTACCAGTAGTATTGTTTCTGCTGTTATTCCCAGAATCGTCTTGGCTACAAGATAACCTACTGTCTTGTGTGTCTAATAGAGTGCTCTTGTTGCCATGGTTACCAGTAGTATTGTTTCTGCTGTTATTCCCAGAATCGTCTTGGCTACCAAGATAACCTACTGTCTTGTGTGTATAGTAGAGTGCTCTTGTTGCCATGGTTACCAGTAGTATTGTTTCTGCTGTTATTCCCAGAATCGTCTTGGCTACAAGATAACCTACTGTCTTGTGTGTATAATAGAGTGCTCTTGTTGCCATGGTTACCAGTAGTATTGTTTCTGCTGTTATTCCCAGAATCGTCTTGGCTACCAAGATAACCTACTGTCTTGTGTGTCTAGTAGAGTGCTCTTGTTGCCAGGGTTACCAGTAGTATTGTTTCTGCTGTTATTCCCAGAATCGTCTTGGCTACAGGATAACCTACTGTCTTGTGTGTATTGTAGAGTGCTCTTGTTGCCAGGGTTACCAGTAGTATTGTTTCTGCTGTTATTCCCAGAATCGTCTTGGCTACAAGATAACCTACTGCCTTGTGTGTATAGTAGAGTGCTCTTGTTGCCATGGTTACCAGTAGTATTGTTTCTGCTGTTATTCCCAGAATCGTCTTGGCTACAGGATAACCTACTGTCTTGTGTGTATAGTAGAGTGCTCTTGTTGCCAGGGTTACCAGTAGTATTGTTTCTGCTGTTATTCCCAGAATCGTCTTGGCTACAGGATAACCTACAGTCTTGTGTGTCTAATAGAGTGCTCTTGTTGCCAGGGTTACCAGTAGTATTGTTTCTGCTGTTATTCCCAGAATCGTCTTGGCTACCAAGATAACCTACTGTCTTGTGTGTAGTAGAGTGCTCTTGTTGCCATGGTTACCAGTAGTATTGTTTCTGCTGTTATTCCCAGAATCGTCTTGGCTACCAAGATAACCTACTGTCTTGTGTGTATAGTAGAGTGCTCTTGTTGCCATGGTTACCAGTAGTATTGTTTCTGCTGTTATTCCCAGAATCGTCTTGGCTACAAGATAACCTACTGTCTTGTGTGTATAGTAGAGTGCTCTTGTTGCCAGGGTTACCAGTAGTATTGTTTCTGCTGTTATTCCCAGAATCGTCTTGGCTACCAAGATAACCTACTGTCTTGTGTGTATAGTAGAGTGCTCTTGTTGCCAGGGTTACCAGTAGTATTGTTTCTGCTGTTATTCCCAGAATCGTCTTGGCTACAAGATAACCTACTGTCTTGTGTGTATAGTAGAGTGCTCTTGTTGCCAGGGTTACCAGTAGTATTGTTTCTGCTGTTATTCCCAGAATCGTCTTGGCTACAAGATAACCTACTGTCTTGTGTGTATAGTAGAGTGCTCTTGTTGCCAGGGTTACCAGTAGTATTGTTTCTGCTGTTATTCCCAGAATCGTCTTGGCTACAAGAAATCCTACTGTCTTGTGTGTATAGTAGAGTGCTCTTGTTGCCAGGGTTACCAGTAGTATTGTTTCTGCTGTTATTCCCAGAATCGTCTTGGCTACCAAGATAACCTACTGTCTTGTGTGTATAGTAGAGTGCTCTTGTTGCCAGGGTTACCAGTAGTATTGTTTCTGCTGTTATTCCCAGAATCGTCTTGGCTACCAAGATAACCTACTGTCTTGTGTGAATAGTAGAGTGCTCTTGTTGCCATGGTTACCAGTAGTATTGTTTCTGCTGTTATTCCCAGAATCGTCTTGGCTACCAAGATAACCTACTGTCTTGTGTGTATAGTAGAGTGCTCTTGTTGCCATGGTTACCAGTAGTATTGTTTCTGCTGTTATTCCCAGAATCGTCTTGGCTATCAAGATAACCTACTGTCTTGTGTGTATAGTAGAGTGCTCTTGTTGCCAGGGTTACCAGTAGTATTGTTTCTGCTGTTATTCCCAGAATCGTCTTGGCTACAGGATAACCTACTGTCTTGTGTGTCTAATAGAGTGCTCTTGTTGCCATGGTTACCAGTAGTATTGTTTCTGCTGTTATTCCCAGAATCGTCTTGGCTACAAGATAACCTACTGTCTTGTGTGTATAGTAGAGTGCTCTTGTTGCCAGGGTTACCAGTAGTATTGTTTCTGCTGTTATTCCCAGAATCGTCTTGGCTACAAGATAACCTACTGTCTTGTGTGTGTAATAGAGTGCTCTTGTTGCCAGGGTTACCAGTAGTATTGTTTCTGCTGTTATTCCCAGAATCGTCTTGGCTACAAGATAACCTACTGTCTTGTGTGTATAATAGAGTGCTCTTGTTGCCAGGGTTACCAGTAGTATTGTTTCTGCTGTTATTCCCAGAATCGTCTTGGCTACCAAGATAACCTACTGTCTTGTGTGTCTAATAGAGTGCTCTTGTTGCCAGGGTTACCAGTAGTATTGTTTCTGCTGTTATTCCCAGAATCGTCTTGGCTACCAAGATAACCTACTGTCTTGTGTGTATAGTAGAGTGCTCTTGTTGCCAGGGTTACCAGTAGTATTGTTTCTGCTGTTATTCCCAGAATCGTCTTGGCTACAAGATAACCTACTGTCTTGTGTGTATAGTAGAGTGCTCTTGTTGCCAGGGTTACCAGTAGTATTGTTTCTGCTGTTATTCCCAGAATCGTCTTGGCTACAAGATAACCTACTGTCTTGTGTGTATAGTAGAGTGCTCTTGTTGCCAGGGTTACCAGTAGTATTGTTTCTGCTGTTATTCCCAGAATCGTCTTGGCTACAAGATAACCTACTGTCTTGTGTATAGTAGAGTGCTCTTGTTGCCAGGGTTTCCAGTAGTATTGTTTCTGCTGTTATTCCCAGAATCGTCTTGGCTACAAGATAACCTACTGTCTTGTGTGTCTAGTAGAGTGCTCTTGTTGCCATGGTTACCAGTAGTATTGTTTCTGCTGTTATTCCCAGAATCGTCTTGGCTACCAAGATAACCTACTGTCTTGTGTGTATAGTAGAGTGCTCTTGTTGCCAGGGTTACCAGTAGTATTGTTTCTGCTGTTATTCCCAGAATCGTCTTGGCTACCAAGATAACCTACTGTCTTGTGTGTATAGTAGAGTGCTCTTGTTGCCATGGTTACCAGTAGTATTGTTTCTGCTGTTATTCCCAGAATCGTCTTGGCTACCAAGATAACCTACTGTCTTGTGTGTATAGTAGAGTGCTCTTGTTGCCATGGTTACCAGTAGTATTGTTTCTGCTGTTATTCCCAGAATCGTCTTGGCTACAAGATAACCTACTGTCTTGTGTGTCTAATAGAGTGCTCTTGTTGCCAGGGTTACCAGTAGTATTGTTTCTGCTGTTATTCCCAGAATCGTCTTGGCTACCAAGATAACCTACTGTCTTGTGTGTATAGTAGAGTGCTCTTGTTGCCAGGGTTACCAGTAGTATTGTTTCTGCTGTTATTCCCAGAATCGTCTTGGCTACCAAGATAACCTACTGTCTTGTGTGTATAGTAGAGTGCTCTTGTTGCCAGGGTTACCAGTAGTATTGTTTCTGCTGTTATTCCCAGAATCGTCTTGGCTACAAGATAACCTACTGTCTTGTGTGTCTAATAGAGTGCTCTTGTTGCCAGGGTTACCAGTAGTATTGTTTCTGCTGTTATTCCCAGAATCGTCTTGGCTACCAAGATAACCTACTGTCTTGTGTGTATAATAGAGTGCTCATGTTGCCATGGTTACCAGTAGTATTGTTCCTGCTGTTATTCCCAGAATCGTCTTGGCTACCAAGATAACCTACTGTCTTGTGTGTATAATAGAGTGCTCTTGTTGCCCGGGTTACCAGTAGTATTGTTTCTGCTGTTATTCCCAGAATCGTCTTGGCTACCAAGATAACCTACTGTCTTGTGTGTATAATAGAGTGCTCTTGTTGCCAGGGTTACCAGTAGTATTGTTTCTGCTGTTATTCCCAGAATCGTCTTGGCTACCAAGATAACCTACTGTCTTGTGGGTATAGTAGAGTGCTCTTGTTGCCAGGGTTACCAGTAGTATTGTTTCTGCTGTTATTCCCAGAATCGTCTTGGCTACAGGATAACCTACTGTCTTGTGTGTATAGTAGAGTGCTCTTGTTGCCAGGGTTACCAGTAGTATTGTTTCTGCTGTTATTCCCAGAATCGTCTTGGCTACAAGATAACCTACTGTCTTGTGTGTCTAATAGAGTGCTCTTGTTGCCAGGGTTACCAGTAGTATTGTTTCTGCTGTTATTCCCAGAATCGTCTTGGCTACCAAGATAACCTACTGTCTTGTGTGTATAGTAGAGTGCTCTTGTTGCCATGGTTACCAGTAGTATTGTTTCTGCTGTTATTCCCAGAATCGTCTTGGCTACAGGATAACCTACTGTCTTGTCTAATAGAGTGCTCTTGTTGCCAGGGTTACCAGTAGTATTGTTTCTGCTGTTATTCCCAGAATCGTCTTGGCTACCAAGATAACCTACTGTCTTGTGTGTCTAATAGAGTGCTCTTGTTGCCAGGGTTACCAGTAGTATTGTTTCTGCTGTTATTCCCAGAATCGTCTTGGCTACCAAGATAACCTACTGTCTTGTGTGTATAGTAGAGTGCTCTTGTTGCCATGGTTACCAGTAGTATTGTTTCTGCTGTTATTCCCAGAATCGTCTTGGCTACCAAGATAACCTACTGTCTTGTGTGTCTAGTAGAGTGCTCTTGTTGCCAGGGTTACCAGTAGTATTGTTTCTGCTGTTATTCCCAGAATCGTCTTGGCTACAAGATAACCTACTGCCTTGTGTGTATAGTAGAGTGCTCTTGTTGCCATGGTTACCAGTAGTATTGTTTCTGCTGTTATTCCCAGAATCGTCTTGGCTACCAAGATAACCTACTGTCTTGTGTGTATAGTAGAGTGCTCTTGTTGCCAGGGTTACCAGTAGTATTGTTTCTGCTGTTATTCCCAGAATCGTCTTGGCTACAAGATAACCTACTGTCTTGTGTGTATAGTAGAGTGCTCTTGTTGCCAGGGTTACCAGTAGTATTGTTTCTGCTGTTATTCCCAGAATCGTCTTGGCTACAAGATAACCTACTGTCTTGTGTGTCTAATAGAGTGCTCTTGTTGCCAGGGTTACCAGTAGTATTGTTTCTGCTGTTATTCCCAGAATCGTCTTGGCTACAAGATAACCTACTGTCTTGTGTGTCTAATAGAGTGCTCTTGTTGCCAGGGTTACCAGTAGTATTGTTTCTGCTGTTATTCCCAGAATCGTCTTGGCTACAAGATAACCTACTGTCTTGTGTGTCTAATAGAGTGCTCTTGTTGCCAGGGTTACCAGTAGTATTGTTTCTGCTGTTATTCCCAGAATCGTCTTGGCTACAAGATAACCTACTGTCTTGTGTGTATAGTAGAGTGCTCTTGTTGCCAGGGTTACCAGTAGTATTGTTTCTGCTGTTATTCCCAGAATCGTCTTGGCTACAAGATAACCTACTGTCTTGTGTGTATAGTAGAGTGCTCTTGTTGCCATGGTTACCAGTAGTATTGTTTCTGCTGTTATTCCCAGAATCGTCTTGGCTACAGGATAACCTACTGTCTTGTGTGTTTAATAGAGTGCTCTTGTTGCCAGGGTTACCAGTAGTATTGTTTCTGCTGTTATTCCCAGAATCGTCTTGGCTACAAGATAACCTACTGTCTTGTGTGTCTAATAGAGTGCTCTTGTTGCCAGGGTTACCAGTAGTATTGTTTCTGCTGTTATTCCCAGAATCGTCTTGGCTACCAAGATAACCTACTGTCTTGTGTGTATAGTAGAGTGCTCTTGTTGCCATGGTTACCAGTAGTATTGTTTCAGCTGTTATTCCCAGAATCGTCTTGGCTACAAGATAACCCACTGTCTTGTGTGTATAGTAGAGTGCTCTTGTTGCCAGGGTTACCAGTAGTATTGTTTCTGCTGTTATTCCCAGAATCGTCTTGGCTACAAGATAACCTACTGTCTTGTGTGTATAGTAGAGTGCTCTTGTTGCCAGGGTTACCAGTAGTATTGTTTCTGCTGTTATTCCCAGAATCGTCTTGGCTACCAAGATAACCTACTGTCTTGTGTGTATAGTAGAGTGCTCTTGTTGCCATGGTTACCAGTAGTATTGTTTCTGCTGTTATTCCCAGAATCGTCTTGGCTACAAGATAACCTACTGTCTTGTGTGTATAGTAGAGTGCTCTTGTTGCCAGGGTTACCAGTAGTATTGTTTCTGCTGTTATTCCCAGAATCGTCTTGGCTACCAAGATAACCTACTGTCTTGTGTGTATAGTAGAGTGCTCTTGTTGCCAGGGTTACCAGTAGTATTGTTTCTGCTGTTATTCCCAGAATCGTCTTGGCTACAGGATAAACTACTGTCTTGTGTGTATAGTAGAGTGCTCTTGTTGCCAGGGTTACCAGTAGTATTGTTTCTGCTGTTATTCCCAGAATCGTCTTGGCTACAAGATAACCTACTGTCTTGTGTGTATAGTAGAGTGCTCTTGTTGCCAGGGTTACCAGTAGTATTGTTTCTGCTGTTATTCCCAGAATCGTCTTGGCTACAAGATAACCTACTGTCTTGTGTGTCTAATAGAGTGCTCTTGTTGCCAGGGTTACCAGTAGTATTGTTTCTGCTGATATGCCCAGAATCGTCTTGGCTACCAAGATAACCTACTGTCTTGTGTGTAGTAGAGTGCTCTTGTTGCCAGGGTTACCAGTAGTATTGTTTCTGCTGTTATTCCCAGAATCGTCTTGGCTACAAGATAACCTACTGCCTTGTGTGTATAGTAGAGTGCTCTTGTTGCCAGGGTTACCAGTAGTATTGTTTCTGCTGTTATTCCCAGAATCGTCTTGGCTACAAGATAACCAACTGTCTTGTGTGTCTAATAGAGTGCTCTTGTTGCCAGGGTTACCAGTAGTATTGTTTCTGCTGTTATTCCCAGAATCGTCTTGGCTACAAGATAACCTACTGTCTTGTGTGTATAGTAGAGTGCTCTTGTTGCCAGGGTTACCAGTAGTATTGTTTCTGCTGTTATTCCCAGAATCGTCTTGGCTACAAGATAACCTACTGTCTTGTGTGTATAGTAGAGTGCTCTTGTTGCCAGGGTTTCCAGTAGTATTGTTTCTGCTGTTATTCCCAGAATCGTCTTGGCTACAAGATAACCTACTGTCTTGTGTGTCTAGTAGAGTGCTCTTGTTGCCATGGTTACCAGTAGTATTGTTTCTGCTGTTATTCCCAGAATCGTCTTGGCTACCAAGATAACCTACTGTCTTGTGTGTATAGTAGAGTGCTCTTGTTGCCAGGGTTACCAGTAGTATTGTTTCTGCTGTTATTCCCAGAATCGTCTTGGCTACCAAGATAACCTACTGTCTTGTGTGTATAGTAGAGTGCTCTTGTTGCCATGGTTACCAGTAGTATTGTTTCTGCTGTTATTCCCAGAATCGTCTTGGCTACCAAGATAACCTACTGTCTTGTGTGTATAGTAGAGTGCTCTTGTTGCCATGGTTACCAGTAGTATTGTTTCTGCTGTTATTCCCAGAATCGTCTTGGCTACAAGATAACCTACTGTCTTGTGTGTCTAATAGAGTGCTCTTGTTGCCAGGGTTACCAGTAGTATTGTTTCTGCTGTTATTCCCAGAATCGTCTTGGCTACCAAGATAACCTACTGTCTTGTGTGTATAGTAGAGTGCTCTTGTTGCCAGGGTTACCAGTAGTATTGTTTCTGCTGTTATTCCCAGAATCGTCTTGGCTACCAAGATAACCTACTGTCTTGTGTGTATAGTAGAGTGCTCTTGTTGCCAGGGTTACCAGTAGTATTGTTTCTGCTGTTATTCCCAGAATCGTCTTGGCTACAAGATAACCTACTGTCTTGTGTGTCTAATAGAGTGCTCTTGTTGCCAGGGTTACCAGTAGTATTGTTTCTGCTGTTATTCCCAGAATCGTCTTGGCTACCAAGATAACCTACTGTCTTGTGTGTATAATAGAGTGCTCATGTTGCCATGGTTACCAGTAGTATTGTTCCTGCTGTTATTCCCAGAATCGTCTTGGCTACCAAGATAACCTACTGTCTTGTGTGTATAATAGAGTGCTCTTGTTGCCAGGGTTACCAGTAGTATTGTTTCTGCTGTTATTCCCAGAATCGTCTTGGCTACCAAGATAACCTACTGTCTTGTGTGTATAATAGAGTGCTCTTGTTGCCAGGGTTACCAGTAGTATTGTTTCTGCTGTTATTCCCAGAATCGTCTTGGCTACCAAGATAACCTACTGTCTTGTGGGTATAGTAGAGTGCTCTTGTTGCCAGGGTTACCAGTAGTATTGTTTCTGCTGTTATTCCCAGAATCGTCTTGGCTACAGGATAACCTACTGTCTTGTGTGTATAGTAGAGTGCTCTTGTTGCCAGGGTTACCAGTAGTATTGTTTCTGCTGTTATTCCCAGAATCGTCTTGGCTACAAGATAACCTACTGTCTTGTGTGTCTAATAGAGTGCTCTTGTTGCCAGGGTTACCAGTAGTATTGTTTCTGCTGTTATTCCCAGAATCGTCTTGGCTACCAAGATAACCTACTGTCTTGTGTGTATAGTAGAGTGCTCTTGTTGCCATGGTTACCAGAAGTATTGTTTCTGCTGTTATTCCCAGAATCGTCTTGGCTACAGGATAACCTACTGTCTTGTCTAATAGAGTGCTCTTGTTGCCAGGGTTACCAGTAGTATTGTTTCTGCTGTTATTCCCAGAATCGTCTTGGCTACCAAGATAACCTACTGTCTTGTGTGTCTAATAGAGTGCTCTTGTTGCCAGGGTTACCAGTAGTATTGTTTCTGCTGTTATTCCCAGAATCGTCTTGGCTACCAAGATAACCTACTGTCTTGTGTGTATAGTAGAGTGCTCTTGTTGCCAGGGTTACCAGTAGTATTGTTTCTGCTGTTATTCCCAGAATCGTCTTGGCTACCAAGATAACCTACTGTCTTGTGTGTCTAGTAGAGTGCTCTTGTTGCCAGGGTTACCAGTAGTATTGTTTCTGCTGTTATTCCCAGAATCGTCTTGGCTACAAGATAACCTACTGCCTTGTGTGTATAGTAGAGTGCTCTTGTTGCCATGGTTACCAGTAGTATTGTTTCTGCTGTTATTCCCAGAATCGTCTTGGCTACCAAGATAACCTACTGTCTTGTGTGTATAGTAGAGTGCTCTTGTTGCCAGGGTTACCAGTAGTATTGTTTCTGCTGTTATTCCCAGAATCGTCTTGGCTACAAGATAACCTACTGTCTTGTGTGTATAGTAGAGTGCTCTTGTTGCCAGGGTTACCAGTAGTATTGTTTCTGCTGTTATTCCCAGAATCGTCTTGGCTACAAGATAACCTACTGTCTTGTGTGTATAGTAGAGTGCTCTTGTTGCCAGGGTTACCAGTAGTATTGTTTCTGCTGTTATTCCCAGAATCGTCTTGGCTACCAAGATAACCTACTGTCTTGTGTGTATAGTAGAGTGCTCTTGTTGCCAGGGTTACCAGTAGTATTGTTTCTGCTGTTATTCCCAGAATCGTCTTGGCTACAGGATAAACTACTGTCTTGTGTGTATAGTAGAGTGCTCTTGTTGCCAGGGTTACCAGTAGTATTGTTTCTGCTGTTATTCCCAGAATCGTCTTGGCTACAAGATAACCTACTGTCTTGTGTGTATAGTAGAGTGCTCTTGTTGCCAGGGTTACCAGTAGTATTGTTTCTGCTGTTATTCCCAGAATCGTCTTGGCTACAAGATAACCTACTGTCTTGTGTGTCTAATAGAGTGCTCTTGTTGCCAGGGTTACCAGTAGTATTGTTTCTGCTGTTATTCCCAGAATCGTCTTGGCTACCAAGATAACCTACTGTCTTGTGTGTAGTAGAGTGCTCTTGTTGCCAGGGTTACCAGTAGTATTGTTTCTGCTGTTATTCCCAGAATCGTCTTGGCTACAAGATAACCTACTGCCTTGTGTGTATAGTAGAGTGCTCTTGTTGCCAGGGTTACCAGTAGTATTGTTTCTGCTGTTATTCCCAGAATCGTCTTGGCTACAAGATAACCAACTGTCTTGTGTGTCTAATAGAGTGCTCTTGTTGCCAGGGTTACCAGTAGTATTGTTTCTGCTGTTATTCCCAGAATCGTCTTGGCTACAAGATAACCTACTGTCTTGTGTGTATAGTAGAGTGCTCTTGTTGCCAGGGTTACCAGTAGTATTGTTTCTGCTGTTATTCCCAGAATCGTCTTGGCTACAAGATAACCTACTGTCTTGTGTGTATAGTAGAGTGCTCTTGTTGCCAGGGTTTCCAGTAGTATTGTTTCTGCTGTTATTCCCAGAATCGTCTTGGCTACAAGATAACCTACTGTCTTGTGTGTCTAGTAGAGTGCTCTTGTTGCCATGGTTACCAGTAGTATTGTTTCTGCTGTTATTCCCAGAATCGTCTTGGCTACCAAGATAACCTACTGTCTTGTGTGTATAGTAGAGTGCTCTTGTTGCCAGGGTTACCAGTAGTATTGTTTCTGCTGTTATTCCCAGAATCGTCTTGGCTACCAAGATAACCTACTGTCTTGTGTGTATAGTAGAGTGCTCTTGTTGCCATGGTTACCAGTAGTATTGTTTCTGCTGTTAATCCCAGAATCGTCTTGGCTACCAAGATAACCTACTGTCTTGTGTGTATAGTAGAGTGCTCTTGTTGCCATGGTTACCAGTAGTATTGTTTCTGCTGTTATTCCCAGAATCGTCTTGGCTACAAGATAACCTACTGTCTTGTGTGTCTAATAGAGTGCTCTTGTTGCCAGGGTTACCAGTAGTATTGTTTCTGCTGTTATTCCCAGAATCGTCTTGGCTACCAAGATAACCTACTGTCTTGTGTGTATAGTAGAGTGCTCTTGTTGCCAGGGTTACCAGTAGTATTGTTTCTGCTGTTATTCCCAGAATCGTCTTGGCTACCAAGATAACCTACTGTCTTGTGTGTATAGTAGAGTGCTCTTGTTGCCAGGGTTACCAGTAGTATTGTTTCTGCTGTTATTCCCAGAATCGTCTTGGCTACAAGATAACCTACTGTCTTGTGTGTCTAATAGAGTGCTCTTGTTGCCAGGGTTACCAGTAGTATTGTTTCTGCTGTTATTCCCAGAATCGTCTTGGCTACCAAGATAACCTACTGTCTTGTGTGTATAATAGAGTGCTCATGTTGCCATGGTTACCAGTAGTATTGTTCCTGCTGTTATTCCCAGAATCGTCTTGGCTACCAAGATAACCTACTGTCTTGTGTGTATAATAGAGTGCTCTTGTTGCCAGGGTTACCAGTAGTATTGTTTCTGCTGTTATTCCCAGAATCGTCTTGGCTACCAAGATAACCTACTGTCTTGTGTGTATAATAGAGTGCTCTTGTTGCCAGGGTTACCAGTAGTATTGTTTCTGCTGTTATTCCCAGAATCGTCTTGGCTACCAAGATAACCTACTGTCTTGTGGGTATAGTAGAGTGCTCTTGTTGCCAGGGTTACCAGTAGTATTGTTTCTGCTGTTATTCCCAGAATCGTCTTGGCTACAGGATAACCTACTGTCTTGTGTGTATAGTAGAGTGCTCTTGTTGCCAGGGTTACCAGTAGTATTGTTTCTGCTGTTATTCCCAGAATCGTCTTGGCTACAAGATAACCTACTGTCTTGTGTGTCTAATAGAGTGCTCTTGTTGCCAGGGTTACCAGTAGTATTGTTTCTGCTGTTATTCCCAGAATCGTCTTGGCTACCAAGATAACCTACTGTCTTGTGTGTATAGTAGAGTGCTCTTGTTGCCATGGTTACCAGAAGTATTGTTTCTGCTGTTATTCCCAGAATCGTCTTGGCTACAGGATAACCTACTGTCTTGTCTAATAGAGTGCTCTTGTTGCCAGGGTTACCAGTAGTATTGTTTCTGCTGTTATTCCCAGAATCGTCTTGGCTACCAAGATAACCTACTGTCTTGTGTGTCTAATAGAGTGCTCTTGTTGCCAGGGTTACCAGTAGTATTGTTTCTGCTGTTATTCCCAGAATCGTCTTGGCTACCAAGATAACCTACTGTCTTGTGTGTATAGTAGAGTGCTCTTGTTGCCATGGTTACCAGTAGTATTGTTTCTGCTGTTATTCCCAGAATCGTCTTGGCTACCAAGATAACCTACTGTCTTGTGTGTCTAGTAGAGTGCTCTTGTTGCCAGGGTTACCAGTAGTATTGTTTCTGCTGTTATTCCCAGAATCGTCTTGGCTACAAGATAACCTACTGCCTTGTGTGTATAGTAGAGTGCTCTTGTTGCCATGGTTACCAGTAGTATTGTTTCTGCTGTTATTCCCAGAATCGTCTTGGCTACCAAGATAACCTACTGTCTTGTGTGTATAGTAGAGTGCTCTTGTTGCCAGGGTTACCAGTAGTATTGTTTCTGCTGTTATTCCCAGAATCGCCTTGGCTACAAGATAACCTACTGTCTTGTGTGTATAGTAGAGTGCTCTTGTTGCCAGGGTTACCAGTAGTATTGTTTCTGCTGTTATTCCCAGAATCGTCTTGGCTACAAGATAACCTACTGTCTTGTGTGTCTAATAGAGTGCTCTTGTTGCCAGGGTTACCAGTAGTATTGTTTCTGCTGTTATTCCCAGAATCGTCTTGGCTACAAGATAACCTACTGTCTTGTGTGTCTAATAGAGTGCTCTTGTTGCCAGGGTTACCAGTAGTATTGTTTCTGCTGTTATTCCCAGAATCGTCTTGGCTACAAGATAACCTACTGTCTTGTGTGTCTAATAGAGTGCTCTTGTTGCCAGGGTTACCAGTAGTATTGTTTCTGCTGTTATTCCCAGAATCGTCTTGGCTACAAGATAACCTACTGTCTTGTGTGTATAGTAGAGTGCTCTTGTTGCCAGGGTTACCAGTAGTATTTTTTCTGCTGTTATTCCCAGAATCGTCTTGGCTACAAGATAACCTACTGTCTTGTGTGTATAGTAGAGTGCTCTTGTTGCCATGGTTACCAGTAGTATTGTTTCTGCTGTTATTCCCAGAATCGTCTTGGCTACAGGATAACCTACTGTCTTGTGTGTTTAATAGAGTGCTCTTGTTGCCAGGGTTACCAGTAGTATTGTTTCTGCTGTTATTCCCAGAATCGTCTTGGCTACAAGATAACCTACTGTCTTGTGTGTCTAATAGAGTGCTCTTGTTGCCAGGGTTACCAGTAGTATTGTTTCTGCTGTTATTCCCAGAATCGTCTTGGCTACCAAGATAACCTACTGTCTTGTGTGTATAGTAGAGTGCTCTTGTTGCCATGGTTACCAGTAGTATTGTTTCTGCTGTTATTCCCAGAATCGTCTTGGCTACAAGATAACCCACTGTCTTGTGTGTATAGTAGAGTGCTCTTGTTGCCAGGGTTACCAGTAGTATTGTTTCTGCTGTTATTCCCAGAATCGTCTTGGCTACAAGATAACCTACTGTCTTGTGTGTATAGTAGAGTGCTCTTGTTGCCAGGGTTACCAGTAGTATTGTTTCTGCTGTTATTCCCAGAATCGTCTTGGCTACCAAGATAACCTACTGTCTTGTGTGTATAGTAGAGTGCTCTTGTTGCCATGGTTACCAGTAGTATTGTTTCTGCTGTTATTCCCAGAATCGTCTTGGCTACAAGATAACCTACTGTCTTGTGTGTATAGTAGAGTGCTCTTGTTGCCAGGGTTACCAGTAGTATTGTTTCTGCTGTTATTCCCAGAATCGTCTTGGCTACCAAGATAACCTACTGTCTTGTGTGTATAGTAGAGTGCTCTTGTTGCCAGGGTTACCAGTAGTATTGTTTCTGCTGTTATTCCCAGAATCGTCTTGGCTACAGGATAAACTACTGTCTTGTGTGTATAGTAGAGTGCTCTTGTTGCCAGGGTTACCAGTAGTATTGTTTCTGCTGTTATTCCCAGAATCGTCTTGGCTACAAGATAACCTACTGTCTTGTGTGTATAGTAGAGTGCTCTTGTTGCCAGGGTTACCAGTAGTATTGTTTCTGCTGTTATTCCCAGAATCGTCTTGGCTACAAGATAACCTACTGTCTTGTGTGTCTAATAGAGTGCTCTTGTTGCCAGGGTTACCAGTAGTATTGTTTCTGCTGTTATTCCCAGAATCGTCTTGGCTACCAAGATAACCTACTGTCTTGTGTGTAGTAGAGTGCTCTTGTTGCCAGGGTTACCAGTAGTATTGTTTCTGCTGTTATTCCCAGAATCGTCTTGGCTACAAGATAACCTACTGCCTTGTGTGTATAGTAGAGTGCTCTTGTTGCCAGGGTTACCAGTAGTATTGTTTCTGCTGTTATTCCCAGAATCGTCTTGGCTACAAGATAACCAACTGTCTTGTGTGTCTAATAGAGTGCTCTTGTTGCCAGGGTTACCAGTAGTATTGTTTCTGCTGTTATTCCCAGAATCGTCTTGGCTACAAGATAACCTACTGTCTTGTGTGTATAGTAGAGTGCTCTTGTTGCCAGGGTTACCAGTAGTATTGTTTCTGCTGTTATTCCCAGAATCGTCTTGGCTACAAGATAACCTACTGTCTTGTGTGTATAGTAGAGTGCTCTTGTTGCCAGGGTTACCAGTAGTATTGTTTCTGCTGTTATTCCCAGAATCGTCTTGGCTACCAAGATAACCTACAGTCTTGTGTGTATAATAGAGTGCTCTTGTTGCCAGGGTTACCAGTAGTATTGTTTCTGCTGTTATTCCCAGAATCGTCTTGGCTACCAAGATAACCTACTGTCTTGTGTGTATAGTAGAGTGCTCTTGTTGCCAGGGTTACCAGTAGTATTGTTTCTGCTGTTATTCCCAGAATCGTCTTGGCTACAAGATAACCTACTGTCTTGTGTGTATAATAGAGTGCTCTTGTTGCCATGGTTACCAGTAGTATTGTTTCTGCTGTTATTCCCAGAATCGTCTTGGCTACCAAGATAACCTACTGTCTTGTGTGTATAGTAGAGTGCTCTTGTTGCCAGGGTTACCAGTAGTATTGTTTCTGCTGTTATTCCCAGAATCGTCTTGGCTACCAAGATAACCTACTGTCTTGTGTGTATAGTAGAGTGCTCTTGTTGCCAGGGTTACCAGTAGTATTGTTTCTGCTGTTATTCCCAGAATCGTCTTGGCTACCAAGATAACCTACTGTCTTGTGTGTATAGTAGAGTGCTCTTGTTGCCAGGGTTACCAGTAGTATTGTTTCTGCTGTTATTCCCAGAATCGTCTTGGCTACAAGATAACCTACTGTCTTGTGTGTATAGTAGAGTGCTCTTGTTGCCAGGGTTACCAGTAGTATTGTTTCTGCTGTTATTCCCAGAATCGTCTTGGCTACAGGATAACCTACTGTCTTGTGTGTATAGTAGAGTGCTCTTGTTGCCAGGGTTACCAGTAGTATTGTTTCTGCTGTTATTCCCAGAATCGTCTTGGCTACCAAGATAACCTACTGTCTTGTGTGTATAGTAGAGTGCTCTTGTTGCCAGGGTTACCAGTAGTATTGTTTCTGCTGTTATTCCCAGAATCGTCTTGGCTACCAAGATAACCTACTGTCTTGTGTGTATAGTAGAGTGCTCTTGTTGCCAGGGTTACCAGTAGTATTGTTTCTGCTGTTATTGCCAGAATCGTCTTGGCTACAGGATAACCTACTGTCTTGTGTGTATAGTAGAGTGCTCTTGTTGCCAGGGTTACCAGTAGTATTGTTTCTGCTGTTATTCCCAGAATCGTCTTGGCTACCAAGATAACCTACTGTCTTGTGTGTATAATAGAGTGCTCTTGTTGCCAGGGTTACCAGTAGTATTGTTTCTGCTGTTATTCCCAGAATCGTCTTGGCTACAGGATAACCTACTGTCTTGTGTGTATAGTAGAGTGCTCTTGTTGCCAGGGTTACCAGTAGTATTGTTTCTGCTGTTATTCCCAGAATCGTCTTGGCTACCAAGATAACCTACTGTCTTGTGTGTCTAATAGAGTGCTCTTGTTGCCAGGGTTACCAGTAGTATTGTTTCTGCTGTTATTCCCAGAATCGTCTTGGCTACCAAGATAACCTACTGTCTTGTGTGTATAGTAGAGTGCTCTTGTTGCCAGGGTTACCAGTAGTATTGTTTCTGCTGTTATTCCCAGAATCGTCTTGGCTACAAGATAACCTACTGTCTTGTGTGTATAGTAGAGTGCTCTTGTTGCCAGGGTTACCAGTAGTATTGTTTCTGCTGTTATTCCCAGAATCGTCTTGGCTACCAAGATAACCTACTGTCTTGTGTGTCTAGTAGAGTGCTCTTGTTGCCAGGGTTACCAGTAGTATTGTTTCTGCTGTTATTCCCAGAATCGTCTTGGCTACCAAGATAACCTACTGTCTTGTGTGTATAGTAGAGTGCTCTTGTTGCCAGGGTTACCAGTAGTATTGTTTCTGCTGTTATTCCCAGAATCGTCTTGGCTACAAGATAACCTACTGTCTTGTGTGTATAGTAGAGTGCTCTTGTTGCCAGGGTTACCAGTAGTATTGTTTCTGCTGTTATTCCCAGAATCGTCTTGGCTACAAGATAACCTACTGCCTTGTGTGTATAGTAGAGTGCTCTTGTTGCCAGGGTTACCAGTAGTATTGTTTCTGCTGTTATTCCCAGAATCGTCTTGGCTACCAGGATAACCTACTGTCTTGTGTGTATAGTAGAGTGCTCTTGTTGCCAGGGTTACCAGTAGTATTGTTTCTGCTGTTATTCCCAGAATCGTCTTGGCTACAAGATAACCTACTGTCTTGTGTGTATAGTAGAGTGCTCTTGTTGCCAGGGTTACCAGTAGTATTGTTTCTGCTGTTATTCCCAGAATCGTCTTGGCTACAAGATAACCTACTGTCTTGTGTGTATAGTAGAGTGCTCTTGTTGCCAGGGTTACCAGTAGTATTGTTTCTGCTGTTATTCCCAGAATCGTCTTGGCTACATGATAACCTACTGTCTTGTGTGTATAGTAGAGTGCTCTTGTTGCCATGGTTACCAGTAGTATTGTTTCTGCTGTTATTCCCAGAATCGTCTTGGCTACCAAGATAACCTACTGTCTTGTGTGTATAGTAGAGTGCTCTTGTTGCCAGGGTTACCAGTAGTATTGTTTCTGCTGTTATTCCCAGAATCGTCTTGGCTACCAAGATAACCTACAGTCTTGTGTGTCTAATAGAGTGCTCTTGTTGCCATGGTTACCAGTAGTATTGTTTCTGCTGTTATTCCCAGAATCGTCTTGGCTACAAGATAACCTACTGTCTTGTGTGTCTAATAGAGTGCTCTTGTTCCCATGGTTACCAGTAGTATTGTTTCTGCTGTTATTCCCAGAATCGTCTTGGCTACCAAGATAACCTACTGTCTTGTGTGTCTAGTAGAGTGCTCTTGTTGCCAGGGTTACCAGTAGTATTGTTTCTGCTGTTATTCCCAGAATCGTCTTGGCTACAAGATAACCTACTGTCTTGTGTGTATAGTAGAGTGCTCTTGTTGCCAGGGTTACCAGTAGTATTGTTTCTGCTGTTATTCCCAGAATCGTCTTGGCTACCAAGATAACCTACTGTCTTGTGTGTCTAGTAGAGTGCTCTTGTTGCCAGGGTTACCAGTAGTATTGTTTCTGCTGTTATTCCCAGAATCGTCTTGGCTACCAAGATAACCTACTGTCTTGTGTGTATAGTAGAGTGCTCTTGTTGCCAGGGTTACCAGTAGTATTGTTTCTGCTGTTATTCCCAGAATCGTCTTGGCTACAAGATAACCTACTGTCTTGTGTGTATAGTAGAGTGCTCTTGTTGCCAGGGTTACCAGTAGTATTGTTTCTGCTGTTATTCCCAGAATCGTCTTGGCTACAAGATAACCTACTGCCTTGTGTGTATAGTAGAGTGCTCTTGTTGCCAGGGTTACCAGTAGTATTGTTTCTGCTGTTATTCCCAGAATCGTCTTGGCTACCAAGATAACCTACTGTCTTGTGTGTATAGTAGAGTGCTCTTGTTGCCATGGTTACCAGTAGTATTGTTTCTGCTGTTATTCCCAGAATCGTCTTGGCTTTAGGGACAGATTACCTCGTAGTTACGCCCCTTAAAACAACAATAACTAACCTACTAATCGTCGTGGATATAAGACGACCTGTGTATAATAGAGTGTTCTTGTTGCCATGGTTACCAGTAGGATTGTTACTGCTGTTATTCCAAGAATCGTCTTGGCTATAAGACGACCTACTGTCTTGTGTATATGATAAAGTGTCGGTCTAGTTTGTATGGATATCAGTAAGATTGTCTCTGCTGTTAGAGATATCTTACGTACGAAATAGACTGTTGACCTTTTCGCTCAATATAGTGCTCTAAGAATGATAAAGACGTATCTGAACTCGGAATATCAACCATAGGAGTTTATATACTCTTTTGACCAAAGTCTAGCGTATTAACCAGTAATTCACGGAGCCGGACAAGCAAAATTAATGAGATCAGACCTCTTAAATCTGATAGTTCATTGAAAGAACCCTTAGTCTCTTGAGAGTCGCATACGGCTGTACTTTCATTAATTATGGTGATGCGATCCACCAGTGCAAGCCCACAGCTATAATCCATTTCACGGAGCGTTACATTTCTTTAAAATCAATAGCGATTATCCGGTGAACTGGTGCGGTGGGGGTAGTAAATTGCTGCACCCGCGGCACTCAAATGTTTTGAGAGATAATTTAGCCTTTTATGCATGTTTCCTGTTTCAACCAGGTCAATGTAAATTAACTCATCACTCGCATTAGGCGCAAAGTGGATATCTTAACCAAATACCAATATCTGTGAATGAACTGTGTGTATGAGTCCTCAGTCTGTAGACTGGTTTTATGCAGAAGTCCATGGCTCCCTGTCCTGAGCTAATCGTTTCATCTTACATATTTACTAAACCATATATCCGAGACAATCTGTTTAACATACTGCACCTACAGTTCTTGTCCTCGGCCCTTCCTTCCACAACTAAGTTTGATATTCTTGGGTGTCTTAGTATGTGTCCCACCAACCTATCTCTTCTGTTAATTAGCAGTCACCAGAAATCTCTCCTCTCCCACCTGCCTTTATACATCTTCACTTGTAACCCTATCTACCATTATCCTGAAACGCCACATTGCAAATGTTTCTATTCTCCTCTTTTCTTTTCTGCTGCGTCAACAGTCCAAGTTTAATTTCCATAGAGTGGCACGCTCCAGACAAAGACTTTAAAAATGACTTCCTAATACCTAAAGCTATATTTGATATCCATAGTTTCTTTTTCTGTAGAAATGCATTCCTTGCCTGAGCCAACCTACGTTTTATATCATCTTAGCTTCGTCCATCACTGGTTATTTTGCGTTCAATGTAACAGAACTCTCCTACTTTCTTTAGCTTTTCAGCTGTCAATTTGACGTCCATAGGGGTTTCTGATTTATTTCAGCTGCATTCCAATATATTTGTTTCACCGTACTTTTGTTGATTTTCTTCAAGACGGAGTCCACACCATTGTGAATGAACTAATGTTCTTATAATTATAATAGTAATAACAATAATAATAATAATAATAATAACAAGTGACATCTCTGCGTGCATTTTTCCACAACAAAGGAGAAACATCCCCCCTCCATCGCACTGTATCTTCAGCTGATGATAATTACACACCGCTCCATCTGTCATCTTTAGATTCGCCAGTAAACGAAGTGAAAACTACTGAATACAAGATCGGGAATTGGAAACAGAAGGCGCTTCATGGGAAGTTTCCACATGAGTTCAACCAGCCTCACATCGACAAGTTAGCGTCGCACGCATGGCTGACCCACTCGGTCCTCTTTCCGGAAACAGAGGATTTGTTTTAGCTATCCAGACAAAGTTGTTGCTACTCGAAGCTATCGGAAATTTATCATCAAAGATTCAGCAACAGAGTGTGAGAAGTGTCGCCGCTGTGGCAAATGTAGTGAGACCATTCAACTCATTATATCAGGTTGTTCCCACCTTGCCAGCACTGACTACAACACTGACTGATTTTGTACAGTATGATACTGTGGTTAAATATATATAGATAAGTGACGCAATTGATAATAATAATAATAATAATAATAATAATAATAATAATAATAATAAAACTTAACACATTAATAATAATAATAAAAATAATAATAATAGTCTAATAATAATAATAATAATAATAATAATAATAATAATAAGGCACAAAATTATATGCTTGTGCATGGCGAATTACATTCTGATAGATGGATGTAACATATTGAATTAAAGAAATGCACCATAAGTGCTTCAGGGCGTAGGTGCCTGTTTAAGAATATTGAAATATGTCCCCTAGTAAAAGATACATATTTATTATGGTACACGGTACATTTTCATTTACACTGTAAGTAAACACACACATACGGAAATGAAACTGTCTAGCCACTGCACACAGTACTGTATTATTCGTATATGTCTCTGCTTTCGTCGCAGGAGAAACAGAAGGGCACGGTTTTCTTTATGAGAGAATAGGTGGCCAGAAACGGTGTGAAGGTTCATTCCTATGGTTTTCAGATGCCTCCTTCAAATCTTTCAGCTGGATATAATATCTCACAATCTCCGTAGCCCAGGCCACGGTTTTAGCTTGGGACACATGTCAAGTCGGCTTATTTGTTGACCATCATGAATATTGACAAAACAAAAAACAAGGTCAAGTTAGTATGATGCTTCCTTGGAAGCTATACTCCGGATTGCAACTGCCAAAACGATTGTTCCAAATATCGGAAAACTAGTGGCTACAAAGCGATGCCAAATATAAAAAAAGGATGTTGAAAATTAGTGCAAAATCAGGAGTGAAATAAAACTATTATTTCTATTATGATTATTATTCGTTTACTTACCAGTACTCCGCCTGGCACGCGCTGATTTCCCCAGCCCCCAAATAACAACACGACTCTCGCCTCTCTAAGCGCTGCCACTCCACGATCCTCTCCTACAGCAGAGTATCGGTGCTTTTGCCGGTGCCAGTCGGTGCTCGCGAAGCGCCTGAGTTGGCGTGGCCTGAGTTAGTACATAAGAGAGGAGCTGGAAAGATCCTTGGAATGAAACCTTGTTACTGTATGTACTGTACTCATTCTTCGTTCCCAGAATGATTTTTAGCCTACTTTTCACATTTTGCAAAAATGAGGAAAAAGTAGACTTATGAGATCGGGCAAATGCGTGTCTGTCTGTCTGTCAGTCCTTCTGTCTGTCTGTCTGTCTGTGTGTGTGTGTGTGTGTGTGTCCCCCTATCAACTCCTAAACGGCTGCAGAAATCAAAACAAAATTTGGTAGGATTAAAGATCTATACCTGCATATCACACGGCCATATTTGAAAATGATGTCAGTGCTACCAACTGCTGAAAAATCGCAATTGAAATTTGAGCTCCATGTTGGATATCTTGGAAGGTATGAAAGGGAGCTATTTCAAAATTGGCACACGTATAGATAATAATATTGTAGTTTAATTTCCAGGAGGCCATACCTGGCAGTGTTGCCAAAATGATTATAAGCCCGCTGATAGGTCCAAATTTTAAATGCATATAACTTCTACACTGTCAATTGGATTTCAACCAAATTTCGTATGTGCTATGTGTACATAAACAGATATAACTGAGCGTATTCTTAGGAGCCACCAGGGCTGCCAACTGTTAATAAATGCTCTCATTTTTTAAAATCCAAATACCCATATATCAGAAAGTATGCAAGCCGACAGGTTTAAACTATGCACACGTATAGTACCTGACATTCTATATTAATTTGAAGTAACTTATATACGTCAGTGCTACCAACATGATTCTAAGCCTGCTGAGAGGTCCAAATTTAAATACATGTAACTTCTATACTATCATTTGGATTTCAAGCAAATTTCGTGTGTGCTGTGTACCATAACAGGTATGACTAAGCGTATTCTTAAGAGCAACCAGAGCTGCCAACTGTTAATAAATGCTGTCTCTATTTTTGTTACCCTAATATCAATATATCAGAATGTATGCTAGCCAATAGCTCTAAACTTTGCACATGTATAGTACCTGGTATTCTAGATTAATTTGGAGTAACTAATATACGTCAGTGCTGTCAACATGATTCTAAGCCTGCTGATAGGTCCAATATTAAAATGCATGTAACTTCTATACTAACTAATGGATTTCATTCAAAATTGGCACAACAATAGATCGTATTATTTCAGATTATTTCTGACCAATACATGGATGACATTGTTGCCAACAAGGTTTTACGCGCGCTGTTAGATCCAATGTTTAACTGCATGTAACGTCCACGCTATCCATTGGACATACCCAATTTTTGTATTCTGTACCTTAAGAGATGGAACTAAGAATATATTCAGTTACCAGGGCTGCCAACTGTAGTTCTCTATTAGGCTACATTATGCCAGGTATACAGTATTTTGAACTAATTAGAAATTTCGATATTACCAACTTAATTTCGTCATTATTATAGATAGATCCAAATAGATTAATCATTGGCATGAATCTGAAATTATAAGAAAAGTAGGCTCTTTAATTAGTCACGGAACTTCTTGTTAGAAACAAAATTAGCAGAAATGTAATACACTGAATGTCATATTCTGAATAGAATATTAAAAACGCAACCTTTCTAGTGTCTTAATACATGTCAGTACGGGACTCAATAAAACTGATAGCAATATCAGCATTATCCGTGATCACAATATGCAAGAGTGAGCAGTATAACGTGCTGAAACGGCAGGTGCGGTTCCATATGGACAACCCTTAAAGCTCAGCGACTTTCCTTCCTGGGTTGTGAAACTGCTGCATTTCAAGGAGTTTCCCAAGCATAACGGGAAACTATGTGTACCTCAGTAAGTTATGAATGCATTCATATTTCAATTTCTTAAGTCTTGTAGAGTGGCTTCGGTGGCGTAGTTGGTAGCATGCTGAGCTTCTATGCCAAACGTTGCGGGTTCAAACCCGACCGAGGTCGTCGGATTTTTTAAAAGCGTTAAAAATCCCTCAGTATGTCTTTCTTCGGAGGTGAAGTAAATCCGGCGCACAGTGGGCCAGAATCTTGAAAACTTGGCCAAAAAGGGAAAAAAAAGTTTCTAGACTTTTTGGACTATCAGGTTGGCTAGAGTAATGTTGGGACTACTCAATACCGGTTGTGCGGACGAGTGGGTGTTCATTTCGTCCATTATATTTCAGGTCAATCGCGGCAATTCATTGTTCGCCGAGCGTGCAGCCGGCCAGGCTACAATAGTCTTGTCGTTAAAGACAAATATTTGTGTTCTGTGTAAGTGAAGCGAATATTTTCTACATGGTGGGTGTTCCAGAAGGTATGTACTATATAAAAACCATTTACATAATTGTTAAGTCATTAAATTATACATGTTTTCTTTTAATTAACTCAATACCGGAAAATGCACGAGAAAATTGTAAAACGTGCTAAACAAGATGTTCATCAAAGATCATATAGCCTACTTTCTCCTAAATGTATGGGTATATTTATGACTCTTTGTCCTCATCCCTAACACAATCACCTCTACCACCATGTAGTGTTTGTTTTCTTTTATATTGATAACTAGCAGTAGTACCCGGCTTCGCCCGGTGGAAAGATGATAATATGTCAGTCTCCTTAACACTCAACGTCATAAATTATATTTATTTATGTATTCATTTCTTACATTATCAAACCCAGTGACAATGTTTATACTTAAGTCACTATGGGAAGGCTCTGTAAAATAATGATCATTCTCGTGATATTTGTCTTCAGTCCGAGTCGAGATATGTCGTTAGCGGTCCCAGAATTCGTGACATCTCAGTCGTAGAAGACTTTATGTGGTGGTGATTAGAAATATAATGGACTTAAAATCTAGGTCATTTACCCCAAATGACGTTGAGGGCATAACATCTAGGTAATTTGCCCTACTGATCAGGATGATATTGAAAATTACTACATAACTGACATATGAAACTTAGAAAATAATAGAAAAAGTTATTTTTAGGACTCACATTTCGGGAAAGACTTGATTATTTTTTGCCAAAGAGCTCCCACTTAGATCGCTATCTGGTTAAAAGTTTCGTCTTGTTAAGGTTTAAACTGTACGATAAATGTCTGAAGCAATTCCTCAAAGAGAAGCTTCCAGATTTCGCAGTCGATATATCGTTAACGTTCCTGAGCATCCAGTTGTCTTTTCTTCTGACGCAAAACATCTTCTACATAGTGATGATGAACATAGAAGCGACTACTGGCACATGTAACTTATCAACGAATGGGAATAATTGATACTTTAAAGGAATGAGAGGTCATTTGCCCTTTTGATGAGGATCACAATGAAGACTACTACTACCACTACTGAACGGGTATATCAAACTTACAAACTAATGGAAATACGTACTTTTAAAATCACAGGCTAGGTAGACTCTGGTTTTGCTTAGTAGTATAATGGACGTAACATCTAGGTCATTTGCCCCTTTGATGAGGATGATAATGAAGACGACTACTACTGAACGGGTATATCAAACTTACAAACTAATGGAAATACATATTTTTAAAATCACAGGCTAGGTAGACTCTGGTGTTGCTTAGTAGTATAATGGACGTAACATCTAGGTCATTTGGCCCTTTGATGAGGATGATAATGAAGACGATTTCTACTGAACGGGTATATCAAACTTAAAAACTAAAGGAAAGACACATTTTTAAAATCACAGGCTAGGTAGACTCTGGTGTTGCTTAGTAGTATAATGGACGTAACATCTAGGTCATTTGCCCCTTTGATGAGGATGATAATGAAGACGACTACTACTGAACGGATATATCAAACTTACAAACTAATGGAAATACACGTCTTAAAAATCACAGGCGATGAAGACTGTGGTGTTACTTAGTAGTATAATGGACGTAACATCTAGGTCATTTGCCCTTTTGATGAGGATGGTAATGAAAACTACTGTTGAATTGACACGACAAACTTACAAACTACCGTGATAGAAAGAAATATTTCAAAATTCACAGGCGATGAAGACTTATTGTGTGTGGTGATTAGTGGTATAAAGGGTGTAACATCTAGGTCATTTGCCCTTATGATAATAATAAGGTAATGAAAAATGACTACTAAACGAACATGGTGTAATTTTAAATCTGATATAGGTAATTCAGATTACTACCTTCGATGTCTTCCAAAGTCTGAACGTTATATTCTGGCTTAGGCCTATACTCGATGCGTGTAGTGAAAGAGCTTATCGAGTACTGCTCGGGTCCAAGCTGCACGTAGCTGAGAATATCGCAGATGATGACGATATATGATGACAGACGTTCGGGGGGGTTCCCGGTCCTATTCACATTGACCGGTGAATCACTCATTCTTTCGTAACACTACAGCGGTTTGAGCAAAGACCCTGTATGAACATCAGCATAGTCAGCAATAACAGGTAACACGGCGGGGTCTGGAAATTTTTCATGTCACCTCGCGATGAATGAGCAAGCTATTCTCACCCCTGCCCCCTCTTACCCCCTCCACCCACCAGGGTCACAACTTGTGGGACGTGGGTTTGCGACCACGGGACCCCAGCTGAGTCCGGCATTGCTTCTACTTACTGGTGCCGGGCACCTTTCAGTTCTCTTTCCTGTCAGCCTCCCTTGGTCAAACTCTTGTTCTCTTCCGACCCCGATGGTATCAGGTTATCCGAGGCCTAGCGACTCTTTCACTTTCCCGCCTTAATTGGCCCTTGTCTAATCATTCCTGATAGCCTCATTCTTTTCTTAATATCTCATATCTTCTGCTCAAGACCCTCAAGGAGGCAGGGTGTGTGTAGCCCTGGTGCACCCTGGATAGTGCTACATCCTCAAGGGCTCATGGCTGGTGAGTTCAGGAGCTGGCAACCCTGAAGGTTTCCTGAGCGGGTCCGGTTTTACCCCTTTTTTCCATTGCCTTTGGGACGGACCCTGTCCACTTTCCGGGAATGGAGTGGTCTGTCCGCAATTTCAAGCAGACAGTGTTACTCGCAGGGTACCAAAGGGTAAGTATACAAATTTTGGTTCTGATCGGTGAAACGGTGTAGATTTGGACCAAAGGGCCTAAATGCAGAGATTGGGTTGGACTGTCCGAAATTTCAAGTGGACAGGGTTACCCGCAGGGTTGCAAAGGGTAAGTATACACATTTTGGTTCTGATCGGTAAAACGGTGTAGATTTGGACCAAAGGGCCTAAATGCAGAGATTGGGTTGGTCTGTCCGAAATTTCAAGTGGACAGGGTTACCCGCAGGGTTGCAAAGGGTAAGTATACAAATTTTGGTTCGGATCGGTGAAACGGTGTAGAAGTTTGCCAAAGGGCCTAAATGCAGGAAATGGGGTGGTCTGTCCGAAATTTTAAGTGGACAGTGTTATTCACAGGGTTACATAGGGTATGTATACAAATTTTGGTTGAGATCGGTGAAACGGTGTAGATTTGGGACAAAGGGCCTAAATGCAGGGAATGGGGTGGTCTGTCGGAAATTTCAAGTGGACAGGGTTACCCGCAGGGATCCGAAGGGTAAGTATACAAATTTTGGTTCAGATCGGTGAAACGGTGTGGATTTGTATACATAACAGACAGACAGACAGACAGACAAACATTGAGCTTTATATATATAGATTAGCCAGTAAGTGTCAAAATCAATATTATATACTTTATGATGATTGAATAACAAAACTACTAACTTATTGTAATGCATTCACGTCCGTTAATCTCTATATTAAGCCAGCCTGCTAAGTTAAGAATCTTTCGTTTTGGGTATCTTCCCCTTTACAAATCCGCGCCGATCACAGTAGGTTGGTGCTGCGACCTATCAGTGAATTAATCTTTATGTTGTACGCCTATGCACTGCCATCGTAATGTACTACGATGACAGTGGCCTATGGGTGTTGAATGAGTAGAGAGTTTAAAGTAGCCATGAGGGAGGCGATCCAGCTGGCACTGTTTAAAGGTAATCGGAGCGCAATCGTGGCTAATAGTTTAACTACCAGTATTACAAAATTGCCATACTTCAGGAGGCCAGGTATTTACACAGCGGTATGTTTGGAACAATATTACCCACATAACCCACAAGAGGACAGCACCGTACACAGGCATTAAGAAGGCTGTGGTTAATGACAACGTGTATCTAGTTCTTCTATTCTCCTTTTCCTAATGTCTTCTGTTTATGTGCGATGCTGGGGCTGTGATTTTATTAATAAACGAGTGTATACATTAGCCTCTCCTTTGAGCTAAATGACATCTTATTCAGTATCTGTGGAAAGAGCTCGTGCACATAATTTGTAAAAGAATTCAAGAAAAAAAAAGTTAACTGTAGCAGTATTCGATCCCCAGTCAACTGCGTGACAGACTAACACGCTAGCCCAGAGCTAATTCTATCCTTTACGTCATTGTGTTCTTAACTGACATATTAGATACAACCTGTTGGCAAATAATGACTTTAAATAAACAATTTCTTCACTGCTGTACATCTTCATTAAAGATAATTTCATACAAAGTTTATATTATTGTATCAGTAGGGTATATCACATACAACATACTAAAACTATTGAAATATAAGACAGGCACATGAGGACAGCTGCCATCTTGTCGTGTGACACAGACGGCTCAGCTCTTTTAAGCCACTCATACAGTATAATATTATAATATCAAATTATAATAAATAACGGATCACGACCTTCAGGATAGCTTAAACCACCCTAGGCTCGATAATCGGAATTGGTGGGTCTTAAGCTATTGATTACAATGGTTGCATAATTCACACGGCCGCCATCCTGAAATGGCACGGCCGATGACCTTGAATTTTGGATGAAAGACGCGTCCTATATGAAGGTATGTTGTCACCAAATTTGGTAGAGATCGGATGATTAGTTTAGCCATAATTTGATTTTACGTTTTGAACGTTTGAGTGGCCGCCATTCCGTTTTGGTAAAGATGGCAGCGATATAAAGTATGACACTGAGGTGCCCTTTGCTAGTGCTACCTCTGTACCAAATTTCGTTCAATTCGGTAGGTTTCACCGTGTTCGAATTGATAGGGGGGGACAGACATTCAGAGTACACACACTCACACACACACACAGACTCACACATACACATACACACACACAGACAGACACACAATTTTTCGCCCTGTGTTGATCTCATAAGTCTACTTTCATTTTTTGCAAAAATCGAAAGTAGGCTAATAAATAGAGGTAAGTTACGAATTCCACGACATTCCGCTTTCTTTTGCACTGTGTCCGCAAGTATATATTATTACCTTTGTAAATTAACCTTCAAATCCACCAACTAGTTCCAACTCCGGCTTTCAGCCACGTTTTAAGCGATACTTGCAAAATGTCATTATTGATATATGTTGAAAAATGACAATAAAATTAATTAATTATGAGCTACATTTGTACAATTTAATTTATAATAGATGCGTAGAAGCATTGTAAAGAATATAATATGTACAAAAAGGACGGAAACACCTCTCGACGTTTTTTGAAAACACCGTTTTCACATTATTTTGCAGACAATTTCGAGCGGACGTCATATCGACGTTGAAAAGTTTCGAGCCTAAGCCATAGAAACTGCCAAACACTACGTCAAAGAATACCCCTGCTACAACATGCCAACAACAGTCCATAGATTGTTGCTCAACGGACCAGAAATTATTTCTTCGGCCATTTTACCCATCGGTCAACTCAAGAATCAACCAATAAGTTGATAAAGCAATATCGCCTGAGTTTTTCTCGAAGATTTTCCTGAGTTAAGACTATGGATGACGTGCTCAGGGATTCGTTGGCAACCACACACCCCTGTATTTCTTCTCTACGCAAATCATCACCAAAGAAACAGAAGAGTTTGTCGCCAGAAGCCGTTGCCCTCTTAGTTCCCGTGGCGGAAGATTATGAAGATTCCAATGCAGATGATGAGGAAACAGTCTTTGAAGATGATGATGATGATGATGACGACAACGATTCAGTTGAAGAGGCAGAAGAAGATATAGAAGATGACAAAAACGACAACTTCTAATTATAATCACAAACAATTTACTAAATGAATAATTGTAATAGAATTAAAATAATTTGTTGTAATATTTTACACTATCTTCTATCCTCTATTTGGTTCTTATTTCGAGCTTTTCATTATTTGGGCTTATATTTTTAATCATTAACTACTTCAACCCCTAAATATTGACTTTCATATTATCAATTTTGACCGCCATATTGGATCAATAATTTTGTTTTTTAAATTTTCGAACTCAATCTTCATCAGCAACCCCGATAATTCCCCCAAAAATACTTTTATATGAATAAAATTACTTTTATCAATATTTGCCCGCCATCTTGGTTCCGCCATTTTTACTTTTTGATATATTCTTATTCAGCAACGTCGATAAATTTTACATACTAGGCCTAACTTTCGTAAATATAGAACAACTCTTTATATTTTGGCCACATTTTCAAGTTTCTGGCCCACTGTGCGGTTGTCTAATGTCATAGATTTATGGCATGTAAAAGAACCTTCCACTAATTACACTTGTGTGAAGCTAAATTATAGGTTATCTTTGACTAACACTCTTAGGTTACCACATTCGTCGCCAGGAGCAGACTGTGGTGTCATCTAGTAACCAAGTTCAGAACTAGTCGTCGTTGACGGTGGCGTTTGGTAGCAAAGGTAGGAACTACTTTTAAATTGAATGTCTGCAGTCCTTACTTGAATTAAAAACAGGTAACACACACCAATACAGCCATCACAATTAGCACCGGTTATCAGACAGATTCTACACACACCCAAAGTACACGGAGCTACATGCCCGCGTTGTCGCAGGCCCTAAACTGAAAAACCAACCAACCAACCTAAGTCTTGTAGAATGAAAGTTTGGCATATCGTATTTTAATCGTATGTCACATGTTATGAGTTTCATTTAATTTTAAAACGTTAAGTGCAGTAATAGCACATAAAACGAAAATCATATTCTGTGAGTGAAAAGCTTTACATTCCTGTATACTGTTGTAGTGCATTGAAATAACGGGTTTGTACATCTCTATGTAATTTGTCATCTCCAATCATTCCCGATATATCGCGGTTCAGCTTTTGCGCGGGTATTGAGGATGTCCACCAACGAGCACGTTATATCAGATTATTACTCCATATATTTTTGTCTCTAATGAAATGTTCAACAATAACTCCGTGTATTAAAAAATTAGTTGCTATCAGGATGTGAAGAAGAACTTAGAAGAAATGGCAACAAATGAAACTGAAATCTGCAACAGGGTAATATACAAAACCAAAATTAAGAATTTCACGGGTTTTAAGAGTCATGCTACATCCCACATCCAGGCACCATGAACTGAAGAAAGGAGAGGATGCAGAGCGATAGAATGAAAGAGTACTGGGCAAAAATAAAGACCCAGAAAAGCTGAAATCAAATTAACGTGGTCCACAGTCGGCCTAAACGACAGAAGAAGAAGAAATAAGACTTTCAATCATTTCATTTTTGTGTGTGTATGGCTTTTAGTGCCGGGAGTGTCCGAGGACATGTTCGGCTCACCAGAGTTTGTAGCTGCTTCTAAGCGGACACCCATTGGGTTAGCTACAAGTACCGTCGCGTGTGGAGTGTTGTCTGGGAGGAAAGTTCGAATGTAAGGACAAGGAGATGGAAGGTAGCAGCTGTGGCCTATAGTTAGGAACCAATCCCGGCATTTGCCTGGAAGGAAGATGGGAAACTACAGAAGACCATATTCAAGGTTGCCGGCGAGGGGATTCGAACCTCCTCGCCTGCCGGAGGTGAGGGGCTGCCTGCAGCCATGCCGTAACGACCACGGCTAACTCACCCGGTTTCAGTTTGTTATGCGGAGCGGACTCACAGATCCACCACAATAATGCAATCTTAGTGCATAAATCTTATATGTATAGGTTACTGTATATAAAAAAAAAAGTATGTTCGTCTGTTCGTCTTTTATGCGTTCATCAACCACTCATCCGATTGCGATAAAATTTTGGTGAGTTGCTGTAAACACTTCCGAGATGGTTATAGGCATAGTTAATCCAATTTACAATAGAGAGCGCGCGATTAGTTTAAACTAAAGAGTATTGGCGATGCGTTCATGTAGCCTACAATTCATCCGATTGCGACAAAATTTTGGTGGGTTGTTTAGCACACTTCCGGGATTGTAATAGGCATAGTTAATCCAATTTACAATAGATAGCGCACCAGTAGTTTAAACAAATGAGTGTTGGCGATGCGTTCATATACAATTTATCCGATTGCGACCAAATTTTGGTGGGTTGTTGTGCACACTCCCGGGAAAGATATAGGCATAGTAAATCCAATGTACAGTAGATAGCGCGTGAGTAGCTTCAATAAAATGGCGTGCGATTCGTTTCAACAAAGACCCACACGCGTTCATATACCATTCATCCCATTGCGATGAAACTTGGGTTGTGTACACTTCAGGGAAAGATTTTGGCGTCGTAAATCCACTTAACAATTGGTATCACACGACTAGATTCAACAAATGAGAGACAATGCGCGAAGCGTTACAACAAAGTCCCGTATGCATTCATATACCATTCGTCCGATAGCGATGAAACTTGGGCGTGAGGTTGTGTACACACCAGGCAAGGATTCTGGCTTAGTAAATCCACGTTACAATAGGTAGAGCACGAGTAGATACAACAAATGAGCGACTACCCACGAAACGTTTCAACCAAGTCCCCTGTGCGTTCATATAGTATTCGTCCGATAGCGATGAAACTTGGGTGAGATGTTGTGTACACTTTAGGTAAGGTTTCTGGCGTAGTAAATCCATTTTGCAATAGGTATCGCACAAGTTCAGTAGATTAAACAAATGAGCGACGACGCGCGAAGTGTTTCAACAAAGCCCCGTATGCGTTCATATACCATTCGTCCGATTGCGATGAGACTTGTGTGAGTTATTGTGTGCACTCCAGGGAAGGTTTCAGGCTTAGTAAATGCATTTTACAATAGGTAGCGCACGAGTAGATTCAACAAATGAGCGAAGACGCTCGAAGCGTTACAACTAGGTCCCGTATGCGTTCAAAAACAATTCTTCCGACAGCGATGAAACTTGGGTGAGATGTTGTGTACACGCCTGGGAAGGTTTTCGACTTAGTAAATCCATTTTAGAATAGGTAGCGTACGAGTATATTCAACAAATGGGTGACGGCGCTCGAATCGTTTCAACAAAGACCCGTATGCGTTCATATACCATTCATTTCATTGCGATGAAACTTTGCTGAGTTGTTGAGCACGCTCCCATGAATGTTTCTGAGATAGTAAATCAATTTTATAATAGTTTAGAGGTGGTTAACGTAAGAAGAAAAAATATTGGGAATCCAAAAATGACTAAAGTCATAGATATTCACAATCCAAAAGCAGTTCAACAAACAAAGTCACATCGCCAACACTTTCTTTGATTGGCATTGCAACGCATGCCAGGTACAGCTAGTACCCATACCTATAAAAACTAGATGTTCAGTAAGGAACATGTAGCTTACTTTCTCCTAAATGCATGGGTATAGTCATTACTCTTTGTCCTTTTCAAGGAGTATAATTGAATGTTGCTCGTAGTAGCTTGTTGAAACACAACGTGCTATACGGCTATTTTTTTATTAACACAAAAGGAATCTGATGACACGCTGAATGGTGATGACAGCGTAAACAGAAGGGCAGAGGCGCCACACAGGAGCAGAGTTGGGGAAGGCGATGATGAGCCCTACCCCGGTTAACTCAATGACCCAGACTAAATAACAGACGGAACTACGTAAGGTCGAAGCGCCGATGACCTAGCACGGGCAAACTTCGGAGTCCCGGGAGTACCTGCCCCCGGGACAAAGAAACGTTACACCCACCATGTGCTATGGGCATCGAAGCGAGACCTGCAGGGGAGACTTTTGACGAACGGGGGGAGAGTTAGCCAACTCCGCACCGGACTCAGGAGAGGAACCAAGGGACGACCAAATTAGGACTAGACTCCTAGTTTAGCATGTAAGTAAGTAGAGCTTCTATGGCGGGAAGCTAGTCTCCTACTCGCAGGAGTGAAGCATGATCTCAGGATTCAGCGGGATCAATCCTAGATCCGACAAGTCCTTGCCCCGCGTGGCAAAGGTGAAGACAAACAAACAAATGAAGAATGAATTAACAAGTAATCAATAATATATATGGAATGAATGCGGTCATTCGAGCCCGCGCCCACATAAATGGCTGACAACGGGTCGCCAGAGATATTAAATAGGCATGCAGCGAGCTGCCTAAAGGGGATCGAGTGGGCCAACCCAGCAATGCCAGTATAGACGAAGAGGATCCCGGACGCTAAAATTCCCGGACGATACTATTTTATCGGACGATTTTTCCCGAACGATATCCAGTGCCCACATAAATGGTGACGCAGCGGGCAGCCAGAGATATTAAATGAGGAGCACAGCGAGCCCTCACAGGGGTTCTAGTGGGCAAACCCAACAATGCCAATATAGGCGAAGAGGAGCCTGGACGCTCAAATTCCCGGATGAAGGATGATAACACAGGCAAGTACAACGGCGAGGCGTTTGCTTTTTTGGCACCGCAGTCGCCCGGGACTTTATTAATTACTAGTATTAATCAATAATATAAATGTCGACAACTAGTATTAAGGGAGCGGAATCCGGCGGTTCTAGAGACAACCGGTGTTTCTAGAATACGTGCGGGTGGTGATCTGAGGAAGTAAATTGCCTCAGGCGATCGCTCTGGTCGAAATTTTAGCATGTAAGACAGTGGCATTTGGTACGCAACTTAGAATTAAGCAAATTTAATAACCGCTGTTGCTCAATAATAGCACAGCACATTTCGGCATTAGACTAAGTTAAACCATTCGGCTTATAAATACCAATTATTCTTTTTCTTTTACTTCTCATAATTTAGACTAACCATTTCGGGGGGGGGGGGGTAGTTAGGGCTAAAACACTTATGTTATTGTACTAATTTGGAAGGTGGTTTCTAGGAGAGGGTAGCTTCCCGTAGCTGGGTGAGCCTACCAGTGTAGTGTGTTGTTTAGCACTTAAACGCTAAGGGGTGTTGCTGCAAAGACGCAAGTGTCGCTTAGGGGATGGACCTATAAATGCCGGCTAATACACCGGCCTGCCAGCTGGACGGAATGATTGATACAATGGGCGTGCTTACGTCAGCGGCTCGACGTTATGTAGTCGAGTCGCCTGCGGAAAGCACAATGAAACCTGAGCAAGCGATTACTGGCTACTATGGTCACGGTCAATCGTGACGAGAGTCAGGAAGGGTATGAGGATGTAAAGCGGCGTGTAATTATCAAGACAAGTGTAGTTTACTGACCATGTGTTTATTGGTCAGTGAGTGTGAAATTGTAAGTCCCTTTTAGGGGAATGTAAGTAATGATACAAGTTAAGTGTACAAGATTGTGGATGGGTGTTTACAAAGTAAAGGATATCTGAACACTTGCTGAGTCTCACCTGATGATGGTAGCTGGAACAGGGCCTTCGGCGACACACACTCTATGACAGATAATGCTCCAAAAAGGCCTTCCTTCTTATAGTTCCTGTCGTTGCTTAGTCAGCATTCCATTGACGTAGCTGCCCCAGTTAGTTGTAGTGTTAATGTGTTTATGAATATGTTGCAAGTGGTTGGCTAACCTCCCGAGCTGGGTGGTCGCCTCTTGCCGTGTAAAGGTGATGTTCTGGTCTTATGATGCTGCCAGTTGGGGTGGTTTTTAGTAGAAGATAGGGGGTGGCTCTCAGGGGGTACAGCCCCCCGGGCCTGTACAATACGTTGATTGAATCCTCACCTGAATTATATATACACACACTAATACAGCCTTCACAATAACACAGGTCATCAGATTCATTCATCTAAGTACACGGGGCTAAATGGCATTGAGTCTAGAACGCTACGTTGTCGCGTGGCCTCCTGAGAGGCCAAGTGCAGGTCTTTCTAGTCGACGCCCGGGTGCGACCTGCGCGTCAGGATGAGAGATGGAATGGATGAAGAAGTATGAAACTGGGCTTGGATGTGGAAGGAAGCGGCCGTGACCTGTCAAAAAGTACCGTCCCAGGATTTGCCTGGTGTTGAAAATGGGAAACCACGGAAAACCATTTCAAAGACCGCCGACGGTGGGGCTCGAACCCACGCGTCTACCGAGCCAGCAGAGAGCTTGGCCCCATGACCTAACGCTGCGTTTTAGCCAGCGTAGCCACTGCTGTCGGACAACTGGTTTAGTATAACTGCATTACATATTTTATCTTGGATTGAACGATTTCATTAGCATTTCCTGCCGTTTCTATTAACCATTTGATACTAAATATGTATTATTTTGGTCAGTACATTCCTAAAAGGATATACACTTGCGAAGTTACTGAAATATGGACCAGCCAGCAAATAATAGCCTCTACATTGACCCAACGGGACGGCACGGTCCAACACGATATGGCAAGGTCAGCCTGAGCTGTTAGTCACTTCTACGGTTACATATTCTATTATATAATGTTAATATCCTACCGGTCCCCTACTTGAGGACAGTGTAAACCTCCCTACGTTCGATAAGGTGATTTGTTGAGGCCAGGCCTTCTTGAATCGCAAGTTGCGGTTAGGCTATAATCCTTGCATGATTAATACATCCGCCATATTGAAACTATGTGGCTGATGACCTTGTAGTTTAGACAAAAGACGCTTCCCACATTAAGGTATATTGTTGCAAAATCTAAAATAGATCGGATGATTAGGTTATTAGGTTAGCCGTAATTTAATTTAAGCTTAGAACATTTGGGAGGGCGCCATGTCTTTTCCGTTATGATGGTTGCAATATAGCCTACAACATGACACTGAGTTGTCCTTTGCTAGTGCTATCTCTGTACCAAAGTTGGTTCGATTTGGTTTCGTTGTGTTTCAATTGATAGGGGGTATCGTTTTGCACACATACACGGCCACTATCGTCAAACTATTTGACTGAAGACCTCGTAGTTTGGTCAAACGATGCTTCACACATGAAAGTATATTGTTGCAGAATTCGGTAGATATCAGATGATTAGGTTAGTCGTAACTTGATATATGCTTTGAACATTTGGGTGGCCACCATTCCGTTTCCGTCAAGATGGCGGCGATATAAATCAGGACACTGAGGTGTCCTTTGCTAGTGCTACCTCTGTACCAAATTTGGTTCAATTTGGTTTCGTCATGTTTGAATTGATAGGGGCGGGGTGGGGAGGGACAGAAATTCACAACCACACACATGCACAGACAGACTGACAACCTTTGGCCGTGAATATCTCATAAGTCTACTTTCATATTTGCAAAACTTGAAAGTAGGCTAATAACAATTCAATTATTTGTAAATGAAAATTTATCTGCCCTCTACATACCAAATCTAACTATTGCTGAGCGTAATTTTCTCTACTTTATTTATACACTAGCAGAGGTACCCGCTCTTCGAACGGTCATCGGTATTAATAACCAGACGTTATCATTATTGAGCTACTGTTGCAATGGTTAGGGACTTGTTATTCCTTCATACATTTATCAGAGCGAAGTTAGTTCTCTGGGAATATCACTGGCACTGTTAATTTAAGGGTCTTAAAATGTGGTTTTCGGAGATTCTTTATAGACTCCCGAAGTTTGTGTCTCACATTGAGAAGCGTAGCATATGCTTTGGTCGTCCTTCTAGGATAATTTTCATATTTCGCCTATTTTAGCATGTATTTTGAAAAGTTTTTTCCTATACCAACCCTTCTATGAGAAGTACGGTGAAGAGTTTTATAAATGATTGGTGTATTGACTCTCATGGATACTTAATTTTATGATGCTCCAAACATTCGAACACGAGCTATAAGCGTACATAAAGATACACAGAAAGTATGCCTTACTTCGGAGGGGAAGTAAAGCCGGCGGTCCCATGTCATAGATTTATGTCATGTAATAGAAGCTTCCACTAACTACAATTGTGTGAAGCTAAATTTGTTGGTTAGATTTGATTAACGCTCTATTAGTTCCAAGGTTTGCCACCAAGTGCCGGTTGAGGTGGCATCTAGTAGCCAAGTCACAGTTAGGTGTCGTTGACGGTAGCATTTGGTAGCAAAAGAAGGAACTACTGGAAATTGATCGTCTGCAGTCCTTACCTGAAATACAGATAACACACACTAATACAGCCATCACAATTAACACCGGTAATCAGATAGATTCTACACCTTCTCAAAGTACACGAGACTACGCGAACGCGTTGTCGCAGCTTCTAAACTGAGGAACCAACCAACCAACCAACGTACAACATATCACCCAGATGTCCGAATATGGATATATCAACCACACAGTATCAAACAAAATCATCCTTACGATGAACCCGTTTGTAGAAAAACAAAAGTGAATCAGCTCAATCTAAATTCACCTAACGTGTACTTCCTGACGTGAAAATAAATTTGAAAATCTCGTAGACGAAACGCAATACACCTCACATAAAGACTGACCCTCACGGTTGTGTTAAGTCCCCATCCACAGCAAGACACCTTTAACAAATTATATAGGCTTGTGGTGCATGAATATTCCGTTTTTTTATCCTCCAATGGCCCAAATTCCTAATAGACGCAAAAAAATACTATTTCAATTCAGGAAGTTTTGAAAATGATGTTGGTGTTTGGAGATATAATTCTGTACGACATATCACACGTATAAATCACGTGAAAAATTCTAGGGTACCCCTTGACCCCCTTAAGCGCATTGATGAATTTTACAGTCTAAGTTGGTTCCGTGATAACCTTATAGCCATTTGAAAACTTTCACAGAAATGTAAAAGTGGAGTGGCATTTCTTTTTACAGAATTAGATGGAAAGTTGGATGTCTTCTCTTGAGAACCTGTTGTCATTGTTGCCGGCTTGCATTCCTTCATTAGTTGATTAAATTTAATTAGTTTTCTGGGAATATCTCAGAAACTGTTGGTTTTAGAGCCTTAAAATGTAGTTTTCGGGAACCCTCGAGTTTTGTTTCTGCCACCGAGGGGCTGAAAATGAGCTTTGTCTCGTCGTCGTATGCCATAATATAATAATAATATTAATAATGATAATAATGTAATAAATAAAATATAGGGATAGGGATATAAAAGACCTTCCGTACCACGCCCACACGTAAGAATCGCGTGAATAAATTCTAGTGTACCCCTTGACCTTATTAAGCGCATTATACGTATTGATGAATTTTACAGCTTAGTTTGGTTTCGTGATAACCTTATAGCCGTTTGCAAACTTCACAGTAATGTAATAAATGGAATTGCATTGCGTCTTACAGAAATAGATGGCCCTATGAGATTCCGTTGCCATGGTTACCAGCTTGCATTCTTTCATATATTATTAAATGAAATTAGTTTTCTGGGAATATCTCAAAAACTGTTGGTTTTAGGGCCTTAAAATGTGGTTAAGGGCCCCCGAGTTTTGTTTCTAACATTGAGGGGTTGAAAATAAGCTTTGTCTCGTCCTTCTACGCCTATTTCAGCATGTATTTTAAGGGGGTAGGCCCCATTTTATGAGAGGTACGGAGAAGAGTTATATCAATGATTCCTGTGGTGTCTCTGATGGATATCTGTATCAAATTGTACGTTGATCCACCCAGCCGTTCTCAAGTTATAAGGACTCAAATTGTCCACTGACAGACAAACAAAGAAACAGACAGACAGACAAAAAAAATTATTTTTGCGCGCATCCATCATAAAACAGTCTGAAACGCGCAAATAACGCAAATATCCGTAGAAATTCAGAAAAAACAGACAAACTTTCATTTTTATATATAGAGACATTTTGCAATATCCTTTTAAGGATAAACAAGTAGTTAAGTTACTCAAATGTAACAAGTAGGATAGTTCGTAAATAACTAAATAGCCCATTTTTATGTATTCTACTGGTCTTTCCCATTAAAAATTCTCCCTTCTATTAAAAACATTTTCCGTGTGATGTACTAAATAGCTTACAGTAAACTGACTAAGTTGTGATTGCGGCTTCGGTGGCGTAGTCGGTAGCATGCTGAGCTTATATGCCCAAGATAGCGGGTTCAAACCCGGCCGAAGCCGTCGGATTTTTTAAGAGCGTTAAAAATCCCTCAGTATGCCTTCCTTCGGAGAGGAAGTAAAGCCGGCGGTCCCATGTCATAGATTTATGGCATGTTAAAGAACCTTCCACTAATTGCACCTGTGTGAAGCTAAATTGGATAGATTAAGAATGTAAACAACGCTCTTAGGTTTCTACGTTCGTTGCCAAGAGCCGACTACGGTGGCGTCTAGTAGCTAAGTTCTGAACTTGACCTAGTAGTCGTTGACGGTGGCGCTTGGCGGCAAAAGTAGGAACTATTTGAAAAATTCTAAGTTGCAGTACTTAAATTAAAAAACAGATAATACACACTAATACAGTCATCACAATTAACACCGGTTATCAGACAGATTCTACACACACCCAAAGTACACGGGGCTACATGACCGCGTTGTCGCAGCCCCTAAACTTAAGAGCCAACCAGCCAAGTTGTGATTATGTCTACAGCAAGGAAATCAAAGTCAAAATCCAATATCCATAAGTTGTAGTCATTATAGACAAGAAACATACAGAAAGCACAATTGTCTTACTATGGTAGGCGTACTACTGTACTACTGTCTCAAATCAAACCTTTCATCGTTCGTCAAGATAACCCACTTCAACACACCTCCAGCACTGGAACTGGTGTAGCCCATCATACGAATCTTCTCTACAATCGCCTGATTAGATGCAAGAAATTTTAAAAAATGAGGTTTTAAAATTTCCAACTGATTCCATTTTAATTTTTTGAAACAAAAACTAAGCTCAGAATAAAGATTCGCTGTGCCAAGTTTCATTGCACTTATGTAATTACATCGACAAACACAATTCTAAATATTTGAAAATCACCTGGCCACCATGATGTTTTTGTATTTCTCAGAATTCAGAACGTCACATTTATTTCCTTACTTAATAGAATTGCTGTTATGTTCATATGTAATCGTAAATAATCCAAATGTCTTGATTTTGTTACTTCCCAAACTTCGCAACGCATCACAATACAGTGTTGTCAGGCACGAGAAAAGGGACTGAGCGTCCAAATTATGTAAGATTTCCCGTCACCAGCTTCCTCGGCGAGTCACTGGCTTTTCCTCCCCTCCAAGCGCGAATAACTAATTAGCAAACTAACTAATTGACTAACTAACTAAATAACTAACTAACAAGGGACAGTTTACCTCATTGTTCCTCCCCTTAAAACACCAATAACTAATTAACTAACAAGGAACTGATAACCTGAGTGTTCCACCCCTTTAAACACCAATAACTAATTAACTACCTACCTACCTACCTACCTACCTATCTACCTACCTACCTACCTACCTAACTAACTAACTAACAAGGGACAGGTGATCTCGCTGTTCCGCCCCTTAAAACACCAATAACTAATTAACTAATGAACTAACAAGGGACAGATGACCTCACAGTTCCGCCCCTTAAAGCACCAATAACTAATTAGCTAATGAACTAACAAGGGACAGATGACCTCACTGTTCCGCCCCTTAAACACCAATAACTAATTAACTAATGAACTAACAAGGGGCAGATGACCTCACTGTTCCGCCCCTTAAAACACCAATAACTAATTAACTAATGTACTAACAAGGGACAGATGACCTCACTGTTACGCCCCTTAAAACACCAATAACTAATTAACTAACAAAGAACTGATAACCTGAGTGTTCCGCCGCTTAAAACACCAATAATTAATTAACCAACTAATTAACTAACTAACTAACAAGGGACAGATGTCCTCATTGTTTCGCCTCTTCAAACACCAATAACTTACTAACTAACTAACTAACTAACTAACTAACTAACTAACTAACTAACTAACTAACAAACAAGGAACTGATAACCTGAGTGTTCCTCCCCTTAAAACACCAATAATTAATTAACCAACTAATTAACTAACTAACAAGGGACAGATGACCTCATTGTTCCGCCCCTTAAAACACCAATAACTAATTAACTAACAAGGAACTGATAACCTGAGTGTTCCGCCCCTTAAAACACCAATAATTAATTAACCAACTAATTAACTAACAAGGGACAGATGACCTCGCTCTTCCGCCCCATAAAACACTCATGGTTTTATTACGTGTCTATGATGGTTTGTTTCAGCAACTACCTAGCGTAGGAGTTTGCAACTTAATAGAATAGCTTAACATTCCCTCAGACCACCCTGGCCTCGTGGCGTAGTGACTAACATTCTTGTATGTCATTCCCGAGGGTCAGGTTTGATTCCCAGCTCTGCCGCGAAATTAAATTCTGGTCTGAGGGCTAGAACGGGGTACACCCAGTGTCTCGTTGGGCAGAACTTTAAAAGCCCCTATATGAATCAACAACAACAATATTATTTCCTGCTTAAGAGAAGCTCTTAAATTCTAAAATAATTCCTATCAATCTTCAGCTTTGTCTCTACAGTGAGGCACTTGCTGTACTTCTGTTGTTGTTGTTGTTGATTAATTTAGTGGCTTTGCGACATCATCATGTAGCCCCATGTACTTGAATGTGTGTGAGGGTGATGGAAATGAATTTAACTGATAGCCTGTATTATTGTGATGGCTATATTAGTGTGTGCATTTGTAATTCAGATGAGAACTGGAAAGGAGGCGGCCGTGGCATTAAGTTAGGTGTCATCCCGGCATTTGCCTGGAATAGAAGTGGGAAACCACCTCCAAGAAGGCTGATGTGGGAATAGAACTCAACTCTTCTCACTTTCGGTATCTTCAGATCAGGATTGAATTTCTTGGTAGATCCGGGAATCGAACCCGGGTCTCCAAGGTGACATCTAAGAGTGCTAGCCACTACGCAACGTGGCAGATTACTATACTTCTATGACTATTGATAAGGTTATGCACTCTTCACAGTGCGGTAGCGTTGCGAACAGCTGTCGTGGAAACTCCAAGTCTTACATACAGCAGCTGCTATCACACTGAGCGAATGAGATGAACTATCCAGTAATATAAATTTTATTACCGAGGGATCTCGGTATCCATCCCTCATGGTAGAAAATCTATGCGCATTCAGATGAGACGAAATGGCTGGAGCTGGCTGGTACAATCCCGTCATATTTAATCTAGCAACCCACTCCGGCTTCGCCAGGGAACAGTTATGATTGCATTAAGGGATAAGCGCTCTTTTTTTTAAATGTCAATGAACTATGACCTATATCCGTTTTACGTCCCAGCATGATGGGTTAAAATCACTCACTGGACTATTAATTATATTATCATGGAGATGCATGTGCAACGAATTCTTGTCTGACGTAATTTAAGAATGGTGAGGTGCATGAAACACAAATCCCCCTTCCGACCAATGTTAACTGTGTATTTTGTGGAACGAAAAGTTCACAGCCAAAAGGAAGAAAAGCTGAGTTGCATTTCCAGGGAAACCCCAAACACAACCACTCTTCGCTGAAGTCTTAACTCAACACGACTCGACAGTTTGCTGCTGGCTGTATCTGGGGCAATAGGCTCGCCAGCTAGTTAGGCTGTAACTGGGATGATAGGCTCGCCCCTAGCTAGCTCGTAAACTTCCACTTAGTAATTGAATGGAGATTATTGGACGAAATGAAAACGTAAAAACACTTATAGCGGGCGATGTACCGTATTGAAGACAGAGATATGCTCTCGCGGACTCTTTTTTGTAGAACTGAACAATTCTTACACTCATAGTATGCCCAGTTTGCCCAGCGTAAGCTTAAAAAGCGCACGGACGCCAGCATTTTTTTTCGACTTTTGCACTGAAATCGTTACCGCTAGGCTTCATTTGATCATAAATAAATTATTTCCTAGAAAAACCTTCCTTGAAATATCCTTTACAGAAAGGTGAAAACCGCATCAAAATCCATCCAGTGGTTCTCGAGATTACCAGTGACATCCAAGAATCGGAGACTATGTTTTATACAAAGTAGAGATTGTACGCTGCAGTATCTCAACATAACGTAACAGTGATTCACGAAGTGAAGTGCTTGAAAATTATTCAATAATGTATTAATATAAATAAGTATTTCTCATGAAAAGCCCTCCATAGTGTAGACTAGACGTTTCTTGGAAACTATTCCTTTTTTGGTGCATATGTACCGTAATTGATTGTCGTTGTGATCTCCAATTTTCCAAACCCAAGGGAATCTCAAATTATAAAAGCCGCCTTGTCAAACACTAGAAAGTAATTTGATAATTTAATTAACACGTACATGTTTCGTTATATCAATGACAACTTCGTCAGCGTGAAAAAATCTTGGAAACTATCTTAACAAGAAAACAGAAAGAAAATGGATATCCTTACAAAGAGTCATTAATTTAAATAAATGAACGATCACAAAAAATTAATAAATAATTATAGGATGTGTTCAAGTATTTCACACAACAGATGCAATTATTTATTTATGTATCGTATGGCTTTTAGTGCCGGGAGTGTCAGAGCACATGTTCGGCTCGCCAGAGGCTGTAGCTGCTTCAAGCGGACACCCATAGGGTGAGCTACAAGTTCCGTTCAATTTCAAGTAGTTTCAACTTTCGCTACCAGATATCACTGGTACCTAGTGGTGAACGTTGGAACTTTGATAGAGCGTTCCAACGAAATATAACCTAGAAATTTAGCTTCACACAAGTTTAGTCTGTGGAAGGATCTATTACATGACATACATCTATGACATGGGACCCCCGGCTTCACTTCCCCTCCGAAGGAAGGCATGCTGAAGGATTTTAACGCTCTTAAAAAATCCGACGACTTCAGCCGGGTTTGAGCCCGCTATCTTGGGCACAGCAGTTCAGCATGCTACCAGCTGCGCCACCGAAGCAACAGATGCAATGATCAACAAAGTTTGGATGAAAGAGGAATACATAGCTGGGACACATGATGACGCGCTTTGCGATGCACTGTTTCCATCATCTTATTTGTACCAGGAAATCCTTTCACCAAGCTAGCCATGAGTGTACATGTGTTTTGTGTGGAGAACAGCAATGGAGTTCAAGAAGAGAGAAAGGTCTCTCTGAATCAATTTTTGCTCTGATTCATGAGCCTGATTTAATGTACATATTTTGCACATTGTGCGTAATAAATTTGTTATTTAAATATTTTAGTTAACTAAGAACGACTGATGAAGACATAAACAATGCCGAAACATGTATCCTGTAATTTAGGGTAAAAGAACTAAAACTAAAGTTGTATTGAAATGTGGAAACCATAATCAGTAATTAAACATCAACTCTTTCAGAATTTACAATAAAATGTAATCCCATAGTACTTGGTTGATTTTGCAGCTGCTGACAAAGTGTGTTCAGCTCCCAGACCGCATCCTTGTGATGGTAGAGGAATGATCCTCGCAGAGGGATTTATGGAAGGTTAATTTTCGTGCAAATAGAACATATTGTACAGTATATTGTATATTGTATTTTATTCAAAAATAATTTAGGATAAATGAAATTAATGAAACCAAACAACGTCATGAAAGATAACTTACTACCATCAGAACCTAACTCCGCATCCAACTTTGTCTTCAACTGAGGCAAGTAATGCCAGTGTTATGGCGTACGGATGTTCTCCGAAGGGAACTTCCGTCAGCTGTTACTGAAATGGTTCCAGCATGGTGACGATCCAAGAATAGTGCAGGTTTTCACTCCAGCTCAAGTAGACATCCCTAATGAATAGTAGTTGAAAATAAGTACGAGCACGGGCATTTTGTACCTCCTTTTCTAAAAAAGAAGAGGACTACCTGAGTATCAGTTCGCCAAGAGTCTGAGATTTTCAGCTCACTGTATTTATGAATAACTGAGACATACTTCAAGCAGTGTCATCTCGAGTAGTATTAGAAAAATGTAAAGCAGTGAAAAAAACTTCTCTTGGATGTGGCAGGTTTTATACTGCGCACATTTCCATAATGCAAGGGATTCAAGTTTTTGCTCAGAGGCAGTATTATTACCAACGGTAACTCAACAAATACGACCGTTTGAGGAGCAGCCCTTAAAAATAACTCCTATACATTGAAGGATATTCACGATAACCTAGATGTTAGGCCCCTTAAAACAACAACAACGGTTTTTCCTATTAACTTCAGTTTGCCACTCATGTCCAAGGAAATAATCTAAGTAGCCTACAGCGAATGAAAATGAAAATCCACAGCCTGCTTCCAGTCTCCGACCGGGTCAGGAATGGAATGAATGACACTCCATCTAGCGGCGAGGATATGAACTGTGCCGGCTGCCGAAGCCTGTCGCACTCCTCTGGGGCAATGATTAAATGAATGACAGATGAAATGAAATGATAGTGGAGAGTGTTGCTGGAATGAAATTTTGACCGGAGTACCCGGAGAAAAACCTGTCTGCCTCCGTTTTGTCCAGCACAGATCTCACATGAAGTGACCGGGATTTGAACCACGGACCCAGCGGTGAGAGGCCGGCGTGCTGCCACCTAAGCCTCGGAGGCTTCCTACAGCGAATACTTGTTACAATTATTTATCCCGTTATCTGCCATATACCAAGTGTAACAACTGTACGAAAAGTACGGACAGGACACGGCCATAACATTTTAAAAGGGTTACTTCCACATATAAGTTTTGTAAATGAGGACTATGGTCGTCCTGTCAGTTTGAGAGACACAGTTGGTTTAGCGTTGGCCTTCAAAACGAGAGATTGCTGCTTCGATTCTCCTCAATCTGATGGCATTTAAGAGTGTTTGATTGCAGGCACGTTAACAATCCTTCCGTCCCCCTCCCCTCCCCCCCTCACCTTGCTCCCCCCCCCCCCCCGGGAAAAATTCTGGGCCCCCTGTATCTCTGTAGCAACTGCAGTTCGAAAAGATTTTAAACGCATAATATTATTATTCGACTTATTATTATAATAATACTAGCAGGTACCCACGGCTTCGCTCGCGTCATAGTCGTGTCATATTGTTCTTCAATGAAATGCAGGTTTAACCCCGTTCACACCCCTTTAGAACTTGAATATCCAAAAATCATCCCTCCTTAGTAGACGTTTTCGACGCACTACAAACATAATCCCAAAATATCATTCTTCTAACTTTAATAGTTTTGGTTGGTCGATGAGAGTGAATATCCAAAATTCCTTCCTTAGTGGACGTTTTTCTTCCAGAATTTCACCCCTCCCCATGAGCCCCTTAAATTGGATTTATGAAAATACGGTCGAACACCTATTTATTAAATTATTTATTTATGTATTTATTTATTTATTTATTTATTTATTATTATTAAGCTGATTGTTTTCCTCTGAGTTTCAAACTCCTCGCCTATGTCGTTTAGGAGATGCACGCTCCGTTAGGAATCCTTCAACCCCCACTTTTCACCCCTTTACTCTTAATATACACTACATCGAAAAATCATTAGACATGTGTCAGCTTATTTTTAATGATTGGTTTATATGCCAAGTATCACATCCCCAAATGAAACCACTCGTGAGATATTGTTATTCAATGAAATGCAGGTTTACCCCCTTAACACCCATTTAGAACCTGAATATCCAAAAATCTTTCCTCAGTGGACGTTTTCGACATACAATGAACATATCCCCAAAATTTCATGTTTCTAACTTCTATAATTTTGGCTGGGCGATGATGAGTGAGTGAGTCAATCAGGTCATTTTCTTTCAATTATTTCTACCAGAATTTTACCCCTCCCCATGGGCCCCATGAATTGAATTTATGAAGAAACGCTCGAACACCTATTAACTTATTTTTTAAGCTGTCTTTTTCCCCTGAGTTTGATGAGTGAGTGAGTTAGTCAGTCAGTTAGGACACTTTCTCTCCTTTTTCCCCCAGAATTTCACCCCACACCATCGGCCCCTTAAGTTGAATTTATGAATAAACGTTCGAACACCGATTTACTTAATTTTTAAGCTGATTTTTTCCGCTGAGTTTCAAACTTCTCACCTATGTCTTTTAAGAGATACACGCTCCGTTAGGAAACCTTCAACCCCCACTTTTCACCCCTTTCACCTTATAATATACACCACATCGAAAAACCCTTAGACACATGTCTGCTTATTTTTAATGATTAGTTTATGTGCCGAGTATCACATTCGCAAATGGAAACAATCGTGATATATTGTTATTCAAAAAATGCAAGTTCAACCCCCTTAAGACCCCTCTAGAACCTGAATATCCAAAAATCCTCCCTTAGTGTACGGTTTTGACATACAACGAACATATCCCCAAAATGTCATGTTTCTAACTTCATCAATTTTGGCTGGGCGATGATGAGTGAGTGAGTGAGTGAGTGAGTCAGGACATTTTCTTTCATTTCTTTTTCTCCAGAATTTCACCCCTCCCCATTAACCCCTTAAATTGGATTTATGAAAAAAATAACGGTCAACACCTATTTTCTTATCTTTTAGGCTGATGTTTTTCCGCTGAGTTCAAACTCCTCGCCTATGTCGTTTAGGAGATACACGCTCCATTAGGAATCCTTCAACCCCCACTTTTCACCCCTTTCACCTCATAATATACACCACAACGAAAAACCCTCAGACACACGTCTTCTTATTTTTAATGATCAATTTATATGCCGAGTATCACATCCACAAATGAAACCAATCCGGAGTTATTGTTATTCAATGAAATGCAGGTTTTACCCCCTTAACACCCCTTTAGAACCTGAATATCCGAAAAACCTCCCTTAGTGGACGGTTTGGACATATAATGATCATATCCCCAAAATGTCTTGTTTCTAACTTCAATAATTTAGGCTGGGCGATGATGAGTGAGTCAGGACTTTGTATCTTTCAATTTACTTTTTTCAGAATTTCACCCCTCCCCATGGGCCCCTTAAATTCGATTTATGAAAAAACGGTCAAACACCTATTTACTTATTTTTTAAGCTGATTTTTTTCCGCTGAGTTTCAAACTCCTCGCCTATGTCGTTTAAGAGATACACGCTCCGTTAGGAACCCTTCAACCCCCACTTTTAACCCCTTTCACCTCATAATATGCACCACATCGAAAAACCCTCAGACACGTGTCTTCTTATTTTTAATGATACGTTTATATGCCGAGTATCACGTCCCTCAATGAAACCAAGCCGGAGATATTGCTATTCAATTAAATGCATGTGTACCCCCTTAAGACACCTTTAGAACCTGAATATCCAAAAATCCTTTCTTAGTGCGCGTTTTCGACTTACCACGAACATATCCCCAAAATTTCATGTTTCTAACTTTAATAGTTTTGGCTGGGCGATGATGAGTCAGTCAGTCAGTCAGTCAGTCAGGACACTTGTTTTTATATAAGAGACTAGCAGGTACCCGCGGCTTCGCTCGCGTCATAGTCGTGTCATATTGTTATTCAATGAAATGCAGGGTTAACCCCGTTAACACCCCTTTAGAACATTAATATCCAAAAATCCCTCCTTGGTAGAAGTTTTCGACACACAACAAACCTATACCCCAAATATCATTCTTCTAACTTTAATAGTTTTGGTTGGTCGATGAGAGTGAATATTCAAAAATCCTTCCTTAGTGGACGTTTTTCTTCCAGAATTTCACCCTCCCCATGGGCCCCTTAAATTGTATTTATTAAAACAACGGATGAACACCTATTTATTTAATTATTTATTCATTTATTTTTAAGCTAATTGTTTTCCGCTGAGTTTGAAACTTCTCGCCTATGGCGTTAAAGAGATACACGCTCCGTTAGGAATCTTTCAACCCCCACTTTTATCCCTTTCACCTCGTAATATACACCACATCGAAAAACCATTAGACATGTGTCAGCTTATTTTTAATGATTAGTAGTTTATATGCCAAGTATCACATCATCAAATGAAACCACTCTTGAGACATTATTATTCAATGAAATGCCCGTTTACCCCCTTACCACCCCATTAGAACCTGAATATCCAAAAAATTTACCGTAGTGGACGTTTCTGACATATAACGAACATATCCCCAAAATTTCATGTTTCTAACTTCAATAATTTTGGCTGGGCGATGTTGAGAACGTGAGTCAGACAACATTTTCTTCAATTTTATTTTTAAGAATTTCACCCATCCCCATGAACCCCTTAAATTGGATTTATGAAAAAAAAACGGTCGAACACATATTTACTTATTTTTAAGCTGTTTTTCCCCCTGAATTTGATGAGTGAGTAAGTGAGTCAATCAGTTAGGACACTTTCTTTCCTGTTTTTCCCCCAGAGTTTCACCCCTCCCCATGGGCCCATTGAATTGGATTTATGAAAAAACGGTCGAACACCTATTTACTTATATTTAAGCTGATTTTTTTCCCGCTGAATTTCAAACTTCACGCCTATGTCGTTTAAGAGATACACACTCCGTTAAGAATCCTTCAACCCCCAATTTTCACCCCTTTCACCTCATAATATACACCATATCGATAAACCTTTAGACATATGTCTGCATATTCTTAATGATTAGTTTATATGCCGAATATCACATCCCCAAATGAAACAACTCGTGAGATATTGTTATTCAATGAAATGCAAGTTTAACACCCTTGATACCCCTTCCGAACATGAATATCAAAAATCCATCCTTAGTGGACGTTTTCGACATACAACAAACATATCCCCAAAATTTCAAGTTTCTAACTGCTATAGATTTGGCTGGGGGATGATGAGTGTATATCCAAAAATCCTTCCTTAGTGGACTTCTTTCTCAGAACTTCACCCCTCCCCATTGGCCCCTTAAATTGGATTTATGAAAACACGATCGTACACCTATTTACTTTTTTTCAAGCTGATATTTCCCCCTGAGTTTTACACTTTTTGCCTCTGTCTTTTAAGAGATACTTGCTCCGTTAGGAATCCTTCAACCCCCACTTTTCACCCCTTTCGCCTCATAATATACACCACATCGAAAAACCATCAGACATATGTCTTCTTATTCTTAATGATGAGTTTTTATGCCGAGTATCACATCCACCAAGCAAACCAATCGGGAGATATTGTTATTCAATTAAATGCAGGTCTACCCCCTTAACACCCCTTTAGTACCTGAATATCCAAAAATCCTTCCTTAAGGTACGTTTTCGACATACAATGAACATAACCCAAAAATTTCATGTTTCTAACTTCAATAATTTTGGCTGGGCGATGATGAGTGAGTGAGAAAGTCAAGACATTTTCTTTCGTTTATTTTTCAGAATATCACCCCTCTTATGAACCCCTTAAATTGAATTTATGAAAAAAAATCGGTCGAACACGTATTTACTTATTTTTAAGCTGTTCTTCCCCCCTGAGTTTGATGAGTGAGTGTATTAATCAGTTAGAACACTTTCTTTTCTGTTTTGATCCCCCAGAAATTCATCCCTCTCCAAGGGTCCCTTAAATTGGATTTTTGAAAAAAAAAAATGGTCGAACACCTATTTACTGTACTTATATTTTGAGCTGTTTTTTCCAGTGTACTTCTCGCCTATATCGTTTAAGAGATACACACTCCGTTAAGAATCCTTCAACCCCTAATTTTCAACCATTTCACCTGATAATATACACCATATCGATAAACCCTTCGACATATGTCTGCTTACTTTTAATGATTAGTTTATATGCCGAATATCATATCCCCAAAGAAACAACTCATGAGATATAGTTATTCAATGAAATGCACGTTTACCCCTTAACACCTCTTTAGAACCCGAATAAACAAAAATCCATCCTTAGTTGACGTTTTCGACATACAGCGAACATATTCCCAACATTTCATGTTTTCAACTTCAATAGTTTTCGCTGGGCGATGATGAGTGAGTGAGTCAGTCAGGACATATTCTTTACCAGAATTTTACTCCTCCCCATGGGCCGCTTAATTTGGATCTATGAAAAAACGCTCGAACACCTATTAACTTATTTTTAAGCTGTCTCTTTCCCCTGAGTTTGATGATTGAGTGAGTTTGACAGTCAGTTAGGACACTTTCCCTCCTTTTCTTTTCCAGAATTTCACCCCACCCCATTGGCCCCTTATATTGAATTTGTGAAAAAACAGTCGAACACCGATTTACTTATTAAATAAGCTGATATTTTTCCGCTGAGTTTCAAACTTCTCCCCTATGTCGTTTAAGGGATACACGCTCTGTTAGGAATCCTTCAACCCCCACTTTTCACCCCTTTCACCTCAAAATATTCACCAAATCGAAAAACCCTCAGACACGTATCTTCTTATTTTTAATGATGAGTTTATATGCCGAGTATCAAATCCCCCAATGAAACCAATCCGGAGATATTGTTATTCAATGAAATGCAGGTGTACCCCCTTAACACCCCTTTAGAACCTGAATATCCAAAAATCCTTCCTTAGTGCGCGTTTTCGACTTACCACGAACTTATCCCCAAAATTTCATGTTTCTAACTTTAATAGTTTTGGCTGGGCGATGATGAGTCAGTCAGTCAGTTAGTCAGTCAGGACACTTGATTTTATATAATAGACAAGCTGTACCCGGCATGCGTTGCAATGCCAATCAAAGAAAGTGTTGGCGTTGAAATTCTGTTTCTTGAATTGCTTTTGGATACACAACATGTTAACTGCCTCTAAGCTATCATAAAATGGATTTTCTAATTTAGAACCATTCGTGGGAGCGTGCACAACAACTTTCAAAAAGTTTCATCGCTGTCACTCATTTGTTGAATCTAATCGTACGCTACCTATTGTGAAATGGATTTACTAAGTCGAAACCCTTCCCTGGCGTGTACACAATGACTCATCAATGATTCATCGCAATCGGATGAATGGTATATGCACGTATAGGGGTTTTTGTTTAAACGATTCGTGCGCTGTCACTCATTTGTTGAATCTACTCGTGCGCTACCTATTGAGAAATGTATTACTAAGTCGAAGCCCTTCCCTGGCGTGTACACAATAACTCATCAAGGTTTCATCGCAATCGAAGAATGTTATATGAACGCAATAGGGAATTTTGTTGAAACGCTTCGCGCGTCGTCACCCATTTGTTGCATCTACTCTTGCGCTACTTATTGTGAAATGGATTTACTAAGTCCCCTTCCCTGGCGGGTACAAAATAACTGATCAATGTTTCATCGCAATCGGATGAATAGTATATGAACGCATACCTGATTTTGTTTAAACGATTCGCACTCCGTCACTCATTTGTTGAATCTACTCGTGCGCTACCTACTGTAAAATGTATTTACTAAGTTAGAAACCGTCACGTAAGTGTCCACAACATCTCACCCAAGTTTCATCGCTATCGTCGTTCATTTGTCGAATCTACTCGTGTGCTACCTACTGTGAAATGTATTTACTAAGCCAGAAACCTTCCTTGGAGTGTCAACCATATTTCACCCAAGTTTCACCGCTAACGGCAGAATGGTATATGACCTTATACGGGACTTTGTTGAAACGCTTCGCGCGTCGTCCCTCATTTGTTGAATCAACTTGTGCGCTGCATATTGTATAGGGGATTTACTAAGCCAGAAATTTTCCGTGACGTGTACACAACATCTCACCCAAGTTTCATAGGTACGGACGAATGGTACATGTATGCATACGGGACTTGGTTGAAACGCTTCGCGTGTCGTCGCTCATTTGTTGATTCTACTCTTGCGCTACATATTGTAATATGGATGTACTCAGCCAGAAACCTTCCCTGGAGTGTACACAACATCTCAGCCAAGTTTCATCGCAATCGGATGAATGGTATGTGAACGTATACGGGACGTTGTCGAAACGCTTCGCGCGTAGTCACTCATTTGTTGAACATAAACGTGCGCTTCGTATTGTAAAATGGATTTACTTAGCCAGAAACCTTTCCTGGAGTGTACACAACAATTCACCAAACATTTATCACTATCAGACGAATGGTATATGACTTTATACGGGACTTTGTTGAAACGCTTCGCGTTTCATCGCTCATTTGTTGAATCTACTGGTGCGCTACCTATTGTAAAATGTATGTACTAAGCCAGAAACCTTCCCTGGAGTGTACACAGCATCTCACCCAAGTTTCATCGCTATCGGATGAATGGTATATGAAATTAAATGGGACTTTGTTGAAACGCTTCGCGCGCCGCTGCTCATTTGTTGATTCTACTCGTGCTCTACCTATTTTTAAAGGGATTTACTAAGCTAGAAACCTTCCCTGGAGTGCACACTAAATCTCAGCCCAGTTTCATCGCTATCGGACGAATGGTATATGAACGCAAACGTGACTTTGTTGAAATGCTTCGCGCGTCGTAGCTCATTTGTTGAATCTAATCGTGCGCTGCCTATTGTAAAGTGGATGTACTAAGCCAGAAAATTTCCCTGCAGTGTACACAACATTTTACGCAAGTTTCATAGCTATCGGACGAATGGTATATGAATGCATTCGGGACTTTGTTGAAATGCTTCGCGCATCGTCGCTCATTTGTTGAATCTACGCGTGCGCTACCTATTGTAAAATGGATTTACTAAGTCAGAAACCTTCCTTGGAGTGTACTCAACATCTCACCCAAGTTTCATCGCTATCGGACGAATGGTATATGAATGCATACGGGACTTTGTTGAAATGCTTCGCGCATCGTCGCTCATTTGTAGAATCTACGCGTGCGCTACCTATTGTAAAATGGATTTACTAAGTCAGAAACCTTCCTTGGAGTGTACTCAACATCTCACCCAAGTTTCATCGCAATCGGATGAATGGTATATGAACACATACGGGACTTTGTTGAAATGCTTCGCGCATCGTCGCTCATTTGTTGAATCTACGCGTGCGCTACCTATTGTAAAATGGATTTACTAAGTCAGAAACCTTCCCTGGAGTGTACTCAACATCTCACCCAAGTTTCATCGCTATCGGACGAATGGTATATGAACACATACGGGACTTTGTTGAAATGCTTCGCGCATCGTCGCTCATTTGTTGAATCTACGCGTGCGCTACCTATTGTAAAATGGATTTACTAAGTCAGAAACCATCCTTGGAGTGTACTCAACATCTCACCCAAGTTTCATCGCAATCGGACGAATGGTATATGAACACATACGGGACTTTGTTGAAATGCTTCGCGCATCGTCGCTCATTTGTTGAATCTATGCGTGCGATACCTATTGTAAAATGGATTTACTAAGTCAGAAACCTTCCTTGGAGTGTACTCAACATCTCACCCAAGTTTCATCGCTATCGGACGAATGGTAAATGAACGCATACGGGACTTTGTTGAAATGCTTCGCGCATCGTCGCTCATTTGTTGAATCTACGCGTGCGCTACCTATTGTAAAATGGATTTACTAAGTCAGAAACCTTCCTTGGAGTGTACTCAACATCTCACCCAAGTTTCATCGATATCGGACGAATGGTATATGAACACATACGGGACTTTGTTGAAATGCTTCGCGCATCGTCGCTCATTTGTTGAATCTACGCGTGCGCTACCTATTGTAAAATGGATTTACTAAGTCAGAAACCATCCTTGGAGTGTACTCAACATCTCACCCAAGTTTCATCGCAATCGGACGAATGGTATATGAACACATACGGGACTTTGTTGAAATGCTTCGCGCATCGTCGCTCATTTGTTGAATCTACGCGTGCGCTACCTATTGTAAAATGGATTTACTAAGTCAGAAACCATCCTTGGAGTGTACTCAACATCTCACCCAAGTTTCATCGCAATCGGACGAATGGTATATGAACACATACGGGACTTTGTTGAAATGCTTCGCGCATCGTCGCTCATTTGTTGAATCTACGCGTGCGCTACCTATTGTAAAATGGATTTACTAAGTCAGAAACCTTCCTTGGAGTGTACTCAACATCTCACCCAAGTTTCATCGCTATCGGACGAATGGTAAATGAACACATACGGGACTTTGTTGAAATGCTTCGCGCATCGTCGCTCATTTGTTGAATCTACGCGTGCGCTACCTATTGTAAAATGGATTTACTAAGTCAGAAACCTTCCTTGGAGTGTACTCAACATCTCACCCAAGTTTCATCGATATCGGACGAATGGTATATGAACACATACGGGACTTTGTTGAAATGCTTCGCGCATCGTCGCTCATTTGTTGAATCTACGCGTGCGCTACCTATTGTAAAATGGATTTACTAAGTCAGAAACCATCCTTGGAGTGTACTCAACATCTCACCCAAGTTTCATCGCAATCGGACGAATGGTATATGAACACATAGGGGACTTTGTTGAAATGCTTCGCGCATCGTCGCTCATTTGTTGAATCTACGCGTGCGCTACCTATTGTAAAATGGATTTACTAAGTCAGAAACCTTCCTTGGAGTGTACTCAACATCTCATCCAAGTTTCATCGCTATCGGACGAATGGTATATGAACACATACGGGACTTTGTTGAAATGCTTCGCGCATCGTCGCTCATTTGTTGAATCTACGCGTGCGCTACCTATTGTAAAATGGATTTCCTAAGTCAGAAACCATCCTTGGAGTGTACTCAACATCTCACCCAAGTTTCATCGCAATCGGTTGAGTGGTATATGAATGCATAGGAGACATACACACCCACAGACAAACTATCACGTAAGATTGATTTTTATATATATAGATAATAGATTACAGACACCAATAGCTACGGCCACTAAGGCTCAGTTCCAGGCTAAGGGACTAAATAAAAGTGAACTCGGTAGACGAGTGTGTTCGAACTACACGGCCTGCCGTCCTTGAAATCATTGTACGAAATAATTTCCCTTTTTCAGCTCCAGACAAAAGACAGTACTGTAACTTCTAATAAGCCAAGGCAACCACTTTCCATCTCCTAACCCTGTTTCATTCATCTTCATCCATTTCTCCTTGACTCTTCCCATGGGGTTGGCGTGAGAAAGGGCATTAGGAAGTCATTTTTGAAAGCCGTTGTCTGGAGCGTGGCGCTCTCTGGAAGTAAAACTTGGACTATTGGTGAGCTGAAAAGAGGAGAATTGAAGCATTTGAAATGTGGTGTTACAAGAGAATGATGTAGATCAGATGGGTAGATAGGGTTACAAACGAAGAGGTATTAAGACTAGTGGGAAAGGAGAGATGTTTCTGGCGACTGCTAATGAAGAGAAGAGATAGGTTGGTAGGACACATACTAAGACACCCAGGAATAGCAAGCTTAGTTATGGAAGGAAGGGTCGAGGGCAAGAACTGTAGGGGTAGACCAAGGTTAGAATATGTTAAACAGATTGCCTCAGATGTAGGGCGTGGTAGCTATGTAGAGATGAAACTATTAGCTCAGGACAGAGAGACATGGAAAGCTGCATCAAACCAGTCAAAAGACTGAAGACTCAAACAACAACAACAACAATCGGCCAACCAGGGACCACGATTAAGTTCCATATACATTCTGACGTTTATAAAATTTACGATTGATCCAGCAGGTTTTCATTAGCTTGCTGTGTCGAGCACGGCGTTCATCCGACCACTTTGCACCGGTTGTCCATTTCTCATCTCGGAAAGTCTCAAAAGTCACGATGCTTGTTCGGATATTAGTAGTAGTAGTAGTAGTATTATTCATCCCGTAAACATGGATGGATTCTCAATGCATGGAAAAAGTTCAGTCTACACACGGTCCGATAATAATTCTGAACCTAGGCCTATATTAAATTCTCAAGAGAATAACTGCTTTTATGAAAATTACTCAATCTCAACGAATTCAGAGTAATAGATTATTACAGTACATCAAAAAGTGACAGTCAGTCTGTAAGACTGGACTTTATATCATTTTAAATGCTACAAATGCTGAAAAATGCTAGAAAGGCTGGAGGCTTCTCGCTTCGGTCGAAGCCAAAGACTCTTGACATGTTAGATGATCAAGAAACAATCAGAACGCTCGAAAGTTACAAGTCATGAGGAAGCTGGAGCGCGCGGTGAAAGGAGGGAGCTGGCTGGATGACGTCACGCTCGCCGTGTCGTTGCCGTCTCGTAACGCCAGAGCTCACCAGTGAACTCAGTACACATGCACCAAGCGGTACTATGACGTCACACACCTCAGTGAATTCTCGGTACAATTCGTGACGTCGCCGTAACATAACGATGAAGTCGACTAGATCATTTAAAATGATAAATGAGGTTGTCTGAGCAGCCTGTAGACATTCCACAATTTCAGATAAGTATTATTATCAGATCTTAAAACACATTAGGCTATTAGTAGACAAACACTACTTCGTAGGTTGTGGTTATAGGTTTTTACCATAATCACGGCAGTGTAGTTCTAGGGCGTTTCCGCATATTAATTTACAATTTTACTATAACTTTAGGGCTTACTGCTTAAGTGTATCACAGCAATAGTAGCTACACCTTCATATAAGGTGCGTTCAAAAAGTAACGAGCGGGAGGCATAATTACAGAGACCAGAACCTGTATGTTAGAAGTATTTGCCCTGGCTGTTGAGGCACTTGTCCCACTGTGACACGAGGCGGTGAATGGCTGTCTCATAAAATTCCCTGGGCTGCGATGTGAACCAGTTCCGCACGTACAGCTGGACGCCGGCGTCCGAGGTGTATCGTTGGCCCCACAGAGCCCTTTTCAGGGGACCAAACATGGAGTAATCACTGGGAGAGAGGTCTGGACTGTATGGAGGCTGGCCGAGAACCTCCCATTTGAATTTCTGTAGGAGTGCCGCGACTGTGTTGGCCGTATGAGGTCGTGCATTGTCGTGGAGCGACCACGGCGGCTATGGCGTTCACTGTCACCCGGCGGTCCTGTGTAATGAATGAATCAACCAGTTGGACGTTGTCATCGGTAATGCAGAGGGGTGCCCCAGACCGGGCATCATCGGCTAACGACACCTGTCCTTCCCTGAAGCGCTTGTGCCACGCCTTGACCCTTGCAAGGGACATGCAGTGTTCGCCGTACACTTGTGACATTCGGCGATGAATGTCCGTTCCCCCCTACTCCTTCCGCTGTCAGAAACCGAACAACACCTCTTTGCTCTTCGGTTGACGCCTCCATGTCACTGTTTGCAATACGACTGGCAGCGTTGGACGATTGATGCATGCTACTGCTCGCTTTGTATCGTCACGTGACGTGCACGCGTGCTCTCTAGCGACGGGTTGTGACCTTCCACGCTCTGGTCGTAACCACACCTTGTTACAAACGCCACGATTAGCCGATGTAGTCACCGGTTTGCGCATTCCAGCCTCCGGCTCGTTACTTTTTGAACGCAGCTTATAGATTAGTTTCGGGAAGGAAGAATGTTTTGTTGCTGGAACCGCCATAAAATTTTGAAAAATTAAAATAAATAGTTATTTCTTCGGTTGCTTAATGCCTTTATATTTATCAGTAGCCTAATGATTAGCACTGTTACTAAGATTTCTGACGGGTTTTTGATTTTTTTGTTTATGAGGACAGAGACTGTCTGTGGGTGTCACTAGGTTTGTTAGTGTTTTGTAGAGCCATTTATCTTATAGATTTGGATCTGATGATGCTCTCTTGACGAGCGAAACATGTCGTCCCTTTGTTTTCTCCTTCTTTGAGAGCCCACAACAATATATATGTAATTTATCTCAGGCTATTTCTTCACATATTCCAGATAATGAGTAGCCTATTATTTTGTGTTGGTCGAATGGAAATTAAAATATCAATTGAACCTATATTGATCGATAATACAATTTCTAACTTTTATTTATAATTCCATCATATTGAATGTACCCAAAAGAACATATGTAACAGTTCAACTCGTAAACTGAATAAAACTCGTAGGAGTATTTCAATTCAAAAGCATAAGTTACGTTAGCATGTTAATAGTCAGGTTAACTTACAACATATCAAACTACCCGTTACAATTAGACGACTATAAAGGTTAATTAGTGACAATGCAGAGCCCCTGTATGTAGGAAGCATGAGATCAGTATCAGTTGTAAGATTTTGTATGTAGCCTACAAATGTCTCTTGTCGTGATTGAGCCGTTGTCGTTGTGGTATGAAAGACGTAATTCTTTGACGTTGTAAAGACATGCTATAGAAGTTCAGCTAAGTGCTTCCCTCATTATCCTCAGTTAGTTGCCAGCAAACTTACAAAGGAACGACGCTAGAGAATTGTCACATGCCCTACGGATATGGATGTCAGACGACCTGGTTTGTCCTTCATTTTACAAGTGGGAGCGAGACATATTTTTCATTTAGAGCTAAAATATAAATCGTAATGTTAATTGAATTTAATGTGTAGATTTTTTTTCGCTATCGTTTTACCCTCCAGGGTTGGCTTTTCCCACGGACTAAGCGAGGGATCCCACCTCTACCGCCACTGAGGGCAGTGTCCTGGAGCTTGAGACTCTAAGTCAGGGATACAACTGGGGTGTGTGACCAGCACTACTCCAGGCGGTCTCACCTGCAAAGCGAACAGGGGGCCTGATGTAGGGACAGGAAGAGTGGGACGGTTAGGCAAGGAAGTGGGAAGGAGGCGGCCGTGGCCTTAGAGTGGGAACCATCCCGGCATTTGCCCGAAGACGAAGTGGGAAACCACGGAAAGTCACTTCGAGGATGGCTGAGGTGGGAATCGAACCCCCTCTACTCACTTGGGCCACCCGAGGCTGAGTAGACCCCGTTCCAGTCCTCATACCACTTTTCAAATTTCGTGGCAGAGCCGGGAATCGAACCCAGGACCTCCGGAACGGCAGCTAACTATGCTGACCGCTACGCTACGGAGGCGACATGTGTAGCTACCTGGTAATAATAATTAATGTTATTGGTTTAACATTCCTGTGGTTGTTTAGTGCAGGACCGTCGAGAGCTAGCAAAGGCCCTAAGACTAGTTTTGCGGCCCCTTCCATCTTTATTCATCCCTTGACATCCTGGAAGAATAAAGTTTGCATTTATATTTTTACCCCCAAATGTATCTCTTGCCTCCCAACAAGGGGAATGGGTTCGATTCCCAGTTAATCAAGGTGGCATTTTCAAGGGGAAATGCCACGCCCAGTTGTTTGGATAGCAATTCAGAAAGGAGAACGCGTGCCTTATGATCGTGAATGATATTAATGGTCACGTAAAACTACAAGCTTCCTTCCTTCTGAATATATTGCGCCTTCGCATCAACAAATGTGCTCGTAAAAGAATGGTATGCACAGTTATTTGTGTCTGTTGTTTGAGTCTTCAGTCTTTTGACTGGTTTTATTCAGCTTTCTATACCTCCCTGTCCTGAGCTAATAGTTGCATCTCTACATTGCTAGAACACCTTAAACCGAGGCAATCTGTTTAACATATTCTAGCCTTGGTCTACCCCTACAGTTCTTGTCCTCAATCCTTCCTTCCATAACTAAATTTGCTATTCCTGGGTGTATGTGTCCTACCATGCTATCTCTTCTCTTCATTAGCAGTCGCCAGAAACATCTCTCCTCTCCCCCTCGGCTTAATACTTCTTTAATATGTTACTCTATCTACCCATATGATCATCATACCCATGTAAAGCCACATTACAAATGCTTCCATTCTCTTCTTTTATGCTGTGCCAACAGTCCAAGTTTCACTTCCATAGACCGCCACACCCCAGATAAAGATTAAAAAAAAATGAATTCTAGTACCTAAATATACATTTGATGACAATAGATTTATTTTCTGTCGCCTCCGTAGCGTAGCAGTCAGCGTGGTTAGCTGTCGCCCAGGAGGTCCTGGGTTCGATTCCCGGCTCTGCCACGAAATTTGAAAAGTGGTATGAGGACTGGAACGGGGTATACTCAGCCTCGGGTGGTTCTAATGAGTAGAGGGGTTTCGATTCCCACCTCAGCCATCCTCGAAGGGGTTTTTCGTGGTTTCCCACTTCGTCTTCGAGAAAATGCTGGGCCACGGCCCCCTCCTTCCCTCTTCCTTGCCTATCCATCCTGACCTTCCATTCCCTTCCCTGAAGAGGTCCCTGTTCGCTTTGCAGGTGAGGCAGACTCGGCGAGGTGCTAATCCCATCTCACCAGTTGTATCCACTCCAATTAGATGTTCCCAGCTCTAGGACACTGCCTGAAATATGGGGGTAGGGGTGAGTTCCGTCGCCGAGTCATCGGGAGCCACCACCCTGGAGGGTAAACTCGATTTAAAAAAAATAAAAATAAATATATTTTCTGTAGAAATGCTTTCCTTGCCTGAGCCAAACTACTTTTTTTTCTCTTTGCTTCGTCCATCACTTGTTATTTTGCTTCCGGAGTAGCAGAAGTCTCCTACTTCCTTTAGCTTTTCACCTGGCAATTTGAAGTTTCTGATTTCTTTCGGCTGCATTCCATTATTTTTGTTTCACATTTATTGATTTTCATCATGAATTATTTCCTCAAGACGGAGTCCATACCATTCAAAAACTCATTCAAGATGATGTCATCAGCAAATCTCAGAGTTGAAATTATTTCTCCTTGAATCTTTACTCCTACTTTGAATTTTTCTCCAATTTCCTTCATTGCTTGTTCAAGTATAAATTGATAAAATATGGGTGATAAGTTGCAGCCTTGCCTTACACCTTTCTGAATACCAGCTTCTCTCTCATATTCTTCGGCTCAAATAACTGCCATCTGGTTTTTGTACAGATTGTAGAGCACCCTCCTATCCCTGTACTTTATTCCAATCGTTCTTAAAATGTTAAACAACTTACTCCAATTAACGTTGTTCAGTTTGGTTAACATGAGATCTAAGCTATGGAGCTGATTTGTGACCATGGGCCGTATTTACAACTCAGTGTAAACCAGAACATTTTGATAAGACATACTATTTGTTATTCATTCGATAATATATGAAGATTCCGGACGTATTTCTCCCCACAGTTCGACAAATATTACTCCTCAGTCTACCATGTGCGATATAAACTGGCAGGAAGCAGCTGTTGTGGAGGTAGTGTTTACAGTTGGCACATATCCAGATCAGAAGCTGCAGCGTCTTCCCTGCTAGCCTGAGGTGCGTCCTGACGCCTCACACCTCACACTAGGGGAGTCAGATGATTGATGATTTATTAGTAGAAGCTTTTAAGTCGGTCAACACGAATGTAGCGGCTTCGGGGGCATAGTCGGTAGCATGTTAACTTCCATGCCTACTGACGCCGGTTCAAACCCGGCCGAAATCGTCGGATTTTTTAAAAGCCTTAAAATCCTTCAGTATGCCTTCCTTCGTAGGGGAAGTATAGTCGGCGGTCACATGTGACAGATTTATGGCATGTAAAAGAACCTTCCACTAATTAAACTTGTGTGTAGATGAATTGTAGGTTTCGTTGAAACGCTCTATCAAAGTTCCAACGTTCGCCCCTATGTGGCAGTGACATCTGGTAGCGAACCGGGTGAGTTAGCCGAGGTCGTTGCGGCATGACTGTTGGCAGTCGCTCACATCCGGGAGGCGAGGAGGTTCGAATCCCCCCGCCGGCAACCTTGAAGATGGTCTTCTGTGGTTTCCCATCTTCCTTCCAGGCAAATGCCGGGGTTGGTCCTTAACTATAGGCCACAGCCGCTACCTTCCAACTCCTCGACCCTCCCTTCCAACTTCCCTCCCCAACGGTACTTGTAGCTCACCCATTGGGTGTCCGTCTCGAAGCAGCTACAAAACTGGCGAGCCGAACATGTCCTCGGACACTCCCGGCACTAAAAGCCATACGCTAAAAAAAAAAAAATCTGGTAGCGAAAGTTGGAACTACTTGAAATTGAACGGAACTTGTAGCTCACCCCATGGGTGTCCGCTTGAAGAAGCTACAGCCTCAGTCGAGCCGAACATGTCCTTGGACACTCCCTGCACTAAAAGCAATACGTTAAATAAATAAATAAATAAATAACACGAATGTACCCAATTAAATTGGGTGGGGAATTACAATTGACTTCCAAGTGCCTCAAATAAAATGCATGAATTATGTGTACACTTACAGCAATGACACACTTCTCACGCAAATAAGAGGCTTAATTGGATGACTAGTTTCGTTTAATAAGTGAACATCATCAGATTAGGCTCACTTACTATCGGGAAAAAGAGGATAGTGTACCCATGTGAGTAATTTCCATGGAAAATATGCTTCTGCCTCCAGCCAGCATCAGTTCTCAAGCGTGTACCGTCCACCCACTGAGCAGTTGCATATTTTGATCTGAGACTAAAAGGTATCAACTCTACAATGATAACGCACAACTCTATTCTAAAGACTTTAATTCAGTTCTAAATCATGGCTTCAAACACATAAAACACAATCCCAACAATATCATACAAAACAAAGCAAAATTACTCCTACAATCCACTAATTATTCACATTTTATCCTTTCAAATCCAGATGATTATTCATACATTTACCCCGAGATTGACATCAAAATTCATCTCAAGTGCTCTGATGCACATGTAAATTACATAAAAACTATACTTATAATCTTATGTCACCTGTTGTGACCTTTTTCATTTCACAAGCTTAATTGTTTACTCTCAACATATCTTAATTTACATTATGTGCACCTTTGCGTTTTGTATTTCTTTCCCACCAAAATGCTTTACCATGCATTAGCCAATTTATGGGTTACACAAATTTACTTGCAACTCCACAATTCTATGTAATTATACCCGTTCTGGAGTTCTACAGTCCCCTTTTCTACAGTTCCACTGTATGCCGTTGTGATTTCAACTTCAAAAATTCCGTTACCGCTGTGTCGGACGGTGTATTATGCTACCCTTGCGTGGGCGTAGCCTAAGGCATCTGGTATTGAGCTTCAGAGTTAAGTAACACTGTCAGTAAAAATGTTACTTCCAACAACTCATAAGTTAGCCAAGTATTACGTTATAAGAATGATTCTTAATTAACAATGTGTTTCAAACCACACAAATTTATTATACAATACCACAATGACTCTCTTCATTACAACCAGGGTTTCAAAGTCTGTCCCTTCTAAATGCCAAGCTTCAATGGTCGTTTAAATATCTTCCCCTCGGAGCGACTTGTATACAATGGGACTGTCAGGCGGTCAAAACACGTGCGCTGTCCCTTCCTCTCCTCCTACTTTCTTTTATCTCCAAGCAGTAACAAGATTTTAAATACAATAGTGCCGTCTCAATGACCCACATATCCCATATGATTTCAACTAAATTGTATGCAAGACAGGTTATGGACGTGTTTAAATATTTATTCCTAACCTTAGGATATTAATAACTGGCCTCAATAGGTCCCTTTCATTATATGAAGGAGCGAGATTCATCAAACACTGGTCGAACTGGCTAGCCGGTATCTTATTAAATGCTACGGTCAGGCACAACCTGCCGTCAATAAAATTCGCTTCCCATGAGCTGAATCATTACAATAACAAGTTCTCGGTCGAGATCAGGTATCATCCAGAGGTTTCCATTGTTATCATCTCATACACCACAGGATTCGAACCCGGAACATTTCATATCCATCCTCAGAGTTAGGGTACATCACTAAATACACTCTGGCAAATAATAAATATCTCTGTATGCCATAGGCTATACGAGATTTCACACGTCGAATAGATTACCTGGCTTCCCTGACCATGTGCTATGATCTCGTCCTTTAATTAGTAAGATAAATCTATCAATTACTCTACAAGCTTATTCACAAGCTGCAAATTCACTATTAAACTCTTCCATTCCCTAGATTCTTGCATATTTTATTCCCATTATCACAATATACTCTGATATTAACTTGCTTTTCTTAGCCTTTCATTTATAATATTACTGCTTGGATAGATAAATATTCCAAATAGCATATCTATTTTGCTTACAAACATTTTTCCCTGATGTGTTCATTTATTCTTTTTATTATTATTATTATTATTATTATTATTATTACTGACATGAATTAAAATAACCCGACACAACGTAACCATTTTAATAACCGAACATCCGTGTTCGTTACGTTAAGTTTTTATATAACTGAACTGCCATTTTACAATAGTGGTAACGATATATCCACTCAATAATGTACAAAACATCTCAACTTTACTAAAATCAACACAGCAATAATACATTGAGGCTCTCCCTCCTAAAATTGACTCTTATTGGCATATTTTATAATTTTGAAATCACACAACACACAGTGGACTATAACTGCTATAAAATCATGGTTTTTGGGTACTTACATCGGCTAGTCCGGTGGCTCCAACCACTCATTTCTTCCAGTAATGCCTGCCATTTGCATAATTAGCAAGGCATTCTTACACTGATAACACACCTTTTATATAACTTTTGCCTCACAAGACACACGGCACTTTTCCTTTCCATATTGAAGCTATTGCTTCCTTATACACTCAACACTTTATAGCACTTGTTACAATATTAATTTTAAAGATATTTAACAGATCATCACTACACTCACACGTCACTATTTACATTTCTTACTGGTTGAATTTTTCCAGGCAAGATATCAGAAATGCAGGCGTTGACGAACTCCTCCTCGCTGCTATCCACATCCTGATTGAAAGTCTCGATTACCTGCCTACGGATTCCTATCGATTCCCCCAACTGTCTATCAGTCTCTATCCTTCGATACACTTCCTGCTATCGCATAAATATGCTTGCATATCGCCCTGAGTGTTAATTATATTGGTATTCTTATGAAATTTCACCAATCGCATACTTAAGTTTATCTCTGCGCAGTCCGGCATACTAAGATATGTATAACCAATAGTTTACATACTGCGCTCAACCATTTTTCATTGTACTGGTACAAATTATCACTCTCAATTGTCCTACCTTGTATATTACACGGTACATTTCCTACGTGCACAAAAACAATCGCTCGTAATGCCGACTATACAAATATGGCACGACTGTCCTTAATAAACGGTATTAATAAATGTTTTACTGCACGGCTCTTCATGTTGAAGTCCGAGCATCCCTTCTCGACTTCGATAACGCGCACTTCGCATTAGACTGCGGTTCAACTGATTACATTACTCGTTATTACTTCATGACTTAATGCATGATTATATGTTGCTGCACTTAGAATGTTAAAGTCCGCGCCTTTCTTCTCTGAGCTAGGGTGACGTGCTCTCCGCTCTCAAGTATGGTTCGACTGACCTCCTCTGTCATGGGTCCATCCCTTATATCCGTTTGGAGAGAAAAAGTAGACCGAGAATTCCCCTGCAGTGCCATCTTCTCTCACAGTATGATTCTGGTCTTGAATTAACGTTTATATGGTTCCTTTTTCCTCGCTGGTCACAGATCTGTATGCGTGCTCGAGGATCGATCGGCCAATTAATTAATATTAATTGCCTTTGCCATGGCGTGCCCAAGCGGCGTCCTCTAAAAACCCCCGAAAGCATGGTTATATCTATCCGCTAACTCCCAAATACTGTGTTACTGGGCGCTCCATTAAATCTTCATCGATTTCAATGTTTAATGGCTTGATAATTAGCCTCCTGGCTAAACATTCACATAGGTGAAAACCTCATGTCACTGCGTTGTTCCAATCACGAGTAACCATTAAATTACGCTGGTATCTTCCCACTCCACCAGCCTTTCCATTCTGAAACGGGGAATAACTTGGCAATTATTTTCCCTCCTGACCTGCTCCAGACGACTTAAGTAGGTCACAAAGAGTGACAAGGCTCCAAGAATCTCCTCCCCTTTTCTAGAGTCATTAGACAAACGTCAAGCGCTCCAACTTCTGGGCTCAAGTCCAGAATAGTATGCTCCATACAGCCCAATAATGCCGTATTCTACGAATATTCCCTGCAATATATTAATAAATAATGTCAGCATTAGTTCCTATCACAACAGTGATTTAATATGTATTTTTCTCTAGGGGTTTTTATAACTTAAACTCCCTCAAAAGATCTCGTGTTCGTTCCTTGCCGGAACCTTTATTCTGAGCTCAACTATCTCTGAGATCCACGTTCGACACCAGTCAGCCTAACCCCGTTGGGTTCAATAGATACTCGAGTTTGGTTGGTTGGCTCCTCAGTTTAGGGGCTGCGACAACGCGGTCATGTAGCCCCATGTACTTTGGGTGTGTGTAGAATCTGTCTGATAACCGTTGTTAATTGTGATGGCTATATTAGTGTGTGTTAACTGTAACTCAGGTAAGGACTGCATACGATTAATTTCAAGTATTCCTACTTTTGCTACCAAATGCTACCGTCAGTGACACCTGTCTGTGAACTTGGCTACTAGATGCCACCTGGCAGCGAACGTTGAAACTTAATAGAGCGTTAATCAAACCTAACCTACAAATTTAGCTTCATACAATTGTAGTTAGTGGAAGGTTCTTTTACATACCATAAATCTATGACATGGCCCCGCCGGCTTTACTTTCCCTCCGAAGGAAGGCATACTGAGGGCTAATTAACGCTCTTAAAAAATCTGACGACTTCGACCGGGTTTGAACCCACGATCTTGGGCTAGGAAGCTCAGCATATTACCAACTACGTCACTGAAGCCGCCCTATACTCGAATTTAGATGCCAAAGAAAACTTTATCCGTAGCCTTACATGAAAACAAGGCACATCAAAATGCCGCTTATTTTATTCTGCATTAAACTAGAGTAAGCATTCGTACTGTATCCCGTTAAAATTTTATAGTACTGTAGGTTGAACAAAAAAACTGCTGTTTCTAACCAAGTCTAACCTAGCGCTCACTTAGAAAGAACTTTACATTTAAAGTATTGATCTGATTGTAATGAAACTTTAATACGTCTTAAAGGAACTTGTTGTTAACGTGTATATGAAGTTTAAATCTGTTCTTTTCTAAACATTGTTTTTGTTCATTTTTTTAAAACAACTTCTTTTCGGCCTAGATGGTCGTAGCGACATTGCAATCCTAGGCTAAACAAGAAACTACCGGTACGTTTTATCTACACGCGACACAATACAATTTAATGTTTACAATATATATTATGGTGTTTGAAGCCATTTTCAGTGTTGCTTTAGTAAACGGAAGTTTGATGCTTTTCAGTGGGTCAACTGCAACTAAATAAGGGTACTGTACATATTGTAAGTATTTCATTCAAATTTTCAGACGAATGTTAAAGTCTAAATGTAATGGATCTGATGATGATCGCTTGACGATTGAAACTAGTCATCCAAGTGTACAGTATTTATTAATCTCATGTATTTTTTTTTTCAGGATTAGTGAATAACCCATCTCGTTTGGGTACAATTGGTGTAGCTCGTTTTTATGTAAGACTGCCGGTTAATTTTTTATTGACATCTAAACTCGAGTATTTATCCTTTTATCCCAGATAGTAGGTTTAATTTAGGCTTAGTGGATATGTATATAACACTTGGGTTTACGAGCATTTACAATGATTAGTAAGAAAGAAAGCTTTCCAGACGGTCAACACAACTAGTGCCCAATTACATTAGGTGGAAAAGCAAGTATTTATACGGCCTAACCTATAAGATATTTATCACAAAATAACAGGATTTTATGTACAAACAAGATGTTCAGTAAAGAACATATAACCTACTTTCTCCTAAATGCATGGGTTTAGTTATAACTCTTTGTCCTCTTCAAGGAGTATAATTGAATGTTGGTTGTAGTAGCTTGTTGAAATAAAACGTGCTATACGGATATTATACGTTGATTGATTGAATCCTCACCTGAATGACATATAGTCTACACACACTAATACAGCCATCACAATAGCACGGGTTATGAGACAAAATTCAACACTCACCCAAGTACACGGGACTAAATGACCATGATGTCCATGCACCTCAAATGAAACATCAGCAACAACAGCTGCTTTTCCAAATCCTACCTCGTATAAGAGTACACACACTTGTAAGCCTACAGACCTCACAGTGACACAGGCTATCAGACAACTTCTACACACACTCAAGTACACGGGGCTACAAGACCATGATTCCGCAAAACCCCTAAAGAATCAACAACAAAAATAACAACAATAGACTCAAACCGCGGATCAAGGACAAAGAATTTAAATAGCTCTAGTCGAGTGTTGAAATGTGTGGTTTTATGAGTACAGCATATTATATAATCCTTTCGATTGCAAATACACACAATATATGCTTAACATTATAACGTGTGAGTAGTTATTAACCAATAAATACAAGAAAATCGAAGTAAAAATAAACGAAACCACGGGGATTCAAACCACGGAACCCTTCACTAAGAAGCTAGCTCGCTACCACTACGCCACGAATGCGGTAAAAACAAGTAGTTCCGTGAAGAACTATACAGCCTATTTTCATATATCCTACTTATGTTAATTGCCACTATTTAACATACACAATTTCAGTTTGATTGCTGTAATAGATTCGTAGATATTGAGAACCGACTAAATATTTCGGATGGTCGCCATGTTGGATTTTATATATGTAGGTCCTCGAGTTATGTACTGTTACATGCAGATTATTGTGAACGTGTAGTATTCAAACTTCAATCGCATAATTAGGACACAAGAAAAAACAAGGAGATTTAAAATTTTTTCACAGCTGCCATCTTGAGGTTATGGAAACAATTGAAATAAATTAGATGCCAGTGGATTAACATTCGGATAAAGATTTACTGTACCAAGTTTCACTGCACGCGGATGGTTAAATTGCGAGAAACGTCCATGTGAATATTTATAATTCGCGTCACCGCCATGTTGGATTTGTGATCACCAGGTTATTTAAAGTCCTATAGGTGAACTTAAGTTCATAGCCCCTATGAACATTAAAAAATGCAGTTTGATTGCAAAAATAGATTCGTAGATATTCAGTATCGTCTAAATGTTTCGGATGGTCGCCATGTTGGATTGTTAAATGTATAGGCCATAGAGTTATGTACCATTAAAGGAAACTTATTGCGTAGGTTCATTATTCAAACTTTCACTTCGATCGCATGACTACATCACAAGAAATAAAAACTTAATTTTAAAATTCGCACTGCCGCCATCTTGAGGTTATGTAAACAATTGAACTAAATTAGATACCAGTGGATTACAATGTGTATAAATATTTCCTGTACCAGGTTTCAGTGCGCTTGGAACATTAAATCGCGAGAAAGGTCTATTTAAAATGTTCAAATTCGCTTGGCCGCCATGTTCGTTTTGTAGTTAACCGGTTTTTGAAAATCTTATAGATGGACTTCCAGTAGTGCCCTTTATCTCAGTACCAAATTTTAGGGAGATACCGCTAATAGTTTCAGAGATATAGAATGCCGGTGAAATATTTCGCACATCCGCCATCTTGTGATTATGTAAACAATTGAACGAAGTTAGATGTCGGTGCATTACAATGTATATAAACATATACTGTACCAAGTTTCATTGCGTTTGGTTGGTCAAATCGCGAGAAACGTCTATTTAAAAGTCGCAAATTCGCTTGGCCGCCATGTTCGTTTTGTAGTTACCAGGTTTTCAAAAGTCACGTAAGTGAACTTATAGTAGTTCCCTCTATCACCATAGAAAATGTCAGGGTAATATCGGTAATAGTTTCGGAGATATTGAATGCTGGTGAAATATTTCGCACAGCCGCCATGTTGGATTGGTGAGTCGTAACAAAATTTGAAGGACACAGTCTAGGTCGCCGGGAATAGTGCTATGAACTTTCCGAGTTTCATTGAAATCGCTCCTGCCGTTTAGATTTTATTAGGGGGGGACACACACACGAATCACACACACACACACACACACACACACGCACACACACACACACACACACGCACACACACACGGACAAAAGGTGATCTCATAAGCCTATTTTTTCAAAATTGAAAATAGGCTAAAAATAGAAATGTAAATAACTTCTTTAGTACGAATGTATCATATATTGTGTTGTAATCAACGATTTCATTAGCGTTTTTTGGTGCTTCTATGAACCATTTGATAATAAATATGTATTATTTTGTTCAGTACATTCCTAAAAGGCTATAAAAGAACGCAGTTACGAATATAAATAGATTTACGAGCACAAATAGCGGCCATTTAGTGTACGACCCACAACCATATGGCATGGTCAATCAGACCTGTTAAGTCACTTCTACGGTTGCATATTCTATTATAACAGGCTAATATCCTACCAGTCACCTCCTTGAGGACAGTTTAAACCTACATATGTACGATAACCTGAATTGTTGAGATCAGGCCTTGTTGAATCGTAAGTTATGGTTGGGCTATAATACTTGCATGATTCACACATCCACCATCCTGAAACTATTAGGCGGATGACCTTGTAGTTTGGACAAAAGACGTTTCCCACATTAAGGTATATTGATGCAAAATTTAGTAGAGATCGGATGATTAGATTAATCGTAATTTGATTTAAGCTTTGAACATTTGGGTGGCCGCCATTACGTTTCCGTCAAGATGGCAGCGATATAAAACATGACACTGAGGTGCCCTTTGCTAGCGCTACCTATGTACCAAATTTCATTCAATTCGGTTTCACCGTTTTTGAATTGATAGAGGGAATCGATTTGCACACATACATGGCCGCCATCCACAAATTATTGGGCGGATGACCTTGTAGTTTACTGAAAAGATTCTTCATACGTAAAGATATAATGTTGCAATATTTGGTAGAGATCGGATGATTAAGTTAGTCGTAATTGGATTTAAGCTTTGAACATTTGGGTGGCCGCCATTACGTTTCCGTGAAGATGGCGGCGATATAAAACATGACACTGAGGTGCCCTTTGCTAGTGTTACATCTGTACCAAATTTCGTTCAATTCGGTTTCACCGTGTTCGAATTGAAAGGGGGTGACAGATATTCAGAGTACACACACTCACACACACACACCGACTCACACACAGACAGACACACAATTTTTGGCCCTGTTTAGTACTCTTAAGTCAACTTTCATTTTTTGCAAAAATGGAAAGTAGGCTAAAAAAAAGGCGGGGGGTAATTAATTAGATGACATGTTTCGATCGTAAAGCGATCATCATCAGACCATGCTCACTTAGGCTTAGATATTGTACAGTGTTTATGTATTAATTACACTTATGCACACATATCCAGGGTGTCATTTATGTACTTGAGTACCCTTACTGGGTTGTTAGGAGACGGTTATAGGATCAATTTGAGATAGGGAATCTGGGGTCGGAATGGTCTCCTAACCCCAGAAAACAGGTTTGTTTCAGGCCCTCCGCCCCTGTAAAGTAGGGAAGTGCGCCATGTGTTACTCTGAGGTCAGGCACTCTTTCGCTGTCAACGGTCATGACGCGTCCACAGCTCAAAGCTGCGTTAGCCGAGTGGAGCAGTTGGTCACCAGTCGTGGCCGAGTGAGGTGCGTGTGAGCGCGCTGTGTGACCGCATTGGAAGAGTGTACGTTTCCTAATACCGGTGCTTCCGATAGTTCCACGGGTGTACTGACCTTCCGTGTGTCATTCGGACAATACTTTTTCAAGTAGTGTTCCAAATAGGACAACAAACCAAGAAACCCAGAAAACCCCGCTGAAAATCATGTCCGGATACCAGAGGAAAAACACCGTGCGCTGTCAATGGGACAGGCAGAGTTCTCGCCCCACACCAGGAGAAATTCACCGCTGGATTAGCGATACCCTCCGGTTGACTCTCGACCAAGTAGAAGCCATCCAGTTAAATGCGCAAGAAAGAACCATGTACATCAAGGTAATCAGCATATCTACTTATCAGAAATTGCTAAATACTTTTGCAGCTCCTATTAAATTTCAGTATGACTCAGGCGAAATGACTAATGTTAAGCTCTCCACAGCGGATTCAAATTTTACCACAGTGCGTATATTTAATGTCCCACTCGAAATTCCCCCTGAAATTTTCAAATCCGTCCTGTCGAAATATGGCACTGTGAGTGACGTCAGGAAAGAACAATGGTCTTCTGCTTAGCAGTTCCCGGTTTATAATGGAATACGTGCAGTCACTATGGAAATCAAACAAGATATCCCCTCCACTGAGACTTTTGGTGGCCATTCTGGCTATATATCGTATAATGGACAGAAACAGACCTGTTTAATTTGCAATGCTAACACACATCTACGTATCAACTGCCCAAAGAAAATGATTCCCCTCGGTATAACTCCTACACAACAACGACGTGTCCAATACTCGGAAGTTGTGACACAGCAAACGTCACATGAAAACATGCTTATTGATCAGTCAGCTGGGACAACAGCAGAAGTGGCCTCGGACACACATGACGCAGAACTGGTACCTTGCACTGACCAGATCAGCGAGCCACAGAGTGCCCCTGTGCTATCGGCAACCTGTATAGCAGCCTTAGAACCAACTCTGCCGTCACTACAGGCTGCCACAGAAATTTTGTCTTCACTGCCCCCACCTTCTCTGGTACCTACCGACTCACTTAAGCAGGCTGATCGGGGATCTGAGAACGTATCTAAGAAGATTAAAACAAATGCCTCGATTGCCTTACCAGCCCCGAAGAATCAAACTGGTTCTACAAACGTTCCCGCAGCTGTGAAAAAGAAACAAAATCTTCATTCTACGTCATCTAGGGACCCACGAACGCTCTCAAACGCTGACAGCCGGCCTATGAATGGCAGTCAGAAGGAACTATCTCAACCTAATTTGACATAGTGCACCAGTATATTTCTCACCTGTGTCTTTTTTTTTCTCGAGTCCACCTTCCAGTATGTCTAGCACAGCTTTTATACTTCTCTTAATGGCGCAATTTCTCACTGTGGCCACTGTGAATATCAATGTAATAGAATGCCCTCTGAAATTTCAACTGTTGGAGAGATTCCTTCCAGATGCAGACATTGACATTGCCTTCATTCAAGAAGTTGCTATACCCTGTCTGCCCATATCTGCCTTCTACAAACAATACATCAATACCAGTACTACGAATAGAGGAACCGGATTCCTCATAAGACATGATATCCCACTCAAAGGTGTGCTATGTCATCCATCAGGACGCATAATATCTGGACACATAAACAATACCACCCTGATAAATGTATATGCCCCATCCGGGTCCAATAAACGTGTGGAACGGAAAATGTTCTTTCAACAGAGTATACTGCCTCATCTGCAGGACGTTAAGGAAAAACTTATTCTTGCAGGGGATTTCAATTGTATTCAACGCCCAGAGGATTCCACTAGTCCATACCAAGGTGTCAACCCGGCTCTCAGGACCCTTCTTACCTCCCTACACCTCATTGATGCTGTGGATAGTTTAAGGGTGCCCCTGCCCCATTACACCTGTATAAGTCACAACTCCTCGTCACGAATTGACCGCATCTACTTTTCCCAGGAACTTATCCAGCCTAGACGATATGAAGTGATACCTGCCAGTTTCACTAACCATCATGCAGTCGTATGTACAATCTCTTACCCCCATCCCATATTTCACATAGGAAGAGGTTATTGGAAACTGAATTGCTCGCTGTTACTGGAGGAGGAATGCCAAGATATTTTCAGACAACACTGGACTCGATGGGTCCAACAAAAATGCAACTTTCGCGACTGTGCAGACTGGTGGGATATTTTAGTTAAACCAGGCATCCGCCGCGTCTTTAAGAACATATCCTACCAACGAGGTCGGGAAAGACGGGATACAGTTGAATTTTACTATCGAGTTCTTTGCCAGCTCCAGCAAAGATCTGATGCTGGGGAGCGTATGTATGACCAGATTCGGGAAGTTAAAACCAAGCTCCTGTCTCTACAGCAACGAACGCTCGCTCATATAAACGTGGCTTTAAAAGATCGTATAGTGCTCCCGGACGAAAGTGCAAGTGTATACCATATCGCCAAAGGACAACGTGAGCGGCAACGTAAATATATCCACCGCCTCCGCACCAGTACTGGAAGTGTCGTTACCTCCCCTGACGCTATACGTAGTGAAATATCATTATTTTATCAACTGTTCTACGCTAAGGCTCCAATTGATCCACAGCAGGTGACCCTATTGCTTTCATCTTGCAGTACCCAACTATCTCCGGACAACAAAACTCTGCTCAGCGCGGATATTACGGATGAAGAGATTCACTCTGTGGTTAAGCACCTCCCAAATAACCGCTCACCTGGCATTGATGGACTGCCGTATGAACTGTATTAACACTTCTGGCCTCTCATTGGCAAAGAATTTTGCCACGTCTTGCGTACCATTCTCCAACGTCGTGCTCTTTGTCAATCACATCACTAGGGTACCATAGTCCTCATACCAAAAACATCCTCTCCCATGGCAGTTGGTGACTTCCGACCAGTTACTCTGCTCTGCAGTGATTATAAAGTCCTTACCAAAGTACTTGCATGCCGATTGAAGACTGTTCTACATGATATCATTGGTGATGAACAATGTTGCAGTATTCCTGGAAGAACTCTGTTAACAAACTTAGCGATACTACGGGACCTACACCTAAAAGCCGAAATGCTCCCCACTGAGCCAATGAGTTTCCTCACCTTAGATCTTGATAAAGCTTTCGACCGCATCAGTCATGAATACTTGTACATGGTCTTGCAACACTTTGAATTTCCTGCAATCCTTATTGACTACATTCGTATGATAAATTGTAATGCTACGTCTCGAGTGCTCGTCAACGGTTTTCTTTCCCCTCTGATTCCAATACAACGATCAGTTAGGCAAGGATGTCCCCTTTCCATGCCACTTTTTGTCATTGGCCTTGAACCGTTCATTCAGACTACCCAGGTGAAGCTACAGGGTTACAAACTGTCCACACATGTTTTTGGCATGTGTGCCTATGCTGATGACGTATCAATATTGATCCGCAATAATGAAGACATCTCCCACATCGATAGCGTCCTTCAGCTCTACCATATCACCTCTGGAGCACAATCGAACCCCCAGAAAACTGCTTTGTTTCCGCTCAATACTAACTCAGTGATTACCCAACAGCCCTGGTTCCGGATAGTAATTGAGGTGAACATTCTTGGCATTACCTGGAAGCAATCGCTTCTGGACACAGTGCAAGCAAACTGGACTAAGGTCATTGCCAAAGTTAGGGGAGTGCTGATCCAATTTGGTCAAAGAAACCTCAATATAGGCTAACGGGTCATGGTACTCAACGTGTTTGCGCTCTCTAAAATATGGTATGTCGCACAACTTTTCCCACTTCCCAAAATGTTTGAGAGCCAATTGGCAAAATATACAGGTTGGTTTATATGGCAAGGATATTTGTTCCGAGTACAACGGGAACAGTTGTATCTCCCATCCCGGCAAGGCGGGCTAGGGCTAACAGCTCATGGCATGAAATGCCGTGCACTCCTCTGCAAGAACGATATCACCATCCTTTCCCAACATGACACTTTTACGAAAGCGCTATACAAAGATATTCGAAACACAGCCCGTGGTTGTGATAGAGCTTTGCCGAAGATATTTAGGGACCATCAACAGCACCTTCTGGAAACTGTTCGCCAAATGCCTTCAGGGACTGTTCCAACGACGAAAAGTATTTATAACATGTTGCGGCAAGTGGTACACTCCAAACTGCGAATCGAGGCCACCACCCTCTACGTCCATTGGCCCACTCTTTGGAAAAATGTTGGGGCTATGACCATTTCTTCTGCTGTACACTCCCTGGTTTTTATCTTCCTCAACGATCTCATACCAACCGCTCTACGGCGATATACCATCCGTCTTGAAGCTTACCCATGGTGTACTATATGTGGTCAAACTGATACGGCGATACACCACTTCACATCATGCACGCGAGTTGCCTCCACGTGGCTGTGGTGTAAGGGAAAAGTAGGTCAACTATTAAATGTGCCCACGGATGACCTTGATGACAGGAAGTTGATTCATTTGTCGGTGACCGCCTTCCCCCAAATTAAACAGACTGCCATTGTGTGGATAATGGGCCAATATGTACACTTCGTGATGGACAATGATCAACATTTCTCGTTCCTGGATCTCATGTATCACCTGCAGAAAGAGCGTTGGAAGCTTAGTGAAAGTGGACAATTGTACGATAAATATGGACACTATCTGGATTTTCTTGTGATGTAATAGTATGGTATTTATCATATCTGAAAATTCGGTAATTCTGTAAAGAGCTAATAAAAAAGTGGATAGCGGCGAGGCGCGGTGCAACTGTCGTCCCGATTTCTTTTTTTCTATGGTGCCATGCCTTCATTTTTTTATTTTTCTTTATTTTTTAGAGGGGTAGGAGGGGGCGTAGTCACAGTGCGTTTTTATTCTGTGCTGATTTTTAAACTATCGTTGATTCTGTAAATTAATTGTCTTTTGATTATTAGTATCAACGAGTTACGTGTGTTTCTGTAGTAGTTAAAGGCGACGGAACTATCAATAGGCAAGAGGAGAACGAAGTTTTAAATATTGAAGAAATGTATTTATTGTAGAACGGCATACGTGCATGAGAAGAACACAAAGAATTATGCAGAACAGTGTTTTGAACTTGTCACAGCCCCTCTTTGTAGACAATATTCGATGTTACAACGAATTAATCGGTTATTGATTGCTCGGAAGTTTCTTCTACAGCAATTTTTACATTTGCAAAGGATTGAACCCTAGAGAAAGTCTTGGTGAGACCACACCGGAGCCATCTGCTGAGAGAATCCTCAGCTAGCAGTACGCCGCGCTGCCCTGCGCTCTAGGGGCAGGCTCGCCTAGCAGTACTTCACGCTCCCGCCACAGGGCTGCCGCCACCGCGCTGCCCTGCGCTCTAGCGGCAGGCTCACCAGGTTACGGTGCTCCCATTGTAAATGTACATTTTTAAGGTATTTATTTAATTGAGAGGCATTTAAAGAGGAAGCGAGTGCTTTTGGGAACACATGGGGTTATGCGGAACCTGTAGGTACCCCATATGTGTAGGTTGGTGTTAACAGGACCTTATTATCGGTACAAAACCTGAATGGGACCTTAGCAGAATAATATAGGGAGGATGATTGTATTTATGAGAAGTCCAACAATGATTGAGTCAACATAATCCTTTTGTTCTTTGGTGTAAAGTGAATCAAGATACATTGCATATTGCTAGAATCAAATATATTTTATGAAATTAAAAATTACACAAGTTTATGTATATAACGGTCTTTATTTGTCGGATGTAAGCAAAAAAAGTTAGCCCTTTTCAAGTGAGATTTTTTCTCTTATTAGGTCTAATCATGTTATAATTAGAAATAAATAATTTGGAAAAGTATGTAAATATGTTTAATGACCAAAATACTTATAACCCTTATAAAATATTTTAAATACTTTTGAATAACTATGGTAGGCCTACTTTCACAAAACATTAGTTAGTTAGTAAGTTAGTTATTGTTGTTTTAAGGAGCGGAACTACGAGGTCATCACAAAACATTAAGTCAGCGATGATGAAGAAGGTTCAAAATGTATCAATGCGAAGGATGAATCTGTTTCTATTTCTTCGAATTAATATCTAAGGGTTTGATAAATATTGTTGAAATTCTCAATCTGAGGGCTGCTTCATTCTTAAGATGATTTCTTCTTACAAGTTTAATATAGCAGAGCGTTGAAAATGCCAGTTCTCACAAATAAGTAGTGCAAAATGACATGTGATGTTTTAGTGTTTTGTTTCATAAAACTACGTTCTTGGTTTGTTAAACATAAGAAAAGTTTTTGAAATGCTTTTCATTGTTACTTGTGTCACCTGTTTCATTCGATCCCTAATGGACAGACTGAGTACCCTTGGGTTTTGAGGTCAAGGAGAGAGATATCCGAGGTACGAAACAGACAATTTCAATCGAGAGCATGGCTCCAGGGGGAACTCTGCTAGTTCACACAAGTCCCTTTCCAATCACCGCGGTTCAACGCTTTTATAGCGAGCAACACAACAGTTAGTCCTATGCAAACTGTAACATGTTAGTGCTTTCCTCACACACGATAGGAATAAAGAAGGCAATTCAAAGAACTACGGCTATATTAAAGTCAGTCTATGTGAGAAAACATTCAATAGTCAGAGCTGATAAAACCAACTGGCGTTTTTATTGTAACACTATTTACCTATGAAATAACAAACAGTAACCATCCTTGATACAAATTAATGGTATCTTTGTTGTAGCAATATGTGGCTGAGAGAAAACGGTTAGTACTCGTATATATATATACCCATGTTAAAACTGTCCATTCTAATCCCAGAGAGACCCTCAGCCCAAAACCATATCCATGTTAAAACTGGTCACGCTAATTCCAGAGAGACCCTCAGCCCAAAACCCTATCCGTGTTAAAACTGGTCACGTTAATCCCAGATATTCCTCCAGCCTAAAACCGTATCCAAAGAATTCAAGACGTACTCCTTTATGGCTGATAAGGTTACTTTCTAACATCACTTATCCTTGTAAAGACAAGGTATGATATAGTATTCACAGGGAAGGAAATGGATGTTTTGTGCAAAGGCAGGTCGCGCATTGCAGGAACTGAGGATATTCCTACACCTGTAACTTGCGTACGAGCAAAAGTGGCACACCTTTAAATTAGACCGTATTCCTTCATGGCTGACAAGCTTACAAGGAAGGTTGGAGGACAAGTACTGTAGAGGTAGACCAAGGTTAGAATATGTTAAATAATAATAATAATTTGCATATTAAGGCTTTCACGGCCCGGATTATTATGTAAATAATTCATGCTTTTGGGCTAATGCCGTGTGTATTTTAAATTTAAACCATACGTTTCGGAGAAACCTTGCCTCCTTTTTCAATGGAAATAAACAATGTGGCCAAAGAAAGTATTTCAATGAGATTACAAAAAATATAGATAAATTCCTCTGTTCGTCACCAGAGAGCAGCTGCCAGAAATTACTGTATGGACCATGGCGGAACGGCGGACAGAGAAGGTAAAGGGGGCGGTGTGAAAATATAGAAACTCCTCGAAGAATGAGGAGGGGGGGGGGGGGAGGTGGGATGGTTAGATGGATATAAGGAAACATAAATAAAAGGGAAGTGTATCTGAACGATACCTAACGTCATACAGTCAACGGCGAAAAAACAGATGGAAACTCCTCCAGTGACGAACAAAGGAGATCAAATCCAGGCTCTGAGCCCTAGAGGGAAAAATGTACAATTTTAAATATGTGAAGAACAGGCAGACTGAGAGGAACTATCTCCCTAGATCCTTAATAACGGGTAGCCAAGTGTCACTTAGCTGATATCCAGTGTCTCTGTTAAAATTATTGGGATTTTTACGAATTTCAACTGCCTCCCTTATAATTCTAGACCAGTTGTGCTTAACAAGGGCAAGCGCATGAACTTCCTTGAAACATACATCGTGCCCTGAAGACAGGGCATGTTCAGCTATAGCTGATTTGTCAGGTTGGTTTAGACGGATGTTCCTTTGATGCTCTTTGATGCGAGTTGCAATAGACCTTCTTGTTTGTCCAATGTAGACTTTTCCGCAAGTACATGGGACTTCATACACCCCAGGTTGTAGTATTGGGGACAATTTATCTTTGTTTAATGCTAAACGTTGACCAATTTTCGTCATAGTTCCGAAAACTGTTTTTATCTTGTGCTTGCGGAGAATCTTAGCAACGCGGTCAGTGGTGTTGTGAATATAAGGGAGGTAAGCAGTTCCTCTCATGTCGGAGCTCTGAGAAGGTTGTCTATCCCTCCTTCTGGGATGTAGGGACCTATATATAGTGGATTCATTATAGCCATTACCCTTAAACATGGTTTGTAAGGCATGTAACTCTTCCTGAAGAGTTGATGCCTCACATATACGTTCCGCTCTTTTGGCTAGAGTTGTTATAATTCCTTGTTTTTGTGCTGGGTGGTGGTGGGAGTCCGCATGTAAATGACGGTTAGTGTGAGTTGGCTTACGGTAGACGCTGTGCCCCATGGAGCCATCCGCTTTCCTCCTCACCAGAACATCCAAAAAAGGTAAGCATCCACCTGACTCTAGCTCCATTGTGAAGTGGATTGAAGGATGCAGCTGATTTAGGTGGTTCAGAAAGTGGTTCAGTTTCTCAGAACACTCCTCCCAAACAACAAACGTATCATCCACATACCTCCACCAAATCACAGGTTTGAAAGACGCCGAAGATATAGCCTCCTCCTCAAAATGTTCCATGAAAAAATTTGCCACGACAGGCGAGAGTGGACTTCCCATGGCCACACCATCAGTCTGCTCGTAATATTTACCATCCCACAAGAAATAACTAGAACACAAGCAGTGGTGGAATAATCGGGCAATGTCCTCAGGAAACAAATCCTTGATTAGTGACATGACCGAGTCCACCGGCACTCTGGTAAACAAGGACTCTACATCAAAACTCACCAAAATAGCATTTGGTTGAACGGCGATGGTTGACAATTTTTCGACGAAATGGGTTGAATCCCTAATGTAGGACTGTGTGCGCCCCAAGTGCGGCTGAAGCAACTTGCTGAGATATTGCGCAAGAGCATAAGTTGGAGAACCTATTGTGCTAACAATTGGTCGAAGAGGGACGTCTTGCTTATGGATTTTTGGAAGACCATACAATCTCGGAGGAACAGCATCTCTCGGAATAAGACATCTTCCCTCTCCTTTTGGAATAGATGACAGTTTAACAAGCTTAGCAGTGGCATTGGATACACGAGTGGTTGGATCACGAGTGCACAGTCTGTAGACAGGATCAGATAACAGAATCGAGATTTTACTTTTATATTCAACGGTATCCATCACCACTGTCGCATTTACCTTGTCAGCATGAAGAATAGAAATGGTGTCATTATTTCTTAGTTCCTTCAATGCCTTTCTTTCACCCCGAGTTAAATTGGGTGCGGGTACTTTAGAGGATCTTAATATCCTCACACTTTCTTGTCTAACTTCTTCAGCTTCATCTGGAGGTAAATTGTAGATGGCAGCGCGCTTGATTGAAATCCATCAGGCTTTGGCAAAAAAAAAAAAAAAAAAAGTCCAATACTTTCCTAACAGACTTCGTATGTAAACCGATTGCCTCGGATGTAAGGTGTGATAGGTATGTAAGTTATAACTCTTTCTCATCTACGTGTTTTCAGTTTAGCTTCCACTTGCTCCTTAATCTTTGAATTATAGGCCTTAAGTTGGGATGCAGCCGAAATAAATCAGCAACCTCTATGGACATAAAATTGTCAGGTGAAAAGCTAAAGGAAGTAGGAGCAGTGATGGACGGAGCAAAGAAGATATAAAAAGTAGGTTGGCTCAGGCAAGGAAAGCATTTCTACAAAATTTGTTGACATCGAATACAGATTTAGGTACCGGTATTAGGAAGTCATTTTTGAATGCCTTTTTATGGACGTGGCACTATATGGAAGTGAAACTATTGGTGCAGCAGAAGAGAGGAGAATTGAAGCGTTTGAAATGTGGTGTTACAGGAGAATGATGAAGATCAGATGGGTAGATAGGGTTACAATCGAAGTGGTGTTAAGAAGAGTTGGAGAGGAGAGATGTTTCTGGCGACTGCTAGAGAAGAGATAGGTTGGTAGGACACATACTAAGACACCCAGGAATAGCAAGCTTAGTTATGGAAGGAAAGGCCGAGGACAAGAACTGTAGGGGTAGACCAAAGTTAGAATATGTTAAACAGATTGCCTCGGATGTAGGGTGTGGTAGCTATGTAGAGATGAATCGTTTAGCTCATGACAGAGATGCATGGAGGGCTGCATCAAACCAGTCAAAAGACTGAAGACTCTAACAACAACAGTTGAGTTAGTGTCGTTTTCGAGTGTAACTAACAGTTTCCCAACGGGAGGGAGTAAGTGTCCCGGGAATAGACATATGGCACCATTCTTTCATTTTCTTGGAGAGAGTGTGGAAAACCCCGGGGGTAACCTTCATGCAGGATGGCCGCTCTCAACGCTGGGATTGGATCCTTCGATATCCAGATTTGCTGCAGTTACCAATCCAAGTCCAGGTGCCTTACAACGTTAATGTTCAGTACAGGCCTACCTGACGTTGCACTGTAAAATCCTGTTTCTATTTTAACTTTTTATTACTTGATGTAGCCTCCGTGTCTTAGGAGGCAGCACGCCGGCCTCTCACCGCTGGGTCCGTGGTTCAAAACCCGGTCACTCTATGTGAGATTTGTGCTGGACAAAGTGGACGCAGACAGGTTTTTCTCCGGGTACTCCAGTTTTCCCCTGTCACAATTTCATTCCAGCAGCACTCTCAACTATCATTTCATTTCATCTGTCATTCATTTAATCAATGTCCCAGGGGAGTGCGACAGGCTTCGGCAGCCGGCACAGTTCATATCCTCGTCGCTAGACGGGGGCTTCATTCATTCCATTCCCTGGCCCGGACGGTCGACTGGAAGCAGGCTGTGGATTTTAATTTTTAGCCTACTTTCGATTTTTGCAAAAAATGAAAGTAGACTTATGAGATCAACACAGGGCGAAAAAAGTGTGTCTGTGTGTGTGTATGTGTGTGTGTGAGTCTGTGTGTGTGTGTGTGTGTATGTGTGTGTGTGAGTCTGTGTGTGTGTGTGTGTGTCTGTGTGTGTGTGAGTGTGTGCACTCTGAATGTCTGTCCCCCCCTATCAATTCGAACACGGTGAATGCGAATTGAACGAAATTTGGTACAAAGGTAGCACTAGCAAAGGACACCTCAGTGTCATGTTTTATATCGCCTCCTTCTTTACTAAAACTGAATGGCGGCCACTCAAACGTTCAAAACGTAAAATCAAATAACGACTAACCAGATCATCCGATCTCTACCAAATTTGGTAACAACATACCTTCGTATAGGATGCGTCTTGTGGCCAAACTACAAGGTCGTCCGCCATACCATTTCAGGATGGCGGCCGTGCGAATTATGCAAACTTTATAATCCATATAATGGGACCCACCAGTTCCGATTATCGAGCCGAGAATCGTTTTAACTGTTCTAAAGGGAGAGGCACGTTCGAAATTAAAAGTTTATTTTGTAATACTATAGTGCAGACGTGATTTTAAAAAGCTGAGCCGATTCAGTAATAAGACAAGATGGCAGCGGATATCTTTTGCCTGACTTATATTTCACTAATTTGAGTATTGCATGCAATATAGCGTACTGATACAAAATAAATAAACTTTGTATGAAATGCTTTATATATAAATAATATACTCCAGTGATGAAATCGTTTAGTATAAATCATTATTTGCTAACAAGTTCTATGTAAGTCATTTTATATAGAACGATATTCGTTGACACAATTAGCTCAGTGGTAGAGCGTTAGCCTATCGCTCAAATGCCTATGGTTCAAACCCGATCAGAGCTAGATTTTTTGCTTGAAATGTTATATGTTTATTGTTTTGTAATGACTCAGATGTTTTAAAATTAAGCGTTATATTGTGCATATTATGGTGTAAAATATATATTTAATTAAAACATAATTCGCCAGCAGATTTACTCGAGACATCTAGCTGCCAAAAAGGTAACTGCACGCCGACCTACTTATTAACTTCCAGATTTTATTGAAAAGTTTCTTCTTCTGGCCGCTAGAATGCACTCGCCCTGTTAGGATTATATTGTTCGATATTTCACCACTAGATGTAACGACTAGTCTACGTGGGGCTCCATTGATTACTATACCATTGGCATTCTATGCGCATCGAATTTGAAGAATGACAAGATGATACTACGATACATTTTTACTTTTTATTTTAAAGGGTTTGTAACAGCCTATTTTGCGTTACTTGAAAATGTTATTTGAAGTAAAGAACAAAACGATTTCACATAGTAACTGAAATCAAGACGTTGGTGTTAGTTCAGGTTATTAATTACTACTTTTATTTCAGGCAAATAGCAATCGAAAATATCCACATAGTTTGTATACACACGTCTCTGTAGGGTCATGGAAAGATTTGTTAATTCAATTAGGGTTGTGAAAGCCATGCACAACCAGACGTGTAAAGACATGCCTCAACTCAAAGTTGGATGTTGCCCACGGCAGGTCGTATATGTAATAATAATAATAATAATAATAATAATAATAATGATAATAATAATGTTATTGGTTTTACATCCCTTTTATCTACTGCTGCTTTTAGAGACACCGGGGTGCCGGAATTTTGGCCCGAAGGGGATCTTTAACGTGCCAGTAAATGTACTGACGCGGCTCCCTCGCATTTGTGCACCCTAAAATGCCAGCTGACTGCGCCAGGATACGAACCTGCAACCTAGGGCCCAGCAAGCGAGAACGTTACCGCTGAGCCACGCAGCCAGTCCGGTCGATTATGTCTCCAGATCCATAACATTCTTGATATACTTCTTATCTTTCTGTCTTCAATGATGGTAGCAGTTTTTATCTAGGTTGTGGCGTTTGGTAGAGGTAAATCGTTTCTAAGGTCTTCAACAAAGAATAGTTCTATTATACTCTTTGATAATAACCACGAGTTATAACTATACTCATACATTTAGGAGAAAGTAGGCTAGATGTTCTTTACTGAACATCTTGTTCTTACTTGATGTGCCTTCAACAGCTCAGAATGAAATGTACTCGCGGTAGATGAGATGTCAGTTACAGAACAGGGGAGTGATATTCAAAGGAACTTATTAAAATTGAGCCTGTGACTGAATCAGAGAGATCTCTCGACGATATTGATCGCGGACTACAACAGTAAGCAATTAAGTTACGAGGGCCCACAATCATACAAGTGCGCAGTCGTCGTTTGCATCTGCTGGCTCCTTTCCACTGTAAGGTGGGCACTCAACAGGTCTCCCACTTAGTACAGTTAATTCGAACTTCTATATTTCGAATTTTTCTCTTGGTCCCTAGCATTTTATATACAATTAATGCTAAAAAAAAATCGTGGATAATTCGAAGTTTTTACGTGTAAAAAGCCCATCGGAAGCCAAACAGTTCGGTCAGGAATTCCCGAAAAACGACAAACCACATCACAGAACTTAGGCGTTGTTTATTTTTAAGTAGAAATGATGTAAGTGATTCTGTTTTCCGTTCCTAAAATATGTTAGATTCTTTTGTGATGGTCGAGAGACTTAATTGTAGGAAAGAGGTAAAAAACTCTAACATTTTTGAAAAACTGTAGAATTCTCTAAGACTTAACTAGATTGCTGGATTACTACTGTCGTTAAATAGGTGAACAGTTCATTTTGGTTTTATTTTATCATTTGAAACATTTGAGGTTCATCACGATACAGTCATTATACAGTACCGTTGTCTGTTAATCTGCTTTGTTGAGTGTAAATCATTATGTAGACGTAATACAATATATTTTCTCTACCCTTTTCAAAGCGCATTCTTAATTCAAATTTTTGGATAATTTGAATTTTTGTTTGGTCCCTTGAGGTTCAAATTATCCAAGTTCCACTGTATCTCGAAACCATGTATGGGAAAATCAGGAGGTCAGATTAATTTGTTTTTGTTGTTGTTTTGTTTGAGGGGCCTGGCCATAACGGTTATTTAGTCCCGTGCACTTTGGGTGTGTGTGGAATTTTGTCTGATAACCTGTGATATTTTATGGTTGTATTAATGTGAGTATTTGTAATTCATGTGGCTGGCTGCGTGGCTCAGTGGTAACTTTCTTGCTTGTTGAGCGCAAGGTTGCAGGATCGAATCCTGGCGCAGTCAGCTGGCATTTGAGGGTGCGAAAATGCGAGGGAGCCGTGTCAGTAGATTTACTGGCACATTAAGGATCCCCTTCTGGCCAAACTTCTGGCACCCCGGCGTCTCTAAAAGCTGCAGTAGTTAAAAGGGAAATAAAACAAATAACTTTACTATTATTAATGTAATTAATGCAGGGATTGAGAAGGAGGCGGCCATGACCATACGTTTGTAACCAACCCGACTTTTGCCTGCAGTATATTTTAAATGGGAAACCATGAATACCACTTCCAGGAGGGCTGATTTAAGGAACCAGACCCATCTCTTTTCAGCTTTGCCTCATTAGTGTACGCCGTTACAGCCCTTAGGTCATAATTAAATATCTTGGAAGAGCCGGGAACCGAACCCGCACCTCCGGGGTCACTGGCAAGAAAACTTGCCGCTACACCACGAGCGGATAAATTGAAATATCTTGGTGAACGGATCTAATCAAATGGGCTTCATGAAGAAAGACAGACAGAGAAAATCACAGACTTCATAAGCAAGAGTAGACAGTAGTTTTATGATCACACTGAGTGAAAGCCCAGCAAAACCAATTTCGCGCTAGGCGCAATCATGTTGGCACTACTGACAAAATGCACTAACACTCCCAGTGATAAAGAGTTAAACTCCTTCGTCTCGACTATATTTCAGGTTCCTATAGGATAGTTTTACGATTTGCATGGTGGTTTGTCCCGTATATTCTAATACACTATTTCCCTTTTACTAAATGAGTGTAAGTTATTAGGGAAAGAAAGAGATATATTAATAGCACATGTTTTAAGATCAGGAAACTGGCCTATAAAGAAAGATGAACTTGTTACAAACTACCTTCGGGATTTCCTTAGTTTTGCCAACTCTATCTCTTTTGAGACACTAAATAGATACGGTACTTTTTATTTTCTTAACTGCTAATGTTGACAGGACTTCTTCTTCTTCTTCTCCTTCGTCGTTTGGGCCTACTGAGGACCACGGGGCTCGTATCTCCTCGTCGCTTTGTCTTTTCTCTTCTTCCAGTACTTTTTCATCATCTGACTATGAGCCTGCTTTCTTTCCTCCGTCCATAGTGGTCTGCTGACTCCGGTGTTCTTCCTGGCTGTCAGTGATACAGGAAAAACTCCCTGTCGGATGGCTTGCCGGGATTGTTGGTGGTCCTGTATGGAATTAAATGGGATCCCAAGGTGGTCTAAATCCGTCCTGACCGTAGAGATCCACTAGGTCCTAGAGGCCTTCCCTCTTCCTGCCTCTGTGAAGATCTTACTGGCGAGCCGGCAAGGGGCCATGCGGGTCAAGTGTCCATAGAAGGCCAGGGCCTTTTTCTTATACAAGTCACAATGCCTTCTTGATGGCTGTAAAGCTCATCGTTGTGCCGAATTCTATAGGTGCCTCCCTCTTCCCGTATAGGTCCTAGTATCCTCCGCAGGATCTTCCTCTCCTTGAGTTCAAGAATGTTGACAGGTATTATTTCAGTGACACAAATTTCATTTAACAGGCCAAATATATAACATATATACGACATTAGTTGTATAGTTTTAGTATGAAATGATTAATAAGTAATAATTAAGCATGTAGTATTTATTATTTTTATTATTTAGGCTATCACTCGTGATACGAATCTGATTGTCTTCCAAGGTACGGTTATGAAAATATTCGCTGTAAACCAATATTAGGCCTAATCATATTGCCTGAGTTGTTTGGTGACTGTACAGTCCGATCCGAGAACCACAGACTCTTCCACAATATTGGCACACAAGGTCTTGAGCAGCCAATAGATCTTAGGGATTGATCATTCTGCAAATCATGCGCTCTTTTCTGGCATTTCTTTTTTCAGCGTGAAGCCTTCTTCTCTCTTGCTCGAAGAGCAAGTGGCCTTGATGGACCTTGCGACGCCACTCTGATCGGTTGGATGCGAAAGCCTCCCAGTTACCTGTATCAATTTGACACTTCTTAATGTTGGTATTCAGAACACCTTTGTAGCGTTTTGGTTGCCCACCCTGCTTTCTCTGACCGACATTCAGCTGCCAAACATAATATTTGTTTTGGGAGGCGGAACTCAGGCTTGCGAACTACATGCTCTGTCCATCGAAGTTGGTGTTTCATTATGAGAGCCTCTATACTAACAGTGCTAGCTTCTTCTAATACACTTGTATTAGTGCGCCGGTTCGGCCATTAAAACCAAGAATTCTCCTAAGGTATCGTTGATGGTATTTTTCTAGAGATAAGAGGTGCCTTCTGTAAGTAAGCCAGGTTTCGCAGCAATAAAGCAGAGTGGGAACTGCAACAGCTTGATAAACGTATAATTTTGTTAAAATGCTAATGTCGTGATTGTCAAACACGCGAACGAGCAAACGACCAAAGCCTGCATTGCCACATTGGAGGCGGTGTTGAATCTCAGCGTCAATGTTTGCATTTGTTGAGAGGTGACTACCCAAATAGGGAAAATGATCTACATTCTTTAGTTTATGCAGTAGCGGCTATTCAGGTGAAGGGAGTGAAGAGCCTCTTCACTAGCTATCTCGTAAGATAAACATTATATTTTCTTATTTAAATGAAAATGTTGCAGTTGTCGTGCGCTATTTTATCGTGTATTTTTTTTTATAGTGTACTGCTATTTCTACAGTCCGTTGCTAGAATGTACGCAAGCGAGGCTCACAGATTACCTACTGGCGAGGTAATCTGTGGGCGAGGCTCTATGACGGCCTTGTGTCAGTTGAACTCCCTGTCGCTAGATTGTGCTGTCGTAACTTGGAGGAGAATCTGCAGGAGACCGCAGGAGACGAAGTAACGTGTTTACGTCAGCCACTTCGTCTCGTTGCCATGGCAACCTGACATCGGGTGTGACGTCATTACCTGCCGTTAGACAGTCGAGTGAAGACTTTGCTGTGTCTCCAAGCCAATACGTCAAGTCCAGTTGTTGAAAGTTGGCGTTGCGTCAGGCTTCTTTTCTTTTATGCTGAAGCTTGTATTTATTTTCCCAATAAATAATATTTATTTATTACGTTACTTACCCTGTTGTTGATGAAAGTTGATGGCTTTTAGTGTAATAATATTTCCAGTGAAAGACACGGTATTACTTTTATTAGAAATTCTCTTCAGTAGGTGGAAAGACGAAGACAAAGGGGAGTTATTAAATTGTGGACGGCCAAATTAATTAATAGAACTGTGTACTAAAAAGATATTAAGAAACCCGGCAAATGTTATAGCCTTCATTGCAAGGGATCTTGGTTCGAGCAGTTCACAGGCTTGTGCAGTAGTTGTATTTTTAAAAACAACCTGTTCTGTTAGCCTTGCTTACTTTTTAGTAACAAATGTGGTGTGTGGAATCAACAAGTTTCGGTGATTTCCAAAACATTAGGCCTACGCGCGGGTTGAACAAACACAAAGACAGAGAGGAACATTTGAAGTGCCAGTTACAGATTAGAACACTCAACAGAAACACTACCACGTTATCTGACGCCTTGAGGGAAAATGCAAGACTACAGTGCTTGCAGAAAGTTTAGGGACATGTCTAAATTTCGTTTGATGCACATTTGTCCCTAAAGTAACACCATTTCAGTCATTGTTTTACTTGATATTATTAGTCATCTATATGAGGGGTTTTCGTTTACAATTTCGCTGCTCTAGATATAATACTTTTGGAGGCGGAATGTTTTTTTGTAAACAAGGCTAAAAAAAACTGTTTTTCTTACTAAAATGTTTTCTTTCTCAAAAACTGCTAGTCCTACTGCTATGAAATTTTTACTGCTGTTTTTCTACTATATAGCAATCATAAAAATAACAACCTTGGAAAATATACTACTTATTTGGTCGCCTCTCAAACAAACTTTCTTCCCCAGTACGGTAATTTTGGCGGCAAAATTGGTCAATTTCGTTTCGCGATAACTTCCGATTGGAAACACTTCGAGCTATTCTGACTACGCAGTTGTTTTCTCCGTGTCTTGTTTGTGATGGATCGGCTGTGGGTACTTTCTCGAAATGTTGCCAATCGGAAGTTATCATGGAACGAAATTGACCAATTTTGCCGCCAAAATTACCGGGGAAGAAAGTTTATTTGAGAGGCCATCAAATGAGTAGTAATTTCTTTACCTAGGTTGTATTTTTATGTTTATGATTGATATATTGTAGTAAAACAGCAGTAAAGATTTCGTAGTTGTAGGATTAGCAGTTTTTGAGAACGAAAACATTTCATTAGTAGGAAAAACAGGGTTTTTGGCCCTGTTTACAAAAAGGTAAAACATTCCATCTCCAAAAGTATTAGAGCTAGAGCAGTGAACTTTTTAATGAAAACCCCTCATATAGATGTCTAATAACATAATGTAAAACAATAACTGAAATGCTGTTACTTTTGGGACAAATGTGCATCAAACGATATTTAGGCCTGTCCCTAAACTTTCTGCAAGCACTGTATTTGGAGTTAGATATAATGAGAATGTGACTTTAAATAGGCTTGTAATTGGAGTTGATCTATACTTGAGGTCTCACTCTCGTCATAACCTCTGGAAGAGAGTTCCTATGAACTTGAAACTTTACTGTAACTCGTGGGAACTTTAAGGAATTATATTAATTCTATTAATGCAGGCAATGGCCATGCATTTTCTTTGCAGGGCGGGTCAGGGAAGGGATTTTGGAAGGAAATCGGCCGTGGACCTATTGAAAGGAACCATCCCAGCATATGCCTGGTGGTGAAAATGAGAAGTCACAAAAATCATTTTCAGGGTGACCGAGTAGATATTTTAGCTTTAAAATACGAAAAAAAAAAATCAATATTCACAAAAGCAATCAAGCACTGCTGAAATTAGAGTTTCGCTCTTCACCTGATTTTTCATCTACGAGCCGCCACTGAGTTTATGTCCATCAATCATGATAGCAGGAGCAGTAGCCCTGTCATGCGATGTAGGCTGATGAAGAACCTGTGTTTTATTGGTGTTTATGTCAAGACCAATGCTTCTATATGCCTCATTGAACACATTCAGGGTGGTTTGAAGATCTTCATCTGAATTTGCTAAGATGACATTGTCATCAGCATACTGGATATCAAGAACTGATGTAGCTGACACTGTAGTTTTTGCACGCAATCTGTTGAAATTGAATAAACCTCCATCTGTCCTGGATAAAATTTCTACACCCTTTGGGATCTTTTCTTGGACCAAATTTAGTACAACACTAACATATATTGAAAATAGTGTGGGGGGCAATCACACAATCACACAATGACACCCGTTGTTATCTTAAATGGCTCTCCAGGGCTATTGCTGATAAGGACTGTGCCATTCATATCAAGCAGTAATAAAAGAATCTGAATTTTGGGGGGCAGCCAAGCGTGGCAAGATCCTCCATAGCATTTCTCGATTGACCGAATCAAATGCTTTAACAATATCTATGAAAGCCACATATAGAGGGCGTCCTTGTTCTCTTGATTTCTCCTGCATTTGTCTAGCACAGAAGATCATATCAGTTGTGCTTCGATTAGGTCGAAAGCCACACTGAGTTTCAGGCAGTATTTCTCGGCCAACGGCTTCAAACGGCTGGATAAGACGTTGGCCAGAATTTTACCAGCAACAGAAAGCAACGATCTCCCTCGATAATTACCACATTGTGCCCTATCACCTTTATTAAAGATGGCTATTATCAAGGCACATTTCCTACAATGAATCGCTGCTACCAACAAGCAGACACTTGAAGCGTATGCGGGACAAACGTCCATGTTACATTTTTGTGTAATTTGAGATATTCACGGAACAAACTTCTACGATGTTTTCTGAATACGTATTTGCAAGTAGTTCGAGCATATCTCAAAAGATGGCTTTAGTATACCCCCGAAATTGTGAAGCGAAATATACTTAAAAAACAAGTAGTTCCATGAAGAACTATACAGCCTATTTTCATAGATCCTACTTATGTTAACTGCCACTATGAACATACAAAATTTCAGTTTGATTGCTGAAATAGATTCGTAGATATTGAGAACCGACTAAATATTTCGGATGGTCACCATGTTGGATTTTATATATGTTGGTCCTAGAGTTATGTACTGATACATGAAGATTATTGTGTACGTGTAGCATTCAAATTTCAATCGCATGATTAGGACACAAGAAGTAAAAACGAGATTTTAAAATTTCGCACAGCTGCCATCTTGTGGTTATGGAAACAATCGAAATAAATTAGATGCCAGTGGATTAACATTCGTATAAGGATTTACTGTACCAAGTTTCACTGCACTACAGTAGGATGGTTAAATTGCGAGAAACGTCCATGTGAATATTTATAGTTCGCGTCACCGCCATGTTGGATTTGTGATCACCAGGTTATTTAAAGTCCTATAGGTGAACTTACGTTCATAACCCCTATGAACAAAAAGAAATTCAGTTTGATTGCTATAATAGATTCGTAGATATTCAGAGCCGTCTAAAAATTTCGGATGGTCGCCATATAGGTTTGTTAAATGTATAGGCCATAGAGTCATGTACCATTAAAGGAAAATGATTGCGTAGGTTCATTATTCAAACTTTCACTTCTATCGCATGATTACGACACAAGAAATAAAAACTTAATATTAAATTTCGCACAGCCGCCATTTTGAGGTTATGTAAACAATTGAACTAAATTGGATACCAGTGCATTACAATGTGTATAAACATTTCCTGTACCAGATTTCATTGCGTTTGGAACATTAAATCGCGAGAAAGGTCTATTCAAATTTTTAATTCGCTTGGCCGCCATGTTCGTTTTGTAGTTAACCGGTTTTTGAAAATCATATAGATGAACTTCCAGTAGTGCTCTTTATCTCCGTACAGAATTTAAGGGTGATACCGCTAATAGTTTCAGAGATATAGAATGCCGGTGAAATATTTCGCACATCCGCCATCTTGTGGTTATGTAAACAATTGAACGAAGTTTGATGTCGGTCCATTACAATGTGTATAAACTTTATGAGACCGTCGGTGGAGCTGCCAGGATAGCCAACAACCGCAATGACTTCCCTAACATCTCATCCGTCGGACATAATTGCCGTGAGGATCAGGTGAACTTCCTAATAGGCCAAAGCGGCACGAGAATCTGTAGTCCACAGGGATCGTGGTACATGGTGACGATGGTCATAGACTGCCTAAGGAAAGGTTCACCTTAAAAACTAGACTGAGAAAATAAACATCCAGACTTATGTAAAACACCGTGAAAATTTATTATTAAAATTCACAAGCCCCTAGCCTAGTCCGGAGGGTTTCAATCGGCTAGTCCGCAAGCTACTAAACAAACAAAAATAAAGAGCAGGTCCCTACCTGAGAAGTTACGGAAACCCCTCGCGAAAGATCTATCTCACAATAACAAAGCAACAACAGCAACACTAGGAAAATGGTACGACGCAAGTCCCTAGGTCAAGTTACAAGATCAAGCTAATATCAGAATTTACATTTAACAGGGTAGTAAAACAAATCTAAGTTAGGATGATACCATCTCCACATTTACATTTAACGTTAATTCATCTAGCTAAGTCCTATCAGTTAATAACAACATTTACGGCGATGACGTCCGTAACAGAAAACAATTACATTCAAAGCTAAGTGAACAGCCATATAAAAAAAACATTTAATTATTCTTAGGAACTACGTGCTAACAGCACACAAGAAGGTAACATGTAGGATTCATAAACTCTTACATCATAAATAATTAATAAGAGACAACAGTTTTATTAAAATGCCTGCCTGCACCTTGGTTTACTCTTTGTAAGCCATAGTCATCTAAAATGTGTAGTTACGGTGAGGACTGCGTAGTAAAGACTACGTCTAACATCGCATGGCCTGCGCTCCACAAGCTACGAACTCAAGGTTCGAGCATGCTTCAGGTCGCTACAAAAGTGTCAGCTGTCCTAGTCATTTCCCCAAAAGGAAATACCTTCATTAGCACGGCCATGTCAGCAGGTTCCAAATGCAAAGGACAAAGTTAGATAGAAAGAATTCGTTAGTTAGCTTTTGTTTTACCAAAATTGTGCGTTTTATTATTAAGATGTCGGTTTAGGTTATCGTTGGTTTATGGCGAATAATACTGACAATAGCCTGGGCACGGAGTGTCTCCACTGAGATCAATCTCCACCAAAAGCCTCGACTCAAAAGTCGGAATACAATCAACGAGCAATAACAACTCGGACACACAATAACACAAGTTACCAGCGGCGCACAGCTCGCGTTCAATAACTCTGGGATGGGCCTGCACACTCAGTCACCCTCCATAACATCTGGTCAACGGGAACAATCCCGGACAAGGTACACACAAATACCTTCATACAATAAATACCTCCTATAACAGGGTCGCCTACAACGTACTATAGAAAACCTGACATAACTGTACACGTCAAACGACGGTACACGCAAAAGTGCGTTTAACTAACAAAAAACAATCTATAAAAACATGTGATCAGATACAAGGTTGGACACTGGGTTCCATGAGCTAAGTTGCAATGAAAGAAAGAGCGAATACTACAAGCATTCTGTCCTCTGTCAAAGTAATAATGTCTCATAATACAAGCGTGCTCTCAAGGGCACTGGGTCACAAACCAGTTTGTGTCGCTACAGGCTACAACATTCCTGCGCTCTCGGACACAACACACTCTAACTATCAAGGCCGGCGATTTAAGCAAATAAAAACTGTACAACTGGCCCTATCATAAAACCTTTACCATAGGTTATAAACCTCGAAGAATACGTGTATAAAAAAACACGCTATGAATCTGAATACAATAATATAATTCCGTCTTTCAAACCAAAGACATCTAAATGGTAGCAATGTCACAATGTTGGAGTTCTTTGCTCTCAAAGATATAATACTTCAGTAGTTACTTGTTTAACATCAAATAAATCCGTGTCTTCACATGACACTAACAAAATAATAATTGTGGCGCAGATTCCACACTCTGGATCTGCTTAATGATACGCTGGGAACTGGGTTCGATGCTAGACAATGAAACATCCCTTTCACTTATAAGGTCCACACTTGACCTGATGGCTTCTGAGCAACATCTCAAATGAAATATAATGCAGTTACAAAAGTGGTAATTACAGTCGATTACCTAACGGATACGACTGCTCTAACGAAGTCAGGGGTGTAACAAAGACAGGTTGCAAAAGATGCAGTTAAAGAAACATAACCATGGCATATCATTGCCATAACTAAAGTCAGCAAAGACTTGAAAAAATCACCCCAAATAGGGTTAAACAAAGTAGCCTCAAATGACTACGGTCACGTTCAGCAAAAGATAGGCATTGACGTTCTACGAGGTCCATCAAGCTGCACCAGGGCTGACCAAAATGTCCTACCCAAGGGTGTCTCACTCTAACTGAAATAAATGACATCTAATTAGACTAGTTACATTTCCTACCTATAAAAATGGCTGCCACTGAGTTCGGTTGGTTCACAAACTACATTAAACCTACTATACCACCAGAAACTAGAACGAGAAAGGGTGTACAAAAACTCACGAAATGGAGGAGCTCTCACTCAGCCCTCTGTTCAACGACAAGGGTTGAACAAAATCATCCCTGGCTTTCCGGAACGGCATCGTCCTCATCAGGACTCCCATCTGGACTCTCCCAAAGACCAGGGTTCGATCTGTCCCTGTCGATAACTTCGTGGATGTACTGGACTTGCCTGGGAATGACATCCTGGGCTCCTTCCTCCTCGTTCGCTGTTCTGGAAGTTCCACCATCACGCTGGTTCAAATAGATACATCACCCTCATACCATGATGGTACTAGCCCATGATGTTGGTCTCAAACATGGTGTAGAATAATTTGATCACGTGGGTGGTAAAATGAATCGTGTAGCAGTTCATTCTTCACTTCAAAAATCACAATATTCGTTGAAAATGTTACAGGCTTTAATACAATTGATAACACAGCCTTTACTTCGCAGATATCGAATAATACGTGAGCAAGCACTGTTCTGTGGTTCTTCACGTGTGCTGACGCCACTTTTACATCACGTAGCATCCGTGAAATGTGCGTCGTTTTGTAATTGAAAAATTCACTGTGGCAATTCAAATATACAGTACTTTCATAATCACACTTTTTTAAAGTAGTTATAACACGTTTACCTTTATATTTTTCACCAGGCACTCGGCCCAGCACAAACACGTGGGTACAAAAATGTGGTGTTACGGTAATGTTATAAAATTCACTATACTTGCCAATTATATCACAATATGCTTCTTGTTGTTCACTGTGCATCAATAACAGTGATTTATATAATATTCGTGCTCGCTGGCACCCGATGATAACTTCTACGCTAAACAGCGGATATTTTTCACGTCTGACACGACGGCTACAATTGCACGCCTACACAAGGCGGATTCTCCAGACGTAGTGCAAATAATTCACTATACAATTCTTACTTATCACTCGTATCGTAACGTATTCGTGCTCGATGGCAGCAGATAACAATTTCCTCGCTAAACAGCGGATATTTTCTACGTCTTACAAGACGGATGTAACTTCACGCCTACACGGGGTGGATTCTCCAGACGTAGTGCAAGGCACAGGGTCACTCGAGGAAGTAGGTCGTCAAACCGAAGTCGTTGAGCGACTACTTACATTCCTGTTTGCGTATCTGCAAGGGTATTACCTTACCTAAAGCGAAAATAACATTCTCCAAAATGTTTTAATAATGCTGCATGACGAAATGGAATATTCTGAGTCTTGTGGAAAGATAAAATTAATTAATAAGACCTCAGATAAATAATTAGCAGACTTCACCAAAGTCAAAAGTGCGATTCACCGCTACTTCAAAGAGTATAGCATGAGCTCTCAGCTCCACGTGGCTTTCTGGGTGTGTTCAAAGGTACTACATCCCATCATAAATGTGCTGTTATAAAAAATATCACATGAACCTTAGCTCAGCGGGTTCATCTGCCTCTCCGTCGTTTCAAATAAAATGTTGGGACGACATTTTTATTTGACTTAAAGTTCATTCATAAGTGATATTTTTTTAGATTAGCTGCATCGAAGGTTCCAATGCGCTCTCCTGTCCTAATGTCTTCTATCACATAACTTCCATTGTTCAAAGGCTGTCGGATACGACTGCTTGATTGTGCCTGCTGCTTCCATCTCATGGATCTTCTTAGCAGCTTCCTCGCGGTGTTTCTCTGCGATAGGATAAATCTTCTTCTGGAATGGGGAATCATCCAGTAGTACAAGATCGTACTCGTAGTCCAATATCTCACCAGGTGAGGTGTCGAATATATCCCTGTATTCGCTCAATATTGCATCTAGATTCTCTCGTATGGGTGCTGATAATGATTCTGCCCCTTCGTCGGCATCTTGTGTCTTCTCAATTTCCTTGCCATTTAAATTTTCGACAACGTCGACTTCGGATAGGAATTCCGGTTCTTCTTCAACTAAGTTCATCTGAATGGGTTCGTTCGGCTTAAACTCTACCGTATTATGTCCCATATCAATGATTCCATCATACTTCCTAATGAAGTCTGCACCCAATATGGCATCATGATGCAAGCCTTTCATCACAAGAAATTCGTGCAAGTACACGTGGCTCGAAATCTTCAAAGTGCATAGAATCTGGATTTTGCACGTTACAACACGGTCAGGTATGACTCCTCTGACTCTTACTGCGGAAACTGGCAGCTCTGTCACCTCAGAGTTTGCTTTCAGTCTGGCATGGCAATCGGCGGAAATGACACTAATCATCGCCCCAGTATCGATGAGAATGACTACGTTGCATCCATTCAGGGTGGCTACAATCTTCGGTAGACGCGTCAATTCGTAGTTGTGGTTCGTCGTTCGTCGTTCGTCTAACAGGTCTTCCTGGATTGGCTCCCAGAGTAATATGGTGGCAGTTACTCTGTGCTCAACCGGGCAAGAATCTATTGATTTTTCGGCGTTTTTTTTCTGTCCTGGCGAGAAGTACCGGGCTGGTTTTGCTCCGTCTCCTGCGCCGAATTCCTAGTTTCCCTCGAAGTCGGGTTCTGATCTCCCTCTTCTCGGATTTGGAGTTCTCTGAGTTGTTGAAGATACTCACGGCTCTCCCGTGCTCTTCCTCTCCAATCTCTATCTGGCTGGTTTCTAGGGTCTCGATCTCTGTTATACCCTCTACTGTAACCGTAGTCCCTACGGATACTTCCGTGCTGAGGGTTTCGACCATTATTCCCTCGGCGGTCGTTTTCGTGACGACGGTCGTCGTTCGTCCCTCGGTCGAAGCGCCGGTTCCAGTGACTACGACGGTCATCTCGCTGGTCTCGAGCATATGGAGTGTTGTTCCATTCTCTTCTACCATAGTTATAATTATTACGTTGTCCAGAGCTCTCTTGGGTTTGCGTCTGTTGTGGCGTCTGGCTCACTTTGTCGACAGTAGTTAAGTTGACATGTCTCTCCTCACGCCTGTCAGCCTTCTGCTGACGGTATGTCGGGAAAAGTTCAGTGTTTGCATCCAACCGTCGCAGGATTTGGTCACACTGCTGAAAAGTGGATGCCCCTGCAGCAATCAATACGCGTTGCACGTCTGCAGGGTATTGCCAAACGATGGTGTTTACTAGGTCTTGTTCAGACAACGGTGGTTGAAGACAACGAAGCTTCGCAAGCTGGGTTGCGAAGTAGTTCGCATAACGCGTTGGAGTATTAGAGCTGTATCTGCGAGTGTACATCTCAGCTCTGATGCTCTGCTGGATGTCGCTCGACCAGTAAGTTCTTAACAAGGCTTCTTTGAAATCCTGGTAGCCTATAAACGAGTATCGGAAGGCTCTAAACCAGGTGCTGGCTTGCCCCTCAAGCAAACGCTCTATAACTCGGAGTTCCCTCTCCGGAGTTACCATGGTGTCTCTCAAATAGCTTTCTACGTTGGCCAGGAATTCAACTGGAGTGATACCACTTCCAGTTCCTGAGAAGCGAGCTGGTTGCTCCTCTCTCGAACGGATAATAGTTACATTTCCCTGCGTATGCGCGGGTCTAAATGAATTCTGCATGTAGTTATGCGTAGGCGTATTCGTTTCATGACTAAGTCGATTGGGTGCTGGTTGAAAAGGATGGGCGTCAAAGTTCAAAGTTTGACTTTGCGCTGAACCAGTGAATTGGGATGGGTGCGGTTCTATGGGTGCGCTGGGTTGGAAATGAGCAGGCATCATCCCTGCGGATTGTGATACGGGTGTCTCCTGAGAGTTTCCCATCTGTGAGGGTAAGTGTCTCTCTCTAGGAAGCGTCTCAGGTCTGTCGAGACGTCTTTCAATAACCTCGAGTCCTTGGATTGTTCTAGCTGTGACTTTATTACCTAAGTCGTTAAGTTGTAGCTCGATCCTATCGACTTTCCCTTTGAGGTTCGTGTCAACTTCGCGTATTGCCGTCCTCAGGTTATAGCTAAGGTCTAACCTCTCGGTTACCGCGACTTCCTCGAATCGTTTCTGTAAAGAATCGATTTCTCCTTCGACTTTCGACACGTTGTCTTGGATCTTTCCAACATCATCTCTGACCTCGGCTACCTTAGCCTCCACTGTGGTCTTGTGTTCGTTGAGGTCACCCCTCAATAACATGAGATCGATTTTATGTTCCTCACGATGAACGTCAACTGTTTCACGCAGGCTTGCTACGGTTTCTGTCAACTCCGTAATATTCCTCCTATTGGTGTTTAATTCGTCCTTGACCTCGATCATGCCATCGACGATCGTCTTGACGTTGTTAATCACAGCATTTGCTGCACCTCTCATCAAAATCAGTCCAATATTCATGGTTGCCATGTCCTTTTTCACGGTGTCCATAAATCCCTCGACGTGAGTCAATCGAGTCCCAAATTCTTCTCGAGTGTGCTCCAGGTCGGCTCTCATATCTATCTGGACTCTGTTTATGGTCGTTTGAATTTGAACTGTGTGCTCCTCCTATCGGGTTTGCACGTCCTCCCTAGCTCTATTCATCTGGTCGGTTAAGCAATCTATACGCTGGTTAGCCTCCTGATGGTGTCGTATGACATCAACCCTAACAGCTGCTAAACCTGCCGTAAGATCATTCCTAGCTTCGACTCTATATGCGTCCATGTCGGCCCTGACCTGAGTTAAATCAGTCCTAACATTATTGATCGACTCTGTGACTTGGTCTACATGACCACTTACAATATTTATAGATTGAGTGTTAACCTCTAAATCTTGTCTAACATTGTTAACTGACTGGGTGTTAACTTCTAAGTCCTGTCTGACATTGTTAATGGACTGGGTGTTGTCTTCTAAGTCCTGTCTAACATTGTTGATTTCCTGCCTAACTTGGTCCACATGACCACTTACAGTGTTGACAGCTTGGGTATTCTGACCTAAGTCAGCAGTAATCTGCGGGAGATTGGCATTAACACCTGCCATCATCTCCCCAAACACACGACGAATAGTTTCCTCATCCATTGACAAGAAATATATATGAGAAAGTGAGGGATCAATCTCTAATGGAACTTACAGCTATGATTAGTTACTTGGTGGTTTAAAGCTTGTTTCATATATATAAACATCACGAGTACAGCTGGAGTATGCTAACTAAGTGCTTCTACATTTACAAAGACAACGGCGAGCAAAGCAAAGTATTACATTTACTCAGGATGAGGCATCATCAAAGAAAATCCTATCCATCATTTATCTAACACTAAAGCCTCACCCCATGGACTTCTATCAAACATGAATGCCATGCGGTCAATTGATCTGCAGTACGACTTTCTAAGTTCGTCCCAGTCCTGTCAATTTACCATTAATCAACCTTAAGATCCTCCTAAATAACATGGAACTGACGGTCACCACGTTAACGTCGGCACATGAGTTGGGCGCCATTTTATGAGACCGTCGGTGGAGCTGCCAGGATAGCCAACAACCGCAATGACTTCCCTAACATCTCATCCGTCGGACATAATTGCCGAGAGGATCAGGTGAACTTCCTAATAGGCCAAAGCGGCACGAGAATCTGTAGTCCACAGGGATCGTGGTACATGGTGACGATGGTCATAGACTGCCTAAGGAAAGGTTCACCTTAAAAACTAGACTGAGAAAATAAACATCCAGACTTATGTAAAACACCGTGAAAGTTTATTATTAAAATTCACAAGCCCCTAGCCTAGTCCGGAGGGTTTCAATCGGCTAGTCCGCAAGCTAATAAACAAACAAAAATAAAGAGCAGGTCCCTACCTGAGAAGTTACGGAAAACCCTCGCGAAAGATCTATCCCACAATAACAAAGCAACAACAGCAACACTAGGAAAATGGTACGACGCAAGTCCCTAGGTCAAGTTACAAGATCAAGCTAATATCAGAATTTACATTTAACAGGGTAGCAAAACAAATCTAAGTTAGGATGATACCATCTCCACATTTACATTTAACGTTAATTCATCTAGCTAAGTCCTATCAGTTAATAACAACATTTACGGCGATGACGTCCGTAACAGAAAACAATTACATTCAAAGCTAAGTGAACAGCCATATAAAAAAACATTTAATTATTCTTAGGAACTACGTGCTAACAGCACACAAGAAGGTAAGATGTAGGATTCATACACTTTTACATCATAAATAATTAATAAGAGACAACAGTTTTATTAAAATGCCTGCCTGCACCTTGGTTTACTCTTTGTAAGCCATAGTCATCTAACGGTGACGACTGCGTAGTAAAGACTACGTCTAACATCGCATGGCCTGTGCTCCACAAGCTACGAACTCAAGGTTCGAGCATGCTTCAGGTCGCTACAAAAGTGTCAGCTGTCCTAGTCATTTCCCCAAAAGGAAATACCTTCATTAGCACGGCCATGTCAGCAGGTTCCAAATGCAAAAGAACAAAGTTAGATAGAAAGAATTCGTTAGTTAGCTTTTGTTTTACCAAAATTATGCGTTTTATTATTAAGATGTCGGTTTAGGTTATCGTTGGTTTATGGCGAATAATACTGACAATAGCCTGGGCACGGAGTGTCTCCACTGAGATCAATCTCCACCAAAAGCCTCGACTCAAAAGTCGGAATACAATCAACGAGCAATAACAACTCGGACACACAATAACACAAGTGCGCAAAGTGCGTTTAACTAACAAAAAACAATCTATAAAAACATGTGATCAGATACAAGGTTGGACACTGGGTTCCATGAGCTACGTTGCAATGAAAGAAAGAGCGAATACTACAAGCATTCTGTCCTCTGTCAAAGTAATTCTGTCTCATAATACAAGCGTGCTCTCAAGGGCACTGGGTCACAAACCAGTTTGTGTCGCTACAGATTACAACATTCCTGCGCTCTCGGACACAACACACTCTAACTATCAAGGCCGGCGATTTAAGCAAATAAAAACTGTACAACTGGCCCTATCATAAAACCTTTACCATAGGTTATAAACCTCGAAGAATACGTGTATAAAAAAACACGCTATGAATCTGAATACAATAATATAATTCTGTCTTTCAAACCAAAGACATCTAAATGGTAGCAATGTCACATTGCTGGAGTTCTTTGCTCTCAAAGATATAATACTTCAGTAGTTAATTGTATAACATCAAATAAACCCGTGTCTTCGCATGACACTAACAAAATAATAATTGTGGCGCAGATTCCACACTCTGGATCTGCTTAATGATACGCTGGGAACTGGGTTCGATGCTAGACAATGAAACATCCCTTTCACTTATAAGGTCCACACTTGACCTGATGGCTTCTGAGCAACATCTCAAATGAAATATAATGCAGTTACAAAAGTGGTAATTACAGTCGATTACATAACTGATACGACTGCTCTAACGAAGTCTGGGGTGTAACAAAGACAGGTTGCAAAAGATGCAGTTAAAGAAACATAACCATTGCATCTGATTGCCATAACTAAAGTCAGCAAAGACTTGAAAAAATCACCCCAAATAGGGTTAAACAAAGTAGCCTCAAATGACTACGGTCACGTTCAGCAAAAGATAGGCATTGACGTTCTACGAGGTCCATCAAGCTGCACCAGGGCTGACCAAAATGTCCTACCCAAGGGTGTCTCACTCTAACTGAAATAAATGACATCTAATTAGACTAGTTACATTTCCTACCTATTAAAATGGCTGCCACTGAGTTCGGTTGGTTCACAAACTACATTAAACCTACTATACCACCAGAAACTAGAACGAGAAAGGGTGTACAAAAACTCACGAAATGGAGGAGCTCTCACTCAGCCCTCTGTTCAACGACAAGGGTTGAACAAAATCATCCCTGGCTTTCCGGAACGGCATCGTCCTCATCAGGACTCCCATCTGGACTCTCCCAAAGACCAGGGTTCGATCTGTCCCTGTCGATAACTTCGTGGATGTACTGGACTTGCCTGGGAATGGCATCCTGGGCTCCTTCCTCCTCGTTCGCTGTTCTGGAAATTCCACCATCACGCTGGTTCCAATAGATACATCACCCTCATACCATGATGGTACTAGCCCATGATGTTGGTCTCAAACATGGTGTAGAATAATTTGATCACGTGGGTGGTAAAATAAATCGTGTAGCAGTTCATTCTTTCACTTCAAAAATCACAATGTTCGTTGAAAATGTTACAGGCTTTAATACAATTGATAACACAGCCTTTACTTCGCAGATATCGAATAATACGTGAGCAAGCACTATTCTGTGGTTCTTCACGTGTGCTGACGCCACTTTTACATCACGTAGCATCCGTGAAATATGCGTCGTTTTGTAATTGAAAAATTCACTGTGGCAATTCAAATATACAGTACTTTCATAATCACACTTATTTAAAGTAGTTATAACACGTTTACCTTTATATTTTTCACCAGGCACTCGGCCCTCCACAAACACGTGGGTACAAAAATGTAGTGTTACGGTAATGTTATAAAATTCACTATACTTGCCAATTATATCACAATATGCTTCTTGTTGTTCACTGTGCATCAATAACAGTGATTTATATTATATTCGTGCTCGCTGGCACCCGATGATAACTTCTACGCTAAACAGCGGATATTTTTCACGTCTGACACGACGGCTACAATTGCACGCCTACACAAGGCGGATTCTCCAGACGTAGTGCAAATAATTCACTATACAATTCTTACTTATCACTCGTATCGTAACGTATTCGTGCTCGATGGCAGCAGATAACAATTTCCTCGCTAAACAGCGGATATTTTCTACGTCTTACAAGACGGATGTAACTTCACGCCTACACGGGGTGGATTCTCCAGACGTAGTGCAAGGCACAGGGTCACTCGAGGAAGTAGGTCGTCAAACCGAAGTCGTTGAGCGACTACTTACATTCCTGTTTGCGTATCTGCAAGGGTATTACTTTACCTTAAGCGAAAATAACATTCTCCAAAATGTTTTAATAATGCTGCATGACGAAATGGAATATTCTGAGTCTTGTGGAAAGATAAAATTAATTAATAAGACCTCAGATAAATAATTAGCAGACTTCACCAAAGTCAAAAGTGCGATTCACCGCTACTTCAAAGAGTATAGCATGAGCTCTCAGCTCCACGTGGCTTTCTGGGTGTGTTCAAAGGTACTACATCCCATCATAAATGTGCTGTTATAAAAAATATCACATGCACCTTAGCTCAGCGGGTTCAATATACAGTACCAAGTTTTATTGCGTTTGGTTGGTTAAATCGCGAGAAACGTCTATTTAAATGTCGCAAATTCGCGTGGTCGCCATGTTGGTTTTGTAGTTACCAGTTTTTCAATAGTCACATAGGTGAAATTCTAGTAGTTCCCTTTATCACCGTAAAAATTCCAGGGTGATATCGGGAATAGTTTCGGAGATATTGAATGCTGGTGTAATATTTCGCACAGCCGCCTTGTTGGATTGGTGAGACGTAACAAAATTTGAAGGGCACGGTCGGGGTCGCCCGGAGTTGTGCTATAAACTTACCGAGTTTCATTGAAATCGCTCCAGCCCTATAGAAGTTATTAGGGGACACGCACCTCACACTCACTCTCTCTCTCACACACACACACACACCCGCACACACAGACACACGGACAAAAGGTGATCTCATAAGCCTATTTTTTTAAAAATGAAAATAGGCTAATAACGGAACAAAATTCTATGTTAATCCCTCAGTATGCCTTCCTTCGGAGGGTAAGTAAAGCCGGCGGTCCCTTGTCTTAGATTTATGGCATGAAAAAGAACCTTCCACTAACTACACTTGTGGAACCAAAAATTTATAGGTTAGTTTGATAACGCTATATTAGCTCCAACGTTCACCGCCAGGTGCTAACTGCGATGGCATTTAGTAACCACGTCTGCAGCTAGGTGTCGTGGATGGTAGCATTTGGTAGCAAAAGTAGGAACTACTTGAAAAAAATAATCGTCTGCAGTCCTTCTACCTGAATCACAGATAACACACACTAATACAGCCTTCACAATTAACACCGGTTTTCAGAAAAATTCTACGCTTACCCAAAGTACACGGGCTTCATGACCGCGTTGTCGCAGCCCCTAAACTAAAGAACCAACCAACCAAAGTCTATGTTACATCGTTTCCCGCTGAAACGCGGCAATAATGTTATGAAGTGAATGGATAATTATAATGAACACATTCTCGTCAAGAGTCTATTCAGCTGTGTATTACTAAGCTTATTAGTGCAAATTATTGTGTTGAAACCAAAAGGAAAAGCACCATAGTTGATTTTGAAACTTAATAAATATACCTTGACCACAGCAAAGAAACGAATTCATTCGCGTTTTACATTTAAAGGAAAAATATTTTCACTGGCTAATCTATACTAATATAATAAAGCTGAAGAGTTTGTTTGTGTGTTTGTGTGTTTGTGTGTTTAAACGCGCCAAACTCTGGAACTCCCAGTCGGATTTGAAAAATTAGTTTTGGATATGATATCCAGATTCAAGAGGAATAGTTTAGGCTATGTAACAATCCATAAATATTGATTTTTGGTCAGTAAATCGGAAGAACAAGCGCTCCCGGACAGCTTTAATAATACCTAGTAAGTCTATTGTTGCCTGGTAATGCGGGCTGCATCACGTCGCCCCTACCAGTGTTCTGGTGCAGAATTGCGAGCTGCTTATAAATTGCAGTCAGGGGGAATAATTAGTGCCAAAAGATTTCTTAGGCCCCTTAAAACAGTTATCATCATGATAACTTTGTATAAGGGCGATGGTGTTGGTGCAGTGTACTGAGGTTATCAGCTGCAATAAGCGTTGGTGCTTTCCGATCCTTATCCTTGAGCTCTCCAGTTCTGTAGTAGTATTCATTATCATCCATAAAACAAATAAATCCACCGGGCGAAGCCGGGCACTACTGCTATACCAGACCCAAAACAACCGTGAACATGGGATCGCCCAGTAGCGTGCGTCCAGCTGAGCACTGTTGCCACAGTGAGACTTGTGGGAGTTGACACAGCTCTACACTCGCAGTATACGCACGACCTTCTCCGTGAACACAAGGCGCTCCGAATGTAAGTGCATGTACGAGATGGGGGGCCTAATCCTACGAATATCAATGCTCACAACGGAGTGTGCTCAATGTGATATGAACCAGATATAAGATGCCACACAAACGTTATTCGTGAAAGTGACCACCTCCTGGTATAGCGACCAGCATTCTTGGCTGTCGCCCAGGAGGTCCGGGTTGGATTCCTGGCTCTGCCAAGCTATTTAATTCTAGTCTGAGGGCTGGAACAGGATTCGCTCAACCTCGTGAGGCAAAAACTAGGAAGATGTGGGTTAGATTCCTACCTCAGTCATCCTGAAAGTGGTTTCTCATTTCTACTCCAGGCAAATGCCGGAATGGTTTCTAACTTAAGACCACGGCCGCCTCCTTCCCAATCCTCACCAGAAAACAAATGCACGCACTCTAATAACGACACCACAGTAGCCCCGATTTTCAGACAAGTACACGGGGCTATAGTACCAATATGTCCAAGCCCCTCAAATAAAACAACAATATTACAACGTTATTATATCACATGACGTAATCTACACCCCAAGCCATTCTGAATAACACTGCGTGTTGGCCCTTTATATGGTAATAGAAATAGAGAAAACAATTTGTTGGGATCAGTTTTCGTTTATTGGAGGACACCTTGTGGTGTACTGGCTAGCACATTGCTGCCCATTCTTGGCTGTCACCGCGGAGTCCCGGGTGCGATTCCCAAGAAATGTAATTCTGGTCTGAGGGCTGGAACAGGGTACACTCAGCCTCGTGATGCAAACCTAGGAATATATGGGTTCATATTCCTACCTCAGCCATCATGGAAGTGGTTTTTCTGTGGATTTGCACTTCTATTCCAGGCAAATGCCGGGATGGTACCTAACGTAAGGCCACGGCCGCTTCCTACGCAAATCCTACCTCAATTACAAATATACACACTAGTACAGACATCACAGTGTCACAGATTATCAGACAAATTCCACACACACCCAAATACACAGGGATACATGACCACGATGTCGCAAAGCCCCTAAAACAATCATCATCATCATCATCAACAACAACTCTTGCTGTCATCCATGATGTCCAGATTCGATTCACGGCTCAATCAAGACATTTAGTTCTGGCCTCAGGGTTAGAACCGGGTACACTATGCCTCGTGAGGTAAGACTGTGAAGAGATGAGTTTTATTTGACTCAATTACACACACAGAAAAACATAATTGCCGACACTACAACAACACAGGTTATCAGATTTTGTGTTTTCACGTACTTCTGTATTCGAAAGATTCTTTAAAAGGTCATACATACACCATGGAAATTATATTTCTTGCCTGGCTGTTCGACTGCCACTCGGCTGCTAAGGAACATTGTTATGAGTTCAAAACTTCAGCTCACAGCACTAACTTCTTTAAGCTCCACTACTGAATTGATACAGCAATGCTGTCACTCTTCGTTATCTTCCCCAGCGAAACGAAATATTTCAACACATAACCATTCTTCACTCTAATTATCCCCTCAGTTCAAGGACAGGTGCTATCTCCCGAACGGCTGGTCGTAGGGTCACGGGGTTTGGACTCTTAGCTTCAAAATGTTTAGCTCTGTAACATAGGTTCATCCAAATAATTGTATATTTAATGATTTTCGTGCGCGGAGAGAAATAAAGATTTTGTACGCCACAGCGAGCCCAGATTGCGGAGTTAATTAGGCAACGCCGCGCTATGCTTATCATCTTGGCTTACAGGATTGAGCCGCGTCGCATATCGGTTATTATTTCCCGACGTTTCGGCTGACATTGCAGCAGCCTTAATCATGGGTAGGTACGAGTTGGTGTCCGTACTCAAACTAACGGTTGTTGCCAGTCGGATGTGCTTGCTTGCCCTGCATTTACGTCGCGCTGATCGCTAATTGGTCCCCGCCTCTGGCAGTCGCGCGCTAGTAGTACTTTCCAGATGTTACTGAGTTTGAACCCATCTTCGCGATTGAAATTATTGGGATGCTTCACGACCTCTATTGCCTCTCTAATTAACCTGTTTTGGTATCCGGGAATTTTAGCAACAGTTTCGGCCTTATCAAATTCGATGGCGTGTCTCGTGACATCAGCATGTTCAGCTATTTCAGATCTGTAGTTTATCTGTTTCGTGTCCCGAATGTGCTCTGAAATCCTAATGGAAACGCGTCTTTTTGTTTGCCCTATGTAAACCTGTCCAGAGGAGCAAGGCACTTTTTAAACTCCTGCGTCCTGGTTTGGCAGCTTTATCTCGTTTGACTTACGCACCACTTGCGTCAGCTTGTTTATAGGATGCATCACAGTAGTAACATCGTGTTTCTTGAGCAGCCTGGCGATTCTATCTGTCAACCCCTGTACGTACGGCAGAAAGGCTTTATGGTGGGGCCTATCTTTGTTCTTTTTGCCAGTTCTTCGGCTTTGTTCTACCTTTCGTGTGGCCCTATTTATTTGTCCTTTGCTGTAGCCATTAGCTAGGAGCGTGTTCCAAACATGTTTCTTTTCTTCATTCACGCTACCCTTATCACAAATGTGGTTGGCTCTGGTGAGGAGTGTTCTAGCTACCATTTCTTTCTGCGATGGAGGATGACTTGAGTTAGCATGTAGGTACCGATCTGTGTGAGTGTCTTTCCTATAGACCCTGTGTCCGAGTGTATTATCTGTTCGTTTATAGAGCAGAACGTCTAAGAAGGCCAGCTGATTATTTTCTTCTACTTCCATTGTGAAGTTGATGCTCGGATGTCTGGAGCACATGAAGTCTAGAAAGTCCTGAAGTGTGGTGCGTCCATGTTCCCATATCAAAAAGACGTCGTCTACGTATCTGAACCAACACTTAGGCTTCAATGGGCTCTCCTTGATCGCTTCTTCTTCGAAGTTAGCCATAAACACGTTAGCCAGTAGTGGAGAGAGGGGGGAACCCATGGCTGCTCCCTCCGTTTGCTGAAACATTTGCCCATTGAATACGAAGACTGTGGAGTTAACGCAGTGTTCAGCTAACTCCACTAAGTCCGTTGGGCCTCCTGTGGCTGTAAGTTTTTCCCTGATTAACTGTATGGCGTCAGGTACAGGCACCCTGGTAAATAGGGACTCCACATCGAAGCTTGCCAGTAGATCGCCGTCACTCAGGCTTATGATATCAGTAAAGTGCTGCGAGTTTTTCACGTGGGAGGCTGGCGGAGGGAATAATGGCTGCAGTACCTGGTTCAAATATTTAGCCAGAGCGTGAGTTGGTGAAGTTATGGCGCTAACTATAGGTCTCAGAGGCACATCGGGCTTGTGTATTTTAGGTAGGCCGTAAAACGTGGGAGTTCTTCAGTAGCGAGGCTGGCGCGGGTGAGCGCGTGAATCTGGCTCCTCTCTCATGTTCACAGTTGCTTTGGCCTGGTATAGTACATTATAAGTAGCTTCAACAATAACATTAAACTTAAAATAAGACTATTATATTCTGTACGCTTCCATTATGGACGACTGAGTGAGCGCGCGCACCGCACTGTGTTGGTTTACGGAACAAAAGTCTATTTTACGTCCCTTGGACAACAGTCACCTTTATTGCTGATTTTCTCAATAAGTAAGACGTTTGTTCCCGCGTACGCTTCCATTTTATTTCCAACAACAATAAAACTGGTAACCTGCATGTGTAACTTTCCTCTAAATCAATTAAAACGAAATGACTCTTGCTAGTTCAGTTACAGTACAATTGGAATAAAACAACTAAAGATATAAAGAGAACACCTTTCCCCGGGAGTTATAATTTAATGTATTCCTGGAGCGGTGCAGGTAATCTCGTTCTGCTCAAGCCATGCAAGCGATGCTGCCAACTTAGCACCAAATCGTTAACTCAAGAGGAGTCAAGCTGTGACAAAAATTGAGATAAAGTGACTAGAAGCTTCTCCAGGGATTTTATGAAGTTGCTGTAAATTCATTTTAGGACTGCTTGAGAGAAACTTTTCGGCATCTTCTGCTGGACAGTGCTGATGAGAGCTTGTCTCTGGTAATAATAATAATAATAATAATAATAATAATAATAATAATAATGTATGTATGTCTACCCCTGATTATTCCCGTTTTCCAACGGGGTCGGGGATGAGATGCGATGAAAGTGTTTGTGGCGATGGTTTTTACGGCCGGATGCCCTTCCTGACGCCAACCTCATGAGAGGAGTTAATGAGAGATGAAATGAATGATGGTGAATGAAACTGGGCAAGGATGTGGAAGGAAGCGGCCGTGGCCTGTCAGAAGGCACCGTCCCAGCATTTGCCTGGTGTTGAAAATGGGAAACCACGGGAAACCATTTCAAGGACGGCCGACGGTGGGGCTCGAACCCACGCGTCTACCGAGTCAGCAGAGAGCTTGGCCCCATGACCTAACGCTGCGCTTTAGCCAGCATAGCCACTACTGTCGGTAATAATAATAATAATAATAATAATAATAATAATAATAACTGAAGACTTAAATGAAATTGGCTGTCATGAAGAAACCATTCAAGACAGAACAAAATTCAGAATTTAATTCACTAACACAAAATTTCTGAGAAACCCATCCGACAAAATACAGCGTAAATGGGAACACAGCAAGAGCATGAAGAGATATTAGGAAGGGAAGAAGAAAAAAATGCTAATAAGTTCAAAAGCTCTCCTTATTTGGGCACACCGAATCAAATAATAATAATAATAATAATAATAAAGATCCTACAAAATTACATGAAACAGGTATAATAGAAATCCATCTCCCTTGAAGATGAATTAACTTACGACATTACAACAAGGCAATCACACCCGAGGCACAAGAGTATACGCCTCTGAAACACTGATCGTTGGGGGAAGATCACTAATTAAAGATATACAAGAACAAGAAGGAAAAATCGAGAGGAAGTTTTTTGGCCCAGTTTGCACTGAGGGAATTTGGATGAAAAGGAAATCTCAAGAGCTTTTGGAGAAAATCTCGAACACATTCAATAAAAGACGTTTGAAATTTGATGGGCATATTCTCAGAATAAAGTGATCACAGGATGACTAAAGTAATTCTAAATCTTTCAACTGGCTGCTTGAAGTTGGAAAAGACCTTCAGAAAATAAATATCTCAAGTGATACGGTACTGGACAGATCGAAATTTAGAGAACTAGTTGACAGTCATCAATTTTCAGACCACCCAAACATTGCATCCAACAGAACCTGGACGGAGGAGCGCAGCGAGTCATAGCGAGAAACTGAAGAGAATTTGGAAGGACATGAAAGTAAGATCAGCTAGATAGGGTCAATCATGCTCCTTGGTCGGACTTAACGATGGAAAATAATATTAATAATAATTATTATAACTAGCGGACCCGTGCGAGAACTTTCGCATAATGGGTTGTGTGCGCCCCCATGTGTGGACTACCCGCCCGGCACTAGTGCTATGCGGGATATACGCGACACAGTCCTGCCAGGGGCTATCGTCTTGTTTATTTGTTTAAAAGCACTTTATTAACAAATAAATATATTTCCGTTGACTTTTCAAGAAATGCAAGATTATTGCTGTACTATTAAGACGATTTGGAAGTTTTTGGTACAAACCCCACCTTCTAACTCCCTCTGGTTTAGGAGCTTAAGTTTTGTGAAACATACACCTTAGCGTATTATATAATAAGATAATAATAATAATTCACAACATACATTTTTTAAGAAGTCATGAATACCTACCAATAATTTAAGAGCTATTAATTGTTATAAATGTATTAATGATGGTTGTTAACTATGTGGTGACGGAGTAGTGTGTGTTGGGGAAGCGCACCTGCCTCTCACCCGAAGACCCTGGGTTCGATTCCCGGCTCCATCAGGGAATTTAGAAAATTTGTTTATTTATTTATTTATACGTGTCCAGAACATAACATATTATATATATATATATATATATATACAAAGATTACAAAGTATATGTGCATCTTTACACCAGATTTAGAAAGTGACGCGAGGGCTGAAAAGGGGAGCACTCAGTCTCGTGAGGACAATCGAGTAGCTGTCTAACAGTGAGGCAGTGCCCCGGTCACGAAAACCAAGATTAACGACCAAGAGGATCCGACGCGCTGACCACACGTCCCCCCAATATCTGCAGGCCAAATGGTTGGGCAGCGGTCGGTTGGTAGGCTTAGGGCCATCATGGGCTGTTGTGCCAGGGGTTATTATATTAACTATGTACTACCTTACTCTCATTCTATCTTGTCCTAATTGATACTACTATAAGAGGCTATCCGAGACTTAAGCTGAGTTATATTGTTAAGTATGCTTACCTGTGTCTCACATTCATCATTGTGTGTTTCTCCTCTGGCGCTTCCCTACCCAATATTCCCCTGATATCATTAAAAAGTTTCGCTAATTAACCTGGCTTCCTCCATTCCCTATTTTATTAATTTTATTAAAATGCGATATTCATTTGCACTTTCTAATTTGCTTATATCTCCCTTACATGCAAACTTCGCTCCTATTATTTTGGTTTAATTACAATCTCTGAGCAGGAGTGCTGCATCCATAACTTTCCCGTATAAGAGGCAAAGGTCCTCTTTACCTACTTCTCTCGATGCTTTGTTCTTATACACCTTCATTGACCACCATATTATCCCTCTCGTTTATCGTTTCGTTGCTTGCCACGGTGGGTGAGTGGTTATAGCGTCGGACTACCAACCCCAAGATTGCAGGTTCGCCCCTGGCCATGGTAAGTGATTTTTGAAGGCGACAAAAATCACGATACTCGTGTCATACGTTGTTGGCATGTTAAAGAACCCATTTGAATTCAGTAGGCCGTGTTCAATGGTAAAATTAATCTCGGGATTTTCCGCCAACACAAAGTTCCTCCTATCTCTACTAGAAAGCGCTATAGTGTCAAGGAGCTTAGATATCTAACCTCCTTGACTTTCATAGCGTTCAAAGGAACGACGAAATTCGACATGCAAGCTACCCTCTGGGTGTCAATTAACAAAGCTTGCACCAGGAACCAGAGGCCATACGATATTATTATTATTATTATTATTATTATTATTATTATTATTATTATCGTTTCGTTATAACTTCAGGCTTTTTTCTCATAAATTGCCTTATTTGACATAACTCTGCTTAGGTTCTCCTGTTAACACACATTTCTCTAGTATCTGTAACTCTATGTTCTTTGCCCTTTTCCCCCAGAGGCTCACAACTAGTGAGACGTGGGTTGGCGACCTCGGGTCCCCAGCTGAGTTCGGCATTCCTTCCACTTACTTGTGCCTGGCTCATCTCTGTCATCTATCCTATCAACCTCCCTTGGTCAACTCTTTTTCTCTTCCGAACCCGACGGTATTAGGGTACCCGAGGCCTAGGGAGTCTTTCACTTTCCCGCCTTAATTGGCTCTTTTCTCATCTTTCCTGATGTTTTCATTCTTCGAGGGGTCAGCCTTCTTTTTATTTTCATGATATCTCCTGCCTTCTGCTCAAGGCCCTCGAGGAGGCAGGGTGTATGTAGTGTATGTAGCCCCACCACTTCTGGTGCATCCTAGATATTGATACACCCTTAGGGGCTCACGGCTGGTGAGTTCGGAGTTGGCGATCCCGGGGGATTCCTGAGCTCGGTCCGGTTTTCCCCCTTTTATCCATTACCTCTGGGGCGGACCTCTCCTTTTTCACTTTCATATCTGCCTTTCATGGCTCTCCTTCCTTCAAAGTCTCTCAATCCGCATTCTTCGAGGGTTGAGGGCATTTATTTTCCTCCTGTCCTTTATTTACTTTTTCTTCTTCTTTTGTTTTCCATTTCTTCTTCTAGTATATAAGTTAGTAGTTAGCTCTAGTTATAGTTTCATTTTTATCTTCACGATCACCATAACCATTAGGGGCCGATAACCTAGATGTTAGGCCCCTTAACCCAACAATTATCATCATCATCATCATCATCATCTTTGCCTTTTTGCACAGTTTATTGCACACCCTATCCTCCTCCCTCCGTAAGTCCCTGTCCCAGAAGTAGGCCAGCCCCATTCCTAGTCTTGCCAGTATAGCCTACTTATTACCCCGTCCTCTTTTAATGTTGGGAACATTAATTTCTAAACAGGCAAAGTAGGGGTCCCCTTCTTAATAAAAGAGGAAAATCAAGTATTGTCCTCAATTGTGCCAAACGTTGAAGGGCTAAAGGGCCAGGAATGGTTCCAAATTGTGGTTCTTGGAGAGCTCTATCACACTAAAAGACCAAATTTCGAAAATCACTTCCGGCCTAAAATCACTTGCTTCTTTACTCGTTACTTTTTATCCAAATCCTAGCCAAATTAACTTACTTACATAATTCTTTCTTAAATGGTCTCCCAGAAGACCAACCCCTCATCCGCGTCGTGGGAGATGGGCAGCGGCATGAAGTAGGGGATTGCCTGTAGGGGTGAAGTACAGTGGGGACCTATGTCCCCAGGACCGCTACGGTACTAAACCAGGATCTAACGGGGATCTGGTGAAGAGACAGAGTGGAGAATGGCTTGGAAGGCGGTTGAGGGTAAGTGATATAACACACCAACGGCGGAAAAAGCGGAAGTATCACCAGTCGACAGCTGCTGCCTTGTAGCTAGTAGTACCTACAAAGGCTAAGGGAAAATACCCCGACAGAAAATTAGCTAGCTTAGTGGCTTAGGTGGCACTCCCACCACTAAGATCCGGTGCTGTCGACTAATAACCCGTACATCTTAAATTGATATTATTAAAGAAACATTCAAGGTGAATAGCCGGACTGATCAAACATTGACGACCTTTAGCCTGAAACACAAAACACGATTGGGAAAGAGGTGAAGAGGATGTCAGCCAACAGTGTGAGATGGCGCAGCTTCGTGGATGCCCTATGTTCCAATGGGAACGACAGGAAATAAGTCATGTCACATAATTCTTTCTTAAAAGGGTTCAATACCCTCAGATGTTTTTCTTTTTTCATTGTTTGAAAAATCTTGACACCGGAAGTAGTTATAAGGGCTTAAGTGTAACTCTGTATAGACTCACACCAGCATTTGTAGTGGTAGAAAAGGCAAACTACCATTCTAATCGACCAGATACAAAATGTCTAAATACACATTCGATGATTAAGAAATGGATTGTATTCTTAAGAATACATAATACATGTATTCTTAAACTACTACTACTTCTTCTTCTTCTTCTTCTTCTTCTTCTTCTTCTTCTTCTTCTTCTTCTTCTTCTACTACTACTTCTTCTTCTTCTTCTACTTTTACGGACTCATTGGACCACTTCAGTCAATCATTTTTTGGTCCTCTTCAGTAAGTTTCCTTTCCGAGTTGCCCAGTAACTTTTCATTCGCTCCGATCTTCTCAGGCGTTCCTCATCTGTAAATACCCTTTTTATTGTATTACGTTTGTATATTTTTGCCTGAAATCTTATTTTTATATCTTTCAGTTTTTTTAATTTTTTTTGTTTTGTTTTGCAAGTCATCCAAGGTTATTTCTAATTCTTTCATATCTTCTCTAATTTCCTTATTCCATCCTACTTGTAGTTTCATATTCCAAATTTTCACTATAATTTTTCTAGATAACCTGGTTTCTGGCTTCCGTATGATGTGACCAAAAAAAGAAATCCGTTTTTTTTCGAATAGTATCAGTGATGGGCTCCGGTTCTCTGTATACCACTTCATTTGGCACTATCCGCCACTGCCCATCTTTCTGACATTTTTTATTTTCACATTTCTTCTTTCTACTTTAAATTTTTTGTCGATTCTCTTTTTCTGAGTAACTTTAAAAAGAGTTTCGCTTCCATATGTCACCTCTGGTGGAACCACCGTCTTGTAATGTTTTAATTTTGTTGCGATTGATAGACATTTTCTTTTATATGTAGACCATGTTAATTTTTGGCCTTTTATCATTTTATTAGTTCTTTCTTGCCATGCAGGTTTCTCATTCAAGTTGTAAGTTATAATTTCTCCTAAGTATTTAAATTGCTTCACTATTATAACTTTCTTGTTATTTACGGTTATGTGATTAATTACAAGTTGATTTGCTACCATTATCTCTGTATTTTCAAATGATATCTGAAGTCCAATTTTTTGTGCTATATTTTGTAGGCTTATTATTTGATTTCTGGCTTCTTGAATATTATTAGCCAGTAACGCTAAGTCATCTGCGAATCCCAAGCAATTTAAGTCTATTTGATCTTTCTTGGTTCCAATTCTTATGCTCCTAGGATTTCCCCTGTACCATTCCCTCATCACATATTCCAAAGCACAATTGAAAAGTAAAGGCGATAAACCATCTCCTTGTCTTAATCCTGTTTTAATCGTAAACGGCTCAGATATTTCTCCTCTGAATTTTACTTTATTTTTGGCGTTTGTTAGACTTAGTTTTATAATTTTAATTAATTTGGGATGAAGTCTCATACTTCATTATATTTTATTACCAAAAATTCCTAGTTCATATCCCTAGAGGTTGATGGTACGTGAATTTCCAAGTCCATATCCCCTAAAGGAATAGTCTTCATGGAAGGTCTAGTCTATGGCATCAAAGGATGTTTTCAACATTGAGTTGCTTGCCTGAAGGGCTAGAATATGGATATTTTGCTAATGCTTCATTTTGTGTAGGTAGACTACCCTGAGAATTTCATCCGCCTTATCCTACTTTCAGTCGCGTCCAGCATTTGATGATTCCTTGCACAATATGCTTTGGAATACTGTCATCCTCACACATCACTATTATGAGTACCATATAAAAGAACTCACTAGCATATATAAAAATGAATGGTACGTGATAGTTTGTGTGTGTGTATGCCTCCAATGTGTTCACATACCATTCATCCGACTGTGATGAAACTTAGGTGAGACGTTGAGTACACTCCAAGGATGGTTTGTGGCTTAGTAAATCCATATTACAATAGGCAGCACACGAGTAGATTCAACAAATAAGCGACGATTCGCGAATCGTGTGAACAAAGTCCCGAATGCGTTCATATACCATTCATCAGATTGCGATGAAACTGTGGTGAATCGTTGAGTACACTCCAGGGAAGATCTTCAACTTAGTAAATCCCTTTTACAATAGGTAACACATGAGTAAACATAACAAATGAGTAACGACACGCGAAGCGTTTTAACAAAATCCCTATGCGTTCATATACCATTCATCGATTGCGATGAAACTTTGATGAGTTGTTGTGAACACTTAAGTGAAGGATTCTAAAAATCCATTTCACAATAGGTAGCGCACGAGTAGATTCAACAAATGAGTGACAGCGCACGAATCGTTTCAACAAAGTCCCGTATGCGTTCATATGCCATTCATCCGATTGCGATGGAACTTTGGTGAGTTGTTGTGCACGCTCCAACGAATGTATCTAAATTAGTAAATCCATTTTTCGATAGTTAGGCATTCAACAGAAATTGAAAAGAATATTGTGTATCCAAAAGCACTTCAAGAGACACAATTAAAACGCCGACACTTTCTTTGATTGGTATTGCAACGCATGCCGGGTACAGCTTGTTTCTTATAAGAATATCACACAGAATATAGCATGCAAAGGCCATCTTGAAATTATGGAATATAAAAAGATCTATATATTTTAGAGATACAGTATCTAAGATTAAGCAAATGCACAGAGATAAAGATAAAGGTTTTTGAAAATAAAATCATCAGAAAGATTTTCGGATCAATTTGTGAAGCAGGTGACTGGCGAATGAAAAAGAACAAGGAACTAAAGGAGTTGTATAAAGAACCCGTTGTTGTGGAAGCTAAGACAAGAAGGCTGAGATGGGCTGGCCACGTATTGAACCCGATGGGGTTATGCTGACTGGAATCGAACATGGTTCTCAGAGACTGTGATCTCAGTAAAAAGGTTCCGCCAGGAAGCGAACCAGAGATCTGTACAGGGAGTTTCTTGGTAAAAACCCCTCGAAAGAGATGTATATTTAATCACTGGTGTGATTTTTGATGAAATGGCATTATTTATTAAAATAATGTAGGAAATAATGAGCGGATTATATCATTATAAGACGATTTGGTGTAAGCTATTGGGAGTTTGAAGCAGAGAGGAGGGCAGAGCTGACATTTACTAATCGGCCCAGAATTGTGGGTTGGTCCCAGTGGAGCCACGTCCATCTCTGTCACCCCATTATGTCGTCTGGAGCAGGGGAGAGGCCTGAAAAATGACACAGTTATTCCCCGACGGAGAATAGATGTAGAGGAGGGGCGGAGAAATGCCCAGAAAAATCATTGATTACTCGTGATTGGAGTAACGAATCGAGATGAGAGTTGCACACAGGTGAATATCTTGGCAAGAAGATAATTTTAGAGTCTTTTACATGCGAAATTGGTGCATATTTAGTGATGTGCGTAAGGACTGTGAAGCGACCATTGTTCGCGGAGGGATGTGAAGATGTTGACGGGGAGTTCCCGACTAGGTAGCGTCCCACGCCATGGAGAAAGGAATTAATATAAATTAATTGAACGAGCGATTCCTTTGCACACATATAGTTTTGGGACCTGTGAAGAGAGAGGAACACAATGATCATGGTTTGAAGACCGGAATCATGCTGTGAGAGGAGCGAAGATTACGCGGGAAGATGTTGCTCTACTTTCTGTGGAAATCCGATATAAGGGAGTAGACCCCAGGAGGAGCTCTCACTTGAATCTCAGTTACTCAGTTGAAACTCACTTGAAGCTCAGTCGAGACGCAGTCAAGCTCAGTCTACATGCCGCCAAGCGCAGTTACAGCCAGTTACAGTTTTACTCAATTGTCAATTGTAGCACAATGGAAATAAGTTGCAATCAGTATGCAGCAAATATGCAGCAGTACGAGACAGCGTGTAAGCCGCAGACAGAAGTCTTCAAATAAGCTACGTGCAGTCTTCGAGTGAAACTTCAGTCAGCTACAGCCAGGTTGAAGCAAGTTCGTCAAGGCAAAACGCATGACGGATCTATTCATCGAGACGCCGAACAAGGACTGGTATGTGTAAAAGAAACAGTAAACATGCTTGTATGAATAATAGTCGTGATACAGGCATAATCAGCCGCACGAACTATGACGTGTTCAGTTATGAAGCACCGTATAGACTAACGGTAGCATTATTGTATATAATTATTTGTGAAAGGGTTGAACTTTATTAAGCGCAGAGTGTATTGTATGAACTAATCGTATATGTGTAACTACGATAGAATGCGCGAAAGAAACTTTACTAAGTGTTTGGTATTGCCATGAGAGTACCAGATGGTAACGCTTACTGTAGGAGTAATGATCGTCACAAAAACTGTTGGAGAGTTCCGAGAGCAGATAACCAGACTTTCAATCAGGAGTTGATAACGTAAGATGCCGTCGACACCTGCAATTTCGATCTCTGCTAGGGAATCTCAGCATTGAAGTGTGTATAAAGTGACGAGTGCTCAGTGTAATGTATATGTAAAAATATCATTTAAAGTAGTGTTTGATGAAGTGTTTCACATGTTTAGGGAGTGATAACTTCCTGAAAGGTATGCAACGTGTCGTGTTGGTGATAGAAATGTATAATCAAATGTGTGTAAACAAGAGAAATATGTCGCGTTAAACCCATTATGGCGGGCGACATGGAAGAATATGATTGGTCGGAGCCACCTTAGATGCCTATAGAGATGTAAGTACCCCACAAATTATGGTTATAATTATGTAGAAGTATGGACCGATGCATGTCTGTGATTCCGTAAAGGTATTGTGAATTCCTTATAGATGCCAGTAAAAGTCAGTTAGGAGGCTGATCCTCCATGTTTAATCAGTAATGAGTTGATTTTGATAGAGTTGAAATGATGATTTGCATCATTAAGTGGAGTAATTTTTCCCACTATGAATTAAGAATGGCAATCAGTTATGTAAATGTAACGAACGCGATTGTTCGAGTTTAAAACGTCTAGCTATGTCGGAAAATTTGGTAATTTATGTGAGAATAATAATAAATGATGATTTTGGTCATTTATGTCAATGAGATTTGTAATAATAATAATGGTTATTAAGAGTATGAATGAACACATCAGGAAACAAATAAATTGTTGTAAGCGAGAATTATTAACGCTAAGTGCAAGACTTATCAATCTAAGCAGGAAGATGTTACAGTGAGATGACATTTCAGTAATTATGGAAAGAAGCTTTATATCAGAATATTGCATATATTCAGTAATGATACCAGTAATGAAAGAGCTTTTATTGAATTGAATTTGCAGCTTAATTGAGAAGCTTATAGAGTAAATGTTAGATTTCTCTTAATATTAGAGGTCGGTGTGTCGTAGCATGGAGCATTAGGGGCCAGATAGTCTATTCTACGTATGAATTCTCCTATGTCGTGGACATTGTTGGAGACATTATTTATTTGCCAGAGTTTTAGTGAATGGACCCTAGCTCTGAAGAAGGATTGAAATGTGTTCCGGGCTGGAATCTTTATAAGAGTCGAGGAAAACAAGGACACCTCGCAGCTCTATGATTTCCCGAGAACTTATGATGAGTTATTTACGCTCGTGGGCAGCGAAAACTCATGGCGACAGTGGTTTTGTGCGCCTATATTATACTTGAGACATCGGTCACCGCCAGGCTCATGCATTACGAACCCCGAACCTTCATGTTGAATGGACCCATGTGAGGCCATTAATTAATCGTTATCCTCGACGTAGGAATAATTACAAAAGCTCATTCAATACCTGTTGGCATAATAGTCAATTAAGGTCCTTTGGGAACATGTGTGCCGGTTAGGACACAGTATTTGTCTTGTAAATCTCCACTGCTTAGAGAGGGAAGCTTTCAAACTTTTAGAAAGGTCGAGATAATTGGTGGAACGACCCATCCCACTTTCTATTGTGTAGCGATTTCTTTAGCCGAGGGTCGGTGCCAACCACTCGAACCGCTCAGGCAAGTTATAAAGGGAAGAGATTCTAGACCTTGTTAAAATGACATATAATGCGAGATTGTTATGTTGAGTGTTATAGCCATGTGGTTTGTGAACACATGGATAATTATAGTTCATCCTGATGGTTCATTAATTTAGCTATCTGACGAATAGTTACATGATATATTTGTACTGTCACTGGAACCAAGTCATGTAGTTGGTTACTAGATGCCAATCGCCTTGAGCGCGAGGCAGTCTATCGTACAATCCGACATAAGCTATAACGTAACGTTTTATATAGGAATCACAGACAGCATGCGGTGAAACCATATAATTGAAGGATGTGTCGGGGGTAGCTTACATAATTATGGAGTTGCACGGTGATTTTGGTGCAACGTCCAAATAGGTAAATGCATGCAAAGCATTTCATTGGTGAGAAGAAAAATATTAAAACACGCACGGCACACATAATTGTTTAACATAAAGAGGTTTAAGGAATAATCCTTGTTGTAATATTAAAGAAGTCACATTGTATGACTGTTATGTTAATGTAAAGTTGTTTTGAAGTCGTAGGTGCATCAGCGCACTAGTATATCCTGGTGAAGTTCACAGAAGGGTAAAGCATTATGGCTAGGTATGACTTTGTTGTGATTTCATATTTGTTTACTTATGGATTGTGGAAGTAAAAATTTTTGTTTGCTTTTATTTTATGCTTTTTGGGTATTGTTTTGTGTTTGAAGCCATGATTTATTTTAATGAATTAAAGTTTTAGAATAGAGTTGTGCTTTATCATTGTAGAGTTGATACCTGTTAGCCTCAAATCCAAAATATGCACTGCAAAATTGGGGTTACCGTACACGCCTGAGAGCTGATGCTAGTTGGAGGCGGATGCATATTATCCAACGAGATTACTCACATGGGTACATGGGATTTGATGTCCTATACTGTAATTTGAGCTAAAGGTACGACTAAAGTCGGTCAGATTTAATGCACACAACTCTATTAAAGTAAGAATTAACGAAGTAGGGTGTGACCGCTCCTAATCCATAGCTAAGTTCCGATACGTATATATAAATTTTGATAGATTGTGCTTATTCTCTACTCATTTATCATGGCCCAAGCAGCGTGGGACGGTATTAACTCTTTATGGAACCGCCTGCGTCAGTGCAATATGAGCGATGTTGGCATGGCACGAACCGGGCAACGATAGATATGATATAATTTATCATGACGCCCATCTGTGGAGTCTATGGTAGTTAAAAGCTCTATTAATTTATCATGGCGTGGCCCAAGTGGGGCTTTCGGCAGTAAAAACCACTCCCTGAACAGTTTTTATAGTAAATTAGAATATGGCCGATGTCCTACTAATACCACGACTCATGGTTATTAATTTATCATGGCGCCCAGAATACGTGGAACTTATGGGATTTAGGGAAAACCCATAGATTTTTTATGGTATTTCATGGGGAAAACCATAGTAATTGTTTTGCCTCAAACTGTGTTTGAGTGATTTTTGAATTCAGTAGGCTTTTTGAGGTAACGCAGAATCTCTCTATTGAGAAGAGAATGGCCTAAGGGTACGAGCGTTACATACCCAATCCACAATCTACTATAATATTATCAGGTTTTGTACGACTTCACAATATGTGTGCAGTGTTTGATGTTTCTCTTCGAAACGTATCCACATATTTTTCCAGGAAGCCTGCCTGCATATTTAAGTGTGTTATTGTAAAATGTCAGGTACAGAGGAGATCTTGCAAGTTATTGCAGGACTGAAACAACATTTTGATGCTGCTCACGTGCAGAACAAACTGGAAACCAAAGCTTTCCAGGATAGTATAAATGCTCGTTTAGATGCCAATCAGGTTGCAATGAACAATAACCAGATTGAAATAAACAACCGTTTAGAGGCAAATCAGGTTGCACTAGACAATAAGTTAGGTCAAATGCAAGAAGTCATTAAGACCGAAGTAACAGATACTGTTGTAAGCATTGTATCGGAAATGCAGGTAAATACTGATAAACGTTTCGAGGCTATAGAAGCCAAACTTGAGGGTAATTTGCAAGCGTGTAGGCATGCTCAGGAGCAAACCAACAGTAAATTAGAGGCGTTGTCTAACGATATTAAGGATATTCAGATCCAAAATGAGGCGAATCTCGAACGCCAAGCGAAACAGTTCGCAGAGTTTACGAAAACAGTAGACCAGAGATTAGAGGAGAACGACTCCAAATGGGACCAGAAATTGAAAAGCTACGCTAGAGCAATTAACGGTGACCTCAAGAAACAGGACCAGAATATATTAGGTCAATGCCAGGAAATAGGCGAAATTAAGGCTATCGCTCAGGAAAATAAGGAGCTGGTAGGCAACGTGAAAGGTCAGATGGGTAAAGTTCATAAAGAACTGGACCAAGTGCAAAGTGATATTGTCATAGTCAATAAAAGACAAGAGGAAAACAGAGGCGAGATCACCAAGGTCCGGAATGAATTGTCTAAAGTCAATGGACACATTCAAGATGAAATTAAAGGTCTGAGAGAAGAACTCGAAATAAGAGAAGGCCAGAAAACAGAGGCAAGCGACAAGACCCTTGCTCAAATTAAAGAGGACGTAGAGGATGAAATATCCCATATCAAACAAAGTCTGAAAGAAGACAAGGTGAAAATCTTTCAAGTAGCCGAGGAAAACCGAGATAGGCTTACGAGAATAGAAAAAGAAGTCATTACTCGCCTAGAAAGAGCAGAAATGCGCCATAACCAAATGGAGACTAGGATAATAGCACAGGAGGAGACACTTCTGAAATATCCTAAGTCAAGTGAAGGCAGCATAGAGGATATAAGAAAAACAAGGTGGGCAGACCTAGAAACCCAACCTATAAGCAGGAACGCTGCAGGCGCAGGAGAAAGTCCTTACATGACGCCAGGTGTACCAATTGCGGCATCGACGCCACATGAAAATGCGATGCACACCCAGGTGATAAACGTCATTAGGGCAAGCGAGGAAAAACCTAGGAAGTTTTCAGGTAGTCACTGTAGTATGACACCAAAATATTGGTTAAAGGAAGTGACCGAATATCTCAATGATGCACGAATACCGCAGGAGCGTAGGCTACGTGCTATAGAGAAGTTAACAGAGGGGGAGTGCGCATTATGGTTTCGCAGCTTCCGTTACACTTTTGATACTGTTGAGGAATTCCGCGAGGCATTCTTGAAGAGGTATTGGGACGCCGCGACTCAGCAGAATTTACGGCTGGATTTGTATGCCAAAAAGTACAGCACGAACAACCCGACGAAGTACGCAGAATTCTTCATATCGCAGATGTGTCGTTTTAAAGAGCTGGATCAAAAACCTAGTGAACTGGAGCTATGCATTGCTATCGCCAAACAGCTTCCATACGAGATCCAAAGGCTACTAATCTCGGCTAATGCGAAAACTGCTATGGAAATGGAGACAGTTCTAAGGCAACTGGACCTCACCACAGCAAATACTATGCGTCAGAGTCGAACCGTGGAACAAGTCCACGTGACCAACACACAGACTGACCAACAGCAAGCTCCAAGGAACAACAAGGCCACGAGCACAGAAACTTTAGATTCCTATGGACGGCAATGGGACCAGGAACCCAGAAAATGGCAGTCAAGGTACAAAGGAAATGCTAATAAAGCAGGAAGAGGTCGAAGTTCGTGGAATAAACACAATAACAGGGGCAAACCGTACCATAACAATGGAGGTAATAATGGCCAGGAAGGCAATAATAGAAATTGGAGACCCCAAGAGAGAAGAAATAACTTCGATGACGAGGCAGAAGAGCGATATCATGCTTCTTTGCGATACCTCGAAGAAAGGGGAGATGAGCCCCAGAAATCACAAGTCCGCTGGAAAGAAGTCATGCAGAACAGGACATCGCCAGACAGATATGGAGATGGAGCTAAGAGTTTGGAATTACAGCGCAGCGAACAGGAGAGAAGGAACTCCAAAGGGGCGGGCGCTGAAGAAAAAAAAAACGCCAAAATTAGAAGAGCTCGAGACTGATGGATGGAAGTCTATTAACATCGTCAATTGGATAGCCAAACCAGAAGAACTGATTGAGGATACAGGAGGACCACAGGTCATGGTCAAGAGAGAATTGCCTATTATAATTGTGAGAGTGGCAGGATTAAAAGTCAGAAGTCTGCTAGACACAGGATCAACAGTGAGCCTGATGACACAAGCTCTATATAATGAAATAGCCCGGAGAGAGAACATTTTGAAGATACCGATCTCCAGTGTCAAAATTAAAGGGGTAATTCCAGACAGAACAATGATATGTAAATACCAGGTATTCCTAGATTTACAGATAGGAGGCTCTATTTTCTCACAGAGTTTTCTGTTAGTAAACAAACTACCTTATAACCTACTTATTGGGGCAGAGTTTATAAGGGAATACAGAGTGATAATTGACCTAGCACAGGACAGGGTTATGTTCCATGTGAATGAAGAAGCTGAAGGCTTAGAGGTCGCACTCAATGAAATTGAACTAGGATCCAGTGAACAAGTATGGCATACATACAGAGATGTGGCTGATGAAGAAGTGTTAGCTATGGAGCAGTTAGAAGCGGAGCTCAAAACACTAGCCACAGACTTGGAAAAAGATCTGGAACCCAAATTGGAAGACTACATTTCGGAGAAGCTAGAAGAAGCGAAAATTGGGCTAAAAGAGAAGGAAAATTTAAAGCAGTTATTGCTGGAACAGAAGGAAGTCTTTGATTCGAGACCTGGTCGGATAAAGAACTTCACTTATGCTTTTCAAGTCAGTGATTGGACACCATTTAGGCAGAAACCCTACCCTATAGCTGAAAAGCATTATGCTAAAGTGAAAGAGGCAATTCAGGAGATGTTGGAGGCCGGTGTTATTGAGAAAACACCTACGCCTTATGTAAGTCCATTGGTAATTGTACCAAAGACAGACGGATCTGTCAGAGTCTGCTTGGACCTGAGACGCTTAAATTTGAGAGTTATTCCGGAATTTGACCAAGTGCCACCTATTAAAGAGATCCTCAGGAAGTTTAAAGGGAAAACTATATTCTCAAACTTGGATATCACATCCAGTTTCCACCATCTTGAATTAGAGAAGAAAACTAGTCTGTTGACAGGATTTATGTTTGATCAACATACATTCACATTTTTAAGGCTACCTTTTGGGTTGAAAACAGCTGGTTCAGCCCTGATAAGAGCGTTAGATCGCAATCTATCAGATGAGGTTAAAGAGAGTACCATCAGATATGTAGACGACATTCTACTCACATCAGAATCTCTGGAGGAGCACATGAGAGACCTGAAGAAGTTGCTAGATGACCTTCGAGAAGCGAACTTTAAGGTCAATATCAAGAAATCGCACTTCTGTCAGAGGGAAGTTAAATTCCTAGGGCATGTTATTGATGCAAATGGAGTGAAGCCTAACCCAGATAAATTGGAGGTAATTCGGAATTTCCCTCGACCCACGAAAGTTAAGCACGTCCGACAGTATTTGGGAGTAATTGGATTCTTTTCGAACCACTGCCCAAACTATACTGCGACAGTAGCACCACTGCAGGACCTATTGAAGAAAGGCGGCAGATGGAATTGGACGGAGCAATGTCAGGAAGCATTCGTGAGGTCAAAACAAATGCTTTTGGAATATGTGAAACTGGGATACCCAGATTATACCCAGAAGTTTATCATACAGACGGATGCATCACTTATTGGGATTGGAGCGATGCTATTCCAGGAAAATGTTGACCAGCCTGAGAAGAAAGTTTTTATCGCCTTTATCAGCAGAAGACTGAGAGCCCATGAGAAAAATTACACGATCACAGAGATAGAATTGCTCGCAATTTTGTACGCGTTGCAATCGTGGCACAAACTCGTGTACGGCTTCCGAATAGTCCTGAGAACAGACCATAAAGCTTTAACATTTTTGTTAAAGACAGATTTGTCTAGTCAGAGATTGACAAGATGGTCCCTGTATATCCAGCAATTTGATGTGGAAATAGAATACTGTCCAGGGAAAGAGAATGTAATACCGGACATATTAAGTCGTTACCCTAGAGAAGAAGAAGTACTAGCGGTCCAGATTGAGAATCGAGATCAGAAGACGTTGGATGACTTAAGGAACATTACCAACCTACAACGCGAAGACCCATGGTTGAAGATGATAATCGATTACTTTGAGGGACGATTAGCAAGGGGAACTGCGATATACAGAGAGGCGGAGGCATTGGCAACAGATTATGTATGGTATAATCAGATATTACACAAGTGGGACGATGTGGATCACACACGTCAAAGGATTGTAATTCCTGCATCGTTGCAGAGGAGATTAGTATGGCTAGCCCACAGAGCATTTGGTCATCCGGGGATTGATAAAATCTGTGCTCTGTTGAAGGAAGCATTTACTTGGCCAAAATTGAGAGAAACGGTGAGAAATGCTATTAGAACATGTGATCTTTGCCAAAGGGTAAAGCCGAATCCCTTTTTAATGAGGCAACGACCTATCCCGTTGTTACCAGAGAAGCCAAGGCAGCTATTGAGTATCGACAACTTTGGACCATTGCCTAGAGCACGTAGAGGCAATAGACACATTTTTGTAGCCATGGATGTATTTTCGAAAATGGTGGTGTTGTGCCCCATTCAAAAGACAAGTTCAAAACAGGTCTTGAAGCGCCTGAAAGAGAGAGTTATTCCGATTCTTGGGAAGCCGGATAACATTCTCTCGGACCACGGAAGTTGCTTTACTAGTGCAGAATTTCGTCGAGAACTGGAAACTCTAGGAATTAGGCAGATTTTATCTACCATTCGCCATCCTGAGGCAAGTCCCGTTGAAAGAGTAATGAGAGAGATCCAGAAATACATGAAGATCTACTGTTCTGAAGCGAATTGGCGTTGGATTGAATTTCTAGAAGTAATTGAATACTGTATAAATAATACTGTACATGAGGCGACAGGTCAGGTTCCCGTTACTCTACATCTGGATCAGAGACCAGAGAGACCGTGGAATGGTGTTATTCCATTACCAGTAGACGCACAGCCCGGTAGAGAATTGAGGATCCAACGAACCTTTGAATATCTCAAAGCACAGGCGGAGAGACGTCAGAGAAGGAATCGTGCGAAGAGGTATCATAAACCGCTCCTCGTGGGACAGAAAGTTTTAATTAAGAAACCCGCCAGTTCAGATCCAGAGGCACGGAAGTATAAGAAGTTTAATTTTTCTTACCACGGCCCGTTCGAGGTGATAAGAGACCTCCAGAACAATGCATACAGGTTAAGGCATTTAGAGAATGGAAACGAGGTCGTTATGAACATAGCCAACTTAAAAATTTATTACTCGCCAGAAGAATTCGATGAACCAGAAGAAGAATTAGTAACGCACACCCAACTCAACGTGGAGAGCGGAGGCAGCCAAGCAGGCAGACCTGAATGTTGGAACGGCGAGACGGGACGAGAAGCAGACAGTTTACCCAGTGTAGGCGGAGAGCAGAAAGAATGCCAGTGTTTGCGAGAATTCTATGAAGAAATGGTCAGAGTAGCCAGAGAGGTTGAGGCTGTAAACGCGACCCTTCGCAGGGAGAATAGACAGCTCAGAAACAAGGCCGAGTGTGGAAGGGGGAATACTACTAACCCACTCGCAGCCAGACAAGGTGAAGGACCCCAGACGTAAACACAGACGGTGGTCGACAGTCAGCTGGTTACTTATATAAGCCACTTGCATTGGACTTTTATAAGTTTTGCAAGGGGAACATGAACCCGATGGGGTTATGCTGACTGGAATCGAACATGGTTCTCAGAGACTGTGATCTCAGTAAAAAGGTTCCGCCAGGAAGCGAACCAGAGATCTGTACAGGGAGTTTCTTGGTAAAAACCCCTCGAAAGAGATGTATATTTAATCACTGGTGTGATTTTTGATGAAATGGCATTATTTATTAAAATAATGTAGGAAATAATGAGCGGATTATATCATTATAAGACGATTTGGTGTAAGCTATTGGGAGTTTGAAGCAGAGAGGAGGGCAGAGCTGACATTTACTAATCGGCCCAGAATTGTGGGTTGGTCCCAGTGGAGCCACGTCCATCTCTGTCACCCCATTATGTCGTCTGGAGCAGGGGAGAGGCCTGAAAAATGACACAGTTATTCCCCGACGGAGAATAGATGTAGAGGAGGGGCGGAGAAATGCCCAGAAAAATCATTGATTACTCGTGATTGGAGTAACGAATCGAGATGAGAGTTGCACACAGGTGAATATCTTGGCAAGAAGATAATTTTAGAGTCTTTTACATGCGAAATTGGTGCATATTTAGTGATGTGCGTAAGGACTGTGAAGCGACCATTGTTCGCGGAGGGATGTGAAGATGTTGACGGGGAGTTCCCGACTAGGTAGCGTCCCACGCCATGGAGAAAGGAATTAATATAAATTAATTGAACGAGCGATTCCTTTGCACACATATAGTTTTGGGACCTGTGAAGAGAGAGGAACACAATGATCATGGTTTGAAGACCGGAATCATGCTGTGAGAGGAGCGAAGATTACGCGGGAAGATGTTGCTCTACTTTCTGTGGAAATCCGATATAAGGGAGTAGACCCCAGGAGGAGCTCTCACTTGAATCTCAGTTACTCAGTTGAAACTCACTTGAAGCTCAGTCGAGACGCAGTCAAGCTCAGTCTACATGCCGCCAAGCGCAGTTACAGCCAGTTACAGTTTTACTCAATTGTCAATTGTAGCACAATGGAAATAAGTTGCAATCAGTATGCAGCAAATATGCAGCAGTACGAGACAGCGTGTAAGCCGCAGACAGAAGTCTTCAAATAAGCTACGTGCAGTCTTCGAGTGAAACTTCAGTCAGCTACAGCCAGGTTGAAGCAAGTTCGTCAAGGCAAAACGCATGACGGATCTATTCATCGAGACGCCGAACAAGGACTGGTATGTGTAAAAGAAACAGTAAACATGCTTGTATGAATAATAGTCGTGATACAGGCATAATCAGCCGCACGAACTATGACGTGTTCAGTTATGAAGCACCGTATAGACTAACGGTAGCATTATTGTATATAATTATTTGTGAAAGGGTTGAACTTTATTAAGCGCAGAGTGTATTGTATGAACTAATCGTATATGTGTAACTACGATAGAATGCGCGAAAGAAACTTTACTAAGTGTTTGGTATTGCCATGAGAGTACCAGATGGTAACGCTTACTGTAGGAGTAATGATCGTCACAAAAACTGTTGGAGAGTTCCGAGAGCAGATAACCAGACTTTCAATCAGGAGTTGATAACGTAAGATGCCGTCGACACCTGCAATTTCGATCTCTGCTAGGGAATCTCAGCATTGAAGTGTGTATAAAGTGACGAGTGCTCAGTGTAATGTATATGTAAAAATATCATTTAAAGTAGTGTTTGATGAAGTGTTTCACATGTTTAGGGAGTGATAACTTCCTGAAAGGTATGCAACGTGTCGTGTTGGTGATAGAAATGTATAATCAAATGTGTGTAAACAAGAGAAATATGTCGCGTTAAACCCATTATGGCGGGCGACATGGAAGAATATGATTGGTCGGAGCCACCTTAGATGCCTATAGAGATGTAAGTACCCCACAAATTATGGTTATAATTATGTAGAAGTATGGACCGATGCATGTCTGTGATTCCGTAAAGGTATTGTGAATTCCTTATAGATGCCAGTAAAAGTCAGTTAGGAGGCTGATCCTCCATGTTTAATCAGTAATGAGTTGATTTTGATAGAGTTGAAATGATGATTTGCATCATTAAGTGGAGTAATTTTTCCCACTATGAATTAAGAATGGCAATCAGTTATGTAAATGTAACGAACGCGATTGTTCGAGTTTAAAACGTCTAGCTATGTCGGAAAATTTGGTAATTTATGTGAGAATAATAATAAATGATGATTTTGGTCATTTATGTCAATGAGATTTGTAATAATAATAATGGTTATTAAGAGTATGAATGAACACATCAGGAAACAAATAAATTGTTGTAAGCGAGAATTATTAACGCTAAGTGCAAGACTTATCAATCTAAGCAGGAAGATGTTACAGTGAGATGACATTTCAGTAATTATGGAAAGAAGCTTTATATCAGAATATTGCATATATTCAGTAATGATACCAGTAATGAAAGAGCTTTTATTGAATTGAATTTGCAGCTTAATTGAGAAGCTTATAGAGTAAATGTTAGATTTCTCTTAATATTAGAGGTCGGTGTGTCGTAGCATGGAGCATTAGGGGCCAGATAGTCTATTCTACGTATGAATTCTCCTATGTCGTGGACATTGTTGGAGACATTATTTATTTGCCAGAGTTTTAGTGAATGGACCCTAGCTCTGAAGAAGGATTGAAATGTGTTCCGGGCTGGAATCTTTATAAGAGTCGAGGAAAACAAGGACACCTCGCAGCTCTATGATTTCCCGAGAACTTATGATGAGTTATTTACGCTCGTGGGCAGCGAAAACTCATGGCGACAGTGGTTTTGTGCGCCTATATTATACTTGAGACATCGGTCACCGCCAGGCTCATGCATTACGAACCCCGAACCTTCATGTTGAATGGACCCATGTGAGGCCATTAATTAATCGTTATCCTCGACGTAGGAATAATTACAAAAGCTCATTCAATACCTGTTGGCATAATAGTCAATTAAGGTCCTTTGGGAACATGTGTGCCGGTTAGGACACAGTATTTGTCTTGTAAATCTCCACTGCTTAGAGAGGGAAGCTTTCAAACTTTTAGAAAGGTCGAGATAATTGGTGGAACGACCCATCCCACTTTCTATTGTGTAGCGATTTCTTTAGCCGAGGGTCGGTGCCAACCACTCGAACCGCTCAGGCAAGTTATAAAGGGAAGAGATTCTAGACCTTGTTAAAATGACATATAATGCGAGATTGTTATGTTGAGTGTTATAGCCATGTGGTTTGTGAACACATGGATAATTATAGTTCATCCTGATGGTTCATTAATTTAGCTATCTGACGAATAGTTACATGATATATTTGTACTGTCACTGGAACCAAGTCATGTAGTTGGTTACTAGATGCCAATCGCCTTGAGCGCGAGGCAGTCTATCGTACAATCCGACATAAGCTATAACGTAACGTTTTATATAGGAATCACAGACAGCATGCGGTGAAACCATATAATTGAAGGATGTGTCGGGGGTAGCTTACATAATTATGGAGTTGCACGGTGATTTTGGTGCAACGTCCAAATAGGTAAATGCATGCAAAGCATTTCATTGGTGAGAAGAAAAATATTAAAACACGCACGGCACACATAATTGTTTAACATAAAGAGGTTTAAGGAATAATCCTTGTTGTAATATTAAAGAAGTCACATTGTATGACTGTTATGTTAATGTAAAGTTGTTTTGAAGTCGTAGGTGCATCAGCGCACTAGTATATCCTGGTGAAGTTCACAGAAGGGTAAAGCATTATGGCTAGGTATGACTTTGTTGTGATTTCATATTTGTTTACTTATGGATTGTGGAAGTAAAAATTTTTGTTTGCTTTTATTTTATGCTTTTTGGGTATTGTTTTGTGTTTGAAGCCATGATTTATTTTAATGAATTAAAGTTTTAGAATAGAGTTGTGCTTTATCATTGTAGAGTTGATACCTGTTAGCCTCAAATCCAAAATATGCACTGCAAAATTGGGGTTACCGTACACGCCTGAGAGCTGATGCTAGTTGGAGGCGGATGCATATTATCCAACGAGATTACTCACATGGGTACAGTATATAGAAGAGAAGGGGGATCTAGACTGAGAGGTGTGAGAAAATCCAGACGTACGAAGACCTATAGGCAGACCAAAAATGAGATGGAGAGACCAGATAGCAAAGAACATCCAGCTACTAGGAGCACGAGAGGAAGATGCCACGGAGAGAACGAGGTGGAGGAGGCTACTTGACGAGGACAAGAACCTACTGTGGTTTGTGGAGCCAGGAGAATACGAGTAAGTAAGTGAGTATCTACAATAAGTATTAAAGTAGATTCGTATATGGGACTTGTATACCTAGGGCAAAGGAATAGCCTCATCATAGTATATTCAAGATGGTGACTGAGCATACTATTTAAAATTCAAATTCAAAAACTCAGGTTCAATTGCACAATCAGCAGAAATCCCTGTAAGAGTGGAATGTCTTAAATAAGAGACCTCGCAAGCATTAGCCATAACACTGTGACACTGCATATAGCACGCAGCTGCCATTCGATTGCATACGATGTTATTATCGATAATTCACTATGTATTACAGTTACGAAACCCAGAGCATATTTTCCATCTGGCCACAGAATTGTGTGGGTGCGTGTTTTATTTTCTATTTATTAGATAAGATCGGTTTTGGGCCCCGGACCAGCCTTTGCAACTCAATTTTACGACACTCACATTATTAAACACTAAGCAATAATAGAACAAAAAGGCAAAGAGAGCTTCGTTCGTCACAATTTCATGCTCTGCGTGTAGATAGAATCACTTCTTGTCATTCTCCTTTTGCTCCATGGTTCTTTCTTTCAGAGCCATTGCACGGGATTTCCCCTTGTACTACTATGTCCGGAGTGTTGTAATTGTCCAATTTCACGAATGACATGCTATTGAGGAGGATCGTTATCCTGCTATCACAAGCGGAGCATCAAAGCCAAGCAATATTCCGAGGTGTACTCTAACTAGTTTCGATAGTACCGCTTGCCAGCCAATGGAGGAACTGAAGAGTACGGTCCTTCACTTCCTTTGACCACCACTGCTCACCGTTAGAGATGGCTGAGTTGGCCAGGAGCCGCCTGGAATGATTTAAGTTGAGCCTCTTTCAGAAGCAAAAGCATAGGCCAGTCATCTAAGACATTCTAGGTCGCAAAAAATTGCAAGATTCTGATTTTTTTTGGGATATTGTTAGGATAGATACCAATAGTGTAAAACGAAGTTTGCAACCTCGAAAGACCTGTGCTAACTTCATGGTGCTCGAAAAACCTCGAAATTTTCAGACGTTTTTCGGTTTTTGGCTTACAACTTCCTAAATATGCATTCTATGGCAATGCCACCCATTACACTTTTAAAGAAGACAAACGTACCGACAATTTGAGCGCAACTCCAGCTCAGTATGTCTTATAGATCTTGAGATACAACACTTCGAAAATGGGCAATTTTTTCCAAAATGTTCGAATTTGTAGTAAGCTAGTTTTTCGAACAAATTACCGTCTAAAATACTCATTCTACGAGGAAAGTCGTCAAAAGTAAAGTTGTAGAGCAGTTATTTCATTTTAATCTAAGCATTAGCAAGATGCTATAAGACCAATAGTTCTCTTGTTATCAGATAAAACACAAAAATAGGAAATTTGATTTTTCAAAAAATGTAGCCTGACGAATTGTAGGACTTTTTTAAATGATAAGAAAGACATCAATCAGTGGAAAATTGTTTTTCATTCAAAATTAAATTAGTGTAAAGCCAAGTTTGCAATCTCGAAAGACCTGTGCTAACTTCGTGGTGCTCGAAAAACCTGAAAATTTTCAGACGTTTTTTGGTTTTTGGCTTACAACTTCCAAAATATGCATTCTATGGCAAAGTTATCCATTTCACTTTTAAAGAAGACAAAATTACCGACAATTTGAGCGCAACTCCAGCTCTTTATGTATTATAGATCTCGAGATACAACACTTCGGAAATGGGCAATTTTTTCCAAAATGTTCGAAATTTGTAGTAAGCTAGTCTTTCGAACAAATTACCGTCTAAAATACTCATTATATGAGGAAAGTCATCCAAAGTAAAGTTGTAGAACAGTTATTTAGCTTTAATTTAAGCATTAGGATAACGCTATAAGACCAAGAGTTCTCTTGTTATCAGGTAAAACACAAAAATAGGAAATTGGACTTATCCAAAATGTAACCTGACGAATTGTAGGACTTTTTTAAAGGATAAGAAAGACACCATTTAGAGTAAAAATGTTTTTTATGCAAAATGAAATTGAATACAATTAATGATAATTAGTAATTTCTTATCAATATTGATGTCACAGTGGCGAAGTGATGGAGGGGCCTCAGCTAACACCTGGGACAGAAACACGCAACACGTCAATTACCTACTATTTATTAATAAATTACAACAAAATGGTAGGTATGTGAAGTTAGGATTACCTGCACTGATCGAGACAGTAGTATTCGTTTGGAAGGCCCAGGTTCTTCATACGACTCTTCTTGGGGATCCGGAGACTCCTGTGTATTTGGATCTGGATGTAAAAGGGGGTCGTCAAAGTCGTCTTCTTCGTCTGACTCAGTCATTCTAGGGTAGTAGAATTAAGGCTGGTCTTCCCCCGACAAATTTTACAGAGAGCAGAGCATTTCAGCCCTGCTTTTCGGCAGGAGCATCGCCCTGCTCCGCACTGTTTCAGGCACCTGTATGACAAGAATTTCAGCAGTTATAACAACTCCAGGTTACAACAGATTCAAATGTTTTAATTCTAGTCAGAAAAAATACCTATGTCCAGCATTGGACATTGACTGGAAGCGACCTAATACGAATGGATTACCTTACCTGCATGGCAGGAGTTTGAGCAGAGTTTGCGGCGCTGGTTCCTTGTGTGGGGTCACCGTTGTCAGCCCCTGCTGACTCCTTGTCCATCCCCACTTGGTGGGCTCTTTCTCAACCCCCAACCACTGCTGCACCTGGTGGTAGGTTCTGTAGGAATGTTGGGCAGCAACCTCTTCGGTTGGGGTTAGACGAGCGAGGTTGACTTTAGCGCTGGCAGCAGATCGGACAAATATCCCGTAACTCAAGGCGTGGAGAGAATCGTCTTTTCTACCGCCATACAACGCCACGAGGCATTTGTTGCCAGTAGAGGCTATCTCCTCATGGGTGGTGTTATTGTTCAGAAAAGTGGTAGCCGCGTCAAGAAGATCTGGTTGTTTTGAAAGGACGCTCAACATCTTCGTTTTCCCTTGCCCGAAAAGGGCAGATGTGGTGTCGCAACCACTGAAGGCGTGGAGGAACAACTCTATTCCAAGGGGGAGTGAGAGATCTCCTCGAATGAATGATGTTGACAAGAACTGCTTGCAGCCTGTTCCACCCCCGATTTTTCGAGCACCACGAAGCTAGCACAGGTCTTTCGAGGTTTAAACTTGGTTTTACACTATTGGTATCTATCCTAACAACATCCTAAACGATCAGAACCTTGCAATTTTTTGTGACCTAGAATGTATTAGATGACTGGCCTATACTGGGCACAGAGGCTAAAGATAGTTGTCTTTCACTTGCTGTACTGTCACTAATATTTAGAGAAGGGGAAGGAGTATCATACATGTCAGTATCAACTATCTCTGAAGTGTTGACTGATATCTGACCTGTTGCTTCAGAGAATTGTTTTGAATTTTCCCTCCTTGCATATATTAATTTACCTGCAACACTCCGCTTGGATGGACGTGTCTTGGAACGTCTAGAACTGATTCTCAGACATTTACTTCTCTCAATAGTGCAGGTAACACGTAATGACACACATACAAAAACACGTACAAAAATCACACACTCTTCAATACACGTGATAAACACCCGAGATTTGTTGCCAAACTACAGCTATCTTTAGACAACCATTGAAGGGAAACAACCTCTATTTCCTGCTCAAGGCTATAAGCTAAAATATAGATTAAAGGTAAAAATGAGAAGTCAGAGAAAACAGAAAAATATATGACTCATTCATGATAAGAAATGTGACAAGAAAGTTTTACATTACCTACAAATAATAACTAGTTTGGTCATTGTCTTGACCCACATAGTAGACATCGAGCATCGCCAGCCGTACGCGGTATTTAGCACTACCACTCTGCAGAATTGCAGCGCAATATTCAAATATACACCAAATATAACTTCAAAATATAACTAGCCCGTCCCCATTACAGATGGGGGCGTTGCCTCGCTCATTCAGCACTCAACCCCACCCTTTAAAAGTGGCGCTCGGAGCTTTAAAAATGGTGGTACGGTGAAAGTAATTATATTTTTTGGAAGAGAAAGGACACATGAATTTTTTAAGGGCAAAATCTAAAAATCCTTTTTTGTTTAAGAAAATGGGCAACATTTCAGACAAGCCCCCCCCCCCCTTAAAAAACTTGCTGAAATAGGCGTAGAAGGACGAGGCAAAGCTCATTTTCAGCTCCTCAATGTGAGAAACGAAACTCGGGGTCCCTAGGGCCCCCGAAAACCACATTTTAAGGCCCTAAAACCAACCTGGGTCCATCTGGCTCCGGATGGTAGCACCCTGTAAGGGCCCCTGCCTAGGATTACTAGGTGAAACTTGGTCAACGGTCTCAAAGGCGGAAGAGGAAACTCGGATTCCCAACGGCGGAGAGAGCGGAAGAACCTAGTGGAGTAGGCCACGAAAAACAATCATTTCGGACTAACAATCCGATCTTATCATGGAATTTATTTCCTAACCTGTACAATGTACAATTTCAATTTCAATTGCAAAATGGAAAGTACGCTGAAAGAAAGCACTACCCCAGGTGGTACCTCAGAAGAGAAATCCACCATTGCAGTATGCAATGCATCGGGACCTAGGGTTCTGGGGAGTCCCAACATCTGCAATAAGGATGAATCGGAGCATCCTTGGTATCCTTCCAGACTCAAGTTTAAGAAGAACTTCTTTGCAGGCACTTTGAATGTAAATTTCTTATTGAAAACGGGTAAACAGAAAGAACGCGACATTCTTTTAAATAAACATGAAATACAAATCCTCGCAGTGCAAGAAACAAGATTTTTGGATGAAAATGTTGCAGAATACAGAAACCATAGAATTTTTAAGGGTAAACCAGCAATCAAAATTATGGAAGGAATGCCACAACTCGGCACTGCTTTTTACGTTCATAACAAGAAGTTCCGTGAAGAACTATACAGCCTACTTTTCATGCCAATGATTATTCTACAGAATATGAACCTATCTAGAATAATGACGAAATTAAGTTGCTAATATCGAAATTTCCAATTAGTTCGAAATACTGTATACCTGGCATAATGTATCCTAATAGAGCACTACAGTTGGCAGCCCTGATGACTGAATATATTCTTAGTTCCGTCTCTTACGGTACTAAATACAAAATTTGGTTGAAGTCCACTGGATAGCATGGACGTTACATGCAGTTAAACATTGGATCTAACAGCGCGCGTAAAATCATGTTGGCAACAATGTCATGCATGTATTGGTCAGAAATAATCTGAAATAATATGATCTATTGTTGTGCCAATTTTGAATGAAATCCATTAGTTAGTATAGAAGTTACATGCATTTTGAAATTGGACCTATCAGCAGGCTTAGAATCATGTTGGCAGCACTGACGTATCTTAGTTACTCCAAATTCGTCTAGAATGCCAGGTACTATACGTGTGCAAAGTTTAGAGCTATTGGCTTGCATACTTTCTGATATATTGATATTAGGGTAACAAGAATAGGGACAGCACATATTAACAGTTGGCAGCCCTGGTTGCTCCTTAGAATACGCATAGTCATATCTGTTATGGTACACATAGCACATACGAAATTTGGTTGAAATCCAAATGATAGTATGGAAGTTACATGTATTTAAAGTTGGACCTGTCAGCAGGCTTAGAATCATGTTGGTAGCACTGACGTATATAAGTTACTCCAAATTAATATAGAATGTCAGGTACTATACGTGTGCATAGTTTAAAGCTGTCGGCTTGCATACTTTCTGATATATTGGTATTTGGATAAAATAAATTAGGAGCATTTATTAACAGTTGGCAGCCCTGGTAGGTCTTAAGAATACGCTCAGTCATATCTGGTTATGTACACATACAACATACGAAATTTGGTTGAATTCCGCTTGATAGTGTAGAAGTTATATGCATTTAAAAATTGGACCTATCAGGAGGCTTATAATCATTTTGGCAACACTGCCATGTTTCGCCTCCTGGAAATTAAACTGAAATATTATGATCTGTACGTGTGCCAATTTTGAAATAGCTCCCATTCATACTTTCCAAGATATCCAACATGGAGCTCAAATTTCAATTGCGATTTTTTAGCAGTTGGTAGCACTGACATCATTTTCAAATATGGCCGTGAGATATTCAGGTATAGATCTTTACTCCTACCAAATTTTGTTTCGATTGCTGCAGCCGTTTAGGAGTTGATAGGGGGACACACACACACAGCCAGACAGACAGACAGAAGGACAGACAGACAGACAGACAGACAGACAGACAGACAGACAGACACACATTTGCCCGATCTCATAAGTCTACTTTTTCCTCATTTTTGCAAAATGTGAAAAGTAGGCTAAAAATATAGTAGACAATGTAACAGAATTCAAATCTAGTTCAGAAAGAACTTCTCTCCTAACAATCAAATGCAAGAATAAACAGTATACCTTTGTTAATTGCCATGCACCCATAAATGAAGACAAAAAAAAAATCCAAGCAAAGTAGAAGAATTCTGGGAACTTTTAGAAGAGGAAATATCCAAAATTCCAAAATCGAATGTTTTTTGGGTGATTTCAATGCGCAAATAGGGATGGAAAGAGCTTATCGAAAAACAGTCGGGGAATATCCAGCCCATAAAAGGACAAATAAAAATGACATGAGACTAATTAATCTCTGTAAGACCTTTCGGTTGAAATTAATGTCAACTTCACTCAGGAAACTACCAAGGAAAGCTAACACATGGATATCTCCAAATCCAATGTTAGGAGAATTCCAATTGGATCATAATGCTATTTCTAGAAATAATATTAAAGAAATTATGAATGTAAAAGAAATCAGAAGTAGAGAATTTGACTCTGACCACTACCTCGCCAAAATTAAGCTCAACCTTCTCCCTCATAGAAACCAAAGAAGACAACAAACATTAATTAAATATAACACAGACAGACTCAACATCACACAAGAAGCAATAAAACATTTTCAAGAAAAAAATCAAATAAGTGAACCAAGTAACTGGCAAGAATTTTCCAAAGAAATCAATAGTGCTGCGAAAAAAGTATTTGGGCCAGCAAAAATGAAAAAAGAAAGTTTGGTGGAATGAAACTTGTGAAGAAGCCCTAGCAGAAAGAACAAAATTATGGAAAACATGGAAATGCTCTGGAAAGAATGAACACTTTGAACAATTTAAACAACAAAGAAAGGAAACAGCCAGCATAATTAAGAGTGCTAAACGCTCCTTTGAAAAGTCACACCTTGTTGACATGCAGGATGATTTTGTTAAAAATAACTCCCGGAATTTCTATCGGACATTTAAAAGTAATTTAAAGGGGTATCAAGCTCCAAGTATTTGCTTCACAGACGAAAATGACAGAATGGGTCTATCTGATGAAAAGAATTGTGAAATACTAGCAAAGCACTTCGATCAACTTCTGAACTGTGAAGAACCAAACAACAAGTTAGAATTTCCCGAAATTCATGACAAGATGGAAGCAGATCCACCACCTACTCTTGAAGAAATTGAAAAAGCAATTAACACCCTAAAAACAACAAAGCTAGTGGAGAAGACTCCATCACAGCTGAACTTATAAAATGGTCTCAACCCAAAATCATAGATGACCTTAAAAGCATCTTTGAAGAAATCTGGAAAACGGAAAAGTTCCCGGAAGAATGGAAATTGGCCCTTATACATCCTTTGCATAAGAAAGGTAATAAGCAAGATGTCAATAACTACAGAGGTATATCCCTATTGGCAGTGGCTTATAAGATATTCTCAACAATATTACTAAACAGGATACAAGCAACACTCGACAGTCATTTAGGTGAATATCAGAGTGGATTCCGAAAAGGCAGATCTTGCGCAGAACAGATATTCAACCTGAAGTCCATAATCCGTCACAGGATAATAAACTCCAAGACCATAGTAGTGACATTTATAGATTTTAAAAAAGCTTTCGATTCCGTTGACAGGGAAACTATAGATAAAGTAATTCGAGAATTTGGAATTAAATCTAAACTGGCTAATCTAATCCGTGAAACCCTCACAGACACCTTATCAAAAGTAAAATTTCGGGGGAGAATATCTAAACCATTCAAAATAAAGACAGGTGTAAGGTAAGGTGATGGTTTATCTCCACTGCTATTCAACTGTGTCCTGGAGAAAATAGTAAGAATTTGGAATCAAAAACTGAGGGAACACAAGATATCACCCATAACACTAGGGAATAAAAACAGAGGTATTGAAATAAACTGTCTAGAGCGGCTTCAGTGGCGTAGTCGGTAGCATGCTGAGCTTCTATGCCCAAGATAGCGGGTTCAAACCCGGCCGAAGCCGTCGGATGTTTTAAGAGCGTTAAAAATCCCTCAGTATGCCTTCCTTCGGAGGGGAAGTAAAGCCGGCGGTCCCATGTCATAGATTTATGGCATGTTAAAGAACTTTCCACTAATTACACCTGTGTGAAATTAAATTGTATAGGTTAAGAATGTAAACAACGCTCTTAGGTTGCTACGTTCGTTGCCAAGAGCCGACTGCGGTGGCGTCTAGTAGCTATGTTCTGAATTAGTACTAGTAGTCGTTGACGGTGGCGTTTGGCGGCAAAAGCAGGAACTACTTGAAATTAAATGTCTGCCGTCCTCACTTGAATTGAAAACAGATACACACACTAATACAGCCATCACAATTAACACCGGTTATCAGACAGATTCTACACACACCCAAAGTACACGGGGCTACATGACCTCGTTGACGCAGCCCCTAAACTAAGGAACCAGCCAACCAACCAACCAACCAAACTGCCTAGCATTTGCAGATGATTTTGCCATACTTTCTGAAAATCTGACTGACGCAACAGTGCAAATTAATCTCTTAGAAGAGATAGCCAACAGAACAGGTTTAAGAATTTCTGTAGAAAAAAACAAATTTATGACAAATATAAAAAATGCTCCAGAAATCCTAGTCACAGAAATTGGTAAAATTAAGAGGGTAAAGAAAGTCAAATATTTGGGAGAAATCATTCAGGAAAATGTTTTAGAAAAATCTGCTGTAGAAGAAAGAGTACACAACATGGAAAGAGCATATGGTATAACTAGGAACACCTACAACAAAAAATGTTTTTCTTCAACTAATCATCATTCTTCTGTAACACCACATTTCAAGCGCTTCAATTCTCCTCTTTTCTGCTGCACCAATAGTCCATATTTCACTTCCATAGAGTGCCACGCGCCAGACAAAGACTTTCAAAAATGACTTCCTAATACCTAAATCTATATTCGATGTCATCAGATTCCGATTTTGTAGAAATGCTTTCCTTACCTGAGCCAACCTACATTTTATATCCTCTTTGCATCGTCCATCACTGGTTATTTTGCTTCCTAAGTAACAGAAGTCTCCTACTTCCTTTAGCATCTCACCAGCCAATTTAATGTCCATAGGGGACTCTGATTTATTTCGGCTGCATTCCAATATTTTTGTTTTACATTTATTAATTTTCATCATGAATACTTTTCTCAAGACGGAGTCCATACCATTCAAAAACTCATTCAAATCCTCAGGCGTGTCGGCCAAGATGACTATGTCATCAGTAAATCTCAGAGTTGAAATTATTTCTCTCACACTTAATGTACACAAGTCGCGATTTGGAAACTATAGTAATTACATCGTAGTATTTACAAAACATTTCAAACTTCTCTTAACCACATCAATATGTTTGGGGAGAGGCTCTAAGGCTGAGGCAGGTAATGAGTTCCAATTATCAATACCACGATTAATGAAAGAATATTCCCCATAATTTGCACGCTGCGGTCGGACCTTAACTTTATGTGGATGATCTGCCCTGCTTAGGTAGGTGGGATTTCCCAGACGTTCGCTTAGTTCTCCCCATGCTGGCCGATTAGTTAAGTGTTAAACATAGCGTATAGTCTGGATTTCGTCCATCTTCCAGAGATTCCCACACTAGTTTTTCTCTCAATCGTGTTACACTACTTCAAGGATTAAAATCGTTGAGCACAAACCTAGCAGCCTTCCTTTGTACCATCTCCTGCTCATTGATGAGCCCAACTTGATATGGATCCGAAACCCTGAGCCGTATTCCAAGATTGACCTCCCCAGGATCAAATACCCTAATTCTTCTCAGGTGAAACTATTGCCTTTAATACCCTAATTACAACTTTTAATAGTAACATTTTGAGCCAATAGATTTCTTTAAAATATTCAAACTTAATTTTCCTCGCTTTTCCTGGTGGGCCAACAGAAATCTCTCGGCGGGCCGGATTTGCCCGCAGGCCGCCTATTGAGAAAGCCTGATCTAGTATGCGGGTAGAAGCCCCAACATGTGAAATATGGTGTCGTGTCGGCATTCACCCGAAGGGAGTGTGGGAAATGCCCGTGGGAAACCACATGCAGGATATCTGGTATCATCCCCTGGTATCGAACCTTCGACATGTGGGCTTATAAGTCCTCTTGAGGTCATGAAGCTAGAGTAGTGTATTAAGCAATATAGTAGTCTACAGCGTAACTGAAAATCCAGTGGCGAAGCTACATTCATGCAATTGGGTATGCTAAAGTTTATACCGCACCTCATAGTTTTTTGTAGATGAACTCCAGTCATAGTGTTTTTCGCTCAGCAAAGATATCAATCAAGATGTCATCCCTGGAAAGATAGTTCACCAAACTATTCTCAATAGAAAGAGTACTGAAATTGCTCAGTCTAGAATCTGACATGGATTTCCTTAAAAATGTCTTAACTCTCTTCAATGCACTCAAACTTCGTTCACTCGATGCAGTAGAAAGATGAAATGTAAGAATCAGTCTTATGAGGCGCACTGTTTCTTGGTATATATTTTCTGGGCCGTTGTTCAGAAAATATTCTTTTCATAGGACAACGAAGAAAATGGTCTTGCTGCTAAATGCACTACACAAGTTTTAATACTCACCAACGAACATGCACGCGCCTAGATACCGCCCGCTTCACGTATGCACTGCTTGGATTCTAGGCTGCTGACCCATTCAGCTATCGACCTTTCGCTTGGCGCAATTGCCTTCTCTACCCAGAGTGACTTGAGCCTGTTTCAAAGGAGACTCACTGGCTACTCATTCCCGCGCTGAGAAGCAGGCGTCAATCCCACTGTGGATACAGAATATAATACCGGAAACTAGAGATTTAATTTGCCTTTGCCAATTAAAAAAAAAAAGGAAATTTTGAATGTGCATATTCCTTGAGAATGAAATGGGTATTCTAAGGCTCGGAGATTCCCTTCCAGCTTTACCACTGACTGAAATGGGTTCGTTATCTGACTTTCATTCTTACAGATGATAATTATTCATGGCGAATCCGCTTGTCGTAGTTACGCATAGTATTTCTTAAGTAATTACCCCTAGGACCCTGGACGAGCAATTAACCAATGCCACTTACTTGGTGATGTTCATTAAGTAGTTACCCCTAGGACCCTGGTCGAGAAATTTGGTAATGTTTCTTGGTAAACAAACCCGGACCTTCGGGGCGACAAGAAATTTTAATTCTGGTCTGAGGACTGGAACGGGGTATACTCAGCCTCAAGAAGTGAAACTGAGTTCGTCTACCACATCAGCCACACTGGAAGTTGTTTTACCTTGCTTTCCCACTTCTACTCCAGGCAAATACTGGTATGGTTCCTAACTTAGGACCAGGGCCACCTCCTTCTCAATCCTATCCCCAATTTACAAATACAAACACTAATACAGCTGTCACAATAACACAGGTCGTCACACAAATTCCACACACACACACCCTAATACTCGGGGCTGCACGATCACGGTCGCAGTCTCTAGAATAAGCACCAATAACAACAAAATATCCCTTTGACTCCGTCCGAGCAATTAAGTTAGGAGGGTCTGATTACCTGTAGGCTACGTTTCTCTCCTAGAACAATTACAGCAGCACCACTACTATTGAGGTGCGTGTTGGAACTTTGCTTTATTGGATTCCACAGCATATTCGGAAATTCCCTTCTGCATTGTAGACTACTTGCTCTATAGTGTCATTACTTACCGTGTGATTTCTGGAAACGCTTCCCTTTCTTCGGGGTGGAATCCACATCAAACGAATTGCAATGTCACGAGGAAACAGCTTTACGAAGAAAGCTACATTTTGGCTGTTTGTTTCGTCTTCATTGTTAATGCAAATTCATCTCCTGCTTACATCCTGCAGTATCTTCAGCTCTTAAGAACGCTTCATCTTCGACAGCAGAGTACTGTTCTTCAGTGTGGTTTAACAGCCCACGTGTTACGAAGATCGACACTGTCCTGAATTAGAAAATGCGCATCATCAGCGGCTTGGGTGGCGTAGTTGGTAGCATGCTGAACTGCTGTGCCAAACCCGGCTGAAGTCGTCGGATTTTTTAAGAGCGTTAAAATCCTTCCGTATGCCTTCCCTCTGAGGGGAAAGTAAAGCCAGCGGTCCCATGTCGTAGATTTATGGCATGTAAAAGAGCCTTCCACAGACTAAACTTTTGTGAAGCTAGATTTCGTTGGAACGCTCTGTCAAAGTTCCAACGCTCACCACTAGGTATCAGTGACATCTGGTAGCGAAAGTTGGAACTAGTTGAAATTTAACGGAACTTGTAGCTCACCCTACGGGTGTCCGCTTGAAGCAACTACTGCCTCTGACGAGCCGAACATGTCTTCGGACACTCCTGGCACTAAAAGCCATACGATAAATAAATAATGTTACGGCAGTGAGTTTGTTTCGTCGCCTCGCCGCGTGATTCACAGCTGCCCCGAGCTATGCTCTGCCTCTGTGTGCTACCTGCGCCTTACGCAACGGGCTGCGAGGATAAAGGGATGGTCCAGAATATTCGTGACCCAGCTAGTGATGGAAATCTCGAGAAGCCGTGAATCCTGGACGATTCTAGAAGCATTACTTGAGGCACCAGCCTGCTATATAAGCGGCCTCATGAACGAGGGAGGGACTGTGTTTTTGAGCTAGTGCGTGTTTTTACCTGAGCGACAGTAGTGTGGTGACGTGACTTGCGAAACCCAAGTGAGGCTATTGCATGCAGTGAAGTACTGTGTGAATTGCGAAACCCAGTGAGATTATTTCCGAGCCGCGGAGCAGTGTGTAGCTGACTCGTAAGTAGCCTAACGGTAGTTTGCGTACTCATGGGAGTGTACAGGTATTTCGGTGAGTGACAGACTGGCTAGACACAGGTCAGCCTAATTAGTGAACGGACAGCTGCTCGAGAGAGTGAAAGGGAAGTGTTCCCAGTCAGAGAGGAACTAGAGCGAGATACTAATTGCTTGTATCTGTTTATTGTGCGGTGTACTGTAACTTCCTAAGACCTGCAATAAAATTACTATTTCTTTAAAAGGACCATTGTTTTGTGCTTCTACCCACCGTAATCCAGTTAACGAAAGTGCAACAAGGGGGTGGCACGTTACAATAAATAAATAAAATCAACTCGTCTTTTCTGGTTGCCTGTGCTGAGCCATCAAAACTAAGGAGATATAACCACCTGATCCGTGAGCTCTTCCGATTCATGAAGACTTTCTTCATAAATTTGGTCGTTTGAAGTCACGGTGTCCATCTGTGTTAAAAGTCCAAGAGTTGGTTAGGAGAGGGTTTAAGGGGGGACCTACACCTATACGGATCAAAATTTGACATTTTTCAATTATTTTTTCTACGTTTATTGATCCTTCCTCTTCAAATCACTGCAACAATTTCTTTGATATGTATAATACTTTAGACGTTACGAACCAAAAAACGTGCAGGGGAGTTTTAAAAGATTTCCTACACATTGGTAACTTTGTTGCTAGTTTCCCGAAACTTTGGATTAATAAATCCGTTTCCTTATTAACTGCCATAGTTTTCAAGATAATGAAGTGAAATTTAGTATGCATGTGTATCTTATAGGGAAGAACAATATGTCCTAGAACTGTTGCTGTATATGTCATTGTTTCGCTTTTTTAATATTCAGTGAAAAAACTTGCAAAAAAAATACACTTAAATATAAGCTTTAAAACATTTTTTTTTCTTTATAGATTCTTATGATTCTAGGTCAATCTATAGATACTGCATTAGTAAATAAAATTAAAAGAGAAATTTTGAAAAACAATGATATTTGTGTAAACTAATAGGGAAACGGTGGAACAGTGCACAATAAGCAGCCGCCATTTTAAATGCCTAATTTCCTGAGATGCATTCGTCATATGTCTTGTAAATACACGAACATATTGACAAAGCTTAGTGTGATTATCAGGCCAAGTTACAATTATTTAGTACTTTCTGTTGCTGAGGAATCAAAAGTGAAATATACATGATTTTTGGGCGGTGTGGCTCGTTGCTGTACGCTACAAGTGGGACATGAAAACGTCCCCCAACTCTGACTGTGGTGTGCCGAGACTGACCATCAGTCATATTGTTACCGAGTGTTATAACAGAGCGTACATGGGCCGGCTGGAAGACTTCGCTCAAACGTCTACAAAGGCTATAGATAGAGTACTGCGTGGATAAACAAAACGTTATCCGCATCGGCCCCGCATCGGCCCCGCATCGGCCCCGCATCCGCCCCGCATCCGCACGACTGTTATCCGCATCCGCGCGCATCCGCACAACTGTTACCCGCATCCGCCCCGCATCCACATGACTTTTTGCCGCATTCCCACGTTTGTTATCCGAATCTACTAGCATTGCAATAGTATTTCTAATTAGATAAAGCATACATTACTAAAGCGACATATTTAGACATTTTAGGGAAAAGTCGTTCCCTTAGGCTTTGTATGTCATGTGCTATGTTTAAAATGAATGTTATACAGCTAGAATTGCAACCCTTTCCTGTTGGGTGTGTTAATTATGCTTTTAATGACATAATTTGAATGAGATTAGCTTAAATGATCATTTTACATTTGTCATTAACAAAACATAATGGAAACATATGATACCGGTATGTCATAAACTTCCGGGTCGTAATAATGATATTAAACAAGTTCGGATTGTATTCTAAAAACTATCCGCAAATTTACTCTAAACATTATTCGCAGCTTACCTGCTATCCGCACAGCCATGCAAACTATATCCGCATGGCGAAACATTTTGCGGATATCCGCGGGTTTATCAGCAGATATCCTCATCCGTACAGGGCCTTAGCTATAGCGTTGCTGAACAATTTAGTTTTTAAACTTTAAATTTATCAGCTGACCAGTTGATTATTTTTAAGATGCGTATTGTTTGCAATATGTTATATAGTTTTTGTACTTTGCCATAAGCTTAGTAATAAAAATCTTTACACGGTCCATGAATAAACCTTTCTGCCAAATGAAGTCACAGTTCCATGTCCATGCGAGTGTTTCAGAAGCTCGTCTTATTCATCCCCGGATATTCAGAACGGTAGTCTTATTTACTCTTGTAGCCCTCACTGTTTTCACAGTCGCGAGGAAGAAAAACTCCAGAACACACTTGAATGTCACAAATCTTTTATGTGTTTATATTCGGGAGCACTTTTACGATTTTTCAGGTTTTATCTTTTTGGATTTCATTACAGAGTCACTCTTTGAGAGTTATCTTCTTCACAATAACCCTCCATATGCACTATAAGACGCCACAGGGTGGGCACCTAGTCCTTGCACGGTTCTAGGAATTTAAATCGCGCACCGTGAAAAATTGCACAAACAAGTATTTTACAAACATCTGAAAACTTTTTAAGAGATAATTGCTTTTATAAAAGCGAATCAAATTCAAAGCATTCAACGTTATATATAGCCTTTCCGTTTGGCCATGATACCCGGAGGATTAAATTTAAGGGATTTCTCGAGACTCAACTGACGTCACTCACTCACCGGACCGGCCGGATGCAAACAATGACTCGCCTACTGGCACTGTCCCACAGCACTAAAACCTTTCTTATTTCAAGTTTAAAATTACAATTTTCAAGTTTTTTGAATTCTACATAAAATTATAAAGAAAATGAGTCCAAACTCGGACTTCTTACTTCTTAAATATGTTATTTATGATTGCATTGCAACTACTAGTTTTAAAATCTCAAACTAATAAAGAAAAGAAATAAGTTTTGACCGGCTATCAGACCGTGGATATGAAGCATTTCAGTCGAGTTTGGATTCATTTTCTTTAGAATTTTATGTAGAATTAAAAAAAACGTGAAAATTGTAAATTTAAACTTGAAATAAGGAAAGTTTTAGTGCTGTGGGACGTGCCAGTAGGTGATTCATTGTTCGCATCCGGCCAGTCCGGTGAGTGAGTGACGTCAGTTGATTTCCGAGAAGTCCCTTAATCCTCTGGATATCATGGCCAAACGGAAAGACTAGAGGTGCGTTTTTTTAAGCGGAACGCGCAGCGATTCAGCAGTGCCGCGCACAGGGCGTTCTTTTATTCATGCTGCACTCTCTGCTACTGGCAGCGATTTACCCCCACTCTGAGCCCTCGTGCAGCGTAGTTTTACTTTGCTACTTTGCTTTGCTGCGTTGCTTCGATAATCAAAATGGCTCCAATTGAATACGTTCTTATCCTACAAGATTTTCCGGAAGATGTGATTTTTTTAAAGTGTTGTTGTACATGTGTGTACGACCGAATTTCAAGTTTGATAAAGTAGGATCAAGCCTAGGAAGACGTAGTACTGCTTTGAAAGTTGTAATCACACGAGTAATCAATTGATGATTAAATTTATTTGGTTATGTTCTGTGTTATGTACTATGGAGGAAAACCCATACTCCATAAGAAGTCGCAGATTTGTGAATGCAACTTACAGTACGTCGTTACGAAAAAATACTGCATTTTATGTCTTCGGTCTACAAACATTTTTTGTTTTTGGTGTACATAGGCCCTACTTCAGTATGGTAACAAATATCTGTACTTGGCCGGGTGGTGACAAATTCTATTAGGTTTCTCATGAAAAATAATGTGGACACCAGCCTATTTTCTTTTTCTCTAAGGTGCATTTTAACTAAGTATACAAATTCTTTCATTTGTCGTCCATTCCTCCAACTGTGTGTACTGTAGGCTATTCATATTCACTCCAAGTATACATATTTATTTTGGCCTTGACTGTTATGTGCCGAAGTTCTTGTAATTATGGTATTATGCCATATGAACAAGGCTGCCATGACCCACTCAGAATACACTGCCACTAAATTCCGTACTTAACTGTAATAAGAATCGTACCAACCTCTTCTCAGTTGTCCTTATGAGGCTCATTGTATGATATTCCAGAGCTGGGAATCAACCAATCTCAATACATACTTCTAGACCACAACAATGGCAAGAAATTCAAACAGAAGGGACTCGATCTATGTTAGTGAAAATAATTCCTGGATAAACTCTTGAGTACCATGATAGCCCTTTTATGTTCCCACAGTTGTAAGGCCTAGGGAAGGGGATATTGATTTTACTGACTACTTTGTACATTTCATTCATGCGTGGAGTGTAAAGCATACAGTATTTTTTGTCAGGTCACAATCAGAATAGGCCTACTTAGTTTGTAGGGCTCAAAGTTCTCAGAGCCGACGCACAACCAATATACTGTACTAGCTGTACCCGGCATGCGTTGCAATGCCAATCAAAGCAAGTGTAGCTGCAGTAACTTTGTTTGTTGAAGTGCTATTGGATTCCCAATATATATATTTTTTCCCCGTTAACCATCTCTAAACTATTGTAAAAATTATTTACTATCTAAAAAAATCATGGGAGCGTTCTCAACAACTCACCCAAGTTTCATCGCAATGAAATGAATGGTATATGAACGCATACGGGACTTTCTTGTAACGATTCGAGCGCCGTCACCCATTTGTTGAATATACTCGTACGCTACCTATTGTAAAATAGATTTACTAAGTCGAAAACCTTCCCTGGCATGTACACAACAACTCATGAAAGTTTCATCGCATTCGGATGAATGGCATATGAACGCATACGGGATTTTGTTTAAACGATTTGCGCGCCGTCACTCATTTGTTGAAGCTACTTGTGCGCCACCAATTGAAAAACGGATTTACTAATGCATACACCTTCGCAGGACTGTACTCAACTCACCAAAGTTTTATCATAATCTGATGAATGGTATATGAACGCATACGGGACTTGGTTGAAACGATTCACGCGCTGTCGCTCATTAATTGAATCTACTCGTGCGCTACCAATTGTAAAATGGATTTACTAATCAGAAATCTTTGCGGAAGTGGAAACAACATTTCTCCAAATTTCATTGCAATGGCATGAATGGTATATTTACGCATACGGATTTTTTAAAACTATACGTGCACCGTTACCCATTTGTTGAATCTACTCGTGCGCTACCTATTGTAAAAAGGATTTACTAAGTCAGAAACATTTCCTGGAGTGTGCACAACAATTCAACCAAAGTTTCATAGCAATCGGATGAATGGTATATGAACGCATTCGGGACTTTGTTTAAGCGATTCGCGTGCCGTCGCTCATTTGTTGAATCTACTTGTGCTATACCTATTGTAAAGTGGATGTACTAAGCCAGAAAACTTCCCTGAAGTGTATACAATATCTCACCCATGTTTCATCGCTATCGGATGAATGGTATATGAACGCATACGGGACTTTGTTGAAACACTTCGCGCGTCTTCGCTCATTTGTTTAATCTTCTTGTGCGATACCTATTGTAAAGTGGATTTACTAACCCAGAAACCTTCCCTGAGGTGTACACAACATCTCACCCAAGTTTCATCGCTATGAGACGAATAGTATATGAACGCATATGGGACTTAGTTGAAACGCTTCACGCGTCGACACTCATTTGTTGAATATACTCGTTCGCTACCTATTATAACATGTATTTACTAAGCCAGAAACCTTGCCTGTAATGTACACAACCTCTCATCCGAGTTTCATCACTATCGGACGAATGGTGACTTATGTGAACGCATACATGACTTTGTAGAAACGCTTCGCCCGTCGTCACTCATTTGTTGAATCTACCCGTGCGTCTTCGCTCATTTGTTTAATCTTCTTGTGCGATACCTATTGTAAAGTGGATTTACTAACCCAGAAACCTTCCCTGAGGTGTACACAACATCTCACCCAAGTTTCATCGCTATGAGACGAATAGTATATGAACGCATACGGGACTTTGTTGAAACGCTTCGCGCGTCGACACTCATTTGTTGAATATACTCGTTCGCTACCTATTAAAACATGTATTTACTAAGCCAGAAACCTTGCCTGTAGTGTACACAACCTCTCACCCGATTTTCATCGCATGGTATGTGAACGCAAACATGACTTTGTTGAAACGCTTCGCCCGTCGTCACTCATTTGTTCCACATCCTTGCCCAGTTTCATTCATCTTCATCCATTCCATCTCTCATCCCGACGCGCAGGTCGCCCACGGGCGTCGAATAGAAAGACCTGCACTCGGCCTCCCAGGAGGCCACACGACAAAAAGAACTCATTTGTTGAATCTAATCGTGCGCTACCTATTGTTAAGTGGATTTACTAAGCCAGAAAAACTTCCCTGAAGTGTACACAACATCTCACCCAAGTTTCATCTCGAACAGACGAATAGTATATGAACGCATACGGGACTTTGTTGAAACGCTTCGCTCGTCGTCGCTCATTTGTTGAATGTACTACCTATTGTAAAAAATGATTTACTAAGTCAGAAACCTTTCCTGGGGTGTGCACAACAATACAACCCAAAGTTTCATAGCAATCGGATGAATGGTATATGAACGCATACGGGACTTTGTTTAAGCGATTCGCGTGCCGTCACTCATTTGTTGAATATACTCGTGCGCTATAACGTTCATATTTATTCACCTTTTAAACCTTCTCTGGACTTCCACAAATAATTCAAGACCAAAATTAGCCAAATCGGTCCAGCCGTTCTCGAGTTTTAGCGAGACTAACGAACAGCAATTCATTTTTATATATAGAGATGAGATTTTTCTAAGTCGATTTGCTCGTAGAAATATGGATTATAGCTCATTTTGCGCGTATCAATGCGAGGAGCAATGTTCGTGGTTTCCACTTCTATGACGTGGGAACAGAACCCCGCATTTTAAGGCCCTAAAATGAACGGTTTTCGAGATATTGCCAGAAAACTATCCCCGGTCTGCGAAATTTCAGCGGTTACCATAGTAACGTTGGTCTGTTTCTCAGAGGGAACACAGTTATTTGGGAATATCTCCGAAACCGTTCATATTAGGAACTTAAAAAGTGTGTTTTTGCGGTCCCTACAGGACCTCCGAGTATTGTTTCTCGTATCTGGCGGCTTAAAATGAGCTAAATTCGATATTTGTACCGACTGTCCTTGCTCAGTGCCAAAGGGCCGAAATAAGTCACTTACAAATTGAAATTTCAAAAACCGTTTCTTAGTGAGCCTTAACATACTCGGATCAACCAACATGCAACATTTCAGCTTTCTAGGTCTAGTGGTTTGAGCCCTGCGTCGATGAGTCAATTTTGGATGCTCAATGCCAAAGGGCCGAAAAAAGTCACTTACAAATTGAATTTTCAAAAACCGTTTCTTAGTGAGCCTCTACATACTCGGATCAATCAACATGCAAAATTTCAGCTTTCTAGGTCTAGTGGTTTGAGCCCTGCGGAGATGAGTCAATTTTGGATTATATATAACTAGCAGGTACCCGCGGCTTCGCTCGCGTCATAATCGTGTCATATTGTTATTCAATGAAATGCAGGTGTACCCCCCTTAACACCCCATTAGAAACTGAATATCCAAAAACCCTTCCTTAGTGGGCGTTTTCGACTTACAACGAACATTTTCCCAAAAATTCATGTTTCTAGCTTTAATAGTTTTGGCTGGGCGATGATGAGTCAGTCAGTCAGTCAGTCAGTCAGGACACTTGTTTTTATATAAAAGATAAGCATCGGTCCTAGTGGAAAATAATTCTATCACCTGAAACCAAAAATGCATGGGACGAAAAAAAAACATCAAAATATCATGTTGGTTTCGGACCCTAAAAGACGTGAAAAATATAATAAAAGTATAAAAAAAAAGTATTTTTCGAAATTTCATTCGAATCAATTTTTATGTCATTCCTGGGACTTAGAAAATTCCGGCCAAAAAGTACAAAATCATTAATAACTCCCTAAGTATTCGTCGTATGATGAAATAGCAAGAGACAAAAAAGATGTAATGTGTTATTGTCTACAACATAGGCCATGTATAATTTTACACTCAGACATATTACGTTTCCCCCCCCATATTTTCACCCCTCCCCATGGGCCCCTTATATTGGATTTATGAAAAAACGGTCAAACACCTATTTTGTTATTTTTTATGCTGATTTTTTTCCGCTGAGTTCCAAACTCCTCGCCTATGTCGTTTAAGAGATACACGCTCGGTTAGGAAACCTTCAACCCCCACATTTCACCCCTTTCACCTCATAATATACACCACATCAAAAAACCCTCAGACACGTATCTTCTTATTTTTAATGATGAGTTTATATGCCGAGTATCAAATCCCGCAATGAAAGCAATCCGGAGATATTGTTATTCAATGAAATGCAGGTGTACCCCCTTAACACCCCTTTAGAAACTGAATATCTAAAAACCCTTCCTTAGAGGGCGTTTTCGACTTACAACGAAATATTCCCAAAATTTCATGTTTCTAGCTTTAATAGTTTTGGCTGGGCGATGATGAGTCAGTCAGTCAGTCAGTCAGGACACTTGTTTTGATATAAGAGATAAGCATCGGTCCTAGTGGAAAATATTTCTATCACCTGAAACCAAAAATGCATGGGACGAAAAAAAACATCAAAATATCATGTTGGTTTCTGACCCTAAAAGACGTGAAAAATATAATAAAAGTATTAAAAAAACTATTTTTCGAAATTTCATTCGAATCAATTTTTATGTAATTCCTGGGACTTTGAAAATTCCGGCCAAAAAGTACAAAATCATTAATAACTTCCTAAGTATTCATCGTATGATGAAATAGCAATAGACAAAAAAAGATGTAATATGTTATTGTCTACAACATAGGCCATGTATAATTTTACACTCAGACATATTACGTTCCCCCCCCCCCATATTTTCACCCCTCTCCATGGGCCCCTTATATTGGATTTATGAAAAAACGGTCAAACACCTATTTTGTTATTTTTATGCTGATTTTTTTCCGCGAGTTCCAAACTCCTCGCCTATGTCGTTTAAGAGATACACGCTCGGTTAGGAAACCTTCAACCCCCACTTTTCACCCCTTTCACCTCATAATATACACCACATCGAAAAACCCTCAGACACGTATCTTCTTATTTTTAATGATGAGTTTATATGCCGAGTATCAAATCCCCCAATGAAAGCAATCCGGAGATATTGTTATTCAATGAAATGCAGGTGTACCCCCTTAACACCCCTTTAGAAACTGAATATCCAAAAACCCTTCCTTAGTGGGCGTTTTCGACTTACAACGAACATATTCCCAAAATTTAATGTTTCTAACTTTAATAGTTTTGGCTGGGCGATGATGAGTCAGTCAGTCAGTCAGTCAGTCAGTCAGTCAGTCAGTCAGGACACTTGTTTTTATATAAGAGACAAGCTGTACCCGGCATGCGTTGCAATGCCAATCAAAGAAAGTGTTGGCGTTGAAATTCTGTTTCTTGAAGTGCTTTTGGATACACAACATGTTAACTGCCTCTAAGCTATCATAAAATGGATTTTCTAATTTAGAACCATTCGAGGGAGCGTGCACAACAACTTTCAAAAAGTTTCATCGCGGTCACTCATTTGTTGAATCTAATCGTACGCTACCTATTGTGAAATGGATTTACTAAGTCGAAACCCTTCCCTGGCGTGTACACAATGACTCATCAATGATTCATCGCAATCGGATGAATGGTATATGCACGTATAGGGGTTTTTGTTTAAACGATTCGTGCGCTGTCACTCATTTGTTGAATCTACTCGTGCGCTACCTATTGAGAAATGTACTACTAAGTCGAAGCCCTTCCCTGGCGTGTACACAATAACTCATCAAGGTTTCATCGCAATCGAAGAATGTTATATGAACGCAATAGGGAATTTTGTTGAAACGCTTCGCGCGTCGTCACCCATTTGTTGCATCTACTCTTGCGCTACTTATTGTGAAATGGATTTACTAAGTCCCCTTCCCTGGCGGGTACAAAATAACTGATCAATGTTTCATCGCAATCGGATGAATAGTATATGAACGCATACCTGATTTTGTTTAAACGATTCGCACTCCGTCACTCATTTGTTGAATCTACTCGTGCGCTACCTACTGTAAAATGTAATTACTAAGTTAGAAACCGTCACGTAAGTGTCCACAACATCTCACCCAAGTTTCATCGCTATCGTCGTTCATTTGTCGAATCTACTCGTGTGCTACCTACTGTGAAATGTATTTACTAAGCCAGAAACCTTCCTTGGAGTGTCAACCATATTTCACCCAAGTTTCACCGCTAACGGCAGAATGGTATATGACCTTATACGGGACTTTGTTGAAACGCTTCGCGCGTCGTCCCTCATTTGTTGAATCAACTTGTGCGCTGCATATTGTATAGGGGATTTACTAAGCCAGAAATTTTCCATGACGTGTACACAACATCTCACCCAAGTTTCATAGGTACGGACGAATGGTACATGTATGCATACGGGACTTGGTTGAAACGCTTCGCGTGTCGTCGCTCATTTGTTGATTCTACTCTTGCGCTACATATTGTAATATGGATGTACTCAGCCAGAAACCTTCCCTGGAGTGTACACAACATCTCACCCAAGTTTCATCGCAATCGGATGAATGGTATGTGAACGTATACGGGACGTTGTCGAAACGCTTCGCGCGTAGTCACTCATTTGTTGAACATAAACGTGCGCTTCGTATTGTAAAATGGATTTACTTAGCCAGAAACCTTTCCTGGAGTGTACACAACAATTCACCAAACATTTATCACTATCAGACGAATGGTATATGACTTTATACGGGACTTTGTTGAAATGCTTCGCGTATCATCGCTCATTTGTTGAATCTACTGGTGCGCTACCTATTGTAAAATGTATGTACTAAGCCAGAAAACCTTCCCTGGAGTGTACACAGCATCTCACCCAAGTTTCATCGCTATCGGATGAATGGTATATGAAATTAAATGGGACTTTGTTGAAACGCTTCGCGCGCCAGTAGGGGGGTAAGGCGGTTTCCAACCAGTGTCATGGCCGCCACGTGAGTCCAAGCCAATATCTCGCAAACCGATGGTCGGATTTTAATAAACGAGGTGTCGTTGGACTCGGGTTGACGCCCTCTTTCCAATGGACCACTCATTTCAACCCCTAAATAAAACCTACCCCTACTAGGGGGTGAAATTGTAATTTTTTAGTGAAAGTCTCTTTCCAAATGGGACATGTGTAAGCTGCGCTGCTAAAATGAACTTAAACGTGGTTGCTCATATAGTGCATGCGTTTTACGAGATGCCGCTATGGATGAACATTCTTGTTTTTGTTTTTTACGCATGCGCACTGGGGATTTTTGTAAGAGGGCGAGCTCTTTGAAAAAAATGATTGATAAGAAGAGGTTTTGGTGGTGAGGAGAGAATCAGATAGTCGCCTACTTTCCTACGACGTTTGTCGATATCTCTCAAACGCAAGGTCGGATTTGGACGTGTGACGTGTCAAATCGCTTGTCTCGAAGCCCTATACATGTTATTAATAGGTTAGAGTTTTGAGAATGAGGGAAACAGGCTTTTTTGGGGTAAAACCATGATTTTAGACTTTTTCTGATATTTCACGAATGCATGGTCGGATTTGGTCCTATGACGTGTCAAATGGCTTGTCTCGAAACCCTGTGTATTTTGGTAATAGGTTAAAGTTTTTGAGAATGAGGGAAACAGAATTTTTTGTTGTAAAACCGTGATTTTAGACTTTCTGTTATATCTCACAAACCAATAACGCCAGAGACGTATACGAGGGGTCGTAGGACTCGGGGTGACGCCCCTTTCCTCTCCCCTTTTGAATATAGTATTTATGTTTAAAAAATGCGAAAGGGTCTAACGACACTTTTGTTGAAAACATTTTAGTTTTTAAAACTTTTTCTTTTAATCTTTCTAAAATGTTCATGAAGAGTGGTTGCAGATAGAGACGATACCACTGGACACGTGTTTCAACGAAGCTATTACTGGCCACGGTGGTGATATACCAATACAGTATTCGCTATTTCGATGAGACGGCGGGTCGAGGGTTCGTTTTCCGATTTTTCCTATGATGGAATACCTAATACCTAAACCCCCTGAAGGGGGTCTTTAACATGTAAACGATTATGAGTGACATGGCAAATGATAATTCCTTGATCCGATGAAGTTAGCTTTAGATAGAACAAACAGAACTTGGTTATATGGTGCTTGAAGTGAGTATAGAAAACAAACTTGCTGGGGCAGACTGACAGGATGTGGATGTTATTTGAGCTTATTGGAATGCCTTGACTTGACTTGACAACAGGGCAATGAAAAAAGCACAGAGATGCTGAGGACACTTGAAGGTCAAACGATATGGCAACCATGGTGGGAGGGGGAAGCTAGGATGATGTCGCCGATCATGTTCAATGTTCAATGAATGAATTTAAATTTTGCGAAGCATTGTTTGGAGAGGGTCATGGGACGACTTGTTTTAAGGATATTTATTTTTTCGATCTTTCTTATGGTGGTCTCATTGATTGAAATCATCCAAAACTGCTAGGGCATGGCCTTGAGATTTTATAAACTGATAATGGGATTTTGACATACAAGGTCCACTCAGAACTTGACATGATGTCATTCTTTTTATGGCTTATGAATTTCCCCAAAAAAGACCCAAAACAACAAGATCATAGACTTTTGCTTTTCTTAATATATTGCAAACCCATAATGTTAGATGTTTACTGTGAGTGACGAAACCTAGCTAGGTAAAGAAAGAATTATTGTAGGATATATGTATGGTGACTGACACGTCTTTGAACATTGGAACTTGTTTTCAGATCTGAGTGTAGTACATAGGGAGTATAGGTTGTAGGCATGGCTTGACAAACGGTGCACACAAAATTCAATTTATCGATTCAAGAATTATGAGTAGACTATCATTAATTAATTGGTTAAAGAGTGTAGCTAAAAATAAAAAAGTGACTACATTAAACTAAACTGAACCAAGTCGAATCAAACCCAACTGAACCAAACCAAGCCTAAAGCAAACCAAACCTAATCAAGAACAAGCCAAGGGCTTAAGTGTAAAACTTGTGGGGGAATGCAGTCATTGGCAATGTCCAAAGAAAGGGATAACGCTCTACCTTTAGAGGGTGAGGTAAAGCTAGCGCATGGTGCTAATGCATATTCCCAAGTACATGAACCACACACACACACAACTATCCTATGCTGTTTTTATGAGTTGACTGTTAAAACTTACTCAGTGGTTACTGAGCAAGATGGTCGCTACACACAACAAGCTTTAAATACTTGAGGCTAATAATCTATACACACACACGCACTCGCTTGTTCTAAACTAAACTGTCTCGCTGGCAGTGCTCACACAGTAGGCAAATGACAAATGCTTGGCTAACCGAAATACAATCATTTTCGGTTGTCTAATGATACCAGCTAGCCATTACATGCTATAGTGGTGAGCACATGTGCCTCTTGCACTGGAGATCGTAACTCGATTTCTAGCTCTAAGGCCTAGAACGAATCAAACTAAGAAAGAATGGTATGGTGACGCAGTAGTTAAACTGTTAGCCTTTCAATAAGGTAGACTAGGGTTTGATTTTGGGTTAATATACATGTCATAAACAAACAAACAAACAAAAAAAGCGGAGATAATGTTTAAAACTGATTACACTTGTCTCTTTTCAAATTATTACTTAGATTACAAATACAAAGGTGGACTGGGTTTGATATACAGTTAATGCTGCCTATCGCATACTAGCCTGTAAGAAAGCCAAACAAGCAAAAGGCGTAGGTAGAGCAGTGGTAAAATCACTATGTGTAGAGAACTACCTAACGGTTTTATGAACTGGCAATGCTATGTCGCATAAACAGTGCAGGATACAATCCGGCAACCATAATTTTTATCTTGTGGAACAGAGAAAATGCAATTTTACCTTGATGGATAGCAAATGAGTGCAGATGAATGACCTATGCATTAGCCTACCATAGGGTTATAACCACGAGGTGGAGGTGTGACTTTTATATTTTATTGTTTAGAGACATGGCTTTTTTGTAACCAGTAGATTTAGTATTTTGTAAATATTCATTTTTGTAATTGTAAATAGTGGAAACATTTTTTTTGTAATAGTAAATGTTAAATGTATAACTAAAAGTTATTTGGGATAAGTGTGCATGTCAAGGATAAATAGCGTGGTTGTATTTGTTTTCAAAGACAGGTATGGTTGTGTGAATGTATGACTATAGATAGAATGATAGAGAGAGAGAGAGAAAGCTTGTGTGTGTGTGTGTGTGTGTGTGTGTGTGGGTAGCATTGATTTTTCAACCAAAGCAAACACGGCAAGGTAGGATGGTGGGGTAATTAATGTATATAGCAAATGGTAAATAGTATACTATATTTTTTAACACTTGTGTTTTTTTAATGCAGCAGTAGATAGGTGTTATTTTGTAAAACAGTCTTACCTACAGTAGTAGTAGTAGTAGTAGTAGTAGTAGTAGTAGTCCTATATGTTTTTGGAAACAAACAGAAAGAGAATGCACTATTGCCATGGCCAAGCACTTCCATTAAAGTGATTTCAAGAACATTTAAATCAGCAAATGTGTGTTTTACAAAACTAAACATTCAGCATGGACTAAATCATAAACGTGTCTTCTGTGATATGGAAAAAATAGGAAATCCATGTTTCCATATCATCACAATTTAAAAACTTAAAACTGACATTTAAGAAATGTAAATGGGAAATTGGCAAATGTGTAAACAACAAAATGGAAAATTCTTGTTTCCATATCATGAAATCCAAAAACTTTAAACTGACATTTTCAAATCGTGTACATGGAAAATTGACAAATGGCAATGTGTGAAATGTGGAAATGAAAAAATATGAACAAATGGCTATCATTATTTAAAAAAAATAAAAAACCGTCGTGTTCTATCGTTAAAGTGTGAATCAAACCACATCTACTTATTTGGATCACCCGAGACTGAGTAGACCTGTTTTAGTCCTAATATACTTTTAAAATTTTATGTTAAAGCTCAATTTGAACTCAAGAGCTTTAGAGTGCCAGCTAACTATTATAACCGTTACGTCACAAAGACAACTTTACACTACTCTTAATAAACAATAATAAGAAAAAGAATAATAAATGTTGATTTTTTTTTAAGGATGAACATGGTGACACCGTTTCTGTTGCACAGTCTGCTAGCTACTAGCCAGCAGCTGGGGTCTTAGAAAACGATACAGTTGACATTTTGTAATGAGATGTGACATGTTTCAAAGTACAGTATTATGGGTTGCTGCTGAGTAAAAACTAATCCTGTACAAGGAAGCAAGGGTTCGAACCCCTTACCTAACATTACTATTGCCTGAACATGGCTTGACGACACTGTATTATTATGATACTCGGTACACAAACCATAGATAGAGTGTATTGTTTAAGATCACTTTCTTTCTGAACATAGGTGGAGACTGTTGATGGTTAACAATGGCATTAATATAGTAGGACGTGGGTATAGCAATTAAGAAAAAAACAGACAATACCCATACAATATTTTTATTTATTTAATATAAGTACTTGTACAATAGTTACATTCAAAATACATTTCTTTTTTCTCTATTACTATTTAGTCCTTTTTGATTCTCTTGCATATGAAGGGTAGATAACCTTGTAGTTCAGCCCCTTAAAACAACAACAACACAACCTTTTGCATAGTCTGTGATGTTGACGACTCTTGAGATGTGGAAGATGGATTAAACATAACTTTTACAGCAGGGGTTAAATGTTGCTCAATAAACACTGCACTATTTTGAGTAGCAAAATTTTTTTCTTGTACTAGCTTTTTAGCATTGTCATGATTATTTGTTGACACCAACAGTGTTTCATCTGGTACACCACATTGATGATCACTCACACTTAAAACCTTACCATTTCTACTTTTTAGATTGCCTCGACATCTTTTTGACCTCTCTTTTGAGCATCGCCAAAATATTATTCCTTTTACATTTTGACGATTATAGTTATAAGAGTAGCCTTTATAGAGTACACGTTGTTTACCTTTGTTAGTTGTAGTAAGTTCCATAGTAGCAACTAACCTGTTAGTATGATTTGCTCACTACAAAGGTTATAACTGTTCTGATAATAAAATCATTTAGCGTTGGCTTTTATATTTAATATGTATAGTTTGAAGTGATAGCAAAAGTGAGAGCAAAATGGTAGCAGAGTGGTAGAAAATATAACATGTATTGTTAAGAAATAGTTTAAGCTGTTATGTGGATCCATTACATAATAATTTTAGCACGACGAAGCTCATTTTCTATATCCAATAGTTCTTCCTCATATTCAGTATAACCAGCCTGTTTATAGACATGCAGTTGCTGAAGCCGCCAGATTAGCTTACTTGGATTGTTCCAGTAGACAAATTTAACAAATGATTTTTTAGTTGTAAACAAAGCATTACCATTATCATTATTATCTTCATCATCAACATCATCATCATCATAACCATTATCATTATCATCATCATCATTATCATCATCATCATGATCATTATAATCCTCATCACTATTACTATATAGTCCTTTTTGATCCTTTTGCAATACCACATTTTGCACAGTCTGTGTTGCTCTTGATAATGTTGGGAGTTTTTCAGACATTGACAACTGTCCTAACACGACTTTCTGAGGAGATGATACATGCTTCTTAACAAACAATGCACTATCTTGAGCTGCAATATCTTTTTCTGGGACAAGTATTTTAGCATTTTGAAGAGTTTTTTTAAACAGCAACGATGTTTTATCTGGTACACTACATTGATGATCACTCATACTTAAGACATTGCTATTTTTACTTTTCAGCTCACCTCGACACTGTTTTGAACGATGTTTTGAACAACGCCAAATAACAGTTCCATTTTTATTGGTTCGTTTTACAATATATTTATATCCTTTATAGAATGCGTATGGCATACCATTGCTATTTGTTGATACTTCCATGTCAATTGTCAAGCATGAACTAATCTCTAGCAAAGTTCACTCGATAATATAAATAATTTCTAAACCCCAGTAGTGAATAGTCAGTTGTTTTTGATCTATGCAAGCGTAAACATGTCACATACACTGGTGATGGATACTCAAGGCTTTAAGGTCAATGAAAACAAGTACAGTATATATTTAAATAGGTGGCTATCATTGATTGCACAACACGCGGGTCACCATATCTTTTTTTTCTTTCGGACTAGTGTTTTAACATTTGAAGAGTGTTTTAAACAGCAACGATGTCTTATCAGTCACACTACATTGATGATCACTCACACTTAAGACCTCGCTATTTTTACTTTTTAACTCACTTTGACACTGTTTTGAACGATGTTTTGAACAACGCCAAATAACAGTTCCATTTTTATTGGTTCGTTTTACAATATACGTATAACCTTTATAGTATGCATATGGCTTACCATAACTATTCGTTGATACTTTCATATCAATTTTCAAGCATGAAATAATCTCCAATAAATTTCGCTCGATAATAGAAATAATAGTTTAAAGTGGGTGCGAAGGTGGGTGCAAAAGTGGGTGCAAAAGTGAGTGTAAAAGTGAGTGTAAAAGTGGGTGCAAAAGTGAGTGCAAAAGTGGGTGCGAAAGTGGGTGCGAAAGTGGGTGCAGTTTATAGTAGGCACTATTTTTACTAGAATGTGATTTGAGTAAATGTAATTTCTAAACCCAAGTAGTGAATAGTCAGTTGGTTTTGATTTATGCAAGCGTAAACATGTCTCATACACTGATGATGGATACTCAAGGCTTCTTGGTCAACAAAAACAAGTATATAGTTAAAGAGGTAGCTATTATTGATTGCACAACACTGAATCTATTTTTGAAATTTTGACAAAGGGTCTAAGTGCACTTTTGTTAATATCTCGCGAACCAATAAGACTACGGCATTGTATGAGGTATTGTTGGACTTTTTGCCGAAGACTGCTGGTAAACACTTATGTTCCCACGACCTTTTTAAAGATGGCGGCTGACCCACGAGGGGTGATTAAAACGTATTCCAAGCGACGCTTGTCGATAAGCAAACCAATAATCAAAGGGGGGTGTGACAGAGCTTGAGGCGATAACCCCTTTTGATTGATCCCTGTTGATTTGCCCCTTTGGACTGGTCCCCGTTGACCAGTCCCTCTGAACGGGTCCTTTTTGAAGGGAGTCATTTATGACGGGCCCCTGCTGACGGGTCACTGTGGACGGATCCCTGTGGACAGGTCCCTGTTGACAGGTCCATAGGGATTAGTCAAAAGGACCTGTCAACAGGGACCTGTCCACAGGGATCCGTCCACAGTGACCCGTCAGCAGGGGCCCGTCATAAATGACTCCCTTCAAAAAGGACCCGTTCAGAGGGACTGGTCAACGGGGACCAGTCCAAAGGGGCAAATCAACAGGGATCAATCAAAAGGGGTTATCGCCTCAAGCTCTGTCACACCCCCCTTTGATTATTGGTTTGCTTATCGACAAGCGTCGCTTGGAATACGTTTTAATCACCCCTCGTGGGTCAGCCGCCATCTTTAAAAAGGTCGTGGGAACATAAGTGTTTACCAGCAGTCTTCGGCAAAAAGTCCAACAATACCTCATACAATGCCGTAGTCTTATTGGTTCGCGAGATATTAACAAAAGTGCACTTAGACCCTTTGTCAAAATTTCAAAAATAGATTCAGTGTTGTGCAATCAATAATAGCTACCTCTTTAACTATATACTTGTTTTTGTTGACCAAGAAGCCTTGAGTATCCATCATCAGTGTATGAGACATGTTTACGCTTGCATAAATCAAAACCAACTGACTATTCACTACTTGGGTTTAGAAATTACATTTACTCAAATCACATTCTAGTAAAAATAGTGCCTACTATAAACTGCACCCACTTTCGCACCCACTTTCGCACCCACTTTTGCACTCACTTTTGCACCCACTTTTACACTCACTTTTACACTCACTTTTGCACCCACTTTTGCACCCACCTTCGCACCCACTTTAAACTATTATTTCTATTATCGAGCGAAATTTATTGGAGATTATTTCATGCTTGAAAATTGATATGAAAGTATCAACGAATAGTTATGGTAAGCCATATGCATACTATAAAGGTTATACGTATATTGTAAAACGAACCAATAAAAATGGAACTGTTATTTGGCGTTGTTCAAAACATCGTTCAAAACAGTGTCAAAGTGAGTTAAAAAGTAAAAATAGCGAGGTCTTAAGTGTGAGTGATCATCAATGTAGTGTGACTGATAAGACATCGTTGCTGTTTAAAACACTCTTCAAATGTTAAAACACTAGTCCGAAAGAAAAAAAAGATATGGTGACCCGCGTGTTGTGCAATCAATGATAGCCACCTATTTAAATATATACTGTACTTGTTTTCATTGACCTTAAAGCCTTGAGTATCCATCACCAGTGTATGTGACATGTTTACGCTTGCATAGATCAAAAACAACTGACTATTCACTACTGGGGTTTAGAAATTATTTATATTATCGAGTGAACTTTGCTAGAGATTAGTTCATGCTTGACAATTGACATGGAAGTATCAACAAATAGCAATGGTATGCCATACGCATTCTATAAAGGATATAAATATATTGTAAAACGAACCAATAAAAATGGAACTGTTATTTGGCGTTGTTCAAAACATCGTTCAAAACAGTGTCGAGGTGAGCTGAAAAGTAAAAATAGCAATGTCTTAAGTATGAGTGATCATCAATGTAGTGTACCAGATAAAACATCGTTGCTGTTTAAAAAAACTCTTCAAAATGCTAAAATACTTGTCCCAGAAAAAGATATTGCAGCTCAAGATAGTGCATTGTTTGTTAAGAAGCATGTATCATCTCCTCAGAAAGTCGTGTTAGGACAGTTGTCAATGTCTGAAAAACTCCCAACATTATCAAGAGCAACACAGACTGTGCAAAATGTGGTATTGCAAAAGGATCAAAAAGGACTATATAGTAATAGTGATGAGGATTATAATGATCATGATGATGATGATAATGATGATGATGATAATGATAATGGTTATGATGATGATGATGTTGATGATGAAGATAATAATGATAATGGTAATGCTTTGTTTACAACTAAAAAATCATTTGTTAAATTTGTCTACTGGAACAATCCAAGTAAGCTAATCTGGCGGCTTCAGCAACTGCATGTCTATAAACAGGCTGGTTATACTGAATATGAGGAAGAACTATTGGATATAGAAAATGAGCTTCGTCGTGCTAAAATTATTATGTAATGGATCCACATAACAGCTTAAACTATTTCTTAACAATACATGTTATATTTTCTACCACTCTGCTACCATTTTGCTCTCACTTTTGCTATCACTTCAAACTATACATATTAAATATAAAAGCCAACGCTAAATGATTTTATTATCAGAACAGTTATAACCTTTGTAGTGAGCAAATCATACTAACAGGTTAGTTGCTACTATGGAACTTACTACAACTAACAAAGGTAAACAACGTGTACTCTATAAAGGCTACTCTTATAACTATAATCGTCAAAATGTAAAAGGAATAATATTTTGGCGATGCTCAAAAGAGAGGTCAAAAAGATGTCGAGGCAATCTAAAAAGTAGAAATGGTAAGGTTTTAAGTGTGAGTGATCATCAATGTGGTGTACCAGATGAAACACTGTTGGTGTCAACAAATAATCATGACAATGCTAAAAAGCTAGTACAAGAAAAAAATTTTGCTACTCAAAATAGTGCAGTGTTTATTGAGCAACATTTAACCCCTGCTGTAAAAGTTATGTTTAATCCATCTTCCACATCTCAAGAGTCGTCAACATCACAGACTATGCAAAAGGTTGTGTTGTTGTTGTTTTAAGGGGCTGAACTACAAGGTTATCTACCCTTCATATGCAAGAGAATCAAAAAGGACTAAATAGTAATAGAGAAAAAAGAAATGTATTTTGAATGTAACTATTGTACAAGTACTTATATTAAATAAATAAAAATATTGTATGGGTATTGTCTGTTTTTTTCTTAATTGCTATACCCACGTCCTACTATATTAATGCCATTGTTAACCATCAACAGTCTCCACCTATGTTCAGAAAGAAAGTGATCTTAAACAATACACTCTATCTATGGTTTGTGTACCGAGTATCATAATAATACAGTGTCGTCAAGCCATGTTCAGGCAATAGTAATGTTAGGTAAGGGGTTCGAACCCTTGCTTCCTTGTACAGGATTAGTTTTTACTCAGCAGCAACCCATAATACTGTACTTTGAAACATGTCACATCTCATTACAAAATGTCAACTGTATCGTTTTCTAAGACCCCAGCTGCTGGCTAGTAGCTAGCAGACTGTGCAACAGAAACGGTGTCACCATGTTCATCCTTAAAAAAAAATCAACATTTATTATTCTTTTTCTTATTATTGTTTATTAAGAGTAGTGTAAAGTTGTCTTTGTGACGTAACGGTTATAATAGTTAGCTGGCACTCTAAAGCTCTTGAGTTCAAATTGAGCTTTAACATAAAATTTTAAAAGTATATTAGGACTAAAACAGGTCTACTCAGTCTCGGGTGATCCAAATAAGTAGATGTGGTTTGATTCACACTTTAACGATAGAACACGACGGTTTTTTATTTTTTTTAAATAATGATAGCCATTTGTTCATATTTTTTCATTTCCACATTTCACACATTGCCATTTGTCAATTTTCCATGTACACGATTTGAAAATGTCAGTTTAAAGTTTTTGGATTTCATGATATGGAAACAAGAATTTTCCATTTTGTTGTTTACACATTTGCCAATTTCCCATTTACATTTTTTAAATGTCAGTTTTAAGTTTTTAAATTGTGATGATATGGAAACATGGATTTCCTATTTTTTCCATATCACAGAAGACACGTTTATGATTTAGTCCATGCTGAATGTTTAGTTTTGTAAAACACACATTTGCTGATTTAAATGTTCTTGAAATCACTTTAATGGAAGTGCTTGGCCATGGCAATAGTGCATTCTCTTTCTGTTTGTTTCCAAAAACATATAGGACTACTACTACTACTACTACTACTACTACTACTACTGTAGGTAAGACTGTTTTACAAAATAACACCTATCTACTGCTGCATTAAAAAAACACAAGTGTTAAAAAATATAGTATACTATTTACCATTTGCTATATACATTAATTACCCCACCATCCTACCTTGCCGTGTTTGCTTTGGTTGAAAAATCAATGCTACCCACACACACACACACACACACACACACACAAGCTTTCTCTCTCTCTCTCTATCATTCTATCTATAGTCATACATTCACACAACCATACCTGTCTTTGAAAACAAATACAACCACGCTATTTATCCTTGACATGCACACTTATCCCAAATAACTTTTAGTTATACATTTAACATTTACTATTACAAAAAAAATGTTTCCACTATTTACAATTACAAAAATGAATATTTACAAAATACTAAATCTACTGGTTACAAAAAAGCCATGTCTCTAAACAATAAAATATAAAAGTCACACCTCCACCTCGTGGTTATAACCCTATGGTAGGCTAATGCATAGGTCATTCATCTGCACTCATTTGCTATCCATCAAGGTAAAATTGCATTTTCTCTGTTCCACAAGATAAAAATTATGGTTGCCGGATTGTATCCTGCACTGTTTATGCGACATAGCATTGCCAGTTCATAAAACCGTTAGGTAGTTCTCTACACATAGTGATTTTACCACTGCTCTACCTACGCCTTTTGCTTGTTTGGCTTTCTTACAGGCTAGTATGCGATAGGCAGCATTAACTGTATATCAAACCCAGTCCACCTTTGTATTTGTAATCTAAGTAATAATTTGAAAAGAGACAAGTGTAATCAGTTTTAAACATTATCTCCGCTTTTTTTGTTTGTTTGTTTGTTTATGACATGTATATTAACCCAAAATCAAACCCTAGTCTACCTTATTGAAAGGCTAACAGTTTAACTACTGCGTCACCATACCATTCTTTCTTAGTTTGATTCGTTCTAGGCCTTAGAGCTAGAAATCGAGTTACGATCTCCAGTGCAAGAGGCACATGTGCTCACCACTATAGCATGTAATGGCTAGCTGGTATCATTAGACAACCGAAAATGATTGTATTTCGGTTAGCCAAGCATTTGTCATTTGCCTACTGTGTGAGCACTGCCAGCGAGACAGTTTAGTTTAGAACAAGCGAGTGCGTGTGTGTGTATAGATTATTAGCCTCAAGTATTTAAAGCTTGTTGTGTGTAGCGACCATCTTGCTCAGTAACCACTGAGTAAGTTTTAACAGTCAACTCATAAAAACAGCATAGGATAGTTGTGTGTGTGTGTGGTTCATGTACTTGGGAATATGCATTAGCACCATGCGCTAGCTTTACCTCACCCTCTAAAGGTAGAGCGTTATCCCTTTCTTTGGACATTGCCAATGACTGCATTCCCCCACAAGTTTTACACTTAAGCCCTTGGCTTGTTCTTGATTAGGTTTGGTTTGCTTTAGGCTTGGTTTGGTTCAGTTGGGTTTGATTCGACTTGGTTCAGTTTAGTTTAATGTAGTCACTTTTTTATTTTTAGCTACACTCTTTAACCAATTAATTAATGATAGTCTACTCATAATTCTTGAATCGATAAATTGAATTTTGTGTGCACCGTTTGTCAAGCCATGCCTACAACCTATACTCCCTATGTACTACACTCAGATCTGAAAACAAGTTCCAATGTTCAAAGACGTGTCAGTCACCATACATATATCCTACAATAATTCTTTCTTTACCTAGCTAGGTTTCGTCACTCACAGTAAACATCTAACATTATGGGTTTGCAATATATTAAGAAAAGCAAAAGTCTATGATCTTGTTGTTTTGGGTCTTTTTTGGGGAAATTCATAAGCCATAAAAAGAATGACATCATGTCAAGTTCTGAGTGGACCTTGTATGTCAAAATCCCATTATCAGTTTATAAAATCTCAAGGCCATGCCCTAGCAGTTTTGGATGATTTCAATCAATGAGACCACCATAAGAAAGATCGAAAAAATAAATATCCTTAAAACAAGTCGTCCCATGACCCTCTCCAAACAATGCTTCGCAAAATTTAAATTCATTCATTGAACATTGAACATGATCGGCGACATCATCCTAGCTTCCCCCTCCCACCATGGTTGCCATATCGTTTGACCTTCAAGTGTCCTCAGCATCTCTGTGCTTTTTTCATTGCCCTGTTGTCAAGTCAAGTCAAGGCATTCCAATAAGCTCAAATAACATCCACATCCTGTCAGTCTGCCCCAGCAAGTTTGTTTTCTATACTCACTTCAAGCACCATATAACCAAGTTCTGTTTGTTCTATCTAAAGCTAACTTCATCGGATCAAGGAATTATCATTTGCCATGTCACTCATAATCGTTTACATGTTAAAGACCCCCTTCAGGGGGTTTAGGTATTAGGTATTCCATCATAGGAAAAATCGGAAAACGAACCCTCGACCCGCCGTCTCATCGAAATAGCGAATACTGTATTGGTATATCACCACCGTGGCCAGTAATAGCTTCGTTGAAACACGTGTCCAGTGGTATCGTCTCTATCTGCAACCACTCTTCATGAACATTTTAGAAAGATTAAAAGAAAAAGTTTTAAAAACTAAAATGTTTTCAACAAAAGTGTCGTTAGACCCTTTCGCATTTTTTAAACATAAATACTATATTCAAAAGGGGAGAGGAAAGGGGCGTCACCCCGAGTCCTACGACCCCTCGTATACGTCTCTGGCGTTATTGGTTTGTGAGATATAACAGAAAGTCTAAAATCACGGTTTTACAACAAAAAATTCTGTTTCCCTCATTCTCAAAAACTTTAACCTATTACCAAAATACACAGGGTTTCGAGACAAGCCATTTGACACGTCATAGGACCAAATCCGACCATGCATTCGTGAAATATCAGAAAAAGTCTAAAATCATGGTTTTACCCCAAAAAAGCCTGTTTCCCTCATTCTCAAAACTCTAACCTATTAATAACATGTATAGGGCTTCGAGACAAGCGATTTGACACGTCACACGTCCAAATCCGACCTTGCGTTTGAGAGATATCGACAAACGTCGTAGGAAAGTAGGCGACTATCTGATTCTCTCCTCACCACCAAAACCTCTTCTTATCAATCATTTTTTTCAAAGAGCTCGCCCTCTTACAAAAATCCCCAGTGCGCATGCGTAAAAAACAAAAACAAGAATGTTCATCCATAGCGGCATCTCGTAAAACGCATGCACTATATGAGCAACCACGTTTAAGTTCATTTTAGCAGCGCAGCTTACACATGTCCCATTTGGAAAGAGACTTTCACTAAAAAATTACAATTTCACCCCCTAGTAGGGGTAGGTTTTATTTAGGGGTTGAAATGAGTGGTCCATTGGAAAGAGGGCGTCAACCCGAGTCCAACGACACCTCGTTTATTAAAATCCGACCATCGGTTTGCGAGATATTGGCTTGGACTCACGTGGCGGCCATGACACTGGTTGGAAACCGCCTTACCCCCCTACTCGCGCCGTTGCTCATTTGTTGATTCTACTCGTGCTCTACCTATTTTTAAAGGGATTTACTAAGCTAGAAACCTTCCCTGGAGTGCACACAAAATCTCAGCCTAGTTTCATCGCTATCGGACGAATGGTATATGAACGCAAACGTGACTTTGTTGAAATACTTCGCGCGTCGTAGCTCATTTGTTGAATCTAATCGTGCGCTGCCTATTGTAAAGTGGATGTACTAAGCCAGAAAATCTCCCTGCAGTGTACACAACATTTTACGAAAGTTTCATAGCTATCGGACGAATGGTATATGAATGCATTCGGGACTTTGTTGAAATGCTTCGCGCATCGTCGCTCATTTGTTGAATCTACGCGTGCGCTACCTATTGTAAAATGGATTTACTAAGTCAGAAACCTTCCTTGGAGTGTACTCAACATCTCACCCAAGTTTCATCGCTATCGGACGAATGGTATATGAATGCATACGGGACTTTGTTGAAATGCTTCGCGCATCGTCGCCCATTTGTTGAATCTACGCGTGCGCTACCTATTGTAAAATGGATTTACTAAGTCAGAAACCTTCCTTGGAGTGTACTCAACATCTCACCCAAGTTTCATCGCTATCGGATGAATGGTATATGCAATTAAATGGGACTTTGTTGAAACGCTTCGCGCGCCGTTGCTCATTTGCTGATTCTACTCGTGCTCTACCTATTTTTAAAGGGATTTACTAAGCTAGAAACCTTCCCTGGAGTGCACACAAAATCTCAGCCTAGTTTCATCGCTATCGGACGAATGGTATATGAACGCAAACGTGACTTTGTTGAAATGCTTCGCGCGTCGTAGCTCATTTGTTGAATCTAATCGTGCGCTGCCTATTGTAAAGTGGATGTACTAAGCCAGAAAATTTCCCTGCAGTGTACACAACATTTTACGCAAGTTTCATAGCTATCGGACGAATGGTATATGAATGCATTCGGGACTTTGTTGAAATGCTCCGCGCATCGTCGCTCATTTGTTGAATCTACGCGTGCGCTACCTATTGTAAAATGGATTTACTAAGTCAGAAACCTTCCTTGGAGTGCACTCAACATCTCACCCAAGTTTCATCGCTATCGGACGAATGGTATATGAATGCATATGGGACTTTGTTGAAATGCTACGCGCATCGTCGCTCATTTGTTGAATCTACGCGTGCGCTACCTATTGTAAAATGGATTTACTAAGTCAGAAACCTTCCTTGGAGTGTACTCAACATCTCACCCAAGTTTCATCGCTATCGGACGAATGGTATATGAACACATACGGGACTTTGTTGAAATGCTTCGCGCATCGTCGCTCATTTGTTGAATCTACGCGTGCGCTACCTATTGTAAAATGGATTTACTAAGTCACAAACCATCCTTGGAGTGTACTCAACATCTCACCCAAGTTTCATCGCAATCGGACGAATGGTATATGAACACATACGGGACTTTGTTGAAATGCTTCGCGCATCGTCGCTCATTTGTTGAATCTACGCGTGCGCTACCTATTGTAAAATGGATTTACTAAGTCAGAAACCTTCCTTGGAGTGTACTCAACATCTCACCCAAGTTTCATCGCTATCGGACGAATGGTATATGAACACATACGGGACTTTGTTGAAATGCTTCGCGCATCGTCGCTCATTTGTTGAATCTACGCGTGCGCTACCTATTGTAAAATGGATTTACTAAGTCACAAACCATCCTTGGAGTGTAGTCAACATCTCACCCAAGTTTCATCGCAATCGGACGAATGGTATATGAACACATACGGGACTTTGTTGAAATGCTTCGCGCATCGTCGCTCATTTGTTGAATCTACGCGTGCGCTATCTATTGTAAAATGGATTTACTAGGTCAGAAACCTTCCTTGGAGTGTACTCAACATCTCACCCAAGTTTCATCGCTATCGGACGAATGGTATATGAACACATACGGGACTTTTTTGAAATGCTTCGCGCATCGTCGCTCATTTGTTGAATCTACGCGTGCGCTACCTATTGTAAAATGGATTTACTAAGTCAGAAACCATCCTTGGAGTGTACTCAACATCTCACCCAAGTTTCATCGCAATCGGACGAATGGTATATGAACACATACGGGACTTTGTTGAAATGCATCGCGCATCGTCGCTCATTTGTTGAATCTACGCGTGCGCTACCTATTGTAAAATGGATTTACTAAGTCAGAAACCTTCCTTGGAGTGTACTCAACATCTCACCCAAGTTTCATCGCAATCGGACGAATGGTATATGAACACATACGGTACTTTGTTGAAATGCTTCGCGCATCGTCGCTCATTTGTTGAATCTACGCGTGCGCTACCTATTGTAAAATGGATTTACTAAGTCAGAAACCTTCCTTGGAGTGTACTCAACATCTCACCCAAGTTTCATCGCTATCGGACGAATGGTATATGAACACATACGGGACTTTGTTGAAATGCTTCGCGCATCGTCGCTCATTTGTTGAATCAACGCGTGCGCTACCTATTGTAAAATGGATTTACTAAGTCAGAAACCATCCTTTGAGTGTACTCAACATCTCACCCAAGTTTCATCGCAATCGGACGAATGGTATATGAACACATACGGGACTTTGTTGAAATGCTTCGCGCATCGTCGCTCATTTGTTGAATCTACGCGTGCGCTACCTATTGTAAAATGGATTTACTAAGTCACAAACCTTCCTTGGAGTGTACTCAACATCTCACCCAAGTTTCATCGCAATCGGTTGAGTGGTATATGAACGCATAGGAGACATACACACCCACAGACAAACTATCACGTTACATTGATTTTTATATATATAGACTAGCAGTAGTACCCGGCTTCGCCCGGTTGAATGATGATAATGTATCAAAGTCTCCTTAGAAATATAATGGACATAAAATCTAGGTCATTTGCCCTCCCCCCCCCAAAGACAATGAGGGCGTAATATCTAGGTCATTTGCCCTTTCGATAAGGATGATAATGAAAACTACTGTTGAATTGACACGTCAAACTTACAAACTACCGTAATAGAAATACATATTTCAAAATTCACAAGCGAGGAAGACTTATTGTGTGTGGTGATTAATGGTGTAATGGGCGTAACATCTAGGTCATTTTCCCTTATGATGAGGATGATGAGGGAAACTACTACCTGTATTGAATTGACACTTCAACTTAAAAGCAAGCTTGTAGTTTAACGTGACCGTTAATCTCCAGATCATGAGCCACGGGACCTCCTGTATGCCTCTCACCAAGGCGGTCCGGGTTCGATTCCCGGCCAATGCATGTGAGATTTTCGAAGTGAAATGCCATGTCCTGTGGTTCGGATTCCACGTAAAAAGGAGGTCCCGTAGCTTATAATCACAAGATTCACGGTCACGTAAAACTACAATCTTCCTTCCTTCCTTCAACTTATAATGTACACAATGTACTGTAATAAAAATAAATATTTTAAAAATCACAGTCCAGAAAGACTTTATGCGGCGGTGATTAGTGGTATGATGCGCGTAACATCTAGGTCATTTGCACTTATGATGATGATAATAATAAGGTAATGAAAAAATGACTACTAAACGAACATGCTGTAATTTACAACTGATATAGGTAATTCAGATGTCTAGCTTCGATGTCTTCCAAAGTCTCAACCTTATTTTCTGGCTTAGACCTGTAGTCGATGCGTCTAGTGAAAGAGCTTATGGCGTACTGCTCGGCAAAGAAAATGGGTCCAAGCTGCATGAACCTGAGATGATCGTAGATGATGACGAAATATGATGACACACGTTCGGGGTTCCCCGTCGTATTTAGATTGGTCGGGGAATCACTCACTCTTTCGCAACACCACAGTGGCTTGAGCAACGGCCCTGTGCTGGCATCAGTATAGACAGCTCTGGAAAGTCATCTCATGTCACCTCGCGATGAATCAGCAAGCTATTCTCACAACTGCCCCCCCCCCAGAGTCTCACAACTTGTGGGACGTGGGTTGGCGACCACCGGACCCCAGCTGAGACTGACATCGCTTCTACTTCCTGGTGCCAGGCTCCTTTCAGTTCTCTTTCCTGTCGGCCTTCCTTGGTCAACTCTTGTTCTCTTCCGACCCCGACTGTATTAGGGCATCCGAGGGCTAGGGAGTCTTTCAATTTCCCGCTTAATTGGCCGTTGTCTCATCTTTCCTGATGCCCTCATTCTTCGAGGGGTCTGCCTTCTATTCCGTTTCATTATATCTCCTGTCTTCTACTCAAGGCCCTCAAAGAGGCAGGGTGTGTGTAGCCCCACCATTTCTGGTACACCCTCAAGGGCTCATGGCGGGTGAGTTTGGAATCTGGCAACCCCGAGTGATTCCTGAGCTAAATGCAGGGAATGGAGAGGTATGTCAGAAATTTAAAGTGGACAGTGATACTCGTTGGGTTCCAAAGAGTAAGTATAAAAATTTTGATCCAGATTGGTGAAACGATGTAGATTTGTGACAAAGGGTCTAAATATAGGGAATGGAGTGCTCTGCCCGAAAGTTCAAGCAGACAGTGTTACTCGTCGGGTTCCAAAGGGTATGTAACTTACATAAAGATTGGTTGAGATGGGTGAAACTAAGTAGATTTTTGCCAAAGAGCCTAAATGCGGTAAATGGCATGGTCTATCCGAAATGTCATGTAGAAAGTGTTACACGTCGAGTTCCAAGGGGTGAGTATGTACAATTTGGCTCAGATCGGTGAAACAGGGTAGATTTTGCCAAAGGGCCTAAATGCAGGAAATGGAGTTGTCTGTCCAAAGTTTTAAGTGGACAGTGTTACTCGTCGAGTTCCAAAGGGTAAGTATACACATTTAGGTTCAGTTCGGTGAAACGATGTAGATATGTGCAAAAGGGCCTAAATGCAGGGAATGGAGTGGTCTGTCCGAAATTCCAAGTGGACAGTGTTACTCATCGGGTTCCAAAGGGTAAGTATACACGTTTTGTTTTCGATCGGTGAACGATGTAGATTTGTGTCAAAGGGCCTAAATGCGAGGAATGGAGTGGTCTGTCCGAAATTTCGAGTGGAAGGTGTTACTCGTCGAGTTGCAAAGGGTAATTATTTGAGATCGGTGAAACGGTGTAGTTTTGTGCCAAAGGGCCAAAAAGCAGGGAATAGTGTGGTCTGTCCGAAATTTAAAGTGAACAGTGTTACTTGTCGGGTTCCAAAGGGTAAGTATGTAAAATTTGGGTCAGATCGGTGAAACGGTTTAGATTTGTGCCAAACGGCCTAAATGCAGGGGTTGGAGTGGCCTCTCCGCAATTTCAAGCAGACTGTGTTAGTCGCAGTGTTCCAAAGGGTAAATATACAAATTTTGGTTGAGATCGGTGAAACGGTGTAGATTTGGGCCAAAGGGCCTAAATGCAGGGAATGGAGTGGTCTGTCCGCAATTTCAAGCAGACAGTGTTACACGCAGGGTTCCAAAGGGTAAGTATACAGATTTTGGTTCTGATCGGTGAAACGGTGTAGATTTGTGCCAAAGGGCCTAAATGCAGGGAATGGAGTGGTTTGTCCGCAAATTCAAGCAGACAGTATTACTCGCAGGGTACCAAAGGATAAGTATCCAAATATTGGTTCCGATCGGTGAAACGGTGTAGATTTGTGCCAAAGGACCTAAATGCAGGGAATGGGGTGGTCTGTCCGAAATTTTAAGTGGACAGTGTTACTCGCAGGGTTCCAAAGGGTAAGTATACAAATTTTGGTTCAGATCGGTGAAACGGTGTAGATTTGTTCCAAAGGGCCTAAATGCAGGGAATGGAGTGGTCTGTCCGCAATTCCAAGCAGACAGTGTTCCGCAGGGTACCAAAGGGTAAGAATACGAATTTTGGTTCTGATCGGTGAAACGGTGTAGATTTGGACCAAAGGGCCTGAATGCAGGAAATGGGGTGGCCTGTCCGAAATTTTAAGTGGACAGTGTTACTCGCAGGGTTCCAAAGGGTAAGTATACAAATTTTGGTTCAGATCGATGAAACGGTGTAGATTTGTGCCAAAGGGCCTAAATGCAGGGGATGGAGTAGCCTCTCCGCAATTTACAGCAGACCGTGTTAGTCGCAGTGCTCCGAAGGGTAAATATACAAATTTTTGTTGAGATCGGTGAAACGGTTTAGATTTGGGACAAAGGGCCTAAATGCAGGGAATGGAATGGTCTGTCCGCAATTTCAAGCAGACAGTGTTACTCGCAGGGTTCCAAAGGGTAAGTATACACATTTTGGTTCAAATCGGTGAAACGGTGTAGATTTGGACCAAAGGGCCTAAATGCACCGAATGGGGTGGTCTGTCCGAAATTTTAAGTAGACAGTGTTACTCGCAGTGTTCCAAAGGGTAGGTATACAAATTTTGGTGCAGATCGGTGAAACGGTGTAGATTTGTGCAAAAGGGCCTAAATGCAGGGAATGGGGTGGTCTGTTCGAAATTTAAAGTTGACAGGGTTACCCGCAGGGTTCCAAAGGGTAAGTATACAAATTTTGGTTCAGATCGGTGAAACGGTGTAGATTTGTATACATAACAGACAGACAGACAGACAGACAAACTTTGTGCTTTATATAGGCTATATAGATAGATAGATAAGCATCGGTCCTAGTGGAAAATAATTCTATCACCTGAAACCAAAAATGCATGGGACGAAAAAAAAAATAATCAAAATATCATGTTGGTTTCGGACCCCAAAAGACGTGAAAAATATAATAAAAGTATTAAAAAAAAAACAATTTTCGAAAATTCATTCGAATCAATTTTTATGTCATTCCTGGGACTTAGAAAATTCCGGCCAAAAAGTACAAAATCATTAATAACTCCCTAAGTATTCGTGGTATGATGAAATAGCAAGAGACAAAAAAGATGTAATGTGTTATTGTCTACAACATAGGCCATGTACTATTTTACACTCAGACATATTACGTTTCCCCCCCCCCCATATTTTCACCCCTCCCCATGGGACCCTTATATTGGATTTATGAAGAAACGGTCAAACACCTATTTTGTTATTTTTTATGCTGATTTTTTTCCGCTGAGTTCCAAACTCCTCGCCTATGTCGTTTAAGAGATACACGCTCGGTTAGGAAACCTTCAACCCCCACTTCTCACCCCTTTCACCTCATAATATACACCACATCGAAAAACCCTCAGAAACGTATCTTCTTATTTTTAATGATGAGTTTATATGCCGAGTATCAAATCCCCCAATGAAAGCAATCCGGAGATATTGTTATTCAATGAAATGCAAATGTACCCCCTTAACACCCCCTTTAGAAACTGAATATCCAAAAACCCTTCCTTAGTGGGCGTTTTCGACTTACAACGAAATATTCCAAAAATTTCATGTTTCTAGCTTTAATAGTTTTGGCTGGGCGATGATGAGTCAGTCAGTCTGTCAGGACACTTGTTAGCCTACTTTCGATTTTTGTAAAAAATGAAAGTAGACTTATGAGATCACTACAGGGCGAAAAAAAAAGTGTGTCTGTCTGTGTGTGTGTATGTGTGTGAGTCTGTGTGTGTGTGTGGACTCTGAATGTCTGTCCCCCCTATCAATTCGAACACGGTGAGCGCAAATTGAACGAAATTTGGTACAAAGGTAGCATTAGCAAAGGACACCTCAGTGTCATGTTTTATATCGCCGCCATCTTGACGGAAACGTAATGGCGGCCACACAAATGTTCAAAGCTTAAATCAAATTACGACTAACCTAATCATCCGATCTCTACCAAATTTTGCAACAACATACCTTTATGGGGGGAGCATCCTTTGACCAAACTAATAGGTCATCAGCCTAATAGTTTGCGGATGGCGGCCATCTTTGTGTGAAAATCGATTGCCCCTATTAATTCGAACACGGTGAAACCGAATGGAACGAAATTTGGTACTGAGGTAGTACTAGCAAAGGGCACCCCAGTGTCATATTTTATATCGCCGCCATCTTGACGGAAACGTAATGGCGGCCACCCAAATATTCAAAGCTTAAATCAAATTACGACTAACCTAATCATCCGATCTCTACCAAATTTTGCAACAACATACCTTTATGAAGGGGGCATCCTTTGACAAATCTAATAGGTCATTAGCCTAATAGTTTGCGGATGGCGGCCATCTTTGTGTCAAAATTGATTACCCCTATTAATTCGAACACGGTGAAACCGAATGGAATGAAATTTGGTACAGAGGTAGCACTAGTAAAGGGAACCTCAGTGTCATGTTTTATATCACCGCCATCTTGACGGAAACGTTATGGCGGCCACACAAATGTTCAAAGCTTAAATCAAATTACGACTAACCTAATCATCCGATCTCTACCAAATTTTGCAATAACATACCTTTATGGAGGAAGCATCCTTTGACAAATCTAATAGGTCATTAGCCTAATAGTTTGCGGATGGCGGCCATCTTTGTGTCAAAATCGATTACCCCTATTGATTCGAACACGGTGAAACCGAATGGAATGAAATTTGGTACAGAGGTAGCACTAGCAAAGGGCACCTCAGTTTCATGTTTTATATCGCCGCCATCTTGACGGAAACGTAATGGCGGCCACACAAATATTCAAAGCTTAAATCAAATTACGATTAACCTAATCATCCGATCTCTACCAAATTTTGCATCAACATACCATTATGGAGGGAGCATCCTTTGACCAAACTAATAGGTCATTAGCCTAATATTTTGCGGATGGCGGCCATCTTTGTGTGAAAATCGATTCCCCCTATTAATTCGAACACGGTGAAACCGAATGGAACGAAATTTGGTACAGAGGTAGCACTAGAAAAGGCCACCTCAGTGTCATGTTTTATATCACCGCCATCTTGACGGAAACGTAATCGCGGCCACCCAAATGTTAAAGGCTAAAATGTAATTACGACCAACCTAATAATCTCTTCTCTACCAAATTTTGCAACAACAAATCTTTATGTGGGAAGCATATTCTGACCAAACTGCTAGATCATCAGCCCAATAGTTTGCAGATGGTGGCCAAGTATGTGTGCAAATCGATTCCCCCTATCAATTCAAACACGGTGAAACCGAATTGAACGAAATTTGGTACAGAGGTAGCACTAGCAAAAGGCACCTCAGTGTCATGTTTTATATCGCCGCCATCTTGACGGAAACGGAATGACGTCCACACAAATGTTAAAAGCTTAAATCAAATTTCGACCATCCTAATAATTTGATCTCTACCGGATTTTGCAACAACATGCCTTTTTGTGGAAAGCATCTTATGACTGACTACAAGGTCATCAGCCCAATAGTTTGCAAATAGCGGCCATGTATGTGTGCAAATCCATTCCCCAGATCATTTCAAACAAGGTGAAACCGAATTGAATGATTTTTTTTACAGAGGTAGCACTAGCAAAGGGCACCTCATATTCATGTTTAATATCCCTATAGCACGTTGTATTTCAACAAGCTACTACAACCAACATTCAATTATACTCCTTGAAAAGGACAAAGAGTTATAACAATACCCATGCATTTAGGAGAAAGTAGGCTATATGTTCTTTACTGAACATCTTGTTTTTATATAAAAGATAAGCATAGGTCCTAGTGGAAAATAATTCTATAAACGATAGTTGAGACTTTCCAAGTCGATTTGCTCGCAGAAATATGGATTATAGCTCATTTTGCGCGTATCAGTGCGAGGAGCAATGTTCGTGGTTTCAACTTCCATGAAGTGGGAACCGAACCCCGCGTTTTAAGGCCCTAAAATGAACGGTTTTCGAGATATTGCCAGAAAACTATCCCCGGTCTGCGAAATTTCAGCGCTTGCCATAGTAAAGCTGATCTGTTTCTCAGAGGGAACACAGTTATTTGGGAATATCTCCGAAACCGTTCATTTTAGGAACTTAAAAAGTGTGTTTTGGGGTCCCTACAGGACCTCCGAGTATTGTTTCTCGTATCTGGCGGCTTAAAATGAGCTAAATTCGATCTTTTACCGACTGTCCTTGCTCAGTGCCAAAGGGCCGAAATAAGTCACCTACAAATTGAATTGAATTTTCAAAAACCGTTTCTTAGTGAGCCTCTACATGCTCGGATCAACCAACATGCAAAATTACAGCTTTCTAGGTCTAGTGGTTTGAGCTCTGCGTCGATGAGTCAATTTTGGATGCTCAATGCCAAAGGGCCGAAAAAAGTCACTTACAAATTGAATTTTCAAAAACTTTTCTTAGTGAGCCTCTACATACTCGGATTAACCAACATGCAAAATTCCAGTTCTCTAGGTCTAGTGGTTTGAACCCTGCGGTGATGAGTCAATCTTGGATTAAATATAACTAGCAGGTACCCGCGGCTTCGCCCGAGATCAAGACAATGGGGACGATGCATTCTTGCTGAAAATTGGTCTATTCTATTACAGCAATCGTGGCTATAGGTGGGTCCATTCTAATTCTGAATATTCTGATACATACAGTATATTGATATGAGCAGCAAAGTGGGAATTTTATAGAGCTGTGAATGTCTGCAGTGTTCGATGTTACATTATGTTATCACATTTTAAAAGTACCGGTACGTTTTTGGTTTTGCCATATTCTGCTGAGACATAACGATTTTGTTGTCCGGATGCTCGCGAGCACGCCACATACAGTTGCCCATGGGAAAAAATGGTTTTTGTCTAAATGTACACGTGCTACTGTTAAGCGTGTGTCATTGCGCTTTGTTAAAGAAATTGCGAATATTGTTTGAAGAGGGAACTGCACTCTTGCACACTGGAATGGCAAATCTATCGGAATATGGGGAATTAAAAGTATTCTTACTTAAGCTATTCTGGATGTAATTTGGCCATACTTATTGATGATTTGAACGTCAACATATCGCTATTAATAGACATATAGTTAAATATCTCTCTCCTTGGCCGCTGATGTACATTATGTAGTCTCTTCCAGTGTTACATCCCAGGGATAGATATCTCCAACCACCCTTTTGCCTCGCATGCCTCTCTAAGTAATTAAAATTCCTGATTGTTGTTGTTTGAGTCTTCAGGTTATTAACTGGTTTGATGCAGACCTCCATGTCTCCCTCTCCTGAGCTAATCGTTTCATCCCTACATAGCAACCACACCCTACATCCGAGGCAATCGGTTTAACCCTGGTTTACCCCTACAGTTCTAGTCCGCGACCCTCCCATCCATAACTAAGCTTGCTATTCCTGGGTGTCTTAATACGTGTCCTACCCTCCTATCTCTTCTCTTCATTAGCAGTCGCCAGAAACATCTCTCCTCTCCCACTCGTCTTAAAACCTCCTCATTCGTTACCCCATCTACCCATCTGATCATCATTCTCCTGTATCACCACATTTCAAAAGCTTAAATTCTCCTCTCTTCTGCTGCACCATTAGTACATTAGTCCAACTCAGTAACTTTTCTAGGTTTAAGCCGTGCCTTGTGCGGGGATTTAATGGCCGTGAAAGGCAAAATACCAATATTATTCCTCAGTAATGGTAATTAGGAAAAAATAATAATTAACGTGACAGCCGGTAGAATACGACACATTCGACTGTGAATATGGGTTGCTGATCATGGTATAAAACGAAAAAGAGCAGATCAAAATTGGCAAACAAAAATATTCAGTTAACAAAAACAAATTTATAAAGAAAATGAAAGCATACCGTGCAAAATACACACATCAAAAAAAGTTTTGCATCACCTCGGTTCCAAGAGTTCCGGGACCGTTAAATACAAAGGGAATAGAGATCAACACAAACAACATTTCAGCTCGTTTTATTGCTCATGAGACCCACACATTGCATGTTGTACCATCATACAGCTAGACTTTCAGCATTTGTGGTCCAGATTGCAGTACACACCACTACCTCTAATACCCAGTAGCACGTCCTCTTGCATTGATGCATGCCTGTATTCGCCGTGGCATACTATCCACAAGTTCATCAAGACACTGTTGGTCCAAATTGTCCCACTCCTCAACGACAATTCGGCGTAAATCTCTCAGAGTGGTTGGTGGGTCAAGACGTCCATAAACAGCCCTTTTCAACATATCCCAGGCATGTTCGATAGGGTTCATGTCTGGCGAACATGGTGGCCACTGTAGTCGAGCGATGTCGTTATCTTGAAGGAACGCATTCACAAGATGTGCACGATTAGGTCGAGAATTGTCGTCCATGAAGACAAATGCCTCTCCAATATTCTGCCGATATGGTTGCACTATGGGTCGGAGGATGTCATTCAGGTATCGTAAAGCCGTTTCGGAGCCTTCCATGACCACCAGTGGCGTACGTCGGCCCCACATAATGCCACCCCAAAACATCAGGGAACCACCACCTTGCTGCACTCGCTGGACAGTGTGTCTAAGACGTTCAGCCTGACCAGGCATATGCGACACTCATCGGTGAAGAGAACGTGATGCCAATTCCGTGGGGTCCATTCAGCATGTTGTTGGGCCCATCTGTACCGCGCTGCATGGTGTCGGGGTTGCAAAGCTGGACCTCGCCATGGACGTCGGGAGTGAAGTTGCGCATCATGCAGCCTATTGCGCACAGTTTGAGTTGAAACACGACGTCCTGTGGCTGAACGAAACGCATTATTCAACATGGTGGCATTGCTGTCAGGGTTCCTCCGAGCGGCAATCCGTAAGTAGCGGTCATCCACTACAGTAGTAGCCCTTGGGCGGCCTGAGCGAGGCCTGTCATCGACAGTTCCTGTATCTCTGTACCTCCTCCATGTCCGAACAACATCGCTTTGGTTCACTCTGAGACGCCTGGAAACTTCCCTTGTTGAGAGCCCTTCTTGACACAAAGTAACAATGCGGACGCGATCGAACTGCGGTATTGACCTTCTAGGCATGGTAGAACTACAGACAACATGAGCAGCGTACCTTCGTCCTGGTGGAATGACTGGAACTGATCGGCTGTCGTACCCCCTCCGTCTAATAGGCCCTGCTCATGCATGGTTGTTTACATCTTTGAGCAGTTTTAGTGACATCTATGAACAGTCAAAGGGACTGTATCTTGGATACAATATACACAGTCAACGTCTATATGCTGGAGATCTGGGAACCGAGGTGATGCAAAACTTTTTTTGATGTGTGTAGAAAGAATCTTAATAGTAAATTAGAGTAAAGATCTGAAAGCTCGCTTACAATAACCAGCTCAAAGAGTATAAAATTAGATTCAAAATCACGATCGTATCCGACCCTAAAAGCCACCACTATAAATAAAATATATCTCATTTTACGCGTATCAATGCGAGGAGCAATGTTCGTGGTTAGAAGTGGGAACCTAACCCCGCGTTTTAAGGCCCTAAAACGAACGGTTTTCGAGATATTGCCAGAAAACTATCCCCGGTCTGGGAAATTTCAGCGGTTGCCATAGTAACGATGATCTGTTTCTCAGAGGGAACACAGTTGTTTTGGAAAATCTGCGAAGCCGTTCATTTTAGGAACTTAAAAAGTGTGTTTCGTGGTCCCTACAGGACGTCCGAGTATTTTTTCTCGTATCTGGCGGCTTAAAATGAGCTAAATCCGACCTTTGTACCGACTGTCCTTGCTCAGTGCCAAAGGGCCGAAAAAAGTCACTTTCAAATTGAATTATCAAAAACCGATTCTTAGTGGGCCTCTATATACTTGGATCAACCAACATGCAAAATTTCAGATTTTTAGGTCTAGTGGTTTGAGCCCTGCGGTGATGAGTCAATTTTGGATTATATATAACTAGCAGGTACCCGCGGCTTCGCTCGCGTCATAGTCGTGTCATATTTGTATTCAATGAAATGCAGGTTCAACCACGTTAACACCTCTTTAGAATCTGAATATCCTTAGTAGACGTTTTCGACACACGACAAACATATCCCCAAAATATCATTCTTCTAACTTCAATAGTGTTGGTTGGTCGATGAGAGTGAATATCCAAAAATCCCTCCTTAGTGGACGTTTTCTACCAGAATTTCACCCCTCACCATGGGTCCCTTAAATTGGATTTAAGAAAAATTGGTCGAACTCCTATTTATTTAATTATATATTTATTTTTAATCTGATTGTTTTCCTCTGAGTTTCAAACTCCTTGCCTATGTCGTTTAAGGGATATACGCTCCGTTAGGAATCTTTCAACCCCCACTTTTCACCCCTTTAACTCATAATATACACCACATCGAAAAACCAATAGACATGTGTCAGCTTATTTTTAATGATTAGTTTATATGCCAAGTATCTACATCCCCAAATGAAACCACTCGTGAGATATTGTTATTCTATGAAATGCACGTTTACCCTCTTAACACCCCATTAAAACCTGAATATCCAAAAATCTTTCCTTAGTGGACGTTTTCGACATACAACGAACTTGTCCCCAAAATTTCAAGTTTCTAACTGCAATAGGTTTGGCTGGGGGATGATGAGTGAATATGCAAAAATCCTTCCTTAGTGGACTTCTTTTCCCAGAATTTCAACCTCCCCATGGGCCCCTTAAATTGGATTTATGAAAAAAGAAAAGAACGGTCGACCACTTATTTACTTATTTTTCAAGCTGATATTTCCCCCTGAGTTTCATACATTATGCCTCTGTCTTTTAAGAGATACTTGCTACGTTAGCAATCCTTCAACCCCCACTTTTCACTCATACACCTCACAATATACACTACATCGAAAAACCCTCACACATGTGTCTTCTTATTCTTAATGATGAGTTTATATTCCGAGTATCGCATCCTCCAAGGAAACCAATCGGGAGATATTGTTATTCAGTTAAATGCAGGTCTAGCTCCTTAACACCCCTTTAGAAGCTGAATATCCAAACATCCTTCCTTGGTGGACGTTTTCGACATGCAACGAACATAACCCCAAAAATTCGTGATTCTAACATCAAAAATTTTGGCTGGGCGATGATGAGTGAGTGAGTAAGTCAGGACATTTTCTTTCATTTAATTTTCAGAATCTCACCCCTCTCATGAATCCCTTATATTGGATTCATGAAAAAAAATATACGGCCGAACACCTATTTACTTCTTTTTAAGCTGTTCTTCCCCCCTGAGTGTGATGAGTGAGTGAGTTAATCAGTTAGAACACTTTCTTTCCTGTTTTCCCCCCCAGAATTTCACCCCTCTCCAAGGGCCCCTTAAATTGGATTTATGAAAAAACGGTCGAACACCTATTTACCTATATTATAAGCGGTTTTTTTCCGCAGAATTTTAAACTTCCCGCTTATGTCGTTCAAGAGATACACGCTCCGTTAAGAATCCCTAAACCCCCAATATTCACCCCTTTCACCTCATAATATACACCACATCGATAAACCCTTAGACATATGTCTGCTTATTTTTGATTATTAGTTTACATACCGAATATCACATCCCCAAAGAAACAACTCATGTGATATCGTCATTCAATGAAATGCACTTTACCCCCTTAACACCTCTTTAGAACCAGAATAAACAAAAATCCTTCCTTAGTTGACGTTTTCGACATACAGCGAACATGTTCCCAAAATTTAATGTTTCCAACTTCAATAGTTTTCGCTGGGTGATGATGAGTGAGTGAGTCAGTCAGGCCATTTTCTATGAATTATTTTTACCAGAATTTCACCCCTCCCCATGGGCCCCTTAAATTGGATTTATGAAAAAACGCTCGAACACCTATTAACTTATTTTTAAGCTGTCCTTTTTCCCCTGAGTTTGATGAGTGAGTTAGTCAGTCAGTTAAGACACTTTCTCTCCTTTTTTTTGGTTCCAGAATTTCACCCCACCCCACCCCATTGGCCCCTTAAATTGAATTTATGAAAAAACGGTCGAACCCCGATGTGCTTATTTTTAAGCTGATTTTTTCCGCTGAGTTTCAAACTTCTCGCCTATGTCGTTTAAGAGATACACACTCCGTTAGGAATCCTTCAACCACCACTTTTCACCCCTTTCACGTCATAATATAGGACCACATCGAAAAACCCTCAGACACATGTCTTCTTATTTTTAATAATGAGTTTATATGCCGAGTATCAAATCCACAAATTAAACCACTCGTGAGATATTGTTATTCAATGAAATGCAGGTTTAACCCCCTCAAGACCCCTTTAGAACATTAATATCCGAAAATCCTCCCTTAGTGTACGGCTTAGACATACAACGAACATATCCCCAAAATGTCATGTTTCTAACTTCAATAATTTTGGCTGGGCGATGATGAGTGAGTGAGTCAGGACATTGTTTTTCATTTTTTTTTCTTCAGAATTTCACTCCTCCCCATGAACCCCTTAAATTTGATTTATGGAAAATAACTGTCGAACACTTATTTACATATTTTTAGCAGTTTTCTCTTCCTGAGTTTGAAGAGTGAGTCAGTCAATCAGTTAGGACACTATCTTTCGTGTCCCCCCCCCCCCCAGTAATTCGCCCCTCCCCATGGGCCCCTTAAATTGGATTTATGAAAAAAAAAAAAGAACGGTCGAACACCTATTTACTTATCTTTTATGCTAAGATTTTCCGCTGAGATTCAAACTCCTTGTCTATGTCGTTTAAGAAATACACGCTCCTTTAGGAATCCTAAAACCTCCACTTTTCTCCCCTTTCACCTCATAATATACACCATATCGAAAAACTCTCAGACACATGTCTTCTTATTTTTAATGATGAGTTTATATGCCGAGTATCACATCCCCCAATGAAACCAATCGGGAGTTATTGTTATTCAATGAAATGCAGGTTTAACCCCCTTAAGACCCTTTTAGAACCCAACTATCCGAAAATCCTGTGGACGGTTTTGACATAGAATGATCATATCCCCCGAATGTCATGATTCTAACTTCAATAATTTTGCCTGGGCGATGGTGAGTGAGTCAGGAATTATTCTTTCAATTTTCGTTTTTCAGAATTTCACCCCTCCCCATGAACCCCTTAAATTGGGTATATGAAAAAAAAACTGTCGAACACCTATTTACTTATTTTTAAGCAGTTTTTAGTCTACTTTCGATTTTTGCAAAAAATGAAAGTAGACTTATGAGATCAACACAGGGCGAAAAAAGTGTGTCTGTCTGTGTGTGTGTATGTGTGTGTGTGAGTCTGTGTGTGTGTGTATGTGTGTGTGTGAGTCTGTGTGTGTGTGTGTGTGTGTCTGTGTGTGTGTGAGTCTGTGTACTCTGAATGTCTGTCCCCCCCTATCAATTCGATCACGGTGAATGCGAATTGAACAAAATTTGGTACAAAGGTAGCACTAGCAAAGGACACCTCAGTGTCATGTTTTATATCGCCGCCATCTTTACTAAAACTGAATGGCGGCCACTCAAACGTTCAAAACGTAAAATCAAATAACGACTAACCAAATCATCCGATCTCTACCAAATTTGGTAACAACATACCTTCGTATAGGATGCGTCTTGTGACCAAACTACAAGGTCGTCCGCTATACCATTTCAGGATGGCGGCCGTGCGAATTATGCAAACTTTATAATCCATATCATGGGACCCACCAGTTCCGATTATCGAGCCGAGAATCGTTTTAACTGTTCTAAAGGAAGAGGCACGTTCGAAATTAAAAGTTTATTTTGTAATACTATAGTGCAGACGTGATTTTAAAAAGCTGAGCTGATTCAGTAATAAGACAAGATGGCAGCGGATATCTTGTGCCTGACTTATATTTCACTAATTTGAGTATTGCATGCAATATAGCGTACTGATACAAAATAAATAAACTTCGTATGAAATGCTTTATATATAAATAATATACTCCAGTGATGAAATCGTTTAGTATAAATCATTATTTGCTAACAAGTTCTATTTAAGTCATTTTATATAGAACGATATTCGTTGACACAATTAGCTCAGTGGTAGAGCGTTAGCCTATCGCTCAAATGCCTATGGTTCAAACCCGATCGGAGCTAGGTTTTTTGCTTGAAATGTTATATGTTTATTGTTTTGTAATGACTCAGATGTTTTAAAATTAAGCGTTATATTGTGCATATTATGGTGTAAAATATATATTTAATTAAAACATAATTCACCAGCAGATTTACTCGAGACATCTAGCTGCCAAAAAGGTACTTATTAACTTCCAGATTTTATTGAAAAGTTTCTTCTTCTGGCCGCTAGAATGCACTCGCTCTGTTAGGATTATATTTTTCGATATTTCATCACTAGATGTCACGACTAGTCTACGTGGGGATCCATTGATTACTATTGGCATTCTATGCGCATCGAATTTGAAGAATGACAAGATGATACTACGATACATTTTTACTTTTTATTTTAAAGGGTTTGTAACAGCCTATTTTGCGTTACTTGAAAATGTTATTTGAAGTAAAGAACAAAACGATTTCACATAGTAACTGAATTGAAGCCGTTGGTGTTAGTTTTATTTCAGGCAAATAGCAATCGAAAATATCCACATAGTTTGTATACACACGTCTCTGTAGGGTCATGGAAAGATTTGTTAATTCAATTAGGGTTGTGAAAGCCATGCACAACCAGACGTGTAAATACATGCCTCAACTCAAAGTTGGATGTTGCCCACGGCAGGTCGTATATGTAATAATAATAATAATAATAATTATAATAATAATAATAATAATGTCATTGGTTTTACATCCCTTTTAACTACTGCTGCTTTTAGAGACACCGGGGAGCCGGTATTTTGGCCCAAAGGGGATCTTTAACGTGCCAGTAAATGTACTGACACGGCTCCCTCGCATTTGTGCACCCTCAAATGCCAGCTGACTGCGCCGGAATTTTGGCCCGAAGGGGATCTTTAACGTGCCAGTAAATGTATTGACACGGCTCCCTCGCATTTGTGCACCCTCAAATGCCAGCTGACTGCGCCAGGATACGAACCTGCAACCTAGGGCCCAGCAAGCGAGAACGTTACCGCTGAGCCACGCAGCCAGTCCGGTCGATTATGTCTCCAGATCCATAACATTCTTGATATACTTCTTATCCTTCTTTCTTCAATGATGGTAGCAGTTTTTATCTAGGTTGTGGCGTTTGGTAGAGGTAAATCGTTTCTAAGGTCTTCAACAAAGAATAGTTCTTTCCCCCTGAGTTTGATGATTGAGCAGTCAGTCAATCAGTAAGGACACTTTCATTCCTGTTTTTCCCCCCGTCACCCCTCCCCATGGGCCCCTTAAATTGGATTTATGAAAAAACGGTCAAACACCTATTTACTTATTTTTATGCTGATGTTTTTCCTCTGAGTTTCAAACTCCTCGCCTGTGTCGTTTAATAGATACATCCTCCGTTAGGAATCCTTCAACCCCCACTTTCCACCCCTATCACCTCATAATATACACCACATCGAAAAACCCTCAGACAGGTGTCTTCTAATTCTTAATGATGAGTTTATATGCCGAGTATCACATCTCCCAATGAAACCAATCGGGAGATATTGTTATTCAATGAAATGCAGGTCTACCCCCTTAACACCCCTTTAGAACCTGAATATCCAAAAATCCTTCCTTAGTGCGCGTTTTCGACTTACCACGAATATATCCCCAAAATTTCATGTTTCTAACTTGAATAGTTTTGGCTGGGCGATGATGACTCAGTGAGTCATTGAATCAGTCAGTCAGTCAGGACACTTGTTAGCCTACTTTCGATTTTTGCAAAAAATGAAAGTAGACTAATGAGATCACTACAGGGCCAAAAATTGTGTGTGTGTGTGTGTGAGTTTGTGTGTGTGTGTGTGAGTGTGTGTACTCTGAATGTGTGTCCCCCCCTATCAATTCGAACACGGTGAAACCGAATTGAACGAAATTTGGTACAGAGGTAGAACAAGCAAAGGGCACCTCAGTGTCATGTTTTATATCGCCGCCATCTTTACCAAAACTGAATGGCGGCCACTCAAAAGTTCAAAACGTAAAATCAAATAGCGAATAACCAAATTATCCGATCTCTACCAAATTTGGTAACAACATACCTTCATATAGGGCGCGTCTTGTGACCAAACTACAACGTTATCCGCCGTACCATTTCAGGATGGCGGCCGTGCGAATTATGCAAACTTTATAATCCATTACATGGGACCCACCAGTTCCGATTATCGAGCCGAGAATCGATTTAACTGTTCTAAAGGAAGAGGCACTTTTGAAATTAAAAGTTTATTTTGTAATACTATAGTGCAGAAGTGATTTTAAAAAGCTGAGCCGTCTCGGTAAGGAGACAAGATGGCAGCGGATATCTTGTGCCTGACTTATATTTCACTAACTTGAGTATTGCATGCAATATAGCGTACTGATACAAGATAAATAAACTTCGTATGAAATGCTTTATAAATAAATAATATACTCCACTGATGAAATCGTTTAGTCTAAATCATTATTTGCTAACAGGTTATATGTAAGTCATTTTATATAGAACGATGTTCGTTGGCACAAATGGCTCCGTGGTAAAGCGTTGGCCTATCACTCATGTGCCTATGGATCAAACCCCATCAGAGTTATTTCTTTTTGCTTGAAATTTTATATATTTATTGTTTTGTAATGATTCAGACGTTTTAAAATTAAGCGTAATATTGTGCATATTACGGTGGAAAATATATATTTAATTAAAACATAATTCACCAGCAGATTTGCTCGAGACATCTAGCAGCCACAAAGGTAACTGCACGCCGGCCTACTTATTAACTTCAAGATTTTATTGAAAAGTTTCTTCTTAAGGCCACTAGAATACACTCGCCCTGTTAGGGTTATATTGTTCGATACTTCTCCACTAGATGTCACGACTGGTCTACGTGGGACTCCATTGGTTAGTACCGTATACCATTGGCATTCTATGCGCATCGAACTTGAAGAATGGCAAGATGATACTACGATAAATTTTTACTTTTTATTTTAAAGGGTTTGTAACAGCCTATTGTGCGTTATTTGAAAATGTTATTTGAAGTAAAGAACAAAACGATTTCACATAGTAACTGAATTCTAGCCGTTGGTGCTAGTTCCGGTAATTAATTAAATAATTAATTAATTCATTAATTAATACCGATAGTAGTGGCTGCGCAGGCTAAAGCGCAGCATTAGGTCATGGGGCCAAGCTCTCTGCTGACTCGGTAGACGCGTGGGTTCGAGCCCCACGTTCGCCCGTCCTTGAAATGGTTTTCCGTGGTTTCCCATTTTCAACACCAGCCAAATGCTGGGACGGTACCTTCTGACAGGCCACGGCCGATTCCTTCCACATCCTTGCCCAGTTTCATTCACCATCATTCATTTCATCTATTATTAACTCCTCTCCTGAGGTTGGCGTCAGGAAGGGCATCCGGCCGTAAAAACCATCGCCACGAAGAATTCCATCGCATCTCATCCCCGACCCCGTTGGAAAAACGGGAATACTAAGGGGTAGACATACATTTCAGGCAAATAGCAATCGAAAATATCCACATAGTTTGTATACTGCACCCTTCAATAAAGCATGGTTTTGTCGAGAGTCATCTACGGGGTCGTTTTCAGTCCTGACTGCGTTACACAGCAAAGTTCGCTTAAAACAACATGCTCTAATGAATAGAAAGGTTCATGACAGAGGCTATACTAGAAATAAAATGAATAACAAGTAGAATAAAAGAAATTTAATGACTGAAAAGGTATGTGCATAATAATAATAATAAATAAAAACAAATCCTCCCTGACTTTCACCCCCTTAATAAATAATAATAATAACACTGAGCAGTAGGAACTCGCTCGTCACAACAAGACAATGTGAATGAAGCTTCACATAAATGATAAAATCATAACATAAGCATTTGAGCGGTAAGAACTCACTCGTCAACATAAAGATACACGTCCATTATTTTCTGGTCAAGAAGTTTTATAATGTGTGGTGTACTGCTCGTTAATAAGAAATCGAGTACTGATGCGAGTCCGTTTACAACTGAAACAGACATGTTGCTTACGGAGTGCATCTTTTAAATCATACTACGGCTATGGGACCCACCCTTAATTAATACACCGTAATTAACACTGACACATGTAAGATCTAATAATATTAACAGAATGAAGAATCTCCCTGCGATTCTTACTGGTGCCGGAGCACATAATGAACACAAAAGAGCATGCCAGAACTAGGCCAAAGACCGCTCTCATCATAACTTGGGAACATAGCTTCGCGCACCCTAACTTGACACAGGTCAAGAACGCGTCAAAATAAACACACCAAAAATTGAACCGACAACAACAAAATACAAGCCTAACAGCTGAAAAACTATGTTTACATTTATATGAAACGCCAGACAAACACGAATTTCGGTGGCTACCTTACAATTATGGACAGCTCCCATTTAATCAATCAATACTCATTATAACCGATCAGGTTTTGTGAATTTAAACAACATCTTAAATTGCAGTACAGGAAGCAAGCCTGTTCTAATGACTAGTCACGTTATCTGATTGAGCGCTCCCCTACATGTATGAGTCAACACTGCCACAAATACCTCTCTAAGTCTGGCAAGCAGATTTCCCACTGGAAACGACAACAGATCTCGCCAATCCCCTTGGATGACGAGAAACACAAATATATACCACAAGTCCAGCCTCGCGAGGACATGAACTGGGTTGACGTGGAGCAAGTCAGAATAATCGCCATGATATATTCTCGCTAGCACATCATAAAAATCACATTACGCACCCATAGCTTGGACTGACACTCAAACACACACACTGGGTCGGCTCAAAACAGATCAACGATACTGCGTCCAATGACACATTAACAAAAATACACAACAAAAACTCGGGTGCAAAGTGCCATCCCGTTCAAATCTGCTGGAAAGCAACTATCAAAATAATCCTGATCCGTCATAATTTTCTACTCACAAATAATCTTTTACCCTCCAAATTCTATTTTTAATCTCAAAACTAATTCAGTTCCATTTTTATTGTAAGGCAGACCTCCGAATAATAATGCTTGACCGCGATTTACGCAAGCGAACGCGAGCATCGGCTGCGCGTCCCCGCGTAAAGTTAAACCAAATACAATCACAAAATATATAAATTACGCAACGCTCGGCTAGTCCCATATTTAATGTGTCAGTAAAACAAAAACTAATAATCTACATTACCAAGCAAGCAAACAAATATTTACAAAAAGTACCCCATAACACCGTAGCTGATTTTAATAAATAAATAAATTTATTTGGTACTCAATCCTTTAAACAGCGCCAGGAATACGTCTGCAGCCATCTCCTTTAAGATGTTTATCTGGTCATTGACATCTTCAGGCGAATGTCCTGCTGGTTCCCAGATCCATTCTCGTTCTTAGACGTCATCACGTGCTGAATTAAATAAAGTTTTGTCAGATACACACACGATATAATTCCTACTATATTCACCTATCAAGTACTATATTCCTTGACAGTCTATTTGGTGAATTACTTCGATGAACTGGTCCTACTGATTGTGCTGGGACTATAAATAAATCACTGAAGTTACACTTATAAATTTACGACACTGTTCCATGTTCACAAACATGAAAATATGCAGAGTATGAATCTTACGTCCTCAGACTCACAGAAATAATTAATGAGTGTTACGTCCTCAGACGCACAGAAATAAGTAATGAGTAATTGAACGTTACGCCCTCAGACGTACAAAATAAGTGGTCATCCTCGAATCATCTTGGATCCTTATAAATGAAACTGACTAGGGTAGGTGTGGAAGGGGATATATTAAATAATATTCCATAATAACTATCAGACTAGCATGCGATCGGTATCATTGAGTTCGTAGCAGTGTGGAGGTTACGATTATGCTGTAGCCGGCTTGAATCGATCGTGGAATTAATCTGTAGATAACTCCCGCGTTAATTTACCAGTGCGCGTTCCCAAGCCGAGTTCCCGCTAAGACAAGGCGTCTTGATATTATTGGCCCAGACTGTTGTATGTCTTTGCGCGCTTTTACATATATTCCAGCAGTAGGGAGTGGTTAACATGATGATAGACCAATTGCTTCGTAGCATTCGATTTCCTTCCTTGGCGCCAATCTTCCTAGCAACAAGCCATAGTGTGCGTGCCCACGCCAACATTCGCGCTAAAAGTTGCACCTGTCCTGTGTCCCAAGAATATAAACGCATCCTCCTAAAATACCACAGGAGCTTAAACTACTGTGTCCTCTCGGCCACTGATTTCTCAATATATCCCAACACCGTCTGGCTCTCATATCTATTGTCTGTAGAAATGTATCAAAAGATGATGAATAATTATTAGAATCCTTTATACAGCCTGTGGATAAAGGGTTCACAACCCCCCTGCATGGAAAAAATCGAACATAACAAATAGTCGATTTTTTTTACAAATACATAACATCTGTAATCCATTTCTGCCAATCCTAGAGAAATCTCCCTCTCATCAGTTCAGTCTAGCCGCCACTGTCGTTGGAGTCGCAACACTTGCTCGTGTTTACATCCAGCTTCCTCATTCATTCAGACATTCCGCAAACCAGCCTGCTTGACTGATCGCCTAAGGCTAGTATCTCCCCTTTCCAATGTCCTTATCGCTCTCGCTCGCTCTCTCGCTGTCGTCACCGTCAGAGCTCATTAATGTCTGACCACAGCAGAATGTTCTCTACTCTCCCGTTCCACTGACGTACTCACTGACCCACGTATAGTTGGATGTGCAAAAAGGACGTCCATATATTCAATTTGCAGCATTATTTCGGCGTTCCCACGGTTCGCTAGTAAAATACAATTTTAAATTCGCCGCGTTATAGACAGAGATTGTACCTGTACTCAATTCTTTCTCTCTGTATGCGTTGTTACCAAGATTCCGTACAATACAGAAGGGTCCTCTCCATTTCTCCGTGCTGCCATCTTCTTCTTCTCCTCCGTTCTGCTACCATCCTCTTCTCCTCCTCCTCGCTGTCGTCTTCTTCTAGTATTGACTCGTTTTCCGTATCGCACCGGTGTTTCTCCTCCCTACCGGGCTACGTTCTCTCGTACTTCGTACTGGCAAGCTTCGTTCGTCTTCCTGGCTGGCTGGTATATTTTCTTCCTCTCCAATCTCTTCTTTAAAGGTGTCAGGATTCGACCTTCTATTTATGGCACGTTCCCAATGTTTTTGTTCGTCCCCTCCATTAGCGTGTAGTTCTTCCAGGTAGCGCTGCGATTCGGCGTGCCTGTCATTCCAATCATTTCTATAATTCTGATAGTCCCCCTGGTTCTGATATCTTCTTTCACGCCACTGTCGATTATCATTATTGTTATTTTCATAACGTCTGTAGGGTCCCTCATTTCTCCTATTATTTCTCCATTGATGGTATCCTCGCTGCTGATACCTATTGTTGCCCTGTGTCTGTCTATCATTGTTATTTTCATGACGCTGGTGTGACCTATTTTCGTCACCCTCCTGACCTCGTCTTGGTGTTGTTGACACACTTGTATTTGTGGCCTGCGACCTGGTGTGTATTTGAGCGGGTTTAACCACCTCCGTTGTGTTTACGAGTTCCAGCTGTCGTCCCCCTCTTTTCTGCAAGTGAGATGTCTCGTCAATCTGACGTAAGATTTGTTCGGCTCGAACCGCTGTGTCCACGTTTGCTGCTACTAAAACCTGCTGAACATTTACTGGCAACTGCCGTGCAATCGTCATAACCAGATCCGATTCTTCTAAAGGGTGATCCAGATCCCGAAATGTTAACAATTGTAGCGAAAAGAAATCTGAATATTTTGTCTGCTGAGTCGACTGATATTTTCTCGAATAAAGTTCCATTCTGAGACTTTGTTGTAGAGAAGCCGACCAGTACCTTTTATGGAACGCAATCTTGAAGTCATCTATCCCTCCGAAAGTGTACTTGAAGCTCAAGAACCACGTAAGTACATTTCCCGAAAGAAATCGTTCCATCAGTCTTAAACGACGCGCGGGCGGTATATTATTATCATTAAAATAGTGATCCATCTCTTTAAGATACGCCTTCGGTGTGACACCAGAATTTTCTGTGAATTTATTAGGTTTAAATTCATTTGATCGAATTACTTGTACGACTTGAGGGTGCTGATAGCCATGTTGAGGGGTAGAAATTCCTCCAACGTTGTTGTGAAATCCTTCTGTGTTAGTCGTTAATGGGCTGCCTGTCAGTCCGTGGCCACTTTCCGCGCTAATTGCCCCCTGGCTCGTTGTGTCAACTTCCTTATCTTTAGTGTGCTCTGTCTGAAATAACGTGTTCTGTTCTAATGAGCGCAACTCTGCCTTTACGATTCTGTCCGACTGTTCTTCCATTTTATTCTTGATTTCTTCCTCAAGTGCTTTAATGCGCGTATGATTATCACCGACGGTCTTCATGATTGTTAACCGTTCTTCTTTAGATTCGCTGCTCATCTTACGCCAATTCTTTCTGATGCTATCTTTAATCGCTCCCAGCTTTTCTTCCAACTGCTGTTTCGTGTCCTCCTGATTCGCTTCTATCTTCTCAAGCCTGTCTTCTAGACGTAGATTATTCTCATCTATCGTACTCTTTATGTTATCCTGGTCCGATTCTCGGTTTTGCCATCGCTCTGCTGATTGTATTTCTAATTTATCCATGTCCTTTATTAAGCCCGTAATGCTTTCATTTACTGCTGACAATTGTCCCTGGATAAATGTAGAATCCTCCTCCATTTTATGAAATCGCTTTTCAAGACCATCCTGTGCCGTTTTAACCTCACTGTTATTTACCGTGCATGCTAATTCTTTCTGAGCTAGTTTTGCTAATACAATTTGGTCCAAATCATTTAATTTACGGTTGAATGTGTCCTCTAATTTTTGTATCTGACCTAGCTGTTTGTCATTATTCTTACTTACATCAAGCGCGAATTGAACCATCTGCTGTGTAGTGTATTCTTTCATCTCTGCAGATAATGTGGCTAACTGACTCGTATTTCTATTTTGTTGCGCTTCTAATTGTTTGTTTATATTTTCATTTTCTTGCGCTTGAAATGATTCACTCTGTTCAGCTAGTTGTGTTTTTAACTCGCCTGACTGTTCGTTTAATTTAATGTCTAATTTTTCACTTTGTTCCTCTAATTGTGATTTTAAAGTGTCATTCATTTGAGTCTGGAATGACTCATTCTGTTCAGATAATTGTGATTTTATAGTGTCATTCATTTGAGCCTGGAATGACTCATTCTGTTCAGATAATTGTGATTTTATAGTGTCATTCATTTGAGCCTGGAATGACTCACTCTGTTCGGATAATTTACTGTTTAATCTTTCACTTTGTTCTCTTAATAGCTTCTGGGTTCGTGCCGTAGCACTTTCAATAATCGCCTGGATCTCTGCGACCGTCGCCATTATCACACACAAAAATATATCACTGAGGTAACAGGATGATGGCATGCAAACGTCTCCCTGACACACACATATACAATTCTTGACATACATTTACTTCATTTGACCACATTCAGTTCATTTAAACTTATTCCCTTTTACTCCCGCAAATCAATCATCACTGAATGGTTCTAACTTTACTTAATAAATTTTTAACCCCGCACATATTCAGTCATAAATTACTATCCAGATCTGATGTTAACACTGATTAATTAACAAAGTATTAATTGTCATTTAAGGCTACCAGCCTCCTAACATATTCATGAGTTTGACTTTCTAAACAAATCTAATTTTATATTTAATCAATGGGCGCCCGATTTCACGTACATTACTTTACTAATTACATCAATAAACAAAACGTGAATCGTATTTTAACTTGCAAACTCGTGATTCTACTGTATATTCCATTTTCTTGGCGGTACATCTCTTCGCCGTATTTACGTTAACAAAATATCACTTCAGGTGATCTCAAACAGTCAAAAACAGCGAAACACCACATGTAGGGTAACAGCTTGTTTATGATTCGCTAGAAAAGCCCAAAACAACGGAACGCTCCACGGTATGACACCAGCTTATCTATGCTGTCTATCCCCCGTGTTCTAGCAGTTAAATAGCAACGAACTAGCCCCACGCTGGGCGCCAGCTTGTCTATGTACCCTTCAATAAAGCATGGTTTTGTCGAGAGTCGTCTACGGGGTCGTGTTCAGTCCTGACTGCGTTACACAGCCAAGTTCGCTTAAAACAACATGCTCTAATGAATAGAAAGGTTCATGACAGAGGCTATACTAGAAATAAAATGAATAACAAGTAGAATAAAAGAAATTTAATGACTGAAAAGGTATGTGCATAATAATAATAATAAATAAAAACAAATCCTCCCTGACTTTCACCCCCTTAATAAATAATAATAATAACACTGAGCAGTAGGAACTCGCTCGTCACAACAAGACAATGTGAATGAAGCTTCACATAAATGATAAAATCATAACATAAGCATTTGAGCGGTAAGAACTCACTCGTCAACATAAGGATACACGTCCATTATTTTCTGGTCAAGAAGTTATATAATGTGTGGTGTACTGCTCGTTAATAAGAAATCGAGTACTGATGCGAGTCCGTTTACAACTGAAACAGACATGTTGCTTACGGAGTGCATCTTTTAAATCATACTACGGCTATGGGACCCACCCTTAATTAATACACCGTAATTAACACTGACACATGTAAGATCTAATAATATTAACAGAATGAAGAATCTCCCTGAGATTCTTACTGGTGCCGGAGCACATAATGAACACAAAAGAGCATGCCAGAACTAGGCCAAAGACCGCTCTCATCATAACTTGGGAACATAGCTTCGCGCACCCTAACTTGACACAGGTCAAGAACGCGTCAAAATAAACACACCAAAAATTGAACCGACAACAACAAAATACAAGCCTAACGGCTGAAAAACTATGTTTACATTTATATGAAACGCCAGACAAACACGAATTTCGGTGGCTACCTTACAATTATGGACAGCTCCCATTTAATCAATCAATACTCATTATAACCGATCAGGTTTTGTGAATTTAAACAACATCTTAAATTGCAGTACAGGATGCAAGCCTGTTCTAATGACTAGTCACGTTTTCTGATTGAGCGCTCCCCTACATGTATGAGTCAACACTGCCACAAATACCTCTCTAAGTCTGGCAAGCTAGGTGCAGATTTCCCACTGGAAACGACAACAGATCTCGCCAATCCCCTTGGATGACGAGAAACACAAATATATACCACAAGTCCAGCCTCGCGAGGACATGAACTGGGTTGACGTGGAGCAAGTCAGAATAATCGCCATGATATATTCTCGCTAGCACATCATAAAAATCACATTACGCACCCATAGCTTGGACTGACACTCAAACACACACACTGGGTCGGCTCAAAACAGATCAACGATACTGCGTCCAATGACACATCAACAAAAAATACACAACAAAAACTCGGGTGCAAAGTGCCATCCCGTTCAAATCTGCTGGAAAGCAACTATCAAAATAATCCTGATCCGTCATAAATTTCTACTCACAAATAATCTTTTACCCTCCAAATTCTATTTTTAATCTCAAAATTAATTCAGTTCCATTTTTATTGTAAGGCAGACCTCCGAATAATAATGCTTGACCGCGATTTACGCAAGCGAACGCGAGCATCGGCTGCGCGTCCCCGCGTAAAGTTAAACCAAATACAATCACAAAATATATAAATTACGCAACGCTCGGCTAGTCCCATATTTAATGTGTCAGTAAAACAAAAACTAATAATCTACATTACCAAGCAAGCAAACAAATATTTACAAAAAGTATCCCATAACACCGTAGCTGATTTTAATGAATAAATAAATTTATTTGGTACTCAATCCTTTAAACAGCGCCAGGAATACGTCTGCAGCCATCTCCTTTAAGATGTTTATCTGGTCATTGACATCTTCAGGCAAATGTCCTGCTGGTTCCCAGATCCATTCTCGTTCTTAGACGTCATCACGTGCTGAATTAAATAAAGTTTTGTCAGATACACACACGATATAATTCCTACTATATTCACCTATCAAGTACTATATTCCTTGACAGTCTATGTGGTGAATTACTTCGATGAACTGGTCCTACTGATAGTGCTGGGACTATAAATAAATCACTGAAGTTTCACTTATAAATTTACGACACTGTTCCATGTTCACAAACATGAAAATATGCAGAGTATGAATCTTACGTCCTCAGACGCACAGAAATAATTAATGAGTGTTACGTCCTCAGACGCACAGAAATAAGTAATGAGTAATTGAACGTTACGCCCTCAGACGTACAAAATAAGTGGTCATCCTCGAAGCATCTTGGATCCTTATAAATGAAACTGACTAGGGTAGGTGTGGAAGGGGATATATTAAAAAATATTCCATAATAACTATCAGACTAGCATGCGATCGGTATCATTGAGTTCGTAGCAGTGTGGAGGTTACGATTATGCTGTAGCCGGCTTGAATCGATCGTGGAATTAATCTGTAGTTAACTCCCGCGTTAATTTACCAGTGCGCGTTCCCAAGCCGAGTTCCCGCTAAGACAAGGCGTCTTGATATTATTGGCCCAGACTGTTGTATGTCTTTGCGCGCTTTTACATATATTCCAGCAGTAGGGAGTGGTTAACATGATGATAGACCAATTGCTTCTTAGCATTCGATTTCCTTCCTTGGCGCCAATCTTCCTAGCAACAAGCCATAGTGTGCGTGCCCACGCCAACATTCGCGCTAAAAGTTGCACCTGTCCTGTGTTCCAAGAATATAAACGCATCCTCCTAAAATACCACAGGGGCTTAAACCATTGTGTCCTCTCGGCCACTGATTTCTCAATATATCCCAACACCGTCTGGCTCTCATATATGTTGTCTGTAGAAATGTATCAAAAGATGATGAATAATTATTAGAATCCTTTATACAGCCTGTGGATAAAGGGTTCAATACACACGTCTCTGTAGGGTCTTGGAAAGATTTGTTAATTCAATTAGGGTTGTGAAAGCCATGCAAAACCAGACGTGTAAAGACATGCCTCAACTCAAAGTTGGATGTTGCCCACGGCAGGTCGATTATGTAATAATAACAATAATAATAATGTTATTTGTTTTACGTCCCTTTTAACTACTGCTGCTTTTAGATACGCCGGGGTGCCGGAATTTTGGCCCGAAGGGGACCTTTAACGTGCCAGTAAATCTACTGACACGGCTTCCTCGCATTTGTGCACCCTCAAATGCCAGCTGACTGCGCCAGGATACGAACCTGCAACCTAGGGCCCAGCAAGCGAGAACGTAACCGCTGAGCCACGCAGCCAGTCCGGTCGATTATGTCTCCCGATCCATAACATTCTTGAGATACTTCTTATCTATCTTTCTTCAATGATGGTAGTAGTTTTTTTCTAGGTTGTGGCGTTTGGTAGAGTTAAATAGTTTCTAAGGTCTTCAAGCAAGAAATGATTCTATTATAATCTTTGATAATAACAACGAGTTATAACTATACGCATACATTTAGGAGAAAGTAGGCTATATGTTCTTTACTGAACATCTTGTTTTTAGCCTATTTTCAATTTTGAAAAAATAGGCTTATGAGATCACCTTTTGTCCGTGTGTGTGTGCGTGTGTGTGTGTGTGTGCGTGTATGTGAGGTGTGTGTGTGTGTGTCCCTAATAAAATCTAAACGGCTAGAGCGATTTCAATGAAACTCGGTAAGTTCATAGCCCAATTCCCGGCGACCTCGACCGTGCCCTTCAAATTTTGTTACGTCTCACCAATCCAACATGGCGGCTGTGCGAAATATTTCACTAGCATTCAATATCTCCGAAGCTATTACCGATATCGCCCTGAAATTGTGTACGGTGATAAAGGGCACTACTAGAAGTTCACCTATGAGACTTTCAAAAACCTGGTGACTACAAAACCAACATGGCGGTCAAGCGAAGTTGAGACTTTTAAATAGACTTTTCTCGCGATTTAACTATCCAAACGTAAGGAAACTTGGTACAGCAAATGTTTATACACATTGTAATGCAATGGAGTCTAAATTAGTTCAATTGTTTACATAACCTCAAAATGGCGGCTGTGCGAAATATTTCACTGACATTCTATATCTCCGAAACTATTACAGATATCACCCTGCAATTTTGTACGGTGATAAAGGGTACTGATACAAGTTTACTTATGTATATTTGATAAGCCTGTAAAGAACAAAACGAACATGGCGACCAAGCGAATTTGAAATATTGTAATAGACTTTTCTCGTGATATAACTCTCTGAGCGCAGTGAAATGAGGTACAGTAAATGTTTTTGCAGATTGTAATGCTCTGCTATCTAATTTAATTGAATTGTTTACATAACCTCAAGATGGCGGCTGTGCGAAATTTTAAAATTAAGTTTTTATTTCTTGTGTCGTAATCATGCGATCGAGGTGAAAGTTTGAATAATGAACCTAGGCAATAATTGCCCTTGAATGGTACATAATTCTATGGCCTATACATATAACAATCCTAAATGGCGAGCTTCCGAATTATTTAGACAGTTCCCAATATCTATGAATCTTTTACAGCAAGCAAACTGATTTTTTAATGTTCATAGAGACTATGAACATATGTTCACCTAAAAGACTTTCAGTAGCCTGGTGAGCACAAATCCAACATGGCGGCGACGCGAAGTATAAATATTTAAATGGACGTTTCTCGCGAATTGACTATCCGAGTGCCGTGAAACGTTGCACGTTAAATGCTTATACAAATGTTGATCCACTGGCATCTAATTTATTTCAATTGATTGCATAATCACAAGATGGCTGCTGTGCGTAATTTCAAAATCTCGTTTTTACTTGTTGTGTTCTAATCATGCGATTGAAGTTTGAATACCACACGTACACAATAATATTAATGTAATAGTACAGAAATAAAAATCCAACCTGGCGACCATCTGAAATATTTAGAGGGTTCTCAATATCTACGAATCTGTTACAGCAATTAAACTGAAATTTTGTATGTTGATAGAGGCAATTAACATTAGCAGGATATATGAAAATAGGCTGTATAGTTCTTCACTGAACTACTTGTTATATAAGAGATAGATAAGCATGGGTCCTAGTGTAAAAAATTCTATCACCTGAAACCAAAAATACATGGGACGAAAAATAACCATCAAAATATCTTCTTAGTTTCGGACCCTAAAAGACGTGAAAAATATAATAAATGTATTAAAAAAATCCTCTCGGCACGCCGGAAGGCGGAGGTAGATTTCACCGGGCAAACTAGGGGATTGGCTATAATAGGCAAAATATGCAGGTTTTCGTAGGAGGATCAGACCTCATTGATTGCAAGAAAGTATTTTACATTTGGAGGTTAAAAATCAACTTTTTTTCGTTTTTGTATGCATATTTTTATCATTTTATTGTCTTATGGGGATGGTAACCTTCTTGTCATTCGGGGTTCATTTTTATACTTCTGATCACACTGTCCTTATGCAAGGTTTGGAACTGATGTGTAACTATCAGACAGTCTGTTACTTCTTCTCGCAAAATTTTATCTGCCGCAGAGATTTTTGTTGGTTCCTCAGTTTAGGGGCTGCGACAACGTGGTCATGTATCCCCGGGTGTGTAGAATCTGATAAACGGTGTTAATTGTGATGACTGTTTTAGTCTGTAAATCAGGTAAGGTCTGCAGACGGTCAATTTTAAGTAGTAGTTCCTAATTTTGTACCATATCCTAACGTGAACGACACCTAGCTGTGAACTTGGCTACTAGATGCCACCGCAACCAGCAACTTGCAACGAACGTTGGAACTTCTCCTCCAAAGGAAAGCATGCTGAGGTTTTTTTTGCGCTCTTAGAAAATCCGACGACTTTGGCCGGCTTTGAACCAGCGACCTGGGGCATATAAGTTCAGCATGCTACCAGTTAGCCGCTTCCCACAGTCAGATAGAAAAATGAATGTGATCTCGTGCAATGGCGTTGTCTTGGCAACCTCTGATAGCTCATCCCTCATCAAATTAGAAGCGTTGTCACGGTAACCTCTGATGGCACTTGGCATGTTCTTTAATTCCGAAATCATTTTTCTCTTCCCTTGGCGTAATGGTAGGTCAGATCAAAAATTCTTTCAGACAAAGTTTTAGGTAATTATTAGGGGAATATTTTCCATTATGTACGGGTTTGATATTGTGCCTATTAAGAGAGATATGATTAATGTTTCCCGAAAAAAAAAACACTTTTTTCCACCCCTTTGGTCAATGGTTGGTGCTATCAAAAAACCTATTTGACATAAATTTTTGGCACTTATCCGACAAATATTATGAACTTTGAATTGATTCGATATTTCACGTATTAAGAGAGTTATAGCGACATTTCACTTTTTCGAACCCCCCCCCCACCCATTCCCCTCCCCCCCCCCCTTTAACCGATTTTGCCCATTAACGAACTCGACCGATTTTTAAGGGGTTACATATTATGTAAAACATTAAAGTGATTGGTGCAAAATTACGGCAGTTATCGTGTCCACAAGAAACTGATATATATGCATATATATACACACACATATATATAAACTTTTGAACTGACAGTGGTTTGGGGTCTGGGGGATGTGAAACGCGAAGATATGTCGAAATTTTCCGGAAGTCGAAACATGGCACCCATTGCAATAGTTAGCTTTCTGATGAAATCTACCTAAAATAGGCTACATAATTTAAAATACTACCATCAACGACACCTAGCTGTGAACTTGGCCACTAGATGCCACCGGAACCATCAACTCGCAACGAACGTTGGAACTTCCCCTCCGAAGGAAAGCATACTCAGGGTTTTTTGGCGCTCTTAGTAAATCCGACGACTTCAGCCGGGTTTGAGCCCGCGACCTTGGGCATAGAAGTTCAGCATGCTACCAGTTCCGATACCGAAGTCGCTTCCCACAGACATATGAAAACAGAATGTGATCTCGTGCAGTGGCGTTGTCATAGCAACTGCTGATGGCTCAACCCGTATCAATTAAAAGTAAAGTTGTCATGGCAACCACTCTTGGCACTTGGAATTTTCTTATAATTTAAATCATTTTGCTCACTCCGTGGCGTAATGGTGGGTCATATCGAAAATTCTTTCAGACAAAAGTTTTAGGTAATTATTGGAGGAATATTGTCCATTTTGTACGGTTTTGATATTGTGCCTATTAAGAGAGATATGATTAATGTTTCCCGAAAAACCCACTTTTTTCCACCCCTTTGGTCAATGGTTGGTGCTATCAAAAAACTTATTTGACATAAATTTTTGGCACTTATCCGACACATATTATGAACTTTGAATTGATTCGATATTTCACGTATTAAGAGAGTTATAGCGAAATTTCACTTTTTCGAAAAAAGCCCCCCATTTTCACCCCCTTCGACCGATTTTGCCCATTAACGAACTCGACCGAGATTTTATAGGGATACATGTTATTTAAAAAATCAAAGTGATTGGTGCAAAATTACGGCAGTTATCGTGTCCACAAGAAACTGATATATATATATATATATATATATATATATATATATATATATAGATACATATATACATAAATTATATATAAACTATTGAACTGACGGTGGTTTTGGGGTCTGGGGGATGTGAAACACGAAGATATGTTGAAATTTTCCGGAAGTCGAAACATGGTACCCATTGCAATAGTTAGCTTTCTAATGAAATCTACCTAAAAGCTACTTTTTAAATTTAATTCGAATCAATTTTTTTGTCATTCCTGAGACTTAGAAAATTCCTGCCAAAAAGTACAAAATGATTAATAACTCCCTAAGTATTCGTCGTATGATGAAATAGCAAGAGACAAAAAAGTTGTAATGTGTTATTGTCTACTACATAGGCCATGTATAATTTTACATATTACCTGTTTTTTTTTCACCAGAGTTTCACCCTCTCCATGGGCCCCTTAAATTGGATTTATGAAAAAACGGTCAAACACCTATTTACTTATCCTTAAGCTGATTTTTAGCCTATTTTCAATTTTGAAAAAATAGTCTTATGAGATCACCTTTTGTCCGTGTGTGTGTGCGTGTGCGTGTGTGTGTGAGGTGTGTGTGGGTGTGTCCCTAATAAATTCTAAACGGCTGGAGCGATTTCAATGAAACTCGGTAAGTTCATAGCACTATTCCAGGTGACCCCGACCGTGCCCTTCAAAGTTTGTTACGTCTCACCAATCCAACATGGCGGCTGTGCCAAATATTTCACCAGCATTCAATATCTCCGAAACTATTACCGATATCATCCTGGAATATTTTACGGTGATAAAGGGAACTACTAGAAGTTCACCTGTGTGACATTTGAAAACCTGGTAACTACAAAACCAGCATGGTGGCCAAGCGAATTTGCGACATTTAAATAGACGTTTCTCGCTAATTAACCAACCAAACGCAATGAAACTTGGTACAGTATATATTTATACACATTTTAATGCACCAACATCTAACTTCGTTCAATTGTTTACATAACCTCAAGATGGCGACTGTGCGAAATATTTCATGGGCATTCTATATCTCTGAAACGATTACCGGTATCACCACGAAATTTTGTACGGAGATAAAGGGCACTTCTGGAATTTCAAGTATGAGACTTTCATAAACCGGTTAAATACAAAACCAAAATGGCGGCCATGCGAATTTGCGACATTTAAACAGACGTTTCTCGCGATTTAACCAACCAAACGCAATGAAACTTGGTACAGTATATGTTTATACACATTGTAATGCAACAACATCTAACTTCGTTCAATTGTTTACATAACCTCAAGATGGCTGCTCTGCGAAATATTTCACAGGCATTATATATCTCTGAAAATAATACCGGTATCACCATGAAATTTTGTACGAGGATAAAGGGTACTTCTGAAAGTTCATCTATAAGACTTTCAAAAACCGGTTAACTGCAAAACGAACATGGCGGCCAAGCGAAGTTGAATGTTTTAAATAGACCTTTCTCGCGATCTAAACATCCAATCGCTATGAAACTTAGGACAGCATATTTTTATACACATTGCCATGCACTGGTATCTAATTTAGTTTCATTGTTTATATAACCTCAAGATGGCGGATGTGCGAATTTCGAAAATTAAAGTTTTTATTTCTTGTGTTCTAATCATGCGATCGAAATCAACATTTGCATCATCATATAATAGTACATAACTATATGGCCTACATATATTAAAATCCAACATGGCGACCATCCGAAATATTTAGACAGTTCTCAATATCTATTAATCTACTACAGCAATCAAACTGAAATTTTGTAAGTGTATAGAGGCTATAAGCATACGTTCACCTATGGGACGTTCAATAATCTGGCGAGTACATATCCAACATGGCAGCGACGCGAAATTTAAATATTTAAATGGACGTTTCTTGCGTTTTAACCATCCGAGCGCAGTGAAACTTGATACGGTATATGCTTATACAAATTTTAATCGACTGGCATCTAATTCATTTAATTTATTTTCATAGCCACAAGATGGCGGCTGAGCGAAATTTTAAAATTCCGCTTTATTTCTTGTGTCCTAATCAAGCGATTAAAGTTTGAATAAAACACCTACACAACAATCTTCATGTAATAGTACATAAATCTAAGGCCTGTAATATAAAAATCCAAAATGGTGACCATCCCAAATATTTAGACGGCATTTCATATTTGTGGGATATATGAAAATAGGCTGTTTAGTTCTTCACGGAACTACTTGTTTTCCGCTGAGTTTCAAACTCCTCACCTATATCGTTTAAGAGATATACGCTCCGTTAGGAATTCCTCAACCCCCACTTTTCACCTCATAATATACACCACATCGAAAAACCCTCAGACACGTATCTTCTTATTTTTTAATGATGAGTTTTTATGCCGAGTATCACATGCCCCAATGAAACCAATCGGGAGATATTGTTATTCAATGAAATGCAGGTCTACCCCTTTAGAACCTGAATATCCAAAAATCCTTCCTTAGTGGACGCTTTCAACATACAACGAATATATCCACAAAATGTCATGTTTCTAACTTTAGTAGTGTTGGCTGGGGGATGATGAGTCAGTCAGGACACTTTGTTTTATATAATAGATAAGCATGGGTCCTAGTGGAAAATAATTCTATCACCTGAAACCAAAAATGCACGGGACGAAAAAAAACATCAAAATATCATGTTGGTTTCGGACCCTAAAAGACGTGAAAAATATATTAAATGTATTAAAAAAGCTACTTTTTGAAATTTCATTCGAATCAATTTTTTTGTCATTCCTGAGACTTAGAAAATTCCGGCCAAAAAGTACAAAATGATTAATAACTCCCTAAGTATTCTTCGTATGATGAAATAGCAAGAGACAAAAAAGATGTAATGTGTTATTGTCTACAACATAGGCCATGTATAATTGTACATATTACCTGTTTCCCCCCCCCCCAGAGTTTCACCTTCCCCATGGGCCCCTTAAATTGGATTTATGAAAAAACGGTCAAACACCTATTTACTTATTATTAAGCTGATTTTTTTCCGCTGAGTTTCAAACTCCTCGCCTATGTCGTTTAAGAGATACAAGCTTCGTTAGGAATCCCTCAACCCCCACTTTTCACCTCATAATATACACCACATCGAAAAACCCTCAGACACGTATCTTCTTATTACCTACTTTCGATTTTTGCAAAAAATGAAAGTAGACTTATGAGATCAACACAGGGCGAAAAAAGTGTGTCTGTCTGTGTGTGTGTATGTGTGTGTGTGTGTGTGAGTGTGTGTACTCTGAATGTCTGTCCCCCCCCCCTATCAATTCGAACACGGTGAACGCGAATTGAACGAAATTTGGTACAAAGGTAGCACTAGCAAAGGACAACTCAGTGTCATGTTTTATATCGCCGCCATCTTGACGGAAACGTAATGGCGGCCACACAAATGTTCAAAGCTTAAATCAAATTACGACTAACCTAATCATCCGATCTCTACCAAATTTTGCAACAACGTACCTCTGTGAAGGAAGCATCTTTTGACGAAATCAATAGGTCATTAGCCTAATAGTTTGCGGATGGCGGCCATCTTTGTGTCAAAATCGATTCCCCCTATTAATTCAAACACGGTGAAACCTAATGGTACGAAATTTGGTTCAGAGGTAGCACTAGCAAAGGGCACCTCAGTGTCATATTTTATATCGTCGCCATATTGACAGAAACGTAATGGTGGCCACACAAATGTTCAAAGCTTAAATCAAATTACGACTAACATAATCATCCGATCTCCACCAAATTTTGCATCAACATACCTTTGTGGAGGGAGCATCCTTTGACCAAACTAATAGGTCATTAGCCTAATATTTTGCGGATGGCGACCATCTTTGTGTGAAAATCGATTCCCCCTATTAATTCGAACACGGTGAAACTGAATGGAACGAAATTTGGTACAGAGGTAGCACTAGCAAAGGGCACCTCAGTGTCATGTCTTATATCACCGCCATCTTGACGGAAACGCAATCGCGGCCACCCAAATATTAAAAGCTAAAATGTAATTACGACCAACCTAATAATCTAGTCTACCAAATTTTGCAACAACATATCTTTATGTGGGAAGCATATTCTGACCAAATTGCGAGATCATCAGCCCAATAGTTTGCAGATTGTGGCCAAGTTTGTGTGCAAATCGATTCCCCCTATCAATTCAAACACGGTGAAACCGAATTGAACGAAATTTGGTACAGAGGTAGCACTAGCAAAGGGCACCTCAGTGTCATGTTTTATATCGCCGCCATCTGGACGGAAACGGAATGATGGCCACCCAAATGTTAAAAGCTTAAATCACATTAATACCATCCTAATAATTTGATCTCTACCAGATTTTGCAACAACATGCCTTTTTGTGGAAACATCTTATGACTGACTACAAGGTTGCAAATAGTGGCCATGTATGTGCGCAAATCCATTCCCCATATCAACTCAAACACGGTGAAACCGAATTGAATGAATATTTTTAAAGAGGTAGCACTAGCAAAGGGCACCTCATATTCATGTTTAATATCCGTTGTTTAATAACACGTTGTGTTTCAACAAGCTACTGCAGCCAACATTCAATTATACTCCTTGAAAAGGACAAAGAGGTATAGAAATACCCATGCATTTGGGAAAAAGTAGGCTATATGTTCTTTACTGAACATCTTGTTTTTAATGATGAGTTTATATGCCGAGTATCACATGCCCCAATGAAACCAATCGGGAGATATTGTTATTCAATGAAATGCAGGTCTATCCCCTTAACACCCTTTTAGAACCTGAATATCCAAAAATCCTCCCTTAGTGGACGCTTTCAACATACAACGAACATATCCACAAAATTTCATGTTTCTAACTTTAGTAGTTTTGGCTGGGGGATGATGAGTCAGTCAGGACACTTTGTTTTATAAAATAGATAGATGAGACTTTCCAAGTCGATTTGCTCGTAGAAATATGGATTATAGCTCATTTTGCGCGTATCAATGCGAGGAGCAATGCTCGTGGTTTCCACTTCCACGATGTTTTAAGGCCCTAAAACGAACGGTTTTCGAGATATTGCCAGAAAACTATCCCCGGTCTGCGAAATTTCAGCGGTTGCCATAGTAACGTTGATCTGTTTCTCAGAGGGAACACAGTTATTTGGGAATATCTCCGAAACCGTTCATTTTAGGAACTTAAAAGTGTGATTTGGGGTCCCTACAGGACCTCCGAGTATTGTTTCTCGAACCTGGCGGCTTAAAATGAGCTAAATTCGATCTTTGTACCGACTGTCCTTGCTCAGTGCCAAAGGGCCGAAATAAGTCACTTACAAATTGAATTTTCAAAAACCGTTTCTTAGTGAGCATTTACGTACTCGGATCAACCAACATGCAAAATTTCAGCTTTCTAGGTCTAGTGGTTTGAGCCCTGTGGTGATGAGTCTATTTTGGATTATATATAATTGATTACAAGTCTGTAAAATACTCAACTGTGCATGCGCACAGGTTATGGCAGTCCACGCCAACCCGTGCACTTTGTGCTTGCGTTGCTTTTCCCCTCCCACCACTCTTTCTCCCCAGTCAGACTTGGATGATGAGCAATGGATCGCTGACCTCGCTTTCATGAAATACATCACGGGGTATTTAAATAACTCGTTTCAAAGCGAACATAAATTAATCAGTACTATGTGTGACCGTATTGAAAGTTTCAAATTGCAGATTGTGCTTTATAAAAGTCAGCTTCAAGAAGGAAATTGGGACAATTCTCCCTCTCTAAAATGCTTCAATCAGTGAGTACCTAGAAGCGTTACAGTCACTGCATAATGAATGTGAAGATAGGTTTGAAGAGATAAAACAAGTAAAACCGACACTCAATGTTTTTATGACACCTCTTTCGGTACGCCCTGAGGATGTCCCATCGTCTCCAAGTTGAGCAGATAAAACTACAGCGCGATTCAATTTTGAAAGACCACTATTACCAATATAAAGGTGATTTGATTTCATTTCATAAAGGCGTCGTGGAAAAAGAATTCCCGAGGTTTCATGCCCTTGCCCTGAAATTTGTTGCTATGTTCGGAACAACGTTCGTTTGTGAACAAATATTTTCAATTAAGAATGTTAACAAAACAAAGTCAAGTTTGTCTGATGCTTCCTTGGAAGCAAATGCCAAAACGATTGTTCCAAATATCGGAAAATTAGTGGCTTCAAAGCCATGCCGAAGATAAAGAAAGAATATTGAACATTAGTGCGAAACCTGGAGCGCAATAAGACTATTATTTCTGTCTACACAAAATTAGCATTATTATTATTATTATTCGTTTTCATACCGGTACGCCTCCTGACGAGCGCTGATTTACCCAGCTCAATTCACAAATAAACAACAACACGACTCTCGCCTCGCTAAGCGCTGCTACTACACGTTCCTCTCTTACAGCAGAGCACGGTGCTTTTCCTGGTGCCGGCCAGTGCTCGCGAGGCACCTGAGTTGGCGAGGCCTGGGTTATGGAATACTCAACTGCGCGTGTGTTTTAAGGAGCGGAACTACGATGTCATCTGCCCCTCTTAACACAGATTAAAGAATACAAATTTGGAATTGAATTTAAAATTTGGAGGTGGACACCCAAATTTGAAAAGACCTAAAATTAATAAATAAAAATAATAATTATCAAAATAAACAAAACCATGAACCTACTACGCTGTCGTAGCAGGCGGAGAGGTGATATTCCTACGCGGCGCGTCCCAGGTGGCGGATAGGGGGTCCTCACCGGCCTGCCGGCGGACTTGAGCGAAATAAAATAGCTCTCGCGGACCAAACACACTTAAGCCAGAGAACACCTAGAGGCACCTCTCGATCTCAACAATCGAGTAGTAATTTCGTGATCTTATCTTAAGATCACCACTAGTTGTATATTCAACTTGTAACTAAGGCATGATGGAACACACACTACTAACGCAACTACCCCAGGCTCCGGACACACGTCCGGCCTTTCCCGATCATCGGATTTTGGGGGATCGGGAACGAAATCATGCTTCAGAGAAGGATCGGAGCTTCTCAAAATCTCTTCGCCCCAAGAAAAAGATCTTCTTGGGTACTATTAACATCAATACCCTGTTGAAAACAGGAAAGCTCAAACAACTGACTGACGTCCTGGACAAATTTGATATTCAAATCCTAGCAATTCAGGAAACACGATTCCAAGATGAGAATCATTTCGACTCTGAAAACTTCAGGATATTTAAGGGTAAACCAGCCATTAATATCACAGGCAATTTATTAATGTTTGGGACGGCTTTTGCAGTGAGGAAAACTATCTTAGATTCAGTTATCGACTTCACATCGCCATGCGAAAGAATTTCAGTGCTTACAGTAAAATCAAGCAACAAGGCATATGCCTTGATAAATGCCCATGCTCCCACTAACATAGACAATAAGAGAAATCCACAGAATGTAGAAAGACTTTTGGGAATTACTTGAGGAAACTACAAGTAAAATCCCCAAACATCAAGTGAAATTCTTATTAGGGGAATTCAATGCACAGGTTGGCAGAGTGAAGATATACAGATCAATAGTAGGACTCCATCCCGCACATCGGCGGACTAATAAGAATGGAGAGTGTCTAATAAACTTTTGTACATTATTCATGCTGAGACTCATGTCCACGCACTTTATGAGACCATTACACAAAAAGAAAACCTGGATATCACCTAACCCGTTATTAGGGGAATTTCAGATAGATCATGTGGCTATTTCCGCAAAGAATATGCTGGAGATTCAGAATGTTAAGGTACGGAAGGGAGTGGTAGATTCGGATCACTACCTCACGCAAATCAAGGTTCGGTTTCAACCAAACAGATCCAAACCTAAAGGCAACCGGTTTCCAAGAGTTGATCCGGACTGCTTGAGGAAGAACGCCGAGGTTTTCGTACGAGATTTACAGGAAGAAAATCCTAGGGAGTGGCCAGACCTTCGCAAAACATTACAGTCATCAGCCATGAAATTAGGACAACCACCTAGGAAAAGAAAGCACAGATGGTGGAACACAACGTGCGATGAAGCCGTCAATGACCGAGTCAAAGCATAGCATCAGTGGAATGGACATCGAACAGTGGAAAGATGGGAGAACTTCCTAAAAATTCAAAAACTGACCTCTAAAACAATCCGACGCGAAAAACGTGCCTACAACAAAATCAGACTCGAAGGGTTAGAACAGGATTTCCAGAAAAACAACACTCAAAATTTTTACAAGACATTCCGTGAGGACTTGTCAGGGTACAGACCACCAATATTAAGTTTCCGTCGACGTAATGGACGACTAGAAACAAACAGTAAGGAGAACTGCAAGATACTGGCTGATTATTTCCAAACTCTACTGAACTGTGATCCTCCAGTGGAAAGACTGCAGTTTGAAAAACCTGTACCAAACCCAGACTCACTTCCTCCAACAACTCAAGAAATAAAAGAGATAATCCAATCGCTCAAAAATAACAAAGCCCCTGGGAACGATGGAATAACTGCTGAGATGTTGAAAATAGGAGGAGATGACCTCATAAGGAGAATTCATACACTCCTAACAGAAATATGGCAGAGCGAAATAATTCCGAAGGACTGGAAGAATGCCATTATCCATCCGTTGCATAAAAAGGGCGACCGAGCGGACCCCAACAACTACAGAGGTATATCACTTTTACCAATTATATACAAGGTATTATCTAAAGCACTCTTAAACAGAGTAGAACAACAAACTGATCATTTGATTGGTGAATACCAGGCAGGCTTTAGGAAAGGTAGATCGTGTTCGGAGCAGATTTGGAGCCTAAAGACGATATTAAGGATACGCCGCAGTACCAACACATTTGTCACCTTCGTGGATTTTAAGAAGGCGTATGATTCTATTGACAGACAAACTGTTCTGAACACCCTAGAAGAGCTCAGAGTTGACAGGAAAACCAGGGACTTAATCCGCCAGACTCTCACTGACACAATATCTCAATTGAAGTTTCTGGGTGAACTATCAGAGCCTTTCGAAGTACATACCGGAGTTCGACAAGGTGACGGCCTCTCCCCACTGCTTTTAACTTAGTGTTAGACAAAGTCATCAGGGAGTGGGAAACATCAAAGGCATAAGCATTGGTACTCTGGAACAGAAAATAAAAGTAAAATGCCTAGCTTTTGCTGATGATCTAGCTATCTTTACCAAGACTAATGAAGAAACCAAGTATGCCATAGAGAAGTTACATGAGTTAGCATCAAAGACAGGACTCCAAATATCGTATGAGAAGACGCATTTCATAGTAAATGGAGACCAGAATATTCCGAGATCTCCACTACAGGCCAACTATGGAATAATTAGACACGTACCTTCCTTCAAATATTTAGGAGAAATTATTGTACCGTCTGGATTGAACATGAAAGCTAATTTAGAAAGAGCTACCAAACTTCAGAAAGCATACCGAATAACATGGAATCACTATAATAAAAGAGTGATGTCACGAAATGCAAAACTACGGCACTACCAGACAGTTGTTCTTCCGGAAGCATTGTACGCCTCCGAAACTATATCTCTAGGAGGCCATTCTTAAATTGGTGAAATCGAAATCCAGGAACGTAAAATTCCCAGGAAAATATATGGCCCCGTTTATGTTAATGGTATATGGATTAAAAGGAAAACCACATACTTGTACACAGTAATCAATAAGTTCACTGATACCGTGCGTAAGAGACGATTGAAATTTTATGGTCACATCTGCCGAATGGACAACACCAGATATGCAAAAAAAAAAACTGCTTGATATAATTAATTCAAAGAAGGTCAAAATCAGTTGGTTTGAAGAAATCAAACAGGACTTAAAGGAAACAAACATTACAGAAGATAGCATCATGAATCGCAAGACTTTTGGAACCCGAGTTACAAATCACACTTTCGCCGAAAAAGCTAAAAAGACCACTGGAAAAAATGGACGGAGGAACGTAAGAAGGGGCATCGCGAGTTCATGAGGAGATTTTGGGAGGAGAAGAAGAGGAAAGCACCATCAACCCGAGTCAACAAGTTCAAGCGCGCTCCCTAAGTGGGCAAAACGAAGAAAGAAAGAAAGAAAGAAAGAAAGAAAGAAAGAAAGAAAAATAAACAAAAATTACGGGGAAAAAAATTATCATTCAAAAACGAACAAGTCGTTGAGTCAATGTTCACTGGAAAATTTAGATTGCTGGCCCTAACCCACTCTCACTTATAAAGCGGATAACGTGATCAGCAACCACCGTGTCATAGGCTAATATAAGTTTGAGTGTCATCTGCAAACCAATTTTTCTTTGTAAGTCAGCAAGATCCACACACTAGGTTAAAATGTGGGCCACGGTGAAAATGGCTCCACAGGTACAAAGTGGGGGTCTTCCCTTCCCATTAGGTATGAGTGGGTGGATCTTGTTTGACCTATCCTTAGCCTACACAAAATGACGGACTCTCTTCTTGACCGGAAAGAACTCCGCCACACGCGAGTAGTTCCCTTGATCGCTCTCAGTTTACTGGGTTTAGTGGATTCGTGCATCCTGTAGCAGCTAGCTACTGACACTCCCAAGAAGCCAGAACTTGTAGGCGTAACTGAGAGCGAATATCTCTAGAGGGTACCCCCATTGGTCGAGGTGGTAGTGATACCGCCTCTTTAGCAGCTTGATACGCTAACTCATTTCCTGCAATTCCCATGTGGTTTGGAAGCCACAGAAAGGTGATTCGAGTGTCAGCGTGGCACAGTCCGGCTAGTAGGTCGTGGATTCGCTGCACTAGGGGGTTTGGCGGGAAACATGTAACAATAGGGATGTAGCCGGAGAAAGTTCGCGCCAGATAGCGCCCGTGTAGTACTGGGTAAGCGCAAGGCGATCGTCATATGTTTCCCCCAGTCAGTCGCGAGGAATGTATAGATTGTGACCGAGTTTTCTAAACTAAATAAATTATATCTTCTCCAATTTTATTCCAAGACTATATTAATTAATTTTATAGGTATATCCCCTAATATATTATGGTCAATTTTCAGCGTTTCAGCGTTAAACAGCTGCAAGATGAGCTACGGACTAGAGGTGCTAAAACTAGTGGGAGGAAGGAAGAATTAATAGGCTACAGCGGTAATGACAACATTCTAACACGCTTTATTATTCAAATAATGAATAGGAGTCAGCTTGCTTTCTCCTGAAGTTTACGAATACATGAGTATTGTAGGCCTATATTGATAAATATATCTCCAAAAGACTTAAATCATAAATAGAGATTTAAATATTCACTTGCTCCCCTTGCTTATAGACTTCGATTCATGTCTTTTTTTAGGTTGATAGCTTACTTGAAACAGTCATGTTTTAAGGTAAACATAATCAATGAAAGTTGATACCAGCATTGTATACTTCGAAAATTCATCGTAACGTTTTGTTCTTATGTAATTTTGTCAATTTCTCAATAAGAATAGTTCCCGCACCCCTTGGAAACGACTTAGGGTACAATTTTTAAAAAGTTTGAGAATCCCTGCTTTAGGGCCACGAACTATTTCTATGCATCTGACTACAGTCTGACTATGTCTCAAGAATGTAGAATTCAGTCGCTACCACATTCTCCGACGGGCAGATGGAAGTTGACGATTAATTCTGATTTCAAGAAACCAACCATAATACGTTTGTGACTGTTAATGTTGCGACATTTATTCTCGAAGTATTTGTCCGTGTATTGATGTTTTAGAAAATGAGAGTCACAAATGTTACATTCACTTCTTCGTGTATATTGACGATTTCTTCCCGTATTTCAATGGAGATGATTTCTGCAGAGTCCGATATTGTAGGTTTATCGTGATATTCCGGCAATTTTCTTGTGTATGGCCTCTTCCTTATTTTTGTTGTGTTCATGGTCCACGGAAAAAGCGATGGAACAGCGCCCGGTTTTAATCTTGCTGTCTCACCTTCAAAATATAGAAACGCATACATTCAGTGGTTGTTATCGAAATGTCTAATCAGTTTATAGGTACAAAATATTAATTGTTTCCCTTTGTAAATCACAGTCACCCAACACAGTTTCCGTGAAGTCACCGGGTTGAAAATGATGGGAACATACTTTAATATTTTCTGTCAGATTTTTCTCACCGAAAGTTTTCCTTCTAATAGCATGTAACAATTTCTTCCTTATTTCCTTATATTGTGTAAATTGGTGAAACGAAAACGGGCTTCCCTGATTTTTTCAAAGAGGAACACTGCAATAGCTCAGCATAGTCACGAAAATAACAATTTAAACAACTTAAATTCGTGGATATTAGCGGCATAAGAACACAGGAGACAAATGAAGAGCGTCTTGCGCTTACCCAGTACAACAGCAGTGCTCTCTATCGGTGCTAGTTCTATACATCCCTATTGACTGCAACGAACTCAAAGAGTCGGTACACATGAGAAAGTGGATTCGTGCATCCTGAAGTGCAAACTGCAGAGCTTCATAGATGGCAACGAGCTCCGCAGTAAACACACTACAGGTCTCAGGCAAAGAGATCTTGGTATTTGCACCATCAATAACGTAAGCACAACCCACTTTCCCGCCCACCTTCGACCGAGTTTTGTTCCTCTGAGCAATGGCAAGTGGAACAGTGGGTGGCTAATTATAGCACTTACTTAGTCATCGGATATACCCACGCAGGCAAGTGCAGGTATAAAGCTTTTTTTTTTGTGGCAAAAGTCAACAATAATTGAGGGTATTTCCAAGACTGGCTTCTCTCACTTCTCATTCTCGTACAACCCAACCGAAAGCAAATAGGGAAATAACAAGAAACGTGAAAGACGCAGATCTTAGTAAGAACTAAAATTATTTAAATAAAATCCAGTTCAACATTGTATTCTAAAATCTATCCGCAAATTTACTCTAAATATTATCCGCAGCTTATCCGCTATCCGCACAGTTCTGGAAACGATATCCGCAAGGCGAAAGGTATTGATATCGTGCCAGGAGATGGCAGTTGGGGTTGAACTGCAGATGTCTTCCCGCTCACTACGTATCGCGCACTCCAAAAACATTAAGTTGGCCACTACTTGCTTCACTCACTCAGCACATTCCTTTTTTACTGGCTGCGAGTCGTCTGCTGCGATAACCATTGGCATGCGGGAAGCCGATATATTTAGGTTTGGAATAGGCGGGCCGCGCATACGTACTGCAAGACCCGACGCACCCGTCACAGTGTGTTGAACTTCCATCTCCTGGCACGATGACAATAGTAGAGCAGACGCAAGAAGAGCTTGCCGAAACTCAACGATGCGCAGAGACCAATATCAATCGGCGTATTTCAATGCTCATTGCGGGGCTCCTGTGTGTCCCCCGAATGCTAATTACTGGGCTCACTGCTCACTCCATTCTTCGACAATGCGGCTCGCTCCGAGACGCGGCCTACACCCGTAAACCAAGCGTAGAGTGCAGGAGGTAGCACACGTGTGTATTATGTATATTAAGTAGCTAAAAGTGCGTTTGTTGAATACCTGAAGCCTTGAAATTTGGCTATAATATTCAGTGTACTTAGCAATGCCACCGTTTCGTTCTTAATTAGGGAGTGCCAAAACTTAATACAGTCAAACTAGGGAAGTTATTTATAATGTGTACAAATTCATGAAAAATGAAACACATCTCGCTAGGAACATATGCGCAATTCAAAATAAATTGGTTGAAGCATAAGGTGTTTTATTGCAAATATGTTAGTCCATCGATCAATACATCAAGTTACATATAATTCAACAGTGGTGCATGTTTCGGGCCATTAAATAGCCCTTCCTCAGCCAAATTTAACCGAAAGGTCGGTGCGGAATATAATACAAGGCGCCAAAAGAATTGAAAGTGGTGAAGTGGATTCATTTACGACGCCTGGAAAGAGAAGGACAAAATCTGTCGAGAAGTGTAAGTTAGACGATTTTGATAAATGCATGGTAAGGCGTACGATTCATAATTTTCACTATAGCCAAGGCGAGAGGCCAACGCTGAAAAAGATCCGTAGGAAACTGGTTGAGGTTATAAATTTTAAAGGTGGCGTACGAACATTAAGCAAGATAGTTTTAGGGATTAGGCTTTAGATGGAGGACGACAGAAGACATGCGTAGAATACTTATGGAGAAACCTGACATAAGGCTCCTACGTATGCAGTACTTACAGAGCATAAGGCGGTACCGACAACAGGGTAGGCCTATTGTTTACACTGATGAGACATATTTGCATAGTTCACACACTAAGCCAAGTGCTTGGAGTGGCGGTTCTCTTCATGGACTGAAGTCGCCTATCTCGAAAGGACAAAGATTAATAGTGGTACATGCCGGTTCAGATGCAGGTTCGTTCCAAATTAACTATAGAAATAACGCAAAATATCTGACAGAGAAATTAATTCCCAATTTGCCAAAAAATTCTGTTGTCGTGATTGACAATGCCTTGTACCATATTGTCTAATATGAACGCGTACCCACACCACCTTCCCAAAAAACGGCTATGCAGGATTGGTTGACCAATAAGGGTATTCCATTTTCTACAGAGATGATAAAACCTCAATTGTACGCTTTGATTAAATCCCATAAACCACGCTATGAGACGTATCAAATCGATACACTGCTTGCTACCTGTGGACACACGATCTTGCGTCTACCACCGTACCACCTTCTCTTGAATCCTATCGAAATGATTTGGGCTCATGTTAAAAATTATGTAGCTGGACAGGTGGTGGTGGGGATGAATGTTTTAAGGATTGTAACATCGAGGCCCCCCTTTCCTGTTGGCATACAGTTATGCTATAGAAGGAAGAATTTCGACTCTTTAAAAAAATTGGGGTAGGGAGTAAAGAGAAAGGCCATGACAGACTCCCTAGGCTTCGAAGGTCTGAAGAAAACGAGAGATGACCAAGGGAGATGTAGTTATTGTTTAAAGGGGTGGAACAGTGAGGTATTCTGCCCCCATTGACCAAAGGAGATCGCCAGGAAGATGAAAGAGAAGCCTGGCACAAGTAAGTAGACGTACCATACTGCATAATTCTGAAGAGGCTATACTCTGCCCCACAAATGACTATCCTGGGGAAATTATTAGCGACATGCACAGGCTATTGGTGTAGCATATGATATTGCACAATGATAATCCTACATTTCCATTAGCAGCATATCAGTTGGTTAGTTAGGAAATATTTATAAGAAGGCAAAGAAGTCATGAGCTTGGTCGTCCCATTTTGCAATTTTTAAATCCAAGTTACCTTGCCACATAAAAGTTATGCTGATTATAACAGATATGGTAACCTTAAGCTCTGAATTTTTTATCTAAACGCTACTTCATTCGTAAAACGATCATTATTAATGCGACTTTAATGGCTAAGCCAAGGGCATTACTTCGTGGAAGGCAACTTGAATGACATGGGCTAGGCCTAACCTAAAAATAACAAGCAAGGTGAAATCCTAATGTACGGTAATTGACAAAATTGTTTATTGAGCGATATAACTATGCATTCATCATAACTTTCGTCACCTAATGGACGCATCGTTTTATTACATTAAATTTATTTCGAAATAATGACTGAAACACGTTTTAAACGACCGCCAATTCGCGCCATCTTTGCAGTTTTTATTTACAGGTAGTTGTGATGTAGCGATTTGCTTCCCTTTGATGCAGCGCTGCAATTTCTCGCTTAAAAAAAACGCGGCCTAGTAATAATAGTTAATCACACCAAAAGTGGCTGTGGCCTCCGGGGAGGCCAAGAGCAGGTCTTTCTAGTTGACGCGCGTGGGCAACCTGCGTGCCGTAATGATAAAGTCGTCACACACACCCAGTATCCAAGTCATTGGAATTACCCCCAGGAGATTAAAATCCCTGACTACCTGGCCGAAATTCGAACCCGGGACACATTGGGCCAAAGCTTAGCGCGCTAACCATTCAGCCATGGAGCTGGACATTTCGTATGTTGTAGTTATAGCGTTTTACTATCATCATAGTAGAGTACTTGTAGTTCAATTCCGCATATTAGTTTTTAATTTTAGTTTAGGGCTTATTTATTAAATGTACCACAGCAAGAGTAGCTACATATTCATATATTAGTTGGGGAAGGAAGATTGTTCTTAGCCTACTATTGATTTTTGCAAGAAAAACAAAAAACAGACTGGAAACGTTTGGCCTGTGTAAATCTCATAAGTCTACTTTCGATTTTTGCAAAGAAAAACGAAAGTAAAATTATGAGTTCTATATGGGCCAAAATTTGTCAGAATGTCTGTGTGTGTGTGTATGAATATCTGTCCCGCCCTATCATTTCAAGACACCGAATTGAACGAAATGGTACAGACGTCGCACCAGCAATGAGCACCTCAGTGTCATGTTTTATATCGCCACCATCTTTACCAAAACTGAATGGCGGTCACCCAAAAGTTCAAAACGTAAAATAAAATTACAACTAAACTAATCATCCGATCTATACCAAACATGATAGCAACATACCCTCATATGGGACGCGTCTTGCGCCCAAAATACAAGGTCATCAGCCGTACCATTTCAAGATGGTGGCCGTGTGAATTATTCAAGCATTATAACCCATAACTTAGGACCCACCAATTCCGATTATCGATCCGAGGGTGGTTTAAGCAATCCTAAATGACGTGACCCATTGAATATTATAATTTAATATTATAATATTATACTGTGTGAGTGATTTAAGAAAAGCTGGGCCGTCTCTGCCACATGACAAGATGGCAGCTTGTGCCTGTCCTATATTTCAGTAGTCTGTGTATGTTACATGCGATATAGCCTATTGATATAAATAATATATACTTTGTGTGAAATGATTTATTATAATGAAGATATACTGCAGTTAAGAGATCGTTTATTTCATGACATTATTTGCTAACATGTTGTATGTAAGTCGGTTAGTAACACATGTGTTATGGACATGTTTGACTGTGTGGTATAGTGTTCGTCTCTCAAGTGGTCGGCTGGGGTTCGAAATCTGCTGGAGTTAGCTTCTTTTACTTGAGTTATTTTATATTTCTTGTTTTATAACTACTCAGACGATATAAAATTAATCGTGCATTTTACAATTGGAATTATTTTGTGTTGACCGACTGAAAGTTACAATATCAAGTACTTTACACTCTAGCAAATCTTCTAGGTTTGGCCTGTCTGTTGCGGGGATTCACCTAGGTGCACCAATTTAGGCTCATCAGCTGGTTACCGAAACACACTACCTGCACCCCCACCGGAGTAGCAAACCCTGCGTATTTGAAGTAATTTGCAGCTGGAGCTAAGAGCTCTCTCAGCTGATTCTCTCCCTATAGCAGTATCAAAAGATCACATATCGTCCCTTAACGTGTAATGCCTGGTATCCCACATGGATCTTTCTTTCCAATATTTTCCTTATGATTGGTCACACCTCCCAGCCGTATTGAGCCCGATAACGCATCTTCGATTTGAGAATCGATGGCTCATTTGAATAGATGATTGATGGACCGCGCCAGGACAGCGATGAACGCATGTGGAAGTTATGTTATCTCTTTGGAAGCACTTTGATTTGATTTGATTTGGCCAGCAATTTATTTCTTTATGGGATCCTAAATCTGGGACATATAAGAAGATTTTTGGTATTATTTGGAATTATTTTTATATATTTTTGGAATTTTTCATGTCATAAACCCAAAGTATAACCTTATATTTGTGTGTTAGTTGGAGGAGGGTCTCGGAAGGGCCGTTTAAGACCGATGGCTCCTCGAAACTCTTATCTAACGGGCACAGTATGTAGATGTTTCATCCAACAGAACAATACACGTAAGGTTAATTTTCCTATGTATAAATCAGTGGTGTAGCCAGGGCACGGTTACTGGAGGTTAGAACACCTCTTCGTTATTTCAAAGTTGTTTTAGAAGCCCAGATCAAGATAAAATCCCTGAAATCTACTGCTTGTTGAGAGTGTTTGCCACTTTTACTGTCACCACTGCATACAAAGAGAGATCATTTTCAACATTAAGACGATGGAAAACCTACCTCTCAAATACTACAAGTGGAACTCAATTCAATGGGTCGTTTTTTTGAACAAAAACAGAGACATAGTTGTAAAACCAACAGATCTGTTGGATCTACTTTCTAAGAAGCTTCGAAAGTTCGATTTTAGTTTGCTTTCCTAACATACCATTCGCTGTAAAACTATTGATAATAATGTTATTTGTTTTACGTTCCTTTTAACTACTGCGGTTTTTAGAGACGCCGGGGAGCCGGAATTTCGCCTCGAAGGGTATCTTTAACGTGCCAGTAAATCTACTGACACAGCCCCCTCGCATGTACGCACCCTCAAATGCCAACTGGCTGTGCCAGGATTCGAACCAGCAACCTTGGGCACAGTAGGCGAGGACGTTACAGCTTAGCCACGCAACCAGCCCCCCAAAAAACTATTGATCTAGTCGTATATTTTAATGTTGTTTATTTATTTTTTGTTTACCGCAATTTCCATAGAATCTTACAACAGATGTACAAGTTAATGCAAAGGCATCTCTTTATTCTGAAGTTCCCATGCATTAGTTGGTCCATTTAACTTAGTGACCACGTGACTTGCGTGTACTGACCACCTTTACAGCTTGCATCCCAAACAGTTCCGTACCAGTCAGCAGTAAGAAATCTGGGAGTTATTTTTGACTCTCGATTATCGTGGCAGGATCACACAAACATGATTCTGAAAAGGGTTGCATCGCCATTATATCAAATTAGGCGAACTTGCTTCTATTTGCCTCAAAATGTACGAAAGATACTGATACAGAGTTTGATACTACCAATATTTGACTATGGATCTATAATTTACCATGATATGGGAGAGGTCCTCAATACAAAATTGCAAAGAATGCAAAATGCTTGCTTGCGGTTTGTTCTCAATGTACCAAGAGAGTCTCATATAACTCCATTTTACGTCCAGATTGGATGGCTAAAGTTAAAGGAACGAAGACAGTATGCCATGGCTCTGACTGTGATAAAAATTCTAAAATTCAAAATTCCGTCTTATATTTACTGCACACTAACTCCCATGCAATCAGTGCATAACCGTGCGAATAGACACACTGCACAAATGCTCCAGATACCTCATCACAGAACCGAAAAATGCAAAGGTTCATTCCGTATTTCAGCTAGTATTCTCTGGAATAAATATAAATTGCACCAGTATTCAGGACTTCCTATCAGAGCGATAAAACACTCCCTTCATTGTAATCTATCAGCTATACAATTATCATGTTCAAGGTGAACGGATGTAATAACAAGAACTTTTATTGTCAACTGTATGTATAGGTTAAGTTTTTTCTTTCTTAATTTATTCTATTGTATGTAACCGCCCTCTGAATGAAGAGAGCTGCATAAAGAGGCTTTGTAGCCTCAGTGGCCTGTATAAGAGAAACAATAAATTCAAAAAAAATCAAATTCAAATTCAATAACACAAATATGAACATCATTCACTTGTATTAGTGGCTTTATAATGTCACCCATAAGTTTACCATGTTGCTCGTAGTGGCCAATTATCTGGTCATTACGAGACCCGCACGTGCATGTCCTGTGTTCGATTCCCGGCTAATGATCTGACCACACATCCTGCTCATCCTAACTACGCACTTCACTGACCCCTGACTTACCTGTCTGTGTTAATGAAATTAGTATGTTAACCATTTCTTTTGTAATGACTAATGACTGTACTGCAGTTATTCAAGACTATGTTCAGGATTGGTTCTCTGGGACTTAATGGAAGTTTTCATCTAGGCAAGTGTTTAGGTGATGATGATAATAATAATAATAATAATAATAATAATAATAATAACAATATCGTATGGCCTCGGTGCCGGGTGCAAGCTTTTAGTATTTTCGCCCGGAGGGCAGCGTGCATGCCAAATTTTGTTGTTCCTTGGAGCGCTATGAAAGTCAAAGAGCTTATATATCTAAGTTCCTTGTCACTAGAGCGCTTTCTAGTAGAGAATGAAGGAAATATTGTGTTGGCAAAAATCCCGAGATTCATTTTGCCATTATGAACACGGCCTTATGAATTCAAATGGGTTCTTTAACATTCCAACAACGTATGATAAGCGTGACGTGATTTTTGTTGCCTTTCAAAAATCACTTACCATGGCCAGGAGTGAACCTGCAAGCTTGAGGTTGGTGGTCCGACACGATAACCACTCACCCACCGTGGCAAGCTGTTTTGGTGATACAGTATAAAAAGAATCACCATTTCATAATCAAAAACGGTACATAGCAAGCATATTATGAAAACTTGAAATCAATCAAAAGAATGTATTGCATGTGGGGCTATTGCCCTGGTAGCAAATATAGTCTTTAATATTATCCATATATTTGGTATTATGCCGTGTGAAGTAATAAAAAGACCTATGCGTTTCGTGACGGACCTTGCCTCCTTATTCAATAGAATCAAAACAATGTGGCCAAATAATGTCTGCCAATGTGCTTTCAAAATACTAGAGAAGTTCCTCTGTTCGTCACCAGACAGCGGCCAGATGCTACTATATGGACCTTGGTAGAACAACACGCGAATAATAAGTTGAACGTAAGAAAGAGTAGTAAGGAAGGAAAAGGAAAAGTTGCGGGGGGGGAATGTGAGACTTCTAGAAGAATGCGGATGTCCAAATAAGGAGAAGGTGGGGGGGGGGGTGGATGGATATAAGGAATCAGGACAAAAGGGGAAGTGTGCCTGTACATTACCCAACGTCATACAGACCTCGGCGAAAATACAGATGGAAACTCCTCCAATAACTAACAAGGGAGATCAAGTCATGATCCTGGAGCCATAGAGGAAACCGTACAATTTGAAATCATACTAATATATAAAAATGAGATGGTGTGAGTCTGTCTTTCTGTCTGTCTGTCTGTCTGTCTGTGTGTTATTCAATAACGCAAGAACCACTGGTCCGATTTAAATGAAATTTTGCATGGATGTAGCTGATTTACCAGGATTACATATAGGATTTCGATATTTTGCACTATGAAAAAATGGCGACCATTTTGGTGACGTCACTACACCCTTTGGTTTCAAAGTTTCATATTTCCATATCAAATAAAAAGAGAACGCTAAGAAATAGCAAACTTTTGATGGCACATATGAACTTTAAATTGTAATTTCCAATCCGAAAGGTCCTGATCACTTTTCGTGTATCTCCAACAGTTAGCGAGTAAAACCCACATTTGTGACGTCACTACACCCTTTGGTTTCAAACTTTCATATTTCCATTTCGAATAAAAAGAGAACGCTAAGAAATAACAAACTTGTGATGGCATACACGAGCTTGAACATTTAATTTTCTATCCGAAAGGTCCTTATCACTTTTCGTGTATCTCCAACGGTTAGCGAGTAAGACCTAAATTTGTGCAATAAAACACGGTCAACACCGAGCGGTGCAGTATATCTCTACATATATAAAAATGAAAGTTTATCTGTTTTTTTTTCTGAATTTCTACGGAAATTTGAGTTATTAACGAGTTTCAGATTGTTTTATGATGGATGCGCGTGAAAATAATATTTTTGTCTGTCTGTCTGTCTGTCTGTTTGTTTGTTTGTTTGTTTGTTTGTTTGTCTGTGGACAACTTTGTTCCCTTATAGCTCGAGAACGGCTGGGTGTATCAACGTAAAATTTGGTACAGATATCCATCAGAGGCACGACACTAATCATTGATGTAACTCTTCTCCGTACCTCTCAAAAAAGGGGGCCTACCCCTTAAAATACATGCCGAAATAGGCGTAGAAGGACGAGACAAAGCTCATTTTCAGCCACTCAATGTGAGAGACAAAACTCGGGAGCCCTGAAGGGTCCACGAAAACCACATTTTAAGGCCCTAAAACCAACCGTTTTTGAGATATTCCCAGAAAATTAATTTCATTTGATTAACTAATGAACGAATGCAAGCCGGTAACCATGGCAACAGATTCTCAGAGGTCCATCTATTGCGGTAAGACGCAATGCAATTCCATTAATTACATTAGTGTGAAAGTTTGCAAACGTATAGAAGGTTATCACGGAACCAAATTAAGCTGTAAAATTCATCAATAAGTGTAAGGCGCTTAAGGGGGACAAGGGGTTCTCTAGAATTTTGTCACGAGATTTACACCTGCGGGTGTGGTACGGCACGTCTATTATATTCCTATCCCTATATTATATTATTAGTAGTAGTATTATATTATGGCGTACAACGACGAGACAAAGCCCCACGGTGCCAGGAACAAAACTCGGGGGCCCTAAAGAGTCCTCGAAAACTACATTATAAGGCTCTAAATCCAACAGTAGCGGCTTCGGTGGCGTAGTCGGTAGCATGCTGAGCTTCTATGCCCAAGATAGCGGGTTCAAACCCAGCCGAAGCAGTCGGATTTTTAAGAGCGTTAAAAATCCCTCAGTATGCCTTCTTTCGGAGGGGAAGTAAAGCCGGCGGTCCCATGTCATAGATTTATGGCATGTTAAAGAACCTTCCACTAATTACACCCGTGTGAAGCTAAATTGGATCGGTTAAGAATGTAAACAACGCTCTTAGGTTTCTACGTTCGTTGCCAAGAGCCGACTGCAGTGGCGTCTAGTAGCTAACTTCTGAACTTGGCCTAGTAGTCGTTGACGGTGGCACTTGGCGGTAAAAGTAGGAACTATTTGAAACATTCTAAGTTGCAGTCTGTACTTAAATTTAAAAAAACAGATAACACACACTAATACAGTCATCACAATTAACACCGGTTATCAGACATATTCTACACACACTCAAAGTACACGGGGCTACATGACCGCGTTGTCGCAGCCCCTAAACTTAAGAACCAACCAACCAACCTAAAACCAACAGTTTCTGAAATATACCCGGAAAACTAATTTAATTTAAATTAAGAGACTAATGAAGGAATGCAATTCGGTAACCATGACAACATTACCTCAAAGGGTGGCATCCAACTTTCCATCTAATTCTGTAAGAAGCAATGTCACTCAATTTATTACATTTCTGTAAAAGTTTCCAAATGGCTATACGGTTATCACGGAACCAACGCAAATTGTATAATTGGATACCTATCAGTAGAAAGGTGCTAAGTGCCATTTTTATGAACATTGAGTATTATAGTAAAAAGTGTTTAGTCAGTTTATTTGTGAGTATTTATTCTTCTAATTTGAATAACATACAGATATAGTATTCCTTGCTATCCAGTGGCAGATATAGGTTCATAATATGAAAATTGTGGAATTCAGTTTGAGTGAAATGTTAGAAGTTGTGAAAGGTGCAAAGTCCACTAGTCTTTACGAATGTGCTACGTGCTAATTAAACATTGATGACGGCTTTCCGACACGCAAACACGTGACATACGGTTGTCCATGCACGAAACACTGAAACTCCAAGTTAATTCCACAAACTTCCAACGACTGACCTTGTGATTTGTTGATGGTCATTGGGAAGGCCATAAGCACGGGAAATTGCAACCGCTTAAAATCGAATAGCACGTCCGGTGGAATCATTGGGATGCGCGGAATCAAAACAACTTCTCCATCGATGACGTTGTTCATTTGCTTTTCCACAGCCAGTCGTGTTCCATTGCATAGTCGAAGTTGATTGATGTTACGCAACATGATGATGACTGAGCCTACTTTCAATTGCAAATTGTGAGGTGGTAATCCAGGCAATTCCAGCGAATTCAAAAATTCTGTGAGATGGCTGACTACCTCATCCAGGTTGATAACTGTGTCAACCGATTTGAAGGAAAACAACTGTCCCGGAATGAAATTTTGAATTGACTCGTTGGGATCTTTATTTTTCGCTGCCAATATGGCTCGTTCGCTCAGCCAATTATGGTTTTTGAAGTTCTGCGCTACGTTCGGAAAAACAAGCCGAATGAGATCCTTCTTTGATTCGGTCAACTGATGTTCCAGGTTCATAGGAGCATCGCGTTGGCGCAATCAGTCATGTCCATTGTGTCGTGCTCGGTGGCGTTGTGTTTAATATTCACGAACTCATTGCATTCTGAATCTATTCGCTGTTCGTTCATTTTCAGTCGCTCTCGAACGTAAGTCAGACTTGCCCATACGACTATTTTCATTATCCGTCGCTCTTTGGTCATCAGTGCGGTTTGCACGTGAAGTAGCTCGCCGCGCATTTAACTGGCTTCGACGACCACTGTCAGCTCTTACTCTCCTTGGCATTGTAATGGACACTAAAATGACATGGAATTTTAGTACCGGTAATGTAATGGACACTGTAAAACGACACGGAATTGTTTTCATAGTAACTCAAATCCATCGAACCTACCTTGACAACTTGACAATATTGACATCCTTTCCGTTAGTAGTACATTCTCACATTAGATATGTTTGTCGAAACACATTAACGTGAAAAGTAATATTATTATAACATACTTTAATATGCTGTACTTTGATTATAGATTATGGTTCTGTTACGTTAAGTATTATTTTGTTGCACTTATTGATCAAAGGGTATGGTACGGGATGTTATCTTTGCTCATAGAAAATTTTGAAGTGGATGCACTGTGTCGCCATCTGTCAGTCAAGTTATTTGATTCAATATTGGCAAGGCTTTATAATGTAAATTAATTTAAAAATACTGCAAATTCTATTTTGTTCAAACCACTTTCTAAACACTGTCTACCATAATGAGAACAAATCGTAAAATTTTCATTGAAATCGGAGCAGTAGTTTTCGAGATTTTGAGAGACTAATGCACGGCAAAGTCGCGTGTCCAACGGGAAACAAACTGTGCTATCCGTAAACAGGTTCCCACCAGTACGAACTGCTAATAATTGAGTATTCTAAGTTCCTTGAACAATTCTGTCAACGATGCACGTATTGGAGGGAAATGAGAACAAATGATTGGCACATTGCACCTTTCTTCTGAATGAGCTGCAGGACTTACCACTAGTGCCATCTTGTGATGCTCTTGGAAGGTCCTTCGAAACCACTGAGGAGTTAGCCCTTTTGATATGTAATGCTACATCGCACATAGCACCATTCTAGCAAAAAAAAACGGCTTTTTTAAAAAAAAAATGGCACTTAGCACCTTTCTACTGATAGGTATCCAATTCATCAAAGGAATTAAGGGGGTCAAGGGGTAACCTAGAAATTTTTCATGCAATTTTCACGTGCGACATGTAGTACAGAAGGTCTATTACATCTCCAAACAGCAACATTATTTTCAAAAATTCCTGAATTGAATCAGCATTTTTTGCGGCTTTTAGGAATTTGGGCCATTTGAGGCTAAAGAACCTGAATTTTCATGCACCACAAGCCCTTATAATTTATTCATTCATTCGTTTATTTGCAATTGGGGGTGTGTCCCCCGGTGGCAAATTAGATATACATAACATATACATAATTGTACATAACAATTCACTAACAATTAAACTGGAGTATTTACACAAATAGTCAGTCTTTTCTTAACCACACCTATATGTTTGGGAAAAGGCTCTATGACTGCGGCAGGTAGAGAGTTCCAATTATCAATGGCACGGTTTACGTAAGAATATTTACCATAATTTGTTCGCTGTGGTCGGCCCTTCACTTTGAAAGGATGATCGCCCCTACCCATGGAAGTAGGCTTTTCCATACGTTTGCTAAGCTCACCCTATGCTGGTTGATTTGTATACGTGTTGTACATAGCGCAGAGTCTAGATTTCATCCTCCTAGCCTCAATTGATTCCCACCCAAGTTTCTTTAACATACTGAGACCGTAAGTCGAGTCAACAACCACGATGACTTTCCTAACATCCCATAAGTCGAATAAAATTACCGTGAGGATCAGGTGAACTTCCTAATAGGCTAAGCGGCACGAGACACTGTATTCCACGGGGATCGTGGTACATGGTGACGATGGTCATCGACTGTCTAAGGAATGGTTCACCTTAAAACTAGACTGAGAAATTAAACATCCAGACTTAAGTAAAACACCGTGAAAATTTATTAAAATTCACAAGCCCCTAGCCTAGTTCGGAGGGTTATAATCGGCTAGTCCGCAAACTAATTAACAAAATAAAATAAAGAGCAGGTCCCTACCTGAGAAGTTACGGAAAACCCTCGCGAAAGATCTAACTCACAATAATAAAGCAACAACAGCAACACTAGGAAAATGGTACGACGCAAGTCCCTAGTTCAAGTTACAAGATTAAGCTAATATCAGAATTTATATTTAACAGGGTAGCAAAACAAATCTAAGCTAGGATGATACCATTTCCACATTTACATTTAACGGTAATCATCTAGCTAAGTCCTAACAGTTAATAACAAAATTTACGGCGATGACGTCCGTAATAGAAAACAATTACAACAAATCTAAATGTACAGCCATGAAAAACATTTAATTATCCTTAATAACTACGTGCTATCAGCACACAATAAGGTAACATGTAGGATTTACACTCTAGTACATCATAAATAAGTAATGAAATAGACACAAATCTTTATTACATTCCTGCCTACACCTTGGTTTACTCTTTGTAAGCCATAGTCATCTAATGTGTGTAATTACGGTGACGAATGCGTAGTTGAGACCACGTCTGACTTCGCATGGCCTGAGCTCCACAAGCTACGAACTCTAGGTTCGCGTATGCTTCAGGTCGCTACAAAAGTGTCAACTGTCCTAGTCATTTCAACACAAGGAAATTACCTTCAACTGCACGGCTATGTCAACAGTTCCAAAATGCACCAGAAAAAAGTTAGATAGAAAGAATTCATTAGTTAGCTTTTGTTTTACCAAAGTTATGCGTTTTATTATTAAGATGTCGGTTTAGGTTTATCGTTGGTTTATGGCGAATAATACTGACAATAGCTCGGGCACGGAGTGTCTACACTGAGATCATTCTCCACCAAAAAGCCTCGACTCAACAGTCGGAATAAGATCAACGAGCAATAACAACTTGGACACAAAATAACACGAGTTACCAGCGGCGCAAAGCTCGCATTCAATAACTCTGGGATAGGCCTGTCCACAACAGTTACCTTCCAATAACATCTAGTCAACGGGAACCCTCCCGGACAAGGTAATCACAAGTACCTTCATACAATAAATTCCTGCATTTAACAGGGTCGCCTGCAACTCACTATAGAAAACCTGACCTAATTGTACACGTCAAGACGGTACACACAAGAAGTGCGCTCAACTAACAAAAAGCAATCTATAAAACAAGTGATCTGAGACAGGGTTGAAAGCTGGGTTACATAAGCTAAGTTGCAATGAAAGAAAGAGCGAATACAATTGCATTCTGTCTCTTGTCAAAGTAGTTCTGTCTCACAAACAAATTAAGCGTGCTCTCAAGGGCACTGGATTACAAAACCAGTTTATGTCACCAGCAGGCTACCACATTCCTGCGTTCGGTCGACACAAAACACACATTATTCAAGGCCGGCGATTTAATCAAAATAAAACTATACATCTGGCCTGTTCATAAAAAACTTTACCATAGGTTATGAACCTCTAAAGAATCCGTGTATAAAAACACGCAATAAATCTGAATAGAATAATATAATTCCGTCTTTCTACCAAAGACGTCTAAATGATAGTAATCTTACAATTACTGGAGCTCTTTGCTCTCAAAATACAATTCAGTAGTTGCTAGTACAACATCAAATAAAAACGTGTCTTACATGACACAAGCAAAATGATAATTGTGACGCAAATTCCATACAAGGATCTGCTTAATGATACGTTGGGAACTGAGTTCGATGCTAGGCAACGAAACATTCCTTCTAGTTGTTAGGTTCAAACTTGACCAAAAATAGCTTCTGAGCTTATTCAAAATGAAAATATAATGCATTTACAAAACTGGCAATTACAGTCGATTGCCTAACTGATACGACTGTTCTAACGAAATTCAGGGGTGTATCAAAACTGGCTGCAAAGAATGCAGTTAAAGAAATAACCATGACATCTGATTGTCATAACTAAAGTCAGCAAAGACTTGAAAAATCACCCCAAACAGGGTTGGACAAAATAGCCTCGAATGACTGCGGTCACATCTAGCAAAAGATAGGCTTTGACGTTCTACGACGTTCATCAAGCTGCACCAGGGTTAACCAAAATGTCAGACACAAGGGTGTCTCACTGTACTGAAATAAATGACATTAAATTAAACTAGATACAATCCCTACCTAGAAAAATGGCTGACACAGAGTGTGGTTGATTCACAAACTACATTAAATCTAATATACCACCAGAACTAGAACAAGAGAAGGGATGTCCAAAAACTTACGACATGGAGAAGCTATCACTCAGCCCTCCATTCAATAACCAGGGTTGTACAAATTCCTCTCTGGATCTCTGGAACGGTATTATCCTCATCAGGATTCCCATCTGGACTCCTCCAAAGACCAGGGTTCGATTCGTCCCTGTCGACAACTCCGTGGATATGCTGGATATGCCTGGAAATGGCATCTTGGATTCCTTCCTTCTCATCCTCGGTTCTGCAAGCTCCACCATCATGCTAGTTTTTGTAGAAACATCACCCGCATACCAGGATGGTATTAGCCCATGATGACTGATTCAAACATGGTGTGGAATAGTCTGGTCACGTTGACGGTGAAATAAATTATGAAATTCGTTCTTTCACTTTCCCAAAATATAATGTTCGTCGTAAATGTTGTAGGCTTTGATAGTAATTGATAACACAGCCTTAATTTCGTGGATGTGAATAGATACATGATCTAGCACTGCTCTATGTTTCTGCACGTGCTAATGACGCTATTTTGCTATCATGCAGCATCGGTAAAATGTACGTCGTTTTGGAAATAAAAACTTCACTCTGGCAATCCAAATATGTTACACTATCGTAATCACACTTATTTGAAGTAGTTGCAACACATTTACCTGTATATTTTCCACAAGGCATTTGGCCCCCCACAAACACGTGGTACTAAAATGTGGTGTTCCGGTAAAATTATATAATTCACTAATACTTGCCAATAATTATCTTCAATATGTTTCTGTGGCTCACTGTGCATAAATACCAGTATTTTACAATATGCCAGTGCACGATGGTACCTGATAACCAATTCAACGCTAACAAGCGGATATTCTTCTATGTCTTACAGGACAAATACAATTACACGCCTGTACTGGGCGGATTCTCCAGACGTAGTGCAAGTAACTCACTATAATTCTTACTTATAACTTGTATAGTTGTTTATTCGTTCTCGATGGCAACTAATTGTAATTTCCCCGCTAAACAGCGGATATTTCCTACATCGTACAAGACGGATATGATTCCACGCCTACACAGGGCGGATCCTCCAGACGTAGTGCAAGTCACTCGGTGTCTGAAGGAAGTAGTTCGTCAAACCGAAGTCGTTGAGCGACTACTTACGTTCCTATTTGCGTATCTGCAAGGGTATTACCTTACCTTAAGGTAAAATAACATTCTCAAAAATGTTTTAATAATGCAGCATGACGAAATGGAATATTCTGAGTCTTGTGAAAGAATAACATTAATTAATAAGATCTCAGATAAATAATTAGCAGTTCTCACCAAAGTCAAAAGTGCGATTCAACGCTACTTCAAAGAGTATCGCGTGAGTTATCAGCTCCACGTGGCTTCCTGGGTGTGTTCAAAGGTACAACATCCCATCATAAATGTTCTGTCATAAAAAATATCACATGAACCATAGCTCAGCGTGTTCATCTGCCTCTCCGTCGTTTCAAATAAAATGTTGGGACGACATTTTTATTTGACTTGAAATTGATTCAAGAGTGATATTTTTTTCAGATTGGCTGCATTAAAGGTTCCAATGCGCTCTCCTGATGTCTTCTACTACATAACTTCCGTTGTTCAAAGGCTGTCGGATACGACTAGGGCCATAATATAAGGATAGAAATTTCCCATATATGCGGTCTATAGGACTTGAAATTCCGGGTCTCCTTATGAGGATAAGGTCTCCCTCAACTAGTGGTTCTCTAAATCTCTGGCGTCTAGTTCTTCTCAAGCACTTGGCAGCTTGTCTGTCCATAGTTTCCCTTGCAGCTAAAAGTCTGCTGGCATGTGATGGTTGTAAACAAGATGGATTTACAATCACACGATCCGATATTCTCAGCGGCATCTGGTTCAAATGCAAGACCATAGGTATTTGACCAGTGCTCTCATGGACTGTTGAATTAATACATTTTGCCATAGAGACTAGGACTTCAGTCCATCGCCAGTGTTCTTCTTGACAATATAATCGACAGAATTTTGCGATAATAGACATCACGCATTCTGCTGGGTTGCTCTCTGGATGACGAATAGATGATAAGACATGACCTATTTCAAGCTCATTCATAGCATTGGCAAATTCTGCTGAGGTGTACTGTGATCCGTGATCAGTCGACAGGAATTGTGGCTTTCCTGCCTCCGGTATCACTTGACGTCTAATCCTCTGAATAATCTGATGTGCAGTGGCTTTTTGAATCGGATGAAGCATCGTATATTTCGTGAACACATCAATTGTTACAACGATGTATCGATTCCCACGACGAGCCTTAGGTATTGGGCCATACAGGTCCTGTGCGTATAACTCTCTAGGTTGAGTTGGGAGTATTGGTCTAGGATGTTCCTTCAGCAAGTGTGACTTGTACTTGTACCGCTGGCATGCGTCGCAAGCACGTAAACACTGTCTAACGGTGGCTCCTAACCCTTTCCATGTAAAAGACTCTTTGATGGTTGCAATGGTTTTGTCTGTTCCACCATGACCAATGGATAGATGAACCATAAGAATAACAGATTCTTGGTATCTCCTAGGAATAACTGCACGCAGTTGAGTGTGGTCCTCGTCCACAAACTTGTATAATACACGATGATAAATCAAGTAATTATCTGCAACAGCAGCAATTCTCGCATAATGAGCATCCTGTGGATCCATTCTTCGTTCCAGGAAACGGATAATGCGCCTGAGTTCCTCCTCACGACGCTGTCCTTCGGGTAGATGACAAAGTCGGCGAAGGTGTTCCTCGCATTCTCCCTCGATGTCTATGGCATTAACAGTAGCTTCAGGATTCCGGCTGAGGATGTCGGCCAACACATTCTCTCTGCCTGGTCGATAAACTATTTCCAAATCGAACTGTTGGAGAAACAGCATCCAACGTGTGATCCTGTTGCTTGCCAGTCTTGTTCTTAAGATGAAGGTCAGTGCATGGTGATCGGTCCTCACAATAATCCTCTGGCCTAACAGAAGTTTCTGCCAGTATTCAAGTGCGTAAACTATTTCAAGTGCTTCTATCTCGGTCGTGAAGTAGTGAGATTCATGTGCTCTTAAACGTCGGCTTAAGAAAGCGATATAATGACGTTTTTTCTCATCATCCTCCTGCAGTAAAATGGTTCCTATACCAATGGCAGATGCATCAGTTTCTAGAATAATGTTCCGGGAATTATCTGGATATTCTAACTGAATTGAGTCCACTAGCATCTGTTTAGCTCTCCTGAAAGCTATCTCGCATTCATCATTCCAGTTCCACCTGCAGTTCTTTTTCAGTAATCCTTGCAGAGGTGCGACAGTCTCGGAATACTTCTCACAATGAGCAGCAAAGAATTGGAGAATTCCTAAGAATTGTCTGACGTGTTTCACACGGGTTGGCGTTGGAAATGCAGCAACAGTTCTAATCTTTGCCGGATTTGGTCTGTATCCTTCTCCATTGATTATGTGTCCTACGAATTTCACTTCTTTCTGAAAGAATCGACACTTGTCAAATTTGACCTTAAAATTCGCCTGTCGAAGATTCTCAAAAACAAGGCGCAATGTCTTTAAATGCTCTTCTTCTGTTTCTGAAGCTATGATTATATCATCCACATAACATATTACTCTCTGCTTCACTTCAGGAGTCAGCTTGGCATCAAGTTCTCTGATTAATGCGGCTCCGGCATTTTTCAATCCAAATGGTAGTTTTCGAAAGACATAAGTAGTCTGATCAAACAGGAATCCAGTATATTTCTGAGTATGCTCAGATAATCTGATATGGTAATAAGACTGAACCAAGTCCAATGATGAAAATATCCTTTTTCCTTTGAACTTCCTGAGACTGTCCCTAGTCTTGGGCGGTCCGTCGTGCTCAGGAGCTAGGCGTTCATTCAAGGCTCTGGCATCAAGACAAAGTCTCAAGCTTCCATCTACCTTAACCACAGGCGTTATGGGATTCAAGAAAGGAGTCGGTGATTTCTTGATTGTGCCTGCTGCTTCCATCTCATGGATCTTCTTAGCAGCTTCTTCACGATGTTTCTCAGCAATCGGGTAAATTTTCTTCTGGAATGGGGAATCATCCAGTAGCACAAGGTCGTATTCGTAGTCCAATATCTCACCAGGTGTGGTGTCGAATATGTCCCTGTATTCGTTCAATATTATCTCAAGATTCTCTCGTGTGGGTGCTGATAATGATTCTGCCTCTTCGTCGGCATCGAGTGTCTCGTCATTTTCCTTGCCATTCAAGTTTTCGACTACGTCGACTTCGGATAGGAATTCCGGTTCTTCTTCAACTAGGTTCATCTGAATGGGTTCGTTCGGCTTGAACTCTACCGTGTTACGGCCCATGTAAATGATACCATCATATTTTCTAATGAAGTCTGCGCCTGTTATGGCGTCATGATGCAAGCCCTTCATTACATGAAATTCGTGCAAATACACATAATTTGAAATCTTCAGAGTACAAAGAATCTGGATTTTGCACGTCACAACCCGGTCAGGTATGACACCTCTGACTCTTACAGCTGAAACAGGCAGCTCTGTCACCTCAGAGTTGGCCTTTAATCTGGCATGGCAGTCGGTGGAAATAACACTAATCATTGCCCCAGTATCAATGAGAATGACTACGTTGACTTCGTTCAAAGTGGCTACTATCTTGGGCAGACGGGTCAACTCATAATTGTGGTTCGTCGTTCGTCGTTCGTCCAACAAGTCTTCTTGGATTGGCTCCCAGAGTAATATGGTAGCAGTTACTCGGTGCTCAACCTGACAAGAATCTGTTAATTTTTCGGCGTTTTTTTATTATCCTAGCGAGAAGTACTGGGCTGGTTGTGCTCCGTCTCCTGCGCCGAATCTCTATTTTCCCTCGAAGTTGGGCTCCATTCTCCCTCTTCTTGGATTTGCAGCTCTCTTAGTTGTTGGAGGTACTCACGGCTCTCCCGTGCTCTTCCTTTCCAATCTCTGTCTGGCTGGTATCTAGGGTCTCGATCTCGGTTATATCCTCTAGCGTATCGATAGTCCCTTCGGATACTTCCGTGCTGTTGGTTTCTTCCGTTATTCCTGCGGTGGTAATTTTCGTGACGTTGGTTATCATTCGTCCCTCGGTCGAATCCCCGATTCCAATGACTACGACGGTCATCTTGTCGATCTCGAGCATATGGAGCGTTGTTCCATTCCCTCCTACGATAGTTGTAGTTATTATCACGATGCCCAGAACTCTCTTGTGTTTGCGTTTGTTGCGGAGTCTGACTTACTTTATCGACAGTGGTCAAGTTTATGTGTCTTTCCTCGCGCCTGTCAGCCTTCTGCTGACGGTGTGTCTGGAACTGTTCCGTGTTCGCATCCAAGCGTCGCAGAATCTGGTCACATTGTTGAAACGTGGATGCCCCTGCAGCGATCAACACACGTTGTACGTCCGCAGGGTACTGACAAACAATGGTGTTAACTAAATCTTGTTCAGACAACGGAGGCTGAAGACAACGAAGCTTCGCAAGCTGTATAGCGAAGTAGTTCGCATAACGAGTAGGCGTATTCGAGCTGTATCTACGAGTATACATTTCAGCTCGGATGCTCTGCTGAATGTCACTCGACCAATACGTCCTTAGTAATGCTTCCTTAAAGTCCTGGTAGCCTGTAAACGAGTATCTAAATGCTCTAAACCAGGTACTGGTTTGCCCCTCAAGCAAACGTTCTATGACTCTGAGTTCCCTCTCTGGAGTTACCATCGTATCTCTCAGATAGCTTTCGACATTGGCTAGAAAAAACCAATGGAGTAACACCACTTCCAGTTCTGGAGAAGCGAGCTGGTTGCTCCTCTCTCGAACGTATTATCGTCACATTTCCCTGCGTATGCGCGGGTCTAAATCTGTTCTGCGTATAGTCATGCGTAGGTGTATTTATCTCATTATTAGGTTGACTTGGTGCTGGTCGAAAAGGATGGGCGTTAAAGTTCAAAACCTGGCTCGGCGCTGAACCAGTGAATTGTAAAGGTTGTGGTTCTGTAGGTGCGCTGGGCTGAAAATGAGTTGGCATCATTCCTTCAGATTGAGAAACGGGTGTTTCCTGAGATTCTCCCATTTGTGAGTGTAAGTGTCTCTCCCTAGGAGTCGTTTCGAGTCTGTCAAGACGTCTTTCTATGCCTTCAAGTCCTTGAATAGTTCTGGCCGCGACTTTGTTGCCTAAGTCATTCAATTGTAATTCGATTCTATCGACCTTTCCCTTGAGGTTCGCGTCTACCTCGCGTATGGCCGTTCTGAGGTTATGGCTAAGGTCTAACCTTTCGTTTACTGTGACCTCCTCAAATCGCTTTTGTAAAGAATCGATCTCTCCCTCGACTCTTGACATGTTGTCTTTGACCTCGGCTACCTTGGCCTCTACTATGGTCTTATGTTCGTTGAGTTCCCGTCTTAATAACATGAGGTCAATGTTATGTTCCTCATGATTAACATTCACTGTTTCGCGTAGGCTTGCTACGGTTTCCGTTAGTTCAGAAATGTTTCTCCTGTTAACGTTCAGTTCGTCTCTGACCTCTAACATGCCGTCAACGATCGTCCTAACATTGTTGTTCACAGCATTTGCAGCTCCTCTCATGAGAACTAATCCGATATTCATGGTTGTCATGTCCTTTTTTACCGTGTCCATGAATCCCTCGACGTGCGTCAATCGAGTCCCGAATTCTTCCCGAGTGTATTCCAGGTCAGCTTTCATGTCTATCTGGAATCTATTTATGGTGGTTTGAATTTGAGCCGTGTGCTCCTCCAGTCGGTTTTGCACATCCTCCCTAGCTCTATTCATTTGGTCTGTTAGGCAATCTACACGCTGGTTAGCCTCTTGATGGTGTCGTATGAAAACAACCCTAACTGCCGCTAAACCTGCCGCGAGATCATTTCTGGCTTCGACCCTAAATGCGTCCATATCAGCCCTGACTTGAGTTAAATCGGTCTTGACATTACTAACAGATTGAGTATTTATCTCTAAATCTAGTCTTACTTGGTCTACATGACCACTAACATTGTTTATAGATTGGGTGTTTACCTCTAAATCTAAACTAACATTGTTTATAGATTGGGTGTTTACTTCCATGTCCTTTCTTACTTGGTCTACATGAGCACTAACATTGTGAACTTCCTGTCTTACTTGGTCTACATAACCAGTAACATTGTTTATAGATTGAGTATTTTGCCCAAAGCCACCCCGGACTTCACCTAGTGAACCCGAGGTGTTATGCTGACTGATATCGAACGTGGATCTCAGAGACTGTGATCTCAGTATAAAGGTTCCACCCGGGAACGAACCCGAGATCTGCTGAGGGAGTTTCATGGTAAAAACCCCTAGAGAAAAGTGTGTATTTAATCACTGGTGTGATTAAAGTTGATAATGACATTATTCATTAAAATAATGCAGGAAATTGAGCGAAATACAGCATTATTAGACTACTTGAAGTAGGCTATACTGGACTTGGAGCACGGAAAGTGCAGAGTTTGACGTTTAACTAATTGGCCCAGAATTGTGGGAGGTGCAGCATGGAGCCACGTCCATCTTGCTGACCTCGTTATGTCGTCTGGAGGAGGTTGGGGACCTGAATAATGACCCAGTTTTTCCCCGACTAAGAATGGATGTAAGAATGGGGTGGGAAGATCCCAAGGAAAATCATTAATTACTCATGATTGGAGTAACACAATGATATGAGAGTGGCACACAGATGAATTTTTAGCCAGGAGGCTAATTTTAGAGCTTTTAATCTGCAAAATTGACGCATATTTAAGGAAGTGCGGAAGAATAGGGACAATGGTTGTTTGCGGCTTGGTTTTAACAAGGTTGCCAGGGATTCCCAGGAAGATAGTGTCCCCACGCTATGGAGAAAGGAATTAATATTAATTAATTTGCCGAGCGATTCTTCAGCACGCAGACAGTTCTGGGATCAGTGAAGGAAAAGGAACCCGATGAGCATGGTTTCGAGACCAGAATCATGCTGGGAGAGGAGCCGAGAGAACGCGGGAAAATTTAGCTCTACTTTTCGTGGGAATCCAATATAAGGGAGTCGACCCATGGCAGAGTCTCAGTCTTCCTCAGTCTTACTCAGTCTTTAGCCCAATCTTGCGGCAGTCGCACGCCAGTGTTGCAGCCAGTCTTAACGCAGTTTACACAGTTGGACATAGTTTGTCACCGAGAGTCGCAAACAGTCGTCGCTACACAGTTGTTGTAAACAGTACGAACAATGTGTGTTCACTTAGGAAGCGACGTGTGAGATAAGTTGCAGAACTATTGTAAATAATAATCTATGTAAAGTTATGCACAGTGTTAAGCGCAATGTATAAAATATTGACGGATCGTACATGTCTAATTACGATGGAATGCGCTAAAAGAAACCTTACGAAGCAGTTGGTAATGTCTTTGAATACCAAATAAATACGCTCAGGACGGAAGTTAGCAGATTTATGCGAATCAGGAAGCTTACCGTAGGAGTATGGATAAACTGTTGGTGAATTCCGAGGGCAAGCGAACCAGACTTTCAATCAGGAGTTGGTAGGAGTACGGGAGATGCCGTCGACACCTGCAATTTTGGATATATTTGCTAGGGAATTTCAACCAAGGAAAAGTGTACGGAGTGACGTGTGTTATGTAAATTATATGTGAAATGTCTTTTAAATTAATAGTTTAATAAGTGTTTTAAAGTGTCATGTGTGTTGGAAGCAATAGCTTCTTTATAGAAATGCAAAGTGTCGTGTGATTAACGAAAAATATGTGTCAGAAAATGTGTGTATTCGAGATGAAAATGTCGCACTAATCTGCATATGGCAGGCGACCAGGAAGGATGTGAGTGGTTGGAACCACCGTGACGAAGCCTTAAGATATGTGAGTACCCCACAAATTATGTTCAAGTAGAAATATAGGCCACTGCATGTAGTGTGATTTCAGAATTATAAAGATGCCAGTAAGAATCAGAGGAGGAGATAGACTCTCCAAGTATACTCATTATTATGTTGATTTTAATAGATTTGAGATGTTATTTGCATTAGTGAGTGGATTATCGTTACCACTATTATTTAAAAATGGCAAATCAGTTATGTAAACGTAATGAACGAACATGGTTGTTCGATTTGTAAGATGAGTTGTGTCGGATATTGGTAAATTTATGTCAGTGAGAATAATAATAATAATAATAATAATGAATATAAAAGGTATGAATGAACGCATCAGGCAAGATGTTGTAAACAAGAAATATTTACGCTAAAGGGCAAGACTTATCGATCTAAGCAGTAAGATTATACAGTAAGATTACGTTACGGGATTAAGAAAAGAGTTTGATATCAGAATATTGTATTAATGGGAATATAATTATGCCAGGAAATGGAATAATTGAATTTGCAGCTTATGTGAAAAGCTTACGGAGTAATTGATAGATTCTCTTGGTAATTATAGGACGCAGATCATAGCATTAGGAGGGACCAGGGTATCTATTCTTCGTATGAAATCTCGTATGCCGTGGGCGTAATGAGAGATGTACTTTATGCCAGAGCGTATATAGTGATATTGACCCTAGCTCTGATGATGGATATTTGGAATGCTCCGGGTTCGAATCCCGTGATAGGTGGGAGGAAAACAATGGACACCTCTTGCACGTTATCTGATTCCCCGAGAGCTATTTGTTGAGTGATTCGGCTCGTTGAAGCGAATCCCAGACGGCAGCATGGGCTGGCCGCAATATTTATTAAAGATACCGGTTACCTAATGGACTAATGTGTTATGAATCTCGTGCCTTCATGTTGAAATGGGCCTAGTTTGGAGCCAATGATTAATATCCTCAGTGCAGGAATAAATGTGAAAGCTCATCCAGAACCTATTTGCATAATATTCCGTTTAAATCCATTGAGATATGTGTGTCACTGGGACCACAGTGTTTGTCTTGTAAGATCTTTTACTGCTTAGGGGGAAAAGCCTTCAGACAGGGAAGCGAGTGGGAGGTAATGTAGGACCTCACTCCACTTCTATTGTGCACCGGCCGCTCGGGACGAGGGTCTAGACGGTCAAGGGAACCGTGAAAACAAGTCTTAAAGGAACAGATTTTAGACCCTGTTAATGACATAAAATGAAACATTGTTATATTGAGTAATAAAGTCATGTGGTTTGAGAACACATTGATAATTATATATTATCCTGATGGTTCATGATTTTAGCTATCTAACGAATGGTTAGACGATGCATTTGTACTGTCACTGACATCTGTTTCTGAAGTGGGTTACCAGATGCCACAGGCTACTCGCGCGAAGGTAGTTTAATAGTACCGTCCGACACAGCGTTAATTAATGTTTTTAATATGAAATCACACACGGCATGCAATGAAACTATATAAATAGAGGAAGTGTAGGGGTAGCTTACATAATTATGGAGTTGTACGTAGACTGCTGTGCAACACCAGAATAGGCTAATGCATGTAAAGCATTTGGTGGGAAGAGAAAGATCAAAACACACACACGATACACATTATTGTCAAATTAAGACAAGGTTCAAGGAATAATTAATCTTGTAGAATTAACGAAGTCACATTGGATGACAGAAGAATTAAAGTACAGTTTGTTTCTGAAGTTGTATGTGCATCAGCGCACTAGAGTACTTTGTAAAGTTCACATAAGGGTAAAGGTTTGTGTTATAATATGATTTTATTATGATAATATTATGTTCATATTTGTGGATTGTGGAAATAATTTTTGTTTGCTTTTATTTTTGTGGTTGTGGGATTTGTTTTGTTTGTGTGAAGCCATGAAGTTTATTACAGAATTAAAGTTTTAGAATAGAGTTGTGCCTTATCATTGTAGAGTTGATACCTTTTAGCCTCAAATCCAAAGTATGCAACTGCTACAGTGGGAGAACGGTACACGCTCGAGCCCTGCTGCTAGCTGGAGGCAGAAGCATATTTTCCATCGAGATTACTCACATGGGTACATGGAAATTGATGTCTTGTACAGTGATTTGAGCTATAGGTACAACTGAAGTCGGTCTAGATCGAATGCACACAACTCTATTAAAGTAACAATTAACATGAAGTAGGGAAGGACCGCACCTAAACTTAAGCTAAGCTCCGATACGAACAATATAAATTTTGATAGATCACTTTAATTTATCATGGCCCAAGCAACGTGGAGCGGTATTAACTCATTATGGAACCGCCTACGTTAGTGCAATATGAGCGATCTTGGCATTGCACGAACCGGCCATTGCATTTATTTATCATGTCGCCCGTGTGTGGGCAAAGCATGAGCATCATATCTATCTTATTTATCATGGCGCCCAGAGTTCGTGGAGCTTATGGGATTTAGGGAAAACCCATTGATTTGTTATGGTATTTCATGGGGAAAACCATAGGAATTGTTTTTTTTGCCTCAAACTGAGTTTGAGTGATTTTTGAGTTCAGTAGGTTTTTGATGTAACGCAGAATCTCTCTATTGAGAAGAGGATTACCCAAGGGTATGAGCGCTACATACCAGATCCACAATTTATCATAATATTGACAGGTTTTGTACTACTTTACAATATGTGTACAGTGTTTGATGTTTCTCTTCAAAACGTATCCACACATAATTCCAGGAAGCCTGCCTGCATCTCACAGTATATTATTGTAGAAATGTCAGGTACAGAGGAGATTGTGCAGTTGATTGCAGGCTTAAGACAGCATTTTGACGCTGTTAACGAGCAAAATAAGCTGGAGGCTAAGGCTTTCCAGGAGGAAATAAACACTCGTTTAGATGCCAATCAGGAGGCAATTAATGCAAATCAGGTTGCAATGAATCATAACCAGAGTGAATTGAATAATCGTTTAGATGCCAATCAGCTTGCAATGAATGCAAATAAGGTTGAATTAAATGATAAGTTAGGTCAAATGCAAGAGGTAATTAAGACCGAAGTATCAGAAACTGTTGTAAGCATTGTATCAGAAATGCAGGTTAAAACAGATAAACGTTTCGAGGCTATAGAAGCCAAGCTCGAAAGTAACTTACAAGCGTGTAAGCATGCTCAGGATGAAACCAACAGTAGGTTAGATGCGCTGTCTAATGACATTAAGGATATTCAAATCCAAAATGAGGCGAATCTCGAACGCCAAGCGAAACAATTTTCAGAATTTACGAGAACGGTAGATCAGAGGTTAGAAGAGAACGACTCTAAATGGGACCAGAAATTGAAAAGCTATGCTAGAGCAATTAACGGTGACCTCAAGAAACAGGATCAGAACATATTAGATCAATGTCAGGAAATAAGCGAGATTAAGGCTATCGCTAATGAAAGTAAAGAGCTAGTAAGCAACGTGAAAGGTCAGATGGGCAAAGTTCATCAAGAACTGGACCAAGTTCAAAGCGATATTGTTATAGTTAACAAAAGGCAAGAGGAGAATAGAGGTGAGATCATCAAGGTCCGGAATGAATTGTCAAAAGTCAATGGACACATTCAAGAGGAAATTAAAGGGCTGAGAGAAGAACTCGAAATTAGAGAAGGCCAGAAGACAGAGGCAAGCGACAAGACCCTTGCTCAAATTAAGGAAGATGTAGAGGATGAAATCTCCCATATCAAACAAAGTCTGAAAGAAGACAAGAAGAAAATATTTCAGGTAGCTGAGGAAAATCGAGATAGACTTACCCGAATCGAGAAGGAGGTAATTACTCGTCTTGAAAGAGCGGAAATGCGCCACAATCAAATGGAGACTAGGATAATCGCACAGGAGGAAACCCTGATGAAAAGTCCTAAGTCAAGTGAAGGCAGCATGGAAGATATGAGGAAAACAAGGTGGGCAGACTTAGAAACCCAACCTATAATCAGGAATGCTACAGACCCAGGCGAAAGTCCTTATATGACGCCAGGTGCACTACTTGCAGCATCAACGCCACATGAAAATGCTACGCACACCCAGGTGATAAACATAATCAGGGCAAGTGAAGAAAAACCAAGGAAGTTCTCAGGTAGCAACTGTAATATGACACCAAAATATTGGTTGAAGGAAGTGTCTGAATACCTGAATGATGCGCGGATACTGCCAGAGCGCAGGCTACGAGCTATTGAGAAACTAACAGAGGGAGAATGCGCATTATGGTTTCGCAGTTTCCGGTATACTTTCGATACTGTTGAGGAGTTTCGAGAGGCATATTTGAAACGGATCTGGGATCCAGCCACACAGCAAAATTTGAGATTGGATTTGTATTCCAAAAGATACAGTACCAGCAACCCAACGAAGTACGCGGAGTTTTTCATATCTCAGATGTGTCGTTTCAAAGAACTGGATCAAAAACCGAGCGAGCTAGAATTATGTATTGCTATCGCCAAGCAGCTTCCATACGAGATCCAAAGACTGCTAATCTCGGCTAATGCGAAAACGGCTATAGAAATGGAGGCAGTTCTTAGACAACTGGACCTCACAACAGCAAATACGATGCGTCAGAGTCGAACCGTGGAACAGGTACACGTGACCAACACGCAGACTGACCAACATCAAGCTCCAAGGAACAATAAAGCTACGAGCACTGAAACACTAGATTCCAACGGACGTCAATGGGAACAGGAACCCATAAGTTGGCAGCCAAAGTACAAAGGGAATGCTAGTAGAGGAGGAAGAGGCCGAAATTCGTGGAATAGGCAGAATACCAGGGGTAGACCGTACCAAAACAATGGAGGTAACAATGGCCAAGAAGGCAACAATAGAAATTGGAGACCCCAAGAAAGAAGAAGGAACTTCGATGACGAGGTAGAGGAACGATATCACGCTTCATTGCGATACCTCGAGGAAAGGGGATATGAGCCCCAGAAACAACAAGTCCGCTGGCAAGAAGCTATGCAGAACAGGACATCACCAGACAGATATGGAGATGGAGCTAAGAGTTTGGAACTACAGCGCAGCGAACAGGAGAGAAGAAACTCCAAGGGGACGGGCGCTGAAGAAAAAAAACGCCAAAATTAGAAGAGTTCAAGACTGATGGATGGAAATCTGTTAACATCATCAATTAGATAGCCAAACCAGAAGAGCTAATCGAGGATACAGGAGGATCACAGGTCATGGTCAAGAGAGAATCGCCTATTATAATTTTAAGAGTGGCAGGATTGAAAATAAGAAGTCTGTTAGACACCGGTTCTACAGTGAGCCTTATGACACAAGCTCTATATAATGAAATAGCCCAGAGAGAGAAGGTTTTGAAAATACCGATCTCTAGTGTCAAAATAAAAGGGATAATTCCAGACAGAACGATGATATGTAAATATCAGGTATTCCTAGATTTACAGATAGGAGGCTCTATTTTCTCGCAGAGTTTTCTATTAGTAAACAAACTGCCTTATAACCTACTTATTGGGGCAGAATTTATAAGGGAATACAGAGTGATAATAGACCTAGCACAGGACAGGGTTATGTTCCATGTGAATGAGGAAGCCGAAGGCTTGGAGGTCGCACTCAATGAGTTTGAACCAGGGTCAGATGAACAAGTATGGCATACATACAGAGACGTGGACGAGGAAGAAGTGTTAGTTATTGAACAGTTAGAAGAAGAACTGAAAACACTAGCCGCAGACTTGGAGAAAGATCTGGAACCCGAACTGGAAGAATATATTTCGGAAAAACTAGAAGAAGCGAAGATTGGGCTAAAAGAGAAGGAAAATTTAAAGCAATTATTACTGGAACAGAAGGAAGTCTTTGATTCGAGACCTGGTCGTATAAAGAACTTCACTTATGCTTTCCAAGTCAGTGATTGGACACCATTTAGGCAGAAACCCTACCCTATTGCTGAAAAGCATTATGCCAATGTGAAAGAGGCAATTCAGGAGATGTTGGAGGCCGGTGTTATTGAGAAGACACCTACGCCTTATGTAAGTCCATTGGTAATCGTACCGAAGACAGACGGGACTGTTAGGGTATGTCTGGACCTGAGATATTTAAATTTGAAGGTTATTCCAGAGTTTGACCAAGTGCCACCTATTAAAGAGATCCTCAGGAAGTTCAAAGGGAAAACTGTATTCACAAACTTGGACAACACATCCAGTTTCCACCATCTTGAATTAGAGAAGAAAACTAGTCTGTTGACAGGATTTATGTTTGATCAACACACATATACGTTTTTAAGGCTACCTTTTGGGTTGAAAACAGCTGGTTCAGCCCTGATAAGAGCATTAGATCGCAATCTATCAGATGATGTGAAAGAGAGTACCATCAGATATGTAGACGACATTCTACTCACGTCAGAATCTCTGGAGGAGCACATGAGAGACCTGAAGAAGTTGCTAGATGACCTTCGAGAAGCTAACTTCAAGGTTAATATCAAGAAATCGCACTTCTGTCAGAGGGAAGTTAAATTCCTACGGCATGTTATTGATGCAAATGGAGTTAAGCCTAATCCAGATAAATTGGAGGTAAATCGAAATTTCCCTCGACCCACGAAAGTTAAGCACGTCCGACAATATTTGGGAGTAATTGGATTCTTTTCGAACCACTGCCCAAATTATACTACGACAGTAGCACCCCTGCAGGACCTATTGAAGAAAGGCGGCAGATGGAATTGGATGGAGCAATGTCAGGAAGCATTCGTGAGGTCAAAACAAATGCTTTTGGAATATGTGAAACTGGGATACCCGGATTATACCCAGAAGTTCATCATACAGACGGATGCATCACTCATTGGGATTGGAGCGATGCTATTCCAGGAAAATGTTGACCAGCCTGAAAGGAAAGTTTTTATTGCCTTGATAAGCAGGAGGCTGAAAGCCCATGAGAAAAACTACACGATTACAGAGATAGTGTTGCTCGCAATTTTGTACGCGTTGCAAACATGGCATAAACTCGTGTACGGCTTTCAAATAGTCCTCAGAACAGACCATAAAGCTTTAACATTTCTGTTAAAGACAGACTTGTCTAGCCAGAGATTGACAAGATGGTCCCTGTATATTCAGCAATTCAATGTGGAAATAGAATACTGTCCAGGGAAAGAAAATGTAATACCGGACATATTAAGCCGTTACCCTAGAGAAGAGGAAGCGCTAGCTGTCCAGATTGAGAATCGAGATCAGAAGACGTTGGATGATTTGAGGAATCTTACCAACCTACAACGCGAAGACCCGTGGTTGAAGATGATGATCGATTACTTCGAGGGACGTTTAGCAAGGGAAACTGCTATATACAGAGAGGCAGAGGCATTGGCAACAGATTATGTATGGTATAATCAGATACTATACAAGTGGGATGATGTAGATCATACACGTCTAAGGATTGTGATTCCTGCATCTTTGCAGAGGAGATTGGTGTGGCTAGCACACAGAGCATTTGGACATCCAGGGATAGACAAAATCTGTGCTCTGTTGAAAGAAGCATTTACTTGGCCAAAGTTGAGAGAAACGGTGAGAAATGCTATTAGTACATGTGATCTATGCCAAAGGGTAAAGCCAAATCCCTTTTTAATGAAACAACGACATATACCGTTGTTACCGGAGAAGCCAATGCAGCTATTAAGCATAGACAACTATGGACCATTGCCTAGAGCACGTAGAGGCAATAGACACATTTTTGTAGCCATGGATGTATTTTCGAAAATGGAGGTATTATGCCCCATACAGAAGACAAGTTCAAAGCAGGTATTGAAACGCCTGAAAGAGAGAGTTATTCCGATTCTTGGGAAGCCGGATAGCATCCTCTCGGACCACGGGAGTTGCTTCACAAGTGCGGAATTTCGTCGAGAACTGGAAACTCTGGGAATTAGGCAGATTTTATCTACCATTCGCTATCCTGAGGCAAATCCAGTTGAGAGAGTAATGAGAGAGATCCAGAAATACATGAAGATCTACTGCTCTGAAGAGAATTGGCGTTGGATTGAATTCCTAGAAGTAATTGAATACTGTATAAATAATACTGTTCACGAGGCGACAGGTCAAGTTCCCGTGACTCTACATTTGGATCAGAGACCGGAGAGACCGTGGACGGGTGTCATTCCATTACCAGTAGACGCACAGCCAGGACGAGAATTGAGGATCCAACGAACCTTCGAATATCTCAAAGCCCAGGCGGAGAGACGTCAGAGGAGAAATCGTGCGAAGAGGTATCACAGACCGCTTCTCGTCGGACAGAAAGTGTTAGTTAGGAGACCCGCCAGTTCAGATCCAGAGGCACGGAAGTATAAGAAGTTCAATTTTGCATATCACGGCCCGTTCGAGGTGATTAGAGACCTTCAAAACAATGCATACAGGATAAAGCATTTGGAAACTGGAAACGAGGTCATTATGAATGCAGCCAATCTAAAAGTTTATTATGCGCCAGAAGAATTCGACGAACAAGAAGAAGTATTAACAGCACACACCCAACTGAACGTGGCTAGCGAAGTCAGACCTGAATATTCACGCAGCGAGGCGGAACGAGAAGCAGACAGCTTGCCCAGTGTAAGGGACGAACAACAAGAATGCCAGTGTCTGCGAGAATTCTACAAAGAAATGGTTGAAGCGGCGAGGGAGGCCGAGGCCATAAATGCAGCCCTCCGTCGAGAGAATAAACAGCTTAGAGAGACCGCAGTGTGGAAGGGGGAACTGAACTAACTTACTCGCAGCCAGACGAGGTGAAGGACCCCAGACGTAAACACAGACAGTGGTAGACAGTCAGCTGGTTACTTACAGATAATCACTTGCAATTGATTTCTATAAGTTTTGCAAGGGGAATCTGAACCCGAGGTGTTATGCTGACTGATATCGAACGTGGATCTCAGAGACTGTGATCTCAGTATAGCCTCCTCTGTCCTTACGTAGCATATATGCTACATGCGGTTTTTATTTTTTTCTGACTTAAGCGCTGGCTTCTCTGCGGGTTGCCGGCTGTAGCATATAGTCTACTGGCCGCGCATCACGCACATTACTTTTTTTTGTTACCCACTCGAGCGAATAGGTGGCAGCACCTCTGTGAATATTGAAGTTGGCGGACTGGTAACCATGGAAACAAGACGTGCAGGTAATTAATATGTATTTGTATATTAAAGTAATGTAAATGTTATAAAAATTGCTTACAATTGATCAACAGTTAATGTGCTATTGAATGTAAGTTTCGGTAGTATACTAAAATACTTACACGATCACGATTTGCATTACGTAGCATATACTCTACATCAGGCAATGACCTTGACATTTTATACTTGCAACTTGATTTTATGTCTGAATTTTCCTCATTTTTAGCATGTCTTTCAGTGCTGTAGGTAAGGCTTAAGTCACATGTGGCTTAAATTTTGAGAAATATGCGGTCTTTAAATATTATATAGCCTACTTTCTCTTACCACATAGCCTACTTTCTCTTACCATGTAATGAAAACGCTAACATTAAATTTCACCATTTATTTCTTCAGCCTTGAATGATGCAGACATTGTGAAACTGATTTACTCTATCGATCCTGATGTGTCTGATATTGAGCTGGAGATTGGAGATGATGATGATGGGAGGGAAGATGACCCGAGATTGAATACGGGTTCTCCTACAATGAAGATAAAGCGAATGATGTACCTGATGATGATGATGGTGGGGGTGATGAGGACGATGGAAATCGAATCTTGAGGCGCCGCAGAATACCAGCGCCTATGCCGTCTGTTCAATCCAGGAAGTTTCATGCTTTGCATCTACCAGAAATGATGAGCAGAACGCAAAAAAGTAGATCAAGATGTAGACAGACTACCGGGCTGAAAGGGATTCACTTTTGTACAGTGCAAAAAATGCAAAATGTACCTGTGCTTTACGGAAAAAAGAAACTGTTTCTCAGCATTTCATGAGTCATAACTGGATATTGTGGATTGTACTCTCAATTTTATGTTTTTTAATATAACTTCTTTAGTGCTTTGACTTTTTAATCAAAATTTTTTTATTATCATTTCTTAATTATTTGTATTTTGACTTTAGATAATGCAAAATAAATATAGAAAAATGTACAAAAAATTATGTTACTATTGTAAATATTTTACAAGGCATTAAACCATTAGTAATCGTGTATCACAAAATAATTTAGCATTGCAAAGTAGTGAGAGGAGAGACGTCATTAAGTCCTGATGTAGCATATATGCTACATGTCATAATAGCCCAGTGATTTCGAAAAATTTTTTTTTTTATAAATATGTATTATTTTACCTAATTGCAATAAGTTAAACACAGAAAAGTATATTTCAAAGTTCTGAACTGAGCTCAGGGCTGAAGAGGATAAAGGTTCCACCAGGGAACGAACCCGAGATCTGCTGAGGGAGTTTCATGGTAAAAACCCCTAGAGAAAAGTGTGTATTTAATCACTGGTGTGATTCCAGTTGATAATGACATTATTTATTGAAATAATGCAGGAAATTGAGCGAAATACAGCATTATTAGACTACTTGAAGTAGGCTATACTGGACTTGGAGCACGGAAAGTGCAGAGTTTGACGTTTAACTAATTGGCCCAGAATTGTGGGAGGTGCAGCATGGAGCCACGTCCATCTTGCTGACCTCGTTATGTCGTCTGGAGGAGGTTGGGGACCTGAATAATGACCCAGTTTTTCCCCGACTGAGAATGGATGTAAGAATGGGGTGGGAAGATCCCAAGGAAAATCATTGATTACTCATGATTGGAGTAACACAATGATGTGAGAGTGGCACACAGATGAATCTTTAGCCAGGAGGCTAATTTTAGAGCTTTTAATCTGCAAAATTGACGCATATTTAAGGAAGTGCGGAAGAATAGGGACAATGGTTGTTTGCGACTTGGTTTTAACAAGGTTGCCAGGGATTCCCAGGAAGATAGTGTCCCCACGCTATGGAGAAAGGAATTAATATTAATTAATTGGCCGAGCGATTCTTCAGCACGCAGACAGTTCTGGGATCAGTGAAGGAAAAGGAACCCGATGAGCATGGTTTCGAGACCAGAATCATGCTGGGAGAGGAGCCGAGAGAACGCGGGAAAATTTAGCTCTACTTTTCGTGGGAATCCAATATAAGGGAGTCGACCCATGACAGAGTCTCAGTCTTCCTCAGTCTTACTCAGTCTTTAGCCCAATCTTGCGGCAGTCGCACGCCAGTGTTGCAGCCAGTCTTAACGCAGTTTACACAGTTGGACATAGTTTGTCACCGAGAGTCGCAAACAGTCGTCGCTACACAGTTGTTGTAAACAGTACGAACAATGTGTGTTCACTTAGGAAGCGACGTGTGAGATAAGTTGCAGAACTATTGTAAATAATAATCTATGTAAAGTTATGCACAGTGTTAAGCGCAATGTATAAAATATTGACGGATCGTACATGTCTAATTACGATGGAATGCGCTAAAAGAAACCTTACGAAGCAGTTGGTAATGTCTTTGAATACCAAATAAATACGCTCAGGACGGAAGTTAGCAGATTTATGCGAATCAGGAAGCTTACCGTAGGAGTATGGATAAACTGTTGGTGAATTCCGAGGGCAAGCGAACCAGACTTTCAATCAGGAGTTGGTAGGAGTACGGGAGATGCCGTCGACACCTGCAATTTTGGATATCTTTGCTAGGGAATTTCAACCAAGGAAAAGTGTACGGAGTGACGTGTGTTATGTAAATTATATGTGAAATGTCTTTTAAATTAATAGTTTAATAAGTGTTTTAAAGTGTCATGTGTGTTGGAAGCAATAGCTTCTTTATAGAAATGCAAAGTGTCGTGTGATTAACGAAAAATATGTGTCAGAAAATGTGTGTATTCGAGATGAAAATGTCGCACTAATCTGCATATGGCAGGCGACCAGGAAGGATGTGAGTGGTTGGAACCACCGTGACGAAGCCTTAAGATATGTGAGTACCCCACAAATTATGTTCAAGTAGAAATATAGGCCACTGCATGTAGTGTGATTTCAGAATTATAAAGATGCCAGTAAGAATCAGAGGAGGAGATAGACTCTCCAAGTTTACTCTTTATTATGTTGATTTTAATAGATTTGAGATGTTATTTGCATCAGTGAGTGGATTATCGTTACCACTATTATTTAAAAATGGCAAATCAGTTATGTAAACGTAATGAACGAACATGGTTGTTCGATTTGTAAGATGAGTTGTGTCGGATATTGGTAAATTTATGTCAGTGAGAATAATAATAATAATAATAATAATGAATATAAAAGGTATGAATGAACGCATCAGGCAAGATGTTGTAAACAAGAAATATTTACGCTAAAGGGCAAGACTTATCGATCTAAGCAGTAAGATTATACAGTAAGATTACGTTACGGGATTAAGAAAAGAGTTTGATATCAGAATATTGTATTAATGGGAATATAATTATGCCAGGAAATGGAAGAACTTTTAGTGAATTGAATTTGCAGCTTATGTGAAAAGCTTATGGAGTAATTGATAGATTCTCTTGGTAATTATAGGACGCAGATCATAGCATTAGGAGGGACCAGGGTATCTATTCTTCGTATGAAATCTCGTATGCCGTGGGCGTAATGAGAGATGTACTTTATGCCAGAGCGTATATAGTGATATTGACCCTAGCTCTGATGATGGATATTTGGAATGTTCCGGGTTCGAATCCCGTGATAGGTGGGAGGAAAACAATGGACACCTCTTGCACGCTATCTGATTTCCCGAGAGCTATTTGTTGAGTGATTCGGCTCGTTGAAGCGAATCCCAGACGGCAGCATGGGCTGGCCGCAATATTTATTAAAGATACCGGTTACCTAATGGACTAATGTGTTATGAATCTCGTGCCTTCATGTTGAAATGGGCCTAGTTTGGAGCCAATGATTAATATCCTCAGTGCAGGAATAAATGTGAAAGCTCATCCAGAACCTATTTGCATAATATTCCGTTTAAATCCATTGAGATATGTGTGTTACTGGGACCACAGTGTTTGTCTTGTAAGATCTTTTACTGCTTAGGGGGAAAAGCCTTCAGACAGGGAAGCGAGTGGGAGGTAATGTAGGATCTCACTCCACTTCTATTGTGCACCGGCCGCTCGGGACAAGGGTCTAGACGGTCAAGGGAACCGTGAAAACAAGTCTTAAAGGAACATATTTTAGACCCTGTTAATGACATAAAATGAAACATTGTTATATTGAGTAATAAAGTCATGTGATTTAAGAACACATTGATAATTATAGATTATCCTGATGGTTCATGATTTTAGCTATCTAACGAATGGTTAGACGATGCATTTGTACTGTCACTGACATATGTTTCTGAAGTGGGTTACCAGATGCCACAGGCTACTCGTGCGAAGGTAGTTTAATAGTACCGTCCGACACAGCGTTAATTAATGTTTTTAATATGAAATCACACACGGCATGCAGTGGAACTATATAAATAGAGGAAGTGTAGGGGTAGCTTACATAATTATGGAGTTGTACGTAGACTGCTGTGCAACACCAGAATAAGCTAATGCATGTAAAGCATTTGGTGGGAAGAGAAAGATCAAAACACACACACGATACACATTATTGTCAAATTAAGACAAGGTTCAAGGAATAATTAATCTTGTAGAATTAACGAAGTCACATTGGATGACAGAAGAATTAAAGTACAGTTTGTTTCTGAAGTTGTATGTGCATCAGCGCACTAGAGTACTTTGTAAAGTTCACATAAGGGTAAAGGTTTGTGTTATAATATGATTTTATTATGATAATATTATGTTCATATTTGTGGATTGTGGAAATAATTTTTGTTTGCTTTTATTTTTGTGGTTGTGGGATTTGCTTTGTTTGTGTGAAGCCATGAAGTTTATTACAGAATTAAAGTTTTAGAATAGAGTTGTGCCTTATCATTGTAGAGTTGATACCTTTTAGCCTCAAATCCAAAGTATGCAACTGCTACAGTGGGAGAACGGTACACGCTCGAGCCCTGATGCTAGCTGGAGGCAGAAGCATATTTTCCATCGAGATTACTCACATGGGTACACTAGGTCAGCAGTAATTTGTTAGAGATTAGCATTCACACCTGCCATCATCTCTCCAAACACGCGACGAATCGTTTCCTCATCCATTTGACAAGAAATATATATGAGAAAGTGAGGGATCAATCTCTACTAGAACTTACAGCTATGATTTGTTACTTGGTGGTATAAAGCTTGTTTCATTTATATAGATATCACGAGTACAGCTGGAGTATGCAAACTATGTGCTTCTACATTTACAAAGACAACGGCGAGCAAAGCAAAGTATTACATTTACTCAGGATGAGGCATCATCAAAGAAAACCCTATCCATCATTTATCTAACACTAAAGCCTCACCCCATGGACTTCTATCAAACATGAATGCCATGCGGTCAATTGATCTGCAGTACGACTTTCTAAGTTCGTCCCAGGCCTGTCAATTTACCATTAATCAACATTAAGATCCTCCAAAGTAACATGGTACTGACGGTCACCACGTTAACGTCGGCACATGAGTTGGGCGCCATTTCCTTTATGAGACTCTTAGTCGAGTCAACAACCACGATGACTTTCCTAACATCCCATAAGTCGAATAAAATTACCGTGAGGATCAGGTGAACTTCCTAATAGGCTAAGCGGCACGAGACACTGTAGTCCACGGGGATCGTGGTACATGGTGACGATGGTCATAGACTGCCTAAGGAAAGGTTCACCTTAAAACTAGACTGAGAAATTAAACATCCAGACTTAAGTAAAACACCGTGAAAATTTATTAAAATTCACAAGCCCCTAGCCTAGTTCGGAGGGTTATAATCGGCTAGTCCGCAAACTAATAAACAAAAGAAAATAAAGAGCAGGTCCCTACCTGAGAAGTTACGGAAAACCCTCGCGAAAGATCTAACTCACAATAATAAAGCAACAACAGAAACACTAGGAAAATGGTACGACGCAAGTCCCTAGTTCAAGTTACAAGATTAAGCTAATATCAGAATTTACATTTAACAGGGTAGCAAAACAAATCTAAGTTAGGATGATACCATTTCCACATTTACATTTAACGGTAATCATCTAGCTAAGTCCTAACAGTTAATAACAAAATTTACGGCGATGACGTCCGTAATAGAAAACAATTACAACAAATCTAAATGTACAGCCATGAAAAACATTTAATTATCCTTAATAACTACGTGCTATCAGCACACAATAAGGTAACATGTAGGATTTACACTCTAGTACATCATAAATAAGTAATGAAATAGACACAAATCTTTATTACATTCCTGCCTACACCTTGGTTTACTCTTTGTAAGCCATAGTCATCTAATGTGTGTAATTACGGTGACGAATGCGTAGTTGAGACCACGTCTGACATCGCATGGCCAGAGCTCCACAAGCTACGAACTCTAGGTTCGCGCATGCTTCAGGTCGCTACAAAAGTGTCAACTGTCCTAGTCATTTCCACACAAGGAAATTACCTTCAACTGCACGGCTATGTCAACAGTTCCAAAATGCAACAGAACAAAGTTAGATAGAAAGAATTCATTAGTTAGCGTTTGTTTTACCAAAGTTATGCGTTTTATTATTAAGATGTCGGTTTAGGTTTATCGTTGGTTTATGGCGAATAATACTGACAATAGCTCGGGCACGGAGTGTCTACACTGAGATCATTCTCCACCAAAAAGCCTCGACTCAACAGTCGGAATAAGATCAACGAGCAATAACAACTCGGACACACAATAACACGGGTTACCAGCGGCGCAAAGCTCGCATTCAATAACTCTGGGATAGGCCTGTCCACAACAGTTACCTTCCAATAACATCTAGTCAACGGGAACCCTCCCGGACAAGGTAATCACAAGTACCTTCATACAATAAATTCCTGCATTTAACAGGGTCGCCTGCAACTCACTATAGAAAACCTGACCTAATTGTACACGTCAAGACGGTACACACAAGAAGTGCGCTCAACTAACAAAAAGCAATCTATAAAACAAGTGATCTGAGACAGGGTTGAAAACTGGGTTACATAAGCTAAGTTGCAATGAAAGAAAGAGCGAATACAATTGCATTCTGTCTCTTGTCAAAGTAGTTCTGTCTCACAAACAAATTAAGCGTGCTCTCAAGGGCACTGGATTACAAAACCAGTTTATGTCACCAGCAGGCTACCACATTCCTGCGTTCGGTCGACACAAAACACACATTATTCAAGGCCGGCGATTTAATCAAAATAAAACTATACATCTGGCCTGTTCATAAAAAACTTTACCATAGGTTATGAACCTCTAAAGAATCCGTGTATAAAAACACGCAATAAATCTGAATAGAATAATATAATTCCGTCTTTCTACCAAAGACGTCTAAATGATAGTAATCTTACAATTACTGGAGCTCTTTGCTCTCAAAATACAATTCAGTAGTTGCTAGTACAACATCAAATAAAAACGTGTCTTACATGACACGAGCAAAATGATAATTGTGACGCAAATTCCATACAAGGATCTGCTTAATGATACGTTGGGAACTGAGTTCGATGCTAGGCAACGAAACATTCCTTCTAGTTGTTAGGTTTAAACTTGACCAAAAATAGCTTCTGAGCTTATTCAAAATGAAAATATAATGCATTTACAAAACTGGCAATTACAGTCGATTGCCTAACTGATACGACTGTTCTAACGAAATTCAGGGGTGTATCAAAACTGGCTGCAAAGAATGCAGTTAAAGAAATAACCATGACATCTGATTGTCATAACTAAAGTCAGCAAAGACTTGAAAAATCACCCCAAACAGGGTTGGACAAAATAACCTCGAATGACTGCGGTCACATCTAGCAAAAGATAGGCTTTGACGTTCTACGACGTTCATCAAGCTGCACCAGGGCTAACCAAAATGTCAGACACAAGGGTGTCTCACTGTACTGAAATAAATGACATTAAATTAAACTAGATACAATCCCTACCTAGAAAAATGGCTGACACAGAGTGTGGTTGATTCACAAACTACATTAAATCTAATATACCACCAGAACTAGAACAAGAGAAGGGATGTCCAAAAACTCACGACATGGAGAAGCTATCACTCAGCCCTCCATTCAATAACCAGGGTTGTACAAATTCCTCTCTGGATCTCTGGAACGGTATTATCCTCATCAGGATTCCCATCTGGACTCCTCCAAAGACCAGGGTTCGATTCGTCCCTGTCGACAACTCCGTGGATATGCTGGATATGCCTGGAAATGGCATCTTGGATTCCTTCCTTCTCATCCTCGGTTCTGCAAGCTCCACCATCATGCTAGTCCTCGGAGAAACATCACCCTCATACCAGGATGGTATTAGCCCATGATGACTGATTCAAACATGGTGTGGAGTAGTCTGGTCACGTTGACGGTGAAATAAATTATGAAATTCATTCTTTCACTTTCCAAAAATATAATGTTCGTCGTAAATGTTGTAGGTTTTGATAGTAATTGATAACACAGCCTTAATTTCGTGGATGTGAATAGATACATGAGCTAGCACTGCTCTATATTTCTGCACGTGCTAATGACGCTACTTTTCTATCATGCAGCATCGGTAAAATGTACGTCGTTTTGGAAATAAAAACTTCACTCTGGCAATCCAAATATGTTACACTATCGTAATCACACTTATTTGAAGTAGTTGCAACACATTTACCTGTATATTTTCCACAAGGCATTTGGCCCCCCACAAACACGTGGGTACTAAAATGTGGTGTTCCGGTAAAATTATATAATTCACTAATACTTGCCAATAATTATCTTCAATATGTTTCTGTGGCTCACTGTGCATAAATACCAGTATTTTACAATATGCCAGTGCACGATGGCACCTGATAACCAATTCAACGCTAACAAGCGGATATTATTCTATGTCTTACGGGACAAATACAATTACACGCCTGTACTGGGCGGATTCTCCAGACGTAATGCAAGTGACTCACTATAATTCTTACTTATAACTTGTATCGTTGTTTATTCGTGCTCGATGGCAACTAATTGTAATTTCCTCGCTAAACAGCGGATATTTCCTACGTCGTACAAGACGGATATGATTCCACGCCTACACAGGGCGGATTCTCCAGACGTAGTGCAAGTCACTGGGTGTCTCAAGGAAGTAGGTCGTCAAACCGAAGTCGTTGAGCGACTACTTACGTTCCTATTTGCGTATCTGCAAGGGTATTACCTTACCTTAAGCTAAAATAACATTCTCAAAAATGTTTTAATAATGCAGCATGACGAAATGGAATATTCTGGGTCTTGTGAAAGAATAAAATTAATTAATAGGATCTCAGATAAATAATTAGCAGTTCTCACCAAAGTCAAAAGTGCGATTCAACGCTACTTCAAAGAGTATCGCGTGAGCTCTCAGCTCCACGTGGCTTCCTGGGTGTGTTCAAAGGTACAACATCCCATCATAAATGTTCTGTCATAAAAAATATCACATGAACCATAGCTCAGCGTGTTCATCTGCCTCTCCGTCGTTTCAAATAAAATGTTGGGACGACATTTTTATTTGACTTGAAATTGATTCAAGAGTGATATTTTTTTCAGATTGGCTGCATTAAAGGTTCCAATGCGCTCTCCTGATGTCTTCTACTACATAACTTCCGTTGTTCAAAGGCTGTCGGATACGACTAGGGCCATAATATAAGGATAGAAATTTCCCATATATGCGGTCTATAGGACTTGAAATTCCGGGTCTCCTTATGAGGATAAGGTCTCCCTCAACTAGTGGTTCTCTAAATCTCTGGCGTCTAGTTCTTCTCAAGCGCTTGGCAGCTTGTCTGTCCATAGTTTCCCTTGCAGCTAAAAGTCTGCTGGCATGTGATGGTTGTAAACAAGGTGGATTTACAATCACACGATCCGATATTCTCAGCGGCATCTGGTTCAAATGCAAGACCATAGGTATTTGACCAGTGCTCTCATGGACTGTTAAATTAATACATTTTGCCATAGTGACTAGGACTTCAGTCCATCGCCAGTGTTCTTCTTGACAATATAATCGACAGAATTTTGCGATAATAGACATCACGCATTCTGCTGGGTTGCTCTCTGGATGACGAATAGATGATAAGACATGACCTATTTCAAGCTCATTCATAGCATTGGCAAATTCTGCTGAGGTGTACTGTGATCCGTGATCAGTCGACAGGAATTGTGGCTTTCCTGCCTCCGGTATCACTTGACGTCTAATCCTCTGAATAATCTGATGTGCAGTGGCTTTTTGAATCGGATGAAGCATCGTATATTTCGTGAACACATCAATTGTTACAACGATGTATCGATTCCCACGACGAGCCTTAGGTATTGGGCCATACAGGTCCTGTGCGTATAACTCTCTAGGTTGAGTTGGGAGTATTGGTCTAGGTTGTTCCTTCAGCAAGTGTGACGTGTACTTGTTCCGCTGGCATGCGTCGCAAGCACGTCAACACTGTCTAACGGTGGCTCCTAACCTTTTCCATGTAAAAGACTCTTTGATGGTTGCAATGGTTTTGTCTGTTCCACCATGACCAATGGATAGATGAACCATAAGAATAACAGATTCTTGGTATCTCCTAGGAATAACTGCACGCAGTTGAGTGTGGTCCTCGTCCACAAACTTGTATAATACACGATGATAAATCAAGTAATTATCTGCAACAGCAGCAATTCTCGCATAATGAGCATCCTGTGGATCCATTCTTCGTTCCAGGAAACGGATAATGCGCCTGAGTTCCTCCTCACGTCGCTGTCCTTCGGGTAGATGACAAAGTCGGCGAAGGTGTTCCTCGCATTCTCCCTCGATGTCTATGGCATTAACAGTAGCTTCAGGATTCCGGCTGAGGATGTCGGCCAACACATTCTCTCTGCCTGGTCGATGAACTATTTCCAAATCGAACTGTTGGAGAAACAGCATCCAACGTGTGATCCTGTTGCTTGCCAGTCTTGTTCTTAAGATGAAGGTCAGTGCATGGTGATCGGTCCTCACAATAATCCTCTGGCCTAACAGAAGTTTCTGCCAGTATTCAAGTGCGTAAACTATTGCAAGTGCTTCTATCTCGGTCGTGAAGTAGTGAGATTCATGAGCTCTTAAACGTCGGCTTAAGAAAGCGATATAATGACGTTTTTCTCATCATCCTCCTGCAGTAAAATGGCTCCTATACCAATGGCAGATGCATCAGTTTCTAGAATAAAGTTCCGGGAATAATCTGGATATTCTAACTGAATTGAGACCACTAGCATCTGTTTAGCTCTCCTGAAAGCTATCTCGCATTCATCATTCCAGTTCCACCTGCAGTTCTTTTTCAGTAATCCTTGCAGAGGTGCGACAGTCTCGGAATACTTCTCACAATGAGCAGCAAAGAATTGGAGAATTCCTAAGAATTGTCTGACGTGTTTCACACGGGTTGGCGTTGGAAATGCAGCAACAGGTCTAATCTTTGCCGGATTTGGTCTGTATCCTTCTCCATTGATTATGTGTCCTACGAATTTCACTTCTTTCTGAAAGAATCGACACTTGTCAAATTTGACCTTAAAATTCGCCTGTCGAAGATTCTCAAAAACAAGGCGCAATGTCTTTAAATGCTCTTCTTCTGTTTCTGAAGCTATGATTATGTCATCCACATAACATATTACTCTCTGCTTCACTTCAGGAGTTTGCTTGGCATCAAGTGCTCGGATTAATGCGGCTCCGGCATTTTTCAATCCAAATGGTAGTTTTCGAAAGACATAAGTAGTCTGATCAAACAGGAATCCAGTATATTTCTGAGTATGCTCAGATAATCTGATATGGTAATAAGACTGAACCAAGTCCAATGATGAAAATATCCTTTTTCCTTTGAACTTCCTGAGAATGTCCCTAATCTTGGGCGGTCTGTCGTGCTCAGGAGCTAGGCGTTCATTCAAGGCTCTGGCATCAAGACAAAGTCTCAAGCTTCCATCTACCTTAACCACAGGCGTTATGGGATTCAAGAAAGGAGTCGGTGATTTCTTGATTGTGCCTGCTGCTTCCATCTCATGGATCTTCTTAGCAGCTTCTTCACGATGTTTCTCAGCAATCGGGTAAATTTTCTTTGGAATGGGGAATCATCCATTAGCACAAGGTCGTATTCGTAGTCTAATATCTCACCAGGTGTGGTGTCGAATATGTCCCTGTATTCGTTCAATATTATCTCAAGATTCTCTCGTGTGGGTGCTGATAATGATTCTGCCTCTTCGTCGGCATCGAGTGTCTCGTCATTTTCCTTGCCATTCAAGTTTTCGACTACGTCGACTTCGGATAGGAATTCCGGTTCTTCTACAACTAGGTTCATCTGAATGGGTTCGTTCGGCTTGAACTCTACCGTGTTACGGCCCATGTCAATGATACCATCATATTTTCTAATGAAGTCTGCGCCTGGTATGGCGTCATGATGCAAGCCCTTCATTACAAGAAATCCGTGCAAATACACATAATTTGAAATATTCAGAGTACAAAGAATCTGGATTTTGCACGTCACAACCCGGTCAGGTATGACACCTCTGACTCTTACAGCTGAACCAGGCAGCTCTGTCACCTCAGAGTTGGCCTTTAATCTGGCATGGCAGTCGGTGGAAATAACACTAATCATTGCCCCAGTATCAATGAGAATGACTACGTTGACTTCGTTCAAAGTGGCTACTATCTTGGGCAGACGGGTCAACTCATAATTGTGGTTCGTCGTTCGTCGTTCGTCCAACAAGTCTTCTTGGATTGGCTCCCAGAGTAATATGGTAGCAGTTACTCGGTGCTCAACCTGACAAGAATCTGTTAATTTTTCGGCGTTTTTTTATTATCCTGGCGAGAAGTACTGGGCTGGTTGTGCTCCGTCTCCTGCGCCGAATCTCTATTTTCCCTCGAAGTTGGGCTCCATTCTCCCTCTTCTTGGATTTGCAGCTCTCTTAGTTGTTGGAGGTACTCACGGCTCTCCCGTGCTCTTCCTTTCCAATCTCTGTCTGGCTGGTATCTAGGGTCTTGATCTCGGTTATATCCTCTAGCGTATCGATAGTCCCTTCGGATACTTCCGTGCTGTTGGTTTCTTCCGTTATTCCCGCGGTGGTAATTTTCGTGACGTTGGTTATCATTCGTCCCTCGGTCGAATCTCCGATTCCAATGACTACGACGGTCATCTTGCCGATCTCGAGCATATGGAGCGTTGTTCCATTCCCTCCTACGATAGTTGTAGTTATTATCACGATGCCCAGAACTCTCTTGTGTTTGCGTTTGTTGCGGAGTCTGACTTACTTTATCGACAGTGGTCAAGTTTATGTGTCTTTCCTCGCGCCTGTCAGCCTTCTGCTGACGGTGTGTCTGGAACTGTTCCGTGTTCGCATCCAAGCGTCGCAGAATCTGGTCACATTGTTGAAACGTGGATGCCCCTGCAGCGATCAACACACGTTGTACGTCCGCAGGGTACTGCCAAACAATGGTGTTAACTAAATCTTGTTCAGACAACGGAGGCTGAAGACAACGAAGCTTCGCAAGCTGTATAGCGAAGTAGTTCGTATAACGAGTAGGCGTATTCGAGCTGTATCTACGAGTATGCATTTCAGCTCGGATGCTCTGCTGAATGTCACTCGACCAATACGTCCTTAGTAATGCTTCCTTAAAGTCCTGGTAGCCTGTAAACGAGTATCTAAATGCTCTAAACCAGGTACTGGCTTGCCCCTCAAGCAAAAGTTCTATGACTCTGAGTTCCCTCTCTGGAGTTACCATCGTATCTCTCAGATAGCTTTCGACATTGGCTAGAAAAAACCACTGGAGTAACACCACTTCCAGTTCCGGAGAAGCGAGCTGGTTGCTCCTCTCTCTCGAACGTATTATCGTCACATTTCCCTGCGTATGCGCGGGTCTAAATGTGTTCTGCGTATAGTCATGCGTAGGTGTATTTATCTCATTATTAGGTTGACTTGGAGCTGGTCGAAAAGGATGGGCGTTAAAGTTCAAAACCTGGCTCGGCTCTGAACCAGTGAATTGTAAAGGTTGTGGTTCTGTAGGTGCGCTGGGCTGAAAATGAGTTGGCATCATTCCTTCAGATTGAGAAACGGATGTTTCCTGAGATTCTCCCATTTGTGAGTGTAAGTGTCTCTCCCTAGGAGTCGTTTCGAGTCTGTCAAGACGTCTTTCTATGCATTCAAGTCCTTGAATAGTTCTGGCCGCGACTTTGTTGCCTAAGTCATTCAATTGTAATTCGATTCTATCGACCTTTCCCTTGAGGTTCGCGTCTACCTCGCGTATGGCCGTTCTGAGGTTATGGCTAAGGTCTAACCTTTCGTTTACTGTGACCTCCTCAAATCGCTTTTGTAAAGAATCGATCTCTCCCTCGACTCTTGACATGTTGTCTTTGACCTCGGCTACCTTGGCCTCTACTATGGTCTTATGTTCGTTGAGGTCCCGTCTTAATAACATGAGGTCAATGTTATGTTCCTCATGATTAACATTCACTGTTTCGCGTAGGCTTGCTACGGTTTCCGTTAGTTCAGAAATGTTTCTCCTGTTAACGTTCAGTTCGTCTCTGACCTCTAACATGCCGTCAACGATCGTCCTAACATTGTTGTTAACAGCATTTTCAGATCCTCTCATGAGAACTAATCCGATATTCATGGTTGTCATGTCCTTTTTTACCGTGTCCATGAATCCCTCGACGTGCGTCAATCAAGTCCCGAATTCTTCCCGTGTGTGTTCCAGGTCAGCTTTCATGTCTATCTGGAATCTATTTATGGTGGTTTGAATTTGAGCCGTGTGCTCCTCCAGTCGGTTTTGCACATCCTCCCTAGCTCTATTCATTTGGTCTGTTAGGCAATCTACACGCTGGTTAGCCTCTTGATGGTGTCGTATGAAAACAACCCTAACTGCCGCTAAACCTGCCGCGAGATCATTTCTGGCTTCGACCCTAAATGCGTCCATATCAGCCCTGACTTGAGTTAAATCGGTCTTGACATTACTAACAGATTGAGTATTTATCTCTAAATCTAGTCTTACTTGGTCTACATGACCACTAACATTGTTTATAGATTGGGTGTTTACCTCTAAATCTAAACTAACATTGTTTATAGATTGGGTGTTTACTTCCAAGTCCTTTCTTACTTGGTCTACATGAGCACTAACATTGTGAAATTCCTGTCTTACTTGGTCTACATGACCAGTAACATTGTTTATAGATTGAGTATTTTGCCCCAAGCCACCCCGGACTTCACCTAGGTCAGCAGTAATTTGTTGGAGATTAGCATTCACACCTGCCATCATCTCTCCAAACACGCGACGAATCGTTTCCTCATCCATTTGACAAGAAATATATATGAGAAAGTGAGGGATCAATCTCTACTAGAACTTACAGCTATGATTTGTTACTTGGTGGTATAAAGCTTGTTTCATTTATATAGATATCACGAGTACAGCTGGAGTATGCAAACTAAGTGCTTCTACATTTACAAAGACAACGGCGAGCAAAGCAAAGTATTACATTTACTCAGGATGAGGCATCATCAAAGAAAACCCTATCCATAATTTATCTAACACTAAAGCCTCACTCCATGGACTTCTATCAAACATGAATGCCATGCGGTCAATTGATCTGCAGTACGACTTTCTAAGTTCGTCCCAGTCCTGTCAATTTACCATTAATCAACATTAAGATCCTCCAAAGTAACATGGTACTGACGGTCACCACGTTAACGTCGGCACATGAGTTGGGCGCCATTTCCTTTATGAGACTCTTAGTCGAGTCAACAACCACGATGACTTTCCTAACATCCCATAAGTCGAATAAAATTACCGTGAGGATCAGGTGAACTTCCTAATAGGCTAAGCGGCACGAGACACTGTAGTCCACGGGGATCGTGGTACATGGTGACGATGGTCATAGACTGCCTAAGGAAAGGTTCACCTTAAAACTAGACTGAGAAATTAAACATCCAGACTTAAGTAAAACACCGTGAAAATTTATTAAAATTCACAAGCCCCTAGCCTAGTTCGGAGGGTTATAATCGGCTAGTCCGCAAACTAATAAACAAAAGAAAATAAAGAGCAGGTCCCTACCTGAGAAGTTACGGAAAACCTTCGCGAAAGATCTAACTCACAATAATAAAGCAACAACAGCAACACTAGGAAAATGGTACGACGCAAGTCCCTAGTTCAAGTTACAAGATTAAGCTAATATCAGAATTTACATTTAACAGGGTAGCAAAACAAATCTAAGTTAGGATGATACCATTTCCACATTTACATTTAACGGTAATCATCTAGCTAAGTCCTAACAGTTAATAACAAAATTTACGGCGATGACGTCCGTAATAGAAAACAATTACAACAAATCTAAATGTACAGCCATGAAAAACATTTAATTATCCTTAATAACTACGTGCTATCAGCACACAATAAGGTAACATGTAGGATTTACACTCTAGTACATCATAAATAAGTAATGAAATAGACACAAATCTTTATTACATTCCTGCCTACAACTTGGTTTACTCTTTGTAAGCCATAGTCATCTAATGTGTGTAATTACGGTGACGAATGCGTAGTTGAGACCACGTCTGACATCGCATGGCCTGAGCTCCACAAACTACGAACTCTAGGTTCGCGCATGCTTCAGGTTGCTACAAAAGTGTCAACTGTCCTAGTCATTTCCACACAAGGAAATTACCTTCAACTGCACGGCTATGTCAACAGTTCCAAAATGCAACAGAACAAAGTTAGATAGAAAGAATTCATTAGTTAGCTTTTGTTTTACCAAAGTTATGCGTTTTATTATTAAGATGTCGGTTTAGGCTTATCGTTGATTTATGGCGAATAATACTGACAATAGCTCGGGCACGGAGTGTCTACACTGAGATCATTCTCCACCAAAAAGCCTCGACTCAACAGTCGGAATAAGATCAACGAGCAATAACAACTCGGACACACAATAACACGGGTTACCAGCGGCGCAAAGCTCGCATTCAATAACTCTGGGATAGGCCTGTCCACAACAGTTACCTTCCAATAACATCTAGTCAACGGGAACCCTCCCGGACAAGGTAATCACAAGTACCTTCATACAATAAATTCCTGCATTTAACAGGGTCGCCTGCAACTCACTATAAAAGACCTGACCTAATTGTACACGTCAAGACGGTACACGCAAGAAGTGCGCTCAACTAACAAAAAGCAATCTATAAAACAAGTGATCTGAGACAGGGTTGAAAACTGGGTTACATAAGCTAAGTTGCAATGAAAGAAAGAGCGAATACAATTGCATTCTGTCTCTTGTCAAAGTAGTTCTGTCTCACAAACAAATTAAGCGTGCTCTCAAGGGCACTGTATTACAAAACCAGTTTATGTCACCAGCAGGCTACCACATTCCTGCGTTCGGTCGACACAAAACACACGTTATTCAAGGCCGGCGATTTAATCAAAATAAAACTATACATCTGGCCTGTTCATAAAAAACTTTACCATAGGTTATGAACCTCTAAAGAATCCGTATATAAAAACACGCAATAAATCTGAATAGAATAATATAATTCCGTCTTTCTACCAAAGACGTCTAAATGATAGTAATCTTACAATTACTGGAGCTCTTTGCTCTCAAAATACAATTCAGTAGTTGCTAGTACAACATCAAATAAAACGTGTCTTACATGACACAAGCAAAATGATAATTGTGACGCAAATTCCATACAAGGATCTGCTTAATGATACGTTGGGAACTGAGTTCGATGCTAGGTAACGAAACATTCCTTCTAGTTGTTAGGTTCAAACTTGACCAAAAATAGCTTCTGAAAAAGAAAATCCACAGCCTGCTTCCAGTCTCCGACCGGGTCAGGAATGGAATGAATGAAGCCCCATCTAGCGGCGAGGATATGAAGTGTGCCGGCTGCCGAAGCCTGTCGCACTCCTCTGGGGCAATGATTAAATGAATGACAGGTGAAATGAAATGATAATGGAGAGTGTTGCTGGAATGAAATTGTGACAGGGAAAACCGGAGTACCCGGAGAAAAACCTGTCTGCCTCCGTTTTGTCCAGCACAGATCTCACATGGAGTGACCGGGATTTGAACCACGGACCCAGCGGTGAGAGGCCGGCGTGCTGCCGCCTAAGCCACGGAGGCTCTCCCAAAAATAGCTTCTGAGCTTATTCAAAATGAAAATATAATGCATTTACAAAACTGGCAATTACAGTCGATTGCCTAACTGATACGACTGTTCTAACGAAAGTCAGGGGTGCATCAAAACTGGCTGCAAAGAATGCAGTTAAAGAAATAACCATGACATCTGATTGTCATAACTAAAGTCAGCAAAGACTTGAAAAATCACCCCAAACAGGGTTGGACAAAATAGCCGCGAATGACTGCGGTCACATCTAGCAAAAGATAGGCTTTGACGTTCTACGACGTTCATCAAGCTGCACCAGGGTTAACCAAAATGTCAGACACAAGGGTGTCTCACTGTACTGAAATAAATGACATTAAATTAAACTAGATACAATCCCTACCTAGAAAAATGGCTGACACAGAGTGTGGTTGATTCACAAACTACATTAAATCTAATATACCACCAGAACTAGAACAAGAGAAGGGATGTCCAAAAACTCACGACAAGGAGAAGCTATCACTCAGCCCTCCATTCAATAACCAGGGTTGTACAAATTCCTCTCTGGATCTCTGGAACGGTATTATCCTCATCAGGATTCCCATCTGGACTCCTCCAAAGACCAGGGTTCGATTCGTCCCTGTCGACAACTCCGTGGATATGCTGGATATGCCTGGAAATGGCATCTTTGATTCCTTCCTTCTCGTCCTCGGTTCTGCAAGCTCCACCATCATGCTAGTTCTCGTGGAAACATCACCCTCATACCAGGATGGTATTAGCCCATGATGACTGATTCAAACATGGTGTGGAATAGTCTGGTCACGTTGACGGTGAAATAAATTATGAAATTCATTCTTTCACTTTCCAAAAATATAATGTTCGTCGTAAATGTTGTAGGTTTTGATAGTAATTGATAACACAGCCTTAATTTCGTGGATGTGAATAGATACATGATCTAGCACTGCTCTATGTTTCTGCACGTGCTAATGACGCTACTTTTCTATCATGCAGCACCGGTAAAATGTACGTCGTTTTGGAAATAAAAACTTCACTCTGGCAATCCAAATATGTTACACTATCGTAATCACACTTATTTGAAGTAGTTGCAACACATTTACCTGTATATTTTCCACAAGGCATTTGGCCCCCCACAAACACGTGGGTACTAAAATGTGGTGTTCCGGTAAAATTATATAATTCACTAATACTTGCCAATAATTATCTTCAATATGTTTCCGTGGCTCAGTGTGCATAAATACCAGTATTTTACAATATGCCAGTGCACGATGGTACCTGATAACCAATTCAACGCTAACAAGCGGATATTCTTCTATGTCTTACAGGACAAATACAATTACACGCCTGTACTGGGCGGATTCTCCAGACGTAGTGCAAGTAACTCACTATAATTCTTACTTATAACTTGTATAGTTGTTTATTCGTTCTCGATGGCAACTAATTGTAATTTCCCCGCTAAACAGCGGATATTTCCTACATCGTACAAGACGGATATGATTCCACGCCTACACAGGGCGGATCCTCCAGACGTAGTGCAAGTCACTCGGTGTCTGAAGGAAGTAGTTCGTCAAACCGAAGTCGTTGAGCGACTACTTATGTTCCTATTTGCGTATCTGCAAGGGTATTACCTTACCTTAAGCTAAAATAACATTCTCAAAAATGTTTTAATAATGCAGCATGACGAAATGGAATATTCTGAGTCTTGTGAAAGAATAAAATTAATTAATAAGATCTCAGATAAATAATTAGCAGTTCTCACCAAAGTCAAAAGTGCGATTCAACGCTACTTCAAAGAGTATCGCGTGAGCTCTCAGTTCCACGTGGCTTCCTGGGTGTGTTCGAAGGTACAACATCCCATCATAAATGTTCTGTCATAAAAAATATCCCATGAACCATAGCTCAGCGGGTTCAATACGGCTCACACTGCTCCTGGGATTAAAGTCACTGAGCACAAATCTAGCGGCCTTTCTTTGTACCATTTCCAACTCATTTATGAGCCCTACTTGATATGGATCCCAAACCCCCGAGGCGTAATCCAGAATAGGTCTTACAAGTGACAAATATCCTTAGCAGAGGTACTACTTCCTTTTAATACCCTCATTACAAAGTGCAGGGATTTGTAAGCTTTAGAAACTACACATCCTATATGACTACTCCATTTCATATCATTTCTTACGTGAACGCCCAAATATTTGCAAGAATCCTCTTCTACAAGTGTTTCAGAGCCAATGTTATATTGAAAATCTTGCCTTCGCACTTTCCCTATTTTTATTAGACTAAATTTTCTTATGTTTATTTTCATTTTATTTTCAATCGCCCACTTATAGACCAGGTTCAGGTCATCTTGAAGTACTGCATTGTCTTATGAGTCACGTATCTTTCGATATATTACACAATCATCCGCAAACAATCGACAGTCACCGCGAATCCCATTTGGTAAGTCATTTATAAACGCCAAAAATAACAAAGTTCTGATTACGTTGCCCTGAGGGATACCCGACATTACGGTAATTTCTTCCGAGAATCGACCTTCTACTTTCACTTTCTGGGAACGACCCGTCAAAAATTCTTGTGTCCATAATGTTACTCTTCTATCAATCTTCGTCGAAGCTAAGTTATGGAGTAGCATGCCATGCGGCACGATATAAAATGCCTTCGCAAAATCTCTAACTACGCCGTCGACTGAAACTCCATCGTCTAACGATTCGCTAATATCTTGAAAAAGTGATAGCATCTGACTCTCGCATGAGTAACCTCTCCGAAATCCATGTTGCCTATCATTAAACCATGATAATGTTTCCCACTGTTCCCTCAGGTAGTCGCAAATGAGATGCTCCATCTCTTTACAAACGATGGACGTAAGACTAACCGGCCTGTAGTTGCCCAATTCAAGTCTGCTCCCTCCCTTAAATATTGGGACTACCGTAGCTCTTTTCCAGTCATCTGGGATTTGCGCATTGTTTATGGACACATTAAACATCACCTCTAAGTATCGTGCCACGGCCCTACCTCCTAGTTTAAGTGCTTCACTAACAATATTATCAGGACCCTTCGATATATTGTAACGTAATTTTTGTATTAGCTTTACAATTGCTGACTGGTTTATTTGGAGAAGTGGAGCCCCTGATTCACCGTTAAGGTCCAACACACAGCTATTGGATTTATTGAACACACTACCATAAAATACATTTAATTTAAGGGGTCTTCCTGTGTATGGGGACCTAACACAACGTAGAGGATCAGTTTTTATGTGACGTGTATTGCGTCTCGTCTATTTCACGACAGGAAGTACACGTTAGGTAAATTTAGTTTGAGAGCACATTTTAACTAATCTTTTTTTTTTTGTCGACATACGGGTTCATCGTAAGGATGATTTTGTTTGATACTGTGTGGTAGATATACCCATATTTGGATATCTGGGTGATATGTTGTAGACAATAGAATTGTCTGCCTGTCTTTCTGTGTATCTTTATGTACGCCTATAACTCGTGTTCGGATGCTTGGTGCATCGTAAAATTAGGTATGGTAACCATGAGAATCAATACACCAATCATTTAGAGAACTCTTCACCGTACTTTTCATACAGTAGAAGGGTGGATATAGGGAAAAACTTCTCAAAATACATGCTAAAATAGGCGAAATATAAGAATTATCCTAGAAGGACGATCAAGGCATATGTTGCGCTTTTCAATGTGAGTCACAACATTCGGGAGTCTATAAAGCGTCTCCAAACCCCACATTTTATGGCCCTTAAATTAACAGTTTGTGTGATATTCCCATAAAACTAACGTCGTTCTGATAAACTTATGAAGGAATGACAAACCACTAACCATTGCAACAGTAGCTCAATTGATAATGTCTGGTGTTAACACCGAACTCCGTTCGAAGAACGGGTACTTCTGCTAGTAGGTGAATAAATAGAGAAACTGAGAGGAACTATCTTCCCATATCTTTAATAACTAGCAGCCAAGTGTTACAGCTGATAGCCAGTGTCTCTGTTAAAGTTATTGGGGATTTTACGAATTTCATCTGCCACCCTTATAGTTCTAGACCAGTTGTGAGGACAAGCGCATGAGAATCCTTGAAACATACATCGTGCCATGAAAACAGGGCATGTTCTGCTATAGCTGATTAGTCAGCTTGGTTTAGACGGTTGTTCCTTTGAAACTCCTTGATGCGAGTTGCAATAAACCGTTTTGTTTGCCCTATGTTGACTTTTCCGCAAGTACAAGGGACCTCATTCACCCCAGACTGTAGTATGGGGGACAATTTATCTTTATTTAGTCCTAAAAAGTTGACAAATATTCGTCACTGTTTTTGTCTTGTACTTGCGGAGAATCTTAGCAACGCGGTCAGTGGTGTTGTGCATATAAGGAAGGTAAACACTTGTATACTTGAAAATACACACAATCTCTTGATGAATGCAGTACATTTGTCTGTTGGCATAAGCTAGAGTAAAATGTGGCTTTTCACCGATGTCTCATTCCCACTCATGGCTGTGATTATATGGAAGCTCTGAGGTGTGAGTGGTGCTTTTTAACGGCTATTGTATGAGTCATGACTGGTTTGAAGTATGCTTACTTCTGCATCTGTACAACGTCTTCATTTGAAAGTGATTATTGACATTCATTGAACTGTTTTGATAATAACTAGTACAGTTTTACACATTATAACACATACTATTATTATTATTTATTGCCAGACCCGTGGTGTAGGCGTAACACATTTATCTAGGAGGGTCCTGGTTCGATTCCCGGTTCCACCAGAAATTTTAAAATTTAAAACTGACATGAATGCTGGAACGATGTGTACTCAGCCTCGTGAACACGACTGAGTAAATGCTTGATATTAGAAGTAGCCCCCCCCCCCCCCCCATGGCTACAAGGAAATGCGGCTGAGGGTGTTATTGTTCCGGTCAGGCATCCCAAATAATCCATAGGCTATGGGTTGGGTGGCATTTGTCCTTGGATACGCGCGGTCCCCACTGGGTTAGTTTATTATTATTATTATTATTATTATTATTATTATTATGAATATTAATATTTTATTAGTAGTAGACTAGTATTAATAGTATAATTTTAATTTTATTTATTTAAGCTGTTTTGACTCATAGGATCACATAAAACAAATTATGATCTGCTGCTGTTTTTCTTGGTCTTCCAAAACTCCTTCATCGTTTCGCTATTACGATATCGACGTTCCTACGGCAATCCTTTACCCGATATCCTTGGTCGATTTTAAGGTGTAACTTCCCAACTGTGTATGCAGGGTGTAACTAAATAAGTGGGAAAGCTCCTGTAATTCGATAGAGGATCTGACAACAAGCCAAGCGTGCCCTGTAAGCATACGGTGTATTTGCTTTCGTTTCCGTGTTACAAGCATTGTTTGTGGTGTACATAACACATACCACTTCACTATGCAAGTTGGTCATTTGTGTTGAAGTGTACGTTACTACTTACAGTTCTCTATAGAAGGTGCTCAAAATGGTTACCACGAGCTGTAATGCAGGCGTCTATGAGCCTCAACATTGACTGTCTCACACGCTCCCATATTCCCGGCGTCTGTCGTATCTGCTGACATCCTTGCTCTATTCCCTGACGCAGCATGTCCACGTTATGAATAGGTGTGGCATACACAATGGCCTTTAAATGACCCCATAAGTAGAAGTCTAATGGGTTGAGATCGGGAGAACGAGCAGGACATGGTGTCGGTCTCTGACGCCCTATCCATTTGTTTGGAAATCGCTGATGTAAAATAACAACTGACAACACGTATCACTCCACTCCACTCCACACTTTGCTAAGCACCTGCCATCACGAGGCTTTGAATGCAAAACAAATGCACACAGACACACATACTTGGATAGTGACGAAACGTTCAAGTGGCCTGTGTGCCCTCCACACATGACCAACTAGCATCGTGCCGCCGTCTGTGTTACGCACACTACAAACAATGATTGTAACACGGCAACGAACGCACATACACCATATGTTTACAGGACATGTTTTGCTTGTTGTCAGGTCCTCTATCGAATCCCCGTAGCTTTCCCACATATTGAGTTACATCCTGTATATCTTATGTGTGAATGCCATTCTATATTCGATCTCTGTTGGATTGATCTGAGATCAATTTGGACCTGCGTAACCCAGACTGTTGTCACTTTAAGTATTCTTAAGTATGTCAGAATTCTCTTTGTTAATCGGTCGTCATTCAGTCTCATGATGTGGCCGTAAAATTTCAGTCGTCGTTTGCGTCAATCTGCCTCGATGTTGGAGTATCTCACTGTGATTGTGTGCGATAGTAGACGATATCCTTCATCTGTGAGTTTAGGACCCAAGATTTTCCGGATGATTTTTCTCTTCACCTTCTCGATGTATTCGAGATTCCCTTTGTAGTTGAGGTTTAAGGTCTCACTGGCGGACAGTGTCTCGGGCGGCGTAATCGGTGGCTTAGTCGGTAGCATGCTGAGCTTCTATGCCCAAGATAGCGGGTTCAAACCCGGCCGAAGCCGACGGATTTTTGAGAGCGTTAAAAAACCCTGAGTATGCCTTCCTTCGGAGGGGAAGTAAAGCCGGCGGTCCCATGTCATAGATTTATGGCATGTTAAAGAACCTTCCACTAATTGCACCTGTGTGAAGCTAAATTGGATAGGTTAAGAATGTAAACAACGCTCTTAGGTTTCTACGTTCCTTGCCAACAGCCGACTGCGGTGGCGTCTAGTACATACGTTCTGAACTTGGCCTAGTAGTCGTTGACGGTGGCGCTTCGCGGCTAAAGTAGGAACAATTCAAAAAATTCTATGTAGCATTACTTAAATTTAAAAAAACAACAGATAACACACACTAATACAGTCATCACAATTAACACCGGTTATCAGACAGATTCTACACACATTCAAAGTACACGGGACTACATGACCGCGTTGTCGCAGTCCCTAAACTTAAGAATCAACCAACCAACCAGTGTCTCGGGCGTAATGACAGTCGTGTAGTATCGAAATTCGTGTTGATGCTCTTACATCTCTTGTTGTAGATGTTCGCGATTTTCACGTATACTTTCCGCATTTTGAGTTCACGTGTTTTTTGTGCTACTCTTTCCATACCTGTGGATTCGTATTTTCATTATATAGCATTATTACGTGAACCAACCAGTGTCTCGGGCGTAATGACAGTCGTGTAGTATCGAAATTCGTGTTGATGCTCTTACATCTCTTGTAGTAGATGTTCGCGATTTTCCCGTATACTTTCCGCTTCATTCATTCCATTCCTGACCCGGTCGGAGACTGGAAGCAGGCTGTGGATTTTCATATTACGTGAATTTTCACGAATATGTAAATCCAAGGTTTCTTTTTGACGAAGCGTTTTTTTTAGAATAATTCACGTAGTAAATAATTTAGCATGTTAACTATGGACTGTAACGAAGCAATAAAAATTAATTGATATTAATTGATATTCTATAAGTACTATTTTGGTCACATTTTGTTACAGACGAAGGACACTCAACAGTTGTTAGGATCTGTATATTCAGAAAACTTGGCACTGAATGATGTTACTCGCAAAGTGAATGTGTAGAAACACATGGTCCGCTTGGTTTCTCGTGTGTTTACATTGGCCTCGCAAGAACTGATCAGTAACCTGAGGCTGCGGGCTGCACAAACATTCCACATTGCGGGCTGTTTTGCTTCAACACATTCAAATGATCTGGACCATTGGTAGTTACAGGGTGTACACTCTTTAAAGGTATCGAGGAGATCGATGTGGTTTGTTTGGATAATTAAAGGAAAATAATTGAAAACATAAAGTAACAACGTGGAAAGTTTTTATTGCCAACTGCATCTAGTGGCTTTAGCGTCTATTTTGTTGGTCCTGTAAAGAAAAATATGGTTGGTTGGTTGGTTCCTTAGTTTAGGGGCTGTGACAACGCGGTCATGTAGCCCCGTGTACTTTGGGTGTGTGTAGAATCTGTCTGATAACCGGTGTTAATTGTGAAGGCTGTATGAGTGTGTGTTATCTGTGATTCAGGTAGAAGGACTGCAGACGATTAATTCTTTCAAGTAGTTCCTACTTTTGCTACCATCCACGACACCTAGCTGCGGACGTGGCTACTAAACACCATCGCAGTCAGCACCTGGCGACGAACGTATGAATTAACAGAGCGTTATCAAACTAATCTAAAAATTTTAGCTTCCACAAGTGTATTTAGTGGAAGGTTCTTTATCATGCCATAAATCTATGACATGGGACCGCTGGCTTTACTTCCCCTCCGAAGGAAGGCATACTGAAGGATTTTAACGCTCTTAAAATCCCCGCGACTTTGACCGGGTTTGAACCCGCGATCTTGGGCTCAGCATGCTACCAACTACACCACTGAAGCCACTAAGTCGAAGAATGTGAGCCATAATTGTAACTAATGTTAAATGATTTCCAAACTATGGCGAAGTACTGTACAAGAGTAGTAAATTCATAGTGAAGCGTCAATCAACATTTCGCGGGGAAGGGGAGAAAGCGTCTCCACCAAACTCCACCATATTCCCTGGTGGAACGATTCCCAATTAATTACAATTCACTAAAAGAGTCCATTTTATTTGTTCGGTGTGGATATTTGGTGTTCACTCTAACATGACTGGACTATACCCGTTGTATTTTGAAGTGCTCATACAGACTGTAGTACTGTGCTCTGTTCAATCAATGCTTCATTCAATATTAGCATTATGTTTCTGCCTGTCAATATATTGCACTTGTTCTTTTATTTGCTTTGCACGTCACTACAGAAATGAAAAGGCTGAATGTATGGCATGTTTTATTGAATCTAAATTGACTTTGGTCGTGATTTGTATAGCCGACTTCATTCTGCAAACAGAACACATCACTAAAGCGTATTTAACCTTCCAATTGCCATGAAACGTAATTAGATGTGTGATGACATTGGGGAAGATTGAAGTTTACCCACTTTGTTGTTGCTTCAATCAGGGGCTAGGAGACTCCCCGCCGTAGCTTATGGTTAAACTTAATAGCTTCTCATCTAGACGGGCTGGATATTTAATTATTTATTTAATTATTTATAGATATATTTACATTTTATGGTCTTCATTGGCAAGGGGAAAATGTCTTGATGTTCCACACCTTAAAAAAGAGACAATTACTGCCACATGAACACCATACATACACAAGTACACGGGGATAATTTATCATCATCATCAAGTTTCCACTCCAGTTTCCCGGACTTGGTTTACGAGCGCTCTCCATTTTAATCTATTCATGTACCACTGCTCCTTCAAGACTTCATCCCAGTTGATTCCCTTGGATGTGATATCTTCCTTCACTTGGCCCAGCCGTCTCCTCCTAAGTCAGGCTGTTCCAAATCCACGAGTTTGTGTAAGCTTACACGCGAGTACTCAGCAGTGATGCTCGGAGCACGGTTGGGGAGAGACTGGGGATGATAGCCAATACGTCACTGGGCGAAGGTCATAGTACAAGTCCATGGGCTTCCTGTCTATCTTGATGTATCCACCCCTTAGTAACGGCCGCCCCCTACAGCAGAGCTGTATTGCATATTGCAGGTTTACCCACACAAGGCGGCGAGTACTCAGCTGCTCATGGGCGATATGCTCGGCTGGAACAGCCCGTCCTAGGTCTTCCAACAGGTCTCTTTCCAGTAGACTAATCTCATTATGTAACCATTGTTTTGCAAATCTTCTTTTGTCATACGTTCGACGTGACCAAACCATCGCAAACGTGCCCTAGTTATGGTCTCCTTCAGGGACTGATTTATTCCAGCTTGTTCTCTAATCTTCTCATGTATTACTTTGTCTTTCTTACTTTTTTGAAGCATGCATCTTAGAAACTTCATTTCTGAAGCCTGAAGTCTGCTGTCATCTTTTTTGGCAGTAGTGCATGTTTCGAACCCATAAGTCAATATATAGACAAAGTATGTTCGAAACAGAGTTTGTTTTGATCTTAGTGGCACTTGTGTATATTCCAGAGCAGACGTCGAACTTGCTGATAGAATTGACTTGATTTCTGAATACGGTTATTTAATTCAAGAGTAGTGGGGTAGTGAGAGAGCTGTATACTAACTTATTGAACCCTCCTCGTATTTGCCCCGAACCTGATATCTCGCTAACCAATGGTCGGATTTGAACATACAGGGTGTCCTAGCACTCGTAGTGATGCCCCCTACTTTCCTATAGGCTCTTTATTTAATTAAAAGACCAAAACTAAAAGGTCATTCGCGAGTAGTGGGGTAGTGTTGGTTTTCTAAAGTCGCGCTCGTGCTTGAATATGTATGCCTATGTTGGGAAAGGGTTAGGTGGTGGGAGAGGAGTAGGGTCGAGTGAGGGGTCGTTTAGATTGTATTTTTTCCGCTATATGTGATGGTGAGGTTATTTTTTAAAATGGATGGAATTTGGAAACGCCATTTGGGGTAAACATGTTGTTTTGACATTTTGGCGATGAGTGATTTTTTTTGTACGCATGCGCAATTGAGAGGTTTTATAACAGAGCGGGCTTTTTAAATGATTATTTATAGATGAGTGTTTTTTTAAATATGTATTGAAATAAACCCAAAAAACTAATAGGTCAAGGGCTTTTTACTATCTCGCTAACCAATAATCGGATTTAAACCTATGAGGTGTCGTAGGACTCGTGGTGAACTCCCCTTTTCTGTGGGTGCGGTATATTCACTCTAAAATAAAAACTACCCTTACGCGGGGTGTAAATAATAATTTTTGTATGTGCACGCACGGACGGCTTTTTGTCAAAAGGACCTAACTACACGTTAGTTAATATTTTCTGAACCCCTGATTGGATTTTGCCATAGGCAGTATCCTAACCCTGGGGGTGACGCCCCGTTTTTGAATGTATGATTCATTTTTGTCGAAAGGGCCTAACTACACTTTTGTTCATATCTCGCGAACCAATCATGCTAGGGACTTGTATGAGGGGTCCAGCCGTCCCCCTTAGCGGGGTGAAACTACCCCCCAAAATTGAAAAATCTATATCTTGGAAACAAAGAATCCTAAAATTAGGTGTGATAGCTTAAAAAATAGGGGATGATATGGGCTTTTACTCGATTGGTCATTTCACCCCTAAAACAGTAAATAAGCATTTTACGAGAAAAAAAAGTCCTCTCGGCACGCCGGAAGGCGGAGGTAGATTTCACCGGACAAACTTGGGGATAGGCGAAAATAGGCAGAATATGCAGGTTTTCGTAGAAGGATCAGATCTCATTTATTGCGATAAGGTATTTTATAATTGGAGCTTAATTAACTTTGTTTTTCGTCATTTTATGCTTATTTTAAACATTTTATTGTCTTATGGGAACGGTAACCTTCTTGTCATTTGGGGTCCATTTTTATACTTGTGGTCACACTGTCCTTATGCAAGGTTTCGACACTGATGTGTAACTATGTAACGGTCTGTTACTTCTTCACGCAAAATTATATCTCCCGCAGAGATTTTGGTTGGTTCCTCAGTTAAGGGGCTGCGACAACGCGGTCATGTAACCCCGTGTACTTAGCGATGGCTGTATTAGTCTCTAATTCAGGTAAGGACTGCAGACGGTCAATTTCAAGCAGTAGTTCCTAATGTTGCTACCAGGTACTACCGTCAACGACACCTACCTGTGAACTTGGCTACTAGATGCCACCGCAGCCAGCAACTCGCAACGAACGTTGGAACTTCCCCTCCAAAGGAAAGCATACTGAGGGATTTTTAGCGCTCTTACAAAAACCGACGACTTCGGCCGGCTTTGAACTCGCGACCTTGGGCATAGACATTCAGCATGCTTGCTACCAGTTACGTCACCGAAGCAGCTTCACACTTAGTCAGATGGAATTCTGAATATGATCTCGTGCAAGTGCGTTATCTTGGCAACGTCTGATGGCTCATCCCTCATCAATTTAGTAGAGTTGCCATGGCAACCACTGATAGCTCTTGGCATTTTCTTATAATTCCGATATCATTTTTCTCATCACTTGGCATAATGGTGGGTCATATCAAAAATTCTTTCAGACAAAATTTTAGGTAATTATTAGGGGAATATTGTCCATTTTGTACGGTTTTGAGTTTGTGCCTATTAAGAGAGATATGATTAATGTTTCCCGAAAAACCCACTTTTTCCCACCCCTTTGGTCAATGGTTGGTGCTATAAAAAAAACTCTTCAAACATAAATTTTTGGGGTTTATCCGACACATAGTATGAGCGTTGAACGGATTCGATATTTCACATATTAAGAGAGTTATAGCAATATTTCACTTTTTCGAAAAAAGCCCCCCCCTTTTCACCCCCTTCGACCGATTTAGCCCATTAACGAACTCGACCGAGATGTTATAGGTATACATATTCGGTAAAATATTCAAAGTGATTGGTGCAAAATTACGGCAGTTATCGTGTCCACAAGAAACTGATATGCATATATATATATATATATATATATATATACATATACATACATAAATTATATATAAACTTTTGAACTGACAGTGGTTTTGGGGTCTGGGGGATGTGAAACGCGAAGATATGTCGAAATTTTCCGGAAGTCGAAACATGGTACCCATTGCAATAGTTAGCTTTCTAATGAAATCTACCTCTGGTTGGTTCCTCAGTTTAGGGACTGCGACAACGCGGTCATCTAACCCCGTGTACTTTGGGTGAGTGTAGAATCTGTCTGATAAACGGTGTGAATTGTAATGGCTGTAGTAGTCTTAATTCAGGTAAGGACTGCAGACGGTCAATTTCAAGCAGTAGTTCCTAATGTTGCTACCAGGTACTACCGTCAACGACACCTTGCTGTGAACTTGGCTACTAGATGCCACCCCAAACAGCAACTCTCAACGAACGTTGGAACTTCCCCTCCAAAGGAAAGCATACTGAGGGATTTTAGCTCTCTTAGAAAATCCGACGACTTCGGCCGGCTTTGAAACCGCGACCTTGGGCATAGACATTCTGCATGCTACCAGTTACGTCACCGAAGCCGCTTCCCACTTAGATGAAAATACTGAATCTGATCTCGTGCAAGTGCGTTGTCATGGCAACATCTGATGGCTCATCCCTCATCAATTTAGTAGTGTTGCCATGGCAACCTCTGATAGCTCTTGGCATTTTCTTATAATTCCGAAATCATTTTTCTCATCCCTTGGCATAATGGTGGGTCATATCAAAAATTCTTTCAGACAAAAGTTTTAGGTAATTATTAGGGGAATATTTTCCACTTCGTACGGTTTTGATATTGTGCCTATTAAGAGAGATATGATAAATGTTTCCCGAAAAACCCACTTTTTCCCACCCCTTTGGTCAATGGTTGGTGATATAAAAAAACTCTTCAAACATAAATTTTTGGGCTTTATCTGACACATAGTATGAACATTGAACGGATTCTATATTTCATATATTAAGAGAGTTATAGCAATATTTCGCTTTTTCGAAAAAAAAGCCCCCCATTTTCACCCCCTTCTACCGATTTAGTCCAGTAACGAACTCGACCGAGATTTTATAGGTATACATATTCGGTAAAAAGTGATTGGTGAAAAATTACGGCAGTTATCGTGTCCACAAGAAACTGATATATATATATATATATACTTTTGAACTGACGGTGGTTTCGGGGTCTGGGGGATGTGAAACGCGAAGGTATGTCGAAATTTTCCGGAAGTCGAAACATGGTAGCCTACCCATTGTAATAGTTAGCTTTCTAATGAAATCTACCTCTGGTTGGTTCCTCAGTTTAGGGGCTGCGACAACGTGGCCATCTAACCCCGTGTACTTTGGGTGAGTGTAGAATCTGTCTGATAAACGGTGTGAATTGTAATGGATGTATTAGTCTGTAATTCAGGTAAGGACTGCAGACGGTCAATTTCAATCAGTAGTTCCTAATGTTGCTACCAGGTACTACCGTCAATGACACCTAGCTGTGAACTTGGCTACTAGATGCCACCCCAACCAGCAACTCGTAATGAACGTTGGAACTTCCCCTCCAAAGGAAAGCATACTTAGGGATTTTAGCGCTCTTAGAAAATCCGACGACTTCGGCCGGCTTTGAAACAGCGACCTTGGGCATAGACATTCTGCATGCTACCAGTTACGTCACCGAAGCCGCTTCCCACTTAGTCAGATGTCAAAGTCAACCCCTGGCACCATCCAGCCCATGACGGGCTAAGGCCGACCAAGCGACCGCTGCCCAGCCATTTGGCCTGCAGATATTGGGGTGACGCGTGATCAGCGCGTCGGGTCCCCTCGGCCGTTAATATTGGTATTCGTGATCGGGGTGCTGTCTCACTGTCAGACAGCTACTCAATTGTCCTCACAAGGCTGAGTGCACCCCGTTCCAACCCTCACGTCAGTTTTAAAATCCCTGACGGAGCCGGGTTCGAACCCGGGGCCTCCGGGTGAGAGGCAGGCGCCCTACCCCAACACCACGGGGCCGGCTTAGTCAGATGGAAATACTGAATCTGATCTCGTGCAAGTGCGTTGTCATGGCAACGGCTCATCCCTCATCAATTTAGTAGTGTTGCCATGGCAACCTCTGATAGCTCTTGGCATTTTCTTATAATTCCGAAATCATTTTTCTCATCCCTTGGCGTAATGGTGGGTCATATCAAAAATTCTTTCAGACAAAAGTTTTAGGTAATTATTAGGGGAATATTGTCCATTTTGTACGGTTTTGATATTGTGCCTATTAAGAGAGATATGATTAATGTTTCCCGAAAAACCCACTTTTTTCCACCCCTTTGGTCAATGGTTGGTGCTATCAAAAAACTTATTGGACATAAATTGTTGGCACTTATCCGACACATATTATGAACTTTGAATGGATTCGATATTTCACGTATTAAGAGAGTTATAGCGAAATTTCAATTTTTCGAAAAAAGCCCCCCATTTTCACCCCCTTCGACCGATTTTGCCCATTAACGAACTCGACCGAGATTTTATAGGGATACATATTATGTAAAAAATTCAAAGTGATTGGTGCAAAATTACGGCAGTTATTGTGTCCACAAGAAACTGATATACATATATATATATATACATATATATACATATATATATATACATATATATATATATATACATAAATTATATATAAACTTTTGAACTGGTGGTGGTTTTGGGGTCTGGAGGATGTGAAACGCGAAGATATGTCGAAATTTTCCTGAAGTCGAAACATGGGACCCATTGCAATAGTTAGCTTTCTAATGAAATCTACCTAAAACCTGTTAAACACTTAGAAATGATAAATGACCCTAAGATCTTTTGTTTTTGATAAAAAATAGCAGGGGGTGGAAACTACCCCCCAAATTGAAAAATCAATATCTCGGAAACGAAGAACCCTAAAATTAGGTGTGATAGCTTAAAAATAGGGAATGATATAGGCTTTAACCTCGATTGATCATTTCACCCCTAAAACAGTAAATAGTCATGTTATGGGGTAAAAAAGGTGTTAAACACTTAGAAATGATAAATGACCCTAAGATCATTTGTATTTGATAAAAAATAGCAGGGGGTGGAAATTACCCCCAAATTGAAAAATCAATATCTCGGAAACAAAGAACCCTAAAATTAGGTGTGATAGCTTAAAAAATAGGGGATGATATAGGCTTTTACCTTGATTGATCATTTCACCCCTAAAACAGTAAATAGTCATGTTATGGGGTAAAAAGATGTTAAACACCTAAAAATGATAATTGAACCTAAGATCTTTTGTTTTTGACGAAAAATAGCAGGGGGTGGAAACTACCCCCCAAATTGAAAAATCAATATCTTGGAAACGAAGAACCCTAAAATTAGGTGTGATAGCTTAAAAATAGGCCATGACATACGCTTTTACCTGGATATGTCTTTTCACCCCTAAAACAGTAAATAGTAATTTTGCAGGGGGGTAAAAAAGTGTTAAAACGTAAAAAAATGATAATTGGACCTAAGATCTGGCTGCGTGGCTCAGGGGTAACGTTCTCGCTTGCTGAGCCCAAGGCTGCAGGTTCGAAACCTGGCGCAGTCAGCTGGCATTTGAGGGTGCGCAAATGCGAGGGAGCCGTGTCCGTACATTTACTGGCACGTTAAAGATCCCCTTCGGGGAAAAATTCCGGCTCCCCGGCGTCTCTAAAAGCCAGGGTAGTTAAAAGGGACGTAAAACCAATAACATTATACATCTAAGATCTTTTGTTTTTGAAGAAAAATAGTAGGGGGTGAAAACAACCCCTAAATTGAAAAATCAATATCTTGGAAACGAAGAACCCTAAAATTAGGTGTAATAGCTTAAAAAATAGATCATGACACATGCTTTTACCTGGAAAGGTCATTTCACCCCTAAAACAGTAAATAGTCATGTTATGGGGAAAAACTGTGTTAAATACCTAAAAGCATAAGCGTTTTGAGAAACCATGATTTAATGGACATGTGTCTGGAGGATGATTGTTATTATTATCATGTATTATTATTATTAGGTAATTATGGATTAATGTGTGTATAGATAACTAACCAGAAGGGAGCGTGATGGCGCAGGTGCTTAGCTGCTCGTCTTTACCCGGACGGCTGGGGTTCAAATCCCGGTGACAAGCGGGGTGGAATTTTCACTTGAAAAATCCCGTGGCGTCAGGAACGGCATTCGGCCTTAAATCCCAGGCCAAAACCAAAATGAGCCTGGTTGGCTCCGGCGACTCAAAATAATTGGGAAAAGTCGAAGAAAGAAATAAGAAGAAAACAAGATGTTCAGTAAAGAACATATAGCCTACTTTCTCCTAAATGTATGAGTATAGTTATAACTCGTTGTTATTATCAAAGAGTATAATAGAACTATTCTTTGTTGAAGACCTTAGAAACGATTTACCTCTACCAAACGCCACAACCTAGATAAAAACTGCTACCATCATTGAAGAAAGAAAGATAAGAAGTATATCAAGAATGTTATGGATCTGGAGACATAATCGACCGGACTGGCGGCCTGGCTCAGCGGTAACGTTCTCGCTTGCTGGACCGTATGTTTCATGTTCGTATCCTGGCGCAGTCAGCTGGCATTTGAAGGTGCACAAATGCGAGGGAGCCGTGTTAGTAGATTTACTGGCACGTTAAAGATCCCCTTCGGGACAAAATTCTGGCACCCCGGCGTCTCTAAAAGCAACAGTAGTTAAAAGGGACGTAAAATCAATAACATTATTATTATTATTATTATTATTATTATTATTATTATTATTATTATTACATAATCGGCCTGACGCGGGCAACATCCAACTTTGAGTTGAGGCATGTCTTTACACGTCTGGCTGCGTATGACTTTCACAACCCTAATTGAATTAACAAATCTTTCCATGACCCTACAGAGACGTGTGTATACCAACTATGTGGATATTTTCGATTGCTATTTGGCTGAAATAAAAGTATTAATTAATATCCTGAACTAGCACCAACGGTAGAGTTCAGATACTATGTGAAATCGTTTTGTTCTTTACTTCAATTAACATTTTCAAATAACGCACAATAGGCTGTTACAAACCCTTTAAAATAAAAAGTAAAAATGTATCGTAGTATCATCTTGTCATTCTTCAAATTCGATGCGCATAGAATACCAATGGTATAGTAATCAATGGAGCCCCACGTAGACTAGTCGTGACATCTAGTGGTGAAATATCGAACAATATAATCCTAACAGAGCGAGTGCATTCTAGCGGCCAGAAGAAGAAACTTTTCAATACAATCTGGAAGTTAATAAGTAGGTCTGCGTGCAGTTACATTTTTGGCAGCTAGATGTCTCGAGTAAATCTGCTGGCGAATTATGTTTTAATTAAATATATATTTTACACCATAATATGCACAATATAACGCTTAATTTTAAAATATCTGAGTCATTACAAAACAATAAACATATAACATTTTAAGCAAAAAACCTAGCTCTGATCGGGTTCGAACCATAGGCATTTGAGCGACAGGCTAACGCTCTACCACTGAGCTATTTGTGTCAACGAATATCGTTCTATATAAAATGACTTACATAGAACTTGTTAGCAAATAATGATTAATACTAAACGATTTCATCACTGGAGTATATTATTTATATATAAAGCATTTCATACAACGTTTATTTATTTTGTATCAGTACGCTATATTGCATGCAATACTCAAATTAGTGAAATATAAGTCAGGCACAAGATATCCGCTGCCATTTTGTCTCATTACTGAATCGGCTCAGCTTTTTAAAATCACGTCTGCACTATAGTATTACAAAATAAACTTTTAATTTCGAACGTGCCTCTTCCTTTAGAACAGTTAAAACGATTCTCGGCTCGATAATCGGAGCTGGTGGGTCCCATGATATGGATTATAAAGTTTGCATAATTCGCACGGCCGCCATCCTGAAATGGTATGGCGGACGACCTTGTAGTTTGGTCACAACACGCATCCTATACGAAGGTATGTAGTTACCAAATTTGGTAGAGATCGGATGATTTGGTTAGTCGTTATTTGATTTTACGTTTTGAACGTTTGAGTGGCCGCCATTAAGTTTTGGTAAAGATGGCGGCGATATAAAACATGACACTGAGGTGTCCTTTGATAGTGCTACCTTTGTACCAAATTTCGTTCAATTCGCATTCACCGTGTTCGAATTGATAGGGGGGGGACAGACATTCAGAGTACACACACTCACACACACACAGACACACACACACACACACACAGACTCACACACACACGTACACACACACACAGACTCACACACACATACACACACACAGACAGACACACTTTTTTCGCCCCGTGTTGATCTCATAAGTCTACTTTCATTTTTTGCAAAAATCGAAAGTAGGCTAAAAATTGTAACTCACCAGTAATAGTAAACATTTGTTGGAGGTGTTGAAAAAGTCAGGATGGCCAATCCTTTGCCATGGTTCACGAATGGACCCCCAAAAGTTTTATCTGTCAAGACTCAATGTACCCTGTTGCAGTCTTTCGCAAAAAAAATCGAACCGGGGCATCTGTGGTGACAGTGGACTTATATTCATGATGCTTTTTAAACAAACATACGCTTGCATACTACCGCTGGGTTGAATCTGCACAGAGACACTGGCTTTGGTTTGTGTAGTGTGCCTTGGTGATAACAGCACGGTGATCTTGTCAGCAAGTTTCATATTACTCGTCTGCTTGATAGTGGACGTGCTCTGCACCGTATTATCATACAGGACATGACTAGATAGTGTTTAGGTAAAGGTTTGACAAAGGCTTAGTGAACCTTATTGCAACCTTGAAATGAATGTCTTGGTATAGTCGGGGTTGGAAGCCAAGACCTTAGGGTTGACAACCAAGTAGGTTAACCACTACACGGTGAGATGGTCAAATAATAATGTAACAGAACATATAGAAACGTTTTCTATAGTTTAACGAATTGACTAAGAGCCATACCATGAGAGGTGTAGGTAATGGAAATTGAATCCTTAGCTGATGACTATACTACTTGTAATCTATAGCAATGCCCACGTATAAGCTATCATGTTAGAAAAAGAATTGTATGGCTTGTTTTAAACGGAGAATAATTGTGTTTACTGTGAAACACAAATCTCAATTTAAAATTAGTTTATGTCCTACATGATGTTTGAACTCTTTTTTTAAATTTATACTTTAGACAAACGCTAACATAGTTGTCATTCAGAAGCCATGGCCGCCTCTTTTCCAATCCTACACCGTACGCTGAAGTTAAAATGAATAATGATCACGTTACAGACAGCCAGTTTCAAAGCCATGAGAACTAAGTGAACAAAGAATAAAATTCATGAGCCAGTGAGGAATTCAACATGCTGTCCTTTGGACAAAAGAGAAGCGTTCTACAAAATTAACCACCAAGCTCTCCTATCGACCCTCAATGGTTTGGGTCATCGTAAAGATGAAAATTAAATCTAAGCTATAACTAAAACTAACTTCACTCTTATATACTAGAAGAAGAAATGGAAAACATAAGGACAATAGGCCAAAAAAAGGACAGAAGGAATAAAAATAGCCCTCAACCCTCAAGCATGTGGATAAAGGGAATTGGAAGGAAGGAGAGCCATGAAAGGGAGATAGAAAAGTATAATAGGAGAGGCTCTGCCCCAGAGGTAATGGATAAAGAGGAGGAAAACTGGACTCAGCTCAGAAATCACTTGGGGTCGCCAACTTCCAAACTGATCAGCCGTAAGCCCCTTGAGGGTGTAGCCATATGCAGAGTGCACCGCAAGTGGTGGGGCTATATACACCCTACCTTCTTGAGGGGGCTTGAGCAAACGAGAGTAAATAACATGAAAATAAAAACAAGGCTGCCTCCTCACACAAGTAGGACATCAGAAAAAATAAATAAACAAGGGTCAATTAAGTTGCAAAGGGAAGAGTTTCCCTAGGCCTCGGATACCCTAATCATGTTGGGGTCGGTAGAGAACAAGAGTTGAGCAAGTGTGGTCGGCAGAAAAGAAGACAGAGAGGAGCCTAGCACAAGTTAGCGGAAGCAATCACGGACTCAGCTGGGACTCCATGATCGTGAACCTACATACACTAGATATGACGCCCAGGGGTGGAATTAAAGACCTCTTTTGTTTTATATCATTGGATTTTAAGGACGGTAACACCTGGCATGCCTTATAATGCAATACTGGTCCTAGGATATGCAAAAGTGTATTAGAAACTCAGCTAATTATAGTGTGCGTGACCATGATTATTTTCCCAAGTATAGTACATGGGAGTGATAAACATGATTTTCAAGCCCCTAAGTAAGACAAAAACAAATGATTTTCATTTTTCCAATGAGTTGGGGTGAGGTGAGGTGAGATTTCTATACACCAAACGGATGTGGTTTCCCACTTCTACTCCAGGCAAATGCACATTTGATGTTAAGAATAGTGAAATGGTTTGCAACTGTCCAATGCTAGGACCTGATTAGTGGCTTTTAAAATGGAATGGAATGGAGTATACTTCCCCCAAAACCAACAAGAGGAGTGTTCGATCCCACCACAACACCCATTCTTAAAGTCAATATAAATGGCTATGCACTTCAGGTCTTGACGGTCTCCACTCTCCAATCCTACCCCTTGGTGGTGAAAGGCACACTCTAATACAACCATCATAGTGACAGGTTATCTGTTAGATACCTAACTATCCCCAGATTTACCTTGAATTTTCCCAAAATCCACTACATTTTCCGCAAATTGACCAAATGACACAAAATTCCAGCAAAATTCAACAAATGACTACCAGATTTATTGAAATTCCATTGATTCACCTAAGAATGGTTCAAACTACCTCAAATTCATATAAAATTAGCTGAATATAGACGAAAATTCACTAAAATTTACCGAATTTAGCCAAGTGGTGTACAAAGCATGAAATTTACCAATTTTTTAAATTAAAATTGTATACATGTACTCGAAAATTCCATAATATTCCCTTTACATGTATGCTTTTTGTTGTTGTTGTTGTTGTTGTTGATGTTGTTGTTTCGCATACCACAATCCCTGCAGACAAATACCTCAACATGATATGATAGCTGAGTTTCATCTCCCATAAACTTGTCCTTAAGGTGGGTGTTAGGAAAAGGCATTCAGCTGTAAAAACCACACCCTCACATAGACTTTCATAACCTATCACGTTGAGGTTCCTTACACTAACGACATTGAATGATTGAACGGTTTCCTTTTCACAATTCCGGTCTATACTTTCCTCTTTAAGGTTGCCAGATGTTTGCAAGATTCGTAAAATGCAATTAAACTTAATAAATATCTTAAGATGGTTTGATTTGTTTAATGATAATGGTGTTGATGATTGTTATATACGTGAAGACTAATTTTTTAGGTCTTGACTGGCCTTGCAATAAGAATTGACTAACCAAACATGAGTTACCTATGAGGGAAACATTTTAGCCCACTATGTTGGTTATTGACCAGTGAGTACAGTTGTAGAAAGCTGTTTATTATTATTTTTTGAAATCATAATCAACAGAGGCTTAAACCTATAGACAAACCGTGTGACCATGTTTGTTAAGCATGACATTATACCAGAGAACAATTAGGAAACTTATGTAGAGTTTACCAAAAATAATGTTGTGTAACAGTAAATTCTAGTCAACAAACAGTTATGCCATACTAAAATAAAAAATCATCATACAATACCTGTGAGAGCTCTTCTAAAAGTATTAATGCGTAACATGCTTCCACTCGCTTGCTATATATTTTTCGGCGTGGGAATGATTCTCAAGAAATGAAATGCAAATGGAACTGAAATGCAACACAAACAAACAATGAGCGCGCGCGGTGACTGAGATTGATAACATGACGTACTGTCGGTTATGTAGCAATGTGGAATGTTTAACACATATGGTTTACTTCAAGGATTGGAGATCCCATTAAAGATATTCCTACAATAAATGATCTTGATATGGTGTGATTCTTTGGTGTGAAAATATGTATTATATGATATTTAATGAAAACAATTTATTAAATGTTTATACGTTTACTGTATTCTTATTTAATGTAAGCACTCGAGGCACTATCGACCAAAATACGGCACTATCAGGAATTTATATTGCATACTTGAAGGTTTGGTGATCCCATTAAAGGTATTCCTACAATAAATGATTTTCAAGTTGTCGTTCTATGGCGTGAAAATATTTAATATATGATATTTGCTAACAGGATTTACCACTGGAATTATTTTACAAGTAGTTATTTTAATGACCAACAGAGTTCACTGTTAAGAAGGTAGAGCCCTATGTGGAATGCAGGATAACATGTAACATGTTATACATGATACGTGACAACTGTAAGGCTTGTGATTTTTAAGATGCCTTTATCCCTATATTAATCACCCAGTTTACAGACTCATAACTGTAATGTTCCGAATAAATTGAAACAAAACAAAAATCTGCATTGAAAAACCAAAAAGTGAATGAGCAAATATATATACTGGAAAAAAAAAAGTTTTGTAAACACTAATGTCCAATAAGACTAATTAAATCAGTAACTGTCAGGGTGGCCGAGTGGTTAAGGCGTTTGACTTAAGATCAAATTTCCAAATATATAAGGAAGCAAGGGTTCGAACCCCTTCCCTGACATAACTATTGCTTGAACATGCAAGAAAACAAGAAATATACACAAACTATGTTTATCAATTTAATCAATTTTTTAATATTTTTTTTTACAAGAGATAGACAAATAGAATACAGCTCTTTTTGTTTATCATTTCTTTTAAACATAACACTTGTTGAAAATTATTTTTAGAGGGTGGGGGTGTTGCTACGTTGACCTATTACACAATAATAGCGGCTTTACGAAGTTCATTTTCTATATTTAATAGCTCTTTCTCATTACCAATATGACCAATCTGTTTACAGGCATGCAAGAGCTGTAGACGTTCGACTAATATATTAGGATCGTCCATTTGCTATTTTTAGCCTATTTTCAAGTTTGAAAAAATAGACTTATGAGATCACCTTTTGTCCGTGTGTGTGTGTGTGTGTGTGTGAGGTGTGTGAGGTGTGTGTGTGTGTCCCCCTAATAAAATCTAAACGGCTGGAGAAATTCCAATGAAACTCGGTAAGTTCATAGCACTATTCCCGGCGACCTCGACCGTGCCCTTCAAATTTTGTTACGTCTCACCAATCCAACATGGCGGCTGTGCGAAATATTTGACTAGCATTCAATATCTCCGAAACCATTACCGATATCGCCCTGAAATTGTGTACGGTGATAAAGGGCGCTACTAGAAGTTCACCTATGAGAATTTCAAAGACCTGGTGACTACAAAACCAACATGGCGGTCAAGCGAAGTTGAGACTTTTAAATAGACATTTCTCGCGATTTAACTATCCAAACGTAATGAAACTTGGTACAGCAAATGTTTGTACACATTGTAATGCACTGGAGTCTAATTTAGTTCCATTGTTTACATAACCTCAAAATGGCGGCTGTATGAAATATTTCACTGACATTCTATATCTCCGAAACTATTACAGATATCATCATGCAATTTTGTACTGTGATAAAGGGTACTAGTACAAGTTTACCTATGTATATTTCATAAACCTGTAAAGTACAAAACGAACATGGCGACCAAGCGAATTTGAAATATTTTAATAGACTTTTCTCGTGATTTAACTCTCTGAGCGCAGTGAAATGTGGTACAGTAAATGATTTTGCAGATTGTAATGCACTGCCATCTAATTTAATTCAATTGTTTACATAACCTCAAGATGGCGGCTGTGCGAAATTTTAAAATTAAGTTTTTATTTCTTGTATCGTAATCATGCGATCGAAGTGAAAGTTTGAATAATGAAGCTAGGCAATAATTGTCCTTGATTGGTACATAACTCTATGGCCTATTCATATAACAATCCTAAATGGCGAACTTCCGAATTATTTAGACGTTTCTCAATATCTATGAATCTTTTACAGCAACTAAACTGTTTTTTTAATGTTCATAGAGACTATGAACATATGTTCACCTATAGGACTTTCAGTAACCTGGTGAGCACAAATCCAACATGGCGGCGACGCGAAATATAAATATTTAAATGGACGTTTCTCGCGAATTAACTATCCGAGTGACGTGAAACGTTGCACGTTAAATGCTTATACAAATCTTGATTCACTGGCATGTAATTTATTTCAATTGTTTGCATAATCACAAGATGGCTGGTGTGCGTAATTTTAAAATCTCGTTTTTACTTCTTGTGTTCTAATCATGCGAATGAAGTTTGAATACCACACGTACACAATAATCTTAATGTAATAGTACAAAAATAAAAATTCATCCTGGCGACCATATGAAATATTTAGACGGTTCTCAATATCTACGAATCTGTTACGGCAATTAAACTGAAATTTTGTATGTTGATAGAGACAATTAACATGAGCAGGATATATGAAAATAGGCTGTATAGTTCTTCACGGAACTACTTGTTATGAATGGTTTCAAAACCTCGGGAAGCAGTTCATCATTATCACCATTATCATGATTATCATCCTCATTATTCTAATCATTTTCATAATGATGATCATCATCATTAATATAATTACCATTATAATTTCCACCTATGTCCACAGTCTCTTCAATGGTTTGAGTTGCCTTTGATAGTATTGAAAGCTTCTTTTTAGATGGGCTAGAATGCTTTAACATTCTTATGTTATTGTTATCACCATTACCTTTCCTCACTAACTTTTTGATGGGGTATATTGTCTCTGATAGGGTTGAGGGCTTTTGAGATGTGGGTGCGTGTCTGAACATGGGTTTCACAGGAGGTGTTAAAGGTTTCTCATTAATCAACTCGCTATTTTATACGTTATGATACGTGTAAGGATTTAAGACGACACAAACGTCTCATATTCTTTAAGTCCGTTATTATTAGGAACCATTTTCTGCCAACAAGTGCTTACTGCACATGGCAAGGCTTTACACTCCAGCGGTTAGTCAGTCTTTCTTGCTAAGGATCCTCTATATACCCTAAACAAGGCTATACATGATAGTTCTGAACACTTAGTGATAATTGTACATTAAAATTATATGCATAGCTTATATAAGCACGTTTTGCATGCAGTCAAACTTTGTAAGATAGTTACATACAACACACAAAGTATGTTTCCGCTATCTAGCGGTGGATATGAGTCCTCACTGGTGATATCCGAGGTGAGCTGATTTGCTCCCAATATTTGCCCCCCCCCCCTATTGACTCCCATATTGGCTCCCACATTTCTCTCATATTGGCTCCCACATCTGCTTCCATATTCGTTCCCACTTTTTCCCCCATATCGACTCCCACATTTGCTCACATATTGGCTTCCATATTGGCTCCCACATTTGCTCCCACTTTTTTACTTCCCCATATTAATGCCTTGGCCTGTTTGCCATCTCTTGATGAATGCAGTACATTTGCATTTGTCTGTTGGCACAGGCTAGAGTAAAATGTGGCTTTTCACCGATGTCTCAGTCTCACTTATGGCTGTGATTATATGGAAGCTACTGAGGTATGGGTGGTGCTTAGTAATGACATTCAGGGCACAATCAGTGCCTGTGGATGTTGTGAAAGGTTCTACTCATAGGGTTAGTACTGCTGTTCTGACTCGGTGAGGAAAGAAATGGCAAACTACCTCACTCCTCACCTTGCCTAGTACGCCTCAATATAGAGCTGCCTTGGGTTTTTGTGGGTATTTACCCACATAACCTAACGGCGGTACTTTTTGAGGATCCAACCAGCCTTCGGGCTGACTACCTAACAGACAGATATTAATGCCAACTCTTATAACTATAAGCAGCAGCAAAATGTAAATGGAATAATATTTCTGATAATGTTCAAAACAAAAGTCCTGAGGTCTTGGGTTTGAATTCCCAACTATGGTTGTCAGCCAATGAGTTACACTACAGGACACTTTTATTTTTATGCTGTGTTGCATGATAATTTGCCCATCTTGCGGTGTAGTGGCTAGTATACTTGGGTGTAATCCCTGAAGTCTTGGGTTCCAACTCAACTTTGCCTAGAATTTAATTTTTCTCTGAGAGGTGAAAGGTTAGGTTAGGTGAAGCTAGATTAGGTAAAGTTAGGTTAGGTGAAGTTATGATAGGTTAGGTTAGGTAAAGTTCAGTCAAGTTAGGTTAGGTGAAGTTAGGTTAGTTGAGGTTAGGTGAGGTGAGGTTAGGTTTGGTTAGGTTAGGTTAGGTTAGGTTAGGTTATGACTAAGTTTGTTATGTCTAGTTGTTTTAGAAAAACAACACTTTTGCTTTAATATTTGCTTCCATATTTTCTTTGCACTTTAAACTATCTTGACTTGTGTATTTACTTTTGCTGGCATATTTGTTGACATATTTGTTAGCATATTTGCTCACACTTTTTATAGTTGCTTTGCTCCCACATTTGATCCCATATTTGCTCCCATTTCTTTTTTGCTCAAAGTTTTTGCTCCCACATTTCCTGCCACTTTTGCTCCCACTTTTTACCCCCCACCTTTGCTCCCACTTTTTGCATGTATATATGCGCCCACATTAAGCTATTGTTGCCATTACCAAGTTGTCCTTATTAGAGATTAGTTTGTGTTTGACAGTTGATATGGAAGTTTCAGTGACTAGGTATGGTAAGCCTTATGCATACTATAAAGGATATTCATATACTGTGAAACGAAGCAATAAAAGTGGAACTGGTATTTGGCGCTGTTCAAAGCAACGATCGCAGTGTCGAGGAATGCTTAAGACAAAACAATTGGACATTCTTTCTTCAAACAATCATGATTTTAAACTTAATGTGAGGAAAACTCAAACCAAAGCAAAAAACCAAGTCCAAGTAAAAGATAGTGCTGATCAAGATAATATTAACCTCTAGTTTAATACACTACAACGCACTCATGCTGTTAGGGAGTTGATTAATGAGAAACCTTTAACACCTCCTGTGAAACCCATGTTCAGACACGCACCCACATCTCAAAAGCCCTCAACCCTATCAGAGACTATATACCCCATCAAAAAGTTAGTGAGGAAAGGTAATGGTGATAATAATAGCATAAGAATGTTAAAGCATTCTAGCACATCTAAAAAGAAGCTTTCAAAACTATAAAAGGCAACTCAAACCATTGAAGAGACTGTGGACATAGGTGGAAATTATAATGGTAATGATATTAATGATGATGATCATCATTATGAAAATGATTATAATAATGAGGATGATAATCATGATAATGGTGATAATGATGAACTGCTTCCCGAGTTTTTGAAACCATTCATAAAAACAAGATGTTCAGTAAAGAACATATAGCCTACTTTCTCCTAAATGCATGGGTATTGTTATAACTCATTGTCCTTTTCAAGGAGTATAATTGAATGTTGGTTGTAGTAGCTTGTTGAAATACAACGTGCTATAGGGATATTAAACATGAATATGAGGTGCCCTATGCTAGTGCTACCTCTGTAAAAAAAATCATTCAATTCGGTTTCACCGTGTTTGAATTGATATGGGGAATGGATTTGCACACATACATGGCCGTTATTTGCAAACTATTGGGCTGATGACCTTGTAGTCAGTCATAAGATGCTTTCCACAAAAAGGCATGTTGTTGCAAAATCCAGTAGAGATCAAATTATTAGGATGGTCGAAATTTGATTTAAGCTTTTAACATTTGGGTGGCCGTCATTCCGTTTCCGTCAAGATGGCGGCGATATAAAACATGACACTGAGGTGCCTTTTGCTAGTGCTACCTCTGTACCAAATTTCGTTCAATTCGGTTTCACCGTGTTTGAATTCATAGGGGGAATCGATTTTCACACATACTTGGCCACCATCTGCAAACTATTGGGCTGATGATCTAGTAGTTTGGTCAGAATATGCTTCCCACATAAAGATTTGTTGTTGCAAAATTTGGTAGAGACTAGATTATTAAGTTGGTCGTAATTACATTTTAGCCTTTAACATTTGAGTGGCCGCGATTACGTTTCCGTCAAGATGGCGGTGATATAAGACATGACACTGAGGTGGCATTTTCTAGTGCTACATCTGTACCAAATTTCGTTCCATTCGGTTTCACCGTGTTCGAATTAATAGGGAGAATCGATTTTCACACAAAGATGGCCGCCATCCGCAAAATATTAGGCTAATGACCTATTAGTTTGGTCAAAGGATGCTCCCTCCATAATGGGATGTAGATGCAAAATTTTGGTAGAGATCGGATGATTAGGTTAATCGTAATTTGATTTAAGCTTTGAATATTTGTGTGGCCGCCATTACGTTTCCGTCAAGATGGCGGTGATATAAAACATGACACTGAGGTGCCCTTTCTAGTGCTACCTCAGTACCAAATTTCATTCCATTCGGTTTCACCGTGTTCGAATTAATAGGGTGAATCGATTTTGACACAAAGATGGCCGCCATCCGCAAACTATTAGGCTAATGACCTATTACATTTTTCAAAGGATGCTCCCTTCATAAAGGTATGTTGTTGCAAAATTTGTTAGAGATCGGATGATTAGGTTAGTCGTAATTTGATTTAAGCTTTGAACATTTGGGTGGCCGCCATTACGTTTCCGTCAAGATGGCGGCGATATAGAACATCACACTGGGGTGCCCTTTGCTAGTGCTACCTCTGTGCCAAATTTCATTCCATTCGGTTTCACCGTGTTCGAATTAATAGGAGTAATCGGTTTTGACACAAAGATGCCCGCCATCCGCAAACTATTAGGCTAATGACCAATTAGATTTGTCAAAGGATGCTCCCTCCATAAAGGTATGTTGTTGCAAAATTTGATAGAGATCGGATGATTAGGTTAGTCGTAATTTGATTTAAGCTTTGAACATTTGTGTGGCCGCCATTACGTTTCCGTCAAGATGGCGGCGATATAAAACATGACATTGGGGTGCCCTTTTCTAGTACTACCTCTGTACCAAATTTCGTTCCATTCGGTTTCACCGTGTTCGAATTAATAGGGGCAATCGATTTTCACACAAAGATGGCCGCCATCCGCAAACTATTAGGCTGATGACCTATTAGTTTGGTCAAAGGATGATGCCCCCATGAAGGTATGTTGTTGCAAAATTTGGTAGAGATCGGATGATTAGGTTAGTCGTAATTTGATTTAAGCTTTGAACATTTGTGTGGCCGTCATTACGTTTCTGTCAAGATGGCGGCGATATAAAACATGACACTGAGGTGTCCTTTGCTAGTGCTACCTTTGTACCAAATTTCGTTCAATTTGCGCTCACCGTGTTCGAATTGATAGGGGGGGGGGCAGACATTCAGAGTACACACACTCACACACACACACATACACACACACAGACAGACACACTTTTTTTTTCGCCCTATAGTGATCTCATAAGTCTAATAAAATATTAAACATGACTATAAAAACAAGATGTTCAGTAAAGAACATATAGCCTACTTTCTCCTAAATGTATGAGTATAGTTATAACTCGTTGTTATTATCAAAGAGTATAATAGAACTATTCTTTGTTGAAGACCTTAGAAACAATTTACCTCTAAAACGCCACTACCTAGATAAAAACTGCTACCATCATTGAAGAAAGAAAGAAAGATAAGAAGTATATCAAGAATGTTATGGATCTGGAGACATAATCGACCGGACTGGCTGCGTGGCTCAGCGGTAACGTTCTCGCTTGCTGGGCCCTAGGTTGCAGGTTCGTATCCTGGCGCAGTCAGCTGGCATTTGAGGGTGCACAAATGCGAGCTAGCCGTGTCAGTACATTTACTGGCACGTTAAAGATCCACTTCGGGCCAAAATTCCGGCACCCCGGTGTCTCTAAAAGCAGCAGTAGTTAAAAGGGATGTAAAACCAATAACATTATTATTATTATTATTATTATTATTATTATTATTATTATTATTATTATTATTATTATTATTATTATTATTATTATTATTATTATTATTACATATACGACCTGCCGTGGGCAACATCCAACTTTGAGTTGAGGCATGTCTTCACACGTCTGGTTGTGCATGGCTTTCACAACCCTTATTGAATTAACAAATCTTTCCATGACCCTACAGAGACGTGTGTATACAAACTATGTGGATATTTTTGATTGCTATTTGCCTGAAATAAAAGTAGTAATTAATAACCTGAACTAACGCCAACGGCTTGAATTCAGTTACTATGTGAAATCGTTTTGTTCTTTACTTCAAATAACATTTTCAAGTAACGCAAAATAGGCTGTTACAAACCCTTTAAAATAAAAAGTAAAAATGTATTCTAGTATCATCTTGTCATTCTTCAAATTCGATGCGCATAGAATGCCAATGGTGTAGTAATCAATGGCGCCTCACGTAGACTAGTCGTGACATCTAGTGGTGAAATATCGAACAATATAATCCTAACAGAGCGAGTGCATTCTAGCGGCCAGAAGAAGAAACTTTTCAATAAAATCTGGAAGTTAATCTAGTTACCTTTTCGGCAGCTAGATGTCTCGAGTAAATCTGCTGGCGAATTATGTTTTAATTAAATATATATTTTACACCATAATATGCACAATATAACGCTTAATTTTAAAATATCTGAGTCATTACAAAACAATAATATAACATTTCAAGCAAAAAACCTAGCTCTGATCGGGTTTGAACCATAGGCATTTGAGCGACAGGCTAACGCTCTACCACTGAGCTAATTGTGTCAACGAATATCGTTGTATATAAAATGACTTACATAGAACTTGTTAGCAAATAATGATTTATACTAAACGATTTCATCACTGGAGTATATTATTTATATATAAAGCATTTCATACAAAGTTCATTTATTTTGTATCAGTACGCTATATTGCATGCAATACTCAAATTAGTGAAATATAAGTCAGGCACAAGATATCCGCTGCCATCTTGTCTTATTACTGAATCAGCTCAGCTGTTTAAAATCACGTCTGCACTATAGTATTACAAAATAAACTTTTAATTTCAAACGTGCCTCTTCCTTTAGAACAGTTAAAACGATTCTCGGCTCGATAATCGGAACTGGTGGGTCCCATGATATGGATTATAAAGTTTGCATAATTCGCACGGCCGCCATCCTGAAATGGTATGGCGGACGACCTTGTAGTTTGGTCACAAGACGCATCCTATACGAAGGTATGTTGTTACCAAATTTGGTAGAGGTCGGATGATTTGGTTAGTCGTTATTTGATTTTACGTATTGAACGTTTGAGTGGCCGCTATTCAGTTTTAGTAAAGATGGCGGCGATATAAAACATGACACTGAGGTGTCCTTTGCTAGTGCTACCTTTGTACCAAATTTCGTTCAATTCGCATTCACCGTGTTTGAATTGATAGGGGGGGACAGACATTCAGAGTACACACACTCACACACACACAGACACACACACACACACAGACTCACACACACACATACACACACACACACACACACACACACACACACAGACTCTCACACACACATACACACACACAGACAGACACACTTTTTTCGCCCTGTGTTGATCTCATAAGTCTACTTTCATTTTTTGCAAAAATCGAAAGTAGGCTAATAGCAAATGGAACGATCCTAATATATTAGTCGAACGTCTACAGCTCTTGCCTGCCTGTAAACAGGTTGGTCATATTGGTTATGAGAAAGAGCTTTTAAATATAGAAAATGAACTTCGTAAAGCTGCTATTATTGTGTAATGGGTCAACGTAGCAACAACCCCATCCACTAAAAATAATTTTCAACAAGTGTTATGTTTAAAAGAAATGATAAACAAAAAGAGCTGTATTCTATGTGTCTATTTCTTGTAAAAAAATGATTAAATTGATAAACATAGTTTGTGTATATTTCTTGTTTTCTAGCATGTTCAAGCAATAGTTATGTCAGGGAAGGGGTTCGAACCCTTGCTTACTTATATATTTGGAAATTTGATCTTAAGTCAAACGCCTTAACCACTCGGCCACCCTGACAGTTACTGATTTAATTAGTCTTGTTGAACATTAGTGTTTACAAAACTTTTTTTTCCAGTATATATATTTGCTCAATAACTTTTTGGTTTTTCAATGCAGATTTTTGTTTTGTTTCAATTTATTCGGAACATTACAGTTGTAAACTGGGAGATTAATATAGGGATAAAGGCATCTTAAAAATCACAAGCCTTACAGTTGTCACGTATCATGTATAACATGTTACATGTTATCCTAGATGCCACATAGGGCTCTACCTTCTTAACAGTGAACTCTGTTGCTCATTGAAATAACTACTTGTAAAATAATTCCAGTGGTAAATCCTGTTAGCAAATATCATATATTAAATATTTTCACGCCATAGAACGACAACTTGAAAAACATTTATTGTAGGAATACCTTTAATGGGATCACCAAACCTTCAAGTATTCAGTATATATTCCTGATAGTGCCGTATTTTGGTCGATAGTGCCTCGAGTGCTTACATTAAATAAGAATACAGTAAACGTATAAACATTTAATACATCATAATTGTTTTCATTAAATATCATATAATACATATTTTCACACCAAAGAATCACACCATATCAAGATCATTTATTGTAGGAATATCATTAATGGGATCTCCAATCCTTGAAGTAAACCATATGTGATAAACATTCCACATAGCTACATAACCGACAGTACGTCATGTTATCAATCTCAGTCACCGCGCGCGCTCATTGTTTGTTTGTGTTGCATTTCAGTTCCATTTGCATTTCATTTCTTGAGAATCATTCCCACACCGAAAAATATATAGCAAGCGAGTGGAAGCATGTTACGCATTAATACTTTTAGAAGAGCTCTCTCAGGTATTGTATGATGATTTTTTAGTATGGCATAACTGTTTGTTGACTAGCATTTACTGTTACACAACATTATTTTTGGTAAGCTCTACATAAGTTTCCTAATTGTCTCTGGTATAATGTCATGTTTAACAAACATGGTCACACGGTTTGTCTATAGGTTTAAGCCTCTGTTGTATATGATTTCAAAAAATAATAATAAACAGCTTTCCTAAACTGTACTCACTGGTGAATAACCAACATAGTGGGCTAAAATGTTTCCCTCATAGGTAACTCATGTTTGGTTAGCCAATTCTTATTGCAAGGCCAGTCAAGACCTAAAAAATTAGTCTTCACGTATATAACAATCATCAACACCATTATCATTAAACAAATCAAACCATCTTAAGATATTTATTAAGTTTAATTGCATTTTACGAATCTTGCAAACATCTGGCAACCTTAAAGAGGAAAGTATAGACCGGAATTGTGAAAAGGAAACCATTCAATCATTCAATGTCGTTAGTGTAAGGAACCTCAACGTGATAGGTTATGAAAGTCTATGTGAGGGTGTGGTTTTTACAGCCGAATGCCTTTTCCTGACACCCATCTCAGAGACAAGTTTATTTGAGATGAAACTCAGCTTTCATGTCATGTTGAGGTATTTGTCTGCAGGGAGTGTGGTAAGCTAAACAACAACAACAACAACAACAACAAAAAGCATACATGTAAAGGGAATATTATGGAATTTTCGAGTACATGTATACAATTTTAATAAAAATAGGTAAAATTTCATGCTTTGTACACCACTTGGCTAAATTCGGTAAATTTTAGTGGATTTTCATCTATATTCAGCTAATTTTATATGAATTTGAGGTAGTTTGAACCATTCTTAGGTGAATCAATGGAATTTCAATAAATATGGTAGTCATTTGTTGAAGTTTGCTGGAATTTTGTGTCATTTGGTCAATTTGCGGAAAATGTAGTGGATTTAAGGAAAATTCAAGGCAAATCTGTGTATAGTTAGGTATTTATCAGATAACCTGTCACTATGATGGTTGTATTAGAGTGTGTCTTTCACCACCAAGGGGTAGGATTGGAGAGAGGTCACCGTCATGACCTGAAGTGCATAGCCATTTATATTGACTTTAAGAATGGCTGTTGTGGTGGGATCGAACACTCCTCTTGTTGGTTTTGGGGGAAGTGTACTCCATTCCATTCCATTTTAAAAGCAACTAATCAGGTCCTAGCATTGGACAGTTGCAAACCATTTCACTATTCTTAACATCAAATGTGCATTTGCCTGGAGTAGAAGTGGGAAACCACATCAGTTTGTTGTATAGAAATCTCACCTCACCTCACCCCAACTCATTGGAAAAATGAAAATCATTTGTTTTTTTCTTACTTAGGGGCTTGGAAATCATGGTTATCAGTCCCATGTACTATACTTGGGAAAATAATCATGGTCATGCACACTATTATAAGCTAAATTTCTAATACAATTTTGCATACCCTAGGACCAGTATCGCATTATAAGGCATGCCATGTGTTACCGTCCTTACAAGCCAGTGATATAAAACAAAAGAGGTCTTTAATTCCACCCCTGGGCGTCATATCTAGTGTATGTAGGTTGACGATCATGGAGTCCCAGCTGAGTCCGTGATTGCTTCCACTAACTTGTGTTAGGGTCCTCTCTGTCTTCTTTCCTGTCGACCACACTTGCTCAACTCTTGTTCTCTACTGACCCCAATATGATTAGGGTATCCGAGGCCTAGAGAGTCTCTTCCCTTTGCAATTTAATTGATCCTTGTTTATTTATTTTTTCTGATATCCTACTTGTGTGAGGAGGCAGCCTTGTTTTTATTTTCATGTTATTTACTCTCGTTTGCTCAAGCCCCCTCAAGAAGGTAGGGTGTATATAGCCCCACCACTTGCGGTGCACTCTGCATATGGCTACACCCTCAAGGGGCTTACGGCTGATCAGTTTGGAAGTTGGCGACCCCAAGGGATTTCTGAGCTGAGTCCAGTTTTCCTCCTCTTTATCCATTACCTCTGGGGCAGAGCCTCTCCTATTATACTTTTCTATCTGCCTTTCATGGCTCTCCTTCCTTCCAACTCCCTTTATCCACATGCTTGAGAGTTGAGGGCTATTTTTATTCCTTTTGTCCTTTTTTTGGCCTATTGTCCTTATGTTTTCCATTTCTTCTTCTAGTATATAAGAGTGAAGTTAGTTTTAGTTATAGCTTAGATTTAATTTTCATCTTTACGATGACCCAACCCATTGAGGGTCGATAGGACAGCTTGGTGGTTAAGTTTGTAGAACGCTTCTCTTTTGTCCAAAGGACAGCATGTTGAATTCCTCACTGGCTCATGAATTTTATTCTTTGTTCACTTAGTTCTCATGGCTTTGAAACTGGCTGTCTGTAACGTGATCATTATTCATTTTAACTGCAGCGTACGGTGTAGGAGTGGAAAAGAGGCGGCCATGGCTTCTGAATGACAACTATGTTAGCGTTTGTCTAAAGTATAAATTTGAAAAAAGAGTTCAAACATCATGCAGGACATAAACTAATTTTAAATTGAGATTTGTGTTTCACAGTAAACACAATTATTCTCCGTTTAAAACAAGCCATACAATTCTTTTTCTAACATGATAGCTTATACGTGGGCATTGCTATAGATTACAAGTAGTATAGTCATCAGCTAAGGATTCAATTTCCATTACCTACACATCTCATGGTATGGCTCTTAGTCAATTCATTAAACTATAGAAAACGTTTCTATATGTTCTGTTACATTATTATTTGACCATCTCACCGTGTAGTGGTTAACCTACTTGGTTGTCAACCCTAAGGTCTTGGCTTCCAACCCCGACTATACCAAGACATTCATTTCAAGGTTGCAATAAGGTTCACTAAGCCTTTGTCAAACCTTTACCTAAACACTATCTAGTCATGTCCTGTATGATAACACGGTGCAGAGCACGTCCACTATCAAGCAGACGAGTAATATGAAACTTGCTGACAAGATCGCCGTGCTGTTATCACAAAGGCACACTACACAAACCAAAGCCAGTGTCTCTGTGCAGATTCAACCCAGCGGTAGTATGCAAGCATATGTTTGTTTAAAAATCATCATGAATATAAGACCACTGTCACCACAGAGGCCCCGGTTCGATTTTTTTTCGAAAGGCTGCAACAGGGTACACTGAGTCTTGACAGGTAAAACTTTTTGGGGTCCATTCGTGAACCATGGCAAAGGGTTGGCCATCCTGACTTCTTCAACACCTCCAACAAATGTTTACTATTACTGGTGAGTTACCATTTTTTTCTTCTTCTTTTTTCTTTCTTCGACTTTTCCCAATTATTTTGAGTCGCCGGGCCAACCAGGCTCATTTTGGTTTTGGCCTGGGATTTAAGGCCGAATGCCCTTCCTGACGACAGGGGATTTTTCAAGTGAAAATTCCATCCCGCTGTCACCGGGATTCGAACCTAAGCCGTCCGGGTAAAGACGAGCAGCTAAGCACCTGCTCCATCACGCTCCCCACTGGTTAGTTATCTATACACACATTAATCCATAATTACCTAATAATAATACATGATAATAATAACAATCATCCTCCATACACATGTCCATTAAAGTATGGTTTCACAAAACGCTTAAGCTTTTAGGTGTTTAACAATTTTTTCCCCTTAACATGACTATTTACTGTTTTAGGGATGAAATGACCTATCCAGGTAAACGCATATGTCATGATCAATTTTTTAAGCTATCACACCTAATTTTAGGGTTCTTCGTTTCCAAGATATTGATTTTTCAATTTGGGGGTTGTTTTCACCCCCCTACTATTTTTTCTTCAAAAACAAAGGATCTTAGGTTCAATTATCATTTTTACCCGTTTAACACCTTTTCCCCCCTGTAAAATCACTATTTACTGTTTTAGGGGTGAAATGACCTATCCAGGTAAAAGCGTATGTCATGGCCTATGTTTTAAGCTATCACACCTAATTTTAAGGTTCTTCGTTTCCAAGATATTGATTTTTCAATTTGGGGGGTAGTTTCCACCCCCCCTGCTATTTTTCATCAAAAACAAAAGATCTTAGGTTCAATTATCATTTTTAGGTGTTTAGCACCTTTTTACCCCATAACATGACTATTTACTGTTTTAGGGGTAAAATGATCAATCGAGGTAAAAGCCTATATCATTCCCTATTTTTTAAGCTATCACACCTAATTTTAGGGTTCTTCGTTTTCGAGATATTGATTTTTCAATTTGGGGGTAGTTTCCACCCCCTGCTATTTTTTTTATAAAAAAAACAAAAGATCTTAGCGTCATTTATCCTTTCTAAGTGTTTAACACCTTTTTACCCCATAGTATGACTATTTACTGTTTTAGGGGTGAAATGATCAATCGAGGTAAAAGCCTATATCATCCCCTAGTTTTTAAGCTATCACACCTAATTTTAGGGTTCTTCGTTTCCGAGATATTGATTTTTCAATTTGGGGGGTAGTTTCCACCCCCAGCTATTTTTAAAAATCAAAAACAGAAGATCTTAGGGTCATTTATCATTTCTAAGTGTTTAACAGGTTTTTTTTTCTCGTAAGATGCTTATTTACTGTTTTAGGGGTGAAATGACCAATCGAGGTAAAAGCCCATATCATCCCCTATTTTTTAAGCTATCACACCTAATTTTAGGATTCTTCATTTCCAAGATATGGATTTTTCAATTTTGGGGGGTAGTTTCGCCCCGCAAAGGGGGACGTCGCCCCAAGTGCTAGGATCCCTCATACAAGTCCCTAGCATGATTGGTTCGCGAGATATGAACAAAAGTGTAGTTAGGCCCTTTCGACAAAAATGAATCATACATTCAAGAACGGGGCGTCACCCCCAGGGTTAGGATATTGCCTATGGCAAAATCCCATCAGGGGTTCAGAAAATATTAACAAACGTGTAGTTAAGTCCTTTTGACAAAAGCCGTCCGTGCGTGCACATACAAAAAATATTCTTTACCCCCCGGGTAAGGGTAGTTTTTATTTAAGATTGAATATACCACGTCCACAGAAAAGGGGAGTTCACCACGAGTCCTACGACACCTCATAGGTTTAAATCCGATTATTGGTTAGCGAGATAGTAAAAACCCCTTGACCTATTAGTTTTTTTGGGTTTATTTCAATACATATAAAAAAAAAACACTCATCTATAAATAATCATTTAAAAAGCCCGCTCTGTTACAAAACCTCTCAATTGCGCATGCGTACAAAAAAAAACACTCATCGCCAAAATGTCAAAACAACATGTTTACCCCAAATGGCGTTTCCAAATTCCATCCATTTTAAAAATAACCTCACCATCACATAGAGCGGAAAAAATTCAATCTAAACGACCCCTCACTCGACCCTACTCCTCCCCCACCACCTAACCCTTTCCCAACATAGGCATACATATTCAAGCACGAGCGCGACTTGAGAAAACCAACACTACCCCACTACTCGCGAATGACCTTTTAGTTTTGGTCTTTTAATTAAATAAAGAGCCTACAGGAAAGTAGGGGGCATCACTACGAGTGCTAGGACACCCTGTATGTTCAAATCCGACCATTGGTTAGCGAGATATCAGGTTTGGGGCAAATACGAGGAGGGTTCAATAAGTTAGTAGACAGCTCTCTCACTACCCCACTACTTTCAAGCTGTATTCTGTTGTCACTTGATATTAGTCTATTAAAAAAATGGTACGCCCTCCAGCATTATACTGTGGAATTCTCAGTTTTGCCTCACAAGGCTGAGTGTACCCCGTTCCAGCCCTCAGACCAGAATTAAAGTTTCTTGGCAGAGTCAGGAATCGAATTTGGACCTCTGGGGCGGCAGCCAAGAATGCTAGCCGCTACAGCACGAGGTAGTCTAATTTCAATCTTAATATTCTTTATAACTTAGCCAATAAGTTAAGATTAGGCTACAACCAAAATTACAATTATTTAATGCTTTACCAAAGCAACACTTTCTTATTTTTATTGGCTGTTGGGGGGGGGGGGGGAGAGGGGGGTCTGGGGCCCCCACAGTTCCCCCTTATATACGCCCCTGTGACGAAGGTATATAAAAACATGTGCCACGCAATGACAAGTGTCTCCAAAAGGGTGGGAGCTATATGGAAAGACAGTTTATGAATTGTAGTTTGTTTTGCAATAAATAGTTTGTGTGTATCTGTACTCGTTTGGTTTTAGCCTACTTTTCACATTTTGCAAAAATGAGGAAAAAGTAGACTTATGAGATCGATCCGGGAAAATGTGTGTGTGTGTGTCTGTCTGTCTGTCCTTCTGTCTGTCTGTCTGGCTGTGTGTGTGTCCGCCCATATCAACTCCTAAACGGCTGCAGAAATCGAAACCAAATTTGGTATGAGTAAAGATGTATACCGGAATATCTCACGTCCATATTTGAAAATGATGTCAGTGCTACCAACTGCTGAAAAAACGCAATAGAAATTTGAGATCCATGTTGGATATCTTGGAAGGTATGCATGGGAGCTATTCCAAAATTGGCACACATGTAGATAACAATATTTCAGTTTAATTTCCAGGAGGCCATACTTGACAGTTTTGCCAAAATAATTTTAAGCCTTCTGATAGGTCCAATTTTTAAATGCCTATAACTTCTACACTATCAATTGGATTTCAACCAAATTTTGAATGTAATATGTGTATATAGACAGATATGTCTGAGCGTATTATTAAGAGCCGCCAGGGCTGCCAACTGTTAATAATCGCTCTCTCTATTATTTTATTCAAATACCAATATATCAGAAAGTATTCAAGCCGACAGCTTTAAACTATGCACACGTATAGTACCTGACATTTTAGATTAATTTTGGAGTAACATATACTTCAGTTCTACCAACATGATTCTAAGCCTGCTGATAGGGCCAATTTTTAAATACATGTAACTTCTATACTAATAGTTGGATTTCAACCAAATTTCGTATGTGCTATGTGTAATGTAACAGATATGACTATAAGTATTCCTAAGAACAATCAGGGCTGCCAACTGTTAATAAATGCTGTCTCTATTTTTTAACCTAATATCAATATATCAGGAAGTATGCAAGCCAACAGCCCTATACTTTGCACACGTATAGCACCTGACATTCTAGATTAATTTGGAATAATTAATATAAGTCAGTGTTGCCAACATGATTCTATGCCTGCTGATAGGTCCAATTTTAAAATACATGTAACTTCTTTACTAACAAATGGATTTCGTCCAAAATTGGCACAACAACATAGCATAATATTTCAGATTAGGTTATTTCTGACCAGCACACGCATGACATTGTTGCCAACATGCTTTTACGCGTGCTGATAGATCCAATGTCTAACTGCATGTAACGTCCATTGAACTTCAAACCAATTTTTTTATTCTGTACCTTAAGAGATGGAACTAAGAATATATTCAGTCACCAGGGCTGCCGACTGTAATGCTCTATTAGGCTACATTATGCCAGGTATATTTCGAACTAATTAGACATTTCGATATTACCAACTTAATTTCGTCATTTTTCTAGATAGGTTCATATACTGTAGATTGATCATTGGCATGAAACTTAATTTTAAGAAAAGTAGGCTCTTTAGTTCGTCACGGAACTTCTTGTTTTATTACCAAATGGAACTTACTTTCTGAATGTACAACATATATGACAATACGCAGTAGGAGAACACTGATATTCATTACTATTCAGCATTTGTCCAAGCACTTGTTCTATTGGCTGACCCCGTGGTGTTAGGGTAGCGTGCTTGCATCACACCCAAAAGCCCCGGATTCGATTCCAGGCTCCACCAGGGATTTTAGAAACTGACGTGAGGGCTGGAAATGGTTGCAATCAGCCTCGTGAGGACAATTGAGTAGCTAGATGACAGTAAGTCCGTGGCCTGGTAACAGCCGAGGGGTTCCAACGTGCTGACCACACGTCACCCCCATAATCTGCAGGCCAACATGGCTGGGCAGCGGTCGTTTGGTAAGCCTAGACCCGTCATTAGCTGTACACCACGGGGTTCGTGTTTTTCTCTCTTGTTCTAATGGTAGCCCAAGGTTTTGATACAAGCATGCGAGAGCTCTGGGTCTAGACCCTGAAGCCACATTGATGACTGCCTCATGGTTCAGTGGCTAGCATTCTTGTTTGTTCACCCCTGAGACCTGGATTGGGTTCCCGGCTCTACCAAGAAGGCTGGAACGGGATACACTCAGCCTCGTGAGACAGAATTGAGAAGAGGTGGGTTCGATTCCCTTCTCGGCCACCCTGGAAGTGATTTTCCGTGGTTCCCACTTCTACTCAGATAATTGCCGGGATGGTTCCTAACTCCATCTCCTCCTGAATCCTCACCTGAATTACAAATACAGACATCACAATAATACAGGTTATCAGAAAAATTTCCACACTCACTAAAGTACACGGGGCTAAATGACCACGATTATCATTACCCTCAAATGAAACAACTCATTTTGGAAACTCCCTTGTGATATAGGTTACTACTGACACATCTAAGTACTGTGAATCACGAGTGTCTGTTAATTATGCAAGTATTCTAGTTACCTTGGAATGTTACATCGAGAGTATTGCCCATTTGGTTACACACCCAGAATTAGGTTAGTGTTTGTAGTAGTGTGTAAATATGCACTACATTATAAAAGGTCATATTAAATAGGAACGTAAATAGAAACGGACAACAAAGTAGTGTTGACAGCGTACATACCAGAAGCTCGCGACAGTAGCAGTTAACGAACAAAGTGTTGACATTCTTAATTAAATAATAATAATAACAAGTAGTTCCGTGACGAACTAAAGAGCCTACTTTTCTTAAAATTTAAGATTCATGCCAATCTATGTAGCCTAGAACCATCTCGAATAATGACGAAATCAAGTTGGTAATGCTACCATTTCTAAGTACTGCAGTTTGAAATACAGCTGAAATAGTGTAGCCTAATAGAGTAACTTACTGCAGTTGGTAGCCCTGAATACTCAAATATATTCTCAGTACCATCTCTTAAGGTGTAGAATGGACATACAAAATTTGGTTGAAGTCTAATGGGTAGTATGGACGTTACATGCTGTTTGATATTGGATTCATCAGTGCGCGTAAAACATATTGGGAACAATGTCATGTACGTGATGCTCAGAATTAATCTGAAATATTAAGATCTATTATAGTGCCAATTTTGGTTAAAATCCATTTGTTAGTATAGAAGTTAAATGTAATTAAAAATTGAAACTATCAGAAACCCTAGAATCATGTTGGCGGCACTGAGGTATATCAGTTACTACAAATAAATCTAGAATGTCAGGTAGGCCTACTATACGTGTGCAAAATTTAGAGCTGATGGCTTGCATACCATCTGATATATTGATATTAGGTTTAAACAAATAGAGCATTTATTAACAGTTGGCAGCCCTGCTCGTTCTTACGAATACACATAGCCATAACTGTCATGGTACACAAAGCACATACGAAATTTAGTTGTAATCCATTTGTTAGTATAGAAGTTATATGCGTTTAAAAACTGCACCTATCAGCAGGCTTAGAATCAGGTTGGCAACACTGATGTATATAAGTTACACCTAACTAAGGTAGAAACTCAGGTACTATACTTGTGTAAAGTTTAGAGCTGTAGGCTTACATACTTTCTGATATATTGATGTTAGGGTTAAAACATAGAGAGAGAATTTATTAACAGTTGGCAGCCCTGGTGGCTCTTTAGAATACGCACAGTCATATCTGTTGTAGTGCACATCGTACGTAAGAAACTTGGTTGAAATCCAATCGATAGTATAGAAGTTACATGCATTTAGAAATTGGATTTATCGTCAGGCTTAGAATCATGTTGGCAACACTGGCATGAATGGACTTCTGAAAACTAATCTGGGTTGTTATTATGTGTGCCAATTTTGGAATAGTTCGCATGCATAACTCAAATTTCAATTGCGATTTTTCATCATTTGGTAGCGCTGACGTCAATGTTAAATATGGCCGTGAGATATTCCGGTATAGATTTTTACTCTTACCAAATTTGGATCCGATAGCCGCAGCGTTTAGGAGTTGATAGGGGCACACACACACACACACACACACACACACACACACACACACACACACATACAGACAGACAGGCAGAAGGGCAGACAGACACACATTTTCCCGGATCGATCTCATAAGTCTACTTTTTCCTCATTTTTGCAAAAATAGGCTAAATAATAATGCATCGTTTATAGAAGTCCTATAGACCGACTGAGTATTTTTCCCTTGCAAAAAAAGTCCTCTCTGCACGCCGGAAGGCGAAGGTAGATTTCACCGGATAAACTTGGGGGTAGGCTAAAATAGGCAGAATATGCAGGTTTTCGTAGAAGGATCAGACCTCATTTATTGCGAGAAAATATATTATAATTGGAGCTTAATTAACTTTGTTTTTCGTCATTTTGTGCATATTTTAAACATTTTATTGTCTTATGGGGACGGTAACCTTCTTGTAATTTGGGGTCCATTTTAGCCTATTTTCAATTTTGAAAATATAGGCTTATGAGATCACCTTTTTCCGTGTGTGTGAGTGTGTGTGTCCCCGTAATAAATTCTAAACGGCTTGAGCGATTTCAATGAAACTCGGTAAGTTCATATCAATATTCCGGACGACCCTGACCGTGCCCTTCAAATTTTGTTACGTCTCACCAATCCAACATGGCGGCTGTGCGAAATACTTCACCAGCATTTAATATCTCCGAAACTATTCCCGATATCACCCTGGAATGTTTTACGGTGATGAAGGGAACTACTAGAAGTTCACCTATGTGACTTTTGAAAAACTGGTAACTACTAAACCAGCATGGCGGCCACGCGAATTTGCGACTTTTAAATAGACGTTTCTCGCGATTTAACCAAACAAACACAATAAAACTTGGTACTGTATATGTTTATACACATTGTAATGCACCGACATCTAACTTGGTTCAATTGTTTACATAACCACAAGATGGCGGATGTGCGAAATATTTCACCGGCATTCTATATCTCTGAAACTATTAGCGGTATCACCCTGAAATTTTGTACGGAGGTAAAGGGCACTACTGGAAGTTCATCTATAAGACTTTCAAAAGCCGGTTAACTACAAAACGAACATGGCGGCCAAGCGAATTTGAAAATTTTAAATAGACCTTTCTCGCGATTTAATGTTCCAACCGCAATAAAATCTGATACAGGAAATTTTTATACACATTGTAATACACTGGTATCTAATTTAAAAGGAAGGAAGCTCGTAGTTTAACGTGACCGTTAATCTGTAGATCATAAGCCACGGGACCTCCTTTTTACGTGGAATCCGAACCACAGGTCATGGCATTTCACTTCGAAAATCTCACATGCATTGACCGGGAATCGAACCCGGACCGCCTTGGTGAGAGGCATACAGCTAGACCGCTGAGCCACCACGCCCAGGTATCTAATTTAGTTCAATTGTTTACATAACCTCAAGATGGCGGCTTTGCGAATTTTAAAATTAAGTTTTTATTTTCTGTGTCGTAATCATGCGATCGATGTGAAAGTTTGAATAATGAACCTACGCAATAATTTTCCTTTAAAGGTACATGACTCTATGGCCTATACATTTAAGGGGGGATGTACCGGTAGTGAATTTTGTGTCAAAAATCGATTATTTAGAAACATGTTATTCGAAATCTACATAGTGTAATTTACATTGTGTAAAAATTTTATAGTTATCGGAGGCATGGAAGTTCATTAAAAAACATTAAATGTCAAACTCTGCACATATACTTGGTGTGAATCCAGAAGTGTTCACCATAAAGGCGTTCAACACCATTGACAAGAATTGACTCATGAAAGCTGAGAAAGGGATGTCTGATTTTGAGCTGGAAGCCAGACAGAAAATAAGAGGCAGAAAAGAATGTTGGAGGATGAAGAGTATGAATATGGAGGATTTTAAAAATCAAATAAGCATTTTTAATGTTTGAATGTGGTAACCAAATGTTTAAATGCATTTTTCTCTAACATACATTTTTTTGTAGAATCTGAAGCTTTTCTCAAAAACTATAAATCGCAGAGCTATGATTTTTTCAGGAGTTGTTCATTACACATTGTGGAATATGGAACTACAATTATAATCATTACTTAATTAAATTTTAATTTATAGAGTTTTATGTGATGAAAAAATGTCTTATTTCTGTGACAGTAAGTTCAAGATTTTTTAAGTAAAGAACTAATATGCATATGTAATTTATTTTAGTTCAGTATTCATACTGTAGTGATAGATTCATACAGTAAAAATTTCAAAGTGATTGTATCATTAGAATTCCTCTTATGGCTTTCATACACAAAGGGCATAACTGTTAATACTCTTATAACATTATTATATTTGCCTTACATCTAGGTCTCTACTTATATTTTTAGCCTACTTTTCACATTTTGCAAAAATGAGGAAAAAGTAGTCTTATGAGATCGGGCAAATGTGTGTCTGTCTGTCTGTCTGTCTGTCTGTCCGTCTGTCTGTCTGTCTGTCTGTCTGTCTGTCCTTCTGTCTGTCTGTCTGGCTGTGTGTGTGTCCCCCCCTATCAACTCCTAAACGGCTGCAGCAATCAAAACCAAATTTAGTATGAGTAAAGATATGCACCGGAATAGCTCACGTCCATATTTGAAAATGATGTCAGTGCTACCAACTGCTGAAAAAACGCACAAGAAATTTGAGCTCCATGTTGGATATCCTGCAAGGTATGCATAGGAGCTATTCCAAAATTGGCACACATGTAGATAATACTATTTCAGATTAATTTCCAGGAGGCCAACCATGACAGTGTTGCCAAAATAATTTTAAGCCTTCTGATAGGTCCAATGTTTAAATGCATATAACTTCTACACTATCAACTGGATTTCAACCAAATTTTGTATGTAATATCTGTACATAAACAGATATGACTGAGCGTATTCTTAGGAGCCACCAGGGCTGCCAACTGTTAACAATTGCTCTCTCTATTTTTTTATCCAAATACCAATATATCAGAATGTGTGCAAGCCGACAGCTTTAAACTATGCACACGTATAGTACCTGACATGTTTGATTAATTTTGGAGTAACTTATATACGTCAGTTCTACCAACATGATTCTAAGCCTGCTGATAGGGCCAATTTTTAAATACATGTAACTTCTATACTATCAGTAGGATTTCATCCAAATTTCGCATGTGCTATGTGTAACATATCAGATATGACTATAAGTATTCTTCAGTGCAATCAGGGCTGCCAACTGTTAATAAATGCTGTCTATATTTTTTACCCTAATATCAATATATCAGAAAGTATGCAAGCCAACAGCTCTATACTTTGCACACGTATAGCACCTGACATTCTAGATTAATTTGGAGTAATTAATACAAGGCAGTGCTGACAACATGATTCTATGCCTGCTGATATGTCCAATTTTAAAATACATGTAACTTCTATACTAACAAATGGATTTCATCCAAAATTGGCACAACAAGTTATCATAATATTTCAGATTATTTCTGACCAGCACACGCATGGTATTGTTGGCAACATGCTTTTACGCGTGCTGATAGATCCAGTGTCTAACTGCATGTAACGTCCATTGGACTTCAACCAAATTTTGTATTCTGTACCTTAAGAGGTGGAACTAAGAATATATTCAGTCACCAGGGCTGCCAACTGTAGTGCTCTATTAGGCTACATTATACCAGGTATATTTTGAACTAATTAGATATTTCGATATTACCAACTTAATTTCGTCATTATTCTAGATAGGTTCATATTCTGTAGAATAATCATTGGCATGAAAAGTAGGCTGTATAGTTCTTAACGGAACTTCTTGTTTCATTTGTTACAGTTAATTATCTATCTTCACACAAAATTTCATGCCTTTAACTCAAAAACTATGGTTGTAATGATTTTTTAAGGAAAAGCTTGCATTTCCGATTACATCCCCCCCTTAACAATGCAACATGGCGACCATCCGAAATATTTAGACGGCTCTGAATATCTACGAATCTATTCTAGCAATCAAACTGATTTTTTTTCTGTTCATAGGGGCCATGAACTTAAGTTCACCTATAGGACTTTAAATAACCTGATGCTCACAAATCCAACATGGCGGCGACGCGAAGTATAAATATTCACATGGACGTTTCTCGCAATTTAACCATCCGAGTGCAGTGAAACTTGGTACAGTAAATCCTTATACGAATGTTAATCAACTGGCATATAATTTATTTCAATTGTTTCCATAACCACAAGATGGCAGCTGTGCGAAATTTTAAAATCTCCTTGTTACTTCTTGTGTCCTAATCATGCGATTGAAGTTTGAATTCTACACGCACACAATAATCTTCATGTAACAGTACATAACTCTAGGACCTACATATAAAAATTCCAACATGGCGACCATCCGAAATATTTGGTCGGTTCTCAATATCTATGAATCTATTACAGCAATCAAACTGAAATTTTGTATGTACTTAGAGGCAATTAACATAAGTAGGTTATATGAAAATAGGCTGTATAGTTCTTCACGGAACTACTTGTTATACTTGTGGTCACACTGTCCTTATGCAAGGTTTCGACACAGATGTGTAACTATGTAACGGTCTGTTGCTTCTTCACGCAAATTTATATCTCCCGCAGAGATTTTGGTTGGTTCCTCAGTTTAGGGGCTGCGACAACGCGGTCATGTAAACCCGTGTACTTTGGGTGAGTGTAGAATCTGTCTGATAAACGGTGTGGATTGTGATGGCTGTATTAGTCTGTAATTCAGGTAAGGACTGCAGACGGTCAATTTCAAGCAGTAGTTCCTAATGTTGCTACCAGATACTACCGTCTACGACACCTAGCTGTGAACTTGGCTACTAGATGTCACCGCAACCAGCAACTCGCAACGAACGTTGGAACTTCCCCTCTAAAGGAAAGCATACTGAGGAATTTTCAGCGCTCTTAGAAAAACCGACGATATCGGCCGGCTTTGAAACCGCGACCTTGGGCATACCAGTTACGTCACCGAAGCCGCTTCACACTTAGTCAGATGGAAATCTGAATCTCATCTCGTGAAAGTGTGTTGTCATGGCAACGTCTGATGGCTCATCCCTCATCAATTTAGAGGTGTTGCCATGGCGACCTCTGATAGCTCTTGGCATTTTCTTATATTTCCGAAATCATTTTCTCATCCCTTGGCGTAATGGTGGGTCATATAAAAATTCTTTCAGACAAAAGTTTTAGGTAATTATTAGGGGAATATTGTCCATTTTGTACGGTTTTGATATTGTGCCTATTAAGAGAGATATGATTAATGTTTCCCGAAAAACCCATTTTTCCCCACCCCTTTGGTCAATGTTGGTGCTATAAAAACTCTTCAAACATAAATTTTGGGCTCTATCCGGCACATAGTATGAACTTTGAACGGATTCGATATTTCTCATATTAAGAGAGTTATAGCAATATTTCACTTTTTCGAAAAAAAAGCCCCCCCATTTTCAGCCCCTTCGACCGATTTAGGCCATTAACGAACTCGACCGAGATTTTATAGGTATACATATTCGGTAAAAAAATCAAAGTGATTGGTGCAAAATTACTGCAGTTAACGTGTCCACAAGAAACTGATATACATATATACATATATATATATACTGTGCCCGCTGGCCGAAGGTTTCGGGGAGCCACCGGTTTCAAATGACCCTTCCCAGACCCTCTTCCAGCTAATACACACGTATGGGGGACGATACATTCATAGTCTGGTGCAGCACAAAAGTCTGCACTCGGGGGTGTCGGGAATTAGTGAGGTTCGATCTTAAACCAGCTCAGAGGAATGCATCGATAACAAAACTAAACAAGAAAGAGAGGTCAGTCTTAGGTTAAAATCACAAATAAATTTTATTCAGAATAGGTCCCTAGCCTAGCATGAGAGTTGCAAAAGGCTTGTCCGTTACTATTCTGCCCTGAAAGAAATATAAAAATTCCTCTCGGCACGCCGGAAGGCGGAGGTAGATTTCACCGGGAAAACTAGGGGATAGGCTATAATAGGCAAAATATGCAGGTTTTCGTAGAAGGCTCAGACCTCATTTATTGCTAGAAAGTATTTTACAATGTAATTGGAGCTCAATTAACTTTTCTTTCGTCTTACTATGCATATTTTTAACATTTTATTGTGTTAGGAGGACGTTAACCTTCTTGTCATTTGGGGTCCATTTTTATACTTGTGGTCACACCGTCCTTATGCAAGGTTTGGAACTGATGTGTAACTATCTAACAGTCTGTTACTTAACTTTGAAAGAATAATAAAATTTCCGCCTATTTATAATAGTATTGAAAGGCCTATTTATAAATAATATTGAAAGGCGGAAATTTTACTATTCTTTCATTTTTTTTTCGTGTAGCCTCCAGAGAGGCCGAGTGCAGGTCTTTCAAGTCGACGCCGGCGGGTGACCTGCGCGTCAGAATGAGAGATGGAATGGATGAAAATCAATGAAATTGGGCAAGGATGTGGAAGGAAGCGGCCGTGGCCTGTCAGAAGGTACCGTCCCAGCATTTGCCTGGTGTTGAAAATGGGAAACCACGGAAAACCTTTTCAAGGACAGCCGACGGTGGGGCTCGAACCCATGCGTCTACCGAGTCAGCAGAGAGCTTGGCCCCATGACCTAATGCTGCGCTTTAGCCAGCGTAGCCACTACTGTCGGTCTTTCAAAGTTATAGTTACGTCAATACGGACCTGAATAATCGACATTATGAGTCTGTTACTTCTTCACGTCAAATTTTATCTCCCGCAGAGATGTTGGTTGATTCCTCAGTTTAGGGCTGCGATAACGCGGTCATGTAACCCTTTGTACTTTGGGTGTGTGTAGAATCTGTCTGATAACCGGTGTTAATTGTGATGGCTGTATTAGTCTGTAATTCAGGTAAGGACTGCAGACGGTCAATTTCAAGTAGTAGTTCCTAATGTTGGTACCAAATATACCGTCAACGATACCTAGCTGTGAACTTGGCTACTAGATGCCACCGCAACCAGTAACTTGTAACGAACGTTGGTCTTCCCCTCTGAAGGAAAGCATACTGACGGATTTTCAGTGCTCATTGAAAATCCGACGACTTCGGCCGGCTTTGAACCCGCGACCTTGGGCGTAGAAGTTCAGCATGCTACCAGCTAGGCTACGTCACCGAAGCCGCTTCCCACATAGTCAGATGGAAAACTGAATGTGATCTCGTTGTCATGGCAACCTCTGATAGTATACAATTTTCATAAGAAAATATGCATTGTCCGTTGAGCCATAATATATTTAAACACAAATAGTGCTGGTAGCTCATAGCTCATCAATTTAGAAGCGTTGTCATGGTAACCTCTGATGGCTCTTGGTATTTTCTTCTAATTCCGAAATTATTTTTCTCATCCCTTGGCGTAATGGTGGGTTGTATCAAAAATTCTTTCATACAAAAGTTTTAGGTAATTATTAGGGTAATATCGTACATTTTGTACGGTTTTGATATTGTGCCTATTAAGAGAGTTATGATTAATGTTTCCCGAAAAACCCACTTTCTTCCACCCCATTGGCCAATGGTTGGTGCTATCAAAACACTTTTCAAACATAAATTTTTGGCAATTATCCGACACATAATATGTACTTTGAAGGGATTCGATATTCCAAATATTAAGACAATTATAGTGATATTTCACTTTTTCGATAAAAGCCCCCCATTTTTACCCCCTTCGACCGATTTTGCCCATTAAGGAATTCGACCGAGATTTTATAGGGATACATATTATGTAAAAAATTCAAAGTGATTGGTGCAAAATTACGGCAGTTATCGTGTCCACAAGAAACTGATATATATATAGATAGATAGATACATATATACATAAATTATATCTAAACTTTTGAACTGACGGTGGTTTTGGGGTCTGGGGGATGTAAAACGCGAAGATATGTCGAAATTTTCCGGAAGTAGAAACATGGTACCCATTGCAATAGTTAGCTTTCTAATGAAATCAACCTAAAAAAAAGTCCTAAACAAGATCTAAATTGTTCTCATGGTCCTAATACAAAATTCGACAAAATGAACAAGCTAAGAGCATGGCCCTAAGCAATTACATTGAAATAACTTACGGGTGGATCAAACATCAAAAGAATTTACAGCAAAGCAAGACATTTACTTGTTTACAAATACTAGATCATTTACATTTAGTAGCAAGGGGAAAATTTGTCCTATGCTATGAGGGTGCCATCTCTAACATTTATCTTTAGAGTTAAGTTTTAGCTAGTCCTAACTATCATTAATTAATAAACGAGATGCGTTTATTACTAAGAAAATCAAGCTATGTGCACAATGTTGCTGAATAAAAAAAACTATGCTAATACAACTCAAATGCATACAATAATTCAGCACTCCTATGGTTGTGCAATTGGCACTGCCTACGTTCTCGATTTGTTACTGTTTGTAACAAACGGTTATAGTGTCAAAGTGTTAAGAAAATAGAAAATATAGGAAAGCCTGCAAATGCGATAGTAATTAAACAATTACAACGACTCATATTGCTACTTATCTGATGTGTGTGCTTCAGTTATCACATCACCAATTAGTGGTCGACTAATCATGTGAAAAGTATCAAAATGTATCTACAATAGCTTAACAGTATCTAAGTGTTAACGTTTGGTCCAGAAAAATAGTTTATTTTTAATGTTTATAGATTTTATTTAGGTTCAGGGGGGAATTTATAAGATTTGTTAGTTTTCAAACCCCTATTTTTGATTATTATTAGAGTTTCACACAGTTGTTTATTCCTGACAGTATTGTTGTTCAGTTTATGGACCTTTAAAAGCGTTCAGTGTATTCAGGTAACGTTTGTATCCAACTTAAGCAAATAACTCAATAGTTCAATAGTTTACGAGACACACTGTGTCTTCATCAATATTTCATCACACTTATTAGACATCCTATGTCTTCACCAATTACTTTACTCTTACTTCGGATCCATTGATCCAGGCGCCTTCGGTTTTGGTACGACATTAATTAGTTCATTACCACCGATATAATCACTATAACAATGTCGGAGGTATTCATCCACCATCACGACTCATATAATATTCTTAATTTACAAAAGTGAGGAATCCTAATTGATACACGTTTGCATTGCTGGTAATAAAATTATGTGTACAAAACACATCCTGGCAACGCTTTAAATAAACATAAAGGTTTCTGTTACAAGCTAACTGTGTGTGTGCGTTTATAAAATTGCCTCTTCCCTGAATAAATCGAACCTGCGTTCATTTGGTTACAAAATACAATTTCATTCATTGCCTGTGTGGCTTCTCATCAAGAAATAAACCTGTTTTCAAGTATTGTTCTGGCCAATAAATGTGAATAACGGAACTCTGCATTCCACTTGTAATAGTGTCAAGAATCTCACAGCCTTCTAAAACAAAATATTAATCCACTGCCTAGAATCGAGTGTGCTGTGTAGTGAACTTGGCTCGTAACCTTGGCCTTGATTTAACATTGTCAAACTAGTTTATTTGTCATCAGCCTGACAAAATAAAAGTTGATAATACTTGTTTTTAAATGATACGAATGAGCATTGAAAATCCAGCCTTCCTGGCGTCTATAAATGTTTAATAAAACTTATATTTTCCACACGCGTCTTATAATTAGCTACCTGCATTGTGCACTAAATAAATGAAACCAAATTAAACTAAGTCTACTGTTTTCCAATCTTACAATACGCTATAAATATTTGATCTGACTTACAGATTCAGCGTCACTTGGTTCGAGTCCTGCCATGAGATGTTGTATGCGGTCTCGTGTATGGCTTTAGGTTACCATTTCATTGTGTCTGGACATCCTCCGTCGCCAATTCCCCACGAATGATTTAGCAATCACATGCCATCGCGCGGTTGGAGTTGTATCTGAAGATCTGCTGGTTTATCATTATTGAGATGTTAGCGTTGGTAAAAATGTAGCACATAATTAAATAAAACTGTCGCGCACTGCAGCTAATATGCGGTAAAAAATTGCCCATTTTCACTCCGCCACTGGCTCTAGCCTCTGTCGCTTGTGCGACACTCACTCGTGACTTGCACTGATATTTACACAAGAAAATAATAACAACAAATAAATCAAAATCACTGCCCATCCGGCATATAAAGATTGTACTTGTTGATTTTGTACAGTTATAAAGTTAATTAAATACACATTTTGTAGAACACTGAAACGTGTGTCACAAGTCCTTCATTTCACCTCGGATAATAATAAAAATATTTTACAGTTTTCGTAGTGGTGAATGTCTTCAATCGTTCAATTATTACACAATGCCATGATGGCTATCCATAAGAAAGTTATTCATAGATTTTTCCTGCCACATGGTTTCCTTTCACTTGTGCTCCATCATGCACATGTTGTCTCTTCCACAGACGAATAGGAGCTGGTGTTACCAAATATGGCGTGCTCTCAGTACATGAGCTGGCCGCGTAAATTGATAGTTTCTTCGATTTACGAAGTATGCTGTACTTCAAATATGCAGAATTACTTGGTTATAATTATAGTTGATTTTTGGAATGTGAAAAATAAGTAAAAATATAATCATAAGCGATATTGCTTCAGCTTCTTCCCGCCGCTCGCAGGGTATGTTCATTTACATTTCAGCATAAGTTTTCGTCTCTGTTATCTGAGCAAACATGCGTCAACGGGCGCATACTTCTCCACGTCAAGTAAATAAAAATTGTGGAAGTCAATTTTTATTTCAGCCATTTACCAATCCTTGGTTTTTACTTCGTGCACGATCCATTCTGTCAGTGATCCTGTGATATTCTCCATCACTCATGCGATTGTATTCACCTGCTGGTTCAATCTCTTTGTTGTGAACATCAGCTGTCGTAACTTTCCTGTTATTCTCACGTCATTTGTTATTTCCATCTCTTCTTCTGTCTGGTTCTTCGTCTTCTGCATTTCTTCTTCTCCGTTCCTGAATGTATTGTCGACTTTCATTAGCCTTACCTTTCCAATCATTATCGTATTGGAAACGAGAATCATTTTCTCTTCGGTCACCGCCACTGTGTCTGTAATCTCTTCTGGGATTATCAGTGTATCGGTTATTTCGATCCTCACGATCACGTGGCTGTCCTCTATAACCACGGTTGAAATTAGCGTTGTTATTGTTAATATTACGACGATTGTTGTTGTAATTGTTGGCTCTGTTTTGATATCTGTTCTGGTAATTCTTGTTAATTGTGTCAAATCGACGATTCCTTGCACAAGGTGTATTGTCTTTACGGTAATCACGGAAATCTCTCCTTCTATCCGGTCCCTCGTGATTTTGACGATTGTTTGTTCGACGATTTTCTGTAGTTTGTACAGTCTGACTGGTTCTGTCCACTGAAGTTACATTTACCTCATGTGTGCTCCTGTGTTTAGGTGTAGATGCATATTGTTCGTGACTGCTATCCAGTTTTTTAAGAACTTCGTCACATTTCATAAATGTATTTGCATCTGACGCTATGAGTAACCTTTGTACTTCCATAGGATATTGTCTTCTAAAGGTTTGGACAAGTTCTAATTCGGATAAAGGGGATTCCAAACATTGCAATTTCGAAAGCTGACTTGCGAAGTAGGTAGCGTACTTAGTTGTTTGAGTACTAGCGTACCTCTTATTGTACATTTCCGCCCTTATATTTTGCTGACGTTCCAAATACCAATAAGTCTTAAGGAATGCTACTTTAAATTCCTGATAATTGTGGAATGAGTATCTGAATGCCTTGAACGAGGTTAACGGGCTGTTCTCTAGGTATTTTTCGACAGTCCGTAACTCCCTGTCTGGTGTTACCATAGTTTCTCTCATGTATGACTCCAAGTTTCTCAGAAAATCTACCGGTGTAATTGAATAGGAATTATTGAATTTTGCCGGTCGATCTTCATGGCTTCTCAAATACACAATATTCGAGTACTGGGTTTGACCATAGTTCGGCGTGACATTAAAGTTAGGTGTCAGCCCATAATTTGGCGTTATGTTAGCATTTGGTGTCACAAATTGTGATGTTGTCCTAAATGGATTATAACCTTGGTTTTCCATCGGAACAATAGGTTTTGCCATGTTAGTCGCAGTGTTTGTAGATGGTACACCCTCTCTATTAGGTTTTATTAGACGATTGATGCGTTCATCCATTTCGGCGTATTCTAACACTTTCTCAGGTTGCTTATTAATTATAGCATTCACCTGTGATTCTATCTGCTCAAATCTTCCTTCAATGCGATTATTGAATTCTTTCTGTTTCCCATCCTGTTCCTCAAGGTAAGCGTCTAATGTTGCTACGTATTGGTTGGATCTGTGATTGTTCTCACGAGTTTCTTCTCGAATCGCTTCAATGTCTGTAGCTAAGTCCTGTTTTATTTTGCTGACTACAGCCTCCACCTTCTCTACTTTGCTTGCTACACGTTTAGTATTCATGTGTACGGCAAATGCTATGCCTCTAGTTAATTTTAATCCAGAGTTAACTATAACCACATCAGCTTTAATATTTGTAGTAATGTTGTTACTAGTTTGTACCAGAGTAGCTGTAGCATTGTTACTGTTCTCATTCATGTCTGCCCTAACAGTGTTTACATTTTCTGTAACAGTGTTTATGTTTTCAGTAACATTATTAATATCTGCCCTTAAGTTTTCATTATTAAGAGTCATATCTACCCTCAAGTTTTCATTGTTCTGAGCCATCTCAGCTCTGAGATCATTATTGTTACGTGCCAAATTGTCCATCGACACCTGCAGATTATGCAGTAGGGCAGGCAAATTTGCCAACAACTCGGCTGTCTCTTGCGCAGACATAATATCTTCAATTGGAGAAATACGGGGAACTAACAACTCCCTATGCCTTATCAATGATTTGAGTTGGAAAACAGTAGAAAATCCATTCCTTCATAAATTTATTCGATGATAACAGCTGAACCTCTGGTAAAAATTTAAATGACATCAAGACAACAACAAACTTACATTTACTCAAGACTAGGATAACTGCAAATCAAATCCTCAACTTATTATCATTAATAAATGTTACCTAGCCTCATGGTCTTAATTCTGGAATAAGAATGCCACGTAGCCTTCCAAGACACTAGTACGAAATCTCGATTCGTTACTAATCTGTCGGATTTGCTAACAAAATAAAATCCTCACAAACAAACGAATCATGGAGATCGGTCACAAGTTTCGATGCAACCACGTTCGGCGCCAACGTACTATATGTGCCCGCTGGCCGAAGGTTTCGGGGAGCCACCGGTTTCAAATGACCCTTCCGAGACCCTCTTCCAGCTAACACACAAGTATGGGGGACGATACATTCATAGGCTGGTGTAGCACAAAAATCTGCAATCGGGGGTGTCGGGAATTAGTGAGGTTCGATCTTTAACCAGCTCAGAAGAATGCATCTATAACAAAACTAAACAAGAAAGAGAGGTCAGTCTTAGATTAAAATCACAAATAAATTTTATTCAGAATAGGTCCCTAGCCTAGCATGAGAGTTGCAAACGGCTAGTCCGATACTATTCTGCCCTGAAAGAAATATAAAAAAAGTCCGAAACAAGATCTAAATTTATCTCATGGTCCTAATACAAAATTCGACAAAATGAACAAGCTAAGAGAATAGCACGTAAGATCGGCCCTAAGCAATTACATCGAAATAACTTACGGATGGATCAAACATCAAAAGAATTTACAGCAAAGCAAGACATTTACTTGTTTACAAATACTAGATCATTTACTTTTAGTAGCAAGGGGAAAATTTGTCCTATGCTATGATGGTGCCATCTGTAACATTTATATTTAGAGTTAAGTTTTAGTTAGACCTAACTATCATTAATTAATAAACGAGATGCGTTTATTACTAAGAAAATCAAGCTATGTGCACAATGTTGCTGACTAAAAAAAACTATGCTAATACAACTCAAATGCATACAATAATTCAGCACTCCTATGGTTGTGCAATTGGCACTGCCTACGTTCTCGATTTGTTACTGTTTGTAACAAACGGTTATAGTGTCAAAGTGTTAAGAAAATAGAAAATATAGGAAAGCCTGCAAATGCGATAGTATTTAAACAATTACGACGACTCATATTGCTACTTATCTGATGTGTGTGCTTCAGTTATCACATCACCAATTAGTGGTCGACTAATCATGTGAAAAGTATCAAAATGTATCTACAATAGCTTAACAGTATCTAAGTGTTAACGTTTGGTCCAGAAAAATAGTTTATTTTTAATGTTTATAGATTTTATTTAGGTTCAGGGGGGAATTTATAAGATTTGTTAGTTTTCAAAACCCTATTTTTGATTATTATTAGAGTTTCACACAGTTGTTTATTCTTGACAGTATTGTTGTTCAGTTTATGGACCTTTAAAAGCGTTCAGTGTATTCAGGTAACGTTTGTATCCAACTTAAGCAAATAACTCAATAGTTCAATAGTTTACGAGACACACTGTGTCTTCATCAATATTTCATCACACTTATTAGACATCCTATGTCTTCACCAATTACTTTACTCTTACTTCGGATCCATTGATCCAGGCGCCTTCGGTTTTGGTACGACATTAATTAGTTCATTACCACCGATATAATCACTATAACAATGTCGGAGGTATTCATCCACCATCACGACTCATATAATATTCTTAATTTACAAAAGTGAGGAATCCTAATTGATACACGTTTGCATTGCTGGTAATAAAATTATGTGTACAAAACACATCCTGGCAACGCTTTAAATAAACATAAAGGTTTCTGATACAAGCTAACTATGTGTGTGCGTTTCTAAAATTGCCTCTTCCCTGAATAAATCGAACCTGCGTTCATTTGGTTACAAAATACAATTTCATTCATTGCCTGTGTGGCTTCTCATCAAGAAATAAACCTGTTTTCAAGTATTGTTCTGGCCAATAAATGTGAATAACGGAACTCTGCATTCCACTTGTAATAGTGTCAAGAATCTCACAGCCTTCTAAAACAAAATATTCATCCACTGCCTAGAATCGAGTGTGCTGTGTAGTGAGCTTGGCTCGTAACCTTGGCCTTGATTTAACATTGTCAAACTAGTTTATTTGTCATCAGCCTGACAGAATAAAAGTTGATAATACTTGTTTTTAAATGATACGAATGAGCATTGAAAATCCAGCCTTCCTGGCGTCTATAAATGTTTAATAAAACTTATATTTTCCACACGCGTCTTATAATTAGCTACCTGCATTGTGCACTAAATAAATGAAACCAAATTAAACTAAGTCTACTGTTTTCCAATCTTACAATACGCTATAAATATTTGATCTGACTTACAGATTCAGCGTCACTTGGTTCGAGTCCCGCCATGAGATGTTGCATGCGGTCTCGTGTATGGCTTTAGGTTACCATTTCATTGTGTCTGGACATCCTCCGTCGCCAATTCCCCACGCGTGATATAGCAATCACATACCATCGCGCGGATGGAGTTGTATCTGAAGATATGCTGGTTTATCATTATTGCGATGTTAGCGTTGGTAAAACTGAAGCACATAATTAAATAAAACTGTCGCGCACTGCAGCTAATATGCGGTAAAAAAAATTCCCCATTTTCACTCCGCCACTGGCTCTAGCCTCTGTCGCTTGCGCGACACTCACTCGTGACTTGCAATGATATTTACACAAGAAGATATTAACAAAAATAAATCAAAATCACTGCCCATCCGGCAAATAAGGATTACATTTGTAGATTTTGTACAGTTATAAAGTTCATTAAATGCACATTTTGTAGAACACTGAAACGTGTGTGTGTGTGCGTGAGAATGAGACCATGCGGTCGCAAAGTTTTCTTCACACAAGTCCTTCATTTCACCTCGGATAATAATAAAAATATTTTACAGTTTTCGTTGTGTTGAATGTCTTCAATCGTTCAATTATTACACAATGCCATGATGGCTATACATAAGAAAGTTATTTGTAGATTTTTCCTGCCACATGGTTTCCTTTCGCTTGTGCTCCATCATGCACATGTTGTCTCTTCCACAGACGAATAGGAACTGGTGTTACCAAATATGGCGTGCTATCAGTACATCAGCTGGCCGCGTAAATTGATAGGTTCTTCAATTTATGAAGTATGCTGTACTTCAAATATGCAGAATTACTTGGTTATAATTATAGTTGATTTTTGGAATGTGAAAAATAAGTAAAAATATAATCATAAGCGATATTGATTCAGCTTCTTCCCGCCGCTCGCAGGGTATGTTCAGTTACATTTCAGCATAAGTTTTCGTCTCTGTTATCTGAGCAAACATGCGTCAACGGGCGCAATACATACATAAATTATATATAAACTTTTGAACTGACGGTGGTTTTGGGGTCTGGGGGATGTGAAACGCGAAGATATGTCGAAATTTTCCGGAAGTCGAAACATGGTACCCATTGCAATAGTTAGCTTTCTAATGAAATCTATCTAAAAATGATCGACACGTTACAGGTTTACAAAAACGTTTGTGATTTAATAATTGTAAATATGGTTGTACCTAAGTGCTGTACATATCCATGGATATTTTTTGTTAAAAACAATATATGTATAAAAGTACATATATATTTTCTTTCTTTTCTACAGAATTTGGCTCGATTATGTCAGTACAACTACAACAACGTACCAATTTAAAATAAATGAATAAATAGATATTTTGCAACATTTTTTACATATTCCATTTTAAGTGAAATTCAAGCATTAGCTGAAGAATGTACCCGCAAATATGTATTTTCTTTTCTTTTCTTTTCTTTTCTTAGTCGTTTACCCTCCAGGTTGGTGGAACCCACGGACTCAGCGAGGGAACTCACCACTGCCGCCTCTACGGGCAGTGTCCTAGAGCTGGGAACATCTAATCGGAGTGGATACAACTGGTGAGGTGGGATTGGCACCTCGCCCAGGCGGCCTCACCTCTAAAGCGAACAGGGGCCTCATGAGGGAAGGTAAAGGATGGTCAGGATGGATAGGCAAGGAAGAGGGAAGGAGGCAGCCGTGGCCTTGAAGAAGGTACCATCCCGGCATTTGCCCGAAGACGAAGTTGAAAACCACGGAAAACCACTTCGAGGATGGCTGAGGTGGGAATCGAACCCCCTCTACTCATTTGGACCACCCGAGGCTGAGTAGTCCCCCTTCCAGTCCTCATACCACTTTTCAAATTTCGTGGCAGAGCCGGGAATCGAACCCAGGACCTCCGGGTTGGCAGCTAACCATGCTGACCGCTACGCTGCGGAGGCGACCGCAAATATGTACGACTGGTTAAAAGAACATTGTGCTGTCTGGCCCCATTGTTCCACATAACGTCAACAATCAGCACCCAAGAAGATATTTAAGAAAGAAAAGAAAGAGAAGAAGTCATATATATATACAGGGTGTTACAAAAAGGTACGGCCAAACTTTCAGGAAACATTCCTCACACACATAGAAAGAAAATATGATATGTGGACATGTGTCCGGAAACGCTTAATTTCCATTTTAGAGCTCATTTTATTACTTGTCTTCAAATCACATTAATCATGGAATGGAAACACACAGCAACAGAACGTACCAGCGTGACTTCAAACACTTTGTTACAGGAAATGTTCAAAATGTCCTCCGTTAGCGAGGATACATGCATCCACCCTCCGTCGCATAGAATCCCTGATGCGCTGATGCAGCCTTGGAGAATGGCGTATTGTATCACAGCCGTCCACAATACGAGCACGAAGAGTCTCTACATTTGGTACCGGGGTTGCGTAGACAAGAGCTTTCAAATGCCCCCATAAATGAAAGTCAAGAGTGTTGAGGTCAGGAGAGCGTGGAGGCCATGGAATTGGTCCGCCTCTACCAATCCATCGGTCACCGAATCTGTTGTTGAGAAGCGTACGAACACTTCGACTGAAATGTGCAGGAGCTCCATCGTGCATGAACCACATGTTGTGTCGTACTTGTAAAGGCACATGTTCTAGCAGCACAGGTAGAGTATCCCGTATGAAATCATGATAACGTGCTCCATTGAGCGTAGGTGGAAGAACATGGGGCCCAATCAAGACATCACCAACAATTCCTGCCCAAACGTTCACAGAAAATCTGTGTTGATGACGTGATTGCACAATTGCGTGCGGATTCTCGTCAGCCCACACATGTTGATTGTGAAAATTTACAATTTGATCACGTTGGAATGACGCCTCATCTGTAAAGAGAACATTTGCACTGAAATGAGGAATGACACATTGTTGGATGAACCATTCGCAGAAGTGTACCCGTGGAGGCCAATCAGCTGCTGATAGTGCCTGCACACGCTGTACATGGTACGGGAACAACAGGTTCTCCCGTAGCACTCTCCATACAATGACGTGGTCAACGTTACCTTGTACAGCAGCAACTTCTCTGACGCTGACATGAGGGTTATCGTCTACTGCACGAAGAATTGCACGTCCATTGCAGGTGTCCTCGTCGTTCTAGGTCTTCCCCAGTCGCGAGTCATAGGCTGGAATGTTCCGTGCTCCCTAAGACGCCGATCAATTGCTTCGAACGTCTTCCTGTCGGGACACCTTCGTTCTGGAAATCTGTCTCGATACAAACGTACCGCGCCACGGCTATTGCCTCGTGCTAATCCATACATCAAATGGGCATCTGCCAACTCCGCATTTGTAAACATTGCACTGACTGCAAAACCACGTTCGTGATGAACACTAACCAGTTGATGCTACGTACTTTTGTGCTTGATGCTCGTACTGTAGAGCAATGAGTCGCATGTCAACACAAGCACTGACGTCAACATTACCTTCCTTCAAATGGGCCAACTGGCGGTGAATCGAGGAAGTACAGTACATACTAACGAAACTAAAATGAGCTCTAACATTACGTCAACATTACCTTCCATCAAATGGGCCAACTGGCGGTGAATCGAGGAAGTACAGTACATACTTACGAAACTAAAATGAGCTCTAACATTACGTCAACATTACCTTCCTTCAAATGGGCCAACTGGCGGTGAATCGAGGAAGTACAGTACATACTAACGAAACTAAAATGAGCTCTAACATGGAAATTAGGCGTTTCCGGACACATGTCCACATAACATATTTTATTTCTTTGTGTGTGAGGAATGTTTCCTGAAAGTTTGGCCGTACCTTTTTGTAACACCCTGTATATATATATTGTACCCATTTCACAATGGAGAATGCTTCATCACGACCTGGCTAACTACTTCGGTCCGGGGCGTGTAACGTCAACCCCACCGTGATTCCACATTCGATATGATAGCACTTTTTAGGATCTACAAGACTAAATTGAAAAACCAGACATGTTACAAATGACATGAGTTTATTTCAGAAAAACTCCAAGGAACAATACAAATTGTCATACATAAGAATTTTGGAAAATCCAAAATCCACAAAAATATCAAATATTCACTTAAGTCTCAATCATTATCTTATCCTTATCTTTATCTTGCTTAGATCATATTTTATACAGGAGCATTTCTCTATATTTTTGTTTACAACACATTATCTGTTTAGGCACAAAGCTTGCCTATTATTTCATATCATTTTTCTCTAAGGCCTTACGGATATTTAACCGTCTAATCAACATCCCTTCTGGGTCTTATTTTACCCCCAGTTTACTTTAAATTCTTTAATTATCATTTTACTTTGATTATATTACCTAACCGACAGTAGTGGCTGCGTCGCTAATGCGTTGCGTTAAGTCATGGGTCCAAGCTCTCTGCTGACTCGGTAGACGCGTGGGTTCGAGCCCCACCGTCGGCCGTCCTTGAAATGGTTTTCCGTGGTTTCCCCATTTTCAACTCCAGGCAAATGCTGGGACGGTACCTTCTGACAGGCCACGGCCGCTTCCTTCCACATCCTTGCCCAGTTTCATTCACCATCATTCATTTCATCTCTCATTAACTCCTCTCATGAGGTTGGTGTCAGGAAGGGCATCCGGCCGTAAAAATCATCCGCCACAAAGACTTCCATCGCATCTCATCCCCGACCCCGTTGGAAAACGGGAATAATAAGGGTTAGACATACATTTTGATTATATTACCACTGCCGGTAAGCCTTAATTTATCACAACAAATCAACACTCTAAAACAATTAATCATGCCATGTTCTCGAATTCATGTCGCTCCAAAATTTCTTCCATGCAATAGGGTGGTTTATAAATGAAGTATCATATGCCATCACTATACAGTTATTTAATTACTTGCAAACTCCATTATGAGTTAACCCGTTTTCATTTCATATCTCTCTTTTAGGTAGGAATCGGATATTCAGTGTTCAACTTATACTTTAACTACTATGGTCAAATATTATCAGACTTCAATAAATTTAATGTGGGGATGATTTTTAAGAACCCACCAATTCAATTATTTGATTAACAATTTTATAGCACCGTTAATTAACAAATTTGCATATTTAACTATAACGCACTTCATATTTATTCAGCAACCGCAACCTTTTTAAACAAAAGTCCATTGTACTTTCCTTCCATGTCTAGGGTCGGTCGGCCGGGTGGCGGAACCACCCTTACACCCTCGTTTCACGATAATTTACGACCTTGCGCTCACACCATTCACTTCCCTTTAAAAGAACCTTCAACTGTTTATTTCTACAACATAAGATACATGAAAATCCAAGTGCGACATTACTTCATTCAACTCTATCCCTCATTAACTTTTATTCATTTCATTGTCCTTGTAACCAGTGCTATAATTGGAGATCACGACGCATTTATTTATTTATTTATTTATTGGGAGGAGACAAGAGGTCTTTACCATTCCTTGCTTCGAATCCCGTTCATTCCTTTTACACATTTCACTTGGTCATAACATGTCGATGCTGGCAAAGTAAGGCTATATGATTTTAGGCTCGGAACACACTGTTTCCCCAGTTATAACCATATCTCGTAGAAGCACTGATACTTTCCAGATTAATACACACACCTTTAGCAATTGCCCAGCGGGACTTAGATTGCAACAACTATAATGCCTCTGGTTCGAATCCCTGTTCGTCCAGACGGGTCAAACCCTCGTAATACAACAATATCGACGCCTTCCTGACCATTATTACTTTTAGATCTCTCATCTTACGCACGCTACAAGACATATTCATTCCACTAGCTAGCCTATTTGACTCATTTCAACATTTGACGGGCCTATTCCGGCTCCATAACTTTTATAAGACTTGGATCTTCATTATAACAACTTTGCTCGTGTTTAGCATTTTATTTCGACATGGCCTATAGCCTATAACATTCAACTTTATTTTACGGCGTTCAATTTTTACCTATTACTTTTAGCACATTACATTTTATCATTTGCTGAATAACGTTTATTATTTCATTTCTTAAGGTATCCCCAACGATCCTTCAATTATGTTAATTATTCCACGCGCTTCAATTATTTCAATTATTTTATCACTTCGACTCGAGTTTATTATTATCATTTGATTAACATTCATTATTTCATTATTAACTCTCAAAAATGCCATTGTTTACTTTAACATTATTATTCGGAGTATAAAAACTCAATACTATTTTTCGGAGTATAAAACTCAATATTAATTATTATTATCATGATTCTAATGGTGCTTATTACATTTACGTTAATTTATTTGGCATATTGTGGTGTTTGAAGCCATATTTTCAGTGTTGCCTTAGTAAACAAGAGTTTAGTGCTTTTCAGTCGGTCAACACGAATGTACCCAAAAGAGATGGGTTATGCCCTAATCCTGAAATAAATTACATGAGATTAATATAACACTAGGATGACCAGTTTCGATCGTCAAGCGATCATCATCAGATCCATTACACTTAGGCTACAAAATCTATGTTTGAAATACAGGTGAAAATATTTACAATATGTACAATTATTTAGTTGCAGTATTGGTACTGCAACTGTCAGTGTATGCTAAATGCAGTATATATGTTAGGTGAAATGCTAAATGGTGATAGCTATCCGGAGATTGTACTTTAGGGAGATTATATGGTTGTAAACTATGGTTAAACTATAAAATTTTTGGCTAACTACTTATCTGATTGTCTTCCGTATTACAGCTACTCGCAGTTTTCGCACATAATTTGGCTAAATGCATGGGTCAACCCATAGGGATCAGTCCAAAGGGATTAGTCAAAAGGACCTATCAACAGGGACCCGTCCACAGTGACCCGTCAGCAGGGGCCCGTCAAAAATGACTCCCTTCAAAAAGGATCCGTCCAGAGGGAGTAGTCAACGGGGATCAGTCCAAAGGGGCAAATCAACAGGGATCAATCAAAAGGGGTTATCGCCTCAAGCTCTGTCATACCCCCCTTTGATTATTGGTTTGCTTATCGACAAGCGCCGCTTGGATTACTTTTTAATCACCCCTCGTGGGTTAGCCGCCATCTTTAAAAAGGTCGTGGGAACATAGGTGTTTACCAGCAGTCTTCGGCAAAAAGTCCAACAATACCTCATACAATGCCCTAGTCTTATTGGTTCGCGAGATATTAACAAAAGTGCACTTAGGCCCTTTGTCAAAATTTCAAAAATAGATTCAGTGTTGTGCAATCAATAATAGTTACCTCTTTAACTATATACTTGTTTTTGTTGACCATGAAGCCTTGAGTATCCATCATCAGTGTATGAGACATGTTTACGCTTGCATAAATCAAAACCAACAGACTACTCACTACTTGGGTTTAGAAATTACATTTACTCAAATCACATTCTAGTAAAAATCATGCCTACTATAAACTACACCCACTTTTGCACTAACTTTTACATTCACTTTTGCACTCACTTTTGCACCCACTTTTGCACTCACTTTTACACTCACTTTTGCACCCACTTTTGCACCCACATTTGCACTCACTTTAAACTATTATTTCTATTATCGAGCGAAATTTATTGGAGATTATTTCATGCTTGAAAATTGCATAGATCAAAAGCAACTGACTATTCACTACTTGGGTTTAGAAATTACATTTACTCAAATCACATTCTAGTAAAATTCATGCCTACTATAAGCGACACCCACTTTTGCACCCACTCTTGCACTCCCTTTTACACCCACTCTTGCACCTACTCTTGCACCCACTCTTTCACCCACTCTTGCACCCACTCTCGCACCCACTCTTGCACCCACTTTTCCTCTCACTTTAAACTATTATTTATATTATCGAGTGAACTTTGCTAGAGATTAGTTCATGCTTGACAATTGAGCTGAAAAGTAAAAATAGTGATGTCTTAAGTGTGAGTGATCATCAATGTAGTGTACCAGATAAAACATCGTCGCTGTTTAAAAAAACTCTTCAAAATGCTAAAACACTTGTCCCAGAAAAAGATATTGCAGCTCAAGATAGTGCATTGTTTGTTAAGAAGCATGTATCATCTCCTCAGAAAGTCGTGTTAGGACAGTTGTCAATGTCTGAAAAACTCCCAACATTATCAAAGGCAACACAGACTGTGCAAAATGTGGTATTGCAAAAGGATCAAAAAGGACTATATAGTAATAGTGATGAGGATTATAATGATCATAATGATGATGATAATGATGATGATGATGATAATGATAATGGTTATGATGATGATGATGTTGATGATGAAGATAATAATGATAATGGTAATGCTTTGTTTACACCTAAAAATCATTTGTTAAATTTGTCTACTGGAACAATCCAAGTAAGCTAATCCGGTGGCTTCAGCAACTGCATGTCTATAAACAGGCTGGTTATACTGAATATGAGGAAGAACTATTGGATATAGAAAATGAGCTTCGTCGTGCTAAAATTATTATGTAATGGATCCACATAACCGCTTAAACTATTTCTTAACAATACATGTTATATTTTCTACCTCTATGCTACCACTTTGCTCTCACTTTTGCTATCACTTCAAACTGTACATATTAAATATAAAAGCCAAAGCTAAATGATTTTATTATCAGAACAGTTATAACCTTTGTAGTGAGCAAATCATACTAACAGGTTAGTTGCTACTATGGAACTTACTACAACTAACAAAGGTAAACAACGTGTACTCTATAAAGGCTACTCTTATAACTATAATCGTCAAAATGTAAAAGGGATACTATTTTGGCAATGCTCAAAAGACAGGTCAAAAAAATGTCGAGGCAATCTAAAAAGTAGAAATGGTAAGGTTTTAAGTGTGAGTGATCATCAATGTGGTGCACCAAATGAAACACTGTTGGTGTCAACGATTAATCATGACAATGCTAAAAAGCTAGTAAAAGAAAAAATGTTGCTACTCAAAATAGTGCAGTGTTTATTGAGCAACATTTAACCCCTGCTGTAAAAGTTATGTTTAATACATCTTCCACATCTCAAGAGTCATCAACATCACAAACTATGCAAAAGGTTGTGTTGTTGTCGCTTTAAGGGGCTGAACTACAAGGTTATCTACCCTTCATATGCAAGAGAATCAAAAAGGACTAAATAGTAATAGAGAAAAAAGAAATGTATTTTGAATGTAACTATTGTACAAGTACTTATATTAAATAAATAAAAATATTGTATGGGTATTGTCTGTTTTTTCTTAATTGCTATACCCACGTCCTACTATATTAATGCCATTGTTAACCATCAACAATCTCCACCTATGTTCAGAAAGAAAGTGATCTTAAACAATACACTCTATCTATGGTTTGTGTACCGAGTATCATAATAATACAGTGTCGTCAAGCCATGTTCAGGCAATAGTAATGTTAGGTAAGGGGTTCGAACCCTTGCTTCCTTGTACAGGATTAGTTTTTACTCAACAGCAACCCATAATACTATACTTTGAAACATGTCACATTTCATTGCAAAATGTCAACTGTATCGTTTTCTAAGACCCCAGCTGCTGGCTAGTAGCTAGCAGACAGTGCAACAGAAACAGTGTCACCATGTTCATTCTAAAAAAAAAAAACTAATTTTTATTATTCTTTTTCTTATTATTGTTCATTAAGAGTAGTGTAAACTTGTCTTTGTGACGTAACGGTTATAATAGTTAGCTGGCACTCTAAAGCTCTTGAGTTCAATTCGAACTTTAACATAAAATTTTAAAAGTATATTAGAACTATAACAGGTCTACTAAGTCTCGGGTGATTCAAATAAGTAGATGTGGTTTGATTCACACTTTAACGATAGAACACGACGGTTTTTTATTTTTTAAAATAATGATAGCCATTTGTTCATTTTTTTTTTCATTTTCACATTTCACACATTGCCATTTGTCAATTTTCCATGTACACGATTTTAAAATGTCAGTTTAAAGTTTTTGGATTTCATGATACGGAAACAAGAATTTTCCATTTTGTTGTTTACACATTTGTCAATTTCCCATTTACATTTTTTAAATGTCAGTTTTAAGTTTTTAAATTGTGTTGATATGGAAACATGGATTTCCTATTTTTTTCATATCACAGACGACACGTTTATGATTTAGTCCATGCTGAAAGTTTAGTTTTGTAAAACACACATTTGCTGATTAAAATTTTCTTGAAATTATTTTAATGGAAGTGCTTGGCCATGGCAATAGTGCATTCTCTTTCTGTTTGTTTCCAAAAACGTATAGACCTACTACTACTACTACTACTACTACTACTACTACTGTAGGTAAGACTGTTTTACAAAATAACACCTATCTACCGCTGCATTAAAAAAACACATGTGTTAAAAAAAACTACAGTATACTATTTACCATTTGTTATATACATTAATTACCCCACCATCCTACCTTGCCGTGTTTGCTTTGGTTGAACAATCAATGCTACACACACACACACACACACACACACACACACTTTCTCTCTCTCTCTCTCTATCATTCTATCTATAGTCATACATTCACACAACCATACCTGTCTTTGAAAAACAAATACAACCACGCTATTTATCCTTGACATGCACACTTATCCCAAAGAACTTTTAGTTATACATTTAACATTTACTATTACAAAAAAAATGTTTCCACTATTTTACAATTACAAAAATGAATATTTACAAAATACTAAATCTACTGGTTACAAAAAAGCCATGTCTCTAAACAATAAAATATAGAATCACACCTCCACATCGTGGTTATAACCCTATGGTAGGCTAATGCATAGGTCATTCATCTGCACTCATTTGCTATCCATCAAGGTAAAAGTGCATTTTCTCTGTTCCACAAGATACAAATTTGATTGCTGGATTGTATCCTGCACTGTTTATGCGATATAGCTTTGCCAGTTCATAAAACCGCTAGGTAGTTCTCTAAATATAGCAATTTTACCACTGCTCTACCTACGCCTTTTGCTCTTTTGGCTTTCTTACAGTCTAGTGTCTGATAGACAGCATTAACTGTATATCAAACCCAGTTCACCTTTGTATTTGTAATCCAAGTAATAATTTGGAAAGACACAAATGTAATCAGTTTTGAACGTTATCTCTGTTTTGTTTTGTTTAATATGTTTATGACATGCATATTAACCTGAAATAGAACCCTAGTGAAAAGTCTAACAGCTTAACCACTACACCACCATGCCCTTGTTTCTTAGTATGACTCTTTCTAGGCATCAGACCTGGAAATCGAGTTAAGACCACCAGTACAAGAGCTAAAAGTGCTTAACACTGCAACACAAAATGGATAGCTGGTAACATTATACAACCGGAAATGATTATATTTCTGATAGCAATGCATTTTTTGTCATCAGCCTACTGTCTGAGCACTGACAGCAACACAGTTTAGTTTCGAACAAGCGAGTGTGTGTGTGTATAGATTATTAGCCTCAAGTATTTAAAGCTTGTTGTGTGTGTAGCGACCATCTTGTCCCGGTAACCACTGAGCATTTTTGTGTTTTAGCTATCCTCTTTAACCAATCAATTAAAGATAGTCTACTCTTAATTCTTGAATCGATAAATCAGAGTTTGTGTGTACACCGTTCGTCATTTATTAACCCATACCTACAACCTATACTCTCTCTATACTGCAGTTTGATCTGAAAAACAAGTTTCAATGGTAAAAGACTTGTCAATCACTATACATGTAGCCTACACTAATTATCTCTCTACCTAGCTATGTTTCATCACACACATGTTAACATCCCACATGTTCGTATCCGATTATTAGTTTATAAAATCTCAGGTCGATGACCTTGATGTATTGGGTATTTTGGGTAAATTCATAGGCCATGGGAAAGGGTTGACCATTCTAAGTCCTATAACACCTCACATGTTGATATTCGATTATTAGTTTATAAAATATTAGGTCAATGACCTTGCTGTTTTTTGAATCTTTTGGGTAAATTCGTTGGTCATGGAAAAGGGTTGACCATCCTGAGTCCCATGACACCTCACTTGAGCCTCTCTGATTATTAGTTCATAAAATCATAGGTCAATGACCTTGCTGTTTTGAATCTTTTGGGTAAATTCGTTGATCATGGAAAAGGGTTGACCATCCTGAGTCCTATGACACCTCACTTGACCCTCTCTGATTATTAGTTAGCGAGATATTAACAAAAGTGCAGTTAGGCCCTTTTGACATAAATAAATAATATATTCAAAAACAGAATGTCACCTCAAGTCCAACGACCTCTCATACAGGTCCCTAGCCTTATTGATTCATGAGATATTAAAAAGCTAATGACCTTAGATCTTTTGGGTACATTCATTGGTCATGGAAAAGGGTTGACCATCCTGAGTCCTATGACACCTCACTTGACCCTCTCTGATTATTAGTTAGCGAGATATCAACAAAAGTGTAGTTAGGCCCTTTTGACATAAAGAAGTAATATATTAAAAAACAGAATGTCACCTCAAGTCCAACGACCTCTTATACAGTTCTCTAGCCTTATTGATTCATGAGATATTAAACAGCTAATGACCTTAGATCTTTTGGGTAAATTCGTTGGTCATGGAAAAGGGTTGACCATCCTGAGTCCCATGACACCTCATTTGTCCCTCTCTGATTATTAGTTAGCGAGATATTAACAAAAGTGCAGTTAGGTCCTTTTGACATAAATAAATAGTATATTCAAAAACAGAATGTCACCCCAAGTCCAACGACCTCTCATACAGGTCCCTAACCTTATTGATTCATGAGATGGGCAATACATATTTCTTTCTCTCTTCACCTGTGTTCTCTCTTACACTGACTCTCCCCCCTTCACCTCTCACCACTGTCAAAACAGGTTGTGACTTGTTAGCTCTTATCGTGCACGTGCACAGGTGAACACCTGTGTTTTAGGTCATATTACACATGAACTTGCATTTTCTCACGTATGAACCAAAACAGAATGTGACTTGTTTCACAAGGAGAATGCTAATAATGACATCTCGCACGTGTTCACATGTATTTCATCACTTTCCTTTCATATCGTTATCCCATTATAGTAGCCGGGGATTAGTGAACAACGTCAGTTCAACACACGCGAAATGTAGTTAGGCCCTTTGACATAATTTAAATAAATTCATGAGCCAGTCCGTTGGAACCGGTCCAAAAGGGATCAGTCCAAAGGGACTCATCAACAAGGAGTCATCCACAAGGACCTGTCCACAAGGACTTGTCCACAATGACCCGGTAACAATGACCCGTCCACAGGGACCTGTCAACAAGGACCCGTCCACAGGGAACCGCTCCCTCACCCTCTTCAAAAGCCATGAGTGGGCATGCTAATTCATAGTGGCTTTCCACCGCACACATGTCTCTTGTGTAGAACAACGTTTCATTCCATATTAGCATTCAAACTCTCACATGTTGCAATTGGAAAGAGAGATTCTCTAAAAAAATACAATTTCACCCCCTAGTAGGGGTAGGTTTTATTTTTGGGGTTGAAATATGTTGTCCATAGGAAAGGGGGTATCAGCCCGAGTTCAATGGCACCCCATTCGTCAAAATCCGACCACGGGTTCGGGAGTTATCGGGCTGCTGCCATCTTGTGTGGAGGGTGTGGAGGAGGAGGCATCTGAACTGTCCAAAACACACTACTTATAACAAGTAGTTCCGTGAAGAACTAAAGCCTATTTTCATATGTCCTACTTATGTTAGTTGCCTCTATCAACATACACAATTTCAGTTTGATTTCTGTAATAGAATCGTAGATATCGAGAATCGACTAAATATTACGGATAGTCGCCATGTTGGATTTGTATGTATGTAGGTCTTAGAGTTATGTACTGTTACGTGGAGATTATTGTGTATGTGTAGTATTCAAACTTCAATCGCATGATTAGGACACAAGAAGTAAAAACGAGATTTTAAAATTTTGCACAGTTACCATCTTGTGGTTATGGAAACAATTGAAATAAATGAGATGGCAGTTGATACCATTTGTATTAGGATTTTTTTTCTTTTCTTTTCTTTTCTTAGTCGTTTACCCTCCAGGTTGGTGGAACCCACGGACTCAGCGAGGGAACTCACCACTACCGCCTCTACGGGCAGTGTCCTAGAGCTGGGAACATCTAATCGGAGTGGATACAACTGGTGAGGTGTGATTGGCACCTCGCCCAGACGGCCTCACCTGCAAAGCGAACAGGGGCCTCATGAGGGAAGGTAATGGATGGTCAGGATGGATAGGCAAGGAAGATGGAAGGAGGCGGCCATGGCCTTGAAGAAGGTACTGTCCCCGATAATCCGGATAGTAGGCTGTCAGAAATCCGCCCCCTCAATCGGATTGCCAATAATCAATCGCACCGGCACAGCTACATCAATGAAAATGGCACTGACAGATACTACCGAGATTAGAGCACAGTAGTTAACATGAAAATTATTGTGGAACACACCAAAATATACGGGGGTTTATACTTACCTTTTACTTACCTATTCAATTTAATCTCGGGTCGGGTTTTCAACTGGAACACTTAATAGTATGCCCTCACAATAACCTCCACCACGATATTTAAAATGAACCAAGTCGGAAACAAGAAAATTTAAACTGCACAATAATTTATTTCACATAAAGAAAAAAATAATTTAACAAAATTTAACAACAAAATATACGTGGCAATCAGAAGCCATTGTCAATGCAACCATGTCCTCCTGTAGGACTTGTAGACTTCACATACAAAAATTCAGCTTTCTCTAGCTCAAAAGAACGTAATAATAACAACAATGCACTTTGGAATGGATAAGGGAGCTGGGACGAGACATATAGCATTTGTTTCCTTGTTCATGAACTTCACATTTTATTTATAACCGCAAGGCTGCTATGTAGATGACCTTGGCCTCTACCGTTCAGTTATCTGGCCACCTGCAATACACCCTGCACCGTGTCGCATGCTTGCTTCGTCAAATGGACGCACCTGTCCAACCAATGTTAGCATATGCTAGTTACCTCAGAGCCTAGCTCCTTTTCAAAACACTTTAAATGTTCACATCTCAAGTCAAATATTATCACGCAAATCTTTTAAATGCTCCGTTCAAATATCAATGGATTACTCTAATAATCCCAAATCTTGTTTAATTGTATATTCCAATTGTTGAACTAGCGTTGTTTAGAGTATAATAACGAAAACGCTTAATGTTTATAACAAAATATTCATTAATTATTTATAACATTTTAAATTGTTTATAACATTGTCAAACGACAATTGACAAATTTATACACGCCTCTATTAATCCCGTTCGTTTCAAATTATTATTAAAGATATTTACATAGTTATTTACATTATTTATATTATTTATATTAGAAATACATTAAACCACACGTTTATCCGGTTGATAATTACTTAAATCGTGGTGATATAATCGACCAATGAAGGTTAGTTATATTTAAATTTTAGATTCAGGTTTAATAAGATTTAATAATTATTATTTGTGACGATAACCTCCATTCAAAATCTTTATCTCAAATTATTTAAACACTCTTGTTAATTTTAACAGTCACTTCACATGAATAATTTTCAATGGACCTGAACAATACACTCAGCGGAAAAATACCTAGCTCAAAACGCACAAAATTGCACCAAAAATTGGCCCATAATTCATCATATATCTCATTATATATGGCATCAAAATCTTCCACAATACACACAAAAACCTCCACTTATAAATTCATCATCATCATCAATATTACTGTGGGAACCTCCTTCACTTATTAAAGGGCATTATTCATCAGCGACTTTTACACGTCCACTGAACTAACGATTATACATCCATAGTTCCTCTTTAAAAATTCTTATATTCATCAATTGTATCGAAAACTGTTATTATATTTAACCTTCGTGGGTTTCATTCATGAAGCGATATGAAGTAAAAATTTGCCAGTCACAAATAAATTTAATAGCAAATACGATTAGACACGCCTCCCTGGTCTATCAAAATTGAGATTAATATCATCAAAGTATCGCAGTATAAAAATACTATCTTCAATCAAAGTTCATCTAAACTGCATAAATAGTCGAATAGAATACAATTAGACTGTGGACTGCAAACATTATTGTTCCAATCTACAATTGAGAAAAACTCCTATCAAATGTTCATTACTATAGTGTACTCAATAAATCGTACTCAAAGTTCATATTTCATAAAATTGTCTATAATGCAATGGTATTTCAGAATTGACGATAAATGTCTATGTTGCAATCATGTTCATAAAACGACTAGTATTTCTAAGATCGTCGATAAAGTAGTAGATTTTAACGCTCTAAAATCTTTTAATCATTCTTCTTTCTTGAGAATGACAGAAAATTGGTCAAAGTAATTTACTGAATAGAATTACTTTAATAAAATGACACGCTGTCTGAATTCAAACTTGCCATAGAGAATCGTTAACTTTACAGTTAAATCGTGACTACAAAAATATGCAAATTACTGAAAGAGTATATAATATCAGTCTCAACTGATCCAAAATTATATAAATATGCCAATGACATATTAATGTCTCAATAAATCGTAGAAAAAGGCATAAATCAGCAAAGTGTACAGAGTACAGAAATATCACGCAAGAATATGGGGCAAAATATATGGGACAGAAAATATGGGAAAAATGGTTGCTCAGATATCGCTAAATGGCTCAAATAAATCAAGAAACGTTCACGACTACCTTATCTGTTGATTGAAGTTCTAGAGGAAAATTTCCAAAGAAGACTGCTGTTGGTTCCATTTCACCACCGTAAAGATGTGCTCCGACCTCGAACCTGGAACCTGCGCCCTCGGAGAATAGAACAGCTTCCTCCTACGGAAATCGCACTGCTCCGTGTAGACGATAGACATCCTTCTGGCAAAACTCTTCTGTGTGAGCCGGGTCCACCCTGGCCTCTCTTGAAAGTTCCCTGAAGTTCTGGTAGAAATTCGCCATGAAGTTTATTGCAATTATTTCCGCAGAAATGTTCTTAATTGTGGAGTATGAAGATATTTCCACTGCCATTTGATGTAATTCAGCGATGGATTACGATGCATGAGTGTAGTTGGATGTTCACTACATGCTCGCTTTTGTAGAATGACGATTAACGAAGCTCCATGTTGCCACTTCACTCCATTGATGTATGTCCCAATTGCATTAAAATTTTAGTCTTCCATCTCCACTTCCGTTATAATAATAGTCGAAAGTACTGCCAGATTATATAGTTCCATTGTAGAATGTAGCGTTGTATCACCAAATGTAATCTTCAGTATCACGGTTGCAATACATGTGTCAGCCGTAGCGTAGAATGTGGTATTATAAAAGTGCTTCTCAGGTGTCGAGAAAATCACTTTTGTCTGCAGTCTTAAAATGCGAATATCTTCCAAAGTATAATAGTGAAAATGTTCAACTTTCGTACACGCCTCAATATTGTAATGCACAATTGAATTAGCATAAATGTAGTAGCTAACTCTTGATAGATAATCTTGTAGACTCGTTTATGTGTGCGCTCCAACTTCGCCTAGTTTTAGTAACCGTAAAATTGCACTGCTGCATGCTCAGTGCTTGTTCGATGCTGCGGGCTCTGCCACACTTGCTAATGACGACTTGCTTCACTGAATAATATATACTTGTTCTATCGGAATTAAGAACTCGAAGTCTGACAATATGAGAATGAGAAAATGAGACATGAGAGCTTCCTCTCTGCTGTGCAAGGCCTTTTATCAACTTCTTAAGGGGCGTATCCATCCCTACCATAGCTTGTTCCTCCGTCATTGCTAGAAGTTCTAACTTTGGCTATACTTGACGGATTATCAAATTTCAAAAACTCATAATTAATTTCTTCAAAGTTCCAAATCAATGCCATAACTGAAAATAGATTTCCACAATTCTGCATGCCAAAAGTAATTAAATATGGTAATTTCAGTAATCTCCGTCTCCCTCCAAGCTATCATTCATTGGTTCGAGCCTCTCCTCCAATAGCGTAACTTCTTCCTCAGCACAATTCCTTGCTTCCCTGCGACTGCGCCGTAAATCTCAGATCCTTCTCGAACAAAATCATGACGTCACCAAGAATCTCAGCTCATCCAGCCTACTTGCATGAAGTCTGCGTCATCCGTGCCTACTCATGAATATACACGTCACAACTATGACGGCCATAACTTTATTCACATATACCAATACAGCCACCGTGGTCTTAGTATAATTCAATTTACGGGGGCAGTACCATCCCGGCATTTGCCCGAAGACGAAGTGGGAAACCACGGAAAACCACTTCGAGGATGGCTGAGGAGGGAATCGAACCCCCTCTACTCATTTGGAACACCCGAGGCTGAGTAGACCCCGTTCCAGTCCTCATACCACTTTTCAAATTTCGTGGCAGAGCCGGGAATCGAACCCAGGATCTCCGGGGCGGCAGCTGCCTTGCTGACCGCTACGCTACGGAGGCGACTGTATTAGGATTTACTGTACCAAGTTTCACTGTACTCGGTTGGTTAAATTGCGAGAAACGTCCATGTGAATATTTATACTTCGCGTCGCCGCCATGTTGGATTTGTGATCACCAGCTTATTGAAAGTCCTATAGGTGAACTTATGTTCATAGCCACTATGAATATTAAAAAAATCAGTTTGATTGCTGTAATAGATTCGTAGATATTGAGAACCGTCTAAATATTTCGGAAGGTCGCCATGTTGGATTGTTATATGTTGGTCTATAGGCCATAGATTCACGTACCATTAAAGGAAATTTATTGCATACGTTCATTATTCAAACTTTCACTTCGATCGCATGATTACGACACAAGAAATGAAAACTTAATTTTAAGTTTTTGTGAATATAGCTTCAGAGATGATTTGATACTAATCTTCTATTTTTTTCATCAAATTTCGTCATCACAAATAACCTGGGTCCTTTTGGTGTACGGTTTTCACCTCCAGATTTGGTCAAATGGGTGATATGGTGTTCTGAATAGGGTTAGTTTGTCTTGCGGCCGCAAAGCGTCTCTGCACTCCTTTGAGTAGTTCTTATTTAAGTGCAGGTGGACATATAGATTCTTAGAGGATATATATATATATATATTTGGTATTCGTATTTTCCCTAATCAAAAGCATATATTATTATGAATCTGGGATTCTAAGCGTTTAGCTGCGGACTACCATTACCCTCTTTAATTGTTGCTGTTCGACTAATCACGCAAGTTCAATACACTTCATGAAAAATGTATTCATCGGCCCTTAAAATGTAATAGTTAGGTTAATAAGGCATACAAAGATTAAAACAAGATGTTCGGTAAAGAACATATAGCCTACTTTCTCCTAAATGCATGGGTATTGTTATAACTCTTTGTCCTCTTCAAGGAGTATAATTGAATGTTGGTTGTAGTAGCTTGTTGAAATACAACATGCTATAGGGATATTAAACATGAATATGAGGTGCCCTTTGCTAGTGCTACCTCTGTAAAAACATTCATTCAATTCGGTTTCACCGTGTTTGAATTGATCTGGGGAATGGATTTGCACACATACTGTGCCCGTTTAGACAGGAGTCCGCACGACCACATATGCATTTTACCAATAATCAGTCAGCACGAGAGTCAAAATATCCCGGAGTGCCAGATGGGTTAAAGCAAATCGCAAAAACGACATCAAATGAAAAAAATGCTTTACTGATTTTTGGCTCAATGCAACAATAAGGATAGAAGGAGATTCAATTGGGCGTAACACATCAAGTCAAATTATCTCATTTTATTTTGAATTTAAAATTGACTGCAAAGATGCTCAAAGCAGCATCACTCACGTGTGGCGACCCACACTCCTATTTACACAATATACAGACATTTTCCAAACACATTTGACAATAATTTTTTGGAAACAAAAGTCTGATTGTCAGTCCTGTAGACTGTGTTCCAAAATTATTTATGATTAAATCCAGTTCAAATTTAATTGTCTCTACTGGAAATATCGTAGTTCACTGTTTGAATTTACATAACATTAACACTCGTAGATTAAATGTTCATAGAATTTTTAACTTTCACTTATTTTTCCAGTTTCAAAAATATATTGTCGAAAAATATTATTATTTCTGAATCAACACAAATTATTTACACATATTAATAACATCTGAAAAGTATTTGACCTTGAGCATAGCATCGAAGAACTGTGCGAAGCACAACAAAAATTAATTGTTCTTCTGACATTAAACATTCGAGAAGTGACTCGATTATGAACTTCAAGTTCCTAACAAAATATATGATTTCTGAATCATCAACTTGATCAATAAATTGTTGAACCATTCAACTATTCAATTTTCCACTTGGAATCATTATTATAAAAAATATTTATATTCATGGCCATTTTTAGTAATTTTCACAACTTGCAATTCTTCGACAGAGTGCGGAAATAAGATTGTAGCTTCAGAATAAATTCATTTAGTTCATGGCACTAGGATTGAAAACATCCTTCAAATTATTCGTGGTTAAAGAATTATTTTTAATTGGCAGTGGCCCATTCTATTATTTGTGTAAGAACACAATATTACAACAACAACGGCAAAGGTCTTCCTCTGAAGAAGAATAAACTACTATCATGACAAATCCGGGTTCTAGCAAAATCAAAGTCTAAATGGAATTCGTAAACAAGGTTGAAATAAGAACTGATGGTTTCAAGAAATAACCTTCGGGTCATTCATACGACGAAATGTGTAGTTCCAATACTCCTTCTATAAACCTGAGCCATCGAACCTGCTATTTGATTGATGCTCGGAAAAACCTCTTCATTCCTGCGACTTAAACATGCGCACCTGGGAATGGCATTTCAACTACTCCACACATAAATTTTCTTCCCAAAATTTATACAATAAATCATGCCTCTGCTTGTTATCAACACTGGAAGATTAATAAACTTACAAGTTTATTTTATTTTACCATTCAGTTCAACCCGTGAATTTACCATACTTATGATACTCTTTATTTCACTTTCGAGTGTATTTACGTCATGATTTTATATAAATACAAAAATATCCTATTTGATACAAATATCAATTGCTTCCCGTTTCATGCCTCTCCGTGTTATCTGAAAAATATACTTTGTTCATTGCAAATATCAACTGTTCAACCAGAACTGAAATGTTGGTTGAGTGCGGGCTTGCGCTAACCACTCTCCTTCGGAAAATCTCCTGTTCCAGACTAGAAATGATTAAACTACTTCATAGGCTCTCTCTCAATACATATGATTATTATAAAATATAATATCCAAGAATTATTTAGAAAAATTATAAAAATTATTATTATTATTATTAGTGGATTATTATTATTATTATTAGTTATATTATTTTAAGTATGTTTAATTATCATCTCATTACGTGAGAATCCACATGTTCGAACCTTCGAATATGGAAAAAATATCCATTCCTCAACAAAAATAATTATTAACTTTTACAGTTACATCGGCTGATTACCGTGATTTCCCAAAAATATGAAATATTCAAATAAATGCTCGAAATGCTCGGTCATCGATCCTAAACTGTTCCGAGTGCTGAAAATGCTCAGAATAACTCTAACAAGTCTTGCGTAAATCATTGCAAGATTTAAATACGAAGAAAAATAAATGTGTTGGTCATCTGCCGAAAAATAGTTTGTTCCAATTAGCTAGGCATAATATAATTCAAATGTGGCTTACATTTCTTGATGGTCTTGAAGCGTAGTAAACCTGGTCTGTACCAGATTTATCCATAGACATGCCCTATCGGACAAGCATGTATAATCCTTGTATCGGCCGCCATTATATACCCACAATCCGTCTAGTAAGACATAGTGGTAGTATCTCTTGACGTTTGAATTAACTGTTGTTCCATTTTAATATGGGCTTCTATCAAAGCCATAACAGTTTGTTTAAATGGGGTCAGATCTAAGTGATCTATTCTTAGATATGTCAGTTGTAACATAACTCACGGTAATCTTTTCAGTACAAGAAAACACTGACTGTCTAACCAATCAACGGCTGTCCTGAAGATCGTTCCCTGGGCATGGTTTATCACCATCTACCATGCGCGAAGCAACCTGTAGTTTCCCTGCGTAGACTAATGAACACCACCGTGATAGACTGGTCTTCAGTGTACTGATAGATCGAAGTGGTTATTAAGTTACCAATATGAAAACTGACTGAAATGGACTTAAATATCCAAGTATTAGGTTATTACTGGACTGTGACAAAGTACTAATTCTAGACAAAGTCTAGCATATGTCCATGTAGAAATAAAAATATTTCTACCAGTGTCTGTAGAAAAAAAATCAATCACCTTATTGATTCTCCTTGCCGGAAACTTACTAAGTTCCAACTCGTAGCGCAGCACTTTTGTGACTATCACAACTTTGACAATAACTTCTGCGTAGATCCGGCAACCATGTGCCTTGGCTCAGCGTAGTAGCACCTTGCTCGGCAAGTGCTTGTGTTGGAATGAGCTCCTGGTGCCTGGGCCAGCCGGCTTTTATTCAAAACTGCCAGGGTCACGCGTCATCACGCTGAAATCTGGAAATCATCATATCTCTGGTATCCCTGGTCCGATTTACTTGATACTAATTGCATTCTCTTTCATTTGGCCGTGCCAGTAATCTGATCCAAGTCTCAAGTCTCTACTCCATGGTTAACTATTTAATTAATAAATAGCCTCGACCTCTGCTATTACTCGCTACGTCACTTGACATGCAAGTATCGGTATATTCTTTCCAATTGCTTCGAGAAGCAATGTAGCGCGATATTCAAATATCTCAACTTTCAAAAGCGGCTGTAGCCTTTCCCTTGATATCTAGGTGTCTGAATCTTGGAATACCCATTCCTAGAGTTGGGCACATCCACCCCACACCTAGCAAAAAAATAAAAATTGAAAAATTTTCATTTTTCCTATCTACACATTAACTCATCTGGTTCTTGAATAATCATCATCATCATCTTGAGCAGTTTCCAACCGCTGGTCGGGTCTGCTTGGAACATAAGCCTCTCCATCGTTTCCTGTCCATCCACCATCTCTCGTCATTTACTGTGTCCCAGCACACTCCTCTTTCCTCCACACTCTTCTTAACTCCTTTTGTCCATCTGTCCCTTGGTCTTCCCCTTGGCCTCCTTCCCGTCATTTCCATTCCAAACATCTTCTTCGGTATCCTCTCCTCTTGCATCCTCCTCAAATGTCCATACCATTGTAGCCTAGATCGCTCTATTCTATTTTGCAATGGTTCCTCTCTTACCATCTCCCTGACTCTCTCATTCCTTACTCTGTCCATTCTTGTCACTCCTACCCTACTCCTCTGGAACTTCATCTCCTTGCTCGTATTTTATTCTTGTCCCTTTCCTTCATCACCCATGTTTCTGAACCATATGTCAAAATTGGCACAAAGTAGGTCTTGTAGATGATTCCTTTACATTTTTGTGGTACATCTTTATTCCATATCATCCCCCTAACACTCTTGAAAAATCCATCTGCGCACCTTCCCCTCTCATTTATTTCCATCATATTGCCTCCCTTTTCTTCAATTATGCTTCCCAAGTACTTGAAGCATTCTACTTTCTGCAACTGCTGTCCTCCAAGTGTTATGCCCATATCCAGTCTGTTCTTCTTCCTCGTTGTGATGACCACTTCACTCTTTTGTGCTGAGAACTTCATCCCATATGATAACACTACCTTCTCCCACTCATCTAATTGCTCTTGTACTTCTTGCTCATCCTCTCCCCATACCAGAAGGTCATCAGCAAACAACATTGCCTTCATTTTCCTTTCCCCAATGCTATTTACCACTTTTCGTATGATTTCATCCATCACCACTATAAATAACAGGGGTGAGAGGGCACTTCCCTGTTTCAGACCACTCTCCAGTTGAAACCATTCCGTTCTCTCTCTTCCCACCTTTACACAGCTTTTGCTTCCCTCGTACATTGCTTTCACTCTTGCCACTGTCTCCTTGTTCACTGCTTTTGCTCTCATTGCTTCCCATACCTTGTTTCTATTAATACTATCATATGCTTTCTCAATATCCAAGAAGGTCATCACCAGATCTTTCCCATATTCATAATGGTGTTCTTGTAGCTGTCTTACTGCAAAGATGAGGTCAACTGTTGATCTTCCTGGCCTGAATCCATACTGTTCTTCCCTCAGCCCATCTTCAACCTCTGTCCGAATTCTTCTCTCCAGTACCTTCTCAAATATTTTGGCGCAGTGGCACATGAGTGTAATTCCCCTGTAGTTCTTGCATTCCTTCCTACTTCCCTTTTTAAATATGGGTATTATTATCCCTCTTTTCCAGTCCTCTGGTATTTTCTTCTCCCTCCATATCACTTTCATTACTCGAAAGAGCCACTGGGTTCCTATCACCCCTGCTGCTCTCACCATCTCCACACTCACTTCGTCTATTCCCGGTGCCTTTCCCCCTTTCATCTTCCTTAATGCTTCCTCCACTTCTTTCCATGTCAATTCCTTCTCTGAAATGTCTTGGTCACTGTATGTTTCTTCCTCCACAATGTCCACTACGCTGGTTTTAGTTGGATTTAGGAGTTCCTTGAAGTATTCTCTCCAGATAACCTTTACTTCTTCCATATTTTCGACCTCCTTTCCATTCCTGTCCACCATTCTGACATTTTCCCCTGTATCTCTTCTCTTTGCCTTTATCATTCCATACAACACTTTCTTACTGCCATCACAGTCCTCCTCCATCATTTCTGTCCATTTCTCCAGCCATTTCTTTTTCTCTTCCTTCACTACTTCCCCTGCTTCTTTCTTCCGCTCTTGGTATTCTTCTCTTGTTCTGTCTGTCCTCTGTTGGAACCATTTCCTGAATGCTTCATTTTTCTTTTTCACTGCTTCCTTAGTTCTGGGGTTCCACCATGGTGTTTCCTTCCACCTTTTCTTTCCACTAGTTCTGCCACACACGACTTCCGCTGCTTCTACCAACACGTCCTTGAACCTATTCCATTCTTCTTCACCTGTTTTCGGATCATCCTTCGGTAATTTGTTCCTCACTAATATCTGGAACTTCTCCTTATTTCCATCCTCCTTCAGCTTCCATGTCCTTATTCTTCTTTCTTGGTTCTCAGTTCTCCTCTTTTCCTTCAGTCCTCTCACCTTGGCGACCAGCAGACGGTGGTCACTGTCCAGGGCTTCTGAAGGTATTACCCTTATATCCGTGATACTCTTCTTTGTCTCCTTCCCGCATAGAATATAGTCCACCACTGATTTCCTAGTCAAATCCCTGCTGTACCAAGTAATTTTATGGCTCTCTCTCTTCTTGTACCATGTGTTTCCAACCATTAGCCCATTTATCTTGCACAGTTCCAACAATCTCTCTCCTTCCTTATTCCTGTTTCCCCATCCTTCACCACCAATCACTTCCTCAAAACCTCTTCTATCAGTTCCCCTTGAATAATAAATCTTCAAATTCGATGCATTATAAGTTCCCACGATGTTACCAGTTCGTGTATGGGCGACTTCATAGCTTCCTTTGTTGTTAACTTCCACAATACGATAGGGTCCAGCGTAAAGGCTTGCAAACTTCGAGTACACTCGATTTTGCACGTCAGAGGGTGTAGGTCTTTTCACTAAAACATGAGTTCCTACGCGCAAGGGTCTGCGAAAACGCTTTCCTCTCACTCTGCGCTCTCTTTTCTCAGCTTGGCTCCTCAACTTGTCTAAAGCTAGAGTTTCCCTCATCTGACGACTTGGTTCAATCTCAGGTGGAATAGAGATGATTCGATCCCATAATCTCGTTGGTTTAATTCCATGATGAAGCAACATGGGAATCTGTCCAGTACTCTCATGAATCGTAGAGTTGATGGATTCGGATGCTAAAGAGAGAACATCCATCCATTTCCAATGCTCATTTGGACAATAGAGGCGGCAAAATTTCGCTATTTCAGCCATCACGCGTTCTGCTGGATTGCTTTCAGGATGTCTGATAGAACAAAACAATTGTCTTATCCCAAGATTATTCATGACGGTTCGAAATTCTAAAGATGTAAATTGAGGTCCACGATCTGATAAAAGAAATTCCGGTTTGCCTGCTTCCGGAATCACGTTGTCTCTAATTCTCTTCGCACAATATTTTGCGTTTGCTTTCTGAATTGAATGTAACATAGTGTATTTGCTGAAAACATCCATGGTCACCAGAATATATCGGTTACCTCTTTTAGACTTTGGGAGAGGACCATATAAATCAGTCGCGAAGATTTCACAAGGCTTAGAAGGAATAATAGGCCTTGGTAATTCTCTCAATAATCTGGAATTATGTTTACTCCTTTGGCATAAGTCGCATTCTCGAATAGTGTTTCTGACAGTTTGTCGCATTCGCTCCCACGAAAATTTCTCTTGAATCATGTTGACCGTCTTATCTACTCCAGCATGACCTGCGATTCGATGTGCCATCCAGATAATGGGTTTTTGCATTCGTGGAGGTATCACTTCTCTCAGCTTCGTATGGTCAGGATCTGCAAACTTGTAGATTAAACCATCTAACATCATAAAATCTCTTGAAATTCTCTCAGTTTCCACAAAATCATCATCATTTGGATCCATGTCTCCCTGTAGAAAACGAAGAATGTTTCTAAGACGTCGATCTCTCCTCTGGGATAAATGCAACAATCTTAACCTTCTCAAGGTATCTTCATCATCCTGCGTCAGGTTAACTTGAATAACCTTAGATGTAGACTCCACTGCTCTACTCAATAAATCAGCTCCCACGTTTAACTTTCCAGGAGTGTGTTCAATAACTAGGTTGAATTGTTGAATAAAAAGTGACCATCTAGTTATCCTATCACTGGCAAAGTTTGTTCTCAAGATAAACTCCAATGCGTGGTGATCAGTCCTCACAATGACTGAATGTCCAATTAACATTTTCTTCCACGACTCCAACGCGAATATTACAGCAAGTGCTTCTAACTCTGTGGTGTAATGATTCCTTTCTGATGGACGAAGTTTCCTGCTAATGAACGCCAGGTAATGTCTCTTGTGGTCGTCATCTTCTTGAAGTAGAATAGCTCCAATCCCTACGGTGGATGCATCAGATTCTATGATGAAATTCTTGGTAAAGTCAGGATACTCCAATTTCACGCTGTTTACCAATAACCTCTTGGCATCTTGAAATGATTGTTCACAATCTTCATCCCATTTCCATTTGCTTCCTTTCCTTAATAATTCCTGCAATGGCGCTACCGTCTTGGTGAAGTTTGGACAATGCCCTGCAAAGAATTGGCATGTCCCGAGAAAACGGCGAACATTCTTCACTCTAGTAGGTCTAGGGAAATTTGCAATTGCCTGTATCTTCGTCTCATTGGGACGATATCCTTCTCCATCCAAAATGTGACCCAAAAATTTTATTTCCTTCCGAAAGAACTGACATTTTCGAAGGTTTACTTTAAAGTTCGCTTTTCTCAAATCTGCGAATAACATCTGAAGATGTAACAAATGTTCCTCCTTAGTCTCAGATGCAATTAAGATATCATCTATATAACGAATTGCTATCTCTTTTACTTCAGGACTCAAATTTTGTTCCAGTGCTCTGATCAAAACAGATCCAGATGTTTTGACTCCAAATGGTAGACGACGGAATACATATGTCTGCTGGTCAAACATAAACCCTGTAAACTTCTTGGAATCTTCACTAAGCCTAATGTGATGGTAGGACGAAGTGAGATCAATATTAGAGAACCAGACCTTGCCTTGGAATTTCCTTAACAGTTCCCTAATGATTGGTGGTCTGTCATACTCTGGCAGTAATCTTGAATTCAAATTTCGCGCGTCTAAACATAGTCTCAGACTTCCATCTTGCTTAGACACTACTGCTAATGGATTGACATAAGATGTAGTGTACTTTTCAATCACATTGTTGCTTTCCATTTCCTTGATAAGCACTTTTACCCTTTCTCGATGCTTTTCCGCAACCGGATACAATTTAGCATGGAAAGGTGCATCATCAATTACACGAATACGATATTCAAAATCCTTAATTTCTCCAGGTTTAACATCAAAAATATCGTGATACTCTTCCAAAATTTTCCCTAGCTCTGGGGACTCCTCCTCAGTGTAGACTTCTCTTCCTTCAGCTTCATGAAAAATCAGAGACCATTGAGCATCTCCCTCGATGTCCTCCTCTTCTTTTCCCTCGAAGTTTATCTCTTCGGTATTCTTGAATCTGATCGTCTCTGTCTTCATGTCTATCACTGCTTGATATTTCTGAATGAAATCCGCTCCCAATATCATGTCAAAAGCCATGTCCTTCATTACTACAAACACATGTCGGAAATCATGTCCTCCAATCGTAATACATAAGTATAATTGTGTTTTACACAGAGATATTTTATTGGGTATTATTCCTTGGATCTTAATTCCTGATACTGGAATCTCCTCTAAATTCTCTTTGAGCTTCCACAGAATATAAAGCTTCTCACTTACAAGACAAAGCATAGCCCCAGTATCAATCAAAGTATCGACAGGCATACCGAATACTTCGCATGATATGATTGACATTCTAATTCTTGTACCCATTTCTTTCCGTTCGTCATTCTGTTGAACTAAGTCATCATCCTCTGCTTGCCATTTAATAATTCTGGAAGTGAAAGTGTTTAAAATTCTATCTTCTACTGTGAATTCGAAGTTTTTTTTCGTTACCATTCCCCCGGGATTGTTGTGTTCCCGATGGACCTGGTTCATTGGGCCTCTGCTCCAAAAACTGCAAGTTATCTTGGTGTCTTGCTTCTAAGTTCTTCCTCGTCTCCTTATTGAACCCTTCATTGGACTGACGAGTATCCACATTCCCTCTGTTATTGTAGTTGTTTCTACCATAGTATCTTCTTTCCTGGTACCTTCCTTGGTTATCCCTAGGCCTTCTCCATCGAGTATTATATCGATTACCACCATCCGGTCTTGCATAAGGCTTGTAACTGTATCTGTTACTGTACTGGTTCCATCCTCTCTTATTTGGATCTTCCCTCGGCGTTTTCTCTTCTCGCCCCTCTCGAATCTCTCGAGGTGTTTGAGAACAACTATCAGCCATAACAGCGTACACAGCGTTGTTACTCTTTCCTCCCTTCCGATGGAAGAATTGAGCGTTCGTATGATCCAGCTTCTGTAATACCTCGTCAAATTGCTCCATATTATAGATATCAGCAGCGATCAAAGTCCTTTGGACGTCTGCTGGAAACTGACGTATCAATGCAGTAATCAATTCGTTATCTGGCATCGGCGGATCTAAATGTTGCAGTTTAGAAAGCTGCCCAGAAAAGTACGTAGAGTATCGAGTAGGTTGTGACGTCGAGAATCTCTTAGAATATAATTCTGCTCTGACTTGCTGTTGGGTTTCTGGGGACCAAAACTTTTTCAATAACCCACGAGAAAACTCCTCAAAGGTGGTTAGAGTGGTTCTAAAAGCTCTAAACCAAAGAAGTGCAGGACCTTCCAAAAACTTCCCTATCACTCGGATCTGTCTTTCTTTAGGGATCTTGGAATCTTTCAGGTAATCCCCTGCTTCTCTCAAAAATTCCACGGGTGTCACAGAATCTCGCCCTGAAAATTTAGAAGGCTTATCCTCTACATTCTTAAATACAGTTATGGGGTTGGATTGAAATACTGTCCTGACCTCATCCGGTCTTTGACTATCCGTTTCTCTAGCTGCTCCTAGATTTATCTGTATCTGTTCTTTTCCCCTTACACTTGGCATTTTCAACAGATGGTCGGACTGTTTCTCGTCCTTGATTTGGGTTTTCATAGCTTCAAGTTCCTTCTGGTTTTCTTCTGCCATTTTCTTAATTGCTTCAGTTTCTTTACAATTTTCCTTGACATCAGTGGATATCTGGTTCATAACAGCCTCATGACTTTTCAATGACCCTGTCATATATGATATGTCCTTCTGAGTTGCTTGGATATCTTTGGAAATTACTTGAATATGGGATGACTAAGATTCCCTAATCTCCTTGATTCCTTCTTGGTTCTCCAACTTGAGTGTGTCTTTAATTTCATTGACAACTGTGGTTTTAATTTCAGTTTGCAATTCATTAATCACACCTTCTCTTATTTCTCCCATTACAAGTTCTTTGAATTGTTCTGTCAAACGTTGAACAACTAGAATTCCCATCTCATTACTCTCCTTCTTCACTCTGACTTCTAGGTTGATCATGTCTTCACCAACTTTCCTAAGACCATGTTCTATCCTATCAGATAAGCTTTGAGATCTAAGATCGGCATCGCGAAATTTATCGTCCATTAAACTTGCGTTAGTAGCTAATGAAGTTTCGAGCTCATGTGTTTTTTCGCATAATTTATTTATTTTACTCTCAAGTGTCATTTTCAAAATTTCGGAATTCTATTTAAATTTACTTTTCATAGAATTAAATTTACTATTTAAATTTTCTTTCAAATTACCTTTTAACCTGCTTTCTAAAGAATCAGAATTTTCTTTAAGTTTATTTTCTAAAGAATCAGAATTTTCTTTAAGTTTTTCAACTAAACTTTCTTTCAAGTTATTTTTTAACCTGCTTTCTAAAGAATCAGAATTTTCTTTAAGTTTATCATTCAAATTTTCTTTAAGTTTATTTTCTAAAGAATCAGAATTTTCTTTAAGTTTATCGTTTAAACTTTCTTTAAGTTTATCAGAATTTTCTTTAAGTTTCCTTTCCAAAGCCTCAGTATTTTCTTTCATAATGGCTGCTACACGCAGTCCAGCTTCTTTGGAACTCTCTTCCAAACTTCTCATCATCCTCATCATCTCTTCCATAATTTCAATTATTATTCAAAGCTTAGGGGTATACAATATTGGCAAACACAAGCTTATAACTAGAACAAGAAATATGAATAGCTAATTGGAACACTCTAATAAAATGAGATTTGTCCTAATGTCGACGTGATGGAAAAAAAAATTCTCTACTTTTACGAATTACATTTACCACAATATCACAAGAAAAATATGCAAGTTCTCAAATATCCTCCACCTGGACTCTAATAATGCGTATGTCCAGTCATCGAACGTTTACTACTGAACTTACTTGACGCCCTAATGGTTAAGCCATTATCAAAAATAATCAAACCCATTCTAATTATTAACCAAGTTAAATTTTTAATTTTCCCCACTAATTGGGTTTCTTGCTAATTTATTCATCCAAACCAGACATTTCTCAACTCCCAAAATATTTCTATAAAAATTATCACAATTTAAATCGGCATGCGATTGACCATGTCTAACTCGAGCCCCACGTTCGAAGCCATTTCTCTCTCTATCTTATTTTATGTGCCCGTTTAGACCGGAGTCCGCACGACCACATATGCATTTTACCAATAATCAGTCAGCACAAGAGTCAAAATATCCCGGAGCGCCAGATGGGTTAAAGCAAATCGCAAAAACGACATCAAATGAAAAAAATGCTTTACTGATTTTTGGCTCAATGCAACAATAAGGATAGAAGGAGATTCAATTGGGCGTAACACATCAAGTCAAATTATCTCATTTTATTTTGAATTTAAAATTGACTGCAAAGATGCTCAAAGCAGCATCATTCACGTGTGGCGACCCACACTCCTATTTACACAATATACAGAAATTTTCCAAACACATTTGACAATTATTTTTTGGAAACACAAGTCTGATTGTCAGTCCTGTAGACTGTGTTCCAAAATTATTTATGATTAAATCCAGTTCAAATTTAATTGTCTCTACTGGAATTATCGTAGTTCACTGTTTGAATTTACATAACATTAACACTCGTAGAATAAATGTTCATAGAATTTTTAACTTTCACTTATTTTTCCAGTTTCAAAAATATATTGTCGAAAAATATTATTATTTCTGAATCAACACAAATTATTTACACATATTAATAACATCTGAAAAGTATTTGACCTTGAGCATAGCATCGAAGAACTGTGCGAAGCACAACAAAAATTAATTGTTCTTCTGACATTAAACATTCGAGAAGTGACTCGATTATGAACTTCAAGTTCCTAACAAAATATATGATTTCTGAATCATCAACTTGATCAATAAATTGTTGAACCATTCAACTATTCAATTTTCCACTTGGAATCATTATTATAAAAATATTTATATTCATGGCCATTTTTAGTAATTTTCACAACTTGCAATTCTTCGACAGAGTGCGGAAATAAGATTGTAGCTTCAGAATAAATTCATTTAGTTCATGGCACTAGGATTGAAAACATCCTTCAAATTATTCGTGGTTAAAGAATTATTTTTAATTGGCAGTGGCCCATTCTATTATTTGTGTAAGAACACAATATTACAACAACAACGGCAAAGGTCTTCCTCTGAAGAAGAATAAACTACTATCATGACAAATCCGGGTTCTAGCAAAATCAAAGTCTAAATGGAATTCGTAAACAAGGTTGAAATAAGAACTGATGGTTTCAAGAAATAACCTTCGGGTCATTCATACGACGAAATGTGTAGTTCCAATACTCCTTCTATAAACCTGAGCCATCGAACCTGCTATTTGATTGATGCTCGGAAAAACCTCTTCATTCCTGCGACTTAAACATGCGCACCTGGGAATGGCATTTCAACTACTCCACACATAAATTTTCTTCCCAAAATTTATACAATAAATCATGCCTCTGCTTGTTATCAACACTGGAAGATTAATAAACTTACAAGTTTATTTTATTTTACCATTCAGTTCAACCCGTGAATTTACCATACTTATGATACTCTTTATTTCACTTTCGAGTGTATTTACGTCATGATTTTATATAAATACAAAAATATCCTATTTGATACAAATATCAATTGCTTCCCGTTTCATGCCTCTCCGTGTTATCTGAAAAATATACTTTGTTCATTGCAAATATCAACTGTTCAACCAGAACTGAAATGTTGGTTGAGTGCGGGCTTGCGCTAACCACTCTCCTTCGGAAAATCTCCTGTTCCAGACTAGAAATGATTAAACTACTTCATAGGCTCTCTCTCAATACATATGATTATTATAAAATATAATATCCAAGAATTATTTAGAAAAATTATAAAAATTATTATTATTATTATTAGTGGATTATTATTATTATTATTAGTTATATTATTTTAAGTATGTTTAATTATCATCTCATTATGTGAGAATCCACATGTTCGAACCTTCGAATATGGAAAAAATATCCATTCCTCAACAAAAATAATTATTAACTTTTACAGTTACATCGGCTGATTACCGTGATTTCCCAAAAATATGAAATATTCAAATAAATGCTCGAAATGCTCGGTCATCGATCCTAAACTGTTCCGAGTGCTGAAAATGCTCAGAATAACTCTAGCGAGTCTTGCGTAAATCATTGCAAGGTTTAAATACGAAGAAAAATAAATGAGTTGGTCATCTGCCGAAAAATAGTTTGTTCCAATTAGCTAGGCATAATATAATTCAAATGTGGCTTACATTTCTTGATGGTCTTGAAGCGTAGTAAACCTGGTCTGTACCAGATTTATCCATAGACATGCCCTATCGGACAAGCATGTATAATCCTTGTATCGGCCGCCATTATATACCCACAATCCGTCTAGTAAGACATAGTGGTAGTATCTCTTGACGTTTGAATTAACTGTTGTTCCATTTTAATATGGGCTTCTATCAAAGCCATAACAGTTTGTTTAAATGGGGTCAGATCTAAGTGATCTATTCTTAGATATGTCAGTTGTAACATAACTCACGGTAATCTTTTCAGTACAAGAAAACACTGACTGTCTAACCAATCAACGGCTGTCCTGAAGATCGTTCCCTGGGCATGGTTTATCACCATCTACCATGCGCGAAGCAACCTGTAGTTTCCCTGCGTAGACTAATGAACACCACCGTGATAGACTGGTCTTCAGTGTACTGATAGATCGAAGTGGTTATTAAGTTACCAATATGAAAACTGACTGAAATGGACTTAAATATCCAAGTATTAGGTTATTACTGGACTGTGACAAAGTACTAATTCTAGACAAAGTCTAGCATATGTCCATGTAGAAATAAAAATATTTCTACCAGTGTCTGTAGAGAAAAAATCAATCACCTTAGTGATTCTCCTTGCCGGAAACTTACTAAGTTCCAACTCGTAGCGCAGCACTTTTGTGACTATCACAACTTTGACAATAACTTCTGCGTAGATCCGGCAACCATGTGCCTTGGCTCAGCGTAGTAGCACCTTGCTCGGCAAGTGCTTGTGTTGGAATGAGCTCCTGGTGCCTGGGCCAGCCGGCTTTTATTCAAAACTGCCAGGGTCACGCGTCATCACGCTGAAATCTGGAAATCATCATATCTCTGGTATCCCTGGTCCGATTTACTTGATACTAATTGCATTCTATTTCATTTGGCCGTGCCAGTATTCTGATCCAAGTCTCAAGTCTCTACTCCATGGTTAACTATTTAGTCAATAAATAGCCTCGACCTCTGCTATTACTCGCTACGTCACATGACATGCAAGTATCGGTATATTCTTTCCAATTGTTTCGAGAAGCAATGTAGCGCGATATTCAAATATCTCAACTTTCAAAAGCGGCTGTAGCCTTTCCCTTGATATCTAGGTGTCTGAATCTTGGAATACCCATTCCTAGAGTTGGGCACAATACATGGCCGCTATTTGCAAACTATTGGGCTGATGACCTTGTAGTCAGTCATAAGATGTTTTCCACAAAAAGGAATGTTGTTGCAAAATCCGGTAGAGATCAAATTATTAGGATGGTCGAAATTTGATTTAAGCTTTTAACATTTGGGTGGCCGTCATTCCGTTTCCGTCAAGATGGCGGCGATATAAAACATGACACTGATGTGCCTTTTGCTAGTGCTACCTCTGTACCAAATTTCGTTCAATTCGGTTTCACCGTGTTTGAATTGATAGGGGGAATCGATTTGCACACATACTTGGCCACCATCTGCAAACTATTGGGCTGATGATCTAGCAGTTTGGTCAGAATATGCTTCCCACATAAAGATTTGTTGTTGCAAAATTTCGTAGAGACTAGATTATTAGGTTGGTCGTAATTACATTTTAGCCTTTAACATTTGGGTGGCCGCGATTACGTTTCCGTCAAGATGGCGGTGATATAAAACATGACACTGAGGTGGCCTTTTCTAGTGCTACCTCTGTACCAAATTTCGTTCCATTCGGTTTCACCGTGTTCGAATTAATAGCGGGAATCGATTTTCACACAAAGATGGCCGCCATCCGCAAAATATTAGGCTAATGACCTATTAGTTTGGTGAAAGGATCCTTCCTCCATAAAGGTATGTTGTTGCAAAATTTGGTAGAGATCGGATGATTAGGTTAGTCGTAATTTGATTTAAGCTTTGAACATTTGTGTGGCCGCCATTACGTTTCTGTCAAGATGGCGGTGATATAAAACATGACACTGAGGTGCCCTTTGCTAGTGCTTCCTCTGTACCAAATTTCATTCCAGTCGGTTTCACCGTGTTCGAATTAATAGGGGTAATCGATTTTGACACAAAGATGGCCGCCATCCGCAAACTATTAGGCTAATGACCTATTAGATTTGTCAAAGGATGCTCCCTTCATAAAGGTATGTAGTTGCAAAATTTGGTAGAGATCGGATGACTAGGTTAGTCGTAATTTGATTTAAGCTTTGAACATTTGGGTGGCCGCCATTACGTTTCCGTCAAGATGGCGGCGATATAAAACATGACACTGGGGTGCCCTTTGCTATTGCTACCTCTGTACCAAATTTCATTCCATTCGGTTTCACCGTGTTCGAATTAATAGGGGTAATCGATTTTGACACAAACATGGCCGCCATTCGCAAACTATTAGGCTAGTGATCTATTAGATTTGTCAAAGGATGCTCCCTCCATAAAGGTATGTTGTTGCAAAATTTGGTAGAGATCGGATGACTAGGTTAGTCGTAATTTGATTTAAGCTTTGAACATTTGTGTGGCCGCCATTACGTTTCCGTCAAGATGGCGGCAATATAAGGCATGACACTGGGGTGCCCTTTGCTATTGCTACCTCTGTACCAAATTTCATTCGATTCGGTTTCACTGTGTTCGAATTAATAGGGGTAATCAATTTTGACACAAAGATGGCCGCCATTCGCAAACTATTAGGCTAATGACCTATTAGATTTGTCAAAGGATGCTCCCTCCATAAAGGTATGTTGTTGCAAAATTTGGTAGAGATCGGATGATTAGGTTAGTCGTAATTTGATTTAAGCTTTGAACATTTGTGTGGCCGCCATTACGTTTCCGTCAAGATGGCGGTGATATAAAACATGACACTGGGGTGCCCTTTGCTAGTGCTACCTCTGTACCAAATTTCGTTCCATTTGGTTTCACCGTGTTCGAATTAATAGGGGCAATCGATTTTCACACAAAGATGGCCGCCATCCGCAAACTATTTGGCTGATGACCTATTAGTGTGGTCAAAGGATGCTGCCCCCATAAAGGTATGTTGTTGCAAAATTTGGTAGAGATCGGATGATAAGGTTAGTCGTAATTTGATTTAAGCTTTGAACATTTGTGTGGCCGCCATTACGTTTCCGTCAAGATGGCGGCGATATAAAACATGACACTGAGGTGCCCTTTGCTAGTGCTACCTTTGTACCAAATTTCGTTCAATTTGCGCTCACCGTTTTCGAATTGATAGGGCTGGACAGACATTCAGAGTACACACACTCACACACACACACACACACACACACACACACACACACACACACACAGACTCACACACACACATACACACACACACAGACAGACACACTTTTTTTCGCCCTGTAGTGATCTCATAAGTCTACTTTCATTTTTTGCAAAAATCGAAAGTAGGCTAATAGGGTCCTTAAATATTCAGTTATATTGATCGAAATTTCAGGATCAATCTATTATAAGCTACAAGCAGTATTGAGCCGTTGTACCCACCCACTTAACAACTTCAACACAATTTTTGATCAGATTGTAATTTCTTTTAAAACATCACTCCCCGTACAACACAGCCACTTACAGTCTAAAATTTGCATTTACTACTCAAGTACTTTGGGTGGGAAGAATATTGCTCATTATATCAACCACCTTCCCCCGTGTTGCACACAAAACGACACAGCGAGCAAAGGTACGATCTATTAATATCCTATTGTGATTCCGAGCTACGCCGGGCGTTATGGTAGTGTTTTAATAATTTCAATTTTAGCTGAGGTTGGTTACAATAGTACATTATGCAACGAGCCTATAATGGCTATAATTAAGACACGAGTATTTTTTTTATAAAACGAGCGTATGCGAGTTTTATAATTTCCATACGAGTGTCTTAATTACCATTATAGGCGAGTTGCATACGACTGTTTATGTTCGACGATAATTATAATTTTATTATATGTTTTAACATAAATATTCATAAATATCTGTTGAGAGTCAGCCACAAGAATTTTGTTATCGGAGAGCGAGCGCGAGACATCTCTCTGTCTTTCAAGATCTTTGACGCATGCGCTCTGTGTCCTTGCAATGACATATGCAAGCCATATGTTTACATCTGCCGTCCCTCAGTAATATTGTCACCGGAGTCGTTTGAATGCGCTGTGTAGAAATTAGGGTTGGTGATTTTAAGGTACAGTGCTATTTCTTGTTTCATATTCGGCAGTTTATTTACGCGAACATATGGACGGTGCGTATTCCATGCCGATAATTTATTATAGTTCGATGTTGTGTTTATGTCCGACATGTTGGATTTTGAGCGCATGCACGAAGGTATCGTTACCTAATTGGTCAATGAACGAGCTCTGATTGGCTGGAGAAACTGTATCATAATGAAAATAAGTGTTATAATGACCATCATTATGACACCGTTTTCTGACACATAATAGTGAGGGTCGAACATAATAGTACATTATGCAACGAGCCTATAATGGCTATAATTAAGACACGAGTATTTTTTATAAAACGAGCGTATGCGAGTTTTATAATTTCCATACGAGTGTCTTAATTACCATTATAGGCGAGTTGCATACGACTGTTTATGTTCGACGATAATTATAACTTTATTATATGTTTTAACATAAATATTAATAAATTTCTGTTGAGAGTCAGCTACTGGAATTTTGTGATCGCAGAGCGAGCGTTGGGTGTTATAGCTTCGTCTTTCAAGAGCTTTGAACGGCCGACGCATGCGCTCTGTGGGCTCTCAATGCCATATGCAGCCATATGTTTACATCAGCCGTCCCTCAGTAATATTGTCACCGCAGTCATTTGAAGACAATGCTCTGTGTAGAAATTAGTGTTAGTGATTTTAAGGTACTGTGCTATTTCTTGTCTCATATTCGCCAGTTTATTTACGCGAACATATGGACGGTGGGTATTCCATGTCGGTAATTTATTATAGTTCGATGTTGTGTTTATGTCCGACATGTTGGATTTTGAGCGCATGCGCGAAATTATCGTTTCCTAATTGGTCAATGAACGAGCTCTGATTGGCTGGAGAAACTGTATCGTAATGAAAAACGGTGTTATAATGACCATCATTATGATACAGTTTTCAAACACATAATAGTGAGGGTCGAACATAAAAACTATATATGTCATTTAGTTTCAATATAGTATTGAATAATACATTAATTTTACCTATCCATAAGGGGAAGATGACCTCGTAGTTCCGCCCCTTAAAACAACAATAACTAATTACCTATTCATAGGTATTTTAATTTACGTTTTCTATACCTATACGATTGGTGAACTATGGGTTAAACGTAACCGCGTGGAGGCTACTGGCCTGGCCCAGGTATTCAAAATTGACTCCAGTTGGGTGGGGTTTGCGTGTCGATGTTACCATTCCAGTACCTCAAACCAGAACGTACATTCTTGAGAGAGCTGGGAATTGAATTCGGGCTCCCGGAATAATAGCCTACGAAACTACCACAACACTACGCGACGTAGTTGATTGAGCTGCAGTAGTTGTAACTGGGTTGGACTGTAAATATCCTTCGATATTCTGTAATCAGATTGATGTGCCTGCAGAGATCAGGGCTCCACTCCCAGTTAATTGCTACTTTTATGAACAGTATTCTACTGCATATAGGGAGCCACATTTACTGTTATGGCAGAGTTGGCGTACACAGCAGTAAGAGGCAGTGAAAGAACATTGCACGCGGATAAAACTTGATAGTTTATAGTCAATATTCACGGTTTATGTCATACCGTAAAAATTACAAGACTACCGTATACTTTTTGTAACCATTATTTCGTGTGTATTGTTGATTATTCGACATATAAGTCTGCATCACAGAAAATAGTTGATACATCCGTTACTACGAAATAGAAATGAAGGAATATTTTTCATTTTACACCACAAACTTTGTAAGTGCCCTGACAAATTATTTGAGTATTACAGGATGGCTGAAACTTATTTTTAAATTATCTAAGCCAATCTACTAATTCAGTAGCAACTCGACCTTTTGTCTTTGTGGCTAACGACGCTTATAATTAGGCTATATTGAGACCAATTACTTGAATAACAAGTAGTTCCGTGACGAACTAAAGAGCCTACTTTTCTTAAAATGTAAGATTCATACCAATGGCTTATATACATGCATCTAGAATAATGACAAAATTAACTTGGCAATACTGACATTGATGATATTTTAGAAATAATCCTAGTCGCCTCCGTAGCGTAGCGGTCAGCATGGTTAGCTGCCACCCCGGAGGTCCTGGGTTCGATTTCCGGCTCTGCCACGAAATTTGAAAAGTGGTACGAGAACTGGAACGGGGTCTACTCAGCCTTGGGTGGCCCAAATGAGTAGAGGGGGTTCGATTCCCCCTCAGCCATCCTCGAAGTGGTTTTCCGTGGTTTCCCACTTCGTCTTCGGGCAAATGCCGGGATGGTACCTACTGTAAGGCCACGGCCGCCTCCTTCCCTCTTCCTAGCCTATCCATCCCAATCTTCCATCCGTTCCCATCCCTCATGAGGCCCCTGTTCGCTTTGCAGGTGAGGCCGCCTAGGCGAAGTGCTGATCACACCTCCCCAGTTGTATCCATCCCGACCAGATGTTCCAAGCTCCAGGACACTGCCCATAGAGGCGGTAGTGGTGAGTTCCCTCGCTGAGTCCGTGGGATCCACCAACCTAGAGGGTAAATTGACTAAATAAAAAAAATATAAATAATCCTGAGGTACTGTAGACTAATAGAGCACTGCAATTTACTTGAAATAGTTTATTTCCATGGATTCTGAGATACTGAGAGGCTACGGCTCAAATGCTTAGAGAGAGTTAATAGGTAGTTAGTAGTTCTGCTGCCTCTGAAAATGCGCACTATTATATCTCTTACAACATACACACAATATACAGTATAACAATTGTTAGTTATCTCTTAATGTTATGGAAGTTACCTGCAGTTAAACACTGAACCTATCAGCATGGGTAGAATTATGTTGACAACACTGTCACGAATGGGCTGCTCGGAAAGAATCTGCAAGCATATCGTTTATACACATTTGCCTATGGGCTGTTTTCCCCAACGTCAATTATCTCTTAATTCAACATTAAAGGTTATTTAACTTTGCACGAGCATTTCATCAAGCAGAACCGCTCGCTAACTTACCACTAACAAGGAATTACGTTAAATGGCCAAATCTGGCCACTCAACTCTCGAAAGAATTTTTTGCCTACTTTCGATTTTTGCAAAAAATGAAAGTAGACTTATGAGATCAACACAGGGCGAAAAAAAATTGTGTCTGTCTGTCTGTGTGTGTGTGTGTGTGTGTGTGTGAGTCTGGGTGTGTGAGAGTGTGTGTACTATGAATGTCTGTCCCCCCATATCAATTCGAACACGGTGAAACCGAATTGAACGAAATTTGGTACAGAGGTAGCACTAGCAAAGGACACCTCAGTGTCATGCTTTATATCGCCGCTATCTTGACGAAAACGTGATGGCGGCCGGCCAAAAGTTCAAAGCTTAAATCACTTTACGACTAACCTAATCTTCCGATCTCTACCAAATTTTTCAACAACATACCTATGTGCGGGGAGCATCCTTTGACTAAACTACAAAGTCATCAGCCCGATAGTTTGCGGATGACGGCCATGTTTGTGTGCAAAACGATTCCCCCTATTAATTCAAACACGGTGAAACCGGATGGAATGAAATTTGGTACAGAGGTAGCACTAGCAAAGGGCACCTCTGCGTCATGGTTTATATCGCCGCCATCTTGACGAAAACGTAATGGCGGCCACCCAAATGTGCAAATCTTAAATCAAATTACGACCAACCTAATCATCTGATCTCTACCGGTTTTTGCAACAATATACCTTTATGTATGTAGAATCGTTTGACCAAACTATAAGGTCATCAACCTAATGATTTGCGGATGGCGGCCATGTATGTGTGCAAATCGAATCCCCCATCTATTCAAACACGGTGGAAACGAATTGAACGAAATTTGGTACAGAGGTAGCACTAGCAAAGGGCACCTCAGTGTCATGTTTTATATCGCCGCCATCTTAACGAAAACGTAGTGGCGGCCACCCAAATGTGCAAAGCTTAAATCAAATTACGACCAACCTAATCATCTGATCTCTACTGGTTTTTGCAACAAAATACCTTTATGTATGTAGAATCGTTTGACCAAACTATAAGGCCATCAACCTAATGATTTGCGGATGGCGGCCATGTATGTGTGCAAATCGATTCCCCCATCTATTCAAACACGGTGGAATCGAATTGAACGAAATTTGGTACAGAGGTATCACTAGCAAAGGCCAATTCAGTGTCATCTTTTATATCGCCGCCATCTTGACGGAAACATAATGGTGGCCACCCAAATGTTAAAAGCTTAAATAAAATTACGACCAACCTAATAATCTGATCTCTACTGAATTTTGCAACAACATACCTTTATATGGTAAGCATCTTTTGACCAAACGACAAGGTCATCAGCCAAATAGTTTGCAGATAGCGGCATGTATGTGTGAAAATCAATTCCCCCTATCAATTCAAACACGGTGAAACCGAATTGAACGAAATTTGGTACAGAGGTCGCACTTGCAAAAGGCAACTCAATGTAATGTTTTATTTCGTCGCCATCTTGATGGAAACGTAATGGCGGCCACCCAAATAATAAAAGCTTAAATCAAATTAGGACCAACCTAATCATTTGATCTCTACCAAATTCTGCAACAACATACCTTTATGCGAGAAGCGTTCTTTGACCAAGCTACAAGGTCGTCAGCCCAATAGTTTGCATATGGCGGCTATGTATGTGTGCAAATCGATTTCCCCTATCAATTCAAACACGGTAAAACCGATTCGAACGAAATTGGGTACAGAGGTAGCACTAGCAAAGGGCACCTCAGTGTCATGTTTTATGTCGCCACCATCTTGACGGAAACGGAATGGCGGCAAACCAAATGTTAAAAGCTTAAATCAAATTACGACCAATCTAATCATTTGATCTCTACCAATTGTTGCAACAATATACCTTTTTGTGGGAAGAATTTTTCGACTGAACTACAAGGTTATCAGCCCAATAGCTTGCAGATTGCGGCCATGTACAGTATGTGTGCAAATCGATTCACCATATCAATTCAAACAGGATGAAACCGAATTGAATGAAATTTTATACAGAGATAGCACTAGCAAAGGGCACCTCTTATTCATGTTTAGAGGGGCGTGGTGGCTCAGCGGTCTAGCTGTATGCCTCTCACCAAGGCGGTCCGGGTTCGATTCCCGGTCAATGCATGTGAGATTTTCGAAGTGAAATGCCATGTCCTGTGGATCGGATTCCACGTAAAAAGGAGGTCCTGTGGCTCATAATCACAAGATTCACGGTCACGTAAAACTACAATCATCCATACATATTCATGTTTAATATCCGTATAACACGTTGTATTTCAACAAGCTACTACAACTCCTTGAAAAGAAAAAAGAGTTATAACAATACCCATTCATTTAGGAGAAAGTAGGCTATATGTTCTTTACTGAACGTCTTGTTAAGTTTGAAATAATTAATATTAATTCTATGAAGGATATGAGTAATTAAACTATAAATACGTTTTGTTTTGAAATATCCATGACTCTGTCCTAGTTTATAAAGACTTCATGCGCCCGTAAAAACTCAGTAAGATTTTTAGCCTACTTTTCACATTTTGCAAAACTGAGGAAAAAGTAGACTTATGAGATCGGGCAAATGTGTATCTGTCTGTCCTTCTGCCTGTCTGTCTGTCTGGCTGGCTGTGTGTGTCCCCCCTATCAACTCCTAAACAGCTGCAGCAATTTAAACAAAATTTGGTAATAGAAAAGATCTATGGCTGAATATCTCACGGCCATATGTGAAAATGATGTCAGTGCCACCAACTGCTGAAAATTCGTAATTGAAATTTGAGCTCCATGATGGATATCTTGGAAGGTATGAATGGGAGCTATTTCAAAATTGGCACACGTATAGATAATAACATTGCAGTTTAATTTCCAGGAGGCCATACATGGCAGTGTTGCCAAATTGATTATAAGCCTGCTGATATGTCCAAATTTTAAATGCTTATAACTTCTACACTATCAATTGGATTTCAACCAAATTTCGTATTTGCTATGTGTACATAAACAGATATGACTGAGCGTATTCTTATGAGCCACCAAGGCTGCCAACTGTTAATAAATGCTCTCAATTTTTTTAAATCCAAATACCCATATATCAGAAAGTATGCAAGCCGACTGCTTTAAACTATGCACACGTATAGTACCTGACATTCTATATTAATTTGGAGTAACTTATATACGTCAGTGCTACCAACATGATTCTAAGCCTGCTGAGAAGTCCATCTTTAAATACATGTAACTTCTATACTAACTAATGGATTTCATTCAAAATTGGCACAACAATAGATAATATTATTTCACATTATTTCTGACCAATACATGCATGGCATTGTTGCCAACATGATTTTACGCACACTGTTAGATCCAATGTTTAACTGCATGTAACGTCCATGCTATCCTTTGGACTTCAACCAAATTTTGTATTCTGTACCCTAAGAAATGGATCTAAGAATATATTCAGTCACCAGGGCTGTCAACTGTAGTGCTTTATTAGGCTACATTATGCCAGGTATACAGTATTTCGAACTAATTAGAAATTTCGATATTACCAACTTAATTTCGTCATTATTCTAGATAGATCCATATAGATTAATCATTGGCATGAATCTTAAATTTTAAGAAAAGTAGGCTCTTTAGTTCGTCACAGAACTTCTTGTTAAAGTGGCGGGAAACAGCTGAACTTTGATTTGCTTATCAAACAACGGCGGTTTGTTTCAGACGGTTTCAGTGTTTCACATGAACTTTTATCCCTATGAATATAAAACATGTTTATGGCAATGAAATTATAAAGGATCACACACATTACTAAGTTTTAATACCAAGAAAGACGAATGCGGAAATTTTAAAAGGAAGTCTTAATCCCTATAAACATTCTTTGTGTAGAGTGGAAAAACATTACGACATTGGCAAACCTGTTTATTATTTGAAAGGCTGAGAGCTTTGTTCATTTAATATGTTAGAGGAAATACCTTTTGGTAGAAAATTATTCAAATCTTTGGCTAGGAATTCAAAGCTAGTTTATCCCGGTCAAGATTGAATTCTATTTGACACTATAAATAGCATATGTGTTATTTTACACTATTTGTTTAACATCACGTCATTTTGTGGACATGATATTACAACGATAAACAATTTAAAGCTTGTTAAGTGAGATGAGACAGGAGTATTATTTTTATTACATGTATTTGCGACAGGCGAGTTACCAGTTAATTATCTTGTTGTGGAGTAAACTTTAAGAGGTCAATCACGATAGTCTAATATCGTTCATTACAATTGGAAGTTTCGTTTGAAGAACTTAAGCATGTATAATTGTAGTTCAGTAATCATGTGGAAAGATACAGAGGGTCATGCCATTATTTGAGAGAAGTTCCTACAGAAGATATGTTAATAACAATTAATCCGTTTCTGGTTATTGTTTAACATAGTGGATTATAATTGTTTAAGGGGCCGATAACCTCGATGTTAGGCCCCTTAACACAACAATTATCATAATCATCATCATGATAATTGTTTATGCCATATATACTGTTATATGAGGATTTGTAGAGCTATGAAGAATGCTCGTGCGAGGGAGTTCCGCATTTTAAGGGAAGTCAAAGTATTATTGTTCTTTGATAAGAAGGCATGGATCATGATGAGAGTCATTGTATACAAGTAGTCCAGTTCATATGAAGTAACGATTTAGCTGTGTTGACAGGAGGATTTTAGCGGAAATACAACTAGAAAACGATTGTCTACTTATGTCAATAATACAATTATTAAATTTTATTAAACCCGAGTGTCGCCTCCGTAGCGTAGCAGTCAGCATGGTTAGCTGCCGCCCCGGAGGTCTTGGGTTCGATTCCCGGCTCTGCCACTAAATTTGAAAAGTGGTATGAGGACTGGCACGGGGTCTACTCAGCCTCGGGTGGTCCAAATGAGTAGAGGGGGTTCGATTCCCACCTCAGCCATCCTCGAAGTGGTTTTCCGTGGTTTCCCACTTCGTCTTCGGACAAATGCCGGGATGGTAATGTACCCGAAAATCCGAAAGTAGCCTGTTGGCATATCCATTGCCCCAGCTGGATCGTCTATTTCTAACAGCACCGGCAAATTACTACATTCGGGGGGTTCGGACCCACTATTTCCGGAATGAAAGCTCACAGCTGCACAACCCTAACCGCACAGCCAAATCTCTCCCGTCAATCATATCATATCATATCATATCATATCATACGGAGGGAGAGTGCCTAGTCCACAAATTGGTAATACGCAGGGCCGTCGCGAGAGGTGCGGTCGCGTCAGGCCCGGCGCTCAGAAAGGCCCCGCGCTTCAAGCCATTTTTTTTCATAAATGAAAATAAATAAATAAATAAATAAATAAATAAATAAAGATAGTGTGTTTGATTCAGTCCAGCCAAAATTAAAATTTGTCCTCCGCTATGTTGATATGATAGCAAAAACTCCAAGTATCGTCGAATCGTTCATCGAGTTTTTGGAGGTACACGTCACTACGGGAAAGGGGTTAGCTGAGGTTTTAGAAGGAGTATTGGAGGATAATGATCTTGATATCATGGACTGTTGGGGACAAGGGTATGACAAGGGTGCTAATATGAAGGCCAAGTATAAGGGAGTGCAGATGCGAGTAAAAAAATACTAATTAACGAGCAATGTTCATGGCATGTGTTGCACATAATCTTAACTTACGTTTTGGTGACATGGTTAATGCAATAAGTACGCTATGTCATTTTTGGTATAGTTCAGCACCTGTACACTTTGTTTGTAGCTTCCCCGGAAAGGTGGGACATTTTGAGCGAACTATGTCCTGGCCTCCTCACACTAAAATCTTAAGCTAGCACGAGTTGGGAATGTTGAATTGGCAGTGCCAATCCCATCGTGTACTGTGCCCGTTTAGACCGGAGTCCGCACGACCACATATGCATTTTACCAATAATCAGTCAGCGCGAGAGTCAAAATATCCCGGGGCGCCAGATGGGTTAAAGCTAATCGCAAAAACGACATCAAATGAAAAAAATGCTTTACTGATTTTTGGCTCAATGCAACAATAAGGATAGAAGGAGATTCAACTGGGCATAACATATTATGTATAATTATCTCATTTTATTTTGAATTTAAAATTGACTGCAAAAATGCTCAAAGTAGCATCATTCACGTGTGGCGACCCACATCCTATTTACACAATGTACAGAAATTTTCCCAAACACATTGGACAATTATTTTTGGAAACACAAGTCTGATTATTAGTCCTGTAGACTGTGTTCCAAAATATATCGATTATTCATGATTAAATCCAGTTCAAATTTAATTGTCTTTACTGGAAATACTGTAGTTCACTGTTTAAATTTTTACATAATATTAACACTCGTAGAATAAATGTTCATAGAATTTTTAACTTTCACTTATTTTTCCAGTTTCAAAAAACATTGTCAAAAAATATTATTATCTCTGAATCAACACAAATTATTTACACATATTAATAACATCTGAAAAATATTTGACCTTGAGCATAGCATCGAAGAACTGTGCGAAGCACAACAAAAATTAATTGTTCTTCTGACATTAAGCGTTTCGAGAAGTGACTCGATTATGAACTTCAAGTTCCAAACAAAATATATGATTTCTGAATCATCAACTTGATCAATAAATTGTTGGACCATTCAACTATTTGACTTTCCACTTGGAATCATTATTATGAAAAATATATCTATATTTATGGCCATTTAGTAATTTTCACAACTTGCAATTCTTCGACAGAATGCGGAAATAAGAATTGTAGCTTCATAATAAATTCATTTAGTTCATGGCACTAGGATTGAAAACATCCTTCAAATTATTCGTGGTTATAGAATTATTTTTAATTGGCAGTAGCCCATTCTATTATTTTATAAGAACACAATATTACAACAACAACGGCAAAGGTCTTCCTCTGAAGAAGAATAAAATACTATCATGACAAATCCGGGTTCTAGCAAAATCAAAGTCTTAATGGAATCTGTAAACAAGGTTGAAAGAAGAACTGATGGTTTTTAAGAAATAACCTTCGGGTCATTCATACGACGCAATGTGTAGTTCCAATACTCCTTCTATAAACCTGAGCCATCGAACCTGCTATTTGATTGATGCTCAATAAAAGCCTCCTCATTCCTGCGACTTAAACATGCGCACCTGGGAATGGCATTTCAACTACACACACATAAATTTTCTTCCCAAAATTTATACAATAAATCAAGCCTCTGCTTGTTATCAACACTGGAAGATTTATAAACTTACAAGTTTATTTTATTTTACCATTCAGTTCAACCCGTGAAGTTACCATACTTATGATACTCTTTATTTCACTTTCGAATGTGTATCTACGTCATGATTTTATATAAATACAAAAATATCCTATTTGATACAATTATCAATTGCTTCCCGTTTCATGCCTCTCCGTGTTTTCTGAAAAATATACTTTGCTCAATGCAAATATTAACTGTTCAACCAGAACTGTCATGTTGGTTGAATGCGGGCTTGCGCTAACCACTCTCCTTCGGAAAATCACCTGTTCCAAACTAGAAATGATTAAACTACTTCATAAGCTCTCTCTCAATACATATGATTATTAGAAAAATATAAGATCCAAAAATGATTTAGAAAAATTATGAAAATCATTATTATTATTATTAGTGGATTATTGTTGTTTGAGTCTTCAGTCTTTTGACTGGTTTGATGCAGCTCTCCATGCCTCCCTGTCCTGAGCTAATCGTTTCATCTCTACATAGCTCCGACACCCTACATCGGAGGCAATCTGTTTAACATATTCTAACCTTGGTCTACCCCTACAGTTTTTGTCCTCGACCCTTCCTTCCATAACTAAGCTTGTTATTCCTGGGTGTCTTAGTATGTGTCCTACCAACCTATCTCTTCTCTTCATTAGCAGTCGCCAGAAACATCTCTCCTCTCCCACTCGTCTTAATACCTCTTTGTTTGTAACCCTATCTACCCATCTTATCTTCATCATTCTCCTGTAACACCACATTTCAAATGCTTCAATTCTCCTCTTTTCTGCTGCACCAATAGTCCAAGTTTCACTTCCATAGAGCGCCACGCTCCAGACAAAGGATTTCAAAAATGACTTCCTAATACCTAAATCTATATTCGATGTCAGCAGATTCCTTTTTTGTAGAAATGCTTTCTTTGCCTGAGCCAACCTACTTTTAATATCCTCTTTGCTTCGTCCATCACTGGTTATTCTGCTTCCTAAGTAACAGAAGTCTCCTACTTCCTTGAGCTTTTCACCTGCCAATTTGATCTCCATAGAGGTTTCTGATTTATTTCGGCTGCATTCCAGTATTTTTGTTTTACATTTATTTACTTTCATCATGAATTCTTTCCGTAAGACGGAGTCCATACCATTCAAAAACTCATTCAAATCCTCAGGCTTGTCGGCCAAGATGACGATGTCATCAGCAAATCTCAGAGTTGAAATTATTTCTCCTTGAATCTTCACTCCCACTTTAAATTTTTCTCTAATTTCCTTCATTGCTTGTTAAATGTAAAGATTGAAAAGTATGGGTGATAAGTTGCAGCCTTGCCTTACACCTTTCTGAATACCAGCTTCTCTCTCATGTCCTTCAACTCGAATGACTGCTGTCTGGTTTCTGTACAGATTGTATATCACCCTCCTATCCCTGTACTTTATTCCATTTGATTTAAAAATGTCAAACAATTTAGTCCAATCAACGTTATCAAAAGCCTTTTCTAAGTCTACAAAAGCCATGAACGTTCTCTTATCTTTCCTTATTCTACCTTCTAAAATCAGCCTAAGACTTAGTACAGCTTCCCTTGTTCCTACATTTCTCCTGAAACCAGACTGGTCTTCACCCAACTCCGTTTCTATCTGGCTTTCAATCCTCTTGTAAATTATTCTAGACAGGATCTTTGAAGCATGAGTAATCAAGCTGATTGTACGGTAATCTTCACATCTGTCAGCTCCCACTTTCTTTGGTATAGGGATGATTACATTCTTCTTGAAAACAGGGGGTACCTCACCTGTCTCATAAATCCTACACACCAAGTGATATAACCTGATCAGACCTTCATCTCCTATGCAGAGTAGCAACTCAATCGGTATATCATCTATTCCTGGTGCTTTATTCCTGCTTAAGTCTTCCAAAGCTCTATCAAATTCTGATCTCAATATTAAATCTCCTTTCGCATCCTCATCAATTTCCTCCTCCCTTTCCATTACATAATTCTCAATCTCCTTTCCCTTATACAAACTGTCTATGTAAGCTTTCCATCTCTCAACCTTTTCTTCCCTATCTGTTAGAGGCTTTCCATTTGTGTCCTTAATATTACAGCACTTAGTCTTCTTTTCCCCAAAAGTATTCTTAATCCTTCGATAAGCTGTGTCTACTTTTCCTAATTTCAGACAATTTTCTATACCTGCACATTTCTCTTTCAACCATTCTTCTTTCGCTTCCTTGCACTTCTTGTTGACCTCATTTCTCAGACGTCTGTATTCTGCTTTCCCCTTTTCATCTCTTAGATTCTTGTGTTTCCGCCTTTCATCCATCAATTCTAGTATATCCTGAGTGATCCACGGTTTTCTACCTATTCTTTCTTTCCTACCAATATTTTCATCTGCGGATTTTGTTATTTCATTCTTCAAAAGTGCCCATTCGTCTGCAATTGAAGTTTGTTTAGGGTTTTTCATTAGTCCTTCCTTTATACTCTTCTTGAATCTTTCGTTTACATCCTTCTCTTTCAGTCTGTCTATTGCCCACCTTTTTGGCTTTTGACTTTTCTTCAGTTTCTTCAACTTTAATCTGCATTTCATTACAACCAGATTGTGATCAGAGTTTATGTCAGCACCAGGATATGTTTTACAATCCAAAATCTGGTTTCGAAACCTCTGCTTGACCATAATGAAGTCGATTTGGTAACGCCCTGTATCTCCTGGTCTCATCCATGTGTATATTCTTCTATTGTGGTTATTGAATAAGGTGTTAGCTATGACCAATTCATGCTCGGTGCAGAATTCTACCAGCCTGCTTCCTCGATCATTCCTTTCACCTAATCCGAAATCTCCTACTATCTTCTCTTCTCTCCCTTTTCCTACCACAGCATTCCAATCTCCCATTACTATAACATTTTCATCACCCTTGATATACCTCAGAATTTCGTCTATTTCTTCGTAGACCTTTTCAACATCCTCATCATCAGCTTGACTGGTAGGCATATAGACTTGTACCACTGTAGTGCAGGTAGGTTTTGTATTGATTTTTGCTACAATAATCCGTTCACTATATTGCTCATAATATTCCACCCGCTGTCCAAGTTTCCTACTCAATATGAGGCCAACCCCTGCTTGGCCATTGTTTGATTTAGTGCTAATGGCCCTATAGTCTCCTGACCAAAAGTCCTGTTCTTCCTGCCAGCGCATTTCACTAATCCCAACCAAATCCAACCTCAACCTATCCATTTCCCTTTCTAAGTTTTCTAACTTTCCACTTCCTAGCAGACTTCTAACATTCCACGCTCCGATCCGTAGAATGTCAGATTTCCTCTTTGTCACTTCTGTGATGTTAACCCCCTCTCGAGTAGTCCCCACCCGGAGATCCGAACGGGGGACTAGTTTACCTCCGGATTGAAATTTTACAAGGGAGGAGGCCATCATCACATGTAATTATGCATAGAGAGGTGCATATCCTCGGGAATAGCATACGGCTGTAGTTTCCCGTTGCTTTCAGCCGTGCAGCAGGACGCAGTGTAGCCATTATCGGCTTATATTATCAATATCTTAACCGTCTATAAGACTAGTAAAGAATTGATTTATTCTGAAAGGCTGCTACTCCCTTTCAGAATAAGTAAAGAGCAATTCTACTAACAAAAATACTAACCTTCTACCGTACTAACAATTAAATACCAAAACTCTACTAACAAAAAACTTAAGTTCCACCAACAACAAATACTACCACTAAAACAGTCTGTCACCAGGCACACTCACATGCACCCTCACACATCACAGTCTACTGAAACAATGAACTATAACTAATAAACAATGCAACTGCTACCAGACACACTCACACACCACAGTCTAATAGAACAATGACATATATCTAATAGACAAACTAACTACCTTCTTACAACTAAAACTAACTACATACTTACTGTACTTTTATTTGAATTGACAATATTTACAAAATGCAATTTAGATAGAAAATACTTACAAAATGGATTATTATTATTATTATTTGTTATATTATTTTAAATATATTTAATTATTATTTCATTATGTGAGAATCCACATGTTCGAATCTTCGAATATGGAAAAAATATCCATTCCTCAACAAAAAATAATTTAACTTTTACAGTTACATCGACGGTTTTCCGTGACTTCCCAAAAATATGAAATATTCAAATAAATCCTCGTTATGCTCGGTCATCGATCCTAAACTGTTCTGAGTGCTGAAAATACTCAGAATAACTCTAATATGTCTTGCGTAAATCATTGCGAGATTTAAACACGAAGAAAAATATATGTGTTGGTCATCTGCAGAAAATGAGTTTGTTCCAATTAGCTAGGCATAGTATAAAGTCAAAATGTGGCTTACATTTCTTGATGGTCTTGAAGCGTAGTGAACCTGTTCTGTACCAGATTTATCCAGATACATGCCCTGTCGGACACGCACGTCTAATCCTTGTATCGGCCGCCATTATATACCCACAATCTGTCTGACAAGACATAGTGGTAATATCTCTTGACGTTTGAAGTAACTGTTGATCCATTTTAATATCGGCTTCTGTCAAAACCATAGCCGTTCGCTTAAATGGGGTCAGATCTAAATGATCTATTCTCAAATATGTCAGTTGTAACATAACTCACGGTAATCGTTTCAGTACAAGAAAGCACTGACAGTCTAACCAATCAACGGCTGTTCTGAAGATTTTTCCCTGGGCATGGCTTATCACCATCTATCATGCGCGAAGCAACATATAGTTTCCCTTTGTCGGCTAATGAACAACACCGTGATAGACTGGCCTTCAATATGCTGAAAGATCGGAGTGGTTATTAAGTTACAAATATGAAACTGACTGAATTGGACTAAAATATCCAAGTATTAGATTATTACTGGTCTGTGACAAAGTATTATTCTAGACAAAGTCTAGCATATGTCCATGTAGAAATAAAATATTTCACCAGTGTCCGTTGAAAAAAATATCAATCACCTTGGTGATTCTCTCTGTCGTAAACTTACTAAGTTCCACATGTAGCGCAGCACTTTTGTGACTATCACAATTTTGAAAATTACTACTGCGTAGATCCGGCAACCATGTGCCTTGGCTCAGCGTAGCGGCAGCACCTTGCTAGGCAAGTGCTTGTTTCGAAGTGAGCTGAAGTTGCTTGAGCCGGCCGGCTTTTATTCAAAACGGTCAGGGTCACGCTGAATCAGCTGAAATCTGGAAATCCTCATATCTCTGGTATCCCTGGTCCGATTTACTTGATACTAAGTGCATTCTCTTTCATTTGGCCGTGCCAGTAATCTGATCCAAGTCTCAAGTCTCTCCTCCATGGCTAACTATTTAATCGACAAATAGTCTCGACCTCTGCTACTACTTGCTACGTCACTTGACATGCTCTTAGCTGCATAGAATTTCCAATTGCTTCTAGAAGCAATGGAGCGCGATATTCAAATATCTCAACTTTCATAAGCGGCTGTAGCCTTTCCCTTGATATCTAGGTGTCTGAATCTTGGAATACCCATTCCTAGAGTTGGGCACATCCACCCCACACCTAGCAAAAAATAAAAATTGAATTTTTTTTATTTTTCCTATCTACACATTAAATCATCTGGTTCTTGAATAATAAATCTTCAAATTCGATGCATTATAAGTTCCCACGATGTTACCAGTTCGTGTATTGGCGATTTCATAGCTTCCATTGTTGTTTACTTCCACAATACGATATGGTCCAGCGTAAAGGCTTGCAAACTTCGAGTACACTCGATTTTGCACGTCAGACGGTGTAGGTCTTTTCACTAAAACAAGAGTTCCTACGCGCAAGGGTCTGCGAAAACGCTTTCCTCTCACTCTGCGCTCTCTTTTCTCTGCTTGGTTCCTCAACTTGTCTAAAGCTAGAGTTTCCCTCATCTGACGACTTGGTTCAATCTCAGGTGGAATAGAGGTGATTCGATCCCATAATCTTGTTGGTTTAATTCCATGATGAAGCAACATGGGAATCTGTCCAGTACTCTCATGAATCGTAGAGTTGATGGATTCGGATGCTAAAGAGAGAACATCCATCCATTTCCAATGCTCATTTGGACAATAGAGGCGGCAAAATTTTGCTATTTCAGCCAACCCGCGTTCTGCTGGATTGCTTTCAGGATGTCTGATAGAACAATACAATTGTCTAATCCCAAGATCATTCATGACGGTTCTAAATTCTAAATATGTAAATTGGGGTCCACGATCTGTTAAAAGGAATTCCGGTTTGCCTGCTTCCGGAATTACGCTGTCTATAATTCTCTTCGCACAATATTTTGCGTTTGCCTTCTGAATTGGGTGTAACATAGTGTATTTGCTGAAAACATCCATGGTCACCAGAATATATCGGTTACCTCTTTTAGACTTTGGGAGAGGACCATATAGATCAGTCGCGAAGATTTCACAAGGCTTAGAAGGAATGATAGGCCTTGGCAATTCTCTCAGTAATCTGGAATTATGTTTACTCCTTTGGCATAAGTCGCATTCTCGAATAGTGTTCCTGACAGTTTGTCGCATTCGCTCCCACGAAAATTTCTCTTGAATCATGTTGACCGTCTTATCTACCCCAGCATGACCTGCGATTCGATGTGCCATCCAGATAATGGGTTTTTGCATTCGTGGAGGTATCACTACTCTCAGCTTCGTATGGTCGGGATCTGCAAACTTGTAGATTAAACCATCCAACATTATAAAATCTCTTGAAATTCTTTCAGTTTCCACAAAATCATCATCATTTGGATTTATGTCTCCCTGTAGAAAACGAAAAATGTTTCTAAAACGTCGGTCTCTCCTCTGGGATAAATGCAACAATCTTAACCTTCTCAAGGTATCCTCATCTTCCTGCGTCAGGTTAACTTGAAAAAACCTTAGATGTAGACTCCACTGCTCTACTCAATAAATCGGCTCCAACGTTCAACTTTCCAGGAGTGTGTTCAATAACTAGGTTGAATTGTTGAATAAAAAGTGACCATCTAGTTATCCAATCACTGGCAAAGTTTGTTCTCAAGATAAACTCCAATGCATGGTGATCAGTCCTCACAATTACTGAATGTCCAATTAACATTTTCTTCCACGACTCCAACGCGAATATTACAGCAAGTGCTTCTAACTCTGTGGTATAATAATTCCTTTCTGATGGACGAAGTTTCCTGCTAATGAACGCCAGGTAACGTCTCTTGTGATTGTCATCTTCTTGAAGAAGAATAGTTCCAATCCCTACGGTGGATGCATCAGATTCTATGATGAAATTCTTGGTAAAGTCAGGATACTCCAATTTCACGCTGTTTACCAATAACCTCTTGGCATCTTGAAATGATTGCTCTCAATCTTCATTCCATTTCCATTTATTTCCTTTCTTTAATAATTCCTGCAATGGAGCTACCGTCTTGGTGAAGCTCGAACAATGCCCTGCAAAGAATTGGCATGTCCCGAGAAAACTGCGGACATTCTTCACTCTAGTAGGTCTAGGGAAATTTGCAATCACCTGTATCTTCGTCTCATTGGGACGGTATCCTTCTCCATCCAAAATGTGGCCCAAAAATTTTATTTCCTTCCGAAAGAACTGACATTTTCGAAGGTTTACTTTAAAGTTCGCTTTTCTCAAATCTGCGAATAACATCTGAAGATGTAACAAATGTTCCTCCTTAGTCTCAGATGCAATTAGTATATCATCTATGTAACGAATTGCTATCTCTTTTACTTCAGGACTCAAATTTTGTTCCAGTGCTCTGATAAAAACAGATCCAGATGTTTTGACTCCAAATGGTAGACGGCGGAATACATACGTCTGCTGGTCAAACATAAATCCTGTAAACTTTTTGGAATCTTCACTAAGCCTAATGTGATGGTAGGACGAAGTGAGATCAATGTTAGAGAACCAGACCTTGCCTTGAAATTTCCTTAACAGTTCCCTAATGATTGGTGGTCTGTCATACTCTGGCAGTAATCTTGAATTCAAATTTCGCGCGTCTAAACATAGTCTCAGACTTCCATCTTGCTTAGACACTACTGCTAATGGATTGACATAAGATGTAGTGTACTTTTCAATCACGTTGTTACTTTCCATCTCTTTGATAAGAACTTTTACCCTTTCTCGATGCTTTTCCGCTACCGGATACAATTTAGCATGGAAAGGTGCATCATCATTTACACGAATACGATATTCAAAATCTTTAATTTCACCAGGTTTAATATCAAAAATATCGTGATACTCTTCCAAAATTTTTCCTAGCTCTGGGGACTCCTTCTCATTGTAGACTTCTCTTCCTTCAGCTTCATGAAAAATCAGAGACCATTGAGCATCTCCCTCGATGTCTTCCTCTTCTTTTCCCTCGAAGTTTATCTCTTCGGTATTCTTGAATCTGATCGTCTCTGTCTTCATGTCTATCACTGCTTGATATTTCTGAATGAAATCCGCTCCCAATATCATGTCAAAAGCCATGTCCTTTATTACTACAAACACATGTCGGAAATCATGTCCTCCTATAGTAATACATAAGTATAATTGTGTTTTACACAGAGATATCCTCTTGGGTATTATTCCTTGGATCTTAATTCCTGATACTGGAATCTCCTCTAAATTCTCTTTGAGCTTCCACAGAATATAAAGCTTCTCGCTCACAAGACAAAGCATAGCCCCAGTATCAATTAAAGTATCGACAGGCATACCGAATACATCGCATGATATGATTGGCATTCTAATTCTTGTACCCATTTCTTTCCGTTCGTCATTCTGTTGAATTAAATCATCATCCTCTGCTTGCCATTTAATAATTCTGGAAGTGAAAGTGTTTAAAATTCTATCTTCTACTGTGAATTCGATTTTTTTTTTCTTTTCCTCCATTCCCCCGGGATTGCTGTGTTCCCGATGGACCTGGTTCATTGGGCCTCTGCTCCAAAAACTGCAAGTTATCTTGGTGTCTTTCTTCCAAGTTCTTCCTCGTCTCCTTATTGAACTCTTCATTGGACTGACGAGTATTCACATTCCCTCTGTTATTATAGTCGTTTCTACCATAGTACCTTCTTTCCTGGCACGTTTCTTGATTATCCCTTGGCCTTCTCCATCGAGTATTATATCGATATCCACCATCCGGTCTTGCATATGGCTTGTAACTGTATCTGTTACTGTAGTGATTCCATCCTCTTTTATCGGGCTCTTCCCTCGGCGTTTTCTCTTCTCGCCCCTCTCGAATCTCTCGAGGTGTTTGAGAATAACTGTCGGCCATCACAGCGTACACAGCGTTGTTATTCTTTCCTCCCTTCTGATGGAAGAATTGAGCGTTCGTGTGATCAAGCTTCTGCAATACCTCGTCAAATTGCTCCATATTATAAATATCATCAGCGATCAAATTTCTTTGGACGTCTGCTGGAAACTGACGTATCAATGCAGTAATTAATTCATTATCTGGCATCGGCGGATCTAAATGTTGTAGTTTAGAAAGCTGTCCAGAAAAGTATGTAGAGTATCGAGTAGGTTGTGACGTCGAGAATCTCTTTGAATATAATTCAGCTCTGACTTGCTGTTGGGTTTCCGGGGACCAAAACGTTTTAATAACCCACGGGAAAACTCCTCAAAATTGGTGAGAGTGGACCTAAAAGCTCTAAACCAAAGAAGTGCAGGACCTTCCAAAAACTTCCCTATCACTCGGATCTGTCTTTCCTTAGGGATTTTGGAATCTTTCAGGTAATCACCTGCTTCTCTCAAAAATTCTACGGGTGTCACAGAATATCGCCCTGAAAATTTAGAAGGCTTATCCTCTACATTCTTGAATACAGTTATGGGGTTGGATTGAAATACTGTCCTGACCTCATCCTGTTTTTGACTATCAGTTTCTCTAGCTGCTCCTAGATTTATCTGTATCTGTTTTTCTCCCCTCACACTTGACTTTTTCAACAGATGGTCAGACTGTTTCTCGTCCTTGATTTGGGTTTTCATAGCCTCAAGTTCCTTATGGTTTTCTTCTGCCATTTTTTAATTGCTTCAGTTTCCTTACAGTTCTCCTTGACATCAGTGGATATCTGGTTCATAACAGTCTCGTGACTTTTCAACGACCCTGTCATATCTGATATGTCCTTCTGAGTTGCTTGGATATCTTTGGAAATTACTTGAATATGGGATGACAAAGATTCGCTAATTTCCTTGATTCCCTCTTGGTTCTCCAGCTTGAGTGTGTCTTTAATTTCACCGATAACTGTGGTTTTAATTTCAGTTTGTAATTCATTAATCACACCTTCTCTTATTTCTCCCATTACGAGTTCTTTGAATTGTTCTGTCAACCGTTGAACAACTAGAATTCCCATCTCATTACTCTCTTTCTTCACTCTGACTTCTAGGTTGATCATGTCTTCACCAACTTTCCTAAGACCATGTTCTATCCTATCAGCTAAGCTTTGGGATCTTAGATCGGCATCGCGAAATTTATCGTCCATTAAACTTGCGTTAGTGGCTAATGAAGTTTCGAGCTCATGTGTTTTTTCGCATAATTTATTCATTTTACTCTCAAGTGACATTTTCAAAATTTCGGAATTCTCTTTAAATTTACTTTCCATAGAATTAAATTTACTATTTAAATTTTCTTTCAAGTTACCTTTTAACCTGCTTTCTAAAGAATCAGAATTTTCTTTAAGTTTATCAAACTTTCTTTAAGTTTATTTTCTAAAGAATCAGAATTTTCTTTAAGTTTATTTTCTAAAGAATCAGAATTTTCTTTAAGTTTATCGTTTAAACTTTCTTTAAGTTTATTTTCTAAAGAATCAGAATTTTCTTTAAGTTTATTTTCTAAAGAATCAGAATTTTCTTTAAGTTTATCGTTTAAACTCTCTTTAAGTTTATCAGAATTTTCTTTAAGTTTCCTTTCCAAAGCCTCAGTATTTTCTTTCATAATGGCTGCTACATGCTGTCCAGCTTCTTTGGAACTCTCTTCCAAACTCCTCATCATCCTCATCATCTCTTAGGGGGCGTGGTGGCTCAGCGGTCTAGCTGTATGCCTCTCACCAAGGCGGTCCGGGTTCGATTCCCGGTCAATGCATGTGAGATTTTCGAAGTGAAATGCCATGTCCTGTGGTTCGGATTCCACGTTAAAAGGAGGTCCCGTGGCTCATAATCACAAGATTCACGGTCACGTAAAACTACAATCTTCCTTTTTTTCATCATCTCTTCCATAATTTTCAATTATTATTCAAAACTTAGGGGTATACATGATGGCAGACACAAGCTTAAAACTAGAACAAGAAATATGAATAGCTAATTAGAACACTCTAATAAAATGAGATTTGTCCTAATGTCGACGTGATGGAAAAACAAAATTCTCTACTTTTACGAATTACATTTACCACAATATCACAAGAAAAATATGCAAGTTCTCAAATATCCTCCACCTGGATTCTAATAATGCGTATGTCCAGTCATCGAACGTTTACTACTGAATTTACTTGACGCCCTAATGGTTAAGCCATTATCAAAAATAATCAAACCCATTTTAATTATTAACCCAGTTAAATTTTTAATTTTCCCCACTAATTGGGTTTCCTACTAATTTATTCATCCAAACCAGACATCTCTCAACTCCCAAAATATTTATATATAAAAAAATTATCACAATTTAAATCGGCATGCGATTGACCGTGTCTAACACGAGCCCCACGTTCGAAGCCATTTCTCTCTCTATCTTATATTATGTACCCGTTTAGACCGGAGTCCGCACGACCACATATGCATTTTACCAATAATCAGTCAGCGCGAGAGTCAAAATATCCCGGGGCGCCAGATGGGTTAAAGCTAATCGCAAAAACGACATCAAATGAAAAAAATGCTTTACTGATTTTTGGCTCAATGCAACAATAAGGATAGAAGGAGATTCAACTGGGCATAACACATTATGTAAAATTATCTCATTTTATTTTGAATTTAAAATTGACTGCAAAAATGCTCAAAGTAGCATCATTCACGTGTGGCGACCCACATCCTATTTACACAATGTACAGAAATTTTCCCAAACACATTGGACAATTATTTTTGGAAACACAAGTCTGATTATTAGTCCTGTAGACTGTGTTCCAAAATATATCGATTATTCATGATTAAATCCAGTTCAAATTTAATTGTCTTTACTGGAAATACTGTAGTTCACTGTTTAAATTTTTACATAATATTAACACTCGTAGAATAAATGTTCATAGAATTTTTAACTTTCACTTATTTTTCCAGTTTCAAAAAATATTGTCAAAAAATATTATTATCTCTGAATCAACACAAATTATTTACACATATTAATAACATCTGAAAAATATTTGACCTTGAGCATAGCATCGAAGAACTGTGCGAAGCACAACAAAAATTAATTGTTCTTCTGACATTAAACGTTTCGAGAAGTGACTCGATTATGAACTTCAAGTTCCTAACAAAATATATGATTTCTGAATCATCAACTTGATCAATAAATTGTTGGACCATTCAACTATTTGACTTTCCACTTGGAATCATTATTATGAAAAATATATTTATATTTATGGCCATTTAGTAATTTTCACAACTTGCAATTCTTCGACAGAATGCGGAAATAAGAATTGTAGCTTCATAATAAATTCATTTAGTTCATGGCACTAGGATTGAAAACATCCTTCAAATTATTCTTGGTTATAGAATTATTTTTAATTGTCAGTGGCCCATTCTATTATTTTATAAGAACACAATATTACAACAACAACGGCAAAGGTCTTCCTCTGAAGAAGAATAAAATACTATCATGACAAATCCGGGTTCTAGCAAAATTAAAGTCTTAATGGAATCCATAAACAAGGTTGAAAGAAGAACTGATGGTTTTTAAGAAATAACCTTCGGGTCATTCATACGACGCAATGTGTAGTTCCAATACTCCTTCTATAAACCTGAGCCATCGAACCTGCTATTTGATTGATGCTCAATAAAAACCTTCTCATTCCTGCGACTTAAACATGCGCACCTGGGAATGGCATTTCAACTACTCCACACACATAAATTTTCTTCCCAAAATTTATACAATAAATCAAGCCTCTGCTTGTTATCAACACTGGAAGATTTATAAACTTACAAGTTTATTTTATTTTACCATTCAGTTCAACCCGTGAAGTTACCATACTTATGATACTCTTTATTTCACTTTCGAATGTGTATCTACGTCATGATTTTATATAAATACAAAAATATCCTATTTGATACAATTATCAATTGCTTCCCGTTTCATGCCTCTCCGTGTTTTCTGAAAAATATACTTTGCTCAATGCAAATATTAACTGTTCAACCAGAACTGTCATGTTGGTTGAATGCGGGCTTGCGCTAACCACTCTCCTTCGGAAAATCACCTGTTCCAAACTAGAAATGATTAAACTACTTCATAAGCTCTCTATCAATACATATGATTATTAGAAAAATATAAGATCCAAAAATGATTTAGAAAAATTATGAAAATCATTATTATTATTATTAGTGGATTATTATTATTATTTGTTATATTATTTTAAATAAATTTAATTATTATTTCATTATGTGAGAATCCACATGTTCGAATCTTCGAATATGGAAAAAATATCCATTCCTCAACAAAAAATAATTTAACTTTTACAGTTACATCGACGGTTTTCCGTGACTTCCCAAAAATATGAAATATTCAAATAAATCCTCGTTATGCTCGGTCATCGATCCTAAACTGTTCTGAGTGCTGAAAATACTCAGAATAACTCTAATATGTCTTGCGTAAATCATTGCAAGATTTAAATACGAAGAAAAATAAATGTGTTGGTCATCTGCAGAAAATGAGTTTGTTCCAATTAGCTAGGCATAGTATAAATCAAAATGTGGCTTACATTTCTTGATGGTCTTGAAGCGTAGTGAACCTGGTCTGTACCAGATTTATCCAGATACATGCCCTGTCGGACACGCACGTCTAATCCTTGTATCGGCCGCCATTATATACCCACAATCTGTCTAACAAGACATAGTGGTAATATCTCTTGACGTTTGAAGTAACTGTTGATCCATTTTAATATCGGCTTCTGTCAAAACCATAGCCGTTCGCTTAAATGGGGTCAGATCTAAATGATCTATTCTCAAATATGTCAGTTGTAACATAACTCACGGTAATCGTTTCAGTACAAGAAAACACTGACAGTCTAACCAATCAACGGCTGTTCTGAAGATCGTTCCCTGGGCATGGCTTATCACCACCTATCATGCGTGAAGCAACATATAGTTTCCCTTTGTCGGCTAATGAACAACACCGTGATAGACTGGCCTTCAATATACTGAAAGATCGGAGTGGTTATTAAGTTACAAATATGAAACTGACTGAATTGGACTAAAATATCCAAGTATTAGATTATTACTGGTCTGTGACAAAGTATTATTCTAGACAAAGTCTAGCATATGTCCATGTAGAAATAAAATATTTCACCAGTGTCCGTTGAAAAAAATATCAATCACCTTAGTGATTCTCTCTGTCGTAAACTTACCAAGTTCCACATGTAGCGCAGCACTTTTGTGTATCACAATTTTGAAAATAACTTCTGCGTAGATCCGGCAACCATGTGCCTTGGCTCAGCGTAGCGGCAGCACCTTGCTAGGCAAGTGCTTGTTTCGAAGTGAGCTGAAGTTGCTTGAGCCGGCCGGCTTTTATTCAAAACGGTCAGGGTCACGCTGAATCAGCTGAAATCTGGAAATCCTCATATCTCTGGTATCCCTGGTCCGATTTACTTGATACTAAGTGCATTCTCTTTCATTTGGCCGTGCCAGTAATCTGATCTAAGTCTCAAGTCTCTCCTCCATGGCTAACTATTTAATCGACAAATAGTCTCGACCTCTGCTACTACTTGCTACGTCACTTGACATGCTCTTAGCTGCATAAAATTTCCAATTGCTTCTAGAAGCAATGGAGCGCGATATTCAAATATCTCAACTTTCAAAAGCGGCTGTAGCCTTTCCCTTGATATCTAGGTGTCTGAATCTTGGAATACCCATTCCTAGAGTTGGGCACAGTACCAGTTAGGCAAAGTATACGAGGATCTAGAAAAATTGGCAGAAACTACCAAAGATCCTGTTACCCGGTCAAAGGCCCAATCTTTGTTGCTTCATACAAGTTCGTATGAATTTGTTTTAAGCCTCGTTATCTGGTACGATATTTAATTTTCTGTGAACTCAAAAAGTAAAACTCTCCAATCTGTGAAGACTTCGTTAGATACGGCTTTAACCGAACTTATGGGCCTAAAGTCATATTTTCAAAATTATCGCAACACTGGCCTTGACAGTGCAATGTCCACCGCTAGAGAAATAATGGAAAATTTGGGCTATGCAAATAAATTTTCTATTCGCCATCAAGGCAATCGCAAAAGTTCCTTGATGAAATAAAACAGCAAAATGATCTAAAGGTGGAAAAAAAGGAAGAGTAACTTTAAAAAGAAGCTGAAATTAAATTTCGGAAAAGTTACTTTATGTCTGTCGTAGATACTGCACTGAGCTGCGAAGAAAATAGATTTAACGAAGTTAATTTTTTTTCGGAATACTTTGGATTTCTCTTCGATCCTTCCAAGCTTTCCAATTTGGAGGAAAGGCAATTGAAAGACCATTGTCAAACACTCTTTAATTTTCTAAAAGACGGGGAGCTTGAAGATTTGGATGCAGAGGATCTTTTTCTGGAGCAACAATTATTTAGGTACGCTGTTCCGTAATCTGTAAAAAGTGCTTGCGGTTCACTAGAGTACTTAGCCCCGATAAAGGAGTCATATCCTAATTTAACGAAGGCATATCGAATTATACTTACAATTCCTATAACGGTTGCGTCGGGGGAAAGGAGTTTTTCCATTTTGAAACTAATCAAAACAAGTATTCCCTGAAGAACTAAAGTCTATTTTCATATATCCTACTTATGTTAATTGCCACTATCAACATACAAAATTTCAGTTTGATTGCTGTAATGGATTCGTAGATATTGAGAACAGACTAAATATTTCGGATGGTCGCCATGTTGGATTTTTATATATGTAGGTCATAGAGTTATGTACTGTTACATGAAGATTATTGTGTACGTGTAGCATTCAAACTTCAATCGCATGATTAGGACACAAGAAGTAAAAACGAGATTTTAAAATTTCACACAGCTGCCATCTTGTGGTTATGGAAACATTTGTATAAGGATTTACTGTACCAAGTTTCACTGCACTCGGATGGTTATATTGTGAGAAACGTCCATGTGAATATTTTTATTTCGCGTCACCGCCATGTTGGATTTGTGATCGCCAGGTTATTGAAAGTCCTATAGGTGAACTTATCTTCATAGCCCCTATGAACATTAAAAAAATCAGCTTGATTGCTGTAATAGATTCGTAGATATTGAGAACCGTCTATATATTTCGGATGGTCGCCATGTTGGATTGTTATATGTATAGGCCATAGAGTCATGTACCATTAAAGGAAAATTATTGCGTAGGTTCATTATTCAAACTTTTACTTCGATCGCATGATTACGACACAAGAAATAAAAACTTAATTTTAAAATTCACACAGCCGCCATCTTGAGGTTATGTAAACAATTGAACTGAATTAAATACCAGTACATTACAATGTGTATAAACATTTGCTGTGCCAAGTTTCATTGCGTTTGGATCATAAGATCGCGAGAAAAGTCTATTTAAAACTTTCAACTTCGCGTGGCCGCCATGTTCGTTTTGTAGTCAACCGATTTTTGAACGTCTCATAAATTAACTTCCAGTAGTGCTCTTTATCTCCGTACAAAATTTCAGGGTGATAACGGTAATAGTTTCAGAGATACAGAATGCCGGTGAAATACTTCGCACAGCCGCCATCTTGAGATTATGTAAACAATTGAACGAAGTTAAATGTCAGTGCATTACAAGGTGTATAAACATATACTATACCAAGTTTAATTGCGTTTGGTTGGTTAAATCGCGAGAAACGTCTATTTAAAAGTCGCAATTTCGCTTGGCCGCCATGTTGGTTTTGTAGTTACCAGGTTTACAAAAGTCATATAGGTGAACTTCTAGTAGTTCCCTTTATCACCGTACAAAATTCCAGGGTATTCTCGGTAATAGTTTCGGAGATATTGAATGCTGATGAAATATTTCGCACAGCCGCCATGTTGGATTGGTGAGACGTAAGAACATTTAAAGGGCACGATCGGGGTCGTCCGGATTAGTACTATGAAATTACCGAGTTTCATTGAAATCGCTCCAGCCGTTAAGATTATATTAGGGACACACACACACACAAATCACACACACACGCACACAAATCACACACACACGCACACAGACAGACACACGGACAAAAGGTGATCTCATAAGCCTATTTTTCCATAAATGAAAATAGGCTAAAAACTATTTGCGATCAACGATGGCGCAGGAGCGTCTGAACGGTTTGGCTACTCTGTCAATTGAATGTGAAACGGCCAAAAAATTAGAAATGAACGATTTAATGAGCACTTTTGCCCTAGCAAAGGCCCACAAAGCGCCTTTTACATAAATAAAAAGCTCTAAATACTAAACATAAAACGGATTTTGTTAATAAAAAATAAAAGCCTGCCTTGTAAACCATGTTATTTCTCGAACAAAGGGGCCGTTCTATTGATATTTATCGGTGGAAGTAGACTTATAGCACTTTTAGTAGTTTAGTTTATGAAAAACCGTATAGCCGAAGAAATGTTGAAATATGTAAACGTGATTGCGTATTAGTATCAATGAAGTGCGTTTGGGTAAGTAATTACATCAAGCACATGCTTGTTGCTTTTATCTGATCAGGTGCTTCCTGTATCCAATTTTATGCTTAGGCCTATCCTATTTGTTGAGGTTTGTTTAGAAACTAGAAATGTAATAAAATGAGTTTTAACTAGCCTAAAATTGTAATTTCTTTTAAAACATCACTCTCCGTACAACACAGCCACTTACAGTGTAACTCTAACGCTATCAGTGAGAGAGAGAAGTGACCAGGAGAGGTAGGGGAGGAAGTAGGTGGTAAGTGACGGGTAGACAGATCACTAACACAAATGCAGCGGCTGTCCAACGGTGATAGTTCTGCCATCTCTTGCCTTGCGATTGACGACGGTGGTGATCGCACAGCCTTAAGTAATTGCGAACCCGAATGGTCACGTGAAATGCATCGAAGATAATCATGTATTAACTCTCGTATTTAAGTTAAATGAGAATTAACTAAATAATAGTTAGAGAAGAGTTGCTGAAATCGGCCCTAAGTTAGAACTGTTTGCCTGCATACATTGAGACAAGCAAAATTATGGAGAATATTCATCAACAGTTGGTAGCTCAGATGCCTTCAAAAGTATGCCGAGTTAGATTTCTTGAGACATCTCTATAAAAATGAAAGTTTGTATGTTTTTTCTGAATTTCTACGGAAATTTGCGTTATTAACGCGTTTCGGACTATTTTATGACGGATGTGCGCGAAAAGAAATTTCTTGTCTGTCTGTCTGTCTGTCTGTCTGTCTGTTTGCTTGTCTGTCTGTGGACAATTTTGTTCCCTTATAACTCGTGAACGGCTGGGTGGATCAACGTAAAATTTGGTACAGATATCCATCAGAGGCACGACACTAACCATTGCTGTAACTCTTCTCTGTACCTGTCATTAAAGGGGGCATACGCCCTTAGAGTACTTGCTGAAATAGGCGTAGAAGGATGAGACAAAGCACATTTTCAGCCCCTCAATGTGAGAAACGAAACTTGGGGAGGGCCCCCGAAAACCACATTTTAAGGCCCTAAAACCAACAGTTTTTGAGATATTCCCAGAAAACTAATTTCATTTAATACAATAATGAAAGAATGCAAGCCGGTAACCATGGCAACAGAATCGCACAGGTCCGTCTATTGCTGTAAGTCGCAATACAAATCCATTTATAACATTACTGAGATAGATTGCAAACGGCTATAAGGTGATGAAAAATGAAAATCCACAGTCTGCTTCCAGTCTCCGACCGGGTCAGGAATGGAATGAATGAAGCCCCCATCCAGCGGCGAGGATATGAAATGTGCCGGCTGCCGAGGCCTGACGCACTCCTCTGGGGCAATGATTAAATGAATGACAGATGAAATGAAATGATAGTGGAGAGTGTTGCTGGAATGAAATTTTGACAGGGAAAACCGGAGTACCCGGAGAAAAACCTGACTGCCTCCGTTTTATCCAGCACAGATCTCACATGGAGTGACCGGGATTTGAACCACGGATCCAGCGGTGAGAGGCCGGCGTGCTGCCGCCTAAGCCACGGAGGCTTCGGCTATAAGGTTATAACGGAACCAAATTAAGCTGTAAAATCAATACTTATAATGCGCTTAAAGGGGTCAAAGGGTTCTCTAGATTTTTTTCACGCGATTTACACGTGCGGTTGTGGTACGAAAGGTCTATTATATCCCTATCCCTATATTGTTATATTATTATTATTATTATTATTATTATTATTATTATTATTATTATTATTATTATTATTATACTACGGCCTACAACGACGAGACAAAGCTCATTTTCAGCCCCTTGGTGTCAGAAACAAAACTCGGGGCCCCTAAATAGCCGTAAAGGGTCCCCGAAAACTACATTTTAAGGCTCTAAAAACAACGGTGTCTGAGATATCCCAAGAAAACTAATTTCGTTTAATAAACTAATGAAGGAATGCAAGCCAGTAACCATGACAATAGTATCTCTAAAGGTGACATCCGACTTTCCATCTATTTCTGCAAGAAGTAATGCCACTCCATTTATTACATTTCTTTGAAAGTTTGCAAACGGCTATAAGGTTACAGTACTACGGAACCAACTAAAACGGTAAAATCCATCAATGGGCTTAAGGGGGTCAAGGGGTAACCTAGATTTTTTTTCACACGACTTACACGTGCGATATGTCGTACAGGTGGTCTATTATATCTCCAAACAGCAACATTATTTTCAAAAATTCCTGAATTGAAATAGTATTTTTTGCGGCTTTTAGAAATTTGGGCCATTGGAGGCTAAAAACCCTGAATGTTCATGCACAACAAGCCTTTATCATTTATTAAAGGGGTCTTCCCGTGGATAGGGACTTGACACAACGGCGAGGGTCAGTTTTTATGTGACGTGTATTGCGTTTCGTCTACGAGGTTTTCAATTTTATTTTCACGTCAGGAAGTACACGTTAGGTAAATTTAGTTTGAGTGCATATTTTAACTAATCATTTTTCTTTGTCGACAAACAAGTTCCAAGCCCCTATCCATTGCAACAGTAGCTCAATTAATTACGTCTGGTTATTATTACCGATGACCGTTCGAAGAATGGGTACTTCTGCTAGTACATTATATTATACGCAAAAATTTGGTTGAAATCAATTTGATGGTATGGAAGTTGTATGCAGTTATTCGTTGATCCTATACGCTAGCATAGAATTATGTTGGTAGGGGCAGATGTTCCGCCCCTTAAAACCTCAATAGTTAACTAATTATGATGGTAGCACTAATTGTGACGATTTACTCTAAATATGTCTAAAGCAACTTGGACTTACAGTAGCCTATGCTAAATCTGAAATGTGTTCGGTACACATATTTCAAGATATTGAATCTAGAGGGCGCAATAGATTATTATACACAGTTGGCAGCCCTGCCAAGTATACGAGTATATCCTAAAGCATACATTGCACTAACTAAATTTGGATGAAATCCATTCGTTAGTATGGATATTTCGTGCAGTTATAGATTGGACCTATCAGCACGCAAAGAGTCATGTCGGCAACGTTGGCATGAGTGGTTTGCTCAAACAATAATCAGGAATATTGTGTTCTATAAATTTTCAAAATTTAGAAATGTTCAGCTGCATACTTTCTCTTCTACTGAGACTATGGTTCAAAATTAAAGAGACCATGTATAAACAGTTCTCCACCAATGGTATCCTTACCTTGACGCGGTGGTGGAGCTTGCGTGGTCAAATGATCCTGAGAGCTATGCTGGCGGTAGCTTAGCTACTGGTAGGGTCTCCCAAGCCGGACAGGTCGAAGGTGATGATCCAGACTAAACGGGATACTTTGGCCCTCCAGGTTGGGGGTTGGACGTGGGGCTAACAACCCCACACCATAAGAAAGAACCTGTTACGAAACAAGGACAATTGCCTCGGAAGGACCGATTTAACAGAAGACAACCTCGGCCTGGATTACGGAAAAGAGATTTGTATATTGCGACGTGGAATGTAAGAACGATGTTGAGACCAGGAAAGATGAATGAAATAGGAGAAGAGATAACTAAATTAAATTTAGACATTGTAGCGTTACAAGAGGTAAGATGGCAAGGACAAGGAAGGATAGATAAAAGGGAATTTTCACTATTGTATAGTGGTCCAAATAGCAGAACAGGACAACATGGTACAGGATTTATGATATCCAAGTCAGTAAGGAATAGTATTATGGAATATGAAGCCATAAATGAAAGATTTTGTAAATTGCGCATCAAAGGAAGATTCAGGAACATATCCATATTGTCAGTGTATGCACCAACTGAAGAGAAAGATGAGGATGGGAAGGAAGAGTTCTATGAACAATATTGGAACAGATAAGCGGTGAGATACAGAGATACGATACATTGATAATAATGGGTGACTTTAACGCAAAGATTGGGAAGGATCTATTGATGAGATGTGCAGGGGAACATACACTACATGATGTTAGTAACCAGAATGGCACACTACTTGGGCATTTTGCCATCAGGAACAATATGGTGATCAAAAGCACATGTTTTCCACATAAACGAATACATCTAGGTACTTGGAAGGCTCCTGATTTTACAACCGTGAATCAAATAGACCATGTGTTAATCAATGCAAGATACTCTTCGTCAATTATAGATGTGCGGAGCTGTAGAGGACCAAATTGTGATTCAGATCACTATCTAGTCAAAGCAGTACTTAGAGAAAAGCTGGCTAAAACGAAAACAGAATCTGAAACCTGGAAGAACAGTATAAACGTTGAAAGACTAGGAGATGAAAGAATTAAGGAGGAATATCAGAGAGAAATACAAAAGAAATTAGAAGAAGAAAAAGAGAGAGATGATCTCAATGAAGAGTGTAAGAAAATAGAGGAAGTAGTTAAACTGGCTGCAGAAAAAATAATTGGAAAGAGGCAGCAAACCCGGAATGAATTGTTTGATCAAGAGTGTAGGGAAGCAATAGAAGAGAAGAATAGAGCAAGAGAAAAGATGATCTTGAGAGAAACAAGAAGCAACTGTGAACATTATAGGCAACTGAGGTTGAATGCCAACAAAGTATGTAGAAGAAAGAAAAAGGAACACATAAAGAAACAATTTATAGATATAGAAGAATTAAACCAGGGAAGTGAAGTAAGAAAATTCTATGCGGCAATTGGTAAAATGGGGAAAGGTTTCCAACCTAGGGAAAGAAGATGCAAGGATAGACAAGGGATGATACTGAATGATGAGAACAAAGTGTTAGATAGATGGTCTGAACACTTTAAGGAACTTCTAAGTGAAAGTGTAGAGCCAGATATTGAACAACATATGCAACAAAACGAGAGACAAGAAGTAATTAGATCAGAATCAGAGAATGAGAATGCAAGTATTACGAGTCCAACAGAATCAGAGAATGAGAATGCAAGTATTATGAGTCCTACAAGATTTGAAGTGGCAAATGTAATGAAGAAAATGAAAAACAACAAATCACCAGGGGAAGACAGTATAGTAGCAGAAATGATAAAATATGGAGGAGCGGCATTGGAAGATAGAATACATAAACTATTGGAAAGAATATGGGAAGAAGAGAACATGCCAGATGGATGGAGGGGAGGAATAATATGTCCTATATTTAAGAAAGGAGATAAACTAGCATGTGGGAATTACAGAGGAATTACTCTATTGAATGTTATTTACAAGATCCTATCAGGTATCCTGAAAGAAAGAATGAAGATATTTTCAGAAGAAATTCTGAGTGAATATCAGTGTGGTTTTAGACCCAACCGGAGTACAACGGATCAAATCTTTGTAATTAGGCAGATGATGGAAAAGTTTTATGAACATGATATTGACCTCCACATGCTCTTTATAGATTTTAAACAAGCTTTCGATAGTGTATGTAGAGAAAGACTATATGAATTACTAGGTGAAATGAGAATGCCTGGAAAGATAATCCGGCTGATAAGGATGACACATGGGCACGAGTGAAAAATGGAAATAAGCTGAGTAAACCCTTTACAATTAATATGGGTGTAAAACAAGGAGATGGACTGTCTGCAGTACTCTTTAACCTTGCACTACATAAAGCAATCAGTAAAGTGGACCAGGGAGACACTATTTTTAACAAATCAAGTCAGATCTGTGCTTATGCAGATGATGTAGTGATCATAGCAAGAGAGAAGCGTACACTGAAAAGAGTATATTTAGAATTAGAGGAAGAGGCTACAAATATTGGGTTATTAGTGAATGAGAGTAAAACTAAGAGCATGGTAATGTCCACATCTAACACAAGAAGAGCCCCGCATGATATTACAATAGGCGATAAGACATTTGAGGATGTGACACAATTTAAGTATCTAGGAGTACTTATTAACAACCAGTGTGATATGACCAACTGTATTAAAGATCGATTACAGGCTGGAAACAGAGCATACTATGCAAACATCAAGATGCTCAGGAATCAACTTATATCGCGAACAACCAAGATGAATATATATAAGACAATGATAAGACCAGTAGTGACCTATGGCTCTGAAGCTTGGACATTAACTATGGATGATGAGAATACTGTGAAGTGTTTTGAAAGGAAAATACTACGAAGAATATATGGCCCTGTTATAGAGGAAGATGGATGGAGAATACGATATAACCATGAACTAAACGAATTGATTGGAAAACAAGATATCGTAAAGTTTATAAAGGCACAGAGAATCCAATGGTTGGGACATATAGAGAGGATGCCAGAGAGCCAGATGCCCAAGAGAATGTTGAAAGGGAGGCTATTCTCCAGGAGGAGGAAAGGACGTCCTAAGAAGAGATGGTTGGATGGTGTGACTGCAGACCTCGTCGCAATGGGAGAGAGAGGATGGAGGAGCAAGGCGATGGATAGACCAACATGGAGAGCAGTTGTCCAAGAGGCCAAAACCCATCCCGGTTTGTAGCGCCATGGAGTAAGTATGTATAAACAGTTGGTAGACCTGGCGCCTCTGAATATATTCTTAGTTCCATCTCTTATGGTGCACAATGCACATGCAAAATTTGGTTGAGCGACCATTTTGTGATTGCACCTACTGCAATGCTTATTACTTGTCCTCTCCTCTTGGGCTGACAGACATTATCTAACACAGAAAGTGAAAACAGTTTCAGGTTGTAGGGGGTTTGCCACAGTAGAGAAGTACACAGTCTGGATGAACATTAGCGACCAACTGCATGAGTTAATCCTCCGATACTAATAACTTGTAAAATGATTATATTCTAAATACTTTACAAAGGTAAGGATTGTAGTCGCGTACAGACTACATGTCTCAACATGCAATGTGCTGAAATCCAGGAGGAACAACTTTTTCTGATTTTGCCCAAAATGTAGACACCAACTCGTTGATTACGGCATCAATTCAGCACCACCGAAGGAAACGAAATAAGACTTGCTATTTAAAAAGAAACAAAGAAACATGCTCTGAAATAAGGAACGAGGTAACCGAACTAAATACAACTATTGACTCACTCAGCGAAACCCTATTTATTAATCTCATGTAATCGTTTTTCTGGATTAGGGAATAACACATCTCATTTGGGTACAATCGTGTTGACCCACTAAAAAGCATCAAACGTTTGTTTCAAACTAGCTCTCATGCTTGAGGTACAAGTAAATCAATCCGCTCACAAATTCTATGGCGCGCACATTCTAGCAAGGAAGGGTAAGAGAGAATGACCCAAGGGAGGTGAAAGCTTTTTTTGTGAAGCCGCACTTACAACCAATGTTCCTACTAATGTTTCGACTGCATGGTTCTCATTTATGGGAGAAAATGTATCGACACATTTCAATGAATATAGCTGTAGCCTGAGGATGATTTAAATTAACAATCCTATTATATTTCAAATTCAATGTGATACTGTTTCCAGTCAAAGGCGCTCAGAATGTGACAATCATCTGTACAAACTAATCTCGCAAATGAGCAATTAGCCACTAATTTAATAACACATATTAATGATATGATACAAACAATGCAGTAATTAATCACCATATTACTGGTGTACCTGTGATTAATATAACATTATTACACTGAGCATGGCTCCAGCTTGAAAATTACTGTATGTGAACTGGTGATATGGGCCACTATTACTTGAACTGAGCGTTTCTAATTGAATGGATAGCTCGTAACACAAAGAACTATTTTAATGCCTTAAACAGGAAGCTCTCCTTGGTGGCAGTAGTGGCAAATTTCCCGATTGATACTCTCCGTTCTGCAATAGAAGACTCTAAGCCCGTGTGCGTGCAAACTGTAAATATTTTAAAGACAGATTGGTGCAAACTGTGAGTAAAGAAATTGAAAAATCTCAAACCATATTTCACTTATTATAGATAGCTTTTCAGTCGGTCAAACAAATTGTACCCAATTACATAAGATATTTATCACAAAATAACACCCTTTTATGTACAAAAATTGGGGGGGGGGGGGTACTTATATGGATGACATGTTTTGGTCGTGAAGCGTGTAACGTAACCTAAATTTGGAGTCCCCCATTACAGTTTAATTTAGGTTATTATCTTTCCTCAGATATATTTCATTTCTATAAGTTATTGTGTTGGCAACGTGATCAATTGCATTGGTCCGTCTGCAGTAGACGCAGTGTAACTTTATTATTATTATTGTATTCTTAAACTTTTCTTTTACATTTTAATTTTATTTAAATGCATATGTTAGCTCGGCGGTGAGCGTGAGGTCACAGCGTGGCACCATTATTACCAGAGACAAAACATTTCACATTGTGGCCTGTTTTGACTTGTTTTTTACACTGTCCGGCTGTGAATATTGAAGAGGAGTGTTCGTGGGGAGGTTGGAGATTTTGAGATTCATTGGTTTTTACTACGTCTCATTGGTTTTGTATTCCTGTATTATGTTTCTTCACGATAAAAGTCAAACGTGATTGATTGTTATGCAACAACAGTCTACTGTATGCACTATGTTCTTTGGTAGTGGTGAAACGCAGAACTAAACAGACTGTATATTGGTGACGTGCAAGATGGCTGCTGCGGCTTTGAACTTGTAACAGTGTTGATATTATGAACTATTGAACTAGATCGTCATAAAAAAGCAAGGAGACCTGTTTACTCGGGGTGAAGATAGAGATGACAATGAAATAAGTAAGATGTAAATGATATATGTCGCCGTTTTGGATTTTAGAGTTGGGGGACTATGAGGACAGTCAAAGAAAAATACTATAATATTATAATAATATCGTATGGCCTCGGTTGCCGGGTGCAAGCTTTGTTATTTGACACCCAAAGGGTAGCTTGCATGTCGAATTTCGTTGTTCCTTGAGGCACTATGAAAGTCAAGGAGGTTAGCTATCTAAGCTCCTTGAACACTGTAGCACTTTCTAGTAGAGAAATGAGGAACTTTGTGTTGGCGGAAACTTCCGAGATTGATTTTGCCATTATGAACACGGCCTACTGAATTCAAATGGGTTCTTTGACATGCCAACATCGTATGACATGGTGTCGTAATTTTTACCGCCTTTCAAAAATCACTTACCACGGCCAGGAGTGAACCTGCAAGCTTGGGGTAAGTAGACTGACACGTTGACCACTCACCCACCGTGGTAAGCAAAAGAAAACTACTGATATGGAGGGATCGGATATGAATTGCAAGAAAATATAAAAGAAGCGAAGAGATTCAAGAAAATAAGGTGCTTTTGATGTTACATCTATGAAAGGGTGTACTGTATGTCCAATACAAGGGCCATTGTCCCATTGAGTGTTTATATGCTGCTTTATTGAGAATGATTACTCATTCATGTCAGGGCAACAATCATCTCTTTTAATTACGAATCCCACTACCACCACGCGTGTAAGTTGTCAAAAATTTAAATGTATGTTTGTCAAGTTACTTTCCTTTTGTGTAGTTAGTGTACCGTAGCGAATACTTCGTCCCACGACCTTAGAGTACATAGATATAGATTGTAAAAACTTGTGACAAGTTATTACAAATATATATGTTTGTGCATAAGTGTAGGCTAATACATAAACACCGTACAGTATCAAAGCCTAAGTAAGCAGGATCTGATGATGATCGTTTGACAATCGAAACATGTCATCCAAGTGCGTACCCCCATCCCCCATTTTGTACATAAAAGCGTGTTATTTTGTGATAAATATCTCATGTAATATTTCTTTCAGGTTAGGGTGTAAAATACTTGTTTCTCGCTTAATGTAATTGGGCACAATTTGTGTTGCCCGACTCGAAAGCTATCTATAATAACTGAAATAGGCAACACTGGCAAATGGCTTCTAATATTTCAATATTTAACTTATTCACAAAATCGTTTGTAACAGCATTTATGGCTAGACTAAGTATATCCCTGCAAAAATCTATCTATTTTATTACTTGTGGGTTAAGGTCAGAATAGGTTGCAGGCAGATATAACCTATAGGTATCAGATTCGTTTTATATTGTATTCATTTTTAATTTTGTAGTCAAAATAGTCAATTAGTCAAAATATATACAATTCAAGCTCCAGACTCTATCAAGATACAGTAAGTTCTGGAGCCCTTGTCATATTACTACAGATTAAAGCTGGTAATCTATCTATCTATCGTATGGCTTTTAGTGCCGAGAGTGTCCGAGGACATGTTCGGCTCGCCAGAGGCCGTATCTGCTTCTAGCGGACACCCATACGGTGAGCTACAAGTTCCGTTCAATTTCAAGTAGTTCCAACTTTCGTTACCAGATGTCAATGATAACTATTGGTGAACTTTGGAACTTTGATACAGAGTTCCAACGAAATCTAACTAGAAATTTAGCTTCACACAAGTTTGGTCTTGGAATGATCTTTTACATGCCATAAATCTATGACATGGACCCACTGGCTTTACCTCCCCTCCAAAGGAAGGCATACTGAAGGATTTTTAACACTCTTAAAAAATCCGTCGAATTCGGCTGGGTTTGAACCCGCGACCTTGAACACAGCAGTTCAGCATGCTACAAACTACGCCACCGAAGCCGCTAGAGCTGGTAATAAGCAATGTTCGGTTAATCGATTAATTGAATAATTTGGGGATCAATCGATAACGATTAATGACAGACCATTCAACCTTATAATCGACTAACCGATTATTAGGTTAATTGGCTGACCGAAGTATCGATTAATTGGTTAGTAGACACGAGGAAAATAAGTTTAAATGAGAGGTCATCGCTTCAGTTGAGTTAAGCTTATTTTCGGAATGATGCATAGAAATCTGCAGAAGTTACTATTTGCCTAAATATAGTCTACAAAGTGTCCTTCCTTGTTTATATTAACAACTAGCTGAAGTACCCGTGCTTCGCTACGCTTCATAAATAAATTAAAATGTGAAGGTGACAGTTAAAACAGGGGATAGGCGAGGTGCTGCGCAGAGGGAGATTAAGGATGGAACATTTTGTCCAACTACACCGCTCGGCGTTGACCGTGTTTTATAGCACAAACTTAGGTTTTACACGCTAACGGTTGGAGATACCTTTCGGAATGAAAATGTAATTTTAAACCTCGTATATACCATCAAAAGTTTGCTATTTCTTAGATGGTCGCCATCTTTAAAGAGTGCAAAGTATTGAAATCAAAAGTAACCTATATGTTAACCAGGTAAATCAGCTACTTCCATGTAAAATTCATGTAAATCGGACCAGTGGTACTTGCGTGATTGAGTAATACACAGACACACATCATCTCATTTTTAGCCTCGCTTCGCTCGCGTCATAGTCGTGTCATATTGTTATTCAATGAAATGCAGGTTTAACCCCATTAACACCCCTTTAGAACCTGAACATCCAAAAATCCCTCATATGTAGACGTTTTCGACACACAACAAACATATCCCCAAAATATCATTCTTCTAACTTTAATAGTTTTGGTTGGTCGATGAGAGTGATCATCCAAAAATCCTTCCTTAGGGGACGTTTTTCTTCCAGAATTTCACCCCTCCCCATAGGCCCCTTAAATTGGATTTATGAAAAAACGGTCGAACACCAATATATTTTATTTATTTATTTATTTTTAAGCTGATTGATTTCCTCCGAGTTTCAAAACTCCTCGCCTACGTCGTTTAAGACATACACGCTCCGTTAGGAATCTTTCAACTCCCACTTTTCATTCATTTCACCTCATAATACACACTCCATCGAAAAACAATTAGACATGTGTCAGCTTATTTTTAATGATTAGTATATATGCCAAGTATCACATCCTCAAATGAAACCACTCGTGATATACTGTTATTTAATGAAATGCACGTTTACCCCCTTAACACCTATTTAGAACCTGAATATTCAAAACTCTTTCCTAAGTGGACGTTTTCGACATACAACGAACATATCCCCAAAATTTCATGTTTCTAACTTCAATAATTTTGGCTGGGCGATGATGAGTGAGTGAGTCAGTTAGGACATTTTCTTTCATTTATTTTTGATAATTTCACCCCTACCCATGAACCCCTTAAATTGGATTTATGAAACAAACGGTCGAACACCTATTTACTTATTTAAAGCTGTTTTCCCCCTGAGTTTGATGAGTGAGTAAGTGAGTCAATTAGTTAGGACACTTTCTTTCCTGTTTTTCCCCCCCCAGAATTTCACCCCTCTCCAAGGGCCCCTTAAATTGGATTTATGAAAAAACGGTCGAACACCTATTTACTTGTATTTAAAGCTGTTTTTTCCCGCCGAATTTCAAACTTCTCGCCTATGTCGTTTAAGAGATATACGCTCCGTTAAGAATCCCTCAACCCCCAATTTTCACCCCTTTCACCTCATAATATACACCACTTCGATAAACCCTTAGACATATGTCTGATTATTTTTAATTATTAGTTTATATAACGAATATCACATCCCCAAAGAAACAACTCATGAGATATCGTTATTCAATGAAATGCACGTTTACCCCCTTAACATCTCTTTAAAACCCGAATAAACAAAAATCATTCCTTAGTTGACGTTTTCGACATACAGCGAACATATTCCCAAAATTTCATTTTTCCAACTTTAATAGTTTTCGCTGGGCGTGATGAGTGAGTGAGTCAGACAGGACATTTTCAATTATTTTTAACAGAATTTCACCCCTCCCTAAGGGCCCCTTAAATTGGATTGATGAAAAAACGCTTGAACACCTATTAACTTATTTTTAAGCTGTCTTTTTCCCCTGAGTTTGGCGAGTGTGTGAGTTAGTCAGTCAGTTAGGACACTTTCTCTCCTTTTTCCCCAAGAAGTTCACCCCACCCCATTGGCCCCTTAAATTAATTTATGAAAAAACGGTCGAACATCGATTTACTTATTTTTAGGTGATTTTTTTCGCTGAGTTTCACATTTCTCACCAATGTCGTTTAAGAGATAGGCCTACACGCTCCGTTAGGAATCTTTCAACCCCCACTTTTCACCCCCTTTCACCTCATAATAATACACCACATCGAAAAACCCTTAGACACATGTCTACTTATTAGCTTATTTGCAATTTTGAAAAAATAGGCTTATGAGATCACCTTTTGTCCGTGTGTGTGTGTGTGTGTCCCTAATAAATTCTAAACGGCTGGAGCGATTTCAATGAAACTCGGTAAGTTCATAGCACTATTCTGGGAGACCCCGACCATGCCCTTCAAATATTGTTACGTCACCCCAATCCAACATGGCGGCTGTGCGAAATATTTCACCAGTATTCAATATCTCCGAAACTATTCCCGATATCACCCTGGAATTTTTTACGGTGATAAAGAGAAATACTAGAAGTTCATCTATGTGACTTTTGAAACACTGGTAACTACAAAACCAACATGGCGGCCACGCGAAGTTGCGATGTTTAAATAGATGTTTCTAGCGATTTAACCAACCAAACGCAATAAAACTTGGTACAGTTTATGTTTATACACATTGTAATGCACCGACATCTAACTTGGTTCAATTGTTTACATAACCAGAGGATGGCAGATGTGCGAAATATTTCACCGGCATTCTATATCTCTGAAACTATTAGCGATATTACCCTGAAATTTTGTACGGAGATAAAGGGCACTACTGGAAGTTCATCTATAAGACTTTCAAAAACCGGTTAACTACAAAACGAACATGGCGGCCAAGCGAATTTGAAAATTTTAAATAGACCTTTCTCGCGATTTAATGTTCCAAATGCAATGAAATCTGCTACAGGAAATGTTTATACACATTATAATGCACTGGTATCTAATTTAGTTGAATTGTATACATAACCTCAAGACGGCGGCTTTGCGAATTTTAAAATTAAGTTTTTATTTCTTGTGTCGTAATCATGCGATCGAAGTGAAAGTTCGAATAGTGAACATACGAAATAATTTTCCTTTAATGGTACATGACTCTATGGCCTATACATTTAACAATCCAACATGGCGACCATCCGAAATATTTAGACGGCTCTGAATATCTACGAATCCATTATAGCAATCAAACTGGATTTTTTTAATATAGCGGCTATGAATTTAAATTCACCTATATGACTTTAAATAACCTGGTGATCACAAATCCAACATGGCGGCGACGCGAAGTATAAATATTCACACGGACGTTTCTCTCAATTTAACTATCCGAGTGCAGTGAAACTTGGTACAGTAAATCCTTATACGAATGTTAATCCACTGGCATCTAATTTATTTCGATTGTTTCCATAACCACAAGATGGCAGCTGTGCGAAATTTTAAAATCTCCTTGTTACTTCATGGGTCCTAATCATGCGATTGAAATTTGAATGATACACGTACACAATAATCTTCATGTAACAGTACATAACTATAGGACCTACATATATAAAATCCAACATGGCGACCATCCGAAATATTTAGTCGGTTCTCAATATCTAAGAATCTATTACAGCAATCATGCTGGAATTTTGTATGTAGATAGAGGCAATTAACATAAGTAGGATATATGAAAATAGGCTGTATAGTTCTTCACCGAACTACTTGTTTTTAATGATTAGTTTATATGCCGAGTATCACATCCACAAATGAAATCAACTCGTGAGATATTGTTATTCAATGAAATGCAGGTTTAACCCCCTTAAGACCCCTTTAGAGCCTGAGTATCCAAAAATCCTCCCTTAGTGTTCAGTTTTGACATACAACGAACATATCCCCAAAATGCCATGTTTCCAACTTCAATATTTTTGGCTGGGGGATGATGAGTGAGTGAATGAGTCAGGACATTTTCTTTCATTTTTTTCCCTTCAGAATTTCACCCCTCCCGATGAACCCCTTCAATTTGATTGATAAAAAAAACTGTCGAACAGCTATTTACTTACTTTAAAACAGTTTTTCCCCCTGAGTTTGATGAGTGAGTCAGTCAGTCAATCAGTTAGGGCACTTCCTTTCCTGCCCCCCCCCCCACAGAATTTCACCCCTCCCCATGGCCCCCTTAAATTGGATTTATGATAAAACGGTCAAACACATTTTTACTTATTTTTATGCTGATTTTTTCAAACTCCTCGCCTATGTCGTTTAACAGATACACGCTCCGTTAGGAATCTTTCAATCCCTACTTTTCACCCCTTTCACCTCATAATATACACCACATCGAAAAACCCACAGACACGTGTCTTCTTACTTTTTAATGATGAGTTTATGTGCCGAGTATCACATCCTCCAATGAAACCAATCGGGAGATATTGGTATTCAATGAAATGCAGGTCTACCCCCTTAACACCCCTTTAGAACCTGAATATCCAAAAATCCTCTCTTAGAGGGCATTTGCGGCCGTTGGGAAAGCTGCATACCAAATTTTATTCCAATCCGTTCGGTGGTTTCCGAGATTTCGTGATGAATGAATGAGTGAGTGAGTGAGTGGTATTCGACAAATATATAGTAGAAGATGTCAAGTCTTTGTTATGCTGAACTCGGTTGACAGTGCTGTGTGAGTAGTTGAGTAACTAACGGGATTTCCAGTAAAGATCCTCATTTTCTATACCGGTAGTGCAGAGCGCAACTGGCATCCAGTCAGCCGTGTCTCGACTTGAGCTATGTTGTCATGGAAACTATCTGCCTTGCCACTCCTTCATGAGTATATTTTATGATTTGATTAGCCTGTGCTTGAGTGCAAAAGGGCCGAAATCAGAAGAATGAGAAAGACTATCGAAAATTCATGTAGCCAGCGGTTCCTTCTGGGTCCTAAACTATGTGTATGCAAAATTTGGTTGAGATTGGTGGATTTGTAGATTTCTATACGGAACCAACCCACCCACATACAAACATACAGACTTTCACGTTTATATATAAGATTGCCACACACATTCTCCGCCCGAGGTCGTGGTTCAAACCCGGCCGAAGTCGGATTTTTTAGGAGCGTTAAAAATCCTTCAGTATGCCTTCCTTCGGAGGGGAAGTAAAGCCAGTGGTCCCATGTCATAGATTTGTGGCATGAAAAATAACCTTCCACTAACTACACTTGTGTCGTGGACGGTAGCAAAAGTAGGAACTACTTGAAATTATTGTCTGCAGTCCTTTCTTGTTTTAAAACAGATACACACACTAATACAGCCATCAAAATCAACACCGGTTATCAGACAGATCCTACACACACACAAAGTACACGGGGCTACATGACCGCGTTGTCGCAGCCCCTAAACTCAGAAACCAACCAACCAATACATTCTCCTCCCCGACATCCCACGCCTCCACCGAAGCGCTGCAAGTGAAGGGAATATGCAAAACAAGCCCAGACCTCACCTTTTATTATTCTATTCGTTGTGGCTGTGAGATGAGAATCTATTCAGTCCGTCCAGCCAGGTCAGGGCTACCCTGTCAAATTCAATGCCACAATATCAAAGTTAGCTTTGTTTGACTGCCTGCTTTTTTTTTTTTTTTTTGCGCCGTGATTCTGGAAGGCAAAACGAGGTGAGAATATTTTAATTAAACCAATGGCTGGTTCAAGTTGAATTGTATTTAGTTAAGAATCACCCCTCAGGCCAATGTAATTAAAAGTGAGTGTTTGTTGCCTTTTTATTCAATTTGGTATACTGTAGCATTTTGAGTGCTGGAATGTTTGGAATATTGGCGTGCATGACCAAGGGATTACTCTCCAGCAGATAGTTTTAAATACCTAGGAAGTTGGGTTACACAAGAAATGATATGCACTAAAGAAATAAAAACGAGGATTGCAATATCAAAAGAAGCCTTCAGTAAGAATAGAAAATTATTTTGTGGAGCAATGAAAGTAAGCCTTAAGGAATAGATTAAAGAAATGTTTTGTTTGGAGTGTAGCTATATATGGAGCGGAAACTTGGACGCTTGGGAAAGAAGAATAGAGGCTTTTGAAATGTGGCTGTGGAGGAGAATGGGGGGATTAAGTTGGAAGGACAAAGTGAGAAATGAGGAAGTGTTAAAGAAAGTAGGAGAAGAAAGGATGATGCTAAAGAAGACAAGGAAAAGAAAAATGAATTGGATTGGACACTGCATAAGAGGAGATGGCTTGGCGAAAAGTGCGTTGGAATGGACAGTCCGAGGTTTATTTAATCGTGTCAGAAGCAACATCAGTCTCAAGAAAGAGTACATCATACATGGTATTTAGCTGGTACTATATACAATCTCATCAAAACAGTCAGTGAAACTATATACTACTATATGTTACTATGTGACCAGTATTTGGCCACATCACGTGCTTCAGGTGTTGCCTCCATCAAGTCCTTCATCGTGCACTTAGCAGGAGATAATCTGCATACAAGAAGGTGATCCATGGTTTGTTCTTCCCCGCACTCGCACATGGTGGTGTCGGAAGTGTATCCCCATTTCCTCAAATTTACCTTGGATCTACCTACCCCACTCCGTAACCTGTTCAGTGTTCTCAACGAAACCCATCCATTGTCATGTCCCGGAGGTAAACTTTCATGAGGGATAATCCAATCTTCTAGGTCTTTAACTCTTCTTTTCCATGATATTAATCTAATTTTTCCGGGCGGTTCCGTGAGGCTTTTTGCTGAATGGAGGATTCTTTTCCTTGACTTCCGATGACGAAGAAGAAGGTTTCAGATGATGGATTCCATCAAGATTGATAAATCATATGAGCTGATTAAACGGTCTGCTGAAGACCGGATAAGGTATAGAGACTGACCATGAGGAAACCTGCCATCAGGCAGATAAACTGATGATGATAATGATGATGTGGAAAACAAACCCGCTGTTGAGGCTAACTTGGTACATCTAGGTTACAGCTCGCAACAGATACTGTACGGCAAACACATAGAGGACGAGCCGGAGTTGATTTACTTGGTCGTGGAAACATATTTTGGATCCTCTATAAGAAGGAGATAATGTTGAGGGAGCTCTTAGTGGTAATTATTCAGCAGTGGCAAACCTAGATTCTACACAGGGGGTCAAATTATTATTATGGTAAAGATGAATAGAACCAAACTCTTTATTGTTACTTGGTTCATAGAATCTTCAACAATGGAGAGATCTCCTTATCCTGATGAAGAGACTGCGTTTTTGTGGCATCCTAACCAGATCAGACTTGGCCGCCAATCGAGCTAACGTGGCAGGATATTAATTAAATTAATAATTTCCAGTCGATCGATAATATCCTGTGAAATATTATCTTCTATTTAAGGTATACCTATTCCATACTGTACCAGTACGAGTAATAACAGAAGACACGGTAACGCATTTCGTTTTAGGGCAGGTTAAGTTTCGACACCACACCGGTTTGTTTTCTTAAAGATTGGTATTTTAATAACTATTGTCTGATGTAAAATAAAATACGATAAAAGCAGTTTAATGTTAAAAATAATAAACAAAAATGCGTAAATACGAAAGGCGTACGATATTGTTTCACACTTTATTTTTTCCTACTCAAAGGAAGTACATTACACACCAATTGTTACGTCCACCTTCTCAACATAATCTCCTTGTAACTTAATGCACTTTTGCCATCGATGTGTCGGTCTCTCCAGACCTACCTGAAACCATTCTTTCGGAGTCTACGTACCCATGCCTTGACAGCTGTGTCCAGAGGTTTCTTCTTGTTCCCGAACAGGTGATAATCACTTGGTGCCAAGTCGGGAGAGTATGGTGGGTGTGGCAGCACCGTGAATCCCATTTGATCAATGCCAGCGGTGGTCTCTCGGCTAGTGCAGGGGCGGGCATTGTCATGTTGCAGAAGCACACCTTTAGCCTATTTTCCTGGCCGCTTAGTTTGAATGGCACGACGTAATCGCTTAAGGGTTGCCACATATGCTGCACTGTTAATCGTGGCCCCCAATTCCAGCCAGTCAATGAGGATGATGCCCTTTGTGTCCCAGAACACTGTCGCTATTCGCTTGCCAACTGTAGCAACTGTTCGTCATTTCTTTGGCGGTGGGCTGTCCCTATGCTTCCATTGCATCGGTTGTTGTTTCGTTTGTGGCTCATGATAATGGAGCATGTCTCATCACCAGTCACAAGCCTAACCATGAAGTCGGCTGGATCTCGTCTGGGGAGACTGACACATTGTTGGCAAAAGTGCAAAAAGTCACAAGGAGATTATGTTGAGAAGGTGGACTGATGTGTAATGTAGAATAGAATAAAGTGTCAAACAATATAGCACGCCCTTCGTATAAAGACATTTCATTTTCAATTAATTTCAAAATTTCAAGATGGCATCAGTTCGAAATTATAACATTCTTTGATTACCGGGACGCATTGCTTATTGATTCAAGGAACCTGCTGTCTCCATCACTGGGGAACGGTACTGCACAACACAGGAGAAATTACGGCGTGCAATTAAGGTGAAACGTCCGGGAAACTGCGAAAAGGAGTTCTGCTGCTTCATGATAACGGACGTCCCTATACCGCAAAAAACGCAGAAGGTATGCCAACTCAGGTGAGAGACACTCAAGTAGCCGCCATATAGTCTTGATCTCTCCCCATTCGATTATCCTGCCTTCGGTCCGTTGAAGAAAGGCCTTGAAGAGTCGATGATTCCTGTCGGACGAGGATGTGCAGCAGGTGGTTATGGACTTCTTCACCCAGCAGGACACAGTGATTTACCACACGGGGATCTACAACCTGGTGGGATAGTACCTCAATTCTCACGGTGATTCTGCCTGGATGGCATATCCATTCTAGAGTGTATGGCCACCTAATGGAATATTTTTGTTCACGCCTTATACAGGGTGATTGCCGGGTGAGTTAGACGTGATCGTTACGGCATGGCTGCAGGCAGCCGCTCACATCCGGTAGGCGAGGAGGTTCGAATCCCCCCACCGGCAACCTTGAAGATGGTCTTCTGTGGTTTCCCATCTTTCTTCCAGGCAGATGCCGGGGTTGGTCCCTAACTATAGGCCACAGCCGCTACCTTCCAACTCTTCGTCCTTACATTCAAACTTTCCTCCCCAGACAACTCTCCACACGCGACGGTACTTGTAGCTCACCCCATGGGTGTCCGCTTAGAAGCAGCTACAAACTCTGGCGAGTCGAAAATGTCCTCGGACACTCCCAGCTAAAAAGCCATACGCTTAAAAAAACTAAAAAGAAGGGTGATTTTTTCCACCGTGTACACACTCTAGGGATTGATCGCGGAGAGGATACAGAACAAAAATGGTCTAATGAACGTATGTCTGGAAATGGATGGTGTCCATGCTAGGCACCAGTCTTCCTTCCACGTTGCCAAACAGGCCGGAACTATCGGCGTTTCTTGCGGGTTACTTTGCCTCCCTTGCTGGAAGACGTACCATTGATGATTCACAGGGTTATGTGGCTGCTACATGATGGTGCTCCAGCCCACTTCGCCGGCTACGTCCTGACCTATCTCAATTGTGTCCTCCCTGGTCGATGGATCGGACGAAGACGCATTGCCTGCTCGTTCACCAGATCTCAACCCGTGCGATTTCTGGATATTGGGCCATCTCAAAACTATCGTGTATGCAGAGCCCATTCCAGATGTGGAGGCACTGGAGCAACGTATTCATGCTGCCTTTGACACTGTTCGGATGCAGCTTGGTCAATGTGAACGTGTGAGACAGAACATGCTACGGTGCGTACACGCATGCGTGGAGGCACATGGAAACCATTTTCAACCCCTACTGTAACTGTGGCTGCATGGTACAGTGCGTATCAGACCGCCGGCTCTGTAACAAATGGTGATCTAATAAATGGTCCCTAACAAACAAACCATGCATTTCCAGACATGTTCATTAGACCTTTTCTGTTCCGTATCCTCTCCTCGATCAATCCCTAGAGTTTGTACACGGTGGGAAAAATCACCCTGTATTTTCTTATTTGAATCTACTATATGTCGAACCTGGAACTCAGCAAACACAGGGACTGGAAAATGGATATATTGAACAAGCTGGCGATATTTATATTGGTTTTAGACAGTATCTTCCGGCTGAGTTGAATCTGCACTACAGCATTACTGAAAACGAGAATATCTAGCATCGCATTCATAAACTCAGAGGAAAGATAGCGATGTGGTTAGCTGATCGTTGGCGTAGAAAACCTATTGTGTTCGCAGTTTCCGTTCTGCATTTTAAATAAGTGTTTCATTTCCTTGGCCGTTAGCCGGGGATATAACCATTAAAGAGAGTTACAGGCCAAGCAGAACGATGTATAGGTGTAATATTACACAGTTCACTGAGCACACATCTCATTCCGTCCTACTACTAACTTGTTGCAGTGATATGGAGCTCAGGGAAAAATCTCCCTCTAACGAGAACTGTACAAAACGAACGAGAGGACGAACGTGAAACAGGTACAACGAAATGATTATGATTCGTCGATCGTAAAGGATCATTGACTAATTACCTTGATATTACAAAGATGTAATAGCTGATAACTTTGTTATCTTAGCCGATTTACCAGAGGATTTGATTGCGTTTTAAATACAGTAGTTTAGACCAGAGGTGCCCAACCATTTTTAACTAAGGGCCACATTGTAAATAGTTGGGAAACTTTGTGGGCCAATAATACTCCAGGGGGTTGGGGGTATAGATTTTTTTCTAAAAATATGGGTGCAATATGGTGAGTTTTGTGGCTGTCTGAGCTTAGTTTTCTAAGTATTGTTGCCGTTTTCTATATTTATAGTGGATAAAAAAATAAAAAATGAAATTTGTTTTTAATAAATCCCTTTAAAATAGGAAGTACGGGGATATTAAATACACTCATGCAATGTTCCAACGTTCACCACTAGGTATCATTGATATCTGGTAGCGAAAGTTGGAACTACTTGAAATTGAACGGAACTTGTAGCTCATCCTAAGGGTTTCCGCTTGAAGCAGCTACAGGCTCAGCCGAGCAGAACATGTCCTCGGACACTCCCAGCACTAAAAGCCATACGATAAATAAATAATAATGATAAAGAGTGAGTATTTATGTTCATTTGTCAAAATGAAAATGAAAATCCACAGCCTGCTTCCAGTCTCCGACCGGGTCAGGAATGGAATGAATGAAGCCCCCATCTAGCGGCGAGGATATGAACTGTGCCGGCTGCCGAGGCCTGACGCACTCCTCTGGGGCAATGATTAAATGAATGACAGATGAAATGAAATGATAGTGGAGAGTGTTGCTGGAATGAAATTTTGACAGGGAAAACCGGAGTACCCGGAGAAAAACCTGTCTGCCTCCGTTTTGTCCAGCACAGATCTCACATGGAGTGACCGGGATTTGAACCATGGACCCAGCGGTGAGAGGCCGGCGTGCTGCCGCCTAAGCCACGGAGGCTCCATTTGTCAAAATAATTAATCAAATTATGAAATAAAGTTCATGATATATTAATTTAGTTCGACGACAGGAAAAAAAAACTTTGTACCGGTACTTAAAATTTCTCTCAAGTTAGGATCGAACTTAGTTGTCCCAATCATTAATAAGGATTTCAGTGAGTCAATGACCTTGGGTAAGGGTGTGCACTCTGCTTTGTGCAGTTGGCTTTAGTTGTTTCCAAGTTTTGGCGGCACGGCGCGTGCGCGGAGCGGCGGGCCGGACTAAATAGTCTCGCGGGCCACATCCAGCCTGCGGGCCGTAGGTTGGGCAGTTCTGGTTTAGACTCCATCTTGAGAAAGAATTCACGGTGGAAATCAATAAATGTAAAATAAAAATAATGGAATGGAGCTGAAAGAAATGAGAAACTCCTATTGACGTCAAATTGGCTACTTTGGAAGCAAAATAACCAGTGATGGACGAAGCAAAGACGATATAAAAAGTAGGTTGGCTCAGGTAAATATTGATTTAGGTTTAAAATCCTTCAGTATGCCTTCCTTAGGAGGGGAAGAAAAGCCAGCGGTCCCATGTCATAGATTTATGGCATGTAAAAGATCCACTAACTAAACTTCTGTGAAGCTAAATTTCTAGATAATATTTCGTTGAAACGCTCCGTCAAAGTTCCAACGTTCACCACTAGATGTCAGTGACATCTGGTAGCGAAAGTTGGAACTACTTGAAATTGAACGGAACTTGTAGCTCCCCTCATGGGTGTCCGCTTGAAGCAGCTACAGCCTCTGGCGAGCCGAACATGTACTCGGACACTCCCGGCACTAAAGGCCATACGCTAAATAAATAAATTGATTTAAATTTTACAAAGTCACTTTGATAACCTTAGTCTGAGCGTGGCGCTCTATGGAAGTGAATCATGGCCTGTTAGCCCAACAGAAATGAAGAGAATAGAGGCATTTGAAATGTGGTGTTACAGGAGAATGATGAAGATCAGATGGGTTGATAGGGATACGAATGGAGAGGTATTAAGACAAATGGGAGAGTATAGATGTGTCTGGTGACTGCTAATGAAGAAAAGAGATAGGTTGGTAGGACACATACTAAGGCACCCAGAAATATCAAACTTAGATATGGAAGGAAGGGTCGAGGACAAGAACTGTAGGGCTAGACCAAGACTAGAATATGTTGAACAGATTGCCTCGGATGTAAGGTGTGGTCGCCTTGTACGGATGAAACAATCAGCTCAGAACAGGGAGGCTTGGAAGGCTGCACTAAACCAGTCAAAAGACTGAAGACTCAAACACACACACATTTAATTGATTTAGTTGTCAGTAAGGACCCAATTTAAATATTCGTAGGCCTGATTACTTCCGTATACTTAATGGAACAACATCAAGTTGAAATACTTGGGCCTGTGTCTTTCTCTGTCGGCGAGGGTGTGACACTTGTTTAACCCAATGGACATCCCAATATCAGCAGAAAATGAAGCAATTATTGCGATTAGATTGTTAATTTGATTCTCAGAAGATTATTAACATTATTTTATAATTATTCCCTTCAATATTCCCATCCTTACCACAGCTTAGCGCGGTTACAATTTAGTTACAGCCTGGTTCGGTCTCAGAAAGGAACTATCTGTACTAAAGTACCTTGTATGTAAATTACACCGTACATACACACCACATACTATTATTTTCATGCCCGTGCTCTTCACGAGTCTCCTTTTTCTGTTAAATGGGCTAAGTTGGCTTCTGAATCATCTCCAAGCCTTGCTGAGTGATGGACCCGAGTGTTTTATCCAAGGAACTTTTTCACGATATGGCATGTGCTTAACAGAACTGACCTTTACAGTTCCATGTATATCAGCAGATCCAGATTCAGTACTGACATGCTATTGTGGTGGATTGTAGGTATAACACCAGTTGTTGGTATATTTTAATCGCTTACTCAAGTTTCCACATCTGCTTTATCTCAATTTCCAGAATATTCTGTGAGTTGGGACGTGTGATGTCAATCAGTAATGCCTTTCAGTGTTTCTTATTGACAACAACACTATCTGGTCGACTGTTACTGACGGCAACATCTGTCACAACTCCTTTGTCCCAGTAAAGCTTACTGTATGTGTGGCATTTTCGAGTACTGCGGATGGTGCATGTTTCCTATAGGGGACGGAGCTTTGAAGACGTTTCTACTTCATGTTCAGTTTCTGGTGGATAATGGCATTATTATTAGACTATTTTTTAAATAATCGTTTCGGTCTTCTATGGACCACGTTATTTCAACTGCCTTTCCCCTCGTTCTTTCACATTAGCCCAGTGTTCACGCATTCCTCTTCGGTGAACTTCTTTTCGTTCTTTGGTCCATTTCTTGCCGGTTTTCAATATGGATTTTGACTGAAAACTCTGTATTTACCCTAGTTTCTTCTTCAAAGAGTCACATTCCCAGATGTCCTCATGTGATGTCCCCAGTTCTTGTGGGTCTTTTTCCAGCTCTGTAAACCAGACCCCATTGGTTTTCTTTCCCACAAAGTAGGCACAGATTCGATTGGCCAATCTTCCGGAGCTCATTCGTGTTAAATGGCCATAAAAGGAGAGTCTTCTTTTGCGAATGGTGTCTGTTATTTTCTCCACATATAGATAAAGTTCATAGTTGTGTCGTCTTCTATACTCTCCTCGTTCCTTGACTGGGCCCAATATCTTTCTCAAAATCTTCCTCTCTTTGGCTTCCAGTTGTTCTGCCAGGCCTTTGTTATTCATCGCCAGGCATTCTGATGCATATAACGCCTCCGTGTGAATAACGGTAACGTAGTGCCTCAGTTTGGCCTTGAAGGATATTGATCGTGTTTTGTAAAATGAGACTGTTATTATTATTATTATTATTATTATTATTATTTTCGGTTTATACAGTACATATACAGTAACACATTTCTGGTACATTACAACTTCAGTAAACCAAAGTATAGTTGCGGAAACAGCAACTTCTAAGCTGGAATTTCGCTCACCCATGAACTTCCGAACGATTCTGGTTGTTGTTAGAACTACTGCCTTCTGCATTAGTTTGTACAGCCGAGTATCCAGATCCAGTTCTTTAAGGTCTTGGAGCAAGGTACTTGGGATCACGCCCGTACTCGAGACAATGATAGGTATGGTCTTTACTCGCTCTACATGCCATTGGCTTTTGATTATTATTATTATTATTATTATTCCTTCGTTATGGCCAGCTAAGGACCACGTCATGTCAACGTTTTTTTCTGCATTTTAATGTTTATTATTATTATTATTATTATTGTGGGAACCGGATGAGGATCAAGAAGGCCGAGTATGGGATCTAGCGGGCGCAGGAGTAAGCTCAGCGCCATTGTCTGAGAATAAAAAGAAGAGAAACAATATTCCGAGTTCCGACGAGCCGCGAAACACATCCCCTTAATTCTCTACTGTATTTTAATCAGTTTCATTGTTTATAATAAATAATTCAGTTCTATATTCGATGCTTGTGAGTGTCATGATCTGGAAACCGTTTCCCACAAATGGGGCCTCGTCCGGGATGGACTGAAACAACGAGTTACGACGCAATCCACGACACGAAGTACGACGCAAAATACAACGCTATTTTCGACGAAGTGGACGGCTAATCATATTTGTTGCTGTTGCCTACGACGCTGACGACGAGACGACGTACAGTTTTGTGAGCCCACGACGTGCGAATCTACGACGAGGATTCATAGGCAAGCAAAATTTGTTCTGCAGTTTCAGCGACAATTAGTGGTGCCGTGACGACGACGAGGGTCGGAATCTAAACGACGACAGAGGATTGTGGATGTGGTAAGAGGATAGCGACTCGTCAGAGAGAAACGACGGGAAGCGGTATTCAACGATATCACCTACAAATATCACCGGTTTGGTGAATGAGGTTAAACAGGTTTGATAGCGAGGTTTTGAGGAAGTGATATTGACGGAAATCTACTTGATAGACGCGAGTAAACAAATAAGATGACTACACTCGGTGCAATAGAGAAAATAAATAAGAACATAAGTGATGCTCCGGTCAAAGCAATCAAAGTTTTACATAACCTCATTTTCGAGCATATACCAGACGACAGGAAGAATAGAAAGCGACTGCGAGAGTTTCCTGGATTCGATTTTGACGAAAATTCCATTGAAGAGGAAGCTAAGAAGAAATTTATCGAAGAAACATTTTCCAAGGCTGATCTGTTGCGTGTTTCTGAGATCCTTAATACCGAGATCGGGACAAAGGAGGTAATGATTAACACCATTTGTTATTACTTGAGAAATTTGGATGAACTCGGAACTAATATAGACGATGATGACGAAGATGAAGAAGACGAAGAAGACGAAGAGAGCGAAGAGGAAGACCAGCACAGAAGGTATAGAGAACAACATAAGTTTTCATTGTCGTTCCGCGACGTAGAGGGCGCTATGAAAACATTTAACGGTAAGGATGGTTACCCAGTGAAGAAATGGATCGCAGATTTTGAGGAGACGTCAATCTTGATGGGATGGAGTGAGCTGCAAAAGTTTATTTTCGCTAAGAAATCACTCGATGGTTTAGCTAAGCTTTTTATTCAAGGTGAGAAAGGACTGACGTCCTGGACTGCACTGAAGAAAGCCTTGAAAGAAGAGTTTGACGTGGCGGCAAGCAGTGCAGAAATTCACAAGTTGTTAACCCAGCGACGAAAAAAGCGCGACGAATCTCTACAGGAGTACTTTCTTGTGATGAAGGAAATCGCCAGTAGAGGTGATGTTGAGCAAGTTTCTCTGCGTCAGTACGTGATTGATGGGATCGAGGACGATTCAGGATCAAAACTTCTTCTCTATGGAGCAAAAAATTCCAAGGATTTCAAGGAGAAAATGAAAAGTTATGAGATGGCAGTGAAGTCTTTGCCAAAGAAAAGCACAAAGTATAATAACAGTAATTTTCAAGGAAGTGCCAAGAGTGCCAACGAGAAGGACGGAAAGTGCTGGGGCAGTACAAAGAAGAAAGAGGCGAGTAGTGGAGATAGATGTTATAATTGCGGTGGATCTGGTCATAGTTCAAAGGAATGTGAGCACAAGGATAAAGGCAAGAGATGTTTCAACTGCAATGAGTTTGGCCACATTTCATCCGAGTGCAAAAAAGAGAGGAAGAACGATAAGAGGAATAATCAAGGTATCAATCTTATTGATGAAAAGAAAAGCTGCCTCAAGTTCAAAGAGGTTAGTTTGGGTCAGCAGAAATTTCAGGCACTTATCGACTGTGGCAGTCCTTATAACCTACTGCGACAAAACATCCATAAGACCATGGGTTCCCAAGGATTGAAGAGCACGGATCTTGTTTTGAAAGGATTCGGTAATGGTTTTGTTGCTCCTCAAGGTTACTTCACAACAGTCGTTGAGGTAGACGAGCTGGAGTTCCAAACCAACGTTTATGTTGTTTCAGATGATACTATGGAGTGGGACATGGTTATTGGTAACGATCTATTGGATCAGGGTGAGGTCATCCTGAGCAAGCAAGGAGTTACCATCAAGAAACTAGAGGTCCCAATGATGTTGATCAGGGAAGCCGACGAACAGGAATTGGATATCGAGAACTGCGTTGATGAGGAAAAAAGGGAACAGATCCAGGATTTGGTAGCGAGATATGTACCAAAGAAGACGAAATCTACTGATGTCAAGATGAAGATTACATTGAAAGAAGAAAAACCGATATTTAGCAGGCCCAGACGAATGGCACCGCTTGAGAACGAGTTTGTCGATGAACAAGTCGAGGCGTGGCTGGAGGACGATATCATAGAACCGAGTCAATCAGAATATACATGCCAAGTGGTGGTAGTCAAAAAGAAAAATGGAAAAAAGCGACTTTGTACTGATTTTCGTCCAGTGAACTCAATCGTTGTTAGGGATCTATTTCCCATGCCAGTTATAGAGGATCTTCTGGACAAGTTACAGGATGCAACGGTGTTCTGCACCTTGGATCTCAGGAACGGATTCTTTCACGTGGAAGTCGAAGAAGGAAGTCGACGATATTTGTCATTCGTAACGCGTTCTGGACAGTACCAGTACAAAAAAGTTCCATTTGGATTTACCAACTCACCTGCAGTCTTCCAACGCTTTATTAAAGCTGTGTTCTGGGAGTTAATCCGAGAGAACATAGTGTTTACCTATATGGATGACTTAATCATCCCAGCGAAGGATGACGACGAGGCACTCCTACGATTGAGACGAGTGTTGGAATTAGCTGCAAAGTACGGGCTGGAAATCAACTTCGAGAAGTGCCAGTTTCTGAAGAGGAGGGTACAGTTCCTTGGATACACTATTCAACGTGGACAGATTCAACCCGCCACTGAGAAGGTTCTTTCTGTACAAACCTTCCCGGAGCCAAAGACGATCGCTCTGCTGCTGAGCTTTCTCGGATTGGCTGGCTATTTTAGAAAATTTATCCCAAATTTCTCGATTGTAGCCAAACCACTGAGCGATCTGTTGAGAGGTAAGCCGGAGTTCAAGTTTGGCGAGGAACAACGACGTGCATTTGTTGAACTCAAACGTCTTCTCGCTTCAGAACCTGTGTTGAAGATATACAACCCGAAATACGAGACGGAGCTGCACACTGACGCCAGCAAGAGTGGGTATGGCGCTGTGTTGTTGCAAAAGTACCCAGAGGACAACAAACTACATCCAGTCTCATACAAGAGTAAAAAGACGACGATACAGGAAGAAAAATACAGCAGTTACGAGCTCGAGATCTTAGCTGTGGTGAATGCATTAAAAAGTATAGGGTGTACTTGCTTGGAATTCCGTTCAAGATCGTGACTGACTGTATGGCATTCCAAAAGACAATGCACAAAAGGGACCTGGTCCCACGAGTAGCTAGATGGGCTATGGCCTTGGAGGAGTTTGACTATACCATCGAACACCGAACTGCAACCAGGATGAAACATGTCGACGCCTTGAGCCGATGCCCAGCAGTGATGTTTGGATTCCCTGATGGCCTTGCAGCGAGGATCAAAATCGCCCAGAGAAAAGACGAAGGATTGACAGCGATAAAAGCGACCTGGAGAAAGGGCCTTACGAAAACTTCATCGTCAGAGATGGACTGCTATTTAAATTTGTTGACGGGCGAGAGACGTTGGTGGTCCCGCGAGCAATGCACTATGAAATCATCAGAGATGCACATGAGAAGGGACACTACGCTGTTAAAAGGACTGAAGAAGACGTGAAGCAGGAATATTATATTCCAGACTTGGCCAACAAGGTGAAACGAGTCATAGCCAACTGTGTGAAGTGTCTGGTGGTTAACAGGAAGGCAGGCAAGGACGAAGGTTGGTTACATCCGATGTTCAAGGAGAGTGTGCCATTGCACATCTACCACATGGATCACATTGGACCACTTAAGTCTACACACAAGGGATATGAACACATCTTCTGTGTGATAGACGCCTTCACGAAGTTCACCTGGCTGTATCCTGTGAAAACTACCAAATCGGCCGAGACGATTGAAAAGATGGAGTTTCAGAGGACGAACTTGGGAAACCCAGTTCAAGTGATCACCGACAGGGGGCCATCGTTCACCTCCCATGAGTTCCAGGACTACTGTAAATCGCAGGGTATCAAGCACGGCTTGATCACAGCTGGACTGCCAAGAGCCAATGGTCAAATCGAGAGAGTCAACTCAACAGTGACCAAGATCATCGCTAAACTTAGCATTGACGATCCAACAAAATGTTACAAGGTTGTACCATCCGTCCAACGAGCTATCAACTCTACGTTCCAGAGGAGCATCGGAATGTCACCTTTCGACCTACTGACAGGAGTCAGAATGCACAACCAAAATGATCTACGTATAGTGCAACTCATCGAAGAGGAGCTGATCGATTCGTTCAACGAAAAACGTGATCAGATGAGAGAATATGCAAAAAAGCAGATAGAAAAAGTACAATCTGAAAATCGTGCTGAATTCAACCGACGACGTAAGGAGCCTAAGAAGTATCAGGTCGACGACCTGGTTGCCATCAAACGCACTCAGATCGGTCCACATCTGAAACTAAAAACCAAAAGTCTAGGACCTTATCGAGTGACTCGAGTAAAACTCAACGACACATATGACGTCAGCAGAGAAGGAGACCATGCTGTACCAAGAATCACATCGTCCTGTGCGGAGTTCATGAGGCCCTGGCCGGGCGGATTTTCTTCATCCGGGTCGGATGAGGATCAGGACGGCCGAGTGTGGGAACCGGATGAGGATCAAGAAGGCCGAGTATGGGATCTAGCGGGCGCAGGAGTAAGCTCAGCGCCATTGTCTGAGAATAAAAAGAAGAGAAACAATATTCCGAGTTCCGACGAGCCGCGAAACACATCCCCTTAATTCTCTACTGTATTTTCATCAGTTTCATTGTTTACAATAAATAATTCAGTTCTATATTCGATGCTTGTGAGTGTCATGATCTGGAAACCGTTTCCCACATTATTATTATTATTATTATTATTATTATTATTATTATTATTTTTATTCCCTGCTCCTTCGTTGTGCCCATTCAAAAAGCGCGTTTAAACTTGTTAGTTGGCCTGATGGTTTTCGCTCTCTTATCTTCCCAAAATCTCTTCATGAATACACTGGACATGTCATCAGACACAACACTTTCATCGTTAACATTCTTGAAGGGGAAAGGTTGGGAAAGAAAGGAAGAGGACGGCCTAGGACGAAGTATTTGGAAGGCATCAAGAATACAATGGGATGTGACAATTACATGGAACTGAATCGAACCGCCAACGACAGAAGAGTGTGGTTGCATCGACAAGGCATATCCGTTAGATTATGATGATAAATGCAATGTGTTGTGTGTTGCGATCTGTAGACCACATCCTACCAGTTTCCATTTTAGGTTTCTCCACAAATGTGTGCTTGGCTGCTATTATACTAAAGGATCCACGATTGTTTTGATGTTGTCTATGATATTTATTTCTTATTTTTCTTATTTATTTATTTATTTATTTATTTATTTATTTATTTATTTATTTTCGCCTTATAGCCAGTTTATTTTGGCCTTCGTTGCGTTGATTACTTTAAATAATCTTCTTTTGTTAGTCTGTCGCTGTCCATTCTACAGATATGGCCATAGAATGTCAGACGACTCTTGCGTACAGCATTAGTAAACCTGTCTGTTAAGAAACAGAGGTCCACTGTTCTCCTCTTAATCCACATTCCACTTTCTCTCGTGGAACCATACATTTTCCGGAGACATTTCCGTTCTTGCTTTTCAATTTCTATATTATTATGGTGGCCACCATGGGATACGCTTTCTGAGGCGCATAAAACTTCCGGAAAAACAACAGTCTTGTATTATTATTAATATTATTATTAATTAATAGTCGCCCCCGTGGTGTAGTGGTCAACGTGCTTAGCTGGCACCCCGGAGGTCCGAGGTTCGATTCTCGGCTCAGCCACGAAATTAGAAAAGTGGTATGAGGACTAGAAAAGGGTCTACTCAGCCTCGGGTGGTCCAAATGAGTAGAGGGCGTTTGATTCCCACCTCAGACATTCTCGAAGTGGTTTTGCGTGGTTTCCCCACTTCGTGGCAAATGCCGGGATGGTACCTAACGTAAGGCCATGGCCGCCTCCTTCCCTCTTCCTTGCCTATCCCTCCCAGTCTTCCCATGCCTCATAAGGCCCCTGTTCGCTTTGCAAGTGAGGCCGCCTGGGCGAGGTGCTCATTCCACCTCCCCAGTTGTATCCCCCAACCCGATGCTTCAAGCTCCAGGACACTGCCCTGGAGAGGTAATGGTGGGATCCCTCGCTGAGTCCGCGGGAAAAGCCAACCATGGAGGGTAAACCAACCAAAAAAAGAAATTAATGAATCATAATAATGATGATAATGCCAATACTTGTTTTACTCTGATTTACGTCAGTGTTATGAAGTGCTGAATAACTAGTTGGCCCCTGTAGTATTTATTGTTTCATCTCTTCTAAGGGTTGTTCTGATTAAGGTCCATTACTGTACCGTATATTGCTAGTGTTACACGAGATCAAAGCTCTCCATGTGAGCTATTAATTCCCCAGCCATCACATGACGAGCGCAATGAAATGAGTTCTGTCGGAATCAACTGCACATCCAGACCTGGGATATTGAGGACATCCGTTATATGTGCGCTCCATTTTATCTGCTTGTATTCAGTAAACAAGTTTGTCAGCAGCGGGCCGTACAGGGATACACAGGGTGAGCCATGATCTATGGATCGGAAACCAACAGTTAATTCCCCATACGAATCTATTATGAAAATACTCTGGGCGAAATTTGAATGTCCTGACTGGCTGCGTGGCTCAGCGGTAACGCTCTCGCTTGCTGTGCCCAAAGTTGCAGGATCGAATCCTGGCACAGTCAGCTGGTATTTGAGGGTGCGCAAATGTGAGGGAGCCATGTCAGTAGATTTACTGGCATGTTAAAGATCCCCTTTGGAGTGAAATTCCGGCACCCAGACATCTCTAAAAGACGCAGTAATTGAAAGGGACGTAAAACAATAATAATATTAATTTTATTATTATTATTATTATTATTGTTATTATTATTATTATTATTAAAACTCAGCATTTTTCTAGGTTTATGCCGTATCTTGTGTGTGGTTTCACCCAGGAACACCAAACTGGCTCATCAGGGGGTTCTTGGTGTTCCGCGCCTTTATAGGGAGGTGAAAAGCTGCTTGAGATATTAGCTCTCGCAGTTAAGAGGCGCATGTACACTTCATAAGAAGGGAGGTAGTGCACAGTTTGCTACTCCTGTGGGGGTCCGGGCGCGGAACACCAAGAGTCCGCTGATGAGCCAGCTTGGTGTTCCTTGAGTGAATCCCCACACAAGAAACGGCAAAAACCTACAAAAATTGCTGAGTTTTAATTCACGGGCCGTGAAAGCCAATATACCATTATTATTATTATTATTAATTTATTATTTTTATTGTTATTATTATTTAAATGCCATGCAAATATGAATTGTGAACGTATAAGTGATGGGACAACGTTGTAGACCAGAATTAAATTTCTTGGAAGAACTGTAATGCAGTTTTACATGTACAGATAGATAAAGGGCAGTCTGCAGCATTATCCGCACTGATGGTAGGCAAGCAGCAGGGAGACCAACGTTTCATCCAGAGCAAAAAAGAAAAAAGAAAGAAAGAAAGAAAAAAAGTAAGAAGACAATACTTCATAAATTGCAGAAAATAGCACGGGAGAAGAAGCAGAAGACATCTGAAAGGGTCACATACTGCGCAGGAAAATTCTGAAGTGTGAATGTACATACAAAACTCAACATTACTCTTTCTCATCTTTTTTTTTCTTACAGTGCTTGCAGCGCAGTTCAGGGGGAACAAAAGGAAGATTGTAGTTTTACGTGACCGTGAATACTGTGATTATAAGCCACGGGACCTCCTTTTTGTGTGGAATCCGATCCACAGGACATGGCATTTCATTTCGAAAATCTCACATGCATTGACCGGGAATCGAACCTTGGCGAGAGAACAACAGCTTGACCTCTGCGCCACCACGCCCCCCTTCAGGGGGAACATGCAGCTTAAGGAACCAAAACTATGACGATTTTAATATTACAGGTATAATTGTGCCTGTCATAAATCTTGTACAACAATTATATACATTTCCAAGAAAACACACACATCTTGCTATTACTAACAGTTTAAAATTCCAAAATTCAAATCGTTACTATTTGTACCCATTTTTTTAAATTTGGTTATTTTTTGTGCTGACCTTCGCCGTTTCCCTCATTTATCCTATGTTTATAGGAATGTTTGGAGTTTTCTCTTTTAATGTGGGTGTTAAACCTTCAGCTACAAAATGTATCTCACTCAAAACCGTTGTAACTTTAATTAGTCTTTCTATTAAACGTTAAATATATTTTTTGAGTTTGATCAGAATAAAAAAATAGAAATAATGGCGCTTGATGTTAAAGCTCCGGGTGATGTTGAGTTGGGCTCACGGTCAGAACATATCTCTGCGGATTACCATCGACCCTAGGATATGATAGGTTAGGTTAGGCTATTTATTTATTATCGTGTTCAAAGCCATTTTTCAGTGTTGCCTTGATAAACGAAATTTAAATGCTTTTCAGTTGACCAACACGATTGTACCCAAATTGTAATGTGTGTTATTCCCTACAGAAAAAAAAACTTACACGAGATTAATTAATTCATTTGGAAGACAGGTTTCGATCATCATTAGATCCCTTACACTCAGGATATTAAATCTATATCTACGAATATGTGGGTGATGATATCTCTGCATACGAGGGTTGTTTCTTTTTTAAAGTGCCGATGGACTGTATAGAAATAACAGATTGATATACCAAACTGTTTTTACTCCTAGGCCTAAATGTTTGCTTGTTTTATTATTATGTCTCAACATAATCGCCAAAACGATTGAAACATTTGTCGCATCGTTACACCAGCTTTCTAATGCACTCAGCAAAAAATTCTGCCGCCACTGAGGTGGGTACGTCTGGAGAGTCTTCTGAAGTTTTTCCTTTTTGTCGAAGCGTTGCCGCCCAGCCATGCCTTCAATTCTCGAAAAAGGAGTAAAGCATTCACGACCGCACTGTGCCAACGTTACGATAGACTTTTTCAAAGAATTCAAGTGTGAAGTTTTGGACCAACTGTCGTTTAGTCCAAACCAGCACTGAATGATTTTCACTCTCCGTGGTATGTCACTTCTACTCCTGGCAAATGCCTGGATGGTGCCTAACTTAAGTCCATGGCCTCTTCCCCCAACTCCTATCTTAATTACAAATACACAAGCTGGTACAGATATCACTGTGACATAGGTTATCGGACAAATTCTACACACATCCAAGTACACAGGGCTACATGACCATGATGTTGCAAAGCCCGTAAAAGAATCAACAACAACATTAAATGGGGATGTAATCATTTCTATAATAGTCTTTGATATTGAAAAGTAATGTTGATACTTGTTAATGTAATAACGACGTTCAAATAGAAACGAGCAGCCGAACATTAACAAATGAAGACACCTACCCTACTCACTAAGGTGTATGTTTCATGCTCTTAAACCAAAGGAAGTTAGAAGGTGTGGTAAGTACCAAAATCGTCCTAATCGTCTCAATAATGCAGTTCTATGCCAAGGTCACGGGTTCAAACCCGGCCGAAGTCGACGGAATTTTTAAGAGCGTTAAAAATCCCTCAGTATGCCTTCCTTTGGAGGGGAAGTAAAGCCGGCGGGCCCATGTCATAGATTTTTAGCATGTAAAAGAACCTTCCACTAAGTAAACTTGTGTGAAGCAAAATTCGTAGGTTAAGTTTGATTAATGCTCTCGGTTCCAACGTTTGTCACCAGGCGCTGGTAGCGATGGCATCTAGTAGTAGCCAAGTTCTAAGCTAAGTGTCGTGGACGGTAGCATTTGGTAGCGAAAGTAGGAACTAGGAACTACTTGAAATTATTGTCTGCAGACCTTACTTGAATTTAAAACAGATAACACACACTAATACAGTCATCACAAGTAACACCGGTTATCAGACAGTTTATGCACACACCCAAAGTACACGGGACTATATGTCCGCATTGTCGTAGCCCCTAAACTAAGGAACCAACCAACCATCAATAATGCAGGAAAAGTCTGGCATTTCGTGAAAAGTCAACGGAATTGTTTAAGGGACACTGGGACTGAAATTTTCAAATTCTATATAAACTGAGGTACAGCTTTGAAATTTTGTATGGTTATGAATAGTCATATTATAAACCACTGTGGGAAACGTGAGCATTGTAAGTTGATTAGTTCTCCTGATATTAATTATTTTGTACATTTATTGTGCTAATTATTCATGTTTTATAAAGGTCAGCCGCGTTAAAAAAAACAAGATAGTGTAACTTTTAGGTAATATTCTATTGCACTATAACAATTGGAAGAAACCTACGGATCCGATTTTGAATTGCATTAATGAGTGTCAAGAAATTAATTTTTTTTCATATCCAAGTTTTTTTCTAAAAAAAAATCGTATTTTTTCAGTTCGAATTTTTTTTTTGCAGCCAAACCAAAAGTGCAATCTAAAAAACGATCCGCAGGTTTATAGTCATTGCAATGAAGATAATAAATTCCCATTTTGAAAGCAATATCATAAGATTTATGACGCGAGTAACATTTTGAATGCCTGAAAAAGTGAATCCGAGAAAACAGCAATTTCCTAAAATTATGCACAATTTACAAGGTTTCAGCTTACCAATGACATTAGGAATGTCCTACAGCATAGATGACACCCTCCTTCTTCTGTTTTGCAGCCTCCTCCTTCATTTGTCAGTTTCGCCTTCCGTCGACATGCATTTCGCTTCTCCAATTATGACCGCGGACTTACATACTTCCTGCGACTGTCACATCTTTCAAGATACTGAAGTTAGTCTTATTCCTGATTTCAACTCTGTTGTTGCACTACACCCCATGTTGAATTCTGCTACAGAATTCCAAACAGCAATTTCAAGTATCTTCCGTGAAATAAAAATCTCTTTTGGGCACTTCCTCCAGATAACAGAATGCAGAGACTCATTCTGATTTTCAGTAGCACCACGGATGCATCTGGATAGTAGCTCATCTGATGCCAGCCTTTGATAAACAGGCATAATCTTAACAACTAAGGGTTCTTAAAGTTCTACAGCCATTCTGCCATGACTCTGTGGTGTTTTACAAGCTGCATTACTTCGATTGTGGAAACACCAAGACTCAGAACCTTCAGGACACTTACTGTGCTGGGGCGTTTAAAGGACACACCGTGCATTTTAAAGCTACGCCAGGGCTTTAAAAATGGCGGAATTCGGATAAAACACTGCTATATGATCCGCAGGGGATAGGGGTGTATTAATATGGAAAAAAACGAAAATTGACATTTTCCACAAATTTCACTAAAATTTCAGTCCCAGTGTCCCTTAAGTGCGTTTAAACAAATAAGACGATAACCCCTGTCAGGACTGTGATAGTCCAACCCGCATATCAGTAAAGCCGGGTGGGGCGCTCACAAGTAACGCATAATAATGTTATTGATTTTGGTTGCAGGATCGAATCCAGGTGCAGTCTGCCGGCATTTGAGGGTGCACAAGCTCCCTCGCATTTGCGCACCCTAGATGTGAACTAATTACGCCAGGATTTGATCCTGAAACCTTGGGCGCAGCAGGTGAGAAACGTATTGCTGCGCCAGGCAAACATACTCACAAGTAGCCGATCTTAACAAATGAGCATTGAAAAGAAAGGGAATTACCCGCAACAAGGACGATTTGCACTCTGATTTCATAAATATTGACAATTTGTTTCAAATGTGCTATTAAATAAATAAACATGAAGATAGTGCTAACCAGAACTGTGTAGCTTGAAGCCCGTGTACCAATAAAACAAGGCGGGTGGTTTATACACAGGCGATAGTTCTTGTATGGGTCCCTAATTTACATAAATTATTAAAATGCGTAAACAGTAACCATGACCATGACAACGGTAATAATTAATATCCGGGTTGACTGATACAGGGTGTCAGGGAATGTTCTCCGCAGTGCCTAGGCACTGCTACGTTAGGTGAGAGCCGGAGTTAAGTTGGCAGCAAGGTTGCTGCTGACAGCGCGGCGGCCGCCACTTGTATCAAAACAAAACAAACAACAAACAGTCCACTTAGAGATTCCTGTTTCTTGAGCTAATTTGCGTATTGATTTACTTGGACTTCGCAGCATTATATCGGAAATTTAATCAAGTTCTTCGTCTGTTAACAGCGTAGGCCTGCATGTTCCTGGTACATCGTGAACTGAGCCGGTCACACGAAATTTACTTATCAAATCCCGAACGGTATCCCGGTTTGGACACTTTGAATTAGGAAACCGCGCCTGAAATTTTAGTTTTACATATTCTGTAAACCGATCTCCTTCACGAAAAACGTATTCCACCAAAAACGCTCTCCCTTCAATAGTAACATTACCGCCTGTATCCTGTTGCACTATTCCAATAATCTAAACGCTCCCTTACTGCATTCACACTGACGCTTTCCACAGCACAGCACAGCTCACACGTGTGTTCTGTCGACCTTGGAGAAGACAAGCTAGTACCTGACTGTCGGCGAGTGAGCGCATAGTCTGATTCAGAACAACATCGATCTTCCGAACATGTGAGCTGTTCATCCAGACCGTAGAACCATATTCCGGTGTAGAGTAAACCAGCCCAATAGCTGAAGTGCGGAGCGTGGGAGCAGAAGCTCCCCAAGTAGAACCAGCGAATTTGTGAAGAATGTTGTTCCTCGTTCTCAGTTTAGCAGCACTGTCAGTTAGATGTTGACGGAAAGACAAAGTTCTATCCGCTTAATGTGCATTTATTTATCGGTTTCCAGAGGTCGCAGAGGTCTCAAGCGCCAAATGATAACAACAACAACAACAACAACAGCAATGACAACAATAGGCTACCAGAAGAAATAATATCTCAAAGGATCATTATGTGACAAAACTCGAAGTATTGGCTGTTAGGCTGACGTTACCGGGGGCAGTGTTTAAAATTGTAAGAGTATTTACTTGTAAATTTTTCCAGGTTAGTGGTGTGAATAGACAAGTTTTACCCGCCAAATTTAATCGGGCATATTAACATATTGACCTACTGAAAAGCAATTATTTTACTAGATAACAAAGGCAACATTGGCTTTTAAAATTTGTACGATAACAAACAGCAACATTAACATGACGATTTTACTACACATCGTTCTCATCCCTCAACGTCTGCTTTACTCACTGATCAATGGAAGGAGAAGAAATATAGGCTACAGGATTCATCTAATGGCGTTATTAGTTTCCCACGAATATAATGAAAGAGAAGACTTCAGAATACAGGGTTCAGAACACGGAGAAAATTCCCACATCTACGAACTGTGGAGATGGAGAGAGGCTGACAGTTGAAGGGACGACACGGTCTTTAGAACATGATTGATTGCGGCTGAGACGGGGGTGTGACCTCCGCCAAATAAAACTAACGCTGTATTCGCTTAGATCTATCATGGTTTAAACTTCGGCAATTATCTTTCAGTGACAATAACGTCTCATCCAGCAGTGTAGCCAAGCGAATTGAGTCACACTCATGACTGGTTTGGCGAGATGCAAGTCCGGAGATCCTTGGTTCAAATCATGGCGTTGACAGAGACCATTTTAACTATGGTGGTTCTCTCCTGGTTGTCATTACACACCGTATTTCATAGCAAGGGGGCGTGGTGCATCAACGGTAAAGCTGTTTTCCTCTAGCTAAGGTGGACCGGGTTCGATTCCCGGTCAATGCATGTGAGATTTTCGAAGTAAAATGCCATGTCCTGTGATTGGTATTCCACGTAAAACGGACGTTCTGTGGCTCATGATCGCACGATTAATGGTCACGTTAAACTACCTGCTTCCTTTCCTTTCCTCCCATTCCCCCCTTTCCTTTCCTGTTCTATCCTCCCTTTCCTTTCCTGTCCTTTCCGCCCTTTCCTTTCCTGTTCTTTCCTCCTTTTCCTTTCCTTTTCGCCCTTTCCTTTCCTGTTCTTTCCTCCCTTTCCTGTCCTTTCCTTCCTTTCCTTCCCTTTCCTTTCCTGTCCTTTCCTCCATTTCCTTTCCTTTCCTGTCCTTTCCTTTCCTCCCTTTCCTTTCCTCCCTTTCCATTCTTTCCTCCCTTTTCTTTCCTTTCTACCCTTTCATTTCCTTTACTTTCCTGTCCTATCCTCCCTTTCCTTTCCTGTTCTTTCCGCCCTTTCCTTTCCTTTCGGCCCTTTCCTTTCCTCCCTTTCCTTTCCGCCCTTTCCTTTTCTTTCCTCCCTTTCCATTCTTTCCTAACTTTCCTTTCCGCCCTTTCCTTTCCTGTCCTTTCCTCCCTTTCCTTACATAGCACCTTCATTCCAGTCCCGGGGCACGTTAAAATGTCATTCGAATTATTGAACTAAAGAAGGAAGCAGCCGTGGCCTATTCATTCATTCATTTATTCATTCATTTATTTGCAATGGGGGGTGTGTCCCCCGGTGGCAAATTGGATATACATAACAAATAAATAATTAAATAAATAAATAAATAAATAATGGAGTGAATGAAGCCCCCATCTAGCGGTGAGGATATGAACTGTGCCGGCTGCCGAGGCCTGACGCACTCCTCTGGGGGCAATGATTAAATGAATGACAGATGAAATGAAATGATAGTGGAGAGTGTTGCTGGAATGAAATTTTGACAGGGAAAACCGGAGTGCCCGGAGAAAAACCTGTCTGCCTCCATTTTGTCCAGCACAGATCTCACATGGAGTGACCGGGATTTGAACCACGGACCCAGCGGTGAGAGGCCGGCGTGCTTCCGCCTAAGCCACGGAGGCTACAAATAATTGTACATAACAATTCAATAACAATTATACAACAATTAAACTGGAGTATTTACACAAATAGTCAGTCTTTTCTTAAACACACCTATATGTTTGGGAAAAGGATCTAAGACTGCGGCAGGTAGAGAGTTCCAGTTATCAATGACACGGTTTACAATAGAATATTTACCATAATTTGTTCGCTGTGGTCGGCCCTTAACTTTGAAAGGATGATCGCTCCTGCCCATGTAAGTGGGCTTTCCCAATCGTTTGCTAAGCTCACCCCATGCTGGTTGATTTGTATACGTGTTGTACATAGCGCAGAGTCTAGATTTCATCCTCCTAGCCTCAAGTGATTCCCACCCAAGTTTCTTTAACATACGGCTCACACTGCTCCTGGGATTAAAGTCACTGAGCACAAATCTAGCGGCATTTGTTTGTACCAATTCCAACTCATTTATGAGCCCTACTTGATATGGATCCCAAACCGCCGAGGCATATTCCAGAATAGGTCTTACAAGTGACAAATAGCCTAATTCATTAGCAGAGGTCTACTTCCTTTTAATACCCTCATTACAAATTGCAGGGATTTGTAAGCTTTTGAAACTACACATCCGACATGAGTACTCCATTTCATATCATTCCTTACGTGAACGCCCAAATATTTGAAAGAATCTTCTTCTACAAGTATTTCCGAGCCAATGTTATATTGAAAATCCTGCCTTCGTACTTTCCCTATTTTTAAGAGACTACATTTTCTCGTGTTTATTTTCATTTTATTTACAATCGCCCACTTATAGACCAGTTTCAGGTCCTCTTGAAGCACTGCATTGTCTTGTGAGTCATGTATCTTTCGATATATTACACAATCATCCGCAAACAATCGACAGTCACTGCGAATCCCATTTGGTAAGTCATTTATAAACGCCAAAAATAACAAAGGTCCGATTACGCTGCCCTGAGGGATACCCGACGTTACGGTAATTTCATCCGAGAATGTGCCTTCGACTTTCACTTTCTGGGAACGACCCGTCAACAATTCTTGGATCCATAAAATTACTCTTCTATCAATCTTCGTCGAAGCTAATTTATGGAGTAGCATGTCATGCGGCACGACATCAAATGCCTTCGCAAACTCTATAACCACGGCGTCGACTGAAACTCCATGGTCTAACGATTCGCTAATGTCTTGAAAAAGTGATAGCATCTGACTCTCGCATGAGTAACCTTTCCGAAATCCATGTTGCCTATCATTAAACCATGATAATGTTTCCCACTGTTCCCTCAAGTAGTCGCAAATGAGATGCTCCATCTGTTTACAAACGATGGGCCTAAGGCTAACTGGCCTGTAGTTGCCAAATTCAAGTCTGCTCCCTCCCTTAAATATTGGGACTACCGTAGCTCTTTTCCAGTCATCTGGGATTTGGGCATTGTCTATGGACACATTAAACATCACCTCCAAGTATCGTGCCACGGCCCTACCTCCTAGTTTAAGTACTTCACTAACAATATTATCAGGACCCTTTGATACATTGAAACGTAGTTTTTGTACTAGCTTTACAATTGCTGACTGGTTTATTTGGAACAGGGGAGCCCCTGATTCATCGTTAAGGTCCAACACACAGCTATTGGATTTATTGAACACACTACCGTAAAAGGCATTTAATTCATTAGCAATGGCCTGTTTCTCAGTAATTATTTTACCGTCACCGGACATTATCATCGACAGTTGTGGTTTTGTGACAGTTCAAAACCCTCCTCCTCCTCACCCTCCTCACGAGAGGGCGGCGGCACGATATCTCTCGAACGCATGGTCGGATTTTGACGAATGAGGTGTCTTTGAACTCGGGCTGATACCCCCTTTCCAATGGACAACATATTTCAACCCCAAAATAAATCCTACCCCTACTAGGGGGTGAAATTGTATATTTGTTAGAAAAATCTCGCTTTCCATGTGCAACATGTGAGAGTTTGAATGCCAATATGGAATTAAACGTTGTTCCGCAAACCAACAATCAAAGATTGGCATGTTAGGCCTTGAGGTGAGGGCCCCTGTCATTGTTGACGAGTCCCTGTGGATGGGTCCTTGTTGACAGGTCATTGTTGGCGGGTCATTGTTGGCGGGTCATTGTTGACAGGTCATGGTTGACAGGTCTTTGTGGACAAGTCCTTGTGGACAGGTCCTTGTGGACAAGTCCTTGTGGACAAGTCATTGATGACAAGTCCTTGTGGACAAGTCCTTGTGGACAGGTCCTTGTGGACGAGTCCTTGTGGACAGGTCCCTTTGGACTGGTTCCTACGGACTAGCCCATGAATTTATTTAAATTATGTCAAAGGGCCTAACTACATTTTGCGTGTAAAGCAGTGTGTTGAACTGACGTTGTTCACTAGTCCCCCACTACAGTAATGGGATAACGATATGAAAGTAAAGTGTCGAAATACATGTGAACATACAAGGGATCTAGCTTGGTGGATGGATGTGTTCTAACGAGTCATTTGTTGTTGAAAGAGAATAACACATGTTCTTAACATGTTAAAACTGTGGAGATGGTACGTGCAGTAAGACGTCTTGTTATATTTCCTGTGTCATATTACAGACATGGCAGAGAGCGCGCTGATCTGTTGCTATGACTAACGCTGCAGTAATTTGAAACCCCAAGTGTTCATGAAGACAATGGGTGATGATCATGCAAAGTTAGCAGTTATTGGATATTACACAGTTTTTCCTTCCGGTGTCATGTTGCTGACATGCCAGAGAGCGCACACTGCTGTTGCTATGACTGACGCTGCAGTAATTTGAAACCTGAGGTGTTGATCAAGACAATGGGTGATGATCATGCAAAGTCAGCAGTAATTGGATACCACACAGGTGTTCCTAGTGTACTTTGGACTCTCGGCTGAATTGGGAAAGGAATTGCAATGATCTGCAAAAAATCTGCTGACACGAGCGATGAGAGTTTATATAAGAGAGGTGTCATATATTCCCCTACTGTCAGTCATTATTACTCGCTTTGAGTGAACAGTGCTCTATTACTGCTCAAGTGTTGAAAAAAAAGCATTTTGGTAGAAAATCATTAAATTATTTTGCATGGTAAGTACTTATTATTATTATGGATTGTAGTCTTTTATTACTAATTGATGTTGAAGTTATTGATTGGAATGTATTTATTGATTGATTGATTTGTTTACAGATAATTGGGTATCTGTAGGTTACCAGATTCCTATTATCTGTTCATTCAGTGACAGCAGTTGATAAATTATAAAAAGGTAAGTGCCCCCTCTAATAACTTTTAAACAGAGTGATATTTTCCAATGTTCACCACTACATGTTAGTGAAAATGGTATATTTGGCAGTCAAAAGTTGGAACTACTTGACCATGGTGTGTAAAGCTAATTTTGTAGGTTAGATTTTGATTACCGCTCTATTAAGTCTGAATGTTCATTGCTAGGTGTCAGTGATAGAGGGAATATTTAAAGACTTAACCTCAGTTCACCTAACATAACCTAACTTTACCTAACTTAATCTTGTCACGTGACATGTTTTACAAGTTTAGACTTGCTTTATGACTGACTATGACGTCACACTTAGCTCACTTAACTGGTGGCTGCTGGTTTCTATCACGTGACATGTTCTACAAGTTTAGACTTGTTTTAAGATTGGCTATGACCTCACACTTAGCTCACTTAACTGGCGATCACTGGTTTCTATCACGTGACATGTTCTACAAGTTTAGGCTTGTTTTAAGACTGGCTATGACGTCACACGTAGCTCACTTAACTGGTGATCACTGGTATCTACCACTCTATCAAGTTCCAATGTTCACCGCTAGGTGTCAGTGACAGTGGTATATAGTAACCCCAGTTAGAACTACATGAAGTTAGACTTGCTTGGAGTACACAGATGATCGATTTAAATACTCTGCTATAACCATTGACTGGAATGTAATTAAACTATTTATATTTTACTTTGTTTTATCATTTATTAAGACCTGACAACCTTCAACGACACGCAAATGCTAAGCATGACATTAAATTGTTTGTGTGCAGTCATTGTGCTACCACATTTAACAGACAAGATAATCTTGCACGTCATGTAAATTTAATGCATGTTAGTTCAGCACCATTTATGTGTTCAGTTTGCGGACTTGGTTTTTCTGCTGTAAAGCGATATCAATCCCACATGGTTGAAGTGCATGGAGAACAACAGGAATTGAAATCTGTAAAACCATCCACTAACACGGAACCTATAAATGAATGTGATGCTCAAAAGCGTAAACGTTTTCAAGATTGTGAAAATAGTCATGCAACAAAAAGAAAGAAGAATAGTGAACCTTCGAGAACCCATTGTGATGTATGTCATATTGATATACCTTTATCAATCATTCATGGACATTTACGCAGTATTCATCATAAAAACAACGCTTGCTATGAAATAAATTTTGGAAATATTCAACAAATTGGTAGTGCATTTAAAAGTCGAATTGCTAGTTACAGACTTTATAGTGAAGAAAAAACTCAAAGTATTGAAACATTTTTACAGAATGTTCAACCTACTGTGTTTGGCTTAGTAGAAAATGTTTTAGTAGAGCATAAAACAATTAAAATGAATTTTGAACTTTTTGGACTCTATGTAAAAACTGGGAGTGAAGGTGAAATTATGGATATCAAATCCTTTAATACAAAAACCATAATTGTTTGCGAATCAACTAATATTAGTGATATATACCAAGATATTTCAAGTGCTATCATTGTGAAGAGTGAAGAGTTCCAGGAAAGGGAGTCAGGCTGGGCGTTGGTTGAAGTACTTTATTTAGAAACCAACATGAATAAATACAACCCCCTTCGAGTATCATCATATATTGATTTACCTGTATGGATCAAACGAAAGAGAGCTGTTGTGAATGTTTTGAATAGTGATCACGCATGTTTTGCGTGGTCTGTAACCTCAGCTCTCCATCCAGCAGTGGGGCATGTGGAGAGAACATCATCTTATCCTCACTATTCTTCAGTGTTAGATTTAAAAGAAATAGAATTTCCTATGGCGATAAAAGACATTCAACGTTTTGAAGAGCTGAACAATGTAAGTATTAATGTTTAAGAAATTGAAAATAAGAGAATAGTAGGTCCTCTATATTATACTCAGAAAAAAATGATGCTCATGTAAATTTGCTATACGTAACCGAAGGTGAAAATGCTCACTATTGCTGGATAAAACATTTCAGTAGACTTGTCAGTAGTCAGGTTTCAAAACATGATGGTAAAAAGTGGTTGTGTGATGGTTTTTTGCTACATTTCCAGAAAGAGGATCAACTAATTCAACATCAAAAATGGGGATGTAATCATGTTTGTACGGTATTACCTACTCCTAGAAATAACATTTTAAAATTTAAGGATTATGAGAAACAGCTTCGAGTACCATTTGTTATATATGCTGACTTCGAGGCTTTGCTAAAACCATTTAATACATGTTCATCGAATACAGCCCAAACTTTTATCAACACTACACACATTCATGAACCTTTTAGCTTTGCATATTATATTAAATGTAGTTATGATGACTCTTTAAATAAGTTTGAGCTCCCTAGAGGACCTGATGCACCTAAAGTTTTTATGGAAAGGCTTGAGAAAGATGCCATCCGTATGTCCTCTATTTTAAATACGATCATTCCAATGGAACCACTAACTTCATTTGAGCAAATGAATTTTGAAACTGAAACTAATTGTTTTATATGTGGTGAATGTTTATATACAGACAGGGTTCGCGATCATGACCATTTAACAGGAAAATATCGTGGTGCTGCTCACCAAGAATGTAATTTAAATTATAGAGTAAGTAAATTCATTCCGGTTATTCTACATAACGGTAGCAAATACGATAACCACTTTATCGTTAAAGAATTTGGAGCATCAGATGTGAAAATTGATGTGATTGCAAATAATAAGGAACAATACATATCGTTCACAAAATACATCAAAACTGACAATAAGAAAACTATAAAACTGAGATTTTTAGATTCATTCCGCTTTATGTCAAGTAGTCTTGATAAGCTGGCTAGTAATTTAAAATCAGATCAGTTTCATGAAATTCAACGTGTCTTTCCTAAAGAAGATGATTTTAGTTTGATTCGTCAAAAGTGTATATTCCCTTCTGAATATATTAACTGTGTGGAATGTCTTGAGGAGTGTTCTTTACCACCGAAAGATGCATTTTAGAGTTACTTAAACACAAGTCATATCAGTGATCAGGAATATTTACATGCACAACGTATATGGACCCAGTTCCACATTCAAACTTTAGGAGAATTTTCAGACATAAATTTGAAGACAGATGTGTTATCATTAGCAGATGTTTTTGAAAATTTTCGGAATGTTTGTATGAAAACTTATGACCTTGATCCTTGTCAGTATTTCACTGCTCCTGGGTTAAGTTTCAGTTCAATGTTGAAAAAAAAAACGAAAGTAAATTTAGAATTAATGACTGTTATAGACATGATCAATTTTATAAAATCATCAATTCGAGGTGGATTAAGCCAATGTAGTGGACGGTACTCTAAAGCGAATAATAAATACATGCCTAGCTACAACCCTTGTGAAGAGTCAAAGTATATTGTCTACCTCGATGCAAATAACCAATATGGTTGGGCTATGAGTCAATATCTACCACTGAAAGATTTTCGCTGGCTGACACAACCCGAAATTGATGTCTTACATGTTGACACTCTTAATGATAACGATGATAAAGGATATATTTTAGAGGTAAATCTTGAGTACCCTAAAGAGTTACATGATGATCATAATGATTTACCATTTTGTCCTGAGAATATGAAATCTCCATACATCACATCACGAACAAAAATGTTAATTGCTAATGTAAATGATAAATGTAAATATGTGATACATTATCAAAACTTCAGTGTCTACAGCATGGATTGAAATTAACTAAAATTCATCGCGTATTGCAATTTCATCAGTCAGCATGGCTCAAACCGTATATTGATCTAAACAAAAATTTAAGAACACAGTGAACAAACGCGTTTGAAAAAGATTTTTATAAACTCATGAATAATAGTGTTTTTGGAAAGACTATGGAGAATCTTGATAAACGAGTTGATGTAAAGCAGATAACAAAGTGGGAGAATGATGGTAAAATGTATGGTGCGAGCATCTTAATAATCAATCCTAACTTTCATAGCTGTTCAATTATTCATGAGGATTTAGTTGTAGTACAAATGAATCGTCTTAAAGTAACTTATAACAAACCCATATATGTGGGTTACACCATTCTGGAATTGTCAAAAACACTTATGTAAGAATTTCACTATGATTATGCAAAGAAAAACTATCTTGATAATGCTAAATTACTCTACACAGTTAGAGATTCTTTTATTTAAGAGTTTAAAACTGATGATTTTTATGAGGATATCAAAACTGAGCTAAATAGGTTTGATACAAGTGACTATCCCGAGGATAATATTTACCATTTGCCTCTAGTAAACAAAAAGGTTCTTGTGAAATTTAAGGATGAATGTGCTGGTGTTATTATAGACACCTTTGTAGGCACAAAATCTAAATCATACAGCTATATGACAATTGATGATGTAGTAGTAAAAAAATTAAAAGGAGTGAAAAAGAATGTTGTTAGTAAAGGGTTAGATATAAGTGATTATAAAAACTGTATAGTTAGTAACCCACCTGTATTATATAAGAAAATGTGTGTATTTAGAAGTAAAACAAGATGTTCAGTAAAGAACATATAGCCTACTTTCTCCTAAATGTATGAGTATAGTTATAACTCGTTGTTATTATCAAAGAGTATAATAGAATCATTTCTTGGTTGAAGACCTTTGAAACTATTTACCTCTACCAAACGCCACAACCTAGAAAAAAACTACTACCAACATTGAAGAAAGATAGATAAGAAGTATCTCAAGAATGTTATGGATCTGGAGACATAATCGACCGGACTGGCTGCGTGGCTCTGCGGTAACGTTCTCGCTTGCTGGGCCCTAGGTTGCAGGTTCGTATCCTGGCGCAGTAAGCTGGCATTTGAGGGTGCACAAATGCGAGGGAGCCGTGTCAGTAGATTTACTGGCACGTTAAAGATCCCCTTCGGGCCAAAATTCCGGCACCCCGGCGTATCTAAAAGCAGCACTAGTTAAAAGGGTCGTAAAACAAATAACATTATTATTATTATTGTTATTATTACATAATCGACCTGCCGTGGGCAACATCCAACTTTGAGTTGAGGCATGTCTTTACACGTCTGGTTGTGCATGGCTTTCACAACCCTAATTGAATTAACAAATCTTTCCGTGTCCCTACAGAGACGTGTGTATACAAACTATGTGGATATTTTCGATTGCTATTTGCCTGAAATAAAAGTATTAATAACCTGAACTAGTACCAGCGGCTAGAATTCAGTTACTACGTGAAATCGTTTTGTTCTTTACTTCAAATAACATTTTCAAATAACGCACAATAGGCTGTAACAAACCCTTTAAAATAAGAAGTAAAAATGTATCATAGTATCATCCTGTCATTCTTCAAATTCGATGCGCATAGAATGCCAATGGTATACTATCAATGGAGTCCGATGTAGACCAGTCGTGAAATCTAGTGGAGAAATATCGAACAATATAATCCTAACAGGGCGAGTGCATTCTAGCGGCCATAAGAAGAAACTTTTCAATAAAATCTGGAAGTTAATAAGTAGGCCGGCGTGCAAATACCTTTTTGGCTGCTAGATGTCTCGAGCAAATCTGCTGGCGAATTATGTTTTAATTAAATATAAGTTTTGCACCGTAATATGCACAATACAAGGCTTAATTTTGAAATGTCTGAGTCATTACAAAGGAACAAATATGTATAATTTCAAGCCAAAAACCAAACTCTGATGGGGTTTGAACCATAGGCATATGAATGACAGACTAACGCTTTACCACGAAGCCATTTGTGCCAACGATCATTGAACTATATAAAATGACTTACATAGAACTTGTTGGCAAATAATGATTTAGACCTAACGATTTCATCAGTGGAGTATATTATTTATGTATAAAGCATTTCATACTAAGTTTATTTATTTTGTATCAGTACGCTATATTGCATACAATATTCAAATTAGTGAAATATAAGTCAGGCACAAGATATCCGCTGCCATCTTGTCTTCTTACCGAGACGGCTCAGCTTTTTAAAATCCTTTCTGCACTATAGTATTACAAAATAAACTTTTAATTTCGAACGTGCCTCTTCCTTTAGAACAGTTAAATCGATTCTCGGCTCGATAATCGGAACTGGTGGGTCCCATGATATGGATTATAAAGTTTGCAAAATTCTCACGGCCGCCATCCTTAAATGGTACGGCGGATGACCTTGTAGTTTGGTCACAAGACGCGTCCTATATGAAGGTATGCTATTACCAAATTTGGTAGAGATCGGATAATTTGGTTAGTCGCTATTAGATTTTACGTTTTGAACGTTTGAGTGGCCGCCATTCAGATTTGGTAAAGATGGCGGTGATATAAAACATGACACTGAGGTGCCCTTTGCTAGTGCTACCTCTGTACCAAATTTCGTTCAATTCGGTTTCACCGTGTTCGAATTGATAGGGGGGACAGACATTCAGAGTACACACACTCACACACACACACACACAGACTCACACACACACATACACACACACCGACAGACAGACAATTTTTGGCCCTGTAGTGATCTCATAATTCTACTTTCATTTTTTGCAAAATTCGAAAGTAGGCTAAATCATCAGCTACATACCAATTTGCTGAACAAAGTTGCTTTAAGTAATGAAGACAACAAACGATTCATTATACCCAACACATTTGATACTCTTGCTTGGGGAAACAGTCGCATTGACAACTATTACTTTACTTAAGTCTAATTATCACTATATTGTAATATTTGTAGTGTGTTTTACATTGTAATATTTTTTGTAAAAACTGTAAGTAGAATGTATAATGTTAGGCTACTGTAGTTTAGTAAAAATAAGATAAGTAATACATTTTAGTGTAAAATGTTTGCTTTTGTATATTACAACAAAAGATTTTAAAAAATTTACAGAATGTGTGAACTAAACAAGGGGAATGTAAAAAAATGTAGAGTGGAAAATCCATGTGTGAAAAAGTGAAATGGCTATCACCATTTTAAAATTAAAAAGACATTGTAATCTGGTAAACCTTGTTTTTATTTCACAACAACAAAAATGTACAGAATGTGTGAACTAAACAAGGGAAATGTAAAAAAATGGAAAGTGGAAATTGTAAATATTCATGTGTGAAAAAATGAAATGGCTAACACCATTTTTAAAAATTAAAAGATATAGTGATCTGGTGAACCTTATTTTTATTTCACAACAAAAAGTGTACAGAATGTGTGAACTAAACAAGGGGAATGTAAAAAATGTAAAGTGGAAATTGTAAATATTCATGTGTGAAAAAATGAAAATGAAGAATTGGCTATCACCATTTTTAGAATTAAAAGATATAGTGATCTGGTGAACCTTATTTTTATTTCACAACAAAAAAATGTACAGAATGTGTGAACTAAGCAAGGGGAATGTAAAAAAGTGGAAGGGGAAATTGTAAATATTGATGTAAAATATGAAAATGAAGAAATGGCTATCACCATTTTAGGTAGATTTCATTAGAAAGCTAACTATTGCAATGGGTCCCATGTTTCGACTTCCGGAAAATTTCGACATATCTTCGCGTTTCACATCCCCCAGACCCCAAAACCACCGTCAGTTCAAAAGTTTATATATAATTCATATATATATATATATATATATATATATATATATATCAGTTTCTTGTGGACACGATAACTGCCGTAATTTTGCACCAATCACTTTGAATTTTTTACATAATATGTATCCCTATAAAATCTCGGTCGAGTTCGTTAATGGGAAAAATCGGTTGAAGGGGGTGAAAATGGGGGGGCTTTTTTTTCGAAAAATTTAAATTTCGCTATAACTCTCTTAATACGTGAAATATAGAATCCATTCAAAGTTCATAATATGTGTCGGATAAGTGCCAACAATTTATGTCAAATAAGTTTTTTGATAGCACCAACCATTGACCTAAGGGGTGGAAAAAAGTGGGTTTTTCGGGAAACATTAATCATATCTCTCTTAATAGGCACAATATCAAAACTGTACAAAATGGACAATATTCCCCTAATAATTACCTAAAACTTTTGTCTGAAAGAATTTTTGATATGACCCACCATTACGCCAAGGGATGAGAAAAATGATTTCGGAATTATAAGAAAATGCCAAGAACTATCAGAGGTTGCCATGACAACACTACTAAATTGATGAGGGATGAGCCGTTGCCATGACAACGCACTTGCACGAGATCAGATTCAGTATTTCCATCTGACTAAGCCGGCCCCGTGGTGTTGGGGAAGCGCCTGCCTCTCACCCGGAGTCCCGGGTTCGATCCCCGGGTCCGTCAGGGATTTTAAAACTGACGTGAGGGTTGGAACGGGGTGCACTCAGCCTCGTGAAGACAATTGAGTAGCTGTCTGACAGTGAGACAGCACCCCGATCACGAATAGAAATATTAACGGCCGAGGGGACCCGACGCGCTGATCACGCGTCACCCCAATATCTGCAGGCCAAATGGCTGGGCAGCGGTCGCTTGGTCGGCCTTAGCCCGTCATGGGCTGGATGGTGCCAGGGGTTGACTTTGACATCTGACTAAGTGGGAAGCGGCTTCGGTGACGTAACTGGTAGCATGCAGAATGTCTATGCCCATGTTCGCGGTTTCAAAGCCGGCCGAAGTCGTCGGATTTTCTAAGAGCGCTAAAATCCCTCAGTATGCTTTCCTTTGGAGGGGAAGTTCCAACGTTCGTTACGAGTTGCTGGTTGGGGTGGCATCTAGTAGCCAGTTCACAGCTAGGTGTCATTGACGGTAGTACCTGGTAGCAACATTAGGAACTACTGCTTGAAATTGACCGTCTGCAGTCCTTACCTGAATTACAGACTAATACATCCATTACAATTCACACCGTTTATCAGACAGATTCTACACTCACCCAAAGTACACGGAGTTAGATGACCACGTTGTCGCAGCCCCTAAACTGAGGAACCAACCAGAGGTAGATTTCATTAGAAAGCTAACTATTGCAATGGGTAGGCTACCATGTTTCGACTTCCGGAAAATGTCGACATATCTTCGCGTTTCACATCCCCCAGACCCCAAATCAAACGGCAGTTCAAAAGTATACTTGTATATATATCAGTTTCTTGTGGACACGATAACTGCCGTAATTTTTCACCAATCACATTTTACCGAATATGTATACCTATAAAATCTCGGTCGAGTTCGTTACTGGGCTACATCGGTAGAAGGGTGTGAAAATGGGGGGCTTTTTTCGAAAAAGTGAAATATTGCTATAACTCTCTTAATATATGAAATATTGAATCCGTTCAACGTTCATACTATGTGTCGGATAAAGCCCAAAAATTTATGTTTGAAGAGTTTTTTTATATCACCAACCATTGACCAAAGGGGTGAGGAAAAGTGGGTTTTTCGGGAAACATTATTCATATCTCTCTTAATAGGCACAATATCAAAACCGTACGAAATGGACAATATTCCCCTAATAATTACCTAAAACTTTTGTCTGAAAGAATTTTTGATATGACCCACCATTATGCCAAGGGATGAGAAAAATGATTTCGGAATTATAAGAAAATGCCAAGAGCTATCAGAGGTTGCCATGGCAACACTACTAAATTGATGAGGGATGAGCCATCAGACGTTGCCATGACAACGCACTTGCAAGAGATCAGATTCAGTATTTTCATCTAAGTGGGAAGCGGCTTCGGTGACGTAACTGGTAGCATGCAGAATGTCTATGCCCAAGGTCGCGGTTTCAAAGCCGGCCGAAGTCGTCGGATTTTCTAAGAGAGCTAAAATCCCTCAGTATGCTTTCCTTTGGAGGGGAAGTTCCAACGTTCGTTGCGAGTTGCTGGTTAGGGTGGCATCTAGTAGCCAAGTTCACAGCTAGGTGTCGTTGACGGTAGTACCTGGTAGCAACATTAGGAACTACTGCTTGAAATTGACCGTCTGCAGTCCTTACCTGAATTAACACTACTACAGCCATTACAATTCACACCGTTTATCAGACAGATTCTACACTCACCCAAAGTACACGGTGTTAGATGACCGCGTTGTCGCAGCCCCTAAACTGAGGAACCAACCAGAGGTAGATTTCATTAGAAAGCTAAGTATTGCAATGGGTACCATGTTTCGACTTCCGGAAAATTTCGACATATCTTCGCGTTTCACATCCCCCAGACCCCAAAACCACCGTCAGTTCAAAAGTTTATATATAATTTATGTATGTATATGTGTATATATATATATATATATGCATATCAGTTTCTTGTGGACACGATAACTGCCGTAATTTTGCACCAATCACTTTGAATATTTTACCGAATATGTATACCTATAAAATCTCGGTCGAGTTCGTTAATGGGCTAAATCGGTCGAAGGGGGTGAAAATGGGGGGCTTTTTTCGAAAAAGTGAAATATTGTTATAACTCTCTTAATATGTGAAATATCGAATCCGTTCAACGTTCATACTATGTGTCGGATAAAGCCCAAAAATTTATGTTTGAAGAGTTTTTTATAGCACCAACCATTGACCAAAGGGGTGGGAAAAAGTGGGTTTTTCGGGAAACATTAATCATATCTCTCTTAATAGGCACAATCCCAAAACCGTACAAAATGGACAATATTCCCCTAATAATTACCTAAAATTGTGTCTTAAAGAATTTTTGATATGACCCACCATTACAGTATGCCAAGGGATGAGAAAAATGATTTCGGAATTATAAGAAAATGCCAAGAGCTATCCGTGCTTGCCATGGCAACTCTACTAAATTGATGAGGGATGAGCCATCAGACGTTGCCAAGATAACGCACTTGCACGAGATCATATTCAGAATTCCATCTGACTAAGTGTGAAGCGGCTTCGGTGACGTAACTGGTAGCAAGCATGCTGAATGTCTATGCCCAAGGTCGCGAGTTCAAAGCCGGCCGAAGTCGTCGGATTTTCTAAGAGCGCTAAAAATCCCTCAGTATGCTTTCCTTTGGAGGGGAAATTCCAACGTTCGTTGCGAGTTGTTGGCTGCGGTGGCATCTAGTAGCCTAGTTCACAGGTAGGTGTCGTTGACGGTAGTACCTGGTAGCAACATTAGGAACTACTGCTTGAAATTGACCGTCTGCAGTCCTTACCTGAATTACAGACTAATACAGCCATCCCTAAGTACACGGGGTTACATGACCGCGTTGTCGCAGCCCCTAAACTGAGGAACCAACCAAAATCTCTGCGGGAGATATAATTTTGCGTGAAGAAGTAACAGACCGTTACATAGTTACACATCAGTGTCGAAACCTTGCATAAGGACAGTGTGACCACAAGTATAAAAATGGACCCCAAATGACAAGAAGGTTACCGTTCCCATAAGACAATAAAATGTTTAAAAGAAGCATAAAATGACGAAAAACAAAGTTAATTAAGCTCCAATTATAAAATACCTTCTCGCAATAAATGAGGTTTGATCCTTCTACGAAAACCTGCATATTCTGCCTATTTTCGCCTATCCCCAAGTTTGTCCGGTGAAATCTACCTCCGCCTTCCGGCGTGCCGAGAGGACTTTTTTAAAATTAAAAGACATTGTGATCTTGTAAACCTGTTTTATTTCACAACAAATAGAACTTTACAAAAATAGAATACAAAGAAATACCAATTCCTCAATCCTTTTCAATGTTCATGTCCACTCATCATTAAATTTCCTTTTATAGCACTAATCACAATGAGGGCTGCCAACCTCTCCCCCACTGAGACATCACAGGATGTCAAACGTTGTTTAGCTTTTCAACGATACTTTATCCACTACACGTCTTAATGCAGGATGACTGTGGTGATAAGAAAGGTGCATGCTTGATCCAAAGGATTATTAGGTATATCACCACGCTGCAAAGGTTCTTCAAGACAAGTTCCAGGACTACACAAATAATAACCAGGTAGGTAGATTTCGAAAGTCAAGTATTGAATTACTTTTTCAATGACGCCATTGCCAGTACAGGTCTGGCATATCCTTTTCCATTGATGGTAAAAAGGTTTGATCTTCCTCCTCCTCTGTGGATGATGTTTGTTGTTGCTGCTTTTTTCTTCATCACACCCGTGGTATGATGAAACAAAGTCTTTACACTGACTTTTATGACCGTGATACAGTTTGACCAGCTGGAAAGTAGCACACTGTCGCATAGAGGATATTTTTGCCATAGCCACTTGCTTATGGTGATCATAATCCGTACATGGTTGCAATTCACTTAACACAGGGTCTTGAGTCCATGATTTTGGTACATGTTGCCAGATTTCTTTCACTGCATTTGCTGCGACTCAATAAATGAATGATTTTGGAAGAGTCAATAATTCTTCTTTGGTAAAACTGTCTAGTTTCTTTTTACACACAAAGAACTTTCCAATCGCTTTATCGGTAGCATCACCTTTCTCCGTGGTATCACGTTGATGTTTACACGTCGCTTGTAGAAATCTCACTGGTGTCATCCTCAGGTAAACCTTCAGTTTTAATTTTATTTAACAACTCCCAGCAGGCATTGGTGGTTAGCCAATGAAACAATTGCCACACCTGTGCCAGGGCTTTATGGGTAATATTGTCACAGGGGCAGCGGTCCATGAGTGTTTGCAGCGAGGGACAGCCCATGTCCATTAAATCGATACATTGACAGTAAGACGCCAAAAATGGTTGTAGCCATTGACGTTTTTCACTACCTTTCACAAATACTACATGGGCAGAAGACAAGTGGGCTTTCATGACCATGTCCAGGTGCTTATATGAAATGGTTCCTTGCTTCCAGTCTAGTTGCACATGAGTTTCAATCCACTGGGTGTGTTTACGGTCTTTATCACACAATAAATCAAACGAATAAGATGGTTTAAACACCAAATGGGTAGCTTGTGATATCCAAAAAGTGGAACAATCGATGATGGCCACTTCTTTAAATATAAATTTGTTATCTCCAATTTTAAACCCTTACAGTCGACAATCAGTGTACGCAACATGTTCACTCTAGTCTGGATCATGTCCAACTGGCCACAGACTGACGATTGTTCAGTAAAGTGTACCCATGTCATTTACTTACATTCCATTCTAGTAAAAGAAAAGAAAAACATTGAGCAGTCACTATGGAGGTTAGTATATGACAGGGGGGGGGGGGGGGGGGGGCATAAGAAATAATAATATAACAACAACAACCAATTTTTTATTACATTATTTTATTAGCATAACAAGTTTTACATTCTTTTTTCATTCTAGGATAGAGGCGGTACCAACTCATACAACAAAAAAGCCTTTTGTGTTTATAGTGTCCATAACACCGATGATATCCCAATGTCTCTAAACTGGATGTTTATGACTGTGAGCTGCTCACTGAAGCACTGTTGACACCATAAAGTCCACACGTATCATAACTTTTTTCATCACTTAGAGGCATGAGTGAGGGGTAACTTCAATGACAGGGTATATTACCCACCTCCATTCTGCACAGGTAGAGGCAGGCAGGTGACTATCGCTGATGTTCCTGCATGGGTTGATCACTTTCTTGCCATTGGTCTAAGATGATGGGACAAAACACACATTTCACTTCATTTCTTTTTTTTAAATAGTAGAATCCAGCGGCCGCCAAGGCTTGAGGGTTTATAAAAGGCACCGGCCACGTCGCAAAGGTCTTGAAACGTTGTTCCTCAGATTTTAAATTCATGGATGTAACTTCTCTTGAGGCTTGAAAGCAAGACATGACTGAGCGGTTTGATGTGGGTTGACCTGCTATTTATACACTTGTCACTTGGCTGGACAGTGGATAATAGTTGACTTGTTTGTGATGAATGATCAAACAGTAGGCCGTCGTATTGGCTGGAACATTGTCATGCGTTTCAAAATCTAGTCGAATGTCAATATTGGATGGTTTGACAGACTCTTCCAAGTAGGAACAGTCAAAGACAATCAGTGGCGCCCTTGTCTTAAAAGCTTGGGGTGACAACATTGGACAATTCTCTTTTTGATAATACGACCATCTAAATTTAGAAAACAAGTCGTACAGGGAACCAAACTTATTTTTTGAAAAATCTAAATCCAGTCCTTCATAGGGAAACACAGCACCGTTGAGGAAAGGACGTGCATTTCTCAATTGCAGGTAATGAAATTGCTTGGCATCTTTGGTTTGTTGATACTTGCGATTCGTTTGAAAACCCACAATCATGTCGAGAGGTCTCTCTGTATAGCGGGCTGTTTTTATTGACCAACTGTGTGTGTTGGTGGTGGGCAATAGCGGGTACTCATGGAGTGCCCAGCTTCTAAATTCCATGGGTAGAGGTATATCTCTCTTTACCATCTTGAGTATGTCCAGTTTTTTGCTATCGTTAAGGGTCACATGAGGCACTTTCCATAGCAAGCGTTGTAGTTGAATTTTTGAATCAATGGGGGCATCGTCGGCTCCCTTGAGCGCATTATTATCACTCCTGTCTCTCACCAGATAAAGCACTTGCCTTGCGTTGACCACAATGAGGCACTTTCCATAGCAAGCGTTGTAGTTGAATTTTTGAATCAATGGGGGCATTGTCGGCTCCTTTGAGAGCATTATTATCACTCCTGTCTCTCACCAGATAAAGCACTTGCCTTGCGTTGACCACAATGCGCTGGTGATCTTCATCAAAGCCTAAAATCAGTTTAAGAGGTAAATATCCAGTAAAGGTGCCATCGGTGTGTACCATTCAGTCATTGATCGAGTCAGGGCACCAACCCGCAATGCAAAGTGTTTTAGCTTCTTCCTCACTCTAAGAGGGATATAGTTTCATGACACTGGAAATACCCACATTCCGAGTGCTATCCACCACGATATCGTTAATTACGTAATGCACTTCAGAAAAGAGAAAGGCGAAAGCATGGTTGGCTAACTTGGATGTGGTGGGTGTAGAGCCATCGGCTTTGGTGAGCCGTCCTTCAATCTAAATAACACTTTCATGCGGTAGAGTGTAAATATCTTGGTTGTTGATAACAAATTGAATTTCATCATTGTAATTGAGTCCAGGTGTTTGAGCTTGATAAGAATGGAGATCAATTCTTACCACTCCTGGTTGCTCCTCGATGTGGTTCGCTACCTCTAGGATAGAACTCATCGCGGGGGTTGACGTGGTAACCCAAATGCTATAAAATCTTCTTGTTCTGAGATGTTAACGTGTATTCACGTGGTAAACAACTAACACCATTCCTAGACGGTGCTGTTGCTTTATATACAAACTTCATAGTGGCTTTAGCACCAACTTGTAAGTCACTGGTGTGGTAGAATCTTGATCAATGAGTTGTTGCTCTCTATTGATCAGTCTTAATGTTATATTACTAATACCATTGACAGCCACAGAATGAAAAAGCACCACTGGAGGGTTTTCATGAATAATATAGCCATTAGGCGATGTTACAATAAAGTCATAAAGCTAATGCGATGGTTCTTGATTGGTGTACACTTGGCTAATAATATTACACGTCACCGACACATAATGGTGCTCAATGAATTTCACTTCATGGTCTGATTCATGCTTTTTTGTTGGGCTCCAACACGCGTGGTTTAAATCCTAGTAATGTACCAATGGAATCGGGGTGTGTTTTAAAGTCAATTTTGAATGTAGAAAAAATACTACAGCGATGAGTGTTAGTATTACCTACAAGTTCAAACTTGCGCGTTCCATCGAGAAATGACTTTAAACCATATTCATTGATCAACACCACATAAATGTGTTCATAAATGTCATCTATCGTGTATCCACCAGAGTTCAGGGTGAGCACAGAATCGTCATAGTAAAACTTGTTGTTCACATTTTCATGAATGTTGTATATTCTATTGTACGTTTCAACTGAAACAAGTCCTAAACCATAGGGTTTTTCACTCAATTCGATAGGTGGGTAAAAGTCTAGGCTCACTTCAGGTCCACGTCCATGCAGTGTAAACGTCTTACTTTCTGCCGACATACTGTTGACGTTTTTGTTTATGCAGCGTTTTATATTAAAAAAAATAAACATAAACGTCCACACTGTTGGCTGTTAAACGTTTGCTCACGTTTCACATTATAATATATCTTGATCCTGTTTCCAAAATAGGTCACTAGTTCCATGGGCGGGGGTAAATTCCCAAAAACTGTCAAAGTGCCATACGGTGGATCCCTCTTTGACATAAGCTACATAATGCGTTCCTGGTCCTCGGTGATCATCCAAATTGACAACAGCACATTCCTGTTTCCAGGGTTGTGGGGGTAATTGGTTTCGCATAAACACACCTCGAAAATGAGAAAGCTTTCCACTTGTTGATGCGTCAGAGCATGTCTTGCTATGGCTGAGGTTAAAGATGTTTTTATTTTATTTCGAAAAGGTGAAATTCCAAATCCTTGTTGATAAAAGGCTGGCTTTAAATTGACATTTCTAGCTCCCATAGCAATGTCTTCATTGTGTCGCTGACTTTCTTGAGTCGTTGCTTTCCCTGTTGCGCGGCTTTAATAGTTTTTGCCACTGCACTGGCGCCACCTAAAAGTTAACCTAGAGCAGCCAGACCATCGAATAATGCAGGTAAAAATCCCGCTCGTTTGGGGACGGGAATCACTCGCCCTTATTTTGAACCCTGTCGCTGACGTTTTGGAATAACATGTCTTTGTGCTGCTCGAAGAGCTTTCCTTATGATCAACACATTATTTTCTCTTTTCTTCTTTCGCAAGGGCTTGTCCACGAATGTCTTAAGCCCAGGCTTTGCCAAGGACAGGGTCATATTTTTAGTCTTTCTCACCACATATCTTTGTTTCACCATGATGATGATGACCAACAACCTTTCACAAGAAAGTTTAAGTCACAACTAACGTCAGATTGTTATTTCATGGCTGTATATTCCAATTCCACATAACGTGGGAAATCGTTTATGGTTTTTCCAGCTTGCTTTTCATCCCATGTCAACATGAGATGAAAGGATAATTCGTCTCCTGCATTGACCATTTCATGGTTATGGACCATCATCCTATGACCATTTATCTCTATTTGTATATGGTTCTCATCAGGTATGACATTTTTGATGTGAATGGTTCCATTATAGTGTAATCGATAGTGGCTTAAACCCGAAGCAAGCACATAGGTCAAGTGCTGGTCAAGAACTAGCGGTATATGGTTTCTCTCATTCACAGGTTTTACATTTGTCAGATACACTAAAAATACAGATGGGATAAATTTATAAAGCCTTTTCATTTCATAGCTCACGTATCGCTTGGTACAGACATCGTCTTCGTCTTGCGGGTCTTCCACGTGAATAATACGATGGTGATTAGCGCTATAGCCATCCACCGTAAGCTGAGGAACTTTATCATAAAGCTCATACACCTTGTTATCCACATACTTTTTTGTAGTAACGTCTGTAGACACTTGAGGATGTTTTACATGGGTTAACCGCTTTCCTTTAAAGTCATGATCTCCTTGTTTTGTGCGTGGCACTACTGACCTATCCACATAGTATTTATTAGCAGGATATGTTTCTTGTTTAGGATCATGTATGGGAACAGACCTAGCTTTGACCATCAACGCACGACCAAAGACATCCATCGTCAACCTGTAGTACGAGTCTACTGTTTCTATGACAAGGCTCGGTGCGATGTATATCGCCTCTCTAAAGCCTCTCTAAGCCTTAGTTGAAATGAAGATAATTAAGCAGCAAATGTCATTCCCCGTGAGGGACATGGTTTCCCATCTCTGCCCCACATCACGTGAACAACGCCATGGTTCACTGTTTCCATCTTCCATTCGCTGCATCATTGTGGGACCTTCCGGCTGTGGAAAGACCAATATTTTGCTGACACTTATTACAGCGCCCAATGGTCTGTGTTTTCAAAATATTTATATTTTCGCAAAATCTCTCTACCAACCCCTCTATGTGTTTCTGGATCAAGTCATGTCTGGATTACAAAATGAGAATATGGGGTATTTTACATTTTCCACGCAAGAAAATGTTATTTCACCGGATGAGGTAAAGCCTGATTCACTCATGATTTTCGATGATGTATCCACTGAACGACAAGGCATCATTCAAAACTATTTCAGCATGGGTCAACACAAACATATCGATTGCTTTTATCTTGGACAAACGTATTCTAAAATGTCCAAACAGTTGATTCGTGACAATGCCAATGTCATAGTTTTATTTCGCCAGGACGAGAGGAACAGTCGTCACATTTATAATGAACATGTGAATCCGGATATGACCTTTCAAATGTTTACAGAATTGTGTGGCAAGTGCTGGAACACCCAATGTCATGCCTGTTTAGTGATTGACAAACAAAGTGAACTCAACCAAGGGCGGTATCGCTTAGGGTTTGATCATATTATTGCTATTTAAGACACTGTATCATTCCCTCTCAAGTCATTTGTCACGACACCATGGCGTTAGCAGAGAGTCAATTGAAAAAGCATATTATTAGAGCAAAAATACTATTCGCCAAAAGTTCCGTCGATTGAAACGATCACGTGCGGATCATGCTTTGTTTATTCAACAACATTTAGCCCCTCCGCTAAAAGCTATGTTGAAACCCTCTTTCAAGCCATCTGAAACGCTACCCACCGTTTCACAAGACACTCAGACGCACCACGAGGACCCTGAGGAAGAGGAAGTGGAACAGGAAGATTTAACTGGTGTTAGCGAAGTTGAGGATAATGAGGAACAAGTGTTTACGCCTCAAAAAAAGGCATCACCCCTTGCAGAGTTTTTAAGGAAAAAGAAATCCTTGGTCATGGTCGAAACACCTTGCCCTTCCAGATCGTCTCCATTTTCACAACTCTTGGCCACCCCTCAACATAAAGCTCAAATGAAATAGCTTTTTAATAAAATATTATGGATCAACACTGGAACCCTATTTCAGCAATCTATTTATTGGAAACACAGATATCACGTATGGTGTTCGCTATGAGGATGATAGTTTTAAAATTGGTGATTCATCGATTAAATTTAGTCGTACTAAAGCTGTCATTAAAAATATCAACTGTTAAAGCTACTATTCTCTCGGATTCCCCCATCCCAAGATTATACGCTAGAGGACCTTGATAAATATAAATATAAATATAAATCCATGCCCACAAAAGACAGTATGATCCCACTCAACAAGTGAATGCCAATATATCTCAAAAATATAAAACCATCATTGCAAAAATGTTCCCCACTAGTAAAAGTGGTCGTCGTAAAGTGGCCGCTTCAGGGGTGACAGTTAAGCCATTAAAACCCCTTGTGGATGTTATCTACTGGCACAATCCCAATAAACTCGTCCAGCGACTACAGCTGTTGTATGCTTCACGTCAAGCCGGCCATACTGGTCACGATTGGGAAATTCAAGAAATTGAGGAAGAACTTCCAAATGCCAAAATTATTGTTTAAGCCCTCACCCATTAAAATGGGTATTGCTCACGAGTTGCATCGTCCAGCTAGACGTCACTATCAGCGACTCAAGGTGATTTCACAGGGTGTGGATGAACTTTGGCAAGCAGACTTGGTTGAAATGATTCCCTATGCTAGCGTTAACGATGGTGTACGCTATATGTTGACGGTCATTGATGTTTATTCCAAAATGGCGTTTGTTGAACCTGTGCGACGCAAGTCTGGTCCACTACTCACCAAGGCCTTTCAACATATTATTCGACAATCCAAACGTCAACCTCAGCTGCTACAAACCGATCAGGGAAAATAATTTTTCAACAAGGATTTCTCCAGTTTTCTCAAATCTAAGGATATTCACGTACAGCAATCTCAAAGCCAGCGTGGTCGAGCGGTTCAACCGAACATTGAAAACCCATATGTGGAAAGCGTTTACCGATCAGGGCACTTATCGCTGGTTGAACTTGTTACCTGAGCTAATGTCACGTTACAATGACACCAAACACAGAACCATTGGGACCAAGCCACGTCTTGTGACCAAAAATATTCCACAACTGGATAAACTGTTTAACCCCATAAAAACAGCAGACCCTAAACGTCATCGCCTTAACATCGGGGACCATGTTCGTGTGAGCAAATTCAAGTCCGTCTTCGACAAGGGCTACACACCAAATTGGGGGACTGAATTATTTCGAATTCGTCAAGTCAACCTGAACAGTCCAGTCACCTATTTATTCGAGGACCTCAACCATCAACCCATAAAAGGCAGGTTTTATCTCCAAGAACTCCAAAAGACAGCGTTTTCTAAACATTATCTTGTGGAAAAAGTGTTGAAACAAAAAGGAAATAAACTATATGTAAAATGGTTGGGATTTAGTTCAGCCTTTAATTCTTGAATTAATAAATTACATGTTGTGTGAACCTGTGTGCCTTGTATTTATTTATTCACTCATGTTGTACTTAACCTACAGTCCTATGTACAGTCCTCAGCTCCACATGTATTATGAGCAATACATATTTCTTTCTCTCTTCACCTGTGTTCTCTCTTACACTGACTCTCCCCCTCTCCTCCCCTTCACTTCCCACCACTGTCAAAACAGGTTGTGACTTGTTAGCTCTTATCGTGCACGTGTACAGGTGAACACCTGTGTGTTAGGTCATATTACACATGAACTCGCATTTTCTCACGTATGAACCAAAACAGAATGTGACTTGTTTCACAAGGAGGACGGTAATAATGACATCTCACACGTGTTCACATGTATTTCGTTACTTTCCTTTCATATCGTTATCACATTATAGTAGTGGGGGACTGGTAAACAACGTCAGTTCAACACACTGCTTTACACGCAAAATGTAGTTAGGCCCTTTGACATAATTTAAATAAATTCATTGGCCAGTCCGTAGGAACCAGGCCAAAGGGACCGGTCCAAAGGGATCAGTCCAAAGGGACTCATCAACAAGGACTCATCCACAAGGACTCGTCAACAAGGACTCGTCCACAAGGACCTGTCAACAAGGACTTGTCCACAAGGACTCGTCCGCAAGGACCTGTCAACAAGGACTCGTCCACAAGGACCTGTCAACAATGACCCGTCCACAGGGACCTGTCAACAGGGGCCCATCCACAGGGACTCGTCAACAATGACAGCGACCCTCACCTCAAGGCCTAACATGCCCCTCTTTGATTATTGGTTTGCGGAACAACGTTTAATTCCATATTGGCATTCAAACTCTCACATGTTGCACTTGGAAAGCGAGATTTTAAAAAACACAATTTCACCCCCTAGTAGGAATAGGGTTTATTTTGGGGTTGAAATATGTAGTCCATTGGAAAGGGGGTATCAGCCCGAGTTCAATGACACCTCATTCGTCAAAATCCGACCATGCGTTCGAGAGATATCGTGCCGCCGCCATCTCGTGAGGAGAGTGAGGAGGAGGAGGGCTTTGAACTGTCACAAAACCACTACTATCGACAAATTATTTGAATTTCCCTTTCTTCTCCTAACATAACTGTAATTTTCTTCCACCCATCACCTCCCGAACCAAGTAAGCCTTGCATATAACTGGCATGAGCGGCCCTCTTTTTTAAGACGAGCTGTCTTGATAAGGACTTAAATTTCAACATATACTTGCCACTATCATGTCTTTTATTGTTTACTTTCCTAATTTTCCGTTTTAGACTCCTAATTTCTCGTGTGTAATACTCAGGATCTGGGTTTTGTTTCAGCAATTTAAATGGGACAAATTTATCAACAGCGCTATTTAAAATTTTCAAAATGTTAGTCCACAGGATATTAATGTGATTTCCTTCCGATGCCCATCCTACAAATAGCTCATTCAAATACCCCTGAAACTTGCCCTGATCCGCCCTGCGATACTGGAATATGATCTTTTTTGCTACATCAGAGTCTAATTTTGTAATGTCACCATATCTAATATTTAATTCAACCCCAGAATGGTCACTAATTCCTGGTACTTTCAGACAGTTAATATACAGCTCTACAGGCCTTACGAGATAAACATCTAAGGTATTATTGTCCCTAGTTGGGAAGTCAACTACTTGGGAAAATCCCCCCTCCCCAATCATTATACAGGGTGTCAGGGAATATTCTCCGCAGTGCCTAGGCACTGCTACGTTAGGTGAGAGCCGGAGTTAAGTTGGCAGCAAGGTTGCTGCTGACAGCGCGGCTGTCGCCTCTTGTATGAAAACAAAACAAACAACTAACAGTCCACTTAGAGATTCCTGTTTCTTGAGCTAATTTGCGTATTGATTTACTTGGACTTTGCATCATTATATCGGAAATTTCATGAAGTTTTTCGTCTGTTAACAGCGTAGGCCTGCCTGTTCCTGGTACATCGTGAACTTATCAAATCCCGAACGGTATCCCGCTTTGGACACTTTGAATTTGGAAACCACGCCTGAAATTTTAGTTTTACATTTTCTGTAAACCGATCGCCCTCACGAGGAACGTATTCCACCAAAAACGCTCTCTCTTCAGTAGTAAATATTACCGCCTGTATCCTCTTGCACTATTCCAATAATCTAAACTCTCCCTTACTGCATTCACACTGACTTTTTCCACAGCACAGCACAGCTCACACGTGTGTCCTGTAGACCTTGGAGAAGACAAGCTAGTACCTGACTGTCGGCGAGTGAGTGAAAGGCCTGCCAACTTAACTCCGGCTCTCGCCTAACGTAGCAGTGCCTAGGCACAGCGGAGAACATTCCCTGACGCACTGTAGTTACGCACACTGCTACAATCTTCAGAGAATACAGGTATCAGAAAAACTCAGTACACATCCAAGTACACGGGTATCAAGTACAAGGTGTCCCAAGCACTAAATGATAACAACAACAGATTTCACTATAAGAAATAATATCTCAATTATCGAATTACTATTTACAAGTAACTCTGGCTGTTTTATCCGGCGTTGGCAAGGCAGTGTTTAAAATTGGAACAGTATGTGAGTTGTAGTTGTAACAATGGGAAAGAATTTACGGAACCAAATAACCAACTCTCCACGAATAAAATGGGGTAAATTTAAAAATAAATAACTTTTGTTAATTACAACTCGAAGTAATCTTGAATGTGACATACATCCTAAATAAAGCCTCCCCCGGGGGTTCACATCTAGTGGGACGTTGGTTGGCGACCACGGGACCCTAGCTGAGTCTGGCATTGCTTCCACTTACTTGTGCCGGGCTCCTCTGAGTCTTCTATCCTGTCGACCTCTCTTGGTCTACTCTTGTTCTCTTCTGACCCCGACGGTATTAAGGTATCCGAGGCCTAGGGAGTCTCTTCCTTCCCCCCCTTGTCTCATCTTTCCTGATACCCTCTTTCAGTGATGGGTCAGCCTTCTTTTTGTTTTCATGTTATCTCCTGCCTTCTACTCAAAGCCCTCAAGGAGGCAGGGTGGATGTAGCTCCACCACTTCTGGTGCACCCTGGATATTGCTACACCCTCAGGGGCTCACGGCTGGTGAGTTGGGAGTTGGCGATCCCGGGGGATCCCTGAGCTGGGTCCGTTTTTTCCCCTTTGCCCACTGACTTTGAGGCGGGCCCTCATTCCCTTTCCTATATGCTTTTCATGGTTCTCCTTCCTTCCAAGTCCCTCAATCCTCATTCTTCGAGGGTTGAGGGCATTTCTTTTCTTTCTGTCCTTTATTTGCCTCATCCATTATTTGTTTACTATTTCTTCTTCTTCTCCTAGTTTGTAAGTCTGCAGTTAGTATTAGTTATATTTTACATTACATTCTCATCTCATCTTTAGATATCACCCAAACCATTAGGTGCTGGTAACCTAGATGTTAGATCCCTTAAAACAACAAATATCATCATAAATAAAGCCTAAAACAAAGACGGGCACAATTTGGTCCAATGAGCAGTGATCCAGCTCAGACAGAATAAAGGAGCTGATGGAAAGTACAGTCTACCAGCTGTTCACACGGCTCGCATGGAATGGACGCGTGTCAAAACAGATTTACGGTAACCTTTTAACACTTTTATTGTGAAAGATACCTTTGAAGCCATTCTTCAGTTTTGCTTCATTAATAATTAATGTTGTAGCTTTCAGTCAGCCAACACAAACACTGTAGGTTAGTTAGTATTTTGTAGAGCTATTTGTCTTGTATATTTGGAACTGATGATGCTCGTTTGACGAACGAAACATGTCATCCATTAATTTCCCTCTTCTTTAATAATCCGTAACAATATATATAAATCTTAATCATATGTAATGTATTTCAGTTTTTTTTACATATTCCAGTAATTGGAATGATTTCTGGGTGCTGAAAGCTAAAATGTTAATTATTAAGTTTTATTGTGTGTACTAATGGCATGTGCTAAATGTTATGTATAATTATATTGATTTCATCAGGTTAAACGTAGGGAGAAAAATTATTGTGGCATGCGATACCTAAATACTCCTTGCGTAGATTATTGAGATGAGTAAGATTCAATAAATGCAGAAATTTTGAAATATTCAGGCAATGCCTTCAAGAAAAGATTTTTCAGATTATGGAATTTAATCTGGATGGGTAACAGGCCTCCAGAAGATTGGCAAAAGGCAATAGTAGTTCCTCTTCATAAGAAGGGAAATATGAAAGATTTGGAAAATTATAGAGGAATAAGTTTACTTAACTCTGGATACAAAATTTTTGCAAACATTGTTAAAGAAAAATTACTGAAATATTACTCTGAGGTAATAGGGAATGAACAACATGGGTTTAGAAAAGGTCGCACATGTGCAGATGCCTACTTCACCTTAAAAATGTTGATCGAAAAACGCAGGGAGTTCAATTTGGAAACACACATATCATTTGTTGATTTTAAGAAAGCCTTTGATTTTGTTGACAGAAAGAGACTTATTGACATATTAGCCAGGGATTGTGTCCCCCAACAGTTAATTGATAACATTTACAACATGTATAGTGGTACTCTTATTGCAGTAAGGTTAAGTAATCATAAATCCGAGTGGAAGCCAATCAGCAGAGGGGTAAAACAAGGCTGTGGTCTCTCTCCATTGCTATTCATAATCTACATGAATGCTATAATAAAGGAATTGAGGTGTGAAAGACATGGTTCAATACCTATCAGCAGGCATCTAAAAAATGTAGACGCTATACTATTTGCTGATGATATTGCATTGGTAGCAGCATCTGAAGATGATCTGCAGTGGTTAGTATTTAACCTCCAGAAAGTGGCATCAAAATTCAGCATGTGCATTTCTACTGAAAAGACTAAAGTTAAGGCCTTTAAGGGTAAGGACCCTATCCCCAGTAAAATTTGTCTGGATGGTAAAATTTAAGAAAGAGTTAACGAATTCAAGTATTTAGGATAGCATTTATCTTTTCAAGAAGAACGAGACATAACTGCAAAAATAACTAACTATACCAGAAAACAGGAATCATCAATCACGTCATGAAGCCATCTCTTGTCCAAAGGTATACACGCTTGCGTTTGTACAACACATTAGCCAGACCAACCCTATGCTATGGCAGCGAGGCATGGACATTAAGATCTCAGGACATCTCCAGACCCACAGCACGAGAAATGACCTTTATGTGCCGAACAGCAGGCTATACTAAATGGGATCATAAGAGAAACGAGGATGTGCTGAAGGAACTAAAAGTGAAACCAATAACTACATACATTTTGTGACTACCAAGAGAACTGGAAGCATCATGTCCAAAGGATGGAACCTGGAAGATTACCAAAGGAGATCCTCCGCTACCAGCCAAGGGGAAATAGATCGATAGGACGTCCGATGAAGAGATGGAGGGAAAGTGCAAGACCGTAACGGGACATTTGGCCTAATACTTGGAAGGAAGATGATGATGATGATGATGATGATGATGATGTAAGTCGTATTTCACTCTCTACACTTGGAGGAAGGGATGTGTTCTGCAGTGATGTTCGAAATTGAACTGTTTGGTGCCTAATATCTTGCCACACACCAATATAACTTATTAAAGGAGGAATTACGTCTACAAATTTAATCATTTTATGTCGAAAAGGTCCGAAAAAGAAGGGAAGTTGTATATATAGAAAAACATTTTAGCATGAAATTTGATTAATATTGTAGATTTCAGTCATTTTGAATTTCGTTATGTCAGGTTAGTTTGATTTATACGGGTTCTTCAAAGCGGGAATTCAAGAGGGTAGCAAAAGCTACGATCAACATCTCCGCAAAAATAAGTAACCACCGCGGGCAGTCAAGAGGGTAGCAAAAGCTACGATCAACATCTCCGCAAAAATAAGTAACCATATTGCATAATAGAATTTCAAGTGCATGATCTAATTTTATTTATAATATTGTGTTGCTCTAAAGTGTATACACGTGCATAATAGGCTACTCATGCGTAATTCACGAACCCGTATAAATACAACAAATTCCGTGACGAATTAAAGAGCCTACATTTCTTAAAATTTAAGATTCAAGCCAATGATTGATCTATATGGACCTATATAGAATAATGACGAAATTATGTTGGTAATATAGAAATTTCTAATTAGTTCGAAATATATCAGGCATAATGTAGCCTAATAGAAAACTACAGTTGGTAGCCCTGGTGACTGAATATATTCTTACTTCCATCTCTTAAAGTACAGATTACAAATTTGGTTGAAGTCCAATGGATAGCATGGACGTTACATGCAGTTAGACATTGGATCTCTCAGCAAGCGTAAAGTCATATTGGCAACAATGGCATGCATATGTTGGTCAGCAATAATCTGGCATATTATGATGTATTGTTTTGCCAATTTTGGATGAAATCCATTAGTTAGTATTGAAGTTGCATGTATTTTAAAATTGGAACTATCAGCTGGCTTAGAATCATGTTGGCAGCACTGGCGTATATTAGTTACTCCAAGTTAATCTAGAATATCAGGTACTATACGTGTGCAAAGTTCAGAGCTGTTGACTTGCATAATACGCTCAGTCATATCTGTATATATACACATAGTACATACGGAATTTGGTTGAAGTCCAATTGATAGCGTAGAAGTAATATGCATTTAAAATTGGGCCTATCAACTGACTTAGAATAATTTTGGCAACACTGTCATGTATGGCCTTCTGGAAATTAAACTGAAATATTATTTTCCATATGTGTACTAATTCTGGAATAGCTCTCTTGCATACCTTCCAAGATATCAAACATGGAGCTCATATTTCAATTGCAATTTTTCAGCAGTTGGTAGCACTGACATCTTTTTCAAATATGGCTTTGAGATATTGAGGTATAGATCTTTACTCATACTACATTTGGTTACGATTTCTGCAGCCGTTTTGAGTTGATAGGTGGGACACACACACACAGACAGACAGACATGAGGACAGACACACAGACATTCACCCGGATCGATCTCATAAAACTTCTTTTTCCTCATTTTTGCAAAATGTGAAAAGTAGTCTAAAAGATAACCAACCATACATAACTAGATTCAAACTGCGAATCAAACTATGAACACCAATTGTACGCGCTACAAAATTTATGTAGTTAAATAACTTTGTGTATAAATTTATACCTCAACTCAGTGATCGTGATCTGATGATGACCACTTGAAAGTCGAAACGCGTAATCCTGAAAACTGCCCCATTATAATAGTGATCTTAACCATTACATGCATTTTTTTCATGAGTGTGATTTACTTATTGTTCATAATACTGTATTATACACATTGTACCCCGACCGGTTTTTGGGAAAGTTCGTGTTGACCGACTGAACAGCTACAACGCACGCATTGTACTCTATAGTTATGGTTGCATGACCTTCCACACTTCAGTGATGATATCTTTCTCTTTCAAATGATGCACTTTGGTCAGATGATGTTTGACTGGGTCGGTGCTTATTCAGAAATACTGTATCTCTACCACAATTCGGGTATGTTATCTCCGAGCCAGCGAGGCAAACTTAATTAGACCTTACATTTCAACTAAATTTGTTGTGCAACCGAGATATTGGTCAATTATGTTTGCACTGAACCCTACATGGACCTTCAAAATTAAACGCAACAACTTCATTGTGAAGTTAGAACGATTTTGCTTGCAAGTTCCATTGAGTTAGATAACATGAATACTTGAAACTATTTTTGATTTGCTTCACAGTGCTATATTGAGTTTCAATTACATACGACGAGCAAATTCGTTGCTTTGAATATAGCGCAATGAACTTAATAATTCCACGGAGCAACTCACAAAGACAAACAGGGAGGAAGCTTGTTTGCTGAGTGTCCGTCCAGCTGCCGGGACTGGACACGGGGATACAAAGGAGAAGGACTTAAAGGGGAGAGAGCAAGAGGGATGGAGTTAAATAACATTCAGAATAATGTCTAATACGTCACACAGGGCAGACTGTCCGAAACCTACTGTACTTCTGGCGTGAATGAGAACAAGGAGTGACATAAATACATAAATAATTTATTCATTCAATATCTAAAATTGGTCCACTTTCTTTCCATTATTTTCCTATTACTTTAGTTATTGTTTCATTTGGGGAGGTTGGACATCATGGTCATTTAGCCCCGTGTAGTTGGGTGTGTGCGGTCAGGTTGTCTGATAACCTGTATTTATGTGATGACTGTAGTAGTATGTGTAACTGTACTAGCGACAGGGATGGGGTAGGTGCCCCCCAGGACTTGAAGTAAGGTACTGTGCCGGCATTTGCCTGGCGGGAGTGTGGAAAAACGCGGAGGAAAACCGCAATTAGGATAACCACTGTCAGCGCTAGGATTCGAACTTGTGATCTACAAACTTACTGCCGTGATGAACGATTTATGCATATAGACATTTCTTTTTAAACTATCCAGATAACCTGTGTTGTTGCGGTGTCAGTATTAGTGTGTGTATTTGTAATTTAGGTGAGGATTGGGAAGAAGGCAGCCGTGGCCTTAAGTTAGGAACCATCCGGGCATTTACCTGGAGTAGAAATGGGAAATCTCGGAACACTACTTCCAGGATGGCTGTGGGGGGAATCGAATCCGCCTCTTCTCAGTTTTGCATCACAAGGCTGCCTGTAACCCATTCCAGCCCTCAAACCAGAGCCAATTTTTTTTTGGCAGAGCCGGGAATCGAACCCGGGCCTCCGCGGTATTTTATTATTTATCGTACAACATACAAACAAAAAGCAAGCCAGATATATGCATATTTACAGGGACACATGACATTCTGTATCCATTGTAATACTGCAGGTGTCGACAACAGGAAGTCAGACCAATTACCCTGATATGTTCTACTATGGTGTTCATGAACAATGTGGTGAACTGACTGTGAAGGAGCACCGCAGTCACATCGGGGAGAAGGAATTTTACCCCATTTAAAGAGTGATTCAGCACAGACTCCGTGGTTAGTCCGGATCCTATTGAGGGCAGTCCACGTTCTTCTTGGCAGGTCAAAACCGTGTGCAGCGCTATTTCCAATTAAATCACTCCAAGTTTCAAGGTTGATGTTGGTGCTCTATTCATTTCTTCAATGGATATTCGGCATAAAATTGTTGTCTGTGAGATTCCTAGCATATTTGATGGGTGGATGTCTAGATTTCAGTCAGTTTCTATTCAGATCAGGGATGTCACAGTGAATAAGAAGAGCTGGGTTACTCAAGATTTACTTATACTCTCGGATCAGTGCAGCTTTCCTGTGTAGGTCAGGAGGCATGGTGTTGCTAAGGACAGGAAGCCAATAAGTGGGCGTAGATCTAATAAGGCCACTGATCAGTCTCATGGTGTTATTGAGTTGGGTATCAATTATCTTTACATGGGTGACGCCACGAGGTGGACTGCAATTATTGTATTAGTATACATTCGTGCCTTAGAGTCATTTGTGGTGCTCAGAATAATTCAATATAAAATTCATAGGTGACGCAAAACGTTATTTGATTTGTGTAGTATATAGCTGAAGAAGTAAAGCATAACAACGGGTCCACTACAGGGTAAAGGCATGCTATTAGTCAGCAGGGATACGATTTATACTGTATGTATTTACATATTTCTTTAGCGGCTTCGGTGACGTAGTTGGTAGCATGCTGAGCTTCTAGGCTTAAGATCGCGGCATCAAACCCGGCCAAGGTTGCCGGATTTTTAAGAGCGTTAAAGTCCCTCAGTGTGCATTCCTTCGAAGGGGAAGTAAAGCAGTGGGCGTATGTCATAGATTTATGGCATGTAAAAGAACCTTCCACTAACTAAAATGGTTTGAAGCTAAATTTGTAGGTTAGATGTGATTAACTCTCTATTATGATCCAACGTTTGCCACCAGGTGCCGGTTGCAGTGGCATCTAGCCACGAACGTGGCTAGGTGTCATTGACGGTAGCATTAGGTAGTAAAAGTAGAAACTACTTGAAATTGATCGTCTGAAATCCTTATCTGAATTACAGATAACACACACTAATACAGCCATCACAATTAATACCGGTTATCAGACAAATTCTACACACATCCAAAGTACACCGGGCGACTTGACCGCGTTGTCGCAGCCCCTAAACTGAGGAACCAAAAAACCAACATATCTCTTTATTACTCAGACATATTATTTTTTACTAATCTCTATCAAATATGTTGTCCTCTCTCCAAATTTAACAAATTTACTCTCCATATTCATCCATCTTTTTGACATTGGTACATATTTATATGCAAAATAAATATTTTCCCATATTTTAAATGCAATATTTGTATATACGACGTACGTCCAGAAAGTAAGTTCCGTTTGGTAATAACATTAAATTGTGTACAGATACAGAAAAAAATTTTCATTGCACAAAATTCTACAAACCTTAAACTATTTTTCCACATAACTGCCGAAATGTTGCAGGCATTTGTCGTAGCATGGCACGAGTTTTTGTATACCTTCTTCATAGACGTGTGCCGCCTGTGTCTTCAACTAGTTGTACGTTCCGCTGCAGCGCAGTTCCGCATATGCGCGGTAGACGCTCTGTATCAAGGAGAAGAAACGTGCGCTATTTGGAGAGCGCTGTCAGCCACGTACGCGTTGTTGTGCATGTTTACTCGTACAATGTCGGTGTTGATTGAAAATCCCGCCGCTTGTGAAGTCAGATCTGTGATTCGTTTTCTGAATGCTAGGAAAGTGAAACCAATTGAGATTTATCGGCAAATTTGCGAAGTGAATGGACAAAATGCGATGAGCGATTCAATGGTGAGAAGATGGGTCCGTCAGTTCAATGAAGGACGTAGTGAAGTGCACGATGAAGAACGAAGTGGGCGTCCATCTTTGGTTACAGAAGAACTGGTTCACGCGATTGATGACAAGATCCGGGAAAACCGCAGGTTTACAATTAGTGCTCTGGCTATGGAATTTCCCCAAATCTCACGATCACTAATTCATGAAATTGTTACCGAAAAACTGAACTTTCGTAAGCTTTGCCAACGTTGGGTACCAAAGATTCTTACGGAGCAACACAAAACAAAACGGATGGGTAGTGCACTTCAGTTTTTGACCCGTTACAATGAAGGCGGCGAAGAATTTCTGACACAGATAGACACAGGAGATGAAACTTGGGTTTCTTAAGACACCCCTGAAAGTAAGCGGCAAACAATGGAAAGGAGGCACAATTCATCCCCAGCAAAGGTTAAGCCGAAACAAATCTTGACACCTCGGAAAATGATGTGCACAGTGTTCTGGGACTGGAAAGGCATCTTACTCATTGATTTCTTATCGCGTGGTCAAACAATCAACGCAGATGCTTACTGCGAGACACTTAGGAAATTGCGCCGCGCAATACAGAATAAGCGCCGAGGGTTGCTGTCAGAAGGTGTTGTTTTTCTTCACGACAACGCACGACCACACACTGCAAATGTGACGAAAAACCTCCTACAGGGATTTGGCTGGGACGTGTTTGACAACCCTCCGTACAGCCCTGACCTCGCTTCTAGCGACTTTCATCTGTTCACACATCTCAAGTCTTTCCTTGGCGGTCAACACTTCAACAATGACGACGAGCTGAAAGAAGATGTTTCCAACTGGTTGAAGACACAGGCGGCAAACTTCTATGAAGAAGGTATCCAAAAACTTGTGCCACGCTATGACAAATGCCTGCAAAAGTTCGACAGTTATGTGGAAAAGTAGTTTAAGAGGTGTAGAATGTTGTGCAATAAATATTTTTTCTGTATCTGCACACAGTTTAATTTTATTACCAAACTAATAGTCGTTTATTCGTTTTCAGTGACAGTAAAAATGGCAACAAAGGACACGTTTACAGTTATGTACATATTTGTTTTTGAACAAAGATTTCTAAAGTATATGGCTGTAACAATAGCAATCATCCCTTTGAGACAGTTACCAGTGCTACTAAATTAGACCTGGACCTTGAGATGCGCATGTTTTCAAGCAATCCAAGTTTTGAGGAAATGTGTATGTAAAACTAGAATCAGACACACTGTATCTCCTGCCGATACAATGAATTATAAATATGCGCCAATCACTTCATGCTCCAATACAAATCACTTTTGTGAGACAACAGGAGAAGCTTCAAGTTTGAAAATTAATACATTTCGTGGCATACTTTAATGGTATAAGAAATAATCAATCAATGAATAACACATATTAAAAACGAACTGAAAGAAATGAATAATTTAATTTTTGAATCCAGTATTTTGAATGTAATTGTGTAACCTCTAAAAGTAACAAAATGTAGTGTTTAGTGCCCTGCTATGGCCATTGACTGCAATTCAAAATTAATATTTTGACACTTTTTAGTACCTTAAGTATAAATTCACTAGATTAAAAAAAAAATTTTTTTCTTTACAAAGGCCAAAAGAGTTGATTTATATGGATTTGAGTGTGCTGACATGAGTGCTGAAGTAAAAAATGACAGTTAAAAATCTAGATTAGCTCAGGTTTGGAAGTTATTGAAACTTGTATGTCTTTCACATATTATAAAGGGCCAAAAATTGTTGGGGTTATTAGCACATCAGCGGGGCATTATAACAGCAGTTTTGATTCCACACAGTAACTCCAAAACTCACTTAAATGTTACAGTGTTTGAAGCCATTTTTTAGTGTTGCCTTAGTAAAGAACAGTTTGGTGCGTTTCAGTCGGTCAACACGATTGTACCGAACTTTTATACACGTAAAAGTCACAATACAAAAAGGAGCTGTTTTGATTCCATACAGTAACGCAGAAACTCGTATCATAATACGCAATGGATCACTACGGAAGACGAGCAATCTTGGAATGTGGTAGCTAGAAACAAAACACTGCATTCATTGGCATTCCAGAAATAAGAAACAACGAGAGCTAAAACAGAAATATGGACGTAACAAACTTTATATAGCACAAAAACTGGAGCTAAAAATAGAAAATTATTGTCTTTTTTGAGTTCTTCTTCTTCTTCCTTATCCGATACGGACGTTGGTACAACCATGGCTAACACCTTCTTATCCTGTGCAATCCTGAAGAGTTCCGTGGAGAAGACATACCAAACCACGTTCTTAAATTATCCATCCAAGTTGTTTGTCTCCTTCCCGGTCCACGCTGACCTTCAATTTTACCCTGAATTATAACTTGGAGCAGACGGTATTTTGGATTCCTCATCATGTGTCCCAAGTATAACAATTTCCTCTTCTTAATTGTGTTTAACAGCTCAGGTTGACTGCTCACACGCTGAAAACCCTCGGCATTACTCACATGTTCTGTCCACGAGATTTTAAGAATCCGCCTGTATATCTACATTTCAAAAGCTCGAATCTTATTTTCTGTAGCTACCGACAAGTTCCAAGCTTCAACTCCATAAAGAAGGGTGGAGACAACATAACACTTCACAATTATTTTCTTAAGCGTCATACTGAGATCTCGACAGCATATGAGTTGTTTCATTGTCATAAAGATGGCTCTAGCCTTCTCTATACGACATTTTATTTCAACCGAAGGATCCCAATTCTCATTAATATTCTGTTCTAAATAAACCAAACTCTTGACTCGCTCAATCTGATGTCCATCGACTAAAAGGACTTGAGACAATGCTGGATTTCGCGATATTATCATATATTTTTTATATTTTATATTGAGGTCAAGGACATATTGTTTACTCTTTTGAGTTCAGCGTACCAAAATCTATAAAGATTGGGTATGTTTGTTTATGTAGGAATCTCATTGTTGAACAGTGCTATCTGTGAGTTATTCAAATAACCATAGCTACAGATTGATGTAAATCGATCAAATTGATCAAACAGACATTGAAAAGAAATGTGGTCTCGATTGAGCAGTCCATTGAAATGAAGGACTGAGTATATCGGCGATTGCACGTCCTCTACATCCCAACAATTTCAGCAATAAGTAACTCACTCAGTAGTAATTCCCTGGTAACGATCACATTACATTACAAGCAATTTGCGATCCATTCAGCGTCCCTGGCAGCTAATAGGAATACTGTATTGGAATCCAGCTGGTAATCAATCCAGTCCGGATTCTACCTATATGTTAGATTCTGGTCAACTCCAGTATGTGCTTCGTGCACATTTATACATAAGATTGTTTGTTATTATTGTCCATACAGGGTGGAGCACGAAATGGCTTTCACTGAAAATTGGTAATAAAGGTTTACCAAAGTACATCTTCTGTGAAAAGCGCTAATAAAATACTCAATGAAACGTGGATAGTTGTGCATTAGATGACCACCTTCTTGACGTAAAACCTCTTAGAGATGATCCTTAAAGTTCGTAAACACTTAACCGCAAATTCTTCTTGGAATTATGGTGTGTCGTTTGAGGTTTCATTCAGATTGGGCTCGTCAGCGGATGGTGGTACACTCTGTGGGATAGAAACAGCATTATTATCAAATTTGTTATTTCATTCCTGCTCCGTGCAAGCGCGGCGATATAAGGGTCCTGGCAGCCCTTGGAACAGACGTCATCAACCCGGTGCTCTTTATATGATATTTGGTGCTCTCGACATACGGGCCAAAAGTGTTCGTGAGCACAAGCTCCCATGAGATCCATTCTTCAATTCAAATGTTGTTGCTCGAACCGAAACTATAGTGTTTCATTACAAGTTTAGACAGTCTGAAATGTTATCATTTTGTGAATTAGATGGTGTATTGGCTTTCTCGGCCAGTGAATTAAAACTCTGCAGTTTTTCTAGATCCATGCCGTGTCTTGTATGGGCTTTCACATAGGAACACCAAGCTGGCTCATCAGCGGGCTCTTGGTATCCATGCCCAGTTATTATTTTACTTATTTATCGTATAGCTTTTAGTGCCGGGAGTGTCCGAGGACATGTTCGGCTCGCCAGAGGCTGTAGCTGCTTCAACCGAACACCCATGGGGTGAGCTACAAGTTCCGTTCAATTTCAACTAGTTCCAACTATCGCTACCAGATGTCACTGATACCTAGAGGTGAACGTTGGAACTTTGATAGAGCGTTCCAACGAAATCTAACCTAGAAATTTAGTTTTACACATGTATAGTCTGTGGTAGGACCTTTCACATACCATAAATATATGACATGGGATCGCCGGCTTTACTTCCCCTCCAAGGGAAGGCATACTGAAGGATTTTAATGCTCTTAAAAATCCGACGACTTCGGCCGGGTTTGAACCCGCGACCTTGGGCACAGCAGTTCAGCAATGTACCGACTACGCCACTGAAGCCGATGATGAACCAGATTGGTGTTCCTATGCCAACCCCCACACAAGACACAGCATAAACCTAGAAAAAGCGCTGAGTTTTAATCTTTTGAATCAGTATTTTTTAATCTACAGTATAAATAATTGGACATCTCTGTTGTATAAGTATCATGAAAGATGTTGATTTACCAGTCACATATAAATGATATAACCAACATGTGCATTTATAAGTACATATAACTTGATAAGTCTACGCCATACATTGTAATAACTCCAAGAACAGCAGATTCTCAAGATACAATTTAACGCCAGAACAATAACATTCAATTTAAACACTTTTTTAATGACACTAAGAGCACTCAGCCTATTGGGATCCAGTTTAGCAAAAACGTAAAGTTAAGCTAATTATGCCAAAAGTTGAAATGCTAGAAGACCTGGAACAGTGTCAAAATGCATGTTTTGAAGAGTTTTGAAAATTACTTTCGGTTTAGATGATATTTTGAAAAAGAAAAAAATTAGGTGTGTGCAACTACGATGCGCGACGATATTTGAGCGTGACAACATCTTCTCGGACTGATTTGTTTAAGATGAATATCTATGACTTCAGTCATTATTCTAGATTTTCCCGTATTGATTATGATATATTACACCAATATCCACTTTACACTACAATTTTTTTTGTACGATGTCCTTACACTCTTTGATACTTTCGTCTCTGTGAGCCTTCTTCAGTCAAAACACATTAATGATTCTCATACGACAGTCTATGTGTTGATCTTGTTAAAAAACTTTAAAAAAACTTTTTACAATCGTCAAAGTTGTTTAAACTGTCTCTCTTGCGAAATTTTAGCTTCGTATATATATTTTAATTGTATATTTTGTGGAACGAAAAGTTCACAGGCGAAATGAAGAAAAGCCGAGCTGCACTTCCAGGGAAACTCCAAACACAACCACTCTTCTCTGAAGTTTTAACTCAACACGACTCGACAGTTTTGTGCTGGATATATCGGGGATAATATGTTCGCCCGCTAGCTAGGCTGTAACTGGGGTGATAGACTCGTCCCTAGCCAGCTCGTAAACTGTCGCCTCAGTATTTGAGTGGAGATTGTTGGAAGAAATGAAAACGTAAAAACACTTTTAGTGGGCAATGTATTGAAGATAGAGATATGCTCTCGCGGACGTTTTTGTAGAACTTTTCATGCTGAACAATTCTTACACACATAGTATATAGATATTTTTAACGGCTTGCCCAGCGTAAGCTTAAAAGGCACACGGACGCCATGTGTTATTGTCGACATTTTCACTGAAATCGTTACTGCTCGGCTTCCTTTGACCATAAATAAATTAATTTCGACAGAAATCTTCCTCAAGATATCCTTTACAGAACGATGAAAACCGCATCAAAATCCATCCAGAGGTTCACCCGTGATATCCAAAAACGACAGTAGCGACACTCGAGCACAGCAACAGAAGAGAGATAAAACGATATCATCACCTTTCACTGTAACACTTGTTCACGAACATCACTGTATTCCAACAATTTATTTGACTTTGTGGCGTCAACATACTAAAAACGCTTGTTTTTAAAATGGAACTTGTTCTACAGATTTAAATGAAATTAAAGTATGATTCTTTTTATTCTTTGATTCTTTAACTATTGTTATCTTAAAATCTTAATTCCCAAGTCATGTTTTGACCGTTTAATTTCTGTGAATTTTTTATCTGCATTGTTTATTTGAAACCAAAATGAGTGACATTTGACATTTCGAGAAACCACTTTCCTCCCGAGTCCGCTCTGATGGTCTTGTGTCTTAGCACGCGTAGCTACCACGCTCGGTGAAGGGAAGTGATAGAACTAATGCAAATATTGGACATTATATCCCTCTTTGTGACAGTGCACAAACGTTTCTTTTCAGCTTTATCCTCTATTCGAATATTGTTGCTGTGATTACTCCATGGCTTAGATCGAGTGTCGTTGTTTGTAATACCTACAATACATCGAGCCTCGGTGCACCATGGCTCATGATTCTATTGAGGCTAGGCTCAACTTGCATCGATACAATGCAGCTGTTTGAACTACGGTAGAACACGAGTCACATGGACGACGAACAATGAGCTGGAACACATGTTCATTCCCCCGCCAGATTTCATCGCTCCGTGCACTGAATTGAAATAGCCTAGCGTATGTGTGGCGAGGCACTCCTGAGTCATTTTTACACCCTACCCCTGCTGTTACTGACTGAAGAGAGTTTGATGTTCTGTATTTGTTCCTGTCGTAAATGTTACTGGGGTCAATATACAACTGTTCAAGGTCTTTCCTGACTAGTTTAGTCTATTTGGCGTTAGTTGCTTTCTAGAGAAGTGTTGAAAATTCTGGAGGTGAGCCTCTGATTATCCATTCTCACAATATGACCATAGAAGATCAGCCTCCTCTTCCTCATAGCTGTTTTAATGATCTTCACTTGTTAATACAGTTCATTGTTGTGCCTGTTTCTATACTTGCCTTCCTGTTTAATAGGGCCCATGATTTTTCGCAGAATCTTCCGGTCCTTCAGCTCCAATTTCCGGAGTTGTCCTTTTCTGGCCATATTTAGGCATTCTGAGGCATATACTGTAGTACTAATGGCTCACTACAGTACTGAAATATCTGTGTAGGAGATTCATTGAGAGGGATTTGAATTTGGTGCATCTATCGTTCATGGCCAGGTCTTTATTGATGTTTGGGTTTATCCATGCCCCTAGGTATTTGTTGGAGTTAGTCCTTCGTACTATTTTGTCCCCCAGTGGGATTTATTTATTTATTCATTTATTTATGTATTTATTTATTTTACTGTTTCTTCTTTGGTCGTTTGCGCCACCTATAAACCACGGTGCTTGTGTTTTAGCTGTTGTCTGCTACATCTGGTGTTTTTGATGGATTGTTTGCGGCTGCGTTTGTGCTGAAACTTTTAGACTTTCTATTGGACCAGTAATCTTTCATTTCCTTGCCGAACTCTATCTTACGTTCCTTGGTCCATTTCCTGGACGCGTTGTGGTGAACTCCTGTAATGCATGTAAGGGACTGCCTGGTTTCAACTGTCAGACGGTAGTGACTGCTGCCATTTATTGTGTCTTGCTGGATATTAAGTTCAGCAAGATCCTTCTCAATTTGAACCACAGGGACCCAGTGACTTTACCCTTGTTGGCTACCTTGAGGATCTTATAAGACCGCCTGTAGAGGTTCATTCTGTTCAGGTGGTCGTAGAAAGCCAGGCGTCTCCTTCTGATGGCATCGGTGAGGTTTTCCTGGTGTTTGTCGAGTTCACAATTTGGTTTGTACCATCGTCTATCATCTGGTAAGAACCTCGGTCCCAGAATTTCCTTTTCTGTATCCCGAGGGCTCTTAGGGGGGTCATCTTAGTTAGAATGAGGCACTCAGCTGCGTAGAGGATTGACGGTCTGACTACTGCATTATAGTGCGTTAGTTTGACATTCATCGACAGATATTTTATTTATCTATTTATGTATTTCTTCTTCTTCTTCTTCTTTCTTCGAATTTGACCTACTGTGGACCACGGTAAACAATTGATTTGCTGGTCAGTTCCTTTTTATTCATCCAGAATTTCTTCATCCTTTCGCTGTGGTTCCTCCTCCTTTCCTCTGACCAGGTGTTTTTGGTCGTTCTACTAGATCTTTCCATGAACCCCTTATCTCGAAACACTGCCCTATTCCAGATGTCGTTTGGATGTACGCCAACTTTCTTCATGTCTTTTCTCGTTTCCTCTACCCAAATTGTAGTCGCCTTTAGCTTGGTGATGTAATTAGATATTCTTTTCGTTATTCGATTCTCATTCATTCTCATGAGGTGCCCATAAAACTTCAGTCTCCTCTTACGCATGGTGTTCGTGATCTTCACTGCCTGTCTATATAGATCCTCATTCCTCCTCTTTCTCCACGTACCATCGTTTCGTTTTTCATGTCCTAGTATATTTCGCAAGATTTTTCTCTCTTTCTTCCCTAAATCCTCGATTTCCCTTCTTTTTATAAAATATCAGGCATTCATTTATTTATTCTTACGTTCGTAAGTAGTTAGTAGTTGTAGTGTCCATCCTAGTACAGTAGATGACGCAGTTTAAGTCGTAGTAAGGAGAATCTCTCTTGTGGGGCAGATGACCTCGCTGTTCCACTCTTTGAAACAACAATCATCATCGTCAATCCCTATTCTCAACAATATGATTTTACGTAGTATGCAATAAGTATAATAACTCTTTCCAGACGCAGAATGCTGCATAGATTCAGGCAATACTCGAATCAAGAGTTTTGGGTTGAGGTGCAATCTGTTCGCGCACCCGCTCAAATTCAAATAATTCATATTCGACTTCCGGGAGTGGAACATTACCATTAAATTATACTACGTCACCACTTTTATGCAAATGGTTATGCTAATCAAATGTTTGAGCCTGGCAAGCAGGCGAAGTCAGCAGTTCTGGAAACGCGAGCAGTGTGTAATGGCTCAGAATGTAATGATATTCTTCCGATATCGACTGTGAGAATGCCAAGTATTCGGTCCCATATTTTTTTTCTTTTAATGAAACTCTACACACTTACAGCTCAATATATTTCATTAGGAATGATTCCAAGCCAGATTAATTACCCATTTCTTCAGCACAGCCACGAGGGCAGCTGCAACAAGTCCGGAATACGTAGGTTCGAATACCGGCGCAGACAGTGGCTATCGTGAGTGTGACTTTCCCTGGGTTTGTTCACACTCCCTTCAGATAAATGCAGCTTCAAGTCCTCATTTAAGTTCTTCACGGCCAATTGCACCTCTATTTTACAGACGTCGACGTGGAGGGGCGCTCAGATCGGTCATCTTCCACACTCTGTCAACCTTCAGTAAACATTGAACACCAGCGCCCAACTATTTTAAAGGACATAATGTCGTCTCCATAGTCACGGCGATGGATATTTGAGACACTAGACCCATCGCCCATTCATGACTACGTTTCCAGGACACGTCTCTCTGCCATTCTGTGTTGTGCTGGAATTAATTGGGGCACGCTGCTTCTGCTGCTTCTCCCTCTGCTTTGACACTCAGCCCATGCTCCATTGCTCCCCTGTTCTCACTATGCCCGAAGATAATTCAGGAAAGATTCATGGCAATGTGTTTTCTGAGTTTGTACTACAGCTCCACTATGAAATAAACAAGAAGTTCCGTGATGAACTAGAGAGCCTACTTTTCTTAAAATGTAAGATTCATGCCAATTATTAATCTAGAATAATGGCGAAATTAAGTTGGAAATATCGAAATGTATAATTAGTTCGAAATATAACTGGTATAATGTAGCCTAATAGAGCACTACATTTGGCAGCCCTGGCGACTGAATATATTCTTAGCTCCATCTCTTAAAGTACAGAATACAAAATTTCAAATTTGAAGCTCAAATTTCAATTGCGATTTTTCAGCAGTTAGTAGCACTGACATCATTTTCAAATATGGACATGAGGTATTCAGGTATAGATCTTTACTCATACCAAATTTGGTTTCGATTGCTGAAGCTGTTTAGGAGTTGATAGGGGGGGACACACAGACAGACAGGCAGGGAGACAGAAGGACAGACAGACATACATTTGCCCGGATCGATCTCATAAGTCTACTGTTTCCTCATTTTTGCAAAATGTGAAAAGTAGGCTAAAAGTGGCAAAAGTAACATTCCGAACAACTCACGTACAGTAACTGTAAAATTGTGCTGCACAATACAAATGTTTTAAAAGTATAATTTAGTTACAGAAATTTCACAAGTCTACTTTTTCCATCGACAGTGATTTTTTGTAACAGTTCTCCTGGAAGAATGTTGTTTTTGATTTGTTTGAGGGGCTTGGGCCATCTTCGTCATCAGTCCCATGTAGTAGGGTGTGCGTTGAACTTGTCTGATAATCTGTGTTTATGTGATGACTGTAGTAGCATACGTAAATGTAATAGGGACAGGGATGAGGAAGGTGCCATGGGACTTAAAGTAAGGTAGGTACTATCCCGGCATTTACTTGGAGGGAGTATGGATAAACCCGAAGAAATCCCACTCTTTGGATAACCACAGTCAGCGCAGGAATTCTAACCTGCGATCTCTGCGGTGTACGATTTAACGAGCACGGCTACGCCGAGGGGTTTAAATCGTGCAAATTTTGAAGACTTGCAGCAGGCTCTGCTCTGCAATTTATATTTAACTGGTAAGGTCACTGGTCCGAAATTTTCCTGAATCATATTTGAATACATCTTTAATAAAATACGTACGGTATACATTCATTACATCCTTCAAACTGAGAAATAGCCCTTGACAACTCACTAATATAATACTGTATATAAACTTTATCCTTTCCAATGACTGTTCTAAAACTGGTGAATTTGTTACAGGAGTTGAAATAATCAATTAACTCCAAAGAGTTAATATATCTTCAAACAAGCTTTAGACGATGTGCAATGTGTTGCCAAAATACAGGGTGCTTCAGGAGGAATAGTAAATATTTTAGGAGGTGTTAATATAGATGAATTGCAATAAAGAATTCCATATAACATGTGTACCATTTGTATTGCGTACCGAGATACAGATGTTGGTATGTAACCAGGGTAGTTGTCGTTTCGTGTGTTGGCACACCGGTTGCTATGGGCACGTTTCTTGGTCAACAAGTTTCCCGGACCTTACCCATTTGGATTTTGGCCTGTGTAGATGATTGAAAGGCGAAGTCTGCAAGGAAAAAGTTAACACAAGAGCCACGTTGGTCGTTCGGATTGTGCATAGTGCAGCCCTCGTCAAAGAATCCCAAGACGCCCTCCGAAGAGCTGCACGGGGTGTTATCAAGAGAAGTGCAAAATGCATTGAAGTTTGTGGTGGAATTTTTGAAAATCAACTTTGAGCATCCTCATTTGCCTTGGTTTTACATTTGTTTGGGTCAAACACTACCAGCTGTATATCTGTACGCAATACAAATGGGACACGTGTTGTATGGAATTTTTTGTTGCAATTCATCTATACTACCACCTCCTAAAATATTTACTATTCCTCCTGAAACACCCTGTATAAAGTAAAGGTCTGACGTAGCTGCTTGTAGCGGGACCGAAGTTAAGTTGATTCCATGTACAGACTTACTGGTCTGTAAACCCTTTCAGTGTGAGTGCAATTACATTACACGCTGTGCCTAACATTAGCGTTTTAAGTGCCTCATTTCCACTGCCTGTTAATAGGTACTTATTGTACAGTATAAATGGGCCGAGATTTGAAATTGCCTTTAGAATGTTTCAGTGTTAACCGAGAGTTTACAAGTTATTGCTGGAGAGAAGTCCCTGTATTACAAGGTGTGCAGCCTGACTGTAGTGGACTGGTAAATAATATATGAGTATTCGTGCTGCTGTGAGCAGTAGAATTGAGGCTGATAATGATCGAGAAAGCTGCAAAACACACTTCTGTGAGTAAAAGAACAGCTGACAATGATCTAGAACGCTGTGAGACACGCTTCTGTGAGTAATATCAACTGATAATGATCGAGAAGGCTGTGATACATACGTCTGTGAGTAAACGAACAGCTGATATTGATCGAGAAAGCTGTGAGATACGTTTCTGTGAGTACATCAGCTGATAATGATCGACAAGGCTACGATACTCACGTCTGGGAATAAAAGAACAGCTGATAATGATAGAGAAGGTTATGATATACGCCTCTGAGAGTAGCATCAGCTGATAATGATCGAGAAGGCTATGATATATACCGGTACGTCTGTGAGTAAAAGAACAGCTGATATTGATCAAGAAAGCTGTGAAATACGTTTCTGTGAGTAACATCAGCTGATAACGATCGAGAAGGCTATGATACATACGTCTGTGAGTAAGAGAACAGCTAATATTGATCGAGAACGCTGTGAGACACGTTTCTGTAACAACAGCTGATTATGTTCGAAAAGGTTACGATACACGTTTCTTTAAGTAAAAGAATAACTGATAATTATCAAGGAGGCTGTCAGACATGATTCTATGAGTAACATTAGCTGATAATGATCGTGAAATCTGCGGTACGCACGTCTGGGAATAAAAGAAGAGCCGATATTTATCGAGAATGCGGTGAGACACGCTACTGTAACATCAGCTGATAATGATCGAGAAGGTTAAGATTAACACGCTTCTTTGAGTAAAAGAATAACTGACAAATATCAAAGTGGCTGTGAGACACGCTTCTGTGGGTAATATCAATTGATAATGATCGAGAAGGTTACGATACTCACGTCTGGGAATGGAAGAACAGCTGATTATGATCGAGAAAGCTATGAGACACGCTTCTGTGAGTAACTTCAGTTGATCATGTTCGATAAGGCTATGATACACGCTTCTCTGAGTTTAAAAAAATTGCTGAAAATGATCGAAAAGGCTGTGATACACGCTTATGTAACGATCGAGAGGGCTGTGAGACACGTGCGAACAGGTACAATACAGTTACGGAGCGGTTTACTTCAACCTGCTGATACAATATGCGAGGGTCCGCTCTTGCTAAGTCAATCTCGTTTCGACTCGCCGAGAAATTAGATCAGGGCCGAGCAAATTGCCGCATTCAACTGCCTTGCTTCACAGCAATCAGCGACACTTCCAATAACGTGACGACAATCAACACCGCACCATACACACTCAACAAGCTTATTCATAGAACACGGCACGTAGCGTTCCTTAGATACCGTGACTATTTACTGTCGAATGTAGCCAATAAGAAGATCTCGTAGATCAGTGGTTAGTTAGTTATTGAAATTTTAAGGGGAGGGACAGCAAGGCCATTTGCTCCTAATAGATCAGAAGTATTTTATGCTTTTAAGGATGAAATGGGGGATTCAATAATGGGTAGAATGGTCCTAAAATAAGAATATTAAAATATGTTGGCACGCCTGGGGCACCGCGCCAGTGAAGCCGGCGTCTTTTTTCATTTTTCGTTCAAAAATCATATTTTGATTTTGCGGTGCTATAATAGTACATTATGCAACAAGCCTATAATTGCAATAATTAAGACACGAGTATGTTTATAAAACTCGCTTCGCTCGTTTTATAATTTTCATACGAGTGTCTTACTTACCATTATAGGCGAGTTGCATACGACTGTTTATGTTCGACTATAATTATTATTATACTGTAACTATTTTATGTTCGTACATAAATATTCATAAATATCTATCGAGATTTCGCCAGTCTTATGTACTGAACAGAACGCATGGGACGCAGAGAATGCCTTTTATTCGGCCATGGCCTCCTCCGTTTTAGCCTACTTTCGATTTTTGCAAAAAATGAATGTAGAATTATGAGATCTACACAGGGCGAAAAATTGTGTGTCTGTCTGTGTGTGTGTATGTGTGTGTGTGAGTCTGTGTGTGTGTGAGTGTGTGTACTCTGAATGTCTGTCCCCCCCGCCCTATCAATTCAAACACGGTGAAATCGAATTAAACGAAATTTGGTACTGTCCCCGTTTACCTGGATAGTAGGCTGTCAGATATCCGCCCCCTCAATCGGATTGCCAATTATCAATCGCACCGGCACAGTTACATCAATGAAAATGGCACTGACAGATACTATCGAGATAAGAGCACAGAAATTCACAGGAAATCATTGTGGAACACACCAAAATAGACGGGGGTTCATACTTACCGTTACTTACCTCTTAATTATCTCGGGGTTTGAGTTGACAACAGGATCACTAAAGTCTGTTCACACAATAACCTCCACCATGACATTTAAAAATGAACCAAAACGAAGACGAGAACTTTGAACTGTACAAAAGCTTTATTTCTAATAAAGGGTATGTTTCTGATAACACAACAAAATCAACGTGGCTATCAGTAGCCCAAGTCAATCTGACTACGTCCTCTAGTAGGACTTGCAAAAATTATCATACAACATGATATAAAACATTTTAGCTCCCAAGAGCTCCAAATAACGTAATATTCATAACACTATTGGATTGGAAAAGGACGTCAGGGTGTGACATATATAGAGCATTTGGTTTCCTTTTAATAAACATGAGAATGGTATTTATAGTCGCAAGGCCAGAGTGTGTACGACCTCACTCTCTGAGAACCATATGTTGGCACAGCTGCGGGCTACCCTCAGCCTGTTGCATACTGGTCAAATGCACTCCCTTCTCACATGCTATGTTACGTAAGAATACAGCCTGCACTCTCAAGCTTTTAAATGTCCACAAGACAACTCACATTATTTACGCAAATCTTTCAAGTACTTTACTCACATCCTAATGGATCATTATATTAATTTCTTAAACTTGTTAACTTCAATCCAAATGTTTAATTAGCTCTTAAATGTTTATAACAAAATCACATAAATTATTTATAACAATTAGAAATTGTTTATAATATTTGTCAAAGACAATAAAAATATTATAAGCACGCCTTTAACATCACTCTCGTTTTACATTATTTTCAAAAATATTTACAGCAATTATTTACAATATTAACATTTAAATTGTTTAAATTATTAATTTAATAAATACATTAACCACATGTTCATTCGGTTGATAATTTTATAATCCTGTTTAATATAATCGACCAATGAAGGTTAGTTATACATATTAGTGTCACAATCTGGTTTAATAAAGTTTTTAATAATGATTTGTGACGGCAACCTTCATTCAAAATCTTATCTCAAATTCTTTCAAAACTCGTGTTAATTATAACAGTAAATCACTTGATTAATTTTCAACGAACTATAACAATCTTACTCCAGCGGAAAATCCTTCGCTAACAAGTTAATGCACAATCTGCATTAAAAATATGCCCAAAATCATCATATATTAATCTATATGGCATTAAAAACTTCCACATAACTTACAAAACTTCCACAAATAATTCTTTAACATTAATTCCTGTGGGAACCTCCTTCATATTCAAGGGCATTATATCTCAGCGACTTTCAACACGCGCTGCACTAGCGATTATACATTCATAGTTCCACTTAAAAATTTTTATAATCATAAATTGTTTCAAAACTGTTTTTCTATTTAACCTTCGTGGATTTCATTCATGAACCGAAATGAAGTCAAAACTTGCCAATCACAAACAAATTTAATAGTGAATACGCTTATATACGCCTGTCTGGTCTATCAAAAATTTAAGATTAACATCTTAAAAGAAATTGTAGTATGAAAATACTATCTTCAAATAAAGTGCGACTAAAATGCAAAGTAGTCGAATAGAATCCAATTAGACTGGGGAATGCAAACATCGTTCTATAATTCTCTAATTGAGAAAAACTCCTAACAAAAGTACTTGACTTTAATGCATTCAATAATTCATTATTAACATTACTCTTTCACAAAAGTGTCTATGATGCAATGTTCATTCATAACTGACGATAAATGTCTGTGTTGCAATCAATTCAAATAACGACTAGTATTTCCAAGATCGTCGACAACGTAAGAGATTTTAACGCTCTAAAATCATTTAAATGTTCTTCCTTCTTGATGATGACAGAAAATTGGTCAAAGTAATTAAACTGGGGTAGAATTACTTTAATAAAATGACACGCTGTCTGAATTTAAATCTGCCATAAAAATCATTAACTTACAGTCAAATCGTGACTACAAAAATATTCATTACTGAAAAATCTAAATATCAGTCTCAACTGATTCAAAATCATTTACTATGCCCATGACATCACAATGTCTTAATAAATCGTCGAAAAAGGCAAAACTCATCAAGGTGTACTGAGAATAAGAATCTCAACAAGAAAATAAGGCAAAAAACATGAGGATAAAAATATGGGAAAAATGGTTGCTCAAACATTATTAGTAAACTCAAATACAATAAACGTTCACGGCTACCTTATCTGCCGATTGACGTTCCAGAGGAAAATTCCCCAAAGAAGACTGCTGATGGATCCATTTCACCACGTTAAAGCTGAGCTCCATCCTCGAAATAGGAAATAGCACCCTCGGAGAATCGAACTGCTTCCTTCTCCGGAAATCGCTCTGCTCCTTGAAGACGAATAGACATCCTTCCGGCAATAATCTTCTTTGTGAGTCGGGATATCCCTGACCTCTCTTGAAAAATTCCCTGAAGTTCCAGTAGACAATCGTCATGAAGTTTTGTAGAAATTTCCGAAGAAATTATTCATATTCAGAGTATGAAATTGTTTCTATGGCTGTTCGATGGTATTCAGCCTTTAATTACGAAACATGGGTGTAGATGGTATTCACCGCATGTTCGCTTGTGTGGAATAGCAATTAGCGAAGTTCCATGTCGCTATCTTACTCCATTGAAGTATGTCCCAATTGCAATAAGCCCTTTTAGCCTTCCATCTGCTCTTCGTTTGTAGTGTCAGAAGAACAAACTGCCGTATTCAAATGCTCCATTATACTGTATCGTTCTGTAACCAAGCAATCTGAAGTCTTTCTACTCCACTCACAGCGTCAGCCTTGCGTTGATTCTGGCTATACAAAAGTGTTTCTCTAGTGGCGAGATAATCACTTTTGTCAGTCGTATAAAACTGCTAATATCTTTTAAACTAATCGGTCGAAATTGTTCAGCTTTTCTCTATAACTGCATGTAGCACTGCACAATACAATTAGCTTATCGGTGACCGCTAACTGTTCGAAGCTAAACTTGTAGAAGCTTTCTAAGGTCCGTTTCAACTTCACCTAGTTTGACCTGGATCTCATTAATATAGTGGCCTCGCCACGCGTTATAAAGACGATTCTTTTCACTGCTGTTCACTTCGACGTCTCACTATAATGAATGTATAAGAAAAGAACTTTCACAATAGACTTCGATGATCTGAGAATGAGATCTCAGAATGATCAGAGAACGAAAGAGACTCCTCTCTTCTGCGCAAGCCCTTTTATTAACTTCTCGAGGGGCGTTACCATCCCTTCCAAAGCGTGATACTGCGTCATCGCTAAAATTTCCAACTTCGTTAATACATGACGGATTTTCAAAATTCAAAAACTGAAAATAAATTTCACCAAAATTCCAAATCAATGCTATTACTGCAAATGGATTTCCACAATTCTGCATTCCAAAAGTAATAAAAATACCATAGTTTCAGCAATCACCGTCTTCCTTTAAACTATCGTTGATTGGTTCATGCCTCTCCTCCAATAGCATAGTTTCTTCCTCAGCAGAATTCCTCGTTTCCTGCGACTGCGTCGTACATCTTGGAACATTCTGGACTAAATGCTGACGTCACTGAGAATCTCAGCTCAAGTAGCCTGCTAGCATAGCATTTACGTCATCCGTGCTTACGTCATGACTACCCACGTCATAACTATGACAACCATAACTTTCCTTATAATTTCAAATATAGCCACCGTGGTCTCTACATAATTCAATTACGGGGGCAGTACATAGGTAGAACTAGCAAAGGGCACCTCAGTGTCATGTTTTATATTGCCGCCATCTTTACCAAAACTGAATGGCGGCCACTCAAACGTTCAAAACGTAAAATCAAATAACGACTAACCAAATTGTCCGATCTCTACCAAATTTGGTAACAAAATACCATCATATAGGACGCGTCTTGTGACCAAACCACAAGGTCATCCACGGTACCATTTCAGGATGGCGGCCGTGCGAATTATGCAAACATTATAATCCATATCATGGGACCCACCAGTTCCGATTATCGAGGCGAGAATCATTTTAACTGTTCTAAAGGAAGAGGCACGTTCGAAATTAAAAGTTTATTTTGTAATACTATAGTGCAGAAGTGATTTTAAATAATAAAAAACTGAGCCGTCTCAGTACAAGGCAAGATGGCAGCGGATATCTTGTGCCTGACTTATATTTCACTAATTTGAGTACTGCATGCAATATACGTCGCCTCCGTAGCGTAGCGGTCAGCATGGTTAGTTGCCGTCCCGGAGGTCCTGGGTTCGATTCCCGGCTCTGCCACGAAATTTTGAAAAGTGGTATGAGGACTGGAACGGGGTTTACTCAGCCTCGGGTGTTCCAAATGAGTAGAGGGGATTCGATTCCCACCTCAGCCAACCTCGAAGTGATTTTCCGTGGTTTCCCACTTCGTCTTCGGGAAAATGCCGGGATGGTACCTTCTTCAAGGCCACGGCCGCCTCCTTCCCTCTTCCTTGCCTATCCATCCTGACCATCCATTACCTTCCCTCATGAGGCCCCTGTTCGCTTTGCAGGTGAGGCTGCCTGGGCGAGGTGCCAATCACACCTCACCAGTTGTATCCACTCCGATTAGATGTTCCCAGCTCTAGGACACTGCCCGTAGAGGCGGTAGTGGTGAGTTCCCTCGCTGAGTCCGTGGGTTCCACCAACCTGGAGGGTAAACGACTAAGAAAGAAAGAAAGAAAGAAAGAAAGAAAGAAAGCATGCAATATAGCGTATTGATACAAAATAAATAAACTTTGTATGAAATGCTTCATATATAAATAATGTACTCCACTGATGAAATCGTTTAGTGTAAATCATTAATTGCTAACACATTCTATGTTTCTGATCTGGTCTGAATGACATAGTCGCGGTCGGCTCGCGAAGCGAGCCACCGCGGCTGTGTTATGCGCCTGGTACCGGTGCGACAAGCGCTCCTCTGCCTGGATTTGAATTTTGATTGGGATAAAATAATATTTGGATTTCAAATAATGTTTTGAGGTGATTAAAGATTGGAATTTTTTCTTTTTTTAAATATGACTTAGTTAAGGGGTTTGGCGTCGCCTCCGTAGCGTAGTGGTCAGCACGGTTAGCTGCCACCCCGGAGGTCCTGGGTTCGATTCCCGGCTCTGCCACGAAATTTGAAAAGTGGTATGAGGACTGGAACGGGGTCTACTCAGCCTTGGGTGGTCCAAATGAGTAGAGGGGGTTCGATTCCCACCTCAGCCATCCTCGAAGTGGTTTTCCGTGGTTTCCCACTTCGTCTTCGGGCAAATGCCGGGATGGTACTGTACCCGAACTCAGGATAGTAGGCTGTCAGATATCCGCCCCCTCAATCGGATTGCCAATAATCAAACGCACTGGCACAGCTACATCAATGAAAGTGGCACTGACAGATACTATCGAGATTAGAGCACAATAGTTAACAAGAAATTATTGTGGAACACACCAAAATATACGGGGGTTCATACTTACCTTTACTTACCTCTTAAATTTATCTCGGGGACTGGGTTGTCAACTGGATCACTTAAAGTATGCCCTCACAATAACCTCCACCATGATATTTAAAATGAACCAGAACGAAGACGAGAAACTTTAAACTGCACAATAATTTATTTCACATAAAGAATGACTTTAACAAAAATAAAACAACAAAATCTACGTGGCAATCAGAAGCCATCGACCATATAATCATGTCCTTCTGTAGGACTTGTATACTCTACATACAATGTTTCAGCTTTCTCAAGCTCATAGTAACGTAAAAATAATAATGCACTTGGAATGGAAACGGGATTTGGGACGAGACACATATATCAATTGTTTTGCGTGTTTATATACTTCACATTTTATTTATAGCCACAAGGCTATTATGGATACGTCCTTGGCCTCTGTCATACAGTTGTCCGGGCCAGCTGCAATGCACCTGCATCGTCAAAGCGGACTCCCGTTCGTTCAACCCTAGCATAAGCGTGTTACCTCAGAGCTTGGCTCTCCTTTTCAAAACACGTAAATGTTCACATCTCAACTGAAATATTATCACGCAAATGTTTTAAATGCTCCATTCAAACACCAGTGGATTACTCCAACAGTCCCAAATCATGTTTAATTGTTCAAACCACTTGTTTAATTAGCGTTGTTTAGAGTATAAAAACAAAACTCTTAATGTTAATAACAAAAGTTCATTAATTATTTATAACAATAATAAATTGTTTATAACAATGTCAAAAGACAATTGGAAAACGTATACACGCCTCTATTAATCCTTTTCATTTCAAATTATTTAATAAAGATATTTACAAAATTATTTTACAATATTATATTGTTTATATTATTTATACAAGAAATACATTAAACCACACATTTATCCGGTTGATAATTACTTAAATCGTGTTGATATAATCGACCAATGAAGGTTATTTATATTTAACTGTCAAATTCAGGTTTAATAAGGTTTAATAATAATTATTATTATTTGTGACGGTAACCTCCATTCAAAATCTTTATCTCAAATTATTTAACACTCTTGTTAATTTTAACAGTATCTTCATATGAATAACTTTCAAAGAACCAGAACAATACATTCAGCGGGAAAATACTTCGCTCAAGACGCACAAAATTGCACAAAAATTGGCCCAAAATTCATCATATATCTTCATATATATGGCATAAAAATCTTCCAAACTACATACAAAAATCCTCCACTTATAAATTCATCAACTTCATTAACATTACTGTGGGAACCTCCTTCATAATTCACGGGCATTATTCATCAGCGACTTTTACATGTCCACTGAACTAACGATTATACATCCATTGTTCCTCTTTAAAAATTCTTATATTCATCAATTGTATTAATGACTGTTATTATTTAACCTTCGTGGGTTTCATTCATGAATCGATATGAAGTAAAAATTTGCCAATCACAAATAAATTTAATAGCAAATACGATTAGACACTCCTCCCTGGTCTATCAAAATTGAGATTAATATCATCAAAGTAACGCAGTATAAAAATACTATCTTCAATCAAAGTTCATCTAAACTGTATAAATAGTCGAATAGAATACAATTAGACTGTGGAATGCAAACATTATTGTTCCAATCTATAATTGAGAAAAACTCCTATCAAAAGTTCATTACTATAGTGTATTCAATAAATCGCAATCAAAGTTCATATTTCATAAAATTGTCTATAATGCAATGATAAATGTCTATGTTGCAATCATGTTCATAAGACGACTAGTATTTCAAAGATCGTCGATATCGTAATAGATTTTAACGCTCTAAAATCATTTAATCATTCTTCTTTCTTGAGGATGACAGAAAATTGGTCAAAGTAATTTACTGAATAGAATTACTTTAATAAAATGACACGCTGTCTGAATTCAAATCTGCCATAGAAAATCGTTAACTTTACAGTCAAATCGTGACTACACAAATATGCAAATTACTGAAAGAATATTAATTATCAGTCTCAACTGATCCAACATTATTTAAGTATGCCAATGACATAATAATGTCTCAACAAAACGAAGAAAAAGGCATAAATCATCGAAGTGTACTGAGTACAGAAATGTCAATCAAGAAAATGGGGCACAAAAAAAATATGGGACAGAAAATATGGGAAGAATGGTTGCTCAGATATCGCTACAAGACTCAAATAATACAAGAAACATTCACGACTACCTTATCTGTTGATTGAAGTTCTAGAGGAAAGTTTTCAAAGAAAACTGCTGTTGGTTCCATTTCACCAGCGTAAAGATGTGCTCCGTCCTCGAACCTGGAATCAGCGTCCTCGGAGAATCGAACTGCTTCCTCTTCCGAAAATTGCACTGCTCCGTGGATACGAAAACATCCTTCTGGCAAAACTCTTCTTTGTGAGCCGGGTCCACCCTAGCCTCTCTTGAAAGTTCCCTGAAGTTCCGGTCGTAAATCGCCATGAAGTTTATTGTAGTTATTTCCGCAGAAATATTCATAATCGTGGAGTATGAAAATATTTCCACTGTCATCTGGTATAATTCAGCGATGGATTCACGATACATGAGTGTAGTTGGATGTTCATTACATGCTCGCTTTTGTAGAAAGACGATTAACGAAGTTCCATGCTGTTATTTCACTCCAGCGATATATGTCCCAATTGCATTAAAGCCTTAGCCTTCCATCTCAACTACTGTTATAATCATTGAAAGCACTGCAAGATTATAATGTTCCATAGTAGACTGTATCGTTGTATTACCACACGTATTCTCCAATATCACTGTTGCAATCCACGTGTCAGCCGTAGTGTATAATGTGGAATTTTAAAAGTGTTTCTCATGTGGCGAGAAAATCACTTTTGTTAGCAGCCTTAAAGTGCCAATATCTTTCGAAGTATAACTGTGAAATTGTTCAAATCTTCTACACACCTCAATGTTGTACTGCCCAATTGAATTATAATAAAGGCTGAAGTTAACTCTTGATATCTTATCTGGTAGAAACGTTAATGTGAGCGTTTCAACTTCACCTAGTTTCGAGCAGCGTAAAATGGAACTGCTCCGTGTTCGTTCGAAGCGCCGGGCTTTAACCACACGCTAAAGACAACTTGCTTCACTTATTCACTCGAAAATGACTCTATGACATCTGAAATATATATGCGGTATCAGCGGTATGAGAGATATGAGAGCTCCTCTATCCTGTGCACGACCTTTTATCAACTTCTTAAGGGGCGTATCCATCCCTTCCATAGCCTGTTGCTCCGTCATCGCTAGAAGTTTTAACTTTGGCAATACTTGACGGATTTTCAAATTTCAAAAACTCAAAATTAATTTCTTCAAAATTCCAAATCAATGCCATAACTGAAAATAGATTTCCACAAATCTGCATGCCAAAAGTAATCAAATATCGTAGTTTCAGCAATCTCCGTCTTCCTTCCAAACTATCGTTCATTGGTTCGAGCCTTTCCTCCGATAGCGTAACTTCTTCCTTAGCACAATACCTTGTTTCCTGCGACTGCGTCGTAAATCTCCGATCTTTCTCGAACAAAATCATGACGTCACCAAGAATCTCAGCTCAATCAGCCTACTTGCATGAATTCTACGTCATCCGTGCCTACGTCATGAATATACACGTCACAACTATGACATCCGTAACTTGACTCATATTTGCCAATACAGCCATCGTGGTCTCAATATAATTCAATTTACGGGGGCATTCTCCCTTCACCACGTTTTAAAAACAGTTGCAAATTGTTTTTAAACTCTGTGTTATAAATATCTCAATTCACTTGAACACGAAATTGAATTATTATTGGCTTACTCTTGGATAATATTTCTTCTATGTTCCTTAATCATAAGTCTCTTCTTCTCTGGTTTGTGTGTGGCTAATGCATTCTCCTTTCTACTGTCTCTTCTGTCCTGAATACCTGTTTTCTAAGTTCTGCTGACTTGTAGAAGGACCAGGATCGGTCACTACATCCTGTCTTTTCTTTTGATTTTCAGCTTCCTTTTCTCGTAATTCCTTCAGATACTGCTGACTTTCTTTCTCTCTCTCCTGATACTTGTCGGGTGTCATAACCTGACCTTGAGAATTCTGATTCTGATTCTGGTATTGGTTATTTCTATTGTAGTTTCTATTAAAACCATTTTTGTAGTAACTACCTCTTCCGTTGTTGTAATTCCCTCTATTATTATTCCAGCCTCGTCTTTGCTGATATGGACGGTAACCTTGGGATCTGTTGTTGCGGAAATAATTATTCCTGTGAGGACCTACATTTTCAGTTTTTCCTTCCTCAGGCTTATCAGTTTGCTGCACTTGATCCATGTAGACTGTATTAACGTCTTTGAATTCGTGCCTCTGACCTTTTTGTACCAAATTTGGCATTGGACTCGTGTAGTCAAGCCTTCTCAATAATTCGTCCATACTGGTCAAATCTCTGATATTTGACGATATGATCAGTCTGCTTACCTCCACAGGCAGCATACGTGAAATCGCATCTATCAACTGCTCTGTTGACAATGGGGGTTGCAAAAATCTCAAGCGTGATAGTTGGCTCGTGAAGAAATCAGCGTACCGTGTTGGAAGAGTACCTGAATACTTCCTCGAGTATACCTCAGCTCTTAATGAATTCTGAGCTTCTATTGACCAGAATCGTTTAATCAGTGCCTCTGCAAATTCGTCAAAATTGCTGAAAGTGTACCGAAATGCTCTGAACCATTGGAGGGGTCCTCCAACTAGAAATCTCTCTACGATTCTCATCTCTCTCTCTCTAGGAATGTGGGCTTCTATGAAATAGTCTTTAAGATTCCTGATATATTCAATCGGTGTGAGACTATCAGTGTTGCTAAATTTTTGAGGTTTGTCTTCAAAATTCCGGACGACTGTCACATTTCTCGGATATGAATCCATATAATTCCTCCCACTATCACGAAACTTCCATTCGGGTTCAATATTCAGATCTTCTTCTTCTTCCCTGAATCTGGATATACGTTCCTCAGGACTAATATCTCTCTCTTCTGTAGTAAGGTTACCTCTTCTCACGTAATTTCTCTCCTCATCACCAGTCAATCCTTCGGTATCCTTGTCTGTGATTTCCGTGATGACTTTCCTAATCAACTCTTCCTTATAGGTTTCCATCATGCTAGCTTCTCCTAGTTTCAAATTCTGCAGTTTGCTCGTAGTTTCATTAACATCAGAGACAACCTTATGAATCTGTTCCTCTAACGCAGTTTTTAATGCTTGCACGTCCTGACCTATATGAGTTCTATCCTCTACCTGCTTTTCGGATAGCGAATCCATCCTTACATTCAAGTCTTTCCTAATCTGAACTACTTCATTATTAATGTCTACCTGTGTACTGGCAAGTTTTCTTTCAATTCGTTCCTGAATCTGATCTACATGTTCCTCACTTGACCTGTTCCATTCATCTTTCCACACCGTTACATTTGCAGTTAACATTTCCGCGATATCTACTTCGATGTCCTCCTTAAGTAAACGATTGTGATCTAATACTTGGGTTCTCATGACCTCTACATCGTATTTTAAACCAGCTAAAGAAGCTGTTGTCCTAACAGACTCGTCAACTAATCTAGTTGTTAATGCACTAATGTTACGAGTACAAAGTGTTTTTGAAGTTTCAATTTCCTCCCTAACTTTGTTAACATCAGTCTGAACTTTAGCAATGTCTACAAAAACAGTATTGACTTCTACTTGTATTTTATTGATATCGCTTTGCATATCGTTAACATCTGAATGAATATTATTGATGTCTACTTGAACATTTGACACATCAGTTCGAGCATTTCTAACCTCTTTTTGAACTTCTTCTACTTTGTCTTGTACAGTAGCAACATCATTCCTAACAACAATTACTTCAGCTCTAGCACATGAAATATCACCCCGGACATTAGCAACATCAAGATTCAACATAGTAAGATCTTTTTGTACCTTAGAAACATCAATTTTAACATCAGACACATCTTTATGCACATTGGATTAATCTTTATGGACATTGGACACGTCTGTGCGCATGTCAGTTACAGCATTCTCGATTCCCTGGGTATTGATCTGTAAAGGCGACATATTATTTTCTAAGTTTGCAGAACTGGTTTGAAGAACTTTCAAACTTTCATTCATGCTATCTTTCATCTCCCTTGCACTTTCATCCAGCCTAATAGACATATTACTAGAATTCTCCTCCATCATCTGCTTCATTCGACTAGCATTCCTAGCTTCCATCTCCCTCATATTGTTGGACATCTCCTCCAACATTTTCCTAATACTTTCATCTGCCATTTCAATAATATTTCAATAATAAACTGCTTTAGGGACATACATCAAACAGAGCAAAATAACAACATCTGAGCAACATTTTTCATCATATATAAATTTGAGCAATTTCCTGTCTTAAATCTAACTTATAATTACCTTATAATTAACCTTCGTAGACACTTCATGTTGAAACAAACTCAAGCACATGTTCAAGTTTCTTTGGTTCATTTTAAAATATCCTAACACAAATAATTTACATTTACAAACCAAATAGTTTAATTTTATCTTTAATATGACTAAACATGTCATAAGCCGGTCAAATAAAATAAGACTCCAGATCATAGGCGATTTTTCTAAGTTTCCAGCCTATTTAACCTCTCTCAAGTTGTATAAGATCTGATCTTTTCTGAGTGTAATTTTCCTAATACAACACAACATTTTATTCCTATATAATCACACTCTCAAATTCTACAATTGGCCAAGACATCTAACAAAGAATCAACCTCTTTATTTGAGTCTTCACAATCCCTTTGACATCGATAACTTGGTAATCCAATGTTATTCGAACACTCCACAAAAATTGCGGTGTCAATTCTACTGCAATAACTTGGTAATCCAATGTTATTCAAGCACTCGGAACTTCGATTGTGCCAATTCTACTGGCGTTCAACCTGGTAATCCAGTGTTGTCAATCGAGCCCCACCGAATTGCGGCGCCAATCCTACTGGTGTTCAACCTGGTAATCCAGTTTTGTTGAACATGCCCCACGTTATAGGGTCGCCAATCCTACTGTACCCGAACTCAGGATAGTAGGCTGTCAGATATCCGCCCCCTCAATCGGATTGCCAATAATCAAACGCACCGGCACAGCTACATCAATGAAAATGGCACTGACAGATACTATCGAGATTAGAGCACAATAGTTAACAAGAAATTATTGTGGAACACACCAAAATATACGGGGGTTCATACTTACCTTTACTTACCTCTTAAATTTATCTCGGGGACTGGGTTGTCAACTGGATCACTTAAAGTATGCCCTCACAATAACCTCCACCATGATATTTAAAATGAACCAGAACGAAGACGAGAAACTTTAAACTGCACAATAATTTATTTCACATAAAGAATGACTTTAACAAAAATAAAACAACAAAATCTACGTGGCAATCAGAAGCCATCGACCATATAATCATGTCCTCCTGTAGGACTTGTATACTCTACATACAATGTTTCAGCTTTCTCAAGCTCATAGTAACGTAAAAATAATAATGCACTTGGAATGGAAACGGGATTTGGGACGAGACACATAATATTGTTTTGCGTGTTTATATACTTCACATTTTATTTATAGCCACAAGGCTATTATGGATACGTCCTTGGCCTCTGTCATACAGTTGTCCGGGCCAGCTGCAATGCACCTGCATCGTCAAAGCGGACTCCCGTTCGTTCAACCCTAGCATAAGCGTGTTACCTCAGAGCTTGGCTCTCCTTTTCAAAACACGTAAATGTTCACATCTCAACTGAAATATTATCACGCAAATGTTTTAAATGCTCCATTCAAACACCAGTGGATTACTCCAACAATCCCAAATCATGTTTAATTGTTCAAACCACTTGTTTAATTAGCGTTGTTTAGAGTATAAAAACAAAACTCTTAATGTTAATAACAAAAGTTCATTAATTATTTATAACAATAATAAATTGTTTATAACAATGTCAAACGACAATTGGAAAACGTATACACGCCTCTATTAATCCTTTTCATTTCAAATTATTTAATAAAGATATTTACAAAATTATTTTACAATATTATATTGTTTATATTATTTATACAAGAAATACATTAAACCACACATTTATCCGGTTGATAATTACTTAAATCGTGTTGATATAATCGACCAATGAAGGTTATTTATATTTAACTGTCAAATTCAGGTTTAATAAGGTTTAATAATAATTATTATTATTTGTGACGGTAACCTCCATTCAAAATCTTTATCTCAAATTATTTAACACTCTTGTTAATTTTAACAGTATCTTCATATGAATAACTTTCAAAGAACCAGAACAATACATTCAGCGGGAAAATACTTCGCTCAAGACGCACAAAATTGCACAAAAATTGGCCCAAAATTCATCATATATCTTCATATATATGGCATAAAAATCTTCCAAACTACATACAAAAATCCTCCACTTATAAATTCATCAACTTCATTAACATTACTGTGGGAACCTCCTTCATAATTCACGGGCATTATTCATCAGCGACTTTTACATGTCCACTGAACTAACGATTATACATCCATTGTTCCTCTTTAAAAATTCTTATATTCATCAATTGTATTAATGACTGTTATTATTTAACCTTCGTGGGTTTCATTCATGAATCGATATGAAGTAAAAATTTGCCAATCACAAATAAATTTAATAGCAAATACGATTAGACACTCCTCCCTGGTCTATCAAAATTGAGATTAATATCATCAAAGTAACGCAGTATAAAAATACTATCTTCAATCAAAGTTCATCTAAACTGTATAAATAGTCGAATAGAATACAATTAGACTGTGGAATGCAAACATTATTGTTCCAATCTATAATTGAGAAAAACTCCTATCAAAAGTTCATTACTATAGTGTATTCAATAAATCGCAATCAAAGTTCATATTTCATAAAATTGTCTATAATGCAATGATAAATGTCTATGTTGCAATCATGTTCATAAGACGACTAGTATTTCAAAGATCGTCGATATCGTAATAGATTTTAACGCTCTAAAATCATTTAATCATTCTTCTTTCTTGAGGATGACAGAAAATTGGTCAAAGTAATTTACTGAATAGAATTACTTTAATAAAATGACACGCTGTCTGAATTCAAATCTGCCATAGAAAATCGTTAACTTTACAGTCAAATCGTGACTACACAAATATGCAAATCACTGAAAGAATATTAATTATCAGTCTCAACTGATCCAACATTATTTAAGTATGCCAATGACATAATAATGTCTCAACAAAACGAAGAAAAAGGCATAAATCATCGAAGTGTACTGAGTACAGAAATGTCAATCAAGAAAATGGGGCACAAAAAAAATATGGGACAGAAAATATGGGAAGAATGGTTGCTCAGATATCGCTACAAGACTCAAATAATACAAGAAACATTCACGACTACCTTATCTGTTGATTGAAGTTCTAGAGGAAAGTTTTCAAAGAAAACTGCTGTTGGTTCCATTTCACCAGCGTAAAGATGTGCTCCGTCCTCGAACCTGGAATCAGCGTCCTCGGAGAATCGAACTGCTTCCTCTTCCGAAAATTGCACTGCTCCGTGGATACGAAAACATCCTTCTGGCAAAACTCTTCTTTGTGAGCCGGGTCCACCCTAGCCTCTCTTGAAAGTTCCCTGAAGTTCCGGTCGTAAATCGCCATGAAGTTTATTGTAGTTATTTCCGCAGAAATATTCATAATCGTGGAGTATGAAAATATTTCCACTGTCATCTGGTATAATTCAGCGATGGATTCACGATGCATGAGTGTAGTTGGATGTTCATTACATGCTCGCTTTTGTAGAAAGACGATTAACGAAGTTCCATGCTGTTATTTCACTCCAGCGATATATGTCCCAATTGCATTAAAGCCTTAGCCTTCCATCTCAACTACTGTTATAATCATTGAAAGCACTGCAAGATTATAATGTTCCATAGTAGACTGTATCGTTGTATTACCAAACGTATTCTCCAATATCACTGTTGCAATCCACGTGTCAGCCGTAGTGTATAATGTGGAATTTTAAAAGTGTTTCTCATGTGGCGAGAAAATCCCTTTTGTTGGCAGCCTTAAAGTGCCAATATCTTTCGAAGTATAACTGTGAAATTGTTCAAATCTTCTACACACCTCAATGTTGTACTGCCCAATTGAATTATAATAAAGGCTGAAGTTAACTCTTGATATCTTATCTGGTAGAAACGTTAATGTGAGCGTTTCAACTTCACCTAGTTTCGAGCAGCGTAAAATGGAACTGCTCCGTGTTCGTTCGATGCGCCGGGCTTTAACCACACGCTAAAGACAACTTGCTTCACTTATTCACTCGAAAATGACTCTATGACATCTGAAATATATATGCGGTATCAGCGGTATGAGAGATATGAGAGCTCCTCTATCCTGTGCACGACCTTTTATCAACTTCTTAAGGGGCGTATCCATCCCTTCCATAGCCTGTTGCTCCGTCATCGCTAGAAGTTTTAACTTTGGCAATACTTGACGGATTTTCAAATTTCAAAAACTCAAAATTAATTTCTTCAAAATTCCAAATCAATGCCATAACTGAAAATAGATTTCCACAAATCTGCATGCCAAAAGTAATCAAATATCGTAGTTTCAGCAATCTCCGTCTTCCTTCCAAACTATCGTTCATTGGTTCGAGCCTTTCCTCCAATAGCGTAACTTCTTCCTTAGCACAATACCTCGTTTCCTGCGACTGCGTCGTAAATCTCCGATCTTTCTCGAACAAAATCATGACGTCACCAAGAATCTCAGCTCAATCAGCCTACTTGCATGAATTCTACGTCATCCGTGCCTACGTCATGAATATACACGTCACAACTATGACATCCGTAACTTGACTCATATTTGCCAATACAGCCATCGTGGTCTCAATATAATTCAATTTACGGGGGCAGTACCTACTGTAAGGTCACGGCCGCCTCCTTCCCTCTTCCTAGCCTATCCATCCCAATCTTCCATCCCTTCCCATCCCTCATGAGGCCTCTGTTCGCTTTGCAGGTGGGGCCGCCTGGGCGAAGTGCTGATCACACCTCCCCAGTTGTATCCATCTCTACCAGATGTTCCAAGCTCCAGGACACTGCCCATAGAGGCGGAAGTGGTGAGTTCCCTCGCTGAGTCCGTGAGAACCACCAACCTAGAGGGTAAATTGACTAAATAAAAAAAATAAGGGGTTTGGCAATGGGGGAAGTGACTTAAGGTCCGCATTTGACTAATGGGATATAATATTTTAGGGATTTGACTTAATTATAGACTCAAAATTTTGTTTGCTAGTTTACTGCAGTTTAGGGAATGATGCTCGCGTATTTTTGCTAAATGGTGCAAAGCTATTTATCATCCCTGCTCGCCATGGTGTGGATGGTTTTACAATCGTGTACAATAGCAGCTTCAGCTTAATGATAATAATAATAATGAAAAAGAAGGATCTGGGTCCATTTGGTTTTAAATAATTAATTATGTAACTCATTTGATATCGGTTAATGTCCGTTCGCAAGTTTGGCTCCGTGGTAAAGCGTTAGCCTATCAATCTTACGGCTATGGTTCAAACCCTATCAGAGTTAGGTTTTTAATTGAATTTCTTTATATTTATTGTTTTGTAATGACTCAGAGGATTTAAAATTAATCGTTATATTGTGCATAGTACGATGCAAAATATATAATTAAAACAAAATTCGCCAGCAGATTTGCACGAGACATCTAGGAACAAAAAAGTGAATTATCATGACGAACTGCACGCCGGCCAACAGATTAACTTACAGATTTTATTGAAAAGTTTATGGCCGCTAGAATGCTCTCCCCCTGTTAGGATTATCTTGTTCGATACTTCTCCATTATATGTCACGACTGGTCTACATGAGACTCCATTTATTAGTATACCATCGGCATTCTATGCGCATAGAATTTGAAGAATGACAAGATGATACTATGATACATTTTTACTTTTTATTTTAAAGGGTTTGTAACAGCCTATTGTGCGTTATTTGAAAGATGTTAATTGAAGTAAAGAACAAGACGATTTCACATAGTATCTGAACTCTAGTCGTTGGTGCTAGTTCAGGATATTAATTAATACTTTTATTGCAGCCAAAGAGCAATCGAAAATATCCACATAGTTGGTATACACACGTCTCTGTATGATCATGGAAAGATTTGTTAATTCAATTAGGGTTGTGAAAGCCATGCACAGCCAGACGTGTAAAGACATGCCTCAACTCAAGTTGGATGTTGCCCGCGTCAGGCCGATTATGTAATAATAATAATAATAATAATAATAATAATAATAATAATAATAATAATAATAATAATAAAAATAATAATAATGTTATTGGTTTTACGTCCCTTTTAACTACTGTTGCATTTAGAGACGCCGGAGTGCCGGAATTTTGCCCCGAAGGGGATCTTTAACGTGCCAGTAAATCTACTAACACGGCTCCCTCGCATTTGTTCACCCTCAAATGCCAGCTGACTGCGCCAAGATACGAACCTGCAACATAGGATCCAGCAAGCGAGAACGTTACCGCTGAGCCACGCAGCCAGTCCGGTCGATTACGTCTCCAGGTCCATAACATTCTTTAGATACTTATTTTCTATCTTTCTTTCTTTCTTTCTTTCTTTCTTTCTTTCTTTCTTTCTTCAATGATGGTAGCAGTTGTGTTCGAGGTTGTGGTGTTTGGTAGAGGTAAATAGTTTTTAAGGTCTTCAACCAAGAAATGATTCTATTATACTCTTTGATAAAAACGAGTTATAACTATACTCATACATTTAGGAGAAAGTAGGCTATATGTTCTTTACTGGACATCTTGTTTCATTCATTCATTCGTTTATTTGCAATTGGGGGTGTGTCCCCCGGTGGCAAATTAGATATACATAACAAATAAATAATTGTACATAACAATTTACTAACAATTAAACTGGAGTATTTACACAAATAGTCAGTCTTTTCTTAAACACACCTATATGTTTGGGAAAAGGCTCTAAGACTGCGGCAGGTAGAGAGTTCCAATTATCAATCGCACGGTTTACGAAAGAATATTTACCATAATTTGTTCGGTGTGGTCGGCCCTTAACTTTGAAAGGATGATCGCTCCTACCCATGTAAGTAGGCTTTTCCATACGTTTGCTAAGCTCACCCCATGCTGGTTGACTTGTATACGTGTTGTACATAGTGCAGAGTCTAGATTTCATCCTCCTAGCCTCAAATGATTCCCACCCAAGTTTCTTTAACATACGGCTCACACTGCTCCTGGGATTAAAGTCACTGAGCACAAATCTAGCGGCATTTCTTTGTACCATTTCCAACTCATTTATGAGCCCTACTTGATATGGATCCCAAACCGCCGAGGCGTATTCCAGAATAGGTCTTACAAGTGACAAATATCCTAATTCTTTAGCAGAGGTACTACTTCCTTTTAATACCCTCATTACAAAGTGCAGGGATTTGTAAGCTTTAGAAACTACACATCCTATATGACAACTCCATTTCATATCATTTCTTACGTGAATGCCCAAATATTTGCAAGAATCTTCTTCTACAAGTACTGTATTTCCGAGCCAATGTTATATTGAAAATATTGCCTTCGTACTTTCCCTATTTTTATTAGACTACATCTTCTTGTATTTATTTTCATTTTATTTTCAATCGCCCACTTATAGACCAGGTTCAGGTCATCTTGAAGTACTGCATTGTCTTGTGAGTCATGTATCTTTCGATATATTACACAATCATCCGCAAACAATCGACAGTCACTGCGAATCCCATTTGGTAAGTCATTTATAAGCGCCAAAAATAACAAAGTTTCAATTACGCTGCCCTGAGGGTTACCCGACGTTACGGTAATTTCATCCGAGAATCGGCCTTCAACTTTCACTTTCTGGGAACGACCCGTCAAAAATTCTTGGATCCATAAAATTACTCATCAATCTTCGTCGAAGCTAATTTATGAAGTAGAATGTCATGCGGCACGACATCAAATGCCTTCGCAAAATCTATAACTACGGCGTCGACTGAAACTCCATCTTCTAACGATTCGCTAATATCTTGAAAAAGTGATAGCATCTGACTCTCGCATGAGTATCCTTTCCGAAATCCATGTTGCCTATCATTAAACCATGATAATGTTTCCCACTGTTCCCTCAAGTAGTCGCAAATGAGATGCACCATCTGTTTACAAACGATGGACGTAAGACTAACCGGACTGTAGTTGCCCAATTCAAGTCTGCTCCCTCCCTTAATTATTGGGACTACCGTAGCTCTTTTCCAGTCATCCGGGATTTGCGCATTGTTTATGGACACATTAAACATCACCTCTAAGTATCGTGCCACGGCCCTACTCCTAGTTTAAGTACTTCACTAACAATATTATCAGGACCCTTCGATATATTGTAACGTAATTTTTGTATTAGCTTTACAATTGCTGACTGGTTTATTTGGAACAGGGGAGCCCCTGATTCATCGTTAAGGTCCAACACACAGCTATTGGATTTATTGAACACACTACCATAAAAGACATTTAATTCATTAGCAATGGCCTGCTTCTCCGTAATTAATTTACCGTCACCGGACATTATCATCGACAAATTATTTGAATTTCTCTTTCTTCTCCTAACATAACTGTATTTTTTTTCCACCCATCGCCTCCCGAACCAAGTAAACCTTGCATATAATTGTCATGAGCAGCCCTCTTTTTTAAGACAAGCTCTCTTGAGAAGGACTTAAATTTCAACATATACTTGTCACTATCATGTCTTTTATTGTATATTTTCCTAATTTTCCGTTTAAGACTCCTGATTTCCCGTGTGTAATACTCAGGATCTGGGTTTTGTTTCAGTAATTTAATTGGAACATATTTATCAATAGCGCTATTTAAAATTTTCAAAAAGTTAGTCCACAGGATATTAATGTGATTTCCTTCCGATGCCCATCCTACAAATAGCTCATTCAAATACCCCTGAAATTTGCCCTGATCCGCCCTGCGATACTGGAATATGATCTTATTTGCTACATCAGAGTCTAATTTTGTAATGTCACCGTATCTAATATTTAATTCAACCCCAGAATGGTCACTAATTCCTGGTACCATCAGACAGTTAATATACAGCTCTACAGGCCTTACGATATAAACATCTAAGCTATTATTGCCTCTAGTTGGGAAGTCAACTACTTGGGAAAATCCACCCTCCTTTAAGAATTTGTTTGCAGCGCTCTGAGCTTGACCACAGCTAGTTGACTCACCAGACTAGTCTACTTTGGGGAGGTTTAAATCTCCGGCAATTATTATGCTCTTTTTCATAGCATTACCCGTACAAGTTTTATCTTACAGTGTGTAGAGAAGCAAAAAGTTATCTTTCGGTGCTCTATACGCCCCTATCACCTGAGGAGGGAATTTATTCCCTTTATCCGAAATTTGTACACATAACATTTCATGATCCGTATCAGCCCATTTTAAGAAACTAGCTATATTTTGCGCACACAAATAAATAGCCCACCACCTCGCTTCCCCCTATCCCTTCTGTACATTTCGTAGGTTCCTTGAATTATTTCATTACTATTTATATCCTCATATAGCCAGATTCAGTAGCAATGACAATGTCCGGAGAATACGTCTCTACAAGATTCCAAAATTCAATTAATTAATTTCCTAAACTCTGACAATTAACCTGCAGTAATCTTAGAGTCTTACCTCTGCAGCAAACATCCCGAAGTAGCTCCTTCTCTTCCCGTCGGCTGGCAACCTCTGGACCTGCTCCTCCTTACAATGGCCGGCACGAACCGATGACCCTGTCATGTAGGCTCCCTAGGTTGAAAGCGCCCCGTCGATTTAAATGCAGCCCGTCTCGGGCGAAGTCACGGCCACCAATCCAGCAGTCAGCATCTACGTACACTAATCCCAGTTGTGCACAAACCCAGTCCATGCGGTCATTTACAGTCTTAACTCGCCTTAACGGATCATCTCCCCACCGAACAATGCCACTCATTATAATTTTTGCATTTCTAAACTTGCTTTTAGCTTTTCTGCCTTGTTCGTAGAGCTCCCCCATGATGTAATCAGCTGTAGCCCTCTTCTTCAAATCGTTCGCCAATACCCAACCATGACACTAGAAGCCATGCAGTGAAATTTAAAATAGGAGGCCGTGGAAGTCAGCGCAGGTGCGATGCTATCTTTACCTAATTGGTCACACAACTGTCTCTTGAGCTCTGATTGGTGGGAGAAACTGTATCATAATGAAAACTCGTACTATAATGAGCCTCATTATAGTACAGTTTTCTGACATATAATATTTACATTTCGACATTGTCAAACATGAAACTGAAATATAAACTTTGGCGCCCCTGAATATGTAAAAAGCATTAAATCTCGACATTTTATTGATATATTAATTCTCAAAATCATTTGTAATATTGGAATGGCAACAATGCAATAGAAAACCAAATTTTAAACACTAATTATACAGATTCAATTTTGAAAGACTTTACCAAGCTTAAGGCGAGAAAAGTATGTTTTTAAAAGTTTGTTCATAAGAAGTCATCTGCGATACAGTATTTCTTAATATGTTAGTCAATTTTTCTGTTTATGTAAATACAAAACTCAATTATTAATTTTAATTTTTTAATTTTAATAAAATTAAAATTATTACATCCCAACGTGTTGTGCCAGATCTCAATTTATTTTTAACTCATATTGAGCTACGGATTTTTTTTTAAATATGATGATTATTGTCGAAAAATGACGTGCAAACCGATATAAAAATGAGAAAATTCTTCAATTATTATCCAACCAAAATATATCCAACATGTACAGTATATTGAAAACATCTTCCAGCTGTCACATAATGACTGCAGCACCACTATTTCTTGAAGTAGACCTACATTGAAATACAATTTATATCATATTATATACAGAAAATTGCATGCACTTCCCTCCGTGCATCATTTATACATGAATGAATCAGTACACGTAATGAAATGGAAAGTACAGAATCAAAATGTGCATGCAACTCATGTGAAGACAAACTAGCAATGAATGAATTTATTAATAAGTCAAATTGTTCGTTCACATCATTCACGCAATGATGTCACATCTTACAGTTTATCAGTCAAAGGATGCCTCATTGCATTAGTCAGCATTTACAGGTCATGATGCCTGAGAGCACTAACGAACTATCTCATGGCTCAATGGAATCGGGAAATCGATAGTTCAAAACCCACCTCGGTCATCATGAATGTTCATGGTTTCCAATTTTCACCACCAGGAAAATACCGGGACGGTTCATTTCAATAGGTCCGTCGTCGATCTCTTTCCAAAATCTCTTCCCTGACCCGTCGTGGTAAGTATATAAATGGCCACGGGCTGCATTGATAAAAAAAACAGTATTTACTGTACCCGATTGTCATCATGTGGACCATGTGTTCGTATCCCAACTAGCTCACGGTCTTTCGAGGTATGGGACGTTCCTGCCCACCATACGACCACATGCTCAGGATTTGAGTCTACCAGGTAACTACTCTACAGGAAATACACAACATTTTCCTAAAGATAACACATTTACTGGTCTAAAATCATGGCTATACAACAAATACAAAACAAAGGACAAATTATATTTAATTCCCACAAATAAAATAGGGTTGTTCTATGAGCTTTCTTCGTAAAATAGTGCTACACTGCACTCACATCTAATTCTAGCATCCTGTCAATGATATTTTCAGACTTCCATGGGTTTCCATAGTGTTCATCACCAGACACAATTTTAGTGAATGGGAGTATCATAACACAAAAATCACATATCACATAAAAATGATACTAATAAAACATTATTCCATTTCTTATGGCATTTACCTTGATTAACATGAATTCATTACTTTCTGCAATCATTAACAGATATTTGTTGTGTTGTGTGAATCATCTTCCCTCCTTCCATCCATATGAACGCCTTAAGAAAAGTGGTACTTAATTTTATAGTTTCACTATATAACGATTTTCTGGGTCTTGTCGGGCTTATCATCGTTACAATTATGACAACCGCTGGTCTCCGTGGCAATCTAACAGCGTTTTACGGACGTTCAATCCTCGTTCCCTGCAATCTTGTTCAGCTCACTATCCAAATTAGGTGGCAATGATTTCCAAGCTCCCATCATTGTAGTGTTTCTGATGATGCTGTCATATATAATTCTGACAATACCTCCCGGTATAAGAACTGTTCAAAAACATTATAAGTTCCTTTTCGCTGTGGCGAATTTATATTGGCGTCAGATAATAGGTAAATATCTGTAATAATTTACTTTCGACGCACTTCATGATTACTTATGAAGCTTTATAACTTGCTTCTATTGTTCTCCAACGACGACGCGTTGTTACTTTAACATTTGGCGCGCTATTAGCAGCGTCTTAGTTACGTGTATACTGTAGAAGACTGGCGAACGACTGGTGAAGACTGTAGAATGACTCGTGACGAACTGCAGAAGACTGGCTTGGCTTGCCTCGCTCCCCATATATAAAGGTTTCTCGTACAAAATAGTCCACTGGACACACGAGAGCGACTCCTTTCTTGAAATAATACCTCTTCAGCCAAAATGACATCTACATCTTGTTTATTTAGGTGTGGAGGTTTCAAAAACATTCGCGTGCCGGCGATCGCTTCGGCCAATTAATTACAATTAATTGCCTTAGTTCAGCGCGTGGGCACGCCATCGTGGTACTTCCCCGTTGACTGGTCACAAAGTCAATGCTCTTGAGCGTAGGCTAGGTTGTAATGCATTCATTTGGAGATAAAGGCCTTAATTTAGGTGAAAAACCATTCCTAAATTACCTCTCCGTAAATATATTCACCTGGGTGTATATTTCAATGCATTTCAATGCTCCACTTAGCTGTAATTAATTAATTTCCATGTGCAGTCGATCCCGCCATAGCTTGCACCGTTGTCAAGCGGTGGATACCCGAGTCATTAATTCTGAGCTGTCTCTCCGCTCCAGACGTAAGTAGTTCGGTCGGCGCCAAGACTCTCCGCCCACTAAGGGTCATTTGTAAAACTTCAAACTGGCCTCCTCTCATTTTCGTATGCTCTGAAAATGTATATTTCCTTGCATTTGGCTACAGTTCTTCCCTTAAATTGCTATGATATTCACCTATAGATCGTGAAATCACGCTACCTTGTTATATGTCAGTATACCTCTCATTGCTCTTTGGGTTCCCTGAATTGCTCCCCCGCAGAGATCAATGGTTCGACTCTAGGCATAACCATGTGCCTGGTCTTCTCTGATGAGACCTGAGTTCGATGCCAGACTGCCGTGACCAATTGGGCACATTACTAATTATCAAGTGGCTGTCCCAATGTTAACCACAAAATGCTCGCAGATGTACTAAACAATACAAGTACTCAGTAATACCTGAAGGACACATACCTGAAGTTTTCTTGGAGAAACTTATCTATAACACTGAAAATGTTGATATATTTCGTGGATTGTTACCAAAAGTCTTCTGTTACTTAAGAAACAAAATAACCAGTGTTGGACGAAGTAAAGAGGATATAAAAAGTAGGTTAGCACAGGCAAGGAAAGCATTTCTACAGAAATGGAATCTGTTGACATCGAATGTAGATATAGAGATTAGGAAGTCATTTTTAAAAGCCTTTGTCTGGAGCGTGGCACTCTATGCAAGTGAAACTTGGACTGTTGGAGCAGTAGAAAGGAGGAGAATTGAAGTGATGGAAATGTGTTACAGGAGAATGAAGAAGATCAGATGGCTGGACAGGGTTGCAAATGAAGAGTAATTAAGACGATTGGGCGAGGTGAGATGTTTGTGGCGACTGATAATGAAGAGAAGAGATAGGTTGGTAGGACACATACTAAGACGTCCAGGAATAGCAAACTTAGTTATGGAAGGAAGAGTTGAGTATAAGAACTGTAGGGGTAGACCAAGGTTAGAATATGTTAAACAGATTGCGTCGGATGTAGGGAGTGGTAGCTATGTAGAGATGAAACGATTACCTCAGGACAGGGAAGCATGGAGGGCTGCATCAAACCTGTTTTTTTTTTCGTTTTTTTTTTCGTGTAGTCTCCTCAGAGACCTAGTGCAGGTCTTTCTATTCGACGCCCGTGGGCGACCTGCGCGTCGGGATGAGAGATGGAATTGATTAAGGTGAATGACATTGGAGAAGGATGTGGATGGAAGCGGCCGTGGCCTGTCAGAAGGTACCGTCCCAGCATTTGCCTGGTGTTGAAAATGGGAAACCACGGAAAACCATTTCATGGACGGCCGACGGTGGGGCTCGAACCCACGCGTCTACCGAGTCAGCAGAGAGCTTGGCCCCATGACCTAACACTGCGCTTTAGCCAGCGTAGCCACTACTGTCATCAAACCAGTCAAAAGATTGAAGACTCAAACAACAACAACCAAAAGCATTAGCTTATAGCAAAATCATTTTCCTAACCTAAGCAATTTGTTGATAATTATATCACAAAAGCTAAAGTTGTAATACGAGGGATGTTCAAATGTAAAGGTACGAAACGATGCTGTGGGTACACTTTATTCGTTATTCAAAAGTACTCACCACAGGCCTGTCCACAGGTGTCCCATTGCTTCACTAGCCGCAGGGTTCCCTGTTCCCAGAAGTCTTATGGTTGTGACAGGAGCCAATCCTGTACGGTGTCCTTTAGTTCGTCGTCCGATTGGAAACGTTTTCCCTTGAGACGAACCATTAACAGAGACGTGTATTGTGCGACGCTCCGTAGCCTAATCAAGTCCATCAAGAAAAAAAACGGCCTGGACTGCTCACGAAGGGAGTGATTCTGCTCCATGATAACGCTCGCCCACACGTCTCCAACGTCACACAAGGTGTATTGGCCACGTTCAAGTGGGATCAACTTGAGCATCCACCCTACAACCCAGACTTGTCACCATGCAACTTCCATCGGTTTGGTCCGTTAAAACAACATCTCAAGATGTTGGTTGGGTGGATCTTGGCGATGAATTAACGGCTGTCATATTCAAGCAACAATAGCCCACTACAAACCGTTACCCATTATTTCAAGCTTCCTCATTCCACTGCTGACCAAGGAAAGGAGCGGAACCCTTGAAAATGCCGGACGCAGTTTCCGGTGAAACGTCGGGAGATATCCCGTCTGGACCACGGCCAACAAGCCCGAAAAACTTGTAATTAATTATGAACGCCGACCGTGAAAGACTAAGCTGTTATATTTAAGACTGTTGGAAGGCACTTGTATCCACTCATGCAATTTACTCATTGATATTTCTCTAAAAAATAGCTTTTTTCTAGAATGTTCTTAATCTTTTGGCCCACACTGTACACACACAGTATTAATTCTCCTATTGGCTGTAACTGTTCGCTATTCAGCGTGTGACAAGCTGTCAGTCCGCAAAGCTCATATATCAACTTGCTAATGTGAAAACCACATGAGCTCAGAGCATTACATATGCGAGAGTATTATGACGACTATTTTATAGACTTAGTGCTATTAACCGAAATTAAGGTTTAAGAGGTCAACGGGTAAGACAGACATGTTATTTTTACCGAGAGGTTTACGTCCTCTATTATCGGTAGACACAAGAGTTCTGGTGATACACATGCAATTGTTTCCCATAATATTCCACTTACTATGTCGGACTTGAATCTTTCAAATACAGTGGAACGTGGCTAATTCGAACTTCTATAGTTCGAAATCTTCTTTAATTCGATTTTTTCTCTTGGTCCCTAGCATTTTACATGCAATCAATGCTATATAATCGAGGTTAATTCGAATTATATTTTGGATAATTCGAAGTTTTTAGTGTAAAAAGCCAATCGGAAGCCAAACAGTTGGGTCATATGCATCAGTTCCCGAAGAAACTGTTCCGAGTGCAGCCTAAGCAACAAACCACATCACAGACCTTAGGCGGGTCTTTTTAAGTAGAAATGACGTAAGTGGTTCTGTTTTCCGTTCCTTCAATTTGTTAGATTATTTTGTGATGGCTGAGAGACTTAATGTATGTATTCTTTATTGTCAGACAGATAGACTCCACTAGTGACAATATAATAATTAACAATAAAATTTACAATTATAAACAAAACAAAAACAGCAAACACGTACAAAAAAAGCAATACACTAATCTATTATAAATCAGCATCCACAACCATACAGACACGCACTCAAACATCCTATCTCAAGCATTCATTCATGCAATCCCTTTGTACAAGAAACATTACAATAATTATTACAGAAAAAAAAAACTATCAACAGTAAACAGAAACAGGCAAAACATAAAATAAAAGATAAGAAGACAAAGTTCAGAAACTAGGGAAAGTAATACAAGAGCGACATTCAAGGATCTAGATAACAGCAAACAAAAAATACATTACTTCATTCACTCGTACATTCAATCAAAAAATCAATCAACCATTCATTCGACCACATGTTCAATCAATCAACGCAAATAGAAATTAACCCAATATGCAATACACTATTTTACAGCCCACTTGAGATATCTCTCATAACAGTTAATAGAGAGTCGAAGTGAATATCAGTAGCACTTCTACTCTCCATCAAGCTGTATGTTGACTGCAACCGGATCAGACATGAATTTTTGTGCACATTAATTCTCGATCTGACCCCATCGAATGTGTGCTTCCGTCTGGTGGTTCTCTGAGGGACGTGAAAACCTAAGTCAGCTAGCAACTGATTAGAGTCAATTCCGCCATTAACCAGCTTCCAAAGGAATCTCACGTCACCCACTGTGCGCCGACTGCTAAGTGGAGGAAGACCGTACACGTTGCAATAACTCTCATACTCAGCTCTATGGTACGGTCGTCCACCCCTGTAACAGAGCCATTTAATAAATCTCTTTTGCACACGTTCGATGGCGTCAATTTTATTACTGTGAAAGGGATTCCAGATCACACTACAGTATTCTAATTTAGGCCGAATGAGTGACTTAAATAATTTGGATAGAGTTATGTCCGAAAAATAATTTAAACAATTTCTTTTTAAAAATCCCAGGATCCGGAAACTTTCACGACATATTTTTGAAATATGTTCATCGAACGAGAAATTATTAGTGATTGTCACCCCTAGATCCTTAATGGTTGACACTCTACGTAGCGTTTCATTTTTAATACAGTAATTAAACCTGGGTAGGAGGTTACGTTTCAATGAAACTGACAACACTTTACACTTTTCAGTATTCAGTTTCAGTTTCCATGTTTCACACCATTCACTGAGTTGGTGTAGGTCTTGTTGCAACAACTCACAGTCATTTATAGTACTGATGGGCATATACAGTTTAAGATCATCAGCGTACATCAGGCACCTAGAATTATGAATTATACGAGGGATATCATTTACAAAAAGTATAAAAAGCAGAGGGCCCAATACAGAACCCTGAGGGACACCGGAAGTAACGTTAACAGATTTAGACTTATTATTATTAATTACAACTGATTGGGTTCTATTTGAGAGGTAGCTTTTGAAGAAACGTAAAAGATTACCAGTTATACCAAAGTTTGAAAGTTTAAGAAGCAGTAGGTTGTGATGAACGCTGTCGAAAGCCCTAGAGAAGTCAGTATAGATAACATCAGCACTACCACGGTTATTCATAAAGGTGGATACATCATGAGTGAAGACTGCTAGGTTGGTAGCAGTGGATCGCCTAGGAAGAAAGCCGTGCTGAAGTTCAGTGATGAATGGTGACACGTGAGCGTACACTCCGTCTCGAACAATTGATTCAAAGACTCGCGCGAAAATAGACATTAGTGTTACTGGCCTGTAATTTACTACCTTCTGCCTGGAGCCTTTCTTTAACACTGGGGTGATATGAACTGATTTCCAGTAATCCGGAAACACTCCTTCACTGATGGCTTGGTTGAATAGGATGTAAAGTGGACGAGATAGCTGGTGGCATAAAGATTTAATTATTTCTATAGGAATGGCATCAGGACCGGGAGACTTGCCAGAGGATAGATTATGTAATTTATTCTTGATGCAGTCTTCGGAAATATGGAAGTACGAAATGCTGTCGTTACTGGAGGGTGGCAGATCAGGTAATGGTGGCGGTATAGAATTTACAGGAAGGAATAAGGTTTCGAAATAATCAGAAAACAGCTCACAGGCAGAGTTTGCATCAGTACTGGTACGTCCGTCATACTCGAGCGAGACTGGTAATCTGGTGTTCCTAGATCTCTGCTTAATGAAGGACCATAGTCTGTTCGGATTAGTTTTAACACTGGAGTCTATGTCTTCCAGGTAGGCGTCATACTTTCGGCGTTGAATTTCTTTGAATTCGAGTCTCCTGACCACAAATTCAATTCTATGGCATTCCAAAGAAGAGCGTTTCCATTGACGATGAGCCCTATTTTTCGAATGTAGCGCGCTGATTACATCTGCATCAAACCAAGGTGGATAACGGTAGGGATTAACCTTCACACGAGGAACTGCTTCTCGAACTGCGGACATCAAGAGATCATAAAATATCTCACAATTCTCATTAATGTCGTTCCTGATGTCAAGGAGGGACCATGGGCAATAATCCAGTAGAAGTTTCAGGTGGTTCATGTCTGCTTTCTTCCAGTTAAAAATTTCCCTGCGAGGTAGTTTTTGAAATAAACTAGCGTCGTGAAAATCAATGTTCCATATTAGAGCACTATGGTCAGATGGAATCCACCCCGGTTTTTCTAACTCTACAGATTGAGAGATTTTAGGAATATTAGTAAACAGAAGATCAAGGTAGTTTTGTCCGCGCGTGAGATGTGGATTCAATTGATGCAGAGAGAATTCCTCAATTATCTCGCAGAAGATCGAGTTCACTGCACTTTCAGTTAGTTTTAAAGGTATGAGAGAAGGCCCTTCCTGCTGTCCCCATGAGATGTCCGGCATGTTGAAATCCCCACACAATATAACTGTATCCTTGTCCTTCAACTGGGCGTGCACCCTGCTGAGAGAGGTATGTAGCTCCTCCAAGTGGTTTAAAGAGGCAGGCGGGGGTAGGTACACACAGCCCACGAACACACTAGACCTTCCTTGGATTTCCAACCAAATAATTTCGCATTCACTTTCTAAGTCCGCTCTTCTCCTAGCACGCAACTGAGACTGCGTAGCAATGACAACACCACCCCCACGCCCAGGCCTGTCTCTTCTAAATATGTCATGAGTCCTAGAAAAGGCGAGTTCTGAGTCAAGAAAACTGTCAAAAAGCCAAGACTCATTTAAGGCTATTATTGACATATTATTAAAATCACTGCTGCTCAAATCTACTTTGTCCAGCTTGTTGGCCACGCTCTGAGTGTTCTGAAAGTATATGGACATAGAACTGTTCGAACCCGGACCAGGATTAATTTCTACATCACCTGACAGTAGAAGAAGCATGAAGACTGTGGTCACCGTTGATGTTGATGTGACCGTACCTCTCCTAGTGAAAGGGCTGGCTCCTTTTAGCAGCATGGCAGGCGACAATCCAGCAGCAGAGAAACAACAAAAATTAAAACTCCGATTGGAGCACTTCCAGTTTACTGAAGCTTCATAATTCTTTTCACGAATCATGGACACCCTCACATCACTACCACTCACAAAAAAAGAACTAGTTACGTGAAAGAATAACATGAGAAAACAGCACAAAACAGGAGACCGAAACACACGCACTTCACTCACCGACGCCATCTTGCAGTCCGAAACAGGTAAGAATCTCAAACTATTTTGAAAAACAGTAGATTTCTCTGAGACTTAACTAGATTGCTGGATTACTACCGTCGTTAAATAGGTGAATAGTACATTTAGGTTTTATTTTTCATTTGAAACTTTTGAGGTTATTCACGATACAATCTTTATAAAGTACCGTTGTCTGTTAATCTGCTTTCTTGAACGTAAATCATTATGTAAACGTAATGCAATATATTTTCTCTACTCTTTTCAAAGAACTTTCTTAATTCGAATTTTTGAATAATTCAATTTTTTTTACTGGTTCCTTGAGGTTCGAATTATCCAAGTTCAACTGTAGTTTTATAAGAATCCAAAACACTCATAGTTCAAGAATTGTATTTAGACGGCCGCATAAAATACAAACGTAGCTTTTTGGTCGTGTATTGTACAATACAATACTTTCCATACTTGAAATCCCCAAGAAATGATCTGAAGGCTGGAACGGGGTACACTTAGTCTCGTGAAGAAAACTGAAAAGAGGTGGTTTCGATTCCCTCAGCCATCTTGGAAGCGGTTTTCCGTGGTTTTTAACTTCTACGCCAAGCAAATGCTGGGATGGTTTCTAACATAAGATCACGGCCATCTTCTTCCCAATCCTCACTTGACTTACAAATACACACATTAGTACAGACATGACAGTGACACAGGTTATCAGACACCTTCTACATACACCCAAGTACACGAGGCTATACATGACCACGATGTTGCAAAGCCCCATTAATAAATCAACAACGATACTGGCAGGACATCAAAGCTGACAGACAAACAAGAGCTAAACGCTGAAAATGATATTGATTGTGAAACTCGTAGTCCATAGTGGCTCAATTCAAATGTAAATAATAATAATTATGATGAATGAAACCGAAAACGCAGTATCATACCCTATTGGCAGGTGAAAAGCTAAAGGAAGACCGACACTTTTGCTACTAAGAAAGCAAAGTAACCGGTGATGGACGAAGCAAAGAGAATGTTAAAAGTGAGTTGGCTCAGCCAAGGAAAGGATTTCTACAGATAAGAAATCTGTTGATATGAAATATAGATTTAGGTATTAGAAATTCCTTCATTTTTGAATGCCTTTGTCTGGAGCGTGGCGCTCTTTGGAAGTGAAACTTCGGACTGTTGGCGCAGAAGAACAGAGGAGAATAGAAGCGTTTGAAATGTGGTGTTACAGGAGAATGATGAAAACCAAATGGGTAGATAGAGTAACAAATAATGAAGGGGTATTAAGACGAGTGGTAGAGGAGAGATGTTTCTGGCGACTGGTAATGAAGAGAAGAGATAGGTTGGTAGGACACATATTAAGACACTCAGGAATAGCAAACTTAACTATGGAAGGAAGGATCGAGGATGAGAACTGTAGTGGTAGACCAAAGTAAGAATATGTTAAACAGATTGCCTCGGATCCAGGTTGTGTTAGATAAGTAGAGATAAAATGATTAGCACAGGACAGGGAGGCATGGAGGTCTGCATAAAACCAGTCGACTGAAGATTCAAACAACCATCTTCAACAAGAATCTGTAATCAATTGAACTGATTGTGAGTAAGAACTAATGTTCAGAGAAATAAACAGAACTAGTGGGCCCGTGCGAGCTTTCGCAACGTGAATGTAGGTTTATGGGGGTAGTAGGGAAGAATGTGGGAGAACGAAGTTTTAAATATTGAAGAAATGTAATTATTGTTGTTAAACGGCATACGTACATGAGAAGAACACAAAGAATTATGTAGAACAGTGTTTTGTACTTGTCACAGCACCTCTTTGTAGACAATTTTCGATGTTACAACGAATTAATCGGTTATTGTTTTCTCGGGAGTTTCTTCTACAGCAATTTTTACATTTGCAATGGATTGAACCCTAGAGAAAGTCTTGGCGAGACCACACCGGAGCCATCTGCTGAGAGACTCCTCAGCTAGCAGTACGCCGCGCTCCCGCCAGATGGCTGCCGCTGCCTCACTGCCCTACGCTCTAGCGGCAGGCTTGCCAAGTAACGGTGCTCTCATTGAAAATGTACATTTTTAAGGTATTTATTTAATTGTGAGGCATTTAAAGAGGAAGTGAGTGCGTTTCGGGCACACATGGGGTTATGCGGAACCTGTAGGTACCCCCATAAGTGTAGGTTGGTGTTAACAGGACCTTATTTTTCGGTACAAAACCGTAATGGGACCTTAGCAGAATAATATAGGGAGGATCACTAGTATAATGGGGTAATTTTTAGGATTACTCGCTTCGACCTTGAAGCGGTCATCATCAATTCCTGATCACTGTGTTGAGGTTTAATCCCAAATATTGCTCCATTATAAAACTGAAACTTGGTACGATAAATGTTTACACAAATTTTAATCTACTAGCATCTAATTAAAATCTTTTTTTCTTCATAAAGGCAAGATGGCGGCTGTGCGAATTTTAAAATTCAGTTTTCTTTTTTGGTGTCCTAATCATGCGATCAAATTGAACGTTTGAATAATGAGCTTAAGCAATAATCTACATCTAATGGTACATACCTCTATGGCCTACATATAGAACAATCCAACAAGGCGATCATGCGAAATATTTAGACGGTTCTGAATATCTGCGAGTCTATTTCAGCAAACAAACTGAAATTCTGTATGTTGGTAGAGGCAATTAACATACGCATAAGGACCTATCAAGAACAAAGATCCAACATGGCCGCAACGCGAAATTTAAATATGTATATGGACTCTTCTCGTGACTTCATTATACGAGAGCAGTGACACTTTACACGGTAAATCTTCATACAAGGATTAATTTATTAACATTTAGTTTAATTCAATCTATATGAGAACTTAAAATGGCGACTGTGCTAAATTAAAAAAAACGCGTTTATATTTCTCGTGTCCTAAACCAGCGATAGAAATTTTGGTTGGTATAATGAGCGACGATTATAATATTCATCAGCTAGCATATAATTCTATAGCATATATATATAAAACAATCCAACATGGCGTCCATACGATACATTTCACCGGTTCTCTATATCTCCGAAACAATTTAAGCATTCAGACTGAAATTGTGTATGGTGTTAGAGGACTGTTAAGTAAATACAAATATTTGACTTTTCCTAATGCTAAAAGACACGCGACATCATGGTGGCGAAGCGATTTTCAAATATAGCAATTATCTTTCCTGGCGATCTAATCACTCCAGTGCAATGAAACACAGCACAGTGATTCTTTATTCAGAGATTAGTATAGATGATGTTCAATTGTTTTTAGAAATTCAAGATGCATTAGTTCGAAATTAAAAACCTTGCATTTTTTTATTTCTCGTATGTTATTCAGGCGTTTAAGAAGATGATTCGCATTCTGGGCTATGCTAACAATCCTTATCTAATGGAACTAAATTCTGTAGCTTGCGTTTTCGTAAATCATAGAAGCCGTGCATTTGACTTTTTAAAATCTTAATTCCAGGTAATTTAAAGATGCCATCTCGCGGGAGGAGTTTTAATCACCGATATTGAAAACTATATATAATTTCTCATGGTAATGGTGTTGGTGAAGACACAGGTCATGAACAAAAATTTACTTAGTATATCGCATGGAAAATCCTTTTAAAACGGGGCACATACCTCTTAAGGAGCCAAAACAATACCGATTTTAATATTGTAACCGTAACTGCGATAGATCTTGTACAACAATTAGGCTATATACATTTCCAAAGAAACACACACATCATGCTATTACAAGCACAGTGAAAAAATTCAAAATTCGAATGGTAATTATTTTTATCCATTTTTCAAAATGTGGTTCTTGCCTTGTGTTGATTTTCTCATATCTCCCGTGTTTATGGGAATTTTAGGATTTTTCTTTCTTTAAAGTGTGTCTTAAACCTTCAGCTACAATATGAAACCCATTCAAACCTTTGTAGCTTTAATTTGTTCTTTTCTGAAACGTTAAAAACATTTTTTGAGTTTGCTCAGAATAAAAATAGTAAAAAATGACGACCTCTACAAAAATAAAGGTATTGAAAAAATCTACGATACAATCAGGAAAAGGAGGGTTAATTTCTTTGGACACGTAATGAGGATGAAGAACACCAGACTCACAAAACATATTTTCAGTCATGTATACAAGCAAGAATGGTAATCAATGGGTATAAAGTATAAAAAGGGATATGGAAGAGATGGAAGTAACAATAGGTATTATTCAGGACAGACCACTTCTCATAAATATCATTAAAAATTTCAATGGTTTCCAGGAGAAGGAAAAGAAGAAGCGGGTTAACATCTGGACGGAAGAGAGAGGAAGGAGACAAAGTGAAGTAATGAAGAACTACTGGAAGGCAAGAAATGATAAAGGAAATAAAAGATAGTGAATGCAATGGGTTATTTTACGCGGTCCAAAGATGGCCATAATCGAGGAAAGAAGAGGAAGAAGAACGCTGAATAATGTGGAATTGTGTGAAATTCATTTTCTAGCTGTTAGAAAACGAAAAGACCTAAACTTCCTATAAACATGGAAGATAAAAGGGAAATGACGAAGGTCAGTGCAAAGCAAGGAGTATATTTTGAAAAATGAAATTGTACGATATGAATTTTGAACATTTAGAACTTTTTTTTTCTAATAGCAAGATGTGTGTGTTTCCTTGGAAATATATGTATAATTGTTGTACAATATTTATGACAGACGCAGAGTTATAATATTACAATCAGTATTGGTTTAGCTCAAGCCTCCGTGACTTAGGCGGCAGCACGCTGGCCTCTTACCGCTGGGCCCGTGGTTCAAATCTCGGTCACTCCATGTGAGATCTGTGCTGGACAAAACGGAGGCAGACAGGTTTTTCTCCGGGTAATCCGGTTTTCCCTGTCAAAATTTCATTCCAGCAACACTCTCCACTATCATTTCATTTCATCTGTCATTCATTTAATCATTGCCCCAGAGGAGTGCGTCATGCCTCGGCAGCCGGCACAGTCCATATCCTCGCCGCTAGATGGGGGCTTCATTCATTCCATTCCTGACCCGGTCGGAGATTGGAAGCAGGCTGTGGATGTTCATTGGTTTAGCTCCTTAGGGTGTGTGTACCCCCTTTCAATAGGCAGAAGAATTATAATGGAACTGACCAGTGGGATGTATGAAAATTGGCTACAGTATTTAGTTCTTCACGGAACTACTTGTTTGAAATAGCAAATAGAAACCCACATCCAGTTTAATCTGAATGTCACATGCCATAGCAGATAAAATCTAGCTAGAAATTTTAAAACTTCAATTTAAAATACGAGTATGTCCATAAACATCGTAGTAATTGCGTCTAACGACTCTTTCATAAAGGAACATGAGCTGGGAGTGAATTTCAGCGACCGTCGTATGATCATGAGTTACACGGAGAGAGGGAGCTATTGTCGCCGTCACAGAGTCGTTTATTATCAGGGAATGGATGTCCATTAACAGACCCACAGGGAGTTCTGTCTCTAGATAGTAGTCGACATCACTCAGTGGCAAGAGGATCAAATAACACGTAAAGTGACACGAGTTAAGTGAGCCCACATTGCATTGGCACACATTCCTTCATCTCAGTCGTGAAGCCTAGTGGCTAATGGAGTACACGAGGCGTTCTCAACATGCCCCACGGTGCTCTTTAAATGAGATTTGGTGCTCTCGATATACGAGCCAAAAAGCTCTCCTGAGATCCATTTTTCAATTAAAATTTCTCACAAGTTTTGACAGTCAGAAATGTTATTATAAATTTTGTGAAATAGTATTTTATTCTTCGTAGAATAATAGGACATCCCTGTTTTATGAGTAACATGAAAGATGCAGATTTGACTCGATTGTCCAGACCTAAAAGTACGGTATCTTATCTACATGAGTCATGCAAGCTGTTGCCACATGTCTGGTGAGCAGTGAAACTCTAGCTATTTCATCACTTCTGAGGAATAGAGAGATAGGAAAAGGAGAGAGATGGGCATGTTTGTTGCATAATAATAAAATTTTAAAAATAATAATAATAATAAACAATTATAGAAGTATAGAGTATAGAAGACGACACAACGATGAGCTCTATCTACATGTGGAAAAATAACGGGCACCATTCGCCATTGGCCATTTAACACGAATGAACTCCGGAAGATTGTCCAATCGAATCTGTGCCTACTTTGTGGGAAAGAAAACCAAATGGATCTGGTTTACAGAGGTGGAAAAGGACCTACAAGAACTGGGGTTATCACATGAGGACATCTTGGAACGTGAATCTTTGAAGAAGAAACTTGGGGAGATACAGAGTTTTCAGCCAAAACCTATATTGAAAACCGGCAAGAAGTGGACCGAAGTACGAAGGGAAGCTCACCGAAGAAGAATGCGCGAACACTGGGCCAATGTGAAAGAACGAGGGAAAAGGCAGTTGAAATAACGTGGTCCATAGACGACCGAAACGATTTTAAAACAAGTAGTTCCGTGAAGAACTATACAGCCTATTTTCATATATCCTACTTATGTTAATTGCCACTATCAACATGCACAATTTCTGTTTGATTGCTGTAATAGATTCGTAGATATTAAGAACCGACTAAATATTTCGGATGGTCGCCATGTTGGATTTTATATATGTAGGTCCTAGAGTTATGTAATGTTACATGCAGATTATTGTGAACGTGTAGTATTCAAACTTCAATCGCATAATTAGGACACAAGGAAAAACAAGGAGATTTAAAAATTTTTCACAGCTGCCATCTTGAGGTTATGGAAACAATTGAAATAAATTAGATGCCAGTGGATTAACATTCGTCTAAGGATTTACTGTACCAAGTTTCACTGCACTCGGATGGTTAAATTGCGAGAAACGTCCATGTGAATATTTATAATTCGCGTCACCGCCATGTTGGATTTGTGATCACCAGGTTATTTAAAATCCTATAGGTGAACTTAAGTTCATAGCCCCTATGAACATTAAAAAATGCAGTTTGATTGCTAAAATAGATTCGTAGATATACAGTATCGTCTAAATATTTTGGATGGTCGCCATGTTGGATTGTTAAATGTATAGGCCATAGAGTCATGTACCATTAAAGGAAAATTATTGCGTAGGTTCATTATTCAAACTTTCACTTCGATCGCAAGAAATAAAAACTTAATTTTAAAATTCGCACTGCCGCCATCTTGAGGTTATGTAAACAATTGAACTAAATTAGATACCAGTGGATTACAATGTGTATAAATATTTCCTGTACCAGGTTTCAGTGCGCTTGGAACATTAAATCGCGAGAAAGGTCTAGTTAAAATTTTCAAATTCGCTTGGCCGCCATGTTCGTTTTGTAGTTAACCGGTTTTCTAAAGTCTTATGGATGGACTTCCAGTAGTGCCCTTTATCTCCATACAAAATTTTAGGGAGATAGCGCTAATAGTTTCAGAGATATAGAATGCCGGTGAAATATTTCGCACATCCGCCATCTTGTGATTATGTAAACAATTGAACGAATTTAGATGTCGGTGCATTACAATGTATATAAACATATACTGTACCAAGTTTCATTGCGTTTGGTTGGTCAAATCACGAGAAATGTCTATTTAAAAGTCGCAAATTCGCTTGGCCTCCATGTTGGTTTTGTAGTTACCAGGTTTTCAAAAGTCACATAAGTGAACTTATAGTAGTTCCCTGTATCACCATAGAAAATGTCAGGGTAATATCGGTAATAGTTTCGGAGATATTGAATGCTGGTAAAATATTTCGCACAGCCGCCATGTTGGATTGGTGAGTCGTAACAAAATTTGAAGGGCACGGTCGAGGTCGCCGGGAATAGTGCTATGAACTTTCCGAGTTTCATTAAAATCGCTCCTGCCGTTTAGATTTTATTAGGGGGGGGGGACACACACACGAATCACACACACACGCACACACACCCGGACAAAAGGTGATCTCATAAGCCTATTTATTCAAAATTGAAAATAGGCTAAAAATACAATTATATTATTATTATTTACGATTTAATAGTCCTTGGGTACTTGGTATGGTACGAGGGTATGCTCACAGATTGAAAAAACATTGAGAACGCCTGGGGTACACATTTAAATAACGGAACGCCTGGTGTAGCAGGCAGCGGACAAAGTTCTCAAGTATTGCGGTCTGTATACGCGATTATTTTATTGAGTGTTTTTTCTTCAATCCATAGTTGATTGCTCTGGTATGTTTGACAGTGAAAAATTCTAATAAGAAAACAAAATTCTCCTGCCTAGTTAATGTTCATTAGTGAGATTAATCTAAGAAAGGAGGTGCATGTATCGCATCATTTTGGAACCTTCTTAAGCCAATATAATTTGGTCGCTGCTTGTATACAATATATATTTATATAATTATGAGCTTGAACAAATAATAATAATAATAATAAATTTAAAAAGAACTTCACAAAATGGAACATTATTTTACTTGTTTCAGTTGTTGATGGGCTGCTTCGGTGACGTAGTTGGTAGCATGTGAGCTTCTCTGCCCAAGGACGCGGGTTCAAACCCGGCCGAAGACGTCAGATTTTTAAGAGCGTTAAAAATCCTTTAATATGCCTTCCTTCGGAGGGGAAGTAAAGCCGGCGGGCCCATGTCATAGATTTATGGCATGTAAAAGATCCTTTCACTAATTACACTTGTGTTAAGCTAAACTATAGGCTAGATTTGACTAACGCTCTTAGGTTCCAACGTTCGTCGCCTTGAGCCGACTGCGGTGGCATCTAATAACCAAGTTCAGATCTAGTTGTCGATGATGGTGGCGTTTGGTAGCAAAATGAGGAATTACTTGAAAATTGAATGTCTGCAGTCCTTACTTGAATTAAAAACAGATAACTCACACTAATATAGCCATCACAATTAACACCGGTTATCAAACATATTCTACACACACCCAAAGTACACGGGGCTACATGACCGCGTTGTCGCAGCCCCTAAACTAAGGAATCATCAGTAGTTGTTGATGACATGTTGTTGAGAACATGAAAAAAATGGAACATTATTTTATTTGTTTCAGTTGTTGATGTACATCTATGTACTATGTACTGTACCCAATCGTCATCATATGGAACATGTGTTCGTATCCCAGCTAACTCACGGTCTTTCGAGGTATGGGACATTCATGCCCACCATACGACCACTTGCTCAGGATTTGAGTCTGTCAGATAACTACTCTACATGAAAGAAACAACATATTACTAAATAACACATTTAATGATATAAAATCATGGCTATACAACAAAAACATAAACAAAGGATATTTTACATTTACTTCCCACAACGAAAATCAAGGTTATTTGTGAGTCTTTTCTTAAAATTAGTGCTTCACTGCACTCAAATCTATTTCTAGCATCCTATCATTGATACTCTCAGACATCTACGAGTGTCCATAGTGTTCTTCACGTGGCACAATTCAACATAAACTGGAGTATCACAACACAATAATCACAATATCTTTATATGACATTAAATCAGCAATAATTAAGCATTAATCCGTTTCTCACGGGGCATTTACTTTCATTAACATAAATTCATTATCTTATGCCTAAATTAACAAGTGTTGTGTCGTGTGAATCGTATTCTTTTTCCCCTCCATTTGGAACGCTGAAGTGGTACGTTTTCCCTTCCAAAATACACATGGATAAAAATGTTTATAGCTTCACCATACAACGATTTTCTGGGTCTGGTCGAAATATTATCGTTACAAACGTGTCATGTCACTGAAATCCTCTACCCATCTGCATAAATTAGTGTGAACTGGGCAAAATGCACTTTATAAAGATGCCTAAATTTATTTGGTGCAGTATTCCTCCTCAGAGAATAACTGGGCCAAATATTATCCGATCACAGTGATCCAACATGGTATGTGTGTGGAAATACATCATTTAATTCAATTGGCATCATCACATCAATCGTATCTTAATTAGTTTTCGAAATATCGAGATTCTTCAGTGTCCCAGTATGCTTTTAAAATAAAGGACTCAGGTCAATTGACCTCCTCTCCAAGCTGGCAATAAAATTAGTTCCAGCTGGCCGAGCAAGAAGGCCGCCAGCCTCGTGGCCTTCCTGCCACCCCATATGGCTGCTTGCAAGGTCAAGTTTGTTTACAAGTGCAGTACAATGGAGGTACTCTGAGTGCTGTCCCTAGTAATTGAGTCATTCTAATTATTTAACACCTACATTTTTAGTGTAATGGGCTCAATTTGGCTCCTAATTAATATTCATGGCAGGGGATGGATCCTATAATAGCCTTGCCGTTCTGTGGCGATACTAGTGGCTTCCGGCGCGCATTTCGATAGAGTGTCCAAGTTTTCTCATCGAAGCAGCTGCCCAATAAAGGAAATCGGCGTTTCCTAACGACGAACATGATTCTTACCTCTCAGGGCAGATCAATTAATACATAGGCTCACGCAGGGTATCGAAGAGTTATCCCTCGTGGCACAATTCCTGCAAGCGGTGGATGCAGACAGACTCCGTCTCACTCGCTGCGAACAATACAAGTATGCACCAAGGCGATACTGTTCCGTAGATTAGCCAACTTTTCACCTAAAGCGCAAGCTATGCTTGAATGATCCCCGCAACTTATTGACGTAAATCACTTGATTCTACGTTACTTGCTCGCTGTATGTGGCTCAAACAATACTTCTCATAGATGACTCAATTATTAAAGCACTCATGTCCTCTCTGCAATTACTCTTAAGCCAAAGCTTTACGTAGCTCCTAAAATAAGTATAAATTTACTGGCTTACATTACCTTAATGGTTCTCAAATACAACCCTGTAGAATTTACCATATTAAATATTCATTCAACACTTCAATGACACTGAAAAACTCTCATATCTCGATATATTTTACGTTACTCTCTTACTGTTTACAAAAATACAGAATTATTACTTTAGACATGACACACTTTGCACGTACCCTAGGCCTTACACGCCTATTACTTTACTTATTACTGTTACCGACCCCAGATTATTATTATTGTTAATATTTAACGTTACCGTTACTTTCATCACTCTCTTAGGCCTGAATGGCCGTAAGCAAATCACCCACCAAGCCATATTTTACCAAAATACGAGGGGTGTAAGCTCGTTCATAATTGACTGTTAAATCTTAGTCTTAAAGTGATGCTTCGTTGTATGGTGAACTATCTAATTATATTAACATTTTAAATTTGTACTCACTTTTCATTTTCGCTGGATTAGTCCAGCACGCCAGCCACGAACCTGCCATGATGCTTGGTTTAATCCATCATGCTATATCTCACACGACACATTATATTATACACTTCACACATGATAATTATATTCTTCGGTGGCTTTTTCACTTTAACACAATACATATTATTTACCATACACATAAACACTTTTAAAATCACTGTAACAAAACTTATATACACTTCCCGCACTATTTCACATGTGGATCCTTAACTGGACTCCTACTAACGCCTGACCTCAGAGATGCGATGCAGCTAACTTCTGACAACCGCTGGTCTCCGTGAAAGTCTATCTTGCGTGTGCGTGCGTTCGATTCCCGTCGCCTTCAATTCATATGATCTCTACTGCAATCCTGATCAGTCCTCTGTCACGACTATTTGTGATGCCTTCCAGGCTCCCATACTTGTAATGACCCTGATAATAATGTGTCATTTTTAACTATGACAACACCTCCTGGTATATTCACTGTCCAAAAACATCCTAAATTATCCCTACGCCGTAGCGAATATATATACTTGCGTATGATATTGGATAAATATCTGCTGTAGATTAAATCTAACATGATGCATGATTACTATTAAGAAGCTGTATGATGCACTTCCATTGTTCTCCCAATATACTTGAGCGTCGATACTTTAACAATTCGCGCACTTTCTAGCAGCGTTTTAGTTTACGTGTTAACTGGAGATGAACTAGAGATGAACTAACGATGAACTGTAGACGAACTAACTTCTTCTGCGCTGCTCCCCCTATGTAAAGGTTTCTCATAAAACGTAGTCCACTGAACACACAGGACCGACTCCTTTCTTGAAATAATGCATTTCCAGACAAAGTGACGTATAAACCTCGTTTGTCTAGGTGTGGAGGTCCCAGAATCACTCGTGTGCCAGCGATCGCTTCGGCCAATTAATTACAATTAATTGCCTTCTTCCATAGCGTCATGACGCTATCCTGGTACTTCCCCGCGTGTTGGTCTCCAAATCATTCCTCCTGCGCGTAGGCAGTGTGTTCACAGGCTCATTTATACTGTAGATATAGGCTTTAATTTAGTCGTGAGACCACTCCTGAATTATCTCTCCTAGAATATATTCGCCTGGGTGTAAGTTTTACTTCATTTCAATGCTCCAATTGGCTGTAATCAATTAATTTCCATTGGCGATTACCCCTACTCCGTTCTCAGGCCTTGTGAGCTGGTGAACCCCAGAGTCATTAATCTCGAGCTGTCCTTGTGGTCCAGACGGAAATGAGTCCCTTGGCGTCACCTATATACGCCCCTCTGCTGGCTGCGATTAGTCAAACGTCAAGCTGGTTTGCTTTCATGCTTCTATGCTTCCAAAGCATACATATGCCTGCATTTTCTTACAATTATTCACCTTAAACAGCTATGATAATCACATTCTAGTCGTGAAATCATGCTATTGTGATTATCTGCCATTATAACTCATTGCTCTTCGGGTTCCCTGTAGCTGTTCCCCCTCAGAGATCAATGGTTCGGTTCTGGGAAGAATAATGGGCCTGGTTTTCTATGATAAGATCCGAGTTCGATGCCAATCTGCCGTGTCCCATTGGGCACAGTACTGCCATATTGTCGTTGAGGGTGCTCAATTGCAAGTAAAATTCCATTTATTTTATGAATACGTTGGTTTGTATCTCTGCAGATGTCCTGAATGCAAAGAATATCACATTTCTAGGACTAACAAGGTTCAGAGTAACTCTTCATTACTTGCTGATAAGCGTTCAATATTGACTGAGATCACAGCCACACCTGCTCCTGAGAAGGGCTTTTGAATTGAACTAATACAGTAGAATACTTAGAGACCATTATTCAGTGTTGCCTTTCAGAATCTATATGAAATACTCTTCAGTCGGTCAACACGTATTGACGTGCAATTACACTAGAAGAAAAATAAAAAATTCTGCCGGAAATAAAATGTGGTTAATTATTATATACACAGATTACAAGAAGGCGTTCATGGATTATTTGAGCAGATTTCAATAAGGCTGTTTCAAACGCTCTCTACGTCACTATATCATAGATTTAAGCGTTAATTTCATAATTAACGATACCCAGCCACTTGGCACGACATCATTACTCAGATGATATGTTGCACTACAATAATTGACTGCAGGCTCATTATATTATTCGAACGGTCTGTAGTAACATCGAGGGAATGTGTTCAGTATCGTGTGTTAGTTGGGCTGCATATAACAATATTATTAGGGGCAGCTGATTCACCCCGTATATCTTAACCCACGTATTCGTAGACATCGCTTAGGCTAATAGCCCGAGTGTAATGGATCCAATGATGATTGCTTGACAATCAAAACCAGTCATCCAAGTGAAGTAATTTCTCTAATGTAATTCATTTTCAGGATTAAAGAATACCACCCATTACAATTTGGGTGCAATCGTGTTGGCCAACTGAGGAGCATTTAAATGTCATAATAAAAATGTCTATTCTGACAATCGTTCTAAAATTTACTTTTATTAAAATTTCATTTTTAAAGTTATTATACATTCTTTCTTCGACATTACCTTTCTTATTTTATTTTTATCTAGGCCTACATAGTATTATTTTAATTCTCTAAATTTTACATTTTGATTCTTTCTACAGTTATCGTGTTGGAAGCCATTTTCAGCGTTTCCTTAGCAAACGAAGTTTAATGAGTTTCGGTTGGTCAACACTATTGTACCCAATTGTATGGGCAGTTCCCTAATTCTTAAGAAACTACTTCAGATTAATAAAAACACTTGGATCACCAGTTTCGATCGTCAAGCGATCATTATCAGATCTCTTACACTTAGGCTATTAAATCTATGTCTACAAGTATGCCAAGTCCGTGCAGGCAGTGTCAGGTCGTAGCTACTCAAACAGCTAAGTGCACAATTTACAATAACCTGACAATTTAACAACAATCACATAATCACACTAGGCAAGCCAACTTGAAGGTCAATCACCACTTTCAGTATCTCAACAAAAATCACATATCTTGACTAGTTGTGCTAGTTTAATTACTACTGAAACTAAATAAGTGTATATATTGTAAATATCAAAACTGTAGATATACATTTAATAGCCCACGTGTAAAGGACCTGATGATGATAGCTTGACGATCGAAACTGGTCATCCAAGATTATTTATTAATCTCACGATATTTTTAGGATTAGTAAGCTACCCATTACAATTGGGTTCAATCGTATTGATCGACTGAAAAACATTAATTTTCGTCTTTCTTCAGTGTTTTAATAGTGAGTTCTTAGAGGTAGATGACCTTTATGTTCCACTTGAACAAGAGCATAACAAGGAGACAGACTTCAACAGGTGTTGTGATGATGTGAAGTGTAATGAGTTCACGTGGGCGGACGCCCGCTCGAGGGTTTCCCGTGCCAACAATAGGGCGCTTATCCCGCTATCGATTGCTCCCGTGGACAACATTGGGGCTATCTCAAACATCCGTCTGAAATAACGTTCAGTGTCCATGATGGACCATTTGCAAGCTCGCTAACTTAATTACAGAAGCAATCATAGGGATTGATACCTCCCGTAAATACAGTTACGGAGCATCAGCAGATAGACCTACACAACTAGTCAGGAAAATGCATTCAATACAGTTAGTGTCCGCCACGTTGCGTAGTGGCAGGCACTGATAACATCGTCATCTTAGCCGACACACCAGAGGATTTGAATGAGTTTTCAAATGGTATGGACTCCGTCTTGGAGAAAGAATTCATGATGAAAATCAATAAATGTAAAACAAAAATATTGGAATGCAGCCGAAATAAATCGGAAACCTCTACGGACATCACATTGCCAGGTGAAAAGTTAAAGGAAGTAGGAGACTTCTGTTACTTAGGAAGCAAAATAGCCAGTGATGGCCGAAGCAAGGAGGATATAAAAAGTAGGCTCAGGTAAGGAAAGCACTTCTGCAGAAAAGGAATCTGTTGATATCGAATGTAGATTTAGGTATTAGGAAGTAATTTTAGAAAGCCTTTGTTTCGAGCGTTGCGCTCTATGGAAGTGAAACTTGGACTGTTGGTGCATAAGAAAAGAGGAGTATAGAAGTAAGTTATTTGAAATGTGGTGTTACAGGAGAATGATGAAGATCAGATGGGTAGATAGGGTTACAAACGAAGAGGTATTAAGACGAGCGGGAGAGGAGAGATGTTTCTGGCGACTGCTAATGAAGAGAAGAGATAGGTTGGTAGGACACATACTAAGACACCCAGGAATAGCAAACTTAGTTATTGAAGGAAGGGTCGAGGACACAAACTGATGGGGTAGACCAAGGTTAGAATATGTTAAACAGATTGCCTCGGATGTAGGGTGTGGTAGCTATGCAGAGATGAAACGATTACCTCAGTACATGGTGGCATGGAGGGCTGCATTAAACCAGTCAAAAGATAGAAGTCTCAAAAACACAACACACAAATACAGCCATCCCAGTAACACAAGTTGACAGACAAATTCCACATACACCCAAGTACACGGGGCTACATGACCATGATCGCAAAGCCCCTCAATACAGTTATGGGCCTTGATTGGTCTAGCCTGTCCTGCGGCATAACCGTGCTCGTTAAATCGTGCAGCACGACACAGTCCGGAGATCGCAGGTTTGAATCCCGACGCTGACAGCGGTGATCCTGTCTGGTATTTTTCAGATTCTTTCCACAATTCCTCCAGGCAAATGCCGGGATAGTACCTTACTTTAAGTCCCTGGGTGCCTACCACATTCCTGTCCCTGATACAGCTACACACACTACTACAGTTATCACATAAATACAGGTTATCAATAAAGCCCTGCGCGGATGTGGATATCCACAAAAGTTTTCGCCATGCGGATATAGTTAGCAAGGCTGTGCGGATAGCGGATAAGCTGCGGATAATGTTTGTAGTAAATTTGCGGATAGTTTTAGAATATAATCCGAACTTGATGAATATCATTATTTCATTACTACGACCCGAATGTTTATGACATATCATATTTTCCCGTTATGGTTTTTTTTTTCATGACAAATATATGATGAAGATTTAAGCTAATGTCATTCAAATTATGCCATTAAGCACAATTAACACTAAGAACTGGAAAGGGTTCTAACTCTGGCTGTATAACATTCATTTTAAACATAGCTCATGACATACAGTAAGTTACATACAAAGCCTAGGGAAACGACTCTCTCCTCAAATGTCTTGGTACAGCAAATATTTATACACATTGCAATGCACTGGAGTCTAATTTAGTTCAATTGTTTACATAACCTCAAAATGGCGGCTGTGCGAAATATTTCACTGACATTCTATATCCCCGAAACTATTACAGATATCACCCTGCAATTTTGTACAGTGATAAAGGGTACTGATACAAGGTTACCTATGTATAATTCATAAACCTGTAAAGTACAAAACGAACATGGTGACCAAGCGAATTTGAAATATTTTAATAGACTTTTCTCGTGAGTTAACCCTCTGAGCGCAGTGAAATGTGGTACAGTAAATGATTTTGCAGATTGTAATGTACTGCCATCTAATTTAATTCAATTGTTTACATAACCTCAAGATGGCGGCTGTGCGAAATTTTAAAATTAAGTTTTTATTTCTTGTGTCGTAATCAAGCGATCGAAGTGAAAGTTTGAATAATGAACCTAGGCAATAAGTGACCTTGAATGGTACATAATTCTATGGCCTATACATATAACAATCCTAAATAGCAAGCTTCCGTAATATTTAGACGGTCCTCAATATATATGAATCTTTTACAGCAACCAAACTGAAATTTTTATGTTCATAGAGACTATGAACATATGTTCACCTATAGGACTTTCAGTAACCTGGTGAGCACGAATCCAACATGGCGGCGAAGCGAAGTATAAATATTTAAATGGACGTTTCTCGCGAATTAACTATCCGAGTGCCGTGAAACGTTGCACGTTTTAAATGCTTACACAAATGTTGATCCACTGGCATCTAATTTATTTCAATTGTTTGCATAATCACAAGATGGCTGCTGTGCGTAATTTTAAAATCTCGTTTTTACTTCTTGTGTTCTAATCATGCGATTGAAGTTTGAATACCACACTTACACAATAATCTTATTATAATAGTACAAAAATAAAAATCCAACCTGGCGACCATCTGAAATATTTGGGCGGTTCTCAATATCTACGAATCTGTTACAGCAATTAAACTGAAATTTTGTATGTTGATAGAGGCAATTAACATGAGCAGGATATATGAAAATAGGCTGTACAGTTCTTCACGGAACTACTTGTTATACTTGTGGTCACACTGTCCTTATGCAAGGTTTCGACACTGATGTGTAACTATGTAACGGTCTGTTACTTCTTCACGCAAAATTATATCTCCCGCAGAGATGTTGGTTGGTTCCTCAGTTTAGGGGCTGCGACAACGCGGTCATATAACCCCGTGTACTTTGGGTGAGTGTAGAATCTGTCTGATAAACGGTGTGAATTGTGATAGCTGTATTAGTCTGTAATTCAGGTAAGGAATGCAGACGCTAAATTTCAAGCAGTAGTTCCTAATGTTGCTACCAGATACTAACGTCAACGCCACCCAGCTGTGAACTTGGCTACTAGATGCCACCTCAATCAGCAACTCGCAACGAACGTTGAAACTTCCCCTCCAAAGGAAAGCTTACTGAGGGATTTTTAGCGCTCTTAGAAAATCCGACGACTTTGGCCGGCTTTGAACCCGCGACCTTGGGCATAGAAGTTCAGCATGCTACCAGTTACGTCACTCAAGCCGCTTCACACTTAGTCAGATGTCATGGCAACGTCTGATGGCTCATCCCTCATCAATTTAGTAGTGTTGCCATGTCAACCACTGATAGCTCTTGGCATTTTCTTATAATTCCGAAATCATTTTTCTCATCCCTTGGCGCAATGGTGGCTCATATCAAAAATTCTTTCAGACAAACGTTTTAGGTAATTATTAGGGGAATATTGTCCATTTTGTACGGTTTTGATATTGTGCCTATTAACAGAGATATGATTAATGTTTCCCGAAAAAACCACTTTTTCCCACCCCTTTGGTCAATGGTTGGTGCTATCAAAAAACGTTTCAAACATAAATTTCTGAGCTTTATCCGACACATAGTATGAACTTTGAACGGATTCGATATTTCACATATTAAGAGAGTTATAGCAATATTTCATTTTTCGAAAAAAAAAGTCCCCCATTTTCATCCCCTTCGACCGATTTAGCCCAGTAACGAACTCGTCCGAGATTTTATGGGTATACATATTCGGTAAAAAATTCAAAGTGATTGGTGCAAAATTACGGCAGTTATCGTGTCCACAAGAAACTGATATACATATATACATATATTACATAAATTATATATAAACTTTTGAACTGACGGTGGTTTTGGGGTCTGGGGGATGTGAAACGCGAAGATATGTCGAAATTTTCCGGAAATCGAAACATGGTACCCATTGCAATAGTTAGCTTTCTAATGAAATCTACCTAAAATACTGCCGTCAACGACACCTAGCTGTGAACTTGGCTACTAGATGCCACCTCAATCAGCAACTCGCAATGAATGTTGGAACTTCCCCTCCGAGGGAAAGCAAACTCAGGTTTTTAGCGCTCTTAGTAAATCCGACGACTTCAGCCGGGTTTGAACCCGCGACCTTGGGCATAGAAGTTCAGCATGCTACCAGTTCCGATACCGAAGTCGCTTCCCACTGACATATGAAAACTGAATGTGATCTCGTGCAGTGGCGTTGTCATAGCAACTGCTGATGGTCATCCTTATCAATTAAAAGTAAAGTTGTCATGGCAACCTCTCTTGGCACTTGGCATTTTCTTATAATTTAAATCATTTTGTTCACCCCGTGGCGTAATGGTGGGTCATATCAAAAATTCTTTCAGACAAAAGTTTTAGGTAATTATTGGAGAAATATTGTCCATTTTGTGCGGTTTTGATATTGTGCCTATTAACAGAGATATGATTAATGTTTCCCGAAAAACCCACTTTTTCCCACCCCTTTGGTCAATGGTTGGTGCTATCAAAAAACTTATTTGACATAAATATTTGGCACGTATCCGACACATATTATGAACTTTGAAGGGATTCGATATTTCATGTATTAAGAGAGTTATAGCGATATTTCACTTTTTCGAAAAAAGCCCCCCATTTTTACCCCCTTTGACCGATTTCGCCCATTAACGAAATCGACCGAGATTTTATAGGGATACATATTTTGCAAAAAATTCAAAGTGATTGGTGCAAAATTACGGCAGTTATCGTGTCCACAAGAAACTGATATATATATATATATATATATAGATACATATATACATAAATTATATATAAACTTTTGAACTGACGGTGGTTTTGGGGTCTGGGGGATGTGAAACGCGAAGATATGTCGAAATTTTCCGGAAGTCGAAACATGGGACCCATTGCAATAGTTAGCTTTCTAAAGAAATCTACCTAATATTATTGAAATGCCAGTAGATTTGGATGCAAGTCGTGCGTATGCGGATAACGTGTTGTTTATCCGTGCAGGGCTCTAGTTATCAGACAAGTTCAACACACAATCAACTATACGGGGCTGATGACCAAGATATCCCATTATAAACAACAACAACGATGGGTTTAACCAGTTGTCTTATGCCACTGCCTTATAAGTTCCGAGGCGGCTTCCCAAAAGATCCAAAGTTGGATTACAAGTTTTGACAATACATTTTAGTCAGGCCATAGGGAAGCTTTTAATTTCCCACTGGGCAATAAATACGAATTCTGCCCACTTCATAAAATGTGAAATGACTGGCTGAATGGCTAAGCGGTAATGGTCTCACCTGCTGATCCCAAGATAGCGGGATCTAATCCCGGCGTAATCAGTTGGCATTTGAGGATGCTTAAATGTGAGTGAGAAGTGTCAGTAGATTTACGTTAAAGATCCTCTTAGGGGCAAAATTCTGACGCCCCGGCGTCTCTAAAATCCGCAGTAGTTGACAAAGACGCAAAACCCATAACATTATTAATTATCATAGAATGTGAAAACCAAATTACGGAAACTAAGGAAACATAATATTGGCAACTCTGAACTGGTATAGCTTGGGACTCAACTGATTTATTTAGTATTCAAAGAGATACACTGACAAACAGTTCCGTTAAATGAGTTCGTTAAATAAATAATGGTGTAATCAGGCATCGGATCGTGACATGCAGTTCTAAAGTTGGTTAAGCTCTACAATTTCCACAGATAGAGAGTTTTAAATAACGTTAATACCACCAAAGTTAGCATACGGCGGTATAATTTAAATCTGCTCATTTAATGGAAGATCAATGCTCCTGCATTGAAAGGCAAGGAGAATGGGCAGGGTTTACAATATACGTATTTCGTTTCATATCAAATTGGCAGGTGAAAACTAAAGGAAGTAGGAGCCTTCTGTTATTTAGGAAGCAAAATAAGCTGTGATGGACGAAGCAAAGAGGATATAAAAATTAGGTTAGCTCAGGCAAGGAAAGCATTTCTACAGAAAAGGAATCTGTTGAAATCGAATATAGATTTAGGTATTAGGAAGTCATATTTGAAGGCATTATTTTGTCTGGAGCGTGGCACTTAATGGAAGTGAAACTTGGACTATTAGTGCAGCAGAAAAGAGAAGAATTGAAGCGTTTGATATGTGGTGTTACAGGAGAATCATGAAGATCAGATGGGTGGATAGGGTTACATACGAAGAGGTATTAAGACTAGTGGGAGAGGAGAGATGTTTCTGGCGACTGCTAATGAAGAGACGTGATAGGTTTGTAGGACACATACTAAGACACCCAGGAATAGCAAGCCTAGTTATGGAAGAAAGGGTCGAGGACAAGAATTGTAGGGGTAGACCAAGGTTAGAATATGTTAAACAGATTGCCTCGGATGTAGGGCGTGGTAGCTATGTAGAGATGAAACGATCAGCTCAGGACAGGGGGACATGGAGTGCTGCATCAAACCAGTCAAAAGACTGAAGACTCAAACAACAACAACAACATGTTTAAAAACTTGCCTTAATATAGTAGGATAACAACCTGGCGGCCGCTTGCTACATGTACCTCAGCGCTACCCGTCCAATGCGCCCCATTGATTTATGAAACCTCGCATTTGAGAGCGTAATAGTACTGTACAACAACACGACAGTGGCTGGCAGCATATTGTCAATGGTTGGTTTATTAAGCAACGACGAGTACACGGGCATCTTACTAATCTATGGAGACGCTGGCCGTAATGCCGTAGAAGCTCCAGTTTTCATAACGTCTTTTATTTAGCGTATGACTTTTAGGCCGGGAGTGTCCGAGGACATGTTCGGCTCGCCAGAGGTTGTAGCTGCTTCAAGCGGACACCCAAGGGGTGAGCTACAAGTTCCGTTCAATTTCAAGTTGTTGCAACTTTCGCTACCAGATATCCCTGGTACCTAGTGGTGAACGTTGGAAATTTGATAGAGCGTTTCAACGAAATCTAACCTAGAAATTTAGCTCCACACAAGTTTAGTTAGTGGAAGGATCTTTCAAATGTCATAAATGGGACCGCAGGCTTTACTTTCCCTCCGAAGGAAGGCATACTGAATAATTTTAACGCTCTTAAAAAATTCCGACGACTGCGGCCGGGTTTGAAACCACGATCTTGGGCTCATCAGTTCAGCATGCTACCAACTACGTCACCGAAGCCGCTTCATAGCGTAATGGGGCACATTAGACGAGAGCAGTAAGGGACATGCAGCGAGGGGCCATCCGGTTGTGATCCTTTCGTATTCCGACATAATCTGCCAGCATGCAGTGTGACCCCTGTGGGTATCACTTATTAGACATCGAATTTTTATTTTATTTTAGCGTGTGGCTTTTAGTGCGGGGAGTGTCCGAGGACATGTTCGGCTTGCCAGGTTTGTAGCTGCTTCGAGGCGGACACCCAATGGGTGAGCTGCACGTACCGTCGCGTGTGGAGTGTTGTCTGGTGAGTTGTCTGGGGAGGAAAGTTTGAATGTAAGGACGAGGAGTTGGAAGGTAGCGGCTGTGGCCTATAGTTAGGGACAACCCCCGGCATTTGCCTGGAAGGAAGATAGGAAACCACAGAAGACCATCTTCAAGGTTGCCGGCCGGGGGATTCGAACCTCTTCGCCTCCCGGATGTGAGCGACTGCCAGCAGTCATGCCGTAACGACCTCGGCTAACTCACCCGGTGACATCCCATATAGCAACAGTGTATGCGTTTGCTGGCTGTTATCTCTTGGCATTCTGACGTAACCTGCTTGTATTTAAGGATACCCCTTAGGAATTTGGTTATCAGACCTCCCGTTCATCATTAGTACATGGGAGACACCAAAAAGTAGATTTCACAGGGCAAATGAGGAACCTGGTATAGTGTACAGCATTACAGTTACTGTAATGACACAACCTTTAACTTAAATCATAAACTTTAGAAACTGAAGAGTGATCACATTCATGTTCTCTGCCGAAAAATAAACACGAAAGAAACACAATACTGATTTTAATAGGGTCCTTGTGTAAGCATTTCACTATTGAAACAATCTGACATTAAAAACAACACAGAAGAAATCACAATAGAACAAAATACAGGTAGATTAAAGAAGCACTCTGGCATGAAATATGGCAGTAATGCAATCGCAGATTCAGAACAATTCCAACGTCATATTCAATAACAAATTTAGTACGCACAATCTAAAAATATGTACATTACATCAGGCTAAATAACACAACTCAAAAATCAGAGCAAAATTGAATCAGAGAGACCTCTCTCTTCTTGCACTCCATTACTTGATACGTATCGGACAGTTCGCCACACAAAACACCTGTACACTCATGGCTAGCCTGGTGAAAGGATTTCCTGGCACAAAAACGACGATTGAAACCGTACATCACAAAGCGTGTCATCGGTGTCTCAACTCGTATTCCTCTTTCATCCAATCATTGTTGATCATTGCGTCTATATTGTAGACGATTTCTTCGATCGAGTCTCTTTTTGCTCGTAGCTCTTGTAACAGTTCTTCGTATGCTGGAGTTTGCTGCAGATGCATTTTCAGTCTTAGGTCTTCTATCAAAGAGGTTTCCCGGCCTAAGACATATAACTTACGTACAGGGAGCGAGCAAATTTCGATACCCTTAGAACCCTTTTGAGGTATCTCGGTTTCATGCTTTCCAGTTCTTTTAGCTGTCTACTTGACAGGAATTGCCAAATTAATTGTAATTCGTATGCAAGTGTTCGTTGCACATATTTGTTACTGAGTGTTACGTAAAAACTGACTAACGACTTCATGGCACACTTTGCTTCGAGAAAGCCAGCAGACTCTGAATATTAAGGGGGAGTTGGTCTTTTAGTTGTAGAAGAGTTTCCAAGAGTCACTTGGTGAGCTCAATAGTGAAGACATGCACAGAGAACAAGTAGTTCAAGTCGTCTAGTGAGTGTCCAACACAATACCAATACAATTTACGCCACAGTTTTTGGCCGGTCAGCCCCGGTTGCGTAGCCGTACAGAGAACAGTCGGTGAGCCTCAAACATCTGCAATTGATACGTGAGTTGCTTTCGGCACAACTGACACGTATCAAATGCAAATTCCTGAGGCTCGCCAATTGTCCTATGTATGACTGCGCATCTGGTAGGTGGCCGTGATAAGACCTGGGTTGCAATGTGGTGCCACAGATTTGCCTTTTGATGGTGTTTTGTACCTTTTTTAGGGATAATCCCATGCCTTCAAGGATGGTTAGTGTTTGTTCAAGTGATAGTGCATATCGTCATGCGGATTGGTGCTTTCTTGTTGGAATGGTTAAATCAATTTACAATTTGTGTTCTGATATCCCAAATAGCAGCCATGCTGTTTTTGTTTGACATTGATTGGACATTGTGTGGTTCCGGGCTTCAATGATCATAAAATTCCACAGCCATCTATGATGCCTGAGACTCCTGGCGTCTAATATCCGCACGCTTTTATATGTTTGGTTGATCATTCCAGGAGACAATCAATGGACAATTATATAAGGTTATGTTCACAATATTCACATAACTCCAGCAGTTGCAGTTATAGCATAAGCTATTATCATTACTGGATTCGTCGCGTGCTTACTCAGCGAATAGCGTACGCTTCTATGCGTCCTCCTTGAAGTAGCTGTCGATCCCTAACTTTTATATTACTTACAATTTTTATAAGTATGTTTTTTTAATAGTTGTTTTATTTTAGATAGCTTATAATTTTGTATGGCCAGGATTTTCCTGCTACGGAATGGAGTAGACCGTACAGCCAGCGACTCAACGCCGAGTGTTGGGCGGCGGAAAATAACCTGACACCCTAAAGGAGTCAACGGCTGACGGAGGATGAACTCCTTTAGGAGGTTGATGGTACCTTAGTGGAGGAAATGACACTAAAATCCCATCAGGCAGCGTCTCTTCTCCTGGTTAGGTGCGGCTGCCAAAGGCGTCTGTTCCTCATGTTAGAGGCGGCCTTTATTTTATCCTACGGTAGGTTGGCGGCAGGAAGGGCATCTGGCTGTAAAACATTGCCATATCAAACAAAAAATGCGAAGTATTTTCAGAGATAGTGAGACAAAGGCTAGGGCGTCCCCCACAAGCGACGCGTTGGGGTTCCGCCTGACCTCTTCGAAAAATGGGCAAGGGTTACCGTATCAGGAGCCGATACGGCTAAAGAAGATAGCTCAGAGGAAAACTAAACTTAAGGAGACCAAAATCATGAAGATTAAGATAGGCTCTCTAAATGTGGGTACAATGACAGGAAAGGGTAGGGAAGTTTCTGATATGATGGAAAGGAGAAGAGTATCCATTCTCTGCGTACAAGAAACTAAATGGAAAGGAAGTAGGGTAAGGGAGATCGGAGGAGGCTACAAATTGTACTACTGCGGGACAAACTGCAATAAGAATGGAGTTGGAATAATTTTAGACCAGGAAATGAAGGAAGAAGTAGTGGAAGTGATCCGAAAATCAGACAGAATTATTGCAATGGAAATACACCTCGATGGAGAACCATTGCATGTGATAAGTGTACATGCACCACAGGTGGGATGTAATCAAGAGGAGAAGGACTGTTTCTGGACAGAGATGGATGAAGTACTTCGGGGAATAGCAAATAACGAGAGGTTGTTTATAGGTGGTGACCTCAATGGACACGTGGGAGAAAATAACGTAGGAAATGAAAGGATACAGGGAAATTATGGAGTTGGACAGAGGAACAATGAAGGTGAAACCATTACAGACTTTGCTGCAGCAACAGACATGGCGATAGTAAACACCTATTTCCAAAAACCTTTAAATCAGCGCTTGACATATAAAAGTGGTGGTAGATATTCACAAATCGATTACATCCTGTACAGAAGAGAGATGTTAAAAGAAGTGAGCGACTGCAAAGTGCTAGAGGGAGAAGTAGTGGCACCCCAACATAGACCAATAATTTGCACAGTGAGTTGGCAGATCACCAAACCTAAACGAAAAAGAACTATACATAAAACAAAATGGTAGAAGCTTAAACAACCTGACTTGCGGAAGAAATTTGTGGATGAGGTCACGGAGCATCTCCGATCGACAGTTGTAACTGAAACACATGGTTGGGATCATGTAGCTGGTGTTATGTGAGACGCAGGTGTTAAGGTCCTGGGACAGACTACAGGAAAATGTAAACTTGACAAAGAGACCTGGTGGGGGAGTGAAGAGGTGCAGAAAGGAATCAAGGACAAGAGCGAGGCAAAGAAGAAGTGGGATATGGAAGGAGAAAATGCCAGAGAGGAGTACAATTTAGCAAAGAAGGAAGCAAAGAGAGCTGTGGCCAAAGCTAAAGCAGAGGCATATGCTGATTTATATGAAGAGCTTGAGACCGAAGAAGGCCAAAATAGAATATTTAGAATTGCACGAGAGAGGGAGAAGAGCAGCCAAGATGTATATCAGACAAGGGCTATTAAAACATAAGATGGTAGATTGCTTTGGAATGACCCTGAAATTTTAGAAAGATGGAGGGAATATTTTGATAAACTACTGAATTACGAACATCAGACAGCAATGGGAGAAGAAGGTGAGGCATCTATGGGAATGGTGCAAAATATCACCAAAGAAGAGGTGGAGAAGGAGTTACACAGAATCTTGTAATAACTACAGAGGAATCAAACTGATGAGCCAAACCATGAAATTATGGGAGAGAGTAATCGAACAGCGACTGAGACAGGAAGTGGTGATTAGCAAGGAGCAGTTTGGTTTCGTGCATGGAAGAGGAACAACAGATGCCATATTTGCCCTGAGACAAATAGTGGAGAAGTACATTGAAGGCAACAAGAGCTTGTCGATGGTCTTCTTTGATCTGGAGAATGCTTACGACAGTGTACCAAGACCGGAAGTATGGAGGAGCCTACGACAAAAACTTGTGCCCAAAAAGTATATACGCCTGATCCAAGACATGTACAAGGACAGCAGAACCATGGTCAGATGTATATCTGGAAATACAGAATCCTTTCCTGTGAACGTTGGAGTATATCAAGGTTCCGTCCTCAGTCCATTACTTTTTGTACTCGTCATGGATGTGTTGACAGAGGGAGTCAGGAAGGAAGCTCCATGGTCCATGATGTTCGCTGATGATGTAGTCCTGTGTGCAGAGACGAAGGAACTTGCAGAGAAATGGTTGGAGGAATGGAGAGAAGCACTAGAAAGCCGAGGAATGAAGATAAGCAGATGTAAGAGAGAGTTCCTGAGCCTGAGGGGTGCTGTAACAGGTTTTAAATTGGCTGGAGTAGAGATCTCACAGCAAGTTCATTCAGATATCTTGGTACAGTTATCTAACATGATGGTGGACTGGAGGAGGAAATAAAGAGCAGGATACGGTCGGGATGGTTCAACTGGAGGAAAATATCAAGTGTACTGTGCGACAAGAAGGTACCAGAAATTAAAAGGGAAGGTACACAAGGCCGTGGTGAGACCAGCAATGATATACGGGGCAGAAACCTGTCAGATCACAAGGAGATGGGCAGAAAAACTGGACGTGGCAGAAATGCGTATGCTGAGATGGGCAAGTGGACATACAAGGTTGGAAAAAGTGAGAAACGAAGTGATTAGGAGACGACTTAGCGTGGTGCAAGTTTCTGAGAAAGTTAGAGAAGCTGGCCTCAGATGGTATGGCCATGTTAAGAGAAGAGATGAAGATTATGTGGGTAATAGGATGATGGAAATGCTTCCACAAGGGAAACGGAGTCGAGGACGACCAAAAAGGGGATGGATGGACAGCATTCAAGAAAGCATGAAACAGCGGGGGCTTGTGGAGGAAATGGTCCGGGATAGAACAACGTGGAGGAGGAATATCCGCATCAGTGACCCCACATAAGTGGGATTAATCATGCTGGAGAAGAAGTAGAGAAGAGGAAGAAGAAGAAGAAGAAGACTGCTCATCTGGGTCTGACCGGCCAAAATCTGTGGCGCAAACTGTTGATAGAATTGAGGACACTTAACCTTGTAAATAGCACGAAAGGTTTCCGTGGTTATTGTTTCATTTGAGGGTCATTTAGCTCCATGTACTTTGGTGTATGTAGAATTTGTCTGATATCCTGAGTTATTGAAGTGTCAGTAGCAATGTGTGTATTTTTAATTCAGGTGAGAATTGAGAAGAAGGTGGCCGTAGCGTTAATTTGGGAACCATCCCGGGATTGCCTGGAGTAGAAGTGAGAAACCATGGGAAACTACTTCCAGATTGACTGAGGAGAGAATCGAACCAACCTCTTCTCAGATTTGCTCCACAAGGCTGAGTGTACCCCGTTCCAGCACTCATATCAGACCGGAAATTATCAATGTGCTCATTAAAACTCATTCCCACATGTGCTGAGACCCATAGGAAGTACTACCACATCGTGAAATATTGATCAGTTTGCTGATAATGTTGATCCGATAGATGTTTAAGAGGATGTCTGTAATGCTAGCGGAACGTGTGTGTTTTTATTTTATTCGTATTACCGCTTCAATTACCATTTCCACGTAATGTCTTATCTACTTGTTAGATATCTTACTTATTTACTTTAGAGTAGTAATTTATTAAGGATACCATTATTTACCATCACCCTGATCATCTATATACCAGGGGAATCAGCTGGCCCTAGTAATATTGTTTTCTACAGCCCAACTAACGCGTGTTATCAGGAAGGTCGATATTTCTCTGCTTGCATCCCGAATGTTACTAATGCACTGCAAGCATATCCCGCAAACAATACTGAACACTATTATTTTTCCCTCGTATTAGTATGTAGACACATCGAGGCGGGGAAGAGATTGGTCGTTAATAGTTGAGATCGTTTTTTCACAATTAGCATACAATCACACAATCATACAGATTAGATCATTGCCGGCCACGAAACCACTTAACATAAACGTTTTAAATTACTACAACAGATATCACTGATAGCACTAGAACGGAGCATCAATGATTAGTTCTCAGAACAGAAAACAGAGAGCACTACAGGCGACAGGATAAAACCTAGCAATTGTTTGGAACATCAGTCCGCTGAAGGAACGCAGCGGTACCGGACGCCACAAGAATTAGTTCTAAAAACTAGATGAAAATGAAAATCCACAGCCTGCTTCCAGTCTCCGAACGGGTCAGGAATGGAATGAATGAAGCCCCCATCTAGCGGCGAGGATATGAACTGTGCCGGCTGCCGAGGCCTGACGCACTCCTCTGGGGCAATGATTAAATGAATGACAGATGGAATGAAATGATAGTGGAGAGTGTTGCTGGAATGAAATTTTTGACAGGGAAAACCGGAGTACCCGGAGAAAAACCTGTCTGCCTCCGTTTTGTCCAGCACACATGGAGTGACCGGGATTTGAACTACGGACCCAGCGGAGAGAGGCTGGCGTGCTGCCGCCTAAGCCACGGAGGTTCAGTTCTAAAAACTAGATTAAATGACATAATTTCATTATATTCGGTGTATTATCTTTTTTGTTTTGTATTTGTGTATTCACCACACGAGATATTACAATGCAATTAGGTCAATAGTTTAAATAGGAACGGTTGATTTAGAATAATAATAATAATAATAATAATAATAACAAAATAGTGCAGACAACTTCACGACCGAATTTATTCATAATAACAATTCAATAGATCGCAAGCTACATACTTAAACCACAATAATAATAATAATAATAATAATAATAATAATAATAATAATAATAATAATAATAGTAATAAAAGATACGAGCCTTACAGTAGTCGCATATGATGTGTAACATCTGACATGTTATCTTACTATGAAATTGAGATGAAATGTATGTGAAGTCATCTGACATGTTATCCCACTCGTATACTACACAGCTTGGACATTCTCAAAATGTTAATTTACGCTCCGTTTTCATACTGGTACTATGATGAATGTATAGATTGAATTGGAGTTATGCTACTGTCGCACTTGTTTGAACAAACATCACATGCTATATTGTAAATTAAGAGGAGGAATTAAACCATAGTCTCTAGCATATCTATAGACTTCTAGAAATAATGTTCAATACAATCAAATTTCCCAACTCCTGCTTGGTGCAAACTATTCTAATTAAAATTAGATAAATCGTAATTCCATGTAGATTCTGTTAAAATGACGCATAATGTTATGATAGATACCGTTTAAATCGATAATCCGGTAGCAAAAATAATTGCCGGGACTGGGGTTCAAACCTGAGACCTCATGTTTCGCAGACCAAGATGCTATCTACGCAGCCATTACAACCACAGCAATTTAGAGTACAAGACAATTAGTCATTTTCACGTGCCGGTAATAATATGGAAGTATTTTTTATGCTCCATTAATATTTTGCTTTTTTTTTCGATAATATTCCTGCGTGGAATTTAGTTTTACATTAGTTATGAATACACCTACTTGACAGTAAAGGGAATTCCTATAGTGGTCCGACAAAGGCTACCTCAGTTCCCGTATAAAAACATCGATATATATTACATTGCTCGCTGCATTACTGCAATATGGGTTAATATTGCACACCTGTAAAGAAGCGGAATGAGACTCTTTTCAGGGACGTGTAGCAGTCCATACCGTTGTTGTTAAAAATTATTTGCTTCTTATCAAAACAAGGAACATACGTAAAAACAAGATGTTCAGTAAAGAACATATAGCCTACTTTCTCCTAAATCCATGGGTATTGTTATAACTCTTTGTCCTTTTCAAGGAGTATAATTGAATGTTGGTTGTAGTAGCTTGTTGAAATACAACGTGCTATAGGGATATTAAACATGAATATGAGGTGCCCTTTGCTAGTGCTACCTCTGTAAAAAAATTCATTCAATTCGGTTTCACCGTGTTTGAATTGATATGGGGAATGGATTTGCACACATACATGGCCGCTATTTGCAAACTATTGGGCTGATTACCTTATAGTCAGTCATAAGATGCTTTCCACAAAAAGGCATGTTGTTGCAAAATCTGGTAGAGATCAAATTATTAGGATGGTCGTAATCTGATTTTAGCTTTTAACATTTGGGTGGCCGTCATTCCGTTTCCGTCAAGATGGCGGCGATATAAAACATGACACTGTGGTGCCCTTTACAAGTGCTACCTCTGTACCAATTTTCGTTCAATTTGGTTTCACCGTGTTTGAATTGATAGGGGGATTCGATTTGCACACATACTTGGCCACCATCTGCAAACTATTGGGCTGATAATCTTGCAGTTTGGTCAGAATATGCTCCCCACATAAAGATATGTTGTTGCAAAATTTGGTAGAGACTAGATTATTAGGTTGGCCGTAATTACATTTTGGCCTTTAACATTTGGGTGGCCGCGATTACGTTTCCGTCAAGATGGCGGTGATATAAAACATAACACTGAGGTGCCCTTTGCTAGTGCTACCTCTGTACCAAATTTCGTTCCATTCGGTTTCACCGTGTTCGAATTGATAGGGGGAATCAATTTTCACACAAAGATGGCAGCCATCCGCAAAATATTAGGCTAATGACCTATTAGTTTGGTCAAAGGATGCTCCCTCCATGAAGGTATGTTGTTGCAAAATTTGGTAGAGATCGGATGATTAGGTTAATCGTAATTTGATTTAAGCTTTGAACATTTGTGTGACCGCCATTACGATTCCGTCAAGATGGCGGCGATATAAAACATGACACTGGGGTGTCCTTTGCTAGTGCTACCTCTGTACCAAATTTCGTTCCATTCAGTTTCACCGTGTTCGAATTAATAGGGGGAGTCGATTTTGATACAAAGATGGCCGCCATCCGCAAACTATTAGGCTAATGACCTGTTAGATTGGTTAAAGGATGCTCCCTCCATAAAGGTATGTTGTTGCACAATTTGGTAGATATCGGATGATTAGGTTAGTCGTAATTTGATTTAAGCTTTGAACATTTGTGTGGCCGTCATTACGTTTCCGTCAAGATGGCGGCGATATAAAACATGACACTGAGGTGCCCTTTGCTAGTACTACCTCTGTACCAAATTTCTTTCCATTCGGTTTCACCGTGTTCGAATTAATAGGGGGAATCCATTTTCACACAATGATGGCTGCCATCCACAAACTATTAGGCTGATGACCTATTAGTTTGGTCAAAGGATGCTCCCCCGATAATGGTATGTCGTCGTTGCAAAATTTGGTAGAGATCGGATGATTAGGTTAGTCGTAATTTGATTTAAGCTTTGAACATTTGTGTGGCCGCCATTACGTTTCCGTCAAGATGGCGGCAATATAAAACATGACACTGAGGTGTCCTTTGCTAGTGCTACCTTTGTACCAAATTTCGTACAATTTTTGTTCATCGTGTTCGAATTGATAGGTGGGGGGGGGGGACAGACATTCAGAGTACACACACAGACTCACACACACACAGACTCACACACTCACATACAGACACACTTTTTTCGCCCTGTGTTGATCTCATAAGTCTACTTTCATTTTTTGCAAAAATCGAAAGTAGGCTAATATCACACAGAAAGAAAAATTAGGCCAAGATTTAACTAACATGAATTTAATTTCAGATAAAAAAATAACAATCAACAAATAAACAACTCCCAATTACACCCGCAAGTTAACTAAATGAAAATAAACAAAATCTCTCTGACGAGACTAACGATAAGTTTCCAGGCCAGCAATGGTCCTGTTCTCATTTCAATAATGTGTGGCGATGTGACGAGGACACTCTAAAGAACAATTTATTTTTATAAGCGATCCGCGACCATAGGCTACAGCACACGAGCTGCGGGTCCGTATAATAGAGGTAGACAATGGTACTGGGCAGGGCTGGATAACTTAACATAATGGCCTTGAATAACGAATTGTTTGGCGTTACGGTATACATCGCGTAACGTATAACAGAAAGTTTGTTGTAACGTTATTCATACGAAGAACGAATAAACGGATACTGTATATATACCGTTATTTTAAATATTTTATTATCATACCGGATAGCATTTTAGTTATCGCAGGAGACACAAGTCGAATAACGTTATTGGCGTTGTAACACAATCAAATGTACCCCATTCACTCAGATGTTTTAAATAACGTTATTGACAAGACCGGATAGCATTGTGTTATGCTGCATGCCTCGCAGGTCGAATAACGTTATTCGTGCTGTAACACGTCGTGAATAACTACCTCTCAATCCGAACATCAAATAACGTTATTCACAAGACCGGATAGCATTGTGTTATGCTGCATGCTTCGCAGGTCGAATAACGTTATTAACTTCGTGTTCTGTTGTATGGGTCCCGGGTTGAATAACGTTATTAGCCTCGTACTAGGATCCAAATTTCAATAACGGTATTCTCCTTCTAGTGTACGAATAGAAAGTTAACTATAAATGAATTCGGATTCGTAGTGCTGCCAGGTGACAAGCAAGTAGCTCCGTGACCGACTAAAAAGCCTACTTTTCCATAAAATTTAAGATTCAAGCCAAAGATTAAGTTAATCTATATACGATGGGCCTATCGAGAATAATGACGAACTTAGGTTGGTAATAATAAACATTTCTATTTCGATTTAAATATGTCTGAAGTAATGTATTCCAATACAGCTCTAAAGTTGGCAGCCTTGGTGACTCTGAATATATGCTTAGTTCCATATCTTAAGATACAGAATGCACATACAAAATTTGGTTAAGTCCAATGGATAGTAGGACGTTGCATGCTGTGAAATATTGGATGTATCAGTGCGAGTAAAATCATATTGGCAACAACGTCAAGAATGCGTGCTCAGAATTAATCTGAATTATTACTATATTTTATAGTGCCAATTTTGGATCAAATCCATGTATTAGTATAGAAGCTACAGGCATTGAAAAATTGGTCCTATCATAGGCTTAGAATTAATTTGGCAGCACTGACGTACATTAGTTACTCCAAATTGATCTAAAATTTCAGCAAATATACATGCGCAAAATTTGGAGATGTTGGCTTGCATACTTTCTGATATATGGGTATTAGGATAAAGAGAATGTGCATTTATTAAGAGTTTGCAGCCCTAATGGCTCTGAAGTATAAGCATAGTCATATCTGATATAGTACACATAGCACGTACGAAATTTGGTTAAAATCCAATTGATAGTATAGAGGTTAGATGTACTTAAACATTGGACTTATCAGCAGGCTTAGAATCCTCTTGGCAACACTGTCATATATGGGCTCCTTAAAATGTATCTGGAATGTTATTATCTCTGTGTGTGCTAATTTTGGAAAAGTTCGCATGCATAACGTCTGAGATATCCAACGTAAAGCTTAAAAGTCAATTGTGATTTTTAGCAGTTGGTAGCTCTGAAATCATTTTCAATTATGTCCTTGAGATATTCAGATATAGATATTTCCTTATACCAAATTTGGTTTCGATAACTGCAGCCTTTTAGGAGTTGATAGGGGGAGACACACAAAGAAAGACAGAGAGACAGACATTTGCCTGGATCGATTTCATAAGTCTATCTCATCCTCATTTAAAAAAAAGTGAAAAGTAAGCTAAAAATAGCACGAGAATATACGATAGCTACTGTATAACATCCAACCTTAGGTGCTTCTATACTGTGCTGATCAGTACCCGCTGCTTATGGACATATCACATGTGTTGTACCGCAATCATTGGCCATCAGCGTACAAATGGTACAGATCGTAACGTTAAAGCTTGTATACAAGCACAATTCCGGTATAGGCTTGAATAACGTTATTCGTACCTGCATTACGAGTTCTTATTGGCTCAGCTGCAAGAAATCAAAGATGGAGGAAACTTGTGGATGGAGGGTAATACTAGCAGTTCATTGGCATTATTAATGCAAATCAGTCATTTAGTTGCGTTACGTTGAATACAGGAAAAGGCACTGACTTATTAAACGTATTTCTGTCCGTATTTAAGGTTTAACTGAAATCATTCGATATTTAGCCATATGGATGAAGCTGTGAACCTTCATAGTACGTAAAAAGTGTACGAGTGCTAAAGCATTAACTTGCTATCTAATGGGTCCTGGGTTCGAGGCGCTGTATGGCCAGAATTTTTATTCTTTTTGAATTATTTTGTTGTGTCAACACTACTGTGTGATGTAACTTTTCAACTTCGATTTACTCGCATAATCTAGGGGGGCGATGTTAATAATGGATATTGGTAGGGAAAAATCATTCTATTTTATCATTCGTATTTGTACTTTCCCAATCAAAACCATGAATATTTGTACTATTCGTGAAACTAATATAATTTTCACAACACTGTTTGTTCCACAGTAAAATAATAATAATAATAATATTAACAATAAAATCAAGTAGTTCCGTGACGATCTAAAGAGCCTAATTTCTTTATATTTAAGATTCATACCAATGATTAATCTACAGAGACCTATCTAGAATAATGACGAGATTAAGTTGGTAATACAAACTTTTCTATTTAGATTGGAATATATCTGAAGTAATGTATTCCAATACAGTTGTACAGTTGGCAGCCTTGGTGACTCTGAATATTATCTTAGTTCAATATCTTAAGGTACAGAATGCACATACACAATTTGGTTGAAGTCCAATGGATAGTATGGACGTTGCTTGCTGTGAAATATTGGATGTATCAGTGCGAGTAAAATCATATTGGTAACAACGTCAAGAATGCGTGCTCAGAATTAATCTGAATTATACCTATATTTTATAGCGCCAATTTTGGATAAAATCCATTTATTATTATAGAAGTAATATGCATTTAAAAATTGGCCCTATCAACAGGCTTAGATTTATGTTGGCAGCACTGATGTGCATTAGTTACTCCAAAATAATCTAAAATTTCAGCAACTATACGTGCGCAAAATTTAGAGCTGTTGGCTTGAATACTTTCTGATATATTGGTATTAGGATAAAGAGAGTGAGCATTTATTAACAGTTGGCAGCCCTAATGGCTCTCAAGTATAAGCATAGTCATATCAAAGCACGTACGAAATTTGGTTAAAATCCAATTGATAGTATAGATGTCAGATGTACTTAAACATTGGACTTATCAGCAGGCTTAGAATCATCTTGGCAACACTGTCATACATGGGCTTCTTAAAATGTATCTGGAATGTTATTAACCCTGTGTGTGCTTATTTTGGAAAAGTTCGCATGCATAACGTCTGAGATATCCAACGTAGAGCTTAAAAGTGAATTGTGATTTGTAGCGGTTGGTAGCTCTGAAATCATTTTCAATTATGTCCTTGAGATATTCAGATTTAGATATTTCCTTATACCAAACTTGGTTTCGATAACTGCAGCCTTTTAGGAGTTGATAGGGGGAGACTCACAAAGAGAGACAGACAGACAGACATTTGTCTGGATCGATGCCATAAGTCTATCTCATCCTCATTTTTTTAAGTGAAAAGTAAGCAAAAATAGCACGTAGAATATACGATAGCTAATGTATAACATCCAACCTTAGGTGCTTCTATACTGTGCTGATCAGTACCCGCTGCTTATGGACATATCACATGTGTTGTACCGCAATCATTGGCCATCAGCGTACAAATGGTACAGATCGTAACGTTAAAGCTTGTATACAAGCACAATTCCGGTATAGGCTTGAATAACGTTATTCGTGCCCGCATTACTTGTTCCGATTGGCTCTGCTGCAGGGAATCAAAGATGGAGGAAACTTGTGGATTGAGAGTAATATTAGCAGTTCATTGGCATTATTAATGCAAATCAGTCATTTAGTTGCGTTACGATGAATACAGGAAAAGGCGCTGACTGATTAAACGCATTTCTGTCAGTATTTAAGATTTAACTGAAATCATTCGACATTTAGCCTTCTAGATGAAGCTGTGAACCTGCAGAGTACGTGAGAAGTGTACGAGTGCTAGAGCGCTAACTTGGTATCCAATGGCTCCTGGGTTCGAGACGGTCTATGGTCGGATTTTTTATTCTTTTCTAATTATTTTGTTGTGTCAACACTACTGTGTGATGCAACTTTTCAACTTCGATTTACTAGCATGATCTAGGGGGGCCATGTTAATAATGGATATTGGTAGGGAAAAATCATTCTATTTTTTCATTCGAATTTGCACTTTCCCAATCAAAACCATGAATATTTGTACTATTCGTGAAATTAATATCATTTTCACAGCACTTACTCCACATTTTTTTTAGTCGTTCACCCTCCAGGTTGGTGGAACCCACGGACTCAGCGAGGGAACGCACCACTACCGCCTCTACGGGCAGTGTCCTAGAGCTGGGAACATCAAATCGGAAGGGATACAACTGGTGAGGTGGGATTGGCACCTCGTCCAGGTGGCCTCACCTGCAAAGCAAACAGGGGCCTCATGAGGGAAGGTAAGGGATGGTTAGTATGGATAGTCAAGGAAGAGGGAAGGAGGCGGCCGTGGCCTTGAAGAAGGTGCCATCCAGGCATTTGCCCGAAGATGAAGTGGGAAACCACGGAAAACCACTTCGAGGATGGCTGAGGGGGAATCGAACCCCCTCTACTCATTTGGGCCACCCGAGGCTGAGTAGACCCCATTCCAGTCCTCGTACCACTTTTCAAATTTCTTGGCAGAGCCGGGAATCGAACCCAGGACCTCCGGGGCGGCAGCTAACCATGCTGACCCCTACGCTAAAATAATATTAAAAATATTTTTCTGTTTTCCTTTTTCTTAGTCGTTTATCCTCCTGGTTGGTGGAACCCACGGACTCTGCGAGGGAACTCACCACTACCGTCTCTACGGGCAGTGTCCCAGAGCTGGGAACATCTAATCGGAGTGCATACAACTGGTGAGGTGGGATTGGCACCTCGCCCAGGCGGCCTCACCTGCAAAGCGAACAGGGGCCTCATGAGGGAAGGTAAGGGATGGGTAGGATGGAGAGGCAAGGAAGAGGGAAGGAGGCGACCGTGGCCTTGTAGAATGTACCATCCCGGCATTTGCCCGAAGACGAAGTGGGAAAACACGGAAAACCACTTCGAGGATGGCTGAGGGGGAATCGAACCCCCTCTACTCATTTGGGCCACCCGAGGCTGAGTAGACCCCGTTCCAGTCCTCGTACCACGCTTCAAATTTCGTGGCAAAGCCGGGAATCGAACCCAGGACCTCCTGGGCGGTAGCTAACTATGCTGACCGCTACGCTACGGAGGAGACTACTCCACAATAAATAATAATATTAACAATAAGGAGAAATAGTTTCGTGACGATCTAAAGAGCATACTTTTCTTTATATTTGAGATTCATGCCAATTTTTAATTTTATTTTTAGTATTTTACGCTCCAGGTTGGTGGAACCCACGGACTCAGCAAGGGAACTCACCACTACTGCCTCTACGGCCCTTGAGATGGGAACATCGAATCGGAAGGGATACAACTGGTGAGGTGGGATTGGCACCTCGCCCAGGCGGCCTCACCTGCAAAGCGAAAAGGGGCCTCTTGAGGGAAGATAAGGGATGGTGAGGATTGATAGGCAAGGAAGAGGGACGGAGGCGCCCGTGGCCCTGAAGATGGTACCATCCCGGCATTTTCCTGAAGACGAAGTGGGAAACCACGGAAAACCACTTCGAGGATGGCTGAGGGGTAATCGATCTCCCTCTACTCATTTGGGCCACCCGAGGCTGAGTAGACCCCGTTCCAGTCCTCGTACCACTTTTCAAAAATCGTGGCGGAGCCGGGAATTGAACCCAGGATCTCCGGGGCTGCAGCTAACCATGCTGACCGCTACACTACGGAGGCGACTCCATGCTAATGATTAAACTATATAGACCTATCTAGAATAATGACGAAATTTAGTTGGTAATACTAACATTTCTAATTATATTGGAATTTACCTGAAGTATTCCAATACAGCACTACAGTTGGCAGCCCAGGTGACGGTGAATATATCCTTAGTTCCATCTCCTAAGGTACAGAATGCACCTACAACATTTGGTTGAAATCGAATGGATAGTATGGTCGTTGCATGTTGTGAAATATTGGATCTATCAGTGCGTATAAAATCATATTGGCAACAAGGTCATGCACGGGTGATCAGAATTAATCTGAAATAATACTATATTTTAAAGTACCAATTTAGGATAACATCCATTTGTTTGTAGAGACTTTACATGCATTTTCAGCAGGCTTATAATTATTTTAGCAGCACTGACGTATATTAGTTACTCGAAGTTAATCTGAAATTTTAGGTACCATACGTGTGCAACATTCAGAGCTGTTGACTAGCATACTTTCTGATATATTGGTATTAGGATAAATAAAGAGAATGAGCATTCGTTAGCAGTTGGCAGCCCTGCTGGCTCTGAAGTATAAGCATAGTCGTATCTGTTATAGTACCCCAAAACACATACAAAATTTGGTTAAAATCCAATTTATAGTATAGATGTTAGCAACACTTAAACAATGGACTTATCCGCAGACATAAAATCATGTTGGCAACACCGTCATATATGCGCTTCTTAAAATATATATTTGGAATGTTATTATCTCTATGTTCACTAATTTTGGAAGAGTTCGCATGCATAACGTCTGATAAATCCAACATAGAGCTCAAAAGTGAATTGTGATTTTTCTGCGCAATTACTAGCCCTGAAGTAATTTTCAAATATGCCCGTGAGATATTCAGATATATCTTTACTTATACCAAATTTGGTTTCAATAACTGCAGCCGTCTAGGAGGGACAGACAGACATTTGACTGGATCGATGTCATAATTCTACTTTCTCCTCATTTTTACAAAATGTGAAAAGCAGGCTAAAATAGTACGTAGAATATACGATAGCTACTGTATAACATCCAACCTTAGGTGCTTCGATACTGTGCTGATCAGTACCCTCTGCTCATGGACATATCACATGTGTTGTACCGCAATCATTGGCCATCAGAGTACAAATGGTACAGATTGTAACGTTAAAGCTTGTATACAGGCACAATTCCGGTATAGGCTTGAATAACGTTATTCGCAGCAGCATTCCGTGTTCCGATTGGCTGAGCTGCGAGAAATCAAACATGGAGGAAACTTGTGGATTGAGAGTAATATTTGCAGTTTATTGGCATTATTAATCCAAATCAGTCATTAAGATGCGTTGCGTTGAATACATGAAGAGGCACTGACTGATTGAATGCATTCCTGTCAGTATTTACGATTTAACCGAAATAATTCGACATTTAGCTATACGCATGAAGTTACGTAACTATGAGCTAGGCTAGTAAGTGAAAAGTGTACGAGTGCTATAGCTGTAACTTAGTGTCCAATGGATCTTCGGTTCGAGACGCTCTAGGGTCAATTCTTTTTATTCTTTTTGAATTATTATGTTGCATTCACACTACTTTCCTTGTAAGTTTCCAACTACGATTTATTCGCATGATCTACGGAGATTATGTTAATAATGGATATTGGTAGGGATAATTATTCTATTCTATCATTCCAACTTGTACTTCCCCATTTTAAACCATGAATATTTGTACTATTCGTGAAAGTATAATAATATATTCATACCACAATAATAGTCTATGTTTACTCCACAACATAAACAAATAGGCTACATTTGTTATGTCGGTAGGCCGGTTACTGCTGCGTGTCCCCCCGCACTGCAATCCGAGCCCATGGACTTTAGAAGCTCAGCCCGTTCAGTGCCGTTCTCATCTAATGCGGGCGCGTTCTGGCCCATAGCACTGCACTCACAAAGCACTGGACGGGGTGGGCCGATCAGGTAGACTAACCTTCACCACGCGTGCACAACCAAATGCTCTCTTTACACTTCTATTCAGAATTTTTAGCAATACTGGTGTCACTGAGTTAATGGTATAGTTCAAACTGGCTAATCTCTATCTGAAATATATCGATAGTTGTTGTTGATTGGTTTAGGGGCTTTGCGACATCATGGTCATGTAGCCCCGTGTATTTGTGTGTGTGTGCGTGTGTGTAATTTGTCTGATAACCTGTGTTATCGTGATGGTTCTATTAGTGTGCGCTTTGTAATTCAGATGAGGATTGGAAGGAAGCGGCCGTGGCCTTATGTTAGGTACCATCCTGGCATTTGCCTGGAGTAGAAGTTAAATAACAAATCGGAAATCAAGTACTGTATCGAGTTTAACCGAGTTTTTACAAATATTACTGTCGTCAAACGAATTTAGATAACTATTTGAAGTTATTAGACATTGCACAAAACGAAGTTTTAACTTATACATTACGTCGTTCTAAATACTGGTTTTATCTTAAAGGTGTGTCACTATTAGTAAATTGTGCCAATGGTAAGAACAATAATACTACTATTAATAACAAGTAGTTCCGTGACGAACTAAAGAGCCTAATTTTCTTTAAATTTAAGATTCATGCCAATCTATAGAGACCTATCTAAAATAATGACGACATCAAGTTTGTAATACCGTACTAACATTTCTAAGTATTGCATTTTGAAATACGGCTGAAACAGTGTATCCTAATAAAGTAACTTACTACAGTTCGCAGCCCTGGTGACTCTGAAAATATTCATAGTTCCTTCTCTTAAGGTATAGAATGCACATACAAAATTTGGTTGAAGTCTAATGGATAATGGAAGTTACATGCTGTTTGATATTGGTTGATTATCGGCCACGTAAAACTAAAAGCTTAACTAAACACGTTAAAAACCGAGTCCTTGCTTTATATGAGAAATGTGGCTAAAATTCGTCCATACATTTTTAGCCTACTTTTCACATTTTGCAATAATGAGGAAAAAGTAGACTTATGAGATAGAGCCGGGCAAATGTGTGTCTGTCTGTCCTTCTGTCTGTCGGTCGGTCTGTCTGTCCATCCGTCTGTCTGCCTGGCTGTGTGTGTGTCCTCCCCTATCAACTCATAAACGGCTGCAGCAATCGAAACAAATTTTGGTAGGAGCAAAGATATATACCTGAATAACTCAATGCTGTCTTTGAAAATGATGTCAGTGCTACCAGCTGCTTAAAAATCGGAATTGAAATTTGGGTTGAATTCCAATTGATAATGTAGACGTTATATGCATTTAAAAATTGGACCTAGTAGACAGCGTAGATTCATTTTGGCAACACTGCCATGCATGGCCTCCTGGAAATTAAACTCAAATATCACTATCTATATGTGTGCCAATTTTGGAATAGCTCCCATGCATACCTTCCTAACATTTGAGCTCAAATTCAATTGCTGTTTTTCAGCAGTTGGTAGTACTGACATGATTTTCAAATATGGGCTTGATCTATTCAGGTATAGATCGTTACTCATACCAAATTGGGATTCGATTGCTGCAGCCGTTTAGGAGACACGTATAGACAGACAGACAGACAGACAGATGGACAGACAGACAGACCGACAGACATTAGCCCGGATCGATCTCATAAGTCTACTTTTAGCTCATTTTTGCAAAACGTGAAAGGTAGGTTAACAAGAAGTTCCGTGGCTATAATAATAATAATATCGTATGGCCTTGGGTGCCGGGTGCAAGCTTTGTAATTTGACACCCAGAGGGTAGCTTGCATGTCGAATTTCGTTGTTCCTTGAATCACTATGAATGTCAAGAAGGTTAGACGTCTAAGCTCCTTGAACACTATAGCGCTTTCTAGTAGAGAAATGAGGAACTTTGAGTTGTCGGAAACTCCCGAGATTAATTTTGCCATTATGAACACGGCCTACTGAATTCAAATGGGTTCTTTGACATGCCAACATCGTATGACATGCGTGTCGTATTTTTGCCACCTTTCAAAAATCACTTACCACGGCCAGGAGCGAACCTACAATCTTGGGTTTAGTAGACCGACACGCTATCCACTCACCCACCGTGTCAAGCTAGTTCCGAGACGAACTTTTTCTTAAAACTTAAAATTCATGCCAATGATTAATCTATATGGATCTATCTAGAATAATGACGAAATTAAGTTGGTAATATAGACATTTGAAATTAATTAGAAATACTTTATTCCTGGCATAATGTAGCCTAATAGAGCACTACAGTTAGCAGCCCTGGTGACTGAATATATTTTTAGTTCCATCTCTTAAGGTACAGAGTATAAAGTTTGGTTAAAGTCCAATGGATAGCACAGACGTACATGCAGTTAAATATTGGATCTAACTGCGCGCGTAAAATCATGTTGGCAACAATGTCATGCATGTATTGGTCAGAAATAATCTGAAATAATACGATCTATTGTTCTGCCAAGTTTGAATGAAAACCATTAGTTAGTATATAAGTTACATGCATTTTAAAATTATACCTATCGGCAGGTTTAGAATCATGTTGGCAGCACTGACGTAAATTAGTTACTCCAAATTAATCTAGAATGCCAGTACTATACGTGTGCAATGCTTATAGTTATTGGCTTGCATACTTTCCGATATATTGATATTAGGGTAACAAAAATAGAGACAGCATTTATTAACAGTTGCCAGCCCTGGTTGCTCTTAAGAATACGCATAGTCATATCTATTATGGTTCACATAGCACATACGAAATTTGGTTGAAATCCAAATGATAGTATAGAAGTTACATGTATTTAAATTTGGACCTCTCAGCAGGCTTAGAGTAATGTTGGTAGCACTGCAAATACATATAGAATGTCAGGTACTACACATGTGCATAGTTTAAAGCTGTCGGCTTGCATACTTCCTGATATATTGGTATTTGAATAAAATAAATTGAGAGCATTTACGTGGACTGTTTTTTAAGTAAGGGCAGGTTTTTTAAGCCGTAGTTAGTACGCACGCCGCAAGAACTGGCATCCTTTGCGAACAAGCAGGCGTCAGTTGCTGCTGTGCAGCTAACCTGTACGCTGAACTGTACTGATCTTTACAATGTTCAAGATTATTGATTCGCCCGCCGCGTGTGAGGTACGATCTGAGATACGTCTTTTGAGTTCAAGAAACATGTCGGGTGCAGACATTCATCGTCAGTTTTGTGAGGTGAATGGTGATAATGCAATGACGGATGGTAAAGTGCGAAAATGGGTGCGCGAGTTGAAAAGTGGCCGTGAAAATGTCTATGACGATGGACGCTCAGGTGTGTGATCATAGATGACATGGTGATTGCAATTGTCACGAAACTTCACGAGGACCAAATATACATGATAACCCCTCTATCAATGGATTTTCCTTAAGTGTGAATTCGTGGTTGTCAGAGCAGACGGCAAACTTTTATGCAGAGGGATTTGAAAACTTAGTTTTAAGGTATGACAAGTGCCTAAATAAACAAGGCAACTATGTAGGAAAATAGAGGAAGGTATGTAAAACCTAACAAGATGTTCAGTAAAAACATATAGCCTACTTTCTCCTAAATGCATGGGTATTGTTATAACTCTTTGTCCTTTTCAAGGAGTATAATTGAATGTTGGTTGTAGGAGCTTGTTGAAATACAACGTACAATACGGATACTAAACATGAATATGAGGTGCCCTTCGCTAGTGCTAACTCTGTAAAAAAAACATTCAATTCGGTTTCACCGTGTTTGAATTGATATGGGGAATCGATTTGCTCACTTACATGGCCACTATCTGCAAACTATAAGGCTGATAACCTTATAGTTCAGTCAAAAGATGCTTCCCACAAAAAGTTATGTTGTTGCAAAATTTGGTAGAGATCAAATGATTAGGTTGGTCGTAATTTGATTTAAGCTTTTAACATTTGGCTCGCTGCCATTCCGTTTCCGTCAATATGGCGGCGATATAGCACATGACAGTGAGGTGCCCTTTGCTAATGCTACCTCTGTATCAAATTTCGTTCAATTCGGTTTTACCGTGTTTGAATTGATAGGGGGAATCGATTTGCACACATACATGGCCGCCATATGCCAACTATTGGACTGACTATTGTAGCTTGGTCAAAGAACGCTTCTCACATAAAGGTATATTGTTGCAAAATTTGGTAGAGATCAAATGATTAGGTTGGTCGTAATTTGATTTAAGTTTTTACTTTTGGGTGGACACAATTACGTTTCCGTCAAGATGGCGGCGATTTAAAATATGATACTGAGGTGCTCTTTGCTTGTGCTACCTCTGTACCAAATTTCGTTTAATTCGGTTTCACCGTTTTTGAAAATTTAGGGGGAATATAATTGCACACATACATGGCCGCCATCCGCAAATTATTGGGCTGATGGCCATGTAGTTTTCTCAAAAGGTTCTTCATACATAAAGATATAATGTTGAAAAGTTCCATAGGGATCGGATGATTAGGCTGGGCGTAATTATTTAAGCTTTTGACATTTGGGTGGCCGCCATTACGTTTTCGTCAAGATTGCGGCGATATAAAACATGACACTGAGATGTCCTTTACTAGTGCTACCTCTGTACCAAATTTTGTTCAATTCGGTTTCACCGTATTTGAATTGATAGGGGGAATCGATTTGCACACATACATGGCTGCCATCCGTAAAATATTGGGTTAATGATCATGTAGTTTGGTCAAAATATGCGCCCTACATAAAGGTATGTTGTTGCAAAATTTGGTAGAGATCGGATGATTAGGTTAGTCGTAATTTGATTTAAGCTTTGTAAATTTGGGTGGCCGCTATTATGTCAAGATGGCGGCGATATAAAACATGACACTGAGGTGCCCTTTGCTAGTTCTACCTCTGTATCAAATTTCGTTGAAATCGGTTTCACCGTTTTCGAATTGTTAGGGGGTGGGGGGTGGTGACAGACATTCAGAGTACACACACACACTCACATACACACACACACACACAGACATATAATTTTTGGCCCTGTGAAGTCTACTTTCATTTTTTGCAAAAATCGAAAGTAGGCTAAAAGTAAATCTCGTTTCAAAATAAAATGTTCGGTTAATTTTACTAAAGAAACGGCCCTTACTTAAAGAAAATACAGTCAGGCTGAAAGACTAGACTTTATATCATTTCAAATGACGCATGCTACAAATGCTACACATGTTAGAAAGGACTCTCTCAACAGTTTCCACTACCCATTAACTTAGGCTTCCCGCGCGGGCACCTCTTTAAGGGTCACCCTGTATTTGAATTGAATCTAACGTACTGTACACCTCGTTAAGTGTCACGCTGTATTTTGCTCTGACATCCTGCACACCTCTTTATGAGACACCCTGTATTCTTATCTGGCATCTTGTATATCTATTTAGAAGTCACCCTGTATTCTTGTGTGACATCTTGTACTCCTCTTTAGGAGTCACCCTGTATTCTTGTCTGACATTTTGTACACCTCTTTAGGAGTCACCCTGTATTCTCGTCTGGCATCTTGTGCACTTCTTTAGGAGTCACCCTGTACGCTTCCCTGCCATCTTGTACACCTCTTTATGAGTCACCCTGTATTCTTATCTGACATCTTGTATATCTCTTTAGGAATCACCCTGTATTCTTATCTGGCATCTTGTACACCTCTTTACGAGTCGCCCTGTATTCTTATATGACGTCTTGTATATCTCTTTAGGTGTCACCCTGTATTCTTGTGTGACATATTGTACACCTCTTTAGGAGTCACCCTGTATTCCTGTCGGACACCATGTGCACTTCTTTAGGAGTCAGCCTGTATTCTTATCTGACGTCTTGTATATCTCTTTAGGAGTCACCCTCTATTCTTATCTGGCATCTTGTACACCTTCTTTAGGAGTCACCCTGTATTCTTATCTGCATCGTGTACACCTCTTTAGGAGTCACCCTGTATTCTTATATGACGTCTTGTATATCTCTTTAGGAGTCACCCTGTATTCTTATATGACGTCTTGTATATCTCTTTAGGAGTCACCCTGTATTCTTATCTGACGTCTTGTATATCTCTTTAGGAGTCACCCTCTATTCTTATCTGGCATCTTTTACACCTTCCTTAGGAGTCACCCTGTATTCTTATCTGGCATCGTGTACACCTCTTTAGGAGTCACCCTCTATTCTTATCTGGCATCTTGTACACCTCTTTAGGAGTCACCCTGTATTCTTATATGACGTCTTGTATATCTCTTTAGAAGTCAGCCTGTATGCTTATCTGACGTCTTGTATATCTCTTTAGGAGTCACCCTCTATTCTTATCTGGCATCTTGTACACCTTCTTTAGGAGTCACCCTGTATTCTTATCTGCATCGTGTACACCTCTTTAGGAGTCACCCTCTATTCTTACCTGGCATCTTGTACACCCCTTTAGGAGTCACCCTGTATTCTTATATGACGTCTTGTATATCTCTTTAGGAGTCACCCTGTATTCTTATCTGACGTCTTGTATATCTCTTTAGGAGTCACCCTCTATTCTTATCTGGCATCTTGTACACCTCTTTAGGAGTCACCCCGTATTCTTATGTGACGTCTTCTATATCTCTTTAGGAGTCACCCTGTATTCTTATCTGACGTCTTGTACACCTCTTTAGGAGTCACCCTGTATTCCTGTCTGACACCATGTACACCTCTTTAGGAGTCACCCTTTATTCTTATCTGGGATCTTGTACACCTCTTTAGGAGTCACCCTGTATTCCTGTCTGACACCGTGTACACCTCTTTAGGAGTCACTCAGGATTCGTATCTGGCATCTTGTACACCTCCTTAGGAGTCACCCTGAATTCTTATCTGGCATCTTGTATATCTCTTTAGGAGTCACCCTGTATTCTTGTGTGACATCTAGTACACCTCTTTAGGAGTCACCCTGTATTCTTATCTGGCATCTTGTATATCTCTTTAGGAGTCTCCCTGTATTCTTGTGTGACATCTTGTACACCTCCTTAGGATTCACCCTGTATTCTTATCTGGCATCTTGTATATCTCTTTAGGAGTCACCCTGTATTCTTGTGTGACATCTTGTACAACTCTTTAGGAGTCACCCTGTATTTCTGTCTGACACCGTGTACACCTCTTTAGGAGTCACTCAGTATTCGTATCTGGCATCTTGTACACCTCCTTATTAGTCACCCTGTATTCTTATCTGGCATCTTGTATATCTCATTACGAGCCACCCTGTTTTCTTGTCTGACATCTTGTACACCTCGTTAAGGGTCACTCTGTATTCTTATACGATATCGTGTACATCTCTTTAGGAGTCACCCTGTATACCTGTCTGACATCTTGCACACCTCTTTAGGAGTCACCCTGTTTTCCTGTCTGACGTCACGTACTCGCCGTCTCCCAGGAGTAAACTCAGACTCGGTGCATATGCACTGAACAACATGATGACTTCTTACACGCCGTAACCGTAACCGTAACGCATAACGTTAGACCCAAGCATAACGACGAAGTCGACAAGATAATTTGAAATGATAAAAACAGCCCTCTTAAGAATACGCTCAGTCATATCTGTTTATGTACACATAGCACCTACTAAATTTGGTTGAATTCCAATTGACAGTGTGGAAGTTATATGCATAAAAAAATTGGATATAACAGCAGGCTTATAATCATTTTGGCAACACTGCCATGTATGACCTCCTGGAAATTAAACTAAAATAGTAGTATCTATACGTGTGCCAATTTTTAAATAGCTACTATTCATACCTTCCAAGATATCCAACATGGAGCTCAAACTTCAATTGCGATTTTCCAGCAGTTGGTAGCACTGACATCATTTTCTAATACGGCACTGAGTTACTCAATTACAGATCTTTACTCCTATGAAATTTCCTTTCGATTGCTGCAGCCTTTTAGGACTTGATAGGGGGGGGGGACACACAAACAGACAGACAGGCAGAAGGACACCCAGACCGACAGACAGACGGACAGACAGACACACATTTGCCCGGATCTATCTCATAAGTCTTCTTTTTCCTCATTAGCAAAATGTGAAAAGTAGGCTAAAAATGTACTGACGAATTTTAGCCACATTTCTCATATAATGCAAGGACTCCGTCTTTAACGTGTTTAGTTAGGCTTTTAGTTTTACGTGGCCGTTAATCAACCAATATCTAACAGCATGTAACTTCTATTATCCATTAGACTTCAACCAAATTTTGTATGTGCATTCTATACCTTAAGAGATGGAACTATGAATATTTTCAGAGTCACTAGGGCTGCGAACTGTAGTAAGTTACTTTATTAGGATACACTGTTTCAGCTGTATTTCAAAATGCAATACTTAGAAATGTTAGTACGGTATTACAAACTTGATGTCGTCATTATTTTAGATAGGTCTCTATAGATTGGCATGAATCTTAAATTTAAAGAAAAGTAGGCTCTTTAGTTCGTCACGGAACTACTTGTTATTAATAGTAGTATTATTGTTCTTACCATTGGCACAATTTACCTATAGTGACATACCTTTAAGATATACCAGTATTTAGAACGACGTAATGTATAAGTTAAAACTTCGTTTTTTGCAATGTCTAATAACTTCAAATAGTTATCTAAATTCGTTTGACGACAGTAATATTTGTAAACACTCGGTTAAACTCGATACAGTACTTAATTTCCGATTTGTTATTTAACTTCTACTCCAGGCAAATGCCGGGATGGTACCTAACATAAGGCCACAGCCGCTTCCTTCCAATCCTCATCTGAATTACAAAGCGCACACTAATAGAGCCATCACGATAACACAGGTTATCAGACAAATTAAACACACGCACACACACACAAATACACGGGGCTACATGACAATGATGTCGCAAAGCCCCTAAACCAATCAACAACAACTATCGATGTATTTCAGATAGAGATTAGCCAGTTTGAACTATACCATTAACTCAGTGACACCATTATTGCTAAAAATTCTGAATAGAAGTGTAAAGATAGCATTTGGTTGTGCACGCGTGGTGAAGAGTCTGCCTGATCGGCCCACCCCGTCCAGTGCTTTGTGAGTCCAGTGCTATGGGCCAGAACGCGGCCGCATTAGATGAGAACGGCACTGAACGGGCTGAGCTTCTAAAGTCCATGGGCTCGGAGTGCAGTGCGGGGGATCACGCAGCAGTACCCGGCCTACCGACATAACAAATGTAGCCTATTTGTTTATGTTGTGGAGTAAACATAGACTATTATTGTGGTATGAATATATTATTATACTTTCACGAATAGTACAAATATTCATGGTTTTGAATGGGGAAGTACAAGTTTGAATGATAGAATAGAATAATTATCCCTACCAATATCCATTATTAACATAATCTCCGTAGATCATGAGAATAAATCGTAGTTGGAAACTCACAAGGAAAGTAGTGTGAATGCAACATAATAATTCAAAAAGAATTAAAAAAAATGGCCCTAGGGCGTCTCGAACCCGAGATCCATTGGACACAAAGTTGCAGCTATGGCACTCGTACACTTTTTGCTTTGTAGCCTAGCTCATAGTTAAGTAACTTCATGCGTATAGCTAAATGTCGACTTATTTCAGTCAAATCGTAAATACTGACAGGAATGCGTTCAATCAGTCAGTGCCTCTTCATGTATTCAACGTAACGCATCTTAATGACTGATTTGGATTAATAATGCCAATAAACTGCAAATATTACTCTCAATCCAAAAGTTTCCACCATGTTTGATTTCTTGCAGCTCAGCCAATCGGAACACGGAATGCTGCTGCGAATAACGTTATTCATGCCTATACCGGAATTGTGCCTGTATACAAGCTTTAACGTTACAATCTGTACCATTTGTACTCTGATGGTCAATGATTGCGGTACAACACATGCGATATGTCCATGAGCAGAGGGTACTGATCAGCACAGTATCGAAGCACCTAAGGTAGGATGTTATACAGTAGCCATCGTATATTCTACGTACTATTTTAGCCTGCTTTTCACATTTTGTAAAAATGAAAAAAAGGAAAAAGTAGAATTATGACATCGATCCAGTCAATTGTCTGTCTGTCCCTCCTAGACGGCTGCAGTTATTGAAACCAAATTTGGTATAAGTGAAGATCTATATCTCAATATCTCATGGGTATATTTGAAAATTACTTCAGGGCTAGTAATTGCGCAGAAAAATCACAATTCACTTTTGAGCTCTATGTTGGATTTATCAGACGTTATGCATGCGAACTCTTCCAAAATTAGTGAACATAGAGATAATAACAATCCAAATATATATTTTAAGAAGCGCATATATGACGGTGTTGCCAACATGATTTTAAGTCTGCGGATAAGTCCATTGTTTAAGTGTAGATAACTTCTATACTATAAATTGGATTTTAACCAAATTTTGTACGTGTTTTGGGGTATTATAACAGATACGACTATGCTTATACTTCAGAGCCAGCAGGGCTGCCAACTGCTAACGAATGCTCATTCTCTTTATTTATCCTAATACCAATATATCAGAAAGTATGCTAGTCAACAGCTCTGAATGTTGCACACGTATGGTACCTAAAATTTCAGATTAACTTCGAGTAACTAATATACGTCAGTGCTGCCAAAATAATTCTAAGCCTGCTGAAAATGCATGCAAAGTCTCTACCAACAAATGGATGTTATCCTAAATTGGTACTTTAAAATATAGTATTATTTCAGATTAATTCTGATCACACGTGCATGACCTTGTTGCCAATATGATTTTATACGCACTGATAGATCCAATATTTCACAACATGCAACGTCCATACTATCCCTTGGATTTCAACCAAATGTTGTAGGTGCATTCTGTACCTTAGGAGATGGAACTAAGGATATATTCACCGTCACCTAGGCTGCCAACTGTAGTGCTGTATTGGAATACTTCAGGTATATTCCAATATAATTAGAAATGTTAGTATTACCAACTAAATTTTGTCATTATTCTAGATAGGTCTATATAGTTTAATCATTAGCATGGAGTCGCCTCCGTAGCGTAGCGGTCAGCATGGTTAGCTGCAGCCCCGGAGGTCCTGGGTTCAATTCCCGGCTTTGCCACGAAATTTGAAAAGTGGTACGAGGACTGGAACGGGGTCTACCCAGCCTCGGGTGGCCCAAATGATTAGAGGGGGTTCGATTACCCCTCAGCCATCCTCGAAGTGGTTTTCCGTGGTTTCCCACTTCGTCTTCGGGAAAATGCCGGGATGGTACCTTCTTCAGGGCCACGGTCGCCTCCGTCCCTCTTCCTTGCCTATCCATCCTCACCATTCCTTATCTTCCCTCATGAGGCCCCTGTTCGCTTAGCAGGTGAGGCCGCCTGGGCGAGGTGCCAATCCCACCTCACCAGTTGTATGCACTCCGATTAGATGTTCCCAGCTCTGGGACACTGCCCGTAGAGACGGTAGTGGTGAGTTCCCTCGCTGAGTCCGTGGGTTCCACCAACCAGGAGGATAAACGACTAAGAAAAAGAAAAACAGAAACATATTATTAATATTATTTTAGCGTAGGGGTCAGCTTGGTTAGCTGCCGCCCCGGAGGTCCTGGGTTCGATTCCCGGCTCTGCCACGAAATTTGAACACTGGTACGAGGACTGGAACGGGGTCTACTCAGCCTCGGGTGGCCCAAATGAGTAGAGGGGGTTCGATTCCTCCTCAGCCATCCTCGAAGTGGTTTTCCGTGGTTTCCCACTTCGTCTTCGGGCAAATGCCGGGATGGTGCCTTCTTCAAGGCCACGGTCGCCTCCTTCCCTCTTCCTTGCCTATCCATCCTAACCATCCCTTTCCTTCCCTCATGAGGCCCCTGTTTGCTTTGCAGGTGAGGCCAGCTGGGCGAGGTGCCAATCCCACCTCACCAGTTGTATCCCTTCCGATTCGATGTTCCCAGCTCTAGGACACTGCCCGTAGAGGCGGTAGTGGTGAGTTCCCTCGCTGAGTCCGTGGGTTCCACCAACCTGGAGGGTAAACGACGAAAAAAAAAATGTGGAGTAAACAGTGTTGTGAAAATTATATTAGTTTCACGAATAGTACAAATATTCATGGTTTTGATTGGGAAAATGCAAATTCGAATGATAAAATAGAATGACTTTTCCCTACCAATATACATTATTAACATGGCCCCCCTAGATCATGCGAGTAAATCGAAGTTGAAAAGTTGCATCACACAGTAGTGTTGACACAACAAAATAATTCAAAAAGAATAAAAATTCCGACCATAGACCGTCTCGAACCCAGGAGCCATTAGCTACCAAGTTAGCGCTCTAGCACTCGTACACTTCTCACGTACTCTGCAGGTCCACAGCTTCATCCATATGGCTAAATGTCGAATGATTTCAGTTAAATCTTAAATACTGACAGAAATGCGTTTAATCAGTCAGTGCCTTTTCCTGTATTCAACGTAACGGAACTAAATTACTGATTTCCATTAATAATGCCAATGAACTGCAAATATTACTCTCAATCCACAAGTTTCCTCCATCTTTGATTTCTTGCAGCAGAGCCAATCGGAACAACTAATGCGGGAACGAATAACGTTATTCAAGCCTATACCGGAATTGTGCTTGTATACAAGCTTTAACGTTACGATCTGTACCATTTGTACGCTGATGGCCAATGATTGCGGTACAACACTTGTGATATGTCCATAAGCAGCAGGTACTGATCAGCACAGTATAGAAGCACCTAAGATTGGATGTTATACAGTAGCTATCGTATATTCGACGTGCTATTTTTAGCTTACTTTTACTTTAAAAAAAATGAGGATGAGATAGACTTATGGCATCGATCCAGGCAAATGTCTGTCTGTCTGTCTCTATGTGTGAGTCTCCCCCTATCAACTTCTAAAAGGCTGCAGTTATCGAAACCAAGTTTGGTATAAGGAAATATCTAAATCTGAATACCTCAAGGACATAATTGAAAATGATTTCAGAGCTACCAACCGCTAAAAACCACAATTCACTTTTAAGCTCTACGTTGGATATCTCAGACGTTATGCATTCGAACTTTTCCAAAATAAGCACACACAGGGATAATAACATTCCAGATACATTTTAAGAAGCCCATATATGACAGTGTTGCCAAGATGATTCTAAACCTGCTGATAAGCCCAATGTTTAAGTACATCTAACATCTATACTATCAATTGGATTTTAACCAAATTTCGTACGTGCTTTGTGTACTATAACAGATATGACTATGCTTATACTTGAGAGCCATTAGGGCTGCCAACTGTTAATAAATGCTCACTCTCTTTATCCTAATACCAATATATCAGAAAGTATGCAAGCCAACAGTTCTAAATTTTGCGCACGTATAGTTCCTGAAGTCGCCTCCGTAGCGTAGCGGACAGCATGGTTAGCTGCCGCCGCGGAGGTCCTGGGTTCGATTCCCGGCTCTGCCACGATATTTGAAAAGTGGTGTGAGGACTGGAACGGGGTCTACTCAGCCTCGGGTGTTTCAAATGAGTAGAAGGGGTTCGATTCCCACCTCAGCCATCCTCAAGGTGGTTTTCCGTGGTTTCCCACCTCGTCTTCGGGCAAATGCCGGGATGGTATCTTCTTCAAGGCCACGGCCGCCTCCTTCTATCTTCCTTGCCTATCCAAACCATCCCTTACCTTCCCTCATGAGGCCCCTGTTCGCTTTGCAGGTGAGGCCGCCTGGGCGAGGTGCCAATCCCACCTCACCAGTTGTATCCCTTCCGATTCGATGTTCCCAGCTCTAGGAAATTGCCCGTAGAGGCGGTAGTGGTGAGTTCCCTCGCTGAGTCCGTGGGTTCCACCAACCTGGAGGGTAAACGACTAAGAGAAGGGAAGGGAAGAGAAGAGAAGAGATTATTTCAGATTAATTCTGATCACACGTGCATGACCTTGTTGCCAATATGATTTTATACGCTCTGATAGATCCAATATTTCTCAACATGCAACGTCCATACTATCCATTGGATTTCAACCAAATGTTGTATGTGCATTCTGTACCTTAGGAGATGGAACTAAGGATATATTCACAGTCACATAGGCTGCCAACTGTAGTGCTGTATTAGAATACTTCAGGTATATTCCAATATAATTAGAAATGCTAGTATTAACAAATAAATTTCGTCATTATTCTAGATAGGTCTATATAGTTTAATCATTGGCATGAATCTTAAATATAAAGAAAAGTATGCTCTTTAGTTCGTCACGAAACTATTTCTCCTTATTGTTAATATTATTATTTATTGTGGAGTAAACATAGACTATTATTGTGGTATGAAAATATTATTATACTTTCACGAATAGTACAAATATTCATGGTTTTGTATGGGGAAGTACAAATTTGAATGATAGAATAGATTAATTTTCCCTACCAATATCCATTATTAACATAATCTCCGTAGATCATGCGAATAAATCGTAGTTGGAAACTCACAAGAAAAGTAATGTTAATGCAACAAAATAATTCAAAATAATAAAAAAAAATTGGCCCCAGAGCGTCTCGAACCCGAGATCCATTGGACACTAAGTTACAGCTATAGCACTCGTACACTTTTCACTTACTATCCTAACTCATAGTTACGTAACTTCATGCCTATAGCTAAATGTCGAATTATTTCAGTTAAATCGTAAATACTGACAGGAATGCGTTCAATCAGTCAGTGCCTCTTTATGTATTCAACGCAACGCATCTTAATGACTGATTTGGATTAATAATGCCAATAAACTGCAAATATTACTCTCAATCCACAACTTTCCTCCATGTTTGATTTCTTGCAGCTGAGCCAATCGGGACACGGAATGCTGCTGCGAATAACGTTATTCAAGCCTATACCGGAATTGTGCCTGTATACAAGCTTTAACGTTACAATCTGTACCATTTGTACTCTGATGGCCAATGATTGCGGTACAACACATGTGATATGTCCATAAGCAGAGGGTACTGATCAGCACAGTATCGAAGCACCTAAGGTTGGGTGTTTTACAGTAGCTATCGTATATTCAACGTACTAATTTAGCCTACTTTTCACATTTTGTAAACAAGTAGTTCCGTGAAGAACTATACAGCCTATTTTCATATATCCTACTTATGTTAACTGCCACAATCAACATACAAAATTTCCGTTTAATTGCTGTAACAGATTCGTAGATATTGAGAACCGTCTAAATATTTCAGATGGTCGCCAGGTTGGATTTTTATTTTTGTACTATTACATTTAGATTATTGTGTACGTGTGGTATTCAAACTTCAATCGCATGATTAGACAACAAGAAGTAAAAACGAGATTTTAAAATTACGCACAGCAGCCATCTTGTGATAATGCAAACCATTGAAATAAATTAGATGCCAGTGGATCAACATTTGTATAAGCATTTAACGTGCAACGTTTCACGGCACTCGGATAGTTAATTCGCGAGAAACGTCCATTTAAATATTTATACTTCGCGTCGCCGCCATGTTGGATTTGTGCTCACCAGGTTCCTGAAAGTTCTATAGGTGAACATATGTTCATAGTCTCTATGAACATTAAAAAATTCAGTTTGGTTGCTGTAAAAGATTCATAGATATTGAGAACCGTCTAAATATTTCGGGAGCTCACCATTTAGGAGTGTTATGTGTATAGGCCATAGAGTTATGTACCATTCAAGGACAATTATTGCCTAGGTTCATTATTCAAACTTTCACTTCGATCGCATGTTTACGACACAAGAAATTAAAACTTAATTTTAAAATTTCGCACAGCCGCCATCTTGAGGTTATGTAAGCAATTGAATTAAATTAGATGGCAGTGCATTACAATCTGCAAAATCAATTACTGTACCACACTTCACTGCGCTCAGAGAGTTAAATCACGAGAAAAGTCTATTAAACATTTTAAATTCGCTTGGTCGCCATGTTCGTTTCGTACTTTATAGGTTTATGAAATATACATAGGTATACCTGTATCAGTACCCTTTATCACCGTACAAAATTGCAGGGTGATATCTGTAATAGTTTCGGGGATATAGAATGTCAGTGAAATATTTCGCACAGCCGCCATTTTGAGGTTATGTAAACAATTGAACTAAATTAGACTCCAGTGCATTACAATGTGTATAAACATTTGCTGTAACAAGTTTCATAATATTTAGATAGTTAAATCGCGAGAAATGTCTATTTAAATATCTCAACTTCGCTTGGCCGCCATGTTGGTTCTGTAGTCACCAGGTTTTTGAAAGACTCATAGGTGAACTTCTAGTAGTGCCCTTTATCACCGTACACAATTTCAGGGCGATATCCGTAATAGTTTCGGAGATATTGAATGCTAGTGAAATATTTCACACAGCCGCCATGTTGGATTGGAGAGACGTAACAAAATTTGAAGGGCACGGTCGAGGTCGCCGGGAATAGTGCTATGAACTTCCCGAGTTTCATTGAAATCGCTCCAGCCGTTTCGATTTTATTAGGGGGGGACACACACACGAATCACACACACGCACACGCACACACACACACACACACACACACACACACACACGCACGCACACACTCACGGACAAAAGGTGATCTCATAAGCCTATTTTTTCAAAATTGAAAATAGGCTAAAAATGTGGAAAAAATAGACGTATGACATCGATCCAGTCAAATGTCTGTCTGTCCCTCCTAGACGGCTGCAGTTATTGAAACCAAATTTGGTATGAGTAAAGACCTGTATTTGAATATCTCACGGGCATTATTGAAAATTATTTCAGTGCTAGTAACTGCTGAAAATTCACAATTCACTTTTGAGATCTATGTTGGATTTATCAGACGTTATGCATGCGAACTCTTCCAAAATTAGTACAGATAGAGATAATAACATTCCATATATATATATATATATTTTAAGAAGCGCATATATGACAGTGTTGCCAACATGATTTTAAGCCTGCGGATAAGTCCAATGTTTAAGTGCATCTAACTTCTATACTATCAATTGGATTTTAACCAAATTTCGTATGTGCTTTTGTGTACTATAACAGATATGACTATGCTTATACATGAGAGCCAGCAGGGCCGCCAACTGCCAATGAATGGTCATTTTCTTTCTTTATCCTAATAGCAATATATCAGAATGTATGCTAGCCAATATCTCTGAATGTTACACACGTATGGTACCTAAAATTTCAGATTAATTTCGAGTAACTAATGTGCGTCAGTGCTGCCAACATAATTCTAAGCCTGCTGAAAATGCATGTAACTTCTATACCAACAAATGGATGTTATCCAAAATTGGCACTATAAAATATAGTATTTTTTCAGATTAATTCTGAGCACACATGCATGACCTTGTTGCCAATATGATTTTACATACACTGATAGATCCAATATTTCACAACATGCAACGTCCATACTATCCATTGGACTTCAAGGAAGGAAGCTTGTAGTTTAACGTGACCGTTAATCTGTAGATCATGAGCCACGGGACCTCCTTTTTACGTGGAATCCGAACCACAGGACATGGCATTTCACTTCCAAAATCTCACATGCATTGACCGGGAATCGAACCCGGACCGCCTTGGTGAGAGGCATACCGCTGAGCCCCCACGCCCCCCCCCCATTGGTCTTCAACCGAATGTTATATGTGCATTATGTACCTTAAGAGATGGAACTAAGGATATATTCAGAGTCTCCTAGGCTACCAACTGTAGTGCTGTATTAGAATATTTCAGGTATATTCCAATCTAATTAGAAATGTTAGTAGGCCTATTACCTACTAAATTTCGTAATGGGAAAAGGCACCTACTTTATTATTGCAATGTGCTAAAATATTTCATATAACCCTTCTTCGTATAATGTGACTAATCCCACACAACGTCGCTCTTTCTACATCACATTTAGTAACAATAACTTTATGGCCCTCTGTTCGAGCTGTTTCCTTAATAACGTTCTTGACGGAATATACACAATTTCTTGTCATAAAGATTGGATTTGATTAATAATAAACAAGAAATGGGAATAACATTAATTTGTAGAACTCAATTTTAGCCGTCTTTTTAACAACGTTATCGACGGTAGCACTCACAATTTTGTTCCTTAAAGATTGGGTAAGACAAATAACGAAAACCGGCGAATAACGTTTTTATGAGGAACTTCCTTTACCCGCCTTTCGAATAACGTTATTGTCAGCAGTTCGTTCAATTTCGTTCTTAGACATCAGGTTGAACTAATAACGAAATGATGCCAATAACGTTATTCAGTTATTCACTATGTGAGCCACCCTCCCAATAACGTTATTGGTAGGGACCGGAATAATAGCGTTCTTCAATTCGGTTACTGAATTTAACGTTATTGTGATAGTATATGATAAATACGGTATTCTTGTCGAAACGAAGTAATTCGTTCTGTAACGCATTTACCTAAATGCACTCATGGAGTTTTCCGGTACATTTCCTAATTACGTTACGTTATGGTTACGGTTAAGTTATCTAGCCCTGGTACTGGGAATACTACAACTAAACAAATGTTTACAAATACCCGACACTCGCTAACCTTACAAAATTAAAACAGAGATTCCCGCTCGGAACCTTGATCAGGTGTCAAAGACACAAAATTTGCCTAATCAGGACTTCAATCAAACAAAAACAAGTATGAATGCGCGTGACTAACTAACTGACATCACCCGATGACCGTTGTCACCTTACAAGGACACACAACAGGGTGTCAAACAAAACAAACGAATTACATGGAAATCAAACACAAATCAATATTGCTCAGTAGCAATCATATACTACAACGAAAGAATTCATTTCAAACGAAACACGAGATTAATTGCCGTGCATGAGCAGCAATCCCTTTAAACTACCAATATTTTAACTAAACAGGCACTCGCAATAACTAGGTCATAAGAAACCCTGTTCCCTCAACTCATTAGCGTGCCTTATCTGGATCTGCCGCTGGTGGATGTCTCAGCCAGCCAATGTCAATAACCTGTGGCGTGAACGGAAATATGCAGCGCTAAGGCCTAAATCAAGAACGTATATTCATTACTGACCAACAGTAAAATAAATGTGTGTCATTAATATCCCAGGCTAGCCTCCCGCATAGCACCAAAAATCGAAGCAATATTATGTGTGTCACAAATACCATCAGATCCAATTAATTCCCTCGGAATTAAAGATCCACCTCGGGGTCGCTCAGAGTCTCACAATGAGCATCATCGGACGCCCATACAACAGCAGACAAGGAAAGCCCTAGCAAATTCCTCCGCGCAGAAAATCACACATTTGACACAAGACATATTAACACACACACGCACCACCAGGTTTGACAATCCCTGAAAAAAAAAAAACCATCAAAATTCCACCCACACGCAGCGCGTCAGATCTCAGATTCGACTGAAGAAAAATACTGAAAATTTTAATTTACAAAACACGACTAGAGAACAGACCGTTCCCTTCAAATCATGCAAAGCCAAACACCAGAATTAATCAAAATAAAGATTTTTAGCCTACTTTTCACATTTTGCAAAAATTAGGAAAAAGTAGACTTATGAGATCGATCCGGGCAAATGTGTGTCTGTCTGTCCTTCTATCTGGCTGTGTGTGTGTGTGTTCCCCCTATCAACTCCTAAACGGCTGCAGCAATCGAAACAAAATTTGGTAGGAGTAAGGATCTATACTTGAATATCTCAATGCCGTATTTGGAAATGATGTTATTGCTACCAACTGCTGAAAAATCGCAATTGAATTTTGAGCTCCATGTTGCATATCTTGGAAGGTATCAATGGGAGCTATTTCAAAATTGGAACACTTATAGATAATAATATTTCCGTTTAATTTCCAGGAGGCCATACATGGCAGTGTTGCCAAAATGATTCTAAGCCTGCAGAGAAGTCCAATATTTAAAGGCATATAATATCTACACTATCAATTGGAAATCAACCAAATTTCGTGTGTGTTCATAAACAGATATAACTGAGCGTATTCTTAAGAGCCACTAGGGCTGCCAACTGTTAATAAATGCTCACAATTTATTTTACCCAAATACCAATATATCAGGAAGTGTGCAAGCCGACAGCTTTAAACTATGCACACGTATAGTACCTGACATTCTATATTAATTTGGAGTAACTTACATACGTTAGTGCTACCAACATGATTCTAAGCCTGCTGTGAGGTCCAACTTTAAATACATGTAACTTCTATACTATCATTTGAATTTCAACCACATTTCGTATGTGCTATGTGTACCATAACAGATATGACTATGCGTATTCTTAAGAGCAACCAGGGCTACCAACTGTTAATAAATGCTGTCTCTATTTTTGTTTACCTAATATCAATATATCAGAAAATATGCAAGCCAATAGCTCTAAACATTGCACACGTATAGTACCTTGCATTCTGGATTAATTTGGAGTAACTAATATTCGTCAGTGCCGCCAACATGATTCTAAGCCTGCTGATAGGTCCGATTTTAAAATGCATGTTCCTTATATACTAACTAATGGATTTCATTCAAAATTTGCACAACAATAGATCATATTAATTCAGATTATTTCTGACCAATACATACATGACATTGTTGCCAAAATGGTTTTACGCGTGTTGTTAGATCCAATGTTTAACTGCATGTAACGTCCATGCTATCCATTGAACTTCACCCAAATGTTGTATTCTGTACCTTAAGAGATGGAACTAAGAATATATTCAGTCGCCAGGGCTGCCAACTGCAGTGCTCTATTAGGCTACACTATGCCAGGTATACAGTATTTCGAACTAACTAGAAATGTCGATATTGCCAACTTAATTTCGTCATTATTCTAGATAGATCCATATAGATTAATCATTGGCATGAATCTTAAATTTTAAGAAAAGTAGGCTCTTTAGTTCGTCACGGAACTTCTTGTTTTACGCCTGTTTAATTAAAACAGCTAACCCAAACATCAAGGTTCCTCCCATTCTATTCTTAAATCAGATCTATAACGTCTCACTTATCACACGACCTGTAACTCATGTTCGCAAAACAAATTATACACTCAAGTACATGCGGCACTTGGACTAACATTACCCTGAATATTTACATAATACAAATTACACACAAAAATATAGCCATGCAACATTCTACATTTTAAAATATGAGTGTCGGTACAAACCCAATCAGCTATTAAAATAAAAATATAAATTGCAACATCGCGAACAAATATCTAAATTAAACTATTTACAAATCCCAGTCCAAAAATCTAGCTACATGCTTGAAATAATTCAATGCGGTACTTATTCTTTTAGCCACTCGATTCAGCTCAAGTCACATGACATGGCCCCACAGGGTCTCTCTACTCCTCCATAAGCACCTCGACAGCAGATACCATGGTCACTATCCCAAAGCAGGTCCTCGTGGTCGACATCTTGGCCTTCATGAAAATGAAATGTTCACATACAAGTTTGCTACAACAACCTACTAAATTGTAACGTGAGTTACTCACTTCGCTCACAGTTCATTTACAATTTTTATTCGTCGACTTTCCCTAATTAAATATAACCCTATTTACACACGCACTTGCACACGCACTTTTGATAATGACAGAATAAAATTGTTACAGTTAGACTCACGGTTTAGTTCAAAATTTACAAGTCCAAAGACTTAACAACTAGTGCAGTACTTTGCCTATAATTACGTCGTAATAAAATCAGTGAATCGTCGGGCAGCACTTCGCCTCCTCAGAGACCTCGAAATAGTGTGTCTCTAACTGGCATCTTGGACACCTTTATACAAGACAGACAATGTTTCGGTGGGGGGAGCCATAAAATTATTATAAATCGAAGCAGGTGAGCTATCGGGTCGGGCAAGGTATCATTCTTCATCATTTTTCATGCAGGTTACATTTCTACCAAGCGGATCCCAAATCGTTCGGCCAATTAATCAAAACACAGTTCGCGGGATTTTTCAACCCACGCGCAGATTCCGCGCCACTCCAGGCGTCTCTCTGTGATTCGCTAGATTCAAGCGTAGCACGTTGGATATTACCACCTCTCCGTGCCTCTAGACGCCAGCCTGACAAAGACTTCAGGCCAAACGTAAATTTCATGCACCCCATTTCCAGGAACCGGCTATGAATACCACGCTTGCCTCACTGGCCCCTTGGCTCTGACCAAATTGCAACACCTCCAAGTGTGCCTTCACAACAGCACCAAATACGTCTTCAATTATGATGAATAAAATTAATATGAAACATTATTATACAGCATGTATCATAAGGGTTCATTTGCCACCAGCTGAACTGAAAGTCTGGCTCAAGACATTGAGTCGATTTTCAGTAACTCACTACGTTAAAAATCATCCAGTAATATCTCTAGTTTTTAAAGTGTCCCACTTCCGTCTGTTCAGTGACCTGCCTCGTCTCACTAATTACCTCTCTTGTTGACTCATCGCGCTGCGGACTCCACACAGCTGTCAGCCCGTCACATCTGGTATCTCCCCTCCTTCTCCGACAAGCACGGTGACCTCTCGCTTCCGTCTTGTTTGTTAACACGCTGCCTGACTCAGTCGTACCTCACGTACAGTAGCCCCGTACATTTTGTTGTGCTTCTTCAAATGTCTAATATGTTCGCCGCTACACCATTTCCATCCTGCTCCCATGGTTCCATTCTATAGTACAATTTCCATATTCTTCTCAGCTCCCGTCTTCTTCTTCTTCTCCCGTCTTCTTCTTCTCCTCCCGCCTTCTTCTTCTTCTCCCGTCTTCTTCTTCTCCTTCCGTCTTCTTCTTTACCACATTTCGAAGCCCTCGTTGGTTTCGCCTCGCGAATCCTTCCTGCTATTTGTCTGTTCGTTCTTGTCTGCTACTCTCTCCTCTTCTACATGCAGCTGCTCCAAATTCCTCTGAGTCTCTATATGCAGGGCCGGCAAGGTTGGATTTGTTCCATCTCCCATGTTGTAAGTTTCGGGATTTTTGCGGTTCTTCATGGCTCTTCCCCACTTTCCTCGCTCTGTCTCTTTCTTTCTATATAGTTCTTCTATCTGTCTCTGCGACTCTCGGTAACGTGCCTCCCAATCAGTCCTGTCATCCTGTGGTTCTGATTCCACGTAATCCCGTCGGTCCTTCGAAAATCGCCTCCCACCATTCCTTTGATACGGTCTTTCCTACCTTCTGTTCTCCTGCCAATTCGAGTAGCCCCTCTGGTAGGGTCTCTGAATGTTATGAAAGTTTCTATTATTATTATTGTTGTGCCCATATCGTTCCCTGTTGTCTCGGTACTCTTGCCTCCGCGGCGTGAATTGTGTGTTCGTCGCCTGGGACCTAGTGTTCGTACTACTATTGTTCGTGCTCTTAACTACTTATGTGGTGTTTACTTGCTCTACCCGCTGCTGTCTCCCCTGAGGTGTGATTAAACTAGTCTCATCAAGATGTCTGAGAATTTCTACCGCTTGCAGTGCCGTTTTCACATTGGCCGTCACTAGGAATTGCTGGGTATTCATGGGCAATTGCTTCCCTATCTTTAAGACTAGATTTTCTTCAGACGGCGGTTCATCAAGGTCCCTGAGTCTTACCATTTGTTGTGAAATGAACTCAGAAAACTTTGTAGGATGTGTGTTGTGGTACTTTCGTCAGTATAGATCTATTCTCAACCCCTGCTGTAAGGACGGACTCCAGAACTTCCTTAAGAACGCCTTCCTGAATTGTTCCATATTCTCGAAAGTATACATAAAACTCTGGATCCAAATTAAGCTTGAGCCCTTCAAAAATCTTTCTACCATTCTTAATTGTTTCATGGGGCTAATCTGCTGATCATTATAATATTCCTCCAGTTCCCGCAGAAAAGCTTTTGGTGTGGTCCCCATTCCGTCACTGAACTAAGAAGGTTTAAAGTCGTTTCCCCGAATGACTTGAATTATTTGTGGACTAATTGTGTTTTGCACAGGAGTCGATGTTCCGCCTCTGTGCTCGCGAAACGCCTCTGTGTTTACTCCTGTCTTCGGACTCTGTTCACTGCTCGTGCCACTAGCTAAGTTCGATAGCCCAAGGCTCTTCACGCTCTCCGGCCACCCCTCTATTTGCTCAGATGAAAATAGATTAGCTTGCTCCAGTGTTCGTTGCTCGCTTTTATTAATCATGTCAGCTTGCTCTTGGAACTTGACCTTAATGCTTTCCTCAAGTGCCTGAATCCGGTTGTGGTTTTCTCCCAGCTTCGTAATCATCAGTAATCTTTCGTCTTTCGTATCTTCGCTCATCTGTTTCCAGTCCTTCCTAATTCTGTCCTTCATTAATTTTATTCTTTCTTCATTCATCTCCTGATTTCCTGTCTGACCCGATTCAATTTTTTTCAGCCGTTCCTCAAATTGCACCTTATTTCTTCCATCCATTCCTCCATTTGCATTTTGGTCTCCGCTATATATTTCTTTACCTGATGCTGGTCTGCCTCCAATTGTGCCCACCTATCATCTGTCTTGATTTCCAACCTATCCATTTCCTTTACAATACCCAACATACTTATCGACCGCTTCAATCTGTTCTTGTATGTTGACCGTCTTCGCCTCCATTTGAATAAACGTCCCCCGTAGCTCATCCTGCGCGATTTTAATTCCCGCCGTAATATTTACACACGCCTTTTCAATCTGCTCTTGCTTAGCGACCACCATCTCATCCAGCTCGCGAAGTTTCTTGTCAAATTTACTATCAATAACCTGAATCTGTCCTAATTGCTTATTATTATTATTATCGTACATTTCATTAGCTAGTTTATCTAATTGTTTCTTGGTACTGTCATTAATATCTGCCGTAATTTTATTTAACTGGTCTGTTTGTCCTACCGACTGTTCCGCAAACCTAGTGTTCAATTGTTCTGTAATGTTACTGTTAAATTCGGTTTTATATACCGACAATTGTTCGTTAGTAATGTCTTTCTGAACATTTAATTATGTCGTAATACTATTGTTCAGTGTTGCTATTTGTCCATTAGTAGCGTCTTACATTTCCGCCTTTAATTCTGATAACTGTTCCTTGCTAGTGTCTTTCATTTCCGCCATCTGTTTGCTACTATTGTCTTTCATTTCCGCTTTCATTTCTGCCTTCATCTCTAACAACTGTTCTGTGGTTCTTGCTGACGCAAGTTCAATAAGAGCGCTTATATCAGCGATCATTGCCATGGCAATACACAAATAATACTCTTGAGAAATAGGGACCATGCACTTGGTGACGTCCGCTGCACATCCACACATGTTGACATTTACTCTTTAAAATACCCAATTCATTTATTTTTACGTTAATACACAACAGCAATCTATGCATCTTTGGGTATTATGAATTTACTTTTAAATTTATATCACCCACATTGATCTGATTTTAAATTCCTAACCTGCCTGAATTTAGATAAAAAAATATACTTTAATTAACGAAATTTCAATTAAAATTTTTAAGGCATCACCTTCCTTGCATTTAAATATTCTGAGTTCATTGGCTAAAACAATTTCTAATGTAATTTAACTGGGCGCCCGAAACACTTCACAAATCAAACAAAATATCAAATACAACAGTGTTTCGTACTTGTTATTATTATTAAATGAACTCATTGATTTTACTTGGTCACAAATAGCGGTAAGACTTCGCTTAAATACTGAATTTACATTTAAACAACCGGCGTTACCTGGCATCATCTTTCAGAAAATGAATATGAGGCAACAATGCACCATGGTGGCTACCCATTCTACAAAGCAACAACAACAAACCCCACGTTGGGCAGACATTTTGTACTCTATGCACCCTTGTAAAGAAGCGGAATGAGACTCTTTTCAGGGACGTGTTGCGGTCTATCCCATTGTTGTCAAAATTATTTGCTTCTTATCAAGACAAGAAACGTAGGTAAAAATATCACACAGAAAGAAAAGTTAAGCCAAGATTTAACTAACCTGAATTTAATTTCAGATAAAAAAAATAACAATCAACAAATAAACAACTCCCAATTACACCCGCAAGTTAACTAAATGAAAATAAACAAAATCTCTCTGACGAGATTAAAGATAAGTTTCCAGGCCAACAATGGTCCTGTTCTTATTTCAATCATGTGTGGCGATGTGACGAGGATACTGTAAAGAACAATTTATTTTTATACGCGACCCGCGACCATAGGCTACAGCACACAAGCTGCGGGTCCGTATAATAGAGGTAGACAATGGCACTGGGAATACTACAACTAAACAAATGTTTACAAATACCCAACACTCGCTAACCTTACAGAATTAAAACAGAGATTCCCGCTCGGAACCTTGATCAGGTGTCAAAATACAAAATTGGCCGAATCAGGCCTTCAATCAAACAAAACAAGTACGAATGCGCGTGACTAACTAACTGACATCACCCGATGACCGTTGTCACCTTACAAGGACACAACAGGGTGTCAATCAAAACAAACAAATTATATGGAAATCAAACACAAATCAATAATGCTCTGTAGCAATCATATACTACAACACAAGAATTCATATTAAACGAAGCTCGAGATTACTTGTCGTGCATGAGCAGCAATCGCTTTAAACTACCAATATTTTAACTAAACAGGCACTCGCAATAACTAGGTCATAAGAAACCCTGTCCCCTCAACTCATTAGCGTGTCTTATCTGGATCTGCCGCTGGTGAATGTCTCGGCCAGCCAATGTCAATAACCTAGGGCGTGAACGGAAATATCTCAATGCAGCGCTAAGGCCTACATCAAGAACGTATATTCATTACCTACCAACAGTAAAATAAAAGTGTGTCATTAATATCCCAGGCTAGCCTCCCGCATAGCACCAAGAATCGAAGCATTATTATGTGTGTCACAAATACCATCAGATCCGATTAATTCCCACGGAATTAAAGATCCACCTCGGGGTCGCTCAGAGTCTCACAATGAGCATAATCTGACGCCCATATAGCAGCAGACAAGAAAAGCCCTAGCAAGTTCCTCCGTGCAGTAAATCACACATTTGACACAAGACACATTAACACACACACGCAACACCAGGTTTGACAATCCCTGAAAAAAAAACCCATCAAAATTCCACCCACACGCAGCGCGTCAGATCTCAGATTCGACCGAAGAAAAATACAGAAAATTTTAATTTACAAAACATGACTAGAGAACAGACCGTTCCCTTCAAATCATGCAAAGGCAAACACCAGAATTAATCAACACAAAGATATTTTAACGCCTGTTTAATTAAAACAGCTAACACAAAAATCAAGGTTCCTCCCATTCTATTCTTAAATCAGATCTATAACGTCTCACTTATCACACGACCTGTAACTCATGTTCGCAAAACAAATTATACACGCAAGTACATACGGCACTTGGACTAATATTACCCTGAATATTTGCATAATACAAATCACACAAAAAATATAGCCACGCAACATTCAACATTTAAAATATGAGTATCGGTACAAACCCAATCTGCAATTAAAATAAAAATAAAAATCGCAACATCGCGAACAAAAATCTAAATTAAACTATTTACAAATCTCAGCCCAAAAATCTAGCTACATGCTTGAAATAATTCAATGCGGTACTTATTCTTTCAGCCACTCGATTCAGCTCACGTCACATGACATGGTCCTACAGGTTCTCTCTACTCCTCCATCAGCATCTCGGCAGCAGATGCCATGGTTACCATCCCAAAGCAGGTCCTCGTGGACGACATCTTGGCCTTCATGAAAATTAAATGTTCACATACAAGTTTGCTACAATAACCTACTAAATTTTAACGCGAGTTACTCACTTCGCTCACAGTTCTTTTACAATTTTTATTCGTCGACTTTCCCTAATTAAATATAACCCTATTTACACACGCACTTGCACACGCACTCTTCATAATGTCAGAATAAAATAGTTACAGTTAGACCCACGGTCTAGTTCAAAATTTACAAGTCCATAGACGTAACAACGTGTGCAGTACTTTGCCTATAATTACGTCGTAATAAAATCAGTGAATCGTCGGGCAGCACTTCGCCTCCTCAGAGACCTCGAAATAGTGTGTCTCTAACTGGCATCTTGGACACCTTTATACAAAACAGACAATGTTAGTAGTGGGGTAACACGGGAGATGTGACACTTCTTTTTGAACCCTCCTCGTATTTGCCCCGAACCTGATATCTCGCTAACCAAACATGGGATTAGAACCTACAGGGTGTCCTAGCACTCGTAGTGACGTCCCCTACTTTCCTATAGCCTCTTAATTTAATGAAAAGACCAAAACTAAAAGATCATTCGCGAATAGTGGGGTAGTGTTGGTTTCCTCAAGTCGCGCTCGTGCTTGAATATGTATGGCTATGTTGGGAAAGGGTAAGGTGGTGGGGGAGGAGTAGGGTTGAGTGAGGGGTCGTTTAGATGGTATTTTTTCAACTCTAGGTGATTGTGAGGTTCATTTTTAAAATGGATGGAATTGGGAAACGCCATTTGGGGTAAACATGTTGTTTTTTGACATTTTGGCGATGAATGTTTTTTTATACGCATGCGCACTTGAGGAGTTTTGTAAGAGGGCGGGCTTTTTAAATGATGATTTATAAATGAGTGTTTTTTTAATATGTATTGAAATAAACCCCAAAAAACTAATAGGTCATCTGCTTTTTACTATCTCGCTAACCAATAATCGGATTTAAACCTATGAGGTGTCGTAGGACTCGTGGTGAACTCTCTTTTTCCATGGGCGGGGTATATCCACCCCAAAATAAAAACGTGGTAAGGGGGGGAGCTGCTTTCAAAAGCAAGTTGTGAGCCCCCGCGACCTTGGAATCGAAGGAGCCATGCTAGGAGGGCGTGCTTGGATTCGTTTTTTTCGTCTCGTCGTGCTCTTTACGGGAATGTAGGTGTCGAAAAGGTGAACCTAGGGTTTTGGGTCTAAACATGCGTTTTTCACATTTTTGACGATTTTTGGAAAACGGGCCATGCTAGGAGGGCCTGCTTGGATTCGTTTTTTTAGTCTCGTCGTGCTCTTTACGGGAATGTAGGTGTCGAAAAGGTGAACTTAGGGTTTTGGGTCTAAACATGCGTTTTTCACATTTTTGCCAATTTTTGGAAAACGGGCCATGCTAGGAAGGCGTGCTTGGATTGTTTTTTTTCGTCTCGTCGTGCTCTTTACGGGAATGTAGGTGTCGAAAAGGTGAACCTAGGGTTTTGGGTCTAAAAATGCGTTTTTCACATTTTTGCTGATTTTTGGAAAACGGAAAACGTGATGATGACGTGTGTGATAGTATTTTTTCGTCCCAATGTCATCTTTACGGAGATGTAGGTACGGAAAAGTTAAAAAGCTGAAATCATGGTTTCCGTCATTTTTTTTCGAGATCGTTGAGGAAAACGGGGAAAAAGTAAGAAACCAGATTTGAAGTCACGTTATGTTATGCGCTATAATGTTGGTAAAACACTTATGCATTATTATTATTATTTGTCTTGGCTGGTCAGGGCTCACACGCAGAGAGAGAACTTGCTTGATGAAATGAGAATTGAAAGCATTGAAGCTGACCCACGGCGAGCCAGACAGACACAGGTCTTATCATCGTACGTGCCACGCAGCAGAGAGAGATAAGAGGCAGGTGTCATTATACAGTGTGCGGATTTATACTGTGTATGTCATAGCCTAGGTTCAGTATGGACTCATCATGCAACGCAAAGTTTGAAACAATGAGTGAGTGTATAACATCATGATAACAGATTGGCAAGGGTTGAACAAAGCGGTTTTTGGACATGTAATAAACAAAAGGGTGGGAATAATGAAAGGTCATATGATACATTTTTTTTGGAAATGTTTTTTTTTAATAATTAAACATGGTTTTATTACAAAAAATTATGTTTATTGACCCATGAATTATACGTGGAAGGAAAACCTAACCACTTTACAAAATATTTTGCACCTGTAACTTTAATTACTCGTTCAATGAGATAATCGTTGGGATATAATGTTTTTTGCACTTCTTCATAATAGAATCGTCCCTGAATGGGTTGACCGCTCTGATCTTCTAAGAGATACGTCACTGGTTGACCTAGCTTGACTTGGCGAATTTTAAAAATTTCTGTCGACCATTGTGGAGTATACGATTTTGAAAACACACTGCTATGTTTACTAATGCGAACAAAATCTCCAATTTTAAGGCGATGTCGCCTTGGGTCTACCCTTTTTATAGGGTCAAACAGTCTATTGAGTCTGGGTAGGTTCTTGGTGACGGGGCGAGGTTTCATGCCCTGGTTTCAAGGTTCTCTACGTTAGTTGTTATCGAAAGTTTGCTGTGAAAGGTTCACCAAGTAGCAGCATGGTGAAAAAAAGATATGCTATGAACATGAAAAAAAAAACAAATCTCAAAAAGAGAAAAAAGCCAGGTCGGAAACCAAGTCGATCTGCATCACACCCAGTGTTAAAACTTAAAAAAACTAAAAAATCTAAAAAGAGTGGCTATCGAAAAAGCTTTACAAGCGGTGCGATTGTCTTCATCTCCGAAATCGCAGCATCATGTATCGATAAAAGAAAAGGAAGAAAGCAAAATCGTGGGCGAGTCACTCCTGTTGCTAAGCGTGGGGGTTTTTTGCCGGCTTTATTTGCAGGGTTGGCAGCTTTGGGGTCCCTTTTGGGTGGTGCCAGCGCTGTAGCGAAAACCATAAAAGCCGTCGAGCAAGGCAAGCAACAACTCAAAGAAAGCGAGCGACACAATAAAACGTTAGAAGCCATTGCGATGGGAGCTAGAAATGGCAATCCTTTAAAGCCAGTCTTTTATCCACAAGGTAGTGGTCTACCGTCTAAGAAAAAAAAAATGTCCATCATCGATAAACGCATAAGGCAACTGCCTCGTCATGCCATGACCCATGAAGAAGTGGAAAGCTATGCCAAACAACTAAAGATTTCTCATTTTCGGGGTGTATTTATGCGAAATGTATTACCCAAAGCACCGTGGAAAGAAGAACGAGCCATGATGAATTTAGATGATGATGCAGGTCCAGGAACCCATTTTGTAGCCTACGTGAAACAAGGTTCCACAGTATGGTACTTTGACAGTTATGGAAATTTACCACCTCCAATCGAGTTGCTACGTTATTTGGGAAACCGGGTAAAGATATTCTATAATGTGAATCGTCAACAAACCTTTGACAGTCAAGAGTGTGGCCGTTTGAGTTTACATTTTTTATATAAGAGGTCGCGTTAAGCCAACAGTTTCATTATTATGAATGTCAACGCCAAGACCTTTACCGTGCACAGTCGCGGGCCTGAAGTGTCCCTGGATTTTTTCCCCCATTGAATTGCAACCAGAACAATCCTATGTGCTAGGATTAATTTCTTTGGAAAGTTACAACAGAATTTACAATATTCAACTGGATATTAATGACAAATTTTATTATGATGATTATATGTTGACACTACCCCATGGAGGTTATACCATAGACGATGTGCATGAGGCCATTAGTGTGTCGATGATAAAACAATTTGGTGTCAAACCATTTGCGGATGGGACACACAAATTTGAATTTACAGCCAATACAATAACTCATCGCTGTCGTATTTTCTCTACGTTTAACATTGACTTTGAAACACGAGTTCATTCTATTGGTCCTTTATTAGGATTTAAACCAAGAGTGTTGGCAGCTCAGCAACCCCATGAATCAGATTATCCAGTGAAATTCATCGAGGACCATCCCATTTCTGTAACTTGCAATATTATTAGAGACGTATTTACGAATCAAGAACAAAGCCATTCCCTGTATGATTTTATTGTCACCTCTCCTTGCGGCTATATTATTCGTGAAAACCCTTCAGTGGTTCTCTATCATCCTGTGTATGTCAGTGATATTAGTAATATTACCTTACGCTTAGTGAATAGAAACCAACAACTGTTTGCTTTGGACGCCAACACCCCTGTGACCTACAAGTTGGTTTTAAAGACGCTATGAAATTTATCTATAAAGCAACAACAACGTCTACGAAGTCGGTTAGTTGCCCGCCGTGTATGAAACGGTTGACACGAATAAACCGACAACGCTTACAACGCCTTGGTTATACGCTACACCCCAATCATGAACAAAGAGCTGTTGCAAGTGTTAAATCCCATACAAGTGGAAGATGGCGTCGTGCGCATTGATATGCATTCCTATCAACCTCAAGCAACAGGACTGAATAACAATGACGAGATTCAATTCGTTATTAACAATCAAGATATTTTTACTCTATCTCATGAAAGTGTCCTTCAAATTCAGGGTAAATTGATGAAAGCAGATGGCAGTACGCCCACAACGTCTGCGCTGGCGAATCATGGTTTGGCTTTTCTGTTTTCTGAAGTACGTTATGTGATAAATGATATTGTCATAGATATGACTCGAAATGTGGGCATGACTAGTCTTAAGAAATTATATCCATCCTATAGCGAGGAGGAAAGTAAAACGCTTTCTATGGCAGGATGGTGTCCCAACAGTAGCAATAACTGGCTAGTTCATACCGATGGCACTTTTACAGGCTTTCTACCCTTAAAATTACTCCTTGGCTTTGCCGAAGATCACAAACGTATTATTTTAAACGCAAGACAAAGTTTGTATCTGGTGAGAGACCGCAGTGATTATAACGCACTGAAAGGAGCCTCTGACCAAGCGATAGACTCAAAAATTCAACTGCTTCGATTACTATGGAAAGTGCCCCATGTGACGCTATCGGATCGTAAAAAGCTAAGCATGTTAAATTTGGTGCAAAAAGATAAAGCCTTGCCTATCGCCTTTCGAAGTTGGTGTCTGCATGAATACCCCTTGCTATCTACCACTGACACTCATAGTTGGAGTGTCAAATCGGCTCGCTCTACCGAGAGACCCCTCTATGTTATTATTGGTTTTCAAACCAATAGAAAATACCAACAAAGCAAAGATGTCACCTTGTTTGATCACATTCACATGAGAAATATACGACTATTTTTAAATAATGTTTGCTTTCCCTATGAGGGGTTGGAACTCAATTTTTCAAAAAATAAGTTTGGTCCCCTTTATGACATGTTCGCTAAATTTCAATCGTCTTATTATGAAAAACAGGATTGTCCTATGTTGTCGCCACAAGGGTTTAAAGCAAAAGCACCAATGATTGTTTTCGACTGTTCGTATCTAGAAGAATCTATGAAAATCACCACCATTGATATAAGGGTAGATTTTGAAACACAAGAAAATGTCCCAGACCATACCAGTGCCTACTGTTTGATTATTCATGCTAGACAAGTGAAATATCATTCTTTGTCCAATTATGTCACCAGCATGTAAGCCATGTGTGGTCGAATGAAAAAAAAAAGATCATCATTCATAGGATTCACGATAAGCGTCTGCATGCACAGTATATGTTGCGCTCTGGCACTGTGCGCACATACGACATCAACAAACATCATGTGTCCCTCAATAAGCAACAGCAACAACGACAACAATGTGACAGACAAACCATGGAATTTAAAATGTGAATTTAATCGTTTGAAAACTTTTGAAACATGGACAGTTCCCTTTATGGATTGTGAAGAATTGGCTGCGAGCGGATTTTATTACTTGAAACGTGGGGATGTGGTCAAGTGTATTTTTTGCAACATTGACATTGGAAACTGGGAAATAGGGGATCGACCCTTTAGCGATCATCAGCGATTGAGTCCATCCTGCCCTTACCTCAATCGCTATGATGTGGGCAATATTCCATGGAGTTTGAATTATCCTGTTATTGTACCAGACCCTGCAAAACTAGGAGATACCTGTGGACCGTATGTGCAAACTATTCATTTGAATGCTGTTCCAAATTAAGCCAACAAACTTTTTGTAATAAAAGTGTAAGTGTTTTTTTTTGTTATGAATAAAACCTCAAAAATATTTAGCTGTTGTTCAATTCATTTGTTTCTTTTTTTTCCTAAAGTCCTTTGACTTTGCCATGTTAAACCATGGCATGGGTTGGTTGTTGATTAGACGTCAATGAGGTAACAAGTAAAAATATAAAAAAGCATGATGCGTACTCTCATCGTGGATTGTCAGGGGTTTAAAATTGCAGACAACAAATTTATATTTAAGGAAGTCGCTTTTATCGATTGTAGTACGTTTTGGGTGTCTAACCCTATTCATTTGGTGTTTAAACCTCCCTATGCTTTCGTGTTGCTTAGTGAAAAAGATAAAAAACAGAGCCAATGGATTGAAAATCATTTGCAATTAGCATGGAACAAGGGTGATATTTCTTACAAGTATCTTGACATTGTCATGAAAGCCCATTTGTCTGTGGCCAATGTCTTATTTGTTAAAGGGAGTGAAAAACGCCAGTGGCTTCAACCATTTCTACCCTCTCACTGTCAATGTATTGACCTTTTAGATCTGGGTTGTCCATCCCTGCAAACGCTCATGGACACTTGTCCTTGCGACAATATTCAGAATAAAGCCTTAGCGCATGCATGGCAATTGTTTCATTGGCTCACCACGAGTGCATGTTGGGAGTTGTTCAATAAAATTAAAACTGAAAGTGTATCGTCCAATGATAGCAGTGAGCCGTGCACACGTGAAGTGATAACATCGACGTTATAGACATGGACGCCACTACAATCGACAAGGCTATTGGAAGTTCTTTGTGTGCAAGAAAAAACTGATTAGCTTTACACAACATGAATTATTAGCACTACCTAAATCATTTCTTTTTTATGTTTCTGCCAACTCTGTCAAAGAAATTTGGGAAAAGGCGCCTGCCGAGTGAACTAACGACTCTGTATTGAGTGAACTACAACCATGCAGTCATTTTTCCCATCACAAGCAATTAACCATGGCAAAAATACCTTCCATTCGACAGTGTGCCACATGCCAATTAATGAAATTATATCATGGTCATAAAACTCAGTGTAAAGACATTGTTTCATCATTCCATGGCTGTCATGCGGAAAACAACCACCACCTACCATGCTCGTCAGCAGCCGCCGACAAACAACAACAACAACAACAACAACAGCAAGTACAAGAAGAAGAAGAAGAAGCACAAGAAGAAGAACAACAAAAAAAAAGTGTTTTTCACCGATTGAAACCTCTATGTCCCAGGTGTACTGGCCGTGGAATTATTGATAACATCATTAAAAACTTACCATTCGAAGCTCACTTACCTGCTTACAGCGTTTGCGGCCCTGGTACTCGTCTTGAAGATCGTTTGAGGAGAGGGGATATGGGAATCAATGCTTTGGATCATGCATGCCTTAATCACGATAAAGCCTATGAAAACAGTGATCCCAACTAAGACGCATTGCCGACAAAGTCTTGTTAAGCATTGCCAAGCAACGATTAACAGCTTCAGATGCCAGTCTAGCAGAACGAATGTCAGCATTTATAGTGATTGGTGCTATGAAGAGCAAATTACTTTTATCTAGATATGGACTTTAACGTAATGAATTTATTTAAAACAAGATGTTCAGTAAAGAACATATAGCCTACTTTCTCCTAAATGCATGGGTATTGTTATAACTCTTTGTCCTTTTCAAGGAGTAAGATTGAATGTTGGTTGTAGTAGCTTGTTGAAATACAACGTGCTATAGGGATATTAAACATGAATATGAGGTGCCCTTTGCTAGTGCTACCTCTGTACCAAATTTCGTTCAATTCGGTTTCACCGTGTTTGAATTGATAGGGGGAATCGATTTGCACACATACTTGGCCACCATCTGCAAACTATTGGGCTGATGTTCTTGCAGTTTGGTCTGAATATGTTTCCCACATAAAGATATGGTGTTGAAAAATTTGGTAGAGACTAGATTATTAGGTTGGTCGTAATTACATTTTAGCTTTTAACATTTGGGTGGCCGCGATTACGTTTCCGTCAAGATAGCGGTGATATAAAACATGACACTGAGGTGCCCTTTACTAGTGCTACCTCTGTACCAAATTTCGTTCCATTCGGTTTCACCGTGTTCGAATTGATAAGGGGAATCGATTTTCACACAAAGATGGCCGCCATCCGCAAAATATTAGGCTGATGACCTATTAGTTTGGTCAAAGGATGCTCCCTCCATAAAGGTATGTTGTTGCTAAATTTGCTAGAGATCGGATGATTAGGCTAATCGTAATTTGATTTAAGCTTTGAACATTTGTGTGGCCACCATTACGTTTCTGTCAATATGGCGGCGATATAAATCATGACACTGAGATGCCCTTTGCTAGTGCTACCTCTGTACCAATTTTCGTTCCATTCGGTTTCACCGTGTTTGAATTAATAGGGAGAATCGATTTTGACACAAAGATGGCCGCCATCCGAAAACTATTAGGCGAATGACCTACTAGATTGGTCAAAGGATGCTCCCTCCATAAAGGTATGTAGTTGCAAAATTTGGTAGAGATCGGATGATTAGGTTAATCGTAATTTGATTTAAGCTTTGAACATTCGTGTGGCCGCCATTACGTTTCAGTCAAGATGGTGGCGATATAAAACCTGACACTGAGGTGCCCTTTGCTAGTGCTACCTCTGTACCAAATTTCGTTCCATTCGGTTCCACCGTGTTTGAATTAATAGGGGGAATCAATTTTGACATAAAGATGGCCGCCACCCGCAAACTATTAGGCTAATAACCTATTAGATTGGTCAAAGGATGCTCCCTCCATAAAGGTATGCAGTTGAAAAATTTGGTAGAGATCGGACGATTAGGTTAATCGTAATTTGATTTAAGCTTTGAACATTCGTGTGGCCGCCATTACGTTTCTGTCAAGATGGCGGCGATATAAAACATGACACTGAGGTGCCCTTTGCTAGTGCTACCTCTGTACCAAATTTCGTTCCATTTGGTTTCACCGTGTTTGAATTAATAGGGGGAATTGATTTTCACACAAAGATGGCCGCCATCCGCTAACTATTAGGCTAATGACCTAGTTATTTGGTCAAAGGATGCTTCCTCTATAAAGGTATGTTGTTGCAAAATTTGGTAGAGATCGGATGATTAGGTTAATCGTAATTTGATTTAAGCTTTGAACATTTGTGTGGCCGCCATTACGTTTCCGTCAAGATGGCGGCGATATAAAACATGACACTGAGGTGCCTTTTGTTAGTACTACCTCTGTACCAAATTTCGTTCCATTCGGTTGCACCGTGTTCGAATTAATAGGGGGAATCGATTTTCACACAAATATGGCCGCCATCCGCAAACTATTACGCTGATGACTTATTAGTTTGGTCAAAGGATGCTCCCCCCATAAAGGTATGTTGTTGCAAAATTTGGTAGAGATCCGATGATTAGGTGAGTCGTAATTTGATTTAAGCTTTGAACATTTGTGTGGCCGCCATTACGTTTCCGTCAAGATGGCGGCGATATAAAACATGACACTGAGGTGTCCTTTGCTAGTGCTACCTTTGTTCCAAATTTCGTTCAATTCGCATTCACCGTGTTCGAATTGATAGGGGGGGGACAGACATTCAGAGTACACACACTCACACACACACACACACACACACACAGACTCACACACACACATACACACACACAGACAGACACACTTTTTTCGCCCTGTGTTGATCTCATAAGTCTACTTTCATTTTTTGCAAAAATCGAAAGTAGGCTAAAAAATGTATAGTATCACTGTTATCATGACAAAAAATAAATAAATAAAAAGACAAGAGTCCATGTTGTTTTTTTTTCCATTATTATTATTCACTCTTAGTTTCATTATTATAATTATAAATAAAATGAATAAAATGTTATAAATGACAAACAACAAAAAAGGGACAGTAGTGCATTGTTATAAAAAATTACTAATTGTAGTAAATCTATTTTTCAATCACAAACAATAAAAAAGGACAAAAGTCCATTATTTTAACCAATAGTTTCATCATTATTATTATAAAAATTATATACATGGTAATTGTACTAAACCTATTTTTTTAAATCACAAACAATCAAAAAAAGGACAAAAGTCCATCATTATTCATCAGCTTCAAATGCTAGTCTAGCAGAACGAATGACGTCATGAAATCTTTATCTACTCTAGAACCAGTTTTTTTGTTAAACGCTTATTATTGAATAAAATAACATGTTACTAGAATGTGATCATTATAAATTACAATCATTATAATAAAAAATTGCTTAAAAATTGCTATAAATGCTATTTTAAATCACAAACAATAAAAAAAGGACAAAAGTCCATCATTTTAACTAATAGTTTCATCATTATTATAAAAAATTATATACATGGTAACTGTACTAAACATATAAACAAAAAATTCTACCATTAAGCATAAGTTTTGAAAATTTATTTTTATTAGTCTATTATTTATCATGGTAAACGTTGAGCAACAATTAATAAACGTCAAACTGTTGAGCACAAAAAATAATTCTATTTTTATTACCATATAGTTATTAAAGAGTAGTGCATGAATAAACATAAAGTCACGGCTAGCGTACAATGATTATTCGTTTTCAATTTTTACAAAACGAACCATGCATCGATTATTTTTTCACCCTCATAAATTAAATAGACAGGGTGAATACTGGAATTGACATCTTCCATGACATTATCAGGTAGGTTATTAAATCGTGTGGGAAGAAATGTCTCAAAGTCTTGACAAATGCAAAGAGCTCGTTCACCAAATTTGGTTTTCAGTTTTTGAATTTTATGTATGCGAAAGGGTGTTTGCGTAGGCAATTCACTCATTTTCTTGCGTGCAAAGCCACAATCTTGACCAATGGCGTTCAAGGCGTCCATGGTTGTCTATAACCAAAGAAAAGAGTGTTACTTTCTAACACTCTCGTTCTTATATTACAACAACAATAACTTTGTACATTAAAGTGTGTTGTTGTTTTTTTTAATCCTCAGTGTTTATGACCTGAAGTTGTAGATAGTATTGGATAAATTTACAAAAATATAATAATAATGTTTGTATCATTTTTTTTCTCAGTCAAAACATACATTTGGAAATTATTATTTAATAGGAAATGTTTTATCAAAATCAAGTGTGAATCATTTTCAAGATCTCTCTCTTGGAGGTAAATGCATGTCTCTGTTGTGAATGGGAATTAGCCTATCATTCCCTTGTCGAATGACTTGTATTCGTTTGCTCTGTTGTTGTGCAAATTCACACAGCATTCTGTTAAATAAATAGTATCAACAAATACTAAGAGCAAACATCTGAATGCTGTTGGTAACCTATAAAAGGCAAAGTTAACACGCTATGCATTTAATAACCATGTCTACATCCAACAAAACAAAATTCAAAACTATAAATTTAAACCAGTGGTGTATGTGTTCATCAACGTGAATACACGATAAACTTAAACAAACAAACAAACAAAATAGTCAAATGTATTCTAAACGTCAAGTATGCACCTGAAAGCCGAATGTAAACAAAAAAAAGCCATAATCATGACATAATGTTGTTAGTTTCTAACAAATCTCATTCTATGAGGCGAATATTGATTGATAGGTAAGCCAAGACAAAGTTGGCGAAATGCTTGTTGTCGATACGAAGTGATTGGTTCCTCAGCAGGAAATTTATAAAAATGAAAACAAAACATTTGAGAGGTTATTGGAAAATAAACATTAAACAGGGGTTTTGTACATACTGTACACCAGAAATCTGCAAAATGATCCTCGTCAGCTAATTTAACAATCACTTGATTCATGGTTAAACCGTACCATGCTTTATGAATCACTTGCGTGGATACATTATTTTCAAAGCCAAAATTTAGCATACAGGATTTACAAAAGTGATGCCCTGGGTCATGAAACAAATCATCATCATTATCATCACGATTCATGAAGCTGTCATAAAATGTGGTATCAATGCGTACTTTAGTGTTTCTATATTCTGAAGGATAGGCCACACGTTGAGGATTATGAGACACCATCGTGGCATATTCATTGAACGTGGTGTTTTTGTGACGATAAAACAATCTTCACCGTGGCTCATGATTGAATCTGAAAAGTAGTCGTTGCCGTTTACTAAGTGAATAAATAAAAATACTATGTACTATATACACTGTCTGTCCCCTAAGTCAATAGCAAAAAGAAAATAAAAAATAAGCAAAACACAAATAAATAACCATCTGTCTGGTGACTTCTTTAGCTGTAGGCGGCAAACATAACATGCAACAGGTTAAAAAACAATTTCTGTTCAGATATTGGACTGGTGTTCGTTTCAAATATATCACCACTCATAACTCTAGCCATAAAGTGAGAGTTTTGTCCACAGTAAAAGCAGCAGATTATTATTCTTTTGTTCTTGCATGAGACCTACTAAGCCACACCCTAGTGTGGCCTATTAAGCCGCATGCCTACTGAGGGTGAATGGTCACTTTGCTGAAACATGAGGCCTACTAAGCGACAACAATAGTGGGAGTGGCTACTTGTTTGTGTTTTTACCTAACCTAACCTAAAGAAGTCAACATGTTTTTAATCTAGCCTGTGCACAGTGAACCATGCAAACGTTGATGCATGGCTCTCTTTATGCGTTGACAGGCAAATAGCACAAGACATACAGTTTATGTACAACTATTTACAGGCATTCACACATCCATGCATACACCCATGCACACAGGTTTAAAAAAATTTATATGATACACTACAATTTTTTATTTTTATTCCGAGGCTCAAGATGGCATCTCGCATTTGATAGCAACCAAACCAAACACTTGCCGTGTTGTACAACAACAATAGCTACAACCATTACTGGTTGTAACCAAATGGGACGCTTGTCATCATATCCTGACGTCACTGTCTCTTGTCGTCCAACAAAGCGAGTGTTTGTTTTCGCTGTTTCATTAAAAATAAATCGTGATTCTTTGAGAGAATCCTAAACTGACTATGTGCCATGGCTGTGTGGGTCTGAAGAACATGTAAATAATCATCCACACAGAGACGTTTAACCACATGCTGGCTAATCCCTTTGGCTCGCATTGATTCGCATCGATCCACCTGTCGAAAACTATACATTTTCGGAGCGAGACCTACAAACTCAGTCATCATGGTGTCTGAACACTCATCTTTCATTAAACCAATTTCTTTTTTGTTCAGACGGGGGATATCGAACACGTTCTTTTCACTAAACGAGGACGTGTCAAACCACTTTGGGTTTTGTTTCATAACGACATACGGATCACAGTCACGGATATGGTAAATAAAACTATCCGTGTCTGTATATAACAAGGAAATGGTACCAAATCGCTGTATTGCAAAACCATAATGGAATTTATACATGTGCAATTTTGAAAAATCTAAAATGACTTGGCCTAAATAGATAGGCTTATTCATGACCACTTTAGTTTTGGCAAGTTCAATAGTTAGTAGATCATGATCAATAATGTTTAAAGATTTGAAATTTGGTTTTGCAATATATTTTTGAGCCCCCCATCTGCCATGCCATGTATTGACCTACTTAATGTCCCTATACTGCCGTACATTTTCCAAACTCTTGCCATAGATACAATTATTCATTAGTTTTAAAAAAATTGATTTGAAATGGCTGAGTGGCACTTTGTCTGTGACTGGTATTTAAATCCATGTATGGTTTCAACCACGGTTTCTGACAAAAAGAAATACCTCTATGGATTTTTTTCAGGGTTAAGCCCTGGGCTAAACATTCTACCAGCATGTCAATATGCAACACATAGTGATTTTTATCATACAAGGTACCCATCAATTTCTTATGATTGCCCTTACTCTCGGGCGCCACCATTTTCTCTATGCAAAAGGGGAAATCACCATGTCGCTGTCAGAGATGGGGGGGATAAGCTAAGTCAACGTCAAGAACATACCCTACGTCCTGTTGCTTGCTGGCGCTATGCACATTAAAATCTTTAATTTCATTCTCAAACAGCCAGACAAAGTTTCTGTACGGCAGTGGTCGACTCATAGCGTGACCGTATAAATTGTTTACGTCGAAATACATTAGGTAGGATTCAGGTTCTTCGAGACAATAATCAGGCATGTAATGATTATTTGCCTTGGCATGTCGCTGATTGAGCGAGACGAATCCCCCACGAATCCCTTTTTCCATCATGAGTACCATATCGGGGTCCGTCAGTAAATCAAGCTCAATGTGGGTAAATTTGAGGATGGCGTCCCAACTTAACCCTGGACTGGTATAGTAGTGGACGGGGTCAAGGCCATAAATCGTGTGACATAGCTGACGAAACGTTTCAAAAACGTCGGTCAACAACAACACGTCTAATTTTAAGTAGTGCATAGCATTCTGGCCCATGGTTTCTATGCCAAACACTCGCCAAACACGGTGTGCGTGGGCATAGTCTTCTTCACTGATGGTGCTTTGTGTTAACTGAGAAAAGAATTTTTCTCTTGGCGGCAAAGTCGTTTCTTCAAGCACCTCGTAACTTTCCACATAATCATATGGAAAATGGCCTTTACGAACACACAATTTAAATTGATTTGTATCCGTAAAGTGGGAATGGGTATGTTTCAACTCATCTTCGCTTAAGCCTTTCACAAGACTATCCAGCGAACTAGACATAAACTTGAATGAGTCGAGAAAGCGAATGCTCATGCTTCCTTTTCTCCATGAAAGTGAGGTAAAGCTCTCATGGTTCTTAGCCAAAATGCTGAATTTGCTATTATCTATATGAGCAAATTGTTTTACAATGAAGTGAAGGTCATACCGGGAGAAATTGTGTAAGAAGACAGGGAGGAAGCGAGGTGTAGAGTACTTCAAATTGCATTCGTTATGGGCAGCACCTCTAAAATGACCTGTCCTGTGGCAGGTGGTGGCTTGATCATATTCTCTTTGCTGTACGTCATTCATCTGAATTGGTACAGGGTTGTTCAAAATAGTTTCTACTTTGCCTGCTAAAGCCGCCATTTGATCAACAAACCACCGCGCACAATCCTGACCTTTATGACTTACATACTCACATTATGAATTATCATAGTGACAGACAATATAATAGGCTACAGCAAAAGGCTCATGTTTCTGCACTGGATAGGTTGAGCTTGTATGGGGGCTTGGTTCACATCCCTGAATGGGAACAGTAAGGGCCTCAAAATCAGCGTAAACAGTAAATGGTACCATGTCTTGTTTATTAGTGGCCTTAAATTTTAAGACTGCGTCATTCCCTTCGGGCAAGACTAGCTTTACTGCCGTCTGCCCTTCACAGTCTTCTGTATGTCGTTTCAAAAGTTCATCAGTTCCAAAATACTGAAGGCAGCGCTCGCAAATGTGTTTTGCACACTTATCTTTAGACATTTGACTGCTCACCAATTTACTTAAATTCTTTATCCAACAATAATGGCTTTTATCCCCGTCAGACAGGAAAAGCAGGTGAATGTGATGTTGCTTTACCTGTTTGGTGGCATACAAGGGGCCCACGATATCGGATCCGTCGATGCCATACACCATAAAGGAGAAATTTGGATTATCTTTCTCAAATAAATGAATTTTATCTAGAGGCATGGGAAATGAAACACGCTCGAGATTGAGAGTTTGTTTCATGTGGTTAAACACATCTTTGTACTGCCCTGGTCTATCACAACGTGTGACTTCACAGGGTTGCAGACAGCTAACTATACTCCACAAAAAGCAGTAATCGTCTTTATTGCGTATGTTGATCACTGCCTTTCTGGAAGCGATAAAGCTCGGTGTGGCAATATAGCTACTTCCTGCATTCAATGGATTGTATTTACAAATATTGATTTGCAAATAGGCAATGCTATTGAGGGCCAAGCCACTGGGACCCTGTTGCAACTTATCAAATTTAGTGATAAGCGCTTGAATAGCTTTCTCCTGATACCACGTTTCCAAATTATCAGCTATCAGTACTTTCTCCATTTTTGTACAAAGGTTGAAGGTGTGTTTCTCTTCAACATTATTTTTATCAATGTAAATTCACATAGTAGTTCGAAGTTTATTTTTAAAGCCTGATGCAATCTTAAGCCTTGTTCACATTCACTAAAAAAATGGGAAAACATAATTCCACAAAATCTTTAGGCGACAGACAGTGATTGGCATTGTAAATTCGGCCGGAGCAAACTCGCGTTTTGAAACATTTGGCCAAAGGCTGCCACACTAACACTTCACTCTCTGATATAGACATGATTATAAAATGGACAAATAAACGTGCAACCCTTACCTTAGAATAGGTTAATCCAAAATCTGCAATTCCAAACGACCACACTTATCGATTTTTACTGACTGGCACACAATCACGCTCACAGGTACACAATGGTTGTAGCAATTGGCCCCAGCAGGAAATGATCACCAACAAGGTTGCTGTAGTTTTAGTATCACCGACAAGGTTTATCTTGTTTTTGTTTCCAATGATTTATCTGAAAAAAAAACCAATACAATGCGTTATTAGTCATGGTTATATACATTAAACATGTGCATTCATTCATTCATTCATCCATTCATTCATTCATTCATAAGACTTGCTAAAAACAAAAGGTTTCAAGTGTGCACACATAAATAAGCCACTCACTCGAAAATAACAAAGTCATTTACAAAGAAAAGAAATAATCTATATTCATAGCTCACGTTTTTTTTAAATATCGAAAGCGTCAAGGTAGTTAAAACCTATTCACTCCACACACGTCTTTATTCTGAAACAATAATAAATATACGCCATAAGTTTATACATTTCCGTGAAATAAATGGCATACATTTAACAACAACAACAACAATAAAAGTAATGGAACAACATGTACTCACCATATAATGAATTATAATGCTTTCAGCAAATGTGCTCTTTGCCGCAACTGTCACTGTCACTGTCACTGTCTCTCTGTCTGCTCTCCCAGACTTAATGACGTTTTTTTAAAATCTGCAACAAACGAAATCCCAAAAAATACCATCAGTCACTAACTTAATTTTCATGCATACACAAAATAACAATAAAACCAATCATGTCATAATTAACAATAATGAACCTACCTTAGTACAAGTATGGCCGCGGTTCACGTAATATTTTACAAAGAGCATAAGACACTTGCATCCGCCACCTTCAAAGATGATCACAAGAATGACGAGTCTCTCTTACCCTCAGAACATATATGTCTCCTCACCAAGATGCAAAGTTAACACATTACATTTTTTTTGTTCCTACGAGTAGGATGTCATGGAGCGCACAAGTCAGACTGATTCTCACAAGCTTTTGCAAACTCCGCATGAGTGTGCGTGGGAATGCAATGATCAGCTTTTCGACAGAGCTGTATGTCCTTCATCGCGATATCGAGTAACACGTCTGGGCCAGATAACAGCCACCTGCATGCGAACAACAGGCTGTTATCTCTCTCTGCTGCGAGGCACGTACGATGATAAGACCTGTGTCTGTCTGGCTCGCCGTGGGTCAGCTTCAATGCTTTCAATTCTCATTTCATCAAGCAAGTTCTCTCTCTGCGTGTGAGCCCTGACCAGCCAAGACAAATAATAATAATAATGCATAAGTGTTTTACCAACATTATAGCGCATAACATAACGTGATTTCAAATCTGGTTTCTTACTTCTTCCCCGTTTTCCTCAACGATCTCGATATAAAAAATGACGGAAACCATGATTTCATCTTTTTACCTTTTCCGTACCTACATCTCCGTAAAGATGACATTGGGACGAAAAAATACTATCACACACGTCATCATCACGTTTTCCGTTTTCCAAAAATCGGCAAAAATGTGAAAAACTCATTTTTAGACCCAAAACCCTAGGTTCACCTTTTCGACACCTACATTCCCGTAAAGAGCACGACGAGACGAAAAAACGAATCCAAGCACGCTCTCCTAGCATGGCCCGTTTTCCAAAAATCGGCAAAAATGTGAAAAATGCATGTTTAGAACCAAAAACCTAAGTTCACCTTTTCGACACCTACATTCCCGTAAAGAGCACGACGAGACGAAAAAAACGAATCCAAGCACGCCCTCCTAGCATGACCCGTTTTCCAAAAATCGTCAAAAATGTGAAATACGCATGTTTAGACCCAAAACCCTAGGTTCACCTTTTCGACACCTACATTCCCGCAAAGAGCACGACGAGACGAAAAAAAACGAATCCAAGCACGCCCTCCTAGCATGGCCCGTTTTCCAAAAATCGGCAAAAATGTGAAAAACGCATGTTTAGCATGGCTCCTTCGATTCCAAGGTCGCGGGGGCTCACAACTTGCTTTTGAAAGCAGCTCCCCCCCCTTACCACGTTTTTATTTTGGGGTGGATATACCCCGTCCATGGAAAAAGAGAGTTCACCACGAGTCCTACGACACCTCATAGGTTTAAATCCGATTATTGATTAGCGAGATAGTGAAAGGCCGATGACCTATTAGTTTTTTGGGGTTTATTTCAATACATATTTAAAAAAAACACTCATTTATAAATCATCATTTAAAAAGCCCGCCCTTTTACAAGACTCCTCAAGTGCGCATGCGTATAAAAAAACATTCATCGCCAAAATGTCAAAAAACAACATGTTTACCCCAAATGGCGTTTCCCAATTCCATCCATTTTAAAAATGAACCTCACCATCACCTAGAGCAGAAAAAATACCATCTAAACGACCCCTCACTCAACCCTACTCCTCCCCCACCACCTAACCCTTTCCCAACATAGCCATACATATTCAAGCACGAGCGCGACTTGAGGAAACCAACACTACCCCACTACTCGCGAATAATCTTTTAGTTTTGGTCTTTTCATTAAATTAAGAGGCTATAGGAAAGTAGGGGACGTCACTACGAGTGCTAGGACACCCTGTAGGTTCTAATCCCATGTTTGGTTAGCGAGATATCAGGTTCGGGGCAAATACGAGGAGGGTTCAAAAAGAAGTGTCACAGCTCCCGTGTTACCCCACTACTAATGTTTCGGTGGGGGGAGCCATAAAATTATTATAAATCGAAGCAGGTGAACTATCGGGTCGGGCAAGATATCATTCTTCATCAATTTTCAAGCAAGTTACATTTCTGCCAAGCGGACCCCAAATCAATCGGCCAATTAATCAAAACACTGTTCGCGGGATTTTTTAACCCACGCGCAGATTCCGCGCCACTCTAGGCGTCTCTCTGTGATTCGCTAGATTCAAGCGTAGCACGTTGGATATTACCACCTCTCCGTGCCTCTAGACGCCAGCCTGTCAAAGACTTCAGGCCAAACGTAAAGTTCATGCACCCCATTTCAAGGAACTGGCTATGAATACCACGCTTGCCTCACTGGCCCCTTCTCTCTGACCAAATTGCAACACCTCCAAGTGTGCCTTCTCAACAGCACCAAATACGTCTTCAAATATGATGAATAAAATTTATATGAAACATTATTATACAGCATGTATCATAAGGGTTCAATATCTGAATAGCCATTGAGCAGAAACATAATACCGGCTTTGCCGACTATTTACAAAGTTCCATATTAAAGCATATCATCATTTAAATACTGAAATAAAGGTTTTTAACGTGTGGTTTGTGTTTCAATCAGTTGACACCAGAGTTCGCATGAGCGTTTACCGTTCAGTATGAAAGTGTTGAGCAAAGTTGCTCGGGGAGTGGATGCCGATCACTTTTATCCAGAGATTGAAAAACACACTTAATAAATCATGATTGTTTTCAGCAAATTTGATATAATGAATATTTTTACACCAACGAACGACAACTTGAAGATGATTTACTGTAGAAATATCTGTAATGGCGCCTCCAAACCTTGAAGTAAACCGTATGAGATATACATTCCACATGCTTTAGCAGCCAGGAGGGCGATCCAGCTGGCAGTGCGTCTTACACACTTCCGTCCGATCCACTTCCGTCCTATTTTTCAAAATCACTCCCCAAAAATCTAGCAACCGAGTGGAAAGATGTTACACATCAATAATAACGCAACAACCATAGAAGTGTAAAATCATCATCATCATCATCATCATGTTTTTCAATCAAGCGGCTGGTCTGACCTCACAGTGAGTCTTTTCCACGTTGTTCGGTCTTGATCTGTCCTTTTGACCACTTCATAACTTCGTAGGTCAGAGCTATCTAGGAAAGGTCTCATAATAGTGTTCCGTGGCCTCCCACGTGGGCGTTTTCCAGGTAATTTGCCTTCTAGTATGTCGATCATCAGGTCACCATGTCGTAACCTGTGGCCAAGCCAGGTGGATCTCCTTCTATATATCTGGCAGATTATTTGCCGTTTTTCCTTTATTCGATCCAGTACCGTTATGTTGGTCATTTCCTCTACCCAGCTGATCTTTTCCATTCGGCGCCAACACCACTTCCTAAACGCTTCTAGTCGTTTAATGCCACCTCTATTCATTGTCCAGGTCTCACTGCAGTACATTGCAACTGGCCATATGTAGGTCTTAACCAGTTGTTTTCTGAGGCTGAGGGACATCGAGCGTTAACAAATTAGAGAATGCTTTTCACGGAATGCCTGCTTGGCCATGGCTATACGGCTCCTGATTTCAACTTCACATCATAGGTCTTCTGTGAAGATCTGACCAAGGTATTTAAATCGACTGACCTGTTGTACTGGTTCTTTATTTATGATTATATTTAGTTGGAGTTGATTCTTACTTATCACCAGAATCTTGATCTTCTTAAAATTGATTTTCATTCCGTATTCTGTAGCTGTATCATTTAAACATTGCAACATGTTTGTTAATGTATGCGGATTTACTGCAAGTAATGCCAGATCATCAGCAAATTTAATATTCTGGATTAAGTCTACCACCAACTTTCACTCCTATATTAGAACCTTTAAAAGACCACTTTGTTATAGCTTCAGCGAAGGCATTGAACAGTCCATGGGACAACAAACAACCTTGTCGCACACCTTTGCGTCATTTCCAAGCCGAACAACAGCAGTTTGATTTACATACAGATGAAGTATTAATCTGATTAATCGATGAGGACATCCTATTTGATTCAAAAGATGAAACAGCTTGTGCCAGCTGGCTTTATCAAATACTTTTTCGATGTCCACAAAGCACACGTAAAGGTTTCTGTTTACACTTAACATATTTTCTCCAAGACATCGCAAGGACCCGATAGCATCATGTGTAGACATATTCTTTCGGAAACCAAATTGAGAGTTGTATAGATTCTGTTCGATGTATATTTCCATCCTTTTCCTCAAAATCTGCAGAAGTATCTTTGATGCATGAGGGATGAGACTAATGGTTCGATAGTCACTACATTCAACTGGTACAGTCTTCTTAGGAATTGGAATTGGAATTGAAATAAACTGTTTGTAAATAGATGACACGTTACACAAGTGTTTACAAACTTATTTAGTATTAACATTGTATATATTTATCTGTGTTAAAGTGTAATTCATAAACATCGTACACTGGTTAAGCCTAAGTGAGCAGGATCTGAGGATGACACGTAACGTTCGAAGCATGTCATCCAATTAAGTAGGTGTTTGTACATAATAGCGTGCTAGTTTGTAGGGTATGTAAATTAGTTTTCCACCTAATGTAATGGGCACAATTTGTGTTGACCGACTGAAAAGATTTCTTTAATAAGATTTCCTTGGTCAATAGAGGGTTGTCCATTCGTGCTACAGGCCCGTAACATTTCATGTGTCTTTTCCGTGCAAGTGAGGAGGATCGTTCAGTCAGTGAATACAGTTCTCCTGGGCTTTTCCTCATCCAGATACCGTCCTGAAACCTCCGTTCTATCTTCTCAGTGTATTTTATGTTGATGGCTGACTATGCCGTCACAATCGCATGGAGTGCCTCTGAGAGAACAACTGTGTGGTATTCATGGAGTTTGGCTTTATTGGAAAGTGATTTCTTGTTGTATACGTGTATATTCCAAGTGAGCTTTTCGTAATCTTTCCGCATGTGTTTTGTTGGCCATTATTTCGGTGCCAGTGATGCCGATGATTTCACCTGAGTACTTGAATAGCTTAACTTGTGTGATGTCGCCATATTTGGTTGCGAGTGATGCCAGGTTTGGGCTCTTGGAATCCATATACTGTGGTTTCTCGTAAGTGATCTGGAGGCCGGATATCTCACGAAGTTTCTCGATGGCATATCTGGCTATTTCGGGAGTCCGGGTCGACCGCAAAGGCAAAGCACTTTATGTTGATTCGTTGGTCTTTTGTTCCCATACTTATTCCAGGTATTTCCATCTCCCATGTTTTGATGATCTTATCTAGTACCAAGTTGAGCAGGAGTGGGGACAACCAATCACCCTGTCTTAAGCCTGTACGATGCCACTCTCCCATTATTTGCAAAGATGGTTTGTAGTCTGTCAGTCAAGAGTTTGCCTCACCTTCTTTTATTATTATTATTATTATTATTATTATTATTATTATTATTATTATTATTACTAGAATCAGTTGTAGGGGTAATATTCCATACCTGCTTTATTTGCGGATTTGAGTACTATAGTTGCATTCAAATTTACGGCAATATTTACATTATCGTATATTCACGGTATAATCTGGTTAGATGGAATAGAGCCCTAATCTTGTCAGACAAAATAAACCTAATCTAATCTATCTTAACAGCCACGCCAAATAAATGAGTGCTGGTAAACATCAAGGTTAAATTAAGCACGAATAAATTGAAACAAATAATACCATAAAATCCATACGAAATACACTACTACAGACACCTTAGTAACGCAGGTTAATAGAGAAATTCTACTCATGTCTAAGTACACGGAGGTGATGGTCAGGATTTCCAAGCCCTTACAATATGAAAGCAAACTCCATGCTAGTAGATTGAAAGATTGTGAGGACGGGATCATTATGCATTGCGCGTGCCCACCCCCGCACGAGTTGTCGTGGGAACAAACTTGTTTTGAAGTGAGACAAACAAATCCGGGAACTTCCTTAAACATTGCAGTGGATTAAATAGAAAGGGACAGTAAAAGGAGATGGAGAGAGAAAGAGAGATAGAACCCAAGAGTAGGAAGAACGGCAGTTTCCACTTTTCTGAAGTTTCTGCAGCAATCAAGTGGTATTGTTAAACGTAGATGAGTACTGATTCTTTTACTTCACAGTAGACTGAACGTCTGCATAAAATCCGCTCTGCTTTGCGAGTTACTTTGTCCCCAGTATTCCTCTGACAATGTCAACTAATGCAATTCGTCTGACCTCTATTCTCTGTCAGGCCAGTGTTGTGCTCTAGGGAGTAATAAAAGATTGCCCGGGTTCAATTTATGTAGGGAACCGGTGGTGTAAAGAAACAGACCGAGTATCGGAGCTCACAAGTGTATGTGTGGACTGGTCTTCATCACAGCACACATACTGTGGGTGCCGTGAGTTTGGAGATAGCCTCGTTTATTATATGGGCATTATTTTCTTCCCGTCCTTCTTGGCCTTGTAAGGAGGTGAGTTGTTTTGTTGTTTGGCTCGAAGCATTGTTTATTCAAATATATAATTCTTCTGTGAAGATGGCAATGGATCCATGCAATACGCACATGATACCCAACCTTTTAAGAAGATAACCTTCCAACCTAAAATGAGCCTAAGCATATTTCAGGTCAAACACATCCAATTCCCGTTCTTTTTCGAAATTGGCACCTCCCTTACACCTAAGGTGACAATGCAGGTCCAGGATTATACAAGGATATAAATATCAATGACACATAACACAGATATTTAACATCACACATTGTTATAGACTACAGGTGGTTATTCAAAATATGAATAGAATCCTTGGGAATTCCACGCAGCATCTCCGTGTACTGCTGGGCACACAAACCAGGACGTTAAAGGTGCTTCTTAAGCAGCACCGGTGGCGTAGTTGGTAGTATGCAGAGTTTCTATCTTCCAAGATCGTGGGTTCAAACCCCGACCGAGGTTGTCGGATATTTTAAGAGCGTTCAAAATCCCTCAGTATGCCTTCCTTCTGAGGGGAAGTAAAGCCGGCGGGTCCATTTCATAGATTTATGGAATGTAAAAGAACTTTCCACTAACTACAATTGTGTGAAGCTAAATTTGTAGGTTAGGTTTGATATAATAAGTTCCAAGGTTCGCCAAAAGGTGCCGGTTGTGGTGGCATTAAGTAGCCAAGTTCACAGCTAGGAGTCGTTGACGGTTGCATTTGGTAGCAAACGTAGGAACTACTTGAAATTGATCGTCTGCAGTCCTTACCAGAATTTCAGATAACACACACTAATACAGCCATCACAATTAACACCGGTTATCAGACAGATTCTACACACACCCAAAGTACACGGTGCTACATGACCGCGTTGTCACAGCCCCTAAACAGAGGAACCAATCGAAGATGCTCCTTAGTATAAAGAAACGATGTCCCACGTGCACCGAAGAGACCTCTTACTTCCCATGTATAATCAGTTAACTGAGGAATACATGGAGGATAGAGAGCCTTCTTCTCGTCATCAACTGCGCTAGCTTTCTGGGCGTGCTTTTAAAATCGAATTGTGGATTCTAGAATTATTGCTTTCCCGAGAGGCCTATTAACAGCTATAGTATCCGGTCATCCAGTGCTGCCATCCTCCGCCAAGCAATGAACTTTTTCATAGACTTGCCACTTCGCCTTCTGTAGAGCTTCTGGGATTTGAGACCAACTCGCCTTTTGAGCAACATCCCAGAACATTGCCCAGAGTCTCAACTTCTTCCCACCTCACAAATAAGCTTTTCAAGTGGACTATATATAAAATGGAGATTAAACATTCAAACAATATTACAACCCAATACATCTCAAGAAACACACTAATGATTACATAAATTTTAGAAGAACATCTCTATTTGGTTTTAACGTAGGCTATATTAAAATTTTCCTTCGTGTGTAAAAATTACAAATTCAATTTGATTTTAAATCTTGCGACCAACACGGTACTCTTATTAGTTCTTTAGAAGACAATATACAAATGCGTAGACATTAACTCTGTGAAGTTGGCATAGCTATTATCCGTGTTGACTGATTATTAATCTATAATTATAAGATCCACCTTGTCAAACACTAAAATGTAGATTACTAAATAACATACACGTACATGTTTCGTTATTACATTGACAAATTCTTCGGTGTGAGAAACACTTATAAAAATATATCAACAAAGAACCAAAAAGAAAATGGATATCCTTACAGAAATTCATTGTTGTTGTTGTTTGAGTCTTCAGTCTTTTGACTGGTTTGATGCAGCGCTCCATGCCTCCCTGTACTGAGCTAATCGTTTCATCTCTACATAGTTACCACACCCTACATCCGAGGCAATCTGTTTAACATATTCTAACCTTGATCTACCCCTACAGTTCTTGTTCTCGACTCTTCCTTCCATAACTAAGCTTGCGATTTCTGGGTGTCTTATTATGTGTCCTACCAACCTATCTCTTCTCTTCATTAGCAGTCGACAGAAACATCTCTACTCTCCCACTCGTCTTAATACCTCTTCATTTGTCACCCTATCTACCCATCTGATCTTCATCATTCTCTTGTAACACCACATTTCAAACGCCTCAATTTTCTTCTTTTCTGCTGCATCAATAGTCCAAGTTTCACTTCCATAGAGCGCCATGCTCCAGACAAAGGCTTTAAAAAATGACTTCCTAATATCTAAATCTATATTCGATGTCAACAGATTGCTTTTCTGTAGAAATGCTTTCCTTGCCTGAGCTAACCTACTATTTATATCCTTCATGAATTTAAAGAAATTGAATAAGTTTCCTTCATAAAATATGTTTAATTCAAAGTAAATTGATTTTTAATATTATATTTTTATTATTATTCTTTTGTGACCATTCAATTACTTTAAATTAATGCATCTCTGTAAGGATATCCATTTTCATTTTGATTCCTTGTTGATATAATTTTCTAAGATTTTCTCTCTCCGAAGAAGGTATCAATTCGAAAATTGATCGTCTGCAGACCTTACTTGAATTAAAACAGATACACACACTAATACAGTCATCACATTTGACACCGGTTATCAGACAGATTCTACACACACCCAAAGTACACGGGGCTACATGACCGCGTTGTCGCAGCCCCTAAACTGAGGAACCAACGAAACATGTACGTGTATTTTAATTAGTAAACTACCTTCCAGTGTTTGACAAGGTGGATCTTATAAATTATAGATTGAGACAATACAAACAACATATATTTTATTTGATACTTCAATTATTTTCAGCGGAACGTGGTGGTGCAGCGGTCATGCTGTTGGCCTCTCACCACGGTGGGCTGGGTTCGATTCCCAGTCAGTGCATGTGAGTTTATTAAAGTGAAATGCCATGTCCTGTGGTTCGGATTCCATGTAAAAAGGAGAACCCATGGCTCATGATTTCGAGATTAACGGTCACATAAACTTACAATCTTTCTTCCTTCCCTTCAAATAATTTAATTTCCTTTCGGTTAAATAGCATTGAAACAGATATGATTTCGACATTTTTGAAAACCGTATTTTAAGAACATCTCAATAATACAACAAAGTTTCAATCACTCTCAACTTTATTTTGTAATAGTTTCTTCCAACAACTTGTTAAGACTGCTGATGATGACCTCACTGTGGTCGAAACTAGTCCTAGTATAGTAAACAACTAATAACAATAATACATTTATTAATTATTGGTGGTTTTATTTAATACCATTTAGATTTCAATTAAATATACGGTATTTTAATAGCTCATTCTCCTACGGCTTCGCACACAGAGTCGGTGGGGGATCATTCCTCTACCGTCGCAAGGACAGTGTCAGGGAGCTTTGTCAACAGATACAACTGGGAATGGCAAGAGGTCAAATTTCGTTCGAAATATATTGTTACAGACGTCTATGAGCAAGAATATTTGCAGAGTGATTTTGATGTTTTCAGCACAAATTATAGAATAGTGATCTTATGAAAAGTATTCTGTATTTACAGTATTTTGATCACATTTGCATTATACCAGGAGAATCAGATGCACTTAATAATATATTTTTTATTGGGAAGGAAGCGGGCGTTGTTACTCTATGTAAGGGACCATCCCAGAATTTTCCTGGAGAAGAAGTGAGAAACCACGGAAACCTACTTCAAGAATGACTGACGTGGAAATCGAATCTACTTCAAACCCAGCCAAAGCGTTAAAATCCTTCAGTATGCCTTCCTTCGGAGGGGAAGTAAAGCCGGCTGCCCATGTCATAGATTTATGGCACGTAAAAGAACCTACCACTACAATTGGTAGTGTGTAGCTAAATTTTTAGGTTATTTGGTTAGAAATGCTCTATCAAGTTCCAACGTTCACCGCTAGGTGTCAGTGACAGAGGCAAGTCTGGTAGCGAAAGTTGGAACTACTTGAAATTGAACTTGATGGGGAGCCTACGGGCAATACCCTGCTACCGCCATTGGCTGCAATTCAAATATAATATTTATTAAATGATTGGAGTAGATTGTGATACTGTAGTTTGAGCGGTACGTGGTCCCTTCCCGTGCATCTACCAACACCACTGCCTGCACTGAACTGAACAGTCCTCGGTAGTAGACTATAGTGGTCAGAATCCCCGCCTGTCACTCGAGATATCGTGGTTCGATTCCCCGACGGGGAGGATGTAGTGTACAGTGTGGGAACACCCAAAATTTTAACCACACAACGCCACTGGCTCAATGTATTGACCTGATTAGTCACAATGTGAACAAGTATGGTCCAAGCGGGCCCTACAGGTTGAGTCTGGTCCAATTGGAGCGCAGTGAAGCGAGTAATGAGACGGGTGTTGGGGTAATCTCATTAACATCCATCCCACTGCTCGCAATCTCGCACAATACCGTGTTGCTCTCAGCAATACGCAGCTAACGAAATTCGAAACATCAAAATAAGTAAATATCCCAATTTTATTATTTGTTTGCAACTTTCTTAGAATATATCCATGTTGTGTAGACGATGTCCATCCTGAATGTGGTTATGAACTTATTCCAAACTCAATCTAGATAATGATAGTAATTATTGTTTTAATTCTTTATCGTTTGATTTCAGGAAAAACAACATGTTCAGTAAAGAACATATAGCCTACTTTCTCCTAAATGTATGAGTATAGTTATAACTCGTTGTTATTATCAAAGAGTATAATAGAACTATTCTTTGTTGAAGGCCATAGAAACGATTTACCTCTACCAAACGCCACAATCTGGATAAAAACTGCTACCATCATTGAAGAAAGAAAGATAAGAAGTATCTCAAGAATGTTATGGATCTGGAGACATAATCGACCAGACTGGCTGCGTGGCTCGGCGGTAACGTTCTCGCTTGCTGGGCCCTAGGTTGCAGGTTCGTATCCTGGCGCAGTCAGCTGGCATTTGAGGGTGCACAAATGCGAGGGAGCCGTGTCAGTACATTTACTGGCACGTTAAAGATCCCCTTCGGGCCAAAATTCCGGCACCCCGGTGTCTCTAAAAGCAGCAGTAGTTAAAAGGGATGTAAAACCAATAACATTATTATTATTATTATTATTGTTTTAATGTGCTAAACGGTTCCAGGCTAGTGTTCAGAAGTAAAGGGGGAGTTTTAGTCGGTAGTCTGCTACTCAGCAGCAGGAGCCCGACACTCTGTGCGTAAATGGATTTCTTCCCCTAAAAAATAAAAATAAAATAAATATATATATATATTTATATATATTATTATTATTATTATTATTATTATTATTACATATACGACCTGCCGTGGGCAACATCCAACTTTGAGTTGAGGCATGTCTTTACACGTCTGGTTGTGCAGGGCTTTCACAACCCTAATTGAATAAAAAGGAAGGATGATTGTAGTTTTACGTGGCCGTGAATCTTGTGATTATGAGCCACGGGACCTCCTTTTTACGTGGAATCCGAACCACAGGACATGGCATTTCACTTCAAAAGTCTCACATGCATTGACCGGGAATCGAAAACCCTAATTGAATTAACAAATCTTTCCATGACCCTACAGAGACGTGTGTATACAAACTATGTGGATATTTTCGATTGCTATTTGCCTGAAATAAAAGTAGAAATTAATACCTGAACTAACACCTACGGCTTGAACTCAGTTACTATGGGAAATCGTTTTGTTCTTTACTTCAAATAACATTTTCAAGTAACGCAAAATAGGCTGTTACAAACCCTTTAAAATAAAAAGTAAAAATGTATCGTAGTATCATCTCGTCATTCTTCAAATTCGATGCGCATAGAATGCCAATGGTATAGTAATCAATGGAGCCCCACGTAGACTAGTCGTGACTTCTAGTGGTGAAATATCGAACAACATAATCCTAACAGAGCGAGTGCATTCTAGCGGCCAGAAGAAGAAACTTTTCAATAAAATCTGGAAGTTAATAAGTATGTCGGCGTGCAGTTACCTTTTTGGCAGCTAGATGTCTCGAGTAAATCTGCTGGCGAATTATGTTTTAATTAAATATATATTTTACACCATAATATGCACAATATAACGCTTAATTTTAAAACATCTGAGTCATTACAAAACAATAAACATATAACATTTCAAGCAAAAAATCTAGCTCTGATCGGGTTTGAACCATAGGCATTTGAGCGATAGGCTAACGCTCTACCACAGAGCTAATTGTGTCAACGAATATCGTTCTATATAAAATGACTTACATAGAACTTGTTAGCAAATAATGATTTATACTAAACGATTTCATCACTGGAGTATATCATTTATATATAAAGCATTTCATACAAAGTTTATTTATTTTGTATCAGTACGCTATATTGCATTCAATACTCAAATTAGTGAAATATAAGTCAGGCACAAGATATCCGCTGCCATCTTGTCTTATTACTGAATCAGCTCAGCTTTCTAAAATCACGTCTGCACTATAGTATTACAAAATAGACTTTTAATTTCGAACGTGCCTCTTCCTTTAGAACAGTTAAAACGATTCTCGGCTCGATAATCGGAACTGGTGGGTCCCATGATATGGATTATAAAGTTTGCATAATTCGCACGGCCGCCATCCTGAAATGGTATGGCGGACGACCTTGTAGTTTGGTCACAAGACGCATCCTATACGAAGGTATGTTGTTACCAAATTCGGTAGAGATCGGATGATTTGGTTAGTCGTTATTTGATTTTACGTTTTGAACGTTTGAGTGACCGCCATTCAGTTTTAGTAAAGATGGCGGCGATATAAAACATGACACTGAGGTGTCCTTTGCTAGTGCTACCTTTGTACCAAATTTTGTTCAATTCTCATTCACCGTGTTCGAATTGATAGGGGGGGACAGACATTCAGAGTACACACACTCTCACACACACAGACACGCACACACACACACACACACACACACAGAGACTCACACACACACAGACTCACACACACACATACACACACACACACAGACAGACACACTTTTTTCGCCCTGTGTTGATCTCATAAGTCTACTTTCATTTTTTGCAAAAATCGAAAGTAGGCTAAAAATTAGGAAAAGGGAAGCTCTACTAAGTCTTAAGCTAATTTTGGAAGGTAGAATAAGGAAAGATGAGAGAACGTTCATGGCCTTTGCAGACTTAGAAAAGGCTTTTGATAACGTTGATTTGAGTAAGGTGTTTGACATTTTGAAAACAATTGGAATAAAGCACAGGGATAGGAGGGTGCTCTACAATTCATACAGAAACCAGACAGTGGTTATTCGAGCTGAATGGCATAAGAGAGAAGCTAGTATTCTGAATGGTGTAAGGCAAGGTTGCAACTTATCACCCATACTTTTCAATATGTACATTGAATAAGCAATGAAGGAAATTAGAGAAAAAATCAAAGTAGGAGTAAAGATTCAAGGAGGAATAATTTCAACTCTGAGATTTGCTGATGACATTTCTTAGCCGTCACACCAGAGGATTTGAATGAGCTTTTAAATGGTATGGATTCCATATTGAGGGAAAAAAATTATGATGTAAATGAATGTAAATTTAAAAAAAATAGAATTTAGTCGAAAAGAAATCAGAAATCCCTATTGACGTCAAATTGGCAGGTGAAAATCTAAAGAAAGTAAAAAGACGTTTGCTACTAAGGAAGCTAAATAGCTAGTGATGGACGAAGCAAAGAGGATATAAAAAGTAGGTTGGCTCAGGCTGGATTTCTATAGACAAGAAATCTGTTGACATCAATATGTAGATTAAGGTAACAGTAATTCATTTTTGAAAGCCTTTGTCTGGAGTGTGGCGCTCTATGGAAGTGAAACTTGGACTGTTGGCGCAGCAGAAAAGTTAAGAATAGAAGCGTACGAAATGTGGTGTTACAGGAGAATGATGATCAGGTGGGTGATAGGGTAACAAATAAAGAGGTATTAAGACGAGTGGGAGAGAAGAGATGTTTTTGTCGACTGCTAATGAGGAGATAGGTTGATAGGACACATACTAAGACACCCAGTAATAACAAACTTAGTTATGGAAGGAGGGTCGAGGCAAGAACTGTAGGGGTAGACCAAGGTTAGAAAATGTTATTGAAGTGATATAAGCCATGTTTCAGTATTGCCTGATTCTACTAAAGAGAGCTTTTCAGTCGGTCCTCACAAATAAAAGCTTTCTTTAGTAGAATATGTTTAAAAAATTGCCTTGTATGTAAAGTAATGTAGCTGTATATTGTGATGAAATTATTAGCTCGGGACAGGGAGGCATGGAGAGCTCCATCAAACCAGTCAAAAGACTAAAGACTCAAACAACAACAACAACAACAACAATAACAACGAAGAAGTACTTATAGCAACCTCAGCACTTAAAGGCATTAAGCTCAGAGCTCACCAGGGTGTATCTCAGTCCTGGGCGCACCTTGTATGGTGGGGCTACGCATTTCCTGCTTCCGTTATGGTGTCTTACCGAAGGCAGCTAACCCAAGTAGAGGTCTAACCCCTCGAAGAAGGAGGGTATCAGGAGATTAAAAATTATCAAAGAGCCATGAAATAGAGGAGCCCAGTGGGAACAATGCAGATTTCAGCTGGGGTTTAGTGGTCATAAACTCACATCCCACTAGTTGTGAGAACCTAACTTAATGAAATAAATAAAATTTGGCAATAAATGAACGCCATGAGTCATTTACTCTACAGTATACTACATAAACATTGGTCAGTAAGTTGGGTTGCCTACCGTAACAGGAGCTTCAGAAAATCAGATCTGCAGGCTGAACCCCTCATGTCTCGGCATTTCTCAACGTTCTATGCGTAATGAGACGATATACTCCAAGCTCCAAATTCATTCAGCTAAAGCTTTGGGATTTGCACTCAAACAACCCGCTGCACAGTTTAAGCAGAGAATATGACGACACATCAGTGATTTTGACTGCATACCCACTTTTCTGAAGCTTCTTTTACTGTAGGCAACCCTACTTACTGACCAGTATCTTGTGCATAAATGCTTGCGCTACATGAGGAAAAAGAAGATGTTCACTAAATAACATATATCCTACTTTCTCATAAATGTATGGGTATAGTTATAACTCTTTGTCTTTATCAAGGAGTATAATAAAATCATTTCTTGGTTGAAGACCTTAGAAACTATTTACCTCTACCAAACACCAGAGCCTCGGAAAAACTACTACCGTCATTGAAGAAAGAAAAGAGAAGACATATCTCAAGAATTTTATGGAACTGGAGATATGATCGACCGGGCAACATCCAGCTGCCGCATGTGTTTACACGTCTGGCTGTCCATGGTTTTCACCAACTTAATTGTATTAGCAAGCCTTTCAATGACCCTACAGTGACGTGTGTGCACCAACTATGTGGACAAGCATGAGAACGCTACCACTTAGAGCTCTGTAGTAAAAGAAAACAATCAATCAATGACTATGCAATTCAAATCGCCGGAGCGCAATTTTAGTGTACATGTTCATTCTTTATTTTCGATTGCTATTTGGATGCAATAAAAGTATTGATTAATATCCTGAACTAGCACCAACAGATAGAGTACAGGAAATACGTGGGATCGTTTTGTTCTTCTGTTCAAAGAACACAAAATAGGCTCTTACAAACGCTTTAAAATAAAAATAAAAATGTATCGTATTATCAACTTGTCATTCTTCAAATTCGATGCGTATTGAATGCCAACGGTAGGCAAACAAATGAAGTCCCACATAGATCAGTCATGACATCTGACGGAAAAGTCTCGCATAAGATAATCCTAAGAGGGCGAGTGCCTTCTAGTGGCCATTACAGGAAACATTACAATTAAAATTGTTCCAACGTGCAGGCCGGTGCGCAGCTCGCACCCAGTTGATGATTGTCACCCTCATAGTTCATCTGGTTGCTGTTAGATGTCTCGTGCAGATCCTGTGGCGAATGTTGTTTTAAATATATATTTTCTGTTGTAATATGCACAATATAACGCTTAATTTTATAACATCTGAGTATTACAAAACAATAAATATAAAAACATTCAAGCATAAACAACAACTCTGATAGGTTTTGAACCCCAGTCAAACGGGTAAAAGACTACGCTTTACCACGCAGCCAAACATGTCCTTCTAAATTCATCGTTATCAATTGACTTACATGCAATGTCTCAGAAAATAATGATTTGGACTAAATGATTTCTTCAGTGGAGTATATTTTTATATAAAAAAGCATTTCATACTAAGTTTATATTATTTCTATCAGTAGGCTATATTCCATGGAATACTCAAACTAGTGAAATATAGGTCAGGCACAACATATCAGCTGCCATCTTGTCTTGTAACCGAGACGGCTCGGCTTTTCAAAGCCATTTCTACCATGCAATAATATAATATGAACTTAAAGTATCGAACGGGCCACGTCTATTAGGACAGTTTAAACCATTGTCGGTTCGATAATCAGAAATAATGGGTTCAAAGTTATTAATTACAATGCTTCCACAATTCAAACGGCTTACATCCTGAAATGGTACGTCTGATGACCTTGTATTTTGACCGCAAAACGCGTCCCATATGAAGGTATATTGTTACCAAATTTGGTAGAGATCAGGAAATTACTTTAGTCGTATTTCGATTTTACGTTTTGAACTTTTGAGTGGCCGCCATTCAGTTTTGGTAAAGATGGTGGTGATATAAAACATGACACTGAGTTGCCCTTTGCTAGTGCTACCTCTGTATCAAATTTCATTTAATTGGGGTTCACCATGTTTGAATTGATAGGGAGGGACAGACATACCAAATCACACACACATACACACTCACACAGAGACAGGCACACAATTTTTTGGCCCTGTGTAGATCTCATAAGTCTACTTTCATTTTTTACAAAAATCAAAAGTAGGCTAATACTTATTATCCAGAAAGAATGTATATAGAATTTGATCGAAGTACCTAAGAAGCCATTTTTCATCGTTGCCTAGTTCTATTACTGTCGGTCAACACAAATTGTGTCCAATTACATTACGCGGGAAAACAAGTATTTATATGCCATAACATGAAACATATTACTGTACATAAGATATTTATCACAAAATAACACGATTTTCTGACAAAAATGGGGGTACTTAAATACTGTATCTTATGTAATGTTTTTCATGTTACGGCATATAAATACTTGTTTTCCCGCCCAATCTAATTGGGCACAATTTGTGTTGACCGACTGGAAACCATTCTTAAATATCAAATGTAAATTAATTTTAAATTAAGCATCACCTGCGTCATGATACATATTGTGATGTAGACTCAAGCAAACTGTGTTATATTGGTAAGGGTAGCCAGACCTGCCTATCTTAGCAATGTTAAATTCGAAAAATTTGGTGGACCTTCTCTAAAGGACTATAGGTCTTACAACTCTAATTTTTTACACTTTGTAATATGAATACCAATAACTGTTTTAAGACACCAGGTTTGGATTATATCGTTTATTTCCTAAAATATATTTTTAACAGCATAGGTTTTTGGCACATTTCCCACACTTTTTTATATGTAACTTGTAAACAAATCAAGAAAATTAAAAAAGGCCATGTATAAACGTAACTGGATGTCATACTAATAAGTTATGAAAGTTTCATGCTTCTATCACCGATAGTTTCTGAGAAAAGGTACACCGAAGTTTAAAAAATCACACTTTTGGAAAACTAACGTCAAAGAAAACAATTACAATTTAGTGCATCCCTGGCCCATCATTTTACCAACACTATTAAGCAATGAACGCTTGTCAGTCTTAGCTTCAATTCATTACAATTTACAAAAGATCACGTTAGTGAAGCTTCTAAAAAGTTTGGAAAAAATCATTAATAAAATAATCCCATTTGTATAGTGTCCACAATTAACTCGGTTGTTAGGAATAGGGCTTTTCTCCGATGGATAATATACTAACCAATTAGAATAAGCAAGTAAGTAACATGTAAACGTACACTTTTGAAATAAAAATTAAATATAATTAAGATTAAAAATCTCTATATATATAAAAATGAAAGTTTGTATGTTTTTTCTGAATTTCCACGGAAATTTGCGATATTTGCGCGTTTCAGACTGTTTTATGATGGAGGTTATTTAAAGTCCTATAGGTGAACTTAAGTTCATAGCCCCTATGAACATTAAAAAATTTAGTTTGATTGCTAAAATAGATTCGTAGATATTCAGTAACGTCTAAATATTTCGGATGGTCGCCATGTTGGATTGTTAAATGTATAGGCCATAGAGTCATGTACCATTAAAGAAAATTATTGCGTAGGTTCATTATTCAAACTTTCACTTCGATCGCATGACTACAACACAAGAAATAAAAACTTAATTTTAAAATTCGCACTGCCGCCATCTTGAGGTTATGTAAACAATTGAACTAAATTAGATACCAGTGGATTACAATGTGTATAAATATTTCCTGTACCAGGTTTCAGTGCGCTTGGAACATTAAATCGCGAGAAAGGTCTATTTAAAATGTTCAAATTCGTTTGGCCGCCATGTTCGTTTTGTAGTTAACCGGTTTTTGAAAATCTTATAGATGGACTTCCAGTAGTGCCCTTTATCTCCGTACAAAATTTTAGGGAGATACCGCTAATAGTTTCAGAGATATAGAATGCCGGTGAAATATTTCGCACATCCGCCATCTTGTGATTAAGTAAACAATTGAACGAAGTTAGATGTCGGTGCATTACAATGTATATAAACATATACTGTACCAAGTTTCATTGCGTTTGGTTGGTCAAATCGCGAGAAACGTCTATTTAAAAGTCGCAAATTCGCTTGGCCGCCATGTTGGTTTTGTAGTTACCAGGTTTTCAAAAGTCACATAAGTGAACTTATAGTAGTTCCCTCTATCACCATAGAAAATTTCAGGGTAATATCGGTAATAGTTTCGGAGATATTGAATGCTGGCGAAATATTTCGCACAGCCGCCATGTTGGATTGGTGAATTGTAACAAAATTTGAAGGGCACGGTCGAGGTCGCCGGGAATAGTGCTATGAACTTTCCGAGTTTCATTGAAATCGCTCCAGCCGTTTAGATTTTATTGGGGGGGGGGGGGCACACACACGAATCACACACACACGGACAAAAGGTGATCTCATAAGCCTATTTTTTCAAAATTGAAAATAGGCTAAAAATGAATGTTCGTCTGTTTTTTCTGCATTTCCAGGGAAATGTGACATATTTGCCCGTTTCAGACTGTTTTGTGACGGATGCACGCAAAAATATTTTTTGTCTGCCTGTCTGTCTGTCTGTCTGTTTGTCTGTGGACAATTTTTTGTATCATTATAACTCGAGAACGGCTGGGTGGATTAACGTAAAATATGATGCAGATATCCATCAGAGGCACGACACTAATCATTGATGTAACTCTTCTCCGTAACTCTCATAACAGGGGGCCTACCCCCTTAAAATACATGCTGAAATAAGCGTAGAAGGGTGAGACAAAGCTCATTTTCAGCCCCTCAATGTAAGAAACGAAACTCGGGGGCCCTAAAAGAACCACGAAAACCACATTTTAAGGCCCTAAAACCAACATTTTTCGAGATATTCCCAAATACTAATTTCACTTAGTAAATTAATGAAGGAATGCATGCCGGTTACCATGGCAACCGAATCTCAGAGGTCCGTTTATTTCTGTAAGACGCAATGCAATTCCATTTATTATATTACTGTGAAGGTTTGCAAACGACAATAAGGTTATAACGGATCCAAATTAAGCTGAAATATTCACCAATACATATAATGCGCTTAAGGGGTCAAGGGGTACTCTAGAATTTTTTACGCGATTTAAACGTGTGGGTATGGTACGGAAAGTCTATTATATCCCTATCCCTATGTGTTATATTATTATTATTATTATTATTACTATTATTTTAATTATTATCATTATTATGGCTTACAACGACGAGACAAACTCATTTTCAAACCCTTGGTGTCAGAAACAAAACTCGGGGCTCCTCAAGAGCCGTAAAGGGTCCCCGAAAACTATATTTTAAGACTCTAAACGCAACAGTTTCTTAGATATTCCCAGAAAACTAATTTCATTTAATAAACTAAAGAAGGAATGCAAGCCACTAACCATGAAAAAGTATCTCAAGAGGTGGCATCCAACTTTCCATCTATTTCTGGAATAAGTAATGCCACTCCATTTATTACATTTCTGTGAAAGGTTGCAAATGGCTATAAGGTTATCACGGAACCAACTAAAACTGTAAAATTCATCAATGCACTTAAGGGGTTCAAGGAGAACCCTAGATTTTTTTCACACGACTTACACGTGCGATATGTCGTACAGAAGGTCTATTATATCTCCAAACAGCAACATTATTTTCAAAAATTCCGGATTTGAAATAGTAGACTGTATTTTGCTGATTTTGGGAATTTGGGCCATTGGAGGAGGCTAAAGAAAACTGAATTTTCATGCACCACAAGCCTTATAATTTATAAAAGGGGTCTTCCTGTAGTTGGGCACTTGACACAACGGTTAGGGTCAGTTCGTATGTGACGTGTATTGCGATTCGTCTACGAGGTTTTCAATTTTATTTTCACGCCAGGAAGAACACGTTAGGTAAATTTAGTTTGAGAGCACACTTTAACTAATCATTATTCTTTGCCAACAAACAGGTTCCAAGCCCCTAAACATTGCAACAGTAGCTCAATTGTAACATCTGGTTATTAATACCGAAGACCGTTCGAAGAATGGGTACTTCTGCTAGTAAAACATAAAAACAAAATAAATTTTAAATCAAATTTAAAAATTGAAATTTAAAATAATATTAAAATAAGAAACTAGAAGACCCGTGCTGCTCCGCAGCATTAACTTCAACAATCCTACAGCACATCTGTCCATATGACATTTGAATGTCTTCATGCTAGTGACCTGAACAGTCATTTACGCTACCGTCGCTTTTGGGTAAATTATGAAGTAGACTTATGAGATCAAATGTGTGGGTGTCTGCCTGTCCTCTGTGTGTGTGTGTCCCACTATTTACCCTGCGTAAGCTTAAAAGGCGCACGAATGTCAGGTTCCAGACGAAATTCTGAAAAGCCGAGGTGAACAGCTAACTCCAAACACATAAGCTATACTCTTTTCTGAAGAATTAACTCGACACGACTCGGCAGTTTGATGCTGGCTGAAGCTAGGCTGATACGTCGCTCGCAAGCTCTTAAACTCACTCTGAAGCTAGAAATTTAAATTTCCACTGATTGGAGATTGCTGGAAGAAATGAAAACGTAAAAACACTTACAGTGGTCGATGTGGGACCTGTCGCGGACTTTCTTGCAGAACTTTTCATGCAGAACAATTCTCAGAGAATATCGATATTTTTAACGGTTTACCCAGTGTAAGCTTAAGACACATGGACGTTAGGTTTTTCTTCAACTCAATTCACTGAAATCGTAAATGCTCGGCTTCTTTTGGTCATAAATAATTGTTTTTCTACCTAATCCTTCATCAAGAAATCCTTTACAGAATGGTGAAAGCCGCATCAAAATCCATCAAGTTGCTCTCGAGTTTACCCGTTACATCCAAGAATTGGGAAGATTGTTTTATACTAAGTAGATAGAGATATCAACACAATTTAAGGCTACAGCGGTACAATTTGGTGTTTTGTCTACTTATGAACAATGGTACAAATTTAAAATAAAATATGGGTCTCTTATATTTGAATTTAGAGATGTAACTCTTGGTTAACATATAGAGGTGTGCAAATTAATAGAATTAAACAAATAATTTTAATTAGTCATAATTAATTTTATTCAAAATCATTTTATTGACCAACTTATTTTGTTGTCCTATTTAGTAGTGTTTCCTCTCCCGTGGAATTACACCTTTTCCCATAAGGAATTGAGCCTGAAAACTTGCAGATTATTGGATTCCGAGGGTCCATTTCAATTTTTCATTGACTTTAGAATTCAAGTCTGGTGATTTCAATGCATAGTTCATGAATCTTTGAATAGTTCAATAGCGTTCATTAGTTAAAAGACCCCAAATCCCTCCGCTCTAAATTCACACGTAAAGTAGAGTGAAGTAATAAGAACGAAACGTGTGGTATTTTGCATTTGCAAGACTCCTCTGTTAGTGGAAATTCTAAAAAATCATTTTAATTTGAGTTTCTTAAATGAAAATATAATTAGGAGTCTTGGTTAAACATTTGAAGTAATTTCATCGCCTTGTAAACATACATAGTGCATTAAACCGTAAAAAGTAAAAATGCAATTTTGCAAAAACTGACATCGAATCTAATAATTTGCATATCTCTGTAAAGACAGCTATCGCCTCCACCCCTACAGATAGAATAGTAAGTAAAGGCGATTGATGAGAAATGAAAAGATAACTCACACAGAAGGAATTAATATTTATTAAAATGTAAATTTGATTGAGTATATCTTTGTTATAGAATTGAGGGAATGAAATAACAGGATGTAGGATAGTAATCGCCAATGTAGGACAATAGTATTTTTTTACCATTACCAAAGGACAGTTATCGTATTAGGGATGCAGACGTCCTTGTATAATTGTTATTTAATCTGTGCCCCGTTTGCTCCTCCGCAACATTCGTTTCAAAATTCTAATAGTACTTCCTTCCATTCGACATTTGCTGTTCGCTTGCCTTCTGGTTCTATTTGAACATTGACGTCATGAAAGGATTTTGCTCACGATAGTGCGACATACAGAAAAGTTGTCCGTGGCTAAACACCGGTTGAGGTAAATAAATGCCTACTTGATCTAGTGTTTGACCTGGAGCTTTATTGATAGTTATACAAAAAGCCAAACGCCCTGGAAACTGCCTCCTTTTGAAGGAAAATGGCATAGAAGTATCTGATGGTGTAAGGTCAAGGCGAGGGAGTAGATCATTGTTTCCAACATATACGCCAGAAATAATTTCCAGGTGTAAGCAATTGCCATGCATCTTCCAAACCAACAGTCTAGTACCGTTCAACAGACCTTGGGTAACATTAATATTTCTCAACAAAATCACAATTGAGCCTTCTTTTAGTCGAAGGATATGAGGTGGCAATCCACTTATGCCTATGCTGTCTAAAAATTCTATTGGGAATTGTGGAAGTTCACTCTCATCTTCAGTAATCAAATTATTCACACTGATGTAAGTTCTCGATGATCCTGGGATTAGGTCTAAAACATTGTCATTGATTTCTTTACAATGTTCATTTTAGGTGCTAAAAAGCTACGAAGGACGTCCAGAAAGTAAGCTCCGTTTGGTAATAAAATTAAATTGTGTACAGATACAGAAAAAATATTTATTGCACAACTTTCTACACCTCTTAAACTACTTTTCCACATAACTGCCGAACTTTTGCAGGCATTTGTCATAGCGTGGCACAAGTTTTTGGATACCTTCTTCATAGAAGTTTGCCGCCGACCCGTAAACGAGAGTGAAGACTCCCCTTAAGATATCCTACTGTTTGGCCATCACTGTTAGGCAAATTGCGTATGTGGTCAGGAGAACTCCTAAACATACGCAGTTCTCCTGGTAAGCACGCAATTTGCCTAACAGTAGTGAACAAACAGTAGGATATCTTAAGGGGAGTCTTCACTCTCGTTTACGGGTCGGCGGCAAACTTCTATGACGAGGTATCCAAAAACTTGTGCCACGCTATGACAAATGCCTGCAAAAGTTCGGCAGTTATGTGAAAAGGTAGTTTAAGAGGTGTAGAATGTTGTGCAATAAATATTTTTCCTGTATCTGTACACAATTTAATTTAATTACCAAACGGAGCTTACTTTCTGGACGTGCCTCGTATTTTTGAAAAGCGTGAAATATTTTTCAGCGTGGGACTAATTCTGAATGTTCTCCATCGACGTGAGGGTATTCACCGTTACCAATTTGTATCAAGAAGTTTGCAAAGTCACGTTGATCTGTATCCGCTCGCATATTTGTGTTGAGTTTAAAAATTTTGAATATTGGCCACAAAGGAGAGAACCTTACTGACATTTGGACTGATGCTGCTTTTTGATGCGTGAGGCATAACAGGCAATACCTGCCTAAAATCTCAACCTAAGATGATAATTTTTCCTCCGAAAGGCACGTCGTTATTCATGATATCCTTTAGCAACCGATTTACACACATCAACGCGTGCTTATTATCCATAGAGGCTTCATCCCAGATGATAAGTTTTGCTGAACGAATATAAAAAGCTTCCTTACTGTTAACTTTTATTCCTGATACAGCACTTTCATGTAAATGTAGAGGTAACTTGAACTGGTTGTGTACAGTACGCCCCTGAGGTAGTAACATTACTGCAATAACAGTCCATGCAACAGAAACTACATTTAACCCCAAATGTGTGCAACTGTGAATCAAGCATTGGTAAAGAAATGTTTTCCCGGTGTCCCCTGGACCATCAATGCAATATGCATTACTCATCCTTTCATTGCTGTTTTGTACTAACCCCAAAATTTCTGTAATTATAGCCGTTTGGTTTCCATTTGCTATGTTTATCATCCGACTTAATTGATCCTCATTAAGTTTTGGATAATTCATTGGTAAATTTGTCTGAGGGAAATTATCAATAATAGCTGACAATTCGAGAGAAGTAATGGGAAGACCATGGAGCTTTAATGTATTAGAAATATGTATAAGAGTGAACTGATATGCAATGTTAGGTTCGTGAAACTGCAGATAATCTTCTGATAATGAATTCTTGAAAAAGTCCCATAACTATCTTAGATTTGAAGGGGTCTGAAAGATACATATGTAAGAAAACAGTTGTCGTAACTGAGCAGGCATCTGAAATTGTGACGCTTCTGCCAAACAACGCTGCCATTCAGAATCGTCAATCAGCAAACCTCGCTCCTTAGCTGTTTCTTTAAAAGTAGAATAGACAACTGCTTTGTATGTTCGTACACCTTGGAAGCTGGTAGGACCTATGACGTGAAGCAATAACAGGCGTAAATAATACGTTTCTGTAGGCGAAACATACATTCTGCCTATAGTATTTGAAATATTTTTTTCTTTTTTGCCACTGGAAGTTACTCTTATTCCAGACGTAATGTACTGGTTTTACAGGATATATATATACGGACTTCTGGCTTGCAAATCTTGATTTAACTTGAACCACGCTTGTAAGTCCGAGTTGCGCAATTGTGCTTGAAGTAAAATATCAGGAGCGTTATCATTTTTAAAATAGATATTTTGCAAGTTTGGCAAGTGAACTGGTAATCCCTCGACAGGATGTGACTGTTCATGCATGTGAAATGAAAATATCCTGAATGCGGCTTCTGTTGGACCAACATATCTAGCAGTTAGGAAAGAAGTAATTTCAACGTAGTTCACCGTTTCGCCTTCAGGACATATTTTAACAATGCAGCAGTCATGACCTTTATACACATACTTGTGGATGTTAATATATAATATACTTGTGGATGTATTTAACACTCGCATATTTCAACATTAATATGAGCTTGCAAGAAAAGTAAAAAAAATGCTTGCAGGGAACAATGAATCGACTATCGATTTCAATGTCAATGCCTCGAATTGTTTTTATAACAATCCGTCCATTATTTCTTCTCCTATACAAAGGATAACCATTGGCATTATATTTGGTCTCTTCCTGAAACTGTTTAGGGAAATCTTTCTTGCATACGCCATCTTTCAAACAGACTGAAGAAGGATTCAAAGATCCGCGAGGACCATGTACCATATGACGCCTTACCAACTCGTATAGCGCTTCATCCTCGAGATCTGGTATTTCGGCTGACACCACACTGTCAATGTCAGAAATTTCTCGAAACTTACAATCTTCCGTTAATGTTTAGAGTAAATGGATGTGCGGGAGACCTCGGTTTTGAAATTCCACTGTATATAGTGAACCCTTAGTAATCTTCTTTGCAAGGGTTCAATAGATATGCTTTTACCGAAAATTTCCTTAACATTAATCAATCGTAGCAATTCCTTTACTTTGCAACGGAAAACTCTCACTTCAATATCAGGCCTATTATTAGCCTATCCCAGAGATGAATGCTGTTAAGTATTTCTGGCCAGCCCGCATTATAGGTGAACGTAATGAATAAATCTGCCTTTACAAACTTCCTCACTATCGCCATCGTATCCTGATAATTTTGCAATATTTTACTTGGGCTACCTGTAATAGAAGATGGCAAAACTACAATACGACCGAATTTGAGATTTTCATTTTCTGCTCGTACATGCAAGGCGTCTGCTAAACCGGCATATGTATCAACTCGAAACTTCGTTTGTTGATGACGTATATAGTTTAACCGGTCACCTCCCATACGACAGTAGTAATCCACGAATAAATGTCAATTTTTCAAACTTGAGCAGCGACAACGAACTCAACATGACCTCCATGAACACCATTCATAGACATGTACATTTTGTAATCATCGCTCTTATTGATAGCAGTTTCGTACATATCGCTGTTGCCAACAATAAAGGAAGAATAATTATTCCACTTGTCTGTAACATGTTTTACAATTCCCTTTCTAACCTGTGTAAATTAACTCTGATTGTTGTACTCACAATATGCCAATGACCTGAACAGACAATTACCGTCACTTTTAATCTGCATAATAAAACGTTATTATTAATCTTTATAACATTTGTAATTGAGTGTCGCCTCTCATTCATCATAATATGATTCATTGTATTGATTGAGCACACAACCTATAAGGACGAACGATGAAACGAAAAGAAGACAGTTTGTAGCTGGTGAGACCAAAGACTATATAACAGAAAGATCGGATACACAATACAAAATGGCGGTTCCAACATTCGACTGTAGCGGCATCTTCGTGAAATTAGTTGCCTTTCATATACAGTATTTGTTGTCATTCAAACAGATGTTGACATGACTGTGACATTAGCAAAATGACTGCTGATTTTGCATGAGCATTTCAGTCTCAAAGTAATCCATTTTTTGAGAAGTTTTAATAAAATTATGAGCACAGAATCCCCTTCTACTTATTATATGGATACATGCGGCATTAGCCCGCGAGTGGAACAGGTAGAAGTTAACGATATCATGTATGGATACATGCGATATTAGCGCCCAAATGGAGCAGGTAGAAGTTAACGATATCATGACGTAATTAGGGAACTCTCTGTTAATATCCAGTTAGATATATTATTGGGGCGGCGTTGAATATCATGATACAGTGTTAGTCGTTGTCGCTTAGCGACAATATGTCCGTCAAGTCATTCGATATTCTATTTTCGTGAGACCTTGATGGAAGTAATATTCACAATTTTTTAAATACTCGCATGATATAATCAAGTAAGGTGGGTATGAATCGACGGTGCTTGACGGGCATTAAATTTTAAGACATCAATCGTCGTCGTAGCGCAAATACTTCCCGAGATATTTCAGTTTTAGTAACGGGTGAAATCTTTTGAAAACTATTTTAATATATAAGATAATACTGTATTTAAGAATAATTAAAACTAAAATTAAAATCAAAGTTTAGAGTTAGAAAGAAAAATTTAATAAATGAAAGGAGGATGAACAAAAACAAATGAAACTCAGTCATACAGTATTCTCACCTGAAGTAGTGGGAATTTCCGTTTCTGGAGTTAGTCTACGTTTTTAAACACCTTACCAGTATTTATGTCCATATTTGTTTTAATAAACATAGAAGATGTGAAACACAACACCAAACTACATATGTAAAGAAACAAAAGAAATACTAGAATTTTCCCGCTTATTTGTACTGAACAGGTGGGCCACTACACAACATTTCCCAAGAGAAATTTTCCCAAAAGACGAACTAGCCACCACACCAAACTTCCCTCACTACTCTGAGATGCTTACTTGGGCGGCAAAGTCAAAATCAGAGATGTATTACCTTCATCTGTCAATCATTTCGCCATTGCTTGCAGTAAGCAGTTCAAAAATTAATTTTGAACGTTTCCAAATGAACATTCCGTACAAATTATACATCAAATTAATCAGAAAATTCGACATTACATTTTAAGCCGAAACAAATGACATTTTTTAAAATATTTTTAGAGTCTGGCTCCCCTTAAGTAACATCGTACTTGGAGAGGACCGAATGCGCCTACAGTGAATATCCACAACCGCACCTTTAACATTGTAAATGACATTGTTCGTGTGGTAAAATTCTCATAGCTTCGAAGTTGAGGCGTTGTTTAATCGAATTACAAGACGCTCGTTTTACTTGATCCGTCTGCTTCGCGCTGTACCATTATCGCGTTCTTCTTCTTCTTCTTCTTTCGTTTCACCCTCTTTGGGGTACGTTGAATCAATCGTTTCATTTTGTGTTGTTCTATACTTGGTGTCCAGTATCTTTTCATTATTTCTGATCTTCTTTTCCTCTCTTCTTACGAGATGATGGGTTTGGATTTTAGTGAAGATTTGCCTTGGAAACTTATATTTTCGTCTTTAGTAATTATTTTAGCTTTTTGATTGAGTTGGGAATTTTCTGTAATTTTTAATGCTGCTAGGTATTTTTTCAGTTTCTTTAAACCATGTGGGGTTTGTTTTGCGGCAACGGAAGAAATCAAAGATTTGTTTGGTTAATTTATTAGAGTTCATTCTGAGCGTAAATATTTATCCTTTTGGGCATAGTATCTGAGAGTTTTTCAATTTTCTTGTAGAGAGTTTCACTTTTGATGTAGGCCTGAAATTTTGGTTCTATGATTTTTCTTGAAATTTTCCTTTCCTTTCATTCAAGTATCTCTGTCTGGCCTTTGAAATTCATATATAGAACTTCTGGTTTAATCACTATCTTATAATGTTTAATTTTTGACTCCCAAGGAAAGGATTTCTCGTTGCATGTATCTTTTGTTAGTTAGATGGCTATTTCAAGTTTATTTTTCCTGGATTCCATTGCTTTGCATTCCCCAGCATTCCAACTAATCCATTCTCCAAGATTATTATTATTATTATTATTTTGTTTTGGTTATCTATGAATCATCATTTCAACTGTTTCCTATCGTTTTAAAATTAGCCCAGTATTCCTTTATTCATAGACGCCTTTTATTCTTTTCTCTCTTTTGTCCACGCCTTTTCAGTTTTCACAGTCACCTTAGGCTGGAAACCGATGTTCGAAGGGTTTTCTATTAAGCTGGTCACGTTACGGGATACATGAAATCCCAATCTCTTGCAGATGTTCCTGTATCTCACTAAACCAGGCTCCCTTTGTCTTTTTCTCATAGAAAAGACTGACAATGCATTAAGTTAATCGTGTTGATGTCATTCAGGCCACGTGCCCGTAAAACGTAACCAGTCTTTTTCGCATCGCGTCATACTGTGAACATAAATCCTGTTTATGCTGTCTTCTAAAATTACCCGCTCTTAAACCGGACCTAAGAGTTTCCTCTAAAACGTTCTTTCCTTGGTTTCCAATTTCTCCATCATCCCTTTCTTGTACATATTGAGACATTCCACTGCACATAAAGCTTCTGGCCGGATGACAGTGCAGTGATATTTGATTTTTGCATTCAAAGATATATAGGTCTTTTTTTTATAGACATCATTATTATTATTACTTCCGGTCACGATAACCAAGATCAATGGCCGAGGGTACCCAATGCGCTGAACACAAGTCACCCCAATATCTGCAGGCCACATGGCTGGGCAGTGGATGCTTGGTAGGATTTGGCACTTCATGGGCTGTAGTGACAGCTATAATCAGTGGAGGATTATAATCAGGGCCTTGCGGGGCCCTGGGCGATATGATAAGGTGGGGCCCACAGCAATAGGAAATAAACAAAAAATCAAATCAAATGGAAAATAGTTTTGTAATAATAATAAAATAAAAGAATAGTTACAATATTTTGAATAATATGAAAGAAACCTTTAAGTCCCCTTGAAGAAGATTAAGTAAACTATGAATTTGCGATTTTTTTCCCGGCTGAAGTCTTCCATCATTTCACTGAATCTAAACTTGCTAAACGGTCACGGGAGGTCATAGCTGCACTTAAAAATAATATGAATTATAAATTAGTTTGAAAAGTTTGAAAAGTATAATTAATTAATCAATTAAATTTTAAACAATCCATGGCGCGGGGCCCCCCGGACTGCGGGGCCCTTGGCGGTCTCCCTACTCGCCCTCCCCTAGATCCGCCACGTGCTATAATAAAATAATAAATATAATAATAATTATTCTCTCAGTGTGTCTACTTAAAAGAGCACAAGAACAGCTTGAACATGCGATCGGCGAATTCCAAGCGGGTCTCCGACCTAGGCGGTCCTGCGTGGAACAGATCTTCAACTTGAAAATAATACTGAAGTATAAAGCAATCAGAAACTGCGCAATCATATGCACGTTTGTTGACTTCAAGAAGGCGTACGACTCCGTCGACCGGCAGTCCCTCTTCAACATACTGGAGGGGCAAGGATTCGTCCCAAAGACTTTAAGTCTTATCCAGCAAACATTCACAGCCACAAAGTGCAAAGTGAAATTTATGGGTGAAGTATCAGAGTCCTTCGAAATTAAAACCAGTGTTCGTCAAGGAGATGGACTGTCACCACTCCTCTTCAATATCGTCCTAGATAAAGTAATCAGGGAATGGGAAAAGGAGTTGAAATACCAACAACACTGGAAGCTCATTCAACTTGGACGAGCAAAAGATGGTCTTTACTTGTTTATGTACAGCCCGGGGGCAGTACCCCCTGAGATCCACCCCGCCATCTTTCACCAAAACCACCCCAACTGGAAACACTATAATTCCAGAACATATATCTACACAGCAAGCGGCGACCACCTAAGCCTAGGAGGTTATCCAACGGCTTGCAAAACTCACATAAACATTTACACTAACAACTATCTGGGGCAGCTACACTGATACAATGCTGACTAAGCAGCGCCGAAACATATAAGAATGGAACCCGGACAGGAGGGATTATCTGTTCTGTTCTGTTCTTCGCCAGCAGCCCTGACCGACGACGTCCGTTCCAGCTCTTCACCAGTTGAGATCTAGTTTGTGCTCAGAGTCCTTTATCTTTGTAAAACACCTACCCTGACACTTTACAAATTGTACTACATTTTATATTTGTTCAAACTCCCCAAGAGGGACATCACATCACATCTACTGGCCAATAAACACATGGTCAGTAAACATACACCATTTATTACTAATCACACTCCACTTTACATCCTCATACCCCACCTGACCTTAGTCATAATTGCCAATAATTGCATTGTCAGGTTCTATTGTACTCGAGCACGCGACTCGACTGCAGAGCGTCGAGTCACTGACTCTGCACATTCATTGAATTGCTCATTCTACTCAGCTGACAGACTAATTTAACAGCCTGCACTTAGACATTCATCCCCTGGCAGATAATTGCATCCTGCAGGGACGCCCCCAATAGATTAAGCATTCACACCAACACACTACACTGGTAGTCTCTCCCAATCACGGGAAGCTACTCTCATCCGGAAGCAGCCTTCAAAATTAGCACACTAACACTACCGTGTTTATCCCAACCCCCAACCAAGGGATGAAACACTTAGCTTTCGCAGACGACCTAGCGATACTAGCGGACAGTGAAATCACTGCAATCAAACAGATAGAAGTCCTCGAGGAATGTGCAGGAAAAGTTGGCCTACAAATCTCTTTTGAGAAAACTGAGTTCATCTCTACTGGGTTCAACATTCAGAAATTAAAAGTCAAATATGGAAAAATAAATCGCTTCTCACACTTCAAGCACCTAGGGGAGATATTGGAAGCAACAGGTTTAGAAAAGGAAGCACAAAGAGTTCGGCTACAGAAATTGAAGAGAGCGCATGGGAGAACACTCGACATCTGCAACAAAAAGTGAATGTCCACACATACAATGATCAGACACTACAACACGGTGGTCAAACCGGAAGCTCTGTATGCAAGTGAAACTCTAATACTCAATTGGCAACTCAAACTAACACTTGGGGCGCTGCGGTCGGTCTGGATAAGTAGGGTAAAATTACTCAATAACACGCGTTTGATATGGAACACTTTTTATTTTTCGGTTATAATCAGTAAATGTGGTCCCTAAAATAATGACAGTGTTATTTTTGATTGTATATACTGTATGTATAACTGTGCGATACACGTGATCTAATTTGTGTGTTCCACTGGATTTTATGTGTCAATTGCATATTATCAAGCATCGGTTGTCTGCTAGTATCTGTTTTTGAGCAGTTCGAGTCATGGCGCTGTTACTTTAAAAGCTATATTTGAGTTTGCTCACTGTACCATAGACTGTAGAAATTATTTGCTGCTTGGTAGGGCAAAGGGATGAGTTTAACTTGTATTAAAGCTCGGGGGACACAGGAATTGCTTGATTTAGATGGTTAGCTGGTGGGTTTGGTGTAGAATATCGGACTGGTAGCAGGTTCTAGCAGAGTAGATATTTACCCTGCGAAGTCAAATTAGGCCTATATGACTCGTAGTGGAATGGCTCGGATATCGCAGAGCGAGGTGATGGCGGTTGGTAGGGTAATTGGAAATGAACTAGGGAGGGGGAAGGATACCTGACTGATGAAGCTTGGCTGTAGTCGGCTGGTGTAGGCCTAGCTGTCTTGGTACGGCTTGGCTCGGCGTAAACAGTGAACAACCCGTCCTGTCGTCAGTGAGTGTAGTGGTGAGTGGTCCAACCCGCTCCTGTTGCCCGTATTTATTTGGTATCGTCACCTTTTGGCTATTGCTATTTACATCTTCTGGAAAGTGGTGAAAACTTATATCTGCAGCCCTCTTTTATGCATCGACTTACAACCGTAAACTGAGCAATATACGTTGCTTTTACTCATTTTACACTCCATCAACGAGTAAAACTTATTACTTATGTATAAAGACACGAAGAAATTTCCTCGATCTGCTTACGAATACAAGAAACCATATACAAACAGTCACCACGTGACAAATGTACCCTACTTGGTAAGTTTCTAATTTTTACCGCTAGATGTCATATCAGATAGCTGGAGTTGCCAATAGGAAGGGTGACTTGGAAAATATCCAAAAGGAAGAACGCAAGATCTTGAGGAAAATTCTTTGCCCAGAAAGAACAGAAGATGGATAGAAGTTGAAATCTCGTAAAGCAACTGAGAAATTATCTACTCTTGCAGCGGACATCATAAAACGAAGATGGAAGTTTTATGGACATGTTCAAATACTTCCACCAACGAGGCTTACACACAGGATCATGACCTACGCAGAAAGACTGAAGAATGTGCCGTGGATTCAGCAAGTCAAACAGGATTTGGAGAAGTTTCAAGTAAAAACAGTGGAAGTCTTTGACAGGAACCTAATCCGATGTAGGGTAAATGGATGGAATGCAACACCAGAGAATGACGCTCCAAAGAGACCAGGAACCAAGTGGACTAAGGAAAGGAAGAAGGCTCACGGAGGGAGAATGAGAGCTATATGGAAGATCAGAAAGGCGAATCATAAAAGTACTGCGTGATCCATCTGGGTCCATTCGCACATAATAATAATAATTGACGGAATTCTATTTGCGTCACAAGTAAGTACACTGGTTTGAGTCTGGTTGGAACTACGTTTATCCTGAAATCGGTGATTTAATAGTTCTTGGTTGCCCCGCTAGAGGTCAGCTGTGTACGGTCTCAGCTGTTGGTAGTCTGATATGAGCGCGACCTGGTAGTGACTTGAAAAACTAATCTCCTCGTGGTTGGTCTTGCTGTTTTGAGATGTCAACTGGTCATTTTATGGCATGAAAATGAAGGTCACTGATTATTAATGATAGAGAAAATTGGTGTGAGACTTTCACAAGATCAAGACGTGAGATGTAATCGCTGGTCAGCTCGTCGGAAAACCAATAGCCTTGGGCTATTCGGTAATTCCAAACTTACTTCCGAAATGTAGACCACTCGACTAAATACGTGTTTTGGAATAGTTTAAATATTTATTAATCTTGGAAATTGTAAAAGGCAATTCAGTCGTACTTGAACTTTGTGTGCACCAAAATGAAGGATGGCTAGTGACCGTAAAATATGTGGCTTGTCTGGAAATATTTGTGATTATCTGAATCGGAGTCCTGTAATTATTATATATAATATGTAGTCATTCTACTTAATGGATCTTCCGGTTAGTCGTCATGAAAATTTTGTCATGCTTCGACTATATGAGTATGTGGAGCTTGTAAGTATTTGGATCGGTAAAGGTCAAAGGTAATGTAAATGTGATCTGTTATTTTATGGTGCATGTGTCGTTGCAAGTTCGTATATATTTATTTGGCTCAACTCGTGATTTCTCGCGGTAGGTTGGCATTCACTTTGGCCTAGTGAATAAGGGGTTTTTAATGCATGGTTTTGTTTTTAATTATTTCCTTTCCCACTTTTCACCGTAGAATACCTTTGGTCTGTAAATCTTTAATTATATTCTTATAGGAGGTTATGTGATGTAAATTTTCGTTAGCTATTGGGTTCGTCATTTGTCTCATTGATGAGGTTTGTTGTTGCTTACGAGACTGACTGGTAGTCAGCTGTTATGAAGACAAGAGAGGGGAGTGCCTGCCATGGCAGTTTGGAAAAGTTGATTTGATATCGGTCGGCTTCTGGATTCTGATTTAAAGGGAATAATTAAGAAATGATGAGTTATTTGTCCTCAAGGGCATTATCCCAATAATTGTGGATATTGAACGACATCGTGAAAGGTGTATTTGCCTTGATGATTGTATTATGGATCAGATCTTCGAAAACTGTAATTGAGGGGTTAGGCTAAATATTGTGCTTCTGGCTGGCAACTATCATTTAAAAGGGAAATGATATTGGAGTTTAAAGGAACGTACTGAGGCTAAAGAACGTTACCCACGATATTACTGAAATCGTATTCAAGGTTAAGGTTTGGAACCCTCGTAGGGAGTAAGTAACTATACCTCTTGTCATATCCACACCTTTGATTAATTTTTATGTATGTGATTAGAAAAGTTTGTGAAATGTAAATGTTATACATGGTAAATAGAAGGTGTACGTTAACCTTATACAGTGTATTATTTCTGGGTACTGGGTTCCTCGATAGTTCCATGGTAGCAATCCTCTGGGAGTTTAAATAAGTGGCCTGGCCGTTCCAATTTATCTATCTATCTCTCGCAAGCTTTAGCAGGGGAAGAAGTTGCGCAATAATAATAATAATAATAATAATTATTATTATTATTATGAAACAAGCTGTCATGGTTTGTCCGCAGCTACTACTTTAAATGTACAACTGTTGTCTGAGAGCAGGTGTCTTTAGTGCGCGTTGGAAAATGGCTCGACTAGTGCTGATTAAAAAGGGAAAAGCAGTCGGGAACGCGCCATCGTCCTTCAGCTCATTATGTATTTTAGACATTGCGGGAAAAGTGCTGGAGAAGCTACAAAACCTCACATACTGTCGTCTATTCAAGCTGTGGGGAATCTGTCCGACAGGCAATTTGGCTTCCGCCGTGGGCGATGTGCAATAGATGCAGTACGCGTAGTAGTTGAAGCTGCGAATCAAGCACGGGATGGTAACCACTATTCTAGGAAAAAACACTTGTGGTAACCTTGGATGTGAAGAACGCCTTCAACTCAGCTAGGTGGATAGATATGGTTGAAGCTCTTTAATTCACCTTCCAGTTGCCTGTATATCTCCTGCGTATAATGACATATTATTTGAAGGACCGTACCCTGTTATATGACACTGCAGACGGTCAGAGGAGAGAATTCACGGCAGGAGCAGCGCAAGGATCTATCCTGGGCCCGGATTTACGGATCATCTCGTACGAAGGCTTACTGCGCATTGAGATGCCCGATGATACATTCCTTGTTGGGTACGCTGATGATATTGCAGCGGTGATTATAGCCCGAGATGCGGTTCTGGCTCAGTGGAAAGTCAATCAGGTAATGCGACGGGTGAGTGGTTGAATGAACGCTCATGGTCTGAATTTAGGTATGGCGAAAACTGAAATAGTAATGTTAACTAGGAGGAGAATGGACACTATAATTCCCTTCAAAGTTGGAGAGGTGGTCGTTCGAACTGGAGCCACTGCAAAGTACTTAGGAATTACTCTTGACACGAAACTGACATACTGGTCTCATATACGGAAGGTAGCAGACAAAGCGGAAGTAGTGATAGCTGCCATTAGTAGATTCATGGCAAATGTGCATAGCCCTAGACAAAGCAAGCGTCGACTACTGTTGTCCACAGCGCAGTCTATTCTCATGTATGGAGCGGAGATTTGGTCTGATTTGCTGAGGATAGAGAAATATAGGAAACGCCTGGCTGCAATTAGAGGAGAGGAGCTCTGACGGTGGCGTGTGCGTACCGTACAGTTTTGGAACGTGCAATTCTGGTTGTCTCAGGTGTTGCGCCAATTGACTTGCTCACGCAAGAACGTAAAGAAGTATACATCTGACGAGTAGAACTGGGCAAGGCCGGGGAGGAAGCCGTGGCAAGCAAGATGGAACTTTGGCAGCAAAGGTGGAATGACGTTCTGATAACGAGTCTGTCTGAATGGACAAGTAGAAAACATGGGGAAACTAATTAATTTCTGACTCAGATGTTGGCTGGTCATGGCTACTTTCGGTGTTACTTTCGTCGTATGGCCAAAGTAAGGAGTCCAGGATGTATTTACTGCGAGAACGAACGAGATGACATATATCACACGTCCTTCGTCTGCGCTTGTTGGGCAGCGGAAAAACAATGACTTGAATCTGAGGTTGGTCCAATAACGCCGGACAATATAGTTGGAATTATGCTGAGGAACGAGCTCAGCAGGGATACGGTCGCTTTCTTCGTTGAGGTGGTTCTTCGTCAGAAGAAGTCGGATGGGTATTGCACGATTTAGTTGATTAAGTCTGCGATCCGCGGACTGAGTATGGATTGAGAAGTAAGAAGGTGCCTGTGAGCAAAGAAAATGGCTCCATCCTGAAGTAATAAGAAAGTGGTCCCGGTATGGGTTTTTTTTTCAAGAGGATAGGGTGTGGTTTTTAGTGGGTAAGAATCCCACACACTTGAGGAGTGCGGACCCTTCTCAAAGTCTTATGTAAGATTTTCCACTTCCCTCGTAAAAAAAAAATAAAAAAATATTACATTAATTTCACCGCATAAGTGGGACAAATCAACATATCGTCGGCTTGTTTGCAAGACGGTACGACAACTTCTTTTAGAGTGGCACATTGAGAAACGAGCGAACTATGGAAGAGGTCTCCAAGATGACGGGGCGGCCTTCTGCATGATGATATGTAGACCAGGATGTATTCCCAATATTTCTATATTTCGAGCCAATGATTTAGGGATGATAATAGTAGAAAATATTGTCTATGGGCAGAACCAGTACACATTCCTGACTCCACATTAGCCGTATTTCCTCAGCCAATGGCAGATACAGGGTGATCTTCTCTCAGCAGGTTTGTTGCAGATTGTGGGAATTGGGCACTGCGATATCAATGAGAAAGGTTCTCTACTGCACTTTGTCTACAAGAACGATATATTATTATTATTATTATTATTATTATTTTCGGTTTATACAGTACATATAACACATTTTTGGTACATTTCAACATAACTATACGGGCTTCAGTGAACCAAAGTATAGCTACGGAAACAGCAACTTCTAAGCTCGAATTTCGCTACTCATGAACTTCTGAACGATTCTGGTTGTTGATAGAACTACTGTCTTCTGCATTTGTTTGTACAGACGAGTATCCAGATCCAGTTCTTTAAGGCCTTGGAGCAAGGTACTTGGGATCACGTCCGTACTCGAGACAATGATAGGTATGGTCTTTACTCGCTCTAAATGCCATTGTCTTTTGATAGGGCCGACCAACTCGCTGTATTTGCTTATCTTTTCAATATGTTTTGACTGAAGATTCTTGTTGTTAGGAATCGTAACATCAATCAATGTAGTTTGCTTGGTTTTCTTGTTTACAACCACCAGATCCGGTCTGTTGTGTGATGCCGATTGATCAGTCAAAATAGAACGCTCTATCAAAGTTCCAACGTTCACCACTAGGTATCATTGATATCTGGCGGCGAAAGTTGGAACTACTTGAAATTGAACGGAACTTGTAGCTCGCCCTTTAGGGTGTCCGCTGGAAGTAGCTACAGACTCAGGCGAGCCGAACATGTCCTCGGACACTCCCGGCACTAAAAGCCATACGATAAATAAATAAATAAAGTCAAAATAGTTCGGTCCCAATAAAGCTGGTATTCATTGTTTTCAAGAACACACTCTGGCTGATATTGGTGGCATGGAACTTTCTTTCCTTTCAGAAGCTGAAACTTATCAGCCAACTCCTGATGCAAGATTTTAGCAACTGCATCATGCCTTTGTTTGTGCTCCGCTGCCAGGAAATATCTACACACATCAAAAAAAGTTTTGCATCACCTCGGTTCCAAGAGTTCCGGAACCGTTAAATACAAAGGGAATAGAGATCAACACAAACAACATTTCAGCTCGTTTTATTGCTCATGAGACCCACACATTGCATGTTGTACCATCATACAGCTAGACTTTCAGCATTTGTGGTCCAGATTGCAGTACACACCACTACCTCTAATACCCAGTAGCACGTCCTCTTGCATTGATGCATGCCTGTATTCGCCGTGGCATACTATCCACAAGTTCATCAAGACACTGTTGGTCCAAATTGTCCCACTCCTCAACGACAATTCGGCGTAAATCTCTCAGAGTGGTTGGTGGGTGGGTCAAGACGTCCATAAACAGCCCTTTTCAACATATCCCAGGCATGTTCGATAGGGTTCATGTCTGGCGAACATGCTGGCCACTGTAGTCGAGCGATGTCGTTATCTTGAAGGAACGCATTCACAAGATGTGCACGATGAGGTCGAGAATTGTCGTCCATGAAGACAAATGCCTCTCCAATATTCTGCCGATATGGTTGCACTATGGGTCGGAGGATGTCATTCAGGTATCGTAAAGCCGTTTCGGAGCCTTCCATGACCACCAGTGGCGTACGTCGGCCCCACATAATGCCACCCCAAAACATCAGGGAACCACCACCTTGCTGCACTCGCTGGACAGTGTGTCTAAGACGTTCAGCCTGACCAGGGTGCCTCCAAACACGTCTCCGACGATTGTCTGGTTGAAGGCATATGCGACACTCATCGGTGAAGAGAACGTGATGCCAATTCCGTGGGGTCCATTCAGCATGTTGTTGGGCCCATCTGTACCGCGCTGCATGGTGTCGGGGTTGCAAAGCTGGACCTCGCCATGGACGTCGGGAGTGAAGTTGCGCATCATGCAGCCTATTGCGCACAGTTTGAGTTGAAACACGACGTCCTGTGGCTGAACGAAACGCATTATTCAACATGGTGGCATTGCTGTCAGGGTTCCTCCGAGCGGCAATCCGTAAGTAGCGGTCATCCACTACAGTAGTAGCCCTTGGGCGGCCTGAGCGAGGCCTGTCATCGACAGTTCCTGTATCTCTGTACCTCCTCCATGTCCGAACAACATCGCTTTGGTTCACTCTGAGACGCCTGGAAACTTCCCTTGTTGAGAGCCCTTCTTGACACAAAGTAACAATGCGGACGCGATCGAACTGCGGTATTGACCTTCTAGGCATGGTAGAACTACAGACAACATGAGCAGCGTACCTTCGTCCTGGTGGAATGACTGGAACTGATCGGCTATCGTACCCCCTCCGTCTAATAGGCCCTGCTCATGCATGGTTGTTTACATCTTTGAGCAGTTTTAGTGACATCTATGAACAGTCAAAGGGACTGTATCTTGGATACAATATACACAGTCAACGTCTATATGCCGGAGATCTGGGAACCGAGGTGATGCAAAACTTTTTTTGATGTGTGTACATGCAGATGTAATATGCTGTATTGTTTCTGACTGTTGACATCCGTAGCGGCACTTATCATCTGGGATCTTTTGCAATGAACTTGAGGTACTTCCTTGTAGGGATGACTTGGTCTTGAATTGCTGTCCTGAAGTGAGCCAGTAGTTTGACGCAGTTATATCAACCTTATTATTATTATTATTATTATTATTGGTATTATTATTGTTATTATTATTATTATTATTATTGCTGTGAAATCCAATAATTAATTACCAATTTTAATCTTACGGACCGTAAAAGCGATAACTTTTGAACTTGAACTAAAGAGTTGCCACGTGTGTTTCTTTGATTCTCTTAAGTGGTCTCTGTTACTAGAGCAGATTAGATTGTAATTAAGGATTAGGACAAGAGTAAGATGTGGTCCACATAGCAGTCGCTAATCTATCGTGTAATTACCCTCAGCGAGGGTGGGACCTCATCTCCCTGCAGTGTCTTTGAGATAATGTCTCAGGGAGAACTTTGAAACAAAAGGCATTGTTTAGAAAAAATGGAGCTGGTAAACCAGAACGTTCCTCCGGCTCTCTCCTCTTCAGCCACATGAAATGAGAAAAACATTGCTTGAGGAACTCAGTAAATTAGAAACTTACCATCTTTTACAAGTGATGAACTTTTCTAGGTCATGTGAACTACTGTATATTAACATCATGTCGTAAGTTATGTCGAGTGAATATATTTCAAAGAAGCTATTCACAACCCTTTAGGTTACTCAAGTCTGATTTTTGAGATTTATAATGAAACATCTCATTTTCGACAGTTAGTATTATCGTGTGAGATATACGAGTATATACATACAGTGTTGCACAGTTACAAACATTATACAAAGCGTCCACAAAGATTCTCCGCAGTGGCGAGCTACGCGGGTCTCGTCTTGCTAGACGTGTTAGGTTGGTAGCGCATTCATGTCGTTGTATACGGAACGTCTCACCGCAGTGGTTGGCATAAGCATTCTCTTGTTCTGTGTTGACCTTCAACTGGAGTGATAGGGTGCGGAATACCGGTTCAATATTTACAGTGAGTGGCTAGGCGTGACAGTGTTGACGCTGTAAGTAGTGTTTCTAGTCACGTTCTTGTGTAAGCTTAGTATAGTGGGAATGCTTACTACTGAAGAGTGTGTGTTGTTAGTGGAAGGGGTTTTCCATACTGATGGAAACTTACGGAGCATAGTGTGTTAATAGTGAGTACCGTATGTAAAACTCATTACTTAATTTAAAGTAATTGCTTTCATTGTAACAACATAACATGAATGTACTGCCAACCCATCACGCCCCCGCAAGGCGAGTAACGCGCTGCGGAGATGCTTTGCGGACACACTGGCATTTGAACAAAACTTGGCCACTGTCAAGGTCTTCTAGGAGGCCTGATGTAGGTCATATTCCGTGCTGGATGTTGGACACAGTCAATTTTGGAGCAAGTAATTAATGGTCTGTTCTTGCGAAGAGCTTTAAGTGACTGAATGTAGACCTGAGCATGTGCTACCGTCATTCTAATTTGAAACCCCGGCTATGACCCAGAGCGTCCGACTGATTTAATTTTATATTTGACTATTTATTCTTATATACAGGTCTACATCACAGACAAAAGGTTACAACATGTTCAGACTATTTTCGAAACGCCACTCTTGCATGCAATGCATAAGCTCCGGTGCCATTTTGAATCGTGGAAGCACACTCACCCACATGTGGCAAAGTCTTCTAGGCTACTCCACACTCTCCACAACATTGGTTGTGAGTTCGTCTCCTTTATGGTGGAGACCAGCCCGCTTTGTGCGAGCAAAGTAATCAAAGGCACGGGCCTTGTCAATGTTTAAATTTATTTAGGAACTTGGATATCGCGGTCATTCAAACCCGTTTGCGCATATTTATATACTCGTATACTAAGTCTGTTACTTAGGACGAAGGAAAGAGGATATAAAAAGTAGGTTAGCACAGGCAAAGAAAGCATTTCTACAGAAAAAGAATCTATTGACTTCGAATATATTGATTGAGGTATTAGGAAGTCATTTTTGAAAGTCATTGTCTGGAGCGTGGCGCTCTATGGAAGTGAAACTTGGACAGTTGGCGCAGCAGAAAAGATGAGAATCGAATCCTTTGAAATGTGGTGTTACGGGAGAATGATGAAGATCAGATGGGTAGATAGGGTTACAAACGTATAGGTATTAAGACGATTGGGAGAGAAGAAATGTTTGTGGTGACTGCTAATGAAGATAAGAGATACGTTGGTAGGACACATACTAAGACATCCAGAAATAGCAAACTTAGTTATGGATGGAAGGGTCGAGGATAAGAACTGTAGGGGTACACCAAGGTTAGAATATGTTAAACACATTGCCCCGGATGTACGGTGTGGTAGCTATGTAGAGATGAAGTGATTAGCTCAGGACAGAGAGGCGTGGAGGGCTGCATCAAACCAGTCAAAAGACTGAAGACTCAAACAACAACATACTAAGTTCAGCGACGTTGCCGTGCTCGTTAAATCGTTCACCATGGCCGCGCGGGCAGCTACAGCAAGTCTGGAGATCGCAAATTCGAATCCCGGCACTGGCAGTTGCTATCCTCAGTGTGATTTTCCCCCAGATTTATTTTCACACTCCCTCCAGGAAAATGTCGTGATAGTACCTTAACTCAAGTCCTGAGGCATCTTCCTCATTCCTGTCCGCAACACACTGCTACAGTCATCACAAATGCAGGTTATCAGACCATTTCAACCCACACCCAACTACACAGGGCTGATGACCAAGATGTCCCTAGCCCCTAAGAAAGAATTAACAACGTCTGTATTGAACAGACGAATTTTTTGTTGTTCTTGAATGTTTTTGTTGCGCGATACAGGATACAACTGTACAAAGCCTGTATTTCCATTGTGTATTCAGCTCTTTACATCCTCATCTGTCCGTCCGTCTTTCTGATTGATGCTGCCAAGCTAAACAAAGGTATCAGTCTGTCGCTAAATCTACCAGCAAGAGGTTGTCACATTTAAATACTCTTGAATGTCATCGGACAGAGCCGGGATCGAGCCCACTATTTTGGATTTTGAAGATTGATATTAACCCAACTGCGCCATTGGAACCAATAATGGAAAATATATTCTCATACATTCCCCAAGAGGCTCACAAATAATAGGACGTGGGTTAGTGACCACGGGACGCCAGCTGGGTCCATCATTGCTTCTACTTATTTGTACCTGATGCCTCTCTTACATCTTTCCGGTCGACCTCCCAAGGTCACACCTGGTTCTCTTACGACCCCGACGGTATTAGGGTATCCGAGGCCTAGGGTGCCTTTCAATTTCTTGCCTTAATTGGCTCTTGTCTCACTTTTACAGATCCCTCATTCTTCAAGCCGTCAGACCTCTTCTTTTTCTTTTCATTATATATCCTGCCTTCTGTTCAAGGCCCTAAAAGAGGCAGGGTGTGTGTAGCTCCACTTATCGTGCACCCTGGATAGTGCTACATTCTCAAGGTTTCGTGGCTGGTGAGTTTGGGAGTTGGCGATACCAACGGTTTCCTGAGCTGGGTCCGGTTTTCCCCCATTTTCCATTGCCGTTTGGGAGGGACCGTCTCCTGTCTGCGTTTTATGGCTCTACTTCTTGACAAATCACTCAATTATCATTCTTCGAGGGTTGAGGGCATTTATTTCCCTGTCCTTTATTTCCCTGCATGCTTCTTACTTTTTTTTGTCCTTTTCTTCTTCAAGGCTGTAAGTAGTAAGTTGTTAGATTCGGTTCTTGTTTTTATCGTCATTTGTCATTTTCTTACAAACTATTGGGAGCCAATAACCTCGATGTTAGGCCCTATAAAACAACACAATTATCGTCTTCATCACATACATATATACATACTTCACAAAATGGCTGAGATGCGCCACAGCTGGTAGAAACAGAGATGTTTATGAGCATGTGTATGGAGGGTTGCCAGCAAGCGGGGGCTGTATTGGCGATGCAATCAAAAGTGACGACCATCAGTTGGACCTCAGCGTGGTGCCTCGTTAAGACCGAGATCATCCCACCAGAAGGACGAGCATAAACCACACTACTCAGGGTCGAGAGGATGGGAGTATCCATAAAAGACAGGCGTGGCAATTTCATTCTTCTCAAGAATAAACTGACAAAGTTCTTATCTTCCAAAGATAAAAGTGAGGAATACATTTTCAACCTGTATTAATGCCATGGTAGTGTGTACCTAAATATGCAGATTATATTTCGTTAGAATGTTCCAACGTTCGTTGCTAGGTGACAGTGGCATCTGGTAGACAAAGTTGGAACTACTTGGAATCGAACTTGCTCATTCATCTTCATCTCATCCATACACGACGGTACGTGTAGCTCGCCCCATGGGTGTCCGCATAGAAACAGCTACAAACTCTGTTGAGCCGAACATGTCCTCGGGCACTCCCGCCACTGAAAGCCATACAATAAATGAAAATAAATAATACCATGTAAAGTCACTGCAAGCCAACGGCCTAGCCGTGTTGAAACACCGAATCCCATGAGAACTCCGCAGTTAAGCAACATTGGGCGCAGTCGGAACTTGGATGTTATGCCGGTTCTAGGCACTGCGCGCTGTTGGACAACATAAGGAAGAGCGGGAAGGCCTTGGCCACCCTACCGCACGTAAAATTCGGCTGGGGGTAGCCTCTTCTGAGGCTCGGATCTGCCTTCGGGCAGAATACCAATTACCAATTAATTTAAAGTCACAACTGGTCCCTTTCCAAAATCCATTGTCGATAAACTGAGAAGTCGGTTAGTAGAAGCTTGTCATTCGGTCTACTAGATCAGCGTTTTCCAAACTGTGGTACGCCTACCTCTGGTGGTACGATCGTACTGCTGCAGTGGTACGCGATGATGTTACTAAAAATATAAAAAATATTAGATACGTTAGGAAAAATATAAACATAAAAAACAACAACATTGATATGTTGCCTGAGGGCTTTAAGGCCAAAGATAAGGAGCAGTTTCATGATTTGAATTTTGATTCAGAACTAAGGCAACCTTTTTCAAAAATTGTTGCTGTGAACTTTTGGGTCGAGATGCGTGCAGACTATGCAGACATAGCTGACAAAACAGTTAGATTTTGACTGCCTTTCAGTACTTCGTACTTGTGTGAGACTGCATTTTCTTCACTTGTTTATCTCAAGAATAAATACCGGAATAGGCTCCTTACAGTGGAAAACGATCTTTGTTTGAGACTCAGCAATCTTAAACGAGACATTCCTAAGTTGGCTTCTAATCTTCAAGCTCACACTGAAGTTGTTAGTTCAACTTAGGATTTTTTGTTTGATTATTGAGAGTTCTTTTATTAATATTATTTGTACAGTGTCATTTCTGAATGTTTGAATTGAATACTTATTGTAATAAATAGTAAAACAACTGGACAGATTTCTTATTATTTGGAATTTACATCCAACAGTCCAACTCTAACAAACACAATTTACAATCCAACTTTAGGTCAACTACGTAGTGGTGGTGGGGTTATAGTTACTATACAGTGTGGTCCACCCGCCCCTTATTATTTAGTTTTATGAAACCCAACTAACATCGCATTTCTCCCGATGGTCGATATTGCTCTGCGCTCTGACTGTGTGACAGCAGTGTAATTGGGTCATGGGTCTAGCAAAGAAAAACCGACCTTAAACTTTTCCCCGCCAAATACTATGGCCCATTCTACTAACATATGACTTACTGCTTCTTGAAATAACACACATACACGCAATACGATCGAATTAATAGCTTACGCCACGTGATCTGTAATACTAGAAAGTGAAATCAACACCATAAACCGTGATTGAAGACTTGGAGATGGACTTAAACGTTTGAGGTGGGACGGCTACAGTAACTAGTGCACGTTTAGCGTGCGGCATCTGCCATGTGTTGGTGGCTGAGAGGTTTAAAGCCTGACCGTACGAGGTGGGCGTGAGCGGGTAAAATGCTGCTTCGAATCCAGTATCAGTCATACTTTTTTGAACGAAAGCCCACATTCCATTTTAGTCAGGATGTAACTACACACATCAAAAAAAGTTTTGCATCACCTCGGTTCCAAGAGTTCCGGAACCTTTAAATACAAAGGGAATAGAGATCAACACAAACAACATTTCAGCTCGTTTTATTGCTCATGAGACCCACACATTGCATGTTGTACCATCATACAGCTAGACTTTCAGCATTTGTGGTCCAGATTGCAGTACACACCACTACCTCTAATACCCAGTAGCACGTCCTCTTGCATTGATGCATGCCTGTATTCGTCGTGGCATACTATCCACAAGTTCATCAAGACACTGTTGGTCCAAATTGTCCCACTCCTCAACGACAATTCGGCGTAAATCTCTCAGAGTGGTTGGTGGGTCAAGACGTCCATAAACAGCCCTTTTCAACATATCCCAGGCATGTTCGATAGGGTTCATGTCTGGCGAACATGCTGGCCACTGTAGTCGAGCGATGTCGTTATCTTGAAGGAACGCATTCACAAGATGTGCACGATGAGGTCGAGAATTGTCGTCCATGAAGACAAATGCCTCTCCAATATTCTGCCGATATGGGTGCACTACGGGTCGGAGGATGTCATTCAGGTATCGTAAAGCCGTTTCGGAGCCTTCCATGACCACCAGTGGCGTACGTCGGCCCCACATAATGCCACCCCAAAACATCAGGGAACCACCACCTTGCTGCACTCGCTGGACAGTGTGTCTAAGACGTTCAGCCTGACCAGGGTGCCTCCAAACACGTCTCCGACGATTGTCTGGTTGAAGGCATATGCGACACTCATCGGTGAAGAGAACGTGATGCCAATTCTGTGGGGTCCATTCAGCATGTTGTTGGGCCCATCTGTACCGCGCTGCATGGTGTCGGGGTTGCAAAGCTGGACCTCGCCATGGACGTCGGGAGTGAAGTTGCGCATCATGCAGCCTATTGCGCACAGTTTGAGTTGAAACACGACGTCCTGTGGCTGAACGAAACGCATTATTCAACATGGTGGCATGGCTGTCAGGGTTCCTCCGAGCGGCAATCCGTAAGTAGCGGTCATCCACTACAGTAGTAGCCCTTGGGCGGCCTGAGCGAGGCCTGTCATCGACAGTTCCTGTATCTCTGTACCTCCTCCATGTCCGAACAACATCGCTTTGGTTCACTCTGAGACGCCTGGAAACTTCCCTTGTTGAGAGCCCTTCTTGACACAAAGTAACAACGCGGACGCGATCGAATTGCGGTATTGACCTTCTAGGCATGGTAGAACTACAGACAACATGAGCAGCGTACCTTCGTCCTGGTGGAATGACTGGAACTGATCGGCTGTCGTACCCCCTCCGTCTAATAGGCCCTGCTCATGCATGGTTGTTTACATCTTTGAGCAGTTTTAGTGACATCTATGAACAGTCAAAGGGACTGTATCTTTGATACAATATACACAGTCAACGTCTATATGCCGGAGATCTGGGAACCGAGGTGATGCAAAACTTTTTTTGATGTGTGTACATGCCACATTTATTGCCTTACGACGTATTTTTGTGAAGAGTACGTTGAATTTTGATGATTTATAAAGAGAATACGATCGAATTTGTACGTTATGCCACGTGACCTGTAAAGGCAGAAAATTAAAAAACTGGCATGAATATTAACATAACATACCGAAGTGTTGCTCCGGAGGTCCGGGTTCGATTCCCAGCTCTGCCAAGAAATGTAATACTTGTCTGAGGGCTGAAATTGGGTACACGTAGCCTCGTGAAGCAAATATGAGAAGAAGTGGGTTCGATTCCCACCTCAGTCACCCTGGAAATGGTTTTCCGTGGTTTCCCCACTTCTACTCCGGCCAAATTCCGGGACGGATTCTATCTTAAGGCCACGGCCGCCTCCTTCCCAATCCTTAATTGTAAATACACACATCATTACAAGCCCGCAATAACTCGGGTTATCAGACAAATTCTACACACATATCCAAGTAAACGGGGCTAAATGACCGCGATATTCTAGCCCCTCAAATGAAACTAAACAACAACATATCGAAGGATATTCTGATCGCCAGTGCTTGCATCGATGTATACGTATTCCTTGGAAATTCCCATGGTATTATTAGCATACTTTCTATTTTTGCAAAAAATGAAAGTAGACTTATGAGATCTACACAGGGCCAAAAATTGTGTGTCTGTCTGTGTGCGTGTGACTGTGTGTCTGTGTGTGTGTGTACTCTGAATGTCTGCTCCCCCCCCCCCCTCCCCCATCAATTCGAAACCGAATTGAACGATATTTGGTACAGAGGTAGAACTAGCAAAGGGCACCTCAGTGTCATGTTTTATATTGCCGCCATCTTGACGGAATCGTAATGGCGGCCACCCAAAGTGTTCAAAGCTTAAATCAAATTACGAATAGCCTAATCATCCGATCTCTACCAAATGTTGCAACAACATATATTTATATGGCGAGCGTCTTTCGATTAAACTACAAGGTAATCAGCCCAATAGTTTGCAGATGGCGGCCATGTATGTGTGCAAATCGATTTCCCCTATCATTTCAAACACGGTGAAACCGAATTGAATGATATTTGGTACAGAGGTAGCACTAGCAAAGCACACCTCAGTGTCACGTTTTATATCGCCGCCATCTTGATGAAAACGTAATGGCGGTCTCCCAAATGTTAAAAACTTAATTAAATTACGACCAACCTAAAAATCTGATCTCTACCAAATTTTGCAAAAACATACCTTTATTTGGGAAGCATATTTTGACCAAACTACAAGATCATCAGCCCAACAGTTTGCATATGGCGGCCATGTATGTGTGCAAATAGATTCTCCTATCAATTCAAACTCGGTGAAACCGAATTGAACGAAATCTGGTACAAAGGTAGCACTAGCGTAGAACACGTCAGTGTCATGTTTTATATCGCCACCATCTTGACGGAAACGTAATGGTGGCCACCCAAATGTTCCAAGCTTAAATCAAATTATGACTAACTTAATCATTTGATCTCTACCAAATTTTGTAACAACATATACTTCTATGGCGAGCGTCGTTTGCCTGAACTACAAGGTCATCAGCCCATTAGTTTGCAGATGGTGGCCATGTATGTGTGCAAATTGATTCCCCTATCAATTCAAACACGGTGAAACCGAATTGAACGAAATTTTGTACAGAGGTAGCACTAGCAAAGGGCACTCCAGTGTCATGTTTTATATCGCCGCCATCTTGATGAAAACGTAATGGCGGCCATCCTAATGTTAAAAGCTTGAATCAAATTACGACCAACCTAATAATCTGATCTCGACCCAATTTTGCAACAACAATGTATGGAGATTCTTTTTTTCCACACTACAAGGTCATCAGGCCATTAATGTATGGATATTGGCCATGTATGTGTGCAAATCGATTCCCCCTATCATTTAAAACACGGTCAAACCGAATGGAACGATGTTTGGTACAGAGGTAGCACTAGCATCTTGACGGAAACGGAATGGCGGCCACCCAAATGTTAAAAGCTTAAATCAAATTACGACCAACCCAATAATTTGATCTTTACCAAATTTTTCAACGACATACCTTTTTGGGAAAAGCATCTTTTGACTGAACTACAAGGTCATCAGCCCAATAGTTTGCAGATAACGGCCGTGTATGTTTGCAAATCGATTCCCCATATCAATTCAAACATGGTGAAACCGAATTGAATGACATTTTGTTTTACAGAGATAGCACTAGCAAAGGGCGCATCATATTCATGCATAATATCCGTATAGCACGTTGTATTTCAAGAAGCTACTACAACCAACATTCAATTATAATCCTTGAAAAGGACAAAGAGTTATAACAATACCCATGCATTTAGGAGAAAGTAGGCTATACGTTCTTTATCGAACATCTTGTTTTGTTATTAAATTTTAACAAAAAGTCTTAGCATATCTTTAGGCCCGTATCACACGCCACTCGCTGGCAAGGAAGCTGCTGTGATTGCTGGTACAAAATCGTGTATGATTCTGTTTTCTTCGTCAGTACACCTGCTTGTATGACCGAAATGTATCACACGCTAGCATTTTGTACGCTAGGTTGTATGAAATAAAACCGAAGGGCTGTCATTTGAGGGCATTATTTGCAGTTCTTTCGCCTTATTAACGCAAAGCGGTCGCGAAACTTGCTTTAAGTAACTTAGAAAACATGCATTCCAATCAATATTTAGGATCTAATTGTTCCCCCAGGGGCTCACATCTAGTGGGAAGTGGGTTGGCGACCACGGGGCCCCAGCTGAGTCCGGCATTGCTTCCACTTACTTGTGCCGGGCCCCTCTCTGTCTTCTTTCCTGGCCTAGGGAGTCTTTCACTTTCCCGCCTTAATTGGCCCTTGTCTCATCTTTCCTGATGCCCTCCTTCTGTGAGGGGTCAGCCTTCTTTTTCTTTTCCTTTTACCTCCTGCCTTGTGCTCAAGGCCCTTAAGGAGGCAGGGTGTATGTAGCCCCACCACTTCTGGTGCACCCTAGATAATGCTACACCCTCAGGGGCTCACGGCTGGTGAGTTCGGGAGTTGGCGACCCCGAAGGATTCCTGAGCTGGGTCCGTTTTCCCCTTTTGTCCCTTCCCTTTGGGGCGGACCTTCTCCTCTCCTCTCTCCCCTCTCCTCTCCTCTCCTCTTTTCCTTATATTTCCTTTTCTCTTTAAGATTCCCGCACTGTTTTTGTTACTTGGTTCCCCGTGTATCTAAATCCCCTTCTAGCGTTTTTTTTGTAGGTATTTTTAATTTACGTTGCATTTTGTACGTATTTTGTAGGTATTTTTAATCTACGTTGCATTTTGTACGTATTTTCGATCTAGATTGCATTTTGTGAGTGTTTTTCAATCTCAATTGCATTTTGTAAGGATTGACAATCTAAATTGCTTTTTAGTAAGTCTTTCAATATAGGGGCTGGGACTTTAGTGATTATTTTGAATTTCAATTGCATTTTGTATTTTCAACCTACCCCGCTTTGTTCAAGTAGTTAAGTCTCAATTGCAATTTTGCGGGTATTTTGAAACTAAATTACATTCTGTAATTATTTTCAATCTAAATTGCATTTTATAAGTATTGTCCATCCAAATGAGAAGTTTGAATCTACCATACATTTTGTAAGCAATTTCAATTGCATTTTGTGTTTTCAACCTACCCCGCTTTGTTCAAGTAGTTAAGTCTCAATTGCATTTTGTGTGTATTTTGAATCTACATTACATTTTGTGCGTATTTTCAATCTCATTTGCATTTTGTAAGTATTTTGATTTCACTTGCATTTTGTAGGTATTTCGACTGTACGTTGCATTTTGTACGTATTTTGGACTTAACCTACATTTTGTGCGTATTTTTTCAATCTATTAATTTTGTGAGTCTTTTCGTTCCAAATTCCCTTATGTACGTATTACCGCTCTCCATTTCGTGAGTAGTTTCAATCTGAGTTCCTTTTTGAAAGTTTTTTCCCTGCTACATAAGGCATAGTTCTTGGGGCTCACTGTCTATTTTATCTAAACCATTTTCGTTTCATCCATAGCAGTGAGCTGTTATTTTTCTTCATCCTTTCATTTCACGCCATTTCATTTCATGAGGGGCCGATAACCTCGATGTTAGGCCCCTTAAAACAACAATTATCATCATCATCATCATCATCTTCTTTCCTGTCGACCTCACTTGGTCAACTCTTGTTCTCTTCCGACCCCGACGGTATTAGGGTATCCGAGGCCTAGGGAGTCTCTTCCTTTCCCGCCTTAATTGGCCGTTGTCTCATCTTTTCTGATTCCCTCCTTCTGCGAGGGGTCAGCCTTCTTTTTCTTTTCATGTTCTCTCCTGCCTTCTGCTCAAGGCCCTTAAGGAGGCAGGGTGTATGTAGCCCCACCACTTTTGGTGCACCCTAGATAATGCTACACCCTCAGGGGCTCACGGCTGGTGAGTTTGGGAGTTGGCGACCCCGAGGGATTCCTGAGCTGGGTCCGTTTCCCTTTTTGACCCTTACCTTTGGGGCGGACCCTCTCCTCTTTCACTTTCCTATCTGCCTTTCATGGCTCTCCTTCCTTCCAAGTCCCTCAATCCGCCTTCTTCGAGGGTTGAGGGCATATCTTTTCTTCCTGTACTTTATTTGCCTTATTCTCCTTTAGTTTTCCATTTCTTCTTCTAGTATGTAGGTTAGTAGTTAGTTTTAGTTTTAAGTTCGCTTTTCATTTTCATCTTCACGATCACCCAAACCATCAGGGGCCGATAACCTAGATGTTAGGCCCCTTAAAACAACAATTATCATCATCATCATAATCGATCTAATTGTAATAATTGAATATTTTACCATACGTGTTAATAAGAAGCGCAACAAAAACCTCGAGAGTGTGTTGGAAATGTGTTCTCTTTTCTTCTTTTTCTTAGTCGTTTACCCTCCAGGTTGGTGGAACCCACGGACTCAGCGAGGGAACTCACCACCACCGCCTCTACGGGCAGTGTCCTAGAGCTGGGAACATCTAATCGGAGGGGATACAACTGGTGAGGTGTGATTGGTACCTCGCCCAGGCGGCCTCACCTGCAAAGTGAACAGGGGCCTCATGAGGGAAGATAATCGAAGGTCAGGATGGATAGGCAAGAAAGAGGGAAGGAGGCGGCCGTGGCCATGAAGAAGTTACCATCCCGGCATTTGCCCGAAGACGAAGTGGGAAACCACAGAAAACCACTTCAAGGATGGCTGAGGTGGGAATCGAACCCTCTCTACTCATTTGGAACACCCGAGGCTGAGTAGACCCCGTTCCTGTCCTCATACCACTTTTCCAAATTTCGTTGCAGAGCCGGGAATCGAACCCAGGACCTCCGGGGCGGCAGCAAACCATGCTGACCGCTACGCTACGGAGGCGACTTGGAAATGTGTGCAAGTTTTATTGCACCCGCTCGCTCTTTCGAAGATCCCGGGTTCAAGACTACCCAACGGCAGAATTCTTTTTAACTATTGTATTATACCCTCCCTACCTCGTACAGCAAGATTTCAACTTGGTTTTATTCACATTATCTATGAAGACGATAGGAAAAGCTATTTTCTTGTCTCATTTAAATGGTTATTTTCCCTAAATACTGTTCAAAACCATGGATGGATACTATTCGTTATAATTATTATTTTTTTAGTCGATTTTACCCTCCAGGTTAGGTTTTCCCACGGACTCAGCGAGGGATCCCATCATTACCGCCTCTACGGGCAGTCTCCTGGAGCTTGAAACATCTTGTCTGTGGGATACAACTGGGGAGGTGGAATCAGCACCTCGCCCAGGCGGCCTCACCTGCAAAGCGAACAGGGTCCTCTTGAGGGATGGGAAGGGAGGGGACGATCGGAAGGGATAAGCAAGGAAGAGGGAAGGAGGCGGCCGTGGCCGTACGGTAGGTAACATCCCGGTATTTGCCCGAAGGCGAAGTGGGAAAGCACGGAAAACCACTTTGAAGATGGCTAAGGTGGGAATCGAACCACCTCTACTCATTTGGGACCACCCGAGGATGAGTAGACCCCGTCCCAGTCCTCATACCTCGTTTCAAATTTCGTGGCAGAGCCAGGAATTGAACCCAGGACGTCCGGGGTGGCAGCTAATCACGCTGACTACTACGCAACTGAGGCGACTCTATTCGTGATAATTAGAATTTTAGTAGTTCAATATTTATCCCAGAATCATATGGCACGTTCTGTAATTACTGCCTTGATACGAGGCTCAGCGGTAACGTTCTCGGTTGCTGTGCCGAAGGTTGCAGGTTCGTATCCTGGCGCAGTCAGCTGGCATTTGAGGGTGCGCAAATGCGAGGGAGCCGTGTCAGTAGATTTTCTGGCACGTTGAAGATCCCCTTCGGAGCAAAATTCCGGCACCCCGGCTTATCTAAAGCCAGAGCGGTTAAAAGGGGCGTAAAACCAATAATGTTATTATTTACTGTATGTTTGGGGCAGATGACCTCGTAGTTTCGCCCCTTAAAACCTCACTAACTAACTAATACTGTAAGTGTATAGCAAGCGCTTTTCGCACAGACGCCGTTGAAAGAAATTATAGTTTCGGTCTGATGTATTTATTCGTGAGCCTGCCCACATAACAAATCTATTTGTTATGTGGGTCGTCTGAGTGAGTCGGAGTTTTCCTTTAAACAAAGGTGTTCAAAATTTCGAACACTTGTTACCTTGAATATACGGAATACCTTGCTTTCGTTCTACAGATCATTATGTCGTCGTCCAATCTGGCTGCGTACCATCGGATAAGTACGGTCCTTTCGAGGACAAAAAAAAACACTCGTTGGAACAGATAGATATGCGTCCATAATACATCCACAATAAACGACATTGAGAAACAAAAATTCACTAGTTCAAGGTTCGAACCTACTACAATGCGACTTCGTTGACGCTACTCTAGCACTTCTTGATTTAGCCACCTTAACTACCGAGAACCATGGTTTGTTGCTGGCACGTATTGAGTCTATTCGTAGACACTTCCTGTCCAAATGTAAGAAGGTGTCATTCGGAGCTCGGATCGTTTCAATCATGCATTATATTTGAGGTCATTGAAAGAACACTGCCACTATTGATTTCTACTATCTTCGCGAGGATGTACTCAACGGTAAAGTTGTACAATGGACGTAAAGGAGCAGGTACTAATGTTTTTAGGATGACTGTGATATACGCGTTAGTTGGGTTGCCTTCCTCCAAAATAATAAGGGGCTGGTGGACCACACTGTATATCCCAACCATTAGGTGGTACGCGAGAGATTCTCATCTGTTAGTGGTACACACTTAAACATGTTTGGGAAACCCTGTACTAGATTACATAGGCAACAATGAAAACTAGCTCCTAACACTTTAAAATTAAGAAGTTGTTTTTATTGTTGTTGTTGATGGTGACTCATTTAGGGGCTTTACAACATTGTGGTTATGTAGCCCCATGAACTTGGGGATGTGTGTGTTAACTGTCTGATAACCTGTGTCATTGTGAAGACTGAAGTAATGAGTGTATTATTTTGTAATTGTGACAAGGATTTTGGTAGGAGGCAACCATGGTCTTAATTTGGGTATCATCCAAGCATTTGCCTCGAATGGAAGTGGGGTAAACTATGGATAAACACTACTAGAATGGCTGTGGTAGGAATCAAACTCACCTCTTCTCAGTTCTGCCTCACGAGGCTGATTGTTCCCTATTCCAGCCCTCACGCCAGGATTAAATTTCTTGACATAGGCGAGAATTGAACCCGGACTTCAAGGGTGACAGCCAATCATGCCATTATAATACGGCATGCATGTCGTACGTTGTTGGCATGTTAAAGGACCCTTTTGAATTCAGTAGGCCGTGTTCATAATGGCAAAATTAATCTGGGGATTTTCCGCCAACACAAAGTTCCTCTTTTCTCTACTAGAAAGCGCTATAGTGTCAAGGAACTTAGATATTGACTTTCATAGCGCTCCAAAGAACGACAAAATTCGACATGCAAGCTGCCCTCTGGGCGTCAAATAATAACATTTGTATCAGGCACCCGAGGCCATACGATATTATTAGTAGTAGTATTACCACGAGATATTCAGATTAATGAAGGAAGCAACCTCATGGTTCCGACACAATTATTCCACGGCGATGTTTCCAACGCTGTAACTCTCACGCAGGAGGAAACTTATAATATTAATTACAGCCCAGTGAATTTCCAAGCGCTCTCGTGATAAAATTACAGATTTAACAAAGAAAGAGGCGACAAAACACTGGAGAAAGAAGTTGAACAAGTCGCATTACACAGCAGAGCAGCTGCTTCTCTTACATTCAGACTCACAAGTTCGCTAAGTAGAACCCAATATTTCTCTCACAATTCTCGTATTATTATTATCATTATTATTATTATTCACCATGTCATTGGGTACAATTGACAATTTCATCGGCAATTGTTGCAAGATGGAGTGGAGTTCTCTACGTTGGTAGATTGAGGATCCAACGAACTATGGTTTGTACAAGCGTGAAGGGCTAGCATAGCTGTAGTTTGGTTGGTTCCTCAGTTTAGGGGCTGCGACAACGCGGTCATGTAGCCCCATGTACTTTGGGTGTGAGTAGAATCTGTCTTGATAACCGGTATTAATTGTGATGACTGTATTAGTGTGTGTTATCTGTTTTCAGTTAAAGTGAGGACTGCGGACATTGAATTTTTTTTTCAAGTAGTTCCTACTTTTGCCATCAAACACCACCGTCAATGACTACTAGTTCAGAACTTTATTACCAGATGGCACCGCAGTCTGCTCCTGGTGAAGAACGTCGGAACCTAAGAGCGTTTGTCGAATGTTAAAAGTTAACCTATATATAATTTAGCTTCACACAGGTGTAATTAGTGGAAGGTTTTTTAACATGTCATAAATCTATGACATGGGACCGCCGGCTTTACTTCTCCTCCAAAGGAAGGCATACTGAGGGATTTTAACGCTCTTAAAAAATCCGACGACTTCGGTTGGGTTTGAACCCGCGATCTTAGCTGTAGTTTGTGCTTTGATTAATAAATAAATAAAATAAAAAAATCTCTAAACTGACTACTTTCTGCATACTGATATGCAGATTATGGTAGAGCCCCACTTTATCGAGGATGGCCTTCGGCGACTTCGGTATGGTCCCTGTGGATGAGATTATGATAGACAATGTAACACATTCCTATCGCCACATCTGTCGGATTTCTTCAGCCAGAGACATGTATTTTGTCACTTTCTCAGCGTAAATGTGTTGGATATTATGCGAGGTAGGGACTGCAATATCTATGAGAAGGGTTCTCTTCTGCACTTTATCAATAAGAATAATGTCTGGCCTTTTGCTGATATACTGTAGGTCTATCTGTGATCACTGACCTGTCCCAGAGTAGCTTGTGTATACCGTTAACCAAAACAGCAACAGGAGTGCATTGATAGTAATGCTGAACGTTATTACGTAAGCAGTGCTTCTTTGCCACGTACAGGTGGATTATCTTGGCTATTTGGTCATGCCCCTTCAAGTAATACGTAAATTAAATTCTTGAACAGTTCCCTGTGATATGCCGGACGGTCTCTGATTCGCGATGGCATCTCCTATATTTGTCATCTGACATGTCTACCTTAATGATGTATTTTAGGTAGTTCTTTGTTGCCACTACTTGGTCTTGTATCGCGACTATGAACCACTCAGTCTCAGGAAATAGATCCGTATTGAACCGTTGCGAAGAAGCGTAATGTGACTCTGTTTTCGGAGAAGTGTTCGGTCCATAACGCAGTTGCTAGAATTTGTTTGTCATCAAATACAAGGTGACATAGAGATAAATAAAGGCGACAAGAAGAAAAGTGAAGCCAGAAATAACAAAACAAAGCATAATATCAGATCAATATTCAAAATAACAACAAAACACATCTCCCTTACTGTACACCCACAGTCAAATCATTAATTTTCACAAATAAAAATATCTCTCCCAAGAGATTTCAATAATCAGGACATGAAATCGTCCTGTAAATCCTGCAATCCATGTGCGTGAGTGGCGTGACGTGATGCATGCAGAAATGGAATAAGTACTATTCATACGAGATTTGCAACCCTTGGGCATAGCCGTCAATCCGCAAATCCGTATATTTGGAGATAGACTGGCGCTTGGGAACTAACTACAACATAATTACACTGCCGACACTCGCTACTCTTATAATTACATCAAAGATTTTCGCCCGAAATCTGGACCATGTGCCCAACAGCACTAACAAATTGCCTCAACTAGGACTTAATAAATAAACACAAGTATAACGCACGTGACTACCCTACAATGAAACAACAGATGACCGCATGTCATCTTTACCAACGACACAACAAGGTGTCAAATACCAAATCAGTTCATTTCATTTTATCAGAAAATCACACTGCCCAGCGGCAATATTTACACAGCAAACATTTTTATTTTACCGAGATACATGAGGTTACAGTCCGGGCATGAAGATCTTCCCTTTAAATAATTCACGGCTTCAACCAACAAACAAGCTAATTTTAACCACTGGGTCACGGTCTGGCCATCCCCTAACCTCATTAGTCTTATCTTAGGTCTGTGCTCAACTTGTGGATTCTCGCCGTCAGTGTCAATAAACCCACGTGTGTTTACCAAATCTCAGGCCTGCCTTTGCACGGCTCCAAGAATCGCAATTAATTTAGTCCCAATAATTCCCTCTGGAATTATAAGACTTCGATGAGATCGGTCGGGGCCTCCGTGGAGTATCACCCGTCGTCTGTAATGCAGCAGTCAAGGAATGGTCACAATGCCACTTCCTCCGCGCAAATTAATACACACAAATTGACACAACAACACGCAAATATCACACGCTCGGGTTTTGACACACATAAAAAAATCACAAAAATATTCCACATACACTCGGCGCGTCTGATCTAAGCTTCAACTGAAAGATTTCAAAAATAAATTCATTAACTTCAAAACATAACAGATGGTTCCTTCCAAAAATTTGCAACATGGCAAACTCATTAATAAAAATAGCCTGTAAATCAAAACGGCAATAGAAGAAGCTTATTCCCCTCAATATCTGTCATTTACTTTTATCTTTAATAAAGCCTCACTTATCACCCGATCCGTAGCTCATGTTCACGTAAAATCAAAATAGTCACAACAATGTACAAGCAGTACATTAATTAAATTTACACTGAATACAAACAATCAATAAGTAGTCACGCGTCATCACACATTTACACCTGAGTGTCGGAAACAAAAAATCCCAAATCTACATTAAATCACAAGCAAAATATATACGAAGTTCCCAGCCAAAAATCTATCTACCATAATTGAATAAATCAATCCATAACTGGAACATCACTCAGCGTATATCTCCGTGCATGACCCAGCCGGTCTCTACTCAGTCATCACTGCCATCTGCGTAGATCGAACGGTCATCACTCCAATTATTGGCCAGGTGACAACCATCTTGCAGTCTTCTTACAGATGAAATATAATGTTCAAATATTAAAATCCATTCATTAGCTATCCCTGCTAAAATTGCTTAATGAGTTACTAATTTCGCTCAAAGTCCTGAGCAATTTATCTCGACGACAATTTCCCTAATTAAGCATAATTGCTCTAATTTCACATGTAACTTGTCACACGTAATAAACATTCTGAAATGTAAAGTATTAAATGTTAAAGTAGCCGGACCATTGTCTGCTCTCAAAATTACTAAGTTTAACTTGCAGAAATATAATCTCTTCTCTAATCAAACTGACATGACTTGTCTCCTCAGAGACCCAAAGAATAGAACACCTTGACCAACTCCGTGGCCAAATTTATACTGAACTGGCATAAATCACTAGAGTGTGGACAATAAATGTATAATACGTTGTTGAACTAGAGCTACAATATTGCGACTGATATCAAATATCATCTCACATCACACAGGTTACAGATCTGCCGTGCGGAATAAAATTCGCTCGTCGATTAATTAAATATCAAGTTCCCTCCAATTCTGATACCACGCCGATTTCCCGCCGTAAGATAGCATCATCTTCCTGATTCGTCAATTCAAGTTCAATTCGTTGCTACTGTTTCACAGACTCCACCCTCGTGACGTCAGAAATCATCTTACTTCTCGCTCACTCTGGCTCAGCTCTCTCGCTTGCACACTCTCAGACAAAGGTTCAAGGACGTCCTATGTCATAACTAACGCCAAGCGTTCAACTCGATGACCACTCTATTCCAGGAATTATACATCCCTTGTGTCGAGTGCTCGAAATCTTGCAACACGAAGTAGCAACTTCCAGTCTGTCTCAATGTACTTCAGTACAACATAAAATAAAATATGAATCATTGTTATATGAACAGTAGAATAAAGGTTCAGTATGGGTCAGCCAGCTGTTCGATGCATGTAGCCTATGTCAACATATTCCTGACTGAGATCATAAGGATGACGGCCGTGCAGTGCTTTCTGAGTCCACTGTTGAAGCTCGTTGGTAATGAGTAGAGAGGGAATGTATGTTTTGAATATTGCGTAATCGCGAGGACATATTGCATCATCATGCGAGCGATCACGTGATATGTCTGCAGTGCTCCCGACAAAAAAAGTTTGTTTGAAATAAATGAATGGCCTTGACCTGCTCTACCCCCACACCAAATTTCAACTCTCTAGGACAAAATAAATTGAGTTTTGAAAATAGGCTATATTTCCAAAATTAGGAAATCTATAAAAAAGTTTTTTGACATAAATGAAAGCTCTCTATCTCCTCTACCAGTAAACCAACTCTCAGGTGTATAGGACAAAGATGAAAAGAAAATGTTCAAATGGCGTCTTTGTTCGCGGAAATGTTTTAGGTGTACTAACATTTGAATGAGACTGTCTGGGCGCGACGCGCCCATGGAGAGCCAGTTGGTTATTCACATGCGTTTGCTAATTGGTCTGCATGTGTTAGCAGTAAGAAGAGATTGACCCTTGACCGCTTGAATCGGATAACCTTTTGCCCCGCGCGCGGCTGTTATCGTTCTTTGGCTGGCGCTAGCATACTGAACGTGGGAGGTCCAGCTTGCTACTCCATATAGGATGTGCAGCTGTTAGTTAACATTTTTTGCGGGCTTGCATGCTCTGTGGTCTCTTTCTGCATAGACTGTTTTATAAGACAAATATATAGCATTGACTGCATGAAATGAATATAGGTTTGTTTGTTTTAAATTCTTAACCAACATTATTGAACTCTGAAATTATTTTAATGAGAGAACAATTTGGATGTCCGTTCACAGAGCCTCATTCATGTGATATGTTTAATGAGCTTTTTGTTTATTTAACTTCATAGTATATATGAGCAGAGATGGTTTGGGAGACATAGTTGCTCTCATCATGAACGTATTTGAATGTGTTATTGAGAAGTTGTGCCGCTTAGGAGAGGTGAAATTAATAGGAGAGCGAGCGAGGGCGCTGAACTTAAATTACCTTATTTCGGCTGTAAAAGTAGAAGAAGGAATAATCATAAACAATTTAAGTGATCGAGCAAGAGAAATTTTCGAGTTTGAAGTGAAGGAAATAGTGTCAGACCAACGATATAGTGCTGTATTAATATTAAATGGACTAAATATTGAAATTATTAATGTTTTGATTAATAGACTTCGAGCATTCAGAGTGAGGGGTGAGGATATTATAAGTATGACTCCTCATCATGGTCTGAGGTTGGGGGATTTAATGACTCCTCCGCCTCCTCTAGCAGAAGAACGTGAAAAAGAGGATGAGGAGCGTGTTGGAGAAACAGAAGTAGCAGAAGAAGAAGAAGTTGATGATGATGATGATGATTGTCAAATCATTAATTAAATGGACAGGGGTCAGTGTTTTTTATTTAAAATGACGGATGTATATATTTTTTAAAATATATTTATTTTAATCATTGTGGTTTACATTAATTATATAATACGAAATCGTGAAAACAAAATGGTATGATCTTCGTTCTTAAAGTGGTAAGTAGGTCTTTTTCCGCCAAGATGCTGAGAATTGAAGATGCTGTCTGCAGAGTTCAATATGCTGGTTATCTTGTGTGGAAGGTAAGTACAATCATTCTTTTCTTTCTTGAGTGTGTTGGTTTTCGTGAGCTGAAAATATATAGAGACACATTAATAATAATAATATTAATAATAATAATAATAATATTTTTGCGATGAATTAAAAAAACTTACATTGTTTTAATTAGAATATGTTTTTGTTCGAAATCCAAGAGTTGTGAGTTGAATCGAATCCTAGCTAAGATACGAAGGCTTGGGTTCTTTTTCTACGTAGTACTTTGTCAACTAAGTAAATATTAGGATGTTTGGTTCGTTGTAACTCTGCTTCATAAAATGCCCCAAATATCGGCAAATGTTTATTATCTTTTAAAAGATATGTTCGTGGATTAGTATTTTGAACTTTATAAATTGTAAATAATTCCGTAGTCCAATTAGCTTCGTATGCTTTGCTGAAATGTTTCTTGATTTTTGATATTCTTACAATGTCACCAATTTTATATTTTGGTTTTCTTAAAGTTTCATTATATTGTGTTGGCAAGCGGGGTTGATTGTTTCTTTTTACATCAATAGGTTTCATGCCAATGCTGCGATGTATTTTGGGATTATACTTTACTAATAACTCGGGCAAAATATTTACCCATCGGTATGAACCACGTGTTGTGAACTCTTTCCACATCGATTCCTTAAGAGTTCGATTAAATCTTTCTACTTCACTCGCTTTTATGGAGCTCCCAGTGGAATAATGCTTTAGATTTTGTTTCTGAGACCATGTTTTGAATTCACGGTTATAAAATTCCGTTCCTCGATCAGTGTGAAAATCATTGGGCAATCTTTTACTTTGAGAATAAACAAATTTTAAACTTTTTACAATCTCATTTCCTTTTTTGGTTTTAAGAGGAATTGCCCATGCATATTTTGAGTAAACGTCAATAATGGTCAATAAATATTTAAATCCATTATTCCATTTTGCAAGTTTTGACATGTCCACAAGATCAGCTTCATGGAGGTCATCGATTCCTTTGCTAATAACATGTCGTCTTTTAAACTTTTTTCTAAGAGGTGCATGAAGTTCTTTTGCAATTTCTCGTCTGATTTCGTTCATAGTTAATTTCTAAACAAAGATTTATAACATACTGTGCATTTCTTAGTTCTTCTTCAATTGCAAAGATTTCGCTGTCAAGTCCTGTGTGACCTGCAGCTTTCGATGCAATTAATTTTTTAAGTCTTGATACTAATTTGTTTGGTTCATTCCAATGGACGAATTCAATATTGTTTCCTCCTTCGAATTTCTAAATGGCTTGTGGTGTGATGTGTTTCTTTTGGCCATATCCAGTATGCATCGTAGTATTGGCTTCTTCATTCTCATCTGTTGTTTTTATAATTCTATATATGTCTTCAGTAAGAAGGGGTTCGATTATATTTTTATACTTATGAGATTGTGTTCCTCTCGGAGCTGCAATGCTTGCATAATTTCTTTTGTGCACGTTTGAAACATTTAATAATTTCAAATAAGAACTTAAATCACTCCTATCATTAGAGAGTGATCTGGTACTTTCCTTTGAATCAATTCAAGTAGACCTTCTGTAATAGGAAATTTTTCACCACCAACTTTTATCCACTTTTTATCAAAGAAAACTCGTTCACGTCCCAAGTATTGTTTATCATTTCTTATCGTTATACCAAATGTTCTATCCACGTTTTGTTTAATGAACAGATCAAAGTAGCGGTTAAGTAGTGTAATTATTTTGATGCTATCTCCATCTTCTTCGTCTGAAGTAGCAGTTGATTCAGAATCGTCATATTTTTTTCTTTTTTGATTTTCTTTTTTTTAGTTGACGTTGTATTAGCAATAGCTACAAGCTGATTTAATGAATTTGTTACTGGTTTAAACTTAGTCTCTATATCTAATTCTTGACGTCTAACATCATTTTGAAGTGAAAGATACTTGTCCTTAACATCTTTTTTTAAGCGAGAAAGGTTATCCTTTACTCGACTTTCAGCTTTAATCTTCAAGCTCTTCTCCATGACTAAACTAAAATTGTAGTTGTTTTATTTATTTATAGTATATTCAAAATCAATTTGAAGAGGAAGATCATTGGTTTTATGTTTCTCAGGGTCTCTAAGTCGAAACTGTATTTCATCTTGTTCTTCAACTACAATGTCACTGCCATCCAGTTCAATCTCTTGACGTATATTTAAAATTGCATACACAATTGGAGATCTTGGTGAAACAAAAATTGGTTTTAATATACCTTTATAGGGAAGTTGGTATTGTATATTATGATTATGAAGCGTGTATACCGGTGAATGGATTGATGGTGTGTTGGAGAATTTCAGAATAAATTTCGATAAGTTCTTTTTCTTTACTTCATCTTGTAATATACCATATTCTTCTTTGGATGCGGTAAAACTTTCAAGTGGTTCTTTGTTAACCAATTGCTCAATATTTTCTAGTTCAGTTTTTAACTTGTTATATTCCTCTTTGGATGCAGCAGCGTAACTTTCAAGTTCTTTTTTTTAAACAATATTTAGATTGTTAGCAACACCCTCAATACGAGTTTGTAAATTGATTAAAATTTCTTTTAGTTGATTAACTTCAGTTCGTGAAGCAGCATAGTGTTCTACAAACCGTTTATTTGTCACATCTTGGTCGTTAACAGGAAACTCAACATTTGTTTGTTTTTGATGTTGTAGATTGTTTACAGTCCGTTTCATTTTTTCAAATTCATCTCGTGAAGCGGCATATTGTTCAACAAACGTCTTATTTGCAACATCGTTATCGTATATGGGATTGTTTACGTGAGTAATTCGTCTACTCATCATATTTAAAGTCCAACCATCGTCTACGTTTAAGAAGTTTTGTTTATTAAATTTAGTGATTAAGTCTTCTAGATCTTTTCGAGAAGCAGCAAAGTTTTCTAAATAATATTTGTTTATTGCATCTAACGAATCGATTGGATGATATATGTTTGTTATTCTTCTATTTAACATATCTACAGTTTCATCATCTTTGTTTATATTCAAAAGAGATTTTTTAATTTCATCGAGTTCTTTTGTTACATGAGTTTTAAGAAAAGAATACGATATCGCATCTTGATTTTGAATTGGATCTTTAACATGTCTTATTCTTTTGTTAACCAAGTCGAGACTATCATCATCAAACGGAAATTGATCTTCTGAAAATTCACTCACTAAACCATGAATGAATTCTACTCGTTGTAACACTTCGGTTATTCGGTTTTCCAGATATTTTTTATATTCGATGTATGTTGCTGCATTGCAATAAGGTTTACTGCATCATTTGCAGATGATGGTAAAACTAAGTCTGCGAGACGTTTGTATTCAAAGTCAAGTTGTTGTTTCTCTATTTTACAAATTGAAAAAATTAAACATTTAAGGTCGTTAATGTTTCGTTGTATGTCTTCTTTAGACTCAATTTTATTTAGCTCATTCAGTAACTTCAGTATATAACCTTTGTTGCAAGCATCTTTAACATGTATGGGCGTTCCAACATCTTTTAACCGTTTGCCGTTAATACTTAGATGTCCATCGCTTGTTGTTGTTGTTACTTGATTTCCATATTGCAGTAGCTTATCATCAACATACGATTTAGTTGCAATATCATGGCGTGAAGTTGGTGGTCTGATAGACACGTTATTGATTTTGTTAAACGATGCCATAGTTAGGTTGTTAACCACACAAAGTGTATAACGCGAATGAGCATTTAGCTCTTTTGAACTATTATTTATAACTGGAAATAAATATCAAATCCATTGCGATATCGACCATTTTGAAAATCGCTATCTTTATCGATAACCAAAAAGCCAAACTTAGAGTTTTGCCAACAATAAGAACAAATATCGAAGAACTGATCATAGCTCATATCTGTATTTACATGATCGTTATATACATGACGCAAGTTTGTTCCGTCTTGTTTAAAAAGAATTAAAAAATTGACGTTATCTCTAATTAGATGTTTAGGTATACAAGAATATGTCTGACAGAGATAAAATACGTCAACTTCGTGATGACGACCTCTACTGAAATAATCTTTCATGTGTTGTTGTTTATTGCTCGCTACATCATCAAAAACAAATATAGAGTTTTTTCTAGCCATTTCTGGAGGAATAACTTCATCATTATCAGAAAAAAAATCAATTTTTATTTCTTTTATAGAGTCCAAAAACTTTTTAAATTCAACATACTTACTTTGAGCAAGTGATTTAGAATAAATATAAATGTTTTCAAAACGAACTCCATTTTTGTGACATAATAAATTTATCATTACGTTTGTTTTGCCACAGTTCGATGGACCGCAAATGATACATCGAATAGTGTTCGGTAGTAAAACACTATGCTTTCTTTTTTCACTTTTACTCTGGTTTTCACCATTAGTAAATTAAATTACTGGTAGAGTGTTTGACTGCTTAACAAACTTCAGCATGTCAACGTTTACGTCTGAGAATGCACACTGCACAAAAAATCACATAACGTCAACATATATTGTTTCCACACGTATCATAACTTGTATTATATGGAATAATAGTAGGATTTTCAGGATTTAAATCAACGTTGCCAACGTAAAAACCTCTTAAATATGGACAATATGGTGCCCATTTTTTATGATCACTTAAAGGAATATCATTTTCTCTCCAATTTTCAATTTCAATCTTACAGAATATACATTTCGCCTTATCACCATGACCGGTATAATAAAATCCTGCTGATGCTAAACAAAATTCGTTTGGACAGGGAAGAGGCCAATTTTGAAAAGTTTTTAGTCTTTCATATTCAGATTTTAATTCTATGCTAGGAGAAATATTGTTTACGTAAGGGCAAGAAAAAGCCCATTTCTTATGGTCTTCAAACGGATCATCATCTTCTTCCCAATAACTAAGTTGCAGATTACAGAAAGCACACCTGACCATATCCTTATATCCATAATAGTAAAATCCTGCAGCTGCTAACCATGCAGTGTTCGTAAAACTGTCTGAACACCAGTTCTTAAATGTTTTTAGCCGATCTCTTTCAGATTTTAAATTCATTCCTTTTTGACCCAATATCATTTGCATTAACTGTTTCTTGGAATACTTTACACAATTAAAATACTTCATGATGATGCTTTACTTCACAAAAAAAGATGTTCCCCACACGAAGCTATATGTGAACTGATATGAATCAACAAAACACGCTGGCTAATATGCAAGATTTGCGTGTGTTGGGTTGGCCGAGCGGTCTAAGGCGTTGGACTTATGATCTAATTTTCAGAAATTGAAAGCGAGGGTTCGAATCCCTCTCCTGACAATATTATTTTATATACATGTGGAGTGAGGAGGTGTTTGATCATTAAAGAAACTTTAATATGAAGTGGTACAAAGACCTTTTCTTCTTTATTCATTTAGAATTACAATTAATACAATTTCATTTCTCTTGTATGAGTAATCTCATTCTTTTAGTTGTCCTGATGAGTGTGTGTTGAGATGATCTTGTTCTTTTAGTTGTCCAGATGTTTATTTTCTGTAGACAAAAAATATACACTGTGTTAAAATAGCAAACAAAAACAAAATATGTATAGGTGTCAACAACACTAGTAGATTTAATGAATTACCTTTTATAGATAGCGGTTACAGTTATCACATTTGCAGCGAAGATGAAACAGTTGAAATTTTCTTTTTAGATGATCTGGTAGATGTTCCCACTCCAGACGAATTCGTTGTGGCTCATATATAGTCAGTATGTTTATAGGAAAGTAGTTCCAATCAAACTTATTAAAACCTTGAAGTCCATTGATTCGAAACTTGTTTATTATCGAACACACGATTTTCATGATGCCATCAGAAGAATTTAACCAATGTTGAACAGCATTGACATTAAATTTAGCACAACTATTGCTTCCCATTGCAAGAGCTGGTAAATGTTTTGGACAATCTGTAGGTAAACGTTGGCTATGCTTCAACATTAGATCTGACATTCCATCAATCGTATTAAGATCGATTAATGACCCAGGGAAAAGTGTTTTTAGTGCAAACAAAGAAAATTCTTGTGGCAAATTATACACAACTAAATATTCATATTTATTTTTAATAGAGTCAAAAAAAGAAGAAAGAGTTTTTTCACAGTACGCTGCGACCCATGTTAACACAGGACTGAATGAAGGTATATTGCTGATATTTAACATACAGTAAGCAAGTTCCAAACTGCTGTTTGGTAGCTTGCGAATGTCTGCAACTATTGGCTGCTTCTTATTCCACGTGTCAGCATCAGTAGAAGGAGAGTTTGTTGTTGTCAATTCCATGATTGCAACTAAAGTGAGAATACTTCTTTACTTGATTGCTTATAACTTAGCAAATATTGGTTTAGATAATTACTTCATTAGTTAATGGTCTGTAAGATATTTGACGATCATGAATAAGAACACAATAAAGAGTTGTATCTTCTGGTATATTCTCACTTGTCTCGATTTCAATTCGCACGTCAACTGAAGATGTCTTCACTGCCTCCACTTGCTCAAGGCAATTAATTACAATAATCGGACAATGAGACTTAAATTCATCTCGTGAAACTAGAGTCTCTGAACGAAAATCATCGATCTGATAATATGCATTACGAAATTTAACAAACATGTCATACAATTCGCTGTAGTCATTTATAGCAATTTCAGAAGTTGGCATTTCATAGGGATAAAAAATTGAATTTAAAAAAACTCTTATAGTTTTAATGTTACAATGGTCAAAATAGGAAGAGCACGTATTTAGTACATTTCTTTTAGTTTGAAAACCTAATAAAAATTGACGTGGTTTTTGCGTTTCAGAAGTTGTCATTACAGTCCAACTATATTTAGTTGTTCTAGGAAGAGATGGCAAGACATGAACATCCCATGATCGAAAACCAACCTGAATGGGAATATTTTTCTGCATTAGTTTCAATCTTTTAATTTGTTCTTCGTCCGATAATAATAAAACGGGAATTTTTAGATAAACTTTAAATAACTTGACCTTAGAAAGATCATTTTCGGTTTCAGATTGCAACGCACGTGCGTCACTCGACGATCTGAGAAGTATTAGCTCATGCTTGCAGTTTAAAATCGGCTTTCTATTATCCTCTGCTAAACCTAACAGGTTGCTTAAAGGAAGTATTACATGGAAACGTTTTGTGATACTATCAACAATATTTGCTTCACTTGCTGGTGTTGTTAAAGAGGGAAAATAACCATCATTTTGTAAAGCTGTATATTCGTTTTTTGAATATGATGCAAAGGTTTTTATAGAACTTGTTATACCTAGATGACGTGTACGATCAATTTCTTTACCATTTAACGTAACGCGAATTTCGCTAAAAAGATTAGCCCCAAAATTTTGGTCAGGATGTGCTGTAGTAGAAGCAGCCGGATTTACGTTAGAAGTAATAATTTGTCCTTCTAAGTGAAGAACACCTTCTGATAATAAAACTATGTTTTCTTCATTTTGAATTGGTATTCGAATTTCATCATTATTTTCGAATTTATTAGCTGAATAAGGTTGGTAAACTCTTTCTTCTCGTCGCACAACTCTGTTGTCAACCTCTCTTTTATCCGTTATGTTAAACATGTTAAACATGTTAACAGCTTCAAATATAGATAGAAACTAAATGAGATTAACAATTGCATATATATTTATATTGAAATTAAAGTACGCGATAGCCTAAAGACTGTAAGAAATGTTTGTTGTTACTCGATAACTGTTTCTTAGATTTTAAAGAGTGATGGCGTTGTTTTTTTGTTTTTTTTTGTTTTAGAAATTTTAGCTGATTGATTTATATTTCTTTTTCGAATCAGAGTCGACTTCTTTTTTTTCAAACTTTGAGTATTATATAGTATAACCATATTTGTGAATGTTTTCTAGTAAGCTTATTCAACTAGAATGAAAATATAACAGTATCTCATTACTTTATATAGCAAGATAACGTGCTGGACGAATAATTAATTCTACAGTTAAATCTTCATCTTGCAAATCAATGAGCTGTTGAAGATGATCTTCACGTTGCACAGATACATGTTGAATAACCTTGCTGTTCATAGGCAAAAAATTAATTGTTGTTGGTTGTACAACAATCGGATAACCAGCAGGAACATGAGCTTTAAAATTATATAAAGAGTGTGTTGGTTTATGGTTCAAATAAGAACTCGTACCAAGCACAAGGTTGCAACATACTCGAATACTATTAACAGTGTTAATTTTAATCATATATTCAGAATGATGAGTTGCGTTTGCCTCGAACTTTTTATGAGAAAATCCTAACAAATCTGCAATAGAATCTGCAACACCAAAATCTATAGCAAAGTTTTTTGAATATAGTTTACAATTAGAGAACACTTTATCATAATTAATATAAATATATGAAGGAAATTTGTCTTTTTCATAAAAATAAAACTGATAATAAATGTGCTAGTAATAATTCATTAATCTTTGCACGTAATTGTTGAAACGTATAGCTAGCATCAGGTATTATTAAAATTGTTGTATCCACGTCGTTCATCTTTATGGCTAAAACGTTATTATTTTCGTTAACTTTTACTTCACTTTCGATTCTATTTCGATCAATCTCAATTTCTTTTTTATTCTCTTTAGGGTAAACTTTCTTTTCAATACCTAAAGCCTCTGCTACACTGTTGGGTACACTGAAATCAATATTAAACGGAGAAGACAAAACAAGACGGTTGCGTCCTTTTCCATTTATATCCTCTTCCAAATAAAGATTTGTTTTTTGTATATGATTTGTTATAAGTTTCGACAATGAGTGATAACTAAGTAAATCATCAAATGTTGAGGCTAGATCTTCAAATTCATAAATACCTGGTGGTACCACTAAATCAATTGATAACAAAAATTTAGTAAAATGAATGCGAAATTTATTATTTCGGTTGGTAACATTTCGAATAGAATTAGATGTATGCAATCCTGCAAGTCCTATTTCAAAAAACTCTGCTCCTACAAGATGAAGCGGGTTCTCCAATGTAACATCAATCTTTGAGCCTTTACCTTCAAGAGTTATCCGTCTTTCGAAAGCCATCTTTGAAATGTTTAAAGACAGTCTGTGTTTCCCTTATTTATACAATACAAGAAGACTAAACATAAATGTCCACAAATCGAAGAAGTAATTGATTGATATGAATGAAAATTATATTGTAGATAACAATTTTTAAGATATGTTAAAATTTCTAATGGTGGTCTTAAATTACTGATACTATCAAAATAATGCACGTATTTACCTCGTTTACTGAAAGCCACCCAATGTGAACCAGATTTAACCATCGGTTCAAGGTTAACAATACAGTTTTCATTTTTTCGAGGATGTCTTGGTAACGTATCTCGCATAAAGACTCCTCTAAAATTTGGAATCTTTAATTGATGTGCGTATTTAGCTAAATCGAAATTACTTAATGCTTTATTTGGTATTTGGTTAATTATCTTTTGTATGTAGGTGGATTTAAATAAATGCCTTGACCTGCTTTTCCTCGCATTGCTTCTATCATTCGATTGTGTCTTTTCATTTCTTTTAATTCTTCTTGTGCAGCTTTCTCTTTGTTTATAGCAGACGCTACCCCGGCTGCTCCGCCTGCTAGACCCCCCCAAGCCCGACAAGGCTGCAAATATCGGAAGTAGGGGTAAAATACCACCTTGCTTTTTCGATGCTCTCTTTCTTTAAATCTTTTCTTGTTATATTTTATATTTAATTTTCGTTTACCTCCATCAAGCTTAGACTTAGCTTTCATTATGCCACTGACTGTTAGTGCAGCCGCTCTCTCTCCTAATGATGCGTCACGAGATTTTACACGAGACCAAGCTTTTGAAGCTAAAATTTCATCAGCCTCTCTTCTTTTGTTTGAATCTTTATGATTTGCGTAAGCAATGTCGTGCTCTTTGCACGCTTTATCTAATATATTTATTCCTGGATCACCACGGTTCAATCGCTTTTCTAATTTTGTTCCTGGTCCACAATATTCATATCCTGGAATGTGTAATTCCACAGGTAAATTATCAATAGTTTTATTAAGTACACGACTAATGAATGATCCACTTCCTGATCGTTTATATTGAGTGGCAGAGTTGCTCCTCTTACAACGCACCATTACTAAATGATAAGTAATATAATGTAATTATATATTTTTTTTTCTTCAGGAAAATGGAAATGGTGGGGGGAGGAGTTGTAAATAATACACACAAAATTTGGGTTGTTATTTATTTTCTTTTTCATAAGCAAAGGAACACACACAAATTAGTATTATTAACAGAATAAAAGTGTGTGTGTGTGTGTGAAAGAAATAAAGTAAGTAAGAGAGATGAATTGCTTTAATCTCAAATTTGTTTCAGAGAAAAATGACCAAACGGTAAAGTAACAATTCCGTTTTCGGTTATGTGTCTTTTATCATCGTTTGATGAAATTGCCAACTTATTTTGCCGAACAGTAAATACAGAATGAGATTTTGAAATTATACAAACTTGAACTTTGCTGGCTTGATCTCTGTTATAAAGACTCTTTCGATACTCATCAATATTCATAGTTTTACTCACGCTCTTCTTAATGCCTTTAGTCTTACACAAGCTATTCATTTCATCACACAATTTTATTGCATACATTTTGGGTCTTAACCCCACAAATTCTTAAACAATCCTTCCGGCATGTTCATCTTTCATTAAACCAATTTCACCTTTATTTTGTCTGACAATGCCAAAAGGATTGTTTGTTTCATAGTTTCCAGTATCAAACAAATTTGAATGCTGTTTTATGAACTCATAAATATCATAATAGAATATATACATAAAACTATCTGTGTCTGTGTATAACAACCTCACATTTGATGCAGGATTTGCTAAAATAACATTGTAATGAAAGTCATTCATTTTACATTTAGACAAATCTAATATAGATGCACCAACATATACTGGTTGATTGTGAAAAATCTTTAGTCTGCTCATCTCAATGACCATACATTGTTCATCGAATATAATTCTATGTTTAAAATTAGCCTTAGCTATTAAAGACTTAGCACCATAGGCTCCATGCCATTTGGTAACCCATTTGATGTCCCTTAACTTCCTCACATTCATCAGTGAACGACCAAAAATTGCATTATTCATCAATTTATAAAAAAAAAAAAAATCATTTTTTGCCTGTTTTCGTTTCTCTGTGTTCACATCAATATATGGTTTTAGCCATTGACACTGATTGAATTCGATTATTCTGTGAATACGTTCTAATTTCATTCCTAGTTGAATACATTGCTTTAACATTCTATAATGCAAAACATAACGTTCTTTATTATCTAGGGCAGCCATTAGCTTTGTCAACATTTCTGGACATAGAGGGTAATCTAAATGTTTGTCATGTAACTCTTTAGGATAACTCAAATCTACTTCCAAGATATATCCGATTTCTAAAGTATCATCAATATTTAAAACATTAAACCCTTCAACATTTGCAACCCATTTAAAGCCATCTGTTGGAAGATATTCCATCATAGCATATCCATATAAATTATTAACATCAAAGTACATTATGTAGGACTCTTGCTTTTTCTCATCATAAGTTTTCATATACTTATTATTAGTAATCGCATGTCGTGTTATACACTGAACATTACCTCCTCGAATAGATCGTTCAAAAAAGTGTAACATATCAATATCTTGAAGCAATTCAAGTTGAACATGGGTTATCTTTTTCATTGCACACCATGACATAGATGGAGCAGTGTAAAAATGAGCTGCATCAATGCCATTCGTCTCCATGCCATTCGATCTAAAATTTTCAAAGACATCTGCCAAAAGAAGTGTGTCTACTTTTAAATACAAATCGGCGTATTCTCCTAATGTTTGACAGGAAAACGTTTCCCACACTGATTGAGCAAACTCATACTCCTCGTTCGATATTGTTTGATTATAAAGACTGCTATAAAACTTGGATATTTCAGGTAATTTAGTTTCGTTAAGTACATCCATACTTGTGACGTATTCATATGGAAACACGCCTTTTCTCGCAGTAAGTCGAAACTGTGCATCATCATTAAAATAACGTCTAGTTATTTGCTTTCAATCTTCACTTAACGAAGATGAACATTGATCTAGTGAACAGGACAAGAAATTATATGTATCGATAAATCTTAACTGAATGAATCCATTCTTAACCCGTACATGCTTTGTAAACCCTTTATAACGTTCCATATTCATTGCTAACAAACTTATATGACCAGGATTATGTAACACCTCACCATCTTGTTTCTCACAAATTTCTTTAATTATGAAGTGTCCATCATACGCCGTTAGATTATGAAATGCTATAGGCAGAACCGTTGTTACTTTGTAATTTAAATTACAACTATTGTGTGCGCTTCCTCTATATTTTCCAGTTATGTGACAATGATCGCGTACTTTGAGTTCATTATCTGCAATCGGTTTCTCGCAAATATGACAAATTTTACTTAACAAAAATAATCTTTCTTCGTTTTCCGTCATCTTTAACATCGGTTTAGCTGATAAATAAAATGTTTGAAGTTTATCTACAATACTATAAAGTTCCTTTACAAACAATTCTATGCAATTATTTCCCATAAAGAGTTTAAAACTGCACAAATCACAATCAAAATTACAATGAAGGTATAAAGAAATGCTGAAAGGAATATGTTTATGGGTTAATGTAGAGTTAGGAATGTCACTATTTGGAAAACAAGAGGAAATAGGAGACAAAACGCATTCAGTGTCTGCTTAAATTATAAATGGAACTCTATCTTTAAATTTAAATTCTGTAAAATTAACAAATCTTTGTTCGTCAGTTGGCAATATGCTTTTTGCAACAGGAAACTGTTTACAGTCTGCAAAGTGACCATTTAACTCATCCTCAAGAGAATAATATGACAAACATCGTCTACATATATAAATCCGTCTACAATTCCTAGTGATGCTTGAACGCACAAGGCGAGCGAGATTTCTAATTAAACAAAAGTGATAATTTTCACTGTTTCCAATCTGCAACATCAATAAGTCCACACTCCTTTCATATACTTTATCTGATACATACAAAGGTACAATAGTAAATGTTTTTTTTCCTTTTACTTCGTTTGTTCCCATACACACCCATTTGTTTTCATCATATTGTGCTCCATACACATTCACAGAAATATTGTTTTGATTTTCAAACTTGTTTAAATATTTCATTAGCATTGGAATTGGAATATCATCTAAATTTAAAACATCTCTGTAATTAGGATAGGAAGAAAGACGATTCACGTTTCGCGTTTTTGGATACAAACCAGCAACCACACTCCACGCAAAACAAGCTTCCTTTGTATCATACAAATTTAGCACTGCATGTTTATTGACTATTACATCAGGCAATCTACTAGTATTGGACATTCCTACTCGAAATCCAACATATTTATTTATATTAATTCTCAAACTATGAATTTTTTCTAAAGCCCACCCAGAGCCAATTGCTTCAAATTCGCTCATTTTTGTCAATGTACCTTCAATGATATGATTATTATAAAATTCATTTACATCCGTATACTCGAAAACTAATTTATTTTTGACAGCAAAATATTTTGTATCTGATATGTCGCGAAGCACATACTATGCACACAAAACTGAATTCACCTTTAAAGCTTGCACAGTTAACGCTTTCTTAACATACTTTGTAGACCAAATATTAGCATTTGCTAAAAATTCGCGGGGATCCAAAAACTCATTCTTAACATTTGAAACTGCAAGTGTGTACACTCTAGAACTGAATGCCGTTTCAATTAACTCACAGCTTAAGAAAGATTCATCCTTTATTTGAAGTGTAATTTCTTCACAATTCACAGCTTGTTGCAATATGTGGTTGCCAATAACTCTCCAACATTCAATCAACTCATCACTGTTCTCAATCAAGTCCGTTTGAGTGTATTCCCCGACTTGGTATGATACTGAAATAGCACCGTTTAGTTCACTTCTAAAATTAGAAACACTTTCAAATGCATTGTCCAATTGGTTTCTTATATTTTCACTGTTATTATTATGTATTACAATATCAACCTTTCTACGTGTGCTAGGAGGTGTTGCCATTGTTGTCTAAGCAATTGTCCATTTCGCACTGTTGTTAATACCTCCACCAGCAGTTGCTGTAACATCGGCTCACCATAAACCTATAATCTTTTAAAGTGTATTCAAGCCATTGAGATAAATTGCTGCCTGTAATCTCCAGCGAACAATGAATGGCTTCAAAGGGAAATTCGTCCTGAAGTTTACCAAGCAATTTGTTTCTATACTCATTCAATTTTGTTACTTCAAAACAAGTGATGGAAAATTCAATTTTGTAAACCTCATCAAAAGTATTGTATCCGAACAAAAAAAAAATGTTCATCTTCACATAATTCTTGTAACAAATACCTTAGAACTGTTTCTGTCACCTCTCGCTGACTATCATCTGATTTGCTAACATTAGTAACGTAGACTGAAAATGTTGAAATTCCACTCGAAGATATCCATTTGTTAAAACAAGCTTCTTTCTCATTATGACTCATCTCATTATCATCTTCTTCTCCTTCTTCTTCTTCTTATTCTTCTTCAGACTGATGAAAGCATACACGATGATACTCTATTACCGGGTGCGATCGATGTTCAGTTCCACTCAGAAAATTAACAGTTTTCCACTTCATTTTGCTGCTCTTTTTTATTAGTTTTTAGATAATCTGAAAAAATTAAACAAATTAAGAAATAATAAGCAACTAAATATATATATCATTCCTTATATCAATCAATACATATATAATCTGCATATATATACTCACCAAAAATTTACAGTTTTAAAACAACTTGATGTGAGCGGTTCTTCAACCCCAAATACACCAACATCAGTTTGCCTCTAAGTGAGTTTAGTTCATCGATCTCTGATGCGCTTAGTTTTGCAAATACTGCTGGTAGAAATACACTTGTTATTTCACCTTCAATGATAATGTCCACCACTATTTTTCTTCCAAATCTCGTCTCCACAGCCCGAATAATTTGGACCACATACGGTAAATCAATTATTAGTTCTGATAGTTTCTTATTAGAATACTCAACGCAAGTGGCTAAGTTATTGAACTTCGTTAGAACATCCACCACACACACAATTTGTTCCTCGTCTTTGACTTTCTTTATTTCTTTCACACACACACTCTCTTCGCGCAAACGTAGAAGTTAAACTCATCCACGCACACATGCATTTATATATCCTTCACCCCCACCTACACTCAAGAAACCAAATGCTACAAAACAAGCTTCTGACGCAATCATCTCATTATATTTTTATCACTATTACTTAAAGATGTCAAAGATTACATTCTTACCCGATGACGTTAAAGGTCAACCACGTCTCACGTGAACACTGCAGACATGTCACGTGATCGCTCGCACAGCTGCAAACTTGCATGGGTATCAGGTGACGTCAAATCCCATTAATTTTTATCTCCATCGCATAAATAAGTCAAAAAGTTATCTGCTTCAAGCGGTTACCCAAAGGTTATCTGCTTCAAGCGGTTAAAGGTCAACCTCTTCCCACGCTAACATGTCCACGTGCATGTGCTCACATCCGCATGGCTATCAGATGACGTCATGATGATGCAATATGTCCTCGCGATTACGCAATATTCAAAACATACATTCCCTCTCTACTGTAATGTGCTCTTCAAATCCCTGGCATGGAGAAGGTCCAATGGCGTGTAGTTGTCATCCACCTTAATAACAACCTGATGTAGGGGAGAGTTAGTCTAGCTCAAAAAATCGGCCTGAAGGATCTTCATCTGCTTGGCATATAGGTGTGTAATATCAGTACGCGAGCGTTCACCTCTCTGGCGTGGCAATGTCATTCGTTCAACTGCTATCTTCATTAAGGTGTGCGTGTTTAAGAATATTTTATGTTCGTCGATGTCGTTATGTAAACATTATATGTCAGAAAACTGTATCAGAATGGGTGTCATTAAAGTACTACTTTTCATTATAAAACTGTTTTTCCAACCAATCAGAGCTCAATATTTTCATTCATTGACCAATTAAATAAGGATAGCGTCTGACATGCATTGAAAATCCAACATGTCGAACATGAATTACATGATTTGAAAGTTGACAATGAAGCCTATATTGGATCAACCATTGTAGTTACAATGCGTAAACAAACTGGGCAATATTGCGAAAGAAACAGCACTGTACCTTAATATCCGTAACTCCAATTTCTACACATTCGTAAGATTTCGCTGACAATTTTAGTGAATGCAGTAGTTGACATAAACACACCATAACGTCATGGAGGAAGCAGGTTTATGATACTAGTTCCACGGAAATTATAATCCAGTTCCCTGTTCAGTAAATGGATTTCTTATGCGAAACTTTTCCGCCAGATACCGTTACTGTTCTATTTGGGACTAAATTGATTTGCCTTCCGTTGACATTCTATAGCCTACACATCGAATCTGATGGATAACCAGTTGATAATATAATACACTTTAATTTTAAAGCGTTTGTAACAGCTTTTTTGTTGTTGTTATTTGACCAAAATGATCATACATAGTACCTGTGCACTATCTGTTGGTGCAACTTCAGGATAAATAATGTTTCAAAGCTTTGGGATCCGTTATTGGGTAGAGATCAAATGCTGGTCCACACAATTCCCAAGAAGAAGAAGTAAACCAACAGAATCTCGACAGATATTTATGAATATGTATGTAAGAACATATAACAAAGTTATAATTATCGTCGAACATAAACAGTCGTATGCAACTCGCCTATAATGGTAATTAAGACACTCTTACGGGAATTATAAAGCTCGCTTCGCTCGTTTTATAAACATACTCGTGTCTTAATTATTGCCATTATAGGCACTATTATCTAGGTCTGCCTGTGCCTATTTTACAATACCAAAGATATAAGTCAGTACTAGAATGGCATAATATGTTGGTTGGTTGGTTCTTAAGTTTAGGGGCTGCGACAACGCGGTCATGTAGCCCCGTGTGCTTTGGGTGTGTGTAGAATCTGTCTGATAACCGGTGTTAATTGTGATGACTGTATTAGTGTGTGTTTTCTGTTTTTTTTTTAAATTTAAGTACTGCAACTTAGAATTTTTCAAATAGTTCCTACTTTTGCCGCCAAGCGTCACCGTTAACGACTACTAGGCCAAGTTCAGAACTTAGCTACTAGACGCCACCGCAGTCGGCTCTTGGCAACGAACGTAGAAACGTAAGAGCGTTGTTTACATTCTTAACCTATCCAATTAAGCTTCACACAGGTGCAATTAGTGGAAGGTTCTTTAACATGCCATAAATCTATGACATGGGACCGCCGGCTTTACTTCACCTCCCAAGGAAGGCATACTGAGGGATTTTAACGCTCTTAAAAAATCCGACGGCTTCGGCCGGGTTTGATGATGATGATAATTGTTGTTTTAAGGAGCCTAACTTAGGCCGGGTTTGAACCCACTATCTTGGGCATAGAAGCTCAGCATGCTACCGACTACGCCACCGAAGCTTTGAAGATGTTCCTTTCATTCAACTTGGATTTGAGAATCTTGTTGAGACGTTGATTGTACATTGCTACTGTTTGATCCTTAATGATCTTGTGATCAATTCTCTTTGACTATTATTATTATTATTATTATTATTATTATTATTATTATTATTATTATTATTATTATATCAACGTTATGCTCACCTAAGGAGTGCGATTGAACCTATTTAACAGATGATAATGAATTAGCTTTCTTGTCTTCCCAAAATCTCTTCATTCTCTCACTATGATTCTTCTTCCTTTCTGCTGTCATTCGGGGGTGGATTTCTTCCAGGAGTTTGCAGCAAAGTGATGTTTGTTCACCAACGTTCTGAAGCTAAGCCTGGCCCATAGATTTTTAACCATTTATTTATCTCGTAAAATTGGAGAAACACTGGTTTAATATTCCCATGACCTTGCAATGCACCTTGTGAAGTTGTAATTCATTGCACATGGCTGCCATCACAAAGTTTAGATTGGTTCCTTAGGTCTCCTTCAACTCTATGTTGCAGGTCGCTGCCAGCTGGAAAGAGTATCCACGAGGGATGTTGAGTAACACCGTCATGTGGAGTCTGAACTTCCACGTCCCCCAATAGTTCTTAGGACCCGTTACAAGGTAACTATAATTTTACAAAAACTGCTCAACAATGAGTATGACTAATTTTATTTTTAGCTTCCTTCATACAGTATATTTGAAATGAGAATATTTGAAAAGAGCGGGAATTCAAACACAATATTCATAACGGCATTGACATCTTATCTTCGACCAGTTTGTGGAGTAGCGGCTAGCAATCTTGACTGGCACTCCGGAGGTCCAGGTTCAAATCCAGACTCTGCCAAAAAAAAAAAAAAAAAAAATTGGTGTGAGGGCTGGAATGGAGTGCGCTCAACCTCGTGAGGCAAAACTGGGATGAGGAGGGTTCAATTCCCACCTCAGCCATCCTGGAAGTGGTTTTCCACCGTTTTCCACTTCTACTCCAGGCAAATGCCGTGATGGTTCCTAACTTAAGGCCACAGTCGCCTCCTTTCTAATCCTTGCCAGAATCATAAATCACACACTACTACAGACACCACAATAACACAGGTTTTCAGGAAATTTTATAGACGGGGCTAATTGATCACGATGTCCATATACCTAAATAAACAACAACTACTACTACTTCATTTAAAGAAAGGAAGCTTTTCGTATTACGTGAGCGTTAATCTCGCGATCATGAGTCACGGGACCTCTAGTTTTACGTGGAATCTGAATCATAGGACGAGATATTTCACTCCAAAAATCTCAAATACATTGACCGGGAATTGAACCTGGTCCACCTTAGTGAGAAGCAAGCAGCTTGACCACTGCACCATCACTCCCCCTCTACTTAATATAGAAACTAGGGATATATCTATCATCTGTGAAGTACAGCCTGAGTTAGAGCGGCTCTTCATATGGTCGGCTATAAAGGTGGTTGTTATTGCTATTTCATGTAAGGGTTTGGACAGCGGGGTCATTAGACCAATGCATTATTGAAATGTTTTCATGAACGAAACATCTAGGTCGTCTGCCTCTAATGATATTGGTGATAGTGAGCATGATATGATCTGGAAACTACTTCTACTGCTCCAACGTACATCTAACTACACACTAGAAGAAGAATTGGATAAAACGTAGGAATAAGGAAAAAGAAATACGGGGTAAAGTTATGCCCTCAATTACACTAGCCGTCATAAAAACAACTTTTTATTTGCTTCTTTTACAAAAATGCTAGTTTCATACTAAATTTGGGTCAGGAAAACTGAATATGACCTTAGAATTTGTTTATTAGCTCTAGCTTTTTAGATTCACTACTTGTAATACATGTACTTCTGTAATAAAAACCAATATTATATTAATATGATATCTGTACACAACAGAAGTAAGAATTGTTTTAATTCACTTTATGTACAGGTAAAATACGTTTATGTCCCCAGGGCACAAAGTTTCCCTAGAAGGCCAGATCTTTCTGTTGTAATGTGAAGACCTATCCCATAAGAAGAAGAAAACAAAGGTTATTCACAAACAATAAACAAAACATGACTGACAATGGCTCAGGATACCTGCACTAAGGATTGCCAACCTACAATTAATTTAAATTTAAATAATCCCTAGTATTTTTCAAAAGTCCCTCAAATTATCTAGCATTTAATGAAATATCGTTATATCTCAGAACATAGAGGTAACTCAGCATTTTAAATTTCATATTCATATTTCCCAAGCTCGAATAAACTAGAGATGACATTTTTGTTTCGGAACAAAGTAGAGCCATGAAAGGCTGAAATGAAAGGGGAAAGAGCTGGTCCCAATGTCACTGAGAGAAAGCGAACCCAGCTCAGGATTTCCTCGGGATAACACTCTGCCTAATTCACTAGTTGTTAACCCTTGGGAGTGTAGCACTGTCCAGGATACATCTTGTGCAGTAGAGCAACATCCACCCTGTCTCTTTTAGGAACTCGTATAAAGACACGAGATACCATGAGAAAGTAAACAAGTAGTTCCGTGACGAACTAAAGAGCCTATTTTCCTTAAAATGTAAGATTCATTCCAATCTACAGTACATAGACCTATCAAGAATAATGACGAAATGAAGTTGGTAATACTAACATTTCTAAGTATTGCAGTTTGAAATAAACCTGAAATAGTGTAGCCTAATAGAGTAACTTACTACAGTTGGCAGCCCTGGTGACTCTGAAAATCTCCTTAGTTCCATCTCTTAAGGTATAGAATTCACATACACAATTTGGCTGAAGTCTAATGGATAGTATGAACGTTACATTCTGTTTGCTATTGGTTTTATCAGTGCGCGTAAAATCATGTTGGGAACAATGTCTCATATGTGATGCATAGAATTAATCTCAATTAATACGATCTATGATAGTCCCAATTTCGGATAAAATCCATTTGCTAGTATAGAAGTTACATGTAATTAAAAATTGGAAATATCAGAAAGTTTAATATCATGTTGGCAGCACTGAGGCATATTAGTTACTCTAAATTAATCTATAATGTCAGGTACTATACGTGTGCAAAGTTTAGAGCTGATGAGTTGCATACTTTCTGATATATTGATATTAGGATTAAACCAATAGAGAGAGCATGTATTAACAGTTTGCAGCCCTGCTCTCCTGACTAATATGCATAATCATCAATGTTATGGCACACAAAGCACTTACGAAATTTGGTTCAAATCCATTTGTTAGTATAGAAGTTATATGCATTTAAAACTGGACCTATCAGCAGGCTTAGAATCGTGTTGGAAGCACTGAAGTATGTACGTTACACCAAGCTAAGGTAGAATGTCAGGTCCTATACAGGTGCAAAGTTTAGAGCTGTTGGCTTTCATACTTTCTGATATATTGATATTAGGGTTAAAACATAGAGAGAGCATTTATAAACTGTTAGCAGCCCTGGTGGCTCTTTAGAATACTCACAGTCATATCTGTTGTGGTAAACATAGTACACACGAAATTTGATGGAAATCCAATCTATAGTATAGAAGTTACATGCATTTAGAAATTGGACCTATCGGCAGGCTTAGAATCATGTTGGCAACACTGACATGTATGGACCTCTGTAAATTAATCTGGAATGTTTTTATCTATATATGTGCCAATTTTGGAATAGTTCACATGCATAACTTCTGTGATATTCAACATAGAGTTCAAATTTCAATTGCGATTTTTCAGCAATGGTAGCACTGACGTCAATTTCTAATATGGCCGTGAAGTATTCAGGTATAGATCTTTATTATTACCAAATTTAGTTTCGATAGCTGCAGTCGTTTAGGAGTTGATAGGGGGGGGGGGTACACAGACAGATAGACAGACAGACACACACACATTTTTCTGGATCGATCTCACAGGTCTACTTTTCCCTCATTTTTGCAAAATGAAGAAAGTAGGCTAAAAAAAGTCTGACCCTACGAAAAATGAGAATTTTAGGAAAATGAGACAAAGGTCAATTAAGGTACCTGAATGAAAGGCTCTCTACGACTCGGATAACTTAATACTGTTGAGTTCGGAAGAAAACAAGAATTGACCAAGGGAAGTCGATTGGAAAGATCAAGAAGGGGAGTCCGCACAAGTAAATGGAAGCAATGCAGGACTCAGCTGGGATTCCGCGGTCGCCAACCCACGTCGCACTAGTTGTGAGCTTCTGGGGGAGCCGTGGACATGGATGTGTGTAGAATAGGTCTGATAACCTGTGTTATTGCGCATCTGCACTAGTGTGTGTGTATTTGTAATTCAGGCTAGGATTGCGAAGGAGACGAGGCGGCCGTGGCTATAAGTTGGGAACCATAGTTGCCGGCATTTGCCTGGGGTAGATGTGTGAATCCATTTTCAGGATGACTGAGATTGAAATCGAACCCACCTCTTCTCATTTTTGCCCAATAAGGCTGTGTGCTCCGTTCCAACCGTCAAACCAGAATTAAATCTCTTGGCAGAACTGGGTTCGAACCCAGGACCTATGGCATGGAGTTTCATTACGTACTGTGAGATCACATAAATCCACGCGGAGGTGGTGGTTTGCAGTTAAAATATCGAATAGCATCTGTCAAAGATATGAAATAACAAATAAAACTATTCTTTGAAGAGTTCTTCCGTTCGTCTCTGAAGTTATGAAAAGAACGTGAGTAGCGCACAAATGTGCATTAGGTATTGCAGAAATCCATTAGAGTTTTCTTTCTCTGAAATGATAACGTTCACATTGTTTTTACACAGCACGCACACACATTCAGTAGACGGTACGTGATATCCATGCCGAGAGCAAAGCTTATTAGTCCGGTGCCGTAACGCCATATATTCAACCAATTGTGCATATCGAGGTAAAAGCGATTTTATTTTTAGTTATGTTAAGGGGTCCATAAGGAACTTTTTCAGCCACGGACGCATTCCGTACACCCCCTGGTTATTTTTTTACAGCTCCGCAAACAAGTGATGGGGCACGTACTCATATGTTATGGGTTAAAAATTCGTAATTATTTTTATGGGCAAAATTAATAAAATTAGAATTATTTCCGATGTTTTTGAGGGCAAGGAATTCATTTTTAGGGTCATATTTCTTGTCGGGGGCAGAGGACGGCGCTACCGGGGATGGGGGTTCAAAAGCCGTCAAACTTGGTAGATGCATATCATTTTCAAGGTATTTTGGGGCGTAGAATTCTGTCTTTGTTCTAGGGGGTAAGGGGTAAGGACAATGAATCATGGGTCATTGGGGGGGGGGACTACGGGGGTGGTGCACACAATTATAGAAAAGCACCAGTTTGCTAGCATTGTGTGCACCGCCCCCGTAGTTCCGCCTCCCCACCCTCATCGATTCACTGCCCCCACCCTCTTACCCCGTAGAAAAAAAACTAACCCAGAAATGAATTCTACGCCCCAAATTCTTGAAAATGATATGCATCAACTATGTTTGACGGCTTTTGACACCCTGCCCCCTGTAGCGCCGTCCCCTGCCCCCGACAAGAAAAATGCCCCTAAAAATTAATTCTGTGCCCTCAAAAACATCGGAAATGATACCAATTTTATTAATTTTGCCCATAAAAAATAATTACGAATTTTTAACCCATAAAATATCGGTACGTGCCCCATCACATGTTTGGGGAGCTGTAAAAAATAACCAGGGGGTGTACAGAATGCCTCCGTGGCTGAAAACGTCCCTTATGGACCCCTTAACGTAACTAAAAATAAATTCGCTTTTACCTCGATTTGCACAATACTTCCCTTCATCCGCCGTACTATGTGTATTCTCAAACTATTTAACCCTTAGCACTCGAATTTGTGCAGCTGGTCACATACCTCAACCTATATTTATTTTTCTGGAAATGCATGACTCTATTACTCTATTACTAGGTTGTACTTTGTACTTTGTGTCGCATCAAATATCGCTTTCAATGTTTTGTTCGTGAAAAATATCATGAAAATGTCTATCGATGTTGAAAGAGACTATCCAGGTAGTGGTTGCGAACCTTTAGTCAAAGCATGCGGAACTTTCATAAAATGAGCATGTGTAGCGTTGTAGGTTACCCAGAGTTTCATCTTCTGTTGAACTGAATATTTCTGAATCACCTGATACTCACTTTCCGAATCAAGCTCAAGACGATCATCTTCACTTGAATTCAAATCATTTACAATATTGGGCTGTTTAATTTGCGTGTGGCCATTTTTTCGCCTTCCCGGTGTAAACACAACACTCGATATCCTGTATATTCCGCGGATTGCCTGTCCAATGCACCCTAAGAATTATGTTCCGAAGGCCATGAATTATCTAAAGTTTATGTAGATATTGTCTGAGAATCGCTAGATGGCATTAAAATGTGTTAATCTTGGAGTAAGAATAGGGATATCCTGAACTAGCACCAACAGATAGCGCACAGGTACTGAACTCGAATTATAAATGGTTCGGGATGGAGAGGGTGCTATTTTGGACGTTTTGATGAAATTTGGAGAAGATTGTATTTTTTTAAGGAATTATGACATAATAAAATTTTTATTATAAAGGGAAGCTTCAGATTGCAATTGACGACAGTAAAATGGCGACCGAAGCCGTCATTAGGCAATCCTGTGTCGTATTTTCGCTTGGCAGCTCATAGAAACGCGTAGAGTTGGAGAAGAAATGCGCTGATTGCCTAATCAAATTATTGGAAGCACAGAGGAAGGAGAAATTGAGCGCGCCTAATGAGGAGCTTGATCGATTATTAATACTGTCTAAAATGATAAAGAAGAGAGAATCTGCATATTTAAAACTATTAACAATGGATCTAAATTAATAAGAATCATGTTTATCACCCGAGAAAGGAAGTTTGAGATCCCAGTATCAATATATAAATAAATATTGGTTTGCCGCGGTATTCAGTGAGGCGCCATTCCATGACTGTTGACGAGCAGGGTGACGCGAGGTGAAGCGTGGTGTTTTGTGCTGCGACTGGGAGAGAGAATGGACCTGCGACACTCTAGGTCCAAAAATAAGCGTGTGCAAGCCAGGCTACTTACATGAGCGGAGTTTGACGGCGAGGAGGCCTTCGCTACCGGTCAACGCATAGATAGGAAGTTTGTTGGTCGTGTTAGGAAATACAAAGTCGCTCTAATATCAGTTCTGAAGTGATTTAAGCATTGAAAATTCGACTAAACTCCAGAGATATATAATATATACATTCTAAAAAAGTTTCGGGAAGAAATTCGAAAGATTAAAGGTAGTTTCCTTTGTTGGAGACATTCCAAATATGAAAAGCACGCGTCTCATTGCGCGAGGCAGCTTTGCGAGCACTGTGTGCCAGGAACAGTAGCGAGTGCGAGGCAAGGCCTACTACGTGTTAGCTTGAGCGTATTTGAGGAACATTGACGCAGAACTATAGAAAGTTTCCGTTCAGTTATAAACTCATTGTCGCGATGATAGACATTCAAGTGTTAAGGGGAATATCTGACTACATATTTAACATGGTCGAGAAGGTGAACTAAGCTAGAATGCGCAGGGAACGTGATCATACTAACAGACTAGAATATCAGGCAACCGATATTAATAGTAATTGTAAAGACGAAGTGTGACTATCACCGAACTATGATCCAACTATACGATATGGAACTATATTGTCACGTCATGACGAGATACTATCCGATCCGAAACGAAGTAGTCCATTCCACTTCGAGATTTCGAAATCCGTGCAGCTTTGCTAATGGAGATGGTGTACGCGTTCGTGACCAGGCAGGACGATTAGCGATCGGAGGCCAGGGTTCGAGACGTGGCGAGGCAATGTTCCGGAGAAAGAAGAGGAAGTGTTTCGAGTGTGGAATTTCTGGTGCATACAGTAATTTTCACCATACTATTTCTACAAGATGTCACCGCAGGGTAGAGAGAAAGATCTTCGTTCGTAGTTGTTGGTTTTAAGTAGTTAGTTGTAGATAGAATACCTTTGAGCAGTGCACTATTTCAACATTAGTTAATTTTTATTGTGAGTGATTTTTCAAAACTTAGGAATTTTTTTCCGTCATGGATATTTAAATTTTAAATTTCTTTTAGTGAGATTTTGGATATTAACGTTTGGATTTACTACTTTTTAATACTTCGAAAATTAAGCTCGTTTCTTAAATTACTTCTTTTTCGAATTTATTACGGATTGTGGATTTCTTGGGAATTTTATTGAATTTTATTTAATATTATGGCATTTAATATTAATTTATTTAGGAAACCCAGATCAGGGAAAGATTCTTATTTGTAAATGAATTGTTCTGTTGGACATTTCCAAGATTTTATCGCAGATCTTAGGAGCAGTTTTCCCATTATGGGATATTGTTATTCTTGTGATAGCTAACAGCGAGTTTGAAGCCATTCAAACGATTATTTAATCGAACTTTTGGCTTTGTTGAAGAATGAAACATTATTTAGACATTCCAACTTTGGCTATTAATTAACGATAATAATTTATCAGTGGATAAATTATTTTATTTCGATAAATCTCATCGACTATGACATATTACACATTTGATGTTTCTAACAAATTTTTTCAACATTATTTAAGATTGTTGTTGACTAATGATTGCATTATCGCAATATTTTGAAAAGACCAGAGAGGAGCAAGGAATGTTTATATTTATTAAATATTAACAACTATTATTAAAATATATAGTAATATGTATTAGTAAACCATTACGTCATCGTTGTTAATTAAAGTCGATAATTGTGAATTATTGTAACATCTGGAAGAGTTATACACCGTAATTATTATGTAAGAATATATTAACGAAAAGCAAAGCGTTATATGCAATTTAAATAAGTTTTTATGCAAGAATACTGTACTAAAAGATGAAGTAAAGAATTATCGCAGCTATATTTGTTTAATAGCAAGTCTATGGAAATATTATACGGAATTTACCTGTATTATTGAGAGAAGCCGTTGTTCAAGTATTAAGTGGAGGTTTATACAGTATGGAAATGGAGAGATGGTCATTATACGCATTGTGAGCGTATATCCGGAAAGTAGAAGTAACTATATTACGGTAAAGAATTAAGAAAGACCTTTGGTGTATATAACTATTGTAAAACGACTTTCGGTTGAATTGATTTGTACTATTGGCGGAAAATACTTGGGAAATCGGATTGATAATAACAATGTTGTTAATTATTATTAAACCACTATCAAGAACATGACTATACTTTATATGAGCTTAACTTAATCGTTCGGCTATACATATATGCCCAATTGTGAAATGAAACCACAGTAATATGATGACAAAGATATGATATGGTATAGTGAAATTGACGCTTCATTTAAGAGTAAGGATTGTCAGGAAATGAATCGGAAGGAAGGCTGGGTGATTGAGAATCACCATAAAGGTTGTAAATAATGTATACAATTTTATAAATAATATTTAAACATAATATTACTAATAGCTAGGAGAATTTAACAATATAATGAAGTTATCTAAATAACTTACTTGATAAACAGCTGATATTAAATAAATAATAATAATAATATTATTTATTGATTGGATTAACATGATTAATAACTATTTCTAATAATTAATAAATATTTAAATAATAAATATTTTGCAAACTTTAATTAATATTCAGAAAATATTAATATCTCTTTCTTCTTCTGCGCGAATGGGTCTCCTAGGACCACGCGGAATCAACACTTCTTGGCCTTGATGTTTGCCCAATAACTCTTCATACGCAACGATTGAGCTAGTCTTCGTTGCTGCGACCAGACGTGTCTGGTAGGTCTTCTCTCCTCTGCCTCAAAACCCCGTGTATTAGTAATTTTCCTAATTTCCTCTTATCCTTGAGATTGGGAAAACCTAATTCAGCCAAGTCCTTTTCCGCCTGTTTGTACCAATTGGACCTTGTTCCCTTTTTCTGCAAAAACGTATAGATTTTATTTGTTAACCTAGTTGGGTCCATTCTGTCCAAATGTCCCATGAATTGGATCCTTCTCATACGGATTGTGTCTGTGATTTTAGTTATTTTTAAATAGATGTCAGCATTAGGTTTCGGAAGGTGAATTCCATCTTTAATTCTTGGTCCCGATATTTTTCGCATGGTTTTGCGTTCGTTAATCTCCAATTGATTTCTCAGTGTTTTATGTTGTAAATTAAGTGTCTCGGCTGCATAAAGGGCTGCAGGCAAGACTACTGTTTTATAATGTTGAATTTTACAATTCCAAAAGAGGCATTTTTTGTTATTAACTTGTTTTATCAAATGGAAAGCAGTTTCCATTTTCTGTAGTCTTGCTTCTATAGCTTTTCTTTCGTTGCCAGTTTCATTGATCCATTCACCCAAATACTTGAAGTCTTTCACTCGGGAGACCTGTCATTTACCGATGCGGAGTGTATTCGGAGCAGTTTTAATATCCGTCATAAATTTTGTTTTGTCAAAAGAAATCCGTAAGCCGATTTTTACTGCTTGTTCTTGGAGTAATTCAAGTTGTTTCTGGGCATCAGAAATGCTTGGAGCAATTAACCCCATGTCATCCGTAAATGCCAAACAGTCTAGTGTTATCCCTTTGAGTTTTGGTCCTAGTCTATGGGATGGTGCACCAGCTCGTCTCCATTCTCTGACAACTTTTTCGAGCGCACAATTAAACAACAATGGAGATAATCCATCTCCTTGACGCACCCCGTAACAATTGAAAATTCTGCGCTCAGTCCCCCCATCAATTTAACCTTTGAACTTGTATTCAAGAGGGTATCTTTGATGATTGATGTTGCCTTGCGATCTAATCCAAATTCTGAGAGTACAGCAACAAGGGATTCACGGTCAATGCTGTCATGGGCTTTTGCAAAGTCAACAAAAGAAATGATATAATTTTTGTTTGACATTTTACGGAAGTAAGACATTGAGTTTTTCAAATTGATAATTTGCTCTGTACACGATCGGCCTTTCCGGAACCCACCTTGGTATTCACCAATCTGCGGATCCAGTTGAAGATAGGCACGGTTCAAAAGGGCTTTGGACAAAATTTTGTAAGTTACCGAGAGTACTGAGATCCCTCGGCAATTGCTTGGGTTCGTTTTGCTACCTTTCTTGTATACTTTTTATTTAAACATTTAATAATAATTTCAATTATTATTACTTAAATAATTTAGAGAGTTTTAGTAGTTTAAACCATTAAAAGGAGTGATGTTCGAAGAACGTGACGACGTTCATTGACTATATCAAGGATGTTTATTGATTAATTCTTTACGAGAGGGTTTCCTTTCATCACACGAAAAGGCAAAACTATTGGCCTGGATAAAGATTATTGTTGCGTGACCTCCCCCACTCTGCGTGACAAAAACCAGGGCCACGTTATCAATCCACCATTGGTCTGGACGAAAATATTGGTCTAGGCAAAACCATTGAGAAACCCTCTTGTGAAGTTTTACCGTTTATTGTTGTACAGAAGTGATCTTATGATAGATCAGTGTTAAATGATTTTCATTATTATTATAAATGGATGGTTTTGTAACAGTAAGGAGGAATGTCATTGGAAGACATTGGTTCTATTAACAAAAATATTTGTTCAGATTTTATTATGAGAGAGAGTGTGAATGTAAGTGCAGTTGTGCTAACAGCTGATTGATTTTTTTAAATGAGAAGTGAAGCACATCTAACGTCAGTTGGACGTTGATTTTATTTTATTCTCTGATTATTGGATAATTTTAAATAATTACTTTACGGATCATATGTAAACATTTGGGGATTGTTTGATAACTTAATTATTTTAATTATTATTCTTTTAATAAATTTAATTCGTTAGTTTTTTAACCACGTCTTGAATGATTTATTTAAATTATGGGGAAGGATTATGTTTTGGTGCATTTGAGGTATAATTGAACCACTAGTTACGCCCACTTAACCGAGATTTGTAAGTTTCTCGTACTCTTCGTTTATTCAGTTCATCCACCCAGTTTTGCATTACCAGTGCATCCCCCATTTAGCTCTTTGTGGTTGGATTTACAGGTTTATTAGCCGGGGACCTCGGGATTCTGCAATCCAGCTGATCTTCGGATACGACAAGCAGCTTTTAATGGTTTAAACAAGTACAATACTATGTGTAATCATTTTAGTAGGTAATATAAGCCGATCCTGGCGCAGGGGCTAATGCGCAAGATGGCGGCCTCGCGCAACCAGCCCTATGTTATTCCTATGAAGAGGTCATTCAGAGCTGGCACAGGGGCTAATGGGCAATATGGCTGCCACGCTGTCACAGGGGGAGGTCGGCCATGTAGTTACTAAATGGAATATTTATTATTATTATTATTATTATTATTATTATTATTATTATTATTATTATTATTATTATTATTATTATTATTATACCGACAGTAGTGGCTACGCGGGCTAAAGCGCTGCGTTAGGTCAAGGGGCCAAGCTCTCTTCTGACTCGGTAGACGCGTGGGTTCGAGCCCCACCGTCGGCTGTCCTTGAAATGTTTTTCCGTGGTTTCCCATTTTCAACACCAAGCAAATGCTGGGACAGTACCTTCTCACAGGCCACGGCCGCTTCCTTCCACATCCTTGCCCAGTTTCATTCATTTTCATCCATTCCATCTCTCATCCCGACGCGCAGGTCGCACACGGGCGTCGACTACAAAGACCTGCACTCGGCCTCTCAGGAGGCTACACGACCAAAAAAAATATATTATTATTATTATTATTATTATTATTAATAATTTTATTAGGTAATTATTGATTGATAGAGCCTCTGTGGCTTAGGCGGCAGCACGCCGGCCTCTCACCACTGGGTCCGTGGTTCAAATCCCGGCCACTCCATGTGAGATCTGTGCTGGACAAAACGGAGGCAGACAGGTTTTTCTCCGGGTAGGCCTACTCCGGTTTTCCCTGTCAATATTTCATTCCAGCAATACTCTCCACTATCATTTCATTTCATCTGTCATTCATTTAATCATTGCCCCATAGGAGTGCGACAGGCTTTGGCAGCCGGCATAGTTCATAACCTCGCCGCTAGATGGGGGCTTCATTCATTCCATTCCTGACCCGGTCGGAGACTGGAAGCAGGCTGTGGATTTTCATTTTTTTCAATTATTGATTGATAGCTTGTCACGGTGGGTGAGTGGTTATCGTGTCGGACTACCAACCCCAAGCTTGCAGGTTCGCTCTTGGTCGTGGTAAGTGATTTTTGAAAGGCGGCAAAAATTAAGACACGCATGTCATACGATGTAAAAGAACCCAGGGAGAGGTCGGCTATGTAGTTGCTAAATGGAATATTTATTATTATTATTATTATTATTATTATTATTTATTATTATTATTATTATTATTATTATTATTATTATTATTATTATTATTAGGTAATTATTGATTGATCATGTACAATCCAGACCAGCCTTATATTGCCCCACTTTATGGTGTAGTGGCTAGAATTTTTAGCTGTTACTGTGGAGGCTCGGGTTCGAGTCCTGGCTCTGTCAAGAAATTTAATTCTAGGCTGAGGGTTGGTATGTGGTACACTCAACCTTGTGAAGCAAAACTGACAGGAGCTGGCTTTTGATTCATACCGCAGCCATTCTGCCTAACCCAACTTCACCTAACCTAACCTAACCTAACCTTACCTAACCTAACCAAATCCCACCTTACCTAACCTAAACTAACCTAACCTAACTTCAAAGTCAGAATGTACAATACATCTATTGTTTTTTATACCCTCATAAATTAGATATAGATTAGATATAGAGAATTATTTTGTAAACCGTGCCATTGATAATTGGAACTCTCTCCTGCCGCAGTCATAGAGCCTTCTCCCAAACATATAGGTGTGTTTAAGAAAAGACTGATTATTGGTGTAAATACTCCAGTTTAATTGTTGTATAATTGTTATTGAATTGTTATGTATAATTATTTATTTGTTATGTATATCCAATTTGCCACCGGGGGAAACACCCCCCAATGCAAATGAATGAATGAATGAATGAATGAATGAATAAATTTAGATCCTCGAGCACACTTTCTGACATATCATTAAAACGTGAAGAAAGGAATGTCTGAAAATTTTCACTAACACATAGTACACGTTCACCATACCTTGTGTCCACTTTTTGAATGTTAATGATTCGGAAAAGAGTATGCATTGGTAATTCAGTGAGCTTTTTTCTCTCTAATCAACAGTTCTGCCCTCATAGCATTGAGAATATTTATTGTAGTAGCCTATAAAAAAACATATCTATTACAGTTTAGCTATAAGTGACCAGAATCACTATAACATTTTATTCTAATAAGGAGATTAAGAGAAAAAAAAGCTTACCATAATGATGGATTGTGTAAGTAAACGTCCTTTGCTCCTTGGTGCCCCTACTAAACTGATACTCATACAACGGACAAGTGAGTTCATGTTTCGCTGACGTAATCGTATGTTCCCACGCACTTCATGTGTGTTGCACGCGCTGTAGTGGATAAATTTGAAACTAGATGAGATGATTTGCTGATGTTATCGTATGTTCCCCTGCACGCACACGCCGGTCCCTGTGGACGGGTCCTATTAAGGAGATTTCCATAATGATAAGAAAAAAAAGCTTACCATAATGATGGATTGTGTGTAAGTAAACGTCTTTTGCTGCATGATGCCACTACTAAACAGATACTCATACAACAGACAAGTGAGTTCATGTTTCGCTGACGTAATCGAATGTTCCAACGCACTTCCTGTGTGTTGCACGCGCCGTAGTGGCTAAATTTGAAACTAGATGAGATGATTTGCTGACGTAATAGTATGTTCCCCCGCACACACACGCAGGCCCCTGTGGACGAGTCCGTGTGGACGGGTTCCTGTTGACAGGTTATTGTTGACGGGTCATTGTTGACGGGTCCTTGTTGACGGGTCCTTGTTGACGAGCCCCTGTGGACGGGTCCTTGTTGACGGGTCCTTTCTGACTAATCCCTTTAGACCGGTTCCTTGGACTGGTTCCTACGGACTAGCCCATGATTATATTTAAAGTATGTCAAAGGGCCTAACTACATTTTGCGTGTAAAGCAGTGTGTTGAACTGACGTTGTTCACCATTCACCCACTACTATAATGTGATAACGATATGAAAGGAAAGTGACGAAATACATGTGAACACGTGTGAGATGACATTATTACCGTCCTCTTTGTGAAACAAGTCAGATTCTGTTTTGGTTCATACGTGAGAAAATGCAAGTTCATGTGTAATATGACCTAAAACACAGGTGTTCACCTGTGCACGTGCACGATAAGAGCTAACAAGTTACATTTTGTTTAGTTCGTACGTAACGTTAGGGCTAATGCACACATCCTAGTACATGAGGCGCATGCCATTTGAGGTCAGGTCAATGGATCTAACTTGGTGGATGGAACGTTAGGGCTAATGCACACACCTTAGTACACGAGGCACATGTTATTTGAGGGCAGGTCAAGGGATCTAACTTGGTAGATGGATGTGTTCTAACGAGCCAGTTGTATTTGAAAGAGAATAATACATGTTCTTAGGATGTTAAAACTGTGGAGATGGTACGTGCAGTAAGACGTCTTGTTATTTCCTGTGTCATATTACAGACATGGCAGAGAGTGCACAGATCTGTTGCTATGACTAACGCTGCAGTAATTTGAAACCCCTGGTGTTGATCAAGACAAAGTCAGCAGTAATTGGATACCACACAGGTGTGCCTAGTGTACTTTGGACTCTCAGCTGTACTGGGAAAGGAATTGCAATGATCTGCAAAAAACTGCTGCCACGAGCGATAAGAGTTTATATACGAGAGGTGTCATATATTTCCCTACTGTATGTCATTATTACTCGCTACGAGTGAACAGTTATTGCTCAAGAGTTGCCAAAAAACATTTTGGGGGGAAATCATTGCATTATTTTGCAAGGTAAGTACTTATTAATGGATTGCAGTCTTTTATAACTAATTGATGTTGAAGTTATTGATTGGAATGTAATTATTGATTTCTTTCTTTCTTTCTTTCTTTCTTTATTTATTTAATTATTTATTTATTTATTTATTTACAGATAATTGGGTACCTCTAAGGTTAGCAGATTCCTATACCTAGTTCATTCAGTGACAGCAGTTGATAAATTATTAAAGGTAAGTACTCCTCTAATAACTTTTAAACAGCTGGAGCGATATTTTCCAATGTTCACTACCAGATGTCAGTGACAATGGTATATTTGGTAGTTAAAATTGGAACTACTTAACCATGTTGTGTAAAGCTAAATTTGTAGGTTAGATTTTGATTACCGCTCTATTAAGTCCGAATGTTCGTTGCTAGGTGTCAGTGACATAGGGAATATTTGAAAGACTTAACCTCAGTTCACCTAACATAACCTAACTTTACCTTGTCACGTGACATGTTTTACAAGTTTAGACTTGTTTTAAGACTGGCTATGACGTCACAGTTAACTCACTTAACAGGAGGCCGCTGGTTTCTAATATTTAAAAAAAGAGATCAAGTAAAATGTGTGTTTAACGCTCTATTAATTTGAACGCTCGCCGCTTGATCTGTGACAATGGTATATTTGATAGCCAAAGTTGGAACTACTTGACAATGGTGTGTGAAGCTACATTTGTAGGTTAGGTTTGCTTACCGCTCTATTAAGTCCAAGCGTTTGCTGCTAGGTGTCGGTGACAATGGTATCTACTAACTATAGTTGGAACTACTTGGCAATGGTGTGAAGCTAAATTTGTAGGTTAGATTTGATTAACGCTTTATCAAGTTCCATTGTTCACTGCAAGGTGTCAGTGACAGTGATATATGTTGGTAGTCAAAAGTTGGAACAAATTAAAATTAGACTTAGTATGAGTTCACAAACGATTAAATTAAATACCCTGCTATAACCATTGACTCTAATTTTCATATTATAATTAAACTATTTATATTTTTACTTTGTTTTATATTTTATTAACTTTGATGATTTCTGTCTTTTAAAGGTAATTTGGTAAGTGACCAGTATGTTCAAGTGTGGTGAATGTAATAAACAGTTTTCAAGAACTGACAACCTTCAACGGCACACAAGTATAAACATAACCTTAAAATGTTTGCGTGCTTTAACACCATTTACAAAAACTTAAAATTAAAAAATCATGTTTCGCAAATAGGAACTTTTGACATACCGTATACAAAATAAAAATAAAATGTGTAAACAACAAATTGGAAAATCCATGCTTCCATATCATGAAATTCAAAAAACTTCAAACTGACATTTAAAAAAAATGCAAAGGAAAAATTGGCAATTTGCAATGTGTGAAATGTAAAATTGAACAAATGGCTATCATTATTTTAAAGAAAGTGGTTTTAGTCAATGTATACTGGAAAAAGTTTTGTAAACACTCAAGTCCACAAGACTAATTAAATTAGTAACTGCTAGGTTGGCCGAGTGGTTAAGGTGTTTGACTTAAGATCAAATTTCCTGTACAAGGAAGCAAGGGTTCAAATCCCTTATCTGACATAACTATTGCCTTAACATGACTTGGGCCACACTGTAGCATTATGATACTTGGTTCACAAACCATAGATGGAGTGCATTGTCTAAGACCACTCTCTTTCCGAACATAGTCAGAGACTGTTGATGGTTAACAATTGCATTAATAGTGGGACATGGGGATAGCAATTAAGAAAAACAGACAATACTCATACACTATTTTAATTTATTTAATGTAAGTACTTCCCGTTTTCTCGTTTTAAAAGCAGTTTCATATCCACTACTGGCTTGCTAGGCCTAACGTAGCTTCACCATAACCCTGGCGAGGGGCCTGTTTTTGGTCCGCGAGAGGTATTTTATTTCCCTCAAACCCTCCGGACAAGTCCGGTGAGCCCCCCTATCCGCCACCTGGGACGCGCCCGATAGAGGAACAGGCAAACCCCCACGGGAACGGGCCTCGGAAAGGACAGATCTAAAGGAAGCAGACCTGGCTATGGAAATGGACTACGAATCGGAACTTTGAATATAACTTCATTGACGGGAAGAGTGGAGGAGGTTGTGGATATGATGGAGAGGAGAAAACTGGATGTACTCGGACTGGCTGAGACCAGATGGAGAGGGGAAGGAAGAAAATAACTGAGAAATGGCTTGCAGCTATACTGGATAGGAAATGAGGAGGGGAAGAGAAATGGAGTGGGAATGGTGGTGAGAGAAGGGCTGAGGGAGGAAGTAAAGAGGGTAAGTGATAGAATAATTAGAGCCAGAATCACTGTGAAAGGTAGAAACCTGGACATTCTGCAAGTCTATGCCCCACAGGTGGGATGCACAGAAGGCGAGAAGGACGAGTTTGAAGAGGAGTTGCAGAAGCAGTTCGTGGGGAGAGACCTGATAGTCATGGGAGACCTAAATGCCCATGTCGGAACTGATAGAAGAGGTTTTGAGGAAGTGATTGGTGGTGAAGGATGGGGAAACAGGAATAAGGAAGGAGAGAGATTGTTGGAACTGTGCAAGATAAATGGGCTAATGGTTGGAAACACATGGTACAAGAAGAGAGAGAGCCATAAAATTACTTGGTACAGCAGGGATTTGACTAGGAAATCAGTGGTGGACTATATTCTATGCGGGAAGGAGACAAAGAAGAGTATCACGGATATAAGGGTAATACCTTCAGAAGCCCTGGACAGTGACCACCGTCTGCTGGTCGCCAAGGTGAGAGGACTGAAGGAAAAGAGGAGAACTGAGAACCAAGAAAGAAGAATAAGGACATGGAAGCTGAAGGAGGATGGAAATAAGGAGAAGTTCCAGATATTAGTGAGGAACAAATTACCGAAGGATGATCCGAAAACAGGTGAAGAAGAATGGAATAGGTTCAAGGACGTGTTGGTAGAAGCAGCGGAAGTCGTGTGTGGCAGAACTAGTGGAAAGAAAAGGTGGAAGGAAACACCATGGTGGAACCCCAGAACTAAGGAAGCAGTGAAAAAGAAAAATGAAGCATTCAGGAAATGGTTCCAACAGAGGACAGACAGAACAAGAGAAGAATACCAAGAGCGGAAGAAAGAAGCAGGAGAAGTAGTGAAGGAAGAGAAAAAGAAATGGCTGGAGAAATGGACAGAAATGATGGAGGAGGACTGTGATGGCAGTAAGAAAGTGTTGTATGGAATGATAAAGGCAAAGAGAAGAGATACAGGGGAAAATGTCAGAATGGTGGACAGGAATGGAAAGGAGGTCGAAAATATGGAAGAAGTAAAGGTTATCTGGAGAGAATACTTCAAGGAACTCCTAAATCCAACTAAAACCAGCGTAGTGGACAGTGTGGAGGAAGAAACAGACAGTGACCAAGACATTTCAGAGAAGGAATTGACATGGAAAGAAGTGGAGGAAGCATTAAAGAAGATGAAAGGGGGAAAGGCACCGGGAATAGACGAAGTGAGTGTGGAGATGGTGAGAGCAGCAGGGGTGATAGGAACACAGTGGCTCTTTCGAGTAATGAAAGTAATATGGAGGGAGAAGAAAATACCAGAGGACTGGAAAAGAGGGATAATAATACCCATATTTAAAAAGGGAAGTAGGAAGGAATGCAAGAACTACAGGGGAATTACACTCATGTGCCACTGCGCCAAAATATTTGAGAAGGTACTGGAGAGAAGAATTCGAACAGAAGTTGAAGATGGGCTGAGGGAAGAACAGTATGGATTCAGGCCAGGAAGGTCAACAGTTGACCTCATCTTTGCAGTTAGACAGCTACAAGAACACCATTATGAATATGGGAAAGATCTGGTGATGACCTTCTTGGATATTGAGAAAGCATATGATAGTATTAATAGAAACAAGGTATGGGAAGCAATGAGAGCAAAAGCAGTGAACGAGGAGACAGTGACAAGAGTGAAAGCAATGTACGAGGGAAGCAAAAGCTGTGTAAAGGTGGGAAGAGAGAGAACGGAATGGTTTCAACTGGAGAGTGGTCTGAAACAGGGAAGTGCCCTCTCACCCCTGTTATTTATAGTGGTGATGGATGAAATCATACGAAAAGTGGTAAATAGCATTGGGGAAAGGAAAATGAAGGCAATGTTGTTTGCTGATGACCTTCTGGTATGGGGAGAGGATGAGGAAGAAGTACAAGAGCAATTAGATGAGTGGGAGAAGGTAGTGTTATCATATGGGATGAAGTTCTCAGCACAAAAGAGTGAAGTGGTCATCACAACGAGGAAGAAGAACAGACTGGATATGGGCATAACACTTGGAGGACAGCAGTTGCAGAAAGTAGAATGCTTCAAGTACTTGGGAAGCATAATTGAAGAAAAGGGAGGCAATAGGATGGAAATAAATGAGAGGGGAAGGTGCGCAGATGGATTTTTCAAGAGTGTTAGGGGGATGATATGGAATAAAGATGTACCACAAAAATGTAAAGGAATCATCTACAAGACCTACTTTGTGCCAATTTTGACATATGGTTCAGAAACATGGGTGATGAAGGAAAGGGACAAGAATAAAATACGAGCAGTGGAGATGAAGTTCCAGAGGAGTAGGGTAGGAGTGACAAGAATGGACAGAGTAAGGAATGAGAGAGTCAGGGAGATGGTAAGAGAGGAACCATTGCAAAATAGAATAGAGCGATCTAGGCTACAATGGTATGGACATGTGAGGAGGATGGAAGAGGAGAGGATACCGAAGAAGATGTTTGGAATGGAAATGACGGGAAGGAGGCCAAGGGGAAGACCAAGGGACAGATGGACAAAAGGAGTTAAGAAGAGTGTGGAGGAAAGAGGAGTGTGCTGGGACACAGTAAATGACGAGAGATGGTGGATGGACAGGAAACGATGGAGAGGCTTATGTTCCAAGCAGACCCGACCAGCGGTTGGAAACTGCTCAAGATGATGATGATGAATGTAAGTACTTGTACAATAGTTATATAGAAAATACAACTTTCTTTTTGTCTATTACTATCTAGTCCTTTTCGAACCACTTGCATATCAAGGGCAGATGACTTTGTAGTTCAGCCCTTTAAAACAACAACAACACTACCTCTTGCATAGTCTGTGATGTTGATGACTTGAGATGTGGAAGATGGATTAAACATAACTTTTACAACAGGGGTTAAATGTTGTTCAATAAACAATGCACTATCTTGAGTAGCAACATTTATCTCTTGTACTAACTTTTTAGCATTCTGATGATTTTTTGTCAACACCATCAGTGTTTTGTCTGGGGCACTACATTGATGATCACTCACACTTAAAACCACACCATTTCTACTTTTCATATTGCCTCGACATCTTGTTGACCTCTGTTTCGAGCATTGTCAGAATATTTTTCCTTTTACATTTTGTCTTCTATAGTTATAGGAGTAGCCTTTATAGAGTACACGTTGTTTACCTCGGTTAGTTGTAGTAAGTTCCATAATAGCAACTAACCTGTTAGTATGATTTGCACACTACAAAGGTTATATATGTTCTGGTAATATAATTATTTAGCGTTGGCTTTTATATTTAATAAGTACAGTCTAAAATGATAGAAAAGTGGTAGAAATGTGGTAGCAAAGTGGTAGACAAGTGGTAGCAAACTAGAAAAGTGGTAGCAAAGTGGTAGCAAAATGGTAGAAAATATTACATATATTGTTAAGAAATAGTTTAAGCGGTTACATGAATTCATTACACAATAATTTTAGCATGACGAAGCTCATTTTCTATATCCAATAGTTCTTCCTCATATTTAGTATGACCAGTTTACACATTTATCAATTTCACAATTTCCCATTTACAGTTCTTAAAATGTCAGTTTAAAGGTTTTCAATTTCATGATAAAGAAGTATGGATTTTTCAATTTGTTGTTTTCACATTTGTCAATTTACCAAATTCCCATTTACAGTTTTTAAAATTTCAGTTTAATGTTTTTTTTCTATTTGTCAATATGGAAACATGGATTTTTCCAATTTGTGTTTTACATACGGTATTCATTTTGCATTAGGAGTGGAGAGAGGTGGGTAGTAATTAAAAATGTGCATGCAGTGTCCATTGTTGACAGGTCATTGTTGACGAGTCCTTCTCATACAACAGACAAGTGAGTTCTTGTTTTGCATGCATTACCTAAAATGTAATACCATGCAAGTGTTTAACATTTTACAAATTAGCTCATGTATTAGTTTATGTGTGGGGTCTTATGTTGGCATTTTGTGTTGGCTTATTCTGTATATCGGCTTTTATGTTGGCTTATGTGTTGGCTTTTGGTTGGCTTTTTGTGTGTTGGCTTTAGTGTTGGTTTATATTTTGGCTCTTGTGTTGGCTTATTTGACAAGTTATTTTGTCAATGCATTTCGGGGATTTTTCTCTTGGTCTTGGAAAGTATATCACTCCATTTTATCACAACTTAATGCTTACTGCCATGTTTGTAAGCAACAACAACACACTAAACTTTCAAAAAATCTAAAGTAATCTAAGGTACTCTCAACTCGTACTCTTACCTCTATCCCATGCCTAGTCAAGAACATTCTTTTTTTTCTTTTTTTTTCAAAGAAAGGTGAATGGGGAAAGTAGACTATATGTTTAAAGTAAAAAGATCATATAAAGTCATATGTTAACTCTAACACCTACGTTTATCCCATTCTTAGTCGAAAAATATTATATTTTTTGTAATTTTTCTAAAAAATATTTGGAAAGTAGGCTATATTTTGAAAACTAATCATCCTATAAAGTCATATATAGACTCAAACCAATGGATTTTATATCCTTAAACGTAGGTGTTAGAGTTAACATATGACTTTTCATGATTTTCTTTAGTTTAAACATATAGTCTACTTTCCCCATTCACCTTTTTTTGGAAAATAAAAATAAAAAATAATAATATAATATTCTTGACTAGGCATGGGATAGAGGTAAGAGTACGAGTTGAGAGTACCTTAGATTACTTTAGATTTTTTGAAAGTTTAGTGTGTTGTTGTTGTTCCTTACAAACATGGCAGTAAGCATTATGTTATGATAAAACGGAATGATATACTTTCCAAGACCAAGAGAAAAATCCACTAAATGCATTGACAAAATAACTTGTCAAATAAGCCAACACAAAAGCCAAAATATAAACCAACACTAAAGCCAACACAAAAAAGCCAACCTAAAAGCCAACACAAAAGCCAACATAAAAGCCAATATACAGAATAAGCCAACACAAACTGCCAACATAAGACCCCACACATAAACTAATACATAAGCTAATTTGTAAAATGTTAAACATTGCATGGTATTACATTTTAGGTAATGCATGCGAAACATGAACTCACTTGTCTGTTGTATGAGAAGGACACGTCAACAATGACCTGTCAACAATGGACACTGCTTGCACATTTTTAATTACTACCCACCTCTCTCCACTCCTAATGCAAAATGAACATGTAAAACACAAATTGGAAAAATCCATGTTTCCATATTGACAACTAGGAAAAAAACATTAAACTGAAATTTTAAAAACTGTAAATGGGAATTTGGTAATTTGACAAATGTGAAAACAACAAATTGGAAAATCCATGTTTCTATATCATGAAATTGAAAACCTTTAAACAGACATTTTAAGAACTGTGAATGGGAAATTGTGAAATTGATAAATGTGTAAACTGGTCATATTAAATATGAGGAAGAACTATTGGATACAGAAAATGAGCTTCGTCATGCTAAAATTATTGTGTAATGAATCCATGTAACCGCTTAAACCATTTCTTAACAATACATGTAATATTTTCTACCATTTGCTACCACTTTGCTAAAACTTTGCTACCACTTTTCTAGTTTGCTACTACTTTTCTGCCACTTTTCTACCACTTTTCTACCACTTTGTTACCACTTTGCTACCACTTTTCTACCACTTTGTTACCAATTGTCTACCACTTGTCAACCACTTTGCTACCACATTTCTACCACTTTTCTATCACTTTAAACTGTACATACCTTATATATAAAAGTGAAAGTCTGTTTGTATGTATGTATGTATGTATGTATGTATGTATGTGGGTGGGTGGGTCTGTTCCGTATACAAATCTACACCGTTCCACCAATCTCAACCAAATTTTGCATACACATAGTTTAGGACCCAGAACGAACCGCTGGCTACATGAATTTTCGATAGTCTTTCTCATACTTCTGATTTCGGCCCTTTTGCACTCAAGCACAGTGGCGGCCGGTAATAAGGTTGCAGTGTTGCACAACGACCAGATTAATTTATGAAAAACAATTAATACCGCGATAATATTTTTAGTATTAAAAGCAGTATGTTTCCTGTTATATGTATAGAAGTTCATAATTCTGTTCTTTAATAATTCAGGAAATCTCATGGTAAGTTACAGTATTGTGAACTGACTGAGAAAGCGAAGCGCGCCAGCCATCTAGGAGCGCTCGTCCGCTTGGTCGTTGCCAGCCCCAAGCACCGACCAGATCTCAATAGTGAAGGGTATGGCAGAGATGCTAGATCGGGTAAGTCCTCTCCCAACAGTTAACACGGCTAGTCGTTGCCAGCTCATTGCAACCAGGAAGCCGAGGCGCGGCCGGAGACATCCGAGATGCTCCGTCAACTGCCGATACTATGTTTTGCAATGTTGGGCGTACTTGTGATACTCACCCTCGTATATAACTTACATTGTTTTGTTCTCATGAAGGTTTTCACGTAGACTAACTTATATTCCATTTAATCCGATGAAAATGTGATGTATCTGAACTGCGTCATTCGTTATGAATGAGTTACCGGTACATCCGTTTTACCGCGCAATTGAATACAGTTTTCTCCGATATCAAGAAGTCCTATCACCTCATGGGCGTCCGCAGGAGGGGGGGGGGCACAAGGAGGCGCCGTGCCCCCCCCTGAAATTGTTCATTGTCACACCAGTTTATTTCATAAATTGAAGTTACTGATGGTTAACTGATTTACGTGTAGGGATAATTCCACAGTTTTATTTAACTTAGAAATTTTGGATTATTTGAGAATATCTTCAGTTATTTAGAAAATCGGCGAACTGGATTAACATTAGCATTTTAATGAACTGCTTGATTTTTATTTTTGTCGGTAGGCCTACATGGTGATACAACTACTTTTTCCTGTTTAAAATAAATGATTTATGACGATGATTCACAAAGAACTCCTATGGACAAAAACTCTTAACTAAAAAAAATATTCCTCCCATTCATGCCATAAAGATCATGTACCCAACGGTTTAAGAGCAACCAAATAATGAATATCACGAAGCAAGTAAGAAATGAAACGAAAATTTCGCGGGGGTGTACGTCTCAATAACACCTAGTGACGAGGTAATGAAATGAAAAACATATTACTCCCCCACCCTTGAAAAAATCCTGCGGGTGCCCATGTACCAAATTACCCCCCCCCCCCCTTAATGAAAATAGCGCAACATCCAGAACAATTATCCATCAGCCGCCACTGCTCAAGCACAGGCTATTCTATATATATAACAAGATGTTCAGCAAAGAACATATAGCCTACTTTCTCCTAAATGTATGGGTATATTTATAACTCTTTGTCCTCATCCCTAAAACCACCTCTACCACCATGTAGTGTTTGTTTTCTTTTATATTGATAATTAGCCCGTAAGTGTCAAAATCAATATTATAGGCTATGCTTTATGATGATTGAATAACAAAACTACTAACTTATTGTAATGCATTCACGTCCGTTAATCTCTATATTAAGCCAGCCTGCAAACTTAAGGATCTATCGTTTTGGGTACCTTCCCCTTAAAAAATCCGCGCCAATCACAGTAGGTTGGTGCTGCGACCTAGCAGTGAATTCATATTTATCTAGTACGCCTCTGGGTGTTCAACGAGTAGGCAGTTTAAAGTAGCCAGGAGGGAGGCGATCCAACTGGCAGTGTTTAATGATAGAGCGTACAGTCACTCGTCCTGCTAGAAGGACCTTCCGGAAGTACTTTTGTACACAGCGGTGCGTCCTTCCAGCAGGACTTTGGACCCTTATGGCAAATGTTTGAACTGGCCTTCCAGCAGGACGCGTCCTTCCGGCAGTACTTTGGGTTATCAGAGCGTAATAATATTGCAGTTCTGGTACTGGGCAAACAATAAAAGTCTGTAAATATTCTAAAATATTCAATATGACTCATATTGACTAATACAATAACTGTCTCTTAACAACATATTGACTCTAAAATATATAAACGTATAAAGTATAAACGTGTTTTCTTATAGTACAGAGACTAAATAAATGAATGAGCGACGGCGCGTCCATCACTCGAGAATAAATAAATTTAAAAAAGCCTAGTTGTGTTTTTGTCAATATCCCACTGCACAGTTGCACAACTACACGTAATTTAAACTACAGTACCATGACATTTACTGATATCATAATTACTAGCAAATAACGAGCGACTCCATGCATCTCCGCTGTTTGGAGCATCGAAATAGGTAGCAAAAACATAAACACAGTCACCATTACGTATAATCGCCGCCATTACTGAACAGTCAGAGCTACCAACTTCAGACTTGCATGCGCTGATTCGTTACATTTCCCTCTATATAATGGAAAAAAGAACGGTCCTGCCAGCAGGACGCTTCGTCCTCATATAAGCAATTGAATTACGTACTCAAATGAGGACCTAACTTCCTGCCGGCAGTGCCTTGTACGTTCTATCATTAAAGGTAATCGGAGCGCGATCGTGGCTAATAGTCGAACTACCAGTATTACAAAATTGCCATACTTTAGGAGGCCAGGTATTGACACAGCGGTATATTTGGAACAATACTACCCACATAACCCACAAGAGGACAGCACCGTACAGAGACATTAAGAAGGCTGTGGTTGATAACAACGTGTATCTAATTCTTCTATTCTCCTTTTCGTAATGTCTTCTGTTTATGTGCAATGCTGGGACTGTGATTTTATTAATAAACGAGTGTATACATTAGCCTCCCCTTTGAGCTAAATGACATTTTATTCAGTATCTGTGAAAAGAGCTTGTGCACATCATTTGTAAAAGAGTTCAAGAAAAAAAGAAGTCAACTGTAGCAGTATTCGATCCCCAGTCAACTGCGTGACAGGCTAACACGCTAGCCCAGAGCTAAACATATCCGTAACATCATGGCGATCTTAACTGTTATATTAGATTCAACCTGTTGGCAAATAATGACTTGAAATAAACTATTTCTTCACTGCAGTACATCTTCATTATAGATCATTTCATACAAAGTTTATATTATTGTATCAGTAGGGTATATCGCATACAACATACTAAAACTACTGAAATATAAGACAGGCTCATGAGGACAGCTGCCATCTTGTCGTGTGGCAGATACAGCTCAGCTCTTTTAAGCCAGTCATACAGAATAATATTATAATATTAAATTATAATAAATAACGGATCACGACCTTCAGGATAGCTTAAACCACCCTAGGCTTGATAATCTGAATTGGTGGGTCTTAAGCTATTGATTATAATGGTTGCATAATTCACACGGCCACCATCCTGAAATGGCAAGGCCGATGACCTTGAAGTTAGGGTGAAAGACGCGTCCTATATAAAGGTATGTTGTCACCAAATTTGGTAGAGATCGGATGATTAGTTTAGCCGTAATTTGAGTTTACGTTTTGAACGTTTGAGTGGCCGCCATTCAGTTTTGGTAAAGATGGCGGCAATATAAAGTATGGCACTGAGGTGCCCTATGCTAGAGCTACCTCTGTACCAAATTTCGTTCAATTCGGTTTCACCGTGTTCGAATTGATAGGGGGGACAGACATTCAGAGTACACTCACTCACTCACTCACACACACACACACACACAGACTCACACACACACATACACACAGACAGACACACAATTTTTCGCCCTGTGTTGATCTCATAAGTCTACTTTCATTTTTTGCAAAAATGTTAAGTAGGCTAAAAATCAATGTAACGTGATAGTTTGTCTGTGGGTATGTCTGTGGGTATGTCTCCTATGCGTTCATATACCATTCATCCGATTGCGATGAAACTTGGGTGAGATGTTGAGTACACTCCAAGGAAGGTTTCTGACTTAGTAAATCCATTTTACAATAGGTAGCGCACGCGTAGATCAACAAATGAGTGACGATGCGCGAAGCGTTTCAAACAAGTCCCGTATGTGTTCATATACCATTCGTCCGATAGCGATGAAACTTGGGTGAGATGTTGTATACACTTACGTGAAGGTTTCAAAATTAGTGAATATTTTTCACGGTAAATAGTGCACGAGTAGATTCAACAAATGAGCGACGACACGCAAAGTGTTTCAACAAAGTCCCGTATGCATTCATATACCATTCGTCCGATAGCTATGAAACTTGCTTAAAATGTTGTGTACACTTCAGGGAAATTTTCTGGCTTAGTAAATCCACTTTACAATAGGCAGCGCACGAGTAGATTCAACAAATGAGCTACGACGCGCGAAGCATTTCAACAAAGTCACGTATGCGTTCATATACCATTCGTCCGATAGCGATGAAACTAGGCTGAGATGTGTGCACTCCAGGGAAGGTTTCTGGCTTAGTAAATCGCTTTAAAAATAGGAAGAGCAGGAGCAGAATCAACAAATGAGCGACGACGCGCGAAGTTTTTCAACAAAGTCCCATATGAGGTCATATACCATTCATCCGATAGCGATGAAACTTGGGTGAGCTGTTGTGTACACTCCAGGGAAGGTTTCTGGCTTAGTACATCCATTTTACAATAGGTAGCGCAGCAATAGATTCAACAAATGAGCGATGACACGCGAAGCGTTTCAACAAAGTCCCGTATAAGGTCATATACTATTCGTCTGACTGTGATAAATGTTTGGTGAATTGTTGTGTACACTCCAGGAAAGGTTTCTGGCTTAGTTAATCCATTTTACAATACGAAGCGCACGTTTAGATTCAACAAATGAGTGACTACGCGCGAAGCGTTTCGACAACGTCCCGTATACGTTCACATACCATTCATCCGATTGCGATGAAACTTGGGTGAGATGTTGTGTACACTCCAGGGAAGGTTTCTGGCTGAGTACATCCATATTACAATAAGTAGCGCAAGAGTAGAATCAACAAATGAGCGACGACACGCGAAGCGTTTCAATCATGTCCCGTATGCATTCATATACCATTCGTCCGATAGCTATGAAACTTGGGTGAGATGTTGTGTACACTTCATGGAAGGTTTCTGGCTTAGTAAATCCACTATACAACAGGCAGCGCACAAGTAGATTCAACAAATGAGGGACGCCGCGCGAAGCGTTTCAACAAAGTCCCGTATAAGGTCATATACCATTCTGCCGTTAGCGGTGAAACTTGGGTGAAATATGGTGGACACTCCAAGGAAGGTTTCTGGCTTAGTAAATACATTTCACAGTAGGTAGCACACGAGTAGATTCGACAAATGAACGACGACACGCGGAGCGTTTCAATACAGTCCCCTATGTCTTCATATCCCATTAGTCCGATAGCGATGAAACTTGGGTGAGATGTTGTGGACACTTACGTGACGGTTTCTAACTTAGTAAATACATTTTACAGTAGGTAGCGCACGAGTAGATTCAACAAATGAGTGACGGGGCACGAATCGTTTAAACAAAATCCGGTATGCGTTCATATACTATTCATCCGATTGTGATGAAACATTGATCAGTTATTGTGTACCCGCCAGGGAAGGGGACTTAGTAAATCCATTTCACAATAAGTAGCGCAAGAGTAGATGCAACAAATGGGTGACGACGCGCGAAGCGTTTCAACAAAATCCCCTACTGGGTTCATATAACCTTCTTCGATTGCGATGAAACCTTGATGAGTTATTGTGTACACGCCAGGGAAGGGCTTCGACTTAGTAATACATTTCTCAATAGGTAGCGCACGAGTAGATTCAACAGATGAGTGACAGCGCGCGAATCGTTTAAACAAAACCCCGTATACGTGCATATACCATTCATCCGATTGCGATGAAACATTGATGAGTTATTGTGTACACGCCAGAGAAGGGTTTCGACTTAATAAATCCATTTCACAATTGGTAGCGCACGAGTATATGCAACAAATGGGTGACGACGCGCGAAGCGTTTCAACAGAATCCCCTATGCGTTCATATAACCTTCTTCGATTGTGATGAAACCTTGATGAGTTATTGTGCACACGCCAGGGTAGGGTTTCGACTTAGTAAATCCATTTCTCAATAGGTAGCGTACGAGTAGAATCAACAAATGAGTGACAGCGCACGAATCGTTCAAACAAAATCCCGTATACGTTCATATACCATTCATCCGATTGCAATGAAACTTTTGAAAGTTGTTGTGCACGCTCCCACGATTGATTCTAAATTAGAAAATCCATTTTACGATAGCATAGGGGCAGTTAACGGAAATTGAAAAACATGTTGTGTATCCAAAAGCACTTCAAAAAACAGAATTTCAACGCCAACACTTTCTTTGATTGGCATTGCAACGCATGCCGGGTACAGCTTGTCAAATCATAAAATATACTCATGAAGGAATGGCAATGCAGATAGTTCCATGGCAACATAGCTCAAGTCGAGACACGGCCGACTGGAAGCCATTTGCGCTCTGCACTACCGGTATAGAAAATGAGGATCTTTACTTGAAATCCCGTTAGTTACTCAACTACTCACACAGCACTGTCAACCGAGTTTAGCATAACAAAGACTTGACACCATCTTCTACTATATATTTGTCAAATACCACCCACTCAATCATTCATTCATCACGAAATCTCAGAAACCACCGAACGGATTGGAATGAAATTTGGTATGCAGCTTCCTCAAGGGACGCAAATACCCATTAAGAGAGGATTTTTGCATATTAAGGTTCTAAAGGGGTGTTAAGGGTAGGCCTGCATTTCATTGAATAGCAATATCTCCCGATTGGTTTCATTGGGGGATGTGATACTCGGCATATAAACTCATCATTAAAAATAAGAAGACACGGGTCTGAGGGTTTTTCGATTTGGTGTATATTATGAGGTGAAAGGGGCGAAGAGTGGGGATTGAAAGATTCCTAACGGAGCGCGTATCTCTTAAACGACATAGACGAGGAGTTTGAAACTCAGCGGAAAAAAGCATAAAAAATATGTAAATGTGTTTGACCGTTTTTTCATAAATCCAATTTAAGGGGCCCAGGGGGAGGGGTGAAATTCGGGGGGGGGGGGGACAGGAAAGAAAGTGTCCTAACTGTTTGACTGACTGACTTTCTCATCAAACTCGGGGGAAAAACTGCTTTAAAGTAAGTAAATAGCTGTCCGACAGGTTTTTTTGATCAATCAAATTGAAGGGGTTCATCGGGAGGGGTGAAATTCTGAAGGAAAAAAAATGAAAGAAAATGTCCTGACTCATTCACTCACTCATCATCGCCCAGCCAAAAACATTGAAGTTGGAAACATGGCATTTAGGGGATATGTTCGTTGTATGTCAAAACCGTACACTAAGGGAGGATTTTTGGATATTCTGGTTCTAAAGGGGTCTTAAGGGGGGTTAAACCTGCATTTCATTGAATAACAATATCTCACGAGTGGTTTCATTTGTGGATGTGATACTCGGCATATATACTATTCATTAAAAATAAGCAGACATGTGTCTAAGGGTTTTTCGATGTGGTGTATTATTATGAGGTGAAAGGGGTGAAAAGTGGGGGTTGAAGGATTCCTATCGGAGCGTGTTGGCCTATCTCTTAAACGACATAGGCGAGAAATTTAAAACTCAGCGGGAAAAAATCACCTAAAAAATAAGTAAATCGGTGTTCGGCCGTTTTTTCATGAATTAATTTAAGGGGCCCATGGGGTGGGGTGAAATTCTGGGGGAAGAAAGGAGTGAAAATGTCCTAACTGACTGACTAACTCACTCACTCATCAAACTCAGGGGAAAAAGACAGCTTAAAAATAAGTTAATAGGTGTTCAAGCGTTTTTTCATCAATCCAATTTAAGGGGCCCATGGGGAGGGGTGAGATTGTGGTAAAAATAATTGAAAGAAAATGTCCTGTCTGACTCACTCACTCATCACGCCCAGCGAAAACTATTAAAGTTGGAAACATGAAATATTGGGAATATGTTAGCTGTAGGTCGAAAACGTCAACTAAGGAATGATTTTTGTTTATTCGGGTTTTAAAGAGATGTTAAGGGGGGTAAACGTGCATTTCATTGAATAACGATATCTCATGAGTTGTTTCTTTGGGGATGTAATATTCGGTATAAAAACTAATCATTAAAAATAATCAGACATATGTCTAAGGGTTTATCGATGTGGTGTATATTATGAGGTGAAAGGGGTGAATATTGGGGGTTGAGGGATTCTTAACGGAGCGTGTATCTCTTAAACGACATAGGCGAGAAGTTTGACATTCGGCGGAAAAAAACAGCTTAAAATACAAGTAAATTGGTGTTCGACCGTTTTTTCATAAATCCAATGTAAGGGGCCCTTGGAGAGGGGTGAATTTCTGGAAAAAAAAACAGGAAAGAAAGTGTCCTAACTGTTTGACTCACTTAATCACTCATCAAACTCAGGGAGAAAACAGTTTTAAATAAGTAAGTAGGTGTTCGACCGTTTGCTTCATAAATCCAATTTAAGGGGTTCATGGGGAGGGGTGAAGTTATCAAAAATAAATTAAAGAAAATGTCCTGACTGACTCACTCACTCATCATCGCCCAGGCAAACTTATTGAAGTTAGAAACATGAAATTTTGGGGATATGTTCGTTGTATGTCGAAAACGTCCACTAAGGAAAGAATTTTGAATATTCAGGTTCTAAATAGGTGTTATTCATTGAAATGCACTTTCAATGAATAACAATATCTCACGAGTGGTTTCATTTGGGGATGTGATACTTGGCATATATACTAATCATTAAAAATAAGCTGACACATGTCTAATGTTTTTTCGATGTGGTGTATATTATGAGGTGAAAGGGGTGAAAAGTGGGGGTTGAAAGATTCTTAACAGAGCGTGTATCTCTTAAACGACATAGGCGACGAGTTTGAAACTCAGAGGAAATCAATCAGATTAAAAATAAATGAATAAATAAATAAAATAAATAAGTGTTCGACGGTTTGTTTATAAATCTAATTTAAGGGGCCTATGGGGAGGGGTGAAATTCTGGAAGAAAAACGTCCACTAAGGAAGGATTTTTGGATGTTCACTCTCATCGACCAACCCAAACTATTAAAGTTAGAAGAATGATATTTTGGGGATATGTTTGTTGTGTGTCGAAAAAGTCTACTAAGGAGGGATTTTTGGATATTCAGGTTCTAAAGTGGTGGTAACGGGGTTAAACCTGCATTTCACTGAATAACAATATGACACGACTATGACGCGACCGAAGCTAGGCAAAAAATGAGATGGTGTCTGTCTGTGTATTACTCAATCACGCAAGTACCACTGGTCCGATTTATATGAATTTTACATGGAAGTAGCTGATTTACCTGGTTAACATATAGGTTTCTTTTGATTTCAATATTTTGCCCTATTTAAAGATGGCGACCATTTTAGTGACGTCTCTACACCCTTTGGTTTAAAACTTTCATATTTCCATTTCAAATAAAAAGAGAACGCTAAGAAATAGCAAACTTTTGATGGGATATACGAGGTTTAAAATTACATTTTCTATCCGAAAGGTATCTCCAACGGTTAGCGAGTAAAACCTAAATTTGTGCTATAAAACACGGTCAATGCCGAGCGGTGTAGTTGGACAAAATGTTCCATCCTTAATCCCCCTCTGCGCAGCACCTCGCCTATCCCCTGTTTTAACACTGTCACCTTCACATTTTAATTTAATTATGACGCGTAGCGAAGCACGGGTACTTCAGCTAGTTACCTATAAAAGAAAGAAATCATCAATGTTAATAAAATATAAAACAAAGTAAAAATATAAATAGTTTAATTATAATATGAAAATTAGAGTCAATGGTTATAGCAGGGTATTTAATTTAATCGTTTGTGAACTCATACTAAGTCTAATTTTAAGTTGTTCCAACTTTTGACTACCAACATATATCACTGTCACTGACACCTTGCAGTGAACAATGGAACTTGATAAAGCGTTAGTCAAATCTAACCTACAAATTTAGCTTCTCACCATTGTCAAGTAGTTCCAACTATAGTTAGTAGATACCATTGTCACCGACACCTAGCAGCAAACGCTTGGACGTAATAGAGCGGTAAGCAAACCTAACCTACAAATGTAGCTTCACACACCATTGTCAAGTAGTTCCAATTTTGGCTATCAAATATACCATTGTCACAGATCAAGCGGCGAACGTTCAAATTAATAGAGCGTTAAACACACATTTTACTTGATCTCTTGTTTTTAAATATTAGAAACCAGCGGCCTCCTCTTAAGTGAGTTAAGTGTGACGTCATAGCCAGTCTTAAAGCAAGTCTAAACTTGTAAAACCTGTCACGTGACAAGGTAAAGTTAGGTTATGTTAGGTGAACTGAGGTCAAGTCTTTCAAATATTCCCTATGTCACTGACACCTAGCAACGAACATTCGGACTTAATAGAGCGGTAATCAAAATCTAACCTACAAATTTAGCTTTACACAACATGGTTAAGTAGTTCCAACTTTAACTACCAAATATACCATTGTCACTGACATCTGGTAGTGAACATTGGAAAATATCGCTCCAGCTGTTTAAAAGTTATTAGAGGAATACTTACCTTTAATAATTTATCAACTGCTGTCACTGAATGAACTAGGTATAGGAATCTGCTAACCTTAGAGGTACCCAATTATCTGTAAATAAATAAATAAATAAATAAATAAATAAATAAATCAATAATTACATTCCAATCAATAACTTCAACATCAATTAGTAATAAAAGACTACAATCCATTAATAAGTACTTACCTTGCAAAATAATGAAATGATTTTCCACCAAAATGTTTTTGGCAACTCTTGAGCAATAACTGTTCACTCGTAGCGAGTAATAATGACATACAGTAGGGAAATATACGACACCTCTCGTATATAAACTCTTATCGCTCGTGGCAGCAGTTTTTTGCAGATTATTGCAATTCCTTTCCCAGTACAGCTGAGAGTCCAAAGTACACTAGGAACACCTGTGTGGTATCCAATTACTGCTGACTTTGTCTTGATCAACACCTGGCGTTTCAAATTACCGCAGCGTTAGTCATAGCAACAGATCTGTGCGCTCTCTGCCATGTCTGTAATATGACACAGGAAATAACAAGACGTCTTACTGCACGTACCATCTCCACAGTTTTAACATCTTAAGAACATGTATTATTCTTTTTCAACTTCAAATGACTCGTTAGAACACATCCATCCACCAAGTTAAATCCCTTGACCTGCCCTCAAATGATATGTGCCTCGTGTACTAGGGTGTGTGCATTAGCCTTAACGTTCCATCCACCAAGTTAGATCCCTTGACCTGCCCTCAAATGGCATGCGCCTCGTGTACTAGGGTGTGTACATTAGCCCTAACGTTACGTACGAACTAAACAGAATGTAACTTGTTAGCTCTTATTTTGCACGTGCACAGGTGAACACCTGCGTGTTAGGTCATATTACACATGAACTTGCATTTTCTCACGTATGAACCAAAACAGAATGTGACTTGTTTCACAAAGAGGACGGTAATAATGTCATCTCACACGTGTTCACATGTATTTCGTCACTTTCCTTTCATATCGTTATCACATTATAGTATTGGGTGAATGGTGAACAACGTCAGTTCAACACACTGCTTTACACGCAAAATGTAGTTAGGCCCTTTGACATACTTTAAATATAATCATGGGCTAGTCCGTAGGAACGAGTCCAAAGGAACCTGTCTAATGGGATTAGTCAAAAAGGACCCTTCGACAAGGACCCGTCCACAGGGGCTCGTCAACAAGGACCCGTCAACAAGGACCCGTCAACAATGACCCGTCAACAATGACCCGTTAACAATGACCTGTAAACAGGAACCCGTCCACAGGGACTTGTCCACAGGGGCCTGCGTGTGTGTGCGGGGGAACATACGATTACGTCAGCAAATCATCTCATCTAGTTTCAAATTTAGCCACTACGGCGCGTGCAACACACAGGAAGTGCGTGGGAACATACGGTTACGTCAGCGAAACATGAACTCACTTGTCTGTTGTATGAGTTACAGTTTAGTAGTGGCATCGTGCAGCAAAAGACGTTTACTTACACACAATCCATCATTATGTTAAGCTTTTTTTTCTTATCATTATGGAAATCTCCTTATTAGGACCCGTCCACAGGGACCGGCCTGTGCGTGCAGGGGAACCTACGATAACATCAGCAAATCATCTCATCTAGTTTCAAATTTATCCACTACAGCGCGTGCAACACACAGGAAGTGCGTGGGAACATACGATTACGTCAGCGAAACATGAACTCACTTGTCCGTTGTATGAGTATCAGTTTAGTAGTGGTATCAAGCAGCAAAAGACGTTTACTTACAAAATCCATCATTATGGTAAGTTTTTTTTCTTATCATTATGGAAATCTCTTTATTAGAATAAAATGTTATAGTGGTTCTGGTCCCTTATAGCTAAACTGTAATAGATATGATTTTATTTTTATTATTATGGGCTACTACAATAAATATTCTCAATGCTATGGGGGCAGAACTGTTGATTAGAGAGAAAAAAAGCTCACTGAATTACCAATTTATACTCTTTTCCGTATCATTAACATTCAAAAAGTGGACACAATGTATGGTGAACGTGTACTATGTGTTAGTGAAAATTTTCAGACATTCCTTTCTACACGTTTTAATAATATGTCAGAAAGTGTGCTCGAGGATCTAAATCGTGGTGGACATTCTCTATATCTAATTTATGAGGGTATAAAAAACAATAGATGTATTGTACATTCTTTCTTTGAAGTTAGGTTAGGTAAGGTGGGATTTGGTTAGGTTAGGTAAGGTTAGGTTAGGTTAGGTGAAGTTGGGTTAGGCAGAATGGCTGTGGTATGAATCAAAATCCAGCTCCTGTCAGTTTTGCTTCACAAGATTGAGTGTACCCCATACCAACCCTCAGCCTAGAATTAAATTTCTTGACAGAGCCAGGACTCGAACCCGAGCCTCCACAGTAACAGCTAAAAATGCTAGCCACTACACCATAAAGTGGGGCAATATAAGGCTGGTCTTGATTGTACATGATCAATCAATAATTACCTAATAATAATAATAATAATAATAATAATAATAAATAATAATAATAATAATAAATATTCCATTTAGCAACTACATTGCCGACCTCTCCCTGGGTTCTTTTACATGCCAACATGTATGACATGCGTGTCTTAATTTTTGCCGCCTTTCAAAATCACTTACCACGACCAAGAGCGAACCTGCAAGGTTGGGGCTGGTAGTCCGACACGATAACCACTCACCCACCGTGGCAAGCTATCAATCAATACTTACCTAATAAAATTAATAATAATAATAATAATAATAATAAATATTCCATTTAGTAACTACACGGCCGACCTCCCCCTGTGACAGCGTGGCAGCCATATTGCCCATTAGCCCCTGTGCCAGCTCTGAATGACCTCTCCATAAGAATAACATAGGGCTGGTTGCGCGCGGCCGCCATCTTGCGCATTAGCCCCTGCGTCAGGATCGGCTTATATTACCTACTCATTTTGTTCTGTATTTCAAATAACATTCGCAAAACACACAATAAGCTGTTATAAACGCTTTAGAATGAAGATTTATCGTATTATTAACTTGTCATTATTAAAATGCAATGCGTATACAATGCCAACGGAAGGCAAATCAATTGAGTCCCACATAGAACAGTCATGACATCTAGCGGAAAGGTTTTGCATAAGATAACCCTATAATGTTGGGACGCTTCCGACATACGAAAATACCAGAACATTCCCGTCATACGAGCTTAAAAGGTTAAGCCACTCCTCATAACATTGTTTAACCTCATCCAACTGCGGTTGAGCATGGCATCTGTCGAGTAGAAGGCCGGATCGTTTCTTTCGTCCGTCTGGTGTAATGAAGCTCCCGCTCCTATCTTGTGGATGGAAGTAGCATTCTCGTTCTTAAGTCCTCTAGTAGGAATGTTTCTAATGCCAGTTCATACGCTAGTCTTGAGGGAGGCATCTTTGAGATCCAAACTGTTCTTTTCAAAAATTTAGCTTTAACGTTTTTCATAGCTCATAGGTCAGATACTGATAGATACTCCCAAATGATCTCTAGTCCGTAAGTAAGCACAGGGAGGACTTTGGCATAAAATAAAGTCATGGCTGCCCTTAACGATATCGTTGTGGGTTCCCTGATGCCATATATAACTTACTTCTGTTTGCTGCTGAAGATATGTCTCAAAGGAGGTAGCTGAAGACTGACGTGTAACGCCGACTTCATTCAAAGATTGTCTTTTGCTGTTTTCAGTCGGTCAACACGATTGGTGGGGTACAAGTTATAATTATGTAAACACACTCCTGGAAAAAATTACATGCATTAGTTGAAGCCTCCGTGGCTTAGGCGGCAGCACGCCGGCCTCTCGCCGCTGGGTCCGTGGTTCAAATCCCGGTTACTCAATGTGAGATCTGTGCTGGACAAAACGGAGGCAGACAGGATTTTCTCCGGGTACTCCGGTTTTCCCTGTCAAAATTTCATTCCAGCAACACTCTCCACTATCATTTCATTTCATCTGTCATTCATTTAATCATTGCCCCAGATGAGTGCGTCAGGCCTCGGCAGCCGGCACAGTTCATATCCTCGCCGCTAGATGTGGGCTTCATTCATTCCGTTCCTGACCCGGTCGGAGACTGGAAGCAGGCTGTGGATTTTCATTTCAGTTAGAAAACACACTTAAATGGGCAATTTAGGATCACGCGTTTGACCCTCAAGTAGTCATCATCGGATCCTGATCACTGTGTAAGGGTATTTTATTTTTTAGCCTACTTTTCACATTTTGCAAAAATGAGGAAAATGTAGACTTATGAGATCGATCCGGGAAAATGTCTGTCTGTCTGTCTGTCCTTCTGTCTGTCTGTCTGTCTGGCTGTGTGTGTGTCCCCCCCCCCCTATCAACTCCTAAACGGCTGCAGCAATCAAAACCAAATTTAGTATGAGTAAAGATGTGCACCGGAATAGCTCACGTCCATATTTGAAAATGATGTCAGTGCTACCAACTGCTGAAAAAACGCACTAGAAATTTGAGCTCCATGTTGGATATCTTGCAAGGTATGCATGGGAGCTATTCCAAAATTGGCACACATGTAGATAAGACTATTTCAGTTTAATTTACAGGAGGCCAACCATGACAGTGTTGCCAAAATAATGTTAGGCCTTCTGATAGGTCCAATGTTTAAATGCATATAACTTCTACACTATCAATTGGATTTCAACCAAATTTTGTATGTAATGTCTGTACATAAACAGAATGACTGAGCGTATTCTTAAGAGCCACCAGGGCTGCCAACGGTTAATAATTGCTCTCTCTATTTTTTTTATCCGAATATCAATATATCAGAAAGTATGCAAGCCAACAGCTTTAAACTATGCACACGCATATTCTGACATTTTACATTAATTTGGAGTAACTTATATACGTCAGTTCTACCAACATGATTATAAGCCTGCTGATAGTACCAATTTTTAAATACATGTAACTTCTATACTATGAGTTGGATTTCAATCAAATTTCGTATGTGCTATGTGTACCATAACAGATATGACTATAAGTATTGTTAAGAGCAATCAGGGCTGCCAACTGTTAATAAATGCTGTCTATATTTTTTTAACCCTAATATCAATATATCAGAAAGTATGCAAGCCAACAGCTCTATACTTTGCACACGTATAGCACCTGACATTCTAGATTAATTTGGAGTAATTAATACAAGGCCGTGCTGCCAACATGATTCTATGCCTGCTGATATGTTCAATTTTAAAATACATGTAACTTCTATACTAACAAATGGATTTCATCCAAAATTGGCACAACAAGATATCATAATATTTCAGATTATTTCTGACCAGCACACGCATGACATTGTTGGCAACATGCTTTTACGCGTGCTAATAGATCCAGTGTCTAACTGCATGTAACGTCCATTGGACTTCAACCAAATTTTGTATTCTGTACCTTAAGAGATGGAACTAAGAATATATTCAGTCACCAGGGCTGCCAACTGTAGTGCTCTATTAGGCTACATTATACCAGGTATATTTTGAACTAATTAGATATTTCGATATTAACAACTTAATTTTGTCATTATTCTAGATAGGTTCATATACTGTAGAATAATCATTGGCATGAAAAGTAGGCTGTATAGTTCTTCACGGAACTTCTTGTTAATTTATCGTATGGCTTCTAGTGTCGGGAGTGTCCGAGGACATGTTCGGCTCACCAGAGGCTATAGCTGCTTCTAGCGGACACCCATAGGGTGAGCTACAAGTTCCGGTCAATTTCAAGTAGTTCCAACTTTCGCTACCAGATGTAAGGGTAATTTTCACTATTGCAAATTCACTACTGTGGTTCAAAGCACGTCGTTAGATGATTATAGTATAATGTTTTGATTCATGGTTTGAATCTCGTTATACGTTAGGTTTGATTTGTGTTACAAGGTTTTGTGAATTACGTGAGTAGCGGTGCGCATGCGCGTGTATACAACGTTGAATATCACACTGTAATAATAAATCAAATAACAAATTTCAGCATGCACTAGAACAATGTAATTACGATGTACACTTAACTTGGTATTGTTCTCCTCACAGCGATGCTGACTTATAGACTTCCGCACCGCTTCCACATTTCATGCAAAGATGTGACTTAGGGATGCACCAGCCTCTTCTCCTTTCATGTGATGCTCAGCGCAGACACAAGGCCAATGTAGCGCACTGATATTACCATTTTGTAATTACCCACGGAGCTTGGGACGTTCTTAAGTACTCTAATCTTTCTTTGAGCTTCGCCAAGTTCCCAAGTGGTCTACAAAAGGAGCCGTGGTTGTGATCACTAGACAGGGTAAGATACATTCGCAATGGATAAGATAATAATGGTACAAAACTTGATGTGTTTATCAACAAAACGCTTTATCTGAGATATGGAAATTAGTGTGTGTATTTGTAATATGTACACGAATATTTTCAAAACAATCAAGAAATATTTTTGCTTCTATAACATTCCCCAGTCTTTTCTGAATCCATACATATATATAAAGTAAATATTATTAAGTTTTCTCGAACCTTTACAACCTTTTTTCTAAGTGCCTGCAGAACTCAGCCACGCCCCATTACATGTCAGATGTATTCAACCATCTAAATATTTCCTGAACAAGATATTGTGGAGCAGTGAATGTAATTTTCTGTGCAAAAACGGTAAATTTCACATTTTTAAGTTTGATAACCCTCATAATGTTCATTTGTCTCCATGTTGCTAACAAATAATCGATAGCGTTCGTAAATATGTTTTTTTACATCTTAAAATCACTGACATCTTGTGTTTATGAAAATGATTTAAATGAATTAGATGCCAGTGGATTAAAATTTATACAAGCATATACCGTACCCATTTTCACTGCACTTGGATGGTTAAATCGCGTGCAACATCCATTTGAATATTAAAATCTCTCGTCACTGCCATGTTGGATTTATGGTCACCAGGTTATTGGACGTCCCATAAGTGAACTTATGTATATAGCCTCTATACACGTACCAAATTTTAGTTTCATTGCTGTCATATTAATAGATATTGGGAACCGTCTAAATTTTTCGTATGGTTGCCATGTTGGATTTTAATATATGTAGGCCATAGAGTTATGTATTATTAGATGAGGATTATTGTGTACGTTCATTATTCAAACGTTGATTTCGATCGCATGATTAGAACACAAGAAATAGAAACATAATTTTAAAATTTTGCACAGCCGCTATCTTGAGGTTATGTAAACAATTTAACTAAATTACATGTTAGTGCATTGCAATTTGTATAGTCATTTGTTGCACCAAGTTTCACTGCGTTCGGATGGTTAAATCGTGAGAAAGGTCTATTTTAAAGTTTCAAATTCGCTTAGCCGCCATGTTCGTTTTGTAGTTAACAGGTTTTTGAAGGTCACATAGGTCAACGTCTAGTAGTGCCTTTTATCACCGTACAAACGTTCAGGGTGATATGAGTAATAGTATCGGAGATATAGAATTCCGATGAAATATTTCGCACAGCCGCCATGTTGGATTGGTGAGACGTAATAAAATTTGAAAGGTACGGCCGGGGTCGGCCAAAATAGTACTATGAACTTACCGAGTTTCATTGAAATAGATCCATGCGTTTAGAAGTTATTCGGGGGGAGGGACACACACACGGATGCACCCGGACAAAGGGTGATCTCATAAGTCTATTTATTCATAAATTAAAATAGGCTAAAAACTACTAACGCCAGAGGACTGAAACGTTGTACATAACTGAAAAAGGTAAACTACAATCATGGACATGCTTTAAAAAATAAGGTCTTGGCTTATGTTATACCCCACAAAAATTGCCATATTTTAATGTATATGTTTAATTAATGCTGTATGTTTCTTCATAATAGTCTACTTTATGCACTCGCACATGCACTGTGTAGAGTTAAAAAATTAATTGATTTTAAAGGTAAGTTTCAAAGATATGGGTACCTAACCAAACCCCTGCACTCCCAGAAAGTAAATTCCTTATGAATGAGAAAGTAGGCTAAATATTGAAATAATCTACATATTAATTTTTATTTTCTATTTTATTGTTGTACTTGGTCATATCCAGATGTAAGGTAAATTTCAAGTGCATCTAAAGCATACTTGTAATAATGTGTGTGTGATTTTTAGTTAATAACATGGTCCTTCACCGACATGTACCCTTAAGTTAGGAAATCATCCCGGCATTCGACTGGAGTAGGAGTGTGAAACCAAGGAAAACAATTTCCAGGAGGGCTAAGGAGGGAATCGAACCCACCTTTTCTCATTTTTGCCTCATGGGTTCAACCCTCAGACCAGAATTACACTTCTTGGCAGAGCCCAAAATCGAACTCGGACCTCCCGGGTGACAGTCAAGAATGATAGCCGCTACACCTCTAGGTGGACAAACATCTACTGTCTAATGGAGACATATCAAGTGAAGGCCTATGTTTGTCAGCCGTTTAGGCCACTTGCAATTATTAAGGTCTGGAAATAACTGGAAGCAGCGTGTTCTAAGTGGATTGGAAGCCACATCAAAGCCAGGCAATTAGTCCGCTGCTAATGAAGCAGCTCCAGTATGGCCTCTTTGCCTTAACCCTTAGTCAACCAGGGAACTTATGTAACATACTGCACATTGCACAAATAATGAGGTGTAGATTATTTTAGTGGCTTTGCGACATCGTGTTCATGTAGACCCCTGTACTTGGGTGTGTTTGGAATTTGTATGGTAGCCTGTGCCACTGTAATTTCTGTACTAGTGTGTGTATTAGTAATTGAGGTTGCGGCGTGGCCTTAAGTCAGGTACCATCCGGGTATTTACTTGGAGTAGAAGTGGGAAACCACGGAAAACCACTTCCAGGACGGCTGAGAAGGGAATCGAACCCACCACTTCTCAGTTTTGGACTGAGTGTACCCCATTACAGCCCTTATACCAGAATTATATTTCTTCAGACCTCCGCGGCGACAGCCAAGCAGGAAGTGGATAAGCCCTTCACTAAGATAAACTATCCGGGTGAGTTAGCCGTGGTCGTTACGGTATGACTGCTGGCAGTCGCTCACATCCGGGAGGCGAGGAGGTTCGAATCCCCCCCCGCCGGCAACCTTGAAGATGGTCTTCTGTGGTTTCCCATCTTCCTTCCAGGCAAATGCCGGGGTTGGTCCCTAACTATAGGCCACAGCCGCTACCTTCCAATTCCTCGTCCTTCCCTTCCAACTTCCCTCCCCAACGGTACTTGTAGCTCACCCATTGGGTGTCCGTCTCGAAGCAGCTACAAAACTGGTGAGCCGAACATGTCCTCGGACACTCCCGGCACTAAAAGCCATACGCTAAAAAAAAGATAAACTGTCAGTAATATTCGTTTGAAGTGATTGATTCATAAGGTTTTAATACATTTACCGTTTTTTTTTTTTGTTTTTTTTTGTTTTTTTTTGCGTATGGCTTTTAGTGCCGGGAGTGTCCGAGGACATGTTCGGCTCGCCAGTTTTTTTTGTAGCTGCTTCGAGACGGACACCCAATGGGTGAGCTACAAGTACCGTTGGGGAGGGAAGGAGGGAAGTTGGAATGTAAGGACGAGGAGTTGGAAGGTAGCGGCTGTGGCCTATAGTTAGGGAACAACCCCGGCATTTGCCTGGAAGGAAGATGGGAAACCACAGAAGACCATCTTCAAGGTTGCCGGCGGGGGGGGGGGGGGGGGATTGGAACCTCCTCGCCTTCCGGATGTGAGCGACTGCCATCAGTCATGCCGTAACGACCACGGCTAACTCACCCGGGTTTAATACATTTACCGTAAATATAGCCTACTTGGGAATGTTGACCACGGTGCTAGCTAAAACATGTATTTCTCCCCTGCAATATTCAGGCTGAACCGCATGCTCTGCGTTCATAATTTTATTAATTGAAATATTCGTACCGGCCACGGTGGCCGAGTGCGCTAACAAACTAGCTCATGCCTCGCTGGCATCGGGAGAGCGTGGGTTCAAGTCGCACCTCGGTCGTCCTGAAAATGGTTTAAGTGGTTTCCCCATTTTCACCATCAAGCAAATGCTGGGATGGTTCTTTCAATAGGTCCAAGGCTGACTTCCTTTTAAAATCCCTCCCCTGACCCTTCCTTAATTAGACCCAAGTTAGCGGTCGCCTCTCACCATCCCCAGTTGTATCTGCTGAAAAAGTGTGTTCAGCTCCCTGACACCGTCCTTGCGACGGTAGAGGAATGATCCCTCGCAGAGTCCGAGGGTGATGCCAAGCTGGGAGGATAAGCAATTAAATAAATAAACAAGTAGTTCCGTGAAGAACTAAAGCCTATTTCCATATATCCTACTTATGTTAATTGCCAATATCAACATACTAAATTCCAGTTTGACTGCTGTAATTCGTTTGATTGCTGTAATAGATTCGTAGATATTAACAACCGTCAAATATTTCGGATGGTCGCCATGTTGGATGTTTATACTTAGTATATGTAGGTGTTAGAGCTATGTACTATTACATGAAGATTATTGTGTACGTGTTGTATTCAAACTTCAATCGCATGATTAGAACACAACAAATAATAAAGAATTTTTAAAATCTCGCACAGCTGCAATGTTATGGTTATGAAAACAATTGAAATAAATTAGATGCCAGTGGATTAACATTTGTATAAGCATTTAACTTGCAACGTTTCACTGCACTCGGATAGTTAATTCCCGAGAAACGTCCATTTAAATATTTATACTTCGCGTCGCCGCCATGTTGGATTTGTGCTCACCAGGTTATTGAAAGTCCTATAGGTGAACTTATGTTCATAGCCTATATGAACAATAAAAAATTCAGTTTGATCGCTGTTAAAGATTCGTAGATATTGAGAACTGTCTAAATATTTCGGATGGTCGCCATTTTGGACTGTTATATGTATAGGCCATAGAGTTACGTACCATTAAAGGAAAATTATTGCGTAGCTTCATTATTCAAACTTTCACTTCGATCGCATGATTACGACACAAGAAATAAAAATAATAATTTTAAAATTTCGCACAGCTGCCATCTAGAGGTTATGTAAACAATTAAACTAAATTGGATGTCAGTGCATTACAATATGTATAATCATTTACTGTACCATATTTCACTGCGCTCAGATGGTTAAATCGCGGGAAAAGTCTATTAAAATGATTCAACTTCGCTTGGCCGCCATGTCCGTTTTGTACATTACAGGGTTTTGAAAGTTACATAGATATACCTGTAGTAGGGCCCTTTATCACCGTACAAAATTTCAGGGTGAATAAGCAGCAGTTTCGAAGATATAGAATGCCAGTGAAATATTTCGCACAGCCGCCATCCTGAGGTCATGTAAACAATTGAACTAAATTAGACGCCAGTGCATTACAATGTGTATAAACATCTGCTGTACCAAGTTCATTGGGGTTTGGATGGTAAAATCGTCATACAAATCTACTTAAAACTCTCAATTTCGCTTGGCCTCCATGTTGGTTCTGTAGTTACCAGCTTTTTAAAAGTCGCATTGGTGAACGTCTAGTAGTGCCCCTTATCACCGTAGAAAATTTCAGGGTGATATCTGTGATAGTTTCTGAGATACAGAATGCTGGTGAAATATTTCGCACAGCCACCATATTGGATTGGTGAGGCGTAATAGAATTCCAAGAGCATGGTCGGGGTTTGCCAAAATGGTGCTATGACTTTTCCGACTTTCATTGAAATCGCTCCAGACGTTTATAAGTTATTGGAGAGGAACACACACCACACACACTGACACACACACATACGCGCACACACGGGCAAATGGTGATCTCATAGGCCTTTTTTTTAAATTCTCATGAAATAGCTTGCCACGGTGGGTGAGTGGATAGCGTGTCGGTCTACTAACCCCAAGATTGCAGGTGCGCTACTGGCCGTGGTAAGTGATTTTTGAAAGGCGGCAAAAATACGACACGCATGTCATACGATGTTGGCATGTCAGAGAACACATTTGAATTCAGTAGGCTGTGTTCATAATGGCAAAATTAATCTCGGGAGTTTCCGCCAAAACAAAGTTCCTCATTTCTCTTCTAGAAAGCGCTGTAGTGTTCAAGGAGCTTAGATATCTAACCTCCTTGACTTTCATAGTGATTCAAGGAACAACGAAATTCGACATGCAAGCTACCCTCTGGGTGTCAAATTACAAAGTTTGCACCCGGCACCCGACGCCATTATTATTTTAAAATTGGAGTAATATACAGAGATGGGATATGGATGAATAGACCTACCAAAGAGTTATAGGCCTACGATCACACAGACAGACTCACATACTTGATTAGAAAATGCAGACTCACTTTCTACGGGCACATACAGAGAATTAACAATGTTACACTTACTAAGAATATCTGTGATGTAGTAAAGAGTTCAAGCTCGAAAACAAATTGGTTCCATGAAATGGAGGAAGAATTTAGGCAAGCAGGGATCACGAGGCAAATGATAGGCGATAGAGGAGAATTCAGAAACATAATTAGGAATACAAAATGTATACGAGAGTTACTCCATAAGTCATGGCAACTATGTTATATCTTTCGATAATGCTACAGCATGGGAAATCCACGATGTGATTGAATCGTTAAATTCGTGTGATATCTCAATGCCAAGAGAAAACAGGGTTCGAGTACAGGAGTTAACGCAAAGGTAACACGAAGTTCCGTGACGAACTAAAGAGCCTACTTTTCTTAAAATTTAAGATTCATGCCAATGATTAATCTATAGAAATCTATCTAGAATAATGACCAAATTAAGTTGGTAATATCGACATTTCTAATTAGTTCGAATTACTGTATACCTGGCATAAAGTAGCCTAATAGAGAACTACAGTTGGCAGCCCTGGTGACTGAATATACTCTTAGTTCCATCTCTGAAGGGACCGAATACAAAATTTGATTGAAGTCCAACGGATAGCATGGACGTTACATGCAATTAAACATTGGATCTAACAGCGTGCGTAAAATCATGTTGTCAACAATGATATACATCCATTGGTCATAAATAATTTGAAATAATATGATCTATTGTTGTGTCAATTTTGAATGAAATCCATTAGCTGGTATAGAAGTTACATGCATTTTAAAATTGGACCTATCAGCAGGCTTAAGTAGTGGTTTTGTGACAGTTCAAAACCCACCGCCACCGCTCCACCGCTGGTATACTAAAATTGCAATATCTCGCGAACCAATCAGGCTAGAGACTTGTACGAGGTGTCATTGAACTCGGGCTAACACCCCCTTTCCATTGGATAACATATTTCCACCCCAAAATAAAACCTACCCCTACTATGGGGTGGAATTGTAATTTTTTAGAAAATCTCGCATTCCAAGAGCAACATGTGAGAGTTTGAATGCAAATATGAAATTACACGTTGTTCTACATAAAGTGCATTTGTTCGGTGGAAAGCCACTATGAATTAACATGCTTGTTTTCCGTTTTTTACACACATGTCCACTCATGGCTTTTGCAAGAGGGCGGGCTTTTCAAAGATGGTGGCTGTAGTGTAACCTAACCTAACCCAACCCACGAGGGGTGATCAAAACGTTTTCCAAGTGGTGCTTGTCGATAGGCAAACTGATAAACAAAGAGGGTCTTGTCAGGCCTTGAGGCGAGAGCCCCTGTTATTGTTGACGAGCCCCTGTTGTCGGGTCCCTGTGGATGGGTCATTGTTGACGGGTCATTGTTGACGGATTATTGTTGACGGGTCCTTGTTGACGAGTCCCTGTGGACGGGTCATTGTTGACGGGTCATTGTTGACGATTCCTTGTTGACAGGGCCTTGTGGACAAGTCCTTGTGGACGAGTCCTTGTGGACGAGTCCTTGTTGACAGGTCCTTGTGGACGAGTCCTTGTTGGTGAGTCCCTTTGGACTGATCCCTTTGGACCGGCCCCTTTGGACTGGCCCATGAATTTATCCAAATTATGTCAAAGGGCTTAACTAACGGACTAATAAGGCTAGGAACTTGTATGAGGTATTGCAGGACTTGGGATGAAGCCCCCTTTTAGAATGTATTTTTGAAATGTTGACAAAGGGCCTAACCACACTTTTGTTAATATCTCGCGAACCTATCATGCTATTGACTTGTATGAGGGGTCCTAGCAAGTGGGGCGATGTTCCCCTTTGGGGGTGAAACTATCCCCCCACTCCCAAATTGAAAAATCGATATCTTGGAAACTAAGAATCCTAAAATTATGTGTGATAGCTTTAAAAATAGGTCATAAGATATGATTTTACCACGATAGGTCATTTCACCCCTAAAATAGTAAATAGTAATGTTACAGGGGGAAAAGCGGTTAAACACTTAAAATTATAAATGAACCTAAGATCATTTGTTTTTGATGAAAAAATAGTAAGAGGGTTAAAACAACCCCAAAATTTAAAAATCGTTATCTTGGAAATTAAGGGCCTTAAAATTAAGTGTGATAGCTTTAAAAATAGGTCATGACATACGCTTATACCACGATAGGTCATTTCAACCCTAAAACAGTGAATAGTGATTTTACAGGGAAAAAGGTGTTAAACGCCTGAAAATGATAAATGAACCTAAGATCTTTTGTTTTTGATGAAAAATAGTAAGGGGGTGAAAAGTACCCCAAAATTGAAAAATCGATATCTTGCAAACTAAGAAATCTAAAATTAGGTGTGATAGCTCAAAACATTAGACATTTAATACTCTTTTACCACGATTGGTCATTTTACCCCTAAAACAATGCATGTTGATTTTACAGGAAAAAAGGGGAACCAATAATCAGATTTGGACACATGAGGTGTTATAAGACTCAGGGTGACAATCTCTTCTTGAATTTATTATTTATTTTTAGAAATTTTGACAAAGGGCCTTACCACACATTTAGAAAATTTAGATTTTTAAAATTTTTGAATTAATTTTAATATTATTTTTTTTAGTAGAGAGAGACAGTACCGGTTGTGTTTAAACGAGCATGTCGCCGATCACTGTGGCCATGTTCAATGGATGAATCGATATTTTGTGAAGCATTGATTGAAGAGGGTCATGCGACGACTTGTTTTAAGAATATTTTTATGATTTTTCCTATGATGCATGCATTTATTTAAATATCCCAAAACAGCAAGGTTACTGATTTGCGTTTTATAAACTAATAATGGGTTTTGGACTCATAAGGTGTCCTATAACTTGACATGACGCTTTCTTTATATGGCTTATGAATTTTCCCAAAAAGATTGAAAACAACAAGGTCATGGACTTTTGTTTCTCTTAATATATTGCAAACCCATAATGTTAGATGTTTATGGTGAGTGATGAAACATAGCTATGTAGAGAAAGAATTATTGTAGGCTTCACGTATGGTGACTGACAAGTCTTTGACCATTGAAACTTGTTTTAAAACCTGACCGCACTACATAGGGAGTATAGGTTTCAGGCATGACATGACAAACGGTGTGTACAAAATCCAATTTATCGATTCAAGAATTAAGAGTAGACTATCTTTAATTGATTAGTTAAATAGGGTAGCTAAGAAAACAAGATGGTGATTACACCGAACCAAACCGAACCAATACAATCCTTTTTGAATGTATAATGTTACTTGCTAACCATTTTGTGCTGCAGTGGCAAGCACTTTTGGCTCTTGAACTAGAGGCCTTAACTCGATTTAACTTTAAGGCTTAGAACGAACCAAACTAAGAAAGATGGTTATAGTGGTGCAGTGGTTAAGCTGTTATCCTTTGACTAAGGTAGACCAGGGTTGGATTTTAGATTAATACGCATGTCAAAAACATATAAAAAGCAGGGATAATGTTTGAAGACTGATTACACTTGTATATTTTTTCAAATTATTACTTGGATTACAAATACAAAGGAGGACTGGGTTCAATATACAGTTAATGCAAGTAAGATTTTGTATTTGTTTTTTTATTTTAGACTTTAGATTTTAGAATTTACATTTTACATTTTAGATTGTACGAAAAGATCAAACCATAACGTCATGACTTTAAATTTTCGGTAACTAATTATTAAAGAAAAACATATAAGGACTTTTATTACTTGGAATTATGTTTTCTATACTATATTTTATTTTGGTTTTAGATTTTAGAAATTTGATATTGGATTTTAGATTTTAGGTAAAGACCAAACTAATATTGACTATTCATTAGACACTGGTATGTAGATAGAAAGATGATTAGACTATATGTTAAGATGAATTTTTAGGTGTTGACTGGCCGTGCAATAAGAATTGACTAACCAGACATGAGTTAACTACCAACGAAACACTTTGGCGACTATGCTTGTTATTGACCAGTGAGTAGGGTTTTAGAAAAACTGTTTGCTATTTTGGGTTATACACAACAAATGCATAGACCTACTGAGCGACTATGTTTGCTAAACAAGACATTATACCAGAGATGATTAGGATTCTTATGTAGCTCAGGCAAGGAAAGCATTTCTACAGAATTTGTTAACATTGAATGTAGATTTAGGTATTAGGATGTCATTTTTGAAGACCTTTGTCTGGAGTGTGACGCTCTATGAAAGGGAAACTTGGACAATTGGTGTAGCAGAAATGTGGAGAGTTGATGTTGTTGAAATGTGATGATACAGGAGAATGATGAAGATTAGATGGGTAAATAAGGTTACAAACAATGAGGTATTAAGACAAGTGGGAGAGGAGAGATGTTTTTAGCGACAGCTAATGAAGTAAATCGATAGGTTGGTAGGACACATACACCCAGGAATAGTAAGCTTAGTTAAGGAAGAACGGGTTGAGGACAAGAACTGTAGGGGTAGACCAAGGATAGAATATGTTAAACAGATAGCCTTGGATGTAGAGTGTGGTAGCTATATAGAGATGAAACGATCAGCTCAGGACAGGGAGTCATGGAGAGCTGTATTAAACCAGTCAAAAGGCTGAAGACTCAAACAACATGTAGAGCTTACCAAAATAATGTTGTGTAATGGTAAATACTAGTCAACAAACAATAATGCATTACTAAAACCCATGACACGATACCTGAGAGCTTTTCTAAAATTATTTTAAGATGCCTTTAACCCTATATTAAACACCTAGTTCTCAAGACTCATAACTACAATGTAATGAAAAAAAACAACAACAAAAAAACATTTAAAAACGAGCAAGTGGTTGAGTCAATATACACGGGAAAATTTTGTAAACACTCAAGTGCACAAAACAAATTACATTATTAACTGTCAGGTTGATCGAGTGGTTAAGGCGTTTGACTTATGTTCACATTTTCAATACAAGAAAGCAAGGATTTGAACCCCTTACCTGACATAACTATTGCTTTAACATAGCTTAGCGATACTGTATTATTATGATACTCGATACACAAACCATAGATAGAGTGTATTGTTGAAGTCCACTCTCTCTTTCTAAACATAGCTAGAGACTGTCAATGGTTAACAATTGCATTAATAGTGGGAGGATGTAGTGATAGTAATTAAGAAAAAGCAGACAATAACCATAAAATATTTTTATTAAATTCATTTTATAATAGATACACACTGAATACAACTCTCTCTATTTACCATTGTTTGATATAGATTTTTTAAACACAACGCTTGTTGTAGATCCTTTTATAACTTTCTCCAGGTACTCTTGTTCTTAAAAACTGGGGAAGTCGCAGTGGTTTTATAGACATAAAACCCTCATCCTTTTCTTTTTCATCATCATCATCATCATCATCATCATCATCTTCATTATGAATATTATCAGAAAAATTATGATAGTCATTGTCACCATCATTATCATCATCATCATCATCATCATCCTCAACATTACTAGAACAATCCAATTCCTCTTGTTCCTTTTCCACAGGGACCTCTTTTAAAGTCTGCGTTGCTTTTGATAGTGTTAAGGGTTTCTTAGACGTTGACAACTGTCCTAACATGACTTTTTGAGGACATGATAAGTGATTTTGAACAAACACTGCACTATCTCGAGCAGCAATATTTTTTTCTTGGACTTGCTTTTTTTTTACCTTGGTTAGAGTATTTTGTCCATTTAAATGTGTATTAATTTGAGATTCACAATGATGCTCGTTTGAAGTAAGTACGTTGGAGTCTTTTGTTTTAATCATTCCTCGACACTTTTTAGATCGTTATTTTGAACATCGCCAAATAACAGTTCCATTTTTATTGGTTGTTTTTACAATATATGTATATCCTTTATAGTAGGCACATGGCTTACCATGGCTGGTTGTTGAGACTTCCATATTAACTAATACACATTCATTTAATTTTAGTAAAGTCACTTTAGTAATAATAACAGTAAAATAAATGAAGTGGATTGATATTTTTTAAAGGTGGAATTTTCAAAGTACTGTCAAGAATAATAATCACATGAATACATTTTAGACTACAAGTGATTTACACACACATTGCTCAATGTCAAGATTTATACTGAACACAACTTATAGTGATTATGATTCTTATTGACAGTAATTGATAGTAGCCATGGTTAGTAGAGGCAATGTATACTGGATGCGTTTTATAGCACGCTCAAATTATAGTAGGTACGATTAGTAGACGCGTTTGATACTGGGCGCCTTTTATACTGATTATGATTTATACTGAGCGCGATTTTTACTAGAAGCGATTTTTACCAGCTGTAATTGATAGCAGTTCATACTTAACGCAATTGATAGTAGGCGTAATTGATAGTAGGTGCAATTGGTAGTTGGCGCAATTGATAGTAGGCACAATTACTAGTAGGCGCGATTGGTAGTAGGCGCGATTGGAAGTAAGCGCAATTGACACTAGGCGCGATTGGTAGTGGGCGTAATTGCTAGTAGGCGCGATTGGAAGTAGGCGCAATTGACAGTAGGCGCGATTGGTAGTGGGCGTAATTGCTAGTAGGCGCTATTGATAGTAGGTGCAATTGACAGTAGGCGTAATTAGTAGTAGGCGTGATTGGTAGTAGGTGCAATTGATAGTAGGTGCAGTTAATAGGCGCAATTGATAGTAGGCGCGATTGATAGTAGGCGAAATTGATAGCAGGCGCTATTAGTAGACGTGATTGATAGTAGGCGCGATTGGTAGTGGACGTAATTGATAATAGGCGCTATTGATAGTAGGTTCAATTTACAGTAGGCGCGATTGATAGTAGGCGCGATTAGTAGTAGGCGTGATTGGTAGTAGGCGCAATTGGTAGTAGACGCAATTACTAGTAGGCGCGATTGGTAGTAGGCGCAATTGATAGTAGGCGCAATTCACAGTAGGCGCGATTGGTAGTGGGCGTAATTGCTAGAAGTGCTATTGATAGTAGGTGCAATTGACAGTAGGCGCAATTAGTAGTAGGCGTGATTGGTAGTAGGTGCAATTGATAGTAGGTGCAATTAATAGGTGCAATGGTTAGTAGGCGCGATTGATAGTAGGCGCGATTGATAGCAGGCGCTATTAGTAGACGCGATTGATAGTAGGCGCGATTGGTAGTGGATGTAATTGATAGTAGGCGCTATTGATAGTAGGTGCGATTGATAGTAGGCGCGATTAATAGTAGGCGCGATTGGTAGTAGGCGCGATTGATACCAGGCGCTATTAGTAGACGCGATTGTTAGTAGGCGCGATTGGTAGTGTACGTAATTGATAGTAGGCGCTATTGATAGTAGGTGCGATTGATAGTAGGCGCGATTGATAGTAGGCGCGATTGGTAGTAGGCGCGATTGGTATTAGGCGCAATAAATAGTAGGCGCGATTAGTAAGCGCGATTGATAGTAGGTGCGATTGATAGTAGGCGTAATTGATAGTAGACGCGATTGATAGTAGGCGTGATTGGTAGACCTTGAGGTGATAACCCCTTTTCATTGATCCCTGTTGATTTGTCCCTTTGGACTGGTCCCTGTTGACTAGCCCCTGTTGACCAGCCCCTTTGGACGGGTCCTTTATGAAGGGAGTCATTTTTGACGGGTCCCTGTGGACGGGCCCATGCATTTATCCAAATTATGTCAAAGTCACTTAACCTAACCTTGTCACATGACCTGTTCTACTAGTTTAGACTTGCTTAGAGACTGGCTATGGCGTCACAGATGAATGGCGGTGGGAGGCTGGACATTACTTTTTATTACACAAAAACATTCTCCTTAAAGTGAGAGGAAAAGTGGGTGCAAGAGTGGGTGCAAGAGTGGGTGCAAAAGTGGGTGCAAAAGTGGGTGCAAAAGTCAGTGTAAAAGTGGGTGCAAAATGGGTGCAAAAGTCAGTGTAAAAGTCAGTGTAAAAGGGGGTGCAAAAGTGGGTGTAAAAGTGTGTGCAAAAGTAAGTGCAAAAGTGGGTGCAAAAGTGAGTACAAAAGTGAATGTAAAAGCGAGTGCAAAAGTGGGTGCAGTTTATACTAGGCACGATTTTTACTAGAATGTGATTTGAGTAAATGTAATTTCTAAACCCAAGTAGTGAGTAGTCAGTTGGTTTTGATCTATGCAAGCGTAAACATGTCTCATACACTGATGATGGATACTCAAGGCTTTAAGGTCAACGAAAACAAGTACAGTATATATTTAAAGAGGTGGCTATTATTGATTGCACAACACTGAATCTATTTATGAAATTTTGATAAAGGGCCTAAGTGCACTTTTGTTAATATCTCGCGAACCAATAAGACTAGGGCATTGTATGAGGTATTGTTGGACTTTTCGCTGAAGACTGCTGGTAAACATCTATGTTCCCACGGCCTTTTTAAAGATAGCGGCTGACCCACGAGGGGTGATTAAAAAGTATTCCAAGCGGCGCTTGTTGATAGGCAAACCAATAATCAAAGAGGGTATGACAGACCTTGAGCCGATAACCCCTTTTGATTGATCCCTGTTGATTTGCCCCTTTGGACTGGTCCCTGTTGACTAGCCCCTTTGGTCGGGTCCTATTTGAAGGGAGTCATTTTTGACGGGCCTCTGCTGACGGGTCACTGTGGACGGATCCCTGTGGACGGGTCCCTGTTGACAGGTCCTTTTGACTAATCCCTTTGGACCGGTCCCTTTGACATAATTTGGATAAATGCATGGCCAACCCATATGGATCGCACGAGTAGATTCAACAAATGAGCGACGACGCACGAAGCGTTTCAATAAGGTCCCGTATGCGTTCAAATACCATTCGTCCGATTACGATGAAACTTGGGTGAGATGTTGTGTACACCCTACGGAAGGTTTCTGGCTTATTAAATCAATTTTACAATTGGTAGCGCACGAGTAGATTCAACAAATATGTGACGGCACGCGAATCATTTCAACAAAGTACCGTATGCGGCCATATACCATTTATCAGATTGCGATGAAACTTTGGTGAATTGTTGTATACACTCCAGGAAATGTTTCTGTCTTAGTAAATCCAGTTTTTAATAAGTAGCGCACGAGTAGGTTCAACAAATGAGCGACGGCGCGTGAATCGTTTGCACGATGTCCCGTATGCGGTCATATATCATTCATCCGATTGCGATCAAACCTTGGTGAGATGTTGTGTACACCCTACGGAAGGTTTCAGGCTTAGTAAATCTATTTTACAATAGGTAGCGCATGAGTAGATTCAACAAATGAGTGACGGCACGCGAATCGTTTAAAGAAAATCACTTATGCGTTCATATGTCGTTCATCCGATTCCGATGAAACTTTGATGAGTTGTTGTGCACACGCCAGGGAAGGTGTTCAACTTGGTAAATCCATTTTACAATATTGGTAGCGCACGAGTAGATGTAACAAATGAGTGACGACGCGCGAAGCGTTCCAACAAAATCCTGTATGCGTTCATATGCTATTCATCGATTGCGATGAAACTTTGATGAGTTGTTGTGTACACTTACGTGAAGCTTTCTAACTTAGTAAATCCATTTCACTGTTGGTAGAGCACGAGTAGATTCAACAAATGAGTGACAGCGCACGAATCATTTAAACCAAATCCCGTATGCGTTAAATGCCACTTATCCGTTTGCGATGAAACTTTGGAGAGTTGTTGTGCACGCTCCAACGAATGTTTCTAAATTAGTTAATTCAATTCACGATAGTTTAGAGGCAGTTAACAGAAATTGAAAAAAATATTGTGTACCCAAAAGCACTTCTAGAAACATAGTTACAACACTTTCTTTGATTGGCAGGACAACGTCTGCTGGGTCAGCTTGTATATATATATATACATACACCGCGGACAGGCCAACAAGGACCACGCAAATATCACTTCTTTATAGGTCTAGTTTCCTTCTTTCTCTTCCAGAAGTCTTTCATCCTGGTCGACTATGCAGCTCTTCTTTCAGCAGTCCATTCTCCTCTGTTGAGATTTTTCTTCTTCCCGACTAGAATTTTGAGACCAAAAATTTTTTTCTCTCCTCTATTCGATTTAGACAATCTTCTATATCTATTATAAAATAAATTTAATAAAAATATTTTATGGTTATTGTCTCCTTTTTCTTAATTACTATCACTACATCCTCCCACTATTAATGCAATTGTTAACCATTGACAGTCTCTAGGTATGTTTAGAAAGAGGGAGTGGACTTAAACAATACACTCTATCTATGGTTTGTGCATCGAGTATCATAATAATACAGTATCGCTAAGATAGTTAGGTAACACAAATAGAGACAGCATTTATTGACAATTGGCAGCCCTGGTTACTCTTAAGAATCGGCATAGTCATATCTGTTATGGTACACATAGCACACACGAAATTTGGTTGAAATCAAAACGATAGTATAGAAGTTACATGTATTTAAATTTGGACTTCTCAGAAGGCTTAGAATCATGTTGGCAACACTGCTATGTATGGCCTCCTGGAAATTAAACTGCAATATTATTATCTATATGCGTGCCAATTTTGAAATATCTCCCATTCATACCTTCCAAGATATCCAACATGGAGCTCAAATTTCAATTGCGATTTTTCAGCAGTTGGTAGCACTGATATCATTTTCAAATATGGCCGCGAGATATTGAGGTATAGATCTTTACTCCTACCAAACTTTGTTTCGATTGCTGCAGCCGTTTAGGAGTTGGTAGGGGGGGGGGGACACACACAGCCAGACAGACAGACAGACAGACAGACAGAAGGACAGACTGACACACATTTGCCGATCTCATAAGTCTACTTTCTCCTCATTTTTGCAAAATGTGAAAAGTAGGCTAAAAATGAAAACCACACAATGGAACTCTGTGCACATTTGTTTTGCACGTGTACAAATGGAACACAAATCCATCAATTAACATCCATGGCACCGTTTCCAAGCATTGGATCACTGTTCAATAACAGACATGGACATGTCAGTTCGGCAGACAACGGGCGCCCACTTTGCGGCGAGTCTGTAATTGCTGGCGTCCATTTCGGAAAGCCTCCACGCAACGTGCAACTGTTTAGTAATCACCAACAGCTTCACATAGTGCTGCATGACACTGCATAGCATTTCTCTCAAGGAGAAAAGCAATTTTCACGAATGATCGCTTTTCTAATCTGCTTACATCGATCTTGTAGCACGGCCAAACTCAGAATGAATGTGTAAGGCGCTGGTTTGTACCTAGCCACCTGCACATACAGTCGCCCTCTTTCGGGTGAAATCTGTGTCGAATGTCTACACTAGAATTACCTTGATGCCATATGTTCGAAAGGTATAACATGACTTATGGAATGATCCTCGTAGTACCTGAAAGGAAGAAGACGGTAACATTGTGGACAGAACAAAGGACACAGGAACACAGTCAGGGGATGAAGAGATTTTGGGAAGGGAAGAGGAAGAAGGGAAATAAGTGAAAATTATGTCATCGTGAGATTTTCGAGTTCAAACGCCGTCCGTAAAGGCAAAAAAGATGTAATAATAAATAAAGAAATAACAGTACATTATATAACGAGCCTATAATGGTAATAATTAAGACACGAGTATGTTTATAAAACGAGCGAATCGAGTTTTATATTTTCTATACGAGTGTCTTAATTATGGCCGTTATCGGCTCGTTGCTTACGACTGTTTATGTTCGACGATAATTATAACTTTATTATATGTTCTAACATAAATATTCATAAATATCTGTCGAGATTCTGTTGGTTGAATTCTTCTTCTTGGGAATTGTGTGGGCTCAGCATTTGATCTCTACCCAATAACGACCCCCGAAGCTTTAAAACATTGTTTATCTTGAAGTAGCTCCAATAGATAGCGCACAGGTATTATGTTGGATCATTTTGTTATTTTGGTCAAATATAAAAAAAAAACAGGTTGTTGCAAACGCTTTAAAATTAAAATGTATCGTATTATCCACTAGTTATTCTTCAAATTCGATGCGTATCGAATGTCAACGGAAGGCAAATCAATATTGAGTCCCAAATACAACAGTTATGACATCTGTCGGAAACGTTTCGCCTAATAAATACATTTACTGAACAGAGAGCTGGATTATAATTTCCGTGCAACTAATGTCATACGCCTGCTTCCTCCATGACTTTCTGGTGTGTTTGTAAACAACAGCATTCACTAAAACTGTCGGCGAAATCTTACGAATACGTAGAAATTGGAGTTGCGGATATTAAGGTATAGTGATATTTCTTTTGCAATATTGCCCAGTTTGTTTATGCATGGTAACTACAATGGTTGATCCATTATAGGCTACATTGTCAACTTGAGCGGCTTCGGTGGCGTAGTTGGTAGCATGCTGAGCTTCTATGCCCAAGATAGCGGGTTCAAACCCGGCCGAAGCCGTTTGGATTTTTAAGAGCGTTAAAAATCCCTCAGTATGCCTTCCTTCGGAGGGGAAGTAAAGCCGGCGGTCCCATGTCATAGATTTATGGCATGTTAAAGATCTTTCCACTAATTACACCTGTGTGAAACTAAATTGGATAGGTTAAGAATGTAAACAACGCTCTTAGGTTGCTACGTTCGTTGCAAAGAGCCGACTGCCGTGGCGTCTAGTAGCTAGTTCTGAACTAGGCCTAGTAGTCGTTGACGGTGGCGTTTGGCGGCAAAAGTGGGAACTATTTGAAAATTCAAAGTTGCAGTCCCTACATGAATTAAAAAAAACAGATACACACACTAATACAGTCATCACAATTAACACCGGTTATCAGACAGATTCTACACACACCCAAAGTACATGGGGCTACATGACCGCGTTGTCGCAGCCCCTAAACTAAGGAACCAACCAACCAACCATTGACAACTTGCAAATCATGTAATTAATGTCCGACATAGGCCTATTGGATTTTGTGTGCATGTCATAAGCTATCCTTACCTAGTTGGTCAATGAATGAAAATATTGAGCTCTGATTGATTGTAAAAACTGTGTTATAATGAAAAGTGGTACTTTAATGACCCCCATTATGAAACAGTTTTCTGACATATTTACATATCGATATCGTCGAACATAAAATACTCTTACGAAACCGTGATCAAGACAGCAATTCGCCGGTATCCTACAGCTACTGTGTAAAGTAGACAGCTAGAATAGCATCATGTGATGAGATTTGTGAGATACGATATTAATTACTGCAGTTTGGCAGAGTCGGTTAGTAAAGATAGCTTTGAAGCCATTTTACAGTGTTCCCATATCGACAATTAATATTATAACTTTCAGTCGATCAACACAAAATAATCCCAATTATTGGAAAAATGTGAATGATAACCTGAAATAAAATACATGTAATTGAGATACAAATATTGTTATGCACTATTGAAAAAGGAGAAAACTAAGGGATGGCATGTTTCGTTCGTCAAGCGAGCATCATCAGATCCAAATCTACCCAGTACAAGAGAAATAACTCTACAAAACACTACCAAATCAACAGTGACACCGACAGACAGTCTCTGTCCACCCAAAAAAATAGTAGCTACACCACCATAGATTAGTTTGGGGAGGAACACTGTTCTTACACTGTTCTTTAGCCTACTTTTCACATTTTGTAAAAATGAGGAAAAAGTAGACTTATGAGATCGATTCGGGCTAATGTTTGTCTGTCTGTCAGTCTCTGTGTTAGTGTCCTTATCAACTCAACTCCTGCAGCAATCGAAAACAAATTTGGTATGAGTAAAGATCTATACATGAATATCTCAAGGCCATATTTGAAAATGATGTCAGTACAACCAACTGCTGAAAAATCGCAATTAAAATTTGAGCTCCATGTTGGATATCTTTGAAGGTATGCATGGGAGCTATACCAAAATTGGCAATCATATAGATAATATTTCACAAGCCTCCGTGGCTTAGGCGGCAGCACGCCGGCCTCTCACCGCTGGGTCCGTGGTTCAAATCCCGGTCACTTCCAGTGAGATCTGTGCTGGACAAAACGGAGGCAGACAGGTTTTTCTCCGGGTACTCCGGTTTTCCCTGTCAATATTTCATTCCAGCAACACTCTCCACTATCATTTCATTTCATCTGTCATTCATTTAATCATTGCCCCAGAGGAGTGCGTCAGGCCTCGGCAGCCGGCACAGTTCATATCCTCGCCGCTAGATGGGGGCTTCATTCATTCCATTCCTGACCCGGTCGGAGACTGGAAGCATGCTGTGGATTTTCATTTTTTCATAGATAATATTTCAGATTAATTTCCATGAGACCATTCATGACAATGTTGCCGAATTGATTCTAAGCCTGCTGATAGGACCAATTTTCAAATGCATATAACTTCTACACTAACAATAGGATTTCAACCAAATTTCGTATGTACTATGTGTACTACAACAGATATGACTGAGCGAATCCATAAGAGCCACCAGAGCTGCCAACTGTTAATAAATGTTCTGTATATATTTTTCTCCAAATACCAATATATCAGGAAGTATGCAAGCCGACAGCTTTAAACTATGCATACGTATAGTACCTGTCATTCTATATGTATTTGGATTAACAAATATACGTCAGTGCTGCCAACATGATTCTAAGCCTGCTGATGGGTCCAATTTTAAATACATGCAACTTCAATACTAACTAATGGATTTCATCCAAAAATAGCAAAACAATAGATCATAATATTTCAGATTATTGCTGACCAATATATGCATGAAATTGTTGCCAATATGATTTTACGCGTGCTGAGAGATCCAATATCTAACTGCATGTAACTTCCATGCTATCCATTGGGCTTCAACCAAATGTTGTATTCTGTACATTTATAGATGGAACTAAGAATATATTCAGTCACCAGGGCTGCCAACAGTAGTCGTCTATTGGGCTACATTATTCCAGGTATATTTCGAACTAATCTTAAATTTTGATATTAGCAACTTAATTTCGTAATTACTCTAAATAGGTCCATATAGATTAATCATTGGCATGTTTAGTTCGTCACAGAACTTCTTGTTGTCATTTCTAACTTTTACAGCATTAAAATAAATAGGCCTAGTTCTTTTTTGCAGGTGCTCAATGCTTTATTACTTATTAATAATAATTATAATTATATATATTGTACCCATGTGAGTAATCTCCATGGAAAATGTGCTTCCACCTCCAGCTAGCTTCAGACCTCGGCGTGTACCGTTCTCCCACTGAGCAGTTGCATATTCTTGATTTGAGACTAAAAGGTATCAACTCTACAATGATAAGGCACAACTCTACTCTAAAGACTTTAATTCAGTAAAACTCATGGCTTCAAACAAAATAACAAGAACACAATCCCAATAAACAACACACAAACAAACAAAGTTACTCCCACAATCCACTAATTATTCACATAGTTGAACAAATTAAATCCATATCATTATTCAATCCTTTACCATTATGTGGACTTAAAACTTCACTCAAGTGTGCTGATGCACATGTAACGTTTCACAAAAACTGAACTATTACACTCATGTCACCTAACGTGACTTCTTTAAATTCACAAAGTTACTTGTTTCTTACAACACATCTTAATTTACATCATGTGTACTGTCTGTGTTATATCTCTCTCTCCCACCGAATGCTTTCATGCATTAGCCAACTCATGGGTTGCACTACAGTCTACTTGCAACACCACAATTTTCTTAAGTCTACCCCTCCACTCCCCTCTTTTTATAGTTCCACTGCATGCCATTGTGATTTCAATAAATAACTTCTGTTATCGCTGTGTCGGTTAGTATTATTACGCTACCCTTGCGAGCGTAGCCTGTGGCGTCAAGTGCCCAACTTCATTAACTATGTGTTACTGTCAGTATAAAATGCAACTTCCGACCATTCGTAAGATTGCTAACATTTTATATCATCAGGGTAATCTATGATTAGCAATGTGTTTTTAAACCACACACATTCATTACACTCTATAACAATTCTTCCTTTCAATACAAGCAAGGTCTTAAATCTGTCCTCTCAAAACGCGAGCCTTCACGGTTTGTTTAGCAACCCAGCCCCTTGGAGCTGCCCGTATACAATAGAACAGAGTAGGGGTGTTCACAGCTGTAAACTGTCCCTTGTCTCCCTGATTCCTGGACTTCATCTCCCCAAGCAGTATTACGATTTTGAATACAATATTGTGGTCACAATGATCCACGTGATCCCATATGATCTAAACTGAATATTATGCAATGGTTCTGGGTGAGCTTGAATATTTAATCCTAGCCTTAGGACATTAATAACGGCCTCAACAGGTCCGTATCATACTATGAAGGCACGAGATTCATAAAACACAGGTCTAGTGGGTAACCGGTATCTTAATAAATGCTACGGTCAGTCGACAGCTGCCGCCAATAGGATTCGCTTCACAAGAGCTGAATCATTCAATAACAAGTTCTCGGGCAATCAGGTATAGTGTAGAGGTTTCCCAAGTTCTCCCCTCACCTACCACAGGATTCGAACACGGAACATTTCATATCCATCATCGGAGATAGGGTACACACTAAATACGCTCCGGCATAAATTAATATCTCTGCACGCCCCAGGCTGTACAAGATTCCATACGTCGATCAGATCACCTGGCTCCTACCTGTAACTATGATCTCGTCCTATATTATTAAGAGAACTCTATCTGTTACTCTACAAGCTTATACACAAGCCACAAATTCAATTCACTGTCAAGCTCCTTCATTTCCTTGCATAGTTATATTCCCATTAATACAATATATTTAATATTAACTCTTTTCTCTTCCCTTAATGTAATCTACTGCTTGGCTAGATAAATAATCCAATTAGCGTAAATATTTCTTGCTTACAACCTTTCATCCTGATGTATTCAATTATACCGTTTATCATTATTATAATTATTATTATTATTACTGACATGAATTACTTTTCCGAAACAACGTAACCATTTCAATGATCGAACATTCGTGTTCGTCACGTTAAGTTTTACATAACTGACTTGCCATTTTATTAATAATATTAACAGTGGTAACGATTAATCCACTCTCTGATGTATACAACATCTTAACTTTACTGAAATCAAACAATAAACACTAAACACATGAGGGTATACCTCCTAATATTGATTCTTACTGGCATATTTTATACTTCCGAAATCACATTACATGCAGTGGCTATACTTCTATAATAACATGATTTGTGGGGTACTTACGTCGGCTTATCTAGGTGGCTCCAACCACCATCTTCCAGTGTCACCTGCCATTGGCCTACTTAGTGACACATTGCCATACTGCTAATACACATCTTATATGTATGACATCTGATTCATAAACACACGACACTTTTCCATTTTTATAATGAAGCTAATGCTTCCAACCACATGACACTTTATAACACTGGTTATATGATTAATTTAAGAGATATTTTACAGAAAATCACTGCACAAACACACGTTACACTTTATATTCCTGACTGGTCGAAATTCCCTGGCAAGATATCAGAATTGCAGGTGCGGACGGCCCTTTCTTCGGTCCTACCTCCTCCTGATTGAACATCTCGATCATCTGCTCACGGATTCACCAACAGTCTATCGATCATCCCTTGATAACCTTCCTGATATTGCAGTGATATGCTTACATATCGTCATGAACGCTACTTATTGGTATACTCCAGATATGTATAACCAATCACTATTTTTCACTGCCCTCAACATTGTATTTACATAAATTATTACTTTCAACAGTTCTGCCTAGTATATCACACGGCACTTAATAAACAGTATATAACAGTCTTACTGAACGGCTTCCCAAACTGAAGTCCGAGCCTCCTCTCTTAACTTCGGTAATATGCATTTCGCATAATCAAGTTTGTCGATTACTGTACTCATTCTTATTTCATGACCATGCATGAATATATTATCACTGGTGCGTTACACTGCACAGCTAACATGCTGATTACCAGTAAAATGTTTAAGTCTTTGTATGCGCACCTGGGCGCTCCGTAACTTTCAAACACAACAACTCCCATCAACTACTTTCAACTGACTGCCAACGACTGTAAGTTCCAACTCTCTCCGACTCTAAGTTCCAACTGTCTCTCTGACTGGGTCCACCCCTTATATCCGTTTCACACGAAAAAGTAGGGCAAGAATTCCCGCGCTATATCATCTCCTCTCCCAGGATGGTTCTGGTCTTGGAATAATATTCATATTGTTCCTTTTTCTTCGCTGGTCACAAAAATGCATGTGTGCTCGAGGATCGATCGGCCAATTAATTAATATTAATTGCCTTATCCATGGCGTGGGGACGCGGCGTTGCTTAAAAATCCCCTTTTCACTGGTCAGGTCAGTCCGCGAACACCCCTCGTCCTGTATCATTACGCACTGCATTAAATATGCCTTGATTTCGCCGTTTAATGGCTCTAAAATTAGCCTCCTGGCTAAAGATTCACCTGTGTGCAACTCTCATGTCATTGCATTGATCCAATCACGAGTAATCAATGATTTTCCTTGGGATCTTCCCATCCCACTCTCATTTTCATTCTCAAACGGGGAAGAACCTGGTCATTATTCAACCCCCCGACCCCTTGCAGACGACTTAACTAGGTCAACAAGATTGACGTGGCTCCAAGGGTCTCCTCCCACAATTCTGGGGCTATTAGTAAAATGTCAAACTCTGGAACTTCTGTGTTCCAAGTCCAGCATAGCCTACTTCATGTAGTCCAAATAATGCTATATTCCACTCATTTTCCTGCATTATTTCACTAAATAATGTCAGTATCAACTGATATCACACCAGTGATTAAATATATAATTTCCTCTAGGGGTTCTTACAACGAAACACCCTCAACAGATCTCGGGTTCGTTCCCTGGTGGAACCTTTATTCATAGCTCAACTTATCTCCGAGATCCACGTTCGATACCAGTCAGCATGACCCCCTCGGGTTCAATATAGATGATTTTTATAATCCCTGGCACTACAGTCCGTGAAGGGCCTAGGCCTACCAAGCGACCGCTGCCCAGCCATTTGGCCTGTAGTTATTAGGGTGACGCGTGATCAGCGCATCGGGTCCCCTCGACCGTTAATCCTGTCTTCGTGATCGGGGTGCTGCCTCACCGTCAGACAGCTACTCAATTGTCTTCACGAGGCTGAGTGCACCCCGTTCCAGCCCTCACGTCAGTTTCTAAAATCCCTGACGGAGCCGGGAATCGAACCCGGGGCCTCCGGGGGAGAGACAGGCGCGCTACCCCGACACCACGGGGCCGGCCATTAGTAATAATTACCACAGTTAACCGACAGCGGTGGCTACGCTCGCTAAAAGCGCAGCGCTAGGGCATGGGGCCAAGTTCTCTGCGGACTCGGTAGACGCGTGGGTTCGAGCCCCACCGTCGGTCGTCCTTGAAATGGTTTTCCATGGTTTCCCATTTTCAACTGCCGGCAAATGCTGGGATGGTTCCTTCCGACAGGCCACTGCCGCTTCCTTCCACATCCTTGGCCAGTTTCATTCTTCTTCATTCATTTCACCTCTCATTAGGTTGACGTCAGGAAGGGCATCCGGTCGTAAATACCATCCGACACATAGACTTCCATCGCATCTCATCCCCGGCCCCGTTGAAAACGGGAATAATAAGGCGTAGACATACAATAACTACCGCACTTAGTGCGTTTTCTGACGGGTTTTCTTGTATTACACTTAGGCTAACAAATCTATGTCTACTGATAGTATTTACAATATGTACTGCAACTAAATAAATGTACATAATAATAATAATAATAATAATAATAATAATAATAATAATAATAATGTATGCAGCCCTTTTATCCCCTAAGGGCAATGGCCTCATGCCTAGGCGGGGATTTTGCTCAACTACACTCATTAGGCAAGCAGTCCTAAAGAGTATCTGATGATGATTGCTTTACGATCGAAACTGGTCCTCCACGTGTATTTATGAATCTCATGTATTCTTTTTTTTTAAGGATTAGGGAAACACCCAATAAAATTGCGTTAAATCATGTTGACCGACTGAAAAACATTAAATTTCGATTAGTTTCCATACAATCAGAGCCATGAATGAAACAGAGACATCTGTGAAAAGCCTCACTTTACTCTAGCCTGTGCCAAGAAACAAATGCAAATGCACTGCATTTTCTTTTGTCGTGTGGTCTTTTGAGAGGCCGAGTGCAGGTCATTCCAGTTGACGCCCATGGGTGACCTGCGCGTCGGAATGAGAGATGAGATGAATAGATGAAAGTGGGCAAGGATGTGGAAGGAAGCGGCCATGGCAGCAAGAGCACAGTGAGGACAGTATACAATTACAAAAAGGCAGACTGGAAACTGCTATCATCTTTATTCCTCAAACACCTTCCCACCCCATGTATTCTGGACACCAGCGACATCAACTCAGTGTGGCACGCCTGGCGAAATTGTTTCGTTGAATGTGTGGATATAGCAATACCGAAAGTAACCATTAGTGGGAAGAAAAATTCTCCTTAGGTGACGAAGGAAGTCATTAAAATTATTAGGAAAAGGAACGTTTTATACAAGAAATGGAAAAGTTGCTCAACTGACATCATGTGGGAAAAATACAAGAACATCAGGAACCAAACAAAGAAATTAATTCGCGAAACATACGACAATTATATTCACAAAATAAGCAGCACCAGTGAAATGTGGAAATTTTTGTCCAGAAGACGCGGCACCGCTGCGCCAGCCTCATTTCACTGTAACGGTAAATTCCTAAGTGCACCCCAAGATATTGCAACAGCGTTCAGTGACAGTTTCAAGCAGAACTTTTCTAAGCCGGATATGACCACGGACCTACTTCTGCCAAGGTCATCACTTCCACCCCTCCCTCTCTCCAACCTGTACTTCACAACAACTGAGATGATTCAGAGCCTACGGAAGATTAGACCACATGCGGCGACCGGCCCAGATGATGTTCCCGGACGGATCCTGCTGCAGTGTGCGGAAGCATTAGCGCCCTCTCTGAGTGCGTTATTCAACCTGTCTATATACCAAGGTTCTGTGCCGTGTGGGTGGAAATGTGCTAACGTGGTGCCAATCTATAAGCAAGGTGACAGAGAAGATGTTGCAAATTACAGACCGGTGTGTCTAACTTCTATAATTTGTAAATGTATGGAGCGGCTAGTAGCAAACAGTGTGCTGGAATTCCTACGGGAGAACAATCTGCTCGACCCAAATCAGCACGGTTTTCTTCCTGGTCGTTCTTGCACTACTCTATTGACAAAAGTCATTGATGAGTTTCAGTTCTACTTGAATCAGCCAGAAGTGAAACAAGTGGACTGTATTGCACTGGATTGGGCTAAGGTCTTCGATCAAGTGTCTCATGAAAGACTTTTGTTAAAGCTACAACAGCTTAACATACGGGGTAGCTTACTTGCATGGGTGAGGTCATTCCTAGAGGGTCGAACACAGTGTGTGGTGTACGGAGGAGCTCGATCGCAGGCTGCTCAAGTTACTTCTGGAGTGATTCAGGGCTCTGTGATCGGACCTCTTCTCTTCACTATATATGTGCTCGATCTTCCTGGCTGTGTCACCTCATCAATGTCACTATATGCAGATGACACCGTGCTATACAGGGGCATTAAATGTGAAGAAGATTCCCTCTGTCTTAAATCAGATCTGGACAACTTATCGCTGTGGTGTTCTGTGAATAATTTAAATATAAATGTACGAAAATGTAAATACATAAGAATAACCAGGTCACAAAAACCCATTGAGAATGAATACAAAATTATGAACAGTCTCATCCCTCAGTGCACAAACTTAAAGCTATTAGGGGTAACAATCTCCGACACCCTGAATTGGAACATTCAAAGTGAAGAGGCAAGATGTAAGGCCACCAAAGTTCTGGGTTTCTTGTACAGAAACATGAGAGGTTGTAAACCTAGAGCCTTCAGGATGGCTTACACATGCATGGTCCGTCCGATATTAACGTACGGCTTACCTGCTTGGCATCCCACTACAGCGGAAAACATGAACAAGCTCCAGCGTGTACAGCGCCGCGCTGAGAGGCTAATAGCTCATTATTCCCCTTCACCTTTGTCAAAATTTCCATCTATAGAGGCAACAGCCAAACAAATTGATCTAATTTTTCTTAAAAAATTCCCTTACAGGTTCCATTAATATTGACCCTTTTTGCCGACTGTCATTGGCATATCGCTCAGTTCGGAGAGGACGAGGTGTAACCCTCGTTCCGCCCTTCGCACGTAGCAATGCTTACCTGACAGGTTTCTACGGCCGCTCTGCGCGGTTATGGAACGCGCTGCCAGGGGATGCCAAGATCTTGCCTCTTAGGAAATTCAAGCCGTACGTAAAAAGGTACATTGTATAAATAAACGTATGTATGAGTGATTGATTGTACCGCTGAATGAATGAGTATCTGAATGGAATGAATGAATGAATGTATCGAGTGATTGAGGTTATGAAAGTGCGTGCGTGAGAGAGTGAGTGAACAGGAAAATGTACTATGTCAATATTCTAAATATGTAAATACTGCAAATATCTTTGTAAAACTTGTAAATATTGTTAAAACAAATGTAGATGTAAGCTGTGCCTGTGAAGCATGAAATATGTATGTGGGGCTTGCCCTTTTTCACTAGGCCTTCCATACTTCGTGTACGATTTATGGTAAATAAATAATAATAATAATAATGGCTGTCAGAAGGTACCGTCCCAGCGTTTGCCTGGAGTTGAAAATGGGGGAAACCAAGGAAAATCATTTCAAGGACAGCCAACGGTGGGGATCGAACCCACGTTTATCGAGTAAGCAGAGCTTGGCCTTATGGCCTAACGCTGCGCTTTAGTGATCGTAGCCTCTTCTGTCGGTATGTACTGTATTCATCAAGAGATAGTAAACAGACAATTTTACAGGCAACACTGAAAGAATGGTGTCAATGCTTCACGTATCACAGATGTGTGTGTGTACTATGCAACGAAAGGTGTGCGAGATATTAACAAAAGTGTAGTTAGGTCCTCTTGACAAAAAAATAAAAATACATTCAAAAACGGCGCGTCACCCGGAGTGCTACAACCCCTCATACAAGTCCCTAGACTTATTGGTTCACCAGATATAACAACAACTCCAAAAATCATATTTTACCCCTAAATGCGTTTACCTCATTATAGAAAAATTTTAACAGGCTCCCAAATCCTTCATGTCGCTAGGCCTGCTTGCCCATCATTTTAAATACCCCCACTAGATTCGAACCTCCACAAAAATCTTTTAAAAACACTTTTTTGACCAAAAACGCGTTCCGTTTTACCTCATTTACAAAAAATCCCAAATCTTCCTACACCATCCCCACCAGGGCAACACGCTCTAAACATAGGCACCACCCCCACCCCACCCCCATCCTCGAAATATCCACAAAAATGACAAAAACACGTTTTTCACCCAAAATTTGTATCTCAACAACTCGACACACACATCCTCGTCAACAGGGCTGTGCACCCCAAAAAAAATAATGTCAAACGTCCTTATAACTTTTTCCGTTTGCCAAATATTAGGAAAAATGTCAAAAAACACATGTTTAACCCAAAAATGTATCCCACCTAGCCATAAAAAAAACATCCAACCACATCGTTCTAGCCTTTCGGCTTCACCAAATATCTGCAAAATGTCAAAAAAGACATGTTGACCCCAAATTTCGTTTCCAATAATCCACCGATTAAAAAAAGGCAGAACTGTCCTTACAACACTACTAAAGGAAGAGGGATCACCCGAATGGGCATTAATGTTTCCTATATGTACTAAATGATCTTGTTCTTTGCGACATCTCGTTATAAGCCGGTCGTTTGTTCTAGACGATTGCCCTTGACCTTGAAGCTTGCTGGTGAGGCTGTACACAGTCACTCTTTCCCCCTCTCGCTTCACAATTGTCACAACCGGTTTGATGTAATGGAATTCCATACTTGAGCACGTGGCGACACCACCATGCAGAACAGTACAGTCCATGTCAAAGTATTTTGTGATGCGGAAGTACACGTTACATTGTTACGAACAGAACGCCATTATATTTGTCAATGACTGTACTTCAGCAGTAGTGTTAGATAGTTTTGTCCATCTTTTGACCTTATGGGGCAGGTGACAGCAACACAGGTCCTGTAGTAACTCACCTCCAGGCTTACATTATAAATTTTCACTGGTCTAAAACAAACGTCCGGCCTGTACTGTGAATTTATATTAACCGGGAATGGAACTCGGTTCACCTGGGTGGGAGGCACGCAGCTTGACGATCGTTCCCAACAGTCAATTTCAACTTGCTTGTAACATTACCGCCTGGGGGCACTGGGACCTGAGTATGTGTTATTCTTATCTCATTCCGATAACTAATGAGCGGGAGTGGCAGGAGGAAGAGAGATGACGCAGCGCTTGATCGTCTCCCTCGAGTCTGAAGAATTCTTATTCCTCGGCATTTTGTTGCACCGAAGAGCGAATCGATATCGGGGAGCGAAGTGGGTGAGGAGAAAGCTTCCTGGCTAACAAGGTTTACTTTTACTGGAGGCACATGTGATAGGTGACGTCACAGTGTCAACTCAGAATTGGGTGTCTCCACTGTGGGGATTGATTACGAGCACATTTGCAAGAATACGAGGGGTGTTCCGAATATAAGCTTTTCCATTTACACAGAGAAGACGTATAACATTGTCATAACTAGGGCTAGGATTTTAATGCCCTATAAAACAATGAAAAATGCACTTTAAAAGATGCAGTTATCACCTAAAAATCTCCAAAAAATGTCCTCTAAAATGTATAGAATGTCCTTAAAATTGCAAACATTTTACTCTGATACCTGGTTTCTGATTATTCTGTAGTTTCAAAATCGCGTATAATAAAATAGTACCGTTTAGTAAAGACAAAGTTTATTTAAGCGGCTTCGGTGGCGTAGCTGGCCGAAGTTGTTGGATTTCGTAAGAGCGTTAAAAATCCCTCAGTATGCCTTCCTTCGGAGGGAAGTAAAGCCGGCGGTCCCATGTCATAGATTTATACCATGTAAAAAACCTACCACTAGTTACACTTGTGTGAAGCTAAATTATAGGTAGGATTTGACTAACGCTTTTAAATTCAAACGTTCATCGCCACGAGCCGACTGTGGTGGCATCTAGTAACCAAGTTAAGAACTAGTTGTCGTTGACAGTGGCGTTTGTTAAAAAAAGTAGGAACTACTTGAAAATTGAATGTCTGCAGTCCTTACCTGAATTACAGATAACACGCACTAATACAACCATCATAATTAACATTGGTCATCATATAGATTCTACACACACCCAAATTACACGGGGCTATATGGCCGCCTTGTCGCAGCCCCTAAACTGAGGAATCAACCAACCAAAGTTTATTTAATGAAGTTACCGGAAGTTAAGAACTAAGCACAGTAAATAACGTATTAAAAATTAAATTTAAAACCGAAAACATCCCTCTTGAAAAGATGAAACCGGCCGTGGTAGCTACAGTATGTGCGTTGAGGCACAAGGCCATCGGTCCAGCTTGCTCCGGACTCAGTAGACAACTGGATTCGAATCCCACCGTTTGCCGTCCTTGAAGTGGTTTTCCACTATTTCCCATTTTCGGATCAACCCAAATGACAGGACCAAACCTTCTAATAGATAGCGGACACGCCCTTCCAATACTCCTCGCCCAGTTCCATTCATCTCCCCTCACAATGTTGGCATCAGGAAGGGCATCCGTCTTTAAGAACCATCCGCCACATATAAATTAATGGCATCCCATCCCCAATCCCGTAGAAGCAGGAATAATAAAGGGTATACATGAATTAGCCAACGGCCTGGCCATGTTGGAACACCGGATCCCGTGAGAACTCCGCAGTTAAGTAGCATTGGGCGGACCTTGAATGGAATGCCGGTTCAATGGGACCACGCGCTGTTAGCGGGAAAAGGAGGAGCGGAAAGGCCCTGGCCACCCTACCACATGTAAACTCCGGCTGAGGAGGCAAGGACCTGCCTTCGAGCAGAATACCAATAATAATATTAATACATGAAAACCCTTGAATACTTAAAAAAATGTAAATTACACCCAAGAAGTACTTTAAATGCATATACAATGCAATAAACCCCGATAAGTATTGAAAAATGCATAAAAATGCAATAAAACCCCTAAAAATGTCCTATCCCACAAAATTAGCGAAAAAAAAGCGAAAATAAAAGCCCTAACAAATATGCGTAGTTTAGCACCTCTTACTCTGAAGCTCATGTATATAAAACTCATTAATACTGTAAATTGGGTTTACCAACAAAAATATGTAAAGTCATCGAATAATTAGCCATAGTCTTAACTAAAGAAAAACCCGACCACGGTGGTGCTGGTATCGGGAGAGCGTGGGTCTTATTCCCACCTCGGCAGTCCTGGAAGTGGTTTTCGTGGTTTCCATTTTGCCTGGAAGGAAGAGTCAGGACTGTTAACTCCTTCAAATACCTAGTAGTGGCAATCCAGCTTACAGGGAGAATCCTCACTCGTCATGTAAGAGACAGAGCCACAGCGGCCATTAGAGCCATTAATGACATTAAACATCCACAAACAATTCCCTTCGAGATAGCAATGAGGCTCTTCCACGCAACAAATACTGCCCATAATACACTATTGACTTCGGGAGATATGGGAAGACTTGAAGAAGAAAGAAATGCTTTCACTTTCTCACACATTTTAAGTGCATACCAGTGGCTTCGGTGGCGTAGTTGGTAGCATGCTGAACTGATGTGCCCAAGATAGCGGGATCAAATCCGACCGAAGTCGTCAGATATTTTAAGAGCGTTAAAATCCCCAGTATGCCTTCCTTCGGAGGGGAAGTAAAGCCGGCGGTCCCATTTCATAGATTTATGGCATGTAAAAGATCCTTCCACTAACTAAACTTGTGTGAAGCTAAATTTCTAGGTTAGCTTTCGTTGTAACGTTCTATCAAAGTTCCAATGTTCACCATTAGGTGTCAGTGATATCTGGTGGAGAAAGTTGGAACTACCTGAAATTGAACGGAACTTGTAGCTCACCCTATGGGTCTCCGCACTGAAGGTCCTACAGCCTCTGGCGAGTCAAACATGTCCTCGGACACTCCCGACACTAAAAGCCATACGCTGAATGAATAAATAAATAAATAAATAAATAAATAAATAAATAAATAAATAACTTACTTACCCCTGGCACTACAGCTCATGAAGGGTCTAAGTGATCGCTGCCCAGCCATTTGGTCTGCAGATATTGGGGTGACACGTGGTCAGCGCATCGGGTCTCCTCGGCCGTTAATCTTGGTTTTTGTGACCGGGGCGCTGCCTCACTGTCAGACAGCTACTCAATTGTCTTCATGATGCCGAGTGCACCCCGTTCCAGCCCTCACGTCAGTTTCTAAAATCCCTGGCGGAACCGGGAATCGAACCCGGAACCTCCGGGTGAGAGGCAGGCGTGCTATCCCCAACGCCATTAAAACCATCCGCCACATATGAATTAATCACATCCCATCCCCAATCCCGTAGAAACAGGAATAATAAAGGGTATACTCTTGAAAACTTAAAACAAAACGCTAAGTACACCCAAGAAGTACTTTAAATGTACATAAAATACAATAAACCCCGATAAGTATTGAGAAATGCATAAAAATACAATAAAACCCCTAAAAATGCCTCATCCCACAAAATTAGAGAAAATATCAAAAATAAAAGCCCTAACAAATATGCTTAGTTTAGCACCTCTTACTCTGAAGCACATGTATATAAAACATATAAATAAATTGGGTTTACCAACAAAAATATGTAAAGTCATCGAATAATTAGCCTTAGTCATAACAAAAGAAAAACCTGACCACGGTGGCGCTGGCATCGGGAGAGCGGGGTCTTATTCCCACCTCCGCAGTCCTGGAATGGGTTTTGTAGTTTCCCATTTTTCATGGAAGGAAGAGTCAGGACTGTTAACTCCTTCAAATACCTAGTAGTGGCTATCCAGCCTACAGGGAGAATCCTCACTCGTCTTGTAAGAGACATAGCCACAGCGGCCATTAGAGCCATTAATGACATTAAACATCCACAAACAATTCCCTTCGAGATAGCAATGAGGCACTTCGACGCAACAAATACTGCCCATAATACACTATTGACTTCAGGAGATATGGGAAGACTTGAAGAAGAAAGAAATGCCTGACTGGGAGAAAGTGAAAGACACGTATTTAAAAAGGATATTAGGAGTTTCATAGTGTATACCATACAATACATAACCAACCTATCGAGAAACACAGCAATGCAACTATTCAAAACGGCAGTGCGACCAATCACAACATACGGCATAGAAATCGTCTGGGAAAAACTCAAGATAGGGGACATGAAGAGAATAGAAAAGGTCAAGACGATGTTCATGAAAAAATACTAGGATTCGGATAAACAGCGCCATCACGACTGGTATGCGTCCTCATGAGGGAGACATATTAGTACAAGACACCAAGCTGCACCATTGGTTACCATTTACAAGACCCTATCAGTAATTTACCAATATAAGAGACCATAAGAAGAAAACGATAGGACTGGATTCTTACAGCCATGATGGATGACAGCTGGAAGAAAGAGTGCCAAAATCAGACACGTCACAGCAAGACTCGCAATACATGGGTTTCATCACAGAATATGCGAGAACAGGAGATTCCATGAGCCGACCGATGAGTGTGAATGTTCACTATATGCGAACACATTATAATATGTCCAAATAGAACAAAATCAAAAAACAGACTACACCAAGCACTAAAAAATGTGATTGTTATTATGTCTTGTATATTAATGCTCCACTTGAGCGCACTTTTCTTATTTTATTATAGTGTACTAGTGGGCCCGTGCGAGCTTTCGGAACGTGAATGTAGGTTTATGGGATAGTAGGGAAGAATGTGGGAGAACGAAGTTTTAAATATTGAAGAAATGTATTTATTGTTGTTAAACGGCATACGTACATGAGAAGAACACAATAGTACATTATGCAACGAGCCTATAATGGCGATAATTAAGACACGAGTATTTTTTTTATAAAACGAGCGTATGCGAGTTTTATAATTTCCATACGAGTGTCTTAATTACCATTATAGGCGAGTTGCATACGACTGTTTATGTTCGACGATAATTATAACTTTATTATATGTTTTAACATAAATATTCATAAATATCTGTTCAGTCACTAGAATGTTGTGATCGGGTGCTGCGGTGGGTAGTATATCTCGGTTTCCCAAGCTCTCTGGACAACCGACGCATGCGCTCTGTGTGCTTCAATGCCATATGTTCAGATTGTGCTCCAGTATTCAGTAAAACTGTCACCGAAGTCGTTTCATGATGATGATGATGATAATTGTTGATTTAAGGGGCTAACATCTAGGCTATCGGCCCCTGATGGTTTGGGTGATCGTAAAGATGAAAATGAAATGTAAACTTAAAACTGAAACCAACCACCAACCTACATACTAGAAGAAGAAATGGAAAACTAAAGGAGAATAAGGCAAATAAAGGACAGGAGGAAAAGAAACCCCCTCAACCCTCGAAGAACGCGGACCGAGGGACCCGGAAGGAAGGAGAGCCACGAAAGGCAGATAGGAAAGGGAAAGAGGAGAGGGTCCACCCCAAAGGTAAGGGACAAAAGGGGAAAACGGACCCAGCTCAGGAATCCCTCGGGGTCGCCAACTCCCGAACTCACCAGCCGTGAGCCCCTGAGGGTGTAGCATTATCTACGGTGAACCAAACGTGGTGGGGCTACACACACCCTGCCTCCTTAAGGGCCTTGAGTACAAGGCAGGAGGTAAAAGGAAAAGAAAAGAAGGCTGACCCCTCACAGAAGGAGGGCGTCAAGAAAGATGAGACAAGGGCCAATTAAGGCGGGAAAGGAAGAGACTCCCTAGGCCTCGGATACCCTAATACCGTCGGGGTCGGAAGAGAACAAGAGTTGACCAAGTGAGGTCGACAGGAAAGAAGACGGAGAAGAGCCCGGCACAAGTAAGTGGAAGCAATGCCGGACTCAGCTGGGGCCCCGTGTTCGCCAACCCACGCCCACTAGAAGTGAGACCCTGGGGGGGAAGTCGTTTCAAAACCACGCGCTGTGTAGAAATTGATATTGGGGATATTAAGGTACAGTGCCATTTCTTGTCTCAGTTCATTTACGCGAACATATGGACGGTGCAATTTCGGTAATTTATATAGACACGTTGGATTTTTAACGCATGCGCGAAGGTATCCTTATCTAATTGGTCACACAACTGTTTCTTGAGCTCTGATTGGTGGGAGAAACTGTTTCATAATGAAAAATAGTATTATAATGAGCCTCATTATGATACAGTTTTCTGACACATAATAGTTAGGTTCGAACATAAAGAATGATGTAGAACAGTGTTTTGTACTTGTCACAGCACCTCTTTGTAGACAATATTCTATGTTACAACGAATTCATCGTTTGTTGTTCGCTCGGGAGTTCCTTCTACAGCAATGTTTACATTTGCAAAGGATTGAACCCTGGAGAAAGTCTTGGCAAGACTACACCGGAGCCATCTGCTGAGAGACTCCTCAGCTAGCATTACGTCGAGCTTCCGCCAGTTGGCTGCCGCCGCCGCACTGCCCTGCGCTCTAGCGGCAAGCTCGCCAAGTTACGGTGCTCCCATTGTAAATGTAAATTTTTTAAGGTATTTATTTAATTGTGAGGCATTTAAAGAGGACGTGAGTGCGCTTCGGGCACACATGGGGTTATGCGGAACCTATAGGTTCTATATGTGTAGGTTGGTGTTAACAGAACCTTATTTTCGGTACAAAACCGGAATGGGACCTTATCAGAATTATATAGGGAGGATACCATCAAGGTATGTCTGCATCATATGAGTAAAATCATTAAATATGTTGGATAATGTGTATAATAGTCGCATTAACTGTTGTATTAGTTTCGTTTACTAAGAGATACTATAATATGTATTATAACTTTATTTCAACCCTTCATTGGGGTCGTCATCAGCATTGCTATAACACACCCTACAGGCCATATTTAACGCTAAATAATATAGTAAATAACTCTGAGAATACAATTTTGAATATACAAGTCTGATAGAAATGGACGTCCTTAAAATAGTATTTATGAAAGTATTTAAACATGTATTTGAACTCAAATAAAGGCAATTAATATGACAATTTTATCAAATATACTGTACGATTTTTGTTTTTGTTTTATTTTATAATTAGGCTATTGAGTCGTCCAGTTGCAAAACTCGTTTAATCCACTTGTGAATAAGAATCATTTTCATGAGAAACGTTTCTCTGGACTTTGCCTCGCGGATCTTTTGTGTTTGTTGTTTCCTACTTTTTCTTTTCGCTTTGTGTTTTTGGTTTTTGGTTTTGTGTTTGCTCTGTGCTTTTGCTTTTGAATTTTACTTTTTGCTTTTCTTTCTTGGTTTTGGTTTTGTGTTTGTTTTCTGCTCATGCTTTTTTTGAATTTTGCGTTTTGCTTTGCGTTTTTTGATTTTGGTTTTCTGCTTTTGCTTTTGAATTTTTCTTTTTGCTTCGTGTTCTTTGGTTTGTTGTTTTTATGTTTGTTTCTAGAATATATTTAAAAAAACATTAAATAAAATTAAACAAAACAAATTGAAATAAAATAAAGTAAAATAAACTAAACTAAACTAATTAAATAAATTTATTTATTTATCGTATGGCTTTTAGTGCCGGGAGTGTCCGAGGACATGTTCGGCTCGCCTGAGCCTGTAGCTGCTTCCAGCGGATACCCTAAAGGGTGAGCTACAAGTTCCGTTCAATTTCAAGTAGTTCCCACTTTCGCCACCAGATATCAATGATACCTAGTGGTGAACGTTGGAACTTTGATAGAGCGTTATGACGAAATCTAACCTAACAAATTTTGCTTTACACAAGTTTAGTCTGTGAAAGGATTTTTTACATGCCATAAATCTATGACATGGGACCGCCGGCTTTACTTCCCCTCCGAAGGAAGGCATCCTGAAGGATTTTAACGCTCTTAAAAAATCTGACGACTTCGGCCGGGTTTGAACCCGCTATCTTGGGAATAGCAGTTCAGCATGCTACCGACTACGCCACCGAAGCCGCTATTAAATAAATAATTTTACGACATGATCCTTATTCACAAGTAGATTAAACGAGTTTTGCAACTGGACGACTCATGTCTTGACATTTCCCTGTATTGCTAACTACGAAGGGCGTACTAGATTGTTATACACTTTTTTTTTCCACCCAAATTAAGTACATTACACATCAGTTGTTACGTCCATCTTCTCACATAATCTCCTTGTAGTTTTATGCACTTTTGCCATCGATGTGTTAGTCTCTCCAGACCTTACTGAAACCATTCTTTCGGTATGCTGCGTACCCATGCCTTGACAGCTGTGTCCAGTTCTGCAAAATCCGCAAAGCAGCGACCATGCAATGGAAGCATAGGGACAGTCCTCCACCAAAGAAATGTCGAACAGTGCCATCAGTTGGCCAGCTAATGGCGACAGTGTTCTGGGACACAAAGGGCATCATCCTCATTGACTGGCTGGAATTGGGGGCTACGATTAACATTGCAGCATATGTGGCAACCCTTAAGCGCTTACGTCGTGTCATTCAAACTAAGCGGCCAGAAAAATGGGTTGAAGGTGTGCTTCTGCAACATGACAATGCCCGCCCCCACACTAGCCGAGAGACCACCGCTGCCATTGATCAAATGGGATTCAGGGTGCTGCCACACCCACCATACTCTCCCATCTTGTCACCAAGTGATTATCACCTGTTCGGGAACATGGTATAAGGTCTTGCCATGATCCAGGATCACAGTGTATATGTCTTAAATGTGATAACCACTGTTATAGGTACCATTCATCAAGCTGCAGTCAGCGTAAGGAATCACATGTAAAATTCTATTCAAAAGACAAATATAATGTTTACACTGGTGTGCGCAATAAATCATTATTATTAACCATTTTTCCTGAAGATTTCTCAGTATATGTATTTAGGCAAACATGTTTGACAATGCCTCATTCTTTTACCACACAGTATATTCCCTAATTGTATTATTATTTTTGCACACTTCGTGTGTTCAGAATCACCTGAAATCTATTGTTGACACGTATAAATCCTAACCTTGGTTAAGATGTACTGCTATCAAGTGAGTATGTCTGTTTCAGGGTGGTCCATGGGTCAGGAACTGACCCTCGCGGTGCCCCTGGCAGTCTCCTTTCTACTCATCCTCGCTCTGCTACTGTGCTACGCCTGCATCTTTCGCCAGCTGTGCTGCCAGACAGTGGCGGACGACATGCGCCGAAGAGACTGGTTTCACGGACGACGGCGGCGTAGTAGCGGCTGTAGCAGAGCAGCTCCCGAGGAACTTCAGATGGGAGATACTACTCATGTCGAGAGTCTGCCACCTATGCACGACTCAGCACCAAACCTAGCGCCTGTCTTACTGCCAGTGTCAACATAGACTCAGCACCAAACACTGACAAATGTCATCCTAAGATTCAGCTCCGAACTAAGTCCATTGTCATTCTAAGACTCAGCTCAAGGCTCTGGCTAGTGGCTTCTCAACACCCAGCTCAAATCCCTGAGCAGTGCCATCATAAGACTCAGTTCCAAACCCTGACCAGTGTTATCCTAGACTCAGCATCAAACACTGGCCAACGTCATGCTAAGATACAGCTACTTACCTGGGCAATGCCATTCTAAGACTCGCCTCCAAACTCTGGCCTATATCATCCTAAGATTCAGCTACTTACCTGGGCAGTGTAATTTTAAGACTCGCCTCCAAACTCTGGCCAATATCATCCTAGGACTCAGCTCCAAACGTTGGCCAGTGTTATCCTAGACTCAGCATCAAATCTTGGCCAACATCATCTTAAGATTCACCCCCCAAACCCTGGCTAGTGCCATCCAATGTATCAGCTCAAATACCTGGCTATCGTTATTCTAAGAATCAGTTCCTAAACCTAACCAATGGCATCCTAAGACCCACTTTATAAACATAGTTTCAGAAATACTCTGGACAAACGTCCTCCTTACAGCCAACAGAAGGGACGAAAGATGCACGTTGAGCTGGTCCCTTTGTTGTGCAAGTCTACGTGGAAATCAGCTGATTTAGTGGTTCACAAACCTGTGTCAACTGAGAAAAACTCGCTCTAGCCGTTCTCCTATTAGATCTGTCCATACAACGACTTGTTGAGAAATTACACCAGAAGAAAGTATAGTCACAGTGGTTGTCTGATTTGGTGGCATCTTCTTGGTCTGTTAGGACCTTCAGTATAGTTGCAACATGGCGAGTTATTATTATTATTATTTGTGATCAAAACTCAGCCATAAACCAATCCACTACAGAAGTACAAACAACAGATATCTCGGTGGGCAAAGCCATAGCCAGAAGCCAGTCTGGCAGGCCGATGTGTTGGAGAAATGGTAATATGTCTTCGCGAAGGAGACTCATACGACTTCTCCCTCCTCTCCTCTCCATGTCTCGCCCCACTGCGAGGTGGGCTACCAAGAGTGACAACCATTGCACACCATGGCGTCATTATTGTGATGACAACAGGCCACGTCACAAGTTACTAACAATGTAACCTAACTACTGTCTTTGTCGCTCATCACTACAAACATGGTGATTTATAGAATAATTCCTTGCTGTTAGGTTGAATCAGAGTTGTATTCACTGTTTTCCTTCATGTTCCGAAGCCACCATGTCTGCAGATCAGTTGCAGACACCGAAATTCGTACTTTTATTGTAACACGAATTTTTGAAATAGTGTTGGACAAAAAGTCCTTAATATTACAAAATGTCGTCCAAAACATCGACTTTCTTTTCTTATAACTTCTCCGAGTATCATTTAAAATTTTAAACGTCTGAGATACCAATATAACATTTTCCTGTCAACAAAAAATCCCCCAAAATGTACTAAATTCAAATTTCTTCGATTTTTTTTAAAAAATTGTATTATTTTATATGTGTTAAGAGGGGTAGATGATCTCACTGTTCCACCCCTTAAAACAACAATAACTGACTATTTTAGCATGGAATTTGGCAGCATGGGCTGATCGTCGTCTGTTTAATGTGACGTCATTTCAAGGTCGCCAGCCTTCAAAACGTTAGTCAGTTTATAAAGCATAACATAACTTATAACGCAATTCGTGTTGAAGAACACTGATGCAGTTTCCCTTCGTATAGTCCATATTACTGTACTTGATTGACACAAGACTATGCTATCTGTAATGAACCTACTGTTATGGAATAGCTGCGTAAATTTACCACGGTTTCCAACGCAAATATCGATGATGGCAGCATTGTTTTCAGACGAAAATTTTTCTACAAAGTTTAATTACTTGCTTTGTAGTAGTTAAAGTAAGATGACTTTGACCATAGCTTTCAATACACTGTTAAAGCTAGATGACTTTGACCATAGCCTTCAATACACTGTAAAGCAATGTTAAAGCGAAAACGAGTAGAGCATCAAATGGCAACTACTCAGTCTTTATTTTTTGGGGTAGACTATAAAACAGAAGTCCAGGGGGCAATTGCTGCGCATACTTGAAAGAAATATGTCTATAACTTTGAACTGCAATATGCGCAAATAAGAGAAGAAAATATCAGACAAATCACTTGAGAACATTAGACTATACTTCATCGAGTAATGATGTGTTACTGGATACTACACCTTCCAATATTGTAAATTAGTAGGACGTTTTTGTTAACGTTGGTGACAGTGAGTTAGTTGCTGTTTGGTAAACAAGTCATTGGGGGCATTTTATTTGATCAAATAGGTTTTTGAAAGACAGTATTGAGTTGAAGAGAAGCAAATGGGGGGAAAGTGTTCAGGAATGGACATCTTTCCTTGTTATTACTCAAAATTCCACAAGATTCAAATCATTTTTGCTGAAAGAGTACAAGATCTAGAAAGCTCCGAAATCCCACGTCCTCGACGTTAATCACGCTTTAAGAACTCTCAGCAATTCCTATTTAAAATAGTGCATGCATACTTTCATTAGTGTGATGTAAAATACAGCCTGCACGGTATTAGCAATCTTCATGACGGCGTGCACAATGACTGTACATTACGAGTGACTGTATTTTGCAGGATTTTATCATTTCAAATGATCTTGTCGACTTCATCGTTATGCTTTGGTCTACCGTTATGTGTTACGGTTACGGCGTGTATGACGTCATAGTATTGTTCAGTGTATATGCACCGAGTCTGAGTTTACTCCTGGGGTCTGGCGTTATGCGATACGGAGACGGCGAGTGCGTGACGTCATGCAGCAGAGTGCACCTCCCGCTCTCCGTTCCCCGCGCGGGAAGCCTAAGTTAATGGGTAATGGAGTCTGTTGAAAGAGTCCTGGGGCTTCGAACGAAGCGAGAAGCCCTACTGAGCCTTTCTAACATGTGTAGCATTTGTAGCATGCGTCATTTGAAATGATATAAAGTCTAGTCTCTCGATTGACTGTATCTTTTTCTATTTATGTGTTTTGTTTTGCATATTTTGTATTGTATTTTTCTTTGTCTCTAGTTTTCCGTTTGGATAGCTCTTAATTTCTGTAAATAAATATGTTAATATCTTTTGTGCATTTGGGAATGAATGAATGAATTAATTAATTAATTAAATGTTTACCATTTTGGTTTGGAAAAGGTTAATCCGTATTGACTATGTTTTATGTTTATGTTATATAATCCACCTTGTCAGTACTAAAATATGTAGTTTCATTCATTCATTTCGTATAGGCCAACTATGGACCGCGTCATTCCAACTGTCTGCTACAGGCTTCGATGTTTCCCCAGTACGCCCACATTCGTTCTCGGTGGACTTCCTTCCGTTCCTGGGTCCAAATCTTTCCCGTTTTCAGCTTCGGTTTTTCTTGGAAACCTTTGCAAGTTTGAAGTTTCCTTTTGAGTGGGGCACGCTCCTGTATGTCTGTTGGTGTAATCCCCACTTCTTTCAGATCTTTATCCAGTTCCCATGAACCAGGCCTATTTTGTTTTCCTCTCCTGAAAGTAAGTTATGTTGCGGTTGGTCAGTCTCGCTGGGCTCATTCGTTTCACATGTCCAAAAGATGTTATCCTTCTCTTCCGCATGACGTCACTCATCTTCTCCACTGATGTCCAGAGGCATCCAGAAGCGGACGGATGACACCGCAGTAATGTTTTAGTTTTGCGTCGAAGGATATTGACTTTTTCTTATAGATGTCCTTAGTTAAATGGTTGGCAATTTCCATTTTGCTCATGCGTGATGTGAATGCTTCTTTCTCTGATACATTCGGTGTTATAGTTCATGGTTATGCCGTCTTCTGTATTCCCCATTCTCTTTGATGGGACCCAATATCTTTCTCAACATTTTCCTTTCTTTGGCCTCCAGTTTTTCGACCAAGCCTTTTATGTTGATGGTGAGGCATTCAGAAGCATACAAGACCTCCGGACGGATGACACCGCAGTAATGTTTTAGTTTTGCGTCGAAGGATATTGACTTTTTCTTATAGATGTCCTTAGTTAAATGGTAGGCAATTTCCATTTTGCTCATGCGTGATGTGAATGCTTCTTCCTCTGATACATTCGGTGTTATAATTTCTCCCAGGTACTTAAATTTTGCAACTAGCTTAATTTTTCCTTGTTCCACAGCAAGGTGTTTGGGTGCCGGTTAGATATTAGTTATGAACACAGTCTTCTCATAGGAGATTTGGAGTCCTGCCTTCGCTGCTTGTGCACTAAGCTGATTGATCTGTTCCGTGGCTGTCTCCAATGAATCAGAAATGATTGCAAGATCATTTAAACGAACATGTTTCGATATCCAATGATATATTCTTCAACGTTCAACATTAATAGCGTTTAACATTAATAAAATAACAAGATGTTCAGTAAAGAACATATAGCCTACTTTCTCCTAAATGCATGGGTATTGTTATAACTCTTTGTCCTTTTCAAGGAGTATAATTGAAAGTTGGTTGTAGTAGCTTGTTGAAATACAACGTGCTATAGGGATATTAAACATGAATATGAGGTGCCCTTTGCTAGTGCTACCTCTGTAAAAAAAAATCATTCAATTCGGTTTCACCGTGTTTGAATTGATCTGGGGAATGGATTTGCACACATACATGGCCACTATTTGCAAACTATTGGGCTGATGACCTTGTAGTCAGTCATAAGATGCTTTCCACAAAAAGGCATGTTGTTGCAAAATCCGATAGAGATCAAATTATTAGGATGGTCGAAATTTGATTTAAGCTTTTAACATTTGGGTGGCCGTCATTCCGTTTCCGTCAAGATGGCGGCGATATAAAACATGACACTGAGGTGCCTTTTGCTAGTGCTACCTCTGTACCAAATTTCGTTCAATTCGGTTTCACCATGTTTGAATTGATAGGGGGAATCGATTTGCACACATCCTTGGCCACCATCTGCAAACTATTGGGCTGATGATCTAGCAGTTTGGTCAGAATATGCTTCCCACATAAAGATTTGTTGTTGCAAAATTTGGTAGAGACTAGATTATTAGGTTGGTCGTAATTACATTTTAGCCTTTAACATTTGGGTGGCCGCGATTACGTTTCCGTCAAGATGGCGGTGATATAAAACATGACACTGAGGTGGCCTTTTCTAGTGCTACCTCTGTACCAAATTTCGTTCCAATCGGTTTCACCGTGTTCGAATTAATAGGGGGAATCAATTTTGACACAAAGATGGCCGCCATCCGAAAACTATTAGGCTAATGACCTATTAGATTTGCCAAAGGATGCTTCCTCCATAAAGGTATGTTGTTGCAAAATTTGGTAGAGATCGGATGATTAGGTTAGTCGTAATTTGATTTAAGCTTTGAACATTTGTGTGGCCGCCATTACGTTTCCGTCAAGATGGCGGCGATATAAAACATGACACTGGGGTGCCCTTTGCTAGTACTACCTCTGTACCAAATTTCGTTCTATTCGGTTTCACCGTGTTCGAATTAATAGGGGCAATCGATTTTCACACAAAGATGGCCGCCATCCGCAAACTATTAGGCTGATGACCTATTAGTTTGGTCAAAGGATGCAGCCCCCATAAAGGTATGTTGTTACAAAATTTGGTAGAGATCGGATGATTAAGTTAGTCGTAATTTGATTTAAGCTTTGAACATTTGTGTGGCCGCCATTACGTTTCCGTCAAGATGGCGGCGATATGAAACATGACACTGAGGTGTCCTTTGCTAGTGCTAACTTTGTACCAAATTTCGTTCAATTTGCGCTCACCGTGTTCGAATTGATAGGGGGGACAGACATTCAGAGTACACACACTCACACACGCACACACACACACACACACAGACTCACACACACACATACATACACACACACAGCCAGACACACTTTTTTCGCCCTGTAGTGATCTCATAAGTCTACTTTCATTTTTTGCAAAAATCGAAAGTAGGCTAAAAATGGATATCCTTACAATAATTTGATTAAAATAAAAGTTCCAAACACATAAATAATATTTTAAACATTAGAAGATGTAGTTTCTAAACTGGAGTTACAATACATTGTGATGAACTTGTAAACATTGATAGAGGGAATTGAGGTTTCAACCTTCGACATCTGCCAAAGTCACAACCTTATTATACTCGTTGTATTTGCTCGAACAACCTCAAATAGTACATTATGCAACGAGCCTATAATGGCAATACTTAAGACTCGAGTATACACTCGATTTATAATTTCCATACGAGTGTCTTAATTACCATTATAGGCGAGTTGCATACGACTGTTCATGTTCGACGATAATTATTATAACTATTTTATGTTCGAACATAAATATTCATAAATATCTGTCGAGATTTCGCCAGTTTTATGTACTGAACAGAGCGCATGAGACGCATAGAATGCCTTGTATTTGACCATGGCATCCTCGATTAACCCAGTATGACACTAGGCCAGGCAGTGAAATTTAAATTAGAAGGCCATGGAACTCAGCGCATCTAATTATCTAATTGGTCAAACAACTGTTTCATGAGCTCTGATTTGTAGGAGAAACTGTTTCATAATGAAAATTAGTGTTATAATGAGCCTCATTATAGTACAGTCGAACATAAAAACATCTATACACTACACACGGACCCCATCATTCCGCATTGACACATGAATGATTCCTTCTATTATAAGTTTCACTCAAAACAATGAATGCTATGTTCTCTTGTGTCAAGTAGGTTATATTTTCATTGTTTCGAGTGAAACTTTTAATACAAGGAATCATTAATGTGTCAACGCGGAATGATTGGGTCCGTGTGTAGTGTATGGATGTATTTTGAGGCTGTTCGAGCAAATACAACGAGTATAATAAGGTTGTGACTTTGGCAGATGTAGAAGGTAGAAATCTCAATTCCCTATATCAATGTCTACAATTTCACCAAAATACGTCACATCTCCAGTTTAGAAACATCTTCTATGTTCGAAATTTGTATTTATATATTAGGAACTATATGTGCTTTTGAAAGAAAGGTATTTCGAAAGATATATGGACCCGTCTATAATAACATGGAAGGTAAATGGGAGAGAAGAAAGAAAGAAAGAAAGAAAGAAAGAAAGAAAGAAAGAAAGAAAGAAGACCTATACCAGAGATTTGGGAAGCCACACATTGGACGAATATTGGGACAGAGGCGACTACAATGGTTTGGACACATCTTACGAGCGGACGGATCCCTTCCTAAGAGAGTCCTCCAAGCTCAACCCACGGGAAAACGCCCGAGAACACGATGGAAAGATCGAGTGACGACGATCCTTCAAGAAGTGGAACCGACAGCCGCAGAGGATGATGCTAGAGACCGGAAAAGATGGAGTGCCAATCTGCAACAAATACCTCCTCTTATGATTGACTGGCTTTCCTTTTATTGGACCTTTTTTGTGTTTTGTAATATTCTTTTTCCTTTGTTATATTTTTTTGGTTTTTTGGTTTTTGGTTATCTTTTCCTATTGCCCTTCTGCTGTAGGCCTCAAAGGCCCGTTTAATGCAATAAATGATGATGATGATGATGATGATGATGATTAATGTTTCACGCTATTAATTTGAACTCTAAGGAAGACATCATTGGATATCGAAACATGTTCGTTTAATAATAATATTAATAAACTACATATTTTAGTATTGACAAGGCGGATTATATTGAATTAGATAATGAATTAATGAATGAATGAATGAATGAATGAATGATAGTTAGAGGTAATTTTATTTCAATAATGTTGGAATGATGTCTATATAGTAATTGTTGATAGGTAATTGCGTAGTATCTTCCATATTATGTTCGTGTTTTTGGTTTTATTTATCCTTTAAACTATTATGTTGAAAGATTATATTGTCATAAATATGCGTAATTAGGTCTGACAAAACAAATACATATCCCACTTTAAATGTTTTTGCATCGCATGCTTGAAGAGTTTGAAGATCACTAATGCAAGGAGCAGTGGAATAGAAAGTGACGGATCTTATATCAAAATGTATCCAATTCATATTTTACATTAGCTCCATATTGGACAACATGTGTGCATAACATGCATCTCTGATCAGGAGCTATCGATGATAACCAGTTGCCAACATCCAGACAATTCCCTAACTAGGCTTATTACAGATCCACCGTAAACAATGAGTACTCTGAAGTACAGTTTCTACTCACAGCCCGAGTGCCTCTAGATAAGTAAAATTTGACCGGATTTTTAAAATTTGAATCTTTACAAGGGCATTATCGTGCACCAACACAGCACCAGGGCTAAATAGGCACATACTATATTCCTTGATCACTTCATTCAGCCATTATACCAGGTGGCCCATTTGCGCCGTGCAATCTACTTATAGGCCTAAGTGTCCCGCATGTACGGGTGATGAACGGGAGGTCTAATAACTAAATTGCTGAGGGGTAACCTAGGATGTAAGCCGGTTACGTCAGATTGCCAGGAGATAACAACCAGACGGCTGCACGCTGCATGTACCTCAGTACTCCCGTCTAATGCGCCCCATAGCGGTATGAAGCCTCGCTGGCGAGCGCAGACGCTATCTGGAAACACCAGTGCTTACCGTCTAGGAGCTTCAACGGCATTACGACCAGCTTCTCCATAGAATAGTGTAATGTCCGTGTACTCATCGATGCTGAATACACCAGCCATCGTCAATATGTTGCCAGCAGCTGGCATGTGGTTGTGCCACATATGAGTCTATTACGCTCTCAAATGCGAGGCTCCAAAAGGCAATGGAGTGCATTAGACGGGTAGCGCTGAGGAACATGCAGCTAGCGGCCGTCCGGTTGTTATTCCTTCGTATTCTGACGTAATCGGCCTGCGTTCAGTGTGACCCTGTGGAAATCAGTTAACAGACATCCCATACGGCATTAGTGTATGCGGGACACCTAAAACTGGATTGCACGAGCCACCTGGTATAACTAACTGGTGCACGTATTAATGCAAAGTATAGGCCTATGCAGGACTCGCCTTAAAGACTGTCACAGTGTGTAGGACAATGGTCAAATCATTATGGTATAGTAATCATGTCTGTATCATTACTATCATCTGAGCACGACCTGAAATCTATGGCATATAGTAGTAATGCCTTCCAAAAAAGTAAGGGGCATTTTAAAACAACATAACCTTCATATACTGCTCAAAAAAATTAAAGCACCACTTTTTTCAAAGGCCACCAAATTTTGAAAAGTTGACCTACAAGCTCGAAATCTCAGTATGACGTTTGTCCTGACGCCTACCAAGCATATGCTTCAGCACAACTCCCCAACTTGAGTAGTTTCGGGGTAGCACCCCGAAAACCAGCCCATTTTCAAAAACCGCGAATTGAAGTTTGCGAAAAACGCCGCAGGACTTGTCGCAGGTTGCCAAAGCAGTCGAAAATGAATGAGTCTTGCTCTTATAGGTTCCACAAACACGTAGAAATCGTTACAATTACGTTTGGGCATTTTCAACCACCTTCATCATCCCCTAAACATGGACTACCATTGGGGGCGTCTGAGAAGGAACCGGGTGTGTTTAACCATCTGAAAACCTGCACACCGTCCTCAGTTGCTGATTGCAGTAAGTTCTTAAGGCCTCCGGCAATGTCCACACCCCCTAACACCCTCAACTGGCATGGGACCAAACCACCCCCTCTCGATTCACCCCTAAGGAAGGTTTTAATCGAGATGTTAATCAGTGCTGTGAATGCGGGGGTCTTCCCCTACCGTTTCAAGAAAGGAGCTGTGCCTTTGTCACCACCCCTTCCCCTGCAACCCCCGTTTGTATGATTTTTCGAATCAGGCCCTTTTTAAGGGCTGAAACGAGGTCTTAATCGCTGAAAGGGCTGTAAAGGTCCTTAGAAGTAGTGGTGATACGAAATCAACCCCTTCCGATCGATGATTGACACTCCGTCCCCGAAATTCGAAATTGTTGCACCCCCAACCCTCCCTGTCTGGACGCGAACGCGTCATGGCAGAGTTTTCAGAGTTGGATGGAAATGAAGCTTATGGCCTGCAATGGAGCCCACAACAGCAGGTTGGATGGAAATTCATCGGTAGGGTGGGAAACGGGACCAAAAGTTTTCAAAAAAGTTAAGAGCCTCTAGTAAGTACACCAATGCATAGGCAACCCACATCACGTCCGTGCGTGTGGGTTTCCTATGATCGGCAATAGGTTACAAAGTTTGGCTTTAATTTTTTTGAGCAGTATAAATTGCCAAAAGAGCATAATTAGGAAGACATAGTGAAACTCCAGTTAAAGGTGTGAACTTAATAAAATCAAAAGAGGGAAAGGTGCATCTATTGAAGGTCTGAGAATAAGAACCGGTGTCCAACAAATATTATATTTCCAGGAAAGTAAAAGAAACGTTATTTTAATTAATAACAGCATTAATCATAATCATGTTGGAAACCACGTTTTATTACTGTCTTAGAAATCTAAATTAATGCTTTTCAGTCGGTCAACATGATTGTATTCAATTATAATGGTTGTTTCCCTAAACCTGAAAAACAATTTACATGAGATTAATAAATTCACTTGGATAGTGAATCTATTAATTTATTAATTGTGTTGACCGACTGAAAAGCATTAATATTGCCATGGTATATGCAGCTGAGTAACTAGTGTTTGCTTGCCCTAGGTAGTGTTATTGTAATAATTAAATAATAAATGGCTGAAGTAGTCAATAACTGCTTTGCAATCTCTGACCTTCAATTTACGATGAATCTTGAAGAGTGTCTATCTGCCTTAACAGCTGAATTATCCACCGATTATGTTGAGGCTCCTAAAACTATCATAATTACAAATTCATGATTTCAGCTCATCTGGAGGAACAGTTCCTTCTCTTCCAAATGTGTAAAGTTTAACTTGAGGTCTGTTGGACATTACAAAGGTGATCAAGGCCGTCAGTTTATGTGTTCATTATCAGTGTGTGTCGTATCCACGGAGGACAGGGTAATTAGACCCCTCCCCCAGAACTCAAACTAAACGTCTACTTCTGTTTGTTACTGTAAAGTAGTGATGGTGTAATATGAGTTAAGAAATGAATTGTGAAATAAATTATATTTACAAAATATCTCCCAATGTATTCATTATTCCTGCTTCCCATAGTAGACAAATGCAATACGTGTGGCTGCTATCAGTAGGGTACATAAACGGGCAAGAAGTCGACCATAGAATTAGGTCGTTGAACATGATACCTCAGGTAAAGGAATAATTTATTCCGTTTCTAGAGCACGACAACACTGTAAAATATAGCACTACAACAGCGTGCACTGCACTTATCCACATGCAACTGGCTGTGCCCGTCTTCACTGCAAACTATATACGTGATACTGTATAGCCTATTATATTTCAGTGTCCGGGAGACACACTAAATTCTTCCTTTCCAGAACTCTGCAGCTCATATTCCTCCGTCTGTGGCCAACATAAGGTCTTCCTGGCTGCAGGTGACATTCAGATCTTGGCACGTTAGCAGGTGTTGTTGAGTCTGGATTTCTCCACAGTCACATCTTGAATCTTCTGCATAACCCCACTTCACAAGGTTGCTACGACACTTAGGCACTCCTGTTATCATCCGGTTTAAGGACTTCCTGGCAGGCGAGGATTCAAATGGGGGGGGGGGGGGGGTCACGGGGGTCATGCCCCCCCCCAAAACGGAGACCATTTTTTTTTTTTCAAAGTCAAAAAACGAAAACACAATTACCAGACAAATAAAACTTAACGAATTTTAACTGAAAAACAGGTGTTTTTTTTTCTTCATTTTATTCAATACTGAAATATCTTTATTGGACCACTGCTCAGATCTTCTTTAGGGGTAAACCCCTCTGGTACTATTTGTTTCCATAGTGACACACGCCGGTCGCCTGGTTTGGCATGGAGGGGTACTTTTCTCTTAATAAAACTCTTCCTGGATCGTAGGCGAAGAGTGGTCGCCTTGTGGTTGAACATAGAATGTCTGACATCTGTCTCAGGCTTTTGTCTCTCTTTCTCTGCTGCCACCTCGCGTCGAATAGCTGGAGGTGCAATGCCAGCGAGAGGGTTGATCTTCTGCACTGGAGTAGGTCTCAGACACCCAGTGACAATACGGGTGGACTCGTTAAACTATGTCCACTTGCTTGGTATGGGCAGATGCTCCCCACACTGATGATCCGTACTCTCCTGTTCCGAAGCCAAGTCCCAAAGCTGTTGAACGTAGACCCTGAGGGTTCGCTCCCCATGTTAAACCTATCAACTTCCACATTATGCTATTCTTTGACCTGATCTTGCACTTCAATTCTTTACAATGTTTCCTGAAGCTCAGGGTATGATCAAGCTTGATTCCCAAATATCGTGGTGTTTCACAGCATTCGAGTTGTGACAGGCAGTTGGCAACAGTTATTTTTGTTTTCTGTGAGAAAAGAAGGACAAGGAACAGTGCATCCAAGATAGAGTCTTTTGAGAGTTATTTGTAATGTGTGTGTATTTTCTTGTAAATAAATATCTTTCATTTTCCCAAATAAGTACGAAGTGACGTTTCTGTTCGTAACATCTGGCGACCGTGACAGGATATAGAAAAGAAAATGAGCGATATTCGAAGTTTGATTAGAAAACGTGGTGTATACCGTGCATCGTTCACGAAAATTGTAGCTTCACTTCATGTTTTGTTGGAGAAAGAAATAAAGGACATAGTCGCTATCCGAGGAGATTACGCCTTAGTGGAAGATAAGGCTAACCTCATAAGTAATCTGGACCAGGAGATCTTCCAACACCTCATGGAAGATGCGGTATCAGAAGAAGACCTGATCACAGAAGTAGACGGAGTAGATGACTATAAACGCAAGTTTCATATGTTAGCAGCGGCTGTTTCCGATGCTCTTGCAATGGAGAGAAAACGTGAAGACGAAGTCCAGTCAACAGTAAGCACCAGCAACACTCATAACCTAAAAAGTAAATATCACCTTCCATAGATCGAATTGGAAATCTACGAGATTGGTTAGGTTTCTGGAACCAATTTCAAAAGATTGATGAAGATGAAGAGTTAGATAATGCCGATAAATACGAATATCTTATCCAAGCAACATTGCCAAACTCCAAAGCTCGCGACATCGTTGACAGTTTCCCAGCCACAAGTGGAAATTACCCTAAAGCAATACAGAAACTTAAATCACGTTTTGGCAAAGATTCTTTGTTGGCGGAAGTCTACACTAGAGAACTATTGACAATGATGAATTCTTGTAGTAGTCTTGACATCTCATCATTATATGACAGACACGAAACTCAACTTGGTGCTTTGGAGAGCCTAGGTGTAACTTCCGAGAAATATGCAGCAATGTTATTTCCTATGATAGAATCATGCTTGTCTATAGATGTGTTACGTGCCTGGCAGAGGAGTGGCGGTGGGAAGGAATGTGAACCTAGTGAACGTCTTAAAGGTTTGATGAAATTCCTGGAGAATCAAGTAGAGAGTGAGGAAAGGATCAAACTGGCCATCCCAAGAAAAGGTAACATCAATGTGAATCCTGACAAGTCGAAAGGTACGAAGAAAATTAACATTTACAGTTAATCGCCACCTACCGCAGCTCCACTTGTGGATTGTAATCTTCAACTAAACTGTATATTTTGTGATAGTTCCCATACTAGTTCAAACTGCTCCGTGGCAAAGCAGATGGCTTTAAAGGAGAGAGTCTCAATTGTGAAGAATAAGAGAGCATGCTTTCTCTGTCTGAAGAAAGGACATGTTTCAAAGATGTGCAGAAGTCAGTTAAAATGTGATTCCTGTAGCAAAAAACATAACAGCCTAATATGTCTAGGTCCAACACATTCCTCTGAAGCTACCAATGAGAAACTTCAGTCTCATTCTTTGATTTCAAATGAAGAACGTAGTGGTGTGCAAGGTGTTATTTTGCAAACATTAAAGGTGAAGGTCATTGGAGAATCCTCTGCAATGGAGGTAAGGGCTCTACTGGATACTGGCAGTCAGAGATCTTATATGCTTGAATCAGTTGCGCAGAAGTTAGGTTACACTAGTCATCGCACAGAAATGCTACGCCATTCACTATTTGGTGGGGTAGTCACAGAAGAGAGCCAGCATATGTGCTATAGGATCTACATAGAGAGTTTAGGAAAGCCTTATGCCTGCAATTTTGAAGTCTTAGGGCAACAAGTAATTACAGGGTACAATACTATGTTAAAGGGCCCATGGTTGCAAGAACTAAGAGCAAAAGGGATACAGATTTATGATACTCAAGGTCCCATTGAACTATTAATAGGCGCTGATGTAGCTGGAAAGTTAATGACTGGACAAACATGCACACTAAGCAATGGTCGTGTATGTATTGAGACACTGCTGGGGTGGACTGTGATGGGTAAAGTAGTTTCCGGAGATCAATCAAGCATGACCAACCTTGTCACTTCTCTCTTTATCGGAGATGCTTCAGTTGAAAATCTGTGGGAACTGGATGTGATAGGTATCAGCGATCCTGCCGTAAGGAAAACTAAAACTGAAGAAAACTTTGCAACAATGGAGCACTTTCAGAAAGCCGTGTCTATTAATGGAGAATTTAGGTATGAAGTCCATTTACCCTGGAAAGAAAACAAATCATTTCTTGTATCTAATAGGGTCATGGCTGAGAAGAGGTTAGTCAACACCAGGAAGAAAGTGGAAAATTTTGGACTAGGCGAGACGTATGAAAATATTTTCACCGAGTGGGAAAGGAGTGGTGTTATTGAACCGGTTCAGAAGGATGAAAACTTCAGATACTATCTACCGCATCGAGCTGTTGTGAAGGAAAGTAGTTCAACGACACCTGTTCGTCCTGTATTTGATGCCTCAGCGAAGGAAGTGGGAACCCCTGCTTTGAACGATTGTTTGTATGATGGCCCCAACCTGATTGGGCTAATCCCTGCTATTCTTCTCAGATTCCGAGAGAGGAAAATAGGAATTATTGCAGACATTGAGAAGGCCTTCCTTCAGATAAGCATACGGAAAGAAGATCGAAACTATATCTGCTTCCTGATGTGGCAGGACGTTGGGAATAATTACAAGATCTTCAAGCATGCCAGGCTGGTTTACGGCTTAACTTGTAGTCCGTTTCTCCTGGTGGCTGTCTTGGAGTATCACCTGAAGAAGTACTTGGAAAACCCGCAATTCAATCCCCTATTCATCAAGAGACTTCTACAGATCTTCTATGTGGACAACGTTGTCACTAGCCTTGACAGGGAATCGGAGGTGGGCGAGTTTATCAATCAAGCTAGTAGGGTATTATCAGAAGGCAGTTTTAATTTGAGGGGATGGCAGTTCTCTCAGGATGATGACCAGTCTGCTACCCTTTCATCTGTTTTGGGACTGTTGTGGGATCGACAGGAGGATACACTTACTTTAAATTTGCTTTGGTTGAATAGTATTCAGGTGGGAGAAGTGACGAAAAGGACAATTCTCTCACTCGCATATCGATTTTTGATCCAGTTGGTGTGACATGTCCTGTCACCCTTTGTGTCAAACTGTTGATTCAAAGGACCTGGAAGACTCATATAAGATGGGATAGTGCAGTTGATGAGAAGTACAGACACGAGTTTCTGGCCTGGGTAAAGGATCTACCTCACCTGGTAGAAATCAAGATTCCTCGGTGGTTTGGGAGAAATGACCATGTGCAAATTCATGTCTTCTGTGATGCCAGACAACTTGCATACGCAGCAGTAGTCTTCATAAGATGCGATTCCAACAATCAAGTGAGTGTACAGTTATGTGATTCAAGATCTCGTGTGGCCCCCCTCAAGGAAGTGACAATCCCCAGATTGGAATTGCTGGCTGCTACAATTGGTGCACGGTTGCTTAAATGTGTGTTGGAATCTATTTCACTGGAAGTTCATGAGTTTTTTCTCTGGTCTGACTCGTCCACAGTTCTAGCATGGATCTGCAGGACTGAGAACTGGTCGGTGTTGGTCAGCAATCGTGTGAATGAGATCAGGAACTTGACCAATTTAAACTCCTGGCGACATGTTCCAGGTTCATTGAATCCAGCTGATTTACCGTCACGTGGCTGTTCTGCTTCGCAATTAGTAGCCTCTCGATGGTGGGAGGGACCAGCCTGGTTGTACGAATCTCCAGATTGTTGGCCTCAAACAAAAGTGGTGTATGACGAAGAGAGTATCGCAAAGGAAATGAAGAAAAACCCTGTGAATTCTATGACTGTAACCAATGAAGGACCCCTCTGGTATGCCAGGTATTTTTCCAGCTATCACAGAATAGTTCATCTAATCGCATGGATTCTTCGTTTCTGTAAGAATTGTCTTAGACGTGAGAGGATCTCGCAAGAAAATCTGCAAGTTGAAGAGTTAGAAAGGGCTGAAATTAGACTCATTTCTATAATGCAACGAGAAAGCTTCCACGGATTAGTTGATGAACGTCTATCTTCACTACATCCATTCCTGGAAGATGGTGTTCTCAGGGTTAAAACGAGACTACTACTGCGAGAAGATTTGAAGCAATTCAGATTCCCAATGATTCTCCCGGCGAACCATGTCATCACCTCTCACTTGATTATGGATGAGCACATGAAAGAAAATCACATTGGAGTACAACTTCTTCTTAATCATCTGAGACAGCGCTTCTGGATCATCGGTGGAAGGAGGACAGTTAGAAAAATTATAAGAAAATGTGTCAAGTGCCGGAGGCATGATGGACAACATACCGAAATCGCTCAGGCCCCTCTGCCCCTGGACCGCATACGGGAAGCCTGTGTATTTGAAGTGATAGGAGTGGACTTGGCAGGTCCGGTGTTCCTGAGGGATGAAAGTAAAGCTTGGAGCGTAGTTTTCACATGTGCGGTGTATCGCGCTGTTCATCTCGAAATGGTTACTTCTCTCTCCACAGAGGCGTTTGTGCAAGCGTTCCGGCGGTTTGTAACAAGAAGAGGACGCCCCTCTGAGATTTACTCAGACAATGGTACAAATTTCACGGGTACAGATGACGCGTTTCAAAGTCTTGACTGGGAGAATATTTCCAAACGCTATTCGGTTGAACGTATTACTTGGAGATTTAATCCCCCTATTGCTCCTTGGTGGGGAGGCTTCTGGGAAAGGTTAATACGTCTAATTAAACAGCTTCTGAAACGAGTTTTGGGTAAAGCCTGTCTAACTTACCAAGAAATGCTTACCCTTCTCTGCAGTATAAAAGCCACAATAAATGCAAGACCGCTAACATATCTGACCGATGGATGTGAAGATATAAGTCCACACACCCCTGCCTGCTTTCTACAAGAAAATAAGACAACTGGAGTTCCAGAATGTGATGTATTGGATGCTATAACCCTGAATCAACGAAATCGTCATCTTCTGAACCTAAGAATGGCATTGAAGAAAAGATTCCAGCAGGAATATCTGGGACTTTTGACACTCGGTAAACCGAGTTGTAAACCAACTCTTTTGTTCCAGAGAGGTGACATTGTCCTAGTTGGATCAGATGCCACTAAGAGGACAGATTGGCCCCTTGGAAAAATTGTGGACTTATTCCCTGGAACTGTTGGTAATACAAGACTTGCAAGGGTTGTTACATCTAAAGGAGAACTCTTGACACCGATACAGCGACTCTACCCACTAGAAGTACCTGATGAAGACAGCACACTTTGACGACTGGCTTGAATAAGAAAACAGCTACTGCTTTAGGAGAGCCGACTGGAACTGGTGTTCAACCCCCAAAGACCACACGTTGGGGTAGAACTGTCAATGTTCCTGCAAGATATGTGGAGCAGTTGAGGATGTCTTTCCTCAACGGTGGGAGGATGTGACAGTCAGTTGGCAACAGTTATTTTTGTTTTTTGTGAGAAAAGAAGGACAAGGAACATTGCATCCAAGATGGAGTCTTTTGAGAGTTATTTGTAATGTGTGTGTATTTTCTTGTAAATAAATATCTTTCATTTTCCCAAATAAGTACGAAGTGACGTTTCTGTTCGTAACACGAGTGTCACTCATTTAAACTTCCTCCGGGCCACTCTGTTGTTAAGATGAAATGCGCATACTTGTGTCTTTCCTGGGCTAGGTTTCAGGAGATTCTGGGTGTAATAATTGTCTAACCTCTCAAGAGCATTGAACAGTTTTCCCTCCACCTCTTCAAAGCTCTTACCCTGTACAGCGATAGCAGTGTCATCCGCATACGTGATGGTTCACAGCATAAACTGTGTTACTGTAATGTGTAGATTAAGGCTTTCACGGCCCGGAATACTATATTAAAATTCTTCATACTTCTCTATTGAAAAAGGAGGCAAGGTTCCTCTCGGAACGCCTGGAATTTTAATTTTACTTTCACATGGCAATATCCCAATTTAATTTAATTTGTTGTTGTTTGAGTCTTCAGTCTTTTGACTGGTTTGATGCAGCTCTCCATGCCTCCCTGTCCTGAGCTAATCGTTTCATCTCTACATAACTACCACACCCTACATCTGAGGCAATCTGTTTAACATATTCTAACCTTGGTCTACCCCTACAGTTCTTGTCCTCGACCCTTCCTTCCATAACTAAGCTTGCTATTCCTGGGTGTCTTAGTATGTGTCCTACCAACCTATCTCTTCTCTTCATTAGCAGTCGCCAGAAACATCTCTCCTCTCCCACTCGTCTTAATACCTCTATGTTTGTAACCCTATCTACCCATCTGATCTTCATCATTCTCCTGTAACACCACATTTCAAATTCTTCTATTCTCCTCTTTTCTGCTGCACCAATATTCCAAGTTTCACTTCCATAGAGCGCCACGCTCCAGACAAAGGCTTTCAAAAATGACTTCCTAATACCTAAATCTATATTCGATGTCAGCAGATTCCTTTTTTGTAGAAAAGCTTTCTTTGCCTGTGCCAACCTACTTTTTATATCCTCTTTGCTTCGTCCATCACTGGTTATTCTACTTCCTAAGTAACAGAAGTCTTCTACTTCCTTCAGCTTTTCACCTGTCAATTTGATCTCCCTAGAGGTTTCTGATTTATTTCGGCTGCATTCCAGTATTTTTGTTTTACATTTATTAATTTTCATCATGAATTCTTTCTGTAAGACTGAGTCCATACCATTCAAAAACTCATTCAAATCCTCAGGCTTGTCGGCCAAGATGACTATGTCATCAGCAAATCTCAGAGTTGAAATTATTTCTCCTTGAATCTTCACTCCCACTTTAAATTTTTCTCTAATTTCCTTCATTGCTTGTTCAATGTAAAGATTGAAAAGTATGGGTGATAAGTTGCAGCCTTGCCTTACACTGTTCTGAATACCAGCTTCTCTCTCATGTCCTTCAACTCGAATGACTGCTGTCTGGTTTCTGTACAGATTGTATATCACCCTCCTATCCCTGTACTTTATTCCAATCGATTTCAAAATGTCAAACAATTTAGTCCAATCAACGTTATCGAAAGCCTTTTCTAAGTCTACAAAAGCCATGAACGTTCTCTTATCTTTCCTTATTCTACCTTCCAAAATCAGCCTAAGACTTAGTACAGCTTCCCTTGTTCCCACATTTCTCCTGAAACCAAACTGGTCTTCACCCAACTCCGTTTCTATCTGGCTTTCAATCCTCTTGTAAATTATCCTAGACAGGATCTTTGAAGCATGAGTAATCAAGCTGATTGTACGGTAATCTTCACATCTGTCAGCTCCCACTTTAATTTAATTTAATTTATCGCATGGCTTTTAGTGCCGGGAGTGACCGAGGACATGTTCGGCTCGCCAGAGACTGTAACTGGTTCCAGCGGACACACTTAGGGAGCTACAAGTTCCGTTCAGTTTCAAGTAGTTCCAACTATCGCTACCAGATATCTATTATACCTAGTGGTGAACGTTGGAACTTTGATAGAGCGTTCCGACGAAATCTAACCTAACAATTTTGCTTCACACATGTTTAGTCTGTGGAAGGATTTATTACATGCCATAAATCTATGACATGGGACCGCCGGCTTTACTTCCCCTCCGATGGAAGGCATACTGAAGGATTTTTAACGCTCTTAAAAAATCCGACGACTTCGGCCGGGTTTGAACCCGCAAACTTGGGCACAGCAGTTCAGCATGCTACCAAGTACGCCACCGAAGCACGCAATATCCCACAAGTATGAATAATTGTAATTGTGTTCTTGTAGCTGTATGAACAACCAAGCGTTCACCAGGAGTATTTGTATTCTATGAATTACAAAGATTTTTAAAATTAAAAGCTTCAATTGTTAAAGAAAATGTTATTTGAAGATATTCTACAGTTAAGCTTCATCACAATACATATTGTATTTTTCATTGGTTGCATTCACCATATAGACTATTTCTTTCTTTCTTTAATATGATTTTCAATATTTTGCTGAACCTCCTTGAATGACATATTATTTCATTTAAGGCTCTGCAAATTAAAATTAAACTTACGCAGTTTCCCATGTATTACGTGTTTGAGAAACAAGTTCTGCTGACCTTGGCTGAGCTACGCTTACTTTGCAGCTGGAGGGGGGTCACAAGGGGTTGGTTGACATTTTCTCGGAGCTATTCCATTACAGACTCGCTTTCCCACGCAGCGCTAGTACGTGAGCTCGGCCTCTCAAAACTTGGTTGGTTGGTTCCTCAGTTTAGGGGCTGCGACAACGCGGTCATTTAGCCCCGTGTACTTTGGGTGTATGTAGAATCTGTCTGATAAACGGTGTTAATTGTGATGACTGTATTAGTGTGTGTTTCTGTTTCTTAATTCAAGTAAGGACTGCATACTTCGAATTTTCAAGTAGTTCCTACTTTTACCGCCAAACGCCACCGTCAACAACTACTAGTTCAGAACTTGGCTACTAGACACCACCGCAGTCGGCTCCTGGCAACGAACGTAGGAACCTGAGCATTGTTTACATTTTAACCTAATTTAGCTTCACACAGATGTAATTAGTGGAAGGTTCTTTAACATGCCATAAATCTATGACATGGGACCGCCGGCTTTACTTCCCCTCCGAAGGAAGGCATACTGAGGGAGTTTTAACGCCCTTAAAAAATCCGACGACTTCGGCCGGGTTTGAACCCGCGATCTTGGGCCTCTCAAAACTATGTCATATTACATTTTAGGGCCCGTCCTATAAAGCGTACATTGGACACACAGTTTCAAAACACACTGTAGTATAAGAAGTAGTCCTTAAAATTCAGTCAGAAGCAAATCGATATCGTATCTAAGTGGATGAGCAGAAAGCTTCCTGACTTCCAACGTTTACATTTACTGGGGTGGGGCGAGGCACATCATTAATGACGATATTAGCTCAAAACTGAGACTTCGTACTAACGGAAGGTGAGCTCGGAGCTATTCCCATTACAGACGAGCTCATTACAACACGTCACAATAGCATACGCGTATTATTCGGTATCTTATTTCATTTTTAAATGCATTAATACAGTGAGATTATTTTGCTGGAGCGGGGCCGGCGGCCGACGACCGGGCGCGCGCGCCTTCCGCCAGCCATCCGAGCTCAGTCCGCAGGGTTGTGCGATGTGGAGGCGAGCTAACCAGCGTCATTAAAGTCATTAAGTCACTAAACTTTCATCAACGAGGGTGTGTAGTGTCAGCGCACAGATAAGAAGGAAACATAAACAACAGCTGCAAGAGTTAATTAAAGAAGCACATATGTTTTTTAATTTGGGAATCTGGATGACCTCACGTCACCAGTCAAAGGTTAGAACTTGTATTTTCACTGAAGATACTAAAAATGTTCTCCTACCCCCGACAGACAGTAACTTTGGAAGTTACATCGTTACATTATGTAGCTACTCCTCACCCCCCCCCCCCCCCCGCGTGTTTACTGTAATTAATCGAAGCACGGACCTAATCCCATTTGATGTTCAATTGTGGGTTAATTTAAAATACAAAGTGTACAGATCAATTACCCGTACCCTAGTGGAGCTGGAGAACAATATACGACAGCAGATATCCCTCACAACAGAAGGGAATCACAACGTGTAAACGCTAATTTATTCACACGGTACAACGCTTGTCTGTCAGCTGAAGGTGAACACACTCAGCATCTCCTGTGGATAGGTAAGTTATTTAATCATGATTTGCTGGTGAATTTACCATTAATAATGTACTTTGTTACAGTTTCCACCAGCGCGCAATCCGCGGTACGAGCTCGGTTGGCTGGCGGAAGACGCCTGTGCCCGGCACCCGGCCGCCGACTCCCCTCCAGCAAAAAAATCACCCTGTATATACACAACCTATTATTTCGATTGACAACATTGCTTACAGCGAGGGAATTTTCTCGACATGCGCATACTAGCAACGCCACGACCTTGTGGTCAGTTGACATATTATCACTAAACCTCCTTCAATCCCTTGGAAACAATATCACTATTGACTTCTCTTTATCGGTGTCTTGGCAACATCTTACTAGGAGTGAGTATCTGTAAGATTCTTTAGCATGCCAAAAATCTATGACATGGGACCGCCGGCTTTACTTCCCTTCCGAAGGAAGGCATACTGTGGGATTTTTAACGCTCCTCAAATTTAACCTATAATTTAGCTTCACACAGGTGTAATTAGTGGAAGTTTCTTTAACATGCCATAAATCTATGACATGGGACCGCCCGCTTACCTTTCCCTCCGAGGAAGGCATACTGAGGGATTTTAACGCTCTTAAACATTCCGACGACTTCGGTCGGATTTGAACCCGCGATCTGTGGCATAGAAGCTCAGCATGCTACCTACTACGCCACCGAAGCCCCCTCAATAAAGACTAAGAGTTTTTGTTGTTGTATTCTCCTTCTTTTCTTCACCGCGCACAACGAAGTTATATTGTTGAAACAGTTCTGCATGATGCCAATGGATCGGCCCTGGTTGGAGGACAAAACTCACACTCGCTTGCGCAAGCGTCTGTTCACCGGGGGCGAGTGAACTAGGTCAGTTCGCCAGCCACCTACAGGGGAAATGGACGTGTTGCATGACTAACAATACGCTGCGTTGAAGTTTTACTTTCGTTTGCCGAAATCCGGCATGGAAGCTTACAAAATGTTGCAGGAGGCATATAGGCCTAGTGATGATGATATGCCAGTCCACACAGCACTTCGGTGGTTCACGGAATTTAAGGAGGGTCGTGTTTCAATAACAAAGCAAGGTAAGCCAGGTGCTCCAGCAACAGCAATAAACGAAACCACGATTAACACAGCTGTCGTCATTGTTCATGAAGACCGACGGATAACAATTGACAGATTTGCCGACATGTTACAGACTTCCCATGGCAGTGTGTTTTCATTTATGCAACGACAAGAACTGCATCCTTCTGGTTGGCGCCTGCACCATGACAACGCACACCCTCATGTGTGAAACATTGTTGCTCGATATTTAGCCCGCAAAAACATCCGAATGTGACCTCCATCCCCCACCCCATACTCTCCAGACTTAGCCCCTGTGACGTTTATCTCTTTCCCTGTCTGAAAAAAAAAACTAATGGGGAAGCGTTTTGCTACTTCGGAGGCCATCGTGAAGAAGGCAGAGGAGGTTATAAAGAAGATTTCAAAAGATGGCTTCCAGCGCGTGTTCCAGGACTGAGAGAGGCGCTAGGCAAAGTGCATTCGACTCAACGGAGGATACTTTTGAAAATACCACATCAATCTGGACCGAGACTAGTGTATTTCATGTGTAAAAGAAAACATTCTCAGTCTTTATTGACTTGACAATATCCGACTTCATTACAATTACGACAACAGTTTTCTGTCAAGGCCTTTTTTAATTGAGTCGTCAAGTTACAAAACTCGTTTAATCCACTTGTGAATAAGAATCATTTTCATGAGAAACGTTTCTCCGGACTTTGCCACACGTATCTTTTGTGTTTGTTGTTTTCTACTTTTTGCTTTGTGTTTTTGGTTTTTGGTTTTGTGTTTGCTTTGTGCTTTTCTTTTGAATTTTACTTTTTGCTTTTCTTCCTTGTTTTTGTGTTTGTTTTCTGCTTTTGCTTTTTTAAATTTTGCTTTTTGCTTTATGTTTCTTGATTTTGTTTTCTGCTTTTGCTTTTGTTTTTGAATTCTTTTTTTTTCTTTGTCTCTTTTGTTTTGGTTTTCTGTTTGATTTCAGCTTTTGCTGTTTTTTGAATTTTGCTTTTTGCTTTGTGTTTCTTTTGTTTTGTTTTCTGCTTTTGCTTTTGTGTTTGAATTTTGCTTTTTGCTTCGTGTTTCTTGGTTTTGGTTTTGTGTTTGTTTTCTGGAAAATCATAATTAAACACAACAAAATAAAACAAAATAAACAGAACAAAACCAAAATAAAACAAAATAAACAAAACGAAATCAAAATAAAACAAAATAAGCAAGACAAAATAAAAACAAAACAAAACAAAAAACAAAACAATTTAAAACAAAATAAAAAGAAATAAATTAAAACAAAAGAAAATAAAAAACAAAACAAAATAAAATTAAACAAAACAAAATAAAACTAAATAAAATAAAGTTAAATAAAATAGATAAATAAATAAATAAATAAATAAATAATTTTACGACATAATCCTCATTCACAAGTGGATTAAACGAGTCTTGCAACTGGACGACTCAGTTCAGATCACTTCAAAATTTCCATTGGAGCAAGAACATACAGTAAATACTAGAGCTGTCGATTAAATCGATTAATCGGACCGTTTAACCGATTAATCTAAAAATACGATTAACCGATCAATGTGATCTAGTCACTGATCTATATGCATGGATCGCTGATGGCAGCTCTCCGCTGCACGAGAAAGTACGCCAGGTTGAGGGTGCGGTCCGCCATGTTGGCGTACCCATTCTCGAGCTCTCCTTATGGGGACGCAATGATAATCTAGTCAATTTTAAATCGTAATTAATGGTGCTTTGGAACAAATAAAAATATAGAGATATGCTAACTCATAGCATAAGAGCATTGGGATCACTGACACGTCATTCCGAGGTCAGTAAATCTCCGGAATAGCAATAAAAATGAATGTATATTAACGGCTGACAAATATCAACTTAGGTGCTGAGTACACGCAATTAGCGATCAGTAACAGAGTAACGAGTGAAAAACAATTTCTGGAAACATTCTTGTAAATTGTATATATTGTACCCGATTGTCATCATGTGGACCATGTGTTCGTATCCCAACTAGCTCACGGTCTTTCGAGGTATGGGACGTTCCTGCCCACCATACGACCACATGCTCAGGATTTGAGTCTACCAGGTAACTACTCTACAGGAAATACACAACATATTCCTAAAGGTAACCCATTTACTGGTCTAAAATCAATGGCTACACAACAAATACAAAACAAAGGACAATTTACATTTGATTCCCACAAATAAAATAGGGTTGTTCTGTGAGCTTTCTTCGTAAAATAGTGCTGCACTGCACTCAAATCTAATTCTAACATCCTGTCAATGATATTTTCAGACTTCCATGGGTTTTCATAGTGTTCAACAACTAACACAACTTTAGTTAATGGGAGTATCATAACACAAAAATCACATATCACATAAAATGATACTAATAAAACATTTTCCCATTTCTTATGGCATTTACCTTGATTAACATGAATACATTACTTTCTGCAATCATTAACAGATATTTTTTTGTGTTGCGTGAATCGTCTTCCTTCCTTCCATGCATATGAACGCCTTAGGAAAAGTGGTACTTAATTTTATAGTTTCACCATATAACGATTTTCTGGGTCTTGTCGGGCTTATCATTGTTACAAATGTGTCATGTTCTGGGAAGAACACATACCCGTCTGCATAAATTAGCAGGAATGGCAAAATGCACTCTAAAAGAAGATGCCTACATTATTTTGGTTCAGCTTTTCTCCTCAGAGAATAATTGAGCCAAATATTATCTGATTTCTATGATTCAACAACGTATGTGAGTTGCAACCCACCGTTCAATTCACTTGGCATCATCAAAATAATCATATCTTACTTGCATATTTAAATATCGAGATTTCTCAGTGTCCTAGTGTGACTAATTTACAAGGGACCGGTCGGACGACCTTCCTCCCCCTTAGCAGGCAATAAAATTCGTTCCAGCCGGCTCTCCAAGATGGCCGCTACAGAAATGGTCTACCATTCCCCTCTCTCTCACTCTGTCAAGATCAAGGTCAGGTTTGTTTACAAAGTGCAGACTAGAGTAACACTGAGTGTGGCTCCTAAATAATTGAGTCATTTAAATATTTAACATCTATCCTTATAGTGTCTTGGGCTCAAATGGCTCCTTAATTAACATTCATGGCTGGGGTGGCATTCTAGTGATAGTCTTGCCGTTCTATGGTGACGACTAGTGGCTTTTAGACGCGCATCATAGTGAAAATCCAACGATTTTCACCAGCAGCTGTCAATAAAATATAAGGAAACCTGCGTTCCTAAACGACGAATATGATCCTCACCTCACAGGGTGGGTCATTAACACACACATGCTCACAGCGTCTCGACGGACGTCAATAGTGGCATAATTCAAGCAAGCGTTGGATACAGACAGGCTCTGTCCAATTCGCTGCGAAATAATACAGTATGCACAAGGGCGATACTACTCGTAGATTTGGCCAACCTCTCACCTAACGTGCAAGCTATACTAGTTGTCCCCGCTATATTTATTACGTAAATCACTGGATTCTACGTTAATTCTGCACGCTTACAAGCGGCTCAAACAATACTTCACATATATGACTCCATTATTAAGGCACCCGCGTTCTCTGTCATACCACTTAAGCCAAAGCTTTACATAGCTCCTAACACAAATGTATCAAAATTTACTGGCTTACTTTACTTTAATGGTCCTCAAACAATAATCCTAAGGATTGACCATATCAAATATTCATTCATATTTCACTGACACTGAAAAAGCTCTCGTATTTCTTTCTATTTCACGTTAATCATATCTTACTTGCATATTTAAATACAGTATCTTTACATTAGACATGACACTATTTGAACACTATTTAGGCCAAAAATGCCTATTACTTTACTGTTTGCCGACCCATAATATTATTTATTATTTATCATTTAACGTTACCGTTACATCCATCACTATTTTTGCCTGAATGGCCTCAAACAAATCACCTTCCAAGCCATATTTTATTCAAGACGAGTGGTGAAAACTCGTTCAGTAAGTGACTATTACATCTTACTCAAAGTGATAAATCGTTACATGGTGAACTACTTAGTTATAATTACATTATAAAAAATGGGTACTCACTTTTTTTCCTCTTTGCTGGATAGTGCCAGCGCCTCAGCTGTAGCGCTACCATGACGCTTGACTTAAGCCATCATGTTATCCTTAACACAACACTTAGATTCATACACTTTCCACATGATACACATATTTTTATCAGTGGTTTTTATCATTGAAATACACTGCATATTAATCACTATACACATGAACACTTTAAAACACTATTTCACAATTTATATACATTTATCCACTACTTCACATGTTGATCCTTAAATTGGACTTCTCCTACGCCTGATCTCAGAGATGCGCTGTAATTATGACAACCGCTGGTCTCCGTGACAATCTAACAGCGTTTTACGGACGTTCCATCCTCGTTCCCTGCAATCTTGTTCAGCTCACTATCCAAATTAGGTGGCAATGGTTTCCGAGCTCCCATCATTGTAGTGTCTCTGATGATGCTGTCATATATAATTCAGACACTACCTCCCGGTATAAGAACTGTTCAAAACATTATAAGTTCCTTTTCGCTGTGGCGAATTTATATTTGCGTCAGATAATATGTAAATATCTGTAATAATTTACTTTCGACGCACTTCATGATTATTCACGAAGCTTTATAACTTGCTTCTATTGTTCTCCAACGACGGCGCGTTAATACTTTAACATTTGGCGCGCTACTAGCAACGTCTTAGTTACGTGTGTACTGTAGAAGACTGGTAAAGAACTGGTGACGAACTGCAGAAGACTTGTGATGAACTTAGAAGAAGACTGACTTGGCTTGCCTCGCTCCCCCTATATAAAGGTTTTTCGTACAAAATAGTCCACTGGACACACGAGAGCGACTCCTTTCTTGAAATAATTCCTCTTCAGCCGAAATGACATCTACATCTTGTTTATTTAGGTGTGGAGGTTTCAAAAACATTCGCGTGCCGGCGATCGCTTCGGCCAATTAATTACAATTAATTGCCTTAGTTCAGCGCGTGGGCACGCTATCATGGTACTTCCCCGTTGACTGGTCACTAAGTCAATGCTCTTGAGCGTAGGGTAGGTTGTGATGCATTCATTTGGAGATAAAGGCCTTAATTTAGGTGAAAAACCATTCCTAAATTACCTCTCCGTGAATATATTCACCTGGGTGTATATTTCAATGCATTTCAATGCTCCATTTAGCTGTAATCAATTTATTTCCATGTGCAGTCGATCCCGCCATAGCTTGCACCGTTGTCAAGCGGTGGATACCCGAGTCATTAATTCTGAGCTGTCTCTCCGCTCCAGACGTAAGTAGTTCGGTAGGCGCCTAGACTACTCCGCCCACTTGCTTAGGGTCATTTGTAAAACTTCAAACTGGCCTTCTCTCACTTTCATATGCTCTGAAAATGTATATTTCCTTGCATTTGGCTACAGTTCTTCCCTTAAATTGCTATGATATTCACCTATAGATCGTGAAATCACGCTACATTCTTATATGTCAGTATCCCTCTCATTGCTCTTTGGGTTCCCAATAATTGCTCCCCCGCAGAGATCAATGGTTCGACTCTAGGCATAACCATGTGCCTGGTCTTTTCTGATGAGACCTGAGTTCGATGCCAGACTGCCGTGGCCAGTTGGGCACAATATATATGCCACGAAATTATGCATTCTTCAAATGATGTACCTATAAACGTAGCTCACTATACAGGCCTAAATTCGACATATCGTAATCGGTGCTTGGTAATACTTGGCAACAACAGCAACAACTCCATAAACCCATCCTCCCACTTCTCTCCCTCTCACCAACACTTCCCCCAAGTAATCCCAGCACTCAACATCAAACACTACAGCTTTTAATCACGCTAGCAGCACAATAAACTTAATATTAACGGGAAGTAGATCAAAGCCAAAAATGCACTTTAAGGAAAACCAATGTCACTGCTCAGCTCCACATAAAACTTAACACAACTAAAAACCTACTCAAAATATACTCTCCCCACCGTTTTACAACTATTAAGCGAACTATTCACACCCAGAACCGAAAATCCCTGAAATGGGATCAAATTTAAAAACGCAATGGCCTAGCCCGATCACGTCTGCTTCAGCACCACCACATATGTATACTTAACTTCACAATAATTTCAAAATTACGGCTAAGTGACCTATCTGCCTGAGAAGTAAATGTATTACTGGCTTGCCTGGGATGATGGTCACCAAACCGGTACTTAAAACTAAGATTTTACGCTTTAAATAACCAAAATCAACCCATTTTACAACTACAAGAAACACAAGATATTTACTGCCAGTATAAATATAACATCAAACTACCAGTAACCAATCACAGAGCCGGATTCGCAATATTGCACCATGCGCTCGCTGCCATCTTGCTATACCTGTCATCGTCTATTCGGCTTACTGCTGTCTTAGCTACCAGCCATCCATATATAGAGATCAGTGGATTTAGTTGATTAATCGAGCCGATTAAAAATAGTAGTGTGGTGTAGGAAAATTAATTGTTTTTTATACGAATTACAGCCGAATGGCCATTAGCTGGATAGCACAAAACCTGTGTAGTGTATTATTTATTTGCCATTTGGCGCGCTAGCATCAGCTATTGTAAGATCGACAAGTCACTAAAGTTAGCTGATGCTCTCGTCTTTGCTTCAGAAAGATAAAAGCGATCTAGATTCTAGGAGATGACTTAAACAATGGTGGAAGAAAACATTCAGTCCAACTTCCACATCTTGCACGCATAGCAAAAAAGAATTGCTTTGCATTCCAGCTACTTCATTTGCGTGTGAGAAAGTGGTCAGTGATTCTGGAATCATTGTTACTAAGAGAATGGCAGCCCTTAGTTCTGAGGATGTCACATTATGACATATCTGAAGTCCTTGAGCAAAGGAGTATGTAAGTAACTGTGAACTTCAACTTCAACTCTTGTGTCATTAAATAGTCAATATTGAAATATATTTTAAATAAAAGGCTTATTATAACTTAAATTATTTTGATTTTATTTATTAAATGCTTGTACGCCACCAATAAAATTGAAAATCCACAGCCTGCTTCCAGTCGACCGACCGGGTCAGGGAATGGAATGAATGAAGCCCCCATCTAGCGGCGAGGATATGAACTGTGCCGGTTGCCGAAGCCTGTCACACTACCCTAGGTTAATGATTAAATGAATGACAGATGAAATGAAATGATAGTGGAGAGTGTTGCTGGAATGAAATTGTGAATTTAAAATTATATCCTCCTCATAGCAAATGGAATTGTAAACATTTTAAATTAAAGGCATTCGTTTAACCGATCAATTTTTTTTATCAATCGACAGCTCTAGTAAATACATATTCCAACCTATGCTCCACTCCACAAAGAGTATTAATTCTTCACATAGAAAACACACTTCACAGCCTGTTGACCATCTCAAGAATGTATAGGAATATACAATACTAACTATTTAGATATACCAGGTGAATTAGCAGCCCCTAATAATATTGTTTTCTACAGCCCAACTAACGTTGTTATCAGGATGGTTCATATTCCTCTGTTTGCATCCCGTATGTTGCTAATGCACTGCAAGCATGTCCTGCAAACGATACTGAACACTATTATTTTTCCTAGATGTGAGTACAAACTAATACGAGGCTAAAATAATAGGATTTATTTTCGTTTTTCGGCGGGATATGCTTGCAGTGCATTAGTACCTCCCTATAAAGGCTTCCAAAAAAGATGGTATATTGGCTTTCACGGCCCGTGAATTAAAACTCAGCAATTTTTCTAGGTTTATGGCTGTGGGGATCCAGGCGCGGAGCACCAGGAGCCCGCTGATGAGCCAACTTGGTGTTCCTGGGCGAAACCCCACACAAGATACGGCATACACCTATAAAAATTGCTGAGTTTTAATAATGAAGGAAGGAAGGAAGATTGTAGTTTTGCGTAACCGTGAATCTTGGGATTATGAGCCACGGGACCTCCTTTTTACGTGTAATCCGAACCTCAGGACATGGCATTTCACTTCGAAAATCTCACATGCATTGACCGGGAATTGTAATAATGAATAGGTTACACAATCTAGATAAGATAAATTCCTCATATGTGGTAATAGTATTTCGCACGTGATGATTACACAGTGTTAGTTGAGATGGCAGACCACTTTAGCCTACTTTCATTAAATGGGTGAATTATCGGATCCCCACTAGATTTGAGTTTCTAGTGCCGTTCTAGTGAAGAAGATGAATGCCGAAGTTGTAACATTCTCAACACAATATGGCGGCCATAAGTAATTTTCAAGTATCATAATCAATGGCGTATTTCATAATTGACGTGCAGGAAGCTTCATATGATGCACATAAGTTGCTTTAGGTACAACTTCATAACACTGAATATTACGCGCAGCTGCCATCTTGAAATTTTCAAAACTAGTTATACACCGTCTGATGAAATTACAATTTCGAAACTTTGCAAAAAGTTAGTTGTTTATAGAAGATTAACCCTGTTGAGGGCACAATAACATAGACTTCATATAATCAAGATGGCGTTCATGCGTAAACACTAAAATCTATAGATTACGATATAATTGAGAAATTAGTGGAAAGTGGTGAAAGAGGAGTCTTGTATGCGAATACTCAGCTTCTGATAAAGGTGTTAGTATAAAACTTGCCACGGTAGTAGGTTCCTGTAAGACACTTGTATGTAGATGCTGACTGCTGGATTGGGGGCCGATACTTCGCCCGAGGCGGGCTGCATTTAAATCGACGGGGCGCTTTCAACCTAGGGAGCCTACATGACAGGGTCATCGGTTCGTGCCGGCCTTTGTGAGGAGGAGCCGGTCCAGAGGTTGCCCGCCGACGGGAATAGAAGGAGCTATTTCGGGATATTTGGTGTGGTGGTAAGACTCTAAGTAAAAATTCAGACTTTCACGACCGGCGTTGAAATAGGAATCTCTGTTTCGCGGGCATATAGGACGTGTTCTAAGGACATTTTGTCGTCCTGACGTTTCACTGAAGACTGCGTTCAGCATGTTCACAGGTTACATTAATCGAGGTAAAACAAGTAAACAGAAGATATATAAACAGTCAACAACCCACACATAGAGGCTACCATAGCATCGGCGTACCACATAAAAGTAATGCATCAAGGACAGGGCTGCTCTTCTGTTGCATCCTCTCGTCTACGACGGTCAATGAGGGCAGGCTAATTGTCAGAGTATAGGAAATAAATTAATTGAATTTTGGAATCTTGTAGAGACATATTCTCCGGGCATTGTCATTGCTACTGAATCTTGGTTGTATGAGGATATCAATAGTAACGAAATAATTCAAGGGACCTACGAAATGTATAGAAAGGATCGGGGGAAGCGAGGTGGTGGACTATTTATTTGTGTGCGCAAAAATATAGCTAGTTTCTTAAAGTGGACTGATATGGATTATGAATTGTTATGTGTACAAATCTCGGATCAAGGAAATAAATTCCCTCTTCAGGTGATAGGGGCGTATAGAGCACCGAAATTAATTACTGAGAAACAGGCCATTGCTAATGAATTAAATGTCTTTTATGGTAGAGTGTTCAATAAATCGAATATCTGTGTTTTGGACCCTAACGACGAATCAGGAGCTCCCCTTTTCCAAACAAACCAGTCAGCAATTGTAAAGCTAATACAAAAAATACGATAAAATATATCGAAGGGTCCTGATAATATTGTTAGTGAAGTACTTAAATTAGGAGGTAGGGCCGTGGCACGATACTTAGAGGTGATGTTTAATGTGTCCATAAACAATGTGCAAATCCCGGATGACTGGAAAAGAGCTACGGTAGTCCCAATATTTAAGGAAGGGAGCAGGCTTGAATTGAGCAACTACAGACCGGTTAGCCTTACGTCCAACGTTTGTAAACAGATGGAGCATCTCATTTGCGACTACTTGAGGGAACAGTAGGAAGGATTATCATGGTTTAATGATAGGTAACATGGATTTCGGAAAGGTTACCCATGCGAGAGTCAGATGCTATCACTCTTTCAAGATATTAGCGAATCGTTAGTCAATGAAGTTTCAGTCGACGTCGTAGTTATAGATTTTCCGAAGGCATTTGATGTCGTACCGCACGGCATGCTACTCCATAAATTAGCTTCAACGAAGATTGATAGAAGAGAAATTTTATGGATCCATGAATTTTCGACGGGTCGTTCCCAGAAAGTAAAAGTCGAAGGCCTATTCTCGGATGAAATTACCGTAACGTCGGGTATCCCTCAGGGCAGCGTAATCGGAACTTTGTTATTTTTGGCATTTATAAATGACTTACCAAATGGGATTCGCAGTGACTGTCGATTGTTTGCGGATGATTGTGTAATATATCGAAATATACATGACTCACAAGACAACGCAGTACTTCAAGACGACCTGAACCTGGTCTATAAGTGGGCGTTTGAAAATAAAATGAAAATAAACGCAAGAAAATGTAGTCTCATAAAAATAGGGAAAGAGCGAAGGCAAGATTTTCAATATAACATTGGCTCGGAAATACATATCAGAAGATTCTTGCAAATATTTGGGCGTTAACGTAAGGAATGATATGAAATGGAGTACTCATGTAGGATGTGTAGTTTCTAAAGCTTACAAATCTCTGCACTTTGTAATGAGGGTATTAAAAGGAAGTAGTACCTCTGCTACAGAATTAGGATATTTGTCACTTGTAAGACCTATTCTGGAATACGCCTCGGTGATTTGGGATCCATAACAAGTAGGGTGCATCAATGAGTTGGAAATGGTACAAAGAAAGGCCGCTAGATTTGTGCTCAGTGACTTTAATCCCAGGAGCAGTGTGAGCCGTATATTAAAGAAACTTGGGTGGGAATCACTGGAGGCAAGGAGGATGAAATCTAGACTCTGCACTATGTACAACACGTATACAAATCAACCAGCATGGAGTGAGCTTAGAAAACGTATGGGAAAACCCACTTACCTGGGCAGGAGTGATCATCCTTTCAAAGTTAAGGGCCGACCACAGCATACAAATTATGGTAAATATTATTTCGTTAACCGTGCCATTGATAACTGGAACTCTCTACCTGCCGCAGTCTTAGAGCCTTTTCCCAAACATATAGGTGCGTTTAAGAAAAGACAGACGATTTGTGTAAATACTCCAGTTTAATTGTTAACTGTTATTGAATTGTTATGTATAATTATGTATTTGTTATGTATACCCAATTTGACACCGTGGGACACGCCCCCAATTGCAAATAAATGAATCAATGAATGAATGAAAAAGAAATTCTCATGTACCAATAAGAACTAAAAGTGTATATTACTTTCCCAGCGTAATGTTGGTATATGTCTCAGAAATTTGACACCTGAATTGTACTGGACCTAATAACATAATGTGAACACAAGTTGCAAGTGAATTATTGCACTTCACACAAAGTCCGCCTCGTTGCATAGTGGCTAGCATTCTTGGCTGCCGCCGCGGAGGCCCCGGTTCAATTCTTGGCTCTGCCAAGGGCTGGAACGGGGTACACTCAGCCTAATGTGGCAAAATTGAGTAGAGGTGGGTTCGATTCCTACCTCAGCCATCCTGGAAGTGGATATCCGTGGTTTCCGCACTTCTACTCCAGAAAAATGCCGGGATAGTAACTAACTTAAGGCCACGGCCGTTTCCTATCCAAATCCTACCTGGATTACAAGTACACACACTAGTACAGACAACACAGTGACACAGGTTATCAGACAACTTCTACACACACACACCCAAATACTCGGGGCTACATGACATCAATGTCGCAAAGCCCCTAAACAATCAACAACAACAACAGCACTTCAAAGAAAGTACTGTAGGTTATTTGTTATTTACGGAATATTTTGTTTTCACTGATTTTCTGGAGATGTCTTTGAATTGTCTTGCGAATTCCTATAGGCAAGCCATTTGTTGAAATTATGTTCTACAAATATCTCTATGCTAAAGTAACTGATCCAGAACACACTCCAGTGGGGAGTTTTAATGTGGACGATCGTCAGTTTTATGGTCATCACGCTAGTAGTGGATAATGGGTTCTGTCAACAACGACAGGAACAATCAGAAACAGGCCAATACCTTCGTGATGAAGCACATTTACAGTATGTCCGCCCTCGATTCTCCGTGCGTCTATTTTATCTGCCAGTGCCAGCTGTCTGGTGTGAAGGGCACACGTCATATCCGAGTAGGCCAGACAACGGAAGTCATCAACGCACTACATGATAAACAGGCCACTCCTAGCCCACTATCGAGTGTGCTTGGATAACGCGAGATAATACTGTACACTGGGCCATTCGATAAAAGCATTGAACATGATTGATAACGCATAATAAGGAAAATCTCACTATTATCCTCTTAAGAAAAAAAACTTCCTTCGGCATTTCCCAATTAATTGGGGTCGCCAGAGCCAACCAGGTTCATTTTGGTTTTGGCCGGGGATTTGAGGTCGGATGCCCTTCCTGACGCCACGTGATTTTTCAGGTGAAAATTTCACCCTGCTCTTACCAGGATTCGAACCCCGGCCGTCCGGGTGAAAGACAAGCAGCTAATCTACAGCGCCATCACGCTCCCCGCTATTATCCTCTTGAGACCCAAGACAAAATTTGTAGCTAAGATGTTCTGGTTCTGTCTTTCGTTCTTATTAAATAATGGCAGAATCACACATATTATAAGGCACAGGACATAATTTTAATAAAGTATTCATATTACACACCACAGTTGCCGATCGGAACAGTTACGAGTGCCAATTCATGGCTAAAGGGCCTGACTAGACTGGAAAAACGAATGGGTTTGAATCCCTGTCAGACATCCTTGAAATGGTTTTCCATTGTTTGTCGTTTTCAAAACCAGGTGAGACTGGAACACTACCTTCTAGAAGGCCACGATCGCTTCCTTTCCAACTTCTTGTCCAGTTTAATTCATCTCCAGTTTAAAAAGTTGAGTTTCACATTATGTGTAGCCTGGGTCTGAAGAGGACACGTTTATTTCTACCGTTGTAAAGAGCGGCAACTCCTCAAGCAAACGTGTGTGGCGGGTTGCAGCGTCTGCAGAAGCACAAATTCGTCATACTGGACGTATGCTCAACAAGACGGCAAAACTGTCAACGCATTTGTTCGACGAAGTATAAATTCTTTGACCACCTTCTGTAGTCGCGGCTACAGCATTCTTTGACTCTCGCCTCGGAAGTCCGGGTTCGAATCCCGGCTCTGCCAAGAAATTTAATTTTGGTTTGAGGGCGAAACAGGATACACTCAGTCCCGGAAGCCAAAACTGAGAAGAAGTAATTTCGATTCCCACCTCAACCGTCCTGGAAGTCGTTATCGCTTGCTGAACCCAAGGTTATAAGTTCGTATCCTGGCACAGTCAGCTAGCAAATGCGCAAATGCGAGGGAGCCGTGTCAGGAGATTTACTGGCACGTTAACGATCCCCTTCGGTGCAAAATTCCGGCACCCCGGCGTCTCTAAAAGCCAGAGTAGTGAAAGGGGACGTAAAACCAATAACATTATTATTATTCGTCCTGGAAGTGGTTTTCCGTGGTTTCCTACTTGTACTCCAGGTAATTGCCTTGGTGGTTCCTAACTCAAGGCCACGATCGTATCCTTTCCAACCCTTACCTGAATTACTAAGACATAGAGCAGGCTACACTAATACAGACGCCACGCCACAATATATGCCCACCCCTTATTATTTCCATGTCATACGTGGTGAGTGGTTTCTGCCATTCCGAACGCCAATGATGAAGATGAATGAAACTGGGCAAGGATAAGGAAGGAAGTGGCCGTGGCCTATTAGAAGGTGCCGTCCCAGTATTTTCTGGAGTTGAAAATGGTAAACCGTGGAAAATCAATTCAAGGACGTCCAAAGGTGGGGATCGAACCTACGTCTACCGAGTCCGCAGGTAGCTTGGCCCCATGGCCTAGTGGTGCGCGGTAGTGAGAGTAGCATCTGCTGTTGATTCCACAGACACCACAATAACACAAGTTATCTGATTTATTTCTTTATTTATTTACCGAGAGCGGTAGCTACGCTCCCGAACGCGCAGCGCTAGGAGATGGGGCCAATCTCTCAGCGGACTCGATAGACGTGGGTTTGAACCCCGCCGTCGGCTGTCCTTGAAATCGTTTTCCGTGGTTTCCCATTTTCTACTCCAAGCAAATGCTGGGACGGTACCTTCTAACAGACCACGGCCGCTTCCTTCCATATCCTTGCCCAGTTTCCCTCTCAGGAGGTTGGCGTCAGGAAGAGATTCCGGCCACAGAAACCACTCACCACGTAGGGATTCATCGCATCTCATCACCCAACCACGTATGAAACAGAAATAATAAGGGGTGTACATATACTCAAGATCACGGGGCCAAATAACCACGATGTTCAAGCATATTGCCGTTGCGACTTAGCACCGAACTCCTAAGGCACACGTAATTCCCCGTCAGTCCAGGATATAAGCTGCAGAGCTCAGCTATTCTAATATATCTGCCTGTATCTTGCCCGCGGGCGTGTTTATACCAGGCTCAGCGGAAGATAATTTTAAGAGCACGCTTGCCAACTTTATGGTTTGTTAAACATCCGAGATGTAACCGACCCAGTGACCTAGAAACTGCCAGTTATAACATCGCGGCCCTGCTGGGAAATCACGTAACGTTGGTAGCATTGTGTCAGAGGTCAAGGGTATGTCTCTTAATGAATGTCTAAATTCTTGGAAAATCACACATTAGATACTGAAATATTAGAAGTCAGTTTTTAGTGTTGCCTTTGCAAATTATTATAGATGTTAAGAGATTTGAAACCATTCTTTTTCTGTGTTGCCTATACAAATTGTCGTTTGTAGCTTTTCAGTCGGTCAACACGATTGTGCACAATGAATGGGTGGGGTACAAGATATAAATATGTAACCACACTGCTGGAAAAAAAAATATACGTATTAGTTAATTATCACAATTAAGTGGAACAATTCAAGGTTACGCGTTTCGTCCCTCAAGTGGCGATCATCAGATCCTGATCACTGTGTTGAAGTATAAATTCTCACTAATGTAAATTAATCCTCCCTATATTGTTCTGCTAAGGTCCCATTCCAGTTTTGTAGCGAAAATAAGGTCCTGTTAACACCAACCTGCACATATGGGGTACCTACAGGTTCCGCATAACACCATGTGTGCGCGAAACGCACTCACATCCTCTTTAAATGCCTCACAATTAAATAAATACCTTAAAAATGTACATTTACAATGGGAGCACCGTAACCTGGTGAGCCTGCCGCTAGAGCGCAGGGCAGCGCGGCGGTGGCAGCCATCTGGCGGGAGCGCGGCTTACTGCTAGGCGAGCCTACTGCTAGAGCACAGGGCAGAGTGGCGGTGGCACTTCGTTCTCCCACATTCTTCCCTACTACCCCACAAACCTACAGTCACGTTGCGTAAGCTCGCACGGGCCCAGTAGTCTTAATATAATCACCAAACGATTTACTATTGAACTACACTAGTGATGATGGCCACTCGAGAGTCGAATCCCATAACCTTTAATTCCCCATTTCATTGTGATAATTAACTAATAGTTTGCCACGGTGGGTGCCGGCCCGTGGTGTTGGGGTAGCACGCCTGCCTCTCACCCGGAGGCCCCGGGTTCGATTCCCGGCTCCATCAGGGATTTTAGAAACTACGTGGGGCTGGAACGGGCTGCACTCAGCCTCGTGAGGACAATTGAGCGCCCCTTCCACGAAAACCAAGATTAACGGCCGAGGGGACTCGATGCACTGATCACGCGTCACCCCAATATCTGCAGTCCAAGTGGCAGGGCAGCGATCACTAGGTAGGCCTAGGCTCTTCACGGACTGTAGTGCCAGGGGTTGTTGTTTGCTGCCACGGTGAGTGGTTATCGTGTTGGACTACCAACCTCAAGCTTGCCGATTCGCTCTTGGCCGTGGTAAGTGATTTTTGAAAGGCGACAAAAATCACGGCACGCATATCATACGTTGTTGGCATGTTAAAGAACCCATTTTAACTCATAGGCCGAGTTCATAATGGCAAAATTAATCACGGGATTTTCCACCAACACAAAGTTCCTCCTTTCTCTACTAGAAAGCGCTGTAGTGTCAAGGAGCTTACTGTAGATATCTAACCTCCTTGACGTTCACAGCCCTCCATGGAACGTCCAAATTCGACATGCAAGCTGCCCTCTGGGCGTCAAATAACAAAGCTTGCACCCGGCATCCAAGGCCATACGATATTATTATTATTATTATTATTTTTATATTTATTATTATTAACTAATACATGCATTTTTTCCAGGAGTGTATTTACATATTTATATCTTGTACCTCGCCCCCATGTTGACCGACTGAAAAGCTACAAATGACAATCTATTATAGAAGAATTACAATTCAGTCGGTCAACAAGAGTGTGACCAATTAGATTGTTTGTTCGACGAGTAACAATTATTAATTCATCGTTGTTGTTAATTCATTTTATGGGCTTGGGGCATCTTAGTCATCATCTCCGTGTAGTTGGGTGTAAGTTGAACGTTTTTGATAATCTGTTTTTAAAATGCGTATATGAGTACCATATTGGTAAGGTTAATCCATTTTGACTATTGGTAAATATTTATGATATACAAGCTGTACCCGGCATGCGTTGCAATGCCAATCAAAGAGTGTTGGCGTTGTAATTTTGTTTCTTGAAGTCCTTTTGGATACACAATATTATTTCAATTTCCGTAAACTACCTATAAGTTATGATAAAATGGATTTATTAATTTAGAAACATTCGTGGGAGCATGCACAACAACTCACCAAAGTTTCATCGCAATCTGATTAATGGCACATGAACGCATACGGGATTTTGTTTAAACGATTCGTGCGTTGTCACTCATTTGTTAAATATTTTCGTGCGCTACCTACTGTGACATGGATTAACTAAGTGTACATAACAACTCATCAGAGTTTCATCACAATTGCTGAATGGTATATTAACGCATACGGGATTTTGTTGAAACGCTTCGCGCGTCGTCACTCATTTGTTGCAACAACTCGTGCGCTACCTATTGTGAAATGGATTTACTAAGTCGAAAACAATACCTCATCAAAGTTTCATCGCAATCGGATGAATGGCATATGAACGCATACGGGATTTTGTTTAAACGATTCGCTCGCCGTCACTCATTTTTTGAATCTACACGTGTGCTACCTATTGTAAAAGGGATTTACTAAGACTGAAACATTCCCTGGAGTATACTCAACGATTCACCAAAGTTTCATCGCATTAGGATGAATGGTATATTAACGTATAACTAACGGGACCTTGTTAAAACAATTCACGTGCCATCGCTCATTTGTTAAATCAACTCGTGCGCTGCCTATTGTAAAATGGATTTACTAAGCCAGAAGGCTTTCCTGGAGAGTCCGGGCGGGGACACCAAAAGACCGCCGATGAGCCAGCTTGGTGTCCTAGGCGAAACCCCACACAAGACACGGCACATACCTAGAAGAATTGCTGAGTTTTAATTCACCGGCCGTGAAAGCCAATATCCCATCTTATTGAATGGAGTTTGTTGGAAGAAATGAAAACGTGAAAACCCTTAAAGTTGGCGATGTATTGAAGATAGAGATATGCTCTCCCGGGCTTTTTTGTAGAACTTTTCATGTTGAACAATTTTTACACTCATAGTATAAAGATATTTTTAACGGTTTGCCCAGCGTAAGCTTAAAAGCACACGGACTCCAGTTTTTTTTCGACCTTTTCACTGAATTCGTTAGTGCTTGACTTCCTTTAATCATAAATAAATTATTTTCTACAGAAACCTTCCTCGAGATATTCTTTACAGAATGGTGAAAACCGCATCAAAATACATTCAGTGATTCTCGAGTTTAACCGGAACATCCAAGAATCGGGCACTTTGTTTTATACTGAACCCTTTCAAAAGAAGCGTAACAAGACTCTCTTCGGGGTAATGTTTCGGTCCATGTTAGCCGTGCAGTTAAATTTGCTTCTCTTAGATTACAAGGATACATAGGGCAAATACATAACTAAAGAAAGGAGGTAAACCAGTTTACTAAATAAAAACAAGTTTAATGACCAAAGAAAATAACAAATATAATTAACAAACAACATCTTAAATTTAATCCCGCAACTTTTAAATAGACCACAACTGCAACCCTAAGTTGTGTCTGCTTCAACCAATGGCATTAAAATAACCACAATTTACCATATAACATTTAAATATCTCAGGAGAGATATAAAAGACGTTTGAAATAATACGTCTACTTCAAATCTATACTTGCGTGCGGGTGACGAAGTTTGACTTAATGAAGGAAATAAGTACGATTACGAGATTCGTTACCATATGGTTTCCCGTCAAGCAACGAATCCGCAATTCTGCGTAAATTAGATTAGCATAGGGAACACACAACAAGGCACTTAAGAAATATCCGACACCCGCTACCCTTACATAATACCAAATAGATCTCTAACGAGATCTTGACCACGTGCCAAAACACGGCTACTCGCCCAAACGGGTCTTGATAATATCAACACCAGCGTACGTGACTACAACAAAATACACGAGGACATGACCGATCGTCATTCTAATTTTTACAAACAACAATCCAAATGGATTATAAAATATACACAAGAAACAACACAATGCCCAGTGGCATTTAATTACAACAATGGAAATTATCAATTCAACTTAACGCGTGAAATTATGGTCTCAGTATGGCGAACTCCCCTTTAATCACAAATACAACGTACAGGCTCATCTCACTTTAAGAATAGAGGTCACGGTACACCGGCCCCCAACCTAATTAGTGTTATCTTAAATCTGTCCGTCCCGTCGAAGCCACATGTCATTCACCCAGTGCGTTCCACAACAAGATCGGATGCTTGCTCACGGCAACCCTCGAACATGGAAATACCTTGTATCTCCTGAAAAACATGTGTGTGCGAAAATACCATTTTTTCCCCAATAATTCTCTCAAGAATCACAAGACACGACGCCTCGGTCGGTAGCCTCCTTGGAGTCCATACCGCCGTTAAATAATATTGCTGCGGTCAGGAATCATGGTCAGATTACCACGATGTTCCCCGCGCATGTAGACACAATTGCTGCAGTCAAGAATCATGGTCAGATTACCACGATGTTCCCCGCGCATGTAGACACACATCATCACACATAACCACATATAACGCACACCTGGGTAATGACTTCATCACACATCTCGCCACCTGAAATACGTCCAGATTTAAGATTCCAAGGAAAGGCTTAAACCGCTTTCCCAAATATCATATAAAATCATTACTTCATTAGTTTTACAGCTTACTATGAGAACTATGGTTCCCTGCTAATAAAAATTGCACTAGGCAATATCACAAATAAAACGCCTGTTTATCAAAACACAAGGTTAAATGTTACCCTCCCAAATTCTAATTTTATCGTTAAGTTTATTCTTACAACAGCACCATTTATCGCTCAAACCATAATTTCTGTTCAAGGGATTATGAACATAGCAATCTGTACACGCATTGTACAATTACAAGTTACATTACACTTATCTAAATCAAAACACAAAATATAGTCACGCACGACATTACATTCGAGTGTTGGTACACTAACAAAAATCAAATTACAATTTTAAAAAATATACACAAGAAAAATATTTAGATTTCCCCAGCCAATCTAACTACGATTAAAATTGATTAATCAATATGTTGTACTCATTCCTTCACCAAAACACCTCACCTCACGTCGCCACACATAACCCAGCAGTTATTTAGCCGGACTTGGAGATAGTCGCTGGTGTGTCCATCGTCATCCCTCCAACTGTTGGCCCCGTTCCAGATATCTTGCTGATTTTCTTAGGATGGAAAAAGTTCGGATATTACACAGTTCTAAATTAACTACTAAAATTGCTAAATGAGTTCCTATTTCCACTCAATGTCCTGAGCAATTTGTTCGAAGGAACTTTCCCTAAGTATGTTTATAAGCCTGAGATTTTAACATTCACACGCAAATTATACACATTTAATAAGTTGACAAACTCGTCAGAGTTGTGAAGTTATACTAATTCACTCATCTCCACAGAGACCTCAAAATATGTTAAGTGTCCCAAGACACGCCAAAATAAAGTACACAGGTGTCACCTCAGACACATCAGAATAAAGTCTGGTGTCACTCACGACACGACAAAATAAAGTCAGTTCAACCCTCAGCTCGGCGACATTTATACAGAACACAACAAAACTCCGGTGGTGAGGACGAAATAAAAATAATTCGAAGGTTTTGGGCTACGGCCTTGCGACTAATTTCATTGAACTTCTCTCTTTGCAGAGGTTAAGAATCTGATCGGCGGGTTCACAAACGATCATGGGTTTTATTAATAATCAATTCGCGCCAAATCAAAGGTACGCCAACTTTCGTGGGCCGAATGGCGTGCCCTGCGTCATTCGTTGATTTCAAATTCATCTTGTACCGAGTGACCTGGGAACTCCTCCCCATTTATGACGTACAAGTATCTTCATCCTGTTAGATTCTGATTCCCCTTCTACCGCCGGCATAAATCGGTGGTAACCGTCCCATGGCTTGCTAGCTGAAGCCACGCTTTTTGTACGTTGACCTCGTTAGTTCCAGGAATTTGGACACAGTTTTCCTTGTCCCAATAGCTTGGTTTAAATGAACCTGCCTCGTCTTCTGACTCCCAATAGTTGCAACATATTTCCTCAATTCGTATCCACTGCTGCTTGTATGAATGCCTTGTTTCAAATATAATACATAAAATATGAACCATAATTATATCAGATGATATCATAAGGGTTCATAATCCTTCTGACTAGGAAAATTCGAGCTACAATGCAATAGGAGTCGAATTTGCATCTTCCCACTTCTCACGTTTTTCAAAACATAATTTTTCAAGTTCAAATTCCAAAATAATAATTGTGTCCCATCTTCCGTGTTGTCGTAAGTAAACATCTCCGTTCGTTAATTGCTTCTTCACGTAGACATCGGACCTTGGACTCGGCCCCCAGCTCCACTCTGCTAATCATTCGGCGATCTCCCCTCTCTCTCTCATACAAGGTTGACCTACATCGGCTCCCTCTTGTTTGTAAACAACTTCAGCTGGTGATTCTTCACAATACTCCCAGTAGCCACGTATTTTTGAGTGTGGTTTCTCAAAATACGTCAAATTTTACAATTTACAACAATGTCACTCTTACCTACAATTCCCAGGGTTCCCTTCTTCTTCTTCTTCTCCCGTCTTCTTCTTCAGCTCCCGTCTTCTTCTTCGGCTTTCCGTCTTCTTCTCCCATCTACTTCTTCAGCTCCCGTACGATAACTTCACCAGATTTCGAGACCCTTGTTGACTCCGGTCTGCGAATCTCTCCTGCTGTTTTTCTGTTCCTGCTTGTCGGCTAATCTCTTCTCTTCTCCATGTAGCTCCTCCAGATACCTTTGTGTCTCTTTGTGCATGGCCTGCAAGGTTGGATTTGTTCCACCTTCTGTGTTGTAGGTGCCGGGATTTTTGCGGTTCTTCATCGCTCTTCCCCATTTTTTGCGTTCTGCCTCATGGCCAGCGTTATGCTCCTGTACGTAGTTTTGTGGTTCCTCGTGTCGTTCATCCCAATTTCTCCTGTAACCCCTAGGATCGCCTTGCCCATTGCTTCTCCGGTTCTTCCAGTTTCGATTTTCCCGCGGGTTATTATTATTATTCCGCTGGTATGGTGCATCTTGCCTTCGGTTACCCCTCCAATTGAAATATCCGCGCTGGTCTCCCCTCTGGTTCGAATAATTATTCCCGTAGTTATTATTATTATTATTGTAGTGGTTGTTACGACCATCGTAAAGTTCCTTGTTTTCGTAGAAATCCTGCCTTCTCTGTGCCGGTGGTGTGTTCGTGGCTTGTGACCTAGTTTTCGTTGGACTAGTCTTTATGATTTCCGCCGTATTCATGTCATGTTCTACGCGCCTCTGTCTGTATTGTTGGGTTACCAGAGATGTTTCATCTAAGTGCCTTAAGATTTCTTCTTCCTGTATAGCGGTTTTTATGTTTGCTGCGACTGGAAACTATTGAACATTTACTGGAAGCTGTTTCCCGATATTAAGAACTAGATTTTCCTCACTAGGTCGTCTAAGTCTTTCAGTCTTAGCATCTGTTGGGCAAAGAACTCCGAGTATTTTGTAGGGTTGGTACTATGGTATTTACGTGAATATAATTCCATTCTTAAGCTTTACTGGTACGATGGGCTCCAGAACTTTATTAAAAACGCTTCCTTGAATTTGTCCATTGTTTCAAAAGTATATTTAAAACTTTGAAACCAGACAAGGCTTCCACCTTGTAAAAATCTCTAGACCATCCCAAGCTGTTTTACCGAACTAATCTGTTGGTCATGAAAATAGTCGTCCAATTCCCGCAGGAACGCTTTGGGAGTAGTCCTCGCCCCGTCATTGTATTTTCCAGGATGAAAATCATTGCCCCTGATGACCTGAATGATTTGAGCTTGACTTAAATTCGGCTGTGGAGTTGAGGCCTCGCCCCTATGTTTATTGAAAGCTTCCGTGTTACAGTCAGTCCTTGGACTCTGGACCTGACTCATTCCCTCAGTATCGTGAGTTAATCTTATACTGTGAATACTTTCCGGTTTTCCCGCTTGCCTCTCGGTCGTAAATAGTGTCATATTTTCTAATGACCTAAGTTCATTCTTCACGATTTTCATTTCGTGCTCTTGGATTCCCGCTTAAATATTTTCTTCGTGAGCCTGAATCCTTAGATTGTTATCTCACACTCTCTTAATTATCAATTCTTTTTCCCTTTCACTTCGTTCTGACATCTGTTTCCAATCTTTCTTGATTCTGTCTTTAATGGCTTGATATCTTTCTTCTATTTGTTCATTGTTATCAATCTGTCCTAATTAAATTCTATCTAGACGTTCTTCTATCTTTTTCTTCGTCTCCCACATATTCTGCTTGATATGAGTTTGGTCTGCCTCTAGAGTCTGCCACCTATCGGTTGACTGAAGATCCATTTTCTCCATATCTTTAACTAAACCCATGACGTTATTATCAATGGATTCCATCTGTCCTTGCATACTCTTTTTCTTCTTCTCCATCCCTTCTAACCTGCTTTGCAATTTATCCTGTGTTGTTTTAATCTCAGCTAATTAGTGACGCAAGCCCGTTCTATTTGTTCAAGTTTCGCGGCCACCATCTCATCCAACTGAATTAATTTTGTGTCAAATTTCCCCTCAATGTTCTGTATTTGGGTTTTAATTTGGTCATTTTGAATAACTGCCTGTTCCGCTATTTGTGTGTTTATATCGGATTTTAAGTTTATGATCTGTTCTGAAATCTTATTATTTTGGGTTTTTGCCTGTTCTGAAATTTTATTGTTCTTATCAGATTTTATTTCGGCTATCTGTGTACTACTACTGCCTTTCATCTCCGCCTTCATTTCGTTTAATTGGATACTACTACTGTCTTTCATCTCCGCTAATTGTACACTACTACTGTTTTTCATCTCCGATAATTGTCCACTCAACTTCTCCGGGTTTCTTGCCATCGCAAGTTCAATCAAAGCACTTAATTCTCCCACCGTTGCCATTGCAAATCACAATCCACTATTAGAGAACTAGGGTCATGCGTATGGTGACATCAGCTGCACACACTCACACGTATAGTTTGACATTTAAATGTTTTTTACAATACTCAAGTCATTTATGTTAACGTTAATAGAATACCCCAACACACATGCATCATTGAGTATTATCTATCTTCAAATACAATTTAAAACCCCTTAATTTTGTTTATTAAATGTCCTGACCTGACTGATTTTACATGAAATGTATTTTAATTAACCAATTGTTAATTAAAATTTCAAGGTATCACCTTCCTGACTTTTAATTATACTGAGTTCATTGTTTAAAAAAGCATTAATTTAATCTAACAGGGCGCCAGAAAAACATCTCAACTTAATAGCAATTATCAAATATAACTGTGTTTCAAATTTCTTTAATTCAAAATGAACTCATTGATTTTAATATTTTAGCACTTGGCGCTACAACTTTGCCAATCTTTACTGAATCCACTCATTAATTAGCCTCCGTTGGCATACGTCCTACATTCAAAGCCTTGTTTATCTCTAAACTGGTATCGAATGTACACCCTAGGACTCGGTTTACCATAAAACAACTGCAATCTAAACGTTGGGCGCCCAGTTTACTCTATGAACCCTTGCAAAAGAAGCGTAACAAGACTCCCTTCGGGGTAATATTTTGGTCCATGTTAGCCGTGCAGTTAAATTTGCTTCTCATAGATTACAAGGATACATAGGGTAAATACACAACTAAAGAACGGAGGTAAACCAGTATACTAAATAAAAACAAGTTTAATAACCAAAGATAATAACAAATATAATTAACAAACAACATCTTGAATTTAATCCCGCAACTTTTAAATTGCCCCAGGGGAGTGCGACAGGCTTCGGCAGCCGGCACAGTTCATATCCTCGCCGCTAGATGGGGGCTTCATTAATTCCATTCCCTGACCCGGTCGGTCGACTGGAAGCTGGCTGTGGATTTTCATTTTTTCAACTTTTAAATAGACCACAACTGCAACCCTAAGTTGTGTCTGCTTAAACCAGTGGCATTAAAATAACCACAATTTACCATATACCATTTAAATATCTCAGGAGAGATATAAAAGACGTTTGAAATAATACGTCTACTTCAAATCTATACTTGCGTACACGTGACGATATTTGACTTAATGAAGGAAGTAAGTACGATTACGAGATTCGTTAACATGTGGTTTCCCGTCAAGCAACGAATCCGCAATTCTGCGTAAATTAGATTAGCATAGGGAACACACAACAAGGCACTTAAGAAACATCCGACACCCGCTAACCTTATATAATACAAAATAGATCTCCGAACGAGAACTTGACCACGTGCCAAAACACGGCTACTCGTCCAAACGGGTCTTAATAATATCAACACAAACGTACGTGACTACAACCAAATACACGAGGATATGACCGATCGCCATTCTAATTTTTACAAACAACAACTGTCAAAATGGATTATATCAAAATACACAAGAAACAAAACGCCCAGTGGCATTTAATTACAACAATAAAAAAATATCAATTCAACTTAACGCGTGAAATTATGGTCTCAGTATGGCGAACTCCCCTTTAATCAAAAATATATCGTACAGGCTCATCTCACTTTAAGAATAGAGGTCACGGTACACCGGCCCCCAACCTAATTAGTGTTATCTTAAATCTGTCCGTCCCGTCGAAGCCACATGTCATTCACCCGGTGCTTTCCACAACAAGATCGGAAGCTCGCTCACGGCAACCCTCGAACATGGAAATACCTTGTATCTCCTGAAAAGCATGTGTGTGCGAAAATACCGTTTTCCCCCAATAATTCTCTCAAGAATCACAAGACACGACGCCTCGGTCGGTAGCCTCCTTGGAGTCCATACCGCCGTTAAATAATATTGCTGCAGTCAGGAATGATGGTCAGATTACCACGATGTTCCCCGCGCATGTAGACACAATTGCTGCAGTCAGGAATCATGGTCAGATTACCACGATGTTCCCCGCGCATGTAGACACACATCATCACACATAACCACATATAACGCACACCTGGGTAATGACATCATCACACATCTCGCCACCTGAACTACGTCCAGATTTAAGATTCCACGCAAAGACTTAAACCGCTTTCCCAAAGATCAAGTACTATCATTAATTCATTAGTTTTACAGCTTACTATGAGAACTATGGTTCCCTGCAAAAAAAAATTGCACTAGGCAAAATCACAAATAAAATGCCTGTTTATCAAAACACAAGGTTAAATGTTACCCTCCCAAATTCTAATTTTATCGTTAAGTTTATTCTTACAACAGCACCATTCATCGCTCAAACCATAATTTCTGCTCAAGGGATTATGAACATAGCAATCTGTACACGCATTGTACAATTACAAGTTACATTACACTTATCTAAATCAGAACACAAAATATAGTCACGCACGACATTACATTCGAGTGTCGGTACACTAACAAAAATCAAACTACAATTTTAAAAAATATACACAAGAAAAATATTTAGATTTCCCCAGCCAATCTAACTACGATTAAAATTGATTAATCAATATGTTGTACTCATTCCTTCGCCAAAACACCTCAGTTCACGTCGCCACACATAACCCAGCAGTTATTTAACCAGACTTGGACATAGTCACTGGTGTGTCCATGGTCATCCTTCCAACTGTTGGCCTCGTTCCAGACATCTTGCTGATTTTCCTAGGATGGAAAAAGTTCAGTTATTACACAGTTCTAAATTAACTACTAAAATTGCTAAATGAGTTGCTATTTCCACTCAATGTCCTGAACATCTTGTTCGAAGAAACTTTCCCTAAATATGTTTATAAGCCTGAGATTTTACCATTCACACGCAAATTATACACATTTAATAAGTTGACAAACTCGTCAGAGTTTTGAAGTTATACTAATTCACTCATCTCCACAGAGACCTCAAAATATGTTAAGTGTCCCAAGACACGCCAAAAGAAAGTACACAAGTGTCACCTCGGACATATCAGAATAAAGTCTAGTGTCACTCACGACACCACAAAATAAAGCCAGTTCAACCCTCAGCTCGGGGACATTTATACAGAACACAACAAAACTCCGGTGATGGGGACGAAATAAAACAAGATGTTCAGTAAAGAACATATAGCCTACTTTCTCCTAAATGCATGGGTATTGTTATAACTCTTTGTCCTTTTCAAGGAGTATGATTGAATGTTGGTTGTAGGAGCTTGTTGAAATACAACGTGCTATAGGGATATTAAACATGAATATGAGGTGCCCTTTGCTAGTGCTATCTCTGTACCAAATTTCGTTCAATTCGGTTTCACCGTGTTTGAATTGATAGGGGGAATCGATTTGCACACATACTTGGCCACCATCTGCAAACTATTGGGCTGATGTTCTTGCAGTTTGGTCAGAATATGTTTCCCACATAAAGATATGGTGTTGCAAAATTAGGTAGAGACTAGATTATTAGGTTGGTCGTAATTACATTTTAGCTTTTAACATTTGGGTGGCCGCGATTACGTTTCCATCAAGATAGCGGTGATATAAAACATGACACTGAGGTGCCCTTTGCTAGTGCTACCTCTATACAAAATTTCGTTCCATTTGGTTTCAGCGTGTTTGAATTAATAGGGGGAATCGATTCTGACACAAAGATGGCCGCCATCCGCAAACTATTAGGCGAATGACCTATTAGATTGGTCAAAGGATGCTCCCTCCATAAAGGTATGTAGTTGCAAAATTTGGTAGAGATCGGATGATTAGGTTAATCGTAATTTGATTTAAGCTTTGAACATTAGTGTGGCCGCCATTACGTTTCAGTCAAGATGGCGGCGATATAAAACATGACACTGAGGTGCCCTTTGCTAGTACTACCTCTGTACCAAATTTCGTTCCATTCGGTTCCACCGTGTTCGAATTAATAGGGGGAATCAATTTTGACATAAAGATGGCCTCCATCCGCAAACTATTAGGTGAATGACCTATTAGATTGGTCAAAGGATGCTCCCTCCATAAAGGTATGTAGTTGCAAAATTTGGTAGAGATCGGATGATTAGGTTTATCGTAATTTGATTTAAGCTTTGAACATTCGTGTGGCCGCCATTACGTTTCAGTCAAGATGGCGGCGATATAAAACATGACACTGAGGTGCCCTTTGCTAGTGCTACCTCTGTACCAAATTTCGTTCCATTCGGTTCCACCGTGTTGGAATTAATAGGGGGAATCAATTTTGACATAAAGATGGCCGCCATCCGCAAACTATCAGGTGAATGACCTATTAGATTGGTCAAAGGATGCTCCCTCCATAAAGGTATGTAGTTGCAAAATTTGGTAGAGATCGGATGATTAGGTTAATCGTAATTTGATTTAAGCTTTGAACATTTGTGTGGCCGCCATTACGTTTCCGTCAAGATGGCGGCGATATGAAACATGACACTGAGGTGCCTTTTGTTAGTACTACCTCTGTACCAAATTTCCTTCCATTCGGTTGCACCGTGTTCGAATTAATAGGGGGAATCGATTTTCACACAAAGATGGCCGCCATCCGCAAACTATTACGCTGATGACCTATTGGTTTGGTCAAAGGATGCTCCCCCCATAAAGGTATGTTGTTGCAAAATTTGGTAGAGATCGGATGATTAGGTTAATCGTAATTTGATTTAAGCTTTGAACATTTGTGTGGCCGCCATTACGTTTCCGTCAAGATGGCGGCGATATAAAACATGACACTGAGGTGCCTTTTGTTAGTACTACCTCTGTACTAAATTTCGTTCCATTCGGTTGCACCGTGTTCGAATTAATAGGGGGAATCGATTTTCACACAAAGATGGCCGCCATCCGCAAACTATTACGCTGATGACCTATTGGTTTGGTCCAAGGATGCTCCCCCCATAAAGGTATGTCGTTGCAAAATTTGGTAGAGATCGGATGATTAGGTTAGTCGTAATTTGATTTAAGCTTTGAACATTTGTGTGGCCGCCATTACGTTTCCGTCAAGATGGCGGCGATATAAAACATGACACTGAGGTGTCCTTTGCTAGTGCTACCTTTGTACCAAATTTCGTTCAATTCGCATTCACCGTGTTTGAATTGATAGGGGGGGACAGACATTCAGAGTACACACACTCACACACACACACAGACACACACACACACAGACTCACACACACACATACACACACAGAGACAGACACACTTTTTTCGCCCTGTGTTGATCTCATAAGTCTACTTTCATTTTTTGCAAAAATCGAAAGTAGGCTAAAAATAATTCGAAGTTTTTGGGCTACGGCCTTGCGACTAATTTCATTGAACTTCTCTCATTGCACAGGTTAAGAATTTGATTGGCAGGTTCACAAACGATCATGAATTTTATTAATAATCAATTCGCGCCAAATCAAAGGTACGCTAACTTTCGTGGGCCGAATGGCGTGCCCTGCTTCATTCGTCGATTTCAAATTAATCTTGTACCGAGTGACCTGGCAACTCCTCCCCATTTATGACGTACAAGTATCTTCATCCTGTCAGATTCTGCTTCCCCTTCTACCGCCGGCATAAATCGGTAGTAACCGTCCCAAGGCTTGCTAGCTGAAGCCACGCTATTTGTACGTTGACCTCGTTAGTCCCAGGAATTTTGACACAGTTTTCCTTGTCCCAATAGCTTGGTTTAAATATACCTGCCTCTTCTTCTGAATCCCAATAGTTGCAACATATTTCCTCAACTCGAATCCACTGCTGCTTGTATGAATGTCTTCTTTCAAATATAATAAATAAAAATATGAATCATTATTATAAGAGATGATATCATAAGGGTTCAATACTAACTAGAGATTTAATTTATTATTTTAAGCACAGAGCTAATGCGCCAAATAGTCACTGCACGCAACCACTTACATCAATGGCATGCTAACCTAAATTCACCTAACCTCACTTAACTTATCATAACCTCAGTTGACCTTACCAAACATGTCCTCACCTAACCTAACATAACTCAACGTAACTTCACCTAACTTAACAAACCTAACCTAACCTAACCTAACTTCACATACCCTAACATAACCTAACATAACTTCACCTAACTTCACCTAACCTAAATTCACCTAACCTAATCTAACCTAACGTAACTTAACCTAACCTAACCTAACCTAACCAATCATGTCAGCTCATAACCTAACCTAACCGAACCTGTAAAGCTGAGCCAGAGGCTAATGCACATAAACTACACAAAGTATATCAGGGCACACGCAACTATCCCTATGCTAGTGTTATAGAGAGTAAGGTAAAGCTACCACCGTGGCTACTGTGCAAGATGTTCGCTACACACAACGAGCTTAGGAATACAAAGTTAGTTAAGTTTTCCCAGGTATAACACTAGCACTAGAGCGTAACCCTAGAGGCACAGTTAACACACACAATCACTTACAGAGAAATTATTCTCAAGCTAAAGGTTTGTTTAAATTATAAGTTCAAGGCCAGAGTTTACATGCAGTGTCAACTTTCTTTAGGTTTTTATTATACCACAGCATTTTACAGGATTCCATTACATTTAGCAAGGCTTACCCCAAAACATATAGGTAATAAATGGGTTATACTATACGTTTGGCTGCCTAGTTTCTGCTAACTAAGGGAAATTTCTTAAGATTACTGGAGGTTAACAGTTGGATTAGGAGTGGAAGGTGGGTTGTAATTAAAATGTACAAGCAGTTTTCATACAATATATTTTATTAATTTTAAATCTTCTTCTTAAGTATTCAATCCATGGATTGGTCTACGGCAGTTCTCCAGTCGGCTCTATTTATAGGTTTCCTCTTCATCTTTTCATAGTTACTGCATCCTACATCAGACATGATTTGCTGTACAAATTGAAGGTGTGGTCTTCCTCGACATATTTTGCCTTCAACCATTCCCTCCAATACCGTTTTCAGCAGGTTATCGTGTATCAAAATATGTACTATCAGTCTAGTCCTCTTCCTCTTTATGCTTTTCCATAAGGTATAATTTTCCTCCACCTTTTTAAATACTTCAGCATTTGTTATTTTTTCTGTCCAGCTAATTTTTAGCATTCTTCCATAACACCATTGTTCAAAAGAATTTAACCTCCTTTTTTCTTCTTTTCCAATTGTCCACGTTTCGCAACCATACAGGGTAATACTCCAAACATACGCGTTTAATAATCTTTTTCTGGTTTTAAGATTAATGGAATTTGTAGTGAATAAACGTTTCTTTTTGTGAAATGCTAATTTGGCTTGCAAAATTCTACATTTGATTTCTTTATTGTTTCTTCCATCTTTGGTAATTTTGCTTCCGAGATATTTAAATTCTTGAACATTTTGTAGTGTTTTGTTGCCCACCACTATTTTCATACTTGAGTCTGCCTTTTTATCGCTGACCACAACTTTCGTCTTTGAGTGACTTATTTTCATGTTGTATTCATTACCCATGATTTCCTCCATTTTGACTATTATTTGTTTGAGATGTTGTTAACTATCTGCAACTATGGCAATGTCGTCTGCAAATTGAATCATATTTATTAGTTCACCTTGTATCCTTATTCCCAAATTCAAATCCTCTCGAACCTTATTCAATGCATCCTGGATGTAAGCATTAAAAAGCATGGGAGACAAAGCACAGCCTTGTCTAACTCCTTTCCTTATTTTTGTTTCCTGTTGTTCATTTCCATTTTTAATTACTTCAATTTCATTTTTGTACAAATTCCAGATTATTCTTCAGTCTCTATATGGGACTTCTGTGTGTTTAAGAATTTCAAACATTTTTATCCAATGTACAGCCTGTTCCAATTCAACACGGAACTGTAAAATGGGTTGTCTACCCACCCGCAATTGGCTTGAAATCTGCACGCAGCACGCTAGCGACGGGGCTGAGTTCGATTTCACTGATTGCCGCCTTCTTATGCTGCATTGTAAAGTAGCCTATTTTGCTCTTCCAACATTTATTTACACAGGCTTCATAATAAGTTTGGATGATTTCTGTTTCAGAACTTGTTATTTTACGCTTCGGTTAATGGCTTTTGCAGAGAATTTATATGAAATAAAATTGTATTTTACAACTTAGTTTATTACAACACAATTTATTTTTGTGTTGTATTTTATGTACAACACAATGTATTACTCTTTAACCCAATACCACAAAACGAGATACAATTTCGGAATTATTTGTTACAAAACTAAGTTTAATTAAGAAAATGTTTCAATGATTTCCATTTGAGAACTATTTTCCTGCAACAATGTAATATTATAGAACGACGAACACAGGCAGTTTAGTCGTACTTCATGCTCCAGGACATCTTGGATGATTTTACATTGGCGGAGTTGAACAACATGCTTTTTCAACAAGATGGCCATCCAGCGCACTCCTCCAGACGGGCGAGAGAAGTTTTAAACCGTTTGTTTCCTGGCCGGTGGATAGCAATTGGCGGCTTTATAGAATTCCCACCACGTTCACTTGATCTCACCGTCCTAGATTTCTTCATTTGGGGCAACGTCAGGTCGAGAGTACTTTTAAGATCACCACGAACAACCGATGAAATGGAGCTCGTCATTACCGAAGCCTTTGCAGAAATTACTCCTCAGATGTTGTCGAACGCAAGAAAGAACTTCATGCGACGAGTGGCCCTCTGCTTGGAAAATGATGAACGCCACTTCGAACACCTTATGTAAATGTCCATTTGCAGTAGATGTAACATCTGTGATAAATTAACTCTTTTAGTCGCATCGAAGACTGATTACACTTTTGTAACAAATCATTTCCAAATTGTATCTCGTTTTGTGGTATTGTGTTAAAAAGCAATACATTGTGTTGTACTGTAAATAAAATACAACACAAAAATACATTGTGTTGCAATAAACTATGTTGTAAAATAAAATTTTATTTCATAGAAATGCTCTGCGAAAGCAATTAACAGAACCGTAAAATAACAAGTTCTGAAACAGAAATCGTTCAAACTTATTGTAAAGCCTTTGTAAATATATTTTGAAAGAGCAAAATACTTTGCAATGCTGCGTATGAAGGCGGCAATCAGTGAAATCGAAATCAGCCCCGTCGCTAGCGCGCTGCGAGCAGATTTCAAGCCGATTGCGGGTGGGTAGGCAACCCATTTTACAGTTCCGTGTTGAATCGGAACACGCTGTACATTATCAAAAGCCTTTTCAATATCCACAAAGCACAAACAAGTTCTTTGGTCTTTTTCCAATCGTTTTTCAAGTATAAGGCACAATTACAGTAGTTCTCCAGTACCCTTACCATTAACAAACCCAAATTGGTCTTCGGTCAGAAATTCTTCAATTTGCTTTTCAATTCGTCTTAATATTATTTTTGTTGCATGAACGACTAAACTGATAGTGCGATATTGTTCACAATGTTTTCCTGCCATTTTCGTTGGCATAGGGATCATTATACTTTTTTCAAGTCAGCCGGTATTTTTCCATCCATGTAGATGTTTTGTAAAAGTTTGAGCAATCTCTCCTTCATACGAGGTCCACTTTTCTTGAGGTGTTCAACTTTGGGATTATCAATGCCTGGCGCCTTATGATTAGTTGAGAAGAGTCATTGTTGCGGTAAAATGGCTGAGTTATAGGCTATACATTGTAAATTTATTTTGGAGATTTATCTCTTTTATCAGACCTTTATAGTCATGAATGTCATTAGACTACAATTCCTTCAGTCTTCGTAGAGCTAATTCAAATTCCTCTCTCAGTACTTGGAAGCCTAAATTATCTTCTGTTACTTCATCTTCTTCCTCAAGAACTTCATTTTCCTGTAAATTTACACCTTCGTATTGTGCCCATTTACGATGATGTGGTTTGGCGTGAATTCGAAGGGAGTGCGCTATGATGTCAGTGAGCAGGTTCCGAGCTGTCAGCCCACCAGAGTTTGAACCAGCCACGTGTTTCACGTGGAGCCAACGGATGTTGCAAGCTGTTATTCTTATAAAGCTTTTGTTATGGAAGAAGTTTATATCAGCACTTCAGAATAACGTTAGGTGTAATTCACCAGCTTATTCCTGATGTTTTATTGGAATTTACCAACCTTCTGGATCCTTCTATGGATGTAGCCAATGGGGCGTAAGATCTAGCATTATGTAATGCGAGTTCACCGATCGATATGTGTCCTTGGGACAGTATAAAAGCCAGCCCTGGTGGAGGTCAGGTACTCACTCACAGTCAGGTACTCAGTCATCGAACAATCAACTAGTTGTCATAATAGTCCACGTGTGTGTGTGTCCACGACAGTAGAATACACCGTTATTCTGAACGAGCGCTCCTTGGAGCTAGGCAACTTATACAACGCAACTATGCCCGAGTGGACATATATTTTGTGCTACGTTTGTGGTAACATAACAGTGCTTCAAAACTTATAATATTCGCTGGTTGAACACTGCAACAAATTCCAAGGTATGTGAGCGACTTGTTACACAAGTATATGACTTTGTCTTGTGCTATTCCCACCACTTAAAGCAAACGTAAGAACTGGGACCACATTGAACATTTGCAAGTGATAGTAGGTTACCCTACCAACATACATTTTTACGGGGAATTATCAGAACAGATTCCGTCCTTGATTTATAAAAGACATTATCACCAGGAACTGTTACCTCTTTAATTGTCCAGTCAGACCACTGGTTTACATAAGTGGACTTCATTATTGGCAGTGGGCCACGCTAGTAACATGCCATGTATGCATGAAGAACAGCCCCATGATAGAACAATTTCACTATCCCAGTTAGTGAATATAGTTAGCAGCTAAGGCGGCGGGATGTGAGAAGATCATGCCAGGATGACCCATTAGGAACGAGGAGCAGGGCCACCTGCGGCATATTTCTGTGGATGACAGGAGAGCGGATCACTATAAGCATGTCCCATGCCCAGTGTGTAGAGTTCTCAGATCCGTGGTGCCGGATTCGATCTGCACCGAGGGAGTTGAATGATTTAACATGTCCCATGTCCAGCATTTTATACTTCTCAGATCCGTGGTGCCCGGATTCGATCTGCACCGAGGGAGGTCAACTCGCCACAGAAATCATGATAACGTAGACTTCCGAAAAGCCTAAATAATTTCTAGAGCCATGAATTTTCCGCCATTCCGATAAAACCAATTCACTTTCTCTATTATTAAGAAACGCATTTATAATTAAGTGATTACACATATTTAGGAGTAATTTTCCTTGCAGTCAAGTTAGATTTATAGCTGTGGTGTTTCCTCAATATTTCATTTTAATATTGCAGTAATAAGATGGGAAGTCTTACCCTATTCAGAACGCAGCAGATTTACGACACAGTTTATAAATTAATAATTTTTCTTCTGCATGACAGAATATATTTTTCCAATAATAATAATAATAATAATAAATGTATATGAATTATTATTGATAAATACTGAATTATATGAACAGCTATGGAAGTAATATTCCTTCAGAGTGATAAATATGAAAGACTATGATAAAAGTGTTGAATATGATTAAACAAATAATTGTTAATGTAAAAATTGAGAGCTTACGACTTGTTATCGTCTAGGGTATTGTTAAATGAAGCTGAATTGTTGTTATTTTTGTGCCAATGCACTTTGTGAAAGAGTAAAAGAGGCTTTGATCCTCGTGTTTAGTGGACGTAGTGGGAGTCATATCCTGAGAGCCACAGAAAGCTGTATGCTCGTTAATAGGAATTAAAATGGGAGACTTCGGGAGTCAGATCCTGTCCCATAAGCTTCAATATGATTCAAATCCTAAAGCTGTCCCCTATGATATTATCAGCTCCAATGATTAATTGTTACAAGCAATGTTGTCATGCCAATTTTTATTATGGTCATCTGAATTCATGTTCAGTGAATTAAATCCTGAAAATTATAAAAGGTTATTCCAAGCTAACTCAAAGTAACCAAACGTGATTATTATTATTGTTATAAAATGTATAATGTAAAGATTTAACTGCTGTGTCCAATAATAGTCACTATGATGTGTAACTGCGTTAAGAATTGTGTCGTTTCCAAAGAAAATCTAGAATCAAAATGTAAATCTTCGAGTGTGAAACTAATCCATGCTAGTGTCAGGATTGTAAATAAGTGAATTGTAAATAAGTGAATAAGATTGAACAAGAAAACTTTATAGGGTAAAGTGAAATATAATTATATGTCGTCTCTAAAGTGTATAGATTAACAAATGAAAGTGTAATTCATGAACATAGTCTAACCCATCGGACAATCTTAAATGAGACTATAGTTAATTTTTATTTGAGAGACATAAAATCCAATAGGGTATGCGTGTGCTATTTTTTTGGTTCTGCCGGTCGGCAGATATTTTCTGAATATATTTTTTTGGTGAATTGGTTCATTTTGAAATAAGTTTTTAATTCCCTTGTTATATATCATGACTCTTTCCTTTTCCTTTACGGGGAGCACGAATACAGTGTCTAGTAATTACAGCCCAGGCCCAGAACGCCCCGAGAGAGATCTCATGCTAAACACAGTGTTTACTGCTACCTCGCATGTGGTTGTCACTCCAGGTGTACAGACGGGCACAGTATAGGGTTTCAATGTAATTTTTCTACATTTTTGCACAATCGCTATGACAATCGAGAATTACTCCCTCTATATTACTTATGACATTACTCTTGTTACATCTCTTTCCAAAGAAAATCTTTACCATCTGATATGCAGAATCTACATGTCCTTTCGTAGTTTTTCTCTATCATTGTGCATTTACCCTCGTAATAAGTTTCTCTTGCAATTTTTGCTTTTCTGTTTAAATACATTTACAATATTTACACCGAATACATTTTTATTAAGAACAAAGTTCCAAATGGTCCCGCCTCGTCAATACTATTTATTAAAATTTTGTGATACAATCACTTGTCTTTTAACATATGGTACATGTTTCGACGTCTAACACATATTGACGTCTTCATCGGCCTAGTTTAAATGGGCAGCACTTAAAACATTCACTTTATATACTGGATGTAGTTAATAAACGTACATGAAAACACACATAGATCACTAAGATTATACTCTGTAACACATTAAAAAGTTGTTAAAATATTTTCTTATGTTAAAAGTTCAATAAAACCATCAGCCCTGCTTGACAGTCTTTCTTGTTTTTTATGTCCTGTTTCTAATGTTAGCTTCAAAAGCCCAAGCAAGGGGTGGCCATTCCCAACTGGAAAGAAATAAAACTATGTATGAGAGAATGAAGTAGTAGATAAAATAAAACTTTAGAAAATACCCTTAAATGTTATGTAAAAACTTACGATGTAATGCGGCAGAGAGTTAACAGAGCCGTGCTGAGTCAGACGGAGACTGTGCTGTATTGAAACGGTGTGTCAACATGGAAGCGACAAGCAAGACGGTAGGGGTGGAGGAGGAGAGGGGTGAGGGTTCAGGAGTGTTCTGGTTAAGAGTGGGGAGGAGAAAAAAGGGGGGGGGGGTATGGAGTAGGTTTAGGGGAAGGTGACATGGATCAAGGGTTGTGGATGTAATTCTAAGGTGGTTTATATTTTGTTCTGAAATTGATTAACATTTCATAGAGTACGTTGTTGTTTTCGAAATTTTAATAATTAGTATTGACGAGGCGGAACCATTTGGAACTTTGTTCTTAGTATAATTCAGTTAATACGGAAAAATTGTGCGACTCTCAGTCAAAAAGAATATTACATTTTTTCTTTAATTTTTGTTATAAATTGTACAGTTGGTTCATATTTCATTTTGTTTTCTATTCTTTTTTATTCTTGAGCGTGAATACCATTTTTCCCTTTGCTTGTTGCTAGATTGGTGTTTTTGTAGTGCTATTGTTTTATTTCGTAAAATGTTTTGGTTTATTTATTTGCTACATGCAGGTAGAGCTATATATATATTTCCTGTTTAATTTTAGGATTTTGATATCCGTAACTTAACCCCTTAAGCATTATGGTGGGTGTATTCCACACAAGGAAACACTTTTTATAAAAAAAATTGGTTGAGTAACGACCACAGGCATGTGTAGCTATGCCATGAGACTCAATTAATCTTTTATCATGGTTAGGACACAAAGCATTTTTTTTAGTATTATAAATGATATGTTATGATGCTTAGAAGCAATAATGTTCATTGGTATTTTTTCCCTAGTTTTTCATAATAAAATCCTTATATTCTTGAAATGTTATGCAATTTTTGACAACGCCTCTGCAAATGCCTTTAATATATTTTATTTCTATACCATTTATGTCTAAAGCATACATTCTAGCTCTAAGTCCAACAAATGCTTTAATAATACGTCCACAAGCCTCGTCTTTAAACTTTCCCAAAGTTTTCTTTTTTGATGTAGAGTAACATATGTGATTAGTAGGATAATCAGATGTGTCCAGGTGTTCTAGAAAATTCAACCTGTCTTGATACACATTTCGGGTGTTAACCAAATAAATAAACGAGTCCGTATCCATATACATTAGTTTAAGATTGTCATTACTGAAAGTTTCTCCAATTATGTATTTGGGGTGGTGGGTGTATTCCACACAAGGAAACACTTTTTATTTAAAAAAAACTATTCTACTACAAGCCTCTTCATTCATAACCATACAAAAATCAACATAAAACATCTATCATATTCTCCTTTCAACAAACAGATTCTATATCACTATTCTCCATAGAGAATCTCAACAACTGACCATCATTTAAGGAACATACAGAAAAAGAAACTTCATTGAAGAGCAAAGCCCCCTGCTACCTCACTGCTGGACCACCACAAAGAATCCATAGCTCAAGCGCTAGACTCCTTGCAATGGCCCACCAGCAAGAGGTGGACATTCTACTAACCATATATTATGTTCCTTGAAGAAAGGAACCGTTTCAATTTGCCCCCTATATACAGGGTGCTTCAAAAATGTATACACACTTTAAACTATCGTAGTTTTCCCGCTCTACAAGACTAATGTTATATTTCTTCGCCAGGTGGCAGCATAATCGTCCCTCTATGTTATATTGTCAGTGGGAATTTGTAAGATCAACATGGCGGACGTACGTTTGAGTTTTGAAGAACGTAAGCAGGTTATTAAGTGGTACTGGAAGTTTGAGAATGTAAATGAAGTTCAAAGACAGTGGAGAAGGGAGTATGATACAGAACCACCTTCAAGATTAACAATTACACGCATACGAGACAAATTCGAAGTTCATGGAACAGTGTGTGATGTGCATAAAGGTCATTCAGGTCGACCTCGAACAGCTACAAGTGATGAGTCATCAACGGCAGTCTTGGAACTGTTTCAACGCTCTCCTAACAAATCTTCAAGGCAAGGGGCACGTGAAAGTGATGTAAGTGCTAGCAGCGTGCTACGCATTCTGAAGAGAGGCAAGTATCGTGTTTACATTCCAAGGCTGGTGCAACAGCTAAGTGATGACGATCCAGATCGAAGGTTGCAATTTTGTGAATGGGTTCAGGAGATTGTGATACGTGAACCGGGATTTATGGGTAGCATCATTTGGTCGGATGAAGCCCAATTCAAACTTAATGGAACTGTCAATAGACACAATTGTGTTTACTGGGGTGAAGAAAATCCTCACATTACAATTGAAAAAGCTGTAAATTTGCCTGGTGTAAATGTGTGGTGCGGTTTGTCTTCAAGGGGACTCATTGGACCTTTTCGATTAGAAGGCACTGTAACTGGTATAACCAACCTAACAATGCTTGCTGATTCCATATTTCCTGCCATTCGTGCATTATACGGTAATGATAATTTTTATTTTCAACAAGATGGTGCCCCGCCGCACTATCACAGGGACGTACGAGCTTACCTGGATCAAAATTTGCCGGGCCAGTGGATAGGACGCAGGGGGCCAATCGAGTTTCCAGCACGCTCTCCAGACCTTACACCACTGGATTTCTTCTTATGGGGCACAGTAAAAGATGAGGTGTACAAACGTAAACCACGTAACCTAGACATTCTTTGGAATGAGATTCAAGCCGTGTGTAGAGAAATCTCATTGGAAATTTTGATACGATGTACAGAATCAGTGGTGACTCGTACTCAGAATTGCATTGATGCTGCAGGTCGCCAATTTGAACAGTATTACCATTTGTTATTTATGTTTCATTTACATTGGACTTTCAGCTTTCTAATTTCCTGAAATTTAACTTTGTAGAACGGTAAATAAATTTTCTATGGAAGTTCAAAGTGTGTATACATTTTTTTGAAGCACCCTGTATGTGATTCTCGCGTGAGAATCACGTGTGGATCACATATATAAAAGGACACAGAGCACAAATCACAAAACATCAGCAAATACACTAACTAAAACGATCAATAAACATTATGTCCACATTGATCGGATGTTATTATTAAGTCTCTTGGATCAATTCAACAACACATTGATAATGGGAAGATGGGATGTCGCTGATTTCTCTGAGCCTGTTTGAGTACATGCCATAACATCTCTTTTCTTAGTATTCCTCCTCATTCTTCTGCCGTCCATCTCATATTTTTCTTCATCCACCATGTCATTACCCACCTTGTACTCCTCATCTTCCATCTCCACCGTTTCTCTCTCCTTCCCCTCCTCATTTTTCTCCTCTTCTTTCTTATCTGTCTCATACTATGCAACAACTCCTTTCTTTTTATCCTTTCTTTCCCCTTTTCCTTTATCCCTTTTATCTTCTTTTCATTTTTCTTCTTTGGATCCATCACTCTCTGTCTGACATCTTATCCTCTTCCTACTCCTTCTCTTTGCCTTTCATCTCATCATTGTCATCCCCATCTTCCTTCTCCAACGCTTCTTCACCTTACCTTTTTCCAGTATGTTGTCTTCTTCATGACCCACTACTGCACTTTCACCCTCATATTTAGCCTCTTTTTCTTGCCTGCTACTGTCCTCCTCCGACCAATTTCATCTTCTAGTAGTTTCTCTTCTACCTTTTCTACTCCTTCACCTGCTTTCTCTCCTTCTTCAATTTCGTCCATATCACATGCTTTCTTTTGTTCTCCTGTTTCACCTTATCCGTTTCTCCTTACTCTTCTACCTTTTCCTTTCTTTCACCTGCTTCCTCCTTCTTCAGTTTCTTCAATATCACCTGCTTTCTTACGCCCCCCACCCCTCTGATAATTTTCCTGCTTCTTTTCAAATAAGTCACTTATTGAGTCAAGCTTCTTCTCTATATGTACTTTCATAGATTCAACCTGCTCACACATCTGTTCACTCCACTTGTCGATGCTGTCACTCAACTTAGTCATCTGCTCCATGAGCATTTGGACCAAAACAGATTCCTTACTATTAGTACTATTGTGCATTATGAGGCCGGACTTCACAGCTATTAAAAGTAAACGTATGTATCTACACCCATAATGACGCAATATGCAAACGCTATGCATACAATAATATGATTCTATGAAATATTGCAGTTTTGTCTATACCTTTATATAAAGTCCTCCAAGTTTCCTTTTATCGAACCCCACGTTGGACCACGTTGGAACGACATTTTTAACGTTTCTCCAATTATGTATTTGGAGTGGTGGGAGTATTACACACAAGGGATTTTTTTTATAAAAATATATATTTTACTACATGCCTCTTCATTCATAACCATACAAAAATCAACGTAAAACATATGTCATATTCTCCTTTCAACGAAGAGATTCTACATCACTATTCTCCATAGAGAATCTCAACAACTGACCATCATTAAAGGAACATATACAGAAAAAGAAACTTCATTGAAGAGCAAAGCCCCCTGTTATCTCACTGCTGGACCTCCACAAAGAATCCCATAGCTCGAGAGCTAGACTCCTTGCAATGGCCCACCAGCAAGAGGTGGCCATGCTACTAACCACATATTATGTTCCTCGAAGGAAGGAACCGTTTCAATACCATAATAGGGTGGCAGGACATCATAGTGGTGGGAATATAAGAGAGATTTTGAAATATCCAGTATACACATTCTAATATATATAGGCTTATTGAATACAATGCTACGTTTAGCCATGTGGAGAGCAGCTAGGTATAGACCATAAATTGTTCTGTTGATAAATGTTGGTTTAGTTATTAGCTTTTCAGCCTTTTTTCTGTCAGTTACAAGATGTATGTCTATTCGTTTACGAATATTTTCCATTGTTTTTCCAAAAATTGCGTTGTTAAATAATTTGTACAGATGTTTCTCAAAATCATTTTTGGCTTGTTTTCGATGGTTGTTATTAAAATCAGCGTATGCCTTTAGCAAAGGTCTCTGTTGAAACTTTAACACACGAAGAATTTTTATTAATTTTAGTCCATTATCTAGAGCTTGTTTAAGTGCCATGTAATGAAAAACGTATCGCCTTCGATTTCCAAGATGAGGAATTTGTTTCTTAAGAGGTGAATTCTTAGTTTGTATACACTCTGGTAGGAAAGGTAATCCATTGTGTAGATCATGAAGGTCAGATGGGTAATCAACATCAACGTCTAGAATGTATCCGACAGGGTCGTCTGACTTTAGCGTTTCTAGATCAACGGTATCTGGAGAGACCCACTGAAATCCACCGTAAGGATGGGAGTGGCACATAGCCCACTCGTATTGTTTGTTGGCATCATCATACGTAATAAACTGTGATGGTTTCTCGGAATTGTAAGTTTCCATGTATTTATAGTTAGCTTCAGCATACCGATGAGACACCTGCCATATTCCTCCACGTATTCCAGACTCTATTAAAATAATCTGATCGTAATCCTTCAGCAATTCCAGTTCAATTCAAGTGCAAAGAAGCATTGTCTCATAACTTAAACCAGGTGAAGTAAAGAAGTGTGCATCATCAGATCGGTGTGTTTCTAGTGTTTCGTTTCTAAACGTTTCTAAACTGTCTGCAAGAAGGAGTACATCTGAAGTTAGGTAAAGGTCACTATATTTTCCTAGAGTTTTAATTTTGAACTGATTCGATACATTTTTGGCATGTTCATAGTCTTCTTTACTAGCATCTTCTTGACTTAATTATTTCAAGAATGCTACTTTTCGAGGTAAACTCTTTTCACTTAACTTTTCCCATGAATCAATGTAATGATAAGGAAATATACCTTTACGAGTCATGAGCGTTGCATTTTCTTTTCCAAAGTACTTGTCTGTTTCAGAGTATGATGTTAAGTTTGTAACTAAGATTTCCAAACTACTCGGCATTATCTGAAACATATACACAAATCGAAGATTAACATTTCCTACATATTTGGTGAAGGAAATGTACTTTTCTTTGGAGTTAGCTAAAACGTCCGCTCTCTCAGTAGTACATCCCAACTGCTTTACAATAAAATTTTCATCATATCCACTCGCATTATGTAGAAATACAGGAACGGGGATACGTGTTTTACACCTCAAATTACAGTTATTATGAGCTCATCCACGGTATTCGCCTGTAATATGACAATGATCTCTAACTTTCCAGTCCTCTTCGGTAAATGTTTTATGACACAAATAACAGGTTTCTGAAGATTGGAAATCTGATCCTTGATCATACGTTAAGGCTGTAAAGGCGATCAATTTCATTAGCTATTGATATTAAACAGTCCATAAACTTTTCTAGCAGCGTTAGGTCCACGATAAATTAGAGGTTGGCTCGGAAGGTTTGTCTTAATGAGTTCCCCTGCAGGTGAGGGTTTAACACATATACCAAAGCTCATAGGAACATGACTCTGGCATGAAAATATATAACTTGCCTCAGGATTGGGTAGACATGTTTGGTAAGGTAAGAGTGTACTTTCGAAATCTGCATAGATGACGTAAGGTATTCTCAGCATTTTTTCCACATTTAAAAATTCAGAATTGGGTATTTAGCCTATTTTCATCTAACAAAAAGATATAGGCTTATGAGATCACCTTTTGTCCGTGTCTCTGTCTGTGTGTGTGTGCGTATGTGTGTGATTTGTGTGTATGCCCCCCCTAATCAAATCTAAACAGGTGGAGCGAATTAATTAAAACTCGCTAAATTCATAGCACTCCAAATTTTGTTACGTCTCACCAATATAACATGGCGGCTGTGCGAAATATTTCACCGGCATCCTATATCTCCAAATCTATTAGCGGTATCACCCTGAAATTTTGTTGGTTGGTTGGTTGGTTCCTTAGTTTAGGGGCTGCGACAACGCGGTCATGTAGCCCCGTGTACTTTGGGTGTGTGTAGAATATGTCTGATAACCGGTGTTAATTGTGATGACTGTATTAGTGTGTGTATCTGTTTTTTTTTTAATTCAAGTAGGGACTGCAACTTTGAATTTTCAAATAGTTCCTACTTTTGCCGCCAAACGCCACCGTCAACGACTACTAGGCCTAGTTCAGAACTAGCTACTAGACGCCACCGCAGTCGGCTCTTGGCAACGAACGTAGCAACCTAAGAGCGTTGTTTATATTCTTAACCTATCCAATTTAGTTTCACACAGGTGTAATTAGTGGAAAGATCTTTAACATGCCATAAATCTATGACATGGGACCGCCGGCTTTACTTCCCCTCCGAAGGAAGGCATACTGAGGGATTTTTAACGCTCTTAAAAAATCCGACGGCTTCGGCCGGGTTTGAACCCGCTATCTTGGGCATAGAAGCTCAGCATGCTACCAACTACGCCACCGAAGCCGCCCTGAAATTTTGTACGGAGATAAAGGGCACTACTGGAACTTTATCTATGAGACTTTCAAAAACCGGTTGACTACAAAACGAACAAAGCGGCCAGGCAAATTTGAAAGTTTTAAATAATCTTTTCTTCGCGATTAAATGATCCAATCGCAATGAAACTAGGTACAGCAAATTTTATACACATTCTAATGCACTGGTATGTAATTTAGTTCAATTGTTTACATAACCTCATCATGGCGGCTGTGCGAATTTCAAAATTAAGTTTTTATTTCTTGTGTCGTAATCATGCGATCGAAGTGAAAGTTTGAATAATGAAGCTACGCAATAATTTTCCTTTAATGGTACATAACTCTATGGCCTATACATATAACAATCCAACATGGCGACCATCCGAAATATGTAGACGGTTCTCAATATCTACGAATCTATTACAGCAATCAAACTGTTTTTATGTTCATAGGGGCTATGACCATAAGTTCACCTATATGACTTTCAATAAACTGGTGATCACAAATCCAACATGGCGGCGACGCGAAGTATAAATATTCACATGGACTTTTCTTGCAATTTAACCATCCGAGTGCAATGAAACTTGGTACAGTAAATCCTTATACAAATTTTAATCCACTGGCATCTAATTTATTTCAATTGTTTCTATAACCCCAAGATGGCAGCTGAGCGAAATTTAAAATCTCGTTTTAACTTCTTGTGTCCGAATCATGCGATTGAAGTTTGAATACTACACGTACACTATAATCTTCATGTAACAGTACACAACTCTAAGACCTACATAATTATATTAAGTTCCAACATGGCGACCTTCCGAAATATTTAGTTGGTTTTCAATATGTACGAATCTATTATAGCAATCAAACTGAAATGTTGTATGTTGATAGTGGCTATTAACATAAGTAGGATATATGAAAATAGGCTTTAGTTCTTCACGGAACGACTTGTTAATAGGCATTTCAACCCTAGCAATGGCATGCAGGACACACAATTCTCTTTGTTCTTTTAATTTGTCTATCCCTCGTTGGCCGTATCGATTCTCGAAGTGAGTAAAACACCGTTTACACGTATATATCTTATGTTCTCGGTTGGTAATCTGATGGCCCACTAGTTTATCAAAATCTTTGATAAAGACGTAGTGCTTCTGGCCAGATGAAGAACTTAGCAGAAGTGGGTTGCTGTGATCTTGTACCTCTTCATCCACAACCTTTAGAGGAAAACGTTTGTTGTCTTCTTCCAGTCCAAATACATTGATGGATATGCGTTGGCTTTCTCAAATTTGGTAATGTCAGCTAGCGATGTAGGAAACGACATTACTAAAATCATACTTGTTTTCTAGGTCCTTGTTTTTACTAATTCGTTGAGCTTTTGTTTTATCCAGTTTTGCTAAAATGGCATATATGAAACACCTTTCATCCTTAAAGTTTTGACGATTAATGCAGGCTTCTTTTGCTTTTACAGCTGCTGGTAATGGAATATAATTATGTGCTACCACGCAAGGGATTATACTTATTTATTTTTAATCTCACTCCTTCAACCCTAACAAAGCCCAAGTACTGCCTTTTAGCTCAGATTCCTCCATTTCTGTAGTTAACTTTTTAAATTGAATTTCCAAGAAACTAATTAAGCCTGTTTCCAAAAATATGGCTTGATAACGTGTTTTAAAAGCATGATTTGTAATTTAATTGGTAGACGTTTGAATAAATCTGCATTAAACCATAATATTAACTTTTATTGACTTAAGCATTGCTGCATAGCTTGGATTATTTGATGTTTGGACTCTTACAAAAAAGGAATCTACTGACATCGAATATAGATTTAGGTATTAGGAAGTCATTTTTGAAAGCCTATGTCTGGAGCGTGGCGCTCTATGGAAGTGAAACTTGGACTATTGGTGCAGTAGAAAAGAGGAGAATTGAAGCATTTGAAATGTGGTGTTACAGGAGAATGATGAAGATCAGATGGGTAGATAGGGTTACAAACAATGAGGTATTAAGGCGAGTGGGAGAGGAGAGATGTTTCTGGCGACTGCTAATGAAGAGAAGAGATAGGTTGGTAGGACACATACTAAGACACCCAGGAATAGCAAGCTTAGTTATGGAAGGAAGGGTCGAGGACAAGAACTGTAGGAGTAGACCAAGGTTAGAATATGTTAAACAGATTGCCTCGGATGTAGGGTGTGGTAGCTATGTAGAGATGAAACGATTAGCTCAGGACAGGGAGGCATGGAAAGCTGCATCAAACCAGTCAAAAGTCTGAAGACTCAAACAACAACAACTGGACTCTTTAAGGTATGAATTTAAATCCGTACACGTATTACAACGTATAAAATATGATTTAAGATGACTTTCAAAAGACGTTTCATATTCGGTAAGTCAATTTTTGTCAGGAAGCATTGAGATTAGGTAATGTTTTTTGTCTTTTAGCTGATGACATAACATCACAACATTCTTCATGGCGACGTCCGTTGTAGGCATTGTTGAATTTGCTGCCACAGGTTTTACACTGATGAAATTCACCGCACGATACTTCGTGACGCTTTCTATGATAATCCCGAAGAAAAGTCTTTCCATACTCTTTGCATACATAGCTTGGAATAGTTTCCTTCATTATGGATGTTGTTTTCTGCCAACATCTGCTTCTTGCGTCTTACAAGGCTGTAGGCTGGTTGGTTAGGCAGTCTTTCACGATGTGATTACCATGAGAGGTAGTAGTCAACTGACAATATTCTTGCTAAGGGTCCCCTAATATACCCTAGTCAAGGCTACCAGCTGCTTAATTCGTATTACAAGGCTGTACAATGGTGGGTTAGACAGTCTTTCACGATGTGAACACCGTGAGAGGTTGTAGTCAATTGAGATTATTCTTGCTAATGGTCCCTCTATATACCCTAGACAAGGTTATTCACACAGAGGGTTTTGCTTATCGTTTAATTCAAATATATATTGTTGGATGACGCAACAAAAGTTAAATTGCGCAATTGTATGGGAATGCTGCATCACCTAAAATGTAATACTACGCAAGTGTTCAACATTCTACGATCGTATTAGCAAACAGGTTGTAACTTGTAAAATTGTATAATAATTACAATTTTGGGTAACTGTTTAAGCATGCTACTTAAAACCAGGTCATAAAATACCAATGTAAATGAACAATTCCCTTACTTTTATACCTAACCAAACCCAAACCAAACCAAACCAAAGCCAAACCGAACCGAATACAACCGAACTAACCCTAACCAAACCCAAACCAACCGAATTGCGTCCACTTTTCTACCACTTTGCTACCACATTTCTACCACTTTGCTACCACTTTTTACTACTTTTTACCAGTTTCCTCTCATATTTTCTCTCACTGTCCACCCTCCTTTACACCCCTCTTTTGCTCTTATATTTTTACCCACTTGTTGGCTTATGTATTGGCTTATATGTATTGGCTCATGTGAAAATGAAAATCCACAGCCTGCTTCCAGTCTCCGACCGGGTCAGGAATGGAATGAATGAAGCCCCCATCTAGCGGCGAGGATATGAACTGTGCCGGCTGCCGAGGCCTGACGCACTCCTCTGGGGCAATGATTAAATGAATGACAGATGAAATGAAATGATAGTGGAGAGTGTTGCTGGAATGAAATGTTGACAGGGAAAACCGGAGTACCCGGAGAAAAACCTGTCTGCCTCCGTTTTGTCCAGCACAGATCTCACATGGAGTGACCGGGATTTGAACCACGGACCCAGCGGTGAGAGGCCGGCGTGCTGCCGCCTAAGCCACGGAGGCATTGGCTCATGTATTGCCTTATATGTATCGCCTTATATGTATTGGCTTATGTGTGTTGGCTTATTTATTGGATTATGTATTGGCATATTTGACGAATTATTTTTCACCGATCTGTACCAAAATTTGTATACTTACCCTTTGAAACCCATCGGGTATCACTGTCTTCTTTAAATTTCGGACAGACCACTCCATTCAGGCCCCTTGGCAACATAACTGAAAAGTCACCAAAAATACTCAACTGGGACAAAATATCAAAGTTATCGCATATAGACCGCACATAGCTCATTTTACTCCCCCCGATGCGAGAAACAATACTCGGTACGTCCCTACGGGACACCGAACACCACATTTTAAGGCCCTAAAACGAACAGTTTCAAAGATATTCGCAGAAAACTGTCTTCACTCTGATAAACTGATGAACTAATGGCAAGTCCGTTTCCATGGCAACACTACCTCAAGGTATGACATCCGATTTTCTATATATTCCTGTAGGAGGCAATGCCAATCCTTTTATAATCTTTTTCAAGATATATATATAAACACAATAAGAACAGGGCAGCGTGCATGCCTCTCATCCGGAGGCCCCGGGTTCGATTCCCGGCTCCATCAGATTTTAGACACTGACGTGAGGGCTGCAACGGGGTGCACTCAGCTTCGTGAGGACAATTGAGTAGCTGTCTGATAGTGAGGCAGCGCCCTGGTCACGTAGAACAAGATTAACGGCCGAGGGGACACGATGCACTGACCACGCGTCACGACAATATCTGCAGGCCAAATGGCTGGGAAGCGGTCGTATGATAGGCCTAAGCCATTCATGGGCTGTAGTGCCAGGGGTAAAAAAAATAGGGAAAGCGCCTTCTAATACCACCTTCAATTTTTAAACACTACCGTACTAAATAAAGGTAGCGATATAGCTACGTTCAATTTCATAAACACTGGGCACAAAAATCCCGAATAGTTAAGTACAAATATCAGTCTGGTCGTTATTTCAGTAGTAACGAAGCTCTATGGAGGCTATTGCCGTTTCTGTAACACTTAAGGCATCCAGCCGTCACATACCTCAATGTAAACCAGTATATTTTACTGAAATGAATTTCTACGAGAGAGTATACACTCCGGTAAAAAAAAAAACACTCACTAACTTTTCCAAAATTTACACAAGGCGAGATTTTTAAATCACCCTTCTGTATGTTGAGGTACAGAGATATACCACATGGAAAGATACAATAAAATGTTGGCAAATATGAGTTCAAGCAACTGCTGTTCAGAATAGGCCTTCTGTTAAATCTGCAGAAGCTTTCGGTACAGGTTATGTGGCCCATGTTCGTAACATGGAATGTTTTCCTTTGACAATGCATCTACACCATGTGCGAGGGCAACGTATTTCAAAGATCTCTAAAACACAATAATCAGGAAATTGGAGAAAAATTTAAAGTGGGAGCGAAGATTCAAGGAGAAATAATTTCATCTCTGAGATTTGCTGATGACATCGTCATCTTGGCCGATACGCCACAGGATTTGAATGAGTTTTTGAATGGTATGGACTCCGCCTTGAGGAAAGAATAAATGATGAAAATCAATAAATGTAAAACAAAAATATTGGAATGCAGCCTATATACAGTAAATTAGAATCCTCTATGGACATCAAATTGGCAGGTGAAACGCTACGGGAAGTAGGAGACTTCTGTTACTTAGGAAGCAAAATATCCAGTTATGGACGCAGCAAGGAGGATATAAAAAGTAGGTTGGCTCAGACAAGGAAAGCATTTCTACAGAAAAGGAATCTGTTGACATCGAATATACATTTAGGTATTAGGAAGTCATTTTTGAAAGCTTTTGTCTGGAGCGTGACACTATAAGGAAGTGAAATTTTGGCTAATGGTGCAGCAGAAAAGAGGAGAATTGAAGCGTTTGAAATGTAGTGTTACAGGAGAATGATGATCAGATGGGTAGATAGGGTAGCAAATGAAGAGGTATTATGACGAGTGGGAGAGGAGAGATGTTTCTGGCGACTGCTAATGAAGAGAAGTGATAGGTTGGTAGGACACATATTAAGACACCAAGGAATGGCAAGCTTGGTTATGGATGGGAGGGTCAAGGACAAGAACTGTAGGGGTAGACCAGGGTTAAACAGATTGCCTCGGATGTAGGGTGTGGTATCTATGTAGGGATGAAACGATTAGCTCAGGAGAGGGACACATGGAGGGCTGCATCAAACCAGTCAAAAAACTGAAGACTCATACATCAACAATCAGGAATGTTAATTACTTAGAGACGCATGTGAGGCAAAAGAGTTGTTGGAGATTCCAATCCCTGTTATGTAACACTGGAAGAGACTGCATAATGTACATCAGCGGCCAAGGTGAGAGATATTTTACTATAGGTCTATTAATAGCGACATGTTGACGTTCAAATCATGAATGAGTGTGGCAAAATTACACCCAGAATAGATTAAGGAAAAATACTTTTAATTCCCCATGTTCCGATAGATTTGCCATTCCAGTGTGTAAGAGTGCAGTTCCCTCTTCAAACAATATTCGCAATTTCTATTTATAAAGCGCAATGACTCACACTTAACAGCAGTAGGTGTACATTTAGACAAAACCAAAACCATGTGGCGTGCTCGCGATTATCCGGACAACAGAATCGTTACGTCTAAGCAGAAGATGGCAAAACCAAAAACGTAATATTCAAATGAGCTCACATAATGTAACATCGTACCCCGCAGACCTTCACAACTCTATAAAATTCCCACTTTGCTGCTCATAACAATATACTGTAAGTATCAGAATTTTCAGAATTAGAATGGACCCACCTGTAGCCGCGATTGCTGAAATAGAATAGACCAATTATCAGCATTAATGCATCGTCCCCATTGTCTTGATCGCGAGCGAAGCTGCGGGTACCTACTAGTTTTTCAAAGAATGAAAATAGGCTAAAAATACATGATTAATAAATACACTTGGATGAACAGTTTTGAACGTCAAGCAATCATCATTAGATCCTTAAAACTTATATCCATGTCTAAATGTGTGGGTGAAATTATTTACATACTGTACACTTATTTACTTGCAGTTTTCTTCCTGGGCATTCCCCCTCTTGCAATCCTCAGTGGCTGTGTTCATCGAACAAATGTAACTGTGTGTTGGCAAGTCTAGTCTTCCTAATGAGGTATATGTTACTGTATACTGGATCATTATCTTCTACTATTAACTATTAACTATTTATTTCGGGTTTAGGGAATAACCCATCACTGATGGGTACAATCGTATTGACCAACTGGAAAAACATCAAATTTCGTTAAATGCATTTCTTAATATAAGATTAACATTTTTACGCAACTTTTCAATTTGCAAAGCTTAATGTTTTAGAAGTAATTGCACCTTATGTGTGTTATATTTAAACACAGCCATTTTTCATAATTTTCTTCCATTTAATTTTGCCTGTTGGAAATGTTCGTGGAAATGCTGTTATAATTATGCCATTTTTTAAATAAATCCATGAAATAGCAAAACTCTTATTTTCAAAATGCCTATATTAGAGTAAGGTGAGAGTGTCAAGGAACAGCTCTAAAAATTCAATTACTTCTGAGGAATTTGTGCTCTGAAATTGTTAAATGAAAATGAGAAAATATCATGGACAGCATAGGACATTCTGGCTCCCCTTAAAAGAGCCGTTTCATCTCAATGAGAGGAAGCCCACTAGAGATTTACCAACGTGCACACTTGAGGAGAGGTTGAGAAGACTTACCTTAACTCCGACGCACGAAGAAAACAAGGCCCCACATCTCAGGAATATTATGTTTGGGTACTATGAAGATTCAAAGGGAATTGAAGAGACCGGAATAGTAATACAATTGCGTAATGTTATACGACATTTGGAGTATGTGTTCTGGGTTGTGGAAGGAATGAAGTAGCCTTCTGGAAATAGTTCATTTTTCTTTACCTTTCGCAGCCATGGGTTATGGATGTCAGTGAGGGTAGTACTGGTTGTTCAGTTCAGGAGACAAATTTGTCGTATGTTGATGCGAACTATTTCAGTGTGGATTTGTGTGAGGATCATTGGCTCAGGTCAGGACAGTGAGGAGGAGCCAGTGATAGAGATACGAGATAGACGTTATCCATTGAGGGACTGAGTGCCAAAAGGATTTCCAGATCACATAACATGTGGACTTTTTCTCATTCTTTGGGTGAATCGCGAATCAAAATTAATGAAATAGTGAAATTTTTCTAGAGTGAGAGCTACGTAATTAAAATAGGATCAAGTTATTTACACTTGAAGATCTCCCGGAAGGGAAAAGCACCGATGGATGTCCAAGGAAACAAGTTGTGTTGAAAACAGTATTGTGAGGAAAGGCTCTTCAAAAGGAAATATCTAAAAACATTGTAGTCGACTACAATGGGACTTTTATCCTCGTAGTCAATTATGCTACTCTAAAAATGGTCATTGCTCTGTCGGTTGGACTAGATACCAAATTCGTTATCTAGTTGCAACTACATCTTTCCAGTCCAATACTGTATATTTGAAGCAGATCGAAGGTTTTGTATGGCAGGGAGCTAAAAACAGAGTGTGCTTGCACAAAAGGCTATTTATGGCTTAAAGGGCACCTGGACCTGTGTTTGACGCTCATGACACTTTCCCTAGTCGTCGACATAACATTATGCTGTCGTTCTCTGGTCCCTATTGTGGTGGCGTGCAGATGGAGACGCGGACCGAGTTATCCTGATATCGAGTCCACTCGCACATTCCGAACTAGATGGAGAACTAACTATGAATGACTACACTTTTAAGTAAAGGTTGTAATTTAATAAAAACTTAAACAAGACATTACAAAGGGAAACGAGGTGCGCATGAAATGGAGTAATGAGGGATGATGGGGCTGTAATAAAGGTTTCCATGTTAACAAAGATAAAACCATAAAAATATTAAAACACACACAATAAAGAACTATCAAAAGGAAAAGAATCTTGAAGGAGAGAAGCCTAACGCCTGCTAGATTGGAGATCGTATCGAAATTGACTAGAATCATATCAAGGGGAAAAGCTAATTAAAATGATAAAATAATACATTGGTCCCACCACAGGCTGATTACCGAATGTAATCAGAAGAAATATTCTAAAAAGGTTATGAAGCCGTACAACCCTTGAACAAACCCCCCTTTAAAATAAATCAAAGTATGTCTCACAAAACACGACCACCTCAGAGAAACAACGACCATACGTCAAATCATTCCACTACGTACTACTTCATTCAAATTCATAACACGACCAATGAACAAAATAGTAAAGACTAGTCTGACATACACAACCCTAAGAACAGGAACAACCCAAAACTCGACTAGAAGATAAATGAACACCCCCCAACTAAACAAAAACTGACTTCATATACTTTCTGAATAAAACTTCTTTTCGAACTAAGTATGAGATTCGGTTATCTTACTAGAAGTAAAATGAGCATCTATCACAGTCCCGGGCACATGTAATAAATACACACATCACCACCCGAAAGAATAATCGATATACCTCATTTAATAACTAGTGAGATCACACGTTGTTTCTGACTGGATAAAACAAAACAAGAAAACAATTACAACGATCCCATATCCAGTTCAGAACCCCAATTAACAATAACATTTTCCCACCCACACAATAATAACGAAAGCTTATAAAGAAATAACCAGGAGGATATCTTTGCCCTAACCCATTTACCCAACACAAATTAACACATAAAAACTAACACTAAATAATCGTCATATTCGTCCTTCATCGTCATACTTCAACTCATTAAAGAAAATAAGCAAATGCCCAAAGTCACGTCACATCCCACTAATAATTTAATTATTCAGCTAAACTGCGATGACATACGCAGAGTAAATAACACATAATGCCAATTTCAACAAGAACAACAAAACGACGAAATTCCCTTAAACATTAACCCTATTAAAAAAACAACGTGATCCCTCACCATAGTAAGTCAATATAAAAGTGGAGGAACATGAACCAACAAGGCAATATAACCTAAAACAATAACGATCTCCAAACTAGCTTTAATACCGAAAGATCTCGGGGTATCCTAACACTGAAATTGGGGAATATATATTTAGTAACACATTTCTTCTTCTTAAATTCATGTCTGGATGATACTTAAAATAATACACCTCTTATCTTTGCCTCGAGACGTTCCCAGATCATAAGCTCCCTGCTATAAATATATCATCAAATAACGGCTTTGCTTCTTCTTAGATAATAGCCTTTAGTAACCAACAGCAACACGACGGCACGACCAAGAAGTTTCGAAAGCAACCAGACAAATTTTAACCACGTTACAAAACACATACAACACATTCCGTTTTCAGTTTCCTCATAATGACTTCTGATCTCCTTTTTTCTCTCCTCGGAAATAATTAGAAGATCCATTCTTGGGACATACTGCGTTCCTTAAGTTCCGATCTGATTCTCCTTGCGAGGTGCGTTTCAATAGCGAGAAAAATGATGAGAGGTTAACATTTTTGACGATAGATGGTAGTCTTTAAAGTATTGCGTACCTTCGTGATCCGTCTATAAAATAGTAACGGATTACCTATGTCACGGTGGAATTTTCACGGAATCTCCCGACGCGGAGATTGGAAAGCGTTCTCATTCAGAAGATCATGAAGTATTGGCAAATGTTCACAATTGCAAATTCTTTAAGTACAGTAGTATTGAGCTAGAGACCATTTTCTTCATAGCCATTTTTAAGTCTTCTATCCTTATACTTTCCCACAGTTTCTATTTTTCACTCTATTTTTAGTACATTTCTCTCTAGATTCTTAGTTTTTTCTGTAATAGGCAATGTACATTTTTAATAAAGCCAAACGGGTCTTGGAGCAATCCTCGTCCTAAAACCAAAACTGTCGCAGTTTCATCAACTAGTAGAAAAAGTTTAGAATCCAGTTTCTTGCTAAAATACATTTCCTAAAATCCCCTTTTCCCGACGCGGAGATAGGACGGCATTCTGATTCAGAAGATCATGAAGTATTGGGAAATGTTCACAATTGCAAAGGTTATACTGTAGTGCAAATTCCACCATAACAGAGGGATCAGAGATCGACAGCTTAATGTTATGTCGACACTAGGGAAGGTGTCATGAGCGACAAACACAGGTCCAGCCGCCCAACTAGCCTCTCAATGTCCCTCACTCTGCCACTTGTAGCAATAGTGTTGTTGGTATTAACACTAAACAGGAGAAAATGCAAGGGATGGCTGACAGATTAGATCTACCAACAGGTCGTAATCAAGTTGATAATCTGGAGGGAAGTACACGCTTCGTGCTGTTGCAATGAAGTACGAATTGCGACGTTTTCTAGCTGAGTACACAGGGCGCTTATTCTCTTAAGAGACTAGAGTGGATACTGGCACCACATCTTAATTCATCCGTTCTTTAGACAAGCGTTTGAAGTTTGTTATCGTCGTGTCGTGTCGTGTCCGCAAGGAATCTGAATCCCTGCAAATAGATGATATTGACTGGCTTAACTCAGCAAGATGATGAAAATAGCCACTGCATTTCCACTGTAATGTTCTGAAGTATGGACTTATGTAAACGTCTTCAACCTTCTAGTTATACTTCACAGTTTTCCCTCGATCATCATTACAATGTGGATAGAACACATTAATGTCAATCAGTGAAGCATGCGATACTCAAACTTGGGTGAAATATCGGTCTATATCCCCTGTACAGTAGGGCGAGACTTTGTCAATGAACCCGTTGCCAATCAGGAGATTGAAAGTCATATTTCTACACATCTCGAGATTTCTTGTCTCAAATTTGAGTGGTGGGTAGGTATTCTTGGTGCAGGTGATGATGTCGTCTCCTCCGACATACGAGAAGGAAGCTATCCACTTCTTTCCGAAGCTTTATGTCCAATTGGAGGAATTTTACTGGGGAGATATTCTTGAACTGTAGTATGCGTCGCTCTACTTGCAATCATTGGAGCTGACACGCCAGCTGATGCAACTACTATGTTGGTAGGAAGGCGAGGAAATCGGCGTCTAACTGCTTCTCACTATTGTCCTCCGACTTGCTGACAAGTTCAGATAGACTAGAAGATAAGTTTGCCTTTGTGGAAGTTTTCTTCTTCGAACGAGTCAGAAAATTATTGTTCGCCAATATAGTCGGAGACGTTTTCATCTCCGTTGCACGGTGGAGATGGTTACATCAGAGCCTTTGGTTTTGTGACCGTAGATGATTGGGCTGACAGTCCTCGAAGATTTTAGGACGGAACTAAAATTTTTGAATTGAGTGTTCCACACTGGAAACAAACTGGCAGGGGTGTTAAGAAACCCTCGATACAGCTACAAAAGATATCGGATATGTGGGGGCATTCATATTACGGCACGCCTTTCTAGCGTTGTGACATAAAAATCTATCAGAATGAAGTCTTCCTGCTTCTTGGTTTCCTTAAAGAAATCTAGACATTGCATAGACCATGGAGCGTGGTTTCCCTCGCTGTTAGAACTTATCAGGAGAGGCGTACACCTCATTCTTATGTATATCCTTGCAGCACGTAATTCGCATGGTCTTGGCAAGAACACCTTTGGCATTGCATAGGTTGAGGGACGAAAGGTCGAACATCGCAGTGATCCTCACGTGTTTATGGACTTCATTGGCTTCAAAACTGATACCAAAAGTGCCGGTGCCGACTTTTGACCCCCAATGATGCCTCTAATCTTGGTGACACCTCTCTTCCTCTTGATTACTCATAAATTCCACATCAAAACTAAGAAAGACGTCAAGGGAAGATAATCCAACAGACTTCATTCAAGGAGCAAATGACGTCGCTGTTCCACTCCCTAAAATAACCATGATCATCTCTTTCAATGATTTGTTCTTCTAAGCCTAAGGGTGAGTTTATGGCTTGAAGTCGGTATTATCAGGTATATGTGAGGCTAGGCTGCAATATTGCATCGCCACTGTTTATTTTATATAGCGTATGGGCCATTTGCCGGCTGGGCAGGATTGAATTAAGTGGAGGCCAGGTAAACAGTCTGACTTAGGCAAATGACCGAGTTGCAATGACGGACTCTGTCGAAAGCTTACAAGATAACATGTTAGAACTTGAACTGAAATGTAGGAAATGTGGTAAGCTGATCAACGAAGGTGATGTTGGTATGGAATAAACACAAGGTGCAATGAACTAGACTGGGGCAGGTGGACCATTTCAATTACTTGGTTTTGGTATTCTCTCAGGATGGTAGTGTACGGAAAGTGATAGAGTCGAGATGCAGAAAAGCCAATGCAATAACATCTGAGTTGCGATCTACTGTATTACGCAGGAAAGAAGTTCGCGTAGTGACGAAAATCTCCCTACATCGCTCGCTCAGTATTTAGACCAACCTCGCTGCATGGAAATGAGAATTGGGTAGATATGCTGGAGTAGTAGTAGTTATTGTTGTTTTAAGGGGCGGAACTAAAAGGTCATCTGCCCCTCTTAACATGGATTCATCATCATCATCTTGTACAGTTTCCAGCCCCCAAGCTGGGTCTGTTTGGATCATAAGCCTCGCCACTTAGTCCTTTCTTCCCACCACCTCTCCGTTGTCACTCTGGTCCAGTCCTCTCTTCTTGACACATTCCCCCACTCCTTTCAGCCATCTATCTCTTGGTCTTCTCCTTGGTCGTTTCTTCTGCATCTGCATCTCATGTATCCTCTTGGGAGTCTTCTTCGCTTCCATTCTCTTTAAGTGTCCATACCATCTCACTCTTGATGTCTCAATCCTACCTTGCAAGGGCTCCTCTTTCACTATTTCCCTGACCTTTTCATCCCTCAACCTGTCTCTTCTGGTTACTCCGATCCTACTTCGCAGGAACTTCATTTCACTTGCCTGTATTCTGCTTATGTGTCTTTTCTTCATTATCCATGTTTCTGATGCATAGGTCAGTATCGGGATATAGTAGCTTCTGTATAACACTTACTTGTTTTTTTGTGGGATATCTTTATTCCACACTAGGCTCCTAATGCTTCTCAGAAATGCCTCTGCCTGTCTGCCACGTTCCGTAATCTCTTTGTCATTTCTCCCATTTTCCTCCACTATACTTCCTAAGTACTTGAGACTTTCCACCTTCTTCAGCTGTCCACCTCCAAGTGTTATCCCACTCACTGGTCTGTCCTTTTTCCTAGTAGTTAACAGGATCTCACCTTTACTGATGTTGAACTTCCATCCGTACGGATTAAGGAATACAAATTTGGAATTGAATTTAAAATTTTGAGGTGGACACCGAAATTTGAAAAGACCTAAAATTAATATTACAAAAATTAAATAAAAATAATAAGTATAAAAATAAACAAAAATTACGGAAAAACAAAAGCATTATCATTCAAAAACGAACAAGTCGTAGAGTCAATGTACTGTACAATGGAAAATTTTGATTGCTGGCCCTAACACACTCTCACTTATAAAGCGGATAACGCGATCAGCAGCCACCGCGTCATCGGCGAATATAAGTTTGAGTGTCATCTGCAAACCAAGGTTTCTTCGTAAGTCAGCAAGATCCACACACTCGGTGAAAATGTGGGCCACGGTGAAAACGATTAGTTAGTTAGTTATTGTTGTTTTAAGGGGCGGAACTACGAGGTCATCTGCCCCTAACCGTTAGTTATTTGAAGGGGCGGAACTACGAGGTAATCTACCCCTCTTAACACAGATTAAAGAATACAAATTTGGAATTGAATTTAAAATATTGAGATGGACACCTAAATTTGAAAAGACCTAAAATTAATAAAACAAAAAACCAAAGCAAAAAATATAAAAAATAAACAAAAATTACGGAAAAACAACAATTTATCATTCAAAAATGAACAAGTCGTTCAGTCAATTTACACTGGAAAATTTAGATTGCAGGCCCATAACACACACTCACGCATAAAGCGGATAACGCGATCAGCAGCCACCGCGTCATCGGCCAATCTAAGTTTGAGTGTCATCTGCAAACCAAGGTTTCTTCGTAAGTCAGCAAGATCCACGCAATCGGTTAAAATGTGGGTCATGGTTAAAACGGCTCGACATGTACAAAGCAGGGGCGGGGGAATTCCCTTTTCATTAGGTACGAGTGGGTGGATCTTGTATGACCTATCCTTAGCCTGCACATAATGACGGACCCTCTCCGTGACCGGAAAGAGCTCCGCCACACGCGAATAGTTCCCTTGATCGCTCTCAGTTTACTGGGCAGTGGGTCGGCTAGCCACTGACTTTCCCAAAATGCCAGACCTTGCAGGCGTTACTGAGATCGAATATCTCTAGCGGGTACCTCCATTGGTCGAGGTGGTAGTGATGCCGCCTCTTTTGCAGGTTGATCCGCTAACTCATTCCCCGCAATTCCCATGTGGCTTGGAAGCTACAGAAAGGTGATTCGAGTGTCAGCGCGGCACAGCTAGTTGGTCGTGGATTCGCTGCACTAGGGGTTGTTGCGGGAAACATGTAGCAATTGACTGCAACGAACTCCAAGAGTCGGTACACACGAGAAAGTGGATTCGTGCATCCTGTAGTGCAAACTGCAGAGCTTCATAGATGGCAACGAGCTCCACAGTAAACACACTACAGGCCTCAGGCAAAGAGATCTTAGTATTTGCACCATCAATAACGTAAGCACAACCCACTTTCTCGTCCACCTTCGATCCATCCGTGTAGAGAATGCCAGCGTCCGGAAATTGGTGAACTATGCCTACGATAAACGGACGCATCCGTGTTCACCTTAGGACCTCGGTGCAGATCTAACCGAATTTTCGGACGCGGGACTTGCCACGGAGGCTCCTCGCTAGGTGTCCGGATCATGCAGAGACCTACAGCCACTCCTATTTCAGTACACGAGCTATCAAGTCTAATACCAACTGGCCTAGTGGCACGAGGGTGGTTGGCGTACCTATGGTGGTATTGGGTACTGAAGAGAGCTTGATAGCTCGGGTGTTGCGGCATTTGACGCACATTGGCAGCATATGCTAAAAGCATATGTTAGCGTCTAGAGTTTCGAGTTGGAACACCCGATTCGGCGAGTAGGCTGGGTATCGGGCTGGTCCGGAAGGCACCGGTAGCCAGCCAGGATGGATACTGTCCAGCATTTTCAAGGTTGCCGGCCTTGCTGAACCGTATGCCGCAGAACCATAGTCTAGCCGGGAGAGGACGAGGGCTTGGTAGAACCGTAGCAGCACCGCACGGTCAGCCCCGCACATAGTGCTACTAAAAAACTTGAGCATGTTCAGTTTCCTGAGACACAGCGTATTTAGTCGCCGTATATGGTGCTGCCACATTAATTTGCTGTCAAAATGGAGTCCCAGGAAGCGATAAGTGTCAACCAACGGCAACGCAGCAAAAATGGACGTCGTAGGTTTTCGCTGCTGAAAAACGAAAATCCCGGTCGTGAGCCCACCTGTCGACCCGGCTGATAGCTAGCTGCAATTGCCGTTCTACGACAGCCATACTTCCAGGGCTGTAATGCAGAGCTAAATTGTCTACATACAGCGATAGAATTACCGTGGACCCGGTGAGGGCAACAATGCCATTTATGGAAATCGCGAACAAGGTGACACTCAGCACAGAACCCTGAGGGTCTCCATTTTCTTGAGTATAGTATCGCGATAATGTCCTACCGACCCTTACACGGAAGAGTCAGACGGACATGGAATTCGCAATGAAAGTCCGTAGATTACCACGGAGTACCCACTTGTGAAGGGTGGAAATGATCCCGTAGTGTCATGTGGTGTCGTAGGCTTAGATATGCTAGAGGTAACTGATATGAGGGTAGCACGAATGATTGCTAAGAGCAATGGCTAGTAATGAGATAAAGGCTAATATAGAAATGAATAAGTTAGATGAAGCTGTTCGCATGAACCGACTCACATGGTAGGGTCGTGTGATGAGAATGATGGAGGAGAAAGCCTAAGAGGTTAATGAATTCGGATATATAAGAGGTACGAGGCGCAAGCCTAGGATTCTTTGGTTAGATTCAGTGTTAAAGATTACGAAATGACATGAGTAGAAGCAGAGGAAGCAGTAATGCCAACTGCTAAAAGGGAATCATGGAGGTTACTTCTTCGCAAAGAAAAGACTACAACAACTGACTGTTTAAAGACAAAACAGTCTCAAATGAAATTGAATGAATGAATAAATGAATGAATGGATGGATGAATGAGTCACGTCAAGATTGAGGACTCTAATCCACCCTCTCCCATAAAGCGTATGACATGATCAACAGCCACCACGTCATCGGCTACTAAGAGATAGAGTGTATCGAGCAGACTTTTAGACCAGCAAGATCCGCACATTCGATTGAAATGTGGGGTTGCGGTAATTTAGGCGCCTCGGGTATAATGATTCATAGTAATATATAGGAAAAATAGTTTAAAAAGAAGACTTTCAATAAAACATAAGTGTTTTTTGGTGTATTTAATGACGTGTACTGAGAGATACAGCAACCGTGGGACACTCTTACATCCCGGCATTCGCCTTAACGAACGAGGGAAACCCACGGTAAAACCTTGCACAGGATGGCTTTTCTTCTCGGAACAATTGCACACACCAGTCTATATTCACTTCACCCTGCTAAAATTTCATATTTATTAAATATCCGTTCTGTTGTCAAGTTCAAAGTCTCCTTATAGATGGCTCCTTCACACTTATCCACTCATTTTACAGTTTGTATTTTTCAACGATCAGCTCTGGTGCATCAATCAGTGTCTTCATAGTAGCACTCTTCCGATAATTCACTGCAGTTGGAAGTCGATATTTCACTTCCGTTGTTTAACACGCTGTTTTCTTAAGCCGCAACTTCTTGGTCATATCACCCGATGTATTTCCTCGAAGTTGATCACTCCACGACCTCTCTGCCGGGTGCCACACCTAGAAAACCACAAGAAGCCTTCAGACTTAACAGGGGCCTGATTTTCACCAGCACGCGTTGAGGACCCTGAAATCCAGGAAATATTTTAGAGCTCAGTCAAACTAATATATTGCTGAAGAAAATCTCAACGTCAGTATCTGAAAATGGTACAAAAGTATATTGCCTAACAGCAAAATGTTGAGTACATGTCATAGTCATATAATATAATTTTGTTGACATGCCCTAAATTATTGCACTCATAATAGTTTAGTAGGAGTTTGATTGTAAATATTTAGACTTATGAACGAAAATTAAAATTAAATTATCAATTCCTGAAATAGAGGAAGTTTTTAAATGCAACAATAACATACTACAGTGGCATAACAATATAACGAAAACCAACTTTCTTCAAAGGCATAAAACTATTACAATAATTGAAAGAACGTTACAATTTCACTATCAATTGTACTATATACAAACAATTGGGCATCTTAATCATTCAAATAATAGTCCAGTCAAATTAGACCAAAATGATGGTTTTGCTGCATTAAATCGTGTAGTTCCAAATTTTTTAGGAATGTATAGAGGGAGGTTCCCTGAACAACGCCTAATAAAGTCCCGTCGATTTCAGGTGCTGGGGGGGGGGGGGGGGCAGGAGGGGGCTCGAAGGCCCCCCTTTTTCGTTTTTGGAGCATAATTTTCAAATGGTGCATCTTACAGAAATTGTTATACTTTCCTAACTGAAAGGAAATTAAATGCCCTACAAAATGGTATATTCATTTTCAAACCTGTGTGTTACCTTCTTCGAAATATGAGCTGGTGAACATGGAAAATTTGCAGAAAAATATGTAGCGCCTCACGTTTCTCGTCAAACTTGCCCTTCCAATCCGTTTGTCTTCCATTTTACAGGAACGTCGTGAGGAAGGAAGTTGTAGAGCACGAAGTTGCCTTCCAGAATATATATACTTATGCTAATTTATCTTTATATCTTTAAACGTTAGAGCGTTTTGACGTATCGGGGTCGGTTTCGTGATTTCGCTAGTAAACTGCTCATTATTTTACTTCCGTTTTCAACGGCTTTAACACTCTGTATCACGTTACTTATTTTCATTATGCAAACAAATCGTATTTAACCCATATAACTAATATAATATACTGTCTGTTGTTGTCAGCCCGAAGGCTGGTTGGATCCTCAAGACAGAAGAAAGCTTGCACAGTGGTTGACTGATCACCCGCCTTTTGCTGTACGTGATTCTTTGATGTCCCTTTCAACCGGTTTAATAGGTACCAGCAGTGGCGGTTTCTGGGTATTCGCCCTGGAGCCAGTGCACACCCATTCTTGAAAAATTGCCGTTCACATTTGAATTTTACGAATATAAAAATTAATATAAGATTTTATGGTAGTATAAAGCGTTAACAAATGTCCAGAATACCGCTTTTTTACATTTAAATGTACCGCGTTCGTTGCGCCTCACTGCACGTTGCTTGTGTGCTGACTCAGTTATCATCAAATATCGCCGTTCGCCACCTGCAAAATTGTAGCCAGCGTTAGGCTTGACGGCAGGAGAGGGGATGGCAAGAGGGGAGCGGGGATGTGTGTTTACTATAACAGAATCGGAGCCAAATCCTTGCCTGGCGAATTGTACTGCGCATGCTCCGTTTTTTTTCCATCTCCTGTCGCATCTGATTGACAGACGAAGAAGCGATGACCGCTAGCGTGTAGGAGCTACCGCACTATCTGTTGGGGAATTGTTGTACCAAGTAGAGTTTCATGCGCAGATTGAAGTGGTTTGAAAGGTTGTGTCTTTACGCAGCTAGCGCCACTGCCATTTGATTTTCAATGTGCATTTAAAAAACCACAATCATGCAGCCAACTGTATGATATTATATAGTCTATAGTTGTAACAGTGAATTCAGTTTCATTACATTTCTTTATAATTTACAGATTTTTAAGGTCCAGTAATTTGGAGGATTAACGCAGCCTATTATCTTGTTGATCTTGGACGTGGCAAGTATTTGTCACAAGTGTGTTTCTAAAGTGTGGAATATTTGAGTGCGTGTGCATTATTACGTAATTGATAGCTTATCCTCCCAGCTTGGCTTCACCCACTGACATAGCTAGAATCATTCCTCTACCGTCGGAAGGATGGTGTCTGGGAGGCAAACACTCTTTTTCAGCAAATGCAACTGGGGATGGTGACATGTGACCGCAAACATGGGTCTAATTCAGGGTCAGAGAAGAGATATTGACCGTTGGCCTGAAAGGAACCGTCCCGGTATTTGCCTAGTGATAAAAATGAAAAACCACGAAAATCATTTTCAGGACGGCCGAGGTGGGATTCGGGATTATTATCGCTACTGTTCAGGCTATTACATCGTCTCAACTTACTTACTCTGCAAGAAAAGGTGGCCATATAATAAGAAATGGGAAGACCTATTCCAAACCTGAATTTAATTCAAACATCCCTGTGCAAAGCGAAGGTAAGGAATCGCTTATTCCATGATGAAGTTACAGCAAGTTAGTATGAGTGGGCTTGTGGCTGTGAACTAACCAACTGGATGTATTGTTTACCGTGCTTAAAGTCGTGCTACGTGCACAAGAAAAGAAAATCCCTCTCTGCACGCTGGAAGCGGAGGTAGATTTCACCGGGCAAAGAAAAATGCTTGGAATTCACTAAATTTGCCAATTGTTGTACAGTATACCTACGAAAGTTACACATGTTTAGCATACAGCATCTTCTTATAATACCTGAAACATTTTGCTCATCCCTTGGTGCAAGGGTGGGTCATATCAAATATTCTTTCAGGCATAAAAATGTTGTTACATTTTAGAGGGGTATTGGCCATTTTAAACTGTTTTGATATTGTGCCTATTAAGGGAAGTATGATTTCTTTTCTCTAAAATCTCCATTTTCCCCACCCCTTTGGTCAAACTTACGAAGATAAGCATTTGGCCCTTATTCCAAAAATAGTACGAACTTTGAATGGATTCAGTTTTTAAAATACTATGAAAGTTATAGCAATATTTCACTCCCCTCCCCCATTTCCAACCCCTTGGTCCGATTTTGCCCGTTAGCGAACCCGACCGAGATTTTGAATGGTTATATTTTATGTAGGCCTGTACATATACATTATAATATTAACTTTTGAACTGACGGTGGTTTTGGGATCTGTGGGATGTAAAACGCGAAGATATGTCAATTTTTTTTTCGGATGTCGAAATGGTACCCTTTGCAATAGGTAGCTTTCTAATGAAATCTAACTAAAATCGACAAATGTGAACAATCAAAAGCCTACATGAATGCAGAATTGGAATTACAAGTACTAGGAAAGTAACAAATCAGACAACAGCTTCATTGTGCATTCAGGAGGGAACATAGAACAGCAAAATATCGAGGTGTCGAAAAACCAACTCCAAGTGCCACTAGATGCATATCTAAGCATACGAAATAGAGTAACATAGTGAGGAGACAGTTATTTTGTATGCTAAGATATGCATCAAATTTAGACTTTTTTTTAAGAGTGCACACCCACAATTTTTCTTCACCAGCCGCTACTGGGTACCAGCAACATCAACTGTTACCAAACATTGGAAATCGGAACCGGTACAATGGGGACTTTTGTTGGAATGAACTTTTCAGAAATTAGGCTGTGTAAGAAGAACGCAGTAGTCCCTTTGGCTGCTATGAGCAACACTATCAAACTGGACAACGAAGTAGTGGTGGTCGAGGCCTTAATGATTTTCCAGAGAACCATTATAAACAAGAAAATTGAAGGGGATGTAGAGGAGCTGTTGAAGTGTGAGTTATCCCCATATCCCATGACTCTTTTGATGAAGGGATGATGAGGAAAACCAAAAAGTCCGCTCTCTACGATGCCTTTCCTTCATGCAGTCAAATAATCAACCTGAAGAACTGGTTCACGGTAATCGATGGCGGCTTTCTTGTTCATAGAGTAAAGTGGAACAACAACACTAAGTTCGCCTCCATCTGCGATCACTATGTGTCCTACGTTATCAACCCTTACGGCCACAACTCTGCTGTTGTGTTTGATGGTTACGAAGACACGAGTTCCACGAAAAGAGGCGAACAACGTCGGAGATCATCAAGTAAAACATCAGTGGATATAGACTTCGATGAGAACATGGTGGCTTCTGTTCAGCAGGAACACTTCCTTTCCTACGAAAGAAACAAAATTAAGTTGATTAGTATGTTAGCGCAGGCCTTGGATGCAAAAGGTACACAGTTCACTATAGCCAAAGCAGACGCTGACTGCAGCATTGTCAGGTATGGATTACAAAATACCCCTCATTCGACTGTGGTGGTAATTGGCGAGGACGTAGACCTGTTCGTCTTACTCGTGGCACTCACACCACGAGACACGAATGTCCTTTTCATGAAGCCTGGACGAGGCAACACAGAAGACAGACTGTACTCCTCCCAACAACTTCAGACCTTGCCATTCTGCCAGTACATTCTATTTATCCATGGCATCACTGGATGTGATACCACTTCTGCCATTTTTGGGAGAAGTAAAACAGCCATAATCAAATGTTTCGAGCGGTATCCTAACGAAACCAAAAGCATCTCTGAAGTTTCGTCCAACAAGTAAATTTATTTTTATTATAAGAGGGTAACAGTGGCGTTAACTATAAAAGAGGCATTTATAACTTATGTTTTAAAGAATATATACAATGAAAAATAACGAACTCTTCAGAACATATATATATATATATATATATATATATATATATATACCGGTATACTACGATGGGCTGGACTGCAAACTATTAGATTTTGATCATGTTTTCATTCCCATAAAAACGAAATTGTATTCCGAAATACTGGGCTCCCCCAAAACAATCATATATACGCCACTGCGTTCATATATATTTATACATTCTAGGTATATATCATTATTTATATGGGTAATAAATACCATTTATGTTTACATAATCAATAAATAACGAGTTACAGAGAGTTAACGCCGTTGAAAACATAAGTAAAATAATGAGCAGTTTACTAGCGAAATCTCGAAACCGAACCCGATACGTCAAAACGCTATAACGTTTAAAGATATAAAGATAAATTAGCATAAGTATATATATTCTGGAAGGCAACTTCGTGCTCTACAACTTCCTGCCTCATGACTTTCCTGTAAAATGGAAGGCAAACGGATTGGAAGGGCAAGTTTGACGAGAAACGTGAGGCGCTACATATTTTTCTGCAAATTTTCCATGTTCACCAGCTCATATCTCGAAGAAGATAACACACAGGTGTGAAAATGAATATACTATTTTGTAAGGCATTTAATTACCTTTCAGTTAGGATAGTATAAAAATTTCTGTAAGATGCACCATTTGAAAGTTATGCGCCAAAAACGAAAAAGGGGGGCCTTCGAGCCCCCCTCCTGCCCCCCGCAGCACCTGAAATCGACAGGACTTTATTAGGCGTTGTTCAGGGGACCTCCCTCTACACATTCCAGAATAATTTGGAACTAAATGTTTTAATGCAGCAAAAAATCCTAATTTGACTGGACTATAACGCCATAGCATTAATACGTTAACTCAACAATGTATACAACACACATAATAATATGATCAACGAAACGACACAAACATCAGTACAGGTTATATATGCTTGCACTACTATGTCCGCACACACATATGAATATGTTAAGCATCAAAACCACTCATTGAACACCCTGATTAAGTTACTACATACGATTGCACTGCGATTAATACATGTACATTAATTCTGCCTCTTAATGGCAACTGTACATTAATTACAATATTTGTAGACGTTCTTATAAAATTATTGTGTATCAAGGCAAATAGAATACTTTACTAGTCACTATAAGCTTTATGTTAGTGAAATTGGATCTGAAAGCTTTCAGCATCACAATCTATTATATGTCAATGATAGCAGCTCCAGTATAAGCTAAAATACCACATATTCCGTATAGTAGGGTATTATGTTTTAAGGAGAGCACTATACTTACCAAATCCATAAGATACTTCTGTACAGACAGCTTCCCTTTATTTCGTCCTTGTTGAGATTGATAGAACAAGACTTTCCATTTCCACCAAGTCCAACCCAATTTTTTTGTATTACAGAATGTCACCAAGGTTGGTATCAGTTGTACGATCCAGATTTAGTTTACAACCTGCAATAAATCCCCCACCAATAGATGAAGTAATCTAAACAAAGCATTAGAATGGCAAAGTACGTTTCAATAGACGGAATTACTAACCTGAATTAAAATGGCGGGATTGTTGACATTTCAATTGTGCGTGATGTTTCAATGCAAGTATTTTATTCTTCGAAGGGATCATCTGTCTTACACATGCATCGAAAATTACTCTGCATCAAAATCACTCACATAGCACAATTATAAATACAGATATACTACATCAGATTGAATTAATATACACAACAGAATATTGTATGTTAAATCAACACAAATACCACACGTTTACATTACGACATGAACACAAATAACAATATAGTGCATGGGAACCATAGCACGATTGCACTCCAATGTTTTCGGAGCATATACATAAGTACCGTACATGAAAATATTAGTGACAAATATCATAATGAATGCTGAGATGCATTTTGACTAATATTTTTTGCAAATATATGAAATGAATTCACATGTCACAATGACAGCATGAATGTGTTTCCGCTACCACATGGGCTTATTAACAATTTGAGAATGGTACTACGAAAAGATCACATATTTCCAATTCACATTCTTTTTCATAAGGAAATTTGATTTGCTTTAATTTACCTAATGTTGCAATAGGAACTAATATAAAATTTAACTACCATTTTTACAAACATATATTAAGAGTTTTACAAAGTAACCAGACAAATATTGAGATTATAACAACCATAAGATAAGATTACCACTTTTTCACAGGAATACGAATATTTTGGCAATGACATAATTCACAAGTATCCCAGTGATGTAAACGATACATTGAGGCCAACTCTACTATTTGTACAGCTGCATTATCAAAATATTTTGCACCAAAAACTACCGAGATTTAACCTCTATTCTAAACACTGATACTTCAGACACGAATCAATAAGGTTTCATAACATTTTGAAAGAGCGCCATACTTGCCTAGAAGAGCATCTTTCTTTTCCGTTCGTTCATATTAGCATTAGAGCAATAAGCCTTTTACGGTTCTGGCTTTGTTCACTTTACTAAGACCGAATTTACAGTAGTTGTGCATCCATACTATTTTTATTAATAGAAAGGTACCAGTTTTGATTTCTGTAAGACAATCCACATTCATTGTTCACAAACTGCAATAAATTCCACATCAAAGAATAAAATAAACCAAATGGACGAATTGTGATATTGAGCTATTCCAGCTCTACTGGATGTTCTGCGAAGTAAACCTAAATCTTACGTAACACACTAGGCCCCTAGGCGGCTTCGGTGGCGTAGTTGGTAGCATGCTGAGCTTCTATGCCCAAGATCGCGGGTTCAAATCCGTCCGAAGCCGTTGGATTTTTAAGAGCGTTAAAAATCCCTCAGTATGCATTCCTTCGGAGAGGAAGTAAAGCCGGCGGTCCCATGTCATATATTTATGGCATGTTAAAGAACCTTCAAGTAATTACACCTGTGCGAAGCCAAATTGTACATTTTAAGAATGTAAACAACGCTCTAAGGTTCCTACGTTCGTTGCCAAGAGCCGACTGCGGTGGCGTCTGAGAGCTAAGTTCTGAACAAGTAATCGTTGACGGTGGCGTTTGGCGGCAAAAGTAGGAACTATCTGATAGATTAAAAAATCTGCAGTCCTTACTTGAATAAATATAACATATAACACACACTAATACACTCATCACAATTAACACCGGTTATCAGACAGATTCTACACGCACCCAAAGTACACGGGGCTACATGACCGCGTTGTCGCAGCCCCGAAACTTAAGAACCAACCAACCAGTAGGCCCCTAGAGACACCTGGGGGAGTTGTTAGGTATAAACTCTCCTAATTATGGTTATCATATGTTTTCAATACTGTTATATGCTGTACACGTTTGAAAATATTAGGCACCAAACACACAAATACAATCCTACCATAATAACAACTATAAGTTAGCACCACTATTCACAAAATTTGCATCAAAACCACACAGTATCACAATGATGCATTTCTTAGGCTTCGTTTATGACACACTTAGTGGCCTTAGTAAACGGACTACTCACATATTAAAATGATATACGTCTTGACAAATAATTATGCAAACACACGAATATAATTTGCGTTTTAGTTTTAGTCATGTTTTCCACCACATACATTATTACATATAAAAATGTAATGCCCATTGAACTACTCAATTATCCAAAGGAAAAGAATGAATTGTTATAACTAGAAGCGATAGACACACATTAGAGATTCCACAATACACCAAATACTCTCAAGTATCATAACAATGAATATAACAAAATCAGAACAACTCAGTAACAAAAAATATTAAGCAGCTTGCCTAAACCAAAATTTGACACTTGGAGATTACAGAACTATTTATACACTTTAATCGGAAAATATTACAAATATCACAATTATGTAAGCAGTAAGTTTGGGGAACGTGATGGCGCAGTGGCTTAGCTGCTCGTCGTTCACCCGGACGGCCGGGCTTCGAATACCGGTGACAGCGGGGTGGAATTTTCACCTGAAAAATCACGTAGCGTCAGGAAGGGCATCCGGCCATAAATCTCCGGCCAAAACTAAAATGAGCCTGGTTTGCTCCGGCGACCCCAATTAATTGGGAAAAGCCGAAGAAAGTTTATGTAAGCAGTAAGTTTCAATCAACAGCTATTCACAAATATGATTTCGAAACAGCACAGATATCACAAAGATTAAAACCAATCCATTTCTAGTGCATTTACAATGAAAACATTCAGTATCCAATACTGATCAGATTACAATTTCAAATTACAGTACTTTAAAACATGAACCAACTCACCATAGGTTCAGGAACTTTGAATAAAGTGTTAGTTATTGTTGTTTTAAGGGGCGGAACTCCAAAGGGATCGTTATACTCACCGAATGCATAACACACTCCCATATAGGTCTTACCAATCATCCTCCATGGTATCATTCAAGGAATAAATCATATCCATTTCTTACTTTGAATACTTTCCCCAAGTTAAAATCACCTTCAGAATCCTTATTTCTTCCTTTCATAGAATGTTAGCAGTGTAAGCTTAATTATGACGATTTATCTTCATTGTCCCGAACCTGGAAAAAAAAATCACAACAAATAGTCCAAGGACAACATACAATTGGTAAGTTTGTAGTTTTAATAAGGAGGAATATGAACTTGAGTAAAATCGGCAGGTTTGATGATACTTGTGTTATCCCAGATGTTTTTGTGAAAGTGTTCCGTCTGTCTAGTAAATATCTGTCTTACATGGCACTGTAGATCTATGAACATTTGTGGGAAATCATTGTACAACTATATTTCTCATGTATCACTATTATGACAGTCATAATTTAATGAGTACAGATATAAGTATTATTATTATTATTATTATTAATACAAACATATATCACGAGGATAACAACTAGATATACAAATTAGTGTGTGTCCATCATCAGACATACATCAGAATGGTGCACAAATACATTTCTACTACTACCAATTCACACAAAAGAATTCAGTGTAAAAGCAGTGCACACATATTAAAATGATAATACCTATATGTTCACGAAAAAATTAAGCAGCTTGGCCACACAATAATTATTGGTACAATCAGATTAGAGTAGTGTTTATACACTTTCACCACAATACAATTTGTGTATTTCCAACCAAATATCACAATTATGGAAACAGTAAGTTTCCGTCACCATCCATTCACACATATGAAGTCACAACCGCACAGATAACACAAGGATTACAACCAGTTCACATATGTTTCACATGAGACTCAAGAACATACGAGATACTCAAAAAGCCTATCTCATTAATATCTACAACTTTTCAGTAGTATTGTACATAGGCTACACGTAAATTAAAATAGTTCCATGAACGCCTATCAGTAACAACAGTGATAGGCAGTACACCATCCATCAGACTATTTGAGTCGTTTTCATGCATTTAAACGTCTAAATATATCAAAAAATCGTAAGATTAATAACAGTTCGCTTCAACTAAATTTTGTACACTTTCAATGTAACAATTGAGTGAAAAACACTAATAAGCAACGACAAGGTGCTGAACTTAAAAACCTGAACCCACTTACCATTTTTTGCAGTAATTTTGATTGAAAACGATGAAAGGAAGCCTTATACTCATCGAATCCATAACGCACTTCCATTTACAATCTCACCAATCAACTTCCATGGTATAATTCCAACAATTTCCATTTCTCACTTGAATACTTTCACAAGTAAAAATATCCTTCAGAATCCTTATTATATCCTTTCATAAAATGTTAGAAGTGTAGGCTTCAGTAGGACGCTCTATATTCATAGTTCCCGACCTGAAATAAATACCACAAGAAATGACATACTAGGCCTTTTTCCATTCTCTTTTTTTTTTTTTTTTTTTTAATTTTACGAGGGAATGTGGAAAATCTGCTAACAGACGCTTGAAGAGGGTCCGCACTCTTCAAGTGTGTGGGGCTCTTACCCACTAAAAACCACACACCCTTCTCCCTCGACGTGTATAACTGCCCCGGAAAACTCTCGCAACTTACTAGACATAGCATCATCAACTTATATGAAAGATTATGTATCAACTTATTACAGCTATACTTGGTATACACACTTTGCTCTTAACCACGAGACTTACAATTGTGAAATATACATGGAAAATATTATTGTTCAACAATAATTCTCAAGTATCACCATTATAACAGCCATAATGTTATGAGTACGGATAGAAATATTATCTATTCAAATAACCATTTATCTCTAGGATAACAGCTAATACGTTCCTCTCCGAATTATACAAATTTTGCATTAACCACACTCATTACAATAATGAACAACATTGACAATCCTCAGTATGGAAGCTCTTAGAGAATATTAGTGAGACATACATCAGAATGGTGAAAACAAACATTTCCACTACTATCTACAGTATACACACATAAATATTCAGTTTAAAACAGTGCACATGTTAAAATGATAATGACTGACGTCTTCACAACTTATTATGCTAACATGCAAATATAATATACTTATTAGTCACAGTCATGTTCTCCACAACACACATTATTACATAAAAAATGAATTACCCAATGAATTACTCAATTATCCCAATGATAAAAACTGATTATTTTCACTAGAAACAACACACACTTATTAGAGATTACATGGGACACCAAATTCTCTCAAGTAACACGATAATAATTACATTTTTACAGTAGTATTATGCATACACACAAATGAAAATAGTTACATGAACGCCCATCAGTAACAACAAAGGTAGGCAGTACGCTTATAGCCAGTATATTTTCGAATGGTTTATGTCTCATATCATATACATATATCAAATATTGTAAAGCTAATAAGAGTTCACTCCTACTAAATTTTGTATACTCTAAAATAAAACATCCGCATCAAAAACTAATCCTATAGGTCATCAAACTGCTGTACATTAAAACATGAACCAACTTACCATAGGTTCCGTTAGGTCGATTTAAAGTGTTGACGAGACAACATTACTCACCGAATCCAAGACACACTTCCGTATACAGTCTCTCCTTCACCTTCCATGGTATCATTCAAGGAATAAACCATCTCTATTTCTTACTTTGAATATATCCCCAAGTAAAATCACTTCCAGCATCCTTATTATTTCCATTCATACTCCTAGAATATTAACAGTGTAGGTTAAAGTAGGACGCTCAATGTTCATATTTCCCAACCTGCAACAAATTTCGCAACAAGTTACACAATAGTTCAAAGACAACATGGGAGTGGTAAGTTTTGCGTTTTAATAGGAAGGAATACGAACCTGAATGAAAGCGGCGGTCTTGAAGACACATCAGTAATCCAGGATGTTCTTGTGAAAGTTTTCCTTTCTGTGTGGAAATTATTCGTTTTACATAGCACTGTAGACCTATAACTTACATGGAAAAAAAATGTATCTAATTATTATAGCTATAATCTGTGTACACACTTTACCCTTATCCACGCGATTTACAATTGTGGAAAACATTGCCTACCCATTGTCAGTACAAGTACGCTTGTTTTTCAAATTAGTAAATTTCCAACATCAGTACACAAACATAAGAATGGTGCAAGCATACATTTCTACTACTACATATACACACATAAAAATTCTGTGTAAAAACAGCACACATATTAAAATGATAATGGCTATATATATCCACAATTCATTATGCAAACATGCGAAAATTGTATGCGTTCTGTCAAGATCATGTTTTTCAACACATGCATTATTGCATTTAAAATGTAATTACCAATGCATTACTCAATTACACAAATGATAAAAATTGAATATTTTCACTAAAAGCGATACATATATGATACTATAAGAGTTTCCACGCGACACCAACTACCCTCAAGTATCTCAATAATTAATATAACAAAATTAGAACAACTCTGAAACGAAAATTGTAAGCAGCTTGCCCACACAAAAAGTTGGTACTTTGAGATTGCAGTACTATTTATATACTTTCATCAGAAAATAATTTGTATAATTCCATTCAAATATCACAATAATGTAAACATTAAGTTTCCATCACCATCTAGTCATACATATGAAGTCAAAACCGCACAGATATAACAAGGATTGCATCCTATTCACCTATGTTTCACATACGAAGTCAAAACCACACAGATATCGCAAACATAACAACCACTCCAGATATGATTGACATATGAGAATGTAGCACATACGAGATACTCAAACAGCCTATCTCATTAATTACAACAACTTTTCAGTAATTTTGTACACACAAATGAAATTAGTTGCATGAATTCCCATCAGTAACCATAGTGATAGGCTGTATACCCATCACCAGTATCTTTGAGAAGGGGTTATGCGTCAAACATCTGAATATACAAAACATCGTAGAGATATTAGCAGTTCGCACCAACAAAATATTGTACACATGCAATGAAATCATTATCATCAAATACTAATAAGATAGCAACTTCAAAGTACAGTACTTTACAACATGAACCAACGTACCATTGGTTCAATAAGTTCGATTAAAAGTGCTCAGAGAGAATTATACTCACCGAAACCATAACACACTTCCATATACAGTCTCTCCTCTCAACTTCCATGCTAGCATTCAAGGAGAAAACTATCTCCATATCTTACTTTTAATACTTTCACAAGTAAACTTCCATTTCATCATTCTTTTTACTTCCATTCACAGAATATTAGCAGTGTGGATTAACGTATGTCACTCTTATGTTCAAAGTTCTCAACCTGCAATAAATTACACAACAATTCACACACTAGCCCAAAGGCAACATGGGACTGGTAAGATTGTACTTTTTATAGGAAGGAATACGAACCTAAATAAAACCTGCGGGCTCGATGACTCATCAGTTATCCTGGATAATTTTGTTTGTGTGTTCCTTTGTGGTAAATATCCGTCTTACATTGCACTGTAGACCTAAGAACCTATATGGAAAATTATCGTACAACATAATTTTTCTAGTATCAAATTATTACTGCTATTCCTGGTGTACACACCTGGTATCTCAATAATTAAAATAACATAATCACAATAACTCTGAAGTGAAAATATGAAGCAGCTTGTCCACACAAAAAATTGGTACATTGAGATTACAGTGCTAGTTATACACTTTCATCGGAAAATAATTAGTGTATTTCCATTCAAATATCACAATAATGCAAACAGTAAGTTTACTACAGGTAATAACACATATGAAGTCAATACCGCACAGATATCACACACATTACAACCACTCCAGATATGATTCACATATGAAAATGTAGTACATTCAAGATACTCAAATAGCCTATCTCATTAATAACAACAACTTTTCAGTTATTTTGTACACACACACAAATGGAATTAGTTACATGAACGCGCATCAGTAAAAATAGTTATAGGCAGTATACCCATCACCAGTATCTTTGAGAAGGGGTTGTGCGTCAACAATCTGTATATACAAAACATCGTAGGGATAATAAAAGATCGCATCAAAAAAATGTACACATGCAATGTAATCATTCTCATCAAATACTTATAAGGTAGCAACTTCAAACTATTGTACTTTAAAACATGAACCAACTTACCATAGCTTCAATAAGGTCAATTAAAAGTTTTCAAGAGAGAATTATACTCACCGAATCCATAACACACTTCCAAATACAATCTCACCTCTCAACTTCCATGGAAGCATTCAAGGAGGAAACCATCCCCATTTCTTACTTTGAATACTTTCACACGTAAAAATATGTTTCAGCTTCCTTATTTCCATTCACAGAATGTTAGAAGCGTAGGTTAACGTATGACAATCTATGTTCATAGTTCACAATCTGCAATAAATTTCACAACAATTGACACACTAGCCCAAAGGCAACATGGGAGTGGGAAGTAATACGAACCTGAATTAAAGCTCCTTTCTGTGTAGTAAATATCTGTCTTATATAACACTGTAGACCTATGAACGTAAATGGAAAATTATTGTACAACAATATTTCTCAGTTATCACAGTTATGGCAGCTATAATCTTTAGGAGTACTGATGGAAATATTGTTTATTAAAAGAACCATATCTCCCGAGGATTACAATTATATTTTCCTCTACGAATTATACACTCGTTGCATTTGACCACACATATTACAATTATGATGAACATTTCCCATTCACAGTTTTTAACGGAAATTAGTTAGTTTTCACCAATTTGAAAAACATCAGAATGGTGAAACACCTATACACACATAAACATTCAGTGTGAAAGAGTGAACATATATTAAAATAGTAATGACTATATATCTCCACAACTAATTATGTAAACATGCGAATATAATATTCGTTTTAGTCACAGTCATTTTTTTTCTCCACATACATTAGTACATGTTAAAATGTAATACCCAATGATCTACTCAAATATGCCAATGATACAAACGTAATATTTTCACTAGGACACACACATTAGAGATTCCACACTTCATGTCCTCTCGGGTATTACAATAATGAAGATAGCAACATTACAGTAACTCAGAAACAAATACATTATGCACCTTGCCCACATAAATAAGTACTTTGGGAATACGGTAGTATTGATACACTTTCAACAGAAAATAATTTGTGTATTTCAAATATCACATATATGAATAAGTATGATTTCATCACCAGCTGTTCACACATATGAAGTCAAAGACATTACAACCACTCCAATGTTTCACCTATGGGAATATAGTACATACGAGATTCTCAAATTGCCAATCTCATAATTACATCATTTCAATAGTTTTGTGTGGACATACTCAAATGCATTCAGTTATATGAAAGTCCATCAGTGGTAGGCAGTACACCCACAGCCAGTACATGTGAGAATGGTTTATGAGTCAAAAGGTCTAAATGTATCAAATATCGTAAATATAATAGCAGTTCGCTTCTACTTAATTTTGTACACTTACAATAAAAACATTTGCTTCAAATACTAATCAGATAGCAAATTCAAACTACTGTAATTCAAAATATGAACCAACTTACCATAGGTTCTGGGAGGTTGATTAAAAGTGTTCAAAGGGAGCATTTTACTCACCAAATCCATAACACATTTCCATATATAGTCCTCTCACCTTCCAAGGTAGCATTCATGGAATTAACCATCTCCATTTCTTACTTTGAATACCGTACTTTACCAAGTGTTTTCAGCGACATTGTATTTTCCCATTCACGGAATGTTAACAGTGTAGGTTTAGGTATGCCGCTCCATAGTTGATCATAGTTCCCAATCTGCAATAAATTTCAAAACAAATAACATAAGTCCTCTGATAACATGAAAGAGGTAAGTTTGTCGTTTTAGTTGGAAGGAATACGAGCCTAAATAAAAACGGCGGACTTAACCTTACTTCAGTTATCCTGGATGTTCTAGTGTATGTGTTCCTTTCTGTGTCGTAAATATCTATCTTGCGTAGCTGTGTAGACCTCCACACTTTCGTGAAATATTATTGTAAAACTATATTACTCAAATATAACGGCACCAATACACACAGTGTAACAGTAGTATAGAATAAACATCCATAGTTTTGTATACAGATGAAACTATTTGCATGAACACCCATCAGTAACAATTTATTTTGAGCACCCGTAACCTGTATATTTGAGAGGGCCTTGTGCGTCAAAACGACTAAATATATCTAAAATCTTTAAGATAATAACAAATAACATAGTATATCCATGATATCCTAAATGATTATATAAGCATATGGAAGTATTATGGACACCCGTAGCGTCTGTACTCCAGAAGAGCGGCTACGAAAGGCGTCTGTGCTCCATGTTCGGAGCGGCCTAGTTCGTACCTGGTGTAGGTCATAAAATGCATTCTGGAGTGGAAACCCCAACTTAATAACAGCTTAACATGAAAGCAAATATGGTTCAGCCTCGGAAAATGCTAGGGCATCATCTGCAGGCGACGCGCAGTTCTTCAGATGCTGGGGGAGCTGTGAGAAATGGGCGACCAGCATCACAATATATCCGAATAGGGAGAGTCAACATCTTAACCCTGACGGACAAGACTGAGGAGCTAGTGGACTTCATGATGGAGAAGGATATAGCCATCCTCGGTCTCATTGAAACGAAATGGAAAGGAAAAGGGGAAAGGAAACTAAAGGAAGGATACAGGCTGTTTTACAGTGGAGGACAGGAGGCAAGAAATGGAGTAGTAATGATTATAAGAAAGGAAGTCCTAGAGTATGTGGAGGAGGTGAAGAAGATAAGTGACAGGATGATCATAGGAAGTATACACAGTTCCAGACAGGTACAAAGGTTCCGTTCCAAGTTTATACTCCACAAACGGGGAATAAAGAAGAGATTTTAGAAGAATTCCTAGAAGATGTAGAAAAATATATAGAGGATAAGGAAGTAATGGTAATGGGTGATTTGAATGCACAAGTGGGAGGAGACAAGGAAGAGAGGAGATTTTGGGACCATATGGTTATGGCAGTAAGAATCCAGAAGGGGATTTCTTAATGGACTTCTGTCAGCGGAACCAATTAATTATAGGGAATAGGTGGTTCAGAAAGAAAAATAGTCAGAAGATAACAAGGTATGGATGGGGAGATAGAAGAACGAAAGCTCTGATAGACTATGTATTAGTCGAAAAAGGACATCGGATGTCACAGCCATGCCAGAGGAAGCTTTTGGAGGAGGCCATAGGGCAGTGGTAGCAAAACTAAAAGTAGGAAAGGTCATGAAATTACCGGATAAAAGGAAAGAAAGATTAAGGTCTTGAGACTAAATGAAAATGAGATTGCAGAAGAGTTTAAGAAAGAATTACAAGAATAGATACCAAGGACGGATATTACCCATGTGGAACAAGAATGGGAAAATTTAAGAGTGCATTTGTAAGCAGTGCAGAGAAAACATGTGGTAGAACATCAGGAAAGTTACGGGAAAAGGCGACAAAATGGTGGAATGAGAGAGTTACAGAAAAGGTAAGAGAGAAGAAGAAAACGTGGAAGGAATGGAAAACAAAAAAGACTGAAGAAAGAAGAGCAAAATATGTAGAACCAAACAGAGATTGCAAGAAATTAATTGCAGAGGAAAAGAAGAAAAGCTGGGAAGAATTCACCCAAGAAATAAGGGAGAATTTAAATTGTGGAAAATACAATGCTATTTGGAATTATAAAAAGTAGAAGGAATGAAAAGGTGAACACTGGGTTCGTGAAAAACAAAGAAAGTGATAAATTGACAAAACCAGAAGAGATAACGGACAGATGGAAACAATATTTCAGCGAGCTCTTGAAGGTGAGACATCAGACATGCGGAGAGGTTACGCAAACAGCCAAAACGGTGGAGGAAAAAATAGAAGAAGAGACAGACATTACTATGGCAGAAGTGGAATGGGCAGTTAGGAAGATGAAGATGGGGAAAGCTGTGGGAATCGACGAAGTGGCAATAGAAATGGTCAAGGCGGCAGGACCCGTGGGACTGCAGTGGACATACACACTTCTCAGGAGTGTGTGGAGAGAGAAGAAAATTCCTGAAGACTGTAAAAAGGAAATAACACTGCCAATATTCAAGAAAAGGGACAGGAAGGTGTGGTAACTACCGAGGAATCACAATCATCTCGTATGTTGCCAAAGTAATGGAAAGAATCCTACAAAAAAGAATTAGAGTTAAGGTAGAAAGCCAAATAGAGGAGGAGCAGTTTGGATTTAGAGGGGGTAGGTCAATAGTAGAACCCATTTTCATTCTGAGACAGGACATTGAAAAGAATTGGGAATATGGGAAGGATATGGTAATGACTTTTATTGATCAAGAAAAGGCCTATGGTAGCATCCCTAGAACAAAAGTTTGGGTAAGTTTAACAAATAGGGGGATATTCAAGGAACAGAGAGACATGATAAATGGAATGTGCATGGGTTGCTACAGTAGTGTGAAGACTAGAGTAGGTACATAGGAATGGTAATTGGCACTGGACTAAAGCAGGGAAGTGTGTTGTCACCCTTATTGTTCTTAATGGTGATGGATGACATCATGAAGGCAGCAATGAAAGACTATAGTAGGGCCAAGATGAAGGTAATGTTGTTTGCAGACGATGATGTAATCTGGGGCGAGGATGAGATGGAGGTACAAGAACAGTTAGACGTGATAAATGAAAAGATTGAGCAATGGGTATTGAAGATAAATGTGGATAAGAGTAAAACAGTGGTGGTGAGTAGAGCTAATAAAGAAGGAAAGGGAGTAATCAAAGTCGGAGATAACGAATTGGAAGTGGTGAAACAATTCAAATACTTGGGAAGTGAACTGACAGAAGATGGAAGACTAGATTGGGAAATTAGCAGAAGAATACAACTCGAGAGTGCTTTCTACCAACAGGTACGGGGACTAGTATGGAACAAGGATATACCAATTAAGGCTAAAGAAGTTATGTACAACGCATATTATGTTCCTACAATGACATATGCAGCAGAAACTGGGACAATGACTAAGAGGGATGAGAGCAGAGTACAGGCAGCTGAGATGAGATTCTTGATAAAAATTGTTCAGAAAACGAGGAGAGATAGTGTGAGAAATGAAGATATACGGAGAGAACTGGGAGTACAGAATCTAAATGACAAACTGGAGCAAAACAGATTGAGATGGTTTGGACATGTCAAACGGATGAATGAAGAAAGGCTAACAAGACGAGCACTGGAACGACGGATAACAGGGAACAGAGGACGAGGAAGACCAAGAATGCGTTGGATAGACCCGGTGTATAGCATTGGAAAACGGAACCTGGATTGGAACACCGTGTCGGAAGAGGAATGGTGGAACGACAGAACAAAGTGGAGAGGAACCATTTTTGCCACCACCCAGTGTCAGCTGGAAAAGGGGAAATGAACATGATGATGATGATGATGGAAGTATTAGACGTTATAGCTTCAAGTATATCATATTGATGTTGCTATGACTAATAAGGGCCATTCAATGAGAAACGAGCCGGAGGCTATAAAATGAAAACTGCTGAAAAACCCTGGCCTGGGGACGACAGTGCGCTGAGGTACCAAACTCGCGACACTGCCGCACACACACGCGATGAAGAGCGAGCAAGTATACGCGTCGACCGTCCACTGCACTCAGTCGTGCGTAAACTAGTGACATGGAGGCTTTAAAATAACATCAAAGAGGTGCAGTGCGTTTCCTGACAGTGGATGGTGTGCATGGAATGGACATTCTTCGAACAATGGAACAAGTGTACGGAGATCACAGCCTGTCCATGGCAAGGTTCAAGGCGTGGCACAAGCGATTCAAGGAAGGATGGATGTCATTGGCCGATGTTGCACGGTCTTGAGCACCACACCGCATTACCGATGGCATTGTCCAGCAGGTTGATGTCCTCATGCGAGACTGGTGAGTTATGGTAGCAGTCATAGCCGCAGAGCTCAGAGAGTCGGAAATGGTCACACCATCATTAAGGACTGATTGCAATTTCGCAAATAGTGCGTCCAACTTGTGCCTTACAGTCTTCAACCAGAACAGGAAGAATTTGGAATGGGACTCTGTTCGGATCATCTGCTGCGCATTGCCAAAGAAGGGGATGCGTTCCTGGCACTGGGGGTTGCAGGAGACGAGGATGGAGCCATCATTATGAACCCAAGACAAAACGACAAAGTCGCCAATGGAAGCATGCGGGCTCGTCGCCAAACAATAGTCCTAAGCCGTCCGCACGAGTACGGGGAAGGTTATGCTCAGCTTATTCTTTGACCTAAAGGGCCCCCTTCTTATGGACTTCCTGCAGCACGGTGAATGTGTAGTGATACAAACCTTGACCTCCCGTTTGCACAGCGATCGAATAGAAACGACCAGGACAGCTCACTTGAGTACAATACGTGTCCACTACGTCTCATAATCACAAATGAAATTGATGGGTATGAAAACAAACCGACTACCCGTATACAAAATAACACAACTCACTCAATCGTCAGATTGTTTTCGACTCCAGGCTGTTATACGGCATGATGCAACTTACCGCAAGTCCAAAGGTTGGTGCTGTAGTCCAGTCTAGTGAATCCAGAACATGATACTTCTTCAAAGGCAGCTTCCAGTTCCTTCTCTTGTGTTACTATTGCACGAGCACATGTCGTGTTACATCCAACAAGATGAAACCTCTGTTAGCATCCTTATAATATTGGTTCCAGTAAAATTATCCATCTTCAAAGTTCCCTCCTGCAAAAGATTCCAAATGGAATTAAGATATAAACCCAAAAAAAATGTAAATTAACGTTTAAACAGGTTTAAAATTATATAAATAATTCATGCTTTTGGGCTAATGCCGTGTGAATTTTTAATTTGAACCATACGTTTCGGAGAAACCTTGCCTCCTTTTTCAATGGAAATAAACAATGTGGCCATAAAAAGTAAATCAATGAAATTACAAAAAAATATATAGATAAATTCCTCTGTTCGTCACCAGAGAGCAGCTGCCAGAAATTACTGTATGGACCATGGTGGAACGGCGGACAGATTAGTAAGTAACGAGAAGGTGACGAACAGAGGAATTTATCTATATATTTTTTTTTGTAATCTCATTGATTTACTTTCTATGGCCACATTGTTTATTTCCATTGAAAAAGGAGGCAAGGTTTCTCCGAAACGTATGGTTCAAATTAAAAATTCACATGGCATTAGCCCAAAAGCATGAATTATTTATATAATAATCCGGGCCGTGAAAGCCTTAATATGCAGGTTTAAAATTGCTGGTTTGTTTAAATTTAGATCATGCCTGTCATTGCTGAGCGAGTTGACTCAGTGAAGCCTTGTGTAACACAGTATGACTAGCCGGATCTTACTTCAATTTCACTTCAAGCAAGGTATGCATATTTTTAGCCTATTTTCATTTATGAAAAAATAGGCTTATGAGATCACCTTTTGTCCGTGTGTCTGTGTGTGCGTGTGTGTGTGATGGTGTGTTTCCCCCCTAATAACTTCTAAACGGCCGGAGCGATTTCAATGAAACTCGGTAAGTTCATAGCACTATTCCGGACAACCCCGACCGTGGCCTTCAAATTTAGTTATGTCTCACCAATCTAACATGGCGGCTGTGCGAAATATTTCACCAGCATTCAATATCTCCGAAACTATTACCGATATCACCCTGGAATATTTTACGGTGATAAACGGAACTACTAGAAGTTAACCTATGTGATCCTTGAAAACCTGGTAACTAGAAAAACAACATGGCTGCCAAGCGAATTTGCGACATTTAAATGGACGTTTCTCGCGATTTAACCAACCAAACGCAATGAAACTTGCTGAAGTAGCCTGTATGTTTATAAACATTGTAATGCACCGACATCTAACTTCGTTCATTTGTTTACATAACCTCAACATGGCGGTTGTGCGAAATATTTATCCGGCATCTGAAATTATTTGCGGTATCACCATGAAATTTTGTACGGAGATAAAGGGCACTACTAGAAGTTTATTTATAAGACTTTCAAAAACCGATTAACTACAAAACGAATATGGCGGCCAAGCGAATTTGAACATTTTAAATAGACCTTTCTCGTGATTTAATGATCCAAACGCAATGAAACTTGGTACAGGAAATGTTTATACACATTGTAATGCACTGGTATCTAATTTAGTTAAATTGTTTACATAACCTCAAGATGGCGGCAGTGCGAATTTTAAAATTAAGATTTTATTTTTTGTGATGTAGTCATGCGATCGAAGTGAAAGTTTGAATAATGAACCTACGCAATAATTTTCCTTTAATGGTACATGGCTGTATGGCCTATACATATAACAATCCAACATGGCGACCATCCGAAATATTTAGATGGATCTCAATATCTACGAATCTACTACAGCAATCAAACTGAATTTGTTAATGTTCATTGGGGCTATGAACATAAGTTCACCTATAGGACTTTCAATAACCTGGTGATCACAAATCCTACATGGCGGCGACGCGAAGTATAAATATTCACATGGTCGTTTCTCGCAATTTAACCATCCGAGTGCAGTGACACTTGGTACAGTAAATTCGTATACAAGAGTTAATCCACTGGCATCTAATTTTTTCAATTGTTTCCATAACCACAAGATGGCAGCTGTGCGAAATTTTAAAATCCCATTTTTACTTCTTGTGTCCTAATCATGCGATTGAAGTTTGAATACTACACGTACACAATAATCTTCATGTAACAGTACATAACTCTAAGACCAACATATATAAATATCCAACATGGCGATCAATATTTACGAATCTATTACAGCAATCAAACAGTAATTTTGTATGTTGATAGAGAAATTTTAAAAAGGTAGGATATATGAAAATAGGCAGTATGTTCTGCACGGAACTACTTGTTTTTGTTGAGAAACTATCCATTGGAATTCAACCAAATATTGTATTCTGTAACTTAAGAGATGGAACTAACAATATATTCAGTCACCAGGGCTGCCAACTGTAGTGCTCTATTAGGCTACAGGAATATTTCGAACTAATTAGAAATTTCGATATTACCAACTTAATTTCGCTATTTTTCTAGATAGGTGTATATAGATTGGCTTGAATATTAAATTTAGGCTCTTTAGTTCGTCACGGAACTTCTTGTTTTTCTCGACAATGATCGAAATGCGACGTCCTCCTTAGTCCGTCGAGTTTTTTTTTTCTTGTAATTCAAAGGATGACAGTATACTCGGGTTTCTGTGAAGACCTTACCCTAAATTCGGCTGAGGTTTCCTTTTAACTCTGCTCGATTCTAGGCTCCGACCTTGGTTAGTTTATCTAGCATTCTAGTCTTAGTTATGTGACTTTTAAATACGGTACATTCTCTTAAGATTTATTAAATGGTTTACCTCTTTTTGCAATTTATGTTCACAGACGATTCAATGAAGGGTTCTGTTTCTATTTCGACATAATTTCTCTTCTTGATGGACAAAAAGGTAAAAATAGTTTCCAGCGAACGCTTTTAAGTAACACGTTTGCTGCATCTGTCTTCCCTCACTTGAGCCTGTTCCTTATCTGATTTTGGTCATCTGAAGCATTTTATGAAATTAAGTTAAGCTCACTAACGCTAAAGGCGTCCGGGCCTTTTTGAACTGAAATCCAATAGTTCCGATTTTGGTTCATTTATATAATCACACAACACAACACAGCAGTTCAACAATTATATTATCCTGTTAGAAAATGATTGGTACTTTAGGAAACATTTTACATGTGATGTTATTGTATTTTATCTTTTAATTATGGATTTCATACACAGACACAAAGGGCAGATGACCGCCTCTTAAAACAGCAATAACAGACACAACACAGGCCATTCTTAGTCCGGAACCAGTATTAATAAACGTAACCTACACAATAACCTATATACCAGGGGAATCAGCTGCCCCTAATAATATTGTCTTATGCAGCCTAACTAACGTGTGCTATCAGGAAGGTCGATGTTTCTCTGCTTACATTGCACTGCAAGCATATCCCGCAAACGATCCTGAGCACTATTATTTTTCCATCGAAGTGACTACAGACCGTTCGAATAATATGATGTACGTGCCGTTACGTATCGTAGTGCAACATACAGTATCATCGAGCTCAGTGACTGGGTATCGCAAATCATTAAACGCTTACAACGACGATATTATTATGAGGTGGTTAACGTTTGAAACAGAGAACTAAAGGATTAACCTATTCTATGAAGTTCTTAATACAAATCTCCATCAAAGGCGTAGCGCATTGGATTATCATTAGGAAGCCAATTATTGGACCGGGGGAGCAAAGGTTCGAATCACCATCGGGCAACAATTTTTGCAACGTCCTGCAACTCTATGACACTTCAATGCTCCAATCACATGTCATTGTGTGACACAGACATGCCGCTGTTACCATGTTTGTGCGCTTCCCACTCTGTGCTGTTATACGGTCAGATTTAAGTCACTTCAGTAATTCGTCACGCATTCGACAGACGAATACGTAGACAAGCTTCGTGTTTACGGGGAGGCAAAGGTGAATTTATTGAAGGCACTACTTCGGTATCGGGAAGGATACCCAAACAGGTAAAATCTAACTGCAAATACAGTCCGCATAGTTGAAAGACGTTTACGAACACGGGTAATTCGGACGATGAGGCTGTTATGGACGCAGATGGCAATAACTCTTACACGAGTACAAGGAAAATTGCCTAACAGGTTAATATCAACCCGTCGTTCGTACTACGAACATTGCATAAATATCACCCCTGCCATCTGCAGCTTAACCAGGAGTTCCAATTTAGAACCTAGGATGCATTTGTGTCAGAGGCTGTTGGGAAATGCGGAAGATAATGCAGCACTCCTATCGAAAATCCTGTTCTCGGACGAATCCAGATTCCACAATAATCTTAGTGGTGTAGCCAAATAACTGTGCCGCGCGAGCCATAGGGTATACATTACCAGCACGACACAGTTATTTGGATAGAGCTATCGTCAACCGCCATAACATACAGTATTGGAGAGCAGACAAACCCCACTGAGTGCGACTGATGGCCTATCAAGTGCAATGGGGGGTGAATGTATGGTGTGGAATCTGGGATAATCGCCTCATTAGACCGTATTTCCTTGAAGACAAATTCATAGATTCACGCTTTCTACATTTTCTACGCCATGAACTCCCTCTTCTGCTGGAGAATGAGCCACTTGGGGAATGTTAAATGATGTGGTTTCAACACCATGAAGCTCCACCATGTGGGACTAGGTGTCCGCGACCAACTCAGTGATTCACATCCAGGAAAATGGTTAGGAAATGGAAGACCTGTCCCTTGGCCCACCAGTTCACCTGATTTAACACGATTAGACGTCTTCCTGTGGGGGGAATTCGAAACAAGCAGTCTACACCCAGCAGCCAGAAAATCCACAGCGCCTTCGACAACCCATCGTCAAAGCCTCTCATCCAATGACACCGGCCATTCTACAGCGCGCTAGAATGTCCATTCAGTGTCGTGCGCAGATGTGCATAAAGCAAGTGTTTGCTACCGTAACAGACCGTTGTAAGTGCAGTTTGGTCCCCCTGACCCCACCTAGCTATTTTGTCGTAGTCTGACCCTGATAACAAACCAACATTACTTAGGGCCACACAATTTGTATACAAGTTGATATTTCCCAACAATTCCGAGATGGTAACAAACTATATAAACCTTAAATCAGGAAAGAAAGAATATCCCTGCTCCATACTCGACCTTCTCACATGTAGCACTGGCTGTCAGCCAAGTTTGGCCTGCCCTTACCACATGAGCTCTACTGCACCATGTCAAGCTGCCTGAAGATTACAGCTCATGTGAGAATTTCAAAACGGGTGAAATCACAATTTCTTGTTTCACAGACATTTAATAATGTCTTAGATCACTTAGAGGGCACACTCGTCGCTTCAGTTGCACAGTATTTAGCCAAACAGCTTCCAGTTATGTTGACTATGTGTACCGGGAGTGCAGATGTTTCAGCACTATATAAAACTGCGGCTTGCATAAAATGCCATCTCGGTGGCACAAATTGAGTTGTTGTTGTCGTCGATTCATTAGGAGCATTGCGACATGATAGTTATGTATCCCCGTGTACTTAGGTGTGTGTAGAAACCTGTGTCACTGAGATGTCTGTATTAGTGTGTGTATTTGTAATTGGGGTACGATTTGGTTAGAAAGCGGCCGTGGCCTTACGTTAGGTACTATCCTGGCATTTGCCTGAAGTAGAAGTGAGAAACCACGATAATCCACATCCAGGAATCCAACCCACCTCTTCTCAGTTTTGCCTCACGAGGCTGAGTGGGCCCAGTTCCAGTCCTCAGACCAGAATTACATTTCCTGGCATAGCAAAGGATCGAACTCGGGCCCCCGTGGTGACAGCCAAGAATGCTAGCTACTAGGCTACGTAGTAGAATCAAAGCGTCATAACGTTGCAAATCGTTGGAAAAACTTTTGTCCGATGGGTGATTCAAACCGTCGCTCCTCCGGTCCATTAATTAGCAATCCAGTGGTTATCCACACGAGTTGCGCCTCAGGATTAATGGCATCTTGTATTAAGAACATAATAGAGTATGTTACATATCCAGTTTGCTGTTTCAAACACACTCCACTCCACTATATTAGAGTGTTAGCCTTAATTTCATGATTTGCGATACCCAGCCACTTGGCACATCTTCACTCAGATGATGTTGCACTACAATAATCGACAGCAGGTACAACATATTAATCGAACGGTCTGTTGCCAGATCGAGGGTAAAATAATAGTGTTTCAGTATTGTTCGCGGGGTACATTTGCAGTGCAATAGTATCGTACAGGATGCAAGCAGAGAAATATCGACCTTCCTTAAATCACACGTTAGTTGGGCTGCATAAAACAATATTATTAGGAGCAGCTGATTCACCGGATTTAAACACACTAGTGATAGCCTTATCATTATACAACGCATTCCTATCTTGACACATATGTTAGGACAGGGATGGGATAGGCTCACGGGACTTAAAGTACGCTACTATCCCGGCATTTACCAGAAGGGAGTGTGGAAAATATCTGGTAAAACTCACTCAGGGTAGCTACTGTCAGCTCCGGTGTAATGCACGTTGTAGTAAGCTAAAGGTTTTCCTATTTTCCAATCATTATGGTTCTTACTGGACCTATTATTGACTGCGTAAATTAAGGTGTTATATGTCGAGTGCTAGATGCTTGTCTCCTAGTTGTGTAGCCATGGTTCAAAATAATCATTTAAATGTTGCTTTTTTGATTTGTATTTTATTATATATGTTGTTTATTAAACACCCATAGTGCATAATTTCTAATAGAAAATACATACGAATTAAACAGCACGTTGTATTGCTAGTTTCCACAACAAAGATGCTATTTCATGGGCCAAAGATTCCTACACCCGTCCCTTGGCAAATGTTCAGGTTAACACCAAAACATCCGTTACTAGTAAGGTTTACGTGTTAGCGCGTTGAAATAACACGGTGTTATTCGTATACGGTATATAATATTTCCCATTGGAAAATGGACAATTCAATACTTAATATTATAACGTATGAGTAATTATAAAACAATAAATATAAAACATCAAGTAAAAAACCAACATTGTCCGGTGCCGAGCCCCAGCTGAACGCCTGACAGTTCGACAATCCACCACTGAACCAAACCATTTCTACATTAACTTTATCATTAGCCTTATATATAACTCCTTATCAAATAATGGCTTGGAATAATAAGCGTAATATGCATCATTATAAAACAATTTATATTATTTCTATTACTGTAACTTCTTACATGCAACACCCTCAAGATACTGAAATCAGGCATCAGACGCCATCTTGTAGTGTGACCGAACACGGCCCAGCCTGAGCGCTACTTAAGTCACTGCTACAGTATTATATAAAACTAGCAGTAGTACCCGGCTTCGCCCGGTGGAATGATGATAATGTCTTAAAGTCTCCTTAGAAATATAATGGACTTAAAATCTAGGTCATTTGCCCCCAAAGACAATGAGGGCGTAATATCTAGGTCATTTGCCCTTTTGATAAGGATGTTAATAAAAACTACTGTTGAATTGACACGTCAAGCTTACAAACTACCGTAATAGAAATACATATTTCGTAATACACAGGCGAGGAAGACTTATTGTGTGTGGTGATTAAAGGTGTAATGGTCGTTACATGTAGGTCATTTGCTCTTATGATGAGGATGATAAGGGAAACTACTACCGGTATTGAATTGACACTTCAACTTATAACGTACACAATGTACTGTAATAAAATAAATATTTTAAAAATCACAGTCGAGAAAGATTTAATGCGGCGGTGATTAGTGGTATTATGCGCGTAACATCTAGGTCATTTGCACTTATGATGATAATAATAATAAGGTAATGAAAAAATGACTACTAAACGGACATGGTGTTATTTTAAAACTGATATAGGTAATTCAGATGTCTAGCTTCGATGTCTTCCGAAGTCTCAACCATATTTTCTGGCTTAGGCTTGTACTCGATGCGTCTAGTGGAAGAGCTTATGGCGAACTGCTCGGCAAAGAATATGGTTCCAAGCTGCACGAACCTGAGATGATCACAGATGATGACGAAATATGCTGACATACGTTCGGGGTTCCCCGTCCTATTTATAGTAAAGCCATCATTACTTCCGACTTGACGTTTCAGTGTTACCCTAGAGTTATCTAGCGATAAGAAGGAAAATCACTTTAACTAGCCAATCACAGGCAGCCATTCAAATCGATATATCACGAGAAATCGATTTTCGTTCGCGATGTCGTGATTTAGTGAACGAAACTATAGCCTAGCAATGAAACGTCAAGTCGGAAGTAATGATGGCTTTACTATAGATTGGCCGGGAATCACTCACTGTTTCGCAACGGCGCTGTGCTGGCATCAGCATAGACAGCAGATAACACAGCGGGCTCTGGAAAGTCCTCTCATGTCAACTCGCGATGAATCTGTAAGCTATTCTCACAACTGACCCCCCTCCCAGGGTCTCACAACATGTGGGACGTGGGTTGGGGACCACGGGATCCCAGCTGAGTCTGGCATCGCTTCTACTTCCTGGTGCCGGGCTCCTTTCAGTTCTCTTTCCTGTCGGCCTCCCTTGGTCAACACTTGTTCTATTCCGACCCCGACTGTATTGGGGTATCCGAGGGCTAGGGAGTCTTTCAATTTCTCGCCTTAATTGGCCGTTGTCTCATCTTTCCTGATACCCTCATTCTTCGAGGGGTCTGCCTTCTTTTCCTTTTCATAATATCTCCTGTCTTCTGCTTAAGGCCCTCAAAGTGGCAGGGTGTGTGTAGCCCCTCCACTTCTGGCACACCCTCAAGGGATCATGGCTGGTAATTTAGGAAGCTGGCAACCCCGAGGAATTCCTGAGCAAAATGCAGGGAATGGAGTGGTATGTCAGAAATTTCAAGTGGACAGTGTTACTCATCGGTTTCCAAAGGGCAAGTATGTAAAATTTGGTTCAGATCGCTGAATCAGTATAGGTTTGTGCCAAAGGGCCTAAATGTAGGGAATAGATTGGTCTGTCCGACATTTCATGTCGACAGTGCTACTCGTCGGGTTCCGAAGGGTAAGTATAAACAATTTGGTTTAGATCAGTGAAACGGTGTAGATTTTTCCCCAAGGGCCTAAATGCAGTGAAAGGGGTGGTCTGTCCGAAATTTAAAGTGGACAGTGATACTCGTTAGTTACCAAAGAGTAAGTGTACAAATTTTGGTCCAGATTGGTTTTTTTTTTCGTGTAGCCTCCAGGGAGGCCGAGTGCAGGTCTTTCTAGTCGACGCCCGTGGGCGACCTGCGCGTCGGGATGAGAGATGAAATGGATGAAGATGAATGAATGAAACTGAGTTCAAGCAGACAGTGTTACTCGTCGGGTTCCAAAGGGTAAGTAACTTACATAAAGATTGGTTGAGATGGGTGAAACGATGTAGATTTTTGCCAAAGAGCCTAAATGCAGTAAATGGAATGGTCTATCCGAAATTTCATTTAGACAGTGTTACACGTCGGGTTCCAAAGGGTAAGCATGTAAAATTAGGTTCAGATCGGTGAAACACCTTAGATTTTTGCCAAAAGGCCTAAATGCAGGGAATGGAGTGGTCTTTCCAAAGTTTTAAGTGAACAGTATTACTCGTTGGGTTCCAAAGGGTAAGTATACAAATTTAGGTTCAGATCGGTGAAACGATGTAGATATGTGCCAAAGGGCCTAAATGCAGGGAATGGAGTGGTCTGTCCGAAATTTCAAGTGGACAGTGTTGATCATCGGGTTCCAAAGGGTAAGTATACACATTTTGTTTTCGATCGGTGAACGATGTAGATTTGTGCCAAAGGGCCTACATGCGGGGAATGGAGTGGTCTGTCTGAAATTTCGAGTGGACAGTGTTACTCGTCGAGTTCCAAGGGGTAATTATGTAAAATCTGGTTGAGATCGGTGAAACGGTGTAGGTTTGTTCCAAAGGGCCAAAAAGCAGGGAATAGTGTGGTCTGTCCGAAATTTAAAGTGAGCAGTGTTACTTGACGGGTTCCAAAGGGTAAGTGTATAACATTTGGGTCAGATCGGTGAAACGGTGTAGATTTGTGCCAAACGGCCTAAATGCAGGGGATTGAGTGGCCTCTCCGCAATTTCAAGCAGACAGTGTTAGTCGCAGTGTTCCTAAGGGTAAATATACAAATTTTGGTTGAGATCGGTGAAACGGTGTAGATTTGGGACAAAGGGCCTAAATGCAGGGAATGGAGTGGTCTGTCCGCAAATTCAAGCAGGCAGTGTTACTCGCAGGGTACCAAAGGGTAAGTATCCGAATGTTGGTTCTGATCGGTGAAACGGAGTAGATTTGTGCCAAAGGGCCTAAATGCAGGGAAAGGGGTGGTCTGTCCGAAATTTTAAGTGGACAGTGTTACTCGCAGGGTTCCAAAGGGTAAGTATACAAATTTTGGTTCAGATCGGTGAAACGGTGTAGATTTGTGCCAAAGGGCCTAAATGCAGGGGATGGAGTAGCCTCTACGCAATTTCAAGCAGACAGTGTTAGTCGCAGTGTTCCAGAGGGTATATATACAAATTTTGGTTGAGATGGGTGAAACGGTGTAGATTTGGGCCAAAGGGCCTAAATGCAGGGAATGGAGTGGTCTATCCGCAATTTCAAGCAGACAGTGTTACTCGCAGGCTACCAAAGGGTAGGAATACCAATTTTGGTTCTGATCGGTGAAACGGTGTAGATTTGGACCAAAGGGCCTACATGCAGGGAATGGGGTGATCTCTCCGAAATTTTAAGTGGACAGTGTTACTTGCAGGGTTCCAAAGGGTAAGTACACAAATTTTGGTTGAGATCGGTGAAACGGTGTAGATTTGTGCAAAAGGGCCTAAATGCAGGGAATGGGGTGGTCTCTCCGAAATTTAAAGTTGACAGGGTTACCCGCAGGGTTCCAAAGGGTAAGTATACAAATTTTGGTTCAGATCGGTGGAACGGTGTAGATTTGTATACATAACAGACAAACAGACAAACAGACAGACAAACTTTGTGCTTTATATATATAGATTACAATATCCAATGCGTCACGGCGTTGAGGACAGCTACCACCCGCTGTTTGATAAGTGGAACTGGTGAAACCTGGCCTCATTGTGTCAAAAGTAGGGCCCGGATTTTTTAAAATTCATATGCGCATATGCAAATGCATATTTTGAACGTTAGTGCATATTTTGAACGTTAGTGCATATATGGATATATTTTTTTCTCGTGTGTGATAGATTAATCCAAGATTTCTGAACGAAATGAAACATCAAGTGAAATATGTAGATACAAGTATTGACGATAGTCATACTGCGTGTATTCGTGAAGCAAAGTGTGCATTTGAATCTGAAACTGTATATCAAGATAGGCTGTCAGTTTCATCCATGTGCATTATTCGTCACTTTCGAAGGCGATTAAGGGCCTAGAAACACGCGGTGCACCCCAACACGAATCCCTTCAGTTAATTCAAAACACCACTAGTTCTTTAAATGGTGTCCCTGGTGAAACTGGAGAAAAAAACGAAAAGGAAACTCAGTGCGGCGTTGGACTCAAACCCAGAACTGAAGAAGATTCAATCCATATGCAACTACAGTACATAAGTGGAATCAGGCTGTATTTACCAAAAGAATGCTCAGAGCAGTCAGTGCCAGTGTAAAAGTATTGCCCAGTTACGTCCGTCGACGTAGAACGATCATTTTCAGCATATAAATTAATTCTGTCCGACAACAGAAAGTCATTGACCCCTAAAAACATTGAAAAACTATTGATAACCTACTGCCATGCAACATTTTGCAAGGAATGAAACATTTGTATCAATGTAAAGCTGAGTTAAAATTAAATAATACGTTTGGTAAGTGTATGTTGTTTTATTTTCGTGCATATTTTCAACACTTTTAGTGCATATGTGCATGCATATTTTTGTAGTTTTTAGTGCATATGAACCCGGGCCCTAGTCATAAGTAATGGAGTATATTGCTTTCATGATTCACACGGTGCCATCTTTAAATGGTTTGGACAATGACCTTGTATTTTGGGCGCAAGACGCATTTCATATCAAGGTATTGTCTTTACATGGTAGAGATTCGATTCGTTTTGTCGAAATTTGGTTCAAGCTTTGAATATTTGGGTAGCCGCCATTCTGTTTCGGTTTAGATGGCGGCGATATAAGCATGATACTGAGGTGCCCTTTGCTAGTGCTACCATTGTACCAAAACTGATTCAATTCCGTTTCGCCGTGCCTGAATTACAGTAACCCGTCGGTGGTCGCGCTTGAAAATCTAAGGCCAGTAGTCGCGTGGAATACAATCGTAGGCCAGTTTATAATGGTTATTTCATTAGCATTTTCTTCTTTCAAATATTTGATTTTCGATTTTTTAAGTATGGATTGTGATAAACATACCAATCACAAGCAATTACATGAAATACCAAATTATTTTTCACAGCATGAAATACTCTTTTTTTTTTACTTTTGAAAGAAATTGGTAATATTTTTTCCGTATTGAGTAAAAACATGAATAATTGTGAACGGAAGAGTATTTTTCTACAATAACAGTAAGTGTTCATATTCATAATATATTCTGTTTCCAAATTCTATACAATGCTATACCTATACAAGCAAACCAACGCTGTTCAACCCTAGTTCCGTAAATAGTCGCGTGGAGTACAGTTGTAACCCAAGTTAATTCTTTGGTATGCCACTGACACGCTAGTGGTCATTGGTGAAATATTTCTCGGTGATTGTAGTGGGGTTACCTTCTGGGAAAGGTACTGAACAACATGTACCATAATCTAGTGAAATATGTTCGCAGATATAAGGATATGAACCTGGGTTATGATAGTGATCTACGCGACCAACGGAGGGTTAAATGGGGGTCAGGCACAAACATACGAACGTTTGGCCCGTGTACATCTCATAAGTCTACTTCCATTTTCTTCCTACCAAAAAGTATCAATAGTTTTAGTCGGCCCGGTGGTGTTGGGGTAGCACGCCTGCCTCTCACGCGGAGTCTCCGTGTTCCATTCCTAACTCCGTCAGGGATTTTAGAAATTGATATGAGGGCTGGAACGGGGTGCAGTCAGCCTCGTGAGGACGATTTAGTAATGTCTGATTAGAGAAGCAGAAAGCCAAGATTAACGGTGACCCGACGTTCTGACCACCGTAACGCCTCGGGAGTGATGACTCTAGTACATAACTACTTAAATTAGCCGAAAGACCTTGTGTAATGGTGAATAGTAATTATTTAAATGATGTCGTAATAGTTGTTCGCTCCACCTGCCATCCGCCTTTTTATAACACGACTTATATAGTGAAATTTAATCTGTGTCGGCCATTGCAGGCGTGATTTATGGGACAAATAAAGTATTGCCAACCCCACGCATACGGTAAGAGCGACCGTGTGGTGTTTGTTATATGGTGCGCTCGCTTCGTTGTGTCGCTATGTTAAGAAAGCTCCACATACTAAAACACACCTACTGTAACCTGAGGCTGACGCCCGAGACCCCTTGTTTGTAGCACAAGCTGTAATTTTTTGCCAGACAGTACTTAACCTAGTAGCGTACATAGATTTTTATCTTACTAAGGCTTTGCATAATCACACCTAACCTGGAGATAAGGTCCCAGACACTCTTGCATGTAGTACAAGCGATTTTCCTCAGCACACTGGAGACTATATACACTCACTGTTTCTTAGAATGGTGTCTTCCATTACCTAGCAACAGTTATTTAATTGTTTGCTACAATGGCAACGTGGTGCGAAATTGAATACGTCCGAAGTCGCACGAAAACGCACGAACGATCCAAAGACGTGGCTTAGAGGGGGACCTTGTCCATAGAGCCCGTGTCGTTCGTCAGTTTTTGTCCGAACAGCTGCGAAGTACGAACTGATCCCGTTCTGTTGAGATTTTAGGTGCGAACGAGTGCTAAGAGCGCAGTGAAAAATGGATTGTGAAATGTTAATTTTGCTTGTTCACGAAAGGAAATATCTGTGGGACCTACAGGAAGCAAAAATATGAAATGTGGTGGTCTTCGGCTTGATGATCATGCCACAAATGAGAAAATTCTCCGAACTCCTTTCTTTTTTCGTAAATTTGATTCACCCGCATTTCCCGTATTCTTCGATATCGCCTGTGCGTGATACGTCGAATTAAAGGTGATAATTACAAAGCGAAAAATTCTTTTCATCAAAATCATCTGGAAAACCGTTTCGGGGAGCCATCTCGTATATGAATTCGGACGAATACTGAGACAATGGACGATAGGCACTCGCACGATTTCGTACGAACGGTGTTCGGCCGAATTTGTTGCTTCGCAGTTCGTAGCTTTCCGTTCCCAATGGACGAGAGGCCTTAGGCGAATTAGCGGAAACTGAATGTGGGAGCGTTGTTCAGGCCCCTAGCCACCGTATGGTAACCTATGTGCATTCCTTACATTCAGTATTATTTCATAGAAGTGACTGGTTATGGAGACTATGAAAACATAGTGAAGACCAGTTTGATTTCAGGAGAAATGTAGGAGCAGCTATTCTAAGTCTTGGGCTGATTTTGGAAGGTAGAATAAGGAAAGATAACAGAACGTTCATGGCATTTGTAGACTTAGAAAAGGCTTTTGATAACGTTGATTGGACTAAATTGTTTGACATTTTGAAAACGATTGGGATAAAGTACAGGGATAGGAGGGTGATATACAATCTATACAGAAACCAGACAGCAGTCATTCGAGCTGAAGGACATGAGAGAGAAGCTGGTATTCAGAAAGGTGTACGGCAAGGCTGCAACTTATTACCCATACTTTTCAATCCATACAATGAACAAACAATGAAGGAAATTGGAGACAAATTTAAAGTTGGAGTGAAGATTCAAGGAGAAATAATTTCAACTGAGATTTGCTGATGACATCTTCATCTTGGCCGACACGCCTGAGGATTTTAATAAGTTTTTGATTGGTATAGACTAGTTAGTTAGTTAGTTAGTTATTGTTCCGTCTTGAGGAAAGAATTCATGATGAAAATTAATAAATTTAAAACAGAAATATTGGAATTCAGCCGAAATAAATCAGAAACCTCTAAGGATATCAAATTGGCAGGTGAAAAGCTGAAGGAAGTAGGAGACTTCTGTTACTTAGGAAGCAAAATAACCAGTGATGGACGAAGCAAAGTGGATATAGAAAGTAGGTTGGCTCAGGGAAGGAAAGCATTTCTACAAAAAATGAATCTGTTGACATCGAATATAGATTTAGGTATTAGGAAGTCATTTTTGAAAGCCTTTGTCTGGAGCGTGGCACTCTATGGAAGTGAATCTAGGACTATTGGTGCAGCTGAAAAGAGGAGAATTGAACCGTTTGAAATGTGGTGTTACAGGAGAATGGTGAGGATCAGATGGGTAGATAGGGTTACAAACGAAGAGGTATTAAGACGAGTGGAAGAGGAGAGATGTTTCTGGCGACTGCTATTGAAGAGAAGTGATAGGTAGGTACAAGGCATCCTAAGACACCCAGGAGTAACAAGATTAGTCATGGAGGAAGGGTTGAGGACAAGAACTGTAGGGGTAGACCAAGGTTAGAATATGTTAACAGATTGAATCGGATGTAGGGTGTGGTAGCTATATAGAGATGAAACGATTAGCTTAGGACAGGGAGCCATGGACAGCTGCATCAAATCAGTCAAAAAACTGATGACTCAAACAACAACAACAACAACAACAACAACATGAAAACATTGATTGCATATTCGACAATGCCATTGAAGGTGCCTTTATACAAGACAGATCCACCGGGATATCGAGAACAGTTTGAAGGCAGACAAGGAATAACGTATGTCCCACAAAATATCCAATGTGCCTAGCTTTTGAGGTAATTGTTCGGGAGTTCTGAACCTGCATTCCACACATTCACTTGAATTGAGGCGTCACTATTCGCCTCGTCAGTAAGTACCCTATATTTTGTCTCAAGGAAGAATCAGCTGGTCTACAAGTAAAAATATGTTAGTACCTAGTTGAGGCGGTAGAGGTCAGGAGATGCTGGGATTCGCAGGGAGTTCTCCGATATCTGAACTATCTGATGTGGAATTGAGGACTTGATTTTTCTTGTCTGTCATTTGTACCTGTTTAACCTTGTCTGCGGTAATTGTAATTAAGACAAAAAGAGAAGCACGTTGATTATTATTAACGAAGAGTGTAAGATTTTCACGAGGCAAAGTGAGACGCAAAATGTAGCCACTGATGATCCAGGCAATAAACCAATAACTCAAGCTATTGGGTGGTCTCCCCTTACTTGAAGTAAGAAGAATTATGGGCTACTACGTTAACGCATTGTAATAGTTGTTTGAAAATTAAATATTTTTATTGTGCAAGGCAAAGCAGATAAATTTAGTTCGTCGTGTGTACCAACTGATAGATGACTAGTGATCGGAGATTTATGTGGAGGGCTGATGTGAAGTGCTTGTACTGTTTTGGAGTTCCTATTTAATAATAATAATTATTTATTGGCGTAAATGCCATTTTTGGAATCTTCGAAAGGTCATCGTTTTATGTTGGTCATGCCTAATACTTCGTAACTGAGGTACTTGTAAGTATCGTTCCGGTTCTAATAGAAAGGTAATGTAAGTGATCTTTATTTTGGTACATTTGTTCTGCTAGAATCTGTTAGGTTATTTAATGTGCTCAGCCCATGATCTCGTGTGATGTTGACACCGCATTTGGTTCAGTGGATAGGTTTTTTAAAACTAATATTTAATTGTAACTTCTTTTATCCTGTTCACTGGTAGAATACCGTTATGGTCTGCAATATAATTTTTTAGCCTACTTTTCACATTTTGCAAAAATGAGGAAAAAGTAGTCTTATGAGATCGATCCGGGAAAATGTGTGTCTGTCTGTCTGTCTGTCTGTCTGTCTGTCTGTCTGTCCTTCTGTCTGTCTGTCTGTCTGGCTGTGTGTGCGTCCCCCCCCCCCTATCAACTCCTAAACGGCTGCAGCAATCAAAACCAAATTTAGTATGAGTAAAGATGTGCACCGGAATATCTCACGTCCATATTTGAAAATGATGTCAGTGCTACCAACTGCTGAAAAAACGCACTAGAAAATTGAGGTTCATGTTGGATATCTCGCAAGGTATGCATGGGAGCTATTCCAAAATTGGTACACATGCAGATAATACTATTTCAATTGAATTTCCAGGAGGCCAACAATGACAGTGTTGCCAAAATAATTTTAAGCCTTCTGATAGGTCCAATGTTTAAATGCATATAACTTCTACACTATCAATTGGATTTCAACCAAATCTTGTATGTAATATGTGTACATAAACAGATATGATTGAGCGTATTCTTAAGCGCCACCAGGGCTGCCAACTGTTAATAATTGCTCTCTCTATTTTTTTATCCAAATACCAATATATCAGAAAGTATGCAAGCCAACAGCTTTAAACTATGCACACGTATATTCTGACATTTCAGATTAATTTTGAGTAACTTATACACGTCAGTTCTACCAACATGCTGATAGTACCAATTTTTAAATACATGTAACTTCTATACTATCAGTTGGATTACAACCAAATTTCGTATGTGCTATGTGTACCATAACAGAATGACTAAGTATTGTTAAGAGCAATCAGGGCTGCCAACTGTTAATAAATGCTGTCTATATTTTTTACCCTAATATCAATATATCAGAAAGTATGCAAGCCAACAGCTCTATACTTTGCACACGTATAGCACCTGACATTGTAGATTAATTTGGAGTAATTAATACAAGGCAGTGCTGCCAACATGATTCTATGCCTGCAGATATGTCCAATTTTAAAATACATGTAACTTCTATACTAACAAATGGATTTCACCCAAAATTGCCACAACAAGATATCATAATATTTCAGATTATTTATGACAGCACACGCATGGTATTGTTGGCAACATGCTTTTACGCGTGCTGATAGATCCAGTGTCTAACTGCATGTAACGTCCATTGGACTTCAACCAAATTTTGTATTCTGTACAGTAGTGGAGTAGTAGGGCTTCTGCCCCACTTGACACTCCTGTGCCCAACAAACCAACATGGCCGCCACGCGAAATTGAAATAATTAATATCTCTCAAACGCATGGTCCGATTTTGACAAATGAGGTGTCGTTGGACTCGGGTTGACGCCCTCTTTCCAATGGACCATTCATTTCAACCCCTAAATAAAACCTACCCCTACTAGGGGGTGATATTGTAATTTTTTTTAGTGAAAGTTTCTTTTCAAATGCGACATGTATAACGTGCGCTGCTAAAATGAACTTAAACGTGGTTGCTCATATCGCGCATGCGTTTTACGAGATGCCGCTATGGATGAACATTTTTATTTTTTTGTTTTTTACGCATGCGCACTTGGGATTTTTGTAAGAGGGCAAGCTCTGTGAAAAAAATGATTGATAAGAAGGGGTTTTGGTGGTGAGGAGAGAACTAGATAGTCGCCTACTTTCCTATGAAGTTTGCCGATATCTCTCGAACGCAAGGTCGGATATGGACGTGTGACGTGTCAAATCGCTTGTCTCGAAGCTCTATATATGCTATTAATAGGTTAAAGTTTTGAGAATGAGGAAAACAGGCTTTTTGGGGGTAAAACCATGATTTTAGACTTTTTCCGATATTTCACGAATGCATGGTCGGATTTGGTCCTATGACATGTCAAATGGCTTGTCTCGAAACCCTCTTTATTTTGGTAACAGGTTAAAGTTTTTGAGAATGAGGGAAACAGAATTTTTTGTTGTAAAACTGTGATTTTAGACTTTCTGTTATATCTCACAAACCAATAACGCCAGAGACGTATACGAGGGGTCGTAGGACTCGGGGTGACACCCCTTCCCTCCCCCCTTTCGAATATAGTATTTATGTTTTAAAAAATGCGAAAGGGCCTAACGACACTTTTGTTGAAAACATTTTAGTTTTTAAAACTTTTTTTTTTTAATTTGTCTAAAATGTTCATGACGAGTGGTTGTAGATAGAAAGAGACGATACCACTGGGTGCGTGTTTCAACGAGGCTATTACTGGCCACGGTGGTGATATACCAATACAGTATTCGCTATTTCGATGAGACAGCGGGTCGAGGGTTCGTTTTCCGATTTTTCCTATGATGGAATTCATAATTCCTAAACCCCCTGAAGGGGGTCTTTAACGTGTAAACGATTATGAGTGACATGACAAATGATAATTCCTTGATCCGATGAAGTTGGCTTTAGATAGAACAAACAGAACTTGGTTATATGTTGCTTGAAGTGAGTATAGAAAACAGACTTGCTGGGGCAGACTGACAGGATGTGAATGTTATTTGAGCTTATTGGAATGCATTGACTTGACTTGACAACAGGGCAATGAAAAAAAAGCACAGAGATGCTGAGGACACTTGAAGGTCAAACGATATGGCAACCATGGTGGGAGGGGGGAGCTAGGATGATGTCGCCGATCATGTTCAATGTTCAATGGATGAATTTATATTTTGCGAAGCATTGTTCGGAGAGGGTCATGTGTGGACTTGTTTTAAGGGTATTTATTTTTTCAATGTTTTCTATGGTGGACTCATTGATTGAAATAATCCAAAACTGCTAGGGCATGGCCTTGAGATTTTATAAACCGATAATGGGATTTTGACATACAAGACCCACTCAGAACTTGACATGATGTCATTCTTTTTATGGCTTATGAATTTCCCCAAAAAAGACCCAAAACAACAAGATCATGGACTTTTGCTTTTCTTAATATATTGCAAACCCATAATGTAAGATGTTTACTGTGAGTGACAATATCTAGCTAGGTAAAGAAAGAATTATTGTAGGATATATGTATGGTGACTGACACGTCTTTGACCATTGGAACTTGTTTTCAGATCTGACTGTAGTACATAGGGAGTATAGGTTGTAGGCATGGCTTGACAAACGGTGAACACAAAATTCAATTTATCGGTTCAAGAATTAAGAGTAGACTCTCATTAATTAATTGGTTAAAGAGTGTAGCTAAAAATTAAAAAAATGGTGACTACATTAAACTAAACTGAACCAAGTCGAATCAAACCCAACTGAACCAAACCAAGCCTAAAGCAAACCAAACCTAATCAAGAACAAGCCAAGGGCTTAAGTGTAAAACTTGTGGGGGAATGCTGTCATTGGCAATGTCCAAAGGAAGGGATAACGCTCTACCTCTAGAGGGTAAGGTAAAGCTAGCGCATGGTGCTAATGCATATTCCCAAGTACATGAACCACACACACACAACTATCCTATGCTGTTTTTATGAGTTAACTGTTAAAACTTACTCAGTGGTTACTGAGCAAGATGGTCGCTACACACAACAAGCTTTAAATACTTGAGGCTAATAATCTATACACACACACACACACACACACACACATGCTTGTTCTAAACTAAACTGTCTTGCTGGCAGTGCTCACACAGTAGGCAAATGACAGAAATGCTTGGCTAACAGAAATACAATCATTTTCATTTGTCTAATGTTACCAGCTAACCATGACATGCTATAGTGGTGAGCACATGTGCCTCTTGCACTGGAGATCGTAACTTGATTTCTAGCTCTAAGGCCTAGAATGAATCAAACTAAGAAAGAAGGGTATGGTGACGCAGTGGTTTAACTGTTAGCCTTTCACTAAGGTAGACTAGGGTTTGATTTTAGGTTAATATACATGTCATAAACAAACAAATAAACAAACAAACAAACAAACAAAAAAGCAGAGATAATGTTTAAAACTGATTACACTTGTCTCTTTTCAAATTATTACTTAGATTGCAAATACAAAGGTGGACTGGGTTTGACATACAGTTAATGCTGTCTATCGCATACTAGCCTGTAAGAAAGCCAAACAAGCAAAAGGCGTAGGTAGAGCAGTGGTAAAATCGCTATGTGTAGAGAACTACCTAACGGTTTTATGAACTGGCAATGGTATGTCGCATAAACAGTGCAGGATACAATCCAGCAACCATAATTTTTATCTTGTGGAGCAGAGAAAACATATATAGCGAGAGAGATATAGAAAGCTTGTGTATGTATGGGTAGCATTGATTGTTTGACCAGAGAAAATACGATGAGGTAGGGTGGGGAGAGGGAGAATTAAAACTTATATATGAATGAATGGTAAATAGTATTTTTGTTTTTTTCAATAGTTTTGTTTTTCAAATGCAGTGGTAGATAGGCGTTATTTTGTAAAACATTCTTACTTGCAGAAGTAATAAGACTCTATGGTTCCGCTAACACATAGATAGACTGTATTATTGCCATGGTCAAGCACTCACATTAAGATCATTTACAAAATCATAAAATGAAAAATAAAAAATCTTGTTTTGGAAAATATCGTTTTTCAACATACACAAAATAAATATATAAGAAATTTGTAAACAGCAAAATGTAAAATCCATGGTCAAGCACTTACATTAAGATCATTTACAAAACCATAAAATGAAAAATAAAAAATCTTGTTTTGGAAATATCGATTTTTTTCAACATACACAAAATAAATATATACAAAAATTGTAAACAGCAAAATGGAAAATCCTTGTTTCCATATAGACAAAATTTAAAAACCTTAAACGGACATTTAAGAAAATATATGCAAATGCGAAATTGACAAATGTGTAAATATGAAAATGGAAAAATCCATGTTTCCATATCATGAAATTGAAAAACATCAAACTGTCATTTAAAAAAATGCAAATGGAAAATTGACAAATTGCAATGTGTAAAATGTGAAATTGAACAAATGGCTATCATTATTTAAAAAAAAAAAAGAACATGGTGCTCTATGGTTGAGGTGTGAATCAAACCCTCTCTACTTATTTGGACCACCCGAGACTGAGTAGACTAGTTTTAGTTGTCATACCGCTTTTAAAAGTTTGTGTTAAATCTAGGAATTGAACCCAAGAGCTTGTAGGGGAGATCCAAGGTTATAATATGTTAAACAGATAGCCTTGAATGTAGGGTGTGGTAGCTATATAGAGATGAGACGTTTCGCTTGGGGGAGGGAGGCATGGAGATCTGCATCAAACCAGTCAAAAGACTGACGACTCAAACAACAACATGTAGAGCTCACCAAAATAATGTTGTGTAACGGTAAATGTTAGTGAACGAACAGTAATGCATTACTAAAACCCATGACACGATAACTAAGAGCTTTTCTAAAATTATTTTAAAATGCCTTTAACCCTATGTTAAACACCCAGTTCACAAGACTCATAACTGCAATGTTATGGTCAAACAAAACAAAATCTATATTTCAAAACAAACAAGTGGTTTAGTCAATGTATACTGGAAAAAGTTTTATAAACACTCAAGTCCACAAAAATAATTAAATTAGTAACAGTCAGGTTGACCGAGTGGTTATGGTGTTTGACTTAAGTTCAAATTTTCTGTACAAGAAAGCAAGGGTTCGAATCCCTTACCTGATATAACTATTGCCTCAACATGGCTTGACCACACTCTATTATTGTGTACTCGGTACACAAACCATAAATAGAGTGTATTGTTTAAGGTCACTCTCTTTGCGAACATAGTCAGAGACTGTTGATGGTTAACAATTGCATTAATAGTGGGACATAGGGATAGCAATTAAGAAAAACAGACAATACCCATACACTATTTTTATTTATTTAATGTAAGTACTTGTACAATAGTTATATACAAACTACAATTCTCTTTTGTCTATTACTATCTAGTCCTTTCGATCCACTTGCATATCAAGGGCAGATGACTTTGTAGTTCGGCCCCTTTAAACAACAATAACACTACTTCTTGCATAGTCTGTGATGTTGATGACTCTTGAGGCGTGGAAGATGGATACAACATAACTTTTACAACAGGGGTTAAACGTTGCTCAACAAACAATGCACTATTTTGAGTAGCAACATTTTTCTCTTGTACTAACTTTTTAGCATTCTGATGATTCTTTGTCAACACCATTAGTGTTTTGTCTGGAGCACTACATCGCCTGATCACTCACACTTAAAACCACACCATTTCTACTTTTCATATTGCCTCGACATTTTGTTGACCTCTGTTTTGAGCATTGCCAGAATATTATTCCTTTTACACGTTGTTTACCTCGGTTAGTTGTAGTAAGTTCCATAGTAGTAACTAACCTGTTAGTATGATTTGCACACTACAAAGGTTATCTCTGTTCTGGTAATTGAATTATTTAGCGTTGGCTTTTATATTTAATTCGTACAGTTTAAAGTGATAGAAAAGTGGTAGAAACGTGGTAGCAAAGTGGTAGACAATTGGTAACATAGTGGTAGAAAAGTGGTAGCAAAGTGGTAGAAAAGTGGTAGAAAAGTGGCAGAAAAGTAGTAGAAAAGTGGTAGCAAAGTGGTAGAAAATTGGTAGCAAACTAGAAAAGTGGTAGAAAAGTGGCAGAAAAGTAGTAGAAAAGTGGTAGCAAAGTGGTAGAAAAGTGGTAGCAAACTAGAAAAGTGGTAGCAAAGTGGTAGCAAAGTGGTAGAAAATATTACATGTATTGTTAAGAAATAGTTTAAGCGGTTACATGGATTCATTACACTATAATTTTAGCATCACGAAGCTCATTTTCTATATCCAAAAGTTCTTCCTCATATTTAGTATGACCAGCCTGTTTACAGGTATGCAAGTACTGAAGCCGCTGGATTAGCTTACTGGGATTGTTCCAGTAAACAAATTTAACATATGATTTTTTTGGGTGTAAACCATTATCATCATCATTATCATTATCATCATAATCATCATCATCATCATGGTTATCATCATCAATATAATTATCATCAATATAATCATCATCACTATTACTATCTAATCCTTTTTGTTCATCTTGCAATGCAACAACCTTTGGCATAGTTTGTGTTGTCTTTGATAGTGTTAGAGGTTTCTTAGACGTTAACGACTGTCCTAACATGTCTTTTTCAGGAGATAATAAATGCTCTTTAACAAACAAAGCACTATCTTGAGCCACACTATTTTTTTCTTGGTCTTGCTTTCTTACCTTGGTTAGAGTATTTTGTCCATTTAAATGAGTATTATTTTGAGATTTACAATGATGATCGATTGAAATAAGTATGTTGGAGCCTTTTGTCTTAATCATTCCTCGACACTTTTTAGATCGTTGTTTCGAACAGCACCAAATAACAGTTCCATTTTTATTAGTTCTTTTTACAATATATGCATATCCTTTATAGTAAGCACATGGCTTACCATAGCTAGTCGTTGATACTTCCATGTCAACTGTTCAGCATAAACTAATCTCTAGTAAAGTTAACTCGATAATAAAAATGATTGTTTGTAGTATGTGCAGTTTAAAGTAAGAGCAAAAGTGAGAGTCAACTGGTATAAAAGTGTTGGCAAAGTGGTGGAAGAGTGGTAGCAGTTTATAGTAGTCATGATCTTTTTTACTAGAATGTGATTTGAGTAAATGTAATTTCTAATCCTTAGCAGTGAGTAGTCAGTTAGTCTTGGTTCAGACAAGCGTAAACAGTTCTCCAATGAATCAGAGATCAAGATTTTCATTATGAAACAGTTGTGTAACCAATTAGGTATCGGTACTTGATAGCTTCACACATGAACAAAAATTCCAACATATCTGACTTGAATTACATGATTTGAAAGTTGACAAAGAATATCCAATCAACCATTGTAGTTACAATGTCAAACACACAAAGACAAAATCAGCATGAAATTTTAAGTTACAGGAAAATTCTATGTAATAGACTATGCAGGAAATTTGGAAATACACATCAGAAGTTTGCAACACCATCCTTCTAGCCTATATAAATTTTCGACATGGAAAGTGTGCACTGCCCCTAACATTAAACCAATTTATCAATAACACAAGTCAACAATCAAAACATTTTGTGTTGAGTCTATCATTTAATGCATATATTCTGTCTACATTGAACAGTAACAAAAAACGCCATTCATAATTAATTAAGTTTGCTTTAATTCTTTATGTAATGATATATACATATTTAAAGTTTTGGCTGACTGTTCAGGGTGAATCGGCTTTGAACACATAAGAGAGGGAATATTTTAAGACTTAACCTCAGCTCACCTAACATAACCTAAATTTACCTAACCTAACCTTGTCATATAGGTAAGAAACGGGTCAAGCTATGCTTTCGACTACCGAGTTTCAGCTACTTTTCAAGGTTACTCTCCCGAACATTGCCGGAGACTGCTGATAAACACTTATATTCTCACGGCGGCGGCGCGCAACGACTTACATGACGCGCTCCCCCCTTTTCATTGATCCCTGTTGATTTGTCCCTTTGGACTGGTCCCTGTTGACTAGCCCCTTTTGGACGGGCCCTTTTTGAATGGAGTCATTTTTGACGGGTCCCTGTGGACAGGTCCTTTTGGCTGATCCCTTTGGACCGGACCCTTTGACATAATTTGGATAATTGCATGGGCCAGTCCATAGGTTATCCAATGTCCTCAGCATCTCTGTGCTTTTTTTTTCATTGCCCTGTTGTCAAGTCAAGTCAATGCATTCCAATAAGCTCAAATATCATTCACATCCTATCTAGTTCTCTCCTCACCACCAAAACCCCTTCTTATCAATCATTTTTTTCACAGATCTTGCCCTCTTACAAAAATCCCAAGTGCGCATGCGTAAAAAACAAAAAAACAAAAAAGTTCATCCATAGCGGCATCTCGTAAAACGCATGCGCGATATGAGCAACCACGTTTAAGTTCATTTTAGCAACGCACGTTATACATGTCGCATTTGAAAAGAAACTTTCACTAAAAAAAATTACAATATCACCCCCTAGTAGGGGTAGGTTTTATTTAGGGGTTGAAATGAATGGTCCATTGGAAAGAGGGCGTCAACCCGAGTCCAACGACACCTCATTTGTCAAAATCGGACCATGCGTTTGAGAGATATTAATTATTTCAATTTCGCGTGGCGGCCATGTTGGTTTGTTGGGCACAGGAGTGTCAAGTGGGGCAGAAGCCCTACTACTCCACTACTCTGTACCTTAAGAGATGGAGCTAAGAATATATTCAGTCACCAGGGCTGCCAACTATAGTGCTCTATCAGGCTACATTATACCAGGTATATTTTGAACTAATTTGATATTTGGATATCACCAACTTAATTTTTCATTATTCTAGATAGGTTCATATACTGTAGAATAATCATTGGCATGAAAAGTAGGCTGTATAGTTCTTCACGGAACTTCTTGTATGTTTGGAAATGTCACGTGAAGTAGTCGACTGCTAGGCCTTGGCAAGAGTATGGAATGTTGTTGTTGTTGTCTAAACTCCAATAGTCAGCTGTTGTGAAAAAGAAGAAGATCACGGGAGCCATGTTAGAAAAGTTGAGATTTTTACGCCGGTCAAGAAGTAAGATATTATTTGATACCTAACAATTCTAGAATAGGTGTATTCTTTGTCTAATTCGACATTATCCGACATTAGTGGGATATTGAATGACATCTTAGAAGAATATTGGATATCATAATTGGATTTAATACAAAATCAGATCGACAGTTCTACTTTCTGTGGAGCTGGCCTAGGCTACGTACCTTCAAGTTGACACCTATTATTAGACGAGCAACAGATAATCAGGTTATGAGCTACAGGTTTTAACGGGATTCCGTATTAGAATGATTGTGACAGCCTCATCTGGAGGTTATATGAATTAATACTACACATCTGAAAGTAAGTGGACCAACTTTTAAAATCTACACCTTTAACATAATTCTCACATGTGTTTGGTATTATATGTTTTTATTGTGATTGTATTAATATGTTTTAATAGATGATGATGTGTGAAACGTATACAGTGTTTTCCTTTCTAAACTTAGGGGTCTCAATTGGTTCAGGTAGTAGCATCCTCTGGGGTATTAATTATGGGCAGTCCTTCCAATTTCTATCTTTCCTTGAGGGGAAGTGAGGTGTCAAGTGGTAGCAGAACGTGTTTAGGTCTTACTCTTGCTTGTTTTTGGACTATTTGAAGACCTGATTTGGGAGAGGAATACACTAGTTACAATCGTAATTATTGGGTGTTATCGTTTTGGTGAATGTAATTAATATTGTATTCTTGTATTTCATGTACCTATACTATGGCCCAAATGGAAAGACGTGTTTTGTAAAATTATTACTATCTGAAACGTGATGAAGTTGGTGATGAAGTTTTAATTCGAGGTGGCATTCCTCGTGGCCATTATGAATTGGATCTGAATTTGCTAAGAGAGTTAAAGCATGGTAATGTTTCTGTCCCGGACATTAAACACGAACATTGGAAAGTAGGTAAGTCTTGTGTTATACCATCTGTCCATAACTTGTTTGACGATATTTCTGTGTTAAGAAGTGAAAGTGATCCATTGATGTCCCAAATTAATAGGGTAAAGCATCGGGCTTTACATTGGCTTTTAAGGTCATCTGATCTTATAAAAGTTTGGTCTAATGAAGATAATTTATTTTCTAAAGAATTGTCTAATGATAGTGATAATAAGGAAAATGTCTGTAATAATGTTTGGGCAACAGTTCTTGTAATGCGATACTTTATAATTATCCGTTATTCTTCCGTGATGTTTCGGGATACCAAAGGGAAGATCCTGTGTTGTCTGAGGTCATTCAGAAGCTTGAGAAAGGAGAATCGGTCAAGCCGTATTTCTTGAAAGGAAACCTACTTTGTTGTTCAGCGCGTAGTGATAAATTAGCCAAAATAGTATTACCTGTTGTATTAATTCCCGAAGTATTTAGGTACGTTCATGAGTCACCTATAGGTGCTCATTTAGGTGTGTTCAAAACTAGATTAAGAATAAGAGAAAATTTCATTTGGAAGGGTATGGATAAGGAAATTGCTCGAATGGTAAACCTTTGCCAAACATGTCAACTGGCTAAACCGTCTACCAACACTAGAGTGGGAATGTTATCATCACAAGTGGCTACTAGGCCAATGCAGAGGTTGTTCCTGGACTTTATTGGCCCTTTTCCGGTGTCTAAGCGGAGAAATGCTTGGGTATGTACGGATGGGTTTTCAAGATTTAATTGGATATTTCCAACTACGGATGCTACTACACAAACTATCATGTCTCGAAATAATATTTGCTTCGTTTGGTCCGTGCCAGTTTCTGGTCACTGATAATGCCCAGTGTTTCAGATCTAGTGTATTTAGAAATTTCTTATTTGAATTGTCAATTTCCCAAGTTACTTCTTCACCGTACTATCCCAAAGGTTCGTACGTGGAACGTATCAATAGAAATCTGAAGGCAGCTTTAATCGCTTATCACCACAGTGATCATAGCAAATTGGACTCTTGCATTCCTTGGATAACCTTTTCTTTCAACACTGCTGTGCATAAAACCCACAAAACTACTCCCTTTTCTTTGATGACGTCTTTCACTCCTAATACTCCTATTTCGAATGTTTGGTCTATTAATCAATTATTGCCAGAACAGTATAATTTTAAGGACCTCAAGACTATTTAGAAAAAGGCTAAAGAGAACATGAAAGTGGCTCATGATAGATTGGAGAAAAGGTATAATCTATGGCGTAAGTCTCTTGGTCTTAAGGTAGGAGATAAAGTCTTTGTGAAAAAAATTCCTTTGAAGGAGGTTGGACCTAAGGAGTCAAACAAATTAAGAGAAAGGTTTTGTGGTCCCTTTGAAATAGTTTCCTAACTCCTGTGACATGCCTGATTAAAGACCCGATAAAGAAAAGGATTTCTAGAGTGCATGTAACACACGTTAAGAAATGTGTTAATGAAAGTATTGGGTAATTGGTCAATTTTCTAAATTGTATGTTTCTGGAACAAGAATACATAATTTTCCCTCCCTCTGTATGAATGATCCTCCCTCTGTATGTATACCCTGTTTGTTTGTATGTATGTATGATTAGGTAGGCTACATGCAGTGGTACAATTTTCGGATTGTACGTATCGGTCAACTCTATGTGTGCTTTATTTTTCTCTGGCATATATGTTCGGTGTTTGTATTTCCTGGTATATGAATGATGTATGACATGTACTGTATGTTTCTTATTGTATTTCATGGGTGGGTTATTTTTGCTGTTTGGTATGCATACAGTTAAGGGATTGTTTTGTTTTATTTTAAGGGGATTAATATGTACGTTTCATTTAAGGTCCGAGTACATGAATTAGTATTCGTTAAGGTGTCTTTAAGGTGTGGTCTACTAAATAATTTATGGGAATTATTGAGTAAGATTCGGGTAAGATGAAAGTATGTAACTTGAATTAAGGTAGGTATTTATTAAAATTTCTTCGGAGGGTCTACTGTAGATTAAAGGGGTTGAATCTTATTTGCTCGTAGGGCCGAGAAATAAAATACTTGCAAGGTAAGTCGATGAAGGAATATACTGAATGTATGTATGGTAAAAGGTGGCTTTTCACCGATGTCTCAGTCTCACTCATGGCTGTGATTATATGGAAGCTACTGAGGTATGGGTGGTGCTTAGTAATGACATTCGGGGCACAGTCAGTGCCTGTGATTGCTGTGAAAAGTTCTACTCATAGGGTTAGTACTACCGTTCTGACACAGTGAGGAAAGCAATGGCAAACTACCTCACTCCTCTTCTTGCCTAGTACGCCTCAATTTAGCGCTGCCTTGGGATTTTGTGGGTATCTACTCACATAACCTAACGGCGGTACTTTTTGAGGATCCAACCAGCCTTCGGGCTGACTACCTAACAGACAGACATGTATGGTAAGTGTTTTATGTTATGCAAGGGTTCATATAGATCTCATGAAATACGTGCTTTGTCTCGTTTTAATTGTTTCTATTTGGTCTGAGTCTGCATAAAAAGGGTATTTATTAATGTAAATGTTTTTGTATAAAAGACGTTTTAAGGGATGCTATTTTATATTCTGGAATATTTGCGAATTTCAATGGGTGGTAACTTAAGATTTTCTTTGGGTGTGAACTTTCTGTATATGCGTTTGTGAATAATTGTGTTTTTGTGTGTATTTCTTTTTCTGGGAAGTACGTGTGGTCTGCTGTTTTCTCTTTATTTAGTTTTCTCGGGTGTTTTCTTGATCTTTGGGAATTTTCTTTGCTTTCTTGGTGTTCAAGCCTTGTTTTTCTTCTGGTAAATTTCTTAGATGGGATGTACGCAGATGGATAACATGAGATTTTTGCTAACTTTCACTTAACTTTATTTTTTCTCTTTGGCGTAAAGAACTCTTTTCATTTTGGGTGGATTTTAGTTCACCAATTTTAATTATTTGGTTGGAAAATAATTGTTTTCTTCTCACTAATTGTAACTAACTTCTTGTTTTAATGTTATTTCACTGACTATGTATGTTAAAACTGGTATTGTGAAAAGGTGTAGATTTCTGCTGGGGCTGTTCTGCGTTTTAATATGGTTTGCCTTATTTTACTTAAATATCATGATTATTGTTGTTACTAATTGTTTTATCTTGGAAGTTTAATCTTATTTGTAAGCTATTCCTCTACGTGTTTCTGACCTAGTGCAATTGTGTTTGCAGTTTATGCTTACTGGACTTGTCTGCGTTGAAGAACCTGGTTGGAGGTGAAAGTATCCAAGGGCCCGGATTATGGAAACCTACTTCTGGAAATAGAAACGGCTCTGTGCTGGTCTTGAGAAGAAGTCATGACTGTATTTCAGCATTGTAAACTGATTGTACCTGTTGTCTGAAAGTCTATTCTCATGTAAGATGCATGTTTATATCTGCATGTATGGTTTAATGTGAGGTCATCGTGCTACATATTACTGAACTAGCTACCTTAAGATGTATTTTGGTGTGTATTTAGAATGGACTTGGCTACGAAGATGTAAATTTCCACCTTGAGTTTATGCATGTTAAAAAAATACTATCTTCGAGATCTGGATGCTTGACATGTAACTTTCTGGATTTACAGTTTCTACGTTGGCTTGGTCCTTTACCATCGCCAAATTTCACCGGGGGGGGGGGGGTGAATAATGGGCATATATCATTTTCATAATATTCATACGTTATTTCATATTCTGGGAGTCAACACCTATTGAAATTACTGTCCATTATCACTACTGCTCTGGAATTATGTTCTAAATTACGTAAATATGGATTTTTGTTTCCTCCTCATTCAACGAAAACAATTGCCATGTTTGTCGGGCTCATCAGGTCTCTGACTGTTACCGATGAGCAGATATTGACGTCACGTTTCTATCACCAACAGGTGGAGTGAAAAATAGACATTGTAAGTACCGTATGTGAAGAAACATTAATTGGCATTTATTGGTATGGATAAAGATTATCAATGCGTGAATACTCACACAGTGAGTGACAAAACCTAGGGGTGTATAGATGGCTAATGTCTCGATATTTGCATGCAGTGGAAGTGGATAACCACGGAAAACATCATACAATATTTTTGAGGTGGGAATCGAACTTTCCTATTCTTAGTTATGCCTTAAGAGACTGATTATACTCCGTATTTACCCTCAGACCAGAATTAAATTTATTGGCAAAACAGGGAATCGAACTCGGATTTTCGGGGCGATAGAATGTAGCCTTAAGAGTGGGCTTCCCTGTGTTAATACGATTTTTGACATGGGGCATATAATTCTAAAGCTGCCTCCATTACGGTGACTGGCGAAGAGAGTCCATGCCTATGCTCATTGCAGTGGTTGGCGAAGTGATTCTATGCTCCCCTGAAAAATGTACTGTCATCGAAACGCCAAAGATTGTACCTATAACAGGTGATGGAAATTGCTTATTTTGAGCAGTTTCGTACTGTTTGTCAAAATGAAGAACGCCATCCTGAGCTGCGTTTTCAAGCTATAGCAAAAATTGTCGCTGGAAGGGATAGTTACAAGGATTTTATTATTGGCGATCAGTCTTATTAGTTGAGACCCATATTTAGGAAATCCATCTCTATAAAGTGCAAGAAGCATTTCATGTAACAATTTGGGAAACAACGTTTTTAGGGTATTTCGACCCCGCTGAATACGAATCTGCCTGTTAAAAAAGCGAAATTTGGACCAGAAGTCCGGTATCCAAGATGGCGGCCAAGTTGTTCGTCAAAACTCTGTTGCCCTATATCTCTCTTGTCCGTTGGCTTAAATTATTTATTTAAACGCCGGGTTAGTGGTTTCCTTGGATTCTTATAATATTGCCATGCTCAGAAATTACCTTAGTTTGGAGTGTATGGGATCCAAGATGGCGCCCAAGATGGTCGCCGAAACCTTGTTATGTTTACGTGTTCTCGTATATCTGTCAGATATACAGTTTTTAGGGGTTAAATGTGTACTAAATGCGTAGACTATTGTATGTGTTACTAAAATAAAAAATATAAGTATGCCTAAACAAATATGTAATACACTTACGTTTCTTGCAGGATATGGCGGCAACGGTGGGCTTCTTAATTGATACGGCTGTAATGTCCAACCAAAACCTATGTATTATCTGCCAGAAGAGAAAATGTTCGAAGGACAAATTATCAGATCTGACGGATAACGGCAAAGAGACTCTTCTGAAGTGCGCAGGCTTGATGAAAGAACTTCATGATGCTGACACTATTGCTAGAATTGAACAAACGTTGACAAATAATGACAAAAAATGCAAGTACCACCGCGAATGCTACTCAAACTTCGCCAATTATGGAAGATTGGAAAGGTAAAATAACAAATCAGCTCCTTCACAAGTGGCGGAATGTGCTGCTACAGCTGCTACAGAACCGTCGTCATCTCAATACGTCTCCAGGGCTCGCACTGACAGTGCCGACATTAGCATGTGTATATTCTGCCAAAGTAATAAAAGCGAAGCTCTGAGGCAGGTGATGTCAAAGCCAATGAATGATACTATAAGAATGCTGGCTAATTATGACCACCAATTGTTCGTTCGCATTAATTGTATGCCGTGCTTGATAGCATCTGAAGTGAAATACCACAGTCTTTGTATAGTGAAGGCCGAGAGGATCCAGAAGAAAATACCGATGCAGATGAAGGAGTTTGGCAATAGTAACTTACCTATGACCCAAAATTGCAAAGAGCTTAAAGTCTTAGCTTCACTGGGTCACGTTTTGCAACTCCCAGATGTTTGGGAAAGATACGTTCACCTGGCGAGAACAGTCAACGTTGAGATACCGAAGTCATTTGAATCGCGCTTGTCAACTTTTACAGATAAATTGCAGAACACCATGAACGACTCGTTACTTTTCTTCCAGCCCTTGAACAAGGACATCACAGGAAGGCAGACTCACCTTATATCCCGGAAATTTTCGTCCAAGGTGACTGCGGATGTTGTTTTAGGAGAAAGTGATCAAGAAGTCTCGATCCCAAGACAAGTGCTCATTGATGATTTTTTTAATTCTTGTCCATGCTGCGCTTCTTCTTAGAAGGGAGCTGCAGGATTCGCCGGGTCACTCAGGGCTTCATGTTTCCCAAGAAGAGGTTGCCGCAGTCATACCGAAAAATCTTAGTTTGTTCCTGAGCGTAGTGATAGGTGGATGACTCAAGCCGGGAAGAAGAAGACGACGAGATCTTAGAAAGTGTGCAAGTACGGCCTTCACCCAAAAACGTTGAGCTCTCTATAGGCCAAGATATAGTCTATGCTGTGAGTGGCGGTAAGAAGCTGACACCAAAACATATCGGATTAGCTTTAACTGTACATCAGCAGACACGATCTCGTAAACTTGCAACTCGGCTACACTCATCGGGGCATTATATGAGCTGTAAGCAGGTCCTCCAGGCAGATAAGCTCTCGCAAATGTCACTGTGAAGTCTCTTGACAACGCTACCGGTGCCGTCATCCCACCAAATTTCAATGTGTCTAAAACTGACAGCAGCAATGAACCAGCTTTGCATATAACGGCAGACAACATCGACATACTGACAGACACCCTTGATGGTAAGATGACGTTCCACGCAACCCAGATGGTCGCTTTCCAACGAGGTGGCCAAGGAACGGATAAGTGTTGAGCACTGTGAAGCTTGACCGAAAATCAACATTGAAGGTCCCCGATGTGCTGAATCAGTTGTTGCCACCAAAAATTCCTAAGGTGAGACCGGAGCCATATTATTCAAAAGCAGTAGAAGCCGATTGGTTTCGTGTCAGTGAGCCGGGAGATATGAAAAACCTGCCTCTGTGTGTCCAGGAGTCTCGAATACAAGATTTCGCCTTCGGGATTTCTCGTGTAAACGACACGATCAAGCTGGGATGGACGGAATTCAATAAAAAATCATCCACCTCTACTTACGAAGTTTCGGCAATTGAATATATGCCTTTGATTCTGAATCCTGCTCACGAGATGACAACACTAAACACCGTCGTTCGAAGATGCATTGCGGCTGCTGACAAACTTGGAAAGGGTCATGTAATACTGACAACAGACCAGGCCTTGTATTACAAGCTGTTGGAACTGAAATGGTGATCGGAAGAGGTACAGAGCCGAGTTATTCTTAGGATGGGTGGACTTTACATAGCTATGAACTTCCTCAAGGTTATCGGAAAGAATATGACAGGAAGCGGCCCCACCGAAATGTGGCTAGAAAGCGGACTAATGGGTGAAGGCAGTATATCCAAAGTAATTGACGGAAAGGCCTATGGAAAAGGGATGAGGGCTCACAAGATAACGCTTCAAGCTATATGGCAGATTTTAGTTCCTCATATCGCGTCATTCTTTGAAGAGCATAGCGTTGATTCTGCAGAGTTCATGCGCATATCGAAGGAACCCTTACAGTTGAAATGTTTCCTTCAAAGGGAAAATCACTTGCAATTATTGTCTGAGTTTGTAGAGGAGAAGTCCAAAGAAAGCCCAAATTTTGAATTTTGGTGGTCCTACATGGACATGGTCCTGACGCTACTAATGTTTACGAGAGGAATCCGAGATGGAAAGTGGAACACATATCGAGCTGCTCTAACAAATGCTTCCATTCATCGCCCGATATGACCACTTAAATTACTTCAGATCTCTCACAGCATACATCTGCGACATGAATCAGTTGCCGGCCGAAATTGATGAAGAGCTTTTGAATGTAGACTTCGCAGTGCTACGTTCCCCGCAGAAATTCTCCCAAGTTGATCCAGACCACGCACAGGAATGGATTGTAGGTATCAGCAAGGGCGCCGGTGGATTAGTTGGGATAACTCACGATGTCTCCACGGTTCAGCGCTGGGCTCTATCGTTCCATTGGAGAGGAGAAATTGCTCAGCAAACCTTCGCTATATATGGACAAGGCCTATCGAAAACCAATTGGAGGGAGAAACTACGTCGAAGGAAAAGAGATAACTCCGACGAAGATGCACTTCTCAAGGTTATGCAGTCGTTCAATTTGATGGACCCTACGGCTCATGTGTCGGCCACGTCGCCACAAAAGACCGGGCAACCAAAGACATTCAGACATCGCTCCTTGAAGCAAAGAAGCGTGGCTTTGATCTGGTTATCAACTTAGTGAATCAGCGCCTTGTTCTTCAAGAGTCTTCTGAAAAACCTGCCCAAACCATACAGAAAAACTCTGCTTTCACTCTCTCAGACCTCTTCAAAGTCAAGGACACTAAAGATCGGAAGAAGGTTGTAGAGGCTGTGACAGGGATGTTCTACGTCGTCTAATTGTAGCTAACGAAGCAGGCAGACAAATTGACTTGCCCTCCATTTTGAAGCACGAGCTTCTTCCTGTACTTTTATCGTTGGCGGAAAAGGATGGCACCCTCAGATCGTCTGAAAAAGCATCAATGATAAAACTCGTTGCTGAAGGCGTGGAATGCCCAAACTCCATTGACATTGATCGGAACACTTCGCAACTGATTATAGACGATCAAGCTTTAGTAAACAGCATAGGGAAACCAGCAAATGCCACTATTGGAGACCTTGCTGCAATCTTCATCGACAGGATAGTTCATCTTGGAAGACCGTATGCCAGAGTCGAAATCCTTTTTGACCGGTATCGTCCCAAATCAATTAAAAGTGGGACCCGCTGCAGACGGAGCAGGGGAGCTGCTCCAGTCAGAAGTGACATCACAAGTGCAGCCATTCCACTGCCAAAAGATTGGAAGAATTTTCTTGCACTGGGAGAAAACAAGGCCGACCTAGCCCGCTTTCTCTCAGGAAGTTCTTCAACATATAATTGAGGACATCGAAGTTGTTGTTTACGGAGGGCTCATACACGAAGACGATGTGCGATCAACCATCACCCAATTTGACGTCAGTGCTCTAGCAGAAACACATGAAGAGGCCGATACACGCGTTGTACTACATGCTGTCCACCCTGATGCTGACAACATCGTCGTCATGGCCAGGGATACCGACATTAGTTTGCTGTTGATCAATCACTTTGACAAAATGACCAATTCTAAAGTGTGTATGATGAGTGGCACAGCAAATGAAAGGAAGTATCTCCCAGTACATGAGATTTGCAAAATTCTTCCTAATGCTCAAAAGAAGAACACCTTGGCATTCCACGCAGTCACGGGTTGCGACTCAACGTCTCACCTTGCAACGATAACGAAGAAAGCAGCGTGGAAAGTCTTCAATGGAACCACTTGCCAACTTCTGGACAACCTTGGGCACTCTCCGCTAACTCCCTCATCAAAGGCGAATGCAGAGAAGTTCCTCGTACAGCTCTATAAGGTTGGTAAAGTTTTTTCAGGTCTTTCAGTCAAGATTTATTTACAAGTCCAAAGATTAATTTAATGTTACAACGTTTCTTTTTCACTGAACAGGTGGCCAAAGATGTATCTAGCGGGGATGAAGTCAGACATCAGCTTTTCGGTGTTGTGAAAAAGCCAGAAGCCTTGCCTCCAACAAGCGATGCGCTGCGACTACACCTCCTAAGATGTCATTACAAGGTAAATAAATAAATAAATAAAAGGATGGGAAGCATACTGAGATCAGTATAACTACTTGCTTTTCGGTAATTATAATTTAAAAAACATTTCAGGTGAATGTGTGGGAAAATGCTCATCATGCCCGACCAGTGGTGATGAATCCGGAGTCATATGGGTGGAAGCTTCACCAAGATGAGTACATTCCCATCCTTATGACTCTTTAGCCCGTCCCCAAAGCCTGCACGGATATTCTAACCTGCAATTGTTCGTCTCATTGCCTGACATCAATGTGCACGTGCAAAAAGAATGGACTGACTTGCACCAAGTTGTGCCACCGCTCTCACCAATATCCTAACTCTTTAAGTGCTTGATTTATGGTTGATTTATTATCTTTCTTGTATTATTGCCTTCAGCTAACGACACTAGAATGTTTTTATTATCTTTTTTACAATCCTGCAATAAACAATGTTTGAACTCTAGAATGGTCGTTTTCTTCACTTCCTTCGGCGGCCATCTTGGATCCCATACACTCCAAACTTTAGGTAAGTAATTTCTGAGCATGTCAATATGATAAGAATCCGAGAAAACCACTAACCCGGCGTTTAAATAAATATTTTACGCCAACGGACAAGAGATACATAGGGCAACAGAGTTTTGACGACCATCTTGGACGCCATCTTGGATACCGGACTTCCGGTCCAAATTTCGCTTTGGCAACAGGCAGATTCCTATTCAGTGGGGTCGAAATACCCTAAAAACGTTGTTTCCCCATTGTTACATGAAACGTTTCTTGCATTGTTTATTTTTGAAAACGTGCCTAGTCTATATCGCATTCTCCTCAGCAACCAACTTGAGTATGAAAGTCTCTAGACGTTTAATACACTGGTCATGTTGAACTTCATTTTATAAGCCAATTGTTTATTGATTATTCTTTTAGAGTATTGAGTCTAACTACACTGTTGATTTTGGCAATGGAAGTATTATTTTTAATTTAATACTAGGAGACCCGTGCTGCTCCGCAGCAATCACTTCAACAATCCTACAGCACCTCCGTCCATATGACATTTGCATGTCTTCATGCTAGTGACCTGAACAGACATTTACGGTACCGTCGCTTTCGGGTAAATGATGAAGTAGACATATTAAATCAAATGTGTGGGTGTCTGCCTGTCCTCTGTGTGTGTGTCCCACTATTTACCCTGCGTAAGCATAAAAGGCGCACGGACGTCAGGCCGAGGTGAACAGCTAACTCCAAACTCATAAACTATACTCTTCTCAGAAGAATTAACTCGACACCACTCGGCAGTTTGATGCTGGCTGAAGCTAGGGTGATAGGTCGCTCGCAAGCTCGTAAACTCACTCTGAAGCTAGTAATTTAAATTTCCACTGAATGGAGATTGCTGGAAGAAATGAAAATGTAAAAACACTTACAGTGGTCGAAGTGGGAGCTGTCGCGGACTTTCTTGCAGAACTTTTCATGCTGAACAATTCTCACAGAATATCGATTTTTTTTAAAGACACATGGACGTTAGGTTTTTCTTCAACTCAATTCACTGAAATCGTAAATGCTCGGCTTCTTTTGGTCATAAATAAATGTTTTCCTACCTAATCCTCCATCGAGAAATCCTTTACAGAATGGTGAAAACCGCATCAAAATCCATCAAGTTGCTCTCGAGATTACCCGTTACCAGGGGCGAATCTAGGGGAGGGCGAGGAGGGCGACCGCCCAGGGCCCCGCGGTCTTGGAGACCCTGCGCCATGGATTGTTTTGAATTTAATTAATTAATTAATTAATTATACTTTTCACACTTATTTATAATTCATATTCCTTTTTTCAAGTTTAGATTTCAGTGAAATAATAGGACACTTCAGCCGGGAAAAAAGTCGCAAAGTAATATTTAATATTTCATAGTTTACATAATCTTCTTCAAGGGGACTTAAAGGTTTCTTTCATATTATTAAAATAATATACTGTAGTGTGTTCAGAATATTGTAACTATTCTTTATTTTATTATTATTACCAAACGATTTTCCATTTGATTTGATTTTTTTAAATTAGCTATTGTTGTGGGCCCCAATATATCGCCTAGGGCCCCACCTTATCATATCGCCCAGGGCCCCACCGTATCATATCGCCCAGGGCCCCGCAAGGCCTGGATCCGCCACTGCCCGTTACATCCAAGAATTGGGAACCTTGTTTTATACTAAGTAGTGTACCCTTTCATTATTATATGGAACATGTGTTCGTATCCCAGCTAGTTCACAGTCTTTCGAGGCATGGGGCGTCCAACCCACTTTACGAGCACATATTCAGGATTTGAGTCGGTCAGGTAACTACTCTACTTGAAAGAAACAACATAGTCCTAAATATCACATTTAATGGTACTAATTCATGGCAAAACACAACACAAAACACAAAAATACTTTACACTTACTTCCCACAACAAAAATCAAAATTACATGAGAGTCTTCTCATACAGTTTGGTGCTCCACCGCACTCATATATATCCTAGATATCCTATCGTTGGTGCTCTTTGACATTTGCGAGTGTCCATAGTGTTCTTCACGTGGCAAAATTTAACACAAATTTGCATATCACAACATAACAAACACAAATTACATTTAAATAACATTAAATATGCAATTATTAAATATTTATCCGTTTTGACACGGAACATTTACTTTAAATGACATTGATTCATTAGCTTTCCCTGTTTAGCATGTGTTGCCTTTTCGCGCGTATCGTATTCTTTTCCCATAAGTTTCACACGCCGAAGTGGTACACCTTCCCATCCAAAATACACTTAGTTATAGACATTTTATAGCTTCACCATACAACACTCTTCTGGGTCTGGTCATATCATTATCGTTACAAACGTGTCATATCATTAAATTACGCTACCCGTATGAATAAATTAGCTTGAACTGGGTAATTACTCTTTACAAAAATGCATCTATTTGTTTGGTGCAGTTAATTTGTCCTCGGACAATAACTTGGCCAAATCTTATCCAATTACTTCGATCCAACATTCCATGTGTATGGAAACAGTACATATAATTCATTTGATACCATCATATCAAGCACATCTTAATTACTTTTCGAAATATAGAGGTCCTTCAGTGTCCCACTACAATCTTAAAATGAAAGGATCCGGTCTATTGACTCACTTTAGCGTGAACAAAAGATTCGTCATGGACCGTCCTCGGCAAGATGGCTGCCGGGTCAGTAGATTCTACCTGCTACCCTGGCCGACTTCCTGCAATGGCCATGTGCTCACTCAATGGTGCAGCCCTGCTGGGGATCATGATTGGATTGTGTCATTACGAATTGAGTCGATCTAATTATTTAATACCTACACTTAGAGTATTTAATGGGCTCATATCGGCTCCTAATTAGTATTCATAGCGAGGGATGGATCACAAAATAGCTTCGCCGTTCTATGGACGTAATCAGTGGCTTTGCGTGCGTCCCAACTGAGTTTCAAACTGTTATCTCACTGGACGGGCACGACTATAACTAGAGGAACTCCACGTTTCCTGCTCGAAGAATTATTGTCTTACCTCTAAGGGCAGATCAATTACTATACTGGCCTACCTAGGGTGTCTAGTGGTTCTCCCTGGCAGCGAAGACTCTGCTAACAGTGGATACAGACAGACTCTGTCCCAACTCTGTTGCGAATACACATGTATGCTCTAAGGCAATACCAAATCATAGCTTCGAAGATTAGCCTACTAGATTCGTCAACGTGCGAACTATTCTTGGATGGTCCCTGCAATGTATTGACGTAAATCTCTTGATTCTACGTTACATGCTCGCTGATCGCGGCTAAAATAACATTTCTTACAGATGACTCAATTCCTAAAGCACTCATGTCCTTCATACATTTACTTATAAGCCAAAGTTTTACGTAGCTCCAAAACAAGTATTAATTTACTGGCATTTACATTGACTATCTTAATGAACATTATCGAGGAAGTTCCTAGGTGGAAAATTGCTTTTTCATCTTGTGTGAAGAAATTACGAAAATAACATTAACGCAGGTTTCCTTTTCTTTACTTCGGAAGAGAATGAAGAGCTCCTAGAGCTGGATAGTAGGGTCCTTAGTCTAAAACTTGACATAGGCCAAGAGGATTTGGACGACGAGTGTAGACTTGCCGATGACTAACAGCGTCAATTTCTTGAAGTAGAGGTGAGTGTTGAATATATTCTCCAGGAGACATCCCAAACTATTAATTGTTCAGAAGAGGTACATTTCCGTTATCACAACTTTTACAAGGCTAATTATTGGAAATGTGTTATTTATGACTCACATAGCTTTCTGGGAGTCATTAGAAGTTCATTTCAGTTTGAATTGTCACTGCTGCACCGGAAATAATTATTTTATTACGTAAATAGCTTGCCACGGTGGGTGAGTGGTTAACGTGTCAGTCTACTAACTCCAAGCTTGCTGGTTCGCTCCTGGCCGTGGTAAGTGATATTTTTAAAGGCGGGAAAAATACGACACGCATATCATACGATGTTGGCAAGTCAAATAAGCCATTTGAATTCAGTAGGTCGTGTTCATGATGGCAAAATTAATCTCGGGAATTTCCGCCAACACAAAGTTCCTGATTTCTCTACTAGAAAGCGCTATAATGTTCAAGGAGCTTAGATATCTATCCGCCATGACTTTCATAGTGCCTCAAGGAACTACGAAATTTGACATGCAAGCTACCCTCTGGGTGGCAAATAACAAAGCTTGCACCCGGCACCCTAGGCCATACGATATTATTATGGCCTGTTTGCCATCTCTTGATGAATACAGTACATTTGCATTTGTCAGTTGGCACAGGCTAGAGTAAAAGGTGGCTTTTCACCGATGTCTCAGTCTCACTCATGGCTGTGATTATATGGAAGCTACTGAGGTATGGGTGGTGCTTAGTAATGGCATTCTGGGCACAGTCAGTGCCTGTGAATGCTGTGAAAGGTTCTACTCATAGGGTTAGGACTACTGTTCTGACTCAGTGAGGAAAGCAATGGCAAACTACCTCACTCCTCTTCTTGCCTAGAACGCCTCAATATAGCACTGCCTTGGGTTTTTGTGGGTATCTACTCACATAACGTAACGGCAGTGCTTTTTGAGGATCCAACCAGCCTTCGGGCTGACTACCTAACACACATCTTAATGGCTCTCAAATACAACCATGTAGAATATAACATAATAAAACATTTATCTATCATTTCAATGACACTGAAAAACTCTCTTTATCTCGATATTTATCTATCTTTCTTACTTTTCACAATAACACAATATTTTTACAATGGATATGACACACTTTGCACGTTCTATACGCCTGAATACGCCGATTTATATATTTATTATTGTTACCGACCCCAGATTATATTATTATTATTATTATTAGTTAACGTTATCGTTACTTTCATCAACATCTTACGCCTAAATGGTCGTAAACTTGTTATCCTCAAAGCCATATATTTATAACAAATACGAGGGATGTAAACTCGTACACAAATGACTGTTAATTCTTAATATTTGAGGAAATGATTTGTTGTATGGTGAGCTATTAAATCATATCAACATATTGGAATGGTACTCACTTTCATTCTCGCTGGATTAGTCCAACACGACAGCAGTTCGCCCTCCATCATGATTGCCTTAAGCCATCATTACACTTTCCATATGACACATTGCATAGGATTTGCACATGGTAATTATATCTTGCATTAGTGGCATTTTACACATGTTAAACAACACACATTCTTTTAACATATAAACATAAACACTTTTATGATCACTGTACCATAACTTTATACACAATATTCACACGGATCTTAGCTTGGATTCCCACTATTGCCTGACTTCAGACATGCGATGCAACTAAATCTTGACAACCACCTGTCTCCTTCGAAAGTCTATCTCGCGTGTCTGTGCTCGTATCCCGTCTGCTACAGCTTCTATCTTCTCTACTGCAAAGTTGCTCAAACATAGATCACAAATACTTGTGATGCTCTCCAGGTTCCCGTAAAACTGTAGTGTTCATTACAATTATATGTGTAATTTTACCTATTATAACACTCCCTGTGGGTAGGTTCATTGTCTGTAAACAACATTCTAAAATATCTCTACGCTGTACTGCTTATTTATTCGCGTATACTCTCTGCTTATACGTCTGTTGTAGACTAATTATCATATAAAGCAGAATTACTTTTATTATGCTGCATGATGCGCTTTTCATTGTTCATTACTAAAATACTGAATGTCAATACTTATAAATGTATAACTTTCCTGCGTGGTCGAGCAGCATCTCGTTCCACGAGTTGAGTCAAGAAGAACTGACTGTCTCCCACAGCTTCCCCCATATAAAGCTTTGTGAAGAAAAGTAGTGCACAGGATTTCCAGCAGCGACTCTTTTCTTAAATAATGCGTTCTCTGACAAAGTGAAATGTGATTCTTACTCGGAGGTTCCAAATTCACTTGCGTGCTGGCAATTGATTCGTCCAATTAATTAGAATTAGTTGCTTTCTTCCATGGCGTTGGGACGCTACTTCGGTTATTCCCCTGCTGCTACATGACAAATGCTATAATATTCTCGTTATGGACGTGAAATCATGCTGTTATAATTATATACAGTTATAACTCATTGCTCCTTGGGTTCACTGTGGCTGTTCCCCCTCAGATATCAATGGTTCGATTCTCAGCGGAATCATGAGCCTGGTATTTCTTTTATAAAGACCCCGGTTAGATGCTAGTCAGCCGTGTCCAATTGGGCAGAGTAGATAGAGATATCCACACAATTTAAGGCTACAGCGGTACAATTTGGTGTTTTGTCTACTTATGAACAATTGTATAAATTAAAATAAAAGATGGGTCTCTTATATTTGAATTTAGAGATGTAACTATTGGTTAACATATAGAGGTGTGCAAATTAATAGAATTAAATAAATAATTTTAATTAGTCGTAATTACTTTTATTCAAAATCATTTTATTGACCAACTTCTTTTGTTGTCCTACTTAATAGTGTTTATGTTCGACCCTGACTATTATGTATCTGAAAACTGTATCATAATGAGACTCATTATAACATTATTTTTCATTATGATACAGTTTCTCCCACCAATCAGAGCTCAAGAAACAGTCGTTTGACCAATTAGATAATTAGATGCGCTGAGTACCACGGCCTTCTAATGTAAATCACACTGCCTTGCCTTGTGTCATAGTAGAGTAATCGAGGTGGCCATGGTAAATACAAGGCATTCCCTGCGTCTCATGCGCTCTGTTCAGTACATAAAACTGGCGAAATCTCAACAGATATTTATGAATATTTATCTTCGAACATAAAATAGTTATAATAATTATAGTCGAACATAAACAGTCGTATGCAACTCGCCTATAATGGTAATTAAGACACTCGTATCGAAATTATAAAACTCGCATACGCTCGTTTTATAAAAAATACTCGTGTCTTAATTATAGCCATTATAGGCTCGTTGCATAATGTACTATTCCTCTCCCGTGGAATTACACCTTTTCCCATAAGGAATTGCGTCTGGAAACTTTCAGATCATTGGATTCCGAGGGATATCTGAGCTGGGTCCATTTTCAATTTTTCATTGACTTTAGAACTCAAGTCAGGTGATTTCAATGCATAGTTCATGAATCTTTGAATAGTTCAGTAGCGTTCATCAGTTCATCAGTTAAAAGACCCCAAATCCCTCCGCTCTAAAATCACACGTAAAGTAGAATGAAGTAATAAAAACGAAACGTGTGGCATTTTGCATTTGCAAGGCTCCTCTGTTAGTGGAAATTCTAAAAAAAATCATTTTAATTTGAGTTTCTTAAATGAAAATATAATTAGGAGTCTTGGTTAAACAATTGATGTAATTTCATCGCCTTGTAAACATACTTAGTGCATTAAATCGTGAAAAGTAAAAATGCAATTTTCGAAAACTGACATCGAATCTAATAATTTGCACATCTCTGTAAAGACAGCTATCGCCTCCACCCCTACAGCTAGAATATTATGTAAAGGCGATTGATGAGAAATGAAAAGACAACTCACACAAAAGGAATTAATATTTATTAAGCTGTAAATTTGATTGAGTATATCTTTGTTATAGAACTGAGGGAATGCAATAACAGGATGTAGGATAGTAATCACCGATGTAGGACAAAACAATAGTATTTTTTTACCATTACCACAGGACAGTCATCGTTTTAGGGATGCGGACGTCCTTGTATAATTGTTATTTAATCTGTGCCCCGTTTGCTGAGGTCTGTGCTCCTCTTCAACATTCGTTTCAAAATTCTAATAGTACTTCCTTCCATTCGACATTTGCTGTTCGCTTGCCTTTTGGTTCAATTTCAACTTTGACGTCATGAAAGGATTTTGCTTGCGATAGTGCGGCATACAGTAAAGTTGTCCGTGGCTAAACACCGGTTGAGGTAGATAAATGCCTACTTGATCTAGTGTTTGACCTTGAGCTTTATTGATAGTTATACAAAAAGCCAAACGTACAGGAAACTGCCTCCTTTTGAAGGAAAATGGCATAGAAGTATCTGATGGCGTAAGGTCAAGGCGAGGGAGTAGGACATTGTTTCCAACATTTACGCCAGTAATAATTTCCAAGTGTAAGCATTTGTCATGCATCTTCCAAACCAACAGTCTAGTACCGTTCAACAGACCTCGGGTAACATTAATATTTCTCAACAAAATCACAATTGAGCCTTCTTTTAGTCGAAGGATATGAGGTGGCAATCCACTTATGCCAATGCTGTCTAAAAATTATATTGGGAATTGCAGAAGTTCACTCTCATCTTCAGTAATCAAATTATTCACACTGATGTAAGTTCTCGATGATCCTGGGATTAGCTCTAAAACTTTGTCATTGATTTCTTTACAATGTTCATTTTTAGGTGCTAAAATCGCTATTTTTGAAAAGCGTGAAATATTTTTCAGCGTGGGACTAATTCTGAATTTTCTTCATCGACGTGAGGGAATTCACCGTTACCAATTTGTATGAAGAAGTTTGCAAAGTCAAGTTTATCTGTATCCGCTCGCATATTTTTGTTGAGTTTAAACATTATGAATAATGGCCACAAAGGAGATAACCTTACTGACGTTTGGACTGATGCTGCTTTAGATGCGTGAGGCACAACAGGCAATACCTGCCTAAAATCTCCACCTAATATGATAATTTTTCCTCCGAAAGGTACGTCGTTATTCACGATGTCCTTGAGCAACCGATTTACGCACATCAACGCGTGCTTATTAGCCATAGAGGCTTCATCCCAGATGATAAGTTTTGCTGAACGAATATAAAAAGCTTCCTTGCTGTTAACTTTTATTCCTGATAAAGAACTTTCATGTAAATGTAGAGGTAACTTGAACTGGCTGTGTACAGTGCGCCCCTGAGGTAGTAACATTGCTGCAATACCAGTCCATGCAACAGAAACTACATTTAACCCCAAATTTGTGCAACTGTGAATCAAGCATTGATAAAGAAATGTTTCCCGGTGCCCCCTGGACCGTCAATGAAATATGCATTACTCATCCTTTCATTGCTGTTTTGTACTAACCCCAAAATTTCTGTAATTATAGCCGTTTGGTTTCCAGTTGCTTGGTTTATCATCCGGCTTAATTGATCCTCGTTAAGTTTTGGATAATTCATTGGTAAATTTGTCTCAGGGAAATTATCAACAATAGCTGGCAATTCGAGAGAAGTAATGGGAAGACCATGGAGCTTTAATGTATTAAAAATATGTATAAGAGTGAACCGATATGCAATGTTAGGTTCGTGAAACTGCAGATAATCTTCTGATAATGAATTCTTGAAAATGTCCCATAACTATCTTACTTTTGAAGGGGTCTGAAAGATACATATGCATTGTATGTTCGTAGATCCTGGAAGCTGGTAGCACCTATGACGTGAAGCAATAACAGGCGTAAATAATACCTTTCTGTTTCTGTAGGCGAAACATTATACATTCTGCCTATAGTTTTTGAAACATTTTTTTCTTTTTTGCCACTGGCAGTTGCTCTTATTCCAGACGTAATGTACTGGTGTTTCAGGATATATATACGGACTTCTGGATTGCGAATCTTGATTTAACTTGAACCACGCTTGTAATTCCGTGTTGCGCAATTGTGCTTGAAGTAAAATATCAGGAGCGTTATCATTTGTAAAATAGATATTTTGCAAGTTTGGCAAGTGAACTGGTAATCGCACGATAGAATGTGACTGTTCATACATGTGAAATGAAAATATCCTGAATGCGGCTTCTGTTGGACCAACATATCTAGCATTTAGGAAAGAAGTAATTTCATCGTAGTTCACCGTTTCACCTTCAGGACATATAAACAATGCAGCAGTCATGACCTTTATACACATACTTGTGGATTTTAATATATAAGATGTATTTAACACTCCGAACACTTGAGCATATTTAAACATTAATATGAGCTTGCACGTAAAATAAAAGAAATGGATTGTGGGGAACAATGAATAGACTATCGACTTCAATGGCAATGCCTCGAAATGTTTTTATAATAATCCGTCCATTATTTCTTCTCCTGTTCGAAGGATAACCATTGGCATTATCTTTGGTCTCTTCCTGATACTGTTTAGGGAAATCTTTCTTACATACGCCATCTTTCATACAGACTGAAGCAGGATTCAAAGATCCGCGAGGACCATGTACCATATGACGCCTTACCAACTCGTATAGCGCTTCATCCTCGAGATCTGGTATTTCGGCTGACACCACACTGCCAATGCCCGAAATTTCTCGAAACTTACAATCTTCCGTTAATGTTAAGAGTAAATGGATGTGCGGGAGACCTCGTTTTTGAAATTCCACTGTATATAGATATGCTTTTACCGAAAATTTCCTTAACATTAATCAATCGTAGCAATTCCTTTACTTTGCAATGGAAAACTCTCACTTCAAAATCAGGCCTATTATTAGCCGTTTCCCAGAGATGAATGTTGTTAAGTATTTCTGGCCAGCCCGCATTATAGGTGAAGGTAATGAATAAATCTGGCTTTCCAAACTTCCTCACTATCGCCATCGTATCCTGATAATTTTGCAATATTTTCCTTGGGCTACCTGTAAAAGAAGATGGCAAAACTACAATACGACCGACTCTGAGATTTTCATTTCTGCTCGTACATGCAAGGCGTCTGCTAAACCGGCATATGTATCAACTCGTTACTTCGTTTGTAGATGACGTATATATTTTAACCGGTCACCTTCCATACGACAGTAGTAATCCACGAATAAATATCCATTTTGCAAACTTGAGCAGCGACAACTAACTCAACATGACCTCCATGAACACCATTCATAGACGTATACATTTTGTAATCATCGCTCGTATTGATAGCAGTTTCGTACATATCGTTGTTGCCAACAATAAAGGAAGAATAATTATTCCACTTGTCTGTAACATGTTTTACAATTCGCTTTCTAACCTGTGTAAATAAACTCTGATTTTTGTACTCACAATATGCCAATGGAAAATTTTTGAAAACTATTTTAATATAAAAGATATAGCTGCTCCGTTCATGCAGGACACTAGTGTTATCGAATATGACGTTAATTTGGGGAAGAAATACTACTATGAATAATCGCAATCACCGAAAAAGAACACTGGCCGCCAAAAAGTGGGAAATCGGAGAAAATACGAAGCCACTTTTGAAATCCAATATAAGTATAGGCCAGTCATCTAAGACATTCTAGGTCGCAAAAAATTGCAAGGTTCTGATTTTTTGGGATGTTGTTAGGATAGATACCAATAGTGTAAAACCAAGTTTGCAACCTCGAAAGACCTGCGCTAACTTCGTGGTGCTCGAGAAACCTCGAAATTTTCTGACATTTTTCTGTTTTTGGCTTACAACTTCCTTAATATGTATTCTATGACAAAGTTACCCATCACACTTTTAAAGAAGACAAAATTACCGACAATTTGAGCGCAACTCCAGCTCTGTATGTCTTATATATCTCGAGATACAATACTTCGAAAATGGGCAATTTTTCCGAAATGTTCGAAATTTGTAGTAAGCTAGCCTTTCGAACAAATTGCCGTCTAAAATACTCATTCTACGAGGAAAGTCATCAAAAGTAAAGTTGTAGAGCAGTTATTTAGCTTTAATGTAAGCATTAGCAAAACGCTATAAGACCAATAGTTTTCATGTTATCAGGTAAAACACAAAAATAGGAAATTGGATTTTTCAAAAAATGTAGCCTGACAAATTGTAGGACTTTTTTAAAGGATAAGAAAGACATCAATCAGTGGAAAATTGTTTTTCATGCAAAATGAAATTGAATAAAATTAATGATAATGAGTAATTTCTTATCAATATTGATGTCACAGTGGCGAAGGGGCCTCAGCAAACACCTGGGACAGAAACACGCGTCGCTGGTTCCTTCTGTGAGGTCATGGACTGGTATTGCAGCAATGTTACTACCTCAGGGGCGCACTGTACACAGCCAGTTCAAGTTGCCTCTACATTTACATGAAAGTTCTGTATCAGGAATAAAATTTAACAGCAAGGAAGCTTTTTATATTCGTTCAGCAAAACTTATCATCTGGGATGAAGCCTCAATGGCTAATAAGCACGCGTTGATGTGCGTAAATCGGTTGCTCAAGGACATCGTGAATAACGACGTGCCTTTCGGAGGAAAAATTATCATATTAGGTGGAGATTTTAGGCAGGTATTGCCTGTTGTGCCTCACGCATCTAAAGCAGCATCAGTCCAAATGTAAGATAATTATGGGACATTTTCAAGAATTCATTATCAGAAGATTATCTGCAGTTTCACGAAACTAACATTGCATATCGGTTCACTCTTATACACATTTTTAATACCGGTACATTAAAGCTCCATGGTCTTCCCATTACTTCTCTCGAATTGCCAGCTATTGTTGATAATTTCCCTGAGACAAATTTACCTATGAATTATCCAAAACTTAACGAGGATCAATTAAGCCGGATGATAAACCAAGAAAATGGAAACCAAACGGCTATAATTACCGAAATTTTGGGGTTAGTACAAAACAGCAATGAAAGGATGAGTAATGCATATTTCATTGACGGTCCAGGGGGCACCGGGAAAACATTTCTTTATCAATGCTTGATTCACAGTTGCACAAATTTGGGGTTAAATGTAGTTTCTGTTGCCCGAAAAGGGCAGAGGTGGTGTCGCAATCTCTGAAGGCGTGGAGGAACAACTCTATTCCAGGAGGGAGTGAGAGATCTCCTCGAATGAATGATGTTGACAAGAACTGCTTGCAACCTGTTCCACCCCTGGCACTTTTCTGGTAGAAAACATTTTGTTTGTTGGCGCCCAATCCATTTAGGAATACCAAGAGGTCGATATCTTCTCCAGCGATTATGACGTGCTTGTACTCCTCGCTCATTTCCAAAGCAGTCGCCGTCCTCTGGAGCTTGCTTTGTTTCGATCCCTTGTATATCCAGTCCAGTACACATTAAGTTGATCAGGCGCTGCTTGTTTTTGGGTTGGACAAAAACTTTTCTTGGGGCACTTCGATCAGTGTCGATTCTTCAAAAAAGATATCGCTGCACGCTGAGGCTGCATAACGTCGTAACCGTTCTGCTGGTTTTGTGCTCTTAGCTGTCCGCTCGTCTGGGTAGCCATCGAGTACTACTGAGACTTTTTTTCCAAAATGGTTGGTCGTATAGGTGATAAAAGTAGCTACAATTTCCCTCACTGAGCTCTTCCGTTGCCATATAACCTTTTGGAGCAAGTATCCTCCATCCACTACAACAAAAGTTCTTAGTCCAACGGCGACGTTTTCTGGGAGGGGCGTAAAGGCAGAGTAGAACGATGATTTTGTTCCTTTTCGCATTCCCTCTTCGGAGAATAGAGCGGCCAACTCGTATGTAAAGTGGTTTTGTAGGTCGGTCTCAGACTGTTTTGTTTTACCCAGCCGTTGGAATATTGTGAGAGGGTCTATAGAATCCTGCTTGTTGTGCACCCTGACTGTGGCCGCTGCCAAGGTTCGTACTTTGTCTTTCCTTTTAAATTTAACATTTCCAAATTCCTTTCCTGTTATTTCTTTGACTCCATTACGTCCGATTTCTCGTGCCATGTGGCAATTCACTCCAGCGAGTCCAACCACGCCACTGCAGAACGATAGTACTTTTTCATTGGAAGGAAATGGTGTGTGGACATGGAACCAGGATTTTAATTTATCCGCATCATTAGAATCTCGTTCGATTCGAGCGGGCCTCACGTCAATGTGTTGTTCCGTCGTGATACATAAGATGTTCCAAAAGATCTCAAGCCCCTCACATATATTAAGCATGTATACCATGCCTTCAGTCCAACGGGCGAGAACACTGCTGGAGATTCCTCGGCCATGTGTTAGGCCCCCTTGACTTTTCATCGATCACATTAGGACTTGTTCTATCGTCAAGTCGGTCCAAAGACCCAACCAAAATGTGGGGGTTCGACGAATGGTGAAGTCTCCTCCTGTGAATAGACTATATTCCCTCGGATCCATATGCTGTCGCTGATCGTTCATGTCCTGCACATAGAGACGCGCACTCTTGGCATACAGGAAGTGTCCTGCCGAATGGTAGAAGGGAAGCATGCTCTTTATGGTCTCGAGGTGGAGGTCCCAATCTACCATCCTTTCTGCTTGGATGAATTGTTTCATTAGTGTAGTCATTTTGCAGTATTGTACCCAAAGCTTTGATGTGGGGCTTTTTTGTTCCAATGGATCCATCGTAGATCTGAATTTGGTAGACATAAGCTGAACAGTTTCATTTTCTGCAACATTTAGTTTCACACTTCTTTCACCAAATAGGAGGTTTTCAATTCCCAGATGTTCCTTCTCAGTGAACTCTATTTCGTTGTTCACAATCAAGCTGACCAAAGCGTAATTTGAGAGCATGTGAGCTCTCACTGCCCGTGAATACGCGTGCCCATTTAGGATTTTGTCCACACTGTTCTTAGTTGAGAATTCCATCCCGCTGTCATCAGGATTCGAACCATGGCCTTCCGGATAAAAGATGAGCAGCTAGTCCACTCCACCATCACGCTCCCCATGACATTAATAGATAACTGTGCAATATTGATAACAATGTACATTCGAAGCCCTATTTTTTGAAAAATCCAATTTCCTATTTTTGTGTTTTACCTGATAACAAGAGAACTATTCGTCTTATAGCATTTTGCTAAAGCTTAAATTAAAGCTACATAACTGCTCTACAACTTTACTTTTGATGACTTTCCTCGAAGAATGAGTATTTTAGGCGGTAATGTGTTCGAAAGACTAGCTTACTACAAATTTCGAACATTTCGGAAAATATTGCCCATTTTTGAAGTGTTGTATCTCAAGATCTATAAGACATACAAAGCTGGAGTTGCGCTCAAATTGTAGGTACTTTTATCTTCTTTAAAAGTAAAACGGGTGACTTTGCCATAGAATGCATATTTTGGAAGTTGTAAGCCAAAACCCGAAAAACGTCTGAAAATTCCGAGGTTTTGCGAGCAGCACGAAGTTAGCACAGGTCTTTCGAGGTTGCAAACTTGGTTTTACACTATTGGTTCTATCCTAACATACCAAAAAATCAGAACCTTGCAATTTTTTGCGACCTAACGCGATTTTTGTGTCTACGGTGACTGGCCTAGTAGGCCATTTCACAAACAATTCAAGATATTATGCAGTACAGTGTAGCATCCATGACGATCAAATGTTAACATTGTTCTACATTTTATTTCCCTTGCGTGAAATCTACGCTTCGTTACATTGGCCTTTGCTGTTGTGATGGTAAAATTGATCTGCTGGAATATAAAATATTTGACAGGCTGCAACAATTTTTCACTGGAGATCATATCTCAAGGAATTTCAGAGAGAATATTCGACAGTACAACAATGATTTTCCCTTCGTTTCCTTTGGTGCCAATGTTACCGTGCCACATGAATACGGCCCATATTGTATTAAAATTTATGGAATTGCACATCATCGCATTTTTTAATTTAATTTTTTATTTATTTACCTATTTATTTACATAGGTCCCAATGAGCCTGAGCTCGTGTTAGTGACAATCAACTAACATAGTTACAGCATGGCATATATATAATTTTTGTAACATTATATTGTTTAGTTTAATAGTAACTTATATTAGATTGCTAGTGACTAACGTTACAGAGATTATTCGGTATGATTGCTTAAGGCTATTGGATGTGGGCTATTCATTCCTTAAGAGGAAGTCTTTTGGTTTCCTCTTAAATGTTTTTATAGATAAACTTTCCCTTATGCCTAAAGGTAGTGAGTTGTATTCCTTTATTATAGAGGACATAATTCCTTTAGTTCCAAATTTAATGGATTGGGAATGGCTGGTGAATATTCTATTTACTCCTCTTGTTGCATAATGATGAATGCCCATATATACAGTATAAGCGACGGTTCTTACGGTCAGTTTTATATATTACACTCCTCGGAAGGTAATCAAGTCATATCTATGAATAAAGCGAATTCTTGCATCGGGGAGGGCACACATCATTTTTTAAACAATATTTCGCCAGAGCATAACTCCTACATTCAACATTCAAAATAGGGTAAAAGTGCCAGTAGTCAGCAAGGTAACAAAACTTGTGGGTTATTCCTACTACAGAACGCCATTGCCTAAGCACATTAAGGTAGATTTGGAACTTGGTGGTAGAATGATTAATTATTTTTTCCGTCATGTACTATTTTTCCGCATGATTTCAAAATGAGTACTGTTTCTAACTGCTATAAATATACTTGACACTTTTTCTAGTACTCAGCCATTAATTTTTAGTAGTCAGAATCTCTAGTCCTAGTAGTCAGCTAGTGTTTGTTCTGGAGATTTAAGGTTAGTAATTTGAAAATATTTTAATCATGGAGAAAATAATACAAAAAGAATAACTAACACATTTCTACAATAATACAATAAAACAGTCACACCTGAAAATTTCAGGCATGGAATGGTTACAAATAAATTATCCTATTATGCTTACCCTACGTTTTAACAACTTTTACACTGGAATGGTGATTCATATACTGAGGCAATTGACAAACCTTTGAATTTAGTGCATTTTAAATGGAACCAGTTTGGGCAGTTGTCACAACCAACATATTTTAAATCGTCATCTTGAACGTCACTAACCAGTTCTTCTTGACATTCTGTACATTTAATAACACCAGTAAAACTAGCTTCTCTATTTTGTGTTTCAGACAGTTTCCCTCGCTTAACTCTGTTCGTTTTCTTTTTTTGTTTCATTTAATCTTCTTTCTTCTGCCATTTTCTTCCTATCCTCTCTTTTCTTGAGCAATGTTTCTTCTTTCTCTTTCTTTTGCCGTTCCTTCCTTCAATACCACTCTCTCCATGCAATTGATGAAATTGCCATGGGTGGTGTCTTTGGTGCATTCTCCCCAATTTCTAATGCCGTCTTCTGCTTCGCTTTTGTGGACTTCGAATTAGGGGACGGAAAATACAAATGACTATTGAATAGGGATCTTTTAGCAGTTAAAGAGGTAGGTGTAGTTCCTGATGACGAGAAAGGTGACACCTGCAAGGAAGGGGATGGATCAGGGATCACACAATCAGAATGTTCTGCCGTAATAGATGTTGAAACTTCCTCAGAAAGGGTGAGAAATGGTGTGTGTTTCTTGAGATGCAACAGCCACGTTATTACCTGACAAAGATACTGAACTTGATGGGCCAGTGGTAGACAGGGGGCGATCTGGGACAGTGCAAGGATTGATGAAATAAGCGCCCTGGACTTCATATACCCCCGGTTCAATATCAAAATCAAGCAACTCTCCATCAATTTCAATTTGACTTTCTAACACTGTTGTAACGTGTTTTTCGAGGGGATTTTACGCCACTGGCATAAGTCAGTAGGAAGCCATTCTATATTTATTTACGCGGCAAATTGTTCAGACAAGAGAAGTTTTCATGTAACTTAATATTATTATTATTAACTTATTATTATTATTAAGGTATTTTCTGGAGCATTTTTATAAAATTATAAGTAAACAGATAGGTTTTCTATGTTATAGAAAACACTATCAAGCAAATTATTACGAACAACATTATCGTAAGAAAATTATATGATTACGGAATTTTACGGAGTTTTGTCAGTTAGGGTATTTTGAGAGAGATGACTCACTGGGAATTCGGCTACAGGCTTAATCTTGTCGAGAAGCATGACGCAAGCCTGGGTTGCTGCTTCAAGGAAAGACGAAATGGCCTGGACCGGTAATCGACATCATCCTCGCGCCGAGTGTAATGACCCGGAGGAGGGGAGTAGCGCGTGGGGGCTCAGCCAATCAGTGGAGACCGGGCGACTTGAAGACGGGTCGAGAGAGGGGAGGCGACGTGTGCATATATGGTTTGCGCGCCGTGGAGGCAAGAGGACTATCTTTGTAAAACTTAACCAGTGTGGCTGTACGTGTGGTTGGTTCCGATGTTCGGACCATAAAGTTATCATATCTACAAGTATATCATCAACTAACGAAGAAGATGACGACGTCCAGGAGGCTGTGGGAAGCTCTCTTCATCATCCAGTACGAGGGAAATGCTTCGGCAATTTCCAGTGGTAAGCGCGAATGACTCAGAACAACGCAATCTCTCATCTCTTTGTTTAATTTTCAGTATTTCAGTAACTTCATAGCTTGGGAATAAGAGTAAAATCAGTAATTTATCCGAATCCGTTTTCACGTAATTTTCTAGCGGTAATATTCAAATCGCAACGCTCCAATTTAAATTCAAACTTATTATTATTATTATTAATGTTGCAATACTTGTTTTATATAATAAATTCATTTCTTTTAACCATGCAATCTTTGCTTTCAGTAGGTAGCATTAGATATGGACCAATTCCTTCTCCTGATATAATTGTTTGTTGGGTTAATGATCAAATCATACCACGATCTGAGTGAATAGATTCTTGAAGGTGTTCTACCAGAGCTAGGTGTTGTTAAATATAAATTTAGATCTCAACATAGCGTTGAGGTCTTGGCGCCCATTAAAACAACATATCTTAGGCAGAGTAAATATTTCAAAGTGCAACTCAGGGCTAGTAAAAACGTTTCAATTGTACGCTCAACGTGGAGCAAAGTAAATACCGTTTCACTTGTCGCTACCAACTTGGGGCTGAGAACCTAATAACATTTGTGGAAGGAGAAGGGTATATATTTATGTGCCTGTATTTTGGGGGTTTTTCATTTATCAGTGTGTATCAGCATGAGTAGTGCTGAGGAAGAGATGAAGTTGCGTAGTGGTCACCAGTTGGATAGTGAAGATACGAGCAGTATGGCTAGTCTTGGAAATGAAAGCAGTACAGGGATGTCGGAGGTAAATCTCGTTTCTGAGGGGGGTAATCAAAACAGTCAAGCAGGGTTAGAGAGTTTGCTTCTTCAGTTTATGCAACAAAATAAAATTAGCACAGATGCTCTAAACGCTAAACTTGAACAAAACAATGCTAAACTCGAACAAAATAATGCTAAACTTGAACAAAACAGTAGGGAAAATAGAGAGAGTACTGAAACTTTAAATGCTAAACTCGAACAAAATAATGCTAAACTTGAACAAAACAGTAGGGAAAATAGAGCGAGTACTGAAACTTTAAATGCTAAACTCGAACAAAAAATGCTAAACTTGAACAAAACAGTAAGGAAATGAGCGACAAATTAAATGAGAAATTTGAAGAGAACAATCTATAAATAGATAAGAAATTTGAGCAGATTAGAGGAGAAATCAGAGGGGTGATGGAAGAGAAGGCTAAAGAGATTATTGCAGACAGAAAATTAGGAAAAGACCAGGAGGAGTTAGAAATTAGAATCAGTACACAGGCTGAAAATATAAAAGAACTAGAGCAACTGGAAACACAGCAGGTCAAAAAGCAATTGGGGGGAGAAATTGACAAAATTCAATTAGCAACTAAAGAGGTTAAAGAACAGCTGGGGGGAAGAATTGATAAAGTACATGCAGAAATAATCACTGAAGTTAATACTTTAAGGGAGAGGAATAAGGAGAGCATTAATGAGATTAGTGAGAAACAAGCTAAATTAAGTGGTAAAGTAGAAGCATCGGAAGGGAGCATTAGGTAACTAATATTGAAAGAAAAGCTGAGGAGAAAATTGCTGAATTAGAACAGAAGTTGAAAGCTAGAATTAGGCAGGAAAATAGTCAGAGTAGGCCAGTTTATGTGAATAGCACACACAGGGAAATAGAACTAGGCAAATTTAGTAATCGTCAGGGTTGTCCAATGGAGTTCATGAATACAATAGAAAATAAATTCGGGGAGAGGTTGGAAGATGGTAGTATTGAGTGGTGCCAGGTAGTTGAAATTTTAGAGCAAGCGTTTGTAGGGGAGACAAGAAACTGGTTTGCTGTCTACAGAGACAATTTTGAGAATATTTCAGATTTTAAAGTTAAATTTTGTGAGAAATTTTGGAATGAGGTAATTCAGTCTCAGCATCGTGAGGGAATTGTGTGTGGGAAATATAACCCGAGAGGAAACTACTCTATGACCGAGTACTTTTTAGGACAGGTATTAACGTACAAATATCTGGATGGTTTGAAGGAGGAGAGTGATGTAGTCAGGCTATTACTAAGACATTTTCCATACAGAATCAAAGAAGCTGCCTGTATCCAAAATGTTAAATCTATTTCACAAGTGGAGAATTTATTGAGTACATTCGATGCTTTGGGAAGAGGTGGTTACGAGGAGAATTTCGGTAGGAACCAGGGTAGCCTAACAATAATAACAGGCCTAATTGGAATAGGAACCAGGAAGTTCAAGGGAACAGTGGCGAAGGGGCCAGCGTTCAAAATAGGGGGAACCAAAATAGTAATAATAATAATCAGCAAAACCAGTACAGATGAAATGGGAATGGTACGAACTACCAAGGTAGAAATAATGATTTCAGGGGAAATCAAGGTCGAAATAATGATTTTAGGGGTAACCAAGGGAGGTATAATAATAATAATAATTATAACCAGAACAGGGGTCAAGGAGGGAATCAGCCCAATGGTAATAACGGACAGAGAGATACCGTTAATACAACCCAGAACAACCAGACCAGTGCCGTAGTGAGTAGTACTACACCAAGCGGTAGCAATGCTTTAAACACGAACCAGGCTGCGATGTAAGGTCAGAATCTCAGTCTGTAACATGCCCTGTCCATACACTTATACAGGAACCCCATGACCTAAATGTAAGAAATGAATTATTATGTGAACTAAATGATGAAGGTATTATTCAGTAGGTGGTTAGTAAGAGCCCCATAGTTAAATTTAACGTGTCCGAGGCGTACACAGATGTTTTAATTGATAGTCGTTGTATGAAGAGTTGCATAAGTAGTGCATTTTATGATAAAATGAAAGGAACTGGAGTAAATTTTGAGGAGATGCCAATTAAAAGCACTTTTGTTATCACAGCTGTTGGGAAGAGGTCTAAAGTAATTTCTAAGCAAGTTTTAGTAGACATTAAAATTAATAATCGTATAGAAAAACAGATTTGTCTTGTAATTCCAAATTTAGTATTCAGTGTTATCTTGGGTTCAGAGTGGCTAAGTAGAGTGTCTGGTAACTTATGTTATGATGTAGGGAGTTTGAAATTTAAATGGGGTGATTCTGAAGTAGAAGCAGCGTTCAATGACCATATTCAGAGAAGTAGTGTTGTAGGTGTGATTTGTACTTTAAATGAGATATCGCCAGCCGTAGAGCGGGGTTCTCCATGTTTTGTGGGCAGTGTGATTACGAACGGTAGTCTAGAGGACTCGTTACGTGATGCTGCATTTCAGGGAAATATAGAGGTGGAACAGTGTGTTCGGCTCTATGATGTGTTATTGTGTAATAGGAGAGTTTTTGAGGATCGCATTGGTATGGCCAATTGTTATACACATTCATTGAACGTTATTGATAGGTCAGTATTCACAGGACATAGATATCCTGTACCTTTCGCTTATCAGAGTGCAGTTGAGGCACAAATTAACCAGATGCTTGAAGATGGGATTATTGAGCACTCTAACAGTCCATATGTTAATTCTTTGATCACGGTACCCAAGGCCGACGGCACGGTTCGTATTTGTTTAGACGCTCGTTTGGTTAACAGTAGAATTAGTTCAGATCAGCTGAAATCTATGTCAATAGAGGAATTAATGCAAAAATTTGAGGGGAAGAAGTATTTCACTTGTGTAGATTTGAGTTCCAGTTTTTGGCAAGTGCCACTTATGTACGAGGATAGACCATTTACAGCTTTTAGTCATAAATATAACCTTTATCAATTTTGTAGAACACCTTATGGGTTAAAGAGTAGTTCAGCAGCTTTAATTAGGGCTTTAAACATCGCATTAGGGGATCACACAGGAGAGTTTGTAACCATTTACATTGATGATATGGTAATTAGTTCACGCAGTTTTGAGGAGCATCTACGTCATTTAGATATAGTTTTTCAGAAGTTAGATCAGGCAGGGTTCACTTTGAAGCTGTCTAAGTCGTCATTCTGTCAGTCAGAAGTGACATTTTTAGGTCATAGAGTGTCGAGTAGAGGTGTGACACCAGAAGAAAGTAGGGTTAACATGTGTGGACAGTAGCAACAGGGCATCGTTACAGACACTGAGAAATAGGTAGGTAGAGTAATGTGATGACGTTCATTTAGGGGAGCCACTGGCAAGGTTGGAAGCAGGTATTGCAGTAACATTTATAGTTTCCAAACGTATTGGCAAAACAGCATATGTGCTGGAGGATAGTAAGGGAAACAGATTATACGGGACGTATAATATACATAGTCTACGAAAGTAGGTGTCATAAAGTAAGTGTGTTTAGCTGGCGAGCCAGCCTATCAAATGCGTAAGTGTGGTATTTGGTGCGAGGAAGATCTGGTCTTCCAGGCAGGCGTATCAGAAGTCACACAGGGGGGTAGTATGTAAGTAAATGAGAGTTTTTAAGGTACAGGGAAATATGACGGGATTGTCGGATGCTCTTGAGCACTAAAATGTCTCGATACACCATGGCCAGAATTTGGTAGCGCTGGTGAATTCCCATTTGTCTCCTAGAGATGGGTGAGCGCTTGAATAGGGTATTTTTGTTTAAGGCGTCCACGAGACAAAAGATGGGCCATCAGAAGGCGAGACAGTCCTTCATGAAACTCATACATAACAGCACACGTGATTTCTGTTTACGGCCTCGCCATGTAAGATTTGTAAGTGTGTAATTTAAGGTAATTTGTACAATGGTATTATTTGTGTGAGGAGAACTGGTCTGTGTTGAAAACTAGTATTAAGTAGAATATGGTCTACGGGAACTTAAGAAGACACACGGCACAGAAATATTTAGTGTTATATGTAATGCGCATTTACTGTTTTTTTTTCAGAAGTCAATATTAATTTCGTCTATTATAAAGAGAGATTAATTATTATGGTCACGATGCGCTGCCACAATAGTGGGATCGTGTGCTCAGTGATAAGTGAGATTAAATTTCACCATAAGGAAGGGACCTACAGTGAAATTAGGAAGTTCTGTGGTGATAAACATATCAGAACACCTTTGATGCGTGTGATGTGACATCTTATATACATAGTGCTCACACATTATTTATGTCTATTTTCCCAACATAGAGAAATTTGAGAGGCGGAAATATCCGTGGAACATTATTCTATATGAAAAACATTGGACTGGTTGCACAGTGACAATCCATAGTGACAACAGACTTTGACGCAAAGTGCGTAAAGAAAATTATGAGTGTATATATATATATGTAATTTAGGGTGATTTCATTTATGTAATATGTATTTTGGATGGGGATTTATTAACGTGTCTGGGATAATCGGATAATGGACCGTCGTCACGGTAAATCATCCGATGATCCGAGGCGAATATGTAACGTGTTTTTCGAGGGGATTTTACGCCACTGGCATAAGTCAGTAGGAAGCCATTCTATATTTATTTACGCGGCAAATTGTTCAGCCAAGAGAAGTTTTCATGTAACTTATTATTATTATTAACTTATTATTATTATTAAGGTATTTTTTGGAGCATTTTTATAAAATTATAAGTAATTAGATAGGTTTTCTATGTTATAGAAAACACTATCAAGCAAATTATTACGAACAACATTATCGTAAGAAAATTATATGATTACGGAATTTTACGGAGTTTTGTCAGTTAGGGTATTTTGAGAGAGATGACTCACTGGGAATTCGGCTACAGGCTTAATCTTGTCGAGAAGCATGACGCAAGCCTGGGTTGCTGCTTCAAGGAAAGGCAAAATGGCCTGGACCGGTAATCGACATCATCCTCGCGCCGAGTGTAATGACCCGGAGGAGGGGAGTAGCGCGTGGGGGCTCAGCCAATCAGTGGAGACCGGGCGACTTGAAGACGGGTCGAGAGAGGGGAGGCGACGTGTGCATATATGGTTTGAGCGCCGTGGAGGCAAGAGGACTATCTTTGAAAAACTTAACCAGTGTGGTTGTACGTGTGGTTGGTTCCGATGTTCGGACCATAAAGTTATCATATCTACAAGTATATCATCAACTAACGAAGAAGATGACGACGTCCAGGAGGCTGTGGGAAGCTCTCTTCAACATCCAGTACGAGGGAAATGCTTCGGCAATTTCCAGTGGTAAGTGCGAATGACTCAGAACTACGCAATCTCTCGTCTCTTTGTTTAATTTTCAGTATTTCAGTAACTTCATAGCTTGGGAATAAGAGTAAAATCAGTAATTTATCCGAATCCGTTTTCACGTAATTTTCTAGCGGTAATATTCAAATCGCAACGCTCCAATTTAAATTCAAACTTATTATTATTATTATTAATGTTGCAATACTTGTTTTATATAATAAATTCATTTCTTTTAACATTGCAATCTTTGCTTTCAGTAGGTAGCATTAGATATAGACCAATTCCTTCTCCTGATACAATTGTTTGTTGGGTTAATGATCAAATCATACCACGATCTGAGTGAATAGATTCTTGAAGGTGTTCTACCAGAGCTAGGTGTTGTTAAATATAAATTTAGATCTCAACATAGCGTTGAGGTCTTGGCGCCCATTAAAACAACATATCTTAGGCAGAGTAAATATTTAAAAGTGCAACTCAGGGCTAGTAAAAACGTTTCAATTGTACGCTCAACGTGGAGCAAAGGAAAACCGTTTCACTGTGGCTGACCTGTCAGCTGTAAATCCTTCCATTTCTGTGTTAACAGTTTCAAGAATGACATCAACATCTAGTTCTTTTGAAGTTAATGCATTCCTCAACTCCTGAATAACTTTCTTAGCTATGTTGAAATTTTCACGTTGTAGCGCATTTTCTGGGGCTGGGTTTGTGTCAGCCAAGCTTTCCAATCGATTCTGAACACACTTAGAGTAATCCACAGCACTAGAATTAAATGTATACAGTCCACATTTCCTGAATCCATTTTGAATTGAAGTGGGGAGACTTTCGTGTTTAAGGATCGTGAATAGAAGTGGGCAGAAGTTTGACTTCGTCAGAAGGGTATTGACATTCTTAGGATCATTCTGCCACTCTCGAGTTGTATTTTTCTATTCTGATTTGAGTGGCTTAAATACACTAACATCTGCTGGCTGCATGATGTGCCTTGTGATCGGTGGTAAACAGTAGAGAATGATGTTTCTCTCTGAACATTCCCTACTTAATTCCATCGTGAGATGTGTTCGGTGGCCATCAACAAGTAATAAAATGGGGTTTGGGATTAGATTGTCAACTAACCACTTGTCTACAAATTGATAATGTATTCAAAGAAGATGTCACTCTTCATCCACCCATTGTTAGACCTCCCCAAAAACCAACCCTCAAGCATACTGCTGACAACCTCCTTGGGTGATCTGATGTATGGAAACACAACCATAGGGCTTACAGTCTCCGAAACCACATTCGAATGCATTCTTCTGGCACTATTGCTCTCCCTTTAGAAATGCCTTCTGCGGTGCGCACACTTAACTCAGGATGTCGCCTTAAAAATGCAGAATACCACTTGTTCCCTGGACGGTTGTCTTTGAATGGCGTCTTTCTGCCATCTGCTGTAACAATATCCATCACAGTATTCAACAGGTCATCCTAATTCTGAGCAAACCCGCACTTTGCTAACGTGATTAGCCATTTCACTACCTTCAATTCCTCTAATTCAGTCAGAATTGTGCAAGGCCCCATTTTCCGTGGTCCCTCTGCAACTCTGTTATGAAGAAGGTCTTGTAGAGTGCCTCTTGGCACACCAAACTTCCTGCTTGCTTCTCTAATTGGCATTTTATTTTCTCGGATTTCCTGAAGTGCTTGAGTGAGAGCATCCTCAGGATACTGATGAATAGGCCTCTTGGTCCCTAGCATATTTTTAAACGGCACGTGCTACAAATCCTGTAAGAAAAAGTACAGTTATGTAATGCAGAAAGAGATCATGACAAAAAAAAAAGGAAATTAGCCAAAAGGAAATATCATGGCTGACTACTGGTTAACATCACATCAGTAGTCAGCCGTTATTTTAATATGCGGCTGACTACTGGTATTATTGAGTGGCATGCACATATCCTTCACACTATAGAAAAGGGCCAGTTCCGATTACCAGCAAATGAACGTCATGGAACAATATCTTGAATGAGCCCAAACACCATTCCTCATCAGTAGTCAGCCGTTATTTTAATATGCGGCTGACTACTGGTATTATTGAGTGGCATGCACATGTCCTTCACACTATAGAAAAGGGCCAGTTCCGATTACCAGCAAATGAACGTCATGGAACAATATCTTGAATGAGCCTAAACACCATTCCTCATCAGTAGTCAGCCGTTATTTTAATATGCGGCTGACTACTGGTATTATTGAGTGGCATGCACATATCCTTCACACTATAGAAAAGGGCCAGTTCCGATTACCAACAAATGAACATCATGGAACAATATCTTGAATGAGCCCAAACACCAGTACTCAGACTCCTAGACCGAGTACTGGGTTTTGATGCTACCACTGTCCCTGTAGTCAGCCTCCCAAAATTATAGGTTAGGATATACAGAAACACAAAAGCTTCATGAAAATATGGTATATTGGCTTTCACGGCCAGTGAATTAAAACTCAGCAATTCTTCTAGGTTTGTGCCGTGTCTTGTGTGGGGTTTCGCCTAGGACACCAAGCTGGCTCATCGGCGGGCTCTTGGTGTACCCGCCCGTACCCCCACAGGAGTGACGAACTGCGCGCCACCTCCCTTTATATTAGGTGCAACTGCACCACTTGACTGCGAGAACGAAAATTTCAAGCAGCCTTAACCTCCCTATGAAGGCTTCCAAAAAGATGGTATATTGGCTTTCACGGCCAGTTCGTCACTCCTGTGGGGGTCCGGGCGGGGACACCAAGAGCCCGCCGATGAGCCAGGTTGGTGTCCTATGCGAAACCCCACACAAGACACGGCACAAACCTAGAAGAATTGCTGAGTTTCATGAAAATACTTCAAATTCATCCTTTGTTTTTGTATTAAAACCATAATTGATTGATTTATGTTAAAGAAAGCATAATACTGACCTCTCAATCGATGGGCTGCAGTTAGTTCAAAAACTGCACATGCACTTCAACTGCCACGATGCTGGTAGGCAGCTATGTGTCTTCTTGGAAGTTTCAAGTAGTCCCGGTAGGAATCAAGGGTAGCTGAGTACTGGGACTCGGATTAAATGACAGGTTCCAAGCAAATGTATTACAAGGAAATATATCACGACATGGCTGACTACTGGGGGCTGGCTGACCTTAGGCACAGTTTTCTTTCTTTCGTGTAGCCTCCTGAAAGGCCGAGTGCAGGTCTTTCTAGTCGACGCCCGTGGGCGACCTGCGCGTCGGGATGAGAGATGGAAAGGATGAAGGTGAATGAAACTGGGCAAGGATGTGGAAGGAAGCGGCCGTGGCCTGTCAGAAGGTACTGTCCCAGCATTTGCCTGGTGTTGAAAATGGGAAACCACGGAAAACCATTTCAAGGACAGCCGACGGTGGGGCTCGAACCCACGCGTCTACCGAGTCAGCAGAAAGCTTGGCCCCTTGACCTAACGCGGAGCTTTAGCCCGCGTAGCCACTACTGCACAGTTACCCTACCTGTAAATTAATTTGCAATCCAGCTGCTGAAATTCGATTAGCATGGCTCATAATATGGGATTAAGCCCGAATGGCAAATATTCATTCATTAATGAGTGTGAATCGACTACTAAAAGTATTATACGGTACGTAACGACATTATTCCATTTTATTAGTTAGTTAGTTATTGTTGTTTTAAGGAGCAGAACTACGAGGTCATCTTCCCCACTAAACACAGATTAAAGAATACAAATTTGGAATTGAATTTAACATCTTGAGGTGGACACCTAAATTCAAAAAGACCAAAAATGAATAAAACAAAAACCAAAAATTAAATAAAAATAAAAATTATAAAAATAAACAAAAATTACGGAAAAACAAAACATTATCATTCAAACACGAACAAGTCGTTGGTTCCATTTTGTGGGAAAATTATTGTTCTTGGAGGAGACTTCAGGTAGCCTACGTATTGCCTGTTGCGCCGCATGATTCTCGCCAAACAGTTATTCATAATTGTATCAAATACTCTTCTCTCCGGTCCTTCTCCAAAATACGCCGCTACATAGATACACGCGATCGAAACCAGATGAAATGGAATTTTCTAATTATTTGCTTCATGTTAAGAACGAGGTATCAGATGTTACTGAATTACCAGCTAGACGTTCAACACATGAGAGAATCGTGACAGATTTACGGCGAAACATTCACTTCTGCGAAAGATATAATAAATTCCTCGAAAGTTTGCATTATTACACCAAAAAATGAACAATGTAATGATATTAATTTACAAGTCAATCGAGTAGCTCAAGCACATACTGGACGTCAGTGTTAACAGATTAAATACGGAAGATGAAAGCCAACCACTTCATTTCCCTACAACAGAATTCTTCAACTTTCTCGGAATTAAGTGGTTCGCCTCCAGATACTACAAACGTGTGAGCCATAGTTATCTGAAAGTTTCCCAAGGGCTCTTATATGGAACCATAGTAATTGTAAGAAATATGTAAGAAATTGCTTGGATTTGGATATAATAAGTGCAGTTAATGTTAGGCAGAGTGTTTTCTAATCCTACGACTCGATTTAACACCTTCCGATAAAACACTTACAGTACATTTTCTTTGAAGAGGCAACAATTTCCAATTCGCTTGGCATACTTTATCACAATCAATAAAGCTCAAGGGGAAACTCTGGAACGTATAGGTCTCTATTTACCTCATCAAGTTTCAGTCATGTCCAGCTGTATGTTGCAATGTCGAGAGTGCAATCTTTTGACGCCCTTAAAGTTGCAATAGTGCCAAAAAGTAATCGTACAAAGAATGTAACGTATAAGAAACTTCATCAGTAAATATTTTTTCCATTGTCCGTCATGTTTTGACTGATTCCAACTAATAATTTTATTAATGTAGCCAATGGCCATGTATTTTTCTTTTCAGGACGGGTCAGGGAAGGGATTTTCGAAGGATGTCCGCCATGGGCCTATTGAAAGGAACCGTCCCGGCATTTGCCAGGTGGTGAAAATGGGAAACTAAGAGGATTCAAACCCACACTCTCCCGATGTCAGCGAGGCACGAGGTAACACGGTACTGCGCTCGGCCATCACGGCCGGTTTTTCTTAGCCTATTAGTAATCTTTGTTCTAATAACTATTGATATAGCTATTCCTAACTCTCTGTGTCATGTGCTGTTTTTCTTTTATCTACGCTTTTACGAATTGGCTCGCTTGTGTAACAGTCGTGGACTTCCTTTTAAGAGAGTATTCTCTGATATTCCTCATTTTATATGTTCGTGATCCACAATCATTTTTACTTTATTTGCTTTTTCCAGGCTCAATATCTGAGTATATGTTGAATTCACTAGATTGCCCTTAATTGCTTACTTATTATCCTCGTTCGTACTGTACAACTAAATTTGGCTGAAATCCAAGAGATAGTGTAGAGTTAGCATGTAGTTAAAAACATAGTACCTATCAGCGCACGTAAACCCATGTTAGTAACACTGTGAATATGGGTTCCTCGAAATGAATCTAATATTAAACCTGTGAAGGTTTTAAAACTGTCTCCCTGCTTTCTATTCGATATATTGAGACCAGAGTTCATATTTATGGAGAACTTTTATCAGCAGTTGGTAGTCTTGGTGACTTAAAAAGTATGCAAAACTTTATATCTTTTTACATTGCACATACATAATGTGTTAGTATCTCAGAATGGACTCTCTAACCTGGTTATTGCATGGCAATCTCCCGGTGTATCCGACATCTACACAGATATTGAGTTCGGAAATCTTAGAAAGCATACATGGAAACTATTCCACAATTGGCAAACATATAGGCCAAAATATTGCAAATTTATTCGAGCAATTCATACATGATAGCGTTTTCAACATGAATCCACGCATACTTAGGTTCCTTTCTTGACTCTATGTAACTTCCATACTATCCAGTGGATTTCAACCACGTTTTGGGGTTGTGCATACCTTGGTAAATACGTCACTTAAGTGCTGGATGGGTGGTCGGTGATGATATGTAGCACACACCTCTATATGATACAAAGACCCCAGCTGCCGGATCTGCGGGATGCGGCGGTTCCAATGGGATGGCCGAGGTGACCCAACGTGCTAACCATGTGACACCCCACAATAAGTAGACCGACAGGGCTGGGCAGTGGTCACTTGGTAGACCAAGGCTCTTCAGTGGCTGTCCCAAGGGATTTCATTGTTCTCAATAATTAGTTTTATTTTTAGCATATTTTTCACATTTTGTAGAAATGAGGAAAAAGTAGACGTATGAGATCGATCCGGGCCAATGTCTGCCTGTCTATCTGTGTGTGTAGGTACTCCCCTATCAACTACTAAACTGCTGCAGTTATCGAAACCAAATTTGATATGAGTAAAGAACTACAGTATATCTGAATATTTCACGGCCATATATGACAATGACTTCAGTACTACCAACTGCTGAAATCTCGCAATTTAAATTTTAGGCCCATGTTAGATATCTCGGAAGATAACTTATGCATGGCAGCTATTCCAAAATTGGCACACATATAGATAATAATATTTCAGTTTAATTTCCAGGAGTCCATGCATGACAATGTTGCCAACATGAATCTACGGCTGCTAATAGGTCATATCGTTAAATGGATGTAACTTCCATACTATCAATTGGATTTCAACCCCATTTCGTATGTGCTAAGTGTACCATAACTGATATGACAATGCGTATTCTTTAGTGTTACCAACTGTTGATAAATGCTCTGTATAATTTTTATCCTAGTCTCAATAGGCTGTATCAGAAAATGTGCGTATTCTTAAGAGTACCCAGGGCTGCCAACTGCTGTCTCTATTATTTTACCATAATATTAATATATCAGAAAGTATACAAGCCAACAGCTCTAAACTTTGCTCAAGTATAATACCTGGCATTCTAGATTAATTTGGAGTGACTAATATACGTCAGTGCTGCCAACATGATTCTAAGCCTGCTGATAGATCCAATTTTTAAATGTATGTAACTTCAGTACTAACAAATGGATTTCATCCGAAATTGGTACAATAATAGATTATATTATGGTAAAATAATTCTGAGCAACACATACATGACACTGTTGCCAACATGATTTTACGCACGCTGATATATCCAATCTCTAACTGCTTGTAACTTTAATACAATCCATTGGACAACCAAATTTTGTATGTGCATTCTGTACCTTAAGAGATGGAAGTATGAATATATTCAGTCACCAGGGCTGCCAACTGTATTGCTCTATCAGGCGGGCTGAACAGCAAAACGATTTTCTTCGGCACACTGGATACGACCTGCACCCACTATTTCTCTGAATAGCTTCTGCCATTACCTAGCAACAGTTATAACATTGTTTGCTACAATGGCGGTTTCATGCTCAAAAGCAAAGACATTAGCAGGAAGACAGTACGAATAAAGACGCAAATACACCCAAAGTTGGTTGGTTGGTTCCTCTGTTTAGGGGCTACGACAACGCGGTCATGTAGCCCCGTGTACTTTGGGTGTGTGCAGAATCTGTCTGATAACCGGTGTTAATTGTGATGGCCATATTATTGTGTGTTATCTGTTTTTAATTCAAGTAAGGACTGCAGACATTGAAGTTTCAAGTAGTTCCTACTTTTGCTACCTAACGCCAACGTCAACGACGAACTTGTTCTGAACGGCTCTTAGCAACGAACGTTGGAACCTAAGATCGTTAGTCAAATTTAGCCTATAATTGAGCTTCAGACAAGTGTAATTAGTGGAAGGTTCATTATCATGCCATAAATCTATGACATGGGACCGCCGGCTTTACTTCCCCTCCGAAGGAAGGCATACTGAGGGATGTTTAACGCTCTTAAAAATCCGACGACACCAGCCGGGTTTGAAACCATGATGTTGGGCATAGAAGCTCAGCATGCTACCAACTACGCCACCGAAGCCGCACACCCAAAGTAAGGCGGATATATTTGCGGTATGTTCGATGACGTAAAGTCGGCAGGAAAAGATGACAGCATGGCTCTTGTGAGATAATTAAAAGGTTGGCACGCACTGGATTCTTTGTTGAAGGCTACGGCCTGTTGATTATCTTTTGTTTTATATTTTTCTTCCAACCAATAAACAAATATGGCGTCCATGCAGTGACAAGTTCTTTGTTCTAATTACCATCAATTTCTCGGCCGTGGGGGCCGAGAGCGCTATCGCGTCGGCTCGTGCCTCGCTGGCTTTGAATCCCACCTCGCCCACCCTGAAAATGGTATTCGTGGTTTCCCAGGCAAATGCCTGGACGGTGATTTTCAATAGGGCCACGGCCTATTTCCTTCCAAAATGCTTTCCATGACCCGTCCTGAAATTAAAATAGATGGCCATTGGCTGCATTAATAAAATAATTAATTTCCATATTAAAACCAACAGGTTACGGGCCCAGACCGTTCCGTGATGTGTAATAATGTTATTATGAACGAAGTGAACAATTAGTTGTAAGTATTTTGTGTATTTATTTTGCCAATAATGACCGACAGCGGAAAAAGTGGTATGGCGTCACTGTTATCAATCGCTCGGCTTCTACGGCGATCTAATTATTTTAACTGGAAAATTGGAATGGCCTATTTGAAAGACTTGGTTGTCCAGGAGAGCATTGCCGGCTATTCGAAGGGAGATTTCACGTCGGACGCCAACAGGCCAAACTAGGACGCAAAAGCTCTGAACAAAATAGGCCTTATGGTCAACCCAGTTTGCTATCCCTATATTAGAGAGGCAAATACAGCTAAAGAGGCCTGGGACAAAATGGAAACAGCCTTCGACGACACTGGGGTCAACCGGATGTGTAAATTGCTTTGAAACTTCGATCAATTACGACTAGAAGATTTTACAAGTACGGGCGAGTACATTTGTTAGGGACCTACGCCTACTCGGTGTAGGTATAACCACTAAAACAAATTGAATGAAACGCTCAAGACTTCTCACAAAAAAAACTTTATATTCTGGTAACCACCATTACAAGATGTCACGGCCTTATGTATCAAAGCTCTCAACATCAAGAAACACAAAAGTCATGGAGTAAGGAGTAATCGTCCGTGACAACATGCTAGCCTTTGGGTGCATTGGCGACCGACTTCGATCCATGGGGATGCATCCTGATGAAGAATTTGTTAGTGCAATTTTTCCGGTGGGTTGACATGAACGTTTCGAGCCAATGAGACATACATCCGACAACTATGGAGTTGAAATAACCGCTGATATTATTGCGAAGGAATTAATTGCAGTATGAAGTCAACAAAGCGGTCCACTCATCAAGGGATGCGGAATTTGATTCACGTCCCAATCCCGGATTTCACAAAAAGTCCATTTACAGATGTTATGGATGTGGCTCAACGTCTCACTTCAAAACGGACTGTCCAAAGAAGAAAGTCCAACACCAGACAACTGCCAAGGAAAGTCAGTTCAATCCTGGGGATAAGAAACATCTACAAAAGAAAAAGACTGGTCCAAATACATTTTTGACAGTCTTTAAGAGCAACCTCGGAGAAAAAGATGTACGAGAGAGAAGTGAATAATCGATTCTGGTGCAACAAGTCATCTTACATTGAATATAAATTGGCTTAAAAAGGGAGAATGTGTAAGTGATAAGGTAAGTGGGATGAGTGTAACCACAGCAGGTACGGAGGAGTTAAAGTCCCAAACTAGAGGTTATATTCAGCTGATCCTAAAATGGGATGATAGTGCATCCAAAATAACTGATGAATGGTTTGTGCCAGAAATGACTGTCAATTTACTATCAGTTTGTAAAATGGTTGCCCTCACGATGGTATCCTCATCTTGACGTTATGTGGGGGCTTGAGAGTTCAAATGATCCTGCGAGCTATGCCGGCGGGAGCGTAAGCTCATGGTAGGGCCACCCATGCCGGACAGGTCAAAGGTTATACCCTGGTCCTCCAGGTTGGGGGTTGGGCGTAGGGTTAACAACCCTACCCTGTAATAAATCTCAATGTTACGAATACCTTACAAATGCCTCGGAATGCTGATCACCCGATGACGAACCGGCAAAGGAAACGGTTAATGAGAAGGAAAGCGGATATTATGTTAGCGACATGGAATGTGAAAACCCTAAGGAGACCTGGGAAATTGAGAGAGATTAGAGAAGAAATGGGAAAATACCGAGTGAAAATAGCTGCACTACAAGAAATACGATGGAAAGGCCAAGGAATGATAGCGTCAGGGGAACATATACTGATGTTCAGTGGGGGAAACACCGGTTATGATGTTACAGGCTTTCTTATACAAAAGTCTGTTAAGTCAAGCGTAATAAACTTTAATGCTATAAATGAAAGGATGTGCTCAGTGCGACTACGAGCAAAGATTTTTAACATCACCATGTTCTGTGTCTATGCCCCCACAGAAGAAGCAGAAGAAGAAGAGAAGGATAGCTTCTACATTAAATTGGAGTAGGAGGTCAACAAAGTACAAAGACATGATGTGAAAATAATCCTTGGGGACCTAAATGCCAAAGTCGGGAAGGAAGAGGTGTTCAGAGATATAATAAGGAAGGAAAGTTTACACGAAGGGAGTAATGACTATGGATTGCGTTTGATAGACTTTGCCATTGGGAAAGAAATGGTGGTGAAAAGTACTTGGCACCCAAGGAAAGATATCAAGAAAGAGACCTGGGTGTCTCCGGACGGAGTTACAAGGAATCAAATAGATCATGTGATTATTGACAAACGACATGCATCAGCTGTTATGGAAGTAAGTAGTTGTAGAGGAGCAGATGGGGACACAGATCATTACTTGGTAAGAATGAAGTATAGACAAAAAATAGATTCAGCGAGGAAACAAAAAGTGAAAGGAAGATGAAGCATAATATCTGAAGGCTTCAAAGCAACAAGGAAGTACAAGATGAGTATCGATTGAAAGTGGGAGAAAACATGGAAAACAATAAGAAGAACCTCTGGGAAGAAGGTAATGTGGAAACTAAATGGGAGATACTGAGAAACACCATCAGTGAAGTTGCAGAGGAAACGCTGGGTAGAGCCGAATTCTAGAGAAATATACAATGGTTCGATGAAGAATGCTCGGAGGCAATCCATGAAAGAAACGAAGCAAGGCAAAGAATGTTGCAACGGAGAACAAGACAGACAGTGGTGGAATATAGAGAGAAAAGGAAAGGGCAAGCAAGTTAAGCAGGGTTAATAAAAGGCAGTATGAAAGAGAAAGAATAGAACAATTAGATAAAATGAGGGAAAGTGGGGAGATTCGGAGATTTTATGAAAGAGCAAGAGATTTGAGGAAAGGGTTTCAACCAAGAGCTGTTTTTTTTTTTTTAAGACAAAGACGGAAATTTTATAGGAGATAAGAACAAGATGCTACAGAGATGGCAGGAATATTTCACAGAGCTACTCAATGGACGAGGTGAAGAGGAAACCGCGAATGGGGAAGAAACGGAACATGTAGGGATTGATGAGCAAGGAGAAGTTGAAACACCGTATTTAGAGGAAGTTAGAGATACAATCAAGGAATTAAAGAACAATAAAGTCGCCGGAGAAGACGGAATAGAAGCGGAGTTGCTAAAATTCGGTGGAGAGGTAGTGGTAAAAGCAATACATGAACTAATAAAGGAAGTTTGGATGAAAGAAGAAATGCCCAGGGATTGCACTGTAGGAATAATATGCCCTGTGTATAAGAAAGGGGATAAATCAGTATGCGACTATCATCATGGGATTACTCTGTTGGACGTAACATATAAGGTGTTCAGTAAGATTTTAGCCTCTCGACTGGAGCGTTGTGTAGAGAAAATATTGGGGGACAATCAAGCTGGATTTAGAAGGAATCGCTTTACAATGGACCAGATATTTGTAGTGAGGCAGATACTGGAGAAGTTTTATGAACATGATAAGCAGCTGGATCAGCTGTATATAGATTTTAGGCAGGCATATGATAGTTTGGATAGAAAGGACATTTTTAAAATTATGAAAGAGTTTAAGATCCCGATGAAATTGGTCAAGCTGACAGAAATGACTATGGAAACCACAATCTGTAAGGTTAGATTAGAACAAGAAATGTCCGAAGAATTCATTGTAGAAAGGGGTTTGCGACAAGGAGATGTAATTTCTACATTACTCTTTAATGTAGCTCTAGAAAAAATAATTCAACAACTGCCAATCAATCCAGGAGGGACCATATTAAACAGACAAGTGCAGGTGATAGCATATGCGGATGATGTAGCATTAATTGCAAGGAATAGTAAAGCATTAGAAGAGAGCTATGTCCTGTTGGAAGAAAAGGCAAGAAAGTTAGGATTGGAAGTGAATACAAGTAAAACTAAGTATATGAAGATGGGAGACTCCAGAGAGGCAAGAAGAAGAGAGCCGTATATTAAATTAAATGGGAAAGAATATTAAAGAGTAGCAGAATTCAAATATTTGGGCTCAATAATAACTGAGGATAACAGAACATCAGTGGAAATACAAGAAAGAATTAAAAGTGTAAATAGATGTTATTACGCTCTGCAAAGCATGTTTAAATCGAGAAATGTTAGTAGGAATACTAAAATAAAAATTTTCATTACAATACTAAGACCTGTGGTTATGTATGGATAGGAAGGTTGGGTTCTCAGTAGAAGAGAAGAAGACTGGCTGCGAAGATGGGAAAGGAAGATCTTGAGGAAAATATATGGGCCAGTGAGAGAGGAGGAATGTTGGAGAATAAGGACAAATGTGGAACTACAGGAACTCTTCGGACAGGCAGATATTGTGGTTAAAATTAAGCAGGGGAGGATAAGATGGGCAGGACACGTTCAGAGAATGCCAGAATCACGTAGTGTCAAAAAGGTGTTTACGCAAAGACCGGATGGAAGGAGGAGAAGAGGAAGACCCAGGAGACGGTGGATAGATGATGTGGAAGATGACCTTAGGAGTCTGGGAATCAGGAACTGGAGAAGGAAGGCGGAAAATAGAGATGAATGGAGGCAGGTGATAGAGGAGGCCAAGGTTCTTCAGGGACTGTAGCGTCGGCCAGTAAGTAAGTAAGTAAGTAAGTAAGTAAGTAAAATGTTTGATAAGGGTACTTGTGTTGTATTTGGGAAGGAAAGTTGTTCAATAATAAGTGATGCTGATTTAAAAAGGGAGGGGACAGTTTTAGCGACTGCTTCTAAACTGGGCAATCTGCATTACTTAGATGCTGAACCTGAGATAATACATTTGGCAAACACAGAACATTGTTATAAGTTATGGCCCAGTAGATTGTGTTATCTTCACCCAACTTGTTTGAAACTGGCAAGGAATGGTGTATGTGAGGGTATGGATTTTCCTGATAATGATATTTCAAATGTTGGTATCCCCTGTATTGAAGGTAAATTTGCAAAATAACTATGAATTTCTCCAGGAAAAAGCCACGAATTTGTTAGAGGCTATTCATTCAGATCTGTGTGGTCCAATGGAGGTAGAATCTTCAATGGGGCTAGATACTTGTTAACCTATTCTGACGAGTATTTTAGAAAAATCTTTGTTTATTTCAGTCATAGTAAAGAATAAATTCAAGAGCTTTATGTTGAAAATTACACTGGATAAAAGGTATAATGCCTAATTCCTGACAATGGGGGAGAATATGTGAGTAATAATTTTTTGTGAATTTTTTATCTGATTGTGGCATTGAACATTGTCTAACTGTTCCACACAACCCTCAGATGAATACCCTTTCAGAACGGAGTAATACATTTCTAGTGGAAATGGCCAGATGTAAGATGAAGCAACCAACGTGTGATAAAAGGTTGTGGGCAGAGGCGGTGTATACAGGGGCGGTTCGAGTGGTGGTGATGGGGGGGGGGGGGGTCTCCCTCAGGTATTTTCTCAGTCGGCAAATACACATCAGTCGGCAGTCGGCAAATCCTGAAGTAGTCGTAACATTTCCCAAATCAGCATTTAAAAAAGCAAAACGGGGCATGGCCATATACGATTATTATACTGACAGTCGGCATTTTTACCGACAGTCGGCACCAACGGACTCTGCAATAATTTCGTACAGCCAGGCAATAGCCCAGTGCGGCAAGGGGAAGAGTCGGCAAAATAACCATTTTAAAAGTTTCACTTACAGTCCTCGGTGCGCCGGTTGTCACTTGCCATTTCGTGTCTTAGTATGAAAACTGAAGAAAGAATGACAGATGAGCAATATGGGACCAAGGACAAGGGATGAACTCATCGGCTCGTTACTGGGTGGGTGTAACATTCCACGTTCATTATGCAGAGCGACTCAGCTTCACAGCGAAGCGAGCCCAGCATCTGGCCATGTAGCTAGACAGAAGGTGTTTGTTAGCACATTGATAGCTTCAGGTCAAGCTCACTCATTGAGATGTTCTCATAGGAATGTTATGAATCATAACTTATGACCTGCTACCGCTTATCTCGGCGCGTCGTCAGATATCCGCGCTATTGTGACAAAATTTACAGGTTCCAAGGTTCCTCAAAGGGTGGGGTGCTCACTAAGGTCAGTGCATTGGTCATCGAGAATGAGAGAAAGCATTCGTTCCTGAAACAGCAACTTTTACAGTGATAACTAGGTGCAAATTTAGTGGCAGTTTTCGCGGACACGGAACATTTTCACGGAGCATCGCGTACCCATCAAACGAAAGTGATAACAATACAGTAAATCCATGCGTATTTTCAGCCATGTTTATGTTTAATGGTGTAACAAGAAAAAAGTGAAGAATGATCGCTTGCTGGAGTACGCCAGTGGCACAAATTGAAAAGTCGCGGAAAGAAGAAAAAGGGCAAATTACAAGAACACTTCACTTCAGTAGCTCATCAAGCAGCGATGTCAGGTTTTTGACACTTTGTCAATGGAAAACGCCACGGAGACGTTCTCCTTGATAAACTTTTACGGACGATCAGAATAGAGGAAGAACAAGGAAAGGAGTTCCACAAAAAAGTTATCCAGATACTTATTGACACAGCAAGAACCCTTAGTCGGCAAGGTTTGGCTATCCGAGGTCACGAGGATGGAATCACTCAAGATAATGGAAACTTCACGCAAATTGTGAAGTTACTTTCTCGGCATAGTCCGGTCATGAATAGGTGGTTAGAAGAAGTGAATACGCGGAAGCATAACGGTAAGGACTCTCAAAATGAATTCATCCATTTACTTGGAGAGGAAACTCGTGAAATAATTGCAGAAGAGATCAAGAACGCCGGTAAGTTCTCGTTATAGCAGATACTACTCCCGATATGTCACATAAAGACCGCCTAGGGCATATCCGATACGTCATCGAAAAAGATGAAGAGCTCGTTCCTGTGGGGCGTCTTTTAAAAATAGACGCCGTTTTAACAAACAAAAAACTGGAGAGGAGTTGGCCGAAAAAATATTTTTAATTTTAAATTCAGAAGAACTTTTACTTCCACTCGATAAACTAGCGTTTCAATCGTACGACTTTGCTAGTAACATGTCTGGCATATAGACCTACAACGGCACTCAAAAAAGCTATCAGAGGAGTGCAAAATAGATATTCCGTACCGGTACGTCCCATGCCAAGCTCACAGGTTAAACATTTACTTAGCGACAGCTTGTAATACTAGCGCGCTTATCCGAGAGTTTTTGACACTCTTGAAGCATTGTACGTTTTTTCTTTCGGGTAGCACGAAACGACATTTAAGCTTGCAGAAAGAGCTGGATAAAATTGAAAATTCACTTCAACTTAAGAATTTACCAAAAACAAGGTGGACTGCACGCGCCGAATCGGTGAGTGCTGTTTCTACGTCTTATGAAGAGATAGTCACAGCATTGGAAACAATGAAAACCTCATTAGATTCTGAATTTGACAGTAAAACCCGATTTTTTGCGTCAGGCTTGCACAAAAGTCTTCTAGACCTTGATTTTATCTGCGGCATGTACATTACCAAAAACATCATGTTTAAAATTAAGAACGTAACCGAGCTTTTAGAAGCGGAGGAGCTGAATGTAGTAGACGCGATGCAGCTGATTCAGAGAGCTTTGAAGTCTTTTGAAGATATCAACGACAACGGCAAGATGAACGCTTTAATAAAGAGTGCATCGTCATTTGCGAAAAGTATGCATGTAATGCAGAGGAAGACTTCTTAAAGCACCACAGGACCCGGCGACTTGCAAAGAAGTATGACGCGCACGCTGAAATGCCATCAGAAATGTCTTTCCTTACATTCTACAGAAAGGAGTTCCGAATACTTGTGGATGTATTTACTACAAGCGTACAAGACAATCTTTGCTAGCCATTCCACATAATTTTCAAGATACCCACTGACAGAAAAAAACTGCACCATCGAGCGCGTCCGATCTATAAAACAATCACACACAAAAATCATCCACGATCAAGAGCTTGTGCTGTCTGAGCTTGAAATCCTGCTTGATGCAAGTAAACAGTGCTCAACTTTTAAAGAAATCGCAAAAGTTGCTGTTGAATGATAGAGGGTTATCTCGTGCGGTTATCAAGTAGTTCGACTGATTTAACATCCCCAGAGTCTTCAGCTTCTTCCGAACGGTCCTTCAGCAAGTTGAAGCTCATTTTCAATCATTTGTGGACATCGAAGGGTGACGACCGCTCAGACTCCCTCATGATGTTGTTTTCAAAAAGATGAGGCCGACTACATTGAAATTACGGAGATAGTGGAGAAGTGGTTCTTGTTAAAACATCGTAGAGTAGGGATTTAGAAAGAATAACTATATATTTTTTATTCTTGTAATATTTAAACACTTATTTTGGTCATTTATCAAATTTTCCTGCGATTCAAAGTTCTGGAACTAATAAAATACATTTTAAATGAAAGCCGTTAATTAAGTATATTTGTCTTGTGGATCGTTTGCCGCCACTGCCACCAGTTCCCGCCCCCTCCCCTTCCCACCCGTTGATCTGTTTTTAAGCATATAGTCGGCAATGTTAAACAGCCAGTCTGCATTTTTCAAATTCTCACCCCCCCCCCCCCCACTAGATCTACAAGGTCGAACCGCCCATGGGTATATACTGCAATTTACATAAAGAATAGGACTCGTCACAAAGCGTTAGTGGGTGTAAGTCCTGAGGACATATGGTCCAAAGAGAAAGTTTAGCTTAAAAAGCTGAGGAGTTTTGTTTGTACCTGATGTCCAAAGAAAAGAGTTCGACAGCAAGAGTAGAAAACTGATGTTTATTGGTTACTAGCTGAAGTACCCGTGCTTCGCTACGCGTCATAAATAAAATGAAATGTGAAGGTGACAGTTAAAACAGGGGATAGGCGAGGTGCTGCGCAGAAGGAGATTAAGGATGGAATATTTTGTCCAACTATACCGCTCGGCGTAGACCGTGTTTTATAGCACAAATTTAGGTTTTACTCGCTAACGGTTGGCGATACCTTTCGGATAGAAAATGTAATTTTAAACCTCGTATATGCCATCAAAAGTTTGCTATTTCTTAGCGTTCTCCTTTTATTTAAATTGGAAATATGAAAGTTTGAAACCAAAGGGTGTAGTGACGTCACTAAAATGGTCGCCATCTTTAAATAGTGCAAAGTATTGAAATCAAAAGTAACCTATATGTTAACCAGGTAAATCAGCTACTTCCATGTAAAATTCATGTAAATCGGACCAGTGGTACTTGCGTGATTGAGTAATACACAGACACACACCATCTCATTTTTAGCCTCGCTTCGCTCACGTCATAGTCGTGTCATATTGTTATTCAATGAAATGCAGGTTAAACCCCGTTAACACCCCTTTATAACCTGAATATCCAAAAATCCCTCCTTAGTAGACGTTTCGACACCCAACAAACATATCCCCAAAGTATCACTCTGCTAACATTAATAGTTTGGGTTGGTCGATGAGAGTAAACATACAAAAATCCTTCCTTAGTGGACGTTTTTCTTCCAGAATTTCACCCCTCCCCATAGGCCCCTTAAATTGGATTTATGAAAAAACGGTCGAACACCTATTTATTTTATTTATTTATTTATTTTTAAGCTGATTGATTTCCTCCGAGTTTCAAACTCCTCGCCTATTTTGTTTAAGAGATACACGCTCCGTTAAGAATCTTTCAATCCCCAATTTTCATCCCTTTCACCTCATAATATACACTACATCGAAAAAGCATTAGACATGTGTCAGCTTATTTTTAATGATTAGTATATGTGCCAAGTATAACATCCCCAAATGAAACCACTCGTGAGATATTGTTATTCAATTAAATGCACGTTTACCTCCTTAACACCTATTTAGAACCAGAATATTCAAAACTCTTTCCTTAGTGGACGTTTTCGACATACAAAGAATATATCCCCAAAATTTCATGTTTCTAACTTAAATAATTTTGGCTTGGCGATGATGAGTGATTTAGTCAGGACATTTTCTTTCATTTGTTTTTGATAATTTCACCCCTTCCCATGAACCCTTTAAATTGAATTTATGAAACAAACGGTCGATCACCTATTTATTTATTTAAAGCTGTTTTCGCCCTGAGTTTGATGAGTGAGTGAGTCAATCAGTTAGGACACTTTCTTTCCTGTTTCTTTCCCCCAGAATTTCACCCCTCTCCAAGGGCCCCTTAAATTGAATTTATGAAAAAACGGTCGAACACCTATTTACTTGTATTTTAAGCTGTTTTTCCCGCCGAATTTCAAACTTCTCGCCTATGTCGTTTAAGAGATACACGCTCCGTTAAGAATCCCTCAACCCCCAATTTTCATCCCTTTCACCTCATAATATACACCACATCGATAAACCCTTAGATATATATCTGATTATTTTTAATGATTTGTTTATATACCGAATATCACATCCCCAAAGAAACAAGTCATTAGATATCGGTATTCAATGAAATGCACGTTTACCCCCTTAACATCTCTTTAAACCCCGAATATACAAAAAACATTCCATAGTTGACGTTTTCGACATACAGCGAACATATTCCCAAAATTTCATTTTTCCAAATTTTATTGTTTTCGCTGGGCGTGATGAGTGAGTGAGTCAGACAGGACATTTTCTTTCAATTATTTTTACCAGAATTTCACCCCTCCCCACGGGCCCCTTAAATTAATTTATGAAAAAACGGTCGAACACCGATTTACTTAATTATTTAGCTGATTTTTTCGCTGAGTTTCAAATTTCTCGCCTATGTCGTTTAAGAGATAGGCCTACACGCTCCGTTAGGAATCCTTCAACCCCCACTATTCACCCCTTTCACCTCATAATAATACACCACATCGAAAAACCCTTAGACACATGTCTGCTTATTTTTAATGATTAGTTTATATTGCCGAGTATCACATCCACAAATGAAACCACTCGTGAGGTATTGTTATTCAATGAAATGCAGGTTTAACCCCCTTAAGACCCCTTTAGAGCCTGAATATCCAAAAATCCTCCCTTAGTGTACGGTTTTGACATACAACGAACATATCCCCAAAATGCCATGTTTCCAACTTCAACATTTTTGGCAGGGTGATGATGAGTGAGTGAATGAGTGAATTTTCATTCATTTGTTTTTCCTCAGAATTTCACCCCTCCCGATGAACCCCTTCAATTTGATTGATAAAAAAAACTGTCGAATAGCTATTTACTTACTTAAAACAGTTTTTCCCCCTGAGTTTGATGAGTGAGTCAGTCAGTCAATCAGTTAGGACACTTCCTTTCCTGTCCCCCCCCCCCCCCACAGAATTTCACCCCTCCCCATGGGCCCCTTAAATTAATTTATGAAAAAAACGGTCGAACACCGATTTACTTAATTATTTAGCTGATTTTTTCGCTGAGTTTCAAATTTCTCGCCTATGTCGTTTAAGAGATAGGCCTACACGCTCCGTTAGGAATCCTTCAACCCCCACTATTCACCCCTTTCACCTCATAATAATACACCACATCGAAAAACCCTTAGACACATGTCTGCTTATTTTTAATGATTAGTTTATATTGCCGAGTATCACATCCACAAATGAAACCACTCGTGAGGTATTGTTATTCAATGAAATGCAGGTTTAACCCCCTTAAGACCCCTTTAGAGCCTGAATATCCAAAAATCCTCCCTTAGTGTACGGTTTTGACATACAACGAACATATCCCCAAAATGCCATGTTTCCAACTTCAACATTTTTGGCAGGGTGATGATGAGTGAGTGAATGAGTGAATTTTCATTCATTTGTTTTTCCTCAGAATTTCACCCCTCCCGATGAACCCCTTCAATTTGATTGATAAAAAAACTGTCGAATAGCTATTTACTTACTTAAAACAGTTTTTCCCCCTGAGTTTGATGAGTGAGTCAGTCAGTCAATCAGTTAGGACACTTCCTTTCCTGTCCCCCCCCCCACAGAATTTCACCCCTCCCCATGGGCCCCTTAAATTAATTTATGAAAAAAACGGTCGAACACCGATTTACATAATTATTTAGCTGATTTTTTCGCTGAGTTTCAAATTTCTCGCCTATGTCGTTTAAGAGATAGGCCTACACGCTCCGTTAGGAATCCTTCAACCCCCACTATTCACCCCTTTCACCTCATAATAATACACCACATCGAAAAACCCTTACACACATGTCTGCTTATTTTTAATGATTAGTTTATATGCCGAGTATCACATCCACAAATGAAACCACTCGTGAGGTATTGTTATTCAATGAAATGCAGGTTTAACCCCCTTAAGACCCCTTTAGAGCCTGAATATCCAAAAATCCTCCCTTAGTGTACGGTTTTGACATACAACGAACATATCCCCAAAATGCCATGTTTCCAACTTCAACATTTTTGGCAGGGCGATGATGAGTGAGTGAATGAGTGAATTTTCTTTCATTTGTTTTTCCTCAGAATTTCACCCCTCCCGATGAACCCCTTCAATTTGATTGATAAAAAAAACTGTCGAATAGCTATTTACTTACTTAAAACAGTTTTTCCCCCTGAGTTTGATGAGTGAGTCAGTCAGTCAGTCAATCAGTTAGGACACTTCCTTTCCTGTTCCCCCCCCCCCCACACAGAATTTCACCCCTCCCCATGGGCCCCTTAAATTGGATTTATGAAAAAACGGTCAAACACATATTTACTTATTTTTTATGCTGATTTTTTTCCGCTGAGTTTCAAACTCCTCGCCTATGTCGTTTAAGACATACACGCTCCGTTAGGAATCTTTCAATCCCTAATTTTCACCCCCTTTCACCTCATAATATACACCACATCGAAAATCCCTCAGAAACGTGTCTTCTTACTTTTTAATGATGAGTTTATATGCCGTGTATCGCAACCCCCAATGAAACCAATCGGGAGATATTGTTATTCAATGAAATGCAGGTTTAACCCCCTTAAGACCCCTTTAGAACCTGAATATCCGAAAATCCTCCCTTTGTAGACGGTTTTGACATACAATGAACATATCCCCAAACTGTCATGTTTCTAACTTCAATAATTTTGGCTGGGCGATGATGAGTGAGTGAGTGAGTGAGTGAGTCAGGACATTTTCTTTCAATTTTCTTTTTTTAGAATTTCACCCCTCCCCATGAACCCCTTAAATTTGATTTATGAAAAAAAAACTGTCGAACAGCTATTTACTTACTTTAAGGCAGTTTTTCCCCCTGAGTTTCATGAGTGAGTCAGTCAGATAATCAGTTAGGACACTTTCTTTCCTGTCCCCCCCCCCCAGAATGCCACCCCTCCCCATGGGCCCCTTAAATTGGATTTATGAATAAACGGTCAAACACATATTTACTTATTTTTATGCTGATTTTTTTTCCGCTGAGTTTCAAACTCCTCGCCTATGTCGTTTAAGAGATACACACTCCGTTAGGAATCTTTCAATCCCCACTTTTCACCCCCTTCACCTCATAATATACGCCACATCGAAAAACCCTCAGACTCATGTCTTCTTATTTTTAATGATGAGTTTGTGTGCCGGGTATCACATCCCCCAATGAAACCAATCGGGAGATATTGCTATTCAATGAAATGGAGTTCTACCCCCTTAACACCCCTTTAGAAGCTTGCCACGGTGGGTGAGTGGTTATAGTGTCGGACTACCAACTCCAAGATTGCAGGTTCGCCCCTGGTCGTGGTAAGTGATTTTTGAAGGCGACAAAAATCACGACACTCGTGTCATACGTCGTTGGCATTTTAAAGAACCCATTTGAAAAAAAGGAAGATTGTAGTTTTACGTGACCGTGAATCTTGTGATTATGAGCCACGGGACCTCCTTTTTACGTGGAATCCGAACCACAGGACATGGCATTTCACTTCGAAAATCTCACATGCATTGACCGGGAATCGAACCCGGACCGCCTTGGTGAGAGGCATACAGCTAGACCGCTGAGCCACCACGCCCCTGAACCCATTTGAATTCAGTAGGCCGTGTTCAATGGCAAAATTAATCTCGGGATTTTCCGCCAACACAAAGTTCCTCCATTCTCTTCTTGAAAGCGCTGTAGTGTCAAGGAGTTTAGATATCTAACCTCCTTGACATTCATAGCGTTCAAAGGAACGACGAAATTCGACATGCAAGCTACCCTCTGGGTGTCAATTAACAAAGCTTGCACCAGGCACCCGAGGCCATACGATATTATTATTATTATTATTATACCCCTTTAGAACCTGAATATACAAAAATCCTCTCTTAGTGGGCATTTGCGGCCCTTGTGGAAGCAGCATACCAAATTTCATTCCAATCCGTTCGGTGGTTTCTGAGATTTCGTGATGAATGAATGAGTGAGTGAGTGAGTGAGGGGTATTGGACAAATATATAGTAGAAGATAGTGTCAAGTCTTGGTTATGCTAAACTCGGTTGACAGTGCTGTGTGAGTAGGTGAGTAACTAACGGGATTTCAAGTAAATAGCCTCATTTTCTATACCGGTAGTGCAGAGCGCAACTGGCATCCAGACGGCCGTGTCTCGACTTGAGCTATGTTGCCATGGAAACGATCTGCCTTGCCATTCCTTCATGAGTATATTTTATGATTTGATTAGCCTACGCTTGAGTGCAAAAGGGCCGAAATCAGAAGAATGAGAAAGACTATCGGGAATTCATGTAGCCAGCGGTTCCTTCTGGGTCCTAAACTATGTGTATGCAAAATTAGGTTGAGATTGGTGGAACGGTGTAGATTTGTATACGGAACCAACCCACCCACATACATACAGACTTTCACATTTATAAGACTAGCTGAAGTACCCGCGCTTCGCTACGCGTCATAAATAAATTAAAATGTCAAGGTGACAGTTAAAACAGGGGATAGGCGAGGTGCTGCGCAGAGGGAGATTAAGGATGGAACATTTTGTCCAACTACACCGCTCGGCGTTGACCGTGTTTTATAGCACAAATTTAGGTTTTACTCGCTAACCGTTGGAGATACCTTTCGGATAGAAAATGTAATTTTAAACCTCGTATATGCCATCAAAAGTTTGCTATTTCTTAGCGTTCTCTTTTTATTTGAAATGGAAATATGAAAGTTTGAAACCAAAGTGTGTAGTGACGTCACTAAAATGGTCGCCATCTTTAAATAGTGCAAAGTATTGAAATCAAAAGTAACCTATATGTTAACCAGGTAAATCAGCTACTTCCATGTAAAATTCATGTAAATCGGACCTGTGGTACTTGCGTGATTGAGTAATACACAGACACACACCATCTCATTTTTAGCCTCGCTTCGCTCGCGTCATAGTCGTGTCATCTTGTTATTCAATGAAATGCAGGTTTAACCCCGTTAACACCCCTTTAGAACCTGAATACCCAAAAATCCCTCCTTAGTAGACGTTTTCGACACACAACAAACATATCCCCAAAATATCATTCTTCTAACTTTAATAGTTTTGGTTGGTCGATGAGAGTGAACATCCAAAAATCCTTCCTTGGTGGATGTTTTTCTTCCAGAATTTCACCCCTCCCCATAGGCCCCTTAAATTGCACTTATGAAAAAACAGTCGAACACCTATTTATTTATTTATTTATTTATTTATTTATTTATTTATTTATTTTTAAGCTGATTGATTTCCTCCGAGTTACAAACTCCTCGCCTATGTCGTTTAAGAGATACACGCTCCGTTAGGAATCTTTCAACCCCCACTTTTCATCCCTTTCACCTCATAATATACACTACATCGAAAACCATTAGACATGTGTCAGCTTATTTTTAATGATTAGTATATGTGCCAAGTATAACATCCCCAAATGAAACCACTCGTGAGATATTGTTATTCAATGAAATGCACGTTTACCCCCTTAACACCTCTTTAGAACCAGAATATCCAAAACTCTTTCCTTAGTGGACGTTTTCGACATACAACGAACATATCCCCAAAATTTCATGTTTCTAACTTCAATAATTTTGGCTGGGCGATGATGAGAGGGTGGGTCAGTCAGGACATTTTCTTTCATTTATTTTTGATAATTTCACCCCTCCCCATGAACCTCTTAAATTGGATTTATGAAACAAACGGTCAAACACCTATTTACTTATTTAAAGCTGTTTTCCCCCAGAGTTTGATGAGTAAGTGAGTCAATCAGTTAGGACACTTTCTTTCCAGAATTTCACCCCTATCCAAGGACCCCTCAAATTGGATTTATGAAAAAAGGTCGAACACCTATTTACTTGTATTTTAAGCTGATTTTGCCCACCAAATTTCAAACTTCTCGCCTATGTCGTTTCAGAGATACACGCTCCGTTAAGAATCCCTCAGCTCCCAATGTTCACCCCTTTCACCTCATAATATACACCACACCGATAAACCCTTAGACATATGTCTGATTATTTTTAATGATTAGTTTATATACCGAATATCACATCCCCAAAGAAACAACTCATGAGATATCGTTATTCAATGAAATGCACGTTCACCCCCTTAACACCTCTTTAAAACCCGAATAAACAAAAATCATTCCTTAGTTGACGTTTTCGACATACAGCGAACATATTCCCATAATTTCATGTTTCCAACTTTAATAGTTTTCGCTGGGCGTGATGAGTGATTGAGTCAGACAGGACATTTTCTTTCAATTATTTTTACCAGAATTCCACCCCTCCCCATGGGCCCCTTAAATTGGATTGATGAAAAAACGCTTGAACACCAATTAGCTTATTTTTAAGCTGTCTTTTTCCCCTGAGTTTGATGAGTGAGTGAGTTAGTCAGTCAATTAGGACACTTTCTCACCTTTTTTCCCCAGAATTTCACCCCACCCCATTGGCCCCTTAAATTAATTTATGAAAAAACAGTCGAACACCGATTTACTTACTTTTTAAGCTGATTATTTTCGCTGAGTTTCAAATTTCTCGCCTATGTCGTTTAAGAGATAGGCCTACACGCTCCGTTAGGAATCCTTCAACCCCCACTTTTCACCCCTTTCACCTCATAATAATACACCACATCGAAAAACCCTTAGACACACGTCTGCTTATTTTTAATGATTAGTTTATATATTAGATTGTGGGAACAGTTCTGAATATTGATATCTCGTGTTTTGGTAATGCAGTAAGTGTGATGAAAAGTGAGTTGTTTAAATTATTACTTACACCTTTATTATGCTTTATCACTTCATTAACAACTTAAAATTGCTATTCTTTTCCCCTTACAAACTTCCATTTCAATTTCAATTTCATGATGGAAATAAACATACACCACTATGGCCGAGAACGCTAAGGCGCCTCGCTGGAATCGGTAGAGCGTGGGTTTGAACCCCACCTCAGCCGTCCTTAAAAATGGTTTTCAGTGCTTTCCCATTTTCACCCTCCAGTCATTGCCGGGATAGCTCCTTTCAACATGTCCACGACCGCCTTCCTAATTACTGCCTTCCTAGAACTTTCCTTCATTTGACCCAAGGTAGCGGTCGTCAGTCGCCATTCTCAGTATTATCTGCTGACAAAGTGTGTCCAGTTCCAAGACGCTGGCATTGCGGCGGTAGAGGAATGATCCCTCGTAATATCCGTGGTTTAGCCGAACTTGGAGGATGAACGATTTGGAAGTAAACATTAAAGCAATGCATGGAAATAAATAAAATTAAACTAATTAACTCTTCATCCATATGATTCATTGTTTAAGCTTAAAAATGTTCTACAAAAATTAAGTGACGTATTTTCTATTTGTTGACTTAAAAATGTGATCCACAGTCGGGATTCGAAGAATAATCTCCCGCTGTTCGGGAAGGTGTACTGGGCTATTAACTGAATCCCAACTGCATTCACCTTTCTAATCGTTGTTGTTGTTTCATTTGAGGGGCTTCGGCATCATGGTCATTTAGCCCCGTGTACTTGTGTTGTTGTGATGGTTGTATTAGTGTGTCTGTAATTCAGGTGGAGATTGGGAAGAGGAAGTGGCCTTGTCCTTACGTTAGAAACCATCGCGGGAGTAGAAGTGGGAAACCACGGAAAACAACTTCCAGGATGATTTCTGACGTGGGAATTGAACCCACCTCTTCTTAGCTTTGCCTCACGAGGCTGAGTATACCCCGTTTCAGCCCTCACACCACAATTAAAATTTATTGGCAGAGGCGAGATTCGAACCTGGATCTCCAGGGCGACAGCCAAGAACGCTAGCCGCTACACCATGATTTGGTCAAGGTAATGGTGTAAGGAGTAAAACCATCAGCGAAAATGAGACTAGTATGTCTCCATCACTCGTACTTGCAAATACCTAAAACGCTTCAACCGTTGAGCACAGGAAGGCAGTCTGTGAATAAAGCCATGAACGTAGCGTAATTTTTGTCACATGGAAGGAGTGATTTTCTTTAGCTGCTTTGTCAGTTCTCTTCCCGATGACCCCGATGATGGTTGTTTTAGGAGCCAGAACACTGTGGTTATCGTAACACAATTAAAATACACATGTTGGTTATATCAAATGTTTAGTAGTCGATTTACAAACATTATAACTGTCAGAGATAAATAAAATCGAATAACTTGATAACAATAAGCATAAATTAGAATTTAAAATGTAAAAGATCAAGTTCTTTGAGTCACATCACGCTTGGAAATTTATATTGATGATCCTAGCTCACTCTCTATGAAGTGCATGAGGCACTCAGTAGGCACCGCGTCATTGGCTAATGTAATATTGTGCGTATTCTGCAGACCAAGGTCTCTTCGCAGATGATTAAGATCCACACTCTCAGTAAAAATGAGTGTCACGGTGCATGCGGCTTCACAGGTACAAAGTAGGAGATCTTCCCTTCTCATCAGGTACGAGTGGGTGGACCTGTCATGAACCATTCTTAACCTGCACAAAATGACGGACTCCCTCGGTACACGGAAGGAGCGCCTCCACATTACCATGTTGTATTATGTATCTAGTTTATGTCATCTATGGAACTTTGGTGTCTAGACGCTTTTACTCTGTGACGATGTTATTGTAGCTTTTTGCTATGTGTTACGAGCGATATAGATTGAAATGTGTGTGCATAAAAGTACTATGTTGTGCTGCTTCACAAGCTTGAGACCAGAAAAACCGTTCACCTTTCCACAATAACTGCCGTAATGGGTGTGATTTCGTTGAAAATTTTGGAATAAACTTTGCGTAATAAGTCGCCATACGAAGGAAGCGTCTCACTTCTTCAACGTTTTTAGGACGTGCATTTGTGACACAGCTGAACTTTCTCTGGTGACTTGCCTCATTATATGATACATTATGCCCTAAGTAGTCTATGCTTTCCTTGACAAATGAGCATTTGCTCTTGTTCAAATGCAGATTATTTTTGAAAGCCGTTCTAGACAGGCTATTAAGTTCTTGGTGCACTCCTCCTTCGTAGTGCCATGTCTTATGATGTCGTCAAAATAAGCTTCAGCTTTTGGAAGACCATGAAGGATCTGTGATAATGTCCTGTTAAATTCTCAGGGGACAGTTTTGATGCCAAAACTCAGTCGGTGCATCCTGAAGATTCCTTTGTGAGTGGATATAGTTTGAATCTTACTAACTTCTTCATCAACCTTCAGATGTAGATACACAACATTGATGAATTGGAAACTCTCCTCTAAAACCGAGTGTATCGGGTTGCAACAACCCGTGGTGTCTGCACTTCAGTCTATTTTAGCCTCTCTAGAGAGGAGGTGCATCTGCGTACTTAGAAGCCGTTTCAGTTTGTACTTCGTTACTAATAATGACGACATCATTTAACGTCCATGTCATCTGATTATCAGCTTCATTATGACCAACTGATGGATCTAGTCTCTTCCTTCTTTTTTCTTCTTCAGGGAGATGTTAGTGTCCACAAGACCAACTGGGGGGCCAATTGGCTGTAGAGGGAGAGATTTTGATCAGGTAGTTATAACTGTGTTTGCTTAACAGCAGGGAACCAAAGCAGTTCTGTGTCACTCATGGCAAGTTCTCAGGAGTCGGTCGTGCTTTGGTTATCTTGTCACAGTGAGATGTGGGACTAACTTTGTAATAAATACCATTTCTCGATCTTCGTAACCCTCCCGAACTTGAAAGCCAACGAGTCAACAAATTGATGGCTACTCCGTTGAGATAACTGGTCAGAATCAATAGCACACGGAGATTTAGTCGGGGATATTTCGTAAATGTATGATGACCAACTCGATGACACGGGATAATAGGAAACGTCGTGGGAAAATGTTTTGTTTATGGCGCGATCTAGTCCATCTCAAATGTGCACTAAGCTTACGGACTCCCGTCATCTCTAACTATATCTTGAATCTCATCACAGCAGACATGTATGTGTGGAGGAGCTCATTCCAGCTACGGATGGAATCCCAACATTTTATGAAGATTAAGGATAGGTCATGTGAGGTCTGCCCTCTCGTACTTCATGAGAAGGGAAGATTCTCCAATTTATACCTGTGAAGCCGCATTCACTGTAGCCTACATTTTTACAAAGTGCGTGGATCTTACTGGCCCAAGACGAAAGTTTGGTCTGCATGATACGCTCAATCCAACACTAGCCAATTAAGAGGTAGCTACTGAACACGTCATGAGGAGCGTAGGTTTGGGCCAGTAATCTATATTTTATAGAGGTATTTACTCAAATAACTAGTTACATTTTATTTGAAATTGTTTTGTAAAATTTTCCAATCGTCTATTTTATCTCATACATCTTTTGTATGTTGTAACGTTTAATTTTATTTATTTACTGGCTATTGTACCCGCCGTTGCCCGGGAGTTGTCCTTATATGTTATACATGCCAATATATTTCGCAGTGTGTATTCATTTTGACCTTAAGTGAGTTTAGAACATGGTTCTCCTCGATTCTGATGTTACTCAAGTTCAATATAACTCACTGTAAATAGTCTAAAGATACAATACTGTGGAGTACAATAACGTAACGGATAATGCAACAATAGTAAAAATGGGTGTATTGTGCCCGCAGGACGAAGGTTTCGGGGAGCCACCGGTTTCAAATGACCCTTCCGAGACCCTCTTCCAGTTAACTCCCAAGTATAGGGGACAACACATTCATAGGCTGGTGTAGCACAAAGTCTGTACTCGGGGGTATCGGAAATTAGTGAGGTTCGATCTTTAACCAGCTCAGAGGAATGCATCGATAACAAACTGCCACCACTGTTAGGCAAATTGCGTATGTGGTCAGGAGAACTCCTAAGCGTACTCAGTTCTCCTGGTAAGCACGCAATTTGCCTAACAGTGGTGGCCAAACAGCAGGATATCTTACAGGGGAGTCTTCACTATCGTTTACGGTCGGCGGCAAACTTCTATGAAGTAGATATCCAAAAACTTGTGCCACGCTATGACAAATGCCTGCAAAAGTTCGGCAGTTATGTGGAAAAGTAGTTTGAGAGGTGTAGAATGTTGTGCAATAAATATTTTTTCTGTATCTGTACACAATTTAATTTTATTACCAAACGGAACTTACTTTCTGGACGTGCCTCGTATAATCGCTACATCGACATACAATTTTTTATGTTTAGGACATGTTGGGAACTACACTCAGAGTTTGGCAATGGTCTGGTGCATGGTGCTGTCCCCAGACGGCGCTAGTGCTGTGTTCTCCGTGACTGTTTGGAGAAACGGCGCTGTGGTTGTTAGCTCCATGATCGTTGTTGTGAAAATGAAAACGAGGCAAGAAAAATGAACGGAAGGAGAGATCGGACGTTTACGGTGGAAGCATGCCACATTAGAAAACAATTCCTACAGAGTTTACAGAGCCTGTGAAGTAAGCAAGTGTACCCATGTTAAATATACTAAAAAAATCTATTGCTTTTCAGTATTCATATAAGCCACAGAGATCCAGCGATAGCATACCAGCATACAGTCCACTTCCATCATTAACTCACCTATTTCCCAGTCCTGAACATGGTCCAACGGGGCCGGATCTCTGTGTATTATATAATGTGTACGTGTGTTAGTGCTCGGATGTGAAAGAGTCATTACAGTAAACTATGTCGCGGGAACTTAACGCTTGGTTGGAAGCTATGTTGGACACACTATAAGCCCATCTGCAGTTATTGCTTCTCCGGTTGCAGCAACCATCTTTGACCCTACCACCAACCTCGAAGCAGAATCGTATTCCCTCACCATGGATCCTAAACAAAGGTCACTCCTTGTAAAATCTAGAGGTTTAGCAAAGGCCAGTCTTACTCGAATGGAGAATTTCCTCTCTAATTTTAAAGACGGCACCAGTATTAATGCAATTAAAACTAGGTTAGGTGACATGCCCAATATTTGGCAGAAATTTGATGATGCTCAAGTACCTTTGGAATTGAATGATGATATAGATGACCACACTGAGGAAAGAAACCATTTCGAAACGATGTACTATGACGTAATGGACAGGATGACAACCTTCATCGAGAAAGATTTAGAAAGACGATCAGCCAGCGCTTCTACCTCAAGTGCTAGTAATTCGACTTCTAGTAAAAGAGAATTAAGACTTCCGACTATCTACCTGCCAACGTTTGGGGGGAATATTATAGAATACCGTCACTTTTGTGATACTTTCACAAGTCTGGTTATTGACAACGAGTCACTGGACGACATACAGCGCTATCACTATCTTCTATCCTCACTTACAGGCGAAGCTCGGAGGCTTATCCAAAACCTTCCAGTTACGAGCTCAAATTTCAAAATTGCTTGGCACGCTGTCAATAACAGGTACAACAACAAGAAATTAATTGCCACTGCTCATGTAAAGAACCTGCTTAATCTCCCAACAGTTAACAAAGAATCACATTCAGACCTGCGAGCTCTAGTAGACCACGTCAGTAGCAATCTAAATGCCATACTTGCCCTTAATATCGAAATTCCACTTCATGAAGTTCTCATTTCTCAACTAATGCTCGAGAAATTGGATGAAGGCACTAGGAAACAGTGGGAACTAGATTCTTCAAACTCTACGTTTGTGAAATTGGATGATTTATGCAGTTATTTGGAAAATCGTTGTCAAGCATTGGAACTAATTAAATCATGCCAATCTTCTAAACCAAACGATAACCACATGCAACGTAATTCTGCCTCAAAGCCTCTAAAACCCGTTAGACAGTCATATGTGTCCACTCAGAATGAATGTGTATTTTGTCGTGGAATGCATCCGTTGTTCAAATGCACTAACTTTGCTAGCAGTACTGTCCAACAACGAACTGAATTCATAAGCCGAATGAAACTTTGTTCAAACTGTTTAAGGTCAGGGCACAATGTCAGCCAGTGTACGTCTCGAACCTGCTACACATGTGGACTAAAGCACCACACGCTTCTTCACCACGGTGAAAACTCCAGTGAGACTCGTGCAACCTTGCAAACATCAAGTATTGCTGGCACCATACGAGAGAGTGCTGCCACGTACTGCTCTCTTAGAGAAAACCCCGAAATGCAAGTGTTACTGTCTACAGCACTCGTACGAGTACGAGATGGGAATGGCAAACTGCAGATTTGTCGAGCATTGTTGGACTCATGCAGTCAGGCGAATTTCATTACGACAGCATGTGTCGAGCGACTTAGACTAAAGAGACAACGAAATAGGATTCCAATTCACGGTATTAGCCATCTTGGGGCTGAATCAAAACATAGTGCGACTGTTGAGCTCCACTCCATGTGCAGTGATTACAAGGTCGAACTCGATTGTTCTGTACTACCCCGAATTGCAGCTGACCTGCCTGGAGAATTAATAACACATCAGTACTGGGGAATTCCTGAGACTCTTTTCCTAGCGGACAGCACATTCAACCAACCTGGTAGGATTGACATACTGATAGGCGCGGAGATCTTCTTCCACCTTCTCCGACCTGAAAGGACGACAAGATATGGAAACTATCCTGTGCTCCAGAGTACTGAACTTGGTTGGATCCTAGCTGGACGATTTGAAACGACCTCGCCCGTCATACCACCGTCACCAACACCTCATGCGTCATTCTTCGTTATGAGTAACAGTAGCACGACCAGCATCAATTCGGACATGGTGAAGCGACCGCTGACGGCCCCGAGACGGCCACGTCCCTTCAGCATCGCGGTGACGAGCGTCGCCAGGAGCAGGCAGAGCAGGCGCATGTGGCTTGCGCTTCCCATAGACACAGTATAGCAGGCGAGGTCCGCGCCTCTGAGCCTCAGGACCGAGAAGGAGCCAAGCTTCCACTGCCCAAGGTCCACTTGGCCAAGAAGCAGCCGGGCAACAAACCATAGACGCCAGCCAAGAAGCCCACGTACATGGTCCTCAAGTCTGCAAAGGCGTCTCCTCGAGTCACTCCAAAGGCCACACCTCTCCAGTCACCGGGCTCGGAGGTCCCTCCACCGCTCCCACCCGAGGTGGTGGAAATGAAACCTCCCATTATGAACACACGGCCCGTCCCACAGCCTGCGCCGGAGATCAAACCTGAGCCAGTTTCCATAGTAGAAGCCATGGGGGAAGTCGATAAACAAGCCGAGCGAGAAGCGGAACTGGAGCGTTCGAGACAAGAGAGGGAACTGCGGCTGGAAGAGGAACGGTTACGTCGGGAAGAAGAGGAGCAGCGTCGCTTTGAGCAGGAACAGTTACGACTGGTGGAGGAAGCTCGTCAAGCCGAGGAGGAGCGCCTACTCTTGGTCATTCAGGAGAACGAGAAGCGAGAGGAAGAGGAGAAGAGGAGACGGGAAGAGGAGGCTCGGCTCAAGGCGGAGAAAGAGGAGATTAAGAAGAAGGCCCGGGATTAGGCAGATAAGCAACGGCGAGATTTGGAGATTCGGCTCAAGAAGGAAGAGGAGGAGAGGGTCGCCTGTTGCAAGCGAGTCGAGGCCATCATGCTGCGCACACGTGGCAAGGGGACCACATCTACCGGCACCCCCACAAAGAGTCAAGGCGAGGAAGGCGACGAAGCCGATGGAGATAGCGGAGACCAGGAGCTGACGGACAGTCAGCGGGTAGAGATGACGCAAGAAAAAGGCCAACACCCGGAGAAAGAGTCTCAACCTAGGTTGAATAATAGTGAATTATTGTTAATAGACAACAGCAATATTATAATACCGATGGGAATTAGCGAAGACTTGACAATTTGTAGTGCAACCAACGGATCGGTGCAGCAGAGTAACGGCCATCGAAACTGCATCGACTTTCTGAATGTAGATAATGTAAATTGTACTAAGGTGTGCCAGTTGTGTTTGTTTTAAAGAAAAAAGGTATTTCATTCCTTTTTTTTTGGGGGGGGGGGGGGGCGTTATGTTGGGAACTACACTCAGAGTTTGGCAATGGTCTGGTGCATTGTGCTGTCCCCAGACGGCGCTAGTGCTGTGTTCTCCGTGACTGTTTGGAGAAACGGCGCTGTGGTTGTTAGCTCCATGATCGTTGTTGTGAAAATGAAAACGAGGCAAGAAAAATGAACGGAAGGAGAGATCGGACGTTTACGGTGGAAGCATGCCACATTAGAAAACAATTCCTACAGAGTTTACAGAGCCTGTGAAGTAAGCAAGTGTACCCATGTTAAATATACTATAAAAATCTATTGCTTTTCAGTATTCATATAAGCCACAGAGATCCAGCGATAGCATACCAGCATACAGTCCACTTCCATCATTAACTCACCTATTTCCCAGTCCTGAACAGGACAGGTAGAAGCAGTAGCGTAGCCAGAATCGACCAATTGGGGGGTGGGTATAGTTACTCGAATCCCAATTCTGCAAGCATTTCGTCCCGCGGCATAGCCTCGCTCGTCAAACGTGCACCATGGCCGCGAGGGCACCTGCAGTGAGTACGAATATCGTAGGTTTAAATCCCGATGCTGACAGTGATTATCCGTAGTGTGGTTTTCCCCCGAGTTTTTCCATACTCCCTGCAGGAAATTGCCGGGATAGTGTCTTACTACAAGTCCCGGAGCGTCTACCCCATCCCTGTCCCTGATATATTTACACACATTACTACAGTCATCACAGCAATATAGGTTGCCAGACAACTGCAACACACACCCAACTATACGGGGCTGATGACCAAGATGTCTCAAGCCCATCAAATGACTTGTTAGCAACAACTCTACAAGTATTTCCATTTCTCAATTATTACACAAGAAAAGTTTCGTGTTTTTGGTCCAGACGTTTTCGAATAGTACAATATGCACGAAAAACAACAAAAAATACAGTTCTGTAAAAAATGAAGTTAATTTTTTACTGAAATTGTAAATCTATAACATTCCTGTTCCCCTGACGGGAAAAAAATAAACTCGAATCTATATGTGCTATCAATATGAAGATTGCGTATCTCTCAACAAGAGAAGATATTTACAGAAGTCTCAGCAAAAGTGGGCATGTCCTATCACGATGTATCGTGTTGATTTATGAGTTATACAATTTTATGTTTATACAATTTTTTCAACAATATCCTGTGCTTTATATTGCCTAAAATATCATTTTCGAAGATTTTTGTCACCTACTAAGTCCTTTTTACCTTACAAATGCTACATGCAGCCGGAAAAAGGTTTATTTGTTTACACTACACACGCGACAAATTTCACTCATTCGTAACTGGGAGATAATCGTAATTCGGGGAATTGTTGGACATACTGTAGCAACTTGGCTGACGGCGATCTAAGGCTCAAGAAGTTCATAGCGATCCCTCGAATAGTGCTCATGTACCCATAGAATTTTCGAAGTCCTTGTTAAAACGCGTTATTTTGAATTAAAAGTAGATTAATTTACATATAAGTTCTCTCCCGCTAAGAAAAGAAAAAAGCTAATATTGTCCAGCTAGGTGGGATTCAAAATTATTTGGTGCTAGCCTCAGTTTGAAATAAGCTATATTTCACGGGGGAAGAGTTAGATTGGCAAACCTGGGAGCACGGAGTTGTATTACCAGTTGTATACACAGTCACGAAGCTCGTTGCGTTACGAAATTGCATCCTTGGTAGATGAAGCGACACTAGCGCTCACGGTGCCAGCAAGCTGGTAACTGCCTTGAGCGTGTTATTCGCGGCACTGATGATTTCACTTTTGCAGGAGTTTTATGAATTTTAACTCACCTGAGCGATTAATTCCTTTGTAAACATAAGTGATGTTAAATCACAATGTTGATTAAACTGTACACTTTTAATTCATAGGAACATTAAAAGAATGCTCTGTTTTTATTAGTTCAGTCCTCTACAAGTATCCCTAGGAACAGTTGTATGACGTATTTAACGAGTCTTACGTAGATTTAATAGCCCATACTAGTTATAAATTCATGTATTTGTTTCAATGATAGTCGCGGGCATCTCGACATACTGTAGTATAAACCAGAGTCCCCGATTCTTGGATGTAACGGGTGATCTCGAGAACCACTGGATGGATTTTGATGCGGTTTTCATCATTCTGTTAAGGATTTCTCGAGGAAGGTTTCCTTAGAAAAGTATTCATTTGTGACCACAAGAAGCCGAGCTGTAACGATTTCAGTACACCGAGTCGCAGAAAAACCTGCCGTCCGTGCGCCATTTAAGCTTACGCTGGATAAACCATTAAAAATATCTATAGACTATAGGCCAACTATGAGTGTAAGAATTGGTCAACATGAAAAGTTCTACAAAAAGGCCCGCGACAGCATTACTCTATCTTTAATACATCGCCCACTATAAATGATTTTACGTTTTCATTTCGTCCAACAATCTCCATTCAGTTGAAATATAAATTACTATCTTTGGAACGAGTTTACGAGGTAGTGAGAAAGTCTATCACCCAATCTTCGGCCAGCATCAACTTTCGAGTCGTGTCGAGTTAAGACTTCAGAGAAGAGTATTTATTTCGAGTTTTGCTGTTCACCTCGGTTTTTCTGAATTCTGTCTGGGACCTGCCGTCCGGAAGCCTTCCAAGCTTACGCTGGGTAAACCGCTAAAGATACCGGGCGAAGTAATTTTATTACATATTTTCTCTAGCTACTCTGAAATCCTAGAGTGCTCCCTCCGAAGTGAACCTCTGGATCCGCCACTGCGCTGACACAATAATTTCAATAAGAGAAATACGGGGAACTAAAAACTTCACATGCCTTAACAATGGTTTGAGTTGGAATACAGTAGAAAATCCATTCCTTCATAAATCTACTCGATGATAACAGCTGAACCTCTGGTAAAAATTAAATGACATCAAGACAACAAACAAGACTAGGATAACTGCAAATCAAATCCTCAACTTATTATCATTAATAAATGTTACCTAGCCTTATGGTCTTAATTCTGGGATAAGAATGCCATGTAGCCTTCCAAAACACTAGTACGAAATCTCAATTCATCACTAATCTGTTGGATTTGCTAACAAAATAAAACCCTCACAAACAAACGAATCATGGAGATTGAACACAACATTCGATGCAACCACGTTCGGCGCCAACTTACTATATGTGCCCGCTGGCCGATGGTTTCGGGGAGCCACCGGTTTCAAATGACTCTTCCGAGACCCTCTTCCAGTTAACACACAAGTATAGGGGACGACACATTCATAGGATGGTATAGCACAAAGTCTGCACTCGGGGGTATCGGGAATTAGTGAGGTTCGATCTTTAACCAGCTCAGAGGAATGCATCGATAACAAAACTAAACAAGAAAAGAGAGGTCAGTCTTATGTTAAAATCACGAATAAATTTTATTCAGAATAGATCCCTAGCCTAGCATGAGAGTTGCAAACGGCTAGTTCGATTCTATTCTGCCCTGAAAGAAAATATAAAAAAGTCCTAATCAAGATCTAAATTACTCTCATGGTCCTAATACAAAATTCGACAAAGAACGAACAAGCTAAGAGAATGGCACGTAAGATCCAAGCAATTACATCGAAAATGACTACGGGAGGATCAAACATCAAAATAATCTACAGCAAAGCAAGACATTTACTTGTTTCTTCTTCTTGTTTCGAATGGGCCTACTTTGGACCACGCTTGTTCAACTGTTGAGCTTTGATCTTTGCCCAGTGTTGTCGCATTTTCTGCCGGTGTAACTCCTTCCTTTCATCTGTCCAAGGGGTACCTTTCTTCCGGGGTTTTTCCTGAAATCCATGGACTTCCTTCAGGGCATGTCTCACAGATTGCCTGTCTTGAAGATCTGATATTCCCAGTTCATTAATGTCTTTCTCAGTTTCTGTCAGCCAAGTGGTACGAACCTTCTTGTTCTGCCAGAAAGTGAACAGCCTATTGGTCAGTCTTTTGGGAGGCAATCTTGCCACATGACCATAGAATGCTACTCTCCTTTTCCTAGCACAGTCAGAGAGCCTTTCTATATGTTCGTAGAGCTCGGAATTGTGCCGCCTACGGTATTCCTCATCTTCCTTTACCGGACCTAGGATCTTCCTGAGAATTCTCCTCTCTCTGACTTCCATTTTCTCCATCAGACCACTTCGGTTCAATGAGAGACACTCCATGGCATACAGGGCTTCTGGTCGTATGACTGAGGTGTAGTGCTTCAGTTTCAGGTTGCGTGACAGGCATTTCTTGTTGTAGATGTTCTTTGTCAGTCGATAAGCCAGTTCCAGCTTGTTGACTCTCATGGATAATGATGCTCTTTCTGATAAGTTGGGTTCAATCCATTCGCCGAGATACTTAAATTTCTCAATCCTCTTGATTTTTCCCTGTTCTAGTAGCATCTCTCTGTTAGCTTCTTTGATGTTGGTGAAGAATTCTGTTTTTTCCAGCGACACTTGAAGACCCACTTTGGCTGCCTGTCTTCTGAGGCAATTGACCTGCATTGTTGCTGTATCCAGAGAATCGGCAATAAGTGCCATGTCGTCAGCAAAGGCCAGGCAATCTACAACCAGTCCTTCCTTCCTACGCCCCAGGTATATCCCACTCTGGACACCCATATTGGTCAGTTCCTTGCGCCATTCTCTCACAACCTTTTCAAGGACACAGTAGAAAAGAAGTGGAGAAAGTCCATCCCCTTGTCTCACCCCTGTTTTTATCTCGAAGCTTGCTGAGACCTCGCCTCTAAATTTAACCTTGGAATGGGTATTGGTCAAGGTTTCTAGAATGAGTTTGCGGGTTTTGTTGTCTAACCCTAGTTCTTGGAGAATTCTATTAAGTGTTTCCCTATCAACAGAGTCGTAGGCCTTCCTAAAATCAACAAAGGTGACAACCACCTTGCGGTTTCTCAATTTGGAGTATGCAAGTACAGTTTTCAGGTTGAGGATCTGTTCAGCACAGGATCGGCCCTTCCTGAAGCCTCCCTGATAATCTCCGAGTTGACTGTCCAGTTGACTTTCTGCCCGTGTTAGTAATGCCTTGGAGAAAATCTTGTATGTTACCGGGACGCATTTACTTGTTTACAAATACTAGAAACATTTACATTTAGTAGCAAGGGGAAAATTTGTCCTATGCTATGATGGTGCCATCTCTAACATTTATCTTTAGATTTAAGTGTTTAGCTAGTCCTAAATATCATTAATTAATAAACGGGATGCGTTTATTACAAAGAAAATTAAGCTATGAGCACAATGTTGCTGAATAGAAAAAATGCTATGCTAATACAACACAAATGCATACAATAATTCAGCACTCCTATGGTTGTGCAATTGGCAGTGCCTGCGTACTCGATTTGTTACTGTTTGTAACAAACGGTCATAGTTTCAAAGTGTTAGGAAAGTAGAAGAATAGGAAAGCCTGCAAATGCGATGGTAATTAAACAATTACATCGACTCATATTGCTACCAATCTGATGTGTGTGCTACAGTTATCACATCACCAATTGGTTGTCGACTAATCATGTGAAAATGTATCAAAATGAATCTAAAATAACTTAACAATAACTAAGTATCAACATTTGGTCCAGAAAATATTTTATTTTTAATTTTTATTATCTTTATTTAGGCTCAGGGGGAATTATGAGATTTGTTTAGTTTTACAAAATCCTATCTTTGATTATTGAAGCTTCACACAATTATTTATTCCTCACAGTATAGTTGATCAGTTTATGGACCTTTAAATAGCGTTCAGTGTACATAGGTAACGTGTGTATCCAACTAATGCATTGTGTCTCCACCAATAATTCATCATTATTATTAGACACCCTGTGTCTCACTCTTACAATTACGGATTCATCAATCCTGGTGCCCTTCGGTTAGGTACGACTGCAGTAGTTCGTTACAACCGGTATAACTACAATAACATGTCGGAGGTATCGATCCACCATCACGACTCATATCAATAATACTCTAATAATGTTAATTACAATAAGTGTGGATTCCTACGTTATACACGTTTTAAATACTGGTCATAAAGATTATGTGTGTGTAAAACACATTCTAACAACGCTATGAATTAACATGAAGGCTTCTGATACAAACTGAAGTGTGAGATTGTGCATTTATTAAATTGCCTCCTCCCTGAATGAGGTCGAATCTATGTTCTCTGGTTACAAAATACTGTTGCATTCATTGCTTGTCTGGCTTCTCGTAAAGAAACAAACCTGTTTTCAAGTATTGAACTGGCCAACAAATGTGAATAACGGAACTCTGCGTTCCGGTTGTAATAATGCTAAGAATTTCACAGCCTTCTAAATAAATAATGATGCATTGCCTAAAATCGAGTGTGCTGGGTAGTGGTTTGGCTTATACATGTAACCTTGGGCTTGTTTTAACACCTGCCAAAACTAGTTTCTTTTTCATCAGCATGACAAAATAAAAGTTGTTAATAACTGTTTTGAAACGATACGAAATGGACATTGAAAATACTGCCTTCCTGGCATTTATAATTTTTTAACAAGATTGTAACTTTCCACACGTGTTCTTATAATAGCTACCTGCATTGTGCACCGAAAAATGAAACCAAACTAAAATTAAATCTACTGTTTCCAACTCATTACAATAAACGCTAACTTACTGATACAAGATCTGACTTACAGATGCAGCGACCGTCGGTTCGAGACCCGCCATGAGATGTTGCAAGCGGTCTCCTCTACGGTTTTAAATCATTCCCTCATTGTTTCCGGTCACCTTCCGCTGCCAATTCCCCAAGCATGATTTAGTTATCCTTCTGCATTGCGTGGTAGGGGTTATATTCAAAGATTTGATGTTTCAGTAGGATTATAATGTTGCGGTTGGTGATAATATTACACATGTTTAAAGAAAACTTGCACTCACTGATGCTAAGGTGCGGTAATAAATTGCCCATTTTCACTCCGCCACTGGCGTTAAGTTATCGCTTGTGCGACACTCACTCGTTACTTTCACGAATTATTTACACAAAATAAAAATCATAACCACTGCCAATCCGGCAAAACATAAAAATATTCCTGTAGAATTATACAGTTTATCAATTCACAGTTTATAATACACTTGGATGCGACCATGTGGTCTTAGAGTTTTAGTTGTACGCTTCCATAATTTTCACTTCGTGAATCAAAATATTTCTCAGATTAAATGTTATTAATTGTACACAATTATTTGATAATCAGTTTATGCCCTGATGGCTGTCCATTTGACAAATATACTCGGATTTATCCATAGCACATGGATTCCCTTCACGGAACAAGTCCTTATTTGTCCTTCACATTCACATAGATGTTGCTTCAACAGACAACGAGTAAGTACTGGCTTCACAAAATATGGCGTTCACTCTGAACATGAGTTAGCCGCGTAAATTGACGGTTTCGCTCATAAGCGTTGTATGCCGTATTTTAAATAAGCAGAATTACGTTGATTAAATTATGGTTAATTTAGGGAATGTCAAAAGTGCATAAAAATGTAATTATAAGCGATATTGCTTCGGCTTCTTCCCGCCGCTCGGAGGGTATGTTCAATTACTTTTCAGCATGGATCTTGGTCTTTGTTAGCTGTGCAAACATGCGTCAACCATGCGTCAAAATGCGTTAACGGGCGCAGTATATGCACAATTCCTCGAAAACTCCGTCTCACAATTACTTTCCTGAGAGTGTTTATTAGCCTATTTTCAATTTTGAAAAAATAGGCTTATGAGATCACCTTTTGTCCGTGTCTGTGAGCGTGCGTGTGTGTGTGAGGTGTGTGTGTGTGTGTGTGTGTCCATAATAACTTCTAAACGGCTGGAGCGATTTCAATGAAACTCGGTAAGTTCATAGCACTATTCCAGGCGACCCCGACCGTGCCCTTCAAATTTTGTTACGTCTCACCAATCCAACATGGCGGCTGTGCGAAATATTTCACCAGCATTCAATATCTCCGAAACTATCCCCGATATCACCCTGGAATTTATTACGGTGATAAAGGGGACTACTAGAAGTTCACCTATGTGACTTTTGAAAAACTGGTAACAGCAAAACCAACATGGCGGCCACGCGAATTTGCGACGTTTAAATAGACGTTTCTCGCGATTTAAGCAACCAAACGCAATAAAACTTAGTACAGTATATGTTTATACAAATTGTAATGCACCGACATCTAACTTCGTTCAATTGTTTACATAAGCACAAGATGGCGGATGTGCAAAATATTTCACCGGCATTCTATATATCTGAAACTATTAGCGGTATCACCCTGAAATTTTGTACGGGATAGAGGGCACTACTGGAAGTTCATCTATAAGACTTTAAAAAACCGGTTAACTACAAAACGAGCATGGCGGCAAAGTGAAGTTGAAAATTTTAAATACACCTTTCTCGCGATTTAATGTTCCAAACGCAATAAAATCTGGTACAGGAAATGTTTATACACATTGTAATGCACTGGTATCAATTTAGTTCAATTGTTAAATTACCTCAAGATGGCGGCTGTGCGAATTTTAAAATTAAGTTTTTATTTCTTGTGTCGTAATCATGCGATCGAGGTAAAAGTTTGAATAATGAACCTAAGCAATAATTTTCCTTTAATGGTACATGACTCTATGGCCCATACATTTAACAATCCAACATGGCGACCATCCAAAATATTTAGACGGCTCTGAATATCTACGAATCTATTATAGCAATCAAACCTTATTTTTTTATGTTCATAGGGGCTATGAACTTAAGTTCACCTATAGGACTTTAAATAACCTGGTGATCACAAATCCAACATGGCGGCGACGCGAAATATAAATATTCACATGGACGTTTCTCGCAATTTAACGATCCGAGTGCAGTGAAACTTGGTACAGTAAATCCTTATACGAATGTTAATCCACTGGCATCTAATTTATTTCAATTGTTCCCATAACCACAAGATGGCAGCTGTGCGAAATTTTAAAATTTCCTTGTTACTTCTTGTGTCCTAATCATGCGATTGAATTTGAATGCTACACGTACACAATAATTTTCATGTAACAGTACATAACTCTAGGACCTACATACATAAAATCCAACATGGCGACCATCCGAAATATTTAGGCTAGTCGGTTCTCAATATCTACGAATCTATTACAGCAAACTGAAATTTAGTATGTTGATACAGTTAACATAAGTATGATATATGAAAATAGGCTGTATAGTTCTTCACGGAAATACTTGTTTTATTTATTTAATGGGGTCCGCTATTCTTATGGCAAAGTATATCATTACATTACAGTTTGGTTCTTGTGGAAAATTATCGCATAATATTATATATTCGTAATAGCCTATTACCGCATGTTACTGACATGTTATCAACTAATTTCATAATTTAATATCCGGTTCCTTTACAAATTAGCAAGTCATAGAGCAGAATAATTACCAATTACACTATAACCCGAATAACGGAAATATTATTCATAGAACAATCTGCATTATCACGCGAAAGTTACTGTATTTCCGATTTGTAATGCAAAAGACAGCTGGTAGACGTGTCACATAGGTTTCTGTGACCTAAAGACTGAAGGTTAAATAAAATTGTACGACCACGTGTATTAGAGGCTAACATTTTTGGCTTTCGCCTCGGAGGTCTGAGTTTGAATCCCGGATCTGTCAAGAAATTTTAATTCTGGTGTGAGAGCCGGAATGGGCTACACTGCACCTCCCGAGGCAAAACTTGGAAATTGTTTTCCGTGGTCTCCCACTTCTACTCGAAACCGTGATAGCTCCTAACTGAAGGCCACAGCACCTCCTTTCAAATACTCATTTGAATTACAAACACACTCACTACTACAGCCATCACAGAATCACATGTTGTCAGAAAAATTCCATAAACACTCAAGTTCATGGTGCTATATGGGTAATAAAGTCTCTAAATTAATCAACAACAGAATCATGTATGCTCATTTAATCTTAATACTAAGTTTCGTGATGATATCTCCAGCTGTTGTAAACGTTACGCTACATGCAGGGTTAGCCAATGTATTTCTTTTTAATGTTATTTCCCTACAATGCCCCCTGTTAATAACATAAAAATACGTATTCAGATTTGTATGGCGTTCAGATTCTTAATAGAAAATAGGGTACCATGGCCTCTTACAAAGATAGATGGAAACCTGGTAGTCATAGCTTGAACTACTATTGCTGTGGAGAAAATGGAGTGGCATGGCCTCTTACAGAGATAGATGGAAACTTGGTGGTCTGAACCACGGCCGACTAGATGCGAGCTGCGCTCTATATCGGCCTTGCCATTCCCCTCTAGTTAGAACCCATGCATAACGTGTAATTGAAATATTTTCCCTATTTGCCGATAGAACGCACTCCCACCCAAATATAGGCGTGATTAGTAAAAAGCTGTTCAATAGGTTTATTAAATGTCTTTCTCACAGTGTTATGTTTAGAACAACGAAGTTTTGGTTCAGTTTCAATTATTATAAGTAGTCGGTATTAACTACTGAATTCCTACGTTGTTTGGAGTATTTGCTGATGAAATTGCAAAATGCTGGGGTAAATTATAAACTATGGTTTGAACGCCACTGCTCAAATCCAGTATGTCATACTGTTGTTTGTCATTTTGCACTTTAAATAGGAAGAACATACCCGACAGTGGTGGCTACGCTCGCTAAAGCGCAGCGTTAGGTCAAGGTCGAAGCTCTCTGCTAACTCGGTAGACGCGTGGGTTCGAGCCCCACCGTCGGCCGTCCTTGAAATGGTTTTCCGTGCTTTCCCATTTTCAACTCCAGGCAAATGCTGGAACAGTACCTTCTGACAGGCCACGGCCGCTTCCTTCCACATACTTGCCCTTTTTAATTCACCGTCATTCATTTCATCTCTCATTAACTCCTCTCATGAGGTTGGCGTTAGGAAGGGCATACGGCCGTAAAGACCATCCGCCACAAAGGCTTACATCGTATCTCATCCCCGGCCCCGTTGGAAAACGGGAACAATAAGGGGTAGACATACAAATAGGAAGAACATAGGAGGTGTGCTTTCATTTCCCGAGTTAACGCGAGACAGAGATAGGTGTGAAGATTGTCTAAACGCGATCTCCCGCGATAACTTTGTTCCGGACACAAACTCTTCTTCGTCTGTTGTGTGTAGTCGTCATTTTGAGAGTCCCGCGCCGTAGTTGTGATCGCTTAATCGTGCACCACGGCTGTGAGGGCAGCTGTAGCAAGTCCAGACATCGTAGGTTCGAAACCCAGCACCGATAAACTATCCTAAGTGTCGTTTTTCTACACTCTGTCCTGGCAAATGCCGGGATAGTACTTGACCACTGCTAGTAACGCACATGATAGGGACTTCTTTGCCTCTGAGACCTACGATGATATCCAATTAACAACGGAATCAACCGTCCAGTGCATACCCATAATTTATCTTCTGAAAAATGGGTATCATGTTTTCTTGCGATTTTGTTGAGTCATTCTTCAGTACATCCTCGAGTAGTGGATGTGGATTTGGTGACCACGGGACACCAGCTGAATGCGTTATTGCTTTCACTTACTTGTGCCGGGCTCCCTTCTGTCATCCTTCCTATCGGCCACCCTTGGTCACCTCTCGTTCACTTACGACATTACGACATTCCCCCTCCTTCAGGGGCTTACGACTTGTGGGACGCTGGTTAGCGATCAGGAGGCCCCAGCTGAGTTCGCAATTGCTTCCACTTAATTGTGCCGGGGTCCTCTCTGGCATATTTACTGTCGGCCTCCTTTGATCAACTCTTATTCTTTTGCGACCCTGAATGTTATATGAGTGGTTCAGTGCGATAATTTTCCACAAGAACCAAACAGTAATGTAATGATATACTTTGAAAAAGTGGACCAAGTCCAAAAGTAACTTTAAGTGTGAATTTCAATACCCATCCCCCAGAGTGCAGCTATAACTTTGCCTCATGGTTTCTCAGAAAAATAAAAAGTGGACTTGGTCCACTTTTGTTGTGAACTACTCATATATTGTAGTATATAATTTCTCAATGCATCGGTGTTGGTGGAGACATAGGTGGTGTACCAATAGCTATTTAGAACGTAACATGGAAAATCCTTTAAATAGGCGGAGGGTTTTTAATGGAAATGACGAGTAGGATATATGAGAACAGGCAATTTAGTTACGGTATTTGGTTGGTTCCTTAGTTTAGGAGCTGCGACAACGCGGTCATGTAGCCCCGTGTACTTTGGGTGTGTGTAGAATTTGTCTGATAACCGGTGTTAATTGTGATGGCTGTATTAGTGGGTGTTGTCTGCGATTCAGGTGGAATGACTGCAGACGATCAATGTTTTCAAGTAGTTCTTACTTTTGCTACCAAATGCTACCATCCACGACAACTAGCTGCGGACGTGGCTACTAAATGCCATCGCAGTCAGCTCCCGGCGGCGTACGTTGGAACTAATATCGCGTTATCAAACTAACTTACAAATTTTAGCTTCCACAAATGTAGTTAATGGTAGGTTCTTTTTCATGCCATAAATCTATGACATGGGACCGCCGGCTTTACTTCCCCTCCAAAGTAAGACACACTGAGGGATATTAAACCCCCTTAAAAACGACGACTTCAGCCGGGTTTGAACCCGCGATCTTGGGCATAGAAGAAAGCATTTAGTTATTTATGGAACTACTTGTTTTAGGTCATATTAAGCCACGGACCCTAACGGTCCATTTATCTTCGTGGTTTATCTTGAGGACTACTTTTCCCACAACTGAGTGTAGTAGTAAATCCTAGATTTCGCTTTAGATTCCTAGTGTTTACCTCGTCCTGAAACCAAGAACTGTCACCGATTTCTCAACCAGCGGAAAACACTCCAGTTTCTTGATTTATTTTGGTGTTTGAAGCCATTTTCAGTGTTGCCTTAGTAATTGACACCTTTTTAGTCGGTCAACACGATGTTACCCAACTGTGATGGCTAAATAGCCTATTTTCATATAATTATCCTACTTACATTAATTGCCTCTATCAACATACAAATTTTCAGTTTGATTGCTGTAATAGATTCGTAGATATTGAGAACCTTGTAAATAATTCGGATGGTCACCATGCTGGATTTTTAGCCGATTTTCATTTTATGAAAATAGATTTATGAGATCACCTTTTGTCCGTGTGTGTGTATGTGTGTGGATGTGTGTGTAATAACTTCTAAAGTTCTAACGTCTAACTTCTAAACGGCTCGAGCGATTTCAATGAAACTCGGTAAGGTTTGGCCGACACCGACCGTCCCTTCAAATGTTATTACGTCTCACCAATTAAACATGGCAGATGTGCGAAATATTTCACCTGCATTCTATATCTCTGAAACTGTTACTGATATCACCCTGAAATATTGTATGGTGAAAAAGGGCACTACAAGAAGTTTATCTATGAGACTTACAAAAAACTGTTGACTAAAAAACGAACATGGCGGTCAAGCGAAGTTAAAACTTTATATTGGCTTTTCTCGCTATTTAACAATACAAACGAAATGAAACTTGGTACAGCAAATGTTTATGCACATTGTAATGCATTGGCATCTAACTTACTTCAATTGTTTGCATAATCTCAAGATGGCGGCTATGCGAAATATTTCACCGGCGTTCTATATCTCCGAAACTATTACTGATATCACCCTGTAATTTTTACAGTGATAAAGGGCACTACTAAAAGTCACCTATGAGACTTTCAAAAACCTGTTAACTACAAAACGAACATGGCGGCCAAGTAAACTTGATACATTCAAATAGACTTTCCTCGCGATTTAACCATCCAAACGCAATGAAACTTGGTACAGCAAATATATAAACACATTGTAATGCACTGGTATCAACTTTCGTTCAACTGGCATCATAACCTCAAGATAGCGGTTGTGCGAAATATTTCACCGGCATTCTATATCTCCGAAACTGTTACTGATATCAGCCTGAAATGTTGTACGGTGATAAAGGGTACTACTAGAAGTTCAGCTATGAGACTTCTAAAAACCTGTAAAATACAAAACGAACATCGCGGCCAAGCGAAGGTGAATTATTTTAATAGACTTTTCTCGCGATTCAACCACCTGAGCGCTGTGAAATATGGTACAGTAAATGTATATACACATTGTAATGCACTGGCACCAAATTTAGTTCAATTGTTCAATTAACCTCAAGATAGCGACTGTGCGCAATTTTAAAAATAAGTTTTTATTTTTTGTGTAGGCTATTAATCATGCGACCAAAGTGAACGTTTGAATAACGAACCTACGCAAAAATCGTCATATAATAGTACATAACTCTATGGCTTACATATATAAAAATCCAACATGGCGACAACCGAAATATATAGACCGTTCTCAATATCTACGAGTCTATTACAGCAATCAAACTAAAATTTTGTATGTTGATAGAGCTGATTAACATAAATAGGATATATGAAAATAGGCTGTATAGTTTTTCACGGAACTACTTGTTATATATAGGCCTTAGAGTTATGTGCAATTACATGAAGATTATTGTGTAGGTGTTTCATTCAAACTTCAATCGCATGATTAGCACACACGAAATAAAAACAAGATTTTAAAATTTTGCTCAGCCGCCATATTGTGGTTATGAAAATAATTTAAATGAATTAGATGTCAGTGGATTAAAATTTATAAAAGCATATACCGTACCAAGTTTCACTGCGCTCAGATGGTTAAATCGCGAGAAACGTCCATTTGAACATTTAAATTTCGCGTCGCCGCCATGTTGGACTTGCGCACACCAGGTTATTGAACGTCCCATAGGTGAACTTATGTTTATAGCCTCTAATACACATACATTTCCGTTTGATTAATAGATATTGAGAACCATCTAAATATTTCGGATGGTCACCATGTTGGATTTTAATAAATGTAGGCCATAGAGTTATTTACTATTAGGTGAGGAACGCATGATTAGAACACATGAAATAAAAGAATAATTTAAAAAATTCGCACAGAATAATAAAACATTCGCACAGCCACTATCTCGAGGTTATGAAAACAATTGAACTAAATTAGATGTCGGTGTATTGCAATTTGTATTCTCTTTTGCTGTACAAAGGCTCACTACGTTCGGATGGTTAAATCGCGAGAAAAGTATATTTAAAAGTTTGAACTTTGCTTGGGCGCCATGTTCGTTTTGTAGTTAAAAGGTTTTTGAAAGTCATATAGATGAAGGTCTAGTATTGCCCTTTATCACCGTACAAAATGAGTGATATGAGTAATTGTTTCGGAGAAATAGAATGACGGTGAAATATTTCGCACAACCGCCAAGTTTGATTGGTGAGACGTAATAAAATTTTAAGGGCATGGTCGGGGTTGGACGAAACAGTACTATGAGCTTACCGAGTTTCATTGCAATCGCTCTAGCCTTTAGAAGATTTTAGGTGGGGAAACACACACGGACGCACACACACACACGGACACATGTGATCTCATAAGCCTATTTCTTCATAAATGAAAATAGACTAAAAGAATACATGAGATAAATAAATATACTTGAATGAACAGTTTTGAACGTCAAGCAATCATCATTAGATCCTTAACACTTATATCTATGTTTAAATGTGTGGGTGAAATTATTTACATTATGCACACTTATTTAGTTGAAGTATTGTTAAAATAATGCAACTAGCCGATATGTGTTAGTTATAGTCTATGTGATGATTTGTTAAGATTCTGAGAGTGGTGATTGACCTCAAAATTAGCTTGTGAATATGTGATTGTCGTTAAATGGTCAGTTCAGATTGTATTGTGTAGGCTACTTATCTGTTTGAGTCGTACGCGGTCCTAATGAGAACAGTTAACTTCGTCACTGTCTGCTCTGGACGGGGGGGGGGGGGGGGGGGGGTGCTTGGGGGGGGGAGAGATTCCTGTGCACGATTATCTCTTATCTACCTAGGCTTTCCCCCTCTTGCATTCCTCAGTGCCTGTGTTCATCTAACAAATGTAACTGTGTGTTGGCAAGTCTAGTCTTCCTAATGAGGTATATGTTACTGTATACTGAATAATTATCTTCTACTATTAACTATTTATTTCGGGTTTAGGGAATAACCCATCACTGTTGGGTACAATCGCGTTGACCGACTGGAAAAACATCAAATTTTGTTAAATGCATTTCTTTATATAAAATTCACATTTTTCCGCAACATTTCAACTTGCAAAGCTGAAAGTTTTAGAAGTAATTGCACCTTAGTGTGTTTTATTTTAACACAGCCATTTTTCAAAATTTTCTTCAGTTTAATTTCGCCTGTTGGAAATGTTCGTGGACATGTTATAATTACGCCTATTCTAAAAATAAAAATAAAACACAAGAAATAGCAAAACTCTTATTTTCAAAATGCCTACATTAAAGTAAGGCGAGTGCATCAAGGAACATCTCTAAAAATTCAATTATTTCCTGTTATAGTTTCTGAGGAATTGTTAAATGAAAGTGGGAAAGTAACATGGACAGCGTAGGACATTCCGGCTCCCCTTACAAGAGCCGTATCATCTCAATAAGATGAGGCCCACTAGAGATTTACCAACGTGTACACTTGAGGAGAGATTGAGAAGATTTACCTTAGTTAACTCCGACGCACGAAGAAAACTAGGCCCCACATCTCAGGAATATTATGTTTGGGTACTATATGAAGATTCAAAGGGAATTGAAGAGACCGGAATAGTAATACAATTTCGTAATTTTATAAAAAACATTTGGAGAATGTGTTCTGGGGTGTGGAAGGAATGAAGTAGCCTTCTGGAAATAGTTCATTTTTCTTTACCTTTCGCAGCCATGGGTTATGGATGTCAGTGAGGGTAGTACTGGTTGTTCAGTGCAGGAGACAAATTTGTCGTATGTCGATGCGAACTGTTTCAGTGTGGATTTGTGTGAGGATCATAGGCTCAGGTCAGGACAGTGTGGAGGAGCCAGTGATAGAGACACGAGATAGACGTTATCCATTGAGGGATTGAATGCCAAAAGAATTTCCAGATCACATAACAAGTTGACTTTTTCTCATTCTTTGGGTGAATCACGAATCAAAATTAATGAAATAGAGAATTTTTTCTAGAATGAGAGCTACGTAATTAAAATAGGATGAAGGTATTTACACTTGTAGATCTCCCGGAAGGGAAAAGCACCGATGGATGTCCAAGGAAACAAGTTGTGTTGAATACAGTATTGTGAGGAAAGGCTCTTCAAAAGGAAATTTCTACAAAACATTGTAGTCGACTACAATGGGACTTTTTTCCTCGTAGTCAATTATACTACTGTAAAAATGGCCATTGCTCTGTCGGTTGGACTAGATCCCAAATTCGTCATCTAGTTGCAACTACAGCTTTCCAATCCAATACTGTATATTAGAAGCAGATCGAAGGTTTTGTATGGCAGGGAGCTAAGAACAGAGTGTGTTTGCACAAAAGGGCTATTTATGGCTTAAGGGGCAGTTGGACCTGTGTTTGGCGCTCATGGCACCTTCCCTAATGTCGACATAACATTATGCTGTCGTTCCCTGGACCCTATGTTATTAGGCCTACGAAGTTATGTTATGTGTTAAGCTACAGACCCTTTTCTTCATGGCCATTTTTAAGTCTTCTATCCTTATACTTTCCCACATTTTTTATTTTTCTCTTTATTTTAGTACATTTCTCTCTAAATTCTTCGTTTTCTCTCTAATAGACAATCTACATTTTTAATAAAGCCAAAACGGGTCTTGGAGCGATCCTCGTCCGAAAACTAAAACTGTCGCCGTTTCATCAACTAGCAGAAAATGTTTAGAATCCAGTTTCTTGCTAAAATACATTTCCTAAAATCCTTTTTTCCCGACGCGGAGATTGGACGGCGTTCTGATTCAGAAGATCATGAAGTATTGGGAAATGTTCACAATAGCAAAGGTTATACTTTAGTGCAAATTCCACTATTACAGAGGGGCCAGGGATCGACAGCATAATGTTATGTCGACACTAGGGAAGGTGTCATGAGCGACAAACACAGGTCCAGCTGCCCAACTAGCCTCTCAATGTCCCTCACTCTGCCACTAGTAGTACCAGTGTTGTTGGTATTAACACTAATCAGGGGAAAATGCAAGGGATGGCTCACAGACTAGATCTACCAACAGGTCGTAATCAAGTTGATTTTATTTTATTTCTCGTGTCGGAAACATACAGATATACAGTTGCAATACATATCAGGGTAAAACTGTCTAATTATATAACACGTGCCCAATACTGAGCAACACCCAAGGCGCTCGGAGTGGCTAACAGGAGATCCCTCTCTGCACAAGAAGAAGGGCACAGAGGGCAATGAAGCATGTGTCTTGTGGTTTGATCTTGTCCACATTTGCAAGACGTGTCACATGTACAGAGGCCCCATCTCCTTAGATTGACTCGGGATCTTCCAACTCCTGATCTTAACATGTTTAGGGATTTCCAAACCAACCAGCTTTCGTTGTGCCCGGGTGGTAGTTCTTCAGCTACTGGCATCCAACCGCAGGTGTGAGGGGTCGAATTCTTCCATATATCCAGCTTTGCCTTCCCCGGTGAGATGGTAAGCATCTCGGATGTCATCAGGAAGCTCTTTCGGGAACTCAGCCGTTGCTGAGGAGGATCATAGTAATGCAGTGGGTGGGCGCTGTTCTCTTCCACTCTCAGCCTCTCCCTGTTGGCAGCCACCTCTCTGCGCACACAAGGTGGTGCTATTCCAGCCAGGTATTAGAGCTTATCTGTTGGAGTAGGTTTTAAGCAACCTGTTATCAACCTACAGGTTTCGTTCAGAGCTGTATCTACCTGTCTTGCATGAGATGACCTGTACCAAACTGGGGAAGCAAATTCAGGAGTAGAAAAGCACAATGCCATTGCAGAAGTGCGAATAGTCTCTGGATGTGAGCCCCATTATATCCCTACCAGTTTTCGAATCAGGTTGTTTCGTGTGGAGATTTTCATTTTGTTATTCTTACAGTGGGTTTTGAATGTAATAGCTCTATCAAGGGTTACTCCCATGTATTTAGGTGTGTGACAATGCTGCAATCGGATACCTGACCATTCTATGCGTAACTCACGATGAGCTTCCCTGTTCCTTAAGTGGAAGGCGCATACTTGTGTCTTAGATGGATTTGGTCTAAGTTGGTTTCAACTGTAATAACTTGATAGATTTCTCAGGGCAGATGCCAGATCTCTTTCCACTGATTCAAAACTTGCGCTCTACGCAGCAAGGGCTAGGTCGTCTGCATACAAGAAGCTTCTTGTGTCTGGGGACAGTGACTGATCGTTGGTATAGAAAAGAATTGGAGCCAGGATGCTTCCCTGAGGTAGGCCATTTTTCTATACTTTCCAACGACTGCGTTGCCCCTGGAAGCCCACAAAAAACCTACGGTTTTGAAGGAGAGTAATGATAAGTCTAGCTAAATGGAAATCCTTGGTCATACTGTACAACTTGGCATGGAGTAACCGATGATGGACAGTGTCGTACGCTGCTAAGGATCCACGAAGACCACGCCTGTCACCTGCCGAGTTTCAAACCCATCCTCTATAAACAGAGTAAGGTTTAGAAGTTGCCCTGTACAGGTTTTATTTGGTCGAAATCCTGCTTGTTCAGTTGATAATCTGGAGGGAAGTACACGCTTCGTACTGTTGCATTGAAGTACGAATTGCAACGTTTTCTAGCTGAGTACACAGAGCGCTTATTCTCTTAAGATACTAGAGTGGATAAGCGTGCCGACGCTACTGGCGCCACATCTTCATTCATCCGTTCTTTAGACATATTGATGAAGTTTGTTATCGTCGTGTCGTGTCCGCAAGGGAATCTGAATCCCTGCAAATAGATGGTGTGTACCGTGAACGATGATATTGACTGGCTTAACACAGCAAGATTACGAAAATAGCTATTACATTTCCACTGTAATGTTCTAAAATATGGGCGTATGTAAACGTCTTGAAGCTTCTAGTTATACTTCACGGTTTGCTCTCGATAATCATTCCAAAGTGGAGAGAACATATTAATGTCCACGTCTTTGCTTGTACACAAGGACGTATGAGACTCAATCAGTGAAACATGTGATACTCAAACTTTGGTGAAATATCGGTCTATATCTCCTGTACAGAAGGGTGAGACCTGTGTCAATGAACCGGTTGCCAGTCAGAAGATTGAAAGTCAGATTTCAGCACATCCCGAGACTTCTTGTCTTCAAGTTTGAGTGGCAGCTAGGTATTCTTGGTGCAGGTGTTGATGTCTCCTCCGACGTACGAGTAGGAAGCTTTCCACTTCTTTCCGACGCTTGCTGTCCAATTGGAGGCATTTTATCCGGGAGATATTCTTTGCTGTAGCATGCGTCGCTCTACTTGTAATCATTGGAGCTGACACGCCAGCTGATGCAACTACTATGTTGGCAGGAGGGCGAGGAAAACGGCGTCTAATTGGCTCTCACTATTGTCCTCCGACTTGCTGACAAGTTCAGATAGACTAGAAGATAAGTCTGCCTTTGTGGAAGTTTTCTTCTTCGAACGAGTCAGAGAATTATTTTCCGTCAGCATAGCCGGAGACATTTTCATCTCCGTTTGCACGGTGGAGATGGTTATATCAGTGCCTTTGGTTTTGTGACCGTAGATGATTGGGCTGACAGTCCTCGAAGATTTTAGGACGGAACTAAAATTTTTGAATTGAGTGTTCCACACTGGAAACAAACTGGCAGGGGTGTTACGAAAGCCTCGATACAGCTGCAAAAGATATCGGATATGTGGGGGCATTCATATTACGGCACCCCTTTCCTGCGTTGTGACATAAAAATCTATCAGAATGAAGACTTCCTGCATCTTGATTTTCTTAAAGAAATCTAGGCATTGCTTAGACCATGGAACCTGGTTTCCCTCGCTGTTAGAACTTATCAGGAGAGGCGTACGCCTCATTCTCATGTATATCCTTGCAGCACGTAATTCGCATGGTCTTGGCAAGAACACCTAGCAGAAACATGCCCGATGTTTTTTTTAATTTTGGCATTGCATAGGTTGAGGGACGAAAGGTCGAACATCGCAGTGATCCTCACGTGTTTATGGACTACATTGGCCTCAAAACTGATACCAAAAGTGCCGGTGCCGACCTTTGACCCCCAATGATGCCTCTAATCTTGGTGACACCTCTCTTCCTCTTGATTACTCATAAATTCCACATCAAAACTAAGAAGAAAGACGTCAAGGGAATATAATCCAACAGACTTCATTCAAGGAGAAAATGACCTCGCTGTTCCACTCCCTAAAATAACCATGATCATCCCATTCAATGATTTGTTCTTCTAAGCCTAAGGGTGAGTTTATGGCTTGAAGTTGGTATTCCCAGGTATATGTGAGGCTAGGTTGCAATAATGCATCGCCACGGTTTATTTTATATAGCCTATGGGCCGTTTGCCGGCTGGGCGGGATTGAATTAAGTGGAGGTCAATTAAACTGTCTGACTTAGGCAAATGCCCGAGTTGCAATGACTGACTCTGTCGAAAGCTTACAAGCTAACATGTTAGAACTTGAACTGAAATGTAGGAAATGTGGTAAGCTAATCAACGAAGGTGATGTTGGTATGGAATAAACACAAGATGCAATGAACTAGACTGGGGCAGGTGGACCATTTCAATTACTTGGTTTTGGTATTCTCTCAGGATGGTAGTGTACGGAAAGTGATAGTCGAGGTGCAGAAAAGCCAATGCAGTGAATTCTGAGTTGTGATCTACTGTATTACGCAAGAAAGAAGTTCGAGTAGGGACGAAAATCTCCCTACATCGCTCGCTCAGTATTTAGACCAACCTCGCTGCATGGAAATAAGAGTTGGGTAGATATTGTTACGTGCCACCCCCCTAGTGGCACTTTTGTTAACTGGATTACGGTGGGTAGAAAGCCCAACACTAATTACTGCTTTAAAGAGAAGTTAGCTTTATTGCTTGCAGGAAGATAGACTACTCATCAGCAAATACAAGCAATTGGAACCTTACTCCAGTTTCCTCAAGTCTCTTGCTTATGGAGAGCCCTTGCCCTCTTTCACTTGTCAACAGTTAATCTTCTCGCTAATGAGTCTGGTGGCCTTGACAGAACTACATGCAACTCTCCCCTATGTACACAAATTACAGTTACTTACGAAAACACAGGCAGTCCCCTGTATGCTTCTCACTTCCTCGCTGTCAAGAGAAACGGCTTCACTAGGGGTTTCGCAAGTCACCACACTTCTGTCGCTCACGATAAACGCTCGCACTAGCTCGTAAAACACACAACAAATGCTTGACAGGTCGCTCTTATATAGCAGGCCGGTGACTCAGTAAATGCTTCTAGACCCATCCAGGGTCCACGGATTCTCGAGGATTGCAACACTGGCTGGGTCACGAATATTCTGGACCATCCCTTTCACTTCGCAGCCCGTTGCGTAACGCGCACATAATACACTGAGGCAGAGCACACACAGCCCAACCCTGGGGCAGTTGTGACTCATGCGGCGAGCGATGACACAAACTCACAGCCGTAACAATATGCTAGAGTAGTAGTAGTTATTCTTGTTTTAAGGGGCGGAACTACGAGGTCATATGCCCCTCTTAATATGGATTAAGAAATATAAGTTTGGAATTGAATTTATAATTTTGAGCTGGACACCTAAATTTGAAAAGACCTAAAATTAATATAACAAAAAATTAAATAAAAATAGAAAGCATAACGAATAGAATAAAAAGTGTGATCTCTTCTCCCTCAATAGCATGTAATGATTACGGATCGGGTTGGCACTCGCCACTAAGCAGCGCTACAGTCGACTTGAGATTGTTGATTTCCACATATGTTTATGTGTTTATGTGCGATATATTAAGTATTGAATCGGTCGGAGTGTTTTGGTGGTGTTCTGTGCAAACGTTTATTGATATACAAGTGCTTACACTATTACTTCATAGTATTAATACCTGAAATGCTATTGTAGGAAGCATTAACTGAAATGGAATTTAATTTCTTGTCGTGTGTTGACGTTATCTTCGTATGTTAATTTTATTGTTATTTAATGCAACTGTACGCAACTTAGATGAAGTAATAGTAATAAACATATACTTACGTACGCAGCAGACGTCAGTGGAAACGTAGCTGAAGCTCTTCCCCTATCCCCAAAGAAATATAAAATAAAATAAAATAGAAGAAAGAAGAACGGGGAGATCGCAGTCTTGTTTGGCTTTCGCTGGGCCCAAATTTGAAAAGGCAAACCAGAAAGCAATCCCAAAAAGGAAGGGGGAAAGCTAAATAAAATTAAACTACGGTAAAATCCAATGATGAACAAAATTTAAATCAGAGGCCGTGTAGGTCGTATTAACGTCACAAGTACGCTAATAAGACCGACAAACCAAAATATAGCAAAAACCAGACAAAACTCGAAGAAGGTTACTAAAATTAAAATAAGGCGAAAGCAGAGATACTTAGGCAAAAATAAAATGTATTAAAATAACAACTACAATGCACAACGATCCCAGAGATAATAAAAGCAAGAAGAGAAATGACCAACAAATTAACCACAAAATTAGATTACCGCAAGAAAAATACAAATTAGGAATAAAATCGAAAATATACTAAATTAAATTATATTAAAATGAAATAAAATAAGATAAGTTAAGGTAACGTGTTCAAGGCAAGATGAAACGATGACTAAATGTAAGTATGTCGTAATTAGATTTTAAAAAAAGACAAGACTCAGAAACGACTACAACGAAGTCAAGATACGTTCTAAAATTTAGACAAAGCGTGTCAAAAGGGATGAACAAAATAGGAGGGGGAACAATGGTTCAGAACGGGGTGGAGAGGGGTAAGAGGGAGGGGAGGAGTGAGGAAGAAAGACGCGGAGGCACATGCAAGATCAAGTGAGTTACGAGAAAAAATAGGAAATTAGACAAAAAGAAAAATTACATTAAATTATCGGCAACACTAAAAATATACTTTAAAAATTGAAAGTATACGTAGGAGATAAGGGCACACAATGACGACAAAAAAATATGTGATGCGCAAAATATGGGCATTCACAGACACAAGAATATCACAGGTTCGGTCACCCGCAAAGCAATGGTGAGACCTCCTTTTGTGAACTCTTTAAGATAAAGAACAAAGCATTACGGGAAGCAAGAAAAATAATCTCCAATCCCGTTATGTTGCTCTACGATAAGATACACTCTGGATGACAGGCCAGACTCAATGGTGCCCCTTACAAGGTAGGCAAACCCACCGTCACGTTCACCAGAGTAAAACGAAGACAGCCCACATACATAACTTTCAACCCTTAAAGTACAAAAACTACGTTATCAAAATAAATGAAAATAACACTACCATACAAAACAAAACTCACCAGCAATTACACGCACACAAAGGGCGGAGGGAAAATATCGGGAGGGGGCAAGTACACGCGACCAAAAGAAAATAACACATAAAAAGAGTTTTAAATTACCGAAATATGAAACTGAACTACAGTAAAGCAATTACTGATTACGACATACAGACACCTCGCCATGGTTTCACCTTGAACGCGGGCACTTTCCCTAGAATATGGGAATACGTCTGGCCTACTTGGCTGCAAGAAAGAAATGCCTCGAAACAAAGCAAATGACGACGCAACACAAAGGTAACTGCGTGGTAAAATTTGATTGGTCACGACCCCTTCCAATATATAAATCACTGGTCAATAAGGGGACAAGATGTAGATATGTCCATATATGGTATTAATAGCTTCACAGACCAAGCTTTCACGCACCACAAAGGCGTAGATTCATCACATCAGATAAAAATGGCACAAAGAAGTAAATCATAGTTCTCATAAAAATGGCTCACAACTAAACAGCAGTTTAGCCCTTACATTTTCATGGGCGCTTAATGTGAGTTGTAAAGATGCCTTGCTGTTTTGTACCAGGATGCAGATCTAGCTATGGGGACTGTAAAGAAGTCAGACGGTTTTTCAAACCTCCTAAAGATAAGGAACGTTTTATCAAGTGCAAAGGGGCCATACCAGGGAAGGATAGGGAACTTACTGAAAAGTCCCACATATGTGATGCTCACTTTTCAGAAGATTTAGTTGTTAAATTTGACAAATTTGTTATAGAAGGGAAGGAAGTAGTACTTCTCCCAAGAGCCAACTGGCGATTGAAAGACTATTCTGTTCCACATTTATACTGTATTTGATAATTTGTATTTGTTCAGTATGGTGTAAATAAAATGCTCTTGATGCCATTAAAGACTACTTCTGTGAAGAAAAGGATAAGAATAAAAAGACAATGAGTTTAATAACATATATCTACCGTAATGCTGAAGGAGGCGTGATCAGTTTTAGGCAATAGCCTACTCTAAGAAGGGGTCATGACTGTGCCTTCTATGTCTGTTAAATGTTAAGTGCTTCTGAAATTAATGCAGTTTATTGAGTTTGGTGTTTGTGGAGTGAAATTTATGGGTATAATTAATTTTTGTAATATTCTAAGGTAAAGTTGAAGGAGCCATGATCGGGTTTAGACATGTAGGGGTCATGCCTTCTATGTCTGTTTAATGTTAAGTTCTTCTGAAATGATGGTAGTTTACTGATTTTGGTGCTTGTGGAGTGAAATTTATGGTTATTATTGAATTTTATAGTAATCTACGATAAAGTTGAAAGTTGCGTTCGTACGGCTTTTTTTTTGGGGGGGGGCTGTGTTGCAAGTCTGTTAAGGGAATGTATAATGTGTAACAATGTGAAGAAATCCTTTCTGATAGCGAGGTTAATTGTTCCGTTCTTTTTTTAAATTTACCGATAGCTGGCAAAACGAATTGCATTTTGAACTTGCTCTCTGTCTCCGCTTATTGTCGAAACTGGACTATTACAGGAGACGACTTATTAAATTATAATTTGTCACAGTAAAGTAAGTGGAGATGTCGAACTTATTAGCGCCTATGAGGATATCTTGCGGTGTTTTAACATGTAAAACAGGTCGCAAGGTTTCAAAAGTCTCGTAAGCGCCAATGCTAACTTACATCACAGATCGGAGCCAGCGCTGCGCTGCGGCGGACCAGGCGTACTAGGCCAGTGATATCACTTCTTATTCTATTCGTTATGTAGAAAGTATAAAAATAAGCAAAAATTACGTAAAAACAAAAACATTATCATTCAAAAACGAACAAGTCTTTGAGTCAATGTACACTGGAAAATTTAGATTGCTGGCCCCAACCCACTCTCACTTATAAAGTTCATAACGCGATCAGCAGCCACCGCGTCATCGGCTAATATAAGTTTGAGTGTCATCTGCAAACCAAGGTTTCTTCGTAAGTCAGCAAGATCCACACACTCGGTGAAAATGTGGGCCACGGTGAAAACGGCTCCACAGGTATAAGTAAAGTAAGTCTCATCAGATACGAGTGGGTGGATCTTGTATGACCTATCCTTAGCCTACACAAAATGACAGACTCTCTCCGTGACTGGAAAGAGCTCCGCCACACGCGAGTAGTTCCCTTGATCGCTCTCAGATTACTGGGCAAGTGGGCAGTCGGTCAGCTAGCCACTGACTCTCCCAAAATGCCAGAACTTGTAGACGTAACTGAGAGCGAATATCTCTAGCGGGTACTTCCATTGGTCGAGGTGGTAGTGATACCGGCTCTTTTGCAGCTTGATCCGCTAACTTATTTCCCGCAATTCCCATGTGGCTTGGAATCCACAGAAATGTGGCACAGCCCAGCTAGTAGATCGTGGATTCGCTGAACTAGGGGGTGTTGCGGGAAACATGTAGCAATTGACTGCAACGAACTCAAAGAGTTGGTACACACGAGAAAGTGGATTCGTGCATCCTGTAGTGCACACTGCAGAGCTTCATAGGTGGCAACGAGCTCCGCAGTAAACACACTACAGGCCTCAGGCAAAGAGATCTTAGTATTTGCACCATCAATAACGTAAGCACAACCCACTTCCTCGTCCACCTTCGAACCAGCCGTGTAGAGAATGCCAGCGTCCGGAAATTGGTGAACTATGCTGTGGAACTGCCTATGATAAACGGAGGTATCCGTGTTCACGTAGGACCTCGGTGCAGATCTAACCGAATTTCCGGACGCGGGACTTGCCACGGAGGCACCTCGCTAGGTGCCCGGATCATACATGGACATACAGCCACTCCTATTTCAGTACACGTGCTATCAAGTCTAATAACTGTCCGAGTGGCACGAGGCTGGTTGGCGTACATCTGGTGGTTTTGCGTACTTAAAAGAGCTTGATAGCTCGGGTGTTGTGGCATTTGACGCACATTGGCAGCATATGCTAAAAACATATGTTGGCTTCTATAATTTAGAGGTGGTGAGTAGGCTGGGTATCGGGTTGGTTCGGAAGACACCGGTAGCCAGACTAACGTCACTATGGTGGATACTGTCCAGCATTTTCAAGGTTGCCGGCCTTGCTGAACCGTATGCCGCAGAACCATAGTCTAGCCGGGAGAGGAGGAGGGCTTGGCAGAACCGTAGCAGAACCGCACGGTCAGCCCCCCACGTAGTGCCACTAAGAAACTTGAGCATGTTCAGTTTCCTGAGACACGCCGTGTTTAATCGCCGTATATGGTGCTGCCACGTTAATTTGCTGTCAAAATGGAGCCCTAGGAAACGATAAGTGTCAACCAACGGCAACGCAGCATCCCTGGGATGTAGTTCAGGGTGTAAATGTAGTCTCCGGAGCCGACAAAAATGGACGTTGGAGGTTTTCGCTGCTGAAAAACGAAAACCCCGGTCGTAAGCCCACCTGTCGACCCGGCTGATAGCTAGCTGCAATTGCCGTTCCACGACAGCCATACTTCCAGAGCTGTAATGCAGAGCTAAATCGTTTACATACAGCGATGGAATTACCGTGGACCCGGCGAGGGCAACAATGCCATTTATGGAAATCGCGAACAAGGTGACACTCAGCACAGAACCCCGATGAACTCCATTTTCTCGAGTATATTATTGCGATAATGTCCTACCGACCCTTACACGAAAGAGTCGGACGGACATGAAATTCGCAATGAAAGTCGGTAGATTACCACGGAGTCCCCACTTGTGAAGGGTGGAAAGGACCCGTAGCGCCATGTGGTGTCGTAGGCTTAGATATGCTAGAGGAAACTGATATGAGGGTAGCACGAATGATTGCTAAGAGCAATGGCTAGTAATGAGATAAAGGCTAATATAGAAATGAATAAGTTAGATGAAGCTGTTCGTATGAACCCACTCAGATGGTGGGGTCGTGTGATGAGAATGATGGAGGAGAAGCCTAAGAGGTTAATGAATTCGGCTATAGAAGGTATGAGACGTAAGCCTAGGATTCTTTGGTTAGATTCAGTGTTAAAGATTACGAAATGGCATGTGTAGAAGCAGAGGAAGCCGTAATGCCAACAGCTAAAAGGGAATCATGGAGGTTACTTATTCGCAAAGAAAAGACTACAATAACTGATTGCTTAAAGGCAAAACAGTCTTAAATGAAATTGAATGAATAAAGGAAAGAATGAGCCACGTCGAGATTGAGGGCTCTAATCCACCCTCTCCCATAAAGCGTTATCAATAGCTACCGCGTCATCGGCTACTATGAGATAGAGCATATCGTGCAGACCAAGGTTTTCGCTGTAGGCCAGCAAGCTCCACACACTCGATTGAAATGTGGGTCGCGGTGATTTTGGCTCCTCAGGTATAATGATACACAGTAAAAAATAGTAAAAATAGTTTAAGAAGAAGACTTTCAATAAAAAATGAGTTTTTTTTTGTTGTATTTCATGACTTGTACTGAGAGATACAGCAACCGTTGGACATTTTTACATCTCGACATTCGCCTTAACGAACGAGGGAAACCCACGGTAAAACCTCGCTCAGGATGGCTTTTCTTCTTGGAACATTTGCACAGATCAGTCTATATTCACTTCACTCTGTTAACAGTTCATATTTATTAAATATCCGCCCTGTTGTCAAGTTCAAAGTCTCCTTATAGATGGCTCCTTCACACGTATCCACTCATTTAACAGTTTGTATCTTTCAACGATCAGCTCTGGTGCATCAATCAGTGTCTTCATAGTAGCGCTCTTCCGATAATTCACTGCAGTTGGAAGTCGATATTTCACTTCCGTTGTTTAACACGCTGTTTTCGTAAGCCGCAACTTCTTGGTCATATCACCCGATGTATTTCCTCGAAGTTGATCACTCCACGACCTATCTGCCGGGAGCCACACCTAGATGACCACATGAAGCCTTCAGACTTAACAGGGGCCTGATTTTCACCAGCACGCGTTGAGGACCCTGAAATCCAGGAAATATTTTAGAGCTCAGTCAAACTAATATATTGCTGAAGAAATTCTCATCGTCAGTATCTGAAAATGGTACAAAAGTATATTGCCTAACAGCAAAATGTTGAGTACATGTCATAGTCATATAATATAATTTTGTTGACATGCCCTAAATTATTGCACTCATAATAGTTTAGTAGGAGTTTGATTGTGAATATTTAGATTTTATTTAGATCTATGAATCAATTCCTGAAATAGAGGAAGTTTTTAAATGCAACAATAACACACTACAGTGGCATAACATTATAAGGAAAACCAACTTTCTTCAAAACCATACAACTATTACAATAATTGTAAGAACGATACAATTTTACTATCAATTGTACTATATACAAACAATTGGGTATCTTAATCATTCAAATAACGCCATAGCATTAATACGTTAACTCAACAATGTATACAACACAATAAACATGATCAACAAAACGACACAAACATCAGTGCACTATTATGTCCGCACTCACATTTGAATATGTTAAGCATCGAAACCACTCATTGAACACCCTGATTAAGTTACTACATACGATTGCACTGCGATTAATACATGCACATTAATTCTGCCTCATAATGACAACAATACATTAATTTGAATATTTGTAGACGTTCTTCTAAAATTATTGAGTATCAAGGAAAATAGAATACATTACTAGTGACTATAAGCTTTATGTTAGTGAAATTGGATCTGAAAGCATTCAGCATCACAGTCTACTAAAATATTTCAATGACAGCAGCTCCAGTATGAGCTAAAGTACCACAGATTCCATATAGTAGGGTATTAGGTTTTAAGGAGAGCACTATACTTACCAAATCCATAAGATACTTCTGTACAGACAGCTCCCCCTTTATTTCGTCCTTGTTGAGGTTGACGGAACAAGACTCTCCATTTCCACCAAGTCCAACCCAATTTTTTTGTATTACAGAATGTCACCAAGGTTGCTATCCGTTGTACGATCCAGATTTAGTTCACAACCTGCAATAAATCCCACACCAATAGATAAAGTAATCTAAAGAAAGCATTAGCATGGCAAAGTATGTTTCAATAGACGGAATTACTAACCTGAATTAAAATGGCGGGATTGTTGGCATTTCAATTGTGCGTGATATTTCAATGTAAGTATTTTATTCTTCGAAGGGATCATCTGTCGTATACATGCATCGAAAATTACTCTGCATCAAAATCACTCACATAGCACAAATATAAATACAGATATACTGCATCAGATTGAATTAATATACACAACAGAATATTGTATGTTAAATCAACACAAATATCACATTGATGATAGCTACACGTTTAAATTACGACATGAACACAAATATCAATATAATGCATGGGAACCATAGCAGTATGATTTCACTCCAATGTTTTCGGAGCATATACGTTAGTACCGCATATGAAAATATTAGTGAAAAATATCATAATGAATGCTGAGATGCATTTTGACTAATATTTTTTGCAAATATATGAAATGAATTCACATGTCACAATGACAGCATGAATGCGTTTCCGCTACCACATGGGCTTATGAACAATTTGAGAATGGTACTACGAAAAGACCACATATTTCCACTTCACATTCTTTTTCATACGAAAATTTAATTTGCTTAAATTTACCTAATGTTGCAATAGGAACTAATATAAAATTTAACTACCATTTTTACAAACATATATTAAGAGTTTTACAAAGTAACCAGACAAATATTGAGATTATTGCAACCATTAGATAACAATGCCTCTTGTTCACACGAATACGAATATTTTGGCAATGACAAAATTCTCAAGTATCCCAGTGATGTAAACGATACATTGAGGCCAACTCGAATATTCGTACAGCTGCATTATCAAAATAGTTTGCACAAAAACTACCGAGATTTAACCTCTATTCTAAACACTGATACTTCAGACACGAACCAACTTACCATAGGTTCAATAAGGTTTCATGTAAACATTCTAAAAGAGCACCATACTTGCCTAGAAGAGCGTATTTCCTTTCCTTTCATTCATATTAGCATTAGAGCAATAAGCCTTCTACGGTTCCGGCTTTGTTCACTTTAACAAGACCGAATTTAGTTGTGCATCCATACTGTTTTTATTAATAGAAAGGTACCAGTTTTGATTTCAGTAAGACAATCCACAGTCATTGTTCACAAACTGCAATAAATTCCACATCAAAGATTAAAATAAACCAAATGGACGAATTTGTGACATTGAGCTATACCAGCTGTACTGGATGTTCTGCGAAGTAAACCTAAATCTTACGTAACACAGTAGGACCCTACAGACATATGGGGAGTTGTTAGGTATAAACACTCCTAATTAGGGTTATCATATGTTTTCAATACTGTTATATGCTGTACACGTTTGAAAATAGAAGGCATCAAAACACACAAACACAGTAGTACCTTAATGACTACTACTGTATAATTTAGCCCCACTATTTACAAAATTTGCATCAAAACCACACAGTATCACAATGATGCATTTCATAGGCTTCGTTTATGACACACTTAGTGGCCTTATCAAACGGACTACTCACATATTAAAATGATATACGTCTCGACAAATAATTATGCAAACACACGAATAATATGCGTTTTAGTTACAGACATGTTTTCCACGACAAACATTATTACATATAAAAATGTAATGACCATTGAACTACTCAATTATCCAAATGAAAAGAATGAATTGTTATTACTAGAAGCGATAGACACCCATTAGGTATTCCACACTACACCAAATACTCTCAAGTATCATAATAATGAATATAACAAAATCAGAACAACTCAGTAACAAAAGTATTAAGCAGCTTGCCTAAACCAAAAATTGACACTTTGAGATTACAGAACTATTTATACACTTTCAACGGAAAATATTACAAATATCACAATTATGTAAGCAGTAAGTTTGGGGAACGTGATGGCGCAGTAGCTTAGCTGCTCGTCTTTCACCCGGACGGCCGGGGTTCGAATCCCGGTGACAGATGGGGGGAATTTTCACCTGAAAAATCACGTGGCGTCAGGAAGGGCATCCGGCCATAAATCTCCGGCCAAAACCAAAATGAGCCTGGTTTGCTCCGGCGACCCCAATTAATTGGGAAAAGCCGAAGAAAGTTCATGTAAGCAGTAAGTTTCAATCAATAGCTATTCACAAATATGAATTCGAAACCGCACAGATATCACAAAGATTAAAACCAATCCATTTCTAGTACATTTACAATGAAAACATTCAGTATCCAATACTGCAGATTACAATTTCAAATTACAGTTCTTTAAAACATGAACCAACTCACCATAGGTTCAAGAACGTTGAATAAAGTGTTAGTTATTGTTGTTTTAAGGGGCGGAACTCCAAATGGATCGTTATACTCACCGAATGCATAACACACTCCCATATAGGTCTTACCAATCATCCTCCATGGTAACATTCAAGGAATAAATCATATCCATTTCTTACTTTGAATACTTTCCCCAAGTTAAAATCACCTTCAGAATCCTTATTTTTTCCTTTCATAGAATGTTAGCAGTGTAAGCTTAAGTATGACGCTCTATCTTCATTGTCCCGAACCTGCAATAAATATCACAACAAATAGTCCAAGGACAACATACATGTGGTAAGTTTGTAGTTTTAATAAGGAGGAATACGAACTTGAGTAAAATCGGCAGGTTTGATGATACTTGTGTTATCCCAGATGTGTTTGTGAAAGTATTCCTTCTGTCTAATAAATATCTGCCTTACATAACACTGTAGACCTATGAACTTTGTGGGAAATCATTGTACAACAATATTTCTCATGTATCACTATTATGACAGTCATAATTTAATGAGTACAGATATAAATATTATTATTATTAATACAAACATATATCACGAGGATAACAACTAGATACACATAATTTGCATTTAACCACACTTATTACAATTATAAAGAATATTGACAATCCTTAGAATGTACGCTTGTTAGTGCAAATTAGTGTGCGTCCATCATCAGACATACATAAGAATGGTGCATCAATACATTCCTACTACTACCAATTCACACAAACGAATTCAGTGTAAAAGCAGTGCACACATATAAAAATGATAATACCTATATGTTCATGAAAAATTAAGCAGCTTGCCCACACAATAATTATTGGTACATTGAGATTAGAGTAGTGTTTATACACTTTCATCACAATACAATTTGTGTATTTCCAATCAAATATTACAATTATGAAAACAGTAAGTTTCCGTCACCATCCATACACACATATGAAGTCCCAACCGCACAGATAACACAAGGATTACAACCAATTCACATATGTTTCACATGAGACTCTAGAACATACGAGATACTCAAAAAGCCTATCTCATTAATATCTACACATTTCAGTAGTATTGTACATAGGCTACACGTAAATTAAAATAGTTCCATGAACGCCAATCAGTAACAACAGTGATAGGCAGTACACCATCCATCAGACTATTTGAGACGTTTTCATGCATCAAAACGTCTAAATATATCAAAAAATCGTAAGATTAATAACAGTTCGCTTCAAATAAATTTTGTACACTTTCAATGTAACAATTGAGTGTAAAACACTAATAAGCAACGACAAGGTACTGAACTTAAAAACCTGAACCCACTTACCATTTTTTGCAGTAATTTTGATTGAAAACGATGAAAGGAAGCCTTATACTCACCGAATCCATAACGCACTTCCATTTACAATCTCACCAATCATCTTCCAAGGTATAATTCCAACAATTTCCATTTCTCACTTGAATACTTTCACAAGTAAAAAATATCCTTCAGAATCCTTATTATATCCTTTCATAGAATGTTAGAAGTGTAGGCTTCAGTAGGACGCTCTATATTCATAGTTCCCAACCTGAAATAAATACCACAAGAAATGACATACTTGGCCTTTTACCTTTCTTTTTTTTTTTTTTTTTTTTTTTTTTTTATTTTACGAGGGAATGTGGAAAATCTGCTAACAGACGCTTGAAGAGGGTCCGCACTCTTCAAGTGTGTGGGGCTCTTACCCACTAAAAACCACACACCCTTCTCCCTCGACGTGTATATCCGCCCCGGAACAACTCAAGCAACATACTAGACATAGCATCATCAACTTATATGAAAGATTATGTATCAACTTATTACAGCTATACTTGGTATACACACTTTTCTCTTAACCACGAGACTTACAATTGTGAAATATACATGGAAAATATTATTGTTCAGCAATAATTCTCAAGTATCACCATTATGACAGCCACAATGTTATGAGTACGGATAGAAATATTATCTATACAAATAACCATTTATCTCTAGGATAACAGCTAATACGTTCCTCTCTGAATTATACAAATTTTGCATTAACCATACTCATTACAATAATGAACAACATTGACAATCCTCAGTATGGAAGCTCTTAGAGAATATTAGCGAGACATACATCAGAATGGTGAAAACAAACATTTCCACTACTATCTACAGTATACACACATAACTATTCAGTGTAAAACAGTGCACATGTTAAAATGATAATGACTGACGTCTTCACAACTTATTATGCTAACATGCAAATATAATATACTTATTAGTCACAGTCATGTTCTCCACAACACACATTATTACATAAAACATGAAATACCCAATGAATTACTCAATTATCCCAATGATAAAAACTGACTATTTTCACTAGAAACAACACACGCTTATTAGAGATAACACGGGACACCAAATTCTCTCAAGTAACACGATAATAACTACATCTTTACAGTAGTATTATGCATACACACAAATGAAAATAGTTACATGATCGCCCATCAGTAACAACAAAGGTAGGCAGTACGCCTATAGCCAGTATATTTTCGAATGGTTTATGCCTCATATCATATACATATATCAAATATTGTAAAGATAATAAGAGTTCACTCCTACTAAATTTTGTATACTCTAAAATAAAACATCCGCATCAAAAACTAATCCTATAGTCATCAAACTGCTGTACATTAAAACATGAACCAACTTACCATAGGTTCCGTTAGGTCGATTTAAAGTGTTGACGAGACAACATTACTCACCGAATCCAAGACACACTTCCGTATACAGTCTCTCCTTCACCTTCCATGGTATCATTCAAGGAATAAACCATCTCTATTTCTTACTTTGAATATATCCCCAAGTAAAATCACTTCCAGCATCCTTATTATTTCCATTCATACTCCTAGAATATTAGCAGTGTATGTTAAAGTAGGACGCTCAATGTTCATATTTCCCAACCTGCAACAAATTTCGCAACAAATTACACAATAGTTCAAAGACAACATGGGAGTAGTAGGCTTTCAGTTTTAATAGGAAGGAATACGAACCTGAATAAAAGCGGCGGTCTTGATGACACATCAGTAATCCAGGATGTTCTTGTGAAAGTTTTCCTTTCTGTGTGGAAATTATTCGTTTTACATAGCACTGTAGACCTATACCTTACATTGAAAATTATATATCTAATTATTATAGCTATAATCTGTATACACACTTTACCCTTAACCACGCGATTTACAATTGTGGAAAACATTGCCTACCCATTGTTAGTGCAAGTACGCTTGTTTTTCAAATTAGTAAGTTTCCAACATCAGTACACAAACATAAGAATGGTGCAAGCATACATTTCTACCACCACATATACAAACATAAAAATTCAGTGTAAAAACAGGACACATATCAAAATGATAATGGCTACATATATCCACAATTCATTATGCAAACATGCGAATATAATATGCGTTCTTTCAAGATCATGTTTTCCAACACATGCATTATTGCAATTAAAATGTAATTACCAATGAATTACTCAATTACACAAATGATAAAATTTGAATATTTTCACTAGAAGCAATACATATACGGCACTATTAGAGTTTCCACACGGCACCAACTACCCTCAAGTATCTCAATAATTACAACTACTCGGAAACGAAGATATTAAGCAGCTTGTCCACACGAAAAGTTGGCACTTTGAGATTGTAGTACAATTTATATACTTTCATCAGAAAATAATTTGTACAATTCCATTCAAATATCACAATAATGTAAACATTAAGTTTCCATCACCAGCTAGTCATACATATGAAGTCAAAACCGCACAGATATAAAAAGGATTGCATCCTATTCACCTATGTTTCACATACGAAGTCAAAACCACACAGATATCGCAAACATTACAACCACTCCAGATATGAATCACATATGAGAATGTAGTACATACGCGATACTCAAACAGGCTATCTCATTAATAACAACAACTTTTCAGTAATTTTGTACACACAAATGAAATTAGTTGCATGAATGCCCATCAGTAACCATAGTGATAGGCTGTATACCCACCACCAGTATCTTTGAGAAGGGGTTATGCGTCAAACATCTGAATATACAAAACATCGTAGAGATATTAGCAGTTCGCACCAAAAAATATTGTACACATGCAATGAAATCATTCTCATCAAATACTAATAAGATAGCAACTTCAAAGTACTGTACTTTAAAATATGAACCAACTTACCATAGGTTCAATAAGTTCGATTAAAAGTGCTCAGAGAGAATTATACTCACCGAAACCATAACACACTTCCATAAACAGTCTCTCCTCTCAACTTCCATGCTAGCATTCAAGGAAAAAACCATCTCCATTTTTTACTTGTAATGCTTTCACAAGTAAACTTCCATTTCATCATTCTTATTACTTCCATTAGCAGTGTAGATTAACGTATGTCACTCTTATGTTCAAAGTTCTCAACCTGCAATAAATTACACAACAATTGACACACTAGCCCAAAGGCAACATGGGATTGGTAAGTCTGTCGTTTTTATAGGAAGGAATACGAACCTAAATAAAACTGCGGGCTCGATGACTCATCAGTTATCCTGGATAATTTTGTTTGTGTGTTCCTTTGTGGTAAATATCCGTCTTACATTGCACTGTAGACCTATGAACCTATGTGGAAAATTGTCGTACAACATAATTTTTCAAGTATCAAATTATTACAGCTATTCCTGGTGTACACACCTGGTATCTCAATAATTAATATAACAAAATCACAATAACTCTGAAACGAAAATATTAAGCAGCTTGCCCACACAAAAATTGGTACATTGAGATTATGGTACTATTTACACACTTTCATCGAAAAATAATTAGTGTATTTCCATTCAAATATCACAATAATGTAAACAGTACGTTTCCTACAGGTAAACACACATATGAAGTCAATACCGCACAGATAACACAAACATTACAACCACTCCAGATATGATTCATATATGAGAATGTAGTACATACGAGATACTCAAACAGCCTATCTCATTAATAACAACAACTTTTCACTAATTTTGTACATACAAATGAAATTAGTTACATGAACGCACATCAGTAAAAATAGTGATAGGCAGTATACCCATCACCAGTATCTTATGCGTGAACAATCTGTATATACAAAACATCGTTGGGATAATAACAGATCGCTTCAAAAAAATTGTACACATGCAATGTAATCATTCTCATCAAATACTAATAAGGTAGCAACTTCAAACCATTGTACTTTAAAACATGAACCAAATTACCATAGCTTCAATAAGGTCAATTAAAAGTTTTCAAGAGAGAATTATACTCACCGAATCCATAACACACTTCCAAATATAATCTCACCTCTCAACTTCCATGGAAGCATTCAGTGAGAAAACCATCTCAATTTCTTACTTGGAATACTTTTACACGTAAAAATATGTTTCAGCTTCATTATTATTTCCATTCACAGAATGCTAGATGCGTAGGTAAACGTATGACAATCTATGTTCATAGTTCACAATCTGCAATAAATTTCCCAACAATTGACACACTAGCCCAAAGGCAATCATGGGAGTGGGAAGTAATACGAACCTGAATTAAAGCTCCTTTCTGTGTAGTAATTATCTGTCCTATATAACACTGTAGACCTATGAACTTATAAGGAAAATTAATGTACAACAATATTTCTCAGTTATCACTATTATGAAGCTATAATCTTTAGGATTACTGATGGAAATATTGTTTATTGAAACAACCCTATCTCCCGAGGATTACAACTTATATTTTCCTCTACGAATTATACACTCGTTGCATTTGACCACACATATTACAAGTATGATGAACATTTCCTATCCACAGTTTGCACGCTTGCTTATGGAAATTAGTTAGTTTTCACCAATCTGAGAAACATCAGAATGGTGAAACACCTATACACACACATAAACATTCAGTGTGAAAAGTGAACATGTATTAAAATAGTAATGACTATATATATCCACAACTAATTATGTAAACATGCGAATATAATATTCGTTTTAGTCACGGTCATTTGTTTCCTCACATACATTAGTACATGTTAAAATGTAATGCCCAATGATCTACTCAAATATTCCAATGACAGAAACTTCATATTTTCACTAGGACACACACATTAGAGATTCCACACACCATGTCCTCTCAGGTATTACAATGATGAAGATAGCAAAATTACAATAACTCAGAAACAAATACATTAAGCATCTTGCCCACATAAATAAGTACTTTGGGAATACGGTAGTATTGATATACTTTCAACAGAAAATAATTTGTGTATTTCAAATATCACATATATTGATTAAAGTAAGATTCCATCACCAGCTGTTCACACATATCAACTTAAGACATTACAAACACTCCAATGTTTCACATATGGGAATATAGTACATACGAGATTCTCAAATTGCCAATTGCATAACTACATCATTTCAGTAGTTTTGTGTGGACATACTCAAATGCATTCAGTTGCATGAAAGTCCATCATTGATAGGCAGTACACCCATAGCCAGTACATTTGAGAAGGGTTTATGTGTCAAAAGGTCTAAATGTATCAAATATCGTAAAGATAATAGCATTTCGCGCTTACTTAATTTTGTACACTTACAATAAAAACATTTGCGTCAAATACTAATCAGATAGCAATTTCAAACTACTGTAATTCAAAATATGAACCAACTTACCATAGGTTCTGGGAGGTTGATTAAAGGTGTTCAAAGGGAGCATTTTACTCACCAAATCCTTAACACACTTCCATACATAGTCCTCTCACCTTCCAAGGTAGCATTCACGGAAATAACCATCTCCATTTCTTACCAAGTGTTTTCGGTGACCTTACATTTTCCCATTCACGGAATGTTAACAGTGTAGGTTTAAGTATGCCGCTCCATAGTTGATCATAGTTCCCAATCTGCAATAAATTTCAAAACAAATAACATAATAGTCCTATGATAACATGAAAGTGATAAGTTTGTCGTTTTAGTAGGAAGCCTAAATAAAAAGGCGGGCTAGACGTTACTTCAGTTATCCTGGATGTTCTAGTGTAAGTGTTCCTTTCTGTGTCGTAAATATCTATCTTTCGTAGCTGTGTAGACCTCCACACTTTCGTGAAATATTATAGTAAAACTATATTACTCAAATATAATGAGACCAATGCACACAGTTTACTCTAACAGTAGTATATAATAAACATCCATAGTTTTGTACACAGATGAAACTAGTTGCATGAACACCCATCAGTAACAATTTATTTTGAGCACCCGTAACCTCTATATTTGAGAGTGCCTTGTGCGTCCAAACGACTCAATATATCTAAAATCGTTAAGATAATAACAAATAACATAGTATATCCATGATATCCTAACTGATTATATAAGCATATGGAAGTATTACGGACAGCGATAGCGTCTGTACTCCAGAGGAGCGGCTACGAAAGGCGTCTGTGCTCCATGTTCGGAGCGGCATAGTTCATACCTGGTGTAGGTCATAAAATGCATTCTGGAGTGGCGACCCCATCTTAATAATAGCTTAACATGAAAGCAAATATGGTTCAGCCTCGGAAAATGCTAGGGCATCCCCTGCAGGCGACGCGCAGTTCTTCAGATGCTGGGGGAGCTGTGAGAAATGGGCGACCAGCATCACAATATATCTGAATAGGGAGAGTCAACATCTTAATCCTGACGGACAAGACTGAGGAGCTAGTGGACATCATGATGGAGAAGGATATAGCCATCCTCGGTCTCATTGAAACGAAATGGAAAGAAAAAGGGGAAAGGAAACTAAAGGAAGGATACAGGCTGTTTTACAGTGGAGGACAGGAGGCAAGAAATGGAGTAGTAATGATTATAAGAAAGGATGTCCTAGAGTATGTGGAGGAGGTGAAGAAGATAAGTGACAGGATGATCATAGGAAGGATACACAGTTCCAGACAGGGACAAAGGATCCGTTCCAAGTATATGCTCCACAAACGGGGAATAAAGAAGAGATTTTATAAGGGGCAGATGACCTCGTAGTTCCGCCCCTTAAAACAACACTAACTAACTAACTAACTAGAGATTTTATAAGAATTCCTACAAAATGTAGAAAAATATATAGAGGATAAGGAAGTAATGGTAATGGGTGATTTGAATGCACAATTGGTAGGAGACAGACAAGGAAGAGAGGAGATTTTGGGACCATATGGTTATGGCAGTAAGAATCCAGAAGGGGATTTCTTAATGGACTTCTGTCAGCGGAACCAATTAATTATAGGGAATAGGTGGTTCAGAAAGAAAAATAGTCAGAAGATAACAAGGTATGGATGGGGAGATAGAAGAACGAAAGCTCTGATAGACTATGTATTAGTCGAAAAAGGACATCGGAAAGAGCTAATGGTTGTCACAACCATGCCAGAGGAAGCATTTGGAGGAGACCATAGGGCAGTGGTAGCAAAACTAAAAGTAGGAAAGGTCATGAGATTACCGGATAAAAGGAAAGAACGATTAAGCTCAGGAGACTAAATGAAAAGGAGATTGCAGAAGAGTTTAAGAAAGAATTGCAAGTAGAGATACCAAGGACGGATATTACCCATGTGGAACAAGAATGGGAAATTTTAAGAGTACATTTGTAAGCAGTGCAGAGAAAATATGTGGTAGAACATCAGGAAAGTTAAGGGAAAAGGCGACAAAATGGTGGAATGATAGAGTGAAAGAAAAGGTAATAGAGAAGAAGAAAACTTGGAATGAATGGAAAACAAAAAAGACTGAAGAAAGCAGAGCAAAATATATAGACGCAAACAGAGTTTGCAAGAAAGTAATTGCAGAGGAAAAGAAGAAAAGCTGGGAATAATTCACCCAAGAAATAAGGGAGGATTTAAATTGTGGAAAACAAAATGCTATTTGGAATTAGAAAATTTAGAAGGAATGAAAAGGTGAACACTGGGTTCGTGAAAAACAAAGAAAATGATTAATTGACATAACCAGAAGAGATAACAGATAGATGGAAAGAATATTTCAGCGAGCTGTTGAAGGTGAGACGTCAGGCATGCGAAGAAGTTACGCAAACAGCCAAAACGGTGGAGAAATATATAGAAGAAGAGCCAGACATTACTATGGCAGAAGTGGAATGGGCATTTAGGAAGATGAAGATGGGAAAAGCTGTGGGAATCGATGAAGTGGCAACAGAAATGGTCAAGGCGGCAGGACCCGTGGGACTGCAGTGGACATACACACATCTCAGGAGTGTGTGGAGAGAGAAGAAAATTCCTGAAGACTGAAAAAAGGAAATAATACTGCCAATATTCAAGAAAGGGGACAGGAAGGTGTGCGGTAACTACCGAGGAATCACAATCATCTCGCATGTAGCCAAAGAAATGGAAAGAATCCTAGAAAACAGAATTAGCCAAATAGAGGAGGAGCAGTTTGGATTTAGAGGGGGTAGGTCAATAGTGGAACCCATTTTCATTCTGAGACAGGACATTGAAAAGAATTGGGAATAATGGGAAGGATATGGTAATGAATTTTATTGATCAAGAAAAGGCCTATGAGAGCATCCCCAGAACAAAAGTTTGGGAAAGCTTAACATATAGGGAGATAGGCAAGGAACTGAGAGACATGATAAATGGAATGTGCATGGATTGCTACAGTAGTGTGAAGACTAGATTAGGGACATAGGAATGGTAATTGGCACTGGACTAAAGCAAGGAAGTGTATTGTCACCCTTATTGTTCTGAATGGTGATGGATAAAATCATGAAGGCAGCAATGAAAGACTATAGTAGAGCAAAGATGAAGGTAATGTTGTTTGCAGACGATGTTGTGATCTGGGGCGAGGATGAGATGGAGGTACAAGAACAGTTAGACGTAATAAATGAAAAGTTTGAGCAATGGGCATTGAAGATAAATGTGGAGAAGAGTAAAACAGTGGCGGTGAGTAGAACTAATAAAGAAGGAAAAGGAGTAATCAAAGTCGGAGATAACGAATTGGAAGTGGTGAAACACTTCAAATACTTGGGAAGTGAACTGACTGAAGATGGAAGACTAGGTTTGGAAATTAGCAGAAGAATACAACTCTGGAGTGCTTTCTACCAATAGGTACGGGAACTAGTATGGAACAAGGATATATCAATTAAGGCTAAATAAGTTATGTACAAAGCATATTATGTTCCTATAATGACATATGCAGCAGAAACTTGGACAATGACTAAGAGGGATGAGAGCAGAGTACAGGCAACTGAGATGAGATTCCTGAGAAGAATGGTCCAGAAAACGAGGAGAGATAGAGTGAGAAATGAAGTTATACGGAGAGAACTGGGAGTACAGAATCTAAATGACAAACTGGAGCAAAACAGATTGAGATGGATTGGACATGTCAAACGGATGAATGAAGAAAGGCTACCAAGACGAGCACTGGAACGACGGATGACAGGGAACAGAGGACGAGGATGACCAAAAATGCGTTGGATGGACTCGGTGTATAGCATTGGAAAACGGAACCTGGATTTGAACACCGTGTCGGAAGAGGAATGGTGGAACGACAGAACTAAGTGGAGAGGAACCATATTTGCCCCCACCCAGTGTCAGCTGGAAAAGGGGAAATGAAGATAATGATGATGATGATGATGATGATGATGATGGAAGTATTAGACGTCATAGCTTCAAGTATATCATATTGATGTTGCTATGACTAATAAGGGCCATTCGATGAGAAACGAGCCGGAGGCTATAAAATGAAAACCGCTGAAAAGCCCTGGCCTGGAGACGACAGTGCGCTGAGGCACCAAACTCGCGACACGGCCGCACTCACGCGTGATGACAGAGCGAGCAAGTATACGCGTCGACCGTCCACTGCATTCAGTTGTGCGTAAACTAGTGACATGGAGGCTTTAAAAGAAGAGCAAAGGGGTGCAGTGCGTTTCCTGACAGCGGATGGAGAGCGTGGAAGGAAAATTCCTCGAACCATGGCACAAGTGTACGGAGAGCACAGCCTGTCCGAGGCAAGGTTTAAGGCGTGGCACAAGCGATTCAAGGAAGGACGGATGTCGTTGGCCGATGATGCACGGTCTTGAGCACCACACCGCATTACCGATGACATTGTCCAGCAGGTTGATGTCCTCATGCGAGACTGGTGAGTTATGGTAGCAGTCATTACCGCAGAGTTCGGAGTGTCGGAAGTGGTCACACCATCATTAAGGACTGATTGCAATTTCGCAAATCGTGCGGCCAATGTGTGCCTTACAGTCTTCAACCATAACAGGAAGAATGTGGAATGGGACTCTGTTCGGATCATCTGCTGCGCAATGCCAAAGAAGAGAAGGCGTTCCTTGCATTAGTTGTTGCAGGAGACGAGACATGGAGCCATCATTTTGAACCCGGGACAAAACAGCAAATTCGCCAATGGAAGCATGCAGGCTCGTCGCCACCCTATAGTCCAAGGCCGTCCGCACGAGTACGGGGAAGGTTATGCTCAGCTTATTCTTTGACCAAAATGGCCCCCTTCTTATGGACTTCCTGCAGCACTGTAGATGTGCAGTGATACAAACCTTGACCTTCCTTTGCACAGCGATCGAATCGAAACGACCAGGACAGCTCACTTGAGTACAATACGTGTCCACTACGTCTCATAATCACAAATGAAATGGATGGGTATGAAAACAAACCGACTACCCGTATACAAAATAACACAACTCACTCAATCGTCAGATTGTTTTCGACTCCAGGCTGTTATGCGGCATGATGCAACTTACCGCAAGTCCAAAGGTTGGTGCTGTAGTCCAGTCTAGTGAATCCAGAACATGATACTTCTTCAAAGGCAGCTTCCAGTTCCTTCTCTTGTGTTACTTTAGCACGAGCCCATGTCGTGTTACATCCAACAAGATGAAACCTCTGTTAGCATCCTTATAATACTGGTTCCAGTAAAATTGTCCATCTTCAAAGATCCCTCCTGCAAAAGATTCCAAATGGAATTAAGATATAAACCCCCCAAAAAATGTAAATTAACGTTTAAACAGGTTTAAAATGGCTGGTTTGTTTAAATTTAGATTATGCCTGTCATTGCTGAGCGAGTTGACTTTCAGTGAAGCCTTGTGTAACACAGTATGACTAGCCGGATCTTACTTCAATTTCACTTCAAGCAAGGTAGGCATATTTTTAGCCTATTTTCATTTATGAAAAAATAGGCTTATGAGATCACCTTTTGTCCGTGTGTCTGTGTGTGCGTGTGTGTGTGATGGTGTGTTTCCCCCCTAATAACTTCTAAACGGCCGGAGCGATTTCAATGAAACTCGGTAAGTTCATAGCACTATTCCGGTCAACCCCGACCGTGCCCTTCAAACTTAGTTATGTCTCACCAATCTAACATGGCGGCTGTGCGAAATATTTCACCAGCATTCAATATCTCCGAAACTATTACCGATATCACCCTGGAATATTTTACGGTGATAAACGGAACTACTAGAAGTTCACCTATGTAATCCTTGAAAACCTGGTAACTACAAAAACAACATGGCGGCCAAGCGAAGTTGCTACATTTAAATGGACGTTTCTCGCGATTTAACCAACCAAACGGAATACAACTTGGTACAGTATATGCTTATACACATTGTAATGCACCGACATCTAACTTCGTTCATTTGTTTACATAATCTCAAGATGACGGCTGTGCGAAATATTTAACAGGCATTCTATAACTCTGAAATTATTAGCGGTACTATGAAATTTTGTAAGGATATAAAGGGCACTACTGGAAGTTCATCTATAAGACTTTCAAAAACCGATTAACTACAAAACGAATATGGCGGCCAAGCGAATTTGAACATTTTAAATAGACCTTTCTCGCGATGTAATGATCCAAACGCAATGAAACTTGGTACAGGAAATGTTTATACACATTGTAATGCACTGGTATCTAATTTAGTTCAATTATTTACATAACCTCAAGATGGAGGCTGTGCGAATTTAAAAATTAAGCTTTTATTTCTTGTGTCGTAATCTTGCGATCGAAGTGAAAGTTTGAATAATGCACCTACGCAATAATTTTCCTTTAATGGCACATGACTCTATGGCCTATACATATAACAATCCAACATGGCGACCATCCGAAATATTTAGATGGATCACAATATCTACGAATCACAGCAATCAAACTGAATTTTTTAGTGTTCATTGGGGCTATGAACATAAGTTCACCTAATGGACTATCAATAACCTGGTAATCACTAATCCACATGGCGGCGACGCGAAGTATAAATATTCACATGGTCGTTTCTTGCAATTTAACCATCCGAGTGCAGTGACACTTGGTACAATAAATTCTTACACAAGTGTTAATCCACTGGCATCTAATTTTTCAATTGTTTCCATAACCACAAGATGGCAGCTGTGCGAAATTTTAACATCTCATTTTTACTTCTTGTGTCCAATTCATGCGATTGAAGTTTGAATACTACACGTACACAATAATCTTCATGTAACAGTACATAACTCTAAGACCTACATATATAAATATCCAAAATGGCGATCAATATTTACGAATATATTACAGCAATCAAACTGTAATTTTGTATGTTGATAGAGGCAATTAACATAAGTAGGATATATGAAAATAGGTAGTATAATTCTTCACGGAACTACTTGTTTTTTGTTGAGATACTATCCATTGGAATTCAACCAAATATTGTATTCTGTAACTTAAGAGACGGAACTAACAATATATTCAGTCACCAGGGCTGCCAACTGTAGTGCTCTATTAGGCTACAGGTATATTTCGAACTAATTAGAAATTTCGATATTACCAACTTAATTTCGATATTTTTCTAGAAAGGTGTATATAGATTGGCATGAATCTTAAATTTTAAGAAAAGTAGGCTCTTTAGTTCGTCACGGGACTTCTTGTTTTTCTCGACAATGATCGAAATGCGACGTCCTCCTTAGTCCGTCGAGTTTTCTTCGGGTAATTCAAAGGATATGACAGTATACTCGGGTTCCTGTGAACTGCGAACATTGCATAAATATCACCCGTACCATCTGCAGCTAAACCAGGAGCTCCAATTTAGAACCTAGGATGCATTTGTGTCAGAGGCTGTTGGGAAGTGCGGAAGATAATGCAGCACTCCTATTGAAAATCCTGTTCTCGGACGAATCCAGATTCCACAATAATCTTAGAGGTGTAGCCAAATAACTGTGCCGCGTGAGCCATAGGGTATACATTACCAGCACGACACAGTTATTTGGATAGAGCTATCGTCGACCACCATAACATACAGTATTGGACCGCTGACAAACCCCACTGAGTGCGACAGATGGCCTATCAAATGCAATCGAGGGAGAATATATGCTGTGGAATCTTGGATACGCGCCTCATTAGACCGTATTTCCTTGAAGACAATTTCATAGACTCAAGCTTTCTCCACTTTCTACAACATGAACTCCCTCTTCTGCTGGAGAATGTGCCACTTGGGGAATGTTTAATGATGTGGTTTCAACACCATGAAGCTCCACCATGTGGGACATTAGCTGTCCGCGACCAACTCAGTGATTCGCATCCTGGAAAATGGTTAGGAAAAGGAAAACCTGTCTCTTGGCCCACCAGTTCACCTGATTTGACACCATTAGACGTCTTCCTGTGGGGGCATTTGAAACAAGCAGTTTACACCCAGCAGCCAGAAAATCCACAGCGCCTTCGACAACCCATCGTCAAAGCCTCTCATCCAATGACACCGGCCATTCTACAGCGCACTAGATTGTCCATTCAGCGTCGTGCGCAGATGTGCATAAAGCAAGTGTTTGCTACCGTAACAGACCGTTTTAAGTGCAGTTTGGTCCCCTGTCCCCGCCTAGCCATCTTGTCGTAGTCCGACCCTGATAACAAACCAACATTTCTTAGGGCCACACAATTTGTATACAAGTTGATATTTCCCAACAATTCCGATATGTTAACAAACTAAATAAACCTTAAATCTGGAAAGAAAGAATATCCCTGCCTAATACTCGACCTTCTCACATGTAGGACTGGCTGTCCGCCATGTTTGGCCTGCCCTTACCACATGAGCTCTACTGCACCATGTCAAGCTCCCTGAAGATTACAGCTCATGTGAGAATTTCAAAACGGGTGAAATCACAATTTCTTGTTTCACAGACATTTTATTAACGTCTTATATCACTTAGTTAGAGGGCACACTCGTGGCTTCAGTTGCACAGTATTTAGCCAAACAGCTTCCAGTTATTTTGACTGTGTGTACCGGGAGTGCAGATGTTTCAGCACTATATAAAACTGCGGCTTGCATAAACCGCCATGTCTGTGGCACACATTGAGTTGTTGTTGTCGTCGATTCATTAGGAGCATTGCGACATGATAGTTATGTAACCCCGTGTACTTAGGTGTGTGTAGAAACCTGTGTCACTGAGATGTCTGTATTAGTGTGTGTATTTGTAATTGGTGTACGATTTGGTTAGAAAGCGGCCGTGGCCTTACGTTAGGTACTATCCTGGCATTTGCCTGAAGTAGAAGTAAGAAACCACGGAAATTCACATTCGGCAATCCAACCCACCTCTTCTCAGTTTTGCCTCACGAGGCTGAGTGGGCCCAGTTCCAGTCCTCAGACCAGAATTACATTTCCTGGCAGAGCAAAGGATCGAACTCGGGCCCCCGTGGTGACAGCCAAGAATGCTAGCCACTAGGATACTTAGTAGACTCAAAGCGTCATAACGTTGCAAATCGTTGGAAAAACTTTCGTCGGATGGGTGATTCAAACCGTCGCTCCTCCGGTCCATTAATTAGCAATCCAGTGGTTATCCACACGAGTTACGCCTCAGGTTTAATGGCATCTTGTATTAAGAACATAATAGAGTATGTTACACATCCAGTTTGCTGTTTCAAACACACTCCACTTCACTATATTGTAGTGTTAGCGTTAATTTCATGATTTGCGACACCCAGCCACATGGCACGACATCTTCACTCAGATGATGTTGCACTACAATAATCGACAGCAGGTACAACATATTAATCGAACGGTCTGTTGCCAGATCGAGGGTAAAATAATAGTGTTCAGTATTGTTTGCGGGATATATTTGAAGTGCAATAGTACCGTACGGGATGCAAGCAGAGAAATATCGACCTTCCTTAAAACGCACGTTAGTTGGGCTGCATAAAACAATATTATTAGGAGCAGCTGATTCACCGGATTTAAACACACTAGTGATAGCATTCCTATCTTCACTCATATGTTAGGACAGGGATGGGATAGGCGTCACGGGACATGAAGTACGCTACTATACCGGCATTTTCCAGAAGGGAGTGTGGAAAAATTCGGGTAAAACTCACTCAGGATAGCTACTGTCGGCTTCGGGTGTATTGTACGTTGTAGTAAGCTAAAGGTTTTCCCATTTTCCAATCATCACGGTTCTTACTGGACCTATTATTGACTGCGTAGATTAAGGTGTTATATGTCGAGTGCTAGATGCTTGTCTCCTAGTGGTGTAGCCATGGTTCAAAATAATCATGTAAATGTTGCTTTTTTGATTTGTATTTTAATATATTTGTTGTTTATTAATCACCCATAGTGCGTAATTTATAATAGAAAATACATACGAATTACACAGCACGTTGTATTGCTAGTTTCCAAAACAAAGGGCCTATTTCATTGGCCAAAGATTCCTACAGCCGTCCCTTGTCAAATTTTCAGGTTAACACCAAAACATCCGTTACTAGTAAGGTTTACGTGTCAGCGCGTTGAAATAACACGGTGTTATTCGTATATATAATATTTCCCATTGCAAAGTGGACAATTCAATACGTAATATTATAACGTATGAGTAATTATGAAACAATAAATATAAAACATTAAGTCAAAATCCAACATTGTCCGGTGCCGAACCCCAGCTGTACGGCTGACAGTTCGACAATCCACCACTGAACCAAACCAAACCATTGCTACATTAACATTATCATTAGCTTTGAATACAACTCCTTTGAAAATAATGGCTTGGAATAAACGTTTTCGTCAGCGTAATATGCATCATTATAAAACAATTCATACTACAAAGTAAATTTATATTATTTATATTACTGTAACTTCTTACATGCAACACCCTCAAGTACTGAAATCAGGCATCAGGCGCCATCTTGTAGTGTGACCGAGCACGGCCCAGCCTGAGCGCTACTTAAGTCACTGCTACAGTATTATAAAAAATTACAATATCCAATGCGTCACGTCGCTGAGGACAGCCACCACCCGCTGTTTGATAAGTGGAACTGGTGAAACGTGGCCTCATTGAACCATAAGCAATGGATTAAAATGCTTTTATGATTCACACGGCGCCATCTTTAAATGGTTTGGATAATGACCTTGTATTTTGGGCGCAAGACGCATTTCATATCAAGGTATTGTCTTTACATAGTAGAGATTCGATTCGTTTTGTCGAAATTTTGTTTAAGCTTTGAACATTTGGGTAGTCGCCATTCTGTTTCGGTTTAGATGGCGGCGATATAGAACATGATACTGAGGTGCCCTTTGCTAGTGCTACCATTGTACTAAAACTGATTCAATTCCGTTTCGCCGTGTCTGAATTACAGTAACCCGTCGGTGGTCGCGCTTGAAAATCTAAGGCCAGCAGTCACGTGGATTACAATCGTAGGCCAATTTATAATGGGTATTTCATTAGCAGTTTGATTTTCGATTTTTTAAGTATGGAGTGTGATAAACATACCAATCATAAGCAATTACATGAAATACCAAATTATTTTACACAGCATGAAATACTATTTTTTTATTTTATTTTTTATTTTTTTTTATTTTTGAAAGAAATTGGTAATATTTTTTCCGTATTGAGTAAAAACATGAATAATTGTGAACGGAAGACTATCTTTCTACAATTACAGTAAGTGTTCGTAATATATTCTGTTTCCAAATTCTATACCTATACAAGCAAACCAACGCTATTCAACCCTAGTTCCGTAAATAGTCGCGTGGAGTACAGTTGTAACCCAAGTTAATTCTTTGGTATGCCACTGACACGCTAGTGGTCATTGGTGAAATATTTCACGGTGATTGTAGTGGGGTTACCTTCTGGGAAAGGTACTGAACAACATGTACCATAATCTAGTGAAATATGTTCGCAGATATAAGGATATGAACCTGGGTTATGATAGTGATCTACGCGACCAACGGAGGGTTAAATGGGGGTCAGGCACAAACATACGAACGTTTGGCCCGTGTACATCTCATAAGTCTACTTCCATTTTCTTCCTAAAAAAAAGTATCGTTAGTTTTAGTCGGCCCCGTGCTGTTGGGGTAGCACGCCTGCCTCTCACGCGGAGTCTCCGTGTTCCATTCCTAACTCCGTTAGGGATTTTAGAAATTGATATGAGGGCTGGAACGGGGTGCAGTCAGCCTCGTGAGGACAATTGAGTTATGACTGATTAGGGAAGCAGAAAGCCAAGATTAACGGTGACCCGACGTTCTGACCACCGTAACGCCTCGGGAGTGATGACTCTAGTACATAACTACTTAAATTAGCCGAAAGACCTTGTGTAATGGTGAATAGTAATTATTTAAATGATGTCGTAATAGTTGTTCGCTCCACCTGCCATCCGCCTTTTTATAACACGACTTATATAGTGAAATTTAATCTGTGTCGGCCATTGCAGGCGTGATTTATGGGACAAATAAAGCATTGCCAACCCCACGCATACGGTAAGAGCGACCGTGTGGTGTTTGTTATATGGTGCGCTCGCTTCGTTGTGTCGCTATGTTAAGAAAGCTCCACATACTAAAACACACCTACTGTAACCTGAGGCTGACGCCCGAGACCCCTTGTTTGTAGCACAAGCTGTAATTTTCTGCCAGACAGTACTTAACCTAGTAGCGCACATACATTTTTATCTTACTAAGGCTTTGCATATTCATACCTAATCTGGGGATAAGGTCCCAGACACTCGTGCATGTAGTACAAGCGATTTTCCTCAGCACACTGGATACGATATGCACCCACTGTTTCTTAGAATGGTTCTCCCATTACCTAGCAACAGTTATTTAATTGTTTGCTACAATGGCAAAGTGGTACGCACCACGGCTGACTGGATGCGAGCTTCGGGAGCCGTGTACGAGCACGCGTGGTTGGAGGCGGCCCCAATAAATCATATCATTTTGCTAATCTTGCGGCATATCTTGACCACATGTTGAATTATTTTGGACTACCACATGGAGTAACATATTTTCAGGTGAAAGTTACAACGGCCACTTTCTTTTAATTCAGGGCCCACTTTTATTCTTTGATTTAGTTTCGAAACATCGACTTTCCTTCAACACGATGATGTGATGAGAAATTATCGTCGAAATGGACCAAGTTAGGCTAATTAGCGGAAACTGAATGTGGGAGCGTTGTTCAGGTCCCTAGCCACCGTATGGGAACCTATGTGCGTTCCTTACATTCAGTATTATTTTATAGAAGGGACTGATTATGGAGACTATGAAAACATAGTGAAGACCATGTTGGTTTCAGGAGAAATGTAGGAACAGCTATTCTAAGTCTTAGGCTGATTTTGGAAGGTAGAATAAGGAAATATAAGAGAACGTTCATGGCATTTGTAGACTTAGAAAAGGCTTTTGATAACGTTGATTGGACTAAATTGTTTGACATTTTGAAAACGATTGGAATAAAGTACAGGGATAGGAGGATGATATACAATCTATACAGAAACCAGACAGCAGTATTTCGAGCTGAAGGACATGAGAGAGTAGCTGGTATTCAGAAAGGTGTAAGGCAAGGCTGCAACTTATCACCCATACTTTTCAATCCATACAATGAGAAACAATGAAGGAAATTGGAGACAAATTTAAAGTGGGAGTGAAGATTCAAGGAGAAATTATTTCAACTCTGAGATTTTCAGATGACATCTTCATCTTGGCCGACACGCCTGAGGATTTTAATAAGTTTTTGATTGGTATAGACTAGTTAGTTAGTTATTGTTGTTCCGCCTTGAGGAAAGAATTCATGATGAAAATTAATAAATTTAAAACAGAAATATTGGAATTCAGCCGAAATAAATTAGAAACCACTAAGGACATCAAATTGGCAGGTGAAAAGCTGAAGGAACTAGGAGACTTCTGTAACTTAGGAAGCAAAATAACCAGTGATGGACGAAGCAAAGTGGATATAGAAAGTAGGTTGGCTCAGGGAAGGAAAGCATTTCTACAAAAAAGGAATCTGTCGACATCGAATATAGATTTAGGTATTAGGAAGTCAGTTTTGAAAGCCTTTGTCTGGAGCGTGGCACTCTATGGAAGTGAAACTAGGACTATTGGTGCAGCAGAAAAGAGAAGAATTGAACCGTTTGAAATGTGGTATTATAGGAGAATGATGAGGATCAGATGGGCAGATAGGGTTACAAACGAAGAGGTATTAAGACGAGTGGAAGAGGAGAGATGTTTCTGGCGACTGCTAATGAAGAGAAGAGATAGGTTGGTAAGACGCTTCCTAAAACACCCAGGAATAACAAGATTAGTCATGGAGGAAGGGTCGAGGACAAGAACTGCAGGGGTAGACTAAGGTTAGAATATGTTTAACAGATTGAATCGGATGTAGGGTGTGGTAGCTATGTAGAGATCAAACGATTAGCTTAGGACAGGGAGCCATGGACAGCTGCATCAAACCAGTCAAAAACTGAAGACTCAAACAACAACAACAACAACATGAAAACATTGATTGCATATTCGACAATGGCATTGAAGATGCCTTTATAAAGACAGATCCACCGGAATATCGAGAACAGTTTAAAGGCAGGTAAGGAATAACGTATGTCCCACAAAATATCCAATATGCCTAGCTTTTGAGGTAATTGTTCGGGAGTTCTGAACCTGCATTCCACACATTCACTTGAATAATGGGCATATATCATTTTCATAATATTAATACGTTATTTCATATTCTGTGAGTCAACACCTATTTAAATTACTGTCCATTATCACTACTGCACTGGAATTATGTTCTAAATTACTTAAATATGGATTTTTGTTTCCCCCTCATTCAACGAAAACAATAGCCATGTTTGTCTGGCACATCAGGTCTCTGTTACCGATGAGCAGACATTGACGTCACGTTTCTATGACCAACAGGTGGAGTGCAACATAAACCTTGTAAGTATGTGAAGAACCATTAATTGGCATTTATTGGTATTGAACCCTTGCAAAGAAGCATATGAGACTCAGTTTCGGGGGGTGTAACGGTTCATATCGTAAGTTGTTGTCAAAGCGCTTCATTAACTTGCAGGGTAACAAAATAACATGCAGGAAAGAGTGAAGCCAGGGTTAAAACAAATGAATTTAATAAACTAATCACCATATTTACACTCAACAATTAACAAAATAAAACTCCCATCTGACCCCCACTTAATAAAAATGCCAAAAACTAGGCCAAAATCTCTGGAGAGATTAATTACATGGACCAAGTGTCCCTAAAGAAAATAACAAAAATGACTATGTATGCGCGTATGTCGTTCTACATGCATCACGATGTGTACAAACGAATGCGTGATTCGTCATCATCCAGAATAATCATTCAGACAACGAATCCGCATTTCTTAGAGCTAGACCGACACGGGGGAACACAACTACAATACTTAAAAACTAAACCGACACTTCCTAGACCTAATATAAACAACACAACAATTTCCGCGTGAAATTGGAATCAAATTGCCGTAGCAACAGTTACTGCCTAAAAACTTAGGACTTCTCACACAAATCAACACAAGTACATTAACACGTGACCAATAAGAAAATACACATATGACCGCCGTCAATATTTACAAGTACTCTACCACTACACCGCACAGGTGTCACACAAAATTACATGAATCGAGTCATAAACAAAACAATAGGCTCACAGCCAACATTTACGTTATTAATACAATATTTTACCCATACAACGTACAAGAAGCCGTTACACACATGGCGAACTCCCCAATTAATTATGGCTTAAAAATAACCATCACAATGAACAGGTTTGCTACATGAAAGCTTACGGGGGCCAGTCGGACAATCAGGACTGCCTATCAAAATAAGTCACAGGAAAAACGGGCGATTTGCGGAACTCTGCATATCTGTCAACCCACGTGCCAATAACTTCGACCTCCCAGAACATGGGGTCGAATCTCGAAGAAGTGTGCCCCAAAGCACAATAATACAGGTGTGTGTGTGTCAGAAAAAATATGGACAAGAAACAGCGGTCTCCCTAGAGCACCCTGTCTTTCCATCAAAAATACAACAGCAACAAAAATATGAGGGCGGTAGGACCTCTACCCCATCCTCACGTAGAATCAACACACACCTGACACAGTAACACACACAGAATCACACGTATGGGTTTTGACAGACTCTGAAATAAAGAGACATAAATAATCTCCACATGCTGGCGCCACCGTTCTATGCCGTGACTAGTTAACCTGAAAAGGACTCAAGAAAATCTATCAAAATTAGAACGAAGGTGTTCTACAAATTACATGTTAAGTTGGTGCGCTTGGCAACCCTAATATGAATAATAACCTGTTCAGCAAATATCTTACAGTAATTACCTCCCTTTCCTATCACAAATATTAACGTTAATAAAGCACCATTTATCGAATGTAACGGGTTTCGCATTTGCATGGATAAAAATCACGTACGCACGCCGCGCACATTAAATATGACTCCCAAAGAAAAACAAATATACAACAAGCACTTTGGCCACGCGCCAACGGACATTTAAAACATTTAGTGTCGGTGCAAGAAAAACTCTAAACAACAAGAAAAGAAACATGACTATTTACAAAAGTTCCCCGGCCAAATCTAACTACATAATTGAAATAATTCAATTGTTGTACATCACTGATCAGCTTGTAGAACTTAAGACATCCTTCTCAGCCCATTTCCCTATGGACAGATTAACACTCCATCGTGGTCGTCTGCGTTGAATCGTTGAAGATCATCCCAACTCCAAACCACGTGTTGAGCATCTTGGTATCGACTCCTTGGCAGAAAAGTTCAAAGTTAATTATTTGACCTAGCTATAATCGCTTGCAGGTTACTCAATTGGCCCACAAATTGTCCTAATGCGATTAATTGCGAAGACTTGCCCTAGATATCTCGCACACACGCACAATAAACACATGAAAAATATACTGAAATTTGTACATAAAACAGACACCTCGAGACCACGTCACTGGCTCGATAATAAGTTTAAAATCTTGACTGCACACACAGTCGCTATCTTGCTCGGTATTTCCGTACTGTACTGTTGACCTTCGCTCTGGTGAGCGCTAATTAGGCTGTTACAAGACTTGCCCCTCAGAGCTGAAATAGTCGTCTTTAAGAAAATGTTATAAGTCACCACGCTCACTGCGTGAAATATAGCTCACAAAAATAAATTTGACTTCAAATAAAATGTACTAGAGCATAAAATTCGTTATTACGACTGATGTGAATTTAGCTCCTCAGAGCTCACAAATGAAATAACTTCAACTAATTCAGAGCGTTAAAATATCGTTATACAAACGGGCGTGAAGTTAGCCTCTCAAGGCTCCAAAACGAATGACTTAGAGTAGCGTCATGCCAAACTATTTATTAGAAACTGACAGGGGACGGAGGAGTGGGGTGGAATTGGATAAAAATTTCCAGAGTTTTTATCTCACAAATATGGGACTAGTGTCAATCTTCTTCAAATAAATCAAACGTCTCAATGCACTCGTGCGGAGATCAGTCCGATCGGCGGTTCTTTAGATAATCAATTCCGCGGGCTTTTTACTACTGACGCTGTCCATCGCGTGATCATGGCTTGGTCTCTCGTGATTGGCTGATTCAATCGTAGGTTCGTTGCAAGTGACTCGTGATCATTCCTTTATGCTTCCAATTCTGGTGCAAGTAGTTGCTCAATTTGGCCTTGAACCCGGCTAAATCTGACCGTCCCCCAAGAATAGCTACCAGCTCTGCTCCTGTGGCAATCATTACGAAACGCTAGCCCCCCTTTTATCCATGTCCACTTCCTCAAATACTGCCTGGGCGGCAGTAATAATAATAATAAATATGAATACTTATTTATCGAAGATCAATAAGGGTTCATTTATCCTCAGCAAGGTTTTGAAATTCGAAGCAATTGATTTATTTGGATTTCAAAACAAAATCCACCGTTGTAACAATACATCTCTTTAATAACTCGCTCAGCTGCTCGTCTGTACGCCCCTCTGACTCAATTAGTGTGCTCTCTTTCTCGCTGGAATGTCATTCATACATCCTCACTAGGTCTCCCCCTTCTCCTCACGTAATTGCCACTCCTGTCGTCTCAGCTGCTTGTTGTTTACAAACAAAGCGCGTACTCTGGTGCTCCACGTATATTTGAGTGTTGGCTCTCAATAATAAAATTTTTGCAATACAGATTTTGCACACATCATCTTTCCTAATCATCAAATGGTTCCCTTCTGTAGTAAGGTTTTAAATTGGCGCTATTAAAACAGATTTTGCATCAGTGCTCACTTCTTCCAGCCTGTAGGCATTGTTACCCAGATTCTTAATTACCCGGAACGGGCCAATAAATTTTGGACAGAATTTTGCGAAGACTTTGTTCTTAGGGTCGGATATCGGTGGTCTACCAACCAGCACTAACTCTTGTTCTTGTAATTCCCGGTGAAACTTCTTTCCTCGGTACCGTCTCAGCCTTCGGTCCGCTTGGTTCCTCATGTGCTCCCTCGTTCGCTGGATTCGCAACTCGTGCGCTAATAGTGGATCCCTTGGGCATGGAATAATCTTGTCCCAAGTTCTTTCTGGCAACCTGTTGTGGTGTACAATCAGTGGCACTTGACCCGTCGACTCGTGCTTAGTGGTGTTCATGCACATCTCAATTTCCCCTACTTTGTCAACCCATTTATTATGATCGTTAGGAATCATTACTCTGTAGTACTTGGCAACACAGCGAATTGTTCTCTCGCTCGGATTTCCACAAGGATGACGAATGCTTGAAAATACGTGTTTTATTCCTAGGCTCTCCAAACCTTGCCTAAAAACATTACTCATGAAATAGGTACCATGATCTGATAAAATGGATTCCGGCTTCCCAAGCATCGGAATAACTTTGTTCTGAATTCGACTAAGGACTTGTTTTGATGTCGTCTTCTGGATTGGACATAGCACGACCATCTTTGAAAATACATCGACACACACCAGAAGGTGTCGGCATCCACGCTTTCCTTTTACTAAAAGACCAAAACAATCGATAGCGAGCATCTCGCATGGTTTTTGAGGTAATAGTGGTCTTGGAGGTTGTTTCAGAATGAAGTTGTTCGGTTTCGTGCGCTGGCATGCGTCACAAGTTCTAATTACTTCAACAATGGTGAATCGCATCTTAGGCCAAGTGAAAGTCTCCCCTATCGTAGCTTCAGTCTTATCCGTGCAGATATGTGCTAGGCTCTCGTGAACATGCCAAGTCAATCCCCTCTGTAGTGATGCTGGAACTAGGATTCGCAGTTTAGTATGATGCTCATCCACGTACTTATGTAATAAGTTATTTAGGTAGTGAAATCTCGCTTCTTTAGCACAGGCTTCTCGGTACTCAGGTGAATTTGGTGTTAATTCCTTCCTATAGAACTTTATCATCATCATCATCCATGGGTCTGCTTCTTGCTCCTTCCGAATATCCTTCAATCTCGCCAAAAACTCACGAGCCTTAGGTGTCAATGTAATATTGTGAACTTCCGCTGTTACTTCGTTTCCGTCCTCAGGATTTCTACTCAAGGCATCTGGTATGACGTTCATCCTTCCAGGACAATGCTCTATCGTGATGTCAAACTGCTGTATGTAGATGGACCAGCGCGTAACTCTCTCACTTGCCATTGTTGTCTTGAATAAAAATGTCAGTGCATGGTGGTCGGTTCTAACAATGATGGAATAACCGTAGATCATCTTACGCCACTGTTGAAGAGAATATAAAATTGCTAGCAGCTCAAGTTCCGTCACGGTGTAGTTCCTCTCATGTTTCCTTTATTTACGACTCGTGAATGCCAAATAGGATTTCTTCTTGGGTTCTTCAGCGTCCTCTTGGTACAGCATAGCACCGATTCCAATCAATGAAGCATCTGCTTGAATAATAAATCGCTTCTCAAAATCCGGATATCCAAGTTTCACACAGTTTTCCAATAAATCCTTCGTGGCTCTAAAAAACCTGTCGCACTCCTCGTTCCACGACCATCGATTTGCCTTCTTCAACATCTCCTGCATAGGTGCTACTGTTTCTGTGTAACCAGGGCAATTTTCTATGAAGAAGCCTGTCACTCCAAAAACGCTCTCACATGTTTGACTTTAGTAGGTGTGGGAAATTTCTTAATAGCATCAATCTTGGCAGGATTAGGCCGCACGCCCTCGACATCAATTATATGCCCCAAATATAAAATCTCGCTCTGGCAAAAATGTGATTTCTTTAGGTTGATTTTGAAGTTCATGGTTCTCAAGTTGTCCAGAAGTTTATTTAAATTTATCAGGTGTTCTTCCATTGTTTCAGATGCAATTAATATGTCGTCAACATATCTCGTGGTGAAGCTCTTGACCTCCTCAGTCAGATTCCTATCTAGTGCTCTGATGAGTGCACATCCCGCAGTTTTCACGCCAAAGGGCATTCGACACCAGATATAACTTTGATTATCGAATAAAAATCCCGTCAACAGTTGGGATTTTTCTTCAAGTTCGAGATGGTGGAAACTATTCGTCAAATCGACACTTGAGTATATCTTCTTCCCTCGGAAGCCTTTCAAAACATATTTGATCCTAGGTGCTTGGTCATGCTCGACTAGCAGTTTACCGTTCAAAACTCGCGCGTCTAGGCAGAGCCTAATTGATCCGTTTGGCTTGGCCACAGCCAATATTGCGTTCAGGTAAGGGGTTGCCACTTTCCTTATCATACCAGAATCTAATAAGTTAGTAATAATGTCCTTCGCCTGAGAAAAGTGTTTCTCTGGGATCGGGTACAATTTACTTTTAAATGGGGTCCAGTCTGTCACTTGCATGGCATATTGAAAATTTAAAACTTTTCCAGGTATTGTATCAAAAGCTCCTTTATGTAATCTCAAAATTTCTTCCAGTTTTCTTCTTTCAGGTTCCCCTACGATGGCCTCCTTAAGTCGCTCCTGAAGTAGAATTTCAAATTTGTTTCCGCTAATTTCTTCTTCCGCCAAATGTACCCAAATTTCCTGCGAAATATCTCGGCTGTCAATCTCTACCACTGCTGTCTGGCTGACTCGCTCCCCCGTCAAGTTCTTATCTCCGGCCTCATTAGTGCATTCTTCAACGACCCAAGTATTCGCCTCTCTCTCCAACGGACTCTCTTCCATGTTTAAACCCACATGATTCAACCCCTCTACTTGTTTGAAACTTACAGTGTTGTTGTGTAAGTCAATTACAGCATGAAAATCGCAGATGAAGTTGGCTCCTAAAATTATGTTGTAGTTCATCTTCGGAATGACAATGAATGTTTGCGAAAAAGTATGGTTCAATATTTCCAGATCTAAAAATGCTTGCTGTTTACAATTTATAGTTTTGTCAGGAATAACACCTCTGACTTTCATTAGCGGTACTGGCATAATTGGAACAGTTTGTTTTCTACCGATTTCTTTTATCAAAACTTCAGTGACTAAGCTCACCTGGCTACCTGTATCAATCAAACATCTCACCCTCATGCCTCCAATATGCGCGTAAATAATAGGCAGTTGTCTAATGACATTTTCACGGTTCTTCACCACTTCCTCCAGGCAGTCGTCCGGGAATGCTACCCACTCTTCTATGTTGGCCACTATCATCTCTTCTCGCTCCCTGGCAACCTCCATTTTCAGACTATCATTTTTCAGTTCATTTGGAGTTTTTTTTTAATCCCGGGACCCATTTGTTGTGTTTCGCCGGTTATCATCCTGTCGCTCCTGTTGTCTCAATAAACTCTCTGCCCCCTCTCCTTGATGATTGTCTGGGCTCTGTCTGTTTGCCATGGCACGCCCCCACTTCTCCTTCTCCGCTTCTTCGGTACTTAATTGATCCAAGTATTTTCGTGACTCAATATATCGCTCGTCCCAGTTGTTCCGATAATCTCCCCTATTTTCTTGGCGATAGTTCCTTCCGTTATTCCATCTGCCGTCTCCATTTCTTTGGTAAGGTCTACCTTGTCTCTGGTTTCCCCTCCAATTTGTGTACTCCCGCTGGTACGTCCATTGATTGTTCTGATTCTGGTTGTTCTGATTGTATCTCCCGTGGTTATTCTGATAGTTTTGATTATTATTGTTGAACTGGTTCCGGCCGTCAAAATCTTGCCTTCTTGGTGTGAACTGCGTCCCTGTGGACTGAGTCTTGGTTTGGTTCCCCTGGCTGTGATTATTTTGGAGTCCCTGAACTACCTCTGCCGTGTTGACACATTCCATATTCCTCCTTCCTGTCTGTGGGCTCACCATACTCGTCTCGTCCAAGTGTCTGAGTAATTCTTCGGCTTGAACAGCGGTTTGAATGTTTCCTGCGACTAATAGTTGTTGAATATGCATTGGGAGTTGTTTCCCGATGGTTAGAACCATATTTTGGTCGCTAGGCGGGTCGTCAAAAACTCTGAATTTTGCCAACTGCTGGCTGAAGAATTCTGAAAACCGGTTTGGATGCGTACTATGATATTTTCGCGTGTACAGGTCCATTCTCAACCCTTGCTGTAAAGAAGGGCTCCAAAACTTCTTTAAAAATGCTTCGCGGAATTGAGCCATGTCTGTGAAAGTATACTTAAAGCTTAAAAACCAGGTTAGGCTGGGTCCTTCTAAAAATTTCTCCACTAGTCTTAATTGTTTCTCAGGGCCGATGTGCTGGTCATTAAAGTAATCAGTTAATTGTCGTAGAAAGGCTTTGGGAGTGGTTCCTGAATGTTCCTTAAATTTATCGGGCTTGAAATCATTACCCCGAATAACTTGGATGACTTGGGCGGGTGCCAAGTTCGGTTGTGGTGTAGAAGTCTCTCCCCTGTATTGCTGGAATGCGTTACTCGTTAGTCTGGGACTTTGACCCCGGCTGGTATCCTCAGCCAACTTCAAGCCTGCAGGACTTCCAATACCTCCCTGCTTCTCCGGTATATTTTCAGCCGAAAATAATGTCGCATTTTCTAAAGATCTAATCTCGTTTTTGATGATTAAATCTGAGTGTTCCTGTAATTTTGATTTTACATTTTCCTCCAATCCCTGCACTCTTGAATTGTATTCCCCCAAGCGTTTTAAAATTGTCAGGCGGTCTTCCTTATTTGCGCTTGCCTGCTGCTCCCAATCTCGCCGGATCCTATTTTTCAAGCTGTTAATTTTCTCCTCGTTCCTTTCCTGATTTTTCTCTAGCTCTTCACGTATCTGTTCCTGTGTTTTGACTAGTTGTTCCCCAACCTCTTCTCTCATGACCTCTTGTGTTTTTATTAATTGTTCCCCGACTTCTTCTCTTATGACCTCTTGTGTTTTTATTAATTGTTCCCCGACTTCTTCTCTTAGGACCTCCTGTGTTTTTATTAGTTGGCCCTCTAAGTCCTCACGCAAGTGCATCCGTTCGGTTTCGGCCTTAACCTCGAGTTTATTCATTTCTTTTATTAATTCTAGCACGTTGCTGTCAACCGAATTAATTTGTTGCTGCAATTTATCTTGGGTTTTCTTCATTCCCGCGGTGTTATTGACACATGCTGCCTCTATCTGCTTGAGTTTATCGGCCACCATCTCGTCAAATTGTACTAGCTTATTATCGAACTTCGCCTCCAACTTCTTAATTTCGCCTAACTGTTTGACGTTGTTCTCCGCAACCTCGCCTGCCAGTTTCTCTACCTTTTTAAGGCTCTGATTAATGTCATTAGTAATCTTTCCTAATTGTTCGGTTTGTGCCGTTTGTGTTACTGCCTGTTCCGACAATTTGTGATTTAGTTCATTTAATTGTTTGTCCGTGTCTAATTTCTGGACCTCTAATTGGACCGAAATACTACCGCTCATGTCATGTAATTGTTTTTCACAGTCTATCTTCTGCGCTTGTAACTGGACCGAAATGTCACTTAATTGTTCTTTTAATTGTTTAACCGTTTTTGCGGACATCTGCACTAATTGTTCTTCCGTTTTCGCGGACATCTGTTCTAATTGTTTTTCACTATGCTCACGCTGAGCTCCTAATTGTTCTTTTAATTGTTTTTCCGTCTTCACGGACATCTGTTCTAACAATGCTTTAATTTCATCAACACTCGCCATTTCACACACACAAATATATTCAGAGAAAACAGGGTCATGCGCCAAGATTTCAGTCATATACACGCATACATGTCATAACATTTAAATATTACTGGCTCTAATTTAATGAAAATTTCAGTAACAAAATTTACTGAATAAAATTACACTTATTCCCAAACAACAAAATAACCCCTAGTGATCTGCTTTTAAATTCCTAACCAACAGAATTTACGAAAAACACCAATTAACCGAAGTCAATTAAATGTCAAATATAAGGCAACACCTTCATGCTTTGACTGAGTTCAATAATAATGCAAATTTTCTAATTTTAATGCCGGGCGCCAGAACAGGTTTATAACAAATACAATATCAAATTCTAACCTTGTTCAATTTCTCTAACTTTAGGAACTCAGTGATTTTACTAATGCACATGGCGGTACAACATCGCCTCAATTTACTGAATTTACGTGTCCGCTTGACCTGGCATCATTTCTCAACGAAATAAATATGAGATCAGCGAAGCAACAACAACAACAATCCCCACTTGGGCAACCATTTTTGTTTTATGAACCCTTGCAAAGAAGCATATGAGACTTAGTTTCGGGGGGGTGTAACGGTTCATATCGTAAGTTGTTGTCAAAGCGCTTCATTAACTTGCAGGGTAACAAAATAACATGCAGGAAAGAGTGAAGCCAGGGTTAAAACAAATGAATTTAATAAACAAATCACCATATTTACACTCAACAATTAACAAAATAAAACTCCCATCTGACTCCCACTTAATAAAAATGCCAAAAACTAGGCCAAAATCTCTGGAGAGATTAATTACATGGACCAAGTGTCCCTAAAGAAAATAACAAAAATGACTATGTATGCGCGTATGTCGTTCTACATGCATCACGATGTGTACAAACGAATGCGTGATTCGTCATCATCCAGAATAATCATTCAGACAACGAATCCGCATTTCTTAGAGCTAGACCGACACGGGGGAACACAACTACAATACTTAAAAACTAAACCGACACTTCCTAGACCTAATATAAACAACACAACAATTTCCGCGTGAAATTGGAATCAAATTGCCGTAGCAACAGTTACTGCCTAAAAACTTAGGACTTCTCACACAAATCAACACAAGTACATTAACACGTGACCAATAAGAAAATATACATATGACCGCCGTCAATATTTACAAGTACTCTACCACTACACCGCACAGGTGTCACACAAAATTACATGAATCGAGTCATAAACAAAACAATAGGCTCACAGCCAACATTTACGTTATTAATACAATATTTTACCCATACAACGTACAAGAAGCCGTTACACACATGGCGAACTCCCCAATTAATTATGGCTTAAAAATAACCATCACAATGAACAGGTTTGCAACATGAGAGCTTACGGGGGCCAGTCGGACAATCAGGACTGCCTATCAAAATAAGTCACAGGCAAAACGGGCGATTTGCGGAACTCTGCATATCTGTCAACCCACGTGCCAATAACCTCGACCTCCCAGAACATGGGGTCGAATCTCGAAGAAGTGTGCCCCAAAGCACAATAATACAGGTGTGTGTGTGTGTGTCAGAAAGAATATGGACAAGAAACAGCGGTCTCCCTAGAGCACCCTGTCTTTCCATCAAAAATACAACAGCAACAAAAATATGAGGGCGGTAGGACCTCTACCCCCTCCTCACGTAAAATCAACACACACCTGACACAGTAACACACACAGAATCACACGTATGGGTTTTGACAGACTCTGAAATAAAGAGACATAAATAATCTCCACATGCTGGCGCCACCGTTCTATGCCGTGACTAGTTAACCTGAAAAGGACTCAAGAAAATCTATCAAAATTAGAACGAAGGTGTTCTACAAATTACATGTGAAGTTGGTGCGCTTGGCAACCCTAATATGAATAATAACCTGTTCAGCAAATATCTTACAGTAATTACCTCCCTTTCCTATCACAAATATTAACGTTAATAAAGCACCATTTATCGAATGTAACGGGTTTCGCATTTGCATGGATAAAAATCACGTACGCACGCCGCGCACATTAAATATGACTCCCAAAGAAAAACAAATATACAACAAGCACTTTGGCCACGCGCCAACGGACATTTAAAACATTTAGTGTCGGTGCAAGAAAAACTCTAAACAACAAGAAAAGAAACATGACTATTTACAAAAGTTCCCCGGCCAAATCTAACTACATAATTGAAATAATTCAATTGTTGTACATCACTGATCAGCTTGTAGAACTTAAGACATCCTTCTCAGCCCATTTCCCTATGGACATATTAACACTCCATCGTGGTCGTCTGCGTTGAATCGTTGAAGATCATCCCAACTCCAAACCACGTGTTGAGCATCTTGGTATCGACTCCTTGGCAGAAAAGTTCAAAGTTAATTATTTGACCTAGCTATAATCGCTTGCAGGTTACTCAATTCGCCCACAAATTGTCCTAATGCGATTAATTGCGAAGACTTGCCCTAGATATCTCGCACACACGCACAATAAACACATGAAAAATATACTGAAATTTGTACATAAAACAGACACCTCGAGACCACGTCACTGGCTCGATAATAAGTTTAAAATCTTGACTGCACACACAGTCGCTATCTTGCTCGGTATTTCCGTACTGTACTGTTGACCTTCGCTCTGGTGAGCGCTAATTAGGCTGTTACAAGACTTGCCCCTCAGAGCTGAAATAGTCGTCTTTAAGAAAATGTTAAAAGTCACCACGCTCACTGCGTGAAATATAGCTCACAAAAATAAATTTGACTTCAAATAAAATGTACTAGAGCGTTAAAATTCGTTATTACGACTGATGTGAATTTAGCTCCTCAGAGCTCACAAATGAAATAACTTCAACTAATTCAGAGCGTTAAAATATCGTTATACAAACGGGCGTGAAGTTAGCCTCTCAAGGCTCCAAAACGAATGACTTAGAGTAGCGTCATGCCAAACTATTTATTAGAAACTGACAGGGGACGGAGGAGTGGGGTGGAATTGGATAAAAATTTCCAGAGTTTTTATCTCACAAATATGGGACTAGTGTCAATCTTCTTCAAATAAATCAAACGTCTCAATGCACTCGTGCGGAGATCAGTCCGATCGGCGGTTCTTTAGATAATCAATTCCGCGGGCTTTTTACTACTGACGCTGTCCATCGCGTGATCATGGCTTGGTCTCTCGTGATTGGCTGATTCAATCGTAGGTTCGTTGCAAGTGACTCGTGATCATTCCTTTATGCTTCCAATTCTGGTGCAAGTAGTTGCTCAATTTGGCCTTGAACCCGGCTAAATCTGACCGTCCCCCAAGAATAGCTACCAGCTCTGCTCCTGTGGCAATCATTACGAAACGCTAGCCCCCCTTTTATCCATGTCCACTTCCTCAAATACTGCCTGGGCTGCAGTAATAATAATAGTAAATATGAATACTTATTTATCGAAGATCAATAAGGGTTCATTTATCCTCAGCAAGGTTTTGAAATTCGAAGCAATTGATTTATTTGGATTTCAAAACAAAATCCACCGTTGTAACAACACATCTCTTTAATAACTCGCTCAGCTGCTCGTGTGTACGCTCCTTTGACTCAATTAGTGTGCTCTCTTTCTCGCTGGAATGTCATTCATACATCCTCACTAGGTCTCCCCCTTCTCCTCACGTAATTGCCACTCCTGTCGTCTCAGCTGCTTGTTGTTTACAAACAAAGCGCGTACTCTGGTGCTCCACGTATATTTGAGTGTTGGCTCTCAATAATAAAATTTTTGCAATACAGATTTTGCACACATCATCTTTCCTAATCATCAAATGGTTCCCTTCTGTAGTAAGGTTTTAAATTGGCGCTATTAAAACAGATTTTGCACCAGTGCTCACTTCTTCCAGCCTGTAGGCATTGTTACCCAGATTCTTAATTACCCGGAACGGGCCAATAAATTTTGGACAGAATTTTGCGAAGACTTTGTTCTTAGGGTCGGATATCGGTGGTCTACCAACCAGCACTAACTCTTGTTCTTGTAATTCCCGGTGAAACTTCTTTCCTCGGTACCGTCTCAGCCTTCGGTCCGCTTGGTTCCTCATGTGCTCCCTCGTTCGCTGGATTCGCAACTCGTGCGCTAATAGTGGATCCCTTGGGCATGGAATAATCTTGTCCCAAGTTCTTTCTGGCAACCTGTTGTGGTGTACAATCAGTGGCACTTGACCCGTCGACTCGTGCTTAGTGGTGTTCATGCACATCTCAATTTCCCCTACTTTGTCAACCCATTTATTATGATCGTTAGGAATCATTACTCTGTAGTACTTGGCAACACAGCGAATTGTTCTCTCGCTCGGATTTCCACAAGGATGACGAATGCTTGAAAATACGTGTTTTATTCCTAGGCTCTCCAAACCTTGCCTAAAAACATTACTCGTGAAATAGGTACCATGATCTGATAAAATGGATTCCGGCTTCCCAAGCATCGGAATAACTTTGTTCTGAATTCGACTAAGGACTTGTTTTGATGTCGTCTTCTGGATTGGACATAGCACGACCATCTTTGAAAATACATCGACACACACCAGAAGGTGTCGGCATCCACGCTTTCCTTTTACTAAAGGACCAAAACAATCGATAGCGAGCATCTCGCATGGTTTTTGAGGTAATAGTGGTCTTGGAGGTTGTTTCAGAATGAAGTTGTTCGGTTTCGTGCGCTGGCATGCGTCACAAGTTCTAATTACTTCAACAATGGTGAATCGCATCTTAGGCCAAGTGAAAGTCTCCCCTATCGTAGCTTCAGTCTTATCCGTGCAGATATGTGCTAGGCTCTCGTGAACATGCCAAGTCAATCCCCTCTGTAGTGATGCTGGAACTAGGATTCGCAGTTTAGTATGATGCTCATCCACGTACTTATGTAATAAGTTATTTAGGTAGTGAAATCTCGCTTCTTTAGCACAGGCTTCTCGGTACTCAGGTGAATTTGGTGTTAATTCCTTCCTATAGAACTTTATCATCATCATCATCCATGGGTCTGCTTCTTGCTCCTTCCGAATATCCTTCAATCTCGCCAAAAACTCACGAGCCTTAGGTGTCAATGTAATATTGTGAACTTCCGCTGTTACTTCGTTTCCGTCCTCAGGATTTCTACTCAAGGCATCTGGTATGACGTTCATCCTTCCAGGACAATGCTCTATCGTGATGTCAAACTGCTGTATGTAGATGGACCAGCGCGTAACTCTCTCACTTGCCATTGTTGTCTTGAATAAAAATGTCAGTGCATGGTGGTCGGTTCTAACAATGATGGAATAACCGTAGATCATCTTACGCCACTGTTGAAGAGAATATAAAATTGCTAGCAGCTCAAGTTCCGTCACGGTGTAGTTCCTCTCATTTTTCCTTTATTTACGACTCGTAAATGCCAAATAGGATTTCTTCTTGGGTTCTTCAGCGTCCTCTTGGTACAGCATAGCACCGATTCCAATCAATGAAGCATCTGCTTGAATAATAAATCGCTTCTCAAAATCCGGATATCCAAGTTTCACACAGTTTTCCAATAAATCCTTCGTGGCTCTAAAAAACCTGTCGCACTCCTCGTTCCACGACCATCGATTTGCCTTCTTCAACATCTCCTGCATAGGTGCTACTGTTTCTGTGTAACCAGGGCAATTTTCTATGAAGAAGCCTGTCACTCCCAAAAACGCTCTCACATGTTTGACTTTAGTAGGTGTGGGAAATTTCTTAATAGCATCAATCTTGGCAGGATTAGGCCGCACGCCCTCGACATCAATTATATGCCCCAAATATAAAATCTCGCTCTGGCAAAAATGTGATTTCTTTAGGTTGATTTTGAAGTTCATGGTTCTCAAGTTGTCCAGAAGTTTATTTAAATTTATCAGGTGTTCTTCCATTGTTTCAGATGCAATTAATATGTCGTCAACATATCTCGTGGTGAAGCTCTTGACCTCCTCAGTCAGATTCCTATCTAGTGCTCTGATGAGTGCACATCCCGCAGTTTTCACGCCAAAGGGCATTCGACACCAGATATAACTTTGATTATCGAATAAAAATCCCGTCAACAGTTGGGATTTTTCTTCAAGTTCGAGATGGTGGAAACTATTCGTCAAATCGACACTTGAGTATATCTTCTTCCCTCGGAAGCCTTTCAAAACATCTTTGATCCTAGGTGCTTGGTCATGCTCGACTAGCAGTTTACCGTTCAAAATTCGCGCGTCTATGCAGAGCCTAATTGATCCGTTTGGCTTGGCCACAGCCAATATTGCGTTCAGGTAAGGGGTTGCCACTTTCCTTATCATGCCAGAATCTAATAAGTTAGTAATAATGTCCTTCACCTGAGAAAAGTGTTTCTCTGGGATCGGGTACAATTTACTTTTAAATGGGGTCCAGTCTGTCACTTGCATGGCATATTGAAAATTTAAAACTTTTCCAGGTATTGTATCAAAAGCTCCTTTATGTAATCTCAAAATTTCTTCCAGTTTTCTTCTTTCAGGTTCCCCTACGATGGCCTCCTTAGTCGCTCCTGAAGTAGAATTTCAAATTTGGTTCCGCTAATTTCTTCTTCCGCCAAATGTACCCAAATTTCCTGCGAAATATCTCGGCTGTCAATCTCTACCACTGCTGTCTGGCTGACTCGCTCCCCCGTCAAGTTCTTATCTCCGGCCTCATTAGTGCATTCTTCAACGACCCAAGTATTCGCCTCTCTCTCCAACGGACTCTCTTCCATGTTTAAACCCACATGATTCAACCCCTCTACTTGTTTGAAACTTACAGTGTTGTTGTGTAAGTCAATTACAGCATGAAAATCGCAGATGAAGTTGGCTCCTAAAATTATGTTGTAGTTCATCTTCGGAATGACAATGAATGTTTGCGAAAAAGTATGGTTCAATATTTCCAGATATAAAAATGCTTGCTGTTTACAATTTATAGTTTTGTCAGGAATAACACCTCTGACTTTCATTAGCGGTACCGGCATAATTGGAACAGTTTGTTTTCTACCGATTTCTTTTATCAAAACTTCAGTGACTAAGCTCACCTGGCTACCTGTATCAATCAAACATCTCACCCTCATGCCTCCAATATGCGCGTAAATAATAGGCAGTTGTCTAATGACATTTTCACGGTTCTTCACCACTTCCTCCAGGCAGTCGTCCGGGAATGCTACCCACTCTTCTATGTTGGCCACTATCATCTCTTCTCGCTCCCTGGCAACCTCCATTTTCAGACTATCATTTTTCAGTTCATTTGGAGTTTTTTTTTATCCCGGGACCCATTTGTTGTGTTTCGCCGGTTATCATCCTGTCGCTCCTGTTGTCTCAATAAACTCTCTGCTCCCTCTCCTTGATGATTGTCTGGGCTCTGTCTGTTTGCCATGGCACGCCCCCACTTCTCCTTCTCCGCTTCTTCGGTACTTAATTGATCCAAGTATTTTCGTGACTCAATATATCGCTCGTCCCAGTTGTTCCGATAATCTCCCCTATTTTCTTGGCGATAGTTCCTTCCGTTATTCCATCTGCCGTCTCCATTTCTTTGGTAAGGTCTACCTTGTCTCTGGTTTCCCCTCCAATTTGTGTACTCCCGCTGGTACGTCCATTGATTGTTCTGATTCTGGTTGTTCTGATTGTATCTCCCGCGGTTATTCTGATAGTTTTGATTATTATTGTTGAACTGGTTCCGGCCGTCAAAATCTTGCCTTCTCGGTGTGAACTGCGTCCCTGTGGACTGAGTCTTGGTTTGGTTCCCCTGGCTGTGATTATTTTGGAGTCCCTGAACTACCTCTGCCGTGTTGACACATTCCATATTCCTCCTTCCTGTCTGTGGGCTCACCATACTCGTCTCGTCTAAGTGTCTGAGTAATTCTTCGGCTTGGACTGCGGTTTGAATGTTTCCTGCGACTAATAGTTGTTGAATATGCATTGGGAGTTGTTTCCCGATGGTTAGAACCATATTTTGGTCGCTAGGCGGGTCGTCAAAATCTCTGAATTTTGCCAACTGCTGGTTGAAGAATTCTGAAAACCGGTTTGGATGCGTACTATGATATTTTCGCGTGTACAGGTCCATTCTCAACCCTTGCTGTAAAGAAGGGCTCCAAAACTTCTTTAAAAATGCTTCGCGGAATTGAGCCATGTCTGTGAAAGTATACTTAAAGCTTAAAAACCAGGTTAGGCTGGGTCCTTCTAAAAATTTCTCCACTAGTCTTAATTGTTTCTCAGGGCCGATGTGCTGGTCATTAAAGTAATCAGTTAATTGTCGTAGAAAGGCTTTGGGAGTGGTTCCTGAATGTTCCTTAAATTTATCGGGCTTGAAATCATTACCCCGAATAACTTGGATGACTTGGGCGGCTGCCAAGTTCGGTTGTGGTGTAGAAGTCTCTCCCCTGTATTGCTGGAATGCGTTACTCGTTAGTCTGGGACTTTGAACCCGGCTGGTATCCTCAGCCAACTTCAAGCCTGCAGGACTTCCAATACCTCCCTGCTTCTCCGGTATATTTTCAGCCGAAAATAATGTCGCATTTTCTAAAGATCTAATCTCGTTTTTGATGATTAAATCTGAGTGTTCCTGTAATTTTGATTTTACATTTTCCTCCAATCCCTGCACTCTTGAATTATATTCCCCCAAGCGTTTTACAATTGTCAGGCGGTCTTCCTTATTTGCGCTTGCCTGCTGCTCCCAATCTCGCCGGATCCTATTTTTCAAGCTGTTAATTTTCTCCTCGTTCCTTTCCTGATTTTTCTCTAGCTCTTCACGTATCTGTTCCTGTGTTTTGACTAGTTGTTCCCCAACCTCTTCTCTCATGACCTCTTGTGTTTTTATTAATTGTTCCCCGACTTCTTCTCTTATGACCTCTTGTGTTTTTATTAATTGTTCCCCGACTTCTTCTCTTATGACCTCCTGTTTTTTTATTAGTTGGCCCTCTAAGTCCTCACGCAAGTGCATCCGTTCGGTTTCGGCCTTAACCTCGAGTTTATTCATTTCTTTTATTAATTCTAGCACGTTGCTGTCAACCGAATTAATTTGTTGCTGCAATTTATCTTGGGTTTTCTTCATTCCCGCGGTGTTATTGACACATGCTGCCTCTATCTGCTTGAGTTTATCGGCCACCATCTCGTCAAATTGTACTAGCTTATTATCGAACTTCGCCTCCAACTTCTTAATTTCGCCTAACTGTTTGACGTTGTTCTCCGCAACCTCGCCTGCCAGTTTCTCTACCTTTTTAAGGCTCTGATTAATGTCATTAGTAATCTTTCCTAATTGTTCGGTTTGTGCCGTTTGTGTTACTGCTTGTTCCGACAATTTGTGATTTAGTTCATTTAATTGTTTGTCCGTGTCTAATTTCTGGACCTCTAATTGGACCGAAATACTACCGCTCATGTCATGTAATTGTTTTTCACAGTCTATCTTCTGCGCTTGTAACTGGACCGAAATGTCACTTAATTGTTCTTTTAATTGTTTAACCGTTTTTGCGGACATCTGCACTAATTGTTCTTCCGTTTTCGCGGACATCTGTTCTAATTGTTTTTCACTATGCTCACGCTGAGCTCCTAATTGTTCTTTTAATTGTTTTTCCGTCTTCACGGACATCTGTTCTAACAATGCTTTAATTTCATCAACACTCGCCATTTCACACACACAAATATATTCAGAGAAAACAGGGTCATGCGCCAAGATTTCAGTCATATACACGCATACATGTCATAACATTTAAATATTACTGGCTCTAATTTAATGAAAATTTCAGTAACAAAATTTACTGAATAAAATTACACTTATTCCCAAACAACAAAATAACCCCTAGTGATCTGCTTTTAAATTCCTAACCAACAGAATTTACGAAAAACACCAATTAACCGAAGTCAATTAAATGTCAAATATAAGGCAACACCTTCATGCTTTGACTGAGTTCAATAATAATGCAAATTTTCTAATTTTAATGCCGGGCGCCAGAACAGGTTTATAACAAATACAATATCAAATTCTAACCTTGTTCAATTTCTCTAACTTTAGGAACTCAGTGATTTTACTAATGCACATGGCGGTACAACATCGCCTCAATTTACTGAATTTACGTGTCCGCTTGACCTGGCATCATTTCTCAACGAAATAAATATGAGATCAGCGAAGCAACAACAACAACAATCCCCACTTGGGCAACCATTTTTGTTTTATGAACCCTTGCAAAGAAGCATATGAGACTTAGTTTCGGAGGGGTGTAACGGTTCATATCGTAAGTTGTTGTCAAAGCGCTTCATTAACTTGCAGGGTAACAAAATAACATGCAGGAAAGAGTGAAGCCAGGGTTAAAACAAATGAATTTAATAAACAAATCACCATATTTACACTCAACAATTAACAAAATAAAACTCCCATCTGACTCCCACTTAATAAAAATGCCAAAAACTAGGCCAAAATCTCTGGAGAGATTAATTACATGGACCAAGTGTCCCTAAAGAAAATAACAAAAATGACTATGTATGCGCGTATGTCGTTCTACATGCATCACGATGTGTACAAACGAATGCGTGATTCGTCATCATCCAGAATAATCATTCAGACAACGAATCCGCATTTCTTAGAGCTAGACCGACACGGGGGAACACAACTACAATACTTAAAAACTAAACCGACACTTCCTAGACCTAATATAAACAACACAACAATTTCCGCGTGAAATTGGAATCAAATTGCCGTAGCAACAGTTACTGCCTAAAAACTTAGGACTTCTCACACAAATCAACACAAGTACATTAACACGTGACCAATAAGAAAATACACATATGACCGCCGTCAATATTTACAAGTACTCTACCACTACACCGCACAGGTGTCACACAAAATTACATGAATCGAGTCATAAACAAAACAATAGGCTCACAGCCAACATTTACGTTATTAATACAATATTTTACCCATACAACGTACAAGAAGCCGTTACACACATGGCGAACTCCCAAATTAATTATGGCTTAAAAATAACCATCACAATGAACAGGTTTGCAACATGAGAGCTTACGGGGGCCAGTCGGACAATCAGGACTGCCTATCGAAATAAGTCACAGGCAAAACGGGCGATTTGCGGAACTCTGCATATCTGTCAACCCACGTGCCAATAACCTCGACCTCCCAGAACATGGGGTCGAATCTCGAAGAAGTGTGCCCCAAAGCACAATAATACAGGTGTGTGTGTGACAGAAAAAATATGGACAATAAACAGCGGTCTCCCTAGAGCACCCTGTCTTTCCATCAAAAATACAACAGCAACAAAAATATGAGGGCGGTAGGACCTCTACCCCCTCCTCACGTAGAATCAACACACACCTGACACAGTAACACACACAGAATCACACGTATGGGTTTTGACAGACTCTGAAATAAAGTGACATAAATAATCTCCACATGCTGGCGCCACCGTTCTATGCCGTGACTAGTTAACCTGAAAAGGACTCAAGAAAATCTATCAAAATTAGAACGAAGGTGTTCTACAAATTACATGTTAAGTTGGTGCGCTTGGCAACCCTAATATGAATAATAACCTGTTCAGCAAATATCTTACAGTAATTACCTCCCTTTCCTATCACAAATATTAACGTTAATAAAGCACCATTTATCGAATGTAACGGGTTTCGCATTTGCATGGATAAAAATCACGTACGCACGCCGCGCACATTAAATATGACTCCCAAAGAAAAACAAATATACAACAAGCACTTTGGCCACGCGCCAACGGACATTTAAAACATTTAGTGTCGGTGCAAGAAAAACTCTAAACAACAAGAAAAGAAACATGACTATTTACAAAAGTTCCCCGGCCAAATCTAACTACATAATTGAAATAATTCAATTGTTGTACATCACTGATCAGCTTGTAGAACTTAAGACATCCTTCTCAGCCCATTTCCCTATGGACAGATTAACACTCCATCGTGGTCGTCTGCGTTTAATCGTTGAAGATCATCCCAACTCCAAACCACGTGTTGAGCATCTTGGTATCGACTCCTTGGCAGAAAAGTTCAAAGTTAATTATTTGACCTAGCTATAATCGCTTGCAGGTTACTCAATTCGCCCACAAATTGTCCTAATGCGATTAATTGCGAAGACTTGCCCTAGATATCTCGCACACACGCACAATAAACACATGAAAAATATACTGAAATTTGTACATAAAACAGACACCTCGAGACCACGTCACTGGCTCGATAATAAGTTTAAAATCTTGACTGCACACACAGTCGCTATCTTGCTCGGTATTTCCGTACTGTACTGTTGACCTTCGCTCTAGTGAGCGCTAATTAGGCTGTTACAAGACTTGCCCCTCAGAGCTGAAATAGTCGTCTTTAAGAAAATGTTATAAGTCACCACGCTCACTGCGTGAAATATAGCTCACAAAAATAAATTTGACTTCAAATAAAATGTACTAGAGCGTTAAAATTCGTTATTACGACTGATGTGAATTTAGCTCCTCAGAGCTCACAAATGAAATAACTTCAACTAATTCAGAGCGTTAAAATATCGTTATACAAACGGGCGTGAAGTTAGCCTCTCAAGGCTCCAAAACGAATGACTTAGAGTAGCGTCATGCCAAACTATTTATTAGAAACTGACAGGGGACGGAGGAGTGGGGTGGAATTGGATTAAAATTTCCAGAGTTTTTATCTCACAAATATGGGACTAGTGTCAATCTTCTTCTAATAAATCAAACGTCTCAATGCACTCGTGCGGAGATCAGTCCGATCGGCGGTTCTTTAGATAATCAATTCCGCGGGCTTTTTACTACTGACGATGTCCATCGCGTGATCATTGCTTGGTCTCTCGTGATTGGTTGATTCAATCGTAGGTTCGTTACAAGTGACTCGTGATCATTCCTTTATGCTTCCAATTCTGGTGCAAGTAGTTGCTCAATTTGGCCTTGAACCCGGCTAAATCTGACCGTCCCCCAAGAATAGCTACCAGCTCTGCTCCTGTGGCAATCATTACGAAACGCTAGCCTCCCTTTTATCCATATCCACTTCCTCAAATACTGCCTGGGCTGCAGTAATAATAATAATAAATATGAATACTTATTTATCGAAGATCAATAAGGGTTCAGTATGGATAAAGATTATCAATGCGTGACAAAACCTAGGGGTGTATACATGGCTAATGTCTCGATATTTGCATGCAGTGGAAGTGGTAAACCACGGAAAACCACATCCAATATTGTTGAGGTGGGAATCGAACCTTCCTATTCTTAGTTATGCCTTAAGAGACTGATTATGCCCCGTATTTGCCCTCCGAACAGAATATAATTTATTGGCAAAACAGGGAATCGAACTCGGATTTTCGGGGCGATAGAATGTAGCCTTAAGAGTGGGCTTCCCTGTGTTAATACGATTTTTGACATGGGACATATAATTCTAAAGTTGCCTCCATTACGGTGACTGGCGAAGTGAGTCTAGGCCTATGCTCATTGCAGTGGTTGGCGAAGTGATTCTATGCTCCCCTGCAAAATGTACTGTCATGGAAACGCAAGCTTGCCACGGTGGGTGAGTGGTTATAGTGTCGGACTACCAACCCCAAGATCGCAGGTTCGCCCCTGGCCATGCTAATTGATTTTTGAAGGCGACAAAAATCACGATACTCATGTCATACGTTATTGGCATGTTAAAGAACCCATTTGAATTCAGTAGGCCGTGTTCAATGGCAAAATTAATCTCGGGATTTTCCGCCAACACAAAGTTCCTCCATTCTCTACTTGAAAGAGCTGTAGTGTCAAGGAGTTTAGATATCTAACCTCCTTGACTTTCATAGCGTTCAAAGGAACGACGAAATTCGACATGCAAGCTACTCTCTGGGTGTCAATTAACAAAGCTTGTGCCAGGCACCCGAGGCCATACGATATTATCATTATTATTATTATTATGGAAACGCAAAAGATTGTACCTATAACAGGTGATGGAAATTGCTTATTTTGAGCAGTTTCGACCTGTTAATGTCAAAATGAAGAACGCCATCCTGAGCTGCGTTTTCAAGCTATAGCAAAAATTGTCGCTGGAAGGGATAATTACAAGGATTTTATTATTGGCGATCAGTCTTATCGCATTCTCCTCAGCAACCAACTTGAGTATGAAAGTCTCTAGACGTTTAATACACTGGTCATGTTGAACTTCATTTTATAAGCCAATAGTTTTTTTTTTTTTTTTTTGTTATTCGTTTAGAGTATTGAGTCTAACTACACTGTTGATTTTGGCAATGGAAGTATTATTTTTAATTTAATATATAGCGGCTCTGTTCATGCAGGATACTAGTGTTACCGAATATGACGTTAATTTGGGGAGAAATGCTACTATGAATAAACCCATTCACCGAAAAATAACGTTGGCCGCCAAAAAGTGGGAAATCGGAGAAAATACGAAGCCACTTTTGAAATCCAATATAAATAGGCCATTTCAGAATATTATGCAGTACAATGTAGGGTCCTTGACGATCAAATGTAAACATTGTTCTACATTGTATTTCTCTTGCGTGAAATCAACGCTTGGTTGCATTGGCCTTTGCTGTTTTGATGATAAAATTGATCTGCTGTATTATAAAATATTTGATAGGCTGCAACAATTTTTCACTGGAGATGATATCTCAAGGAATTTCAGAGAGAATATTCGACAGTACAACAATGCTTTGCCCTTCGTTTCCTTTGGTGCCAATGTTACCGTGCCACATGAATACGGCCCATATTGTATTAACATTTATGGAATTACACATCATCGCATTTATTTATTTATTTTTATTTTATTTATTTATTTACTTATTTATTTACATAGGTCCCAATGAGCCTGAGCTCGTGTTAGGGAGAATCCAGTAACATAGTTACAGCATGGCAGTCGTGTGTTTTGAGGGGTTCTAAATCCTCCACCTCCACACCCTCCACACAAGATGGCGGCAGCGCGATATCTCTCGAACGCATGGTCGGATTTTGACAAATGAGGTGTCATTGAACTCGGGCTAACACCCCCTTTCCAATGGACAGCATATTTCCACCCCAAAAAAAAATCTACCCCACTAGGGGGTGAAATTGTAATTTTTTAGAGAATCTCTCTTTCCAATTGCAACATGTGAGCGTTGGAATGTCGATATGGAATGAAACGTTGTTCTACACAAGAGACATGTGTGCGGTGGAAAGCCACTATGAATTATCATGCCCACTCATAGCTTTTGTAAGAGGGTGGGGGAGCGGTTCCCTGTGGACGGGTCCTTGTTGACAGGTCCCTGTGGACGGGTCATTGTTGCCGGGTCCTTGTGGACAAGTCCTTGTGGACAAGTCCTTGTGGACAGGTCATTGTGGACAGGTCATTGTGGACGAGTCCTTGTTGACAGGTTCTTGTGGACAGGTCCTTGTTGACAGGTCCTTATGGATGAGTCCCTTTAGACCGATCCCTTTAGACCGTTCCTTTGGACTGGTCCCTATGGACTGGCCCATGGTCTCTAATGCTATGATGAAATTAAACGTTGTTCCACATGAAACGCATGTGAAGAGCCGATTGCTACTATGAATTAACATGTTTGTTTTTTTTTTGTTTTTTTACGCATGCGCACTTGAGGTTTTTGTAAGCGGGTTTTTGAATAATGATTTAGAGATGAGTTATTTTTTTTAAATTACCAAAAGATCCAAAACTAATATTTCATGAATTAATAAGGCTAGGGATCTGTATGAGAGGTCGTTGGACTTGAGGTGACATTCTGTTTTTGAATATATTATTTATTTATGTCAAAAGGACCTAACTGCACTTTTGTTAATATCTCGCTAACTAATAATCAGAGAGGGTCAAGTGAGGTGGCATAGGACTCAGGATGGTCAACCCTTTTCCATGACCAACGAATTTACCCAAAAGATCTAAGGTCATTAGCTTTTTAATATCTCATGAATCAATAAGGCTAGAGACCTGTATGAGAGGTCGTTGGACTTGAGGTGACATTCTGTTTTTGAATATATTATTCATTTATGTTAAAAGGGCCTAACTACACTTTTGTTGATATCTCGCTAACTAATAATCAGAGAGGGTCAAGTGAGGTGTCATAGGACTCAGGATGGTCAACCCTTTTCCATGACCAACGAATTTACCCAAAAGATCTAAGGTCATTAGCTTTTTAATATCTCATGAATCAATAAGGCTAGGGACCTGTATGAGAGGTCGTTGGACTTGAGGTGACATTCTGTTTTTGAATATATTATTTATTTATGTCAAAAGGGCCTAACTGCACTTTTGTTAATATCTCGCTAACTAATAATCAGAGAGGGTCAAGTGAGGTGTCATAGGACTCAGGATGGTCAACCCTTTTCCATGATCAACGAATTTACCCAAAAGATTCAAAACAGCAAAGTCATTGACCTATGATTTTATAAACTAATAATCAGAGAGGCTCAAGTGAGGTGTCATGGGACTCAGGATGGTCACCCTTTTCCATGACCAACGAATTTACCCAAAGGATTCAAAACAGCAAGGTCATTGACCTAATATTTTATAAACTAATAATCGAATATCAACATGTGAGGTGTTATAGGACTTAGAATGTTCAACCCTTTCCCATGGTCAATGAATTTACCCAAAATACCCAATACATCAAGGTCATCGACCTGAGATTTTATAAACTAATAATCGGATACGGACATGTGAGATGTTTACCATGTGTGTGATGAAACATAGCTAGGTAGAGAAAGAATTAGTGTAGGCTACATGTATGGTGATTGACAAGCCTTTTACCATTGAAACTTGTTTTTCAGATCAAACTGCAGTATAGAGAGAGTATAGGTTGCAGGTATGGGTTAATAAATGACGAACGGTGTACACAAACTCTGATTTATCGATTCAAGAATTAAGAGTAGACTATCTTTAATTGATTGGTTAAAGAGGATAGCTAAAACACAAAAATGCTCAGTGGTTACCGGGACAAGATGGTCACTACACACAACAAGCTTTAAATACTTGAGGCTAATAATCTATACACACACACTTGCTTGTTCTAAACTAAACTGTGTTGCTGTCAGTGCTCAGACAGTAGGCTGATGACAAAATGCATTGCTAACAGAAATATAATCATTTCCGGTTGTATAATGTTACCAGCTATCCATTTTGTGTTGCAGTGTTAAGCACTTTTAGCTCTTGTACTGGTGGTCTTAACTCGATTTCCAGGTCTGAGGCCTAGAACGAGTCAAACTAAGAAACAAGGGCATGGTGGTGTAGTGGTTAAGCTGTTAGCCTGTTCACCAGGGTTCGATTTCAGGTTAATATGCATGTCATAAACATATTAAACAAAACAAAACAGAGATAACGTTCAAAACTGATTACATTTGTGTCTTTTCATATTATTACTTGGATTACAAATACAAAGGTGAACTGGGTTTGATATACAGTTAATGCTGTCTATCACACACTAGGCTGTAAGAAAGCCAAAAGAGCAAAAGGCGTAGGTAGAGCAGTGGTAAAATTGCTATATGTAGAGAACTACCTAGCGGTTTTATGAACTGGCAAAGCTATATCGCATAAACAGTGCAGGATACAATCCAGCAATCAAATTTGTATCTTGTGGAACAGAGAAAATGCACTTTTACCTTGATGGATAGCAAATGAGTGCAGACGAATGACCTATGTATTCGTTTACCATAGGGTTATAACCACGAGGTGGAGGTGTGACTTCTATATTTTATTGTTTAGAGACATGGCTTTTTTGTAACCAGTAGAGTTAGTATTTTGTAAATATTCATTTTTGTAATTGTAAATAGTGGAAACATTTTTTGTAATAGTAAATGTTAAATGTATAACTAAAAGTTATTTGGGATAAGTGTGCATGTCAAGGATAAATAGCGTGGTTGTATTTGTTTTTCAAAGACAGGTATGGTTGTGTGAATGTATGACTATAGATAGAATGATAGAGAGAGAGAGAAAGCGTGTGTGTGTGTGTGTGTGGATAGCATTAATTGTTCAACCAAAGCAAACACGGCAAGGTAGGATGGGGGGGGGGGGTTATTAATGTATATAGCAAATGGTAAATAGTATACTGTAGTTGTTTTTTAACACTTGTGTTTTTTAAATGCAGCGGTAGATAGGTGTTATTTTGTAAAACAGTCTTACCTACAGTAGTAGTAGTAGTAGGCCTATACGTTTTTGGAAACAAACAGAAAGAGAATGCACTATTGCCATGGCCAAGCACTTTCATTAAGGTGATTTCAAGAAAATTTTTAATCAGCAAATGTGTGTTTTACAAAACTAAACTTTCAGCATGGACTAAATCATAAACGTGTCGTCTGTGATATGGAAAAAAATAGGAAATCCATGTTTCCATATCAACACAATTTAAAAACTTAAAACTGACATATAAAAAATGTAAATGGGAAATTGACAAATGTGTAAACAACAAAATGGAATATTCTTGCCTCCGTATCATGAAATCCAAAAACTTTAAACTGACATTTTCAAATTGCGTATATGGAAAATTGACAAATGGCAAGGTGTGAAATGTGAAAATGAAAAAAAAAATGAACAAATGGCTATCATTATTTAAAAAAATAAAAAACCGTCGTGTTCCATCGTTAAAGTGTGAATTAAACCATATTTACGTATTTGGATCACCCGAGACTGAGTAGACTTGTTTTAGTTCTAATATACTTTACATTGAACAAGCAATGAAGGAAATTAGAGAAAAATTTAAAGTGGGAGTGAAGATTCAAGGAGAAATAATTTCAACTCTGAGATTTGCTGATGACATCGTCATCTTGGCCGACAAGCCTGAGGATTTGAATGAGTTTTTGAATGGTATGGACTCCGTCTTACGGAAAGAATTCATGATGAAAATAAATAAAGGTAAAACAAAAATACTGGAATGCAGCCGAAATAAATCAGAAACCTCTATGGAGATCAAATTGGCAGGTGAAAAGCTGAAGGAAGTAGGAGACTTCTGTTACTTAGGAAGCAGAATAACCAGTGATGGACGAAGCAAAGAGGATATTAAAAGTAGGTTGGCTCAGGCAAAGAAAGCATTTCTACAAAAAAGGAATCTGCTGACATCGAATATAGATTTAGGTATTAGGAAGTCATTTTTGAAAGCCTTTGTCTGGAGCGTGGCGCTCTATGGAAGTGAAACTTGGACTATTGGTGCAGCAGAAAAGAGGAGAATTGAAGCATTTGAAATGTGGTGTTACAGGAGAATGATGAAGATCAGATGGGTAGATAGGGTTACAAACAAAGAGGTATTAAGACGAGTGGGAGAGGAGAGATGTTTCTGGCGACTGTTAATGAAGAGAAGAGATAGGTTGGTAGGACACATACTAAGACACCCAGGAATAGCAAGCTTAGTTATGGAAGGAAGGGTCGAGGACAAAAACTGTAGGGGTAGACCAAGGTTAGAATATGTTAAACAGATTGCCTCCGATGTAGGGTGTCGGAGCTATGTAGAGATGAAGCGATTAGCTCAGGACAGGGAGGCATGGAGAGCTGCACCAAACCAGTCAAAAGACTGAAGACTCAAACAACATACTTTTAACATTTTATGTTAAAGCTCGAATTGAACTCAAGAGCTTTAGAGTGCCAGCTAACTATTATATCCGTTACGTCACAAAGACAACTTTACACTACTCTTAATGAACAATAATAAGAAAAAGAATAATAAATGTTGAATTTTTTTTAAGAATGAACATGGTGACACTGTTTCTGTTGCACTGTCTGCTAGCTACTAGCCAGCAGCTGGGGTCTTAGAAAACGATACAGTTGACATTTTGCAATGAGATGTGACATGTTTCAAAGTATAGTATTATGGGTTGCTGTTGAGTAAAAACTAATCCAGTACAAGGAAGCAAGGGTTCGAACCCCTTACCTAACATTACTATTGCCTGAACATGGCTTGACGACACTGTATTATTATGATACTCGGTACACAAACCATAGATAGAGTGTATTGTTTAAGATCACTTTCTTTCTGAACATAGGTGGAGATTGTTGATGGTTAACAATGGCATTAATATAGTAGGACGTGGGTATAGCAATTAAGAAAAAACAGACAATACCCATACAATATTTTTATTTATTTAATATAAGTACTTGTACAATAGTTACATTCAAAATACATTTCTTTTTTTTCTCTATTACTATTTAGTCCTTTTTGATTCTCTGCATATGAAGGGTAGATAACCTTGTAGTACAGCCCCTTAAAACAACAACAACAACAACACAACCTTGTGCATAGTTTGTGATGTTGATGACTCTTGAGATGTGGAAGATGGATTAAACATAACTTTTACAGCAGGGGTTAAATGTTGCTCAATAAACACTGCACTATTTTGAGTAGCAACATTTTTTTCTTGTACTAGCTTTTTAGCATTGTCATGATTAATTGTTGACACCAACAGTGTTTCATCTGGTGCACCACATTGATGACCACTCACACTTAAAACCTTACCATTTCTACTTTTTAGATTGCCTCGACATCTTTTTGACCTCTCTTTTGAGCATCGCCAAAATATTATTCCTTTTACATTTTGACGCTTATAGTTATAAGAGTAGCCTTTGTAGAGTACACGTTGTTTACCTTTGTTAGTTGTAGTAAGTTCCATAGTAGCAACTAACCTGTTAGTATGATTTGCTCACTACAAAGGTTATAACTGTTCTGATAATAAAATCATTTAGCTTTGGCTTTTATATTTAATATGTACAGTTTAAAGTGATAGCAAAAGTGAGAGCAAAATGGTAGCATAGTGGTAGAAAATATAACATGTATTGTTAAGAAATAGTTTAAGCGGTTATGTGGATCCATTACATAATAATTTTAGCACGACGAAGCTCATTTTCTATATCCAATAGTTCTTCCTCATATTCAGTATAACCAGCCTGTTTATAGACATGCAGTTGCTGAAGCCGCCGGATTAGCTTACTTGGATTGTTCCAGTAGACAAATTTAACAAATGATTTTTAGGTGTAAACAAAGCATTACCATTATCATTATTATCTTCATCATCAACATCATCATCATCATAACCATTATCATTATCATCATCATCATCATTATCATCATCATCATGATCATTATAATCCTCATCACTATTACAATATAGTCCTTTTTGATCCTTTTGCAATACCACATTTTGCACAGTATGTGTTGCCTTTGATAATGTTGGGAGTTTTTCAGACATTGACAACTGTCCTAACACGACTTTCTGAGGAGATGATACATGCTTCTTAACAAACAATGCACTATCTTGAGCTGCAATATCTTTTTCTGGGTCAAGTGTTTTAGCATTTTGAAGAGTTTTTTTAAACAGCAACGATGTTTTATCTGGTACACTACATTGATGATCACTCACACTTAAGACATCACTATTTTTACTTTTCAGCTCACCTCGACACTGTTTTGAACGATGTTTTGAACAACGCCAAATAACAGTTCCATTTTTATTGGTTCGTTTTACAATATATGAATATCCTTTATAGAATGCGTATGGCATACCATTGCTATTTGTTGATACTTCCATGTCAATTGTCAAGCATGAACTAATCTCTAGCAAAGTTCACTCGATAATATAAATAATAGTTTAAAGTGAGAGGAAAAGTGAGTGCAAGAGTGGGTGCAAGAGTGGGTGTAAAAGGGAGTGCAAGAGTGGGTGCAAAAGTTGGTGCCGCTTATAGTAGGCATGAATTTTACTAGAATGTGATTTGAGTAAATGTAATTTCTAAACCCAAGTAGTGAATAGTCAGTTGGTTTTGATCTATGCAAGCGTAAACATGTCACATACACTGTTGATGGATACTCAAGGCTTTAAGGTCAACGAAAACAAGTACAGTATATATTTAAAGAGATGGCTATCATTGATTGCACAACACGCGGGTTACCATATCTTTTTTCGGACTAGTGTTTTAACATTTGAAGTATTTTTTTAAACAGCAACGATGTCTTATCTGTCACACTACATTAATGATCACTCACACTTAAGACCTCACTATTTTTACTTTTTAGTTCACTTTGACACTGTTTTGAACGATGTTTTGAACAACGTCAAATAACAGTTCCATTTTATTGGTTCGTTTTGCAATATACGTATAACCTTTATAGTATGCATATGGCTTACCATAACTATTCGTTGATACTTCCATATCAATTTTCAAGCATGAAATAATCTCCAATAAATTTCGCTCGATAATCGAAATAATAGTTTAAAGTGGGTGCAAATGTGAGTGCAAAAGTGGGTGTAAAAGTGAGTGTAAAAGTGGGTGCAAAAGTGGGTGCAAAAGTGAGTGCAAAAGTGAATGTAAAAGTGGGTGCAAAAGTGGGTGCAGTTTATAGTAGGCATGATTTTTACTAGAATGTGATTTGAGTAAATGTAATTTCTAAACCCAAGTAGTGAGTAGTCAGTTGGTTTTGATTTATGCAAGCGTAAACATGTCTCATACACTGATTATGGATACTCAAGGCTTCATGGTCAACAAGTATATAGTTAAAGAGGTAGCTATTATTGATTGCACAACACTGAATCTATTTTTGAAATTTTTACAAAGGGCCTAAGTGCACTTTTGTTAATATATCGCGAACCAATAAGACTAGGGCATTGTATGAGGTATTGTTGAACTTTTGCCGAAGACTGCTGGTAAACACCTATGTTCCCACGACCTTTTTAAAGATGGCGGCTAACCCACGAGGGGTGATTAAAAAGTAATCCAAGCGGTGCTTGTCGATAAGCAAACCAATAATCAAAGGGGGGGTATGACAGAGCTTGAGGCGATAACCCCTTTTGATTGATCCCTGTTGATTTGCCCCTTTGGACTGGTCCCCGTTGACTAGTCCCTCTGGACGGTTTTTTTTTTGAAGGGAGTCATTTTTGACGGGCCCCTGCTGACGGGTCACTGTGGACGGGTCCCTGTTGGGCGGGTCCTTTGGACTGATCCCTATGGACTGGCAATGCATTTTATCCAAATTATGTCAAAGGGGACCCGTCAACAAGGACCATCAATGTAGTGTACCTGATAAAACATCGTTGCTGTTTAAAAAAACTCTTCAAAATGCTAAAACACTTGTCCCAGAAAAAGATATTGCAGCTCAAGATAGTGCATTGTTTGTTAAGAAGCATGTATCATCTCCTCAGAAAGACGTGTTAGGACAGTTGTCAATGTCTGAAAAACTCCCAACATTATCAAAGGCAACACAGACTGTGCAAAATGTGGTATTGCAAAAGGATCAAAAAGGACTATATAGTAATAGTGATGAGGATTATAATGATCATGATGATGATGATAATGATGATGATGATGATAATGATAATGGTTATGATGATGATGATGTTGATGATGAAGATAATAATGATAATGGTAATGCTTTGTTTACACCTAAAAAATCATTTGTTAAATTTGTCTACTGGAACAATCCAAGTAAGCTAATCCGGCGGCTTCAGCAACTGCATGTCTATAAACAGGCTGGTTATACTGAATATGAGGAAGAACTATTGGATATAGAAAATGAGCTTCGTCGTGCTAAAATTATTATGTAATGGATCCACATAACCGCTTAAACTATTTCTTAACAATACATGTTATATTTTCTACCACTATGCTACCATTTTGCTCTCACTTTTGCTATCACTTTAAACTGTACATATTAAATATAAAAGCCAAAGCTAAATGATTTTATTATCAGAACAGTTATAACCTTTGTAGTGAGCAAATCATACTAACAGGTTAGTTGCTACTATGGAACTTACTACAACTAACAAAGGTAAACAACGTGTACTCTACAAAGGCTACTCTTATAACTATAAGCGTCAAAATGTAAAAGGAATAATATTTTGGCGATGCTCAAAAGAGAGGTCAAAAAGATGTCGAGGCAATCTAAAAAGTAGAAATGGTAAGGTTTTAAGTGTGAGTGGTCATCAATGTGGTGCACCAGATGAAACACTGTTGGTGTCAACAATTAATCATGACAATGCTAAAAAGCTAGTACAAGAAAAAAATGTTGCTACTCAAAATAGTGCAGTGTTTATTGAGCAACATTTAACCCCTGCTGTAAAAGTTATGTTTAATCCATCTTCCACATCTCAAGAGTCATCAACATCACAAACTATGCACAAGGTTGTGTTGTTGTTGTTGTTTTAAGGGGCTGAACTACAAGGTTATCTACCCTTCATATGCAAGAGAATCAAAAAGGACTAAATAGTAATAGAGAAAAAAAAGAAATGTATTTTGAATGTAACTATTGTACAAGTACTTATATTAAATAAATAAAATTTTTGTATGGGTATTGTCTGTTTTTTCTTAATTGCTATACCCACGTCCTACTATATTAATGCCATTGTTAACCATCAACAATCTCCACCTATGTTCAGAAAGAAAGTGATCTTAAACAATACACTCTATCTATGGTTTGTGTACCGAGTATCATAATAATACAGTGTCGTCAAGCCATGTTCAGGCAATAGTAATGTTAGGTAAGGGGTTCGAACCCTTGCTTCCTTGTACAGGATTAGTCTTTACTCAACAGCAACCCATAATACTATACTTTGAAACATGTCACATCTCATTGCAAAATGTCAACTGTATCGTTTTCTAAGACCCCAGCTGCTGGCTAGTAGCTAGCAGACAGTGCAACAGAAACAGTGTCACCATGTTCACTCTTAAAAAAAATTCAACATTTATTATTCTTTTTCTTATTATTGTTCATTAAGAGTAGTGTAAAGTTGTCTTTGTGACGTAACGGATATAATAGTTAGCTGGCACTCTAAAGCTCTTGAGTTCAATTCGAGCTTTAACATAAAATTTTAAAAGTATATTAGAACTAAAACAGGTCTACTCAGTCTCGGGTGATCCAAATACGTAAATATGGTTTAATTCACACTTTAACGATAGAACACGACGGTTTTTTAATTTTTTTAAATAATGATAGCCATTTGTTCATTTTTTTTCTTTTCACATTTCACACCTTGCCATTTGTCAATTTTCCATGTACGCAATTTGAAAATGTCAGTTTAAAGTTTTTGGATTTCATGATACGGAAGCAAGAATATTCCATTTTGTTGTTTACACATTTGTCAATTTCCCGTTTACATTTTTAAATGTCAGTTTTAAGTTTTTAAATTGTGTTGATATGGAAACATGGATTTCCTATTTTTTTCCATATCACAGACGACACGTTTATGATTTAGTCCATGCTGAATGTTTAGTTTTGTAAAACACACATTTGCTGATTAAAAATTTTCTTGAAATCACCTTAATGAAAGTGCTTGGCCATGGCAATAGTGCATTCTCTTTCTGTTTGTTTCCAAAAACGTATAGGCCTACTACTACTACTACTACTACTGTAGGTAAGACTGTTTTACAAAATAACACCTATCTACCGCTGCATTTAAAAAACACCAGTGTTAAAAAACAACTACAGTATACTATTTACCATTTGCTATATACATTAATTACCCCCCCCCCATCCTACCTTGCCGTGTTTGCTTTGGTTGAACAATTAATGCTACCCACACACACACACACACACACACACACACACACACGCGCGCTTTCTTTCTCTCTCTCTCTCTCTATCATTCTATCTATAGTCATACATTCACACAACCATACCTGTCTTTGAAAAACAAATACAACCACGCTATTTATCCTTGACATGCACACTTATCCCAAATAACTTTTAGTTATACATTTAACATTTACTATTACAAAAAATGTTTCCACTATTTACAATTACAAAAATGAATATTTACCAAATACTAAATCTACTGGTTACAAAAAAGCCATGTCTCTAAACAATAAAATATAGAAGTCACACCTCCACCTCGTGGTTATAACCCTATGGTAAACTAATACATAGGTCATTCATCTGCACTCATTTGCTATCCATCAAGGTAAAAGTGCATTTTCTCTGTTCCACAAGATACAAATTTGATTGCTGGATTGTATCCTGCACTGTTTATGCGATATAGCTTTGCCAGTTCATAAAACCGCTAGGTAGTTCTCTACATATAGCAATTTTACCACTGCTCTACCTACGCCTTTTGCTCTTTTGGCTTTCTTACAGTCTAGTGTGTGATAGACAGCATTAACTGTATATCAAACCCAGTTCACCTTTGTATTTGTAATCCAAGTAATAATATGAAAAGACACAAATGTAATCAGTTTTGAACGTTATCTCTGTTTTGTTTTGTTTAATATGTTTATGACATGCATATTAACCTGAAATCGAACCCTGGTGAACAGGCTAACAGCTTAACCACTACACCACCATGCCCTTGTTTCTTAGTTTGACTTGTTCTAGGCCTCAGACCTGGAAATCGAGTTAAGACCACCAGTACAAGAGCTAAAAGTGCTTAACACTGCAACACAAAATGGATAGCTGGTAACATTATACAACCGGAAATGATTATATTTCTGTTAGCAATGCATTTTGTCATCAGCCTACTGTCTGAGCACTGACAGCAACACAGTTTAGTTTAGAACAAGCAAGTGTGTGTGTATAGATTATTAGCCTCAAGTATTTAAAGCTTGTTGTGTGTAGTGACCATCTTGTCCCGGTAACCACTGAGCATTTTTGTGTTTTAGCTATCCTCTTTAACCAATCAATTAAAGATAGTCTACTCTTAATTCTTGAATCGATAAATCAGAGTTTGTGTACACCGTTCGTCATTTATTAACCCATACCTGCAACCTATACTCTCTCTATACTGCAGTTTGATCTGAAAAACAAGTTTCAATGGTAAAAGGCTTGTCAATCACCATACATGTAGCCTACACTAATTCTTTCTCTACCTAGCTATGTTTCATCACACACATGGTAAACATCTCACATGTTCGTATCCGATTATTAGTTTATAAAATCTCAGGTCGATGACCTTGATGTATTGGGTATTTTGGGTAAATTCATTGACCATGGGAAAGGGTTGAACATTCTAAGTCCTATAACACCTCACATGTTGATATTCGATTATTAGTTTATAAAATATTAGGTCAATGACCTTGCTGTTTTGAATCCTTTGGGTAAATTCGTTGGTCATGGAAAAGGGTGACCATCCTGAGTCACATGACACCTCACTTGAGCCTCTCTGATTATTAGTTTATAAAATCATAGGTCAATGACTTTGCTGTTTTGAATCTTTTGGGTAAATTCGTTGATCATGGAAAAGGGTTGACCATCCTGAGTCCTATGACACCTCACTTGACCCTCTCTGATTATTAGTTAGCGAGATATTAACAAAAGTGCAGTTAGGCCCTTTTGACATAAATAAATAATATATTCAAAAACAGAATGTCACCTCAAGTCCAACGACCTCTCATACAGGTCCCTAGCCTTATTGATTCATGAGATATTAAAAAGCTAATGACCTTAGATCTTTTGGGTAAATTCGTTGGTCATGGAAAAGGGTTGACCATCCTGAGTCCTATGACACCTCACTTGACCCTCTCTGATTATTAGTTAGCGAGATATCAACAAAAGTGTAGTTAGGCCCTTTTAACATAAATGAATAATATATTCAAAAACAGAATGTCACCTCAAGTCCAACGACCTCTCATACAGGTCTCTAGCCTTATTGATTCATGAGATATTAAAAAGCTAATGACCTTAGATCTTTTGGGTAAATTCGTTGGTCATGGAAAAGGGTTGACCATCCTGAGTCCTATGCCACCTCACTTGACCCTCTCTGATTATTAGTTAGCGAGATATTAACAAAAGTGCAGTTAGGTCCTTTTGACATAAATAAATAATATATTCAAAAACAGAATGTCACCTCAAGTCCAACGACCTCTCATACAGGTCCCTAGCCTTATTAATTCATGAAATATTAGTTTTGGATCTTTTGGTAATTTAAAAAAAATAACTCATCTATAAATCATTATTCAAAAACCCGCTTACAAAAACCTCAAGTGCGCATGCGTAAAAAAACAAAAAAAAACAAACATGTTAATTCATAGTAGCAATCGGCTCTTCACATGCGTTTCATGTGGAACAACGTTTAATTTCATCATAGCATTAGAGACCATGGGCCAGTCCATAGGGACCAGTCCAAAGGAACGGTCTAAAGGGATCGGTCTAAAGGGACTCATCCATAAGGACCTGTCAACAAGGACCTGTCCACAAGAACCTGTCAACAAGGACTCGTCCACAATGACCTGTCCACAATGACCTGTCCACAAGGACTTGTCCACAAGGACTTGTCCACAAGGACCCGGCAACAATGACCCGTCCACAGGGACCTGTCAACAAGGACCCGTCCACAGGGAACCGCTCCCCCACCCTCTTACAAAAGCTATGAGTGGGCATGCTAATTCATAGTGGCTTTCCACCGCACACATGTCTCTTGTGTAGAACAACGTTTCATTCCATATCGACATTCCAACGCTCACGTGTTGCAATTGGAAAGAGAGATTCTCTAAAAAATTACAATTTCACCCCCTAGTAGGGTAGATTTTATTTTTGGGGTGGAAATATGCTGTCCATTGGAAAGGGGGTGTTAGCCCAAGTTCAATGACACCTCATTTGTCAAAATCCGACCATGCGTTCGAGAGATATCGCGCTGCCGCCATCTTGTGTGGAGGGTGTGGAGGTGGAGGATTTAGAACCCCTCAAAAACCACTACTCATGAAATATGTATAATTTTTGTATCATTATATTGTTTAGTTTAATAGTAACTTATATTAGATTGCTAGTGACAAACTTTTCAGAGATGATTCGGTATGATACATTGCATTGCTTAAGGCTATTCGATATGGGCTATTCATTCCTGAATAGGAAGTCTTTTGTCTTCCTCTTAAATGTTTTTATAGTTAAACTTTCCCTTAGCGGCTACGGTGGCGTAGTCGGTAGCATGCTGAGCTCCTATGCCCAAGATAGCGGGTTCAAACCCGGCCGATGCCGTCGGATTTCTTAAGAGCGTTAAAATCCCTCAGTATGCCTTCCTTCGGAGGGGAAGTAAAGCCGGCGGTCCCATGTCATAGATTTATGGCATGTTAAAGAACCTTCCACTAATTGCACCTGTGTGAAGCGAAATTGGAAAGGTTAAGAATGTAAACAATGCTCTTAGGTTTCTACGTTCGTTGCCAAGAGTCGACTGCGGTGGCGTCTAGTAGCTAAGTTCTGAACTTGGCCTAGTAGTCGTTGACGGTGGTGCTTGGCGGCAAAAGTAAAAACTATTTGAAAAATTCTAAGTTGCAGTACTTAAATTTAAAAAAAAGATAACACACACTAATACAGTCATCACAATTAACACCGGTTATCAGACAGATTATACACACACACCCAAAGTACACGGGGCTACATGACCGCGTTGTCGCAGCCCCTAAAATTAAGAACCGACCAACCAAACTTTCCCTTATGCCTAATGGTCCTAGTAGTCAGCCAGTGTTTGTTCTGGAGATTTAAGGTTAGTAATTTGATAATATGTTTAATATTGTACAAAATAATACAAAAAGAACAATTAACACATTTCTACAATAATACAATAAAACAGTCACACCTGAAAATTTCAGGCATGGAATGGTTACAAAAAAATATCCTATTGTGCTTACCCTACGTTTTAACAATTTTTACACTGGAATGGTGATTCATATACGGAGTCAATTGACAAACCTTTGAATTTAGTGCATTTTAAATGGAACCCGTTTGGGCAGTTGTCACAACCAACATTTTTTAAATCGTCATCTTCAACGTCACTAACCAGTTATTCTTGACATTCTGTACACTTAATAACACCAGTATCACTAGCGCCTCTATTTTGTGTTTAAGACAGTTTCCCTCGCTTAAATCTGTTCATTTTCTTTTTTGTTTCATTTAATCTTCTTTCTTCTGCCATTTTCTTCCTATCCTCTCTTTTCTTGAGCAAAGTTTCTTCTTTCTCTTTCTTTTGCCGTTCCTTCCTTCAATACCACTCTCTCCATGCAATTGATGAAATTGCCTTGGGTGGTGTCTTTGGTGCATTCTCCCCACTTTCTAATGCCGTCTTCTGCTTCGCTTTTGTGGACTTCGAATTAGGAGACAGAAAATACAAATGACTATTGAATAGGGATCTTTTATCAGTTAAAGAGGTAGGTGTAGTTCCTGATGACCGGAAAGGTGACACCTGCAAGGAAGGGGATGAATCAGGGGTCACACAATCAGAATTTTCTGCCGTAATAGATGTTGAAACTTCCTCAGAAAGGGTGAGAAATGAAGTGTGTGTTTCTTGAGATGCAACAGCCACGTTATTACCTGACAAAGATACTTAACTTGATGGGCCAGGGGTAGACAGGGGGCGATCTGGGACAGTGCAAGGATTGATGAAATACGCGCCCTGGACTTCATATACCCCCGGTTCAATATCAAAATCAAGCAACTCTCCATCAATTTCAATTTGACTTTCTAACACTGCGGCTGGCCTCTAAGCTGTAAATCCTTCCATTACTGTGTTAACAGTTTCAAGAATGACATCAACATCTCGTCCTTTTGAAGTTAATTCATTCCTCAACTCTTGAATAACTTTCTTAGCTATGTTGATACGTTCACGTTGTAGCGCATTTTCTGGGGCTGGGTTTGTGTCAGCCAAGCTTTCCAATCGATTCTGAACACACTTAGAGTAATCCACAGCACTAGAATTAAATGGATTCATTCCACATTTCCTGAATCCATTTTGAATTGAAGTGGGGAGACTTTCGTGTCTAAGGATCGTGAATAGAAGTGGGCAGAAGTTTGTCTTCGTCAGAAGGGTATTGACATTCTTAGGATCATTCTGCCACTCTCGAGTTGTCTTTTTCCATTCTGATTTGAGTGGTTTAAATACACTAACATCTGCTGGCTGCATGATGTGCATTGTGTTCGGTGGTAAACAGTAGAGAATGATGTTTTTCTCTGAACATTCCCTACTTAATTCCATCGTGAGATGTGTTCGGTGGCCATCAACAAGTAATAAAATGGGCGTTGGGATTAGATTGTCAACTAACCACTTGTCTACACAATTGATAATGTATTCAAAGAAGATGTCACTCTTCATCCACCCACGGTTAGACCTCCCCAAAAACCAACCCTCAGGCATACTGCTGACAACCTCCTTGGGTGGTCTGATGTATGGAATCACAACCATAGGGCTTACAGTCTCCCCACTTGCTGTGAATACCAAAAGTACTGTGATGGTTTCCTGCTCATTACCACGCTGTATGTCGTACACATTTTTCCATCCTTTAGGAGCAAGGGTCCTCCAAAATGTCCTTTGCACCAATTTCCTCCAAATACTCCCACAGGTTGCGAAACCACTTTCGAATGCATTCTTCTGGCACTATTGCTCTCCCTTTAGAAATGCCTTCTGCGGTGCGCACACTTAACTCAGGATGTCACCTTAAAAATGCAGAATACCACTTGTTCCCTGGACGGTTGTCTTTGAATGGCGTCTTTCTGCCATCTGCTGTAACACTATCCATCACAGTATTCAACAGGTCATCCTTTTTCCGAGCAAACCCGCACTTTGCTAACGTGATTAGCCATTTCACAACCTTCAATTCCTCTAATTCAGTCAGAATTGTGCAAGGCCCCATTTTCCGTGGTCCCTCTGCAACTCTGTTATGAAGAAGGTCTTGTAGAGTCCCTCTTGGCACGCCAAACTTCCTGCTTGCTTCTCTAATTGGCATTTCTTTTTCTCGGATTTCCTGAAGTGCTTGTGTGAGAGCATTTCCAGGATACTGATGAATAGGCCTCTTGGTCCCTAGCATATTTTTAAACGGCACGTGCTACAAATCCTGTAAGAAAAAGTACAGTTATTTAATGCAGAAAGAGAACATGATAAAATCAAAAGGAATTTAGCCAAACGGAAATATCATGGCTGACTACTGGTTAACATCACATCAGTAGTCAGCCGTTATTTTAATATGCGGCTGACTACTGGTATTATTGAGTGGCATGCACATATCCTTCACACTATAGAAAAGGGCCAGTTCCGATTACCAACAAATGAACATCATGGAACAATATCTTGAATGAGCCCAAACACCATTCATCATCAGTAGTCAGCCGTTATTTTAATATGCGGCTGACTACTGGTATTATTGAGTGGCATGCACATATCCTTCACACTATAGAAAAGGGCCAGTTCCGATTAACAACAAATGAGCATCATGGAACAATATCTTGAATGAGCCCAAACACCAGCACTCAGACTCCTAGACCGAGTACTGGATTTTGATGCTACCACTGTCCCTATAGTCAGCCTCCCAAAATTATAGGTTAGGAAATACAGAAACACAAAAGCTTCATGAAAATACTTCAAATTCATCCTTTGTTATTGTATTAAAACCACAATTGATTGATTCGTGTTAAAAGAAAGCATAATACTGACCTCTCAATCGATGGGCAGCAGTTAGTTCAAAAACTGCACATGTGTTGTGTTTCAGCAGAGATTAATACAAAAGGATAGTTTTAATCAATTGTATATTTGGACATCGATATGGCATGTCCGCCATTACAGGGAATAAACAAAAGAGTACATTTTTATATAACTTAGACAGAGGAGCAAGTTAGTGACTGGCGGTCAAACGCATGTATAATAGTTCCTCTAGGCTGGCGCTGATCGAACTGGATTACTTAAAAACCCAATACCCTCACTTAATCCAGTTGTCATTTTATCAATCGGATTCGATCGGCAATAATAAATTCATCAATTTGCAAAAATTCAAATGTTTCGACTTAACTAAGCTTTTTGTCAGAACATCTGCAATCATTTTACTAGTACCTTTAAAACCAACCGATACTTCTTGTTTTTCAACTGCATTTTTGACAAAATGATATTTTACGTCTATGTGTTTAGACCTTTCTTGTATTTCGCTACATTTGGCATTTTTAACTGCTGACTGATTGTCACTAAACAATAAAACTTTACTGTTTTTAAAAATAAGTTTGTAATCGTTTCCCTTTAAAATTTCCTTTAATATTCTATTTAGAATTACTGCCTTTCTTGTACATGTTGCTAAACTGACATACTCCGCTTCCGTTGTTGATAGAGCAACAATATCCTGCTTCTTACTTTCCCAAGCGACGGGGCCATTAGCAAGAAACAAAATGTACCCAGTACATGAAATTCTATCAGCTTTTTCGCTAGCAAAATCTGCATCTGCATATCCTATTAAAGAGCTGCCCGATTTGCTGTAAACTATTTTGAAATCAATCGTACCCTTCAAATAACGTAACACCCGTTTTGCATATTCCCAGTGTTCCCTAGTGTAACATGTTAGCCCAGTCAATAAAGGTTTAGTGTCGCAACTAATTAGAGGAAAGCTGATTTTTTTCAGGATGTTAGTATATAAAGTATAAAGTAAAAAAACACAAAGTCCCGACCCCCACCCCCCTTGCTTCCTCCCCCACCCCCTCCCCAACCGTACAAGAGGAGTACTCTGGTTTAATGCTTACAGTTAAAGAACTAATGAAGTTACAAACGCGATCTTTTAATAATCTTACGCCTAACATTATTCTAAACAAATTATGTCATATAAACGTTTTATGCAGATAGCGTGATTTCACCGTAATACTCCAATATATGCAAAAAACTGCCACTGCAAAACACAACAAGTAACTTCAACCTATTGTACCTTTTATCCTTCCGTCATACAATGAAATGTTTTGCACAAAACTTATAGACAATTTAATTAGCTTTAAAAATATGTGTCTACTATAATGCTTACCGTTCAAATGAAGGCTTCAAAGAGAGTGATGAACAGTAATGGCCACCGCGTCGCCGCGCCAGACGAAGCAGCGCCGCGCAGTTGTCACTCGATGCTGAAGGGCATCGCTGTATGTACTCATATCCTTAATCTTGAATAGTCATTGAGTTTATGATGATGAAATATAAAAACTTTAACTTCAACTTTTCATTACCAAAATCCTGTACTTAGTACACTTTTATAGCTGACAAATAATAAAGTTTCATTGTATAGTATTGTTGATAACTTATTAATTCCTGCACAACTAACACGGCCTAATAATAAACAACGTTTATGTTTTTTCCTTTTTTTTAATATAAAGGGTCATTTTCTAATGTTTCATCGGTTTGGTCTGAAGAATTTTTACAATACATTCCACTGCAGTTCCCGCACATAGATGTGCAATCGAACCCAGCTTTACGACAACTACAGTTTGTAACACACAATGTTTTGCAATTACAAGATATCAGTAGAAGGAGTTCACTTGGAGCAGCAGGATTCGTCATGGGCTTAGGTATCAGTCTGTTATTTGATGTATACTGCCAACCCCATTCTTCTGCCGGAATTTTACAACCTAACCAAGTTTGAATCTGGTGGTAAACCCTCAAAATATGTTGATGAGCAGCATCTGAAGTTGGTGGAAGTTTTGCTAAATCAAAATTAGACTTGAGAGACATTTTTGCGGTTAATTGCTTGAACTTAAAGTACCTGGCTTCATTGAGGGTTTTGAACTTTGATAAGTTGTACATGCTTAGGATAAACTGTTCTCCACTTTCTAGAAGGATATCTTTTGTAATGTCTTGTTTTGTGAAAAGCTCAGCCTGAGATCTAGCTTCAATTCATTTACGTATCATGTCGGCTGCTTTTAACTTCCCTAGCCCATAGAAAGCAGATGTCGTATCACAACCATTCATTGAATGAGAAAAAAGCAGTCAAGTTTGCTGCTTGACATGTTGATTTATAAGAAAATCGACAGATTACAGTTTGGACATTGACGACGAAGGCTTTAAGAAGAAAAGTTTGGCGTCTTGCTGGGGAGCTAATGCTACGAGTAAAACCAAGAGATGTGTATCAGTTCACGACAACAACTGTAGTATTATTAGTTTGCACATATTTAATTGCCTGGTCGACAATGACAGTGTCAGCGTCACCTTCCGCAGAAAAAACTTTAATATCCTCAGTCACACAACGTGATGTAATTGCTTCCATCAACCTCTTTTTGTTATGAGGGTTTGCTAGAAAGTCTGCTTGTTGTGTTGTGCAAACTGTATTTTCATAAAAAAAAATGTGTGAGAAGATTTCTTTGATGCTCTTCTCTCTTGTTCTTGCTGTTTTTTGGTTGGAAAGTTGGGATAACCGTCGAATACCACTGTAACTTTATTTCCGTATTTACAAAGTGTAGAGCTTAAATAAGAATCTATTATTTCCTTAAAAGTGCTGTTTTTTCTCCAAACCACAGCATGTAACAAATATCCACCATCCATCACAAAAACATATTCATTTGCCTTGAAGCTTTCTTCAACAATTCGATCTTCAAATAATTTCATAAACGATGCTTTCGTACCTTTACGTATTGATGCCTCGTCAAATAGTGACGGTGGGTGAGATGCTAATTCGAACTCAAAATAAGATTTCAACTTAACGGGGCTGTCACAGATGCATAAAATTCGATTGAATATTTGCTGGGAGTTAATTGAAATTTCTTTAGATCTCACTTTGATAGACTTGAAACTTGCCTGTGTTGTAACCATATCCTTCCGCTGTAGTGTTATGTCATTGAAAGATTTCCCCACCATATTTTCCATTGCTTATAAGCCAACTTCAAACGCATCATCGCAATTAACTGAAGAGTGTGATACCAATCCCGTTGAAAGAGAAACCAATTCACTACTGCCGCAAGCAAAAGGGTTGTGCTGACTTAGCCAAACTTTGAACTTTGATAAATCTTGCAGGTCTCTGGATTTGCGGCTTTCTCTCAGCTCTACATGTTGCTTGTGAGTATTGTAGTTCAGTCCAAGAAAGCTTCTAAATGCTTCACTTACACGTAAAAATGAAGGGGCTGGGTAGATTATAGGCTAGGGAATAACCCACCCACCAAGGGAAGATGATTAAGAGAAGGAAGTAGATTTGGGATTTGGAAAAGAAGGATAGAAAAATAGGAGGAGAGTCCCACAAAATTTATTAATTTGACTTTTAATCCATTTAGAAGCGGATGCCACCGCAAATATGTGCTCGGATACCTAAAGTGGGTACGAGCTTGGTCGAAGCTGACGGGAACCGCAGCTAAGGCTTGGGCAGTTTGCCAGAGAGAGGCTTTAGTAAATTTCCTCCCGAGCATGTATAAAAGTACTATGGGGAAGGGTGATGGTCTGGCAAGACTGAGAGAAACAAATTTGCTGTATGTCTTCTCAAAGAAATTAGGTTTTACAAAGTAATTCGAAGAATGCCAATGATTTAACTCAAGCTTGGTATTTTCAATTTCCAAAATTATGGAGTTCCTGTAAGGGCGACCAAGTGTCTCTAAGAAGGAATATGATAAAGGATTATGCCTTATTGGGTAATCTTGGTAAATGAACCAATGGTTGCATTGGACAATGGCTAAGCTTTTACTCAGCGAGGAGCCGGCTAAAAGTTTAGACAAAAAGAAACACTTATTTTTTAGAAAACTGACCATAAGTTTTCGGAGAGGGTCTCCACAAGCAGGTAGTTGGCTTAGCGAACTTTACTTGCCTTACTGGCCAATTAGAATTAGCTATTATCGCTAAAAAGAACTTTAGTGAGGTGAAAATTAAGAGTTCTTGCTCAAATGCAACAAATAGTGAAAGCCCTATTAAAGATTTTAATGTCATTGAGGTAGGAGAGTCAAGGAAGACAGGATTTTGCCTAAACTTTATATTCGAAAATGAAAAAGCAAAGGGAAAAGATTTGTTTATTTTACAATTAGAAAAAGTTTGAGGAAATTAACAATTATGCAATATAATTTTAATAAACATGGTTCATTTGAACTTTTTAACAAATAGGGTCGCAGACCTCTTAACATCAAACAGTTGCTCCAGGCAATTGACAATTTTTAAGGTTTTTTAAACCGTGTATAAAAATCTTGGTAAGATTTCATAAATAGGCAAAATGGAATAATTGAAGTTTTAACATTTACAGGAGTACAGGCAGTGTACTATACGAAACCTCCGAAAGAACATTCTAACGAGAATAACAATTTCGAACATAGCAAAATGTAAAACATAAAGAACAAAAAGGAAGTTTCTACAACTTCTTATATTTAAACAGAATTACTATATGAGAATTATACAAAGAGGGCAGGTCACTTACTGTGAAACCTGGAGAAAGTGAAGAGGAAGTTTCTAGACTTCCTATGTTTAATTAGGAATCATGAGAAAAATGGGGCAGTTTCCATTTCGTGAAACCTGAACATGACTCGCTCAAGAGCTTAGAGAATTGTTTTCCCTGATTATGGGAAAGGAACAACGTGAATTTAAAACTTGTATCACACAAGCAATTATGCAGAATTTACTTAATGTTAAACTAGCAAAGTTGGAAGGGCACCTCGTGAGTGACACCTTATAGAGAAGTTTCAATTTTATAAATAATGGTTGTTAGTAGAAGGTTAAGGAAAGATCATTGGGATATAGGATCAATGTTCATGGCCGTATTTAATATAACCGGACGATCGCGACGCGGTAGAAACGTGGAGAAGGCACTGTTTATCACTGTAATCTATGAAGATGGATTCAAAGTTCACTATAGAAACACTAAAGTTCATGAAAAAGAAAGTTATTGCAATTATGGAAAGAACTGATTGCACTATATAGATGAGAGTCTATTTCTTGAAAAAGTTGTAATTTACAAATAAATGCGCCATAGAATTTTCCAGAGGTTCCAGCGGTGGAAGAAAGTTAGCTATTGCAAAAATTTATAAGGAAGATTCCTCATTTTAACTAGCATTTTCACAGTGCGTGAACAATACTTGACGACAAGACTCGCAGATAGAGAACAAGTTCTAGAAGGTTCCAGAACGACCTTAGCAGAAAATGGGGTTGAGAAAATCCAACGGAGGAAATAGTTTTAAAATTATAGGCAGCGGGTATTAGATAATATCCCACGTAGCGAGAGGATTTCTCGTTTGAATCGCTTAAGAAAAGCTCTTTTATAGTAAGGTTGGCTTATACAAGTAAAAGCTCAACATGGCAAAACCCACGAAGAATGATTATTGCCCCAAGTAAATAATTTCACACTGCCTATAATTAAAATCAGTTGGAAGTTAAAACCATGAAGATGAGGTTAAAACTTTTTTAAAAATGGTACTTATCTCGATTTCATGTTGAAGTCGGAGTTCCTTATGAAGACTATCTAGCCAACATGGCGTGGAATAGTGTGTGCCTCTTGGTTTGAGGAGGCAAGCTCGAGCGGAGCTTTGACTGAACGAGTCAACTGCAGACGGAGAAGTGAGAGCAGCTCAACGGAGCACGGAGAGACCACGGAAGGGGAAAGAGTGGGGGTAGGAAACAAAAGGTATACATATCAGCATAACCAACATAATTTTCTTCTTGATGGATGGTCTTCTAAGAGTTGATAGATGATACTAGCGCAGCATGGTGAGTAAAGAAGTAGACGTAGTCCTCTTGCTCAAGGAGAAAATAGCTGACGATGGTAACGAGATCTGGTAGCCAAATGGATAAGTAAGTCCTCTTGCACGATGAGGAATTGAGTAGCTTCAGAGGTTTGCTACTAGATGACGCTAGGTGGATCACAGAAGTTATATATCTGAAACATACTCATGAAGACATAAGAGATATGCCCAACAAGGAGAAAAAAGATGATCACTGTTGGTGTTTGACAAAGAGGAAGGAAGAAATGAACATGCAAAGAGCAATAAAAATTATATCTCAGGTACCGTGTATTCAAAGAATACACCATACTGGGGGGTCAAACACCAACAGAGAGCAAATAAGCAGTTACACATTTATTGGAAGCGGAGCGATCAAAGACAGTGGTCTTGTGATCGGTCCATTTGTGGTCAAAATTCTGGCCACCCTGACTCTCCCATCTCTTCCAGGGTAACATTCGGTCACCCTACCAGAAATCCATACTAGGGGGGGTGAAACATCCCTAACCAAGACCAAGTCCCCCACTTTAATGTCGGGACTGGAAAGAAACCACTTCTGCCTCCGTTGCAAGGAAGTTAAATATTCCAAGTTCCATCTCTTCCAAAAATAATTACGGAGGGCTTCAAGTTTACGCCAAACAATAGGTAAATTAAAATCCCTGTAAGAATTAGGAAGAGGAGGAGGGGCAGAAAGAGAAGTGCCGATAAGGAAGTGACCAGGGGTGAGTGGAAGTAGGTCATCAGGGTCATTGGAAAGCGGAGTTAAAGGGCGAGAGTTAACAACACCTTCAATCAGAACAGAGAGAGAGTTGAATTCTTCGTAAGTCAGAATTCGATTACCTAAGACTTTTCTTAAATGACGTTTAGTGAGCTTTACGCAAGATTCCCACCTACCACCATGATGCGGAGCGTAAGGAGGTATGAAGCGCCATTTGAAACCTTTTGAATAAGAAAAATTAGAGATTTGTTCCATGGCAGGAGAGGAAGTAAGAGCTTTCTTCCACAGGGAAGCTGCGCCCTGAAAGGTGGAAGCGTTATCAGAGAACATCTCAGAAGGAACACCACGCCTAGCGGTGAAACGAGAGACAGCTGATAGAAAATAAGAAGTAGAAGCATTCGTTACTAGTTCCAAGTGGATTGCGCCGGTAACCATGCAAACAAAGAGAGAAACATAAAGCTTACCAAACAATTTGCGTTTAGCTTCAGGAGAGTTTCGTTGATATTGGAACGGACCCATATAGTCCACACCAGTTAAAGTAAATGGGCGTATAGGAGAAGAGCGAAAAGAGGGCAGATCGCTCATTAATTGAGTATTGATTTTAGGTTTAGCTTTAAAGCAAGGAATGCACTTGTGAATTACAGAAGAAACTTCATGAATTCCATTTATAATCCAGTACCTTTCCCTTAAAAGGCAAAGCAGAGTACGTGTACCGACATGCAGATTACGATAATGAAAGTCACGTATAATTAAAGAAGTAACGTGATGTTTGGAAGGCAAAATAACGGGATGCTTTTTGTCCTCAGAGAGTAAAGATTGCGAGAGCCTTCCACCTACCCTAAGTAATCCATGATCATCAAGGAACGGGGCTAAAGCACGAAGACGGCTGGATTTGGGAAGGTCTCTTCTAGAAGAAAGCAATGACAATTCAGAAGAAAAGGCTTCTTGCTGTGTCAGTTGTAAAATCTTAATGGTAGCGAGATTCAATTCATGATTGGTAAGGTGTGGTTTAGGGAGAAGAGGTTGGTCAACCACAAGATATTTCCATCTAAGGAGATAGGCAACAATCCGTAGTAATTTATGGAAGGAAGAATAGCGTGACAACAAAGGATGAGATGCGTTGGAAACAAGACACGAAGCAATGGGTAGAGGTACTTTAGCGTCAGGCAAGTTGGAGTTTGTAGCTGGGGGTTTAGAAGGCCATGAGGAAGATTCGTCGATTAGCCACGAGGGCCCATGCCAGTACAATTGGGAAGCTGCCAATTGAGAGGGTAAACAACCACGAGAGATGATATCAGCTGGATTATCAGCACTGGGAACATGCCTCCATTGACATCCAGAAGAAAGAGTTTGAATTTTGGAAACCCTGTTTGCGACAAAAGTTTGCCAATGAGAGGGGTTTTTGGCGATCCAAGAAAGGGCGATCATAGAATCGCTCCAGAGATAGATTTGCGAGAATTCGACCTTTAATACTTCCCGTAATTTCTTGACAAGTTCTGCAGCCATTAGTGCAGCGCACAGTTCGAGCCTAGGTAAAGTGATAGTTTTAAGAGGAGCGACCTTCGATTTGGCACAAACAAGGTTAGAAACTGGAGATCCATAGAGTGAATCGTGATAAACTAAATATGCACAGCAACCATAAGCTTTTTCGGAACTGTCCGCAAACACATGAAGGAAAAAAGATGCATTAGAATGAGAGCTAATTAAATTCCTGGGAATTTCAATAAGGGAAAGATCCAACAAATTGCTGCGAAACGAGAGCCAACGATTAAGAAAAGAAAGAGGGACAGCGTCATCCCATTCACATTTAAGTGACCACAGCTCTTGCATGAAGAGTTTGGCTATAACGATAACTGGGGCAAGAAATTGAAGCGGATCAAAAATTTTTGCAATTTCAGAGAGGATTTGTCTTTTTGTATTAGGAAGCTCTTCTGCGAGCGTAACTTTATAGATAAGAGTGTCAGTGCTAGTGCACCAATGAACTCCTAAAGTTTTTATAGATTCGGAGTTTCCACAAATTTCGACAGAAGAGGGATCTACGTCTTCGATGGGAAATTGGGCGAGAAACTCAGGGGAGTTGGAGTTCCACTTATGTAGTGGGAAACCTCCATTCCTTAGTAATGCTTGAAGTTCTAAAGATACAAAAGAAGCTTCCTCCAAAGAGGGGAAGGATTGCAAATAATCGTCAACATAGAATGACGTAGTTAGTGCTTCAGAGGCTTTGGGGTTAAATAAATGACCATCTTGTGAGGCAAGCAAGTGTAGGGATCGGATAGCAAGGAAAGCAGAGGGTTTTAAGCCATAGGTAACCGTTTTCAAGCGAAATACCTTAATGGGCTTATTGATTTCATCACGCCACAAGATTCTTTGAAGATCTCGTTGTTCTGGTTGAATTAACACTTGACGGTACATCTGTTTTATATCGGCTATGACAGCTATGGGAAATAATCGAAAGTTTAAAAGTATAGCAGATAAATCTGATTGAATAGCAGGACCAGAATAAAGAGTGTCATTAAGGCTGTTGCCATTAACGTCGGGTGATGAACCATTGAAAACAACTCGGATTTTATCTTTTACAAAAGGGTTTTTCCACACAGGATGATGATTTAAATAAACCGTTTCGATTGGGGGGTGCAATTCATCGTCGGATTTGTTAACAACCTCCATATGATCTAAGCTTTCATACTCATCCATGAACTCAGTGTACTGCTTTTTGACGAGGGGTTCCTTTTTGAATTTGCTCTCGATAGCAAAGAGAGCTTTTCGAGCTTTAGGCTGAGAGTTAATAAGTTTGGGGGGATTGTGTAATCTTGGCATTTGAACAATGAACCGGCCATCAGAAGAACGAGTGGTCGTGTTCAAAAAAAGTTGCTCACAGAATTCATTTTCTGAAGAAGTTACATTAGGAGAATCAACATTTTCAAGCCTCCAAAACTGTTCCAGATCAGTATTGGAGAAGTAACATTGCGATGCAGGTTGGGGTGAATAATGGGGAAGTTGCCCTGTGACAATCCATCCAAAATTAGTGTCTCTAGCGACCACGTTTGAGGATAGCTTGCGAACCTGTTTCCGAAGGCAGTTCCAAAAGACGTTGGCACTAAAAAGTATGTCAATGGGATTTTGTGTGTTAAACGAAGGATCGGCTAACCTTAAATGTGAGGGAATGTTTAACCCCGAAATATCAACCGAGTGACTAGGAGTGTCTTCTCCAATGCTATTAAGAATTAGACAATTAAGTTTAAGAAAGTTGTTTCTATGACAAGTATCTCTTATAGATAGCTTTGAGAATTGTAAAGCTTGCGATTTTGAGCTGTTGATGCCTGACACATTGATAGAAGTGGGGTTTACGGGTAGGCCTAGTTTTCTAATCAGGGAATTAGATACAAAATCATGAGTTGCCGCTGAGTCTAGAAGACCGCGTGCACGGACCCAGTTGCCAAAGTTATCCTGAACGTCAATTTGAACAGTAGACAACAATACTTGAGCACTGCGAATGGACTTAGCATTTTGAATGTATGATGAAGCATTAGAACTGTTAACACTATCATTTTTCGGCGAAGTAGATGCTGTCGATGACCTTGCCTGATCATGACGATGTAGCAGAGTATGATGAGCCTTTTCACAATGGTAGCAAAGTCTTGTGGACTTACAGTTAGAAGCAGAATGCGTGGGCGCTAGGCAGTTGAAACAATGTTTGTTTTGAGCGACTAATTTTCGTCTGTCATCGACTGACATTTCTTTAAAGGATTTGCAGAGGTATAGGGCATGGGGATCTTTACAAAGTATGCACTTTACCGGTTCGTTTAAACTTTTGCGAGGTTCACCTTGCGTGTTTAAAACAATAGAGCTAGCAACACGACGTTCACTAGACCTAGTTGGGTAACCAGTAGTGTTTGATTTGAATTTGGATGAGCTAGACCCTGGTTTTTGGGTATTAGACGCTGAGCGTTCGCTTTTGGGTTTGATGGACATTAATTCGAATTTGGAACTAGGAGATGAAGGTTCGCTCTGATTAGCTAGCGCGGTTAAAAGTTGGCATCTAGCGTTTATGAAAGTGACTAAATGCTCGTAAGAGTAGTCGTCTTCCTTAGAAAGTTCAATTTCCCAAGCTTTGAGGGTAGCAGCATCAACTTTAGAAACTACTAAATGTATTAGGAAAGTATCCCAATGTTCAGTAGGCTGCTCTAATTGGGACAAAGCTTTAACGTGGAGTTGGGTAGTGTCAATTAAAGTACGCAAACTAGTGACGTCATTGTGCTGTGACGCAGGTAGGTTAAATAGAGCCTTAATATGGCGTTGAATACGTAAACGTGAATTTCCATATCTTTCTTTTAATAAGTTAAAGGCAATGGGGTAATTTTCGGCACGCAGAGGAAGTGCTTCAACTAACTGCAAAGCTTGACCTCGAAGGATAGATCTCAAGTAATGAAACTTGTAAATGACTTGAATGTCTTCATTGTCATGAACAAGGGAGCAAAATAATTCATAGAAAGAATCCCAAGTGGATTCATCTCCAGAAAAATGGGGTAAATCAATTTTCGGTAAAGTAGGTTTGGGCTTGTGAGTGCCCTCACGGAAAGAAGTTTGGGGTTCGTGAAGGGAACCAAGAACAGAAGCGTCCTTTTTCTGCTCCTCTTCGAGTTGGCGTATTATTCTGAAAGCAGAACCTATGCCTTCGTAATATAAGTTCTCTACTTCGACACGATCTTCTGTTTGATTGAGCATGCAAGTTTCAATTTCAGTTTGAATGTTACAGTAGTTTTCATAGGAACGTTCAAAATCCTTTACACGATGTTTCAACAAATCTAATTGCGCGTCTGAGGGATCTAATTCTTTTATGTACCTTCTGAATCGGGTAATTTGCCCTTTATAGGATGCTCGTTTAGAAGTAGGTTTTTCATCCTTATCCTTATCAGTGGGAGCCATATTAAAGAAGATAAATGAAAATGTAACTCACGAAACTGTGGAACCTTGGAAATGCTGTCAAACTGGCAGCAGCGAATGAGTAGAAAGAATAGGACACACCATAGGAGACAGGAGCGGCCTCTTTCCCGTTCACAGGCTTTGCACGATGTGGTTATAGCTGAAATATTCAACACAGATATTAAAAATATGCAAAGTATTGTCAAATGACACTATTTTAAAAAGAGAAAAGAAAAAATGGGCTCTCCCGGGTTTCTGGGACCAAATTTTGGGTAGATTATAGGCTAGGGAATAACCCACCCACCAAGGGAAGATGATTAAGAGAAGGAAGTAGATTTGGGATTTGGAAAAGAAGGATAGAAAAATAGGAGGAGAGTCCCACAAAATTTATTAATTTGACTTTTAATCCATTTAGAAGCGGATGCCACCGCAAATATGTGCTCGGATACCTAAAGGGGGTACGAGCTTGGTCGAAGCTGACGGGAACCGCAGCTAAGGCTTGGGCAGTTTGCCAGAGAGAGGCTTTAGTACATTTCCTCCCGAGCATGTATAAAAGTACTATGGGGAAGGGTGATGGTCTGGCAAGACTGAGAGGAACAAATTTGCTGTATGTCTTCTCAAAGAAATTAGGTTTTACAAAGTAATTCGAAGAATGCCAATGATTTAACTCAAGCTTGGTATTTTCAATTTCCAAAATTATGGAGTTCCTGTAAGGGCGACCAAGTGTCTCTAAGAAGGAATATGATAAAGGATTATGCCTTATTGGGTAATCTTGGTAAATGAACCAATGGTTGCATTGGACAATGGCTAAGCTTTTACTCAGCGAGGAGCCGGCTAAAAGTTTAGACAAAAAGAAACACTTATTTTTTAGAAAACTGACCATAAGTTTTCGGAGAGGGTCTCCACAAGCAGGTAGTTGGCTTAGCGAACTTTACTTGCCTTACTGGCCAATTAGAATTAGCTATTATCGCTAAAAAGAACTTTAGTGAGGTGAAAATTAAGAGTTCTTGCTCAAATGCAACAAATAGTGAAAGCCCTATTAAAGATTTTAATGTCATTGAGGTAGGAGAGTCAAGGAAGACAGGATTTTGCCTAAACTTTATATTCGAAAATGAAAAAGCAAAGGGAAAAGATTTGTTTATTTTACAATTAGAAAAAGTTTGAGGAAATTAACAATTATGCAATATAATTTTAATAAACATGGTTCATTTGAACTTTTTAACAAATAGGGTCGCAGACCTCTTAACATCAAACAGTTGCTCCAGGCAATTGACAATTTTTAAGGTTTTTTAAACCGTGTATAAAAATCTTGGTAAGATTTCATAAATAGGCAAAATGGAATAATTGAAGTTTTAACATTTACAGGAGTACAGGCAGTGTACTATACGAAACCTCCGAAAGAACATTCTAACGAGAATAACAATTTCGAACATAGCAAAATGTAAAACATAAAGAACAAAAGGAAGTTTCTACAACTTCTTATATTTAAACAGAATTACTATATGAGAATTATACAAAGAGGGCAGGTCACTTACTGTGAAACCTGGAGAAAGTGAAGAGGAAGTTTCTAGACTTCCTATGTTTAATTAGGAATCATGAGAAAAATGGGGCAGTTTCCATTTCGTGAAACCTGAACATGACTCGCTCAAGAGCTTAGAGAATTGTTTTCCCTGATTATGGAAAAGGAACAACGTGAATTTAAAACTTGTATCACACAAGCAATTATGCAGAATTTACTTAATGTTAAACTAGCAAAGTTGGAAGGGCACCTCGTGAGTGACACCTTATAGAGAAGTTTCAATTTTATAAATAATGGTTGTTAGTAGAAGGTTAAGGAAAGATCATTGGGATATAGGATCAATGTTCATGGCCGTATTTAATATAACCGGACGATCGCGACGCGGTAGAAACGTGGAGAAGGCACTGTTTATCACTGTAATCTATGAAGATGGATTCAAAGTTCACTATAGAAACACTAAAGTTCATGAAAAAGAAAGTTATTGCAATTATGGAAAGAACTGATTGCACTATATAGATGAGAGTCTATTTCTTGAAAAAGTTGTAATTTACAAATAAATGCGCCATAGAATTTTCCAGAGGTTCCAGCGGTGGAAGAAAGTTAGCTATTGCAAAAATTTATAAGGAAGATTCCTCATTTTAACTAGCATTTTCACAGTGCGTGAACAATACTTGACGACAAGACTCGCAGATAGAGAACAAGTTCTAGAAGGTTCCAGAACGACCTTAGCAGAAAATGGGGTTGAGAAAATCCAACGGAGGAAATAGTTTTAAAATTATAGGCAGCGGGTATTAGATAATATCCCACGTAGCGAGAGGATTTCTCGTTTGAATCGCTTAAGAAAAGCTCTTTTATAGTAAGGTTGGCTTATACAAGTAAAAGCTCAACATGGCAAAACCCACGAAGAATGATTATTGCCCCAAGTAAATAATTTCACACTGCCTATAATTAAAAGCACTTGGAAGTTAAAACCATGAAGATGAGGTTAAAACTTTTTAAAAAATGGTACTTATCTCGATTTCATGTTGAAGTCGGAGTTCCTTATGAAGACTATCTAGCCAACATGGCGTGGAATAGTGTGTGCCTCTTGGTTTGAGGAGGCAAGCTCGAGCGGAGCTTTGACTGAACGAGTCAACTGCAGACGGAGAAGTGAGAGCAGCTCAACGGAGCACGGAGAGACCACGGAAGGGGAAAGAGTGGGGGTAGGAAACAAAAGGTATACATATCAGCATAACCAACATAATTTTCTTCTTGATGGATGGTCTTCTAAGAGTTGATAGATGATACTAGCGCAGCATGGTGAGTAAAGAAGTAGACGTAGTCCTCTTGCTCAAGGAGAAAATAGCTGACGATGGTAACGAGATCTGGTAGCCAAATGGATAAGTAAGTCCTCTTGCACGATGAGGAATTGAGTAGCTTCAGAGGTTTGCTACTAGATGACGCTAGGTGGATCACAGAAGTTATATATCTGAAACATACTCATGAAGACATAAGAGATATGCCCAACAAGGAGAAAAAAGATGATCACTGTTGGTGTTTGACAAAGAGGAAGGAAGAAATGAACATGCAAAGAGCAATAAAAATTATATCTCAGGTACCGTGTATTCAAAGAATACACCAGGGGCTCCTAAAACCCATTTGTTTAAGGTGCTCTCAGTTATTCCTCTACAGTGCGTTAAACCTCCTATTGACTTTAACGACTTCATCAAAGACTGCTCTATACACATTATCACTCCAATTTCCAGACCAAAACTCTTCTTTTCTTCTTATAGTGAAAAGACCTTTCGTTACAAAAAGTTCGTACTCTTCCTCAGCTTTGTTTGCAGTTTGTCCATTTCTTGGACATACATATGAGCAGATTTTGCGTAAGGAAGGTGCCCCGCAGCATGAAAGTAAGGAAGCATATCGGTGGCAGTATCTAAGTGCAATTTCCAGTTTCCCGTTCTCTCAGCTAGGATAAAATTTAACATTAGGTCAACTTGCTGAATTAGATTTAGCCAAAGCTTTGATGTTCTGCTGACTGACTTCTTTACATTGATATGGTCTGTCAATTTTGACACGGAAGATTGAACAGCTTTATCATCACAAGCAAAACTATCAGCATTTCACTGCACTTGGCACAACACAACAACTTGTATTTCTGTACAAAAAGTAAAACTATCACGAAACACAAAATGCAACGAACCGCACAATGCCATGGTTAGCCGAACACTAAACAGGCAAGGCCCACTAATAACGAAAAGGACTCAATAAGCAGCGTAGTAGAGATAAGAGGGCAGTAAACAAACAAGTTGTAACGTGCAGTCTGACTCATGCAGACAGCCAAGCGGCCGAGTCACCACACCACGCTATACGCGGCTGCCCGGAGGGATGCGCGGTGTCCGCTACTGTTCATCGCTCTGTGAAGCCATCATGTTAACAAATATCTTTTGTAGACCCATAACGTTAAAGATAATAACAGTAGCTAAACATTTTAATCGAACATATTTTTTCTACGACATAAGGGTAAATAGTTATAATTAATTAAAATTAGTATAAATTACTTTTTGTTTTTTGCAATGACAGTTTTCTGCATATATTAATGTATTATGGCGATAATAGGTTGTCTACATAAAAATTTATTCTTAAATAAATTGTTAAAAATATTGTAAGGAGTAAAATAAAAAAACAATCACGTCTGTAGCTTTATTAGTTTTCGAGCTGTAAGCATTTAACCATAGTACTGCTCTAGCAAGGTATAGGAGGGGGGGGGGGGGAAGCAAGAGGGGTGGGGGTCGGGACTTTGTAATTTTTGGCTATTTACTTTGTATACTAACATCCTGCAAAAATTCAGCTTTCCTCTAATTAGTTGCGACAAAGCGTATATTTTTACCTTTATTGACTGGGCTATGTGTTATAACGACTTAGTTTTCCAACAGCATAAGCAATGGCTGGTCTACTACAGACCGCTGCATACATTAAACTGCCCAGTAACGCTTGATATGGTACATCAGGACATTTACTTGGATCTCCTTTGGGCGGATCTAACTTAGGTTCCATAGGAGTATCCGCTATTTCGCAATCTAGCATATCAAAACGAGACAAAATTGTTTTTATGTACTGTTCCTGATCTAACGTGATTCCCTTTTCTGATCTCTGCACTCTCATACCTAAAACACTTTTAGCTTCCCCTAAGTTTTTAATTTCAAAATTTTTCTTAAGTGACTTTTCTAGACTGGTAATAATTGTTTCATTCTTACAAAACACAAGGAAATCATCCACGTACACAGCTATTGAAAATGAAAATCCACAGCCTGCTTCCAGTCTCCGACCGGGTCAGGAATGGAATGAATGAAGCCCCCATCTAGCGGCGAGGATATGAACTGTGCCGGCTGCCGAGGCCTGACGCACTCCTCTGGGGCAAGGATTAAATGAATGACAGATGCAATGAAATGATAGCGGAGAGTGTTGCTGGAATGAAATGTTGACAGGGAAAACCGGAGTACCCGGAGAAAAACCTGTCTGCCTCCGTTTTGTCCAGCACAGATCTCACATGGAGTGACCGGGATTTGAACCACGGACTCAGCGGTGAGAGGCCGGCGCGCTGCCGCCTAAGCCACGGAGGCTTCCCTGAACATGGTTCAGTTGAAACTCTTTTGAATCCTAATGTCATTAGGACATTTCTACATTTATCATACCATGATTTGGAAGACTGTTTAAGACCATAGATGGCTTTCTTTAATAAGCAAACTTTGTTTTCAGAGCCCAGCTCTGTAAAACCTTCTGGCTGTTCCATAAAAAGAGTCTCTGTCAAATCTCCATTCAGGAACGCAGCTGTGACATCCAGATGATAAATATTTAACCCAACCTCAACTGATAGTGCTATCAGCATTCGTAATGCCGAATAACTTATAACTGGAGAAAATGTTTCCTGATAATCCACACCATATCTTTGGGAATATCCCTTAGCAACTATTCTTGCTTTAAAACGCTCCAATTTTCCTGCAGCATCAATCTTTTGTTTAAAAACCCATTTACATTTTATAGGAATCTTTGCATCTGGCAAATTTACCAGTTCAAAAACTCCTTTGTCCTTTAAATTTTTCAACTCTAAATTCATTGCCTCTTTCCATTGAATTTTATTTTCCGACCCTAAGGCTTCTTGCACTGTTTGTGGATCATTATGAGCGGGTAAGCAGTCACAAAAGTTTCCACTCATTGACGTTAAATAAGTAACGTGATCCGGAAATATCTTAGGAACCCTTGATTTAATAGGATACCGTCTGATTGATTCATCTTGCACAATCTCTACTGTCTCACTCATATCAGACTTATTATTCTCAGAAGTCTCATTACAAATAATCAAGTCTTCTTCTAAACTTGCATGACCCTGACTATCACTATTTATAACGTTTGCATTTTTATCGTTAACTTAAATATTTTGCTCTAAATTTATTTGGTTCCCTCTTTCCGTATTCGCGTTATCATCTTCGGCCTCACTATTTTCTTCGATTGTAACCGCAAAATCGACTTTTGGTAACAACGTTCGAAAATCTGTTTTGTCACCCTCACTGGTTTCAGACTCTCTGGAGATGAAATTGTTTTCAAAAAAAACAACATCTCTAGATTTTAATTGCTTATATCCCTTTTCTGGATCCGCTAGTAGATAACCCTTTGATTCCTCGCAATAACCCACAAATACACATTTCTTGGATTTAGAATCAAACTTGGTTCTATGTTCTTTTGGAATATGCGCATAGGCCACACAGCCAAACACTCGTAAATTCCCTAAATCTACTTGCTTTCCGGACCATTTCTCTTCCGGTACTTCATTTTTTAGCGCTTTAGTTGGAGATCTGTTTTTAAGGTATACAGAAGTCCTGCAAGCTTCTACCCACAACTTTTTAGATAGGTTTGCTTCTAGAAGCATAGGTCTTGCTTTCTCAACTATTGTACGGTTGACTCTCTCTGCAAGTCCATTTTGCTCTGGAGTGTAAGGGATGCTAGTTTCGTGCCTAATACCACAGTTTTCAATTTCTCGTTTCATTTTAGAATTGACATATTCTGTTCCATTGTCAGTACGTAGGCATTGAATCTTACACCCTGTTTCATTTTCAACTTTTGCTTTAAATATTTTAAAATACTCATACACTTGATCTTTGCTCTTAAGAAAATAAATGAACGTTTTTCTTGAGAAATCATCTGTAAACGTTAAAAAATATTTTTCTCCATTAACTGAGGGTGGTGTCATTGGCCCACACAAATCAGAGTGCACTATTTCCAATTTGCGGGTAGTTTTCTCATGTCGAGGATTTTTTGTTTGGAAAGGTTCCCTGCATTGTTTACCTTCAACGCAAGCGATACATGGTTGAAACGGCGTTGTTCTATCCAGTTTCATACCAGTAGCCCTAGTTTCCAACAAAGCCATATTTTTGTGTCCTAGGTGACCTAACCTTTTGTGCCATAATATTTGGCCATTCTTTTCCTCCATTAAACTAGACATCGCCCTAGCTTCACTACTTTCTTCTTTCCGGTTGACTACAATACTTTTCGCATCTAACGTATAAACTCCACCTTCTTCGGAACCAGTAGCAATTAGTTCCCCTGTAATCTTTAAATTTGCTGCGTCAAATATCTGACAGCTCTTCTCTTTAAATATTACACAAGCACCGTTTCTAGTCATACAACTCACTGAGAGTAAATTAGACGAAAGCTTCGGTACATAATAAACATTTTTAAGCTCCTGATCGTTGCCCTGAACTAAGCTAATAGTTGCACTGCCTTTTCCTGCTGTGCCAATCTTTTCATTATTTGCAACAGTTACCTCAAGATTATCTCTCGAGTTAGAACTAAAGTAATTTAATAAATCAATATCATTTGTCATATGAGCTGAAGAACAAGAATCTACGTACCATTTTTCTGGTTGAACATTAGATGCCATGGCCATGGGCCACGCATTTGCCCTTCCTTTATTTTTGCCGTCGGCTCTCTAGAAACTTGCGCAACTTTATTATTTTGAGAAAAATCCCTTGCTAGATGTCCGTAATTATTGCACCTAAAACATTTAACTTTATTAATATCAAATGTATTATTCTTACGTTTGCCACCATGATTTGAAGGATTAGAGGATGTTGGATTATTAGGTTTGACTTTGTGTTTAGTATTAAATGCCACCGCAGTCTCCTTGACTTCCAACGAACTTCGATAACCTTCTTGAAGTAGCTTTTGCTTGACAGTTTCGGTATTCAGTTTTCCAGTAGCTGTGTTTTCAATTGCCATTATAAAAGGTTAATAATCTTCTGTTAATCCTCTCAACATGAGTACGGCAACAAATTCATCGTCAACTTCCTTCCCCATACTTCTCAGTTTTGCACTTATTTCGGTAAATCGCTGAACATAGGCCTCCATATCCTTTGAATTCGCCAAACTAATATCAAATAATTGGTCTATGAGAGCAATATGCCGATTAACGCTTTTATTTTTAAATAAATAAAAGTTCAAAACTTACAGTAATATGTCCGTCCACTTCCTTTGTACTCTGGGCCCATAACCTGTTGTGTTTCAGCAGAGATTAATACAAAAGGATAGTTTTAATCAATTGTATATTTGGACATAGATATGGCATGTCCGCCATTACAGGGAATAAACAAAAGAGTACATTTTTATATAACTTAGATAGAGGAGCAAGTTAGTGACTGGCGGTCAAACGCAAGTATAATAGTTCCTCTAGGTTGGCGCTGATCGAAACTGGATTACTTAAAAACCCAATAACATGCACATCAACTGCCACGATGCTGATAGGCAGCTATGTGTGTTCTTGGAAGTTTCAAGTAGTCCCGGTAGGAATCAAGGGTCGCTGAGTACTGGGACTCGGATTAAATGACAGGTTCCAAAGAAATGTATTACAAGGGAATATATATCACGACATGGCTGACTACCGGGGGCTGGCTGACCTTAGGCACAGTTACCCTACCTGTAAATTAATTTGCAATCCAGCTGATGAAATTCGATTAGCATGGCTCATAATATGGGATTAAGCCATAATGGCAAATATTCATTCATTAATGAGTGTGAATCGACTACGGTACGTAACGACATTATTCCATTTTATTAGTTAATTATTGTTGTTTTAAGGGGCGGAACTACGAGGTCATCTGCCCCTCTTAACACAGATTAAAGAATACAAATTTGGAATTGAATTTAAAATTTTGAAGTGGACACCTAAATTCAAAAAGACCAAAAATGAATAAAACAAAAACAAAAAATTAAATAAAAATAAAAATTATAAAAATTAAAGAAAATTACGGAAAAACAAAAAATTATCATTCAAAAACGAACAAGTCGTTGATTCCATTTTGTGGGAAAGTTATTGTTCTTGGAGGAGACTTCAGGTAGCCTACGTATTGCCTGTTGCACCGCATGCTTCTCGCCAAACAGTTATTCACAATTGTATCAAATACTCTTCTCTCTGGTCCTTCTCCAAAATACGCTGCTTACATAGATACACGCGATCGAAACCAGATGAAATGGAATTTTTTAATTTTTTGTTTCATGTTAAGATGAGGTATCAAATGTTACTGAATTACCAGCTAGACGTTCAACACATGAGGGAATCGTGACAGATTTACGGCGAAACATTCACTTCTGCGAAGGATATAATACATTCCTCGAAAGTTTGCTTTATTACACCAAAAAATGAACAATGTAATGATATTAATTTACAAGTCAATCCAGTAGCTCAAGCACATACTGGACATCAGCGTTAAGAGATTAAATACGGAAGATGAAAGCCGGCTACTTCATTTCCCTACTACAGAATTCTTCAATTCCTCGGAATTAAGTGATTCGCCTCCAGATACTACAAACGTTTGGACCTTAGTTATGCTCCTTAGAAATCTGAACGTTTCCCAAGGGCTCCTATATCGAACCATAGTAATTGTAAAAAATATGTAAGAAATTGCTTGGATTTGGATATAATAAGTGCAGTTAATTTTAGGCAGAGAGCTCTAATCCTACGACTCGATTTAACACCTTCCGATAAAACACTTACAGTACATTTTCTTTTAAGAGACAACAATTTCCAATTCGCTTGGCATACTTTATCACAATCAATAAAGCTCAAGGGGTAACTCTGGAACGTATAGGTCTCTATTTACCTCATCAAGTTTTCAGTCATGTCCAGCAGTATGTTGAAATGTCGAGAGCGCCATCTTTTGACGCCCTTAACGTTGCAATAGTGCCAAAAACTAATCGTACAAAGAATGTAACGTATAAGAAACTTCATCAGTAAATATTTTTTCCATTGTCCGTCATGTATTTACTGATTTCAACTAATAATTTTATTAATGTAGCCAATGGCGATGCATTTTTCTTTTCAGGACGGGTCAGGGAAGGGATTTTCGAAGGATGTCCGCCATTGAAAGGAACCGTCCCGGCATTTGCCAGGTGGTGAAAATGGGAAACTAAGGGGTTCACCACACTCTCCCGATGCCAGCGAGGCACGAGGTAACACGGTACTGCGCTCGGCCACGGCGGCCGGGTTTTCTTAGCCTATTAGTAATCTTTGTTCTAATAACTATTGATATAGCTATTCCTAACTCTCTGTGTCATGTGGTGTTGTTCTTTTATCTACGCTTTTACGAATTTGCTCGCTTGTGTATCAGTCGTGGACTTCCTTTTAAGAGAGTGTTCTCTGATATTCCTCATTTTATATGTTAGTGAGCCACAATCATTTTTACTTTATTTGCTTTTTCCGGGCTCAATATCTGAGTAGATGTTGGATTCACTAGATTGCACTGAATTGCTTACTTCTTATCCTCGCGCGTACTGTACAGTTAAATTTGGCTGAAATCCAAGAGATAGTGTCGTGTTAGCATGTAGTTAAAAACATAGTACTTATCAGCGCACATAAACCCATGTTAGTTACACTGTGAATATGGGTTCCTCCAAATGAATCTAATATTAAACCTGTGGAGGGTTTAAAACTGTCTCCCTGCTTTCTATTCGATATATTGAGACCAGGGTTCATATTTATGGAGAGCTTTTATCAGCAGTTGGTAGTCTTGGTGACTTAAAAAATATGCAAAACATTATATCTTTTTACATTGCACATACAAAATGTGTTAGTATCTCAGAATGGGCTCTCTAACCTGGTTATTGCATGGCAATCTCTCGGTGTATCTGACATCTACTCAGATATTGAGCTCGGAAATCTTAGAAAGCATACATGGAAACTATTCCACAAATGGCAAACATATAGGCCACAATATCGCCAATTTATTTGAACAATCCATACATGAAAGCGTTTTCAACATGAATCCACCCATACTTATAGGTTCCTTTCTTGACTGTATGTAACTTCCATACCATCCAGTATATTTCAACCACGTTTTGGGGTTGTGCATACCATGATAAATACAACACTTAAGTGCTGGATGGGAGGTCGGTGACGATACATATAGCACACACCTCTGTATGATACAATGACACCAGCTTCCGGATCTGCAGGATGTGGCGAGTTCAATGGGATGGCCGAAGTGACCCAACGTGCTAACCATGTGACACCCCACAATATGTAGGCCAACAGGGCTGGGCAGTGGTCACTTGGTAGACCAAGGCTCTTCAGTGGCTGTCCCAAGGGATTTCATTGTTCTCAATCAATAGTTTTATTTTTAGCATATTTTTCACATTTTGTAGAAATGAGGAAAAAGTAGACTTATGAGATCGATCCGGGCCTATGTCTGCCTGTCTGTCTGTGTGTGTAGGTACTCCCCTATCAACTCTTAAACTGCTGCAGTTAACGAAACCAAATTTTATATGAGTAAAGAGCTACAGTATATCTGAATAGATCACGGCCATATATGAAAATGACGTCAGTGCTACCAACTGCTGAAATCTCGCAATTTAAATTTTAGGCCCATGTTAGATATCTGCATGGCAGCTATTCCAAAATTGGCACACATATAGATAATAATATTTCAAATATTGTCATTTAGACTTTCACGGCCCGTGTTACTATTCATGATGTTGAATTTTGGGTTTATGCCGTGTTTTATTATACTAAAATTCGACGCGTTTCGAAAGAAACCATGTCTTTCATCGTCAGGAATAATCTGGAATACGACAATGTTGCTAAGAGAAAGCAACGAAGAACATATAGAAGGTGCCCAAAGATGGACGCCATTATAGCCCCATGTTAGGGACAACGGAAAGCAGCAGTGAATTACTTTCTCAGGGTTCTGATAATAGGTAGCCAGGATTCACTGAGATTGTAGCCGGTGTCGCGGTTGAAATTATCTGGGTGTTTACGTATTTCAACCGCCTCCCTGATGATTCTGGGACGATATTGCTTTGTACGGGCAAGAACATCCACTCCTTGGAACATGACATCATGGCCAGGTGTTAAAGCATGATCGGCAACAGCTGATTTATCAGGTTGAAAGAGCCTGATACATCTATTATGTTCCTTAATGCGAGTGCATATTGTTCTCGAAGTCTGCCCGATGTAAACCTTGCCACAAGTACAGGGAACTCTGTAGATACCCGGTTGTTGCAATTTAGGTAAACTGTCCTTAGTTGGTCGCAGGAGTTTCCTAATCTTAACAGAAGTTCCAAATACAGTCCGTATGTTGTACCGACGTAGGATTTTAGCAATACGATCCGTTGTGTTATGTATGTACGGAAGGTAAGCAGTTCCTCTTACATCTCTTTTCTCAACTGACGTCCTATTATTATATGTTGGTTTCAGAACCGTAGAAATCAAAGCCTTGCTATAACCGTTGCTCTCAAAGGTGGTTCGCAGGGTGTTAATTTCTTCTTGTAAAGAAGACACTTCACAAATCCTCCTAGCCCTGGTAGTTAGAGTTGTAATGATACCATGTTTCTGGGCAGGGTGATGGTGAGAACTTGCGTGGAGATATCTATTGGTGTGTGTTGGCTTACGAAAAACGCTGTGTCCTAAAGATCCATCCTCTTTCTTGGTGACGAGAACATCTAAAAAAGGTATTTTGCCGTCAGATTCCTTTTCCATGGTGAAACAAATAGAAGGGTGCTGGAGATTAAGGTGATCCAGGAAATGGCTAAGATTTTCCTCACCTTCCGTCCAAACAACGAACGTGTCATCCACATAACGCAACCAGATCTTCGGTTTGAAAGGAGCCGACGACAAAGCTTTCTCTTCAAAGTTCTCCATGAAGAAATTAGCCACAACAGGAGAGAGAGGACTACCCATGGCCACACCATCAGTCTGCTCATAAAAATTCCCATTCCATAGAAAGTAGGAGGAGGTCATGCAGTGATAAAAAAAAGTCTTGTGATGTCTTCAGGAAAAAAGCCATTAATGAGAGACATAACACCATCAATAGGTACTCTCGTAAACAGAGACACCACGTCGAGACTCACTAGAATATCACCCGGTTGAAGTGTTATAGCTTTTAACTTTTCCACGAAGTGTGTGGAATCCTTAATGTACGAAGGCGTGTTACCCAGAAGCGGCTGAAGTAGTCTACCTAAGTATTTGGAAAGGGCATATGTAGGAGAACCAATCGTACTAACAGTAGGTCTAAGAGGAACATCTTCCTTATGTATTTTAAGAAGACCATAGAGTCTCGGAGGAATAGCATCCCCTGGAAGGAGAGTCTTCGCTGCATCCGCTGGAATAGATGATTGCCTGATCAATTTGACGGTGACATTTGAGTAGCGAGTAGTAGGATCACGACTATTAATCCTATATACAGGATCTGATAACAAAGACGAGATCTTGGAATCATAATCAACCTTATCCAATACCACTGTCGCGTTACCCTTGTCAGCGGGGAGAACGATAATATCAGAATTGTCCCTTAGATCTTTAAGTGCCCGGCTTTCGCCTTGTTTTAAGTTGGTGTTAGGTGGCTTAGCGGTCTTGAGAACTCGGGAACATTCTTGCCTGGCTTCCTCGGCCTCTTCAGGTGTGAGGTGATGTACCGAGGATTCTACGGATTTAATAAGTTCTTCAATAGGAATTCCAAATATGATAGGTTATGTCAGTTGCAGAAATCTCAAGCCATTAGACTTGATGCTAACAAGGTTGTCGTAAATTTGTCCAGCAAGCCCCTAAGTGATACCCAACAGGCAGTTCTCGCTAAAGGTCTCAATTTTGCTGTAGCGCCTAGAAGAATTCCTATTGAAGAACTTATTACATCCGTAGAATCCTCGGAACATCACCTCACACCTGAAGAGGCCGAGGAAGCCAGGCAAGAATGTTCCCGAGTTCTCAAGACCGCTAAGCCACCTCACACCAACTTAAAACAAGGCGAAAGCCGGGCACTTAAAGATCTAAGGGACAATTCTGATATTATCGTTCTCCCCGCTGACAAGGGTAACGCGACAGTGGTATTGGATAAGGTTGATTATGATTCCAAGATCTCGTCTTTGTTTTCAGATCCTGTATATAGGATTAATAGTCGTGATCCTACTACTCGCTACTCAAATGTCACCGTCAAATTGATCGGGCAATCATCTATTCCAGTGGATGCAGCGAAGACTCTCCTTCCAGGGGATGCTATTCCTCCGAGACTCTATGGTCTTCCTAAAATACATAAGGAAGATGTTCCTCTTAGACCTATTGTTAGTACGATTGGTTCTCCTACATATGCCCTTTCCAAATACTTAAGTAGACTACTTCAGCCGCTTCTGGGTAACACGCCTTCGTACATTAAGGATTCCACACACTTCGTGGAAAAGTTAAAAGCTATAACACTTCAGCCGGGTGATATTCTAGTGAGTCTCGACGTGGTGCCTCTGTTTACGAGAGTACCTATTGATGGTGTTATGTCTCTCATTAATGGCTTTTTTCCTGAAGACATCACAAGACTTTTTTATCACTGCATGACCTCCTCCTACTTTCTATGGAATGGGAATTTTTATGAGCAGACTGATGGTGTGGCCATGGGTAGTCCTCTCTCTCCTGTTGTGGCTAATTTCTTCATGGAGAACTTTGAAGAGAAAGCTTTGTCGTCGGCTCCTTTCAAACCGAAGATCTGGTTGCGTTATGTGGATGACACGTTCGTTGTTTGGACGGAAGGTGAGGAAAATCTTAGCCATTTCCTGGATCACCTTAATCTCCAGCACCCTTCTATTTGTTTCACCATGGAAAAGGAATCTGACGGCAAAATACCTTTTTTAGATGTTCTCGTCACCAAGAAAGAAAAAAGGAAGCTTCTAGTTTAACGTGGCCGTTAATCTTGAGATCATGAGCCACGGGACCTCCGTTTTACGTGGAATCCGAACCACAGGACATGGCATTTCACTTCGAAAATCTCACATGCATTGACCGGGAATCGAACCCGGACCGCCTTGGTGAGAGGCATACAGCTAGACCGCTGAGCCACCACGCCCCTACCAAGAAAGAGGATGGATCTTTAGGACACAGCGTTTTTCGTAAGCCAACACACACCAATAGATATCTCCACGCAAGTTCTCACCATCACCCTGCCCAGAAACATGGTATCCTTACAACTCTAACTACCAGGGCTAGGAGGATTTGTGAAGTGTCTTCTTTACAAGAAGAAATTAACACCCTGCGAACCACCTTTGAGAGCAACGGTTATAGCAAGGCTTTGATTTCTACGGTTCTGAAACCAACATATAATAATAGGACGTCAGTTGAGAAAAGAGATGTAAGAGGAACTGCTTACCTTCCGTACATACATAACACAACGGATCGTATTGCTTAAATCCTACGTCGGTACAACATACGGACTGTATTTGGAACTTCTGTTAAGATTAGGAAACTCCTGCGACCAACTAAGGACAGTTTGCCTAAATTGCAACAACCGGGTATCTACAGAGTTCCCTGTACTTGTGGCAAGGTTTACATCGGGCAGACTTCGAGAACAATATGCACTCGCATTAAGGAACATAATAGATGTATCAGGCTCTTTCAACCTGATAAATCAGCTGTTGCCGATCATGCTTTAACACCTGGCCATGATGTCATGTTCCAAGGAGTGGATGTTCTTGCCCGTATAAAGCAATATCGTCCCAGAATCATCAGGGAGGCGGTTGAAATACGTTAACACCCAGATAATTTCAACCGCGACACCGGCTACAATCTCAGTGAATCCTGGCTACCTATTATCAGAACCCTGAGAAAGTAATTCACTGCTGCTTTCCGTTGTCCCTATCATGGGGTTATAATGGCGTCCATCTTTGGGCACCTTCTATATGTTCTTCGTTGCTTTCTCTTAGCAACATTGTCGTATTCCAGATTATTCCTGACGATGAAAGACATGGTTTCTTTCGAAACGCGTCGAATTTTAGTATAATAAAACACGGCATAAACCCAAAATTCAACATCATGAATAATAATATTTCAGTTTAATTTTCAGGAGTCCATACATGACAAAGTTGCCCACATGATTCTACGGCTGCTAATTGGTCATGTCGTTAAATGGATGTAACTTCCATACTATCAATTGGATTTCAACCCCATTTCGTATGTGCTAAGTGTACCATAACTGATATGACAATGCGTATTCTTTAGTGTTACCAACTGTTGATAAATGCTCTGTATAATTTGTATCCTAGGCTCAATAGGCTGTATCAGAAAATATGCGTATTCTTAAGATTACCCAAGGCTGCCACCTGCTGTCTCTATTATTTTACCCTAATATTAATATAACACAAAGTATACAAGCCAACAGCTCTAAACTTTGCACAAGTATAATACCTGACATTCTAGATTAATTTGGAGTGACTAATATACGTCAGTGCTGCCAACATGATTCTAAGCCTGCTGATAGATCCAATTTTTAAATGCATGTAACTTCTGTACTAACAAATGGATTTCTTCCGAAATTGGTACAATAATAGATTATATTATGGTAGAATAATTCTGAGCAACACATACATGCCACTGTTGCCAACATGATTTTACGCACGCTGATATATCCAATCTCTAACTGCATGTAACTTTCATACAATCCATTGGACAACCAAATTTTGTATGTGCATTCTGTACCTTAAGAGATGGAACTATGAATATATTCAGTCACCAGGGCTGCCAACTGTATTGCTCTATCAGGCAGGCTGAACAGCAAAACGATTTTCTTCGGCACACTTGATACGATCTGCACCCACTGTTTCTTTGAATAGCTTCTGCCATTACCTAGCAACAGTTATAACATTGTTTGCTACAATGGCGGTTTCATGCTCAAAAGCAAGGACATCAGCAGGAAGACAGTACGGACAAAGAAGCAAATACACCCAGTTGGTTGGTTGGTTCCTCGGTTTAGGGGCTGCGACAACGCGGTCATGTAGCCCTGTGTACTTTGGGTGTGTGTAGAATCTGTCTGATAACCGGTATTAGTTGTGATGCCAATATTAGTGTGTGTTATCTGTTTTTAATTCAAGTAAGGACTGCAGACATTGAAGTTTCAAGTAGTTCCTACTTTTGCTACCTAACGCCAACGTCAACGACGAACTAGTTCTGAACTTGGTTACTAGATGCCACCACAGTCGGCTCTTGGCGACGAACGTTGGAACCTAAGATCGTTAGTCAAATTTAATCGATAATTGAGCTTCACACAAGTGTAATTAGTGGAAGGTTCTTTATCATGCCATAAGTGAGGAAAGCAATGGCAAACTACCTCACTCCTCTTCTTGCCTAGAACGCCTCAAAATAGCGCTGCCTTGTGTTTTTGTGGGTATCTACTCACATAACGTAACGGCGGTGCTTTTTGAGGATCCAACCAGCCTTCGGGCTGACTACCTAACAGACAAATCTATGACATGGGACCCCCGGCTTTACTTCCCCTCCGAAGGAAGGGATGTTTAACGCTCTTAAAAAAATCCGAGGACACCGGCCGGGATTGAAACCACGACGTTGGGTAGAGAAGCTCAGCATGCTACCAACTACGCCACCAAAGTCGCACACCGAAAGTAAGGCGGATATATTTGCGGTATGTTCTAGGACGTTAAGTAGGCAGGCATGGCTCGTGTGAGATAGTTGAAAGGTTGGCACGCACTAGATTCTTTGTTGAAGCAAGACCAACTACAATACTCAGACCTTAATGTAGAAAAAACATGGCGGCGATAGTTGCCCTACCAAGAGCTAAGATCATGTCATCGGGGTTGTCACCGTTCGTGTAAATTATTATTTTTACTCACCTAAGAGCATAAAAGATATCACAAAACGAGACTAGGTTCCGAAGAAATATGCATCAATAATTCAGACTTACCTGAATTAATTTATCTACTGTATATAGTGCTGGCCTCGAATTATAGGTTTCTTCGTCTTCACCCAAGGGGCAGCTACAATCGTCTCACTGTTTCTGTGGTTGAATAAGAAGCTTCTTGGCGAGTTATCACGATTTGCATTTAAGTTCAGTAATTATAGATTAATATTATTAGCATAAAATCAAACCGATTCTGAAGTAGGAGAGAACAAAGTACCCGGTTACTGAAGTGCTGTCCCAGCACATGCAGAGTATTTGTGTACACAATCGGAATGAGAATAGTTGCCTGAAATAATCGAACCAACGCTATAGAAATACAATTCAATTAAGACCTCTAGTAGAATTGCCTAAAATCTCGGCTAAAACATCACACGGAATTAGTTGATTGAAATATGCAAAGAAGTCGTTGTGTGGATATCTGAACATAATTATGGAGATTACCACACACAAAGGACACGATAATATGTTACCATCTAACCTATTAAACATTCGCTGTTACCGTTTGGAATAGTTGTACGCTGGAAATAGTAGATTTAGTAAAGTAATGTAGGTAGGAAAGCACCATCTCCCTCTTACGGGATTATCGCGGCGCACCATCTCGCAATATAAGTACATAATTGGCAAGTTACTCACAACACTTTATTACACACATCATAATAAAAATAACTTGCAAGCTGTAAGAATCACAAAAGTATGAATAATGATGGAACACAATGAGTTCACTGTTTGGCACAGGGGAACATCTTCCTTAACCTATAAAACAGAAGTTCACTGTAATATATTTTGGCGTGTATACAAGGCATAATATTTGGCGTTTATATAAGGCAGTGTAGAACATCTGCTAGACCGGTAAGGATTTACGGAGGCACATGAAGTTTAACGTTCAATATAACGTCAACGGTTTGATCTTGCCGTAGATGCTCATTGCGTTTTCCCTTTACGTAGTCTACTTAAGTTCGACACTACCGGTACTGAAGTGTACTAAGCTATTATTATATTGTCACTAACTAGCAAATCATTGCTGTGTATATTCATGAGACACTTCTATTAATGCTTTAGTCTTAGGTACCGTACTTCAACATCTGCAGTAAATGACACAATGCCATCGGTCGACTGAACAATCATCACACAATCGAACCAGTCCATAATAAGCGTATTATCACATATTTACACACGATTGCAGTACATTAACGCGAACTGGATTTAACAGACATACTGAAGACACTAAAAATTACAGATGAGCAATAGTTTATCCCAACTTTCACCAAACGAAGCTAATCAAAGCTAATATTGTATCCCAACAACGAATGTAAACAAACAATATCTCGGGCTTCCGCATATGCCATTTTCACACTTTCGATACCTGCATTAAGGTCTGAGTATTGTAGTTGGTCTTGGTTGAAGCTTAGAGCATAAATTTATGGTCTAATGCCCGTTGCTCACGGTAAAATGTTTCTTAAAATTTATTTTACAACGAATTTTATAAAAATTTGACGAAAGCAAGCTGTGTTGTTCACGGTAAAATTATTTTATAAAATTCGTGGATGTATCAGGATCGCCATCTACCGATAAACTTCTGAACCAAGAATCAGCTGTTCAACACACATCGGTTTGAGAGTATGGCTCCAACAACAAAGCAAACATTGCAAAAATTGCTGCTTTAGCTACAATTAAATGTCGTACAGTGGTAAAAAGGAAGAAAAGAAATGCTAGGAAGTCCTGGACTCTGGAATGGATAAAAAGAAGAGAAGAGTAGAGGAATACTCTCCTTGGTCGAAAATGAGTTGAGGTTAGAAATCAGAATTCATATAGGAATTTTCTAAGAATGGAAGAAAGCAGTTTAAAAAAAACTCCTAGATCTCATTGGTCCCAAAATTATTCGACAGGACACTTAACATGAGGCAAGGCATTTCTCCTGAAATGAGACTGCAAGCGAGTTCGAAACCCATTTATCTTCGTCTTCACATCAGCCTGGCTTGAGTTCGGTCGAATTTGTGAAACATATTCGGCGATTGAGATTTCTGCCTCCCTTCTTGCATTTCTATTGTGGTTGGGCGTTTTAACCTCATACAAACACTGATATTTCTGGTACTCGTCCAGTAAAACACTAACAGCTTGGGAGCCCGTATCACACGACACTAGTTAGTATGAAAGCTTCTACCACTACTGGTGTACACGCGTCTAGCACCGTGTGATATGTACCTTCCCATGCTAGGTTCTACCTTCCATAATAGCTTCCATACAACTCACAAAATTGAACAGGTGCCATTTTTCCTGGCAGTTTTCATGGAAGTTTGAGTACAACAACCAATCGGATTGCTTTTCTCGTTCAGGTAGATATCCTAGGGCCAACATAAACAAGTAGATTTGTTATGTGGGTAGGCCTACGAATAAATACATCAGAATTAAACTATATTTTCTTTAAACGGCGTCTGTGTGATAAGCGCGAGCTATATCCAGTAAATACAGAACGTGTCATATTATTATTATTATTCTGGGATAAATATTTAACTATTTAAATTCTAATAGTTATCACGAATGGTATCCGTCCATGGTTACAGTATTTAGGGAAAATAAGAATTTTAAATGGGAGAAACCACAAAACAAAGTTGCAAAGTTGCTGTACGACGTAAGGAGGAAATTATAAAATAATTAAAAGGAAGTAAAAATTTCCGCCCCTGGATAGCATTGAAGCCGGGATCTTCAAATCAGCAAGCGAGCGCGATACCACTAGCACACTTTTCCAACTAACTATACCGCTTCTTATCAGCGTGTATGGTTAAATATCCAATTATTACAATTATATCTTAAATTTTGATTGGAATGAATTCATTCAGTACCACGCATATTTTCAAATTTACTTAAAGCAAGTTTCATGACCGCTTTGCGTTAATAATGCGAATCGACTGTAAATTTTACCCCCCAAACGACAACCGTCCTCCATGTTTTATTTTCGAAGAGTTTGTTTACAAGTGAGCTTCACAATCTTCTCACCACGTGGCGCCAGCATCATCTTCATGTCAGCTTCCCTGATTGGTTCGTTTCGTAAAATTAATTTTACGGAATAGAACATGTCCTATTTTATGGAAAGTTTTATCAAAGGTTTTATAAAACTTGAATTTGACCGTGAGCAACATAAATTTTATAAAATTAAATTATTGTACAATAAATTTGAAGGAAAATTTTACCGTGAGCAACGGGCTTAAAGGTTGAAGGCTACGGCCTGTTGATTATGTTTTGTTTTATATTTTTCTTCCAAATAATAAACAAATATGGCGTTAATGCAGTGACAAGTTCTTTGTTCTAATTAACATCAATTTCCCCGGCCGCGGTGGCCGAGAGCGCTATCGCATCGGCTCGTGCCTCGCTGGCTTTGAATCCCACCTCGTCCACCCTGAAAATGGTATTCGTGGTTTCCCAGGCAAATGCCTGGACGGTGATTTTCAATAGGGCCACGACCTATTTCCATTCAAAATGCTTTCCATGACCCGTCCTGAAAATAAAATAGATGGCCATTGGCTGCATTAATAAAATAATCAATTTCCATATTAAAACCAACAGGTTACGGGCCCAGACCATTCCGTGATGTGTAATAATGTTATTATGAACGAAGTGAACAATAAGTTGTAAGTATTTTGTGCATTTATTTTGCCAATAATGACCGACAGCGGAAATAGTGGTATGGCGTCACTGTTACCAATCGCTTGTCTTCTAGGGCGGTCTAATTATTTTAACTGGAAAATTGGAATGGCCTATTTGAAAGACTTGGATGTCCAGGAGAACATTGCCGGCTATTCGGGGGGAGATTCAACATCGGACGCCAACAGGCCAAACTAGGACGCAAAAGCTGTGAACAAAATAGAGAGGCAAATATAGCTAAAGAGGCCTGGAACACATTGGAAACAGCCTTCGACGACACTGGGGTCAACCGGATGTGTAAATTACTTTGAAACTTCGGTCAATTACGACTAGAAGATTTTACAAGTATGGGCGAGTACCTTTGTTAAGGACCTATGCCTACCCGGTGTAGGTATAACCAATAAAACAAATTGAATGAAACGCTCAAGACTTCTCATAAGAAAACTTTATATTCTGGTAACCCCCATCACAACATTTCACGGCCTTATGTATCAAAGCTCTCAACAACAAGAAACACAAAAGTCATGGAGTAAAGTGTAATCGTCCATGACAACCTCCCACCTTTGATGCAAATCAAACACAATGTTCATAAATAGAGACGGGAAGGCATTTTAACACTTCTTCCACTCCTGGTGAAGTTGCGACTTCTGAGACTTACTGCCTCCGGAAATGCACCACTAAGTAAGGGCACCTCCTCACTCCCACCTCCAGCCTCCAAATGATATACAGTAGGTGCCTCGTAGGTCGAAGGAGATCTCCTGAGGATGTCTTTACCCTAACTACTCGGGTCACTTTGTATTTTACCTGGAAGTGTCGCTGTCACTCGCCCTAGGGGCCAGTCAATCCTTCTCTTCTCATCACTACCAATGATGACTACATCTCCTACCTTCCACTGACGGTCAGACTCCTTTACCGATGAACCGCATAGAAGGCTACCCAGATACTCCAGTCGGAATCTCATCCTCAGATCCCCCCTTAGCTTTTGAAGATATTGAAACCTTCTGGTGAGATTAACTTGATCTAGCATGTCTAAATCAGGAGTGCCAACCACGAGAAAGTCCTGAAGAAACATTGATGGAGTCAGAAGTATCAATTCATCACAGTCTTCTGAAATGTAGGTGAGGGTCTTCGAGTTGATTACCAATTCACCATCAGCAATCACAGTCAATAGTTCTTCATATGTCAAGACAGCTTTGCCTAAAACACGCCTTAATAATTTCTTGACCATTTGCACAATACGTTCCCAGAATCCACCCCACCAAGGGGCTAAAGGAGGACTAAATTTCCACTTGATTCTATTAACTGATACTTCCGCACACTATTTTTCCAGTCAATGAAGCCAAACAAATTGTTGGTGCCAACAAAGTTTGTCCCGTTGTCACTATAAATCACACGAGGCCTCCCTCGTCGGGCTATGAAACGCCTAAGAGCTAACAGAAACCCTGTAGTGGACAAAGTCATGACTAATTCAGAACGGATCGCTCTCATTACGGCACATGTAAAAATCACAATCCAAGCCTTGCTCTTGCATTTTTTGTATAGCGGTCCAGCAAGGTCCACTCCCACTACCCCAAAAACACCTGCATCTCTCACACGATCTTCTGGAATGGCTGACGTTTCCAGAATTCAGTTTCCCATTTTCAATTTCCTGCACTGGGTACACTTCCTGATGACTTTGCGAATGGTTCTTCTTCCCTTTGGTATCCAGTAGTGCTCCCTGAGTATAGCGATTAAAATCTGAACACCAGCATGAGAGGCTCTCAAATGATGATCTCTGATTATCATCTCAGTCAAAGGGTGCTTTGATGGCAATAAAACCGGCGCACGGAAATCATATTCATCCTTTCTGTTGGTAATTTTTGTCTTAATCCTGAAGAGACCCATCTGGTCTTTAAAAGGGCAGAATGTTTTCTGGTTGTCCCTTTCAGTAAACTTCTCTTCCTGAAGTAATTTCAGCAGTCGTTTCTCTGCCATTGAAATTTCAAGACAATCTAATTCTGAAGCAACATTTTTCACTACGTCCTTCCTGGCATTGTTGACGAACCGTAACATCCAGGCCACCATTCTGACTATTCTTGAGTACTTGGAAAAATGCCTCAAATACCAGTGTTTTTAATGTTAATAATAATGTTATTGGTTTTACGTCCCTTTTAACTACACTGGCTTTTAGAGAAGCCACCAGTGTTTTTCCTGGGAGACAAGCATAGTATTGGTAACATGGCCTTTTCTTCTTTCTTCATCGACCTCCTCTTCATTAACTTTTACAATGCGCGTTGGCCAGCTGTTTTCTTCCAACTTTAACCAAGCGGGTCCCTCCGACCACCGAGAAGAAATCAGCTGCAACGTAGAGCAAACTCTCGAAGGTACATCGGCTGGGTTGTCCGTCCCTGGTAGATGAAACTAACGCTTTGGGTTAGTTAATGTTCTAATTTATTTCACTCGGTTAGTGACGAACACTCCCCAAGCTTCCTCTCTTCGTATCCAACATAAAACAGAGGACGAGTCACTCCAGTAGTACTACGGGACGTCCGTTATATTCAAGCTTCCCTTCACTGTAAAGGCAAGACGTAAGCCTATAGTGCAAGCTAATAGTTCCAGTCTCAGAATCGTCACCTTCTTGAGTGGTGCTACCATTTATTTTGCTGCGACCAGTTGCACTTCAAATTCTTTCCCATTGAATGATCTCAAGAAAATAACAACCGCATAAGTCACTTGACTGGCATCACAAAATACATGCATACTCCAAGAAGATCTGTCCTCACAATTAGAAAATCTTCTAGGCACTTTAATCTCAGCAACAGAGGACAGTTCATGTAACCATTTATTGAATTTGCTTTGGGCGTCTTCACTCAATGGACTATCCCAACTTATTTTCTCTCTCCAACTTTCTTGAAGCAAAACCTTTGGCACAATGGAAACTGGACAAGTAAATCCAATTGGATCAAAGATACTTTGAGCTACCTACAAAACAGTTCTCCTTGTGAGAACATCAGATTCATTTAATTTTGCTACTTTACAAGCCAAAGTATCAGCTACTGGGTCCCACCACAAACCCAAAACGGGTGTCACTTCGGGAACCTCATCCTCCAGACTCAATCTGGTGTGCTCTCATCCTCGGAGGTCAAATTTTCCTTGCGACAGGAACTCCCTAGACTCATCCGCAAATTGTTTGAATTCTTCCTCTGTGTTCAAGGAAATGACGCAATTGTCTACATATAGTGAGGTTCTTAGTTTATCTGCTGTCTCATTGAACTCAGTGAAGCATATTGTACTGTTTTTCAGATGACTGTCCAATACGGCTCCGAGTAGAAATGGACTGCAGTTCACTCCGAAAACGACCCGTTTGTGGCGGTATATTTTAAGAGTCCCCTCAGTGACGTTCTCCCACCACAGGAATTTCAGAAAGTTTCAATAATTCTCAGAGACTGAAATTTGAAGAAAAGCCTTCTTATGTCTGCGATCATTCCTATCCTGTTTAAACGGAACCGGTTCAAAATAGAAGGAATTACTTCCAACAAATTAGGACCCTTTTCCAGACAGTCATTGGGAAAGTCCTCCTTTCGATTTACATGAAGCATCAAACACCGGCCTCATCGCTGTACTCGATCCTTCCTTGAAAACTCCTCGGTGTGGTAAATAATACCCAACATCCTGAGAGCCCTCCTGAACAACTTCTTCATTATCCCTTCCTGTTCCCAGTCCTGAAGCACCTGCTGGTACTTCTCAAATTTGTCTTCCTTGATCAAACGGTGTGTTACAGAAACCAGTCTTTTTAACGCAACTTCCTTGTTGCATGACAATAACTGCTGATCTTCTTTCCACGGAAGTGCGACTTCATAACTTCCTTCCTCATTGATCCTAACATTTTCTTGGAAATGTTTCAATGTTGCAATTTCAATTTTCTTCTTTGATAGTGTTTCAGCAGGATCACCAATTCCAATGGTTTCCAGGTTCCACAGTTCACCCAAAGAAGCAGTTCTCACAAAGAGAGAGTTCACCATGGACACGGCGCAAACGTTTTCAGTTGTCTTACAAAGCTGACCCATCACTGTCCAAACAAATGTAGTCTTAACAGCAACCAATCCAGACTTCAACTTGATTGTGTCCCCAGTCAATAAACTACCGGTACCCACAGTGTCTGCGCCGATTAGTAGTCCAATCTCCGATGGCTCTGGGCCAAAATCAGAGAGCCAGATTTTCTTTCCTCTGATCTCATCCATCCAAGGGCCCCGGTTTAACCGTGGGATTACACCACAAATTTCCTTTTGTCCCAACACATTTATTTTTCGAGAAATTGAATGGTGTAGGTCGTCTATATCTATCTCATATAGGTTATGATCATTGGCACTGATTGAAGCACCCCCAAAAAGCCTGTGTTCAATTTTTTCAGTCTATGATGGAATATACCCCGTTTCCACAGCAATCTTCTCTAATTGATAGGATCTCTGCGAGCCTGTATCTAACAACGCCCGTACAGTTTTTTCTCTCCCTCGATGTACCAACCTAACTACAAGAGTTTGCAGCAGTACTTCCGAAACATCACTAGTTTGTGTATTAAGGGTTGTAGTTGGGACACCAGGCAATTTTGAGCCCCTTTCCTGGTGCTTCTCCTCACGTTTATAACCCCCTCCCTATTTACTACTGCACACAAGACATTTCAGTTTCGTAATACAATTTGCAGCCCTATGTCCAACCTTCAGACACAAAAACAAGCCTTGTTTTCAGACAGCCTTTTACGTTTTGTCCCCTAAGTTCATTTCTTGAGCAAGATAACACCCCTTACCGTTATGTATTTTTTTACAGAAGACACACGCTAAACTGTTTCCTTCACCTTTACCAGCAAAGAGAACACTAGCTGTTGCTAAACTACTCTCTTTCCATTCTTTAACTTTAGCACTCCTTAATTCATTAGAAACTCCAAAACCAGCTTGAGCAAATGTAATCCTCTCTTCACTCTCTACTTCACCCTTCAGAAAACCAAGTAATACAGTCAGTTTGTCGGCATGACCATTGTCTTGATCCCTCATAGCCGTTGACGAACTCCTCATCCAGACACGTAACACTTCCTCATGCAAGCAAGATTCTGCTAGAGGGAAAAGCATTGACCCGTACTTATCTCGGGTAACACCTATAGATAGAGCCCTGCGCGGATAAACAAAACGTTATCCGCATCCGCCCCGCATCCGCACAAATGTTATCCGCATCCGCTCCGCATCCGCACGACTGTTATCAGCATCTGACCCGCATCCTCACGACTGTTATCCGCATCCGCATGACTTTTATCCAAATCCGCTGATATTTCAATATTATTTTTAATTTATTAGATAAAGCATAAGATGTTAAACCAACACATTTAGACATTTGAAGAGAAATTCGTTCCCCTATGCTATGTTTATAATGAATGCTATACAGCCAGAATTGCAACCCTTTTCAGTTCGGAATGCTTAATGACTTAATTTGAATGAGATTAGCTTAAACCATCATCTTATATTTGTTATGGAAGAAATATAACGGAAAATTATGATATGTCATAAATATCCGGAGGTAAACTAGTCCCCCGTTTGGATCTCCGGGTGGGGACTACTCGAGAGAGGGTTAACATCACAGAAGTGACAAAGAGGAAATCTGACATTCTACGGATCGGAGCGTGGAAAGTTAGAAGTCTGCTAGGAAGTGGAAGGTTAGAAAACTTGGAAAGGGAATTGGATAGGTTAAGGTTGGATTTGGTTGGGATTAGTGAAATGCGCTGGCAGGAAGAACAGGACTTTTGGTCAGGAGAATATAGGGTCATTAACACTAAATCAAACAATGGCCAAGCAGGGGTTGGTCTCATATTGAGTAGGAAACTTGGACAGCGGGTGGAATATTATTAGCAATATAGTGGACGGATTATTATAGCAAATATCAATACTAAACCTACGTGCACCACAGTGGTACAAGTCTATATGCCTACCAGTCAAGCTGATGATGAGGATGTTGAAAAGATTTACGAAGAAATAGACGAAATTCTGAGGTATATCAAGGGTGATGAAAATGTTATAGTAATGGGAGATTGGAATGCTGTGGTAGGAAAAGGGAGAGAAGGGAAGTGAGTAGGAGATTTCGGATTAGGTGAAAGGAATGATCGAGGAAGCAGGCTGATGGAATTCTGCACCGAGCATGAGTTGGTCATAGCTAACACCTTATTCAATAAGCATAATAGAAGAATATACACATGGGTGAGACCAGGAGATACAGGGCGTTACCAAATCGACTTCATTATGGTCAAGCAGAGGTTTCGAAACCAGATTTTGGATTGTAAAACATACCCTGGTGCTGACATAAACTCTGACCACAATCTGGTTGTAATGAAATGCAGATTAAAGTTGAAGAAACTGAAGAAAATTCAGAAGCCAAAAAGGTGGGCAATAGACAGACTGAATGTAAAGGATGTAAACGAAAGATTCAAGAAGAGTATAAAGGAAGGACTAATTAAAAACCCTAAACAAACTTCAATTGCAGACGAATGGGCACTTTTGAAGAATGCAATAACAAAATCCGCAGAAGAAAACATTGGTAGGAAAGAAAGAATAGGAATAAAACCGTGGATCACTCAGGATATACTAGAATTGATGGATGAAAGGCGGAAACACAATAATGTAAGAGATGAAAAGGGGAAAGCAGAATACAGACGTCTGAGAAGTGAGGTCAACAAGAAGTGCAAGGAAGCGAAAGAAGAATGGTTGAAAGAGAAATGTGCAGGTATAGAAAGTTGTCTGAAATTAGGAAAAGTAGACACAGCTTATCGAAGGATTAAGAACACATTTGGGGAAAAGAAGACTAAGTGTTGTAATATTAAGGACACAAATGGAAAGCCTCTAACAGATAGGGAAGAAAAGGTTGAGAGATGGAAAGCTTACATAGAGAGTTTGTATAAGGGAAAGGAGATTGAGAATCATGTAATGGAAAGGGAGGAGGAAATTGATGAGGATGCAAAAGGAGATTTAATATTGAGATCAGAATTTGATAGAGCTTTGGAAGACTTAAGCAGGAACAAAGCACCAGGCATAGATGATATACCGATTGAGTTGCTACGCTGCATAGGAGATGAAGGTCTGATCAGGTTATTTCACTTGGTGTGTCTCATATGACAGGTCTCATAAGACAGGTGAGGTACCCCCTGATTACAAGAAGAATTTAATCATCCCTATACCAAAGAAAGTGGGAGCTGATAGATGTGAAGATTACCGTACATTCAGCTTGATTACTCATGCTTCAAAGATCCTGTCTAGAATAATTTACAACAGGATTGAAAGCCAGATCGAAAGGGAGTTGGGTGAAGACCGGTGTGGTTTCAGGAGAAATGTAGGAACAAGGGAAGCTGTACTAAGTCTTAGGCTGATTTTGGAAGGTAGAATAAGGAAGGATAAGAGAACGTTCATGGCATTTGTAGACTTAGAAAAGGCTTTTGATAACGTTGATTGGACTAAATTGTTTGACATTTTGAAATCTATTGGAATAAAGTACAGGGATAGGAGGGTGATCTACAATCTATACAGAAACCAGACAGCAGTCATTCGAGCTGAAGGACATGAGAGAGAAGCTGATATTCAGAAAGGTGTTAGGCAAGGCTGCAACTTATCATCCATACTTTTCAATCCATACAATGAACAATGAAGGAAATTGGAGACCAATTTAAAGTCGGAGTGAAGATTCAAGGAGAAATAATTTCAACTCTGAGATTTGCTGATGACATCGTCATCTTGGCCGACAAGCCTGAGGATTTGAATGAGATTTTGAATGGTATGGACTCCGTCTTACGGAAAGAATACATGATGAAAATTAATAATTGTAAAACAAAAATACTAGAATGCAGCCGAAATAAATCAGAAACCTCTATGGACATCAATTTGGCAGGTGAAAAGCTGAAGGAAGAGGAGACTTATGTTACTTAGGAAGCAAAATAACCAGTGATGGACGAAGCAAAGAGGATATAAAAAGTAGGTTGGCTCAGGCAAGGAAAGCATTTCTATAAAAAGGAATCTGTTGACATCGAATATAGATTTAGGTATTAGGAAGTCATTTTTGAAAGCCTTTGTCTGGAGCGTGGCGCTCTATGGAAGTGAAACTTGGACTATTGGTACAGCAGAAAAGAGGAGAATTGAAGCATTTGAAATGTGGTGTTACAGGAGAATGAGAAGATCAGATGGGTCGATAGGGTTACAAACGAAGAAGTATTAAAACGAGTGGGAGAGGAGAGATGTTTCTGGCGACTGCTAATGAAGAGAAGAGATAGGTTAGTAGGACACATACTAAGACACCCAGGAATAGCAAGCTTAGTTATGGAAGGAAGGGTCGAAGACAAGAACTGTAGGGGTAGACCAAGGTTAGAATATGTTAAACAGATTGCCTCGGATGTAGGGTGTGGTAGCTATGTAGAGATGAAACGATTAGCTCAGGACAGGGAGGCATGGAGAGCTGCATCAAACCAGTCAAAAGACTGAAGATTCAAACAACAACAGTAATGATATTCAACAATTTCGGATTCCAGAACTACTTTTTATTTACACATTATAGGCTATAAAATATACATATCGCACTAAAACTTTTTGTTTTGTAGGCTATATACGATTTGGTGCAGTATCTTCTGGTTTATTATTTTCCAGGAATGCACGTGTGTCGCAGTAAGTTTGATGTGCCTGATTTGTGTCCTGAGTATGAATACACGTTTTTACAGGTAAAACATCCTACTATATCGTTCACCTTTTCGCTTCCATTGAAAATGTAACCAAATGTCTGCCATATCGTTGACTTGAGCTTTGATTCACGCACTAAAGAATATTTGCCTTAATTCATTTTAGCAGATATTTTATCCATGTTGGTGGAATGATGTTCAAACTCCCGGTCGCGGTAACATTCCCTAAGGAAGTTCTCTTTACGCTTGGAGAAAGGGATTGGCATTCGGCCGGAAATTCCAAGTCAGTCATCATCCTTCTGCCTCTTGATCTATCAATGTTCGCATAGTTGATGTCATAATTCTCTCCGTTGCAATATCACAGCCCACGTGTTTCAGTGCCAAGTTGGAAATAAATCTACAGATCTTCCAGGATAGCTTAGACTGCGAAGTATAGCTGACTTGAGGAATGTTGATGATGTCACCTCGAAGAACTAACAAGCTCATTGACAGCATGATATCTCGTACGTGTAGTAATAATGGCAGTGAGAATTGATGAGATGTCAAGACCATCTACTAGAAACATACGGTACTTAAAAAAATGTACTTGAAAGCATGTGGGTAAAATAATCTTCTCGTGTATAAGTACAAAACGTACCTGAATATTTCGTACGCATTATAGTAGTATTCCTCTTTTAAGCATGAAGCTGTAGATTGGCATATCAAATATGTGATATTATCGTAAGTTCCACATTGTATTCTAAAAACTATCCGCAAATTTATTCCAAACATTATCCGCAGCGTATCCGCTACCCGCACAGCCATGCAAATTACATCCGCGTGGCGAAATATTTTGCGGATATCCGCGGGTTTATCCGCTGATATCCGCATCCGCGCAGGGCTTTACCTATAGACTCCAGAGCTCTCAGTTGTGCTTCCAACTTGTCATATAGACTAGCAAGTTGGGTATTCTTCCTTGTTTGAGAAACATTTTTCACTACAAGACTTATGAGTTCCCTTACATAGAACTCAGTCAATAATTCCTCCCTTCCAAATCTACCCTGATGAAATTCCACTGCTTTAGGGTAATTTTCAGCAGTAGAGGGGAAACTGGCAACTAATTCTCTAGCGCGACTATCAACTTTCGTGGATTGGATCATGTACCGTATTGGAATTTGTCTTCGACCTCAATTTCAGAGTCCTCGTGAATGCGCCAAAATCGTCCCCAAAATTCCAACCAATTTTTAATCTCCTCATCGAATTTCATGAGTTCTATTTTAGGTAGTATCAACTGCCTTTTGGTTTTATTGCCATCTGATAAGACCGATCTTGCTGACACCACTGCCAATACATTGGAATTAGCCTGCAACCGCAGAGTATACTTCTGTCTTGCATTCCAATCTGTCTCAAAAACTGTCTACATATTCGTCGTACTCACGGTCATACTCGTCCCCTTCCTTTTCCAGCAACATACTTAAAACTTTCCCGTCCAACGGTGTCAGCTCCGTTCCCAACCTCTCCAATTTGGATTGCAAGGACTGTAAGGTGTCGTCGTCCACGCCGTCTTGAATTTCTTGATTTAAGTTTTGCAAAAACGCATTGTACGTCTTCGTAAAAGTCGCTCTTACCGGCTTCCGCGCTTTCATTAACTTCTCCATTTCCAATACGAAAACAGAACAGGAATACGAACGAACAGGAACACGCGGTCTTCAAATCAACACAATCTTCAAGTTGTTTGAATTAATACGTCATCCTGGCAAGGTTGCCAATATATTGTTGTGGACCTACGCCTACCCGGTGTAGGTGTAACCAAGAAACAAATTGAATGAAACGCTCAAGACTTCTCATAAGAAAACTTTATATTCTGGTAACCACCATTACAACATTTCACGGCCATATGTATCAAATCTCTCAACAACAAGAAACACAAAAGTCATGGAGTAAAGAGTAATCGTCCGTGACAACATTCTAGCCTTTGTGTGCATTGGCGACCAACTTCGATCCATGGGGTTGCCTCCTGATGAAGAATTTGTTAGTGCAATTTTATACCAGTGGGTTGACCTGAACGTTTCGAGCCAATGAGACATACATCCGACAACTGTTGGGTTGAAATAACCGGTGACATTATTGCGAATGACTTAATGCAGTATGAAGTCAACAAAGCGGTCCACTCATCAAGGGATGCGGAATTTTATTCACGTCCCAATCCCGGATTTTACAAAAAAGTCCATTTACAGCTGTTATGGATGTGGCTCAACGTCTCACGTCAAAATGGACTGTCCAAAGAAGAAAGTCCAACACCAGACAACTGCCAAGGGAAGTCAGTTCAATCCTGGGGGGAAGAAACATCAACAAAAGAAAAATACTGGTCCAAATACTATTTGACAGTCTTTAAGAGCAACCTCGGAGAAAAAGATGTACGAGAGAGAAGTGAATAATCGATTCTGGTGCAACAAGTCATCTTACATTCAATATAAATTGGCTTAAAAAGGGAGAATGTGTAAGTGATAAGGTAAGTGGGATGATTGTAACCACAGCAGATACGGAGGAGTTTAAAGTCCCAAACTAACGGTTATATTCAGCTGATCCTAAAATGGGATGATAGTGCATCCAAAATAACTGATGAATATTATGTGCCAGAAATGACTGTCAATTTACTATCAGTTAGTAAAATGGATGATAAGGGTGCTTGTGTTGTATTTGGGAAGGAAAGTTGTTCAATAATAAGTGATGCTGATTTAAAAAGGGAAGGGACAGTTTTAGCGACTGCTTCTAAACTGGGCAATCTGCATTACTTAGATGTTGAACATGAGATAATACATTTGGCAAACACAGAAAATTGTTATAAGCTAAGGCACAGTAGATTGGGTCATCTTCACCCAACTTGTTTGAAAATGGCAAGGAATGGTGTATGTGAGGGTATGGATTTTTCTGATAATGATATTTCAAATGTTGGTGTCCCTGTATTGAAGGTAAATTTGCAAAATAACTTTGAATTTCTCCAGGAAAAAGCCACGAATTTTTTAGAGGCTATTCATTCAGATCTTTGTGGTCCAATGGAGGTAGAATCTTCAATGGGGCTAGATACTTGTTAACCTATTCTGACGAGTATTTGAAAAAAATCTTTGTTTATTTTAGTAATAGTAAAGAATAAATTCAAGAGCTTCAAATCTTATGTTGAAAATTACACTTGATAAAAGGTAAAATGCCTAATTACTGACAATGGGGGAGAATATGTGGGTAATAATATTTGTGAATTTCTAATCTGATTGTGGCATTGAACATCGTCTAACTGTTCCACACAACCCTCAGATGAATACCCTTTCAGAACGGAGTAATAAATTTCTAGTGGAAATGGCCAGATATAAGATGAAGCAACCAACATGTGACAAAAGGTTGTGGGCAGAGGCGGTGTATACGGCAACTTACATAAAGAATAGGACCCCTCACAATGCGTTAGTGGGTGTAAGTCCTGAGGACGTATGGTCCAAAGAGAAAGTTTACCTTAAAAAACTGAGGAGTTTTGTTTGTACCTGATGTCCAAAGAAAAGAGTTCGACAGCAAGAGTAGAAAGCTGATGTTTATTGGTTATTGTGAGAATAGTTCTCAATATTGATATCTCGTGTTTACATAGGTAATGCAGTAAGTGTGATGAAAAGTGAGATGTTTAAATTATTACTTACACATTTATTATGCTTTATCACTTCATTAACAACTTAAAATTGTTATTCTTTTCCTCTTACAAACTTCCATTTCAATTTCAGTATACTTTCACAGTAGGTAGCCTACTTCATGATGGAAATATACATACATAACGACCACTATGGGCGAGAACGCTAACGCGCCTCGCTGTTATCGGAAGAGCGTGGGTTTGAACTCCACCTCAGCCGTCCTTAAAAATGGTTTTCAGTGCTTTCCCATTTTCACCCTCCAGTCATTGGCGGGATAGCTCCTTTCAACATGTCCACGACCGCCTTCCTAATCACTCCCTTCCAAGAACTTTCCTTCATTTGACCCAAGTTAGCGGTCGTCAGTCACCATTCTCAGTATTATCTGCTGACAAAGTGTGTCCAGTTCCAAGACGGTCGAGGAATGATCCCTCGTAATATCCGTGGTTTAGCCGAACTTGGAGGATAAACGATTTAAAAGTAAACATTAAAGCAATGCATGGAAATAAATAAAATTAAACTAATTAACTCTTCATCCATATGATTCATTGTTTAAGCTTAAAAATGTTCTACAGAAATTAAGTGACGTATTTTCTATTTGTTGACTTGAAAATGTGACCTCAGTCGGGATTCGAAGAATAATCTCCCGCTGTTCGGGCAGGTGTACTGGGCTATTAACTGAATCCCAACTGCATTCACATTTCTAATCGTTGTTGAATGAATATTTATTGCAGCAAATAGCCATAAAATTTTAAAATTAATTATGTTATTACAAAATCCTAGGTTATTCAGTACACAGTTTAGAGAGTGACATCTGTCTAACCCTGCATTCACTTGCATGATATCGACCGCATTGATCGTTGCAGAATTGACAGACACGGACCTCGCCTGGATTATGGAACCCCTTGGTGGTACACATCTTATGATGAAAGCCGTGCACTGCAAAGCGGGTGATGGTGTGTCGCAGTTGATAGTTGGCTTCTTTCCATTCCTCCTTCGTCATCGCATCCGTAATGAAAAAGTCATCCCAAATGCCATTTCTTTTGTTTTGTAATATTTGGAGCGTTAAATCATAAGCTCTTGTATTTGCAAGAGACATTTGCAGTCTAATATCCTCTATAAAGTAGCTTTCTTTCATCAGAATGTTTGTTAACCTTGATGGTGCTGTTATGCTTATGCTTAGTACCCTCTTCATGTAACGGGCCTTGACCTTTTCTAAAATTGATAGATCCCCAACTTGAAGAGTATCCCAAATCACAGTAATACCATAGGTTGCTATAGGCATTATTACAGTTCGAAAGAGTGTCATTGCAGTGCTTATTGAGAGTAGTGGAAGATATTTTATGTTATATATTGCTCTTATTGCAGCGGCTGATTTTTCTTGTACGTGGATTCTGAATGAGGTTAAGGTTGTTTGAAGTGTTACTCCAAGGTATTTGAATTTTGGGACTATCTCTATTGGTTTATCTTGTAGTGTCAAATTGTCTTTTGTTTTTATCCTTCCGCCTTTCCTAAAAGGCATCTGTTTCGTTTTCATAAGATTTATTTGTAATCCACTTATTTTTGCCCATACTTCTAGATTCTGTAGTACTTCTTGTAACTCTTTTATATCTGCTGATCCTATTGCCATATCATCTGCGTACATAATCAGAGTAGCTCTGCTGTTTTCGGTGATTTTTGAAACATCAGCTGTCATGACGTTGAAAAGTGTTGGGCTCATTGGGTCTCCTTGGAGAACTCCATTGGTTTGAGTAAGTTTTTTAGATAATGTTAATCCAACAATTTGTATATAGTTGTGGCTCAATATATCCATAATGACTCTTGTAACGGGGTCTGTTTCTCCAGTTATCTGACTTAGCTTATGGAGGAACTTTTCTCGATCTACGTAGCCAAAAGCTTTCTTATAGTCGATAGAAATCACGTTTTATTTTTACCCAATATGTCGTATCTTGAGCTTGTTCTATCAGAAAGGAAATGGCATGGATGGTGCTTCTTCCCTTTCTGAACCCAAACTGATTTTCTGGAATTTGTTCATCTATTTTATCAATGAGTCGTTTAGTTAAGATACTTGTTTCTAATCGTTGTTGGCGTTTCATTTGAGGGGCTTCGGCATCGTGGCCATTTAGCCCCGTGTACTTGTGTGAGCGTAGCATTTTGTCTTATAACCTGTGTTGTTGAGATGGTTGTATTAGTGTGTCTATTTGTAATTTAGAGGAGATCAGGAAGAGGAAGTGGCCTTGGCCTTACGTTAGAAACCATCGCGGGAGTAGAAATGGGAAACCACGGAAAACCACTTCCAGGATTGCTGACGTGGGAATTGAACCCACCTCTTCTTAGCTTCGCCTCACGAGACTGAGTGTACCCCGTTTCAGCCCTCACACCAGAATTAAAATGACGAGATTCGAACCTGGATATCCAGGGCGACAGCCAAAAACGCTAGCCGCTACACCACGATTTGGTCAAGGAAACGGTGTAAGGAGTAAAACCATCAGCGAAAAAGAGACTAGTATGTCTCCATCACTCGTACTTGCAAATACCTAAAACACTTCAACCGTTGAGCACAGGAAGGCAGTCTGTGAATAAAGCCATGAACGTAGCGTAATTTTTGTCACATGGAAGGAGTGATTTTCTAACTGCTTTGTCAGTTCTCTTCTCGATGACGCCGATGATGGTTGTTTTAGGAACCAGAATACTGTGGTCATCGTAACACAATTAAAATACACATTTTGGTTATTTCAAATGTTTAGAAGTCGATGTACAAACATTATAACAGTCAGAGATAAATAAAATCGAATAACTTGATAACAATAAGCATAAATTAGAATTTAAAATGTAAAAGATAAAGTTCCTTGAGTCACATCACGCTTGGAAATTTATATTGATGATCCTAGCTCACTCTCTATGAAGTGCATGAGGCGCTCAGTGGGCACCGCGTCATTGGCTAATATAATATTGTGCGTATTCTGCAGACCAAGGTCTCTTCGCAGATGATTAAGATCCACACTCTCAGTAAAAATGTGTGTCACGGTGCATGCGGCTTCACAGGTACAAAGTAGGAGAACTTCCCTTCTCATCAGGTATGAGTGGGTGGACCTGGCATGAACCATTCTTAACCTGCACAAAATAACGGACTCTCTCTGTGCACGGAAGGAGCGCCTCCACATTACCATGTTGTATTATGTATCTAGTTTATGTCATCTATGGAACTTTGGTGTCTAGACGCTGTGAAGATGTTATTGTAGCGTTTTTCTATGTGTTACGATATAGATTGAAATGTGTGTGCATATTAAAGTACTATCTTGTGCTGCTTCACAGACTTCAGACAGGAAAAACCGTTCACCTTTCCACAATAACTGCCGTAATGGGTGTGATTTCGTTGAAAAAATTGGAATAAACTTTGCGTAATAAGTCGCCATACCAAGGAAGCGTCTCACTTCTTCAATGTTTTTAGGACGTGGCATTTGTGACACAGTTTGAACTTTCTCTGGTGACTTGCGGATCTCATTATATGATACATTATGCCCTAGGTAGTCTATGCTTTCCTTGAAAAATGAGCATTTGCTCTTGTTCAAATGCAGATTATTTTTTGAAAGCCGTTCTAGACAGGCTATTAAGTTCTTGGTGCACTCCTCCTTCGTAGTACCATGTCTTATGATGTCGTCAAAATAAGCTTCAGCTTTTGGAACAGCAGGGAACCAAAGCAATTCTCTGTCACTCATGGCAAGTTCTCAGGAGTCGGTCGCGCTTTGGTTATCTTGTCACAGTGAGATGTGAGACTAACTTTGTAATAAATACCATTTCTCGATCTTCGTAACCCTCCCGAACTTGAAAGCCAACGAGTCAACAAATTGATGGCTACTTGGTTGAGATAACTGGTCAGAATCAATAGCACACGCAGATTTAGTCGGGGATATTTCGTAAATGTATGACCAGCTCGATGACACGGGATAATAGGAAACGTCGTGGGAAAATGTTTTGTTTGTGGCGCGATCTAGTCCATCTCAAATGTACACTTAGCTTACGGACTCCCGTCATCTCTAACTATATCTTGAATCTCATTACAGCAGACATGTATGTGTGGAGGAGCTCATTCCAGCTACGGATGGAATCCCAACATTTTATGAAGATTAAGGATAGGTCATGTGAGGTCTGCCCTCTCGTACTTCATGAGAAGGAAAGATCCTCCAATTTATACCTGTGAAGCCGCATTCACTGTAGCCTACATTTTTACAAAGTGCGTGGATCTTACTTGCCCAAGAAGAAAGTTTGGTCTGCATGATACGCTCAATCTAACACTAGCCAATGAGGAGGTGGCTACTGAACACGTCATGTGGAGCGTAGGTTTGGGCCAGTAATCTATATTTTATAGAGGTATTTACTCAAATAACTAGTTACATTTTATTTGAAATTGTTTTGTTAAATTTTCCAAGCGTCTATTTTATCTTATACATCTTTCGTATGTTGTAACGTTTAATTTTATTTATTTACTGGCTATTGTACCCGGCGTTGCCCGGGAGTTGTCCTTATATGTTATACATCCCAATATATTTCGCAGTGTGTATTCATTTTGACCTTAAGTGAGTTTAGAACATGGTTCTCCTCGATTCTGATGTTACTCAAGTTCAATATAACTCACTGTAAAGAGTCGAAAGATACATAATAATGTTATTGGTTTTACGTCCCTTTTAACTACACTGGCTTTTAGAGACGCCGGGGTGCCGGAATTTTGCCCCGAAGGGGATCTTTAACGTGCCAGTAAATGTACTGACACGGCTCCCTCGCATTTGCGCACCCTCAAATGCCAGCTGACTGCGCCAGGTTTCAAACCTGCAACCTTGGGCTCAGCAAGCGAGAACGTTACCCCTGAGCCACGCAGCCAGACAATCGAAAGATACAGTACTGTGGAGTACAATAACGTAACGGAGAATGCAACAATAGTAAAAAGGGATGTATATGCACAATTCCTCGAGAATTCAGTCTCACAATTACTTTCCTGATAGTGTTTATTTTTTTAATGGGGTCCGCTATTCTTATGGCAAAGGATCTCATTACATTACTGTTTGGTTCTTCTGGAAAATTATCGCATAATATTATATATTCGTAGTAGCCAATTACCGCATGTTACTGACATGTTTTCAACTAAATTCATCATCCGGTTCCTTTACAAATTAGCAATTCATAGAGCAGAATAATTACCAATTACACTATAACCCTATTAACAGAAGGAAATATTATTCATAGAACAATCTGCATTATCACGCAAAAGTTACTGTATCTCTGATTTGTAATGCAAAAGACAGCTGGTAGACGTGTCACATAGGTTTCTGTGACCTAAAGACTGAAGTTAAATAAAATTGTACGACCACGTGTATTAGTGGCTAACATTTTCGGCTTTCGCCTTGGAGGTCTGAGTTTGAATCCCGGATCTGTCAATAAATTTTAATTTTGGTGTGAGAGCCGGAATGGGCTACACTGCACATTCCGAGGCAAAACTTGGAAATTGTTTTCCGTGGTCTCCCACTACTACTCGAAACCATGATAGCTCCTAACTGAAGGGCACAGCAACCTCCTTTCAAATCCTCATTTGAATTACAAATACACTCACTACTACAGCCATCACAGAATCACATGTTGTTAGAAAAATTCCATACACACTCAAGTTCATGGTGCTATATGATCATGATGTAGAAACGTCTCTAAATTAATCAACAACAGAATCATTTATGCTCATTTAATCTTAATACTAAGTTTCGTGATGATATCTCCAGCTGTTGTAAACGTTACGCCACATGCAGGGTTAGCCAATGTATTTCTTTTTAATGTTATTTCCCTACAATGCCCCCTGTTAATAACATTTAAAAAATACGTATTCAGATTTGTATGGCGTTCAGATTCTTAATAGAAAATGGAGTACCATGGCCTCTTACAAAGATAGATGGAAACCTGGTAGTCATAGCTTGAACTACTATTGCTGTGGAGAAAATGGAGTGGCATGGACTCTTAGAGAGATAGATGGAAACTTGGTGGTCTCGTCCACGGCACCCCGTGTGGGTGCGGGATAGAATACACCCACGGTATGCCCTGCCTGTCATAGGAGGCGACTAATAGGGCCAACATGGCCGAATAACTTGCCAGTTTTTTGATTGTTCAGACCCCCTGTGGATGGGGAGGGCAGAATTCATCCACGGTACCCCCTGCCTGTCGTAAAAGGCGACTTAGAGGGGGCCTTATAAAGGTCGATTTTGGTTTTCTGGTACCAGCTCTGGTTTGACCAATAGAAATAAACATGCATGCTGTTAGGGGAAGGGCCACCAGCTTGGCCATCTGGCCAGAAAGCCTAGACGGTATACCCCATCCCGTCAGGTGGGTGCGCCATGTACCCTACAGTAGTATCCGCCTTACAACGAAGGTCCCTGCATGGCCGAATACTGGAGCTGCATAAATCCTGTGCATGCCGAGGGGGAAGTGCCTGTTCAAGGCACTGGGACCCCGGGCAATATCTGCTATGCCAGGTAGGTTTTGCCTTGGCTGGGTGGCGCCCACAGTGATAGCCCCCGTTCGGAGTGGGCAGTATTCGGGGAGGATTTCGTCCGGGATGCCATCAAAGCGATCACGGACACCTGTACAGGGTGGCACCCTCAAAAAGCTGTCTCTTGAGTGTCGAGCTAATCCCAAGGTGTATACGCCTTGGGATGAAGCCTTTAATAGAAGATTCCCCGCTGATAAGTCTCCTCGCTACCTGATAGCTACGAGGTCTGACGGGGGTGATTTTAAACTAGTAAAATCAATATTTTTTTCTGAGGAAATCGAGGGGAAATTCGGGGACCTAAGCGGGATTTCCAAGCTCCGGAACGGTCAGCTGCTGCTGCACACCGTTGATCGGAAGCAAACCGAAGCGTTGCTGGAATGCACGCAATTCGGCGAAATTCCCGTTAAGGTCTCAAAACACGAAACGCTGAATGAGGTCCGAGGAGTTATTTTCCATCGTGACCTCATTTTAAATAGCGATGCGGAATTGTTGCGGGATCTGGGTAAGAGAGGCGTCACCAAGATTAGGCGCATCACCCGAAAGATTGGAGAGGACGGCGTCGATACCGGCGTTTTTATTCTCCATTTTGAGGGTGATGTAGTACCTAAGCAGGTGAAGGTCACATCGTACCACTGCGATGTTCGACCGTACATCCCTCCGCCTATGCGCTGCTATCAATGCCAGAAATTCGGGCATGTTTCCGACAGGTGCACTGCCAAGGCCGTGTGTAGAGAGTGTGGCAAGGGGACACATGAGGGTGAGAGGTGTACGCCTCCCCCGATTTGTCCTAACTGCCAAGGAAGCCACTCTCCACGATCGAAGCAGTGCCCTGAGTTCTGTAAGGAAGCAAAAATTCAAGAAATAAGAACTCTTGGTAGGCTTTCATATCACGACGCTCGCAAGAGGTACCGTCATATGAATGCCCCCGAATTTCGGGTATCGTTTGCAGCTGCAACGACGCCCTCATTCACCCCTGCCGCATCTTTACCGAGTGTAGTACCCTCGACGCCCGTATTTTCAGCAGTATTAAAATCACCCCTCGCTGTACCAGCGAAAAATGTCAGCCCGAAGGAGGTACAACAACCTTCTTCGGCCCAGATAAAGAAGGCGCCGGTTATACCATCTAAACCGGTGCAATCGGAGAAGAAGTCATCTTCTCCGAAACGGTCGGCGAGTAAGTCTTCCCCAGTTAAATGGGGAAAGAAGACTTTGCCGACCAGGGCTGGTCCTTCTTCCAGCCCACCAAATACGAAAAATATAGGGGAGAAGAGGGAGACGGTTCATCGCCGTCTCTCTCACCCTCCTGCTGACGGGGTGGCTACTGTTTATGCTGGCCTTTCCGCTCCCACTACCACCAAGGGAGCGAAGCCTGCTGAAGCCAAGCCCGTCCGTATGGAGGAACTCCCCTATAGAAAAGAAAATAGATCGGCGGAGGAGAGGGGAACGGTTCAGCGCCGTTTATCTTCCTCTCCTAAAGGTAGGGCTGCTCACGTATCTGCTGGCCATCCCGCTCCCACCACTACCAGTGGATCGGTGCCAGCAGGAGCGACCTTGTTTTATAAGGACCCGGCGTCTATGGGGAAGGGACCATCTACTTCCCCAAACACACGTCGGCGCCGATCCAAGAAGAAATCTCTTCGGGACGTGTCGGGGACAGACACCCAGTCTTCGGACCGGGAGAAAGTCTCTCGACACCGCTCTCGCTCTTCCCCAAGAGCGAGATTCGTGAGGTCCGACGACGACCGCGCGCAACCCAAGAGAGCGCCCGCTCCATTTTCTTCGTCTTCGGAAGGAGATGTGGAGATTGAGGTGTGCTCTCCTGCCCCATCATCTCCAACTAGAGATGGGGAAGGGTGGCAAACGGTCAAGCATAAGTAGAAGACCCACTTCTACTTAAGTCCACACCATGGCACTATTACAATGGAACTGTAATAGCTATTCTGTTCATCTCGCTGAGTTACGCCAATTAATATCTTCGTTTTCGGCAGCCATTGTGTGTCTTCAGGAATCCAGGTTTCGTCCTGGACATGAGACAACAATGCGTCACTTCAAACTCTTCTCTAAAGACCGGGTAGACGGAGCTGTGGCCACTGGTGGCGTCTGCACTCTCGTCCACTCTAGCCTCTTTAGTGAAGACGTGCCGTTGCGTACTCAGATAGAGGCAGTTGCAGTTCGTACTTCGTTGCCAGTAATGGCAACAGTATGTAACGTGTACAACCCGCCTGATTCTCAGCCGGATTACGACCAGCTGGTGGATCTAGTCTCTCAGCTCCCCCCTCCTTTCCTCCTTCTGGGAGATGTTAATGTCCACAACACCATCTGGGGCTCCGCTACCACTAGCGGTATAGGGAGATATTTTGAGAGGCTGATCAGGCGGCTGGACCTGGGTCTGTTGAACACAGGGGAGCCTACGCTCTTCTCTATTGCACACGGTACTTATTCAAGTATCGATATTACCCTGTGCAGTCGTGCGCTGGTTCCCCTGCCACAGTGGGGTGTACACGATGACCTTTGTAATAGTGACCATTTTCCAATTATCGTTACTCTTCCGAACCAGAGAGCCATCGAGTTACCAAGTCGATGGCTTCTCCGTCGGGCTGATTGGCCAACTTTCACGGCACGTGCGGTGTTTGCCGAAGATACCTTTGAGAGTGTCGACGATCATACCATTCACATAACGAATGGTATTTTGGCTGCTGCTCAGGAAACAATACCTTCCTCATCCGGAATCTCACGCCGGAAGCTTGTCCCTTGGTGGACAGCCGAGATTGCATCAGCCATTAAAGATCGTCGACGTGCTTTCAAGTGCTATCGGAGGCAAAACACTATGGCCAACCTTATCACCTTCAGAAGGATGCGTGCTAGAGCCCGATATCTGATTCGGGAGAGTAAGAAAACGACGTGGGAAAAGTATGTGTCGTCCATGACGGCGCATACTCCTTCATCTCAAGTGTGGACTAAGCTTCGTCGGATCTCCGGACTCCCGACATCACTATCGATACCCGGAGTGTCCATCAAAGGAGACATCATCACGGACCATCTCGCCATTGCCAACAGCATTGACTCGCACTTCTCCGATGTATCCTGCTCCGGGAGTTACGATCCTACATTTCTGACTCTGAAGCGGGAGGCAGAGACTCACCCCTTGTCCTTTGCCACTGCTGCTTCGGAGTCCTATAATGTACCATTCTCTGAATGGGAACTGCGCAGTGCGATTGCGCTGTGCAGGGATACGGCTCCTGGACCGGATAACATACATAATCAAATGTTAAAACATCTGTGCGAATCCAGTATAAAAAACTGTTGATCCTCTTCAATCGTATATGGATTGAAGGGGAGTTTCCATCTCAATGGCGAGAGGGGATCGTGATACCGATTCCTAAGGCTGGAAAGGATCCCAAGTTTGTAAGCATCTATAGGCCCATTTGTTTGACAAATGGCCTATGTAAGCTGCTCGAAAAGATGGTGAACCGTTGACTGGTGTGGTTCTTGGAGGATAAAGGTCTTCTGTCTGAGGACCAATGTGGATTTCGCTCTCATAGGTCCACCACTGACCACCTGGTGCGACTTGAGAGCGCCATACAGGAGGCTTTTTTCCAAGAGCAGCACCTAGTCACGGTTTTCTTTGACCTCGAGAAAGCCTACGACACCACATGGCGCTACGGGATCCCTTCCACCCTTCACAAGTGGGGACTCCGTGGTAACTTACCGACTTTCATTGCGAATTTCATGTCCGTCCGACTCTTCCGTGTAAGGGTCGGTAAGACATTATCGCAATACTATACCCAATAAAATGGAGTTCCTCAGGGTTCAGTGCTGAGTGTCACCTTGTTCGCGATTGCCATTAATGGCATTGTTGCCGCCGCCGGGTCCGCGATAGTTCCATCGCTGTATGTAGACGATTTAGCTCTGCATTACAGCTCTGGAAGTATGGCAGTCGTGGAACGGCAATTGCAGCTAGCTCTCAACCGGGTCGACCGGTGGGCTCACGACCGGGGTTTTCGTTTTTCAGCAGCGAAAACCTCCGTCGTCCATTTTTGTCGGCTACGGAGGCTACATTTACACCCTGAACTACAACTCAGGGATGCTACGTTGCCGTTGGTTAACACTTATCGCTTCCTGGGGATCCATTTTGACAGCAATTTAACGTGGCAGCGCCATATACGGCAATTGAAAATGACATGTCTCAGGAAACTGAACATGCTCAAGTTTCCTAGTGGCACTACGTGGGGGGCTGACCGTGCGGTGCTGCTACGGTTCAACCAAGCCCTCGTCCTGTCCCGGCTAGACTATGGTTCTGCGGCATACGGTTCAGCAAGGCCAGCAACCTTGAAAATGCTGGACAGTATCCACCATAGTGGCGTTAGGCTGGCTACCGGTGCCTTCCGGACCAGCCCGATACCCAGCCTACTCGCCGAATCGGGTGTTCCACCTTTAAATTATAGACGCCAACATATACTTTTAGCATATGCTGCCAATGTGCGTCAAATGCCGCAACACCCGACCTATAAAGCTCTCTTCGGTACGCAAAACCACCAGGGGTACGCCAACCGGCCACGTGCCACTCGGCACTTGATAGCTCGTGTACTGAAATAGGAGTGGCTGTAGGTCCCTGTATGATCCGGACATCTAGCGAGGTGCCTCCGTGGCAAGTCCCGCGTCCGGAAATTCGGTTAGATCTTCACCAAAGTCCTAAGGTGAACACGGATGCGACCGTTTACCGGAGGCAGTTCCTCAGCATAGTTCACCAATTTCCGGACGTTGGCATTCTATACACGGATGGTTCGAAGGTGGACGAGAGGGTGGGTTGTGCTTACGTTATTGATGGTGCAAATACCAAGATCTCTTTGCCTGAGGCCTGTAGTGTGTTTACTGCGGAGCTCGTTGCGATCTATGAAGCTCTGCAGTTTGCACTACAGGATGCACGAATCCACTTTCTCGTGTGTACCGACTCTTTCAGTTCGTTGCAGTCAATTGCTACATGTTTCCCGCAACACCCCCTAGTGCAGCGAATCCACGACCTACTAGCCGGGCTGTGCCACGCTGACACTCGAATCACCTTTCTGTGACTTCCAAGCCACATGGGAATTGCGGGAAATGAGTTAGCAGATCAAGCTGCAAATGAGGCGGTATCACTACCACCTCGACCAATGGAGATACCCGCTAGAGATATTCGCTCTCAGTTACGCCTACAAGTTCTGGCTTTTTGGGAGAGCCAGTGGCTAGCTGACCCACTGCCCAGTAAACTGAGAGCGATCAAGGGAACTACTCGCATGTGGCGGAGCTCCTTCCGGGCCCGGAGAGAGTCCGTCATTTTGTGTAGGCTAAGGATAGGTCATACAAGATCCACCCACTCGTACCTAATGAGAAGGGAAGACCCCCACTTTGTACCTGTGGAGCCATATTCACCGTGGCCCACATTTTCACCGAGTGTGTGGATCTTGCTGACTTACGAAGAAACCTTTGTTTGCAGACGACACTCAAACTTATATTAGCCGATGACGCGGTGGCTGCTGATCGCGTTATCCGCTTTATAAGTGAGAGTGGGTTAGGGCCAGCAATCTAAATTTTCCAGTGAACATTGACTCAACGACTTGTTCGTTTTTGAATGATAATGTTTGGTTTTTTCCGTAATTTTTTGTTTATTTTTATTAGTTTTATTTTTATTTAACTTAATTGTTTTTTTAAATTTTTGGTCTTTTTAAATTTAGATAACTACCTCAAAAATTTTAAATTCAATTCAAAATTTGTATTCTTTAATCTGTGTTAAGAGGGGCAGATGACCTCGTAGTTCCGCCCCTTAAAACAACAATAAATAACTAACTAACTAACTCGTCCACGGCCGACTAGATGCGAGCTGCGCTCTATACCGGCCTTGCCATTCCCCTCTAGTTAGAACCCATGCATAACGTGTAATTGAAATATTTTCCCTAGTTGCCGATAGAACGCACTCCCACCCAAATATAGGCGTGATTAGTAAAGAGATGTTCAATAGGTGTATTAAATCTCACAGTGTTATGTTTAGAACAACGAAGTTTTGGTTCAGTTTCAATTATTGTAAATAGTCGGTATTGAACCCATTTACCATTTGTTCAAGGGGTCGAATCCATGTATTTTTGTAAAAGGAAGGAAGGAAATATACAGTCTTCAGATGAACATAGGAAGATTTTATACAACAGGGCAAGCATAGCGTTGTGAAATAAACTGGAGCCAGGTGGCCAGGAAATGAGATCATGCCTGACGCATCGATAAGGAGCCAGTCACGAATATAAATAGAACGAGTGGAATTGTCCGAGCGAGAGACGAAGAGCGTGATTCGGAAATCGCCCTCGCCTTGCAGTAAAATGGCAACCGCGCAGCTGTGCCAGAAGAAGAATAATTAGATTTAACCCATTTGCAGGAATAAAATTAACTAAAGAAATACAGCATTGTGAATCATTTCGGAATAGAGAGTTTTGTGTGGAGAAAAGGTTTTAATAATTGCCCAGGAGAGAAGTACAAACGTGGCCATACGTCATTGGGGGTTTCCCGAGACCCGAGGAGTGGGGAATTAAAAATCAACTGTAACACCCACACAGCTGAAGACTAAATTTTATTTAATATCTCAGAACTGCACGATCGATTTTCATGTGCAAGGAAGTCAGTTTACGTTTAGAAAACGATCTTTCCAGAGATATAATTTTAAATAATGTGCGACCATTATTTCAGAAGTTGGTTCTGGAAAAGGCGTGGATTTTATCTTTTTGTAGCCAAAGAGTATAAAAGTCCTGGCAGAACCAAGCCAATCATGCAGTCTACAAGCATTCCTTGAGGGGAGACGCTGTATCACATCGTACAGACAGTATCCGACAGCCCGAGGGCGTCGCTGTATCGACAACCAACGTGCACCCGTAAGGAATGGCCGAGAAGTATTATTATAGTATCGCCGTGTGGAGAATTAGGAAAATCCTAAATACAGGATCTAGTTCCGCCAGTATCAATCTTACAGTGAAAAGTTCAGTGATTACAGTCAAAGCAGGCTGCGAACTTAGAGCACAGGCGATAGGTCTTCAAAATACAGTTAAATTTAACAGCCGAAAGTATCATAACGTTTTGAAGTACCATAATAGCGAGATAAACATTCTATCAATTTTAAAGAACCCGATCAGGGTCGGACAGAATAAGGTTCGCATAGTATTCTGAAAAGATAGGAATTCGAGAAGAGAATAATCAGAAAGGAGAAGTAAATTCTAGACATTGTTTCAAGGAAACAAACGAACTATAAAAAGCACTAAGTTTCGAGGAGTATTAGATGCTAGAAAAAATAGGTCACCGATAGATTATCTGGGGAGACCGTGGACAAGACAGACTTTCGCTAGACCAACCAATAGTGTCTAGAAAGAAGCAGTTCGAGCTAAAAATAATAATAGCTGATCGTCAGGAAACCGGATTTGAAGGAGTACTATTCCAGGGAGGAGGTAGATTGTTCGAGACTTTCACATTCTGGTCAAGATAGGAAGCCGACATTTACTAGTTTCACCCTTGGAGACGGGGAGTCAAGAAATCACGTGTGAAAGGCCTAATAAAAGCCTTAGTGATTAGAATCTGTGTAGTGTAAATATATAAAATTTGTGTTAAAGAGTAATGTTTCAGTGATTTTATTGTGTATCATAGAAGAATACACAAGTGTATTTTAAAATGTTACCATTGTTTAAAGTATATGAGTTATATGTGTGTCAAGATATGTCAGTGTATGAAATGAATTTGTGCAAGATGGTTTAATCACAAATTGTGGGCGAAATGAAACATCGTTGGAAAGTACGGTCATGGACCGATCTGAACATGTGAGTAACCATTTTCATTATGTTTTGTGTTGGGGAATGTTTGTGTACAATCCACCTGAGTTTGAGAAATAGGGATGTTTTTGAATAACAAATAACAGAATAGGAGCGCGGTCTGAACAAATAAAAATTGAGAAATTATAAAATAATTATGTGAAATGAATAAATCCTTTAGAGGAAATGTATGAGATAAAATATCAGCGTATTTGATAAATGTTATAAAATCAAGCATAATAATAATAATAATAATAATAATAATAATAATAAAAACTATATAAATAAAGATTAAGTTGAATTATATGAAAGTAATAGCTTTTGAGCTCTAGTAAAAGTATAAAGACATGGTGTAAATACATGTTCTTAAAGTATAGCGATTATTGTCACGGGAGAGGATTAATATAAAAATTGAGGTATAGATCAATTGTTGATGTTGAATTTATCAGTTCTTTGGACGACGCTAGGCCTCAAAGTAATGTATAGGGCAATCTAGCGCATTAAAGTAAAGTGTCACGCTAGGAAGGCGTTGAATCTAAACGCACTTGGTAAATTAATTATGAGGGACAGTTGATTGCGGTAATTGAGCTATGATAAAGTCCTACATCTAGTGATGTGGATCACGAGGCGTTGTATAAAGGGTACGAATTTATTGTATTGATGAGCGCAGGTTAGACCGAGGTCGCCCTAAGCCGCGAATAAAAGTCCTCCAGTATGGGATGTAGTTCCCGAGGCAGTGGAAGAATCGAACCAAGGTTCGTTTGTGTAAAGCCCTAAATATTGTTGTTGTATTGAATTATTCTTACCCCTCAATGATGACACTTCATAATTAATAAATGCCAAGGTTACGAAAGTGGTCTATGAACCTAAATAATGTTGTTAAAAATAAATGAAAGAAACGCCAGGTCTGTTCAGAGAACTGAGAAGAAGAAATAGCTGTTTTAAAAGCATGAATATAGCTGTCCCGTGTGGGCAAGGCTTGAGGCCTTCCCCTCTAGGCAATAAATTGCGCCGAGTGGTTACGGTCCGACCGCTCGTCATTGTAAGTGTGGTAGGTCGGAGAGGACCGTCTGTGAGAAGTAATAATACACCGTGAGTGTTTAGAAGTTGTTAATGACCCGGGATTCGAACCGAGGTTCTTGTAGATGAAAGTACCGCTTGCCAGTTCAGATCGTAGCTTTCTTATGTGATAATGGTCTTTTAAGACAAATAAATAAAAATCCCTAATGTAATGTTGTATTGATGTAGGATTTCACGAGTTCAATGAGGACAATTAGATTTCGGGAGTGATCATAATTTTTGACTTTGTTCAAGTAGTCTTCTGTAACTCTGGAGTACACAAGTATTTTCCCAATTACTGTAGTGAATTTGTTAAACTTGAGAGGGGTGGTAACGTGAGAACATTGTGGAATGCCCAACAATTTAAGTAAAGGAGTAATATGTACTTTAAATACGATTATATATTGTTTCGATTTATAAGAAACTCATAAAATAGATATTGAGGTGTGTAAAAGAATGACACCGTTCATATTGGAAAGTATCGAGCCATTGGAGCTCGTGATTGTACTGAACTTTAAAAGGGATACTTTATGGAAGTGAAAAGAATTATAAGTTTGTTGGTTTGAAGGAAACCACATATTTTAATATAATATTTGTTTGATTTTTATGTATTCTTTGTTCACTCTGAACAAGTTAGAAGGATTGGTCAGTAGTTAATTTGTTTTATTTGTTTGTAGCACCATATATTTGGTAAATTAAATGTTTTATAATAGGAGTTGATTTTGTTTTTATTTTGGAAGTGTATCCTCTATTTAATCCAAAATGTGTAAGTCACAGAGTGGGAGAACATATCAAAACCCCGAAAATCCCGATTTGAGCATTGCTGGCATACTGTGATTTGCATATGTCTTGATAAAAGGGCACAGGGGGGAATAGAAGTACTGTGCTTGGATTAATAATTAGAGGAACACTTAAGACGGTCATATCATGTAAAGTAAAGTAATGATAGGAATAGCTACAACATATAATGTTAACTGATCGCATGGGTCCCTAGAAACTCACACCGAGCAGCCCTGAATATATGAATATATATATATATATATATAATAAACCCCCACATCAATCATGGCGCCCAGTACGCAGGGATGAGTTTTCCAAGAGAAAACCCGAGTTTTCTTTAAAAATCAAAATTTTCATTTTTTTAAATGGTTTTTCGAAATTTTGAATTTTTAAATACTTCCATAAAGGTTTTGACATTGAATGAGTATATCAAAAGGGTATGTTTTAGTAAACACCCGTACCAAGGTATATTTTTGAAAATTGGGACACAAGAGTTCGGGTTACCATCTCTCAAGCATGTACCAGCGATGTGGCATGATAGCCCACTGTATTCTAATAAGATGGCATTGAGTGAGGAAATGCAGAGGCTTGCGGATGTCTTAATGGCTGATAGCAATAAAAAGTTGGAGGCCATGAACAATAAATTTGAAACTATAGACAATAAATTGGACCTCCAACAGGATGAAAATAAAAAAGAGTTCGAATCCATAAATCACAATTTAGGATCTTTAAAAACTAATAGTCATAACATGGGGACTAAATTAGAAGCTATCAAAGCCGACTGTATAACAATGAATAGTGAACTGAAGGCTGAGATAGATAAAATGAAAACGGAAAATGAAAAACAGTTGAAAGTGGTAAAAGATGAGACGTTAGAGTCTATAAAAGCTGACAGTAAAGCAAATAACGAGGTACTGAAGGCTGAGATAGAAAGTAAATTAGATAGTATAAAAACAGAAAATTCAGACCATTTTGCAGCACAATCCAAGGTTTTAGAAGAAACAATGAATACCAAATTTCAAGGTTTTGATACGGCGTTGGAGAGTAAGTTAAGAGAGTTCAAAGGGGAAATCGCAAGTGAAATTCAAAAGGAAAATAATGTACTTAAGTCAGAATTGCAAGGCCAAATAAAGACCTTAGAGGAAAGTACGGTAAAATCCCAAATTGAATGTCAAGGAAATTTTGGAATTTTGAATAAAAATTTGAGTTCTATGGAAACTAAATTAGCTGAAATGGAGAAAACTTGTAAAGAGAATGTAGATGCATGTAAAGATGAACTTGTAACCCAGATCCAAGGTGTGCAGGCAAAGTTAGAAGCTAAGATAGAATCTAATAGCAACATTTGTGAAAAATCCCGGAAGGAGATAAACGATAGTCTTGATAGGCTAGAAGGCAGATTTACAGGGGTGGAAGACCAAGTAGGAAATCTCGAGGGAAAAGTCGATGAAATTCAGGCCAAAGTTAATGATATGGAAAGTCAGAATCACAAAGATGTACAGGGTATGAAAGAGCAGATTGATAATTTTACCGGGCAGGTAGATGAGAACTTAAAGAAGCACGAGGAGGGAATGAATAAAAGATTAGGTATATACGAGAAGCATATCCAGGAAGAAAGAAAGCAACGAGATGAAGAAAATCAGGAGAATACCCAGAAGATAGAGGAAATAAGTAAGGGTATCAATGAGGTCCAGGAAACCATGGAAACCTTAAAGGGACAAGTAGGAAAAACAAATACTGAAGTAAAACTTGTCAAAGATGACTTAACGGAATTATATAAAAGTCAAGGGAAAACTGAGGAAAAGCTTGAAGAAATTAAGGGAAATCTGGTCAAAGGACAAAAGGAGATGGAGAAAAAAATAAAGGAAATACGAGAAGACCTAGATACCATAGGTGACGTTAAGCCAGAAATTATAAAAGAACAGGTCATGGTCATCAAGAAAGAGGTAGAAGATCAATTAGCTGAAATCAGGGATAGTTTCAGGGAGGAGAAATTCCAACTCAAAAAGAATCAAGACAAAATTCAGAATGAATTAGGATCCCGGTTGGAAAGGACTGAACACAAGAATAGTCAAATGGAAATTCAACTCATGGCTAATGAAGAAAGTGCCCGAAGAGAAAGGAAATTAGAATTTGAAAGTCAGGATGAATTTCAAAAGACAGGATGGGTAGATTCCCATGAACGAGGCACAAATCAAGATAGGGACTTAGGAGGGGAGAGCCCTTATAAGAACCCAGGATATCCGATGGCGATGTCAACACCTTATATGAACCAAACAAATGGTCAAATAATAAATATCATCAAGTCAAATGAGGACAGACCGGTGAAGTTTACGGGTAATAATATGTCAATTACTCCTAATTACTGGTTGAAGGAGGTCGCAGAGTACTTGAATGAAATGAAAGTTCCTCAGGATCGGAGACTGAGAGCGATTGAGAAGCTGTTGGCAGGTGATTGTCTCACCTGGTTCAGGAGTTTCAGGTACACATTTGACACGGTGGAAGGTTTTAGAGAGGCTTTTCTGAAACGATATTGGGCAGCAGATGTCCAAGAGAATCTGAGGCTAGATCTGTACTCTAGGAAGTATAGCACAAATGCCCCAACTAAATATCCAGAATTTTTCACCGCTCAGCTATGTAAATTCCGGGAACTTGACATTGCTCCTGCTGAGAACGACCTGTGTGCCGCCATTGCAAGACAACTTCCATATGAGATCCAGAGGTTGTTAATCTCATCAAAAGCCAGAAGTGCTGTGGAAGTGGAGAGCGTCTTACGTCAATTAGATATGACGACTTCACACGTTACTCCCAGGCATCCAAGACAGACTGAGCAGGTACATATGGCCAGCAGTCAAGAAGACAGAAAGAAACCATCGACCAGAAATCAGTCCACTAGTACTGACACTCAGGGACTGGGTCGAGAATATGGACATCAAGAGCCTAGGGGAATACAGCCATACTATAGAGGAGGATATCGAGGAAGGAATCCTAGAAATACGGGTTATAGGCAAGAAGAGAACCGACCCTACAACAATAATAATCAGAGGCAGGATAACAGAAAGAGATGGGAAAATTATCCCAGAAGGAATGTGAGGCCGGAAGATAGAAATGATGAATATCGGGCCGAAATAGAAGAAAGATATCAGGAAAGTCTTCGTTACATGAATGAACGAACAGACGAACCTGAAACGCAAAGAGTCCGTTGGAGTGAGGCAATAAAGAACCGAAAAGCACCCGACCGACTAGAAGGAGCTCAAAGCTTGGAGTTACAAGCTCAATTGAAGAATGAGGGGAAAGGAAGCCCTCAGGATTTAAAAAAACTTCAAAATTAAATCATCAAAAGTGGAAACATACCAGGAGCTGGGAGGAGGTAGAGATTGTAAATTGGATAGCTAGACCAGATGAGCTAATTAAAGAGGATGTGGAAGGAATCCCACCTATTAGAAGAGAACTACCTATCATCATGCTAAGGATAGAAGGATTACTGGTTAGGGCATTAATTGATACTGGATCAACCATAAGTTTAATTACGCAACCCCTCCTAAATGAATTGGAAACAAGAGGCCGCGTATTGAAAATTCCCACCTCAAGTGTGAAGATTAAGGGAATTATTCCTGAAAAATCTTTGACATGTAAATTTCAGGTATACATTGATTTGATCATAGGTAACGCTGAAATTTCGCAATGCTTTTTGCTGGTAAATCAATTGCCATATAATGTCATATTGGGTATTGATTTTATCCGTGAGAACAAGGTCATCATAGACCTAGCGCAAAATTGCATTAGGATTCAAAGAGAGGATGTGGACGAACAAAATATTAATTTACAGGAACGGGATGCGAAAATAGGAGAACAGGTATGGCATGTGGAAGAAGTAACTGAGGAAGGTTGTAAGGACATAGAAAAGATATTTGAAGTCCTAAATATAGAACTTGAAGATAGTTTGGCAACCGAGTTCGAAACCAACCTGTCAGGAAAAATAGAGGAAGCTAAAGTTAACCTCGAAAATAAGGAACAATTAAAGGGATTACTATTAAATTTCAGGGACGTATTTGATTCCAAGCCAGGAAAGATTGAAAATTTTAAATACGCTTTTCAAGTAAATGATTGGGCACCGTTCAGACAAAAACCATACCCGGTTGCAGAAAAACATTACCCACAAACGAAGAAAACACTGCAGGAGATGATGGATGCAGGAGTTATAGAAAAGATGGCGACACCATATGTTAGTCCATGAGTAATTGTGAGTAAACCGGATGGCTCAGTAAGGGTGTGCTTGGATGCCAGGAATTTGAACGCGAAAATCATACCAGAAAATGATTCGGCACCACCCATAAAAGAAATACTGAGGAAATTTAAAGGCAAGAAGATATTCACAAATATTGACATGACTTCTTCGTATCATCATCTCGAACTGGAAGAGAAAACCATTCTCTTAACTGGATTTCAGTTCGACCAACAAACATATTGCTTCAGGAGATGTCCGTTTGGTTTGAAGACCGCGGGATCTGCCTTAATAAGAGCGCTTGATCGAAACCTGTCAGAGGAAGTGAAAGATTGCACTATCCGTTATGTGGATGACATTTTGCTTACCTCGGAAAACATTGAGGAACATTTGGAAAAGTTAAAGAAATTATTGGAAGATTTAAGAAGGGCTAACTTTAAGATTAATTTGAAGAAATCAAATTTTTGTCAGAGACAAGTTACATTTTTGGGGCATGTGATTGATAAGGATGGTGTTAAACCAAATCCATGCAAATTAGAATCGATAAGAGATTTTCCCAGACCTTTGAAGGTGAAAAACGTTCGCAAGTTTTTGGGATTGATTGGATTTTTCTCAGGACATTTTCCATCATACACCAAAACTGTTGCACCACTACAGGACCTTCTGAAGAAGGGGGGAAAGTGGAAATGGACGGAGGAAACAGAAAAAGCATTTATAGAGGCCAAGGAAATGCTCTTAATCTATGTGAAGCTAGGATATCCTGATTTTAATCAGAGATTTATTATACAAACAGATGCATCCCAGATTGGAATAGGGGCAATGCTATATCAGGAAAACCCGGATAATCCTGATAAGAAAAATTATCTAGCTTTCACAAGTCGGAGACTGAAACCACACGAGAAAAATTATACAATCAGCGAGATCGAGCTGTTAGCGATATTGCACGCGCTGCAATTTTGGCGAAAGATTGTATATGGGTTCCCAGTCACATTAAGGACTGATCATAAAGCCTTAACCTTTTTGATGATGACGGATTTATCCAGTCAAAGGTTGATGCGTTGGGCTTTATACATACAGCAGTTCGATGTAAATATAGAGTATTGCCCAGGGAAAGAAAATGTAGTTCCAGATTATTTAAGTAGACAGCCAGAGTCCACAGAAGAGGAAGTAATGGCTATTGATTTGGAAGACAGGGATCAGCGTACTCTGAATGAATTGAGAAGCATTGGTCAACGACAACGTGAGGATCCATGGATGAACATGCTCATATCGTTTTTGGAAGGGAGTTTGATAAGGGGAACACCGGCGTACACGGAAGCGAATAAGATAGCTCAAGACTACACGTTCTTTAATGGATTGTTGCATAAGTTTGTGGACTCTGACCATACGTAGTACCTGCGATTTTGCAGAGGAAAATGGTATGGTTAGCCCATAGATCGTTCGGACATATGGGAGTCGACAAAACAGTCTCGATGCTGAAAGAAGCATTTGTATGGCCGAGACTGAGAGAGACTGTAAGGGATACGCTCAAGACATGTGATCTATGTCAAAGGATTAAACCAAATGCGTTTTTGATGAGACAAAAGCCAATACGATTGTTGCCCGAGAGGCCAGGTCAAATCATTTCTATTGACAATTTCGGACCTTTGCCAAAGGCTAGGAGAGGAAATAGACATATAATGGTGGCTATGGATGTTTTCACAAAAATGGTTGTCCTTGCTCCAATACAGAAGACTAGTACCAAACAGGTGTTAAAACGACTCAAAGAAAAAGTGATACCTATTCTGGGAAAACCCGAGAATTTGTTGTCGGATCACGGTAGTTGTTTTACAAGTGTAGAGTTCAGACAGGAATTAGAGAGACTTGGAATACGTCAGATTTTGTCAAGTATTCGCCATCCTGAAGCAAATACTGTGGAAAGAGTGATGAGGGAGACGGCCAAGTATTGTAGGATATACTGTGCCGAAGAAAATTGGAAATGGATAGATATCCTGGATATTATCGAATTCTGTATAAACAACACAATCCATGAATCTACGGGAGAAATACCAATAACGTTACATCGGAATGAGCAACCAGAAAGACCTTGGAGTCTGGTAATTCCTAGGCCAGCAGACGCTCAGCCTGGAAGAGATGTACGTATTAGAAGAGCCTTTGAGCATCTAAAAGCTCAAGCTGATAGAAGGCAAAGAAGAAACAGGCACAAGAGGTATCATCGACCACTATTAGCAGGAGAAATGGTGTTAGTGAAAAGACCAGCCATTTCGGATCCAGGGAACCGCGTGTACAAGAAGTTCCAGAAAATGTACCACGGACCGTATCAAATAATAAGAGATTTAAAAAATAATGCCTATAGAATTCGGCACTGTGAAACGAATCACGAAGTGACCATGAACTCAGCGAATTTAAAAGTATATTACTCTCCCGAAGACTTCGATGAAGCAAATGAACAAGCCCTGGTTATGGAACAATTTAGAGATGATGAATCCACTTTTGATAGAAACAAGAGTAAGGTAGAACAAGGAAACAGAGCTCAACCATTCGAGTGTGAATGCGAATTAGAGAAACTGTATTGGGAGATAAGAGAAATAATTGATTTTGTTGAAAAGGAAAATTTAAATTTAAGAAGAGAGAATGATGAAATAAAGAAACGGGTAGGGAGAGACCACACCCGTAACGAAGAATTATGTTCCGGAAACTTGTAGTCCAGACAAATAAGAAAGAAAGAAAGAAAGGGTAGGGACAGAGCGTACCCAACCTACACTATTACCGGATATGACTTAAAAGGTGGAAAACCCCAAATTATCGTGGGATTTTAAAGGAATAAAGGTCAGAAGGTATGGATAAACGTTATGATGGCTTCGACAATGAAGAAAAAAAGAGTTTATGAATAACTGAAATAAATTTCCTCAAATTTTTTCGAAAATTTATTTACCTAAGGAGGGGAGAGATGAACCCATGTACCATTGGTTCAAGGGGTCGAATCCATGTATTTTTGTAAAAGGAAGGAAGGAAATATACAGTCTTCAGAGGAACATAGAAAGATTTTATACAACAGGGCAAGCATAACGTTGTGAAATAAACTGGAGCCAGGTGGCCAGGAAATGAGATCATGCCTGACGCATCGATAAGGAGCCAGTCACGAATATAAATAGAACGAGTGGAATTTTCCGAGCGAGAGACGAAGAGCGTGTTTCGGAAATCGCCCTTACCTTGCAGTAAAATGGCAACCGCGCAGCTGTGCCAGAAGAAGAATAATTAGATTTAACCCATTTGCAGGAATAAAATTAACTAAAGAAATACAGCATTGTGAATCATTTCGGAATAGAGAGTTTTGTGTGGAGAAAAAAGTTTTAATAATTGCCCAGGAGAGAAGTGCAAACGTGGCCATACGTCATTGGGGGTTTCCCGAGACCCGAGGAGTGGGGAATTAAAAATCAACTGTAACACTCACACAGCTGAAGACTAAATTTTATTTAATATCTCAGAACTGCACGATCGATTTTCATGTGCAAAGACGTCAGTTTACGTTTAGAAAACGAGCTTTCCAGAGATATAATTTTAAATAATGTGCGACCATTATTTCAGAAGTTGGTTCTGGAAAAGGCGTGGATTTTATCTTTTTGTAGCCAAAGAGTATAAACGTCCTGGCAGAACCAAGCCAATCATGCAGTCTGCAAGCATTCCTTGAGGGGAGACGCTGTATCACATCGTATAGACAGTATTCGACAGCCCGAGGGCGTCGCTGTATCGACAACCAACGTGCACCCGTAAGGAGTGGCCGAGAAGTATTATTATAGTATCGCCGTGTGGAGAATTAGGAAAATCCTAAATACAGGATCTAGTTCCGCCAGTATCAATTTTACAGTGAAAAGTTCAGTAATTACAGTCAAAGCAGGTTGCGAACATAGAGCACAGGCGACAGGTCTTCAAAATACAGTTAAATTAAACAACCGAAAGTATCATAACGTTTTGAAGTACCATAATAGCGAGATAAACATTCAATCAATTTTAAAGGGCCCGATCAGGATCGGACAGAATAAGGTTCGCATAGTATTCTGAAAAGATAGGAATTCGAGAACAGAATAATCAGAAAGGAGAAGTAAATTCTAGACACTGTTTCAAGGAAACAAAAGAACTATAAAAAGCACTAAGTTACGAGGAGTATTAGATGCTAGAAAAAATAGGTCACCGATAGATTATCTGGGGGGACCGTGGACAAGACAGACTTTCGCTAGACCAACCAATAGGGTCTAGAAAGAAGCAGTTCGAGCTAATAATAATAATAGCTGATCGTCAGGAAACCAGATTTGAAGGAGTACTATTCCAGGGAGGAGGTAGATTGTTCGAGACTTTCACATTCTGGTCAAGATAGGAAGCCGACATTTACTAGTTTCACCCTTGGAGACGGGGAGTCAAGAAATCACGTGTGAAAGGCCTAATAAAAGCCTTAGTGATTAGAATCTGTGTAGTGTAAATATATAAAATTTGTGTTAAAGAGTAATGTTTCAGTGATTTTATTGTGTATCATAGAAGAATACACAAGTGTATTTTAAAATGTTACCATTGTTTAAAGTATATGAGTTATATGTGTGTCAAGATATGTCAGTGTATGAAATGAATTTGTGCAAGATGGTTTAATCACAAATTGTGGGCGAAATGAAACATCGTTCGAAAGTACGGTCATGGACCGATCTGAACATGTGAGTAACCATTTTCATTATGTTTTGTGTTGGGGAATGTTTGTGTACAATCCACCTGAGTTTGAGAAATAGGGATGTTTTGAATAACAAATAACAGAATAGGAGCGCGGTCTGAACAAATAAAAATTGAGAAATTATAAAATAATTATGTGAAATGAATAAATCCTTTAGAGGAAATGTATGAGATAAAATATCAGCGTATTTGATAAATGTTATAAAAGCAAGCATAATAATAATAATAATGAAAAAAATGAAAATCCACAGCCTGCTTCCAGTCTCCGACCGGGTCAGGAATGGAATGAATGAAGCCCCTATCTAGCGGCGAGGATATGAACTGTGCCGGCTGCCGAGGCCTGACGCACTCCTCTGGGGCAATGATTAAATGAATGACAGATGAAATGAAATGATAGTGGAGAGTGTTGCTGGAATGAAATGACAGGGAAAACCGGAGTACCCGGAGAAAAACCTGTCTGCCTCCGTTTTGTCCAGCACAGATCTCACATGGAGTGACCGGGATTTGAACCACGGACCCAGCGGTGAGAGGCCGGCGTGCTGCCGCCTAAGCCACGGAGGCTCAATAATAATAATATTAATAATAATAATAAAAACTATATAAATAAAGATTAAGTTGAATTATATGAAAGTAATAGCTTTTGAGCTCTAGTAAAAGTATAAAGACATGGTGTAAATACATGTTCTTAAAGTATAGCGATTATTGTCACGGGAGAGGATTAATATAAAAATTGAAGTATAGATCAATTGTTGATGTTGAATTTATTAGTTCGTTGGACGACGCTAGGTCTTAAAGTAATGTATAGCGCAATGTAGCGCATTAAAGTAAAGTGTCACGCTAGGAAGGCGTTGAATCTAAACGCACTTGGTAAATTAATTATGAGGGACAGTTGATTGCGGTAATTGAGCTATGATAAAGTCCTCCATATAGTGATGTGGATCACGAGGCGTTGTATAAAGGGTACGAATTTATTGTATTGATGAGCGCAGGTTAGACCGAGGTCGCCCTAAGCCGCGAATAAAAGTCCTCCAGTATGGGATGTAGTTCCCGAGGCAGTGGAAGAATCGAACCAAGGTTCGTTTGTGTAAAGCCCTAAATATTGTTGTTGTATTGAATTATTCTTACCCCTCAATGATGACACTTCATAATTAATAAATGCCAAGGTTACGAAAGTGGTCTATGAACCTAAATAATGTTGTTAAAAATAAATGAAAGAAACGCCAGGTCTGTTCAGAGAACTGAGAAGAAGAAATAGCTGTTTTAAAAGCATGAATGTAGCTGTCACGTGTGGGCAAGGCTTGAGGCCTTCCCCACTAGGCAATAAATTGCGCCGAGTGGTTACGGTCCGACCCCTCGTCATTGTAAGTGTGGTATGTCGGAGAGGACCGTCTGTGAGAAGTAATAATACACCGTGAGTGTTTAGAAGTTGTTAATGACCCGGGATTCGAACCGAGGTTCTTGTAGATGAAAGTACCGCTTGCCAGTTCAGATCGTAGCTTTCTTATGTGATAATGGTCTTTTAAGACAAATAAATAAAAATCCCTAATGTAATGTTGTATTGATGTAGGATTTCACGATTTCAATGAGGACAATTAGATTTCGGGAGTGATCATAATTTTTGACTTTGTTCAAGTAGTCTTCTGTAACTCTGGAGTACACAAGTATTTTCCCAATCACTGTAGTGAATTTGTTAAACTTGAGAGGGGTGGTAACGTGAAAACATTGTAGAATGCCCAAAAATTTAAGTAAAGGAGTAATATGTACTTTAAATACGACTGTATATTGTTTTGATTTATAAGAAACTCATAAAATAGATATTGAGGTGTGTAAAAGAATGACACCGTTCATATTGGAAAGTATCGAGCCATTGGAGCTCGTGATTGTACTGAACTTTAAAAGGGATACTTTATGGAAGTGAAAAGAATTATAAGTTTGTTGGTTTGAAGGAAACCATATATTTTAATATAATATTTGTTTGATTTGTATATATTCTTTGTTCACTCTGAACAAGTTAGAAGGATTGGTCAGTAGTTAATTTGTTTTATTTGTTTGTAGCACCATATATTTGGTAAATTAAATGTTTTATAATAGGAGTTGATTTTGTTTTTATTTTGGAAGTTTATCCTCTATTTAATCCAAAATGTGTAAGTCAGAGAGTGGGAGAACATACCAAAACCCCGAAAATCCCGATTTGAGCATTGCTGGCATACTGTGATTTGCATATTTCTTGATAAAAGGGCACAGTATTAACATACTGAATTCCTACGTTGTTTGGAATGTTTGCTGATGAAATTGCAAAATGCTGGGGTAAATTATAAACTATGGTTTGAACGCCACTGCTCAAATCCAATATGGCATACCGTTTTTTTTCTCATTTTGCACATTAAATAGGAAGCTCTTTGCTAACTCGGTAGACGCGTGGGTTCGAGCCCCACCGTCGGCAGTCCTTGAAATGGTTTTCCGTGCTTTCCCATTTTCAACTCCAGGCAAATGCTGGAACGGTAACTTCTGACAGGCCACGGCCGCTTCCTTTCACATCCTTGCCCTTTTTACTTCACTGTCATTAATTTCATCTCTCATTAACTCCTCTCATGAGGTTGGCGTTAGGATGGGCATACGGCCGTAAAAACCATCCGCCACAAAGTCTTACATCATATCTCATCCCCAAGTCCGTTGGAAAACGGGAATAATAAGGGGTAGACATACAAAAAGGAAGAACATAGGAGGTGTGCTTTCATTTCCCGAGTTTACGCGCGACAGAGAACGCGATCTCCCGCGATAACCTTGTTCCGGACACAAACTCTCCTTCGTCTGTTGTGTGCAGTCGTCATTTTGAGAGTCCCGCGCCGTAGTTGTGATTGCTTAATCGTGCACCACGCGCCGAGGGCAGCTGTAGGAAGTCCAGACATCGTAGGTTCGAAACCCAGCACCGATAAACTATTCTAAGTGTCGTTTTTCTACACTGTGTCCTGGCTAATGCCACTGCTAGTAACGCACATGATAAGGACTTCTTTGCCTCTGAGACCTACGATGATATCGAATTAACTACGTAATCAACCGTCCAGTGCATACCCATAATTTACCTTCTGAAAAAGGGGTATCATAATGTTTTCTTGCGATTTTGTTGAGTCATTCTTCAGTACATCCTCCAGGAGCGGATGTGGATTTGGTGACCACGGGACCCCAGCTGAGTGTGGTATTGCTTTCACTTACTTGTGTCGGGCTCCCTTCTGTCATCCTTCCTGTCGGCCACCCTTGGTCACCTCTCGTTCACTTACGACATTACGACACTCCCCCTCCTTCAGGGGCTTACGACTTGTGGGACGCTGGTTAGCGATCAGGAAGCCCCAGCTGAGTTCGCAATTGCTTCCACTTAATTGTGCCGGGGTCCTCTCTGGCATATTTACTGTCGGCCTCCTTTGATCAACTCTTATTCTTTTCCGACCCTGACGGTATTAGGATATCCGAGGTCTAAGGAGTCTTTCAAATTCCCGCCTTAATTGTACCTTGTTTCATATTTCCTGATACCCTCATTCTTCAAAGGGTCAGATCTTTTGTGTTTCTTTTCATCATATCTCCTGCGTTCTGCACAAGGTCGTATAGGAGGCATGGTGTGTGTAGCCCCACCACTGGAGGTGCTACACCCTCAAGAGCTCACGGCTGTTGTGTTTGGGAGGATACCTGAGCTGGATCTGTTTTTTCCCTTTTTCCAGTGATTCTGGGGCGGACTCTCTCATATTTCCCTCCTTATCTCCCATTCATGGAACACCTTTCCAAATCCGTCAATTCTAATTTTTTGAGGGTTGAGAGCTTTTCTTTTCCCTGTATTTTATTTCCCATATTCCTTCTTTTTTTGTCCTTTTCTTGTCCTAATCCGTAAGTTGGTTGTAAGTTGGAGTTATTCTTAGTTCTAGTGTTCATTTTATCATCATTTTTTCATTTTCACCCCAAAGAATTAGTGGCCTATGGCCTCCATGTTAGGTCCTCTCTGGCATATTTACTGTCGGCCTCCTTTGATCAACTCTTATTCTTTTCCGACCCTGACGGTATTAGGATTGTTGCCTTACGTAAATTGCATGAGCGGAGTACAGGTTATGATCAGCTGTGACTAAACCAATGAGATGAATTCATGAAGATATCTCATTTCGCCTTCTGTGAGTATTCCTATTAATATTATTTCTGTCAGTGAATACAATGCAGAATAGAAAGAATACTGAAGCATTATCAAATTCTCGGACGAAGACAGTTAAGTTTACATGATACAAACCGATAAATTGCTGTTAAGTAGTGTAACGACCTCTGAGGGTTGAGGCTGTAGAATAGACCCACGGTATTCCCTGCCTGTCGTAAAAGGCGACTAAAAGGGGACCGAGCAGCCGCCGGTATAAGTGGCTCCCCTCTTTCGCAAATTGCAGATAGGGTCTGGGCACTCTTTTGTCCTTGGAGTGAGAAATCGCTCCTAAAGGTGTATGAACCAGCAGGATTTGGTCAACAGCATAAGAATGGAGAAGGCAACGGGAAACCACTCCATTAAAGACCTTAATGTGTATCCCAAGAAAACCTATGATGAGTCCAAAGACAAATGTTAGTGAAGTTGGCAACTGCGGGATCACACCTCAAAGGAATGATGTCGGGCCCGGCAGAAGAGGAAATGGGGCCTCTCAGGTCGTTATCCGGAGAAATCCCTATTTTAAAATTGGAACATGGAATGTTCGAACTATGTTACAAGCTGGGAAACGAGAGAACTTGAAAAGAGAAATAGACCGACATAAATTAGATATTTTAGGATTAGCTGAAACACGTTGGAGAGAAGAAGGAGAGTTCACAAGCGGAGACTACAAAGTCTTGCACTCCGGAAGTGAGAATGGTCAAGGCGGCGTAGGTTTGGTACTAAATGCTAACTCTTCAAGAGCCCTACTGGATGTTGAAGCTATTGGAAACAGAATTATCATAGCACGTTTTCTGGCAACACCCGTAAATTTAGCTGTGGTGCAGGTATATATGCCTACGTTCAGCAGTGATGATGATGAGGTTGAAGAAATGTATGAGAAGCTGGAAGAATTACTGCGTAAGACAAAGGCTAGCGAGAACATTATTATAATGGGAGACTGGAATGCAGTGATTGGTGAGGGAAAAGAAGGATTTGCAGTAGGAGGGTATGGTCTTGGTAGAAGAAATTCACGTGGTCAACGTCTTCTCGAATTCTGTGAACAAGAGAGGTTCGTTATAAGTAACACTTGGTTTACTTCACCAAAGAGGCGGAGATATACTTGGAAAAAGCCAGGTGATGATTAACGTTACCAGATTGACTATATTCTTGTCAAGGAAAGATACAAAAATCAAGTAAAGAAATCCATGGCATATCCGGGCGCTGACATCTGTTATGATCATTCTATACTAGTAATGAGTACGGAACTGAAATTTAAACGCAGGATTCAGGGAAAACCAACAAAGAAGTGGAATCTTGAAGCATTTAAAAGCGAGCGGACTAAAAAGCAATATCAGGTAGCCACTGATGACAACATATCATCATATGCAATCAACTCACAAACTGTTGATCATTTATGGTCAATAGCCAAATTCTCCATCGAAAAGGCTGCTGAAGACTATGTGGGATTTGTGGAAAGAGTGAATCGTAAACCATGGATCACACAGGACATTCTCTTAAAGATGGATGAAAGAAGAAAATTTAAAAACGACTCTTCAGAAGTAGGCAGAAATAACTACCGAATGCTAAAGAACCAGATTGATCGACTCTGTCGGGAGAAGAAAATGGAGTGGTGGCAGTCAAAATGCGAAGAGAACGAATTTCTGCAAAAACAAGGAAGAACAGATTTAGCCTACCCAAAGATCAGGGAAACTACTAAGAAACAAAAAGGATTCCGCACTAGACAGTTCCGTGATACACATGGGAATCCTATATCAGACCTGAATTACAAGAAGGAACACTGGAGGATGTATGTTGAAGATCTATACGCAGAACCAATTCCATTCCTTTTGCCAACACGTGGCGAGGAAGACAGGTCAATTGCAGAAGATAGAATTATTAGATCAGAGTTCGACGAAGCTCTAAAATCAATATCCATGGGTAAAACACCAGGTATTGACAATGTTTCTGCCGAACTAATCAAGAATAGTGGGGATAGTACACTTGAATGGATATTCAAATTGGTAGCAAGAATTTTCGAAGAAGGTAAATGGCCTCAGGAGTTTTACACCAGCATCATCATTCCAATTCCAAAGAAGACTGTACCAGTTGAATGTAGTGACTATCGGACCATTAGTCTCATCCATCATGCATCAAAGATACTTCTGCAGATTTTAAGGAAAAGGATGGAAATATACATCGAACAGTATCTAGACAACTCTCAATTTGGTTTTCGAAAGAATATGTCTACACGTAATGCTATCGGGTCCTTGCGATGTCTTGGAGAAAAGATGTTAAGTGTAAACAGAAACCTTTACGTGTGCTTTGTGGACTTCGAAAAAGCATTTGATAAAGTCAACTGGCACAAGCTGTTTCCTCTTCTGAATCAAATAGGTTGTCCCCATCGATTAATCAGATTAATATTTGATCTGTATATAAATCAAACTGCTGTTGTTCGGCTTGGAAATGACGTATCAGAACCCGCAAAGATCCGCAAAGGTGTGCGACAAGGGTGTTTGCTGTCCCCTGGACTGTTCAATGCCTTCGCTGAAGCTATAACTAAGTGGGCTTTTAAAGGTTCTAATATGGGAGTGAAAGTTGGTGGAAGACTTATCCAGAATATTAAATTTGCTGATGATCTGGCATTACTTGCAGTAAATCCGCATACATTAACAAACATGTTGCAATTTTTAAATGATACAGCTACAGAATATGGAATGAAAATCAATTTTAAGAAGACCAAGATTCTGGTGATAAGTAAGCATCAACACGAACTAAATATTACCATAAATAAAGAACCAGTACAACAGGTCAATCGTTTTAAATACCTTGGTCAGATCTTCACAGAAGACCTACGATGTGAAGCTAAATCAGGAGCCGTATAGCCATGGCCAAGCAGGCATTCCGTGAAAAGCATTCTCTAATTTGTCAACGCTCGATGTCCCTCAGCCTTAGAAAACAACTGGTTAAGACCTACATATGGGCAGTTGCAATGTACTGAAGTGAGACCTGGTCAATGAATAGAGGTGACATTAAACGCCTAGAAGCGTTTGAGATGTGGTGTTGGCGCCGAATGGAAAAGATCAGCTGGGTAGAGAAAATGACCAACATAACGGTGCTGGATCGAATAAAGGAAAAACGGCAAATGATCCGCCAGATATATAGAAGGAGGTCCACCTGGCTTGGCCACAGGTTACGACATGGTGGCCTGATGATTGATATACTAGAAGGCAAAATACCTGGAAAACGCCCTCGCGGGAGGCCACGGAACACTTTCATGAGATCTTTCCTACATAGCTCTGGCCTACGAAATTATGAAATGGTCAAAAGGACAGCACAAGACCGAACAACGTGGAGAAGACTCATTGTAGGGGCAGACCAGTCGCTTGACTGAAAAACATGATGATGATGATGATCATTATCACATTACTATTTCAGGAATATCTTTTCCGACAATGAAAACTGAAAGTCTGGTTTAAGTTGTATGTACACTGGAAAGAATTTCTTGTATGAAATGTTTGGATTGCATTTCTCAACACTCCAATCCTCTCCACTCATTAACCTGACCGCAGCAGTGGTCTTGCCAGCGTCATTGCAGAGAAATTGGTATCACAGATTACGAATGTTATTGCGGAAGCTGGAATACCGGTTGTTACCAAATAACTCCTGTACCAACCACTCAGCAGGTAAGTTCATGAAGTTTTATACAAATCGAGTGAATCTAATGGAATTTTATTTTAATAAGGTGCAAAGGTATGTTTAGTTTCTCTCATTTAATATCACGCTATAGTATTTTGTGATATAATTTGCATTTTGATATTGCGGAAATTATATTGACAAATAGTTATGCTTTGTTATGCTATACTGGGTAGACAGTGCTGTATGAGCAGTTGAGTAACTAAAGGGATTTCATGTAAAGAGACTCATTTTCTATATCGGTAGTGGAGAGTGCAACTCGCATCCAGTCGGCCGTGTCTCGTCTTGAGCTACTGTTGCCTTGCAAACAACCTGCCTTACCATTCCTTCATTAGTTTATTTTTATGACTTTATTAGCCTTTGCTCGAGCGCAAAAAAGCTGAAATCGGAATAATGAGAAAGACTATCGAAAAGTCATGTAGCCAGCCGTTCCTTCTGGGCCCAAAACTATGTTTATGCAAAATTTGATTGAGATTGGTGGAACGGTGTAGATTTGTATACTGAACAAATATACATACATACTGTGCCCGAGAGCCACATTTTGGCCTGTACCGGTATATATTTTTAAGAATATTTTTGGTTGCTGGAACATGATGGAAGACATTGGAAGGCCATGGAGAACATCACATATTAACATGTATATTACAGCCAAGGGAATATATATATATATATTGAACCCTTTTAACCTCTGATGGTTAAATGATTCGATGTTTTATTTCTTCAATTAATAAATACTTCTACAAGCATCATGAAAATAGCCAGACGGAGAGGAGGAAATTTCAAGCAGTTGCTGGAGACAGGGGGGACATACCTGAAGCTGTTTGACTAAAGGCTAAATACTTAGGATTGTGAAAAGAATGACCATAGCTATGATTCAGAAGGACAGGTGGTGGCCGCCTCAAAATAGAAGCGAGGCGCAGTGAGACATGCTGCTGGTATGTTCATTGTGATATTCGCGCCTAGAAGAAATATGATGCAGTAACGTGAGTGGCTGATGAGCATGCTAGACACTCCTACTAAGCCAAGGTCTGATAAAAACCGCCAAATTACAGAAAATGTGGGAACCAATGAGAGAAGAATGCCTGTTTAGCGCGGCAGGTCTAGCGTGGGCACGCTCGGCTAGCATTCACGCGGGAGATCGCCTAGACAACATCTCTACGATCGATTCTAGGATTAATGGGCATATTCTTGACCTGCGCCATTTTTCGAGTTCTGTGATATTTATTTCATTCCTGTATCACTATTATTTTGTGAAATTTTTATCTAATTTCCCCCTCTATCTACACCTAGGGCTGTTGATTTGTGTGTCGTGGACACAGGCTTACTTTTACTCTGTGTGTCGTGGACACAGGTTGACTATTACTTTGTGCGTCTACGAACGTAGACTTTGATTTTGTGTGTCGTGGACACAGGTTGATTTTTTACTTGTTTTCGTCTGAGGACGGGAGAACTATTACTCTGTGCGTCTACGGACGTAGACTTTGATTTTGTGTGTCAGTGGACACAGGCTTTTATAATTTGCGCGTCTAAGGACGTTGACAGTTATACTTTGCGTGTCATGAAGGACACATAAATTATTATTAAAAGTGTTAAATTCAGTGTTAGATAGTCACAGTACTATATTTGTAGGGACAGTATCTTCGATAATTCGCCAACAAACTGCTTTGGGGAAAGAAGTACCCGAACTGCGAAATTAGTAGTCAGACATCAAGTGTATAATAATTTAATTTTTGAATCAGCACGAGAGATGACATCATTGACCATGGAGGAAGCCTGGAAATATCAAGACTCCATCAAGATGGTTGAGATGAGATAAGAAGGATCCAGTTGGGAGATGGCTGCGGATGTTCTTTGACGGGTGGTTGACTGAGGATGAGTACTGAATAATATTTATTATTATCTGATAAATTAACTTATGGTGTATGGGACATATTTTGGTTTGGAAATAATTTGCTTGTGTGATTAACGTAGTCTATTTAGTTTTGGTCTGACACACCTTTTGCATGGAAACAGCTCGCATATATTATTAGTAGAAGGTTCTTTTCTTGTTTGTTGTTTTAACTAACGTAGCTATGTGAACGGCCGTGTTTGCATATATTACGCAATGCGGTTAAAAAAAACGTCTCTCGAAGATATGTTGTGTTTCAGAAGTTGAACCAGATCTCCGGGACCTTGCGTAATGTCATACGGCGGAGTTCTTTTTGTTGCTTTTGTTATGTGCCCACCTCACAGTTTTATTATTTTGGTTAATACCTGTAAGATTCGAAAGTATTGCGTTTCTGCGTCTTGGCTTAAATATATTTCCTGTCGGGCCTTAGTGCTCGTCTTTTGCGTCGGTGTCTCTTTGTACCACAAATGTTTCATTTGATTGGTAGCAATTGGACCTTTGTTTGTGGACAGTGTGTGTGAGGTAACGGGACTGATGTCCAACGTCCCACTAATACGTGTCCCTTTTGTTTATAGAATATATGTGACGGTGGTTAACTGGGATTTCTCCAGCTCCGATGTCATATTATTCTTTTTTTATATGTTGCGTTGGTGCAGCATTATGTAGGGAGTATAAGCCTATTTTTTTATAGCGTGCTTTCGATTTTTACCGGTCTCTTTCGTCCCAAGTCAATTGTAATGTAATGTATCTCCGTATATCTCTTTTTCCTTTTGTTTTGTTCTTTCTCTTTCGATTTCCGCCGTATTACATAACTTAATGATATCCCCCCTTTTCTTCCCCTTCTTCTTACCTCCGTGAAATCTCTCTTCCCTTTGTTTTACTCCCCTCACTCCTCCCCCATCCCTCAGGTATGTTTACAATAACATCATGAAAAACTTCGCGTCTCGTTAATATTCGATTTTTGATTTTTTGCAAATTTGGCGTTTCTCTCTGGCTTTCGTAAGTTTCATTTTATTTTCTTTCATGTTCGTATCGTTTCGTTAGATTCATATTGTTGAGCTGTTACTCAGGTTCTGTCGTGCTTTTTAGTTTTTAAGTCTTTATTCTTGGTATTGGGTTTATTTTGTATTATCAATTTTATCTTAGCTTACCTTTTTTCTTTGTTTTAAGTAACTTGTTTATTTCATGTACACGCTCTTTCTTTTATCATTAATACATTTTTATATTTTAAGTAATATAGCTCCCTTGTATTTTCATTTCTTATATTTAAGTTCCCCTTCCTTACCTTCATCTCGATTTCGTCAATCTTGTCTTTGTGATATAACAAAGGCACGATTAACACGCCTCTGGGATTTCTTTAATTAATTTTATGGGAATCTCGTTTTTGCACTTTTGATTATTCCATTAAGCAATTATTTGTTTGCATTTGGTTTTTTGGAAATCATCTTTTGCTCGCTCCGAAAACCTTAGGCCCAGCACCGAGTCGAGCAAGACGTCTTTTCCCCTGTCCATTTTGCGACCTTTTTGATTTTATCTTCCTCTGCTACTCTGACGCGCATTATTATTATTATTACTAGACCTTTATCGGCGCAATGGTAGCAGAGCGTAGTGTGTATTCAGGCAGAGGCCTACCCTCATGGCGCAGCGGAATGTGAGTACGGCTCAATGTATTTCTATCTAACGCAATGTAATTGTTTTTGTTAAACGTTCCTTCTTTTGCTTAATTCTCTTTCCTTTTCAAGATGTTTCTGTTAGTATTTTCATCCTTGAACCAGATCTCCGGGACCTTGCGTAATGTCATACGGCGGAGTTCTTTTTGTTGCTTTTGTTATGTGCCCACCTCACAGTTTTATTATTTTGGTTAATACCTGTAAGATTCGAAAGTATTGCGTTTCTGCGTCTTGGCTTAAATATTGCGCCGATAAAGGTCTAGTAATAATAATAATAATGCGCGTCAGAGTAGCAGAGGAAGATAAAATCAAAAAGGTCGCAAAATGGACAGGGGAAAAGACGTCTTGCTCGACTCGGTGCTGGGCCCAAGGTTTTCGGAGTGAGCAAAAGATGATTTCCAAAAAACCAAATGCAAACAAATAATTGCTTAATGGAATAATCAAAAGTGCAAAAACGAGATTCCCATAAAATTAATTAAAGAAATCCCAGAGGCGTGTTAATCGTGCCTTTGTTATATCACAAAGACAAGATTGACGAAATCGAGATGAAGGTAAGGAAGGGGGAACTTAAATATAAGAAATGAAAATACAAGGGAGCTATATTACTTAAAATATAAAAATGTATTAATGATAAAAGAAAGAGCGTGTACATGAAATAAACAAGTTACTTAAAACAAAGAAAAAAGGTAAGCTAAGATAAAATTGATAATACAAAATAAACCCAATACCAAGAATAAAGACTTAAAAACTAAAAAGCACGACAGAACCTGAGTAACAGCTCAACAATATGAATCTAACGAAACGATACGAACATGAAAGAAAATAAAATGAAACTTACGAAAGCCAGAGAGAAACGCCAAACTTGCAAAAATTCAAAAATCGAATATTAACGAGACGCGAAGTATTTCATGATGTTATTGTAAACATACCTGAGGGATGGGGGAGGAGTGAGGGGAGTAAAACAAAGGGAAGAGAGATTTCACGGAGGTAGGAAGAAGGGGAAGAAAAGGGGGGATATCATTAAGTTATGTAATACGGCGGAAATCGAAAGAGAAAGAACAAAACAAAAGGAAAAAGAGATATACGGAGATACATTACATTACAATTGACTTGGGACGAAAGAGACCGGTAAAAATCGAAAGCACGCTATAAAAAATAGGCTTATACTCCCTACATAATGCCGCACCAACGCAACATATAAAAAAAGAATAATATGACATCGGAGCTGGAGAAATCCCAGTTAACCACCGTCACATATATTCTATAAACAAAAGGGACACGTATTAGTGGGACGTTGGACATCAGTCCCGTTACCTCACACACACTGTCCACAAACAAAGGTCCAATTGCTACCAATCAAATGAAACATTTGTGGTACAAAGAGACACCGACGCAAAAGACGAGCACTAAGGCCCGACAGGAAATATATTTAAGCCAAGACGCAGAAACGCAATACTTTCGAATCTTACAGGTATTAACCAAAATAATAAAACTGTGAGGTGGGCACATAACAAAAGCAACAAAAAGAACTCCGCCGTATGACATTACGCAAGGTCCCGGAGATCTGGTTCAAGGATGAAAATACTAACAGAAACATCTTGAAAAGGAAAGAGAATTAAGCAAAAGAAGGAACGTTTAACAAAAACAATTACATTGCGTTAGATAGAAATACATTGAGCCGTACTCACGTTCCGCTGCGCCATGAGGGTGGGCCTCTGCCCGAATACACACGTTCGCCTTACATCTCGGCGCGTCTAAGACTGACCAAGCTTCTGTCCCCCAGAGGGGAGAGAAGCCTCTCAGAAAAATCAAATGCGTAGTTTGGGAGTGGCCCCAAACTCGCGTCAAATATTGTCAGAGCCAATGGCAGAACGAATTGCACAACAAAATGCAAGGTAGCAACAACACTAGCCAATACGAGAGAACAAGGCAGTATGTAGCCAGGGGTTGCACAACGTTAGACAGAGAGATACATACAGACAAACTGCGCACTTTTAAACTCTCGAGGCGTAATATAGAGATGTCACAACACATGACAATAATAATAATAATAATAATCATGATGATAATAATAATAATTACAATAAATTCTGAAAAGTGGTTCAAAGTAGGACTGAAGTAAAATAATTATACAGTAGATTGGAGGGTAATTAATTTCTTTTGTTTTATTATTGATCAGATTCAATGAGATTATTGCCTTTGGAGCAATGTGATTTGTGACGAAGAGCAGTCAGCTCTATCGTAGGTTTTAATATTTTTTTAATTATCGGCGAGCATCCATTCAGCCGATCTGTGTGAAAAAAACGTATTGTCATTCCCAAATAATGTGTGTGTGTGAGTGTGTGTATTTGTGTCATTACAAGCGGGAATTTCAGCGTAGACTGATTTCTGGCAGCTTGATGACAAATCCATATTGTGACCTCGCGAGGGCAATTCTGGATATTTTGATTAATGTCTGACCATATGTTGAAGTGGTTGAGTTTGTTGCTGTTGATTCCTTGAGATAACGGCACAGCTGGTCAGGTATTTATACACACTGGAGTGGGACAATGACAGGTGATTGAGGAAGAGGGGTGATGTTTCACAAGACGGACTGAGGGTTGCCAGCCAGGTCATTAGTGGAGAGTGCCTGTGTGGCTCAGTAATAACTTTAAATACAGAATTAAGAACTGATCAATGATAAAAATTTGTTTAAATAAATGGGAGTTGCCTACGAATCACGATAATCTCCGAAGCGTTAGCTTAACATGCAGTTTTGTTCATATAAAGTAATGTCAGCCAGTCAGGCTTTTGTTGTTGTTGGTTTATTCCATGTTCATATTTCATTCAGTGACCCGTGAGTCACGTGCTATGCTGTATTTCCTTGTTTGTGTTCAGCAATTTGGCCAGTGTTGGCAGCTCATAGTCAAGTGCGTCTTCGCGCTAATGAGGGTCCCGAGAGAGATTCCTGTAAATAGTAGATTTAGTGCGTGTGTCAGCATTACTTTTTAAGGGTTTTTATTAATGTCATGTTCCATATCCATAAACGTTGATTTACGAGATGATTGTTCGTAAGCATCGTGGCTGTTAACACGTTGTAAACGAACAGTCACTCAAAGTACTCATTCCTCGTAGTTAGTCATTACGCGCACATAAAACCCAAATTGCAAGGTAGTGGAACCAGGATCCACATTTTAAATAAAAGGGGAGATCCGTCTGACTCCTCAAATTTTTAGACATTCCGATCATGGGAAATTCAGGGAGGATTGTTTTATATTTTATTGTTGTTTATTTCTTTTTATGCACTATTAGTCATTAAATCTTGTTATTATTTTACATCTTGTCACCTTTCTTTCTTGTTTTATAGTTTATATCCTATGACCCTTACGTCAGTAGAGCATGTTGTTTGGCGAACGTAAACATCACATAGGAACTGAGCGCGACCCCTTGATTAAGATTTCTTACATTAAACACTGCTTTTCTGAAGGGTTCAATATATATATATATATATATATATATATATATATATATATGCCATTCAAGTGTATGTTTTGGGGCAAAATGAACCATTGCTATGAGTTTCATGACAATCGGATGAACCGTTTAGGTGCTACGAACATAATTGTTTGTACTCGTTCACTGAGGTGTTAAGACCCCGTGACGTAAGTCCAGCGCCAGTGTATATAAGGCGAGCCCTGGCTACAGGTATTCATTCAGTCAGCGACCGAGGAAGAAGGACGAACTCCGAGACCCGCCTGCTATTGGAATCAAAGGAGCCAATCGCAAACCACCGAGCACCCTGCCTGAAGCCAGCGACGTCCGCACGCAACGTCCGACCACAACGTCCGCACCAAGCGCTTCCAAGCCACCCAGCCAACGCCGAGTCCAGCCGAGTAAGCATTCACCCACCCTGCCTAACTTCTCCGATCCCCGTCAAGCAATTCCTATCGCCCCAAGCTAAAATCAACCTAGCTCATCCCTTCCCACTACCTCAAGCTCAGCCAAGACCCAGCTCGCCTATTGCCACGGCCCTCAAGCCGACCAAAACTGATAACCATAGGTGACTGGGATCTGCAACTGATAATAACTATCTTGCCGAGTCCACAAAGGTCAACCAGGTCCGCCACGGTGATTGACCACTCACACACATACATCATTCAATCACTACACTTGTACACCCAGCTCGCACATGAGTTTACTGGATACAATCATGAGGCCCCGTCTCCATCTCCTCTCATCTCAGCCATGCATCACGAGGAGAAGCTGTCTTACACTGATCATAACAGCCGCTACTACACAGGCATTCAAGTCATCATCCACCCCTCCCGAAATTCTGAATTCACCAGCTCCATACGGGCATCAATCATAGAGGTGCTCTCTCCAATTGCTGCCTCTGTAGCAATGATAGAGGAACTCAACTCAGGCTTCATTGCTATCACTCCAACAGGGAGAGAAAACTCTGAAGAAATTTACATTCTCATAACAGCTCTCCATTCTCACCCTGGCATCCCCAGATACACAGTCTTAACCACAGGAGACACAGAAGAAAATCCAAAAATGGTCAGTCATGAAACCACACAAACAGTCCCTGACACGCGTACGTACTGGACCCAAACAGACAAATCCACCGTCCCACTAAAGCCAACCAATAGGCGGCTTCGGTGGCGTAGTTGGTAGCATGCTGAGCTTCTATGCCCAAGATAGCGGGTTCAAACCCGGCCGAAGCCGTCGGATTTTTTAAGAGCGTTAAAATCCCTCAGTATGCCTTCCTTCGGAGGGGAAGTAAAGCCGGCGGTCCCATGTCATAGATTTATGGCATGTTAAAGATCTTTCCACTAATTACACCTGTGTGAAACTAAATTGGATAGGTTAAGAATGTAAACAACGCTCTTAGGTTGCTACGTTCGTTGCCAAGAGCCGACTGCGGTGGCGTCTAGTAGCTAGTTCTGAACTAGGCCTAGTAGTCGTTGACGGTGGCGTTTGGCGGCAAAAGTAGGAACTATTTGAAAATTCAAAGTTGCAGTCTCTACTTGAATTAAAAAACAGATACACACACTAATACAGTCATCACAATTAACACCGGTTATCAGACAGATTCTACACACACCCAAAGTACACGGGGCTACATGACCGCGTTGTCGCAGCCCCTAAACTAAGGAACCAACCAACCAACCAAAGCCAACCAAGAGGAAACACAAGAGCACCCTAGCCGCGGTCCAGTGCAAACACACCACCAAACCCACAGACCCAGCCATACGGAGAGCGACATCGCCCCTCCTACGGAGAATGACGCCATCCCTAAACCCCCAGCCATCCCACTCGCCCATGACACCACAACAGTCGCTTCTCCGTCAGAGAGCATTGTTACACCTGCACTCGCCCCTGACACAACAGCAGTCGCTCCTTCGTCAGAGAGCATTGTTACAGCTGCACTCGCCCCTGACACAACAGCAGTCGCTTCTCCGTCAGAGAGCACTGTTACACCTGCACTCGCTCATGACACCACAACAGTCGCTTCTCCGTCAGAAAGCACTGTTACACCTGCACTCGCCCCTGACACAACAGCAGTCGCTCCTTCGTCAGTGAGCACTGCTACACCTGCTACACCAAGACCCCCTCCCAAGCCACAAAAACACAGACACCCAGGCGTCCACCTCCCAGACCAAGCTCCACACTTATTAGCCAGTGCTTTAACTGCCAGCGCCAAGGACATGCCGCATACGAATGCAGGCACGAGGCCAGGTGCAAACGGTGTGGCGGCCCTCACCGCCACAAGGATTGTACCGTGCCCAGAGAAACCCCCACGTGTATAAACTGTGGAGGGGGGCACGCAGCCTCGTATCCGGGTTGCAGGCGTATTAAGGCTGCCCTAGGACAACACCACAGGCAGTTAAGGCGACCACAACAACACCAGAGACACATCCCCCCGTTACTATCATTCCCAATCTCCCCACCAAGCTCTTTCCAGCCACAACACACAGCCCTCACAAGCATCCTTCACATATTGCAACTCCTAGTCACCACAGCCCACTAAACTCATTCTCCCTATTGCCACGTGACACCGCTGTGTACCTGCTCGGGGGGCTAGCCACGGCCTGCCCACCCGGGATGGTGCCCAGCGGTTAGCGAACCCTAACTCTCTCTGCAAAGTCTCATTGCACCTAGTCGCAATCACTCTATTTTTCACTCTTTCACCTCCTATACTTCTACTCTTCTTTCCTTCAATTCTACAAAATCCAGTTGCGAACAACTAGTAGTTTTAAATCCAGTTGCTGAACAACAAGTCGCTATTTCCTAACATCGAACAACCACAAGTTGAACATGCAATACTAACCTCTAGCTGAATTGGGACAAAGGACCAGATTTTGGTCGGTGGTCCCGAGCACAACAACTAGACGGTGCCCCTAGGAGTCGTACTCTGACTTGGACTTGGAGGTTTTCACTGGTTCGACTCAGACTCTTGACGAGGAAGGTCACCACAGCCAGTGAGCAATCAGGTTGCTACTAGCCCACCAGGAGGAGCCAGGATGCCGAGCAGCACCGGAACGAGCCAATGGAGGAAGGAGCCCAGCGGAGATGCCCGGGGTAGAGGCGGAGCCAAGAAGACCAGGCAGCAGGCGAAGGAGCGTGGCCCGGGGGGTGCCACAGTAGTCTCCGAGACCGCACCGCCTGGTGATACGGCTACGCAAAGGCCCCGGGAAACAGAGAAGCCAGCAGCAGAGAAGCCACCGTCCGAGACACGCTGCGTGCTTGTCAACACGGCCGGCGCACCACCCAACGATGTACCTGCGGGCCTAGGGGAACGGGAGGGCCTGGATCAAGCGCAGTTTTCACTGCACTCCAAGGATCAACCCCGCCCAACTAGCCCCTCCGAGCTGGCCGTGACCGAGAAGAGGGCACAAGGCACGGTCAGCCTACCAGACGCAGTGCCCGGCCGGAGCTGGGGTAGTGACGTCAGCTTGGATGGAGACGATGGGGTGACGTCTCCAGACACTGAGCAGGCGCACTTCGACCCAACCGCCTGGGCACCCGCGGGCATCCTCTGCGCTCTCAAACCGCAGACGGCTGTCGTCACAGCAGAGACGGAAGCACCGACGACGGTGGAGGCCGGCACCCAGACGGGCCCCCCTAGCCTCCATGAAAACGACGCAGACTCGAAACCAAACAATCATGACCTCTGGCGAGGCCACTGGAGGGGCAACCCGCGCCCGCCACCAGGAAGGAGGAAAAGAAGCAGCCAGTACCTCAGGCGAGGCTATTAGCGGGGCAACTCGCGCCCGCCACCAGGGAGGAGAACCAGCCAGCACCTCAGGCGAGGCCTTAGCGGGGCAACTCGCGCCCGCCTCCTGGGAAGTTGACCAGCCAGTACCTCAGGCGAGGTCGTTAGTGGGGCAACCCGCGCCCGCCACCAGGGAGGGACCAGCAGCGACGGATGGGGCCACCGAGGAGGCGCCAAAAAAGAAGAAGAAGACGAGACGCCGTCGCCGCAGACGTCGCACCCCGCGCTCCCAGGAGGGAGTAGCAGGCCACCGCGACGCCACCAGCCAGGGAAGCCAACACCGCCCGCGCTTCCAGGAGGGAGTGCCAGGACAACACCGAGATGCCACCAGCCGCAGCCAGGACCATCAGATGCGGCACTCAGGTAATATAGGGCCCCACTCAGAACAGCTATTACAATGTTTCCGCTGCCTGAGGTGGGGTCACTCCCAAGGGTCCTGTGATCCCCAGTCCGATGTAACCGGTGTTCAGGTGCACATCACCATACTGGATGCACGGTGCCACGGCATGCGCTGGTGTGCGCCAACTGTCGTGGTGACCATCCGTCATCCCACCACAGTTGCCCCGTCTACCAGTCTATGGTAAGAGCAGAGAGGAAGGCGGCTCGTTCCCATAGACTGCACGCGAGGCCCCTGCCCCGGCAGGCGTGGCCCCCCACCCTCTCTCCGGCCAGGGAGACTTGGCACCAGGGACCCCATGGAGACTGGGTTATGGCGCATGTGCTTGTTGAGGCACTTGCGTCCCTGCTCGGTAGCCGGAAAGGCCCGCGCTAGTCCCAGCAGTGCCGAGTTAATCTGAATCCCGGATGACGAACTGGCGAGAAGTGTGACGTGAAACTGGTGCATGATACCTTCTCCCACTAACACAACCCAACCAATCCTTCCACATCATTGCATGTGGCTATCTCCAATACGCCAAGTTTTACGTGTAGGCAAATATTTCCTTTCTGCCTATGCGGGTTTTCCCTGGCCCTACAATTCGACCTAACCCACTTATTTTCCTTAATCCCGCTTCATGATGCCTGGTAGAGTACATAGTACTGGGACAGGCAGAGGTAGCCTCGCTAAACGTCTATCATACCCAAACCCCTATGCTTTCTCTTCTACTATCGTAGTTTAATTGCATGTCGGTGTCGGAGGCAGCAGTAGTAAAGGTCGGCTGCCACGCGGGCGGTGCGGGTACTGTTTCGCCCTCCCCTCCCCCCCCCCCCCCTCCGAAAAAAAACACAGGTATTCACTTCTTCACTCGGCGTTAACCTTCGCAGTCAATCGCAAGCTAGTCTCCGATGTTATTCTGCGTATGTCAGCAGATCTCTATTCTGCGTATGTCAGCACATCTCTACGCGATAGCGAGGTCGCTACGCTGTGCAGCACTTGTAAACAACTCAGCCGAAGAGTACGAGTTACCCGAGGTGTTAACTTCAGACGCTCGAGGATCAACGAAATGTTCATCGCAGCCAAATCATCCAAAGTGGACCTTAATCTACGAGTCTGAATGCACAACATACCACGACTTTATAATTCTACAAATTTAAAGTTCATCACTACATAAATTGAGCTGCATATTCTATAGGTTCAATTTCATCGAAGCAATCACTGGTAACTATTGCGATGTGCTTATGAACCACAACAACATGATTGAAAACTTCAAAGCAACGATATTCACCATTCTACAGCTCGCTAATAAGTCCACATCCAGTAACATGTGCTTTGCTATGGATGATTAGACAGAGGTGGACAGGTGAACATAAGGATGGATGATACTGACGAAGAGACCTCAAGTTTACCCTGGTTTATCACCAGAGGGGATCCGTAGCCAAGCAGTTGGACGGAAGACCAGGATGATGGGATTATCCAGGATGATGGAACTATCCAGGAGGATGGAACTCAAGTTGGAGGCCGTGTTGAACCAGCCAGTCAAGATCCGAAGGAGGAAGCAACGTGGGAATGTTGTAAGACGTCATGGTTTACCCAGGAACCATAAGCCTTTGACGCCCCTGCCGAAGCTGGCATGATCAAGGTCTGACAAAACCAACCAATATCCTGTAGTTATAGTCATTTGGGAATAGTTCATGTAGCTCATGTAGTTGATATCCGTATAGTTCTACCCCATATTTATTTTTGATGTATTAGGATGGTGTATTACGTTCATTTTTGCGCTTCGAGAAAGACTGTTATTTTGCCATGGATTTTATGAGGTTTGTTACGTGCATTGGCAAGCAGATGATTAGATGTCATGCAGTGTGATTGTTTTCGGCTATCAGCGAAGGTCAGAGCCTAAATTCCATTAGATTGACTCGTTGAGTTATTTGTTTACGTCTAGTAGACTGCCTTATTTATGCCTAATGATGTTATAGTAAATTCACTTCTTGAACGACCGATTGTCGTAATTTATGTTTGCTAGAACAGACAGCGTTTTTCATATATATATCCCTCAGGAGCTAGACAATTCTACGAAATTGTTTATAACAAATTCATGATGTGATAATAATAAATGTAGTTTAACTGGTAAACAATATATTTGTAAAGGAGGTATTTGTTGCTAAAACAGAGAAAGCAGATCAGACACTAATCATGATAACAATAATTTTAAAAAATACGAGCCTTACAGTAGTAACATCTGGCATGTTATTCGAATAATTCCATATTACTTACTCGCATTTTTTAAAGAATGAACCCATAGTGCTACCTTGTGCCAGCAAACATGAAAGGATTCTCCAATGCATCTGCAGTAGTGACATATACCTGCAACTGTATGTGGGAGCAATCCACTGCGTACTTGATGCGAGCTGCGTTTTATACCGGCCAGTTAGTGAACCCATGCCAGCGGTGTTTTTGAAAATGGCCTCTTATTGCCGGTATAGCGCACTGCCAAGTATAGGCGCGATTAAAAATCAGGTGTGCAGTATGTATATTAAAGGCGTTTCTCCCAGTGATACGTTTAGACCAACCAAATAGCTTAATATGATAATAGTGGAAACTCCTACGAGAGACTGGCGACACCGATTATGCGTGCCATCTAGCGGTTCGCGCAGACAACTACGAACTCGATTTCAATCAGCTGGCAAGTTTATCTGCGCATGTTAGAAGTGTAACTTTTGGGCTATATATGGGTGTTTTCATTACAAAATACAAAGTGATTAAGTGATTAAGCTATTTGGACCAACGAAGTTTCAATTATTGTTAGTAGTCGGTGTTAATATACTGAATTCCTACGTTGCTTGGAGTGTTGGTTGATGCAATATAGCACTCGAGTTATCGAGTGCTTACATTAAATAAGAATACAGCAAAAGTATGAAGATTTAATAAATCGTAATTGTTTTCATCAAATATGATATAATGAATATTTTCACACCAAAGAACGACAATTTAAAGATGATTTATTGAAGCAATTTCTTTAATGGGGCCTCCAAATCTTGAGGTGAACAGTATGCGATTTACATTCCACATAGTCACATGGCTTACAGTACGTCGTTGTACCGATCTCCGCCACCGCGAGCGCTCATTGTTTCCGTCCCATGCACTTCCGTCCCATTCACTTCCGTCCCATCCACTTCCGTCTCTTTTCCAAAATCACTCCCACAAAAATGTCCAGCTACCGAGTGCCACAAAAATATCCAGATACCGAGTGGAAAGATGTTACACTTCAATAATCAGTTGAAGAAATATAAACTATTATTGACGCTCACGTATGATAAAATTATTCTTGGAATTAAATGTTGTTAAATGGACAGGGTGAGATTGTCACTGGTCCCTATGGGTAGATTATTAGCTTGGGAATAACCTAACCCCCAAGGGAAGATGATAAAGAAAAGGAAGTGGGTTTCGGACTGGAGAAAAAGATTGGAAAAATAGGAAGAGAGTCCAAAAGAAGTTATAATTTTAACTTTAAATATACTCAAAGGCAGCTGCCTCTGCAAATCTGCTCTCCGATACCTAAAGTGGGTAGGGACCTGGACAAAGCTAACGGGAAACGCAGCTGGAACTTGGGCTGTTCTCGAGAAAGCTGCTTTAGTGTATTCCCTCTCAAGCATACATATGCCTACTATGGGGAAGGGTGATGGTCTGGCAAGGCAAAGAGTAACGGATTTATTGTGTATCTGTTCAAAGGAGTTTGTTTCTAAACAAGTAATTTGAAGAATGCCAATAATTTGAATCAGCTTCGAGATTTTTAGCCTATTTTCAATTTTGAAAAAATAGGCTTATGAGATCACCTTTTGTCCGTGTGTGTGTGCGTGCGTGTGTGTGTGTGTGTGTGTGTGTGAGGTGTGTGTGTGTCTCCCCCCCCCTAATAAAATCTAAACGGCTGGAGCGATTGCAATGAAACTCGGTATGATCATAGCACTATTCCCGGCGACCTCGAACGTGCCCTTCAAATTTTGTTACGTCTCACCAATCCAACATGGCGGCTTAGCGAAATATTTCACTAGCATTCAATATCTCCGAAACTATTAACGATATCACCCTGAAATTGTGTACGGTGATAAAGGGCACTACAAGAAGTTCACCTATGAGACTTTCAAAGACCTAGTGACTACAAAACCAACATGGCGGTCAAGCGAATTTGAGACTTTTAAATAGAGTTTGCTCACGATTTAACTATCCAAACGTAATGAAACTTGGTACAGCAAATGTTTATACGCATTGTAATACACTGGAGTCTAATTTAGTTCAATTGTTTACAAAACCTCAAAATGGCGGCTTTGCGAAATATTTCACTGACATTCTATATCTCCGAAACTATTACAGATATCATCATGCAATTTTGTACGGTGATAAAGGGTACTGATACAAGTTTACCTATGTATATTTGAGTCGTGTATTTTCAAACACCCCTATCTCCAAGTAAATAAATTTTTCAGGAAGGGCAAAAAACTGCCATGACTGCATTTTACATTCTATTTTAAAATTTTCTTTACGTTTATTTAAATTAGCTCATACTAATAATACATACAATATTTATGCAGTTTCATCTCTACATTTTTGTGCTAGGGCAATATTTGTCTTGAACATAGGGGGTTTTGAAAGTCACAGGTGGACATGGCGGGGTTTGGAAGTAAACATGGATATTGCAAACACACTCGTACTCTCTAATGCTCAAATAAACTTCTTTTACTTCACTTACGAACTTCTATGTAGCACACTGAGATGGAAAACGAATTGCAAACATGCAATAATATTAAATGTTTAAATGCTCGTTGAGAATATGCAATGTATTTGCCTGATGAAGAATAAAAATATTATGATTGTTCCAATCTAATATAACAAGGATAAGGAGTCATCCCTTGGTTCACAGTATTCTTCTTCCTCCTGCTCTTCTGTCATACTCTGACAATGTTCAGCCTGACGCGTTTCCAGTGAAACATAAAACTGGAGATCTGCAAGCTCCCTCCATTTAGCCCCGTAATGTTTCTCAACCAATCTGCAGACATCCTTCACTTTTGCATTGTTTAAAGGAACCTTACCTTTTTCCATTAACCGTGGAACCAGTCCGGAAAAGGTTTTGCCTCTCTTTAACACACTCTTTGGCTGGCCAAATGTGCAACGGTAAGCAACTTCTCCTTGTACAATATGTTGTTTTTGCTCCTTTTTAGAAAAATTCTTTTCGCAGGACTGAATTGAAAATGCCACGAGCCGACAGGTTTGAAAACATCTCGAACTTTCCAGTCAAATATTGACATTTCACAACCAGGCTGGAAAAGCTTACCATGCCCGCTGAAAATCTCATTGTATACCTCCGGCTTAAGGATAGCCTCTCTTTTTCGCACAACTTTCTCTATACGTGCGAACACCCTGTCGGGTGGTAAAAAGGAATGTCCAACTACAGGAAAGTAAATTTCAATTCTTTCACATTCACTGGTGCAGATAGAAGCCATTTACTAACCATAAAAGAATACTGTTCTTATTCTGTCCACCGCATCCATCTGCAAATAGACGCACGGTTTTCTTTTTTGACAGATTGATACTGTTAAGAGCATGAAACAAACAAATTGCAATTTCATTTGCACCTCTACGAAATTCAGCTTCATTCCGCGAATAGATCATCACATTTTCGGGCGTCAGCGACGTCTTAGAGCTTCCAAAAACTACGGTAAAGTTATACACATTTATTTGCCTGCTGAAGTAAGCAGTTTGGTCATTTAGCTAGGGCAATAGCATGTTCTTCTGTCAATCAAAGGAAACAGTCTGAATAGACTCATCTTCCTCTCTTAAATATTCATAGAATGCCGGTATTTTAACTGTGGACTCGTTTCTTGGTCTGCAAATCAACTTTTGCACTTTCTGATGTGCAATTTTTCAGTTCCTCGTCTAGTTGTGAGCAAGTTGAACAAACATCAGTCTTTGGACTTCCAAAGCCAATATTGTAGTTTCGATTGAAGATCTTTCTGAAGGAGTGGTTTGCTTGCAATTCAGTTTCAACAGTGGTATTGTATTGTCTCCAAAGTTTTTTTATATTTAGGTCACATGGCAGGTACATTTGTGCCGCTGACTTGGTACGGCAGTAGTGCGGCTATTTAGCACGAAACGATTCAATAAATTTACAGATGGCCGCACGTTTTGATCTATTGGCATAGGGTCTTCTGTGTCCCCCTCTTCTCTCCACAGGCATTCCCCCATATTCTAAATGACGCTTTATTACCCCTTGAATTCTGTCCTTCTTCAATAGGAGAGCTCCCATAAATGTTTCTCGGCAAACTGGCACCATCGTACCATCCCGTTTCCGAATAGTGTACTTGAATGTGTGCGCTTTTCCGGATCTGGTATTATTAGCCGGCCTGTGTCTCGCCACTGGTATACAAGAAACATGCTTGATAATGAAACTATCCTGCTGCAGTTTTGATGATGTAGAGTAGAATACCGAGTGAAACTTCTTCACATCCAACAAAGAAATATCTCCGCACTTATAAGCCTTGGATTTATGGCCGCACTTTGGTGTGACAGGAGGTCCAGCCGGCGAGTACCTGCGTAATAAACACCCTTGTCACTTACGAGATTGTGTATGCTTACTAAATCACAGCTATTTATGAATGGCCTGCATGAATGGCCTGCATCGGGAAAGAAAGGGATGTTGCCTTCTCAACGTGACCATAGAAGGTAATAATTATCAGAAGCTACATAATGCCACCAACAATGGTACGGGCTTTAGGGAATCGAATGTGCACTGGCCGAGATTCGAACTGCGGTCACCTCTGTGAGATGAGAACAACCGATCCGGCACAACACCACACGCTGACTTTATGCAACAGTGCATGTTTTCTGAAGCTTTTTTTTAAACTGCAGTTTCTGATACAGTACTACAATTACGCTGACAGGAGAACGTAATAACATAATGTTACTATAAGAAAACATACCTTGATATTTTTGCTTCATTGCATTTCCACTGCTGCTCATTACGTAACTTCTTCCTACCCTTGCCAGGGCTACACTTCTCAATACATTTATGAGATGAATCCATTAGTAATATACATCTACACGGCACTCTGTAAACACAAATGCTACCTCTCACAGTCGCGCCAAGAGCTCCTTGCCTGCCTGTCACATGGCCGCGTATTGCCTTCCTATTGGCAGTTGGAGATGGCGGGTTATGTTACTTATGTCCGAGCGCAAAGCATTGGAGATGGCGGAATATGAAAATAACCCTCAACTTTGACATTGAATTTCGAACGGTTAGAGCGGGTTTTGATGCGTACTAGTAGTATACAGCGGTAGACATGTCCACAGAAAAATCCAAACGGCATTTATCTCCATTTTCGTGAAACTTGGAGATAGGGGTTTTTGAAACTACACGACTCATATTTTCATAAACCTGTAAAGTACAAAACGAACATGGCGACCAAGCGAATTTGAAATATTTTAATAGACTTTTCTCGTGATTTAACTCTCTGAGTGCAGTGAAATGTGGTACAGTAAATGATTTTGCAGATTGTAATGCCCTGCCATCTAATTTAATTCAATTGTTTACATAACCTCAAGATGGCGGCGGTGCGAATTTTTAAAATTACGTTTTTATTCTTGTGTCGTAATCATGCGATCAAAGTGAAAGTTTGAATAATGAAGCTAGGCAATAATTGTCCTTGAATGGTACATAACTCTATGGCCTATACCTCTAACAATCCTAAATGCCGAGCTTCCGAAATATTTGACGGTTCTCAATATCTATGAATCTTTTACAGCAACCAAACTGATTTTTTTATGTTCATAGAGACTATGAACATATGTTCACCTATAGGACTTTCAATAACCTGGTGAGCACAAATCCAACATGGCGGCGACGCGAAGTATAAATATTTAAATGGACGTTTCTCGCGAATTAACTATCCGAGTGCCGTGAAACGTTGCACGTTAAATGCTTATACAAATGTTGATCCACTGGCATGTAATTTATTTCAATTGTTTGCATAATCACAAGATGGCTGGTGTGCGTACTTTTAAAATCTCGTCTTTACTTCTTGTGTTCTCATCATGCGATTGAAGTTTGAATACCACACGTACACAATAATCTTAATGTTATAGTACAAAAATAAAAATCCATCCTGGCGACCATATGAAATATTTAGACGGTTCTCAATATCTACGAATCTGTTACAGCAATTAAACTGAAATTTTGTATGTTGATAGAGACAAATAACAAGAGCAGGATATATGAAAATAGGCTGTATAGTTCTTCACGGAACTACTTGTTAGTTTTTGAAATTGTAGAATTTCTAAAGAGTGACCAAATGCTTCCAAGAAGGATAGAGATAAAGCAATTATACCTTTGGGAATAATTTTGGTAATTATACCAATAGTTGCATTTAGAAATGGCTAAGCTTTTACCCAGTAAGGCGCCGACTACAAGTTTAGACAATGAGAAACACTTATATTTTGAAAAACCAACCATAAGTGTTGGAGAGAATCTTCACAAGCAGGAAGCTGGCGTAGCGAGCTATACTTGCCTTACTGGCCAGTTAGAATTAGCTATTAAAGCTAAGAGAGATTTGACTAAGTTATCAACTAAGAGTTCTTGCTCAAATGCAACAAGTGGTGAAAGCCCTATCAATAGATTTATTTGCTTTAAGTGGGAAGAGTCAAGGAAGACAGGATCTTGCCTAACCGTTATGTTAGAGAAATGATAAAGCCAAAAAGAAATCTTGAATTTATTTAACAATGTAAAAGGAAGTAGTTTTGTAACAAATATATAATTTTGATTTTTATAAACAATTGGGGTCGCAGACCTCCGAAAACATCTAAAGCTTGCGCAAGGCAATTAACAATTCTTTTGGTTTCAAACCTTTTATATGCTTTAAAATCTTCGTAAGATTTTGAAATGACGAAGATAAATAAATGAAAAATTTAAAGATAACTGACGTAATTAAAGTTTGACAATAAATCAAGTACAAGGTGTGTACTTTAAGAATTTCTAGGTAAATATCTTAGAAAGAGTAACAACTTCGAAAGTAACAACAACAAAAATCAGGAAGAAAAAAATAGAAGTTTCTATAACTTCTTGCATTGATACTGAATTACTTTTAATGATTATACAAATAGGGCAGGTCACTTATTGTGAAACCTGAAGAGAAAAATCGAAAGGAAATTTCTAGAACTCCTATGTTTAAGTAGGGATCACGAGACAATTGGGGCAAGTTTCCCTTTCGTGAAACCTAGAGATAACTCACTTATGAGTTGAAAGAATTGTATTCCCTAATTGGAAGGGAGAAACAATATAATTTAAGGCGTGTACTAGACCCGAAGTCTTACAGACATTAATTCGTTGTACATAAAGCAAGAGAGGGAGGGCACTTATTGAGAGTGACACCTCATTGAAAAAAGACCTAAAGTAACAATTTTATTATTTTGGTTTGTTAGTAAAGGGTTTGGGAAAGATCAAATGGGATTGTGGAAATGTGTTCATGGCCGTATTTATTGTATTCGGACGAACGTGACGCGGATGAAATGTTGAACAAGCACTGTTTTCACTATAGTCTGTTGATATAGTTGAAAAGTTCACTGTAGTAGCACAAAAAGTTTATGGCAAAGAAAGTTATTGCAATGGTGGAAAATAACTAGTTACACTAGATTTGCGAGAATCTATTGCTTGAGCAAGTTGTAGATTATAGTTGAATGCGCCAGAGAAAATCCCAACGGAGGAAGAAAAATTAGATATTGATTAGTAGTTCTTAAGGAAGATTCCTTAGTTTGAAAAAGTATTCCCATATGTGAGTGGAAAATACATGACAGTATAACTGGTAGAGAGAGTGCAGATTCTGGAAGGTTCCAGAGCAATCATGACTGAAGAATAGGGCAAAAGTTAGTCCAGCGGTGGAACGAGCTAAGTATTTTATAGACAGTGGGTAATTTAATGCTATACCACGTTGTGAGAAAATCTCTCATTTAATAAGCATAATAAATGCTGCTTCATGTTAAGATTGTCTTAGATAGACAAAAGCCCAACATAGAAAATCCCGCAAAGAATGATTATTGCCCCAAATATAGGAATCTCACCCTGCCTATAAAATGATCATTAAAAAGCATGTAGCTATTTAAATCAATTAAAATAAATTGAAGAACGTAGAAGTAGTACTTAGCTTTGCTTCATGGCGAAGGCGATGTTCCTTTTGACGGTTGATACTAAAATTCTAACTTGGCGTAGAATTTAAAAGTTTGCCTCTCGAGTTGAGGAGGCGGGCTTTAGTTAAGCTCTAACTGACTGGGTCGACTTCCGACGTACAAGTGAGGTCTGCTAGACGCAGCGAAAGTACACTGGCCTAGTCGGCATGTCCAACAAGAAGTTGAGTGCACTGAAATGGTGAGCGGTTGCTCACATCACGGAGACAAGTCGAGACGAAGTGTAGAAGTGAAGTGACCAAGCGAGCGGGCTGTGCGTGCGGAGAAGAGAGCAGTAGGTGGGCGAGGAGAGGGGGAAGCGGGTGAGTGAGGGGAGGAAACAAGAGGTTATACATAAACATGAAAAAACTTTACAAAAACAAAATTCTTCTTGGAGCGGTGTCTTCATGGAGTAGTTGGTTGGTGAAGAACACGACGCCCTGCGGATTAGTGTAGAAGTCTTCATGGCTCGATGCAATGGAAGTTCGGAAGGCAGCGATGGGACGCTGTCAGGCTGGTTCGACGGAATATGCGTTTCTATAAAAAAAAATGACAGAAAAAAATGAACAAATGCACGGGGCAAACAGGAGGTAACAGTTCGATGTTGGTGCGTGCGGGAAAGAAATTTAAATAAATGGACTGATATAAAGTGATGAAGAACAGCAAAAGCTAATTCTTTCTTTCCGTGTATTTGCAAAAATACACCACCCTATGTGAAATGTTGATTATTGGACAGAGTAGAGTAGCCTCTGGTCCATGCGTAATATGATGATATAATAAAATGGGAAGAATAATAGTTTCCCTAGGTATAGAAGTTGTGATGATAATTATTGTTTCCAAAAATATAGTGAATTTTCCGCAGATGTGTGAGAGGGTTGTTGTGAGCATTAATTGATGATAGTATAGAATCATCCATCATTGGTCATCAACTTAGATGGATTGGACATATCCATCGGAAGGATGATACGAGACTACCACGCCAGGTTCTATATGGTGAACACAGCTCCGGCACCAGACCTCGTGGAGGCCCTAAGAGACGTTACAAGGACCAATATAAACAGAATATGAAGTTGACAGATCTCAATCCACCAACCTGAGCCCAGCTTACTTAAAGACCGTTCAACTTGGCGCCAGACCATCCCGGCTGCTGTCAAAATGTTTGAAGAAGAACGTCGTAGACTTGTTAAGGCCAAAGCGACAAGCACGGAAGCTCCGTGCAGCACAGCCACGCCCTCCACCAACAGTTCTGTGTGATCTGTGTGGACGCTTGTTTCATGCACGCATTGGGCTGTTCAGTCACCGCAAACATGCCCACAGACCTCAACCTTAAGATTATATGACTGTTTTGGAAGAATATCTATACTCGGAAACGAGTTAAAGCCGACGACGTCGAATTGATGATGATGATGATATGATCGTGTGATAATAATAATAATAATAATAATCACATGTGTCTTAAGCGCAATACCGTCCTAATAAGGTTAATAATTTGTTATTTGAACCATGATGTCAAATATGGTAACAATCGAATAGTCTATAGTTGATATTGAGAAATATGATAGCCGATCGCTCATGAAGGCAGATAATAACGATAATGACTTTTATTTTATAACAGCCAGGTTGATATTTGAAATAAAGCCATCCTATTTTGGAGCAAGTGTATTGACGCTCACGCACGTTTAGTTCACTTGAGCAGTATGAGATAATAGTAATAAGAAAAGGAATTTGGAACACCTATGAGACAGATGGATTGCCAACCTTAGTTGATGAAATTCTATGTGGACAATGCAAATTATGTAAATATTGTAATTAATTATTGGAATTACAATTATTTGTAGTGTAGGTTTTGGCATCAGCATTTCTGCTTTGAGCCCACATTTATAGCGCATGTTGATTGTTCGTTTATTTTAGCGCATTTGTGGCGAAGCACAGTTTGATGGGGTTTTCATTTGTGAGTATTCCACATGGTGTAGTGGATCCATTTGGTATGTCAGGTCATTCTGAATCGTGTTATGTTCACATTCCACGTGACTTGGTTATATTCAGAAATCGATAATAATAATCAAACATAATTTACAATGATTAATTCTTTTCGGAATAGACCGACTTTAGGGGTAGAATAGGATGTCTTATTTCCACAGGAGTGTTCGTTATTAAGTAGATGTTTTACCCTACATATCGTAGGAAGGTTATTTATGTTGTGTTCTACTACAATCCATGGAAAATAAATGTTCACTACTGTTTTTATCTTAACTGTTTTTGTGCTTCTGATGTGTGATTCCCTATCATCCCACCTCCACTCGTGGAATTTGATGACAATGTTGCACTTATCTCGAATATACGCCCAGGACGACCCCGACGTCCCTCTCATGCTCGCATTGTTCTCAAATTTCATATAATTATGTGGATGGTGACCCATCAGTGCCCTGTGGCTTGCCATCGTGTACCAGTGGTGAACGGGCACAATACTTACATACAGACTTTCACTTTTATAAATTAGATTTATCTTATTTATTTCATTGCTATAAGCATGATTCATGGTGTGGGTAATAGTGGTCTCTTTCATTCGTGAACCACGGGTACCGGTTGAGTGGCCTAGAAAATGATCCTGACAGTCGAGATACCAGTTACTATAGGAGTCGGCATCTTGGACATTTTCTGAGTCATAAGTGGAAGGCTGGCACTATGGACGATGATTATGGAAGGAAGAAAGAAGAACTAGCTGAGAGAGCATGTAAGATGGGATTGGACATTCTAGGTCTTGCAAACACGAAGGTGACGTAGGTATGAAAGACATATATGAAAATAGAATATCCGGTAAGAAGAACTAAATTGCAACAGTTGGATCATTTGAATTCCTGTGTATTCCCTGAGGATGGTAGTATAGTGAAAGATATAGAAATGTAATGTTTTATAAGTTGGTCAACACGATAGTACCCAATTTTAATGGATGTTTCGCTAAGCCAGAAAGAACTGACTTGAGATTAATAATCTTATTCATTTATGTATTAGCAGTGCTTACTGCTAATAGAGGTTCAAGGAGGCGACTCAATCGCAAACAGGGTTTTGCAGACTAGACTGTGAAAGGCAAAACTGTCTCAAATGAAAATTAATGAATGAATGTTTATTTCTTATTATAGAATGCAACTAAAATTATTATAAAACAAAAGTTTATTAATCACATGTAATTTTGTTCAGGATTAGGAAAACACCCTTTACAATTGGGTACAATCGTATTGACCGACTGAAAAACGTTAGATTTTGATCACTAACAACACTGAAAAATCGCTTCCGATGCGATAATGAAAGAGATAGTCAAGGTGTGGATCAGAGAATTCAGAAAAGTTTTCAGTTGCGATCTCCTGTACTCTGCAAGAAAGAAGTTACTCATACTACGTTGCTCAGTATTTATCCTGACCTTATTGCATCGATATTAAAGCAGGTTGGTTTCAGGATATCTCATAAGTTGGAGTTGGCAATCTGGTTAGATTCAGTGTTCAGCGATTTCAAAATGAATTTGTATCGAAGCAGATCAGGCCGCAGTGGTAACTGTAATATAGGTTCAAGGAGTCGACTGGATCGCAAACAGAGACTTGCAGACTAGACTGTGAAAGGAAAAACTGCCTCAGATGAAAATTAATGAATGATAGTAGGTTTCGTCTTATTTTATAATGAACCAAAAATGTTATAAAACATATTGTGCCCGTCAGAGGAGTTTGCCGGGGTTACCAACACCCGAAATGGTAGTCCAGACAGTCCCATCTGTCAAACACACAACCTCAGGCGATCGGATGCACTTCATTAAGGCGAATGTAGCACGAGAGCTATGGTCCCTGGGTATCAGGTCCATTCATGGAGGTAATGTCAAAGACAGCCAAAGAAGTACACCCTCTAACACAGAGATAAGGAAATGACAACAACAGGTTTAAGTAAAATCTCGTGAGCATGTTTATTCAATAAATCAATCCCCTATCCTACTTCGGAGGGTTTGTTTCGCCTAACCCGCAAAGCTAATAAATAAAGTGATCAGGCCCTAACTGAAGCTAAGTTAAAACCCCCTCGAATGTCCTCTAATACAAAAAGGCAACAGCAACAAAGCTTGGAATGTGGCACGTAAAATGATCCCTAAGCAATTATAAATGAGACTAAGATCGGAATTTACATTTAACATCATAGCAAACAATGCCTAAGAAAGGATGGTACCAAATCCGTATTTACATTTACGTTACGTTAGTTTAACTAAGTCCTGTCATGAAGAAAAATTTCGGCGATGGGCATCCGTAAACAAAGAATTTAATGCAATAGCTAATATGACAACCAACGTCTAACCATGAAGAGAAAAAAACAGTATCTGACAATAATAAATACATCACAACAATAAGGGTACAATATGGATAAAAACATGAATAAGGCACTGAACACATATCATTTCTTATTAATAAGCCTCCCTGCACAAATTGATATGCTGTTTGCTATCAATTGTCATCCGAGTGAGTGTGAAATACCGTGGCAACGGCGTAGTGAAAACCACGTCTTACGTTACTTGAGTATGCGGTCCCCAAGTTACGAACTAATGGTTCGGAACGCTTACACCATCGTCTCAAAAAGTGTCAGCTTGTCAAAATGTCACTCCCGCAAGGAAATGATCCTTCCCATTGCATCAGTGAGTAAACAAAAACGTAGGTGCAAGTTTAGGTTACTTCAATAAGCATTAATTATATTAATCACTAGCAGTAGGGCCCGGTTTCGCCCGGTGGATTTGTTTGTCTTATGGATGGTAATGAATACTACTACAGAACTGACACAATGCTTAAACTAACAGAAAAAAATATTTTAAAAATAAAATTTTTTGTGGTGGTGGTGGTGGTGGTGGTGATGGTGGTGGTGGAGGTGATAAGTAGTACAGTATAATGGACGTAACATTCAGGCCACTTTCCCGTAATGATAGTGACAATATTGAATAGGGAAACGGCTATTTACTAACTACAGTACTGACACATGTAATTTACAAACGAATTGAAAAATATTATTAGAAAGAGGAGTATGTGAAATAAATGACACTGCCTAGGGCCTATATCTCATTGGCTGTTAGAAAAGTAGGGATCAATAGTGTCATCTTTTGTCACGTAGTGCCATAGGAAAATAATCAGAGCACTTTGGGAAACTTCGGCTGTCCCGAGCTCCTGAAGTAGCAATAGTGTCATTTATCGCCACATACCGCTCAAGGATAAGGATCTGAATAAATGAAAGTAAATTTCAAAGCACCAACGCTTATTGCAGCTGATTACCTCTATGTACTGCACCAACACCATCGCACTTTTACAGAGGCATAATATATTCATGATGATAACTGTTTTAAGGGGCCTAAGAAATCTTCTTGCAATAATTACTCCCAGTGACTCAAATTTATAAACAGTGCAAGTTGTAACTATTTTCGCAATTCTGGTACGGGTGACGTGATGCAGCACGCATTGCCAGCCAACAATTGACTTATTAAAATATTCTTACTGTTACACTATACGGACATGAATGGTTCTAGGACCTTAAAACGTAGTTTTCGAGTTCATTTTGTCCGTTGTTCTAAATGTAGGGAGTGGAGAGTGTTGCCCAAAATATCAAGCGGACAGTGTTACCCGCAGGGTTCCAAAGGGTAAGTACATTAAGTTAGGTTAAGATCAGTGAAACGAAGTAGACTTGCCAAAGGACCTAAATGCAGGCAATGGAGTGGTCTGTCCGAAATTTCACGTAGACGGTGTTACTCGTCGGGTTTCAAAGCATAAGTATAAAATTTGGTTCATATCGGTGAAACGGTGTAGATTTGTGCCAAAGGGCCTAAATGTAGGGAATGGAGTGGTCTGTCCGAAATTTCATGTAGACAGTGTTACTCGCAGGTTTACAAAGAGTAAGAATACACATTTTGGTTCAGATAGGTGAAACGGTGTAGATTTGTGCCAAAGGGCCTAAATGCAGGGAAGTAGGGGAGTAGTGGGTGTTCTAACTCCCCCCACCACTTCTCCCAATGCGAGCCGATAATTCCCGAACTCGTTGTCGGAGATTCACGAATGAAGTGTCGTTGGACTCGGGATGACGGGGGCTTTGCTATGGACCACTCGTTATATTTTTGAATTTTTTTTTTATTTTTTTTTGTTTTCGAAAATAGGCGATAGTTTGAAAACCAAACAGGATAGAACGTTGTGCCATGGCTCAAACGAATGGTCTTTATGACCTTTATTTTCTATAATAAAACTTTTTTACTTTTTATGTTTTTTTGAAAACACTCGAATTTTGAAAATTCTATATTTTGGAAACTAGGAACTCTACAAAAAAAATTGTTTGACGTAAATCAATGGTCCCTACCCCCCTACCCCCAAATTAAATTTCAAGTCTCTAGAGAAAAAAATTGTGATTTGTAAGTAGTGGGATGAGGGGAAAGCTGCTTACAAAAGCAAGTGGTGAGCCCCTGCGACCTTGGAATGGAAGGAGTGATGCTAGGAGGGCGTGCTTGGATTCGTTTTTTTCGTCTCGTTGTGCTCTTTACGGGAATGTAGGTGTCGAAAAGGTGAAATGCTGGAAACACGGTCTTTTTGGGGTAAAAACGTGATTTTAGACTTTTTGCTATATTTCGCGAACCAAGTATGCTAGAGGCGTGTACGACGGGTCCAAGGACTCGGGGTGACGTCCTCTTTGCTGTGGACCACTCGTTATATTTTAAAAAAAAAATTGGAAACTCGATTTTGGGGTAAACACGTGTTTTTTGTGATTTTTGCCGATATCTCACGAACCAATAACGCTAGAGACGTGTACGAGGTGTCCTAGGACTCGGGCTAACGCCCCCTTTCAAATGTGGTAGATATTTTTTCCAAAAAGATAATTCACAAAGGGCCTAACGCCATACATGATGAAAAAACTTTTTCTTTTTCTTTACCTGTTTATAATGTTCATGAAGCGTGGTGGTTGAGAGAGACGATACGGCTGGGTGTGTGTGTGTGTTTCAACGAACCTGTCGCTGACCATGGTGGGTGTGTTCAATAGATTAATAGCTATTTCGACGGGTCGGTTTATGACAGAGCGAGGGTGCGTTTTTCTGATATTTTACCTTTGACGTGTAAACGGTGATGAGAACTTGATTCTATGTTGGTCGAAGCGAGTACAGAAAACAAACTTACAGGAGGTGAATGTCATTTGAGCTTATGGGAAGGCATTGATCTGACTTGACAACAGGTGACGCTTGAAAATGAAATAATCTGAGCATTGTGGTGGCAGGGAAGAGCGAAAGGCATGTGAACACATGTGTGAAACCACATGTATGCTAAACCAGTGACATCCTGTCTTGCTTCGTACGTGACAAAATGCAAGTTCATGTGAAATTTGATCTACCGCAGGTGTTCGCTTGGGACGTTATCTGTCCACATGCGCGATAACTGTTAACAAGTCACATCCTGTTTTGCTTCGTACGTGACAAAATGCAAGTTGACGTGAAATTTGATCTACCGCAGGTGTTCGCCTGGGACGTTAGCTGTCCACGTGCCTGATAAGAGAATGTTCAAAGCGTGGGAATCGCTGAATCAGTAAAAAGTATGATGCAACTTGTCGGAATGATGTCACAACCAATAGATAGGCAAGAGCTGCAAACACCAGTGGTGGGAGGTGAAGGGAGGGAAAGGGGGAGGGGTAATGTATGAGAGAACACAGGTGGAAAGAGAAAGAAATATGTGGAGCTGAGGACTGTACACATAGAGCTATAGGTGGTGTACAACATGTGTGAATAAATAAATTAAAAATTGCACAGGTTCACACAACATAGACTGTATTATTGCCATGGCCAAGCACTCACATTAAGATCATTTACAAAATCATAAAATGAAAAATAAAAAATCTTGTTTTGGAAATATCGTTTTTCAACATACACAAAATAAATATATAAAAAATTTGTAAACAACAAAATGGAAAATCCATGGTCAAGCACTCACATTAATATTATTTACAAAATCATAAAATGAAAAATAGAAAATCTTGTTTTGGAAATATCGATTTTTTTCAACATACACAAAATAAATATATAAAAAATTTGTAAACAGCAAAATGGAAAATCCATGTTTCCATATAGACAAAATTTTAAAAACCTTAAACGGACATTTAAGAAAATATATGCAAATGGGAAATTGACAAATGTGTAAATATGAAAATGGAAAAATCCATGTTTCCATATCATGAAATTGAAAAACATCAAACTGTCATTTAAAAAAATGCAAATGGAAAATTGACAAATTGCAATGTGTGAAATGTGAAATTGAACAAATGGCTATCATTATTTAAAAAAGAAAAGAACATAGTGCTCTATGGTTGAGGTGTGAATCAAACCCTCTCTACTTATTTGGACCACCCGAGACTGAGTAGACTAGTTTTAGTTATCATACCACTTTTAAGAGTTTGTGATCTAGGAATTGAACCCAAGAGCTTGTAGGAGAGATCCAAGGTTATAATATGTTAAACAGATAGCCTTGAATGTAGTGTGTGGTAGCTATATAGAAATGAGACGTTTCGCTCGGGGCAGGGAGGCATAGAGATCTGCATCAAACCAGTCAAAAGACTGACGACTCAAACAACAACATGTAGAGCTCACCAAAATAATGTTGTGTAACGGTAAATGTTAGTCAACGAACAGTAATGCATTACTAAAACCCATGACACGATACCTAAGAGCTTTTCTAAAATTATTTTAAAATGCCTTTAACCCTATATTAAACACCCAGTTCACAAGACTCATAACTGCAATGTTATGGTCAAACAAAACAAAATCTATATTTCAAAACAAACAAGTGGTTTAGTCAATGTATACTGGAAAAAGTTTTATAAACACTCAAGTCCACAAAAATAATTAAATTAGTAACAGTCAGGTTGACCGAGTGGTTATGGTGTTTGACTTAAGTTCAAATTTTCTGTACAAGAAAGCAAGGGTTCGAATCCCTTACCTGATATAACTATTGCCTCAACATGGCTTGACCACACTGTATTATTGTGTACTCGGTACACAAACCATAAATAGAGTGTATTGTTTAAGGTCACTCTCTTTGCGAACATAGTCAGAGAATGTTGATGGTTAACAATTGCATTAATAGTGGGACATAGGGATAGCAATTAAGAAAGACAGACAATACCCATACACTATTTTTATTTATTTAATGTAAGTACTTGTACAATAGTTATATACAAACTACAACTCTCTTTTGTCTATTACTATCTAGTCCTTTTCGATCCACTTGCATATCAAGGGCAGATGACTTTGTAGTTCAGCCCCTTCAAACAACAACACTACTTTTTGCATAGTCTGTGATGTTGATGACTCTTGATGCGTGGAAGATGGATACAACATAACTTTTACAACAGGGGTTAAACGTTGCTCAACAAACAATGCACTATTTTGAGTAGCAACATCTTTCTCTTGTACTAACTTTTTAGCATTCTGATGATTTTTTGTCAATACCATCAGTGTTTTGTCTGGAGCACTACATTGATGATCACTCACACTTAAAACCACACTATTTCTACTTTTCATATTGCCTCGACATGTTGTTGACCTCTGTTTCGAGCATTGCCAGAATATTATTCCTTTTACATTTTGTCGTCTATAGTTATAAGAGTAGCCTTTATAGAGTACACGTTGTTTACCTCGGTTAGTTGGAGTAAGTTCCATAGTAGTAACTAACCTGTTAGTATGATTTGCACGCTACAAAGGTTATCTCGGTTCTGGTAATAGAATTATTTAGCGTTGGCTTTTATATTTAATATGTACAGTTTAAAGTGATAGAAAAGTGGTAGAAACGTGGTAGCAAAGTGGTAGACAATTGGTAACATAGTGGTAGAAAAGTGGTAGCAAAGTGGTAGAAAAGTGGTAGAAAAGTGGTAGAAAAGTGGCAGAAAAGTAGTAGAAAAGTGGTAGCAAAGTGGTAGAAAAGTGGTAGAAAACTGGCAGAAAAGTAGTAGAAAAGTGGTAGCAAAGTGGTAGAAAAGTGGTAGCAAACTAGAAAAGTGGTAGCAAAGTGGTAGAAAATATTACATGTATTGTTAAGAAATAGTTTAAGCGGTTACATGGATTCATTACACTATAATTTTAGCATCACGAAGCTCATTTTCTATATCCAAAAGTTCTTCCTCATATTTAGTATGACCAGCCTGTTTACAGGTATGCAAGTACTGAAGCCGCTGGATTAGCTTACTGGGATTGTTCCAGTAAACAAATTTAACAAATGATTTTTTGGGTGTAAACCATTATCATCATCATCATCATCATTATCATCATAATCATCATCATCATCATCATGGTTATCATCATCAATATAATTATCATCACTATAATCATCATCACTATTACTATTTAATCCTTTTTGTTCATCTTGCAATGCAAAAACCTTTGGCATAGTTTGTGTTGTCTTTGATAGTGTTAGAGGTTTCTTAGACGTTAACGACTGTCCTAACATGTCTTTTTCAGGAGATAATAAATGCTCTTTAACAAACAAAGCACTATCTTGAGCCACACTATTTTTTTCTTGGTCTTGCTTTTTTACCTTGGTTAGAGTATTTTGTCCATTTAAATGAGTATTATTTTGAGATTTACAATGATGATCGATTGAAATAAGTATGTTGGAGCCTTTTGTCTTAATCATTCCTCGACACTTTTTAGATCGTTGTTTCGAACAGCACCAAATAACAGTTCCATTTTTATTGGTTCGTTTCACAATATATGAATATCCTTTATAGTATGCGTAAGGCTTACCATACCTAGTCACTGATACTTCCATGTCAACTGTCAAGCATAGACTAAGCTCTAGTAAAGTCAACTTGGTAATAAGAATACTAGTTTAATGTGAGAGCAAATATGGATCCAAAGAGTTCAGGTAAAAGTGAAAGCAAATAAGCAAATATTAGAACCAAGAGTGGGGTTAAAAGTGGTCGCAAAGTGGTAGACCCATTACACAATAATTTCAGTCTGACGAAGCTCTTGTTCAATTTCTTTGATTTCCCAATCGTGACCGATATGCCCAGCTTGTCGTAAAGCATGCAATTGTCGAAGCCGTTGAATTAGCTTACTGGGTTTGTTCCAGTATACAAATTTAACAAATGGATTTTTAGGTGTAAACAAAGCACTACCATTATCATGATCATTATCATCATCATCATTATCATCATCATAATCACCATTATCATCATGACCATCATCACTGTTACTATATAGTCGTTTTTGATCCTCTTGCAATACCATTTTATTTATAGTCTGAGTTGATTTTGATAGTGTTGAAGGTTTCTTGGACGTTGACAATTGTCCTAACATGACGTTTTGAGGACATGATAAGTCCTTTTGAACAAACACTGCACTATCTTTAGCCGCAATATCGTTTTCTTGAACTTGCTTTTTAGCATTTTGATAATTGTTTGTAAACAGTAAGCGTGGTTCGTTTCGAGCACTACATTGATGAACACTCACACTTAAAACCTTTCCATTTTTACTTTTCAGATTGCCTCGACATTTTGTTGACCTCTCTTTTGAGCATCGCCAGAATATTATTCCATTCACATTCTGGCGATTATAGTTATAGGAGTAGCCTTGATAGAGTGCACGTAGCCTACCTGTGTTGGTTGTAATAAGTTCCATAGTAGTAACTGACCTGTCAATACGATGTTCACACTACAAAGATTACAATTGTTTTGCTGATGGAGTGACCTACCATAAGCTTATATATTGGCTTATGTGTTGGCTTTTTGTGTTGGCTTTTTGTGGTGGCTTTTCGTGTTGGCTTTTGTGTTGGCTTTTCGTGTTGGCTTTTTGTGTTGGCTTTTCATGTTGGCATTTCGTGTTGGCTTTTCGTGTTGGCTTTTCGTGTTGGCTTTTTGTGTTGGCTTTTCGTGTTGGCATTTCGTGTTGGCTTTTCGTGTTGGCTTTTTTGTATTGGCCTTTCATGTTGGCTTTTTGTATTGGCTTTTTGTGTTGGCTTTTTGTGCGGACTTTTTGTGTTGGCTTTAGTATTGGCTTTTGTATTGGCTTATTTGACAAGTTATTTGTGTCAATGTATTTAGTGGATTTTTTGTTGGTGTTGGAAAGTAGTTGAATGAGAGGGAATATTTAAAGACTTAACCTCAGCTCACTAACCTAACCTAACCTAACCTAACCTAACTTTACCTAACCTAACCTAACCTTTCAACTCTCAGATATTAATTAAATTCTGTGCATAGTCGAGTTGGAACCCAAGACCTCAGGGGTAAAAAAACAATTATTTTAGACGGCTTATTTTGGTAACTTATTTTAATGGCTAACCTAACTTTACCTAACCTAACCTAACCTCAGCTCACTTTGGATATTACTAGTAAGTGTTCATATCCTCTGCTAGGTAGCATGCTAGTAGTACAGGTAGTGCTCATATTTACCGCTAGGTAGCGGAAACATACTTTGCATGTTGCATGTGACACTTGTGAAGTTTAACCACATGCAAGACGTGCTTGTATAAGTTCTCTATTTAAACTCAATATACAATTAACCACTAAATGTTCAGAACTAACATGTATAGCCATGTTTAGGGTATATAGGAGACCCTTAGCAAGAAAGGCTGTCTAACCCACGAGTGTACAGCCTTGTCATACGCAGTAAGCACCTGTTGGCAGAAAACAACAACAACAATTGGAGAAAGCCAACAACATATCCATTAAGGTATTTAAAGGAAACAGTTTTTTGTTGGCTTTCTCCAATTGTTGTTGTTGTTTTCTGCCAATAGGTGCTTACTGCGTATGACAAGGCTGTACACTCGTGGGTTAGACAGCCTTTCTTGCTAAGGGTCTCCTATATACCCTAAACATGGCTATACATGTTAGTTCTGAACATTTAGTGGTTAATTGTATATTGAGTTTAAATAGAGAACTTATACAAGCACGTCTTGCATGTGGTTAAATTTAACAAGTGTCACATGCAACATGCAAAGTATGTTTCCGCTACCTAGCGGTAAATATGAGCACTACCTGTACTACTAGCATGCTACCTAGCAGAGGATATGAACACTTACTAGTAATATCCAAAGTGAGCTGAGGTTAGGTTAGGTTAGGTAAAGTTAGGTTAGCCATTAAAATAAGTTACCAAAATAAGCCGTCAAAAATAATTGTTTTTTTACCCCTGAGGTCTTGGGTTCCAACTCGACTATGCACAGAATTTAATTAATATCTGAGAGTTGAAAGGTTAGGTTAGGTTAGGTAAAGTTAGGTTAGGTTAGGTTAGGTTAGGTTAGTGAGCTGAGGTTAAGTCTTTAAATATCCCCTCTCATTCAACTACTTTCCAACACCAACAAAAAATCCACTAAATACATTGACACAAATAACTTGTCAAATAAGCCAATACAAAAGCCAATACTAAAGCCAACACAAAAAGTCCGCACAAAAAGCCAACACGAAAAGCCAATACAAAAAGCCAACATGAAAGGCCAATACAAAAAATCCAACACGAAAAGCCAACACGAAATGCCAACACGAAAAGCCAACACAAAAAGCCAACACGAAAAGCCAACACGAAAAGCCAACACGAAATGCCAACATGAAAAGCCAACACAAAAAGCCAACACGAAAAGCCAACACGAAAAGCCAACACAAAAGCCAACACGAAAAGCCAACACAAAAAGCCAACACAAAAAGCCAACACATAAGCCAATATATACTGCTCAAAAAAATTAAAGCACCACTTTTTTCAAAGGCCACCAAATTTTGAAAAGTTGACCTACAAGCTCGAAATCTCAGTATGACGTTTGTCCTGACGCCTACCAAGCATATGCTTCAGCACAACTCCCCAACTTGAGTAGGTTCGGGGTAGCACCCCGAAAACCAGTCCATTTTCGAAAACCGCAAATTGAAGTTTGCGAAAAACGCTGCAGGACTTGTCGCAGGTTGCCAAAGCAGTCGAAAATGAATGAGTCTTGCTCTTAAAGGTTCCACAAACACGTAGAAATCGTTACATTTGACGTTTGGGCATTTTCAACCCCCTTCATCATCCCCTAAACATGGACTACCATTGGGGGCGTCTGAGAAGGTACCGGGTGTGTTTAACCATCTGAAAACCTGCACACCGTCCTCAGTTGCTGATTGCAGTAAGTTCTTAAGGCCTCCGGCAATGTCCACACCCCCTAACACCCTCAACTGGCATGGGACCAAACCACCCCCTCTCGATTCACCCCGAAGGAAGGTTTTAATCGAGATGTTTATCAGTGCTGTGAATGCGGGGGTCTTCCCCTACCGTTTCAAAAAAGGAGCTGTGCTTTTGTCGCCACCCCTTCCCCTGCAACCCCCGTTTGTATGATTTTTCGAATCAGGCCCTTTTTAAGGGCTGAAACGAGGTCTTAATCGCTGAAAGGGCTGTAAAGGTCCTTAGAAGTAGTGGTGACACGAAATCAACCCCTTCCGTTCGATGATTGACATTCCGTCCCCCTAATTCGAAATTTTTGCACCCCCAACCCTCCCTGTCTGGACGCGTAACGCGTCATGGCAGAGTTTTCAGAGTTGGATGGAAATGAAGCTTATGGCCTGCAATGGAGCCCAAAACAGCAGGTTGGGTAGAAATTCATCGGTAGGTTGGGAAACGGGACCAACATTTTTCAAAAAAGTGTACAGCTTACAGTAAGTACACCCATGCATAGGCAACCCACATCACGTCCGTGCGTGTGGGTTGCCTATGATCGGCAATAGGTTACAAAGTTTGGCAATGAGAGAAAAATGACGTGATGTGGGTTGCCTATGCATTGGTGTACTTACTAGAGGCTGTTAACTTTTTTGAAAATGTTTTGGTCCCGTTTCCCACCCTACCGATGAATTTCCATCCAACCTGCTGTTTTGGGCTCCATGTCAGGCCATAAGCTTCATTTCCATCCAACTCTGAAAACTCTGCCATGACGCGTTACGCGTCCAGACAGGGAGGGTTGGGGGTGCAACAATTTCGAATTTCGGGGACGGAATGTCAATCATCGATCGGAAGGGGTTGATTTCGTGTCACCACTACTTCTAAGGACCTTTACAGCCCTTTCAGCGATTAAGACCTCGTTTCAGCCCTTAAAAAGGGCCTGATTCGAAAAATCATACAAACGGGGGTTGCAGGTGAAGGGGTGGTGACAAAGGCACAGCTCCTTTTTTGAAACGGTAGGGGAAGACCCCCGCATTCAAAGCACTGATAAACATCTCGATTAAAACCTTCCTGAGGGGTGAATCGAGAGGGGGTGGTTTTGTCCCATGCCAGTTGAGGGTGTTAGGGGGTGTGGACATTGCCGGAGGCCTTAAGAACTTACTGCAATCAGCAACTAAGGACGGTGCGCAGGTTTTCAGATGGTTAAACACACCCGGTACCTTCTCAGACGCCCCCAATGGTAGTCCATGTTTAGGGGATGATGAAGGGGGTTGAAAATGCCCAAACGTCAAATGTAACGATTTCTACGTGTTTGTGGAACCTTTAAGAGCAAGACTCATTCATTTTCGTCTGCTTTGGCAACCTGCGACAAGTCCTGCAGCGTTTTTCGCAAACTTCAATTTGCGGTTTTCGAAAATGGGCTGGTTTTCGGGGTGCTACCCCGAAACTACTCAAGTTGGGGAGTTGTGCTGAAGCATATGCTTGGTAGGCGTCAGGACAAACGTCATACAGAGATTTCGAGCTTGTAGGTCAACTTTTCAAAATTTGGTGGCCTTTGAAAAATGTGGTGCTTTAATTTTTTTGAGCAGTATATAAGCTTATGGTAGGTCACTCCATCAGCAAAACAATTGTAATCTTTGTAGTGTGAACATCGTATTGACAGGTCAGTTACTACTATGGAACTTATTACAACCAACACAGGTAGGCTACGTGCACTCTATCAAGGCTACTCCTATAACTATAATCGCCAGAATGTGAATGGAATAATATTCTGGCGATGCTCAAAAGAGAGGTCAACAAAATGTCGAGGCAATCTGAAAAGTAAAAATGGAAAGGTTTTAAGTGTGAGTGTTCATCAATGTAGTGCTCGAAACGAACCACGCTTACTGTTTACAAACAATTATCAAAATGCTAAAAAGCAAGTTCAAGAAAACGATATTGCGGCTAAAGATAGTGCAGTGTTTGTTCAAAAGGACTTATCATGTCCTCAAAACGTCATGTTAGGACAATTGTCAACGTCCAAGAAACCTTCAACACTATCAAAATCAACTCAGACTATAAATAAAATGGTATTGCAAGAGGATCAAAAACGACTATAAAGTAACAGTGATGATGGTCATGATGATAATGGTGATTATGATGATGATAATGATGATGATGATAATGATCATGATAATGGTAGTGCTTTGTTTACACCTAAAAATCCATTTGTTAAATTTGTATACTGGAACAAACCCAGTAAGCTAATTCAACGGCTTCGACAATTGCATGCTTTACGACAAGCTGGGCATATCGGTCACGATTGGGAAATCAAAGAAATTGAACAAGAGCTTCGTCAGACTGAAATTATTGTGTAATGGGTCTACCACTTTGCGACCACTTTTAACCCCACTCTTGGTTCTAATATTTGCTTATTTGCTTTCACTTTTACCTGAACTCTTTGGATCCATATTTGCTCTCACATTAAACTAGTATTCTTATTACCAAGTTGACTTTACTAGAGCTTAGTCTATGCTTGACAGTTGACATGGAAGTATCAGTGACTAGGTATGGTAAGCCTTACGCATACTATAAAGGATATTCATATATTGTGAAACGAACCAATAAAAATGGAACTGTTATTTGGTGCTGTTCGAAACAACGATCTAAAAAGTGTCGAGGAATGATTAAGACAAAAGGCTCCAACATACTTATTTCAATCGATCATCATTGTAAATCTCAAAATAATACTCATTTAAATGGACAAAATACTCTAACCAAGGTAAAAAAAGCAAGACCAAGAAAAAAATAGTGTGGCTCAAGATAGTGCTTTGTTTGTTAAAGAGCATTTATTATCTCCTGAAAAAGACATGTTAGGACAGTCGTTAACGTCTAAGAAACCTCTAACACTATCAAAGACAACACAAACTATGCCAAAGGTTTTTGCATTGCAAGATGAACAAAAAGGATTAAATAGTAATAGTGATGATGATTATATTGATGATAATTATATTGATGATGATAACCATGATGATGATGATGATGATTATGATGATAATGATGATGATGATGATAATGGTTTACACCCAAAAAAATCATTTGTTAAATTTGTTTACTGGAACAATCCCAGTAAGCTAATCCAGCGGCTTCAGTACTTGCATACCTGTAAACAGGCTGGTCATACTAAATATGAGGAAGAACTTTTGGATATAGAAAATGAGCTTCGTGATGCTAAAATTATAGTGTAATGAATCCATGTAACCGCTTAAACTATTTCTTAACAATACATGTAATATTTTCTACCACTTTGCTACCACTTTTCTAGTTTGCTACCACTTTTCTACCACTTTGCTACCACTTTTCTACTACTTTTCTGCCAGTTTTTTACCACTTTTCTACCACTTTGCTACCACTTTTCTACTACTTTTCTGCAACTTTTCTACCACTTTTCTACCACTTTTCTACCACTTTGCTACCACTTTTCTAACACTAAGTTACCAATTGTCTACCACTTTGCTACCACGTTTCTACCACTTTTCTATCACTTTAAACTGTACATATTAAATATAAAAGCCAACGCTAAATAATTCTATTACCAGAACCGAGATAACCTTTGTAGCGTGCAAATCATACTAACAGGTTAGTTACTACTATGGAACTTACTCCAACTAACCGAGGTAAACAACGTGTACTCTATAAAGGCTACTCTTATAACTATAGACGACAAAATGTAAAAGGAATAATATTCTGGCAATGCTCGAAACAGAGGTCAACAACATGTCGAGGCAATATGAAAAGTAGAAATAGTGTGGTTTTAAGTGTGAGTGATCATCAATGTAGTGCTCCAGACAAAACACTGATGGTATTGACAAAAAATCATCAGAATGCTAAAAAGTTAGTACAAGAGAAAGATGTTGCTACTCAAAATAGTGCATTGTTTGTTGAGCAACGTTTAACCCCTGTTGTAAAAGTTATGTTGTATCCATCTTCCACGCATCAAGAGTCATCAACATCACAGACTATGCAAAAAGTAGTGTTGTTGTTTGAAGGGGCTGAACTACAAAGTCATCTGCCCTTGATATGCAAGTGGATCGAAAAGGACTAGATAGTAATAGACAAAAGAGAGTTGTAGTTTGTATATAACTATTGTACAAGTACTTACATTAAATAAATAAAAATAGTGTATGGGTATTGTCTGTCTTTCTTAATTGCTATCCCTATGTCCCACTATTAATGCAATTGTTAACCATCAACATTCTCTGACTATGTTCGCAAAGAGAGTGACCTTAAACAATACACTCTATTTATGGTTTGTGTACCGAGTACACAATAATACAGTGTGTTCAAGCCATGTTGAGGCAATAGTTATATCAGGTAAGGGATTCGAACCCTTGCTTTCTTGTACAGAAAATTTGAACTTAAGTCAAACACCATAACCACTCGGTCAACCTGACTGTTACTAATTTAATTATTTTTGTGGACTTGAGTGTTTATAAAACTTTTTCCAGTATACATTGACTAAACCACTTGTTTGTTTTGAAATATAGATTTTGTTTTGTTTGACCATAACATTGCAGTTATGAGTCTTGTGAACTGGGTGTTTAATATAGGGTTAAAGGCATTTTAAAATAATTTTAGAAAAACTCTTAGGTATCGTGTCATGGGTTTTAGTAATGCATTACTGTTCGTTGACTAACATTTACCGTTACACAACATTATTTTGGTGAGCTCTACATGTTGTTGTTTGAGTCGTCAGTCTTTTGACTGGTTTGATGCAGATCTCTATGCCTCCCTGCCCCGAGCGAAACGTCTCATTTCTATATAGCTACCACACACTACATTCAAGGCTATCTGTTTAACATATTATAACCTTGGATCTCTCCTACAAGCTCTTGGGTTCAATTCCTAGATCACAAACTTTTAAAAGTGGTATGATAACTAAAACTAGTCTACTCAGTCTCGGGTGGTCCAAATAAGTAGAGAGGGTTTGATTCACACCTCAACCATAGAGCACTATGTTCTTTTCTTTTTTAAATAATGATAGCCATTTGTTCAATTTCACATTTCACACATTGCAATTTGTCAATTTTCCATTTGCATTTTTTTAAATGACAGTTTGATGTTTTTCAATTTCATGATATGGAAACATGGATTTTTCCATTTTCATATTTACACATTTGTCAATTTCCCATTTGCATATATTTTCTTAAATGTCCGTTTAAGGTTTTTAAAATTTTGTCTATATGGAAACATGGATTTTCCATTTTGCTGTTTACAAATTTTTTATATATTTATTTTGTGTATGTTGAAAAAAATCGATATTTCCAAAACAAGATTTTCTATTTTTCATTTTATGATTTTGTAAATAATATTAATGTGAGTGCTTGACCATGGATTTTCCATTTTGTTGTTTACAAATTTTTTATATATTTATTTTGTGTATGTTGAAAAACGATATTTCCAAAACAAGATTTTTTATTTTTCATTTTATGATTTTGTAAATGATCTTAATGTGAGTGCTTGGCCATGGCAATAATACAGTCTATGTTGTGTGAACCTGTGCAATTTTTAATTTATTTATTCACACATGTTGTACACCACCTATAGCTCTATGTGTACAGTCCTCAGCTCCACATATTTCTTTCTCTTTCCACCTGTGTTCTCTCATACATTACCCCTCCCCCTTTCCCTCCCTTCACCTCCCACCACTGGTGTTTGCAGCTCTTGCCTATCTATTGGTTGTGACATCATTCCGACAAGTTGCATCATACTTTTTACTGATTCAGCGATTCCCACGCTTTGAACATTCTCTTATCAGGCACGTGGACAGCTAACGTCCCAGGCGAACACCTGAGGTAGATCAAATTTCACGTCAACTTGCATTTTGTCACGTACGAAGCAAAACAGGATGTGACTTGTTAACAGTTATCGCGCATGTGGACAGATAACGTCCCAAGCGAACACCTGCGGTAGATCAAATTTCACATGAACTTGCATTTTGTCACGTACGAAGCAAGACAGGATGTCACTGGTTTAGCATACATGTGGTTTCACACATGTGTTCACATGCCTTTCGCTCTTCCCTGCCACCACAATGCTCAGATTATTTCATTTTCAAGCGTCACCTGTTGTCAAGTCAGATCAATGCCTTCCCATAAGCTCAAATGACATTCACCTCCTGTAAGTTTGTTTTCTGTACTCGCTTCGACCAACATAGAATCAAGTTCTCATCACCGTTTACACGTCAAAGGTAAAATATCAGAAAAACGCACCCTCGCTCTGTCATAAACCGACCCGTCGAAATAGCTATTAATCTATTGAACACACCCACCATGGTCAGCGACAGGTTCGTTGAAACACACACACACACCCAGCCGTATCGTCTCTCTCAACCACCACGCTTCATGAACATTATAAACAGGTAAAGAAAAAGAAAAAGTTTTTTCATCATGTATGGCGTTAGGCCCTTTGTGAATTATCTTTTTGGAAAAAATATCTACCACATTTGAAAGGGGGCGTTAGCCCGAGTCCTAGGACACCTCGTACACGTCTCTAGCGTTATTGGTTCGTGAGATATCGGCAAAAATCACAAAAAACACGTGTTTACCCCAAAATCGAGTTTCCAATTTTTTTTTTTAAATATAACGAGTGGTCCACAGCAAAGAGGACGTCACCCCGAGTCCTTGGACCCGTCGTACACGCCTCTAGCATACTTGGTTCGCGAAATATAGCAAAAAGTCTAAAATCACGTTTTTACCCCAAAAAGACCGTGTTTCCAGCATTTCACCTTTTCGACACCTACATTCCCGTAAAGAGCACAACGAGACGAAAAAAACGAATCCAAGCACGCCCTCCTAGCATCACTCCTTCCATTCCAAGGTCGCAGGGGCTCACCACTTGCTTTTGTAAGCAGCTTTCCCCTCATCCCACTACTTACAAAACACAACTTTTTTCTCTAGAGACTTGAAATTTAATTTGGGGGTAGAGGGCGTAGGGACCATTGATTTACGTCAAACAATTTTTTTTTGTAGAGTTCCTAGTTTCCAAAATATAGAATTTTCAAAATTCGAGTGTTTTCAAAAAAACATAAAAAGTAAAAAAGTTTTATTATAGAAAATAAAGGTCATAAAGACCATTCGTTTGAGCCATGGCACAACGTTCTATCCTGTTTGGTTTTCAAACTATCGCCTATTTTCGAAAACAAAACAAAAAAAAACAAAAAATTTTCAAAAATATAACGAGTGGTCCATAGCAAAGCCCCCGTCATCCCGAGTCCAACGACACTTCATTCGTGAATCTCCGACAACGGGTTCGGGAATTATCGGCTCGCATTGGGAGTAGTGGTGGGGGGAGTTAGAACACCCACTACTCCCCTACTCAGGGAATAAAGTGGTCTGTCCGGAATTTCATGTAAACAGTGTTACTCGCAGGGTTCCAAAGGGTAAGTATACAAATGTAGGTTCAGATCGGTGAAGCGGTGTAGATTTGTATAAATAACAGACAGACAAACTAACATTGAGCTTAATACCGTACTAGCAGTAGTGCCCGGCTCCGCCCGGTGGATTTATATGCTTTATGGATGATAATGAATACTACTACAGAACTGGCACATTTTACATAAACTAACAGAAAGAACAAATGTAAAAATATAATTTTTTGTGACGCTAGTGGGGGTGATAAAATAACGTTAATGATAATAATGTATAGGAAAACGGCTATTTACTAACTACAGTACTCACACAAAACATATAATTTACAAACGAATTGAAAAATATGATTAGGAGGAGGAGTAAGTGAAATTAAAACACTGGCTAGGGCCTATATCTCATTGGCTGTTAGAAAAGTAGAGACCGATAGTGTCGTCTGTTGTCGCATAGCGTTGTAGGAAAATAATAAGAGCACTTTGGAAAACTTAAGCTGTCCCGAGGTCCTGAGGTAACAACAGTGTGATTTAGCGCCACAAAGCGCTGAAGGAAGGATCGGAATAAATGAAAGTAAATTTGAAAGCACCGACGATTATTGTAGCTGATCTACACCTCAATGTACTGCACCAACACCATCGCACTTATACAAAGGCATAATATATTCATGATGATAACTGTTTTCAGGGGCCTAAGAAATCTTTTTGTACTAATTACTCCCCGTGGCTGCAATTTATAAGCAGCGCAAGATGCAGCCATTTTCGCAATTCTGCTCCAGAACACGGGTAGGGGAAAATGAAGTGGATGTTACGTCCATTACACCGTACTACTTATCACTCCCACTACCGCCACAAAAAGTTATATTTTTGCATTTCTTTTTTCTGTTAGATTATGTATAATGTGCCAGTTCTGTAGTAGTAGACTATACATTATCATCCATAAAACATATAAATCCACCGGGCGGAGCCGGGCACTACTGCTAGTTCTAAATATAGAGAATGGAGAGGGTTGTCCAAAATATGAAATGGGCATTTTTACCAGCAGGGTTTCAAACGGTATGTAAAATTCGTTGCAATTAGGTGAAACGGTTTAGATTTGTGCCAAAGGGCCCAAATGCAGGGAATGGAGTGGTCTGTCCGAAATTTCATGTAGACAGTGTTACTCGCAGGGTTCCAAAGGGTAAGTATACAAAATTTTGTTGAAATAGGTGAAATGGTAAAGATTTGTGCCAAAGGTCCTAATTGCAAGGAATGGAGTGATCTGTGCGAAATTCCATGTAGATAGTCTTACTCACAGGCTTCCAAAGGGTAAGTATACAAATTTTGGTTCATATTAGTGAAACGGTGTAGATTTGTACAAAAGGGCCTAAATGCATGGAATGGAGTGATCTGTCCGAAATTTAAAGTAGACAGTGTTACTCGTCGGGTTCCAAAGCATAAGTATACAAATTTTGGTTCAGATCAGTGAAACGGTGTAGATTTGTATAAATAACAGACAGACAAACCAACATTGAGTTTTATATACATACTAGCAGTAGTACCCGGCTTCGCCCGGTGGAAAGATGATAATATTTCAGTCTCCTTAACACTCAACGTCATAAATTATATTTATTTATGTATTCATTTCTTACATTATCAAACCCAGTGACAATGTTTATACTTAAGTCACTATGGGAAGGCTCTGTAAAATAATGATCATTCTCGTGATATTTGTCTTCAGTCCGAGTCGATATATGTCGTTAGCGGTCCCAGAATTCGTGACATCTCAGTCGTAGAAGACTTTATGTGGTGGTGATTAGAAATATGATGATGATAATTGATGTTTTAAGGGTCCTAACATCTAGGTTATCGGCCCCAGATTAGAAATATAATGGACTTAAAATCTAGGTCATTTACCCCAAATGACGTTGAGGGCGTAACATCTAGGTAATTTGCCCTACTGATCAGGATGATATTGAAAATTACTACATAACTGACATATGAAACTTAGAAAATAATAGAAAAAGTTATTTTTAGGACTCACATTTCGGGAAAGACTTGATTATTTTTTGCCAAAGAGCTCCCACTTAGATCACTATCTGGTTAAACGTTTCGTCTTGTTAAGGTTTAAACTGTACGATAAATGTCTGAAGCAATTCCTCAAAGAGAAGCTTCCAGATTTCGCAGTCGATATATCGTTAACGTTCCTGAGCATCCAGTTGTCTTTTCTTCTGACGCAAAACATCTTCTACATAGTGATGATGAACATAGAAGCGACTATTGGCACATGTAACTTATCAACGAATGGGAATAATTGATACTTTAAAGGAATGAGAGGTCATTTGCCCTTTTTATGAGGATCACAATGAAGACGACTACTACTACTACTACTGAACGGGTATATCAAACTTACAAACTAATGGAAATACGTATTTTTAAAATCACAGGCTAGGTAGACTCTGGTGTTGCTTAGTAGTATAATGGACGTAACATCTAGGTCATTTGCCCTTTTGATGAGGATGATAATGAAGACGACTACTACTGAACGGGTAAATCAAACTTACAAACTAATGGAAATACATATTTTTAAAATCACAGGCTAGGTAGACTCTGGTGTTGCTTAGTAGTATAATGGACGTAACATCTAGGTCATTTGACCCTTTGATGAGGATGATAATGAAGACAATTACTACTGAACGGGTATATCAAACTTACAAACTAAAGGAAATACACATTTTTAAAATCACAGGCTAGGTAGACTCTGGTGTTGCTTAGTAGTATAATGGACGTAACATCTAGGTCATTTGCCCCTTTGATGAGGATGATAATGAAGACGACTACTACTGAACGGATATATCAAACTTACAAACTAATGGAAATACACATTTTAAAAATCACAGGCGATGAAGACTGTGGTGTTACTTAGTAGTATAATGGACGTAACATCTAGGTCATTTGCCCTTTTGATGAGGATGGTAATGAAAACTACTGTTGAATTGACACGACAAACTTACAAACTACCGTGATAGAAAGAAATATTTCAAAATTCACAGGCGATGAAGACTTATTGTGTGTGGTGATTAGTGGTATAAAGGGTGTAACATCTAGGTCATTTGCCCTTATGATAATAATAAGGTAATGAAAAATGACTACTAAACGAACATGGTGTAATTTCAAATCTGATATAGGTAATTCAGATTACTACCGTCGATGTCTTCCAAAGTCTGAACGTTATATTCTGGCTTAGGCCTATACTCGATGCGTGTAGTGAAAGAGCTTATCGAGTACTGCTCGGGTCCAAGCTGCACGTAGCTGAGAATATCGCCGATGATGACGATATATGATGACAGACGTTCGGGGGGGTTCCCGGTCCTATTCACATTGACCGGTGAATCACTCATTCTTTCGTAACACTACAGCGGTTTGAGCAAAGACCCTGTATGAACATCAGCATAGTCAGCAATAACAGGTAACACGGCGGGGTCTGAACATTTTTCTCATGTCACCTCGCGATGAATGAGCAAGCTATTCTCACCCCTGCCCCCTCTTCCCCCCTCCACCCACCAGGGTCACAACTTGTGGGACGTGGGTTTGCGACCACGGGACCCCAGCTGAGTCCGGCATTGCTTCTACTTACTGGTGCCGGGCACCTTTCAGTTCTCTTTCCTGTCAGCCTCCCTTGGTCAAGCTCTTGTTCTCTTCCGACCCCGATGGTATCAGGTTATCCGAGGCCTAGCGACTCTTTCACTTTCCCGCCTTAATTGGCCCTTGTCTAATCATTCCTGATAGCCTCATTCTTTTCTTAATATCTCATATCTTCTGCTCAAGACCCTCAAGGAGGCAGGGTGTGTGTAGCCCTGGTGCACCCTGGATAGTGCTACATCCTCAAGGGCTCATGGCTGGTGAGTTCAGGAGCTGGCAACCCTGAAGGTTTCCTGAGCGGGTCCGGTTTTACCCCTTTTTTCCATTGCCTTTGGGACGGACCCTGTCCACTATCCGGGAATGGAGTGGTCTGTCCGCAATTTCAAGCAGACAGTGTTACTCGCAGGGTACCAAAGGGTAAGTATACAAATTTTGGTTCTGATCGGTGAAACGGTGTAGATTTGGACCAAAGGGCCTAAATGCAGAGATTGGGTTGGACTGTCCGAAATTTCAAGTGGACAGGGTTACCCGCAGGGTTGCAAAGGGTAAGTATACACATTTTGGTTCTGATCGGTAAAACGGTGTAGATTTGGACCAAAGGGCCTAAATGCAGAGATTGGGTTGGTCTGTCCGAAATTTCAAGTGGACAGGGTTACCCGCAGGGTTGCAAAGGGTAAGTATACAAATTTTGGTTCGGATCGGTGAAACGGTGTAGAAGTTTGCCAAAGGGCCTAAATGCAGGAAATGGGATGGTCTGTCCGAAATTTTAAGTGGACAGTGTTATTCACAGGGTTACTTAGGGTAAGTATACAAATTTTGGTTGAGATCGGTGAAACGGTGTAGATTTGGGACAAATGGCCTAAATGCAGGGAATGGGGTGGTCTGTCGGAAATTTCAAGTGGACAGGGTTACCCGCAGGGATCCGAAGGGTTAGTATACAAATTTTGGTTCAGATCGGTGAAACGGTGTGGATTTGTATACATAACAGACAGACAGACAGACAGACAGACAAACATTGAGCTTTATATATATAGATAGAATTACACATGCTAATGCTACAATCACAATAGCGGAGGTTAACACAAAAATTCTATACACACACCCATGTACACGGGGCAACATGACCACGATGTCTAAGGCCCGCAAATGAAATATTAACTGTGGATACGATAGCATAGAGAATATTACAGTCCAATAAATCCTTGAGCAACACTGAAAAATGGCTTCAAATACCTTATCCTATCTCCAATTTACACATGCTAGTGCAACAACCACAATAACGCAGGTTATCACAAACATTCTACACACACACCCATGTACACAGGACAACATGACCACGATGTCTAAGCCCCGCAAGTGAAATAACAACTGTCTACACATGAAAACTTCAAAATGGTGATAGGAGAATGTAGGAATGTTTTGCCACTATGTTTCTCTGACAGGATAGCATTACATTACTTTTTGCTAATATGCTGATTAACTGTACATACTATAGCATAGAGAATACTACAGTCCAATAAATCCTTGAGCAACACTGAAGAATGGCTTCAAATACCATATTCTATCTCCAATTTACATATACACATGCTAGTGCAACAATCACAATAACGCAGGTTATCACAAAAATTCTGCACACACACCCATGTACACGGGGCAACATGACCACGATGTCTAAGCCCCGCAAATGAAATAACAACTGTCTACACATAAAAACTGCAAAATGGTGATAGGAGAATGTAGGAATGTTTGCCACTATATTTCTCTGACAGGATAGCATTACATACATTTTGCTAATATGCTGATTAACTGTACATACGATAGCATAGAGAAAACTACAGTCCAATACAATCCTTTATTGTCAATTGGTCATTTTTTCATGTGTCCTTTAGCAAATTTTACCGGACTATCATTTCTATTATTATTAATTAAACACAATGTGTACAAAGAAAGAAAATTAATATGAATAAGATAATACTGATTTGTACAGTCTTTAGCAAATGTGCTGATCGGTTGTGATCTTTCAGCACAGTCTCCAAGATGATACAGAGAGCATAGCTCCCCACATAGGCGATATATGCACTTTTCTGTCGGTTTGTGAAATTTCGGATTTGTACATATTTTACTATGAAAACCATGTGCAGCGTAATGCGTGAAGACGTGGCGTAACTTGAAATTTGGTCCTTTCCATTCGTGATTTTTCATTGCTTCAGTATCGAAAAATTCCCTAGGAATTTGACGTGCTTTAGTTTTTCGTTCTTCCAAGACTGCGTCCAACGCAGCCGTGTTTGGTAGCTTGAAGAGCGATTTGATAATTTCCAGAAAGAATGTTTCATTTCCAAGAAGATATGCGATTCGATTTTCCGAAAACTTGGATATCTGTAGAATGCGATTTAAGTACCTGGCTTTTATATTTTCAAGTCGTTTTAAGTTTGTTACCGAAAGATCATTCCATAAGAGATGAGTACCATATGTTGCTACTGGGGCCACTTTAATTTTAAACAGTGCCATTGCTGTAGCTAGTGATAGATTGTAAGCTTTAGGAATTTCATACATTGCTTTGATGGCTGCTGCTGTTTTTTCTATAATTTGCGTAGTAAAGACTGTTCCTGTTGTTTGCAGAGTGATTCCCAGGTATTTGTACGAGGTAACAATTTCAAGCTGGTCTTCGCCTCAGGTGAACTTGTCCGATGCGCACAGTTTCCCACCCCTTCTAAATTTCATAACTTTTGTTTTCTCACTTTTAATGCTCAAGGAGTTATCCGTCACCCAATACCGGAGTCTATCTAGGCAATTCTTCAGGATGACAGGATCCTTGGCTAATAACACCCTATCATCTGCATACATTATAAGCTTTACATTGGTTTCATGAAGTATTTGTACAAAGTCTGCTGTCATCACATTAAAAAGTAAAGGTTTTCATAGTAAAATATGAACAAATCCGAAATTTCACAAACCGACAGAAAGATAAAGGACTGAAATACTCCTTTGATTGAATTATGGGTGATGTATAAGTGATCCCATCAAATATCTTCACAAAGTTAACGTTCAGGACTAGCTTCAATATCTCCACTTCAAGTTCCATTACGCCTGGGATTGTCTCAAGTTGTGGATTATTAAGTTTCTATCTTGGCATAGTCAATGAAAATGGCATATAGAGGCGTAATTGTTTGAGCTAGGGCTTCGATGATTTCCCGGAGGACTTCTCCAACTGCTTGTAACGTGGATCTACCTTCCACAAAACCATATTGATTTGGAGGTATTATTTGCTTTACCCATGATGACATGCGATTCTTCAGGAGTTTTTTAAAAATATTGTTTTCCAGCGCTATCCCGCGATATGAGCTAAGATCGTCCTTACTGCCTTTACCTTTGAACAGAGTGAGGATGGTTGATTCCCTCCATGAATTGGGGACTTCTTTCTTCTTCTTAAATTCATTGTATAGTAGGGTAAATGGTTCTGTGATATCCTGTTCCGACGCTCTTAAAATCTCGTTATAGATTCCATCTGGCCCTGCCGCTTTTCCACTTTTTAGATTCTTTATGCAATTCCTTAATTCTTCCGTTGTGAAAGGTTGGAATGTACTTAATGGTGGCTCCTTTATACTAAAATTGTTTGAAGCCGGATTTCCAAAGAGGCCTTGAAAATATTCCATCCATTGCTCTCGGTTAATAATGGAGGTTTGTGTTTGAGTATTCTTAATTCTTAAAATTCTATATGGTTTCTCCTCCGCTTCTGATATTAATTTCTGTTCTTTGTTTAGATCAAACTCTAGCTACTTTGGTTTAATTAAATCTTTATAGCATTTCCTCTTTTCAGCATATGTGTGTAGCGTATACTTATCATCATTCTTCTTGGCCTTATGTAGATAATATAATGTCTCTTGTTTAGCAGAATAACATTGATTATCAAACCAGTGTTTTGCAATTCTTGTATTTGAAAAAGTTACTGTCAATGCACGTAATAAGTGTTGTAACTTCTTATAAGCTGAATGAATATCACCTTTCTTGATCATTTGTTCTATTTGTGCAATTTTCTTCTTATTGTCATCCCACGCTTCCTCATTAATGTGCCGAGAGTACCGTTTCGGTAATTCAGGACTTCGAATAGTATTCACTCCCTTCTCCAGTCTGAATTGAATTAGAACCGGTAAATGTTTCCTGATTGGCGTTTCTGAGAGAACAGTTGATTCAATCTGTGCAATCCCCCAATTGCTGAGAAATATTTATTTATTTGGATTTATTGTGCTTCTAACAGGCATATGCCTAATAAAAAGAAACACATGTACATTTGGTTACTCAATTCTATAAAATTATAATATAATTGACAGACATAAGGCTGAGATTGTAATGCAAATTAATTCTACAACTAAATACGAAAATATAATAATTATGTGCAGGAAATTGGCAGGTGGAATTTACGAGTTCATGTGATCGTACAGCAGGCAGAAACAAAGGAACTATATGTGTAACTGAATAAGTCGAGGTTGTTTGCTATTGAATGTTCATTGTATAATTGAATAGCACTTATTATTGGGGAATGTTTATGCTGCTCAGTTCTGGTTCTTGGGCAGTAAAATGTAATAAACTTAGGTCGAGTTGAGGGAGGTGGGACACGGAAATTAAACTGTGATATTAAATACGGACTATACAAAAGGTTATTGAATACTTTGAAGACAAAAACAAGAATTGCAATTTTTCGTCTGTTAGCCAGAGATGTATAATTCAGGTAACTTAGAAGATTTCCATAGTTATCATATTTCGGATAAATACCTGTCATTTTATACTGCAGATATCTTAGGAATTTATTCTGAACCATTTCAATTTCACTAATGTGGTTCAAGTTCTAGGGATTCGAGATGCTGGATGCATTTCTAATCTGCTTCTAACAAAATAATTGAACAATAATTTTATACTTTTTGGGTTGACGTAATCTTTAGAATTTCTTCTTATAAAGCCTAGCATTTTATAAGCACTAGCTACCATTTCATGATTGCGCAATGAAAATGTTAGCTTTGAATCAAAATGGACTCCTAGGTCTTTGATAGAATTGTTAATAGTGAGATACGCATCCAATATCCGGTACCGAAACATCACCTGGAATTTATTTCTAGTAAACTTCACAACTGAGCATTTCATTATGTTAAGGTTCAAGCGATTTAATTTACTCCAAGATGCCACATTATTGAGATCTTCTTGTAGTAATTGACAGTCATGCTCTGTCTGAATATTTCTAAAAATTTTGACATCGTCCGCGAATAACAAAAACGTTTGAATATTTAATACACCTTGTAAGATCATTGATAAGCAGTAAGAATAATAGAGGGCCTATGTTTGAGCCTTGTGGGACGCCTGATCGGGCATAGTATGAATAGGATTCACATCCATTGCATGCAACAAACTGTTTTCGTTCACTGAGATATGAGGTGAACAACTTCAGCAAATTGTAGGAGAAACCATAATATGCTAACTTATTTAAGAGGATAACATGATCTACCTTATCGAATGCCTTCGCATAATCTGTATAAATTACATCAACTTGAATTCCTTTGTCCATTGCTGCTGATACATTGTGAGTAAACTCCATTAGATTAGTTACTGTTGATCTCTTAGGCATGAACCCATGTTGAAAGTCACTTATAATGTACTGTACGTGCTGAAATATATGCTGATATAACAATTGTTCAAAGAGCTTTGCAATGGCTGACAGTATTGCCACGGGTCTGTAATTATCAAAATCAGACTTATGTCCAGACTTATGTATGGGACTTACCCTGGTAATTTTCCAACGACTGGGAAAAGTACTAGTTTAAATGGCTGTATTAAATAATACAGTCAAAGGATAGGCCAGCACCTCTGCACAGCCTTTGATTATGTATGGAGGAATTAGGTCTGGGCCAGCGGCTTTATTTTGATTCATTTTTAGTATCGCATTCTTAACATCAGAAATACTAATCTGTTTAGAATCCAGTACATCAAGCAATGGGTGTATGTCCTGGTCACTTGCACCTAAATTGTCATACTTGTGAACCGATATAGTGATTTCCTGCTATGCCGAATCTTGATTAGTGACACCTCTTACCTTTTTATCTTCTTTTTCCGTCTCCTGTGACAATCCCTTGTTACTCTCTGAGCAGTCTTCTGATTTTTTATCTCCCTGGTAGGACCTTGTGGTGTGCACCCGCTCTCGTTTTCGAGATGCCTTGCGTTTCTATTCCGTTTTTCCCGTTCGTTTGTGTTTTTTTTTTATAAAGGTGCGCGTAGAAGTGCGAATCTAGTTTATTTAATGTCTGGTACGTATTTTTGTCTTTGCTCATCGTATAGAATACTAGGGCGTATCGCCTATTCTAGTATGTCCATGGAGTATCTGTTTCGTTCCCGTTATCTTTGTCCCCTTTTCGTCGTATCTTTTGTGTAGGTATTTGGTCCGGTTTACTGAGTAGCGTGTGTTCAACAGTAAGACCTATGCCATACCTCTTATCTTTTGTTTGCCTCTTATCTTAGGATTGCGTTTTCATATTCAAGTCCTTGAGTAAGCCTTAATCCCTTTCTGACGTAACTTATTTTGATGGATATCTTTTATTTTGTGTTACGATACCTTTCTGGTAATTATTTTTAATATCGGTTACTTGCCCCTTTTTGTGTTTATTCATTTACGTCATATCTACGCGTGCTTTTATTAATACTCCGTCCCCCCTCACACTCCCTCATCTCCTTCAGGGCTATTTGAGCTACCGTTCGCTTCTTTGGCGGTAGACTCACTTTCCCGACTCTTTGTCTAGCCCTTTTAATCTTTAATTTTCACAATGTAATTTTACTCTTTACGAGTATACTTTCCCAAATGTGTTTCCCCCTTTACTGTTATCTCCTATCGATCATGACATTTACGTTTCGGTCCTTTCGCCCGTTATTTTACCTAATATTACATGTTTGACGTCCACTTAACCTCTTTCATAGCATGTAATGCTTCCTCGTTATTCCTTGATGTTATCTCTTTGGTCAATATATTACCTCTCCTTTGCTTATGTGTTGAGTATGTGTGCCTTATTTAGTCTTTATTTCTTTAGGCTAAGCTAAGCTAGGCCCATAATGAATTGCGCATTGAAATAGAACTCGCATTCACATGGCAGTGAATGTACGTTCAATCCATCGCCTCTGATACCTTCATAACCTTAGTTCGGTTTAATGGGCCCAGCGCCAGGCTAATTGGTACACACTTCCACTGCGAATTACATCTTGCGAAAGGCCAGACGGCACACTTGGCGCATTCCTTGGAATAAACTGACGAGAAATAATCAGCAAAACCGTTGACTATCTGCTTATCATTTTCTAATATTTCCCCATTAATTTTCATTACGGGTATTGCCGGGGATCGTTGCCTGTGTCGAATAAATGCCCAGAGGCGATTCGTGTCCTCTCCGATTGCATTTTCGACATTACGTACGTATTGTCGGTAAGCGGATTGAATATCACGTTTTAGAATTTTCCTGAGCTCTTTAAACTTTTCCCAATGAAAGTCCTTCTTGGCCTGTTCCCTACGCATTTTCTTTCGATGGTAAGATTTTCTTCGGATGTTTTTATTATATCAAAATTAAACCAGCATATCCATGCTGATACAGTTTGGTCCTCCTACTAGAGCTTACAGGCACACTAGAATTCAGAGCCTGATAGAAACGGGAATAAAAATGATCTACCGCCTCGTCTGCATGGGAAAATTGCGAGAGAACACTCCAATCCACGTCTTGTAATTTGTTATAAAGTTGTTCGAAATTAGCCTTTTTAAAATTGTATGTAGGCCTATGAGTTTGGTGAATATTGTGTCTAACTTCTCTTTGCCAGTATCGTACATTAATGTTTAAGGGGCGATGATTATTGTCCTCCGGTACAAGGGGTTGTTCCTCTCTATTGACAGCAATAGAGGAGCTGGTGGACAGTGCTAGATCAAGTGTTCTATTATTCACATTCACGATATTATCAAAACTTTTCAAGTTCATCATATTTATAAAATTATTTAAGGAGGTAGAAAGCCGAGATCCTGTTTTTAAATCAAATGTTGGGGTTATTTCCGGAATGTTAAAGTCTCCCTAAATAAGAACAGGACTGTTGCTTATGAGTGAGTTCGATTCTATACTTTCGAAAAAATCCTCGTATTTCTCTGCCTTCGACTCCGGCGGAAAGTAAACTGAACAGATAACTATGGTAAAATAGTTGTCTATGATGAGTTTCACACAAAGGACTTCCGTTTACAGACCCAGGTCAATCTCCGCGGCTTTATACTTGTTATGGACTGCGATGACTACACCCCCTCCTAGCCTCTTGCCGGTTATATTTTCATCACGGTCATTTCTAAATACAGCATACCTCTCATCAAAGAGCTCAGATGAATAGATTGACGAAATAAGCCAAGGTTCTGTTAAAACCACTATACCGTTGCTTTCACTGGTCATATTTGTATAAAACTGAGTAGTTTTAGTTCTCAAACCCCTACAATTTTGATAATATAAATTTAGCGATTTATAAGAAGAAGACATTTTACTTAAATGAGAAGAGAGGCACCTGCAGTGTGGCTAGGCCCATAGTGGGGGTTTCCGTTAGGCCAGACAATGGGGCAAGGGAAGAGAAAGGCTCCAGAAATAATCTGACAGTGACCCTCCACTACTCTCAGTGTACAATCACTATAGACCTTACAAAGTCTTTCAAATGAGACCTTACGGGTTGTCATGAATTATGATAGCTTCCTGAGATCATTACTGTCATTTATGATATAAATATTTTACCCCTCACTATTCCTGAGTTTTATCTCGCCGTTACGTACCCATAAGAACTTGTAGCCGTGTTCCCTCTTGAAGTTCCGCGATAGAGCCAGCAGTTTCTTCTTCTAGGTGACAGACTTTCATTTATGTAGATTATGTTCTCTCCAGATAGCCCCATGTGCTTGGTTGACAGGTTACGCTTCACACGCCTTCCAAACATGAAGTCTTCCTTGTCGAACCGCCGGAAAAATTTCACGATGATTCCACCATGAGGCTGATCCGGTCGCTTAGGCAAGCGATGACATGCGTCCACCATCTGATTTTCAATGTTCATGTCCACTGCCCTGCCAACGGATTTAACGGTCTCGAGCACGTCTTCGTTGTTGGTTTCAGGGATCCCAAATATCTCCACAGTGTTACGGCGTGAATACTGCTCTCCATCCGAGAGGCGAGTCTCCAATGTCTTCACACGGGCTCTGAGATCAGTGTTCTCTTGTTGTAGGGATAGAACCTGCTGCTAGATTTCCTTCAGATGAGTATCGTGCTGTTTGATACTCTTCGCATTTTCATCTACTCCCTCATGACAAAAGTTCAGAGATTTCGTGAGGTCCTGCTCCCGAGATTGTTGTTGTTGTTTCATCTCCCTGATTTCTGCCTCCATTTCTAATAGGAGTTTTACGATATTCTCCAATGAATAACTCTGCATAGCTTTCACACAACACTTGCCATTTCTTTCTTCCATGCACTTAGTGTGGTTCCACTTTTCACACACTACACACTGTACCTTCTTCTTCCCCAGCTCCTTGTCACAGAAGGCGCAGGTCGGCATGTTTCTTGGTGACACAGCTCACTTCAGTAAATAACGATTACACGGATAAATGTTGGTCCACTGATTAAGCAACACACACTCAGTTTGTCGAAGTAATTAAAGGAAGTTTTTTCTTTGCTGTAGTTGCAAAATACTCAGATTAATACACAAAATAATACACAAAGTTCGGGAGCTGAACAACACGCCACTCTTACTCAGCCGCCATCTTAAAGTCTATTGTGCTTTTCCCAAGAACGATTTTCACGGGTTGCAATATTGGTGAGATGAAACAACTAACACCTCCCTCCGGACGCCCTCTTTCTCCTTGTCTGGCCGATTCATGCACACCGTAATAACCAGCTAGTTGTACTTCCTCCGTAGCAAATGTTTCTGTGAGCATAATTATATATAAATGATTCCAAATTATATTCGTTTCCATAGATAATACTGATTTTATTCCTTCAACGTTCCACAGCATGCTCATAAAGATCCTCTGCGTTGTAATACTATATTGGGGTGAGTGAAGTTGTGATTTAATGGAAGTTGAAGGGACGAAAAGTTACTCATTCCGGCCAGAATTCCAAATTATCTACTACTTCTCGATAGCTAAATGGCACAGCAATTTTGAAAGCCTTGTTTCGGCTTCTGGAGGGAATTTGAGAGATATCTCGAAGCTCTTCAACGCCATTGTCACTTAGATACTCTCTTATATATTGTTCCGTATTTGAGTTATCTAATCGGTGAAAATGTGTAGATTTGTGCAAAAGGGCCTAAATGCAGGGAATGGAGTGGTCTGTCCGAATTTTAAAGTAGATAGTGTTACCCGCTGGGTTCCAATGTATAAGTATACAAATTTAGGTTCAGATCGGTGAAACGGTGTAGACTTGTATAAATAACAGACAAACAAACGAACATTGAGTTTTATATATATATAGATTTACACATGCTAGTGCAACAATCACAATAACGCAGGTTAACATCAAAATTCTACACACACACACACCCATGTACATGGAGCAACATGACCACGATGTCTAAGCCCCGCAAATGAAATATTAACTGTGGATACGATAACATAGAGAATACTACAGTACAATAAATCCTTGAGCAACACTGAAAAATGGCTTCAAATACCATATACTATCTCCAATTTACACATGCTAGTGCAACAATCACAATAACGCAGGTCATCACAAACATTTTACACACACACCCATGTATATGGGGCAACATGATCACGACGTCTAAGCCCCGCAAATGAAATAAAAATTGTCTACACATGAAAACTGCAAAACGGTGATAGGAGAAGGTAGGAATGTTTGCCACTATTTTATCTCTGTCAGGAAAGCATTACATTACACTTTCCTAATATACTGATTTACTGTGCATACGATAGTATAGAGAATACTACTGTCCAATAAATCCTTGAGCAACACTGAAAAATGGCTTCAAATACCATATTCTATCTCCAATTTACACATGCTAGCATAGAGAATACTACAGTCCAATATAATCCTTGATTGTCAATCGGTCAGTTTTCCCAAGTGTCGTTTAGCAAATTTTACCGGACTATCATGATACAGAGTAAATCGTTGTTCCCTAGTGACAACCTGTCCATCAATGGTGCGGCGTTGACTATCATGATACAGTGTTAGTCGTTGTCGCCTAGCGACAATAAGCAGGGCCAGTGAGAGACCGGTGTAGTGGGTGCTACAGCACCGGGCCCCGTTGCCCTGAAGGGGCCCGGCCCGGGCCCAATGATGCAATGTAATTTTTGTGGTTAGTACAGAATTCTAGGCCTACCTCATCCAGTTCCATCCGAGAAACTGGAAATGTGTGTGGCAATTAAATTAACTTGATTTTTTATTTATACCATACAAAGCACAAAACAAACTTAAGTTGCAAGCTTACTGTTTGAAAAATTGATGTTGGCAATGATGCACATCAATCTATGAAGCGCATGCGTGAGGATTTGCGCTCCAAGGGAGGGTTTTCCCCGCTGTCCCCGCACTGGCAGCACTGTGCTGCGTAAATAATGCTTTGTCATCCTCTTTCAATCGATTGTCTAATCCAATAGTAATACGTTGTGTTAGTGATTCGCCACGGTTTATGTGATTTGTTAGTTAGTAATTGTTGTTTTAAGGGGCGGAACTACGAGGTAATTATGTGATTTGTATACGTCAGTTTTAATGGTGTCGATGTGCAATATTGTTCGATTACAAATTACAATTTAGAATGCGTATAGTGTGTTTTTATGAGTTACAATTACAAACACAAATCAGGTGCTCAAAAAAGGAAGGAAAGAGAAGACAGGGAGTTGAAGGAAAGAGCATCGAATAAAGGCCAGCTATCGCTTGGACAGTTTTTAAAATGACCTCCTTCATCATCATCAGTTATAATAAAATGTAACATTACTAATAGGCCCACCGATAGTAATAGTTATAAAGTAGCCTATATGTTTTACCTACAAATGAACAACAACAAATTTAAATCGAATCAAACAAGGAAGAACCAGTTTCCATCATTGAAACAAGGACTCCTAGTCCTATTCAGTCTGTGCCGCCTACGAATATTGAATCTATCAAAGGCCACAAACCGCCTTTCCCTTTAGGCCTACCAGACAAATATGTTGATGTAGGTGACCCTGCTTTCAATAGCAGCCGAGACTTAAAATACCCTCATGTTCCATTGCCTGAACAATTTCCTGTGGATTCCGTAGGCTATTCCGTTCCTGAGTCGGTCTTCCTAATGGTGAACTGAATACTCGTGATTGGCTTGTTTGGAGCAAGGTTCAGAAAGCGTTTTACGTTGCCCCAGCCAAAACGATCTTCGTTCGCCCTTTCTGAAGGATATTCTGCAGAAAAACGCTGGAAAATATTCTTCAATAAAGTGCCAGAACATGAGAGTAGTTCCAGTCATAAAAGCTGCTATGTTGAGTGGAAGTCAGAGGTGATCAAATCAAAACATTATAAATGGCTAACGGACTTAATCTTTCACTTCATTCAACAAGAAAAGGACAAGTGGCGTGATCTCTTAAAGCGACTTCTTAATGTCACTTTATTCCTAGCTGAAAGAGGATTTGCTTTTCGGGGTAGTACTGATAAAATCGGAAACCCCACAAATTGCAATTTTTGGGAATTTTAGAACTGCTGGCCAATTAAGATTGAGTTTTGAATGAACATTTAAATAGAGTCCGCTCGTTTCAAGAAAAGGGAGAATGAATGCAAGTGAATTATCTGTCTCATGATATTCAAAATGAGTTTATTACTCTTCGCGCTGCCCAAGTTACGAACATAATTTTAGAAGAAAGGGAAATGGCAAAAAACTATGCCATTATAGTTGATGCAACTCCATATTCTGCACATGTTGAACAGACTACGTTTCTTTTGAGATACGTTTATTTGATTGAAAATGAAACTCAGCCTTACCAAGTCGAAGAAAGGCTACTTTGTTTTACCGACTGCATCAAAAGAAGTGGAGAAACCATTGCAGAGCTTATTTTTAGGTAAACTAAAGGAGTTTGACATCCCATTAGAAGACTGTAGGGGTCAAGGCTACGACAATGGGAGTAACATGAAAGGAGCGTACAAAGGTGCTCAGGCAAGAATTCTGTCTGCTAACAGTGAAGCAGTTTACTCTGCTAGCACTTGTCATTCCCTGAATCTGTGTGGAGAACAAGCAGCGGAGAGCTGAGTGGCTGCAGTAAAATCTTTGGAGCTGTTCAAAAGTTGTTCAACATATTTAGCTCCAGCCCCCAAAGATGGAAAATTTTGAAAGGAAAGATACCAAGCTCCCTTCACTCAACGTCGAAGACTCGCTGGTCTCCTAGAGTAGACAGCGTTAAACCAGTCGCAGCTCACATTCCAGGGATAGAAGAACTGGAGGCATTGACTGAACTGAGCCTAACTTCTGAATGTCATCGAGAACTTGAGGGATTGAAAAGACTATTTCAAAACCTTCTACTGCTTTCGTCTCTTTTCTTCCTCTTCAAGTTGTTGGGGCCATCCTATATTTTTAGCCACTACTTCAGCTTCACTATATATACGGTTCCATCCTTCTAAACGAGTATATGGTATATAATGAAGAATAAATATATACCGGTATTATAGCATAATAGCTGAAGCACCCGTGCTTCGCTACGCGTCATAAATAAATTAAAATGTGAAGGTGAGAGTTAAACAGGGGATAGGTGAAGTGCTGCGCAGAGGGCGATTAAGGATGGAACATTTTGTCCAACTACACCGCTCGGCGTTGACCTGTTTTATAGCACAAAATTAGGTTTTACTCGCTAACCGTTGAGTTACCTTTCGGATAGAAAATATAATTTTAAACCCCGTATATGCCATCAAAGGTTTGCTATTTCTTAGCGTTCTCTTTTTATTTGAAATGGAAATATGAAAGTTTGAAACCAAAGGGTGTAGTGACGTCACTAAAATGGTCGCCATCTTTAAATAGTGCAAAGTATTGAAATCAAAACTAACCTATATGTTAACCAGGTAAATCAGCTAACTCCATGTAAAATTCATGTAAATCGGACCAGTGGTACTTGCGTGATTGAGTAATAAACAGACACACACCATCTCATTTTTAGCCTCGCTTCGCTCGCGTCATAGTCGTGTCATATTGTTATTCAATGAAATGCAGGTTTAACCCCGTTAACACCCCTTTAGAACCTGAATATCCAAAAATCCCCCCTTAGTAGACGTTTTCGACACACATCAAACCTATCCCCAAAATATCATTCTTCTAACTTTAATAGTTTTGGTTGGTCGATGAGAGTGAACATCCAAAAATCCTTCCTTAGTGGACGTTCTTCATCCAGAATTTCACCCCTCCCCATAGGGCCCTTAAATTGCATTTATGAATAAACGGTCGAACACCAGTTTATTTTATTTATTTATTTATTTATTTTTAAGCTGATTGATTTACTCCGAGTTTCAAACTCCTCGCCTATGTCGTTTAAGAGATACGCGCACCGTTAGGAATCTTTCAACTCCCACTTTTCATCCCTTTCACCTCATAATATACACTACATCGAAAAACCATTAGACATGTGTCAGCTTATTTTTAATGATTAGTATATATGCCAAGTATCACATCCCCAAATGAAACCACTCGTGAGATATTGTTATTCAATGAAATGCACGTTTGCCCCCCTTAACACCTCTTTAGAACCTGAATATCCAAAACTCTTTCCTTAGTGGACGTTTTCGACATACAACGAACATATCCCCAAAATGTCATGTTTCTAACTTCAATAATTTTGGCTGGGCGATGATGAGTGAGTCAGTCAGACATTTTCTTTCATTTATTTTTGATAACTTCACCCCTCCCCATGAACCCCATAAATTGGATTTATGAAACAAACGGTGGAACACCTATTTACTTATTTAAATCTGTTTTCCCCCTGAGTTTGATGAGTGAGTGAGAGAGTCAATCAGTTAGGACACTTTCTTTCCTGTTTCTTTCCCCCAGAATTTCACCCCTGTCCAAGGGCCCATTAAATTGGATTTATGAAACAACGGTCGAGCACCTATTTACTTGAATTTTAAGCTGTTTTTTTTCCACCGAATTGGGGAGCGTGGTGGCGCAGTGGCTTAGCTGCTCGTCTTTCACCCGGACGGCTGGGGTTCGAATCCCGGTGAAAGTGGGGTGGAATTTTCACCTGAAAAATCACGTGGCGTCAGGAAGGGCATCCGGCCTTAATCCCCGGCCAAAACCAAAATGAGCCTGGATGGCTCCGGCGACCCCAATTAATTGGGAAAAGCCGAAGAAAAGTAGTAGTAGTAGTTTTTTTCACCGAATTTCAAAATTCTCGCCTATGTCGTTACTGAGATACACGCTCCGTTAAGAATCCGTCAACCCCCAATTTTCACCCCTTTCACCTCATAATATAGACCACATCGATAAACCCTTAGACATATTGTACCCAACTGTCATCATGTGGACCATGTGTTCGTATCCCAACTAACTCACGGTCTTTCGAGGTATGGGACGTTCCTGCCCACCATACGACCACATGCTCAGGATTTGAGTCTACCAGGTAACTACTCTACATGAAATACACAACATAATCCTACAAGACAATATTTACTGGTCTAAAATCATGGCTATGCAACAAATACAAATAAAGGACAAATTATATTTAATTCCCACAAATAAAAATAGGGTTATTTTGTGAGTTTTCTTCATAAAATAGTGCTACACTGCACTCAAATCTAATTCTAGCATCCTATCATTGATACTTTCATACTTCAATGGGTTTAGGGGCAGATGACCTCGTAGTTCCGCCCCATAAAACAACAATAACTAACTAACTTCAATGGGTTTCCATAGTGTTCATCAAGTGACATAATTACTTAACTGGAGTATCATAACACAAAAGTCACATATCACATCAAAATGACATTAATAAAACATTTCTCCGTTCCTTACGGCATTTACTTTAATTAGCATAAATTCATTACTATCTGCATTAATTAACAAATATTTGTTGTGTCGTGTGGATCATCTTCCTTCTTTCCGTCAATTATGAACGCTTTAAGAAAAGTGGTCCTTATCCCTTCCAAAATAAACATGGATAGAATGTTTTATAGTTTCACCATACAACGATTTTCTGGGTCTTGTCGGGCTTATATCGTTACAAACGTGTCATGTTCTTAGAAATCACATACCCGTCTGCATAACTTAGTGTGAACTGGCAAAATGCATTCTAAAAAGATGCTTAACAATTTATTTGGTTCAGTGTTCCTCTTCAGAGAATAACTGGGCCAAATATTATCCGATTTCTTTGATCCAATAACGTATGTGTGTTGCAACACATCATTCAATTCAATTGGCAACATCAAAACACTCCTATCATAATTGCATATTTGAAATATCGAGATTCTTCAGTGTCCTACTGTGACCCTCAATTAAAGGACTGGTCGACCGACCTTCCCCTTCCCCCAGCAGGCAATAAAATTCGTTCCAGCAGGCTAGTCAAGATGGCTGCCGCAGAAGTGGTCTATATCCCCCACTTCCCTCATCTGCTGTCAAGGTCAGATTTGTTTACCACTGCAGTACAGTAAAGTTACGCTAGGTGTGGCTCCTAAGTAATTGAGTCATTTAATTATTTAACACCTATAATTAGTTCCTTGGGCTCAACTTGGCTCCTTATTAACATTCATGGCTGGGGATGACTCTGGTGATAGCCTTGCCGTTCTATGGTGAATACTGTGGCTTTAGACGCGCATCATAACGAAAATCCAAGATTTTCGCCAGCAGCTGTCACAATAATATAAGGAAATCTGCGTTTCCTAAACGAAGAATATGATCCTTACCTCTCAGGGTAGATCATTCATATACATGCTCACGGAGTCTCAACGGATCTCAATCGTGGCCATAATTCATGCAAGCGATGGCAACAGACAGGCTCTGTCCAATTCGCTGCGAATAATACAGTATGCTCAAGGGCGATACTACTCGTAGATTTAGCCAACTTCTCACCTAACGCGCAAGCTGTACTAGTTGGTCCCCGCAATTATTTATTACGTAAATCACTGGATTCTACGTTAATTCTGCACGCGATATGCGGCTTCAAACAATACTTCACATAGATGACTCAATTATTAAGGCACCCGCGCTCTTTCTGTAATAATACTTAAGCCAAAGCTCAAAATAGCTCCTAATAACAAGGTATGAATTTACTGGCTTACTTTACTTTAATGGTCCTCAAATATAATCCTAAGGATTGACCATATCAAATATTCATTCAACATTTCACTGACACTGAAAAATTCTCGTATCTCGCTATATTCCACATTACCTTTCTTACTGTTTACCAAAATACAGTATCTTTATATTAGACATGACACACTTTGAACATTATTTAGGCCAAAAATGCCTATTACTTTACTGTTGCCGACCCATATTATTATTTTTATTATCATTCATTTAACGTTGCCGTTACATCCATCACTATTTTTGGCCTGAATGGCCTTAAACAAATCACCTTCCAAGCCATATTTTATTCAAGACGAGTGGTGAAACCTCGTTCAATAAGTGACTGTGACATTTTAGTCTCAAAGTGATAAAATCGTTATATGGTGAACTATTTATTTATTATAACATAATTAATTGGTACTCACTTTTTCTTCTCGCTGGATAGTGCCAGCAGCCCAACCTGCAACCCTCCATGATGCTTGACTTAAGCCATCTTGTTATACTTTTCACAACACTTAATTTCACATATTTTCCACCTGATAAACATACTCTTATCAGTGGCCTCATTCACTTTCACATAATGCATATTAATCACTATACACATGAACACTTTTAAAGCACTATTACACAATTTATGTACACTTATTCACTATTTCACAGGTTGATCCTTAAATCGGACTTCTCCTACGCCTGATCTCAGAGATGCGATGCAATTACGCCAACCGCTGGTCTTCGTGAAATCTAACAGCGTTTACGGACGTTCGGTCCTCGTCACCTGCAACATCGTTCAGTTCACTGTCAAGATGAAGTGGCGATGCTTCCCCAAGCTCCCATCATTGTAGTGATCCTGCTGATAATGTCATATTCAACACTGACAGTACCTCCTGGTATGTGTAATGTTCACAAACATTATAAGTTCCTTTTTCGCTGTGGCGAATTTATATTTGCGTCAGATAATAGATAAATATCGGTATCAAATTACTTTGACGCACTTCATGATTATACTTATGAAGCTGTATGACTTGCTTCCATTGTTCTTTAACGGCTGAGCGTTTATACTTTAACATTTGGCGCGCTCACTGGCGGCGTATAAGTTACGTGTATACTGCTGAAGACTGGAGATGAACTGGTGAAGACTGGAGAACAACTGGCTTGGCTTGCCTTACTCCTCCTATATAAAGGTTTCTCGTACAAAATAGTCCACTGGACATGTGAGAGCGACTCATATCTTGAAATAATACCTCTTCAGCCGAAATGACATATACACCTTGTTCAATTAGGTGTGGAGGTTTCATAACCGTTTGCGTGCCGGCGATCGCTTCGGCCAATTAATTACAATTAATTGCCTTAGTTCAGCGCGTGGGGACGCCATCGTGGTAATTCCCCCTTGCCTGGTCAGCAAATCACTCCTCTCGAGCGTAGGCTAGGTTCTAATTCGTTCATTTGGAGATACAGGCATTAATTTAGGTGAAAAATCACTCCTAAATTACCTCTCCATGAATATATTCACCTGGGTGTACATTTCACACCATCTCATTGCTCCACTTAGCGGTAATTAATTAATGTCCGTGTGCAGTCGTTCCCACCATAGCTTCCATCGTTGTCAAGTGGTGGATACCCGAGTCATTAATTTTGGGCTGTCTTCTCGGTCCAGACGTAAATAGTCCGCTCGGCGCCTAGGGTTACCACCCACTTGCCAAGTGTAATTTGTAAAATGCCAAACTAGCCTCCTTCGTTCTTATATGCCTTGAAAACGTATATTTTCTTGCATTTGGCTACAATTCTTCATCTTAAATTGCTATGATATTCACATATAGGTCGTGAAATCATGCTACATTATTATATCTCATTATTTAACACATTGCTCTTCAGGTTCCCTAAAACTGTTCCCCCTCAGAGACCAATGGTTCGACTCTAGACATAATCATGTGCCTGGTCTTCTCTGATGAGACCTGAGTTCGATGCCAGACTGCCGTGACTGATTGGGCACATTTTTCCCCTGCTAAGCTCGGAAAATTCATTTCACAAGTGAATTTTTCGGGCCCCTCAGATGGCATCGACTCCATGCAGTATTTACTTTAAGCGGTCAGTGCTCTCGGCAATGGGATCTCTCGTTCCCCATTCCACTCTGTCTGCCGTCTCGTAGACTCTTGTTCTGTCTTCTCAATTGTTCATTCATCCCCTCTAGCTCCGCAGCGGCTTCCCTCAACTGGTCATAAAGTTCCTGCAGTTGACAGCTGCATTCTCCCTTCGTATCCGTTGGGTCGGCGAGCTGGTCGCTTCGCTCCGTTCCTTCCTGGGACTGCAAGCTTTTCTCAAGATTCTTTCCGTGCATACGTAATGACTCCCCGTCCACTTGGGTGTGCATTGCTTGCTCCTCTCTTGTATCATAATCCTCTGGTGGACTATACAACTTCAAATTAGCTGCATTTACAACGACTTCTCTACCTGTGGCTTCGTCTTTGATCCGATATACATTATTTTGCAAGTCCCTTATAATCAGGTAGGGTCCGTGGTAGGCATGCTGAAATTTCTTATATTTCCTGCTCTCTGGATCTGAACTAGCGGTTTTCTTCAATAAGACGTATTCCCCCACGAGTAATGGTCTATGATAGCGTTTCCTCCTGTTTCTCCGCTGCCGTCTGTCTGCTTGTTTCTTGAGATACTCGAACGTTCTTTGGATCCTCAACTCACGTCCAGGTTGTGCATCGATGGGTGTCCGAATGACATTATTTCATGGCCTCTCTGGTCTTCTATCAAGATGTAGGCTCACTGGCACCTCTCCTGTCGCTTCGTGCACGGTATTGTTGATACAATATTCAATAATCTCAAGTACATCGATCCATTTCCAATTCTCAGTCGAGCTGTATATCTTCATGTACTTTTGCAGTTCCCTCATTACTCTTTCAGCCGAATTCGACTCTGGGTGTCGAACTGTGGACAAAATCTGTCTTATGCCCAGATTTTCTAACTCCCTGCGAAATTCTACGCTGGTAAAACAGCTCCCATGATCAGATAAGATGTTCTCCGGCTGCCCTAATATAGGAATGATTCTTTCCTTCAGCCTCTTGAGTACCTGTTTTGTACTGGTTTTCTGAATTGGACACAGGACTACCATTTTCGAAAATACGTCTAGTGCAACTAGGATGTGTCTATTTCCTCTTCTAGCTCTAGGTAGCGGCCCAAAATTGTCCAGTGCCAGAAGGTGACATGGCTTCTCTGGTAAGAGTGGTATAGGTTTCTGCCTCATTAAGTACGAGTTAGGCTTTACTCGTTGGCACATATAACATGTCCTGATTGTATTCCTGACTGTCTCTCGAAGTTTTGGCCAAATAAATGCTTCTTTAAGCAGGGCAACAGTCTTATCTACACCGGAGTGTCCAAAAGCTCGGTGTGCTAACCATACTAGCCTCCTCTGCAGTGCTGGTGGTACAACAATCCTGGGTCTGGTGTGGTCTGAGTCGCTCCATTTATGTAGCATCTGGTTAAACCATAGATATTCCGCTGATAGTGCTTCGGCTTCCACATACATTGGTGTTCCTCTGTCCAGTTTCCCTCGAAGTAATTAATCATCAACCGTATCCAGGGATCTTCACGTTGAAAAACGGTGATGTTCCTCAGATCATCTAAGGTCTTCTGGTCTCTATCTTCTATCTCGATAGCTAGAACTTCTTCTTCATCAGCTGTAGGGTATCTGCTTAGCAAATCAGGTATGATATTGTCCTTCCCCGGGCAATACTCTATTTCCACTTGAAATTGCTGTATGTACAGGGACCATCTCGTCAGTCTTTGACTCGACAAGTCAGTTTTCAACAGGAACGTTAGGGCTTTATGGTCTGTTCTTAATATAATTCTAAAGCCATAGACTAGCTTTCGCCAATACTGTAAGGCATACAGTATCGCGAGTAATTCGATCTCCGTGACCGTATAATTCCTTTCATTAGGTTTCAACCTTCTGCTTATGAATGCAATGTAAGTTTTCTCCTCTGGACTGTCCACATTCTCCTGATATAACATTGCTCCGATACCTATAAATGATGCGTCAGTCTGGATAATAAATTTCTGAGTGTAGTCAGGATATCCCAATTTTACGTAATCTAACAGCATCTTTTTAGACTTCAGGAAGTCTTCCTCGCATTGCTCCGTCCAGCGCCATCTTCTTCCCTTCTTCAATAAGTCTTGGAGTGGTGCTACTGTCTCGGTATACTTTGGGCAATGGTTCGAAAAGAATCCAATAACACCTAGATATTGCCTGACATTCTTTACCTTCGTTGGTCTCGGGAAATGTTTAATAACTTCCAATTTTCCCGGATTAGGTCTGACTCCTTGTGCATCTATTACGTGGCCTAGAAATTTAACTTCTCTCTGACCAAAGTTAGAATTCTTTATATTGACCTTAAAGTTAGCCTGACTCAGGTCATATAACAATTTGCGTAGATCTCTGACGTGTTCTTCGACTGTTTCAGAGGTCAGTAGTATATCATCTACGTAGCATATGGTTGTTGCTTTTACACCTTCAGATAGGTTCCGATCTAGCGCTCGTATCAACGCTGAACCTGCTGTTTTCAGTCCAAATGGAAGACGTACATAAGAATAGGTATGCTGGTCAAATAAAAACCCAGTTAATAGACTTGTTTTCTCCTCCAGAGCAAGATGGTGAAAACTTGCCGTCAGGTCAAGATTCGAGAAAACAGTCTTTCCTTTGAACCTCCTGAGAACCTCCTTAATGGGCGGCACTTTGTCAAATTCCGGTATAACCTTGGAATTCAAATTTCGTAGGTCCAGGCATATCCTCACACTTCCGTCCTGTTTAGGTACAACTACCAGTGGGCTGACATAGGGTGTGGCTGTCTTCACAATGACTCCTGCCTCTAGCATTTCCTGTATTGCTTCTTTGACTTTTAAATAATGATTCTCAGCTACGGGATACGGCTTCTGTTTGAATGGCGTCCAATCGCTGACTTGGATCGCATATTGGAAATTCTTGATCCAGCCAGGTCTCGAATCGAAGACTCCTTTATATTCAAATAGCAGTTCCCTTAGCATTTGCTTATGCTCTGGACCAATTTTAGCTTCCTCAATCTTCTCTTCCAGGCATTCTTCAAATTTTGGTTCGAGGTCCTTTTCAATGTCTGCGGCCAGTGTTGCCAACTCTTCCTCGATGTCTTCTGTTGTCGACACTGTATCCCCAGTCATATCTCCGTATGTATGCCATACGTACTCTTCTGGTCTCGTTTCATTGTGCTTCAATGAGAGCTCTAAATCTTCCTTTCCCTCACTTGCGCGAAACATAACAATGTCTTGCGAGAGATCTATAATAACTTTATATTCTCTTATGAAATCCATTCCAACTATGAGGTTAAAAGGCAGCTTATTTACAAGTAGGAAGCTCTGTGAGAATGTAGAGTTCCCTATCTGCAGATCTAAAAATACTTGGTATCTGCATATCATAATTTTATCTGGTATGACACCTTTTATTTTCACGCTTGAAATAGGTATTTTCAATACGTGGACTTTACTTTGGATTTCATTACATAGTGCCTGTGTTATTAAACACACTGTTGACCCTGTATCAATGAGACTTCTTATCTTCATGCCCGCAATATTTACAATAATAATGGGTAGTTCCCTTCTTACATTGACCGTCCCTTCATCTAGGTCTTCGATAAGCTCCTCAGGTTTGGCAATCCAGTTGACAACATTTACTGCATTCCATCCTGAACTTATCTCTCTTTGGTCATTTAATTTTGTCGTTTTTTTTTTCAATTGCTCCATTCTTTGTGGAGTTCTTCTGCCTGTCTTCATACTGTTGAAGTTCCAGACTTTTGGCACCGTCATCACTTTTATATATGTCGGGTGACCTTCTATTCCGAATCGCTTCATCCCAATGAACTCGCGATTGTCTCGGGTCATCTCCGCGCTCTTCCATGAATTTTAAAGATGCGTGATAACGTTCTTCCGCCTCTTCATCGAACCCGCGACTCTGCTCTTGGGATCTCCATCCTTGGTTGATCCCATTTCGGCCGTAATTCCTTCTGTCATCAGGCTGCTGGTCTCTGGTACCGCGCTGATTCCAGTTTTTCCTCCCTCGGTTTCCACGGTTCGATCCTCCTCGATATGCTGGCCTCCAATTCTGGTTTTCACGTCCTTCACGTTGCCAGTCTGATTTTTCAGTTTCGGTGCTCGTAGACTTGCTTTTTGTCTGCACCTTAGTCGGTTCAGTCGGTGTAGTCGTCATGTTGACTTGTTCCACGTTTCGACTTTGCCTTGTGTGCTGCACTGTGGTTAGATCGAGTTGTCTCAGCACCTCCTCCATATCGATCGCAGTTTTGGCGTTTGCTGAGATTAGTAGACGCTGTACTTCATACGGTAGCTGCTTGGCTATCGCTATGCACAAATCTGACTCGCTAAGCCCTTCATCAAGCTCCCGGAAACAGCATAATTGACTCACAAAGAATTCTCCGTACTTTGTTGGATTACTAGTACTGTAACGCCTGGAATACAGGTCCAATCTGAGGTTCTGTTGTATGCTCGCATTCCAGTATCTGCTTAAAAATGCTTGGCGAAATTCATCAACGGTGTCGAATGTGTACCGAAAACTCCTAAACCATAAGGCACACTCGCCTTCAGTTAATTTTTCAATCGCTCTCAGCCTTCGCTCTGGCGGTACTTTCGCGTCATTCAAGTACTCGGAAACTTCTTTAAGCCAGTACTTGGGTGTCATGTTAGAATTACTCCCAGAGTATTTCTTTGGTTTCTCATCACTAGCCCTTACAACTGTGACTATTTGATTTTGAACGGCATTTTCATGTGGTGTTGACATGGCAATTGGCATACCAGGTGTGGTATACGGACTGTCACTTGGCATGGCTGCATTCTTTGGAGTAGGCTGTATTTCTATATCTGCCCATTTGTTTCTCCTATTCTCGTCTACACTTCCTTCGCTAGACCTAGGATTCCGCAACATGGATTCCTCCTGCGCGATCATTCTAGTCTCGATTTGGCTGTGCCTATTTTCTGCCCTTTCCAAACGAGCTAATACCTCTCGTTCTATTTTCTCTAGGCGATCTCGGTTTCTTTCTGCCATAGAAAATACCTTTTCCTTGTTATCCTTAAGGTTTTCCTTCAGCTGGGTAATTTCCCCCGCTAGACTTTCTCTTACTTCGGCAAGAGTCTTATCGCTGGCTTCAGTCTTTAAGCCTTCTCGAAGTTCTAATTCTTCGCGTAAGCCTGTAACTTCCTTTTGAATGTGACCTTGTATATGAGAGATTTCAGTCCTTATTTTCGTGATTTCTCCCTGGTCCTCATCCTGCCTTTTATGAATAACTGCTAGGTCACTCTGAGTTTGTTCCAACTCTTTCTGCACCTTCCCGACCTGTCTCTTCATATTTGACATTATCTCCTTATTCTCTTGATCAGAAGTTTTTATTTCCTGGATTTCCTTGCATTGATCAAGGATATTCTGATCTTGTTTTCTCAAGGCTTCGTCTACCGCCTTGGCGTAACCTGCCATTCGCGTATTCCATTTTACATCGCTATCCTCGAGCCTTTGATCCACGGTCTGAGTGAACGTATTAAATTGCTCTAGTTGACGTTTTGTATTAGCTTCATTCTGACTCTGAATGTCTTTAAGCTCCATGGACATACTGCTTAAACTATCGTTAATCACACGCTGTGACTCTCTGCACGCTTGCAGATTATTCTCTAGTTTAACTCAATAGACTCAAAGCGTTTATCGTTATCAGCTTGCATTTCTGAGACCACGCTAACAATATTAGCTCGATTATTCTCTAATTGAATATTTACTTCGGCTCGATTAGCCTCCATCCTATTGTTTACTTCGGCTTGATTAGCCTCTAATCTAGTGTTTACTGTGGCCAACATCTGGCTCACCTCAGTCTGATTAGCCTCTAACCTAGTGTTTACTTCGGTTTGATTATTATCCAATTGAGTATTGAATGTAGCCAATCTCTCTGCTATTTCATCCTTAAATGCTTTAGATTCTTCCTTACTCTTAGCATTAGTATTATCAAAGTGCTCTCTCAACTCAGCAATACACCTGAGTACTTCCTCAGTTCCAGCCATCCTGTATTTATTAATTTGAGATTCAGGTAGGCCGCAGCTGAACATGCCGGCGCGTTTTATTGGAAAGGAAAGGATTCCGATCCCACGGAAACAACAACAACATATTATAAAATGCCAAAACCACCTATGGAATGGGTATAGACCCTCGTACCCGTCTGACAACAGTGTCTGACGTCTGAATATCATCTAGAAAGACTCACAATCGCTCAAACAAAGTTTGAGGAAAAATATTATTTTTATGGTTTTCCCCATGAAAACCATGCTATTATTATGGGGTTTTCTGAATCCCATAAGCCATCCACGTACTGGGCGGCATGATAATGTTAAAGGGTGGTATGCTTAGGCCGGTTTGTGCAATGCCAAGATCGCTCATATTGCACTGACGCAGGCGGTTCCATAATGAATTGATACCGTCCCACATTGCTTGGGCCATGATAATTAAAGGGGGGTTGTATGTAAGTTACATTTACATTTAAGCATGTCTTATGGAGGATTATCAACATTTATTTTACGTGATGGCTTATTAACAAATGGGATGCGGCCTTTTCCTATTCTGTCCTAATTTCTATGCTGTATTTGCTTCTACCATTAATATCTTGGCCGACTTTAGTAGTACCGGTGACTCAATCCTAGTACAGAGACATCTCCTCCATGTACCCAACTGTCATCATGTGGACCATGTGTTCGTATCCCAACTAACTCACGGTCTTTCGAGGTATGGGACGTTCCTGCCCACCATACGACCACATGCTCAGGATTTGAGTCTACCAGGTAACTACTCTACATGAAAAACACAACATAATCCTACAAGACAATATTTACTGGTCTAAAATCATGGCTATACAACAAATACAAATAAAGGACAAATTATATTTAATTCCCACAAATAAAAATAGGGTTATTTTGTGAGTTTTCTTCATAAAATAGTGCTACACTGCACTCAAATCTAATTCTAGCATCCTATCATTGATACTTTCAGACTTCAATGGGTTTCCATAGTGTTCATCAAGTGACATAATTACTTAACTGGAGTATCATAACATAAAAGTCACATATCACATCAAAATGACATTAATAAAACATTTCTCCGTTCCTTACGGCATTTACTTTAATTAGTATAAATTCATTACTTTCTGCATTAATTAACAAATATTTGTAGTGTCGTGTGAATCATCTTCCTTCTTTCCGTCAATTATGAACGCTTTAAGAAAAGTGGTCCTTATCCTTCCAAAATAAACATGGATAGAATGTTTTATAGTTTCACCACACAACGATTTTCTGGGTCTTGTCGGGCTTATATCGTTACAAACGTGTCATGTTCTTAGAAATCACATACCCGTCTGCATAACTTAGTGTGAACTGGCAAAATGCATTCTAAAAAGATGCTTAACAATTTATTTGGTTCAGTGTTCCTCTTCAGAGAATAACTGGGCCAAATATTATCCGATTTCTTTGATCCAATAACGTATGTGTGTTGCAACACATCATTCAATTCAATTGGCAACATCAAAACACTCCTATCATAATTGCATATTTGAAATATCGAGATTCTTCAGTGTCCTACTGTGACCCTCAATTAAAGGACTGGTCGACCGACCTTCCCCTTCCCCCAGCAGGCAATAAAATTCGTTCCAGCAGGCTAGTCAAGATGGCTGCCGCAGAAGTGGTCTATATCCCCCACTTCCCTCATCTGCTGTCAAGGTCAGATTTGTTTACCACTGCAGTACAGTAAAGTTACGCTAGGTGTGGCTCCTAAGTAATTGAGTCATTTAATTATTTAACACCTATAATTAGTTCCTTGGGCTCAACTTGGCTCCTTATTAACATTCATGGCTGGGGATGACTCTGGTGATAGCCTTGCCGTTCTATGGTGAATACTGTGGCTTTAGACGCGCATCATAACGAAAATCCAAGATTTTCGCCAGCAGCTGTCACAATAATATAAGGAAATCTGCGTTTCCTAAACGAAGAATATGATCCTTACCTCTCAGGGTAGATCATTCATATACATGCTCACGGAGTCTCAACGGATCTCAATCGTGGCCATAATTCATGCAAGCGATGGCAACAGACAGGCTCTGTCCAATTCGCTGCGAATAATACAGTATGCTCAAGGGCGATACTACTCGTAGATTTAGCCAACTTCTCACCTAACGCGCAAGCTGTACTAGTTGGTCCCCGCAATTATTTATTACGTAAATCACTGGATTCTACGTTAATTCTGCACGCGATATGCGGCTTCAAACAATACTTCACATAGATGACTCAATTATTAAGGCACCCGCGCTCTTTCTGTAATAATACTTAAGCCAAAGCTCAAAATAGCTCCTAATAACAAGGTATGAATTTACTGGCTTACTTTACTTTAATGGTCCTCAAATATAATCCTAAGGATTGACCATATCAAATATTCATTCAACATTTCACTGACACTGAAAAATTCTCGTATCTCGCTATATTCCACATTACCTTTCTTACTGTTTACCAAAATACAGTATCTTTATATTAGACATGACACACTTTGAACATTATTTAGGCCAAAAATGCCTATTACTTTACTGTTGCCGACCCATATTATTATTATTATTATCATTCATTTAACGTTGCCGTTACATCCATCACTATTTTTGGCCTGAATGGCCTTAAACAAATCACCTTCCAAGCCATATTTTATTCAAGACGAGTGGTGAAACCTCGTTCAATAAGTGACTGTGACATTTTAGTCTCAAAGTGATAAAATCGTTATATGGTGAACTATTTATTTATTATAACATAATTAATTGGTACTCACTTTTTTTTTTCGCTGGATAGTGCCAGCAGCCCAACCTGCGACCCTCCATGATGCTTGACTTAAGCCATCATGATATACTTTTCACAACACTTAATTTCACATATTTTCCACCTGATAAACATACTCTTATCAGTGGCCTCATTCACTTTCACATAATGCATATTAATCACTATACACATGAACACTTTTAAAGCACTATAACACAATTTATGTACACTTATTCACTATTTCACAGGTTGATCCTTAAATCGGACTTCTCCTACGCCTGATCTCAGAGATGCGATGCAATTACGCCAACCGCTGGTCTTCGTGAAATCTAACAGCGTTTACGGACGTTCGGTCCTCGTCACCTGCAACATCGTTCAGCTCACTGTCAAGATGAAGTGGCGATGCTTCCCCAAGCTCCCATCATTGTAGTGATCCTGCTGATAATGTCATATTCAACACTGACAGTACCTCCTGGTATGTGTAATGTTCACAAACATTATAAGTTCCTTTTTCGCTGTGGCGAATTTATATTTGCGTCAGATAATAGATAAATATCGGTATCAAATTACTTTGACGCACTTCATGATTATACTTATGAAGCTGTATGACTTGCTTCCATTGTTCTTTAACGGCTGAGCGTTTATACTTTAACATTTGGCGCGCTCACTGGCGGCGTATAAGTTACGTGTATACTGCTGAAGACTGGAGATGAACTGGTGAAGACTGGAGAACAACTGGCTTGGCTTGCCTTACTCCTCCTATATAAAGGTTTCTCGTACAAAATAGTCCACTGGACATGTGAGAGCGACTCATATCTTGAAATAATACCTCTTCAGCCGAAATGACATATACACCTTGTTCAATTAGGTGTGGAGGTTTCATAACCGTTTGCGTGCCGGCGATCGCTTCGGCCAATTAATTACAATTAATTGCCTTAGTTCAGCGCGTGGGGACGCCATCGTGGTAATTCCCCCTTGCCTGGTCAGCAAATCACTCCTCTCGAGCGTAGGCTAGGTTCTAATTCGTTCATTTGGAGATACAGGCATTAATTTAGGTGAAAAATCACTCCTAAATTACCTCTCCATGAATATATTCACCTGGGTGTACATTTCACACCATCTCATTGCTCCACTTAGCGGTAATTAATTAATTTCCGTGTGCAGTCGTTCCCACCATAGCTTCCATCGTTGTCAAGTGGTGGATACCCGAGTCATTAATTTTGGGCTGTCTTCTCGGTCCAGACGTAAATAGTCCGCTCGGCGCCTAGGGTTACCACCCACTTGCCAAGTGTAATTTGTAAAATGCCAAACTAGCCTCCTTCGTTCTTATATGCCTTGAAAACGTATATTTTCTTGCATTTGGCTACAATTCTTCATCTTAAATTGCTATGATATTCACATATAGGTCGTGAAATCATGCTACATTATTATATCTCATTATTTAACACATTGCTCTTCAGGTTCCCTAAAACTGTTCCCCCTCAGAGACCAATGGTTCGACTCTAGACATAATCATGTGCCTGGTCTTCTCTGATGAGACCTGAGTTCGATGCCAGACTGCCGTGACTGATTGGGCACATTTTTCCCCTGCTAAGCTCGGAAAATTCATTTCACAAGTGAATTTTTCGGGCCCCTCAGATGGCATCGACTCCATGCAGTATTTACTTTAAGCGGTCAGTGCTCTCGGCAATGGGATCTCTCGTTCCCCATTCCACTCTGTCTGCCGTCTCGTAGACTCTTGTTCTGTCTTCTCAATTGTTCATTCATCCCCTCTAGCTCCGCAGCGGCTTCCCTCAACTGGTCATAAAGTTCCTGCAGTTGACAGCTGCATTCTCCCTTCGTATCCGTTGGGTCGGCGAGCTGGTCGCTTCGCTCCGTTCCTTCCTGGGACTGCAAGCTTTTCTCAAGATTCTTTCCGTGCATACGTAATGACTCCCCGTCCACTTGGGTGTGCATTGCTTGCTCCTCTCTTGTATCATAATCCTCTGGTGGACTATACAACTTCAAATTAGCTGCATTTACAACGACTTCTCTACCTGTGGCTTCGTCTTTGATCCGATATACATTATTTTGCAAGTCCCTTATAATCAGGTAGGGTCCGTGGTAGGCATGCTGAAATTTCTTATATTTCCTGCTCTCTGGATCTGAACTAGCGGTTTTCTTCAATAAGACGTATTCCCCCACGAGTAATGGTCTATGATAGCGTTTCCTCCTGTTTCTCCGCTGCCGTCTGTCTGCTTGTTTCTTGAGATACTCGAACGTTCTTTGGATCCTCAACTCACGTCCAGGTTGTGCATCGATGGGTGTCCGAATGACATTATTTCATGGCCTCTCTGGTCTTCTATCAAGATGTAGGCTCACTGGCACCTCTCCTGTCGCTTCGTGCACGGTATTGTTGATACAATATTCAATAATCTCAAGTACATCGATCCATTTCCAATTCTCAGTCGAGCTGTATATCTTCATGTACTTTTGCAGTTCCCTCATTACTCTTTCAGCCGAATTCGACTCTGGGTGTCGAACTGTGGACAAAATCTGTCTTATGCCCAGATTTTCTAACTCCCTGCGAAATTCTACGCTGGTAAAACAGCTCCCATGATCAGATAAGATGTTCTCCGGCTGCCCTAATATAGGAATGATTCTTTCCTTCAGCCTCTTGAGTACCTGTTTTGTACTGGTTTTCTGAATTGGACACAGGACTACCATTTTCGAAAATACGTCTAGTGCAACTAGGATGTGTCTATTTCCTCTTCTAGCTCTAGGTAGCGGCCCAAAATTGTCCAGTGCCAGAAGGTGACATGGCTTCTCTGGTAAGAGTGGTATAGGTTTCTGCCTCATTAAGTACGAGTTAGGCTTTACTCGTTGGCACATATAACATGTCCTGATTGTATTCCTGACTGTCTCTCGAAGTTTTGGCCAAATAAATGCTTCTTTAAGCAGGGCAACAGTCTTATCTACACCGGAGTGTCCAAAAGCTCGGTGTGCTAACCATACTAGCCTCCTCTGCAGTGCTGGTGGTACAACAATCCTGGGTCTGGTGTGGTCTGAGTCGCTCCATTTATGTAGCATCTGGTTAAACCATAGATATTCCGCTGATAGTGCTTCGGCTTCCACATACATTGGTGTTCCTCTGTCCAGTTTCCCTCGAAGTAATTAATCATCAACCGTATCCAGGGATCTTCACGTTGAAAAACGGTGATGTTCCTCAGATCATCTAAGGTCTTCTGGTCTCTATCTTCTATCTCGATAGCTAGAACTTCTTCTTCATCAGCTGTAGGGTATCTGCTTAGCAAATCAGGTATGATATTGTCCTTCCCCGGGCAATACTCTATTTCCACTTGAAATTGCTGTATGTACAGGGACCATCTCGTCAGTCTTTGACTCGACAAGTCAGTTTTCAACAGGAACGTTAGGGCTTTATGGTCTGTTCTTAATATAATTCTAAAGCCATAGACTAGCTTTCGCCAATACTGTAGGGCATACAGTATCGCGAGTAATTCGATCTCCGTGACCGTATAATTCCTTTCATTAGGTTTCAACCTTCTGCTTATGAATGCAATGTAAGTTTTCTCCTCTGGCCTGTCCACATTCTCCTGATATAACATTGCTCCGATACCTATAAATGATGCGTCAGTCTGGATAATAAATTTCTGAGTGTAGTCAGGATATCCCAATTTTACGTAATCTAACAGCATCTTTTTAGACTTCAGGAAGGCTTCCTCGCATTGCTCCGTCCAGCGCCATCTTCTTCCCTTCTTCAATAAGTCTTGGAGTGGTGCTACTGTCTCGGTATACTTTGGGCAATGGTTCGAAAAGAATCCAATAACACCTAGATATTGCCTGACATTCTTTACCTTCGTTGGTCTCGGGAAATGTTTAATAACTTCCAATTTTCCCGGATTAGGTCTGACTCCTTGTGCATCTATTACGTGGCCTAGAAATTTAACTTCTCTCTGACCAAAGTTAGAATTCTTTATATTGACCTTAAAGTTAGCCTGACTCAGGTCATATAACAATTTGCGTAGATCTCTGACGTGTTCTTCGACTGTTTCAGAGGTCAGTAGTATATCATCTACGTAGCATATGGTTGTTGCTTTAACACCTTCAGATAGGTTCCGATCTAGCGCTCGTATCAACGCTGAACCTGCTGTTTTCAGTCCAAATGGAAGACGTACATAATAATAGGTATGCTGGTCAAATAAAAACCCAGTTAATAGACTTGTTTTCTCCTCCAGAGCAAGATGGTGAAAACTTGCCGTCAGGTCAAGATTCGAGAAAACAGTCTTTCCTTTGAACCTCCTGAGAACCTCCTTAATGGGCGGCACTTTGTCAAATTCCGGTATAACCTTGGAATTCAAATTTCGTAGGTCCAGGCATATCCTCACACTTCCGTCCTGTTTAGGTACAACTACCAGTGGGCTGACATAGGGTGTGGCTGTCTTCACAATGACTCCTGCCTCTAGCATTTCCTGTATTGCTTCTTTGACTTTTAAATAATGATTCTCAGCTACGGGATACGGCTTCTGTTTGAATGGCGTCCAATCGCTGACTTGGATCGCATATTGGAAATTCTTGATCCAGCCAGGTCTCGAATCGAAGACTCCTTTATATTCAAATAGCAGTTCCCTTAGCATTTGCTTATGCTCTGGACCAATTTTAGCTTCCTCAATCTTCTCTTCCAGGCATTCTTCAAATTTTGGTTCGAGGTCCTTTTCAATGTCTGCGGCCAGTGTTGCCAACTCTTCCTCGATGTCTTCTGTTGTCGACACTGCATCCCCAGTCATATCTCCGTATGTATGCCATACGTACTCTTCTGGTCTCGTTTCATTGTGCTTCAATGAGAGCTCTAAATCTTCCTTTCCCTCACTTGCGCGAAACATAACAATGTCTTGCGAGAGATCTATAATAACTTTATATTCTCTTATGAAATCCATTCCAACTATGAGGTTAAAAGGCAGCTTATTTACAAGTAGGAAGCTCTGTGAGAATGTAGAGTTCCCTATCTGCAGATCTAAAAATACTTGGTATCTGCATATCATAATTTTATCTGGTATGACACCTTTTATTTTCACGCTTGAAATAGGTATTTTCAATACGTGGACTTTACTCTGGATTTCATTACATAGTGCCTGTGTTATTAAACACACTGTTGACCCTGTATCAATGAGACTTCTTATCTTCATGCCCGCAATATTTACAATAATAATGGGTAGTTCCCTTCTTACATTGACCGTCCCTTCATCTAGGTCTTCGATAAGCTCCTCAGGTTTGGCAATCCAGTTGACAACATTTACTGCATTCCATCCTGAACTTATCTCTCTTTGGTCATTTAATTTTGGCGTTTTTTTTTCAATTGCTCCATTCTTTGTGGAGTTCTTCTGCCTGTCTTCATACTGTTGAAGTTCCAGACTTTTGGCACCGTCATCACTTTTATATATGTCGGGTGACCTTCTATTCCGAATCGCTTCATCCCAATGAACTCGCGATTGTCTCGGGTCATCTCCGCGCTCTTCCATGAATTTTAAAGATGCGTGATAACGTTCTTCCGCCTCTTCATCGAACCCGCGACTCTGCTCTTGGGATCTCCATCCTTGGTTGATCCCATTTCGGCCGTAATTCCTTCTGTCATCAGGCTGCTGGTCTCTGGTACCGCGCTGATTCCAGTTTTTCCTCCCTCGGTTTCCACGGTTCGATCCTCCTCGATATGCTGGCCTCCAATTCTGGTTTTCACGTCCTTCACGTTGCCAGTCTGATTTTTCAGTTTCGGTGCTCGTAGACTTGCTTTTTGTCTGCACCTTAGTCGGTTCAGTCGGTGTAGTCGTCATGTTGACTTGTTCCACGTTTCGACTTTGCCTTGTGTGCTGCACTGTGGTTAGATCGAGTTGTCTCAGCACCTCCTCCATATCGATCGCAGTTTTGGCGTTTGCTGAGATTAGTAGACGCTGTACTTCATACGGTAGCTGCTTGGCTATCGCTATGCACAAATCTGACTCGCTAAGCCCTTCATCAAGCTCCCGGAAACAGCATAATTGACTCACAAAGAATTCTCCGTACTTTGTTGGATTACTAGTACTGTAACGCCTGGAATACAGGTCCAATCTGAGGTTCTGTTGTATGCTCGCATTCCAGTATCTGCTTAAAAGTGCTTGGCGAAATTCATCAACGGTGTCGAATGTGTACCGAAAACTCCTAAACCATAAGGCACACTCGCCTTCAGTTAATTTTTCAATCGCTCTCAGCCTTCGCTCTGGCGGTACTTTCGCGTCATTCAAGTACTCGGAAACTTCTTTAAGCCAGTACTTGGGTGTCATGTTAGAATTACTCCCAGAGTATTTCTTTGGTTTCTCATCACTAGCCCTTACAACTGTGACTATTTGATTTTGAACGGCATTTTCATGTGGTGTTGACATGGCAATTGGCATACCAGGTGTGGTATACGGACTGTCACTTGGCATGGCTGCATTCTTTGGAGTAGGCTGTATTTCTATATCTGCCCATTTGTTTCTCCTATTCTCGTCTACACTTCCTTCGCTAGACCTAGGATTCCGCAACATGGATTCCTCCTGCGCGATCATTCTAGTCTCGATTTGGCTGTGCCTATTTTCTGCCCTTTCCAAACGAGCTAATACCTCTCGTTCTATTTTCTCTAGGCGATCTCGGTTTCTTTCTGCCATAGAAAATACCTTTTCCTTGTTATCCTTAAGGTTTTCCTTCAGCTGGGTAATTTCCTCCGCTAGACTTTCTCTTACTTCGGCAAGAGTCTTATCGCTGGCTTCAGTCTTTAAGCCTTCTCGAAGTTCTAATTCTTCGCGTAAGCCTGTAACTTCCTTTTGAATGTGACCTTGTATATGAGAGATTTCAGTCCTTATTTTCGTGATTTCTCCCTGGTCCTCATCCTGCCTTTTATGAATAACTGCTAGGTCACTCTGAGTTTGTTCCAACTCTTTCTGCACCTTCCCGACCTGTCTCTTCATATTTGACATTATCTCCTTATTCTCTTGATCAGAAGTTTTTATTTCCTGGATTTCCTTGCATTGATCAAGGATATTCTGATCTTGTTTTCTCAAGGCTTCGTCTACCGCCTTGGCGTAACCTGCCATTCGCGTATTCCATTTTACATCGCTATCCTCGAGCCTTTGATCCACGGTCTGAGTGAACGTATTAAATTGCTCTAGTTGACGTTTTGTATTAGCTTCATTCTGACTCTGAATGTCTTTAAGCTCCATGGACATACTGCTTAAACTATCGTTAATCACACGCTGTGACTCTCTGCACGCTTGCAGATTATTCTCTAGTTTAACTCAATAGACTCAAAGCGTTTATCGTTATCAGCTTGCATTTCTGAGACCACGCTAACAATATTAGCTCGATTATTCTCTAATTGAATATTTACTTCGGCTCGATTAGCCTCCATCCTATTGTTTACTTCGGCTTGATTAGCCTCTAATCTAGTGTTTACTGTGGCCAACATCTGGCTCACCTCAGTCTGATTAGCCTCTAACCTAGTGTTTACTTCGGTTTGATTATTATCCAATTGAGTATTGAATGTAGCCAATCTCTCTGCTATTTCATCCTTAAATGCTTTAGATTCTTCCTTACTCTTAGCATTAGTATTATCAAAGTGCTCTCTCAACTCAGCAATACACCTGAGTACTTCCTCAGTTCCAGCCATCCTGTATTTATTAATTTGAGATTCAGGTAGGCCGCAGCTGAACATGCCGGCGCGTTTTATTGGAAAGGAAAGGATTCCGATCCCACGGAAACAACAACAACATATTATAAAATGCCAAAACCACCTATGGAATGGGTATAGACCCTCGTACCCGTCTGACAACAGTGTCTGACGTCTGAATATCATCTAGAAAGACTCACAATCGCTCAAACAAAGTTTGAGGAAAAATATTATTTTTATGGTTTTCCCCATGAAAACCATGCTATTATTATGGGGTTTTCTGAATCCCATAAGCCATCCACGTACTGGGCGGCATGATAATGTTAAAGGGTGGTATGCTTAGGCCGGTTTGTGCAATGCCAAGATCGCTCATATTGCACTGACGCAGGCGGTTCCATAATGAATTGATACCGTCCCACATTGCTTGGGCCATGATAATTAAAGGGGGGTTGTATGTAAGTTACATTTACATTTAAGCATGTCTTATGGAGGATTATCAACATTTATTTTACGTGATGGCTTATTAACAAATGGGATGCGGCCTTTTCCTATTCTGTCCTAATTTCTATGCTGTATTTGCTTCTACCATTAATATCTTGGCCGACTTTAGTAGTACCGGTGACTCAATCCTAGTACAGAGACATCTCCTCCATGTACCCAACTGTCATCATGTGGACCATGTGTTCGTATCCCAACTAACTCACGGTCTTTCGATGTATGGGACGTTCCTGCCCACCATACGACCACATGCTCAGGATTTGAGTCTACCAGGTAACTACTCTACATGAAAAACACAACATAATCCTACAAGACCATATTTACTGGTCTAAAATCATGGCTATACAACAAATACAAATAAAGGACAAATTATATTTAATTCCCACAAATAAAAATAGGGTTATTTTGTGAGTTTTCTTCATAAAATAGTGCTACACTGCACTCAAATCTAATTCTAGCATCCTATCATTGATACTTTCAGACTTCAATGGGTTTCCATAGTGTTCATCAAGTGACATAATTACTTAACTGGAGTATCATAACACAAAAGTCACATATCACATCAAAATGACATTAATAAAACATTTCTCCGTTCCTTACGGCATTTACTTTAATTAGTATAAATTCATTACTTTCTGCATTAATTAACAAATATTTGTAGTGTCGTGTGAATCATCTTCCTTCTTTCCGTCAATTATGAACGCTTTAAGAAAAGTGGTCCTTATCCTTCCAAAATAAACATGGATAGAATGTTTTATAGTTTCACCACACAACGATTTTCTGGGTCTTGTCGGGCTTATATCGTTACAAACGTGTCATGTTCTTAGAAATCACATACCCGTCTGCATAACTTAGTGTGAACTGGCAAAATGCATTCTAAAAAGATGCTTAACAATTTATTTGGTTCAGTGTTCCTCTTCAGAGAATAACTGGGCCAAATATTATCCGATTTCTTTGATCCAATAACGTATGTGTGTTGCAACACATCATTCAATTCAATTGGCAACATCAAAACACTCCTATCATAATTGCATATTTGAAATATCGAGATTCTTCAGTGTCCTACTGTGACCCTCAATTAAAGGACTGGTCGACCGACCTTCCCCTTCCCCCAGCAGGCAATAAAATTCGTTCCAGCAGGCTAGTCAAGATGGCTGCCGCAGAAGTGGTCTATATCCCCCACTTCCCTCATCTGCTGCCAAGGTCAGATTTGTTTACCACTGCAGTACAGTAAAGTTACGCTAGGTGTGGCTCCTAAGTAATTGAGTCATTTAATTATTTAACACCTATAATTAGTTCCTTGGGCTCAACTTGGCTCCTTATTAACATTCATGGCTGGGGATGACTCTGGTGATAGCCTTGCCGTTCTATGGTGAATACTGTGGCTTTAGACGCGCATCATAACGAAAATCCAAGATTTTCGCCAGCAGCTGTCACAATAATATAAGGAAATCTGCGTTTCCTAAACGAAGAATATGATCCTTACCTCTCAGGGTAGATCATTCATATACATGCTCACGGAGTCTCAACGGATCTCAATCGTGGCCATAATTCATGCAAGCGATGGCAACAGACAGGCTCTGTCCAATTCGCTGCGAATAATACAGTATGCTCAAGGGCGATACTACTCGTAGATTTAGCCAACTTCTCACCTAACGCGCAAGCTGTACTAGTTGGTCCCCGCAATTATTTATTACGTAAATCACTGGATTCTACGTTAATTCTGCACGCGATATGCGGCTTCAAACAATACTTCACATAGATGACTCAATTATTAAGGCACCCGCGCTCTTTCTGTAATAATACTTAAGCCAAAGCTCAAAATAGCTCCTAATAACAAGGTATGAATTTACTGGCTTACTTTACTTTAATGGTCCTCAAATATAATCCTAAGGATTGACCATATCAAATATTCATTCAACATTTCACTGACACTGAAAAATTCTCGTATCTCGCTATATTCCACATTACCTTTCTTACTGTTTACCAAAATACAGTATCTTTATATTAGACATGACACACTTTGAACATTATTTAGGCCAAAAATGCCTATTACTTTACTGTTGCCGACCCATATTATTATTATTATTATCATTCATTTAACGTTGCCGTTACATCCATCACTATTTTTGGCCTGAATGGCCTTAAACAAATCACCTTCCAAGCCATATTTTATTCAAGACGAGTGGTGAAACCTCGTTCAATAAGTGACTGTGACATTTTAGTCTCAAAGTGATAAAATCGTTATATGGTGAACTATTTATTTATTATAACATAATTAATTGGTACTCACTTTTTTTTTTCGCTGGATAGTGCCAGCAGCCCAACCTGCGACCCACCATGATGCTTGACTTAAGCCATCATGATATACTTTTCACAACACTTAATTTCACATATTTTCCACCTGATAAACATACTCTTATCAGTGGCCTCATTCACTTTCACATAATGCATATTAATCACTATACACATGAACACTTTTAAAGCACTATTACACAATTTATGTACACTTATTCACTATTTCACAGGTTGATCCTTAAATCGGACTTCTCCTACGCCTGATCTCAGAGATGCGATGCAATTACGCCAACCGCTGGTCTTCGTGAAATCTAACAGCGTTTACGGACGTTCGGTCCTCGTCACCTGCTACATCGTTCAGCTCACTGTCAAGATGAAGTGGCGATGCTTCCCCAAGCTCCCATCATTGTAGTGATCCTGCTGATAATGTCATATTCAACACTGACAGTACCTCCTGGTATGTGTAATGTTCACAAACATTATAAGTTCCTTTTTCGCTGTGGCGAATTTATATTTGCGTCAGATAATAGATAAATATCGGTATCAAATTACTTTGACGCACTTCATGATTATACTTATGAAGCTGTATGACTTGCTTCCATTGTTCTTTAACGGCTGAGCGTTTATACTTTAACATTTGGCGCGCTCACTGGCGGCGTATAAGTTACGTGTATACTGCTGAAGACTGGAGATGAACTGGTGAAGACTGGAGAACAACTGGCTTGGCTTGCCTTACTCCTCCTATATAAAGGTTTCTCGTACAAAATAGTCCACTGGACATGTGAGAGCGACTCATATCTTGAAATAATACCTCTTCAGCCGAAATGACATATACACCTTGTTCAATTAGGTGTGGAGGTTTCATAACCGTTTGCGTGCCGGCGATCGCTTCGGCCAATTAATTACAATTAATTGCCTTAGTTCAGCGCGTGGGGACGCCATCGTGGTAATTCCCCCTTGCCTGGTCAGCAAATCACTCCTCTCGAGCGTAGGCTAGGTTGTAATTCGTTCATTTGGAGATACAGGCATTAATTTAGGTGAAAAATCACTCCTAAATTACCTCTCCATGAATATATTCACCTGGGTGTACATTTCACACCATCTCATTGCTCCACTTAGCGGTAATTAATTAATTTCCGTGTGCAGTCGTTCCCACCATAGCTTCCATCGTTGTCAAGTGGTGGATACCCGAGTCATTAATTTTGGGCTGTCTTCTCGGTCCAGACGTAAATAGTCCGCTCGGCGCCTAGGGTTACCACCCACTTGCCAAGTGTAATTTGTAAAATGCCAAACTAGCCTCCTTCGTTCTTATATGCCTTGAAAACGTATATTTTCTTGCATTTGGCTACAATTCTTCATCTTAAATTGCTATGATATTCACATATAGGTCGTGAAATCATGCTACATTATTATATCTCATTATTTAACACATTGCTCTTCAGGTTCCCTAAAACTGTTCCCCCTCAGAGACCAATGGTTCGACTCTAGGCATAATCATGTGCCTGGTCTTCTCTGATGAGACCTGAGTTCGATGCCAGACTGCCGTGACTGATTGGGCACAATATGTCTGATTATTTTTAATGATTAGTTTATATACCGAATATCACATCCCCAAAGAAACAACTCATGAGATATCGTTATTCAATGAAATGCACGTTTACCCCCTTAACATCTCTTTAAAACCCGAATAAACAAAAATCATTCCTTAGTTGACGTTTTCGACATACAGCGAACATATTCCCAAAATGTAATGTTTCAAATTTAATAGTTTTCACTGGGCGTGATGAGTGAGTGAGTCAGACAGGACATTTTCTTTCAATTATTTTTCCCAGAATTTCACCCTCCCCAAGGGCCCCTTAAATTGGATTGATGAAAAAACGCTTGAACACCTATTAACTTATTTTTAAGCTGTCTTTTTCCCCTGAGTTTGATGAGTGAGTTAGTCAGTCAGTTAGGACACTTTCTCTCCTTTTTTCTCCCAGAATTTCACCCCACCGCATTGGCCCCTTAAATTAATTGATGAAAAAACGGTCGAACACCGATTGACATATTTTTAAGCTGATTTTTCTCGCTGAGTTTCAAATTTATCGCCAATGTCGTTTAAGAGATAGGCCTACACGCTCCGTTAGGAATACTTCAACCCCCACTTTTCAACCCTTTCACCTCATAATAATAGGCTACACCACATCGAAAACCCCTTAGACACATGTCTGCTTATTTTTAACGATTAGTTTATATGCCGAGTATCACATCCACAAATGAAACCTCTCGTGAGATATTATTATTCAATGAAATGCAGATTTAACCCCCTAAAGACCCCTTTAGAACCTGAATATCCAAAAATCCTCCCTTAGTGTACGGATTTGACATACAACGAACATATCCCCGAAATGCCATGCATCCAACTTCAATATTTTTAGCTGGGCGATGATTAGTGAGTGAATGAGTCAGGACATTTTCTTTCAATTTTTTTTCTTCAGAATTTCACCCCTCCCGATGAACCCCTTCAATTTGATTGATCAAAAAACTGTCGAAAAGCTATTTACTTACTTTAAAGCAGTTTTTTCCTCCTGAGTTTGATGAGTGAGTCAGTCAATCAGTTAGGACACTTTCTTTCCTGTTCCCCCCCCCCAAGATTTTCACCCCTCCCCATGGGCCCCTTAAACTGGATTTATGAAAAAACTGTCAAACTCATATTTACTTCTTTTTATGTTGATTTTTTCCGCTGAGTTTCAAATTCCTCGCCTATGTCGTTTAAGAGATACACGCTCCGTTAGGAATCTTTCAATCCCAACTTCTCACCCCTTTCACCTCTTAATACACACCACATCGAAAAACCCTCAGACATATGTCTTCTTATTTTTAATGATGAGTTTATATGCCGAGTGCCACATCCCCCAATGAAACCAATCGGGAGATATTGCTATTCAATGAAATGCAGGTATATCCCCTTAACACCCCTTAAGAACCTGAATATCCAAAAATCCTCTATTAGTGGGCATTTGCGGCCCTTGAGGAAGCTTCATACCAAATTTCATTCCAATCCGTTTGGTGGTTTCTGAGATTTCGTGATGAATGAATGAGTGAGTTAGTGGTATTTGACAAATATATAGTAGACTAGCTGTTACCCGCGGCTTCGCCTGCAATAACATTTGGAATCCCGTTATAACATTAGTTAAATAGATAGATAAGCATAGGTCCTAGTGGAAAATAATTCTATCACCTGAAACCAAAAATGCATGGGACGAAAAAAAACATCAAAATATCATGTTGGTTTCGGACCCTAAAAGACGTGAAAAATATAATAAAAGTATTAAAAAAAACTATTTTTTGAAATTTCATTCGAATCAATATTTATGTCATTCCTGGGACTTAGAAAATTCCGGCCAAAAAGTACAAAATCATTAATAACTCCGTAAGTATTCGTCGTATGATGAAATAGCAAGAGACAAAAAAGATGTAATGTGTTATTGTCTACAACATAGGCCATGTATAATTTTACACTCAGACATATTACGTCCCCCCCCCATAATTTCACCCCTCCCCATGGGCCCCTTAAATTGGATTTATGAAAAAACGGTCAAACACCTGTTTAGTTATTTTTAATGCTGATTTTTTGCGGCTGAGTTCCAAACTCCTGGCCTATGTCGTTTAAGAGATACACGCTCCGTTGGGAATCCTTCAACCCCCACTTTTCACCCCTTTCACCTCATAATATACACCACATCGAAAAACCCTCAGACACATGTCTTCTTATTTTTAATGATGAGTTTATATGCTGAGTATCACATCCCCCAATGAAACCAATCGGGAGATATTGCTATTCAATGAAATGCAGGTCTACCCCCTTAACACCCCTTTAGAACCTGAATATCCAAAAATCCTTTCTTAGTGGGCGTTTACGGCCCTTGAGGAAGCTGCATACCAAATTTCATTCCAATCCGTTGGGTGGTTTCTGAGATTTCGTGATGAATGAATCAGTCAGTGAGTGAGTGAGTGGTATTTGAGCTTTATTATAGTAGATAGTGTCAAGTCTTTGTTATGCTAAACTCGGTTTACAGTGCTGTGTGAACAGTTGAGTAACTAACGGGATTTCAAGTAAAGATCCTCATTGTCTATACCGGTAGTACAGAGGGCAACTCGCATCCAGTCGGCCGTGTCTCGACTTGAGCTATGTTGCCATGGAAATGATCTGCCTTGCCATTCCTTCATGAGTATATTTTAGGATTTGATTAGCCTGTGCTTGAGTGCAAAAGGGCCGAAATCAAAAAATGAGAAAGACTATCGAAAATGCATGTAGCCAGCGGTTCCTTCTGGGTCCTAAACTATGTGTATGCAAACTTTGGTTGAGATTGGTGGAACGGTGTTGATTTGTATACGGAACACATCCACCCACCCACCCACATACATATAGACTTTCACTTTTATATATAAGATACTAGCTGAAGTACCCGTGCTTCGCTACGCGTCAGAAATAAATTAAAATGTGGAGGTGACAGTTAAAACAGGAGATAGGCGAGGTGCTGCGCAGAGGGAGATTAAGGATGGAACATTTTGTACAACTACACCGCTCGGCGTTGACAGTTTTTTATAGCACAAATTTAGGTTTTACTCGCTAACCGTTGGAGATACTTCTCGGATAGAAAATATAATTTTAAACCTCGTATATGCAAAAAAAAAAAGTTTGCTATTTCTTAGCGTTCTCTTTTTATTTGAAATGGAAATATGAAAGTTTGAAACCAAAGGGTGTAGTGACGTCACTAAAATGGTCGCCATCATTAAATAGTGCAAAGTATTGAAATCAAAAGTAGCCTATATGTTAACCAGGTAAATCAGCTACTTCCATGTAAAATTCATGTAAATCGGACCAGTGGTACTTGGGTGATTGGGTAATACACACACACCATCTTATTTTAGCCTCGCTTCGCTCGCGTCATAGTCGTGTCATATTGTTATTCAATGAAATGCAGGTTTAACCCCGTTAACACCCCTTTAGAACCTGAATATCCAAAAATCCCCCCTTAGTAGACGTTTTCGACACACATCAAACATATCCCCAAAATATCATTCTTCTAACTTTAATAGTTTTGGTTGGTCGATGAGAGTGAACATCCAAAAATCCTTCCTTAGTGGACGTTTTTCTTCCAGAATTTCACCCCTCCCCATAGGTCCCTTAAATTGGATTTATGAAAAAAAACGGTCGATTTTAATTATTTATTTATTCATTTATATATTTTTAAGCTGATTGATTTACTCCGAGTTTCAAAACTCCTTGCCTATGTCGTTTAAGAGATACACGCTCCGTTAGGAATCTTTCAACCCCCACTTTTCATTCCTTTCACCTCATAATATACACCACATCGAAAAACCATTAGACATGTATCAGCTTACTTTTAATGATTCGTATATATGCCAAGTATCACATCCCCAAATGAAACCACTCGTGAGATATTGTTATTCAATGAAATGCACGTTTACCCCCTTAACACCTCTTTAGAACCTGAATATCCAAAACTCTTTCCTTAGTGGACGTAATCGAAATACAACGAACATATCCCCAACATTTCATGGTTCTAACTTCAATAATTTTGGCTGAGTGATGATGAGTGAGTGAGTCAGTCAGGACATTTCCTTTCATTTATTTTTGAGAATTTCACCCCTCCCCATGAAGTCCTTAAATTGGATTTATGAATAAAACGGTCGAACACCTATTTACTAATTTTAAACTGATTTTTCCCCTGAGTTTGATGAGTAAGTGAGTCAATCAGTTAGGACACTTTCTTTCCTCTTCTTTTTCCCATAATTTCACCCCTCCCCATGGGCCCCTTAAATTGTATTTATGAAGAAACAGTCGAACACTTATTTACTTTTTTTTAAGCTGCTTTTTCCGCTGAATTTCAAACTTATCGCCTATGTTGAATAAGTGATAAAGTACATGCTCCGTTAAGAATCCATCAACCTCCAATTTTCACCCCTTTCACCTCAAATATACACCGTATCGATAAATCCTTAGACATATGTGTGCTTATTTTGAATGATTAGTTTATATGCCGAATATCACATCCCCAAATGAAACAACTCGGGAGATATTTTTATTCAATGAAATGCAATTTTAACCCCCTTAACACCCCTTCAGAACATGAATATCCAAAAATCCATCCACAGTGGACTTTTTCGACATACAACGAACATATCCCCAAAATTTCAAGCTTCTAACTGCAATAGGTTTGATGGGGGATGATGAGTGAATATCCAAATATCCTTCCTCAGTGGACTTCTTTCCCCAGAATTTCACCCCTCCCCATGGGCCCCTTAAATTGGATTTATGAAAAAACGATCGAACATTTATTTACTACTTTTTCAAGCTGATTTTTCTCCCTGAGATTCATACTTTTTGCCTCTGTCTTTTAAGAGATCTCCGTTAGGAATCCTTCAACCCCCACTTTTCACACATACACCTCATACTATACACCACATCGAAAAACCCTCAGACATGTGTCTTCTTATTCTTAATGATGAGTTTATATGCCGAGTATCCCATCCCCCAAGGAAACCAATCGGGAGATATTGTTATTCAATTAAATGCAAGTCTACCCCCTTAAAACCCCTTCGGAACCTGAATATCAAAAATCCTTCCTTAGTAAACGTTTTCGACATACAACGAACATAGCCCCAAAATGTCATGTTCCTAACTTCAATAATTTTGGCTGGACGATGATGAGTGAGTGAGTAAGTCAGGACATTTTCTTTCATTTATTTTTCAGAATTTAACACCTCTCATGAACCCCTTAAATTGGATTTATGAAAAAAAAACGGTCGAACTCCTATTTACTTATTTTCCCCCCCTGAGTTTGATGAGTGAGTGAGTTAGGACACTTTCTTTCCTGTTTTTCCCCCAGAATTTCATACCTCTCCAAGGGCCCCTTAAATTGGATTTATGAAAAACGGTCGAACACCTATTTACTTATATTTTAAGCTGTTTTTTCCCGCCGAATTTTCAACTTCCCGCCTATGTCGTTTAAGAGATAACGCTCAGTTAAGAATCCCTCAACCCCCAATTTTTCCCCCCTTTCACATCATAATATAAACCACATCGATAAACCCTTAGACATATGTCTGATAATTTTTAATGATTAGTGTATATACTGAATATCAAATCCCCAAAGAAACAACGCATGAGGTATCGTTAATCAGTGAAATGCACGTTTACACCCTTAACACATCTTTAAGACCCGAATAAACAAAAATCATTCATTAGTTGACGTTTTCGGCATACAGCGAACATATTCCCAAAATTTTATGTTTCCTACTTTAATAGTTTTCGCTGGGCGTGATGAGAGAGTGAGTCAGACAGGACATTTTCTTTCAATTATTTTTACCTGTATTTCACCCCTCCCCATGGGCCCCTTAAATTTGGGTTGATGAAAAAAAACGCTTGAGCACCTATTAACTTATTTTTTAAGCTGTCTTTTTCCCCTGAAATTGATGAGTGATTGAGTTAGTCAGTCAGGACACTTTCTCTCCTTTTTCCCCCAGAATTTCACCCCACCCCATTGACCCCTTAAATTAATTTATGAAAAAACGGTCGAACACCGATTGACATATTTTTAAGCAGATTTGATTTCGCTGAGTTTCAAATTTATCGCTATGTCGTTTAAGAGATAGGCCTACACTCTCCGTTAGGAATACTTCAACCCCCACTTTTCACCCCATTCACCTCATAATAATAGGCTACAACACATCGAAAAAACCTTAGACTCATGTCTGCTTTTCTTTAATGATTAGTTTATATGCCGAGTATCACATCCATAAATGAAACCAGTCGTGAGATATTGTTATTCAATGAAATGCAGGTTCAACCCTCTTAAGACCCCTTTAGAACCTGAATATCCAAAAATCCTCCCTTAGTGTACGGTTTTGACATATATCGAACATATCCCCAAAATGCCATGTTTCTAACTTCAATATTTTTGGCTGGGCGATGATGAGTGAGTGAGTGAGTCAGGACATTTTCTTTCAATTTTTTTCTTCAGAATTTCACCCCTCCCGATGAACCCCTTAAATTTGAATTATCAAAAAAAAACTGTCGAAAATATTTTTAAGCAGTTTTCCCCCCTGAGTTTGAAGAGTGGGTGAGTCAATCGGTTAGGACACCTTCTTTCCTGTTTTTTTTTTTTTTTTTTTTAGAATTTCACCCCTCCCCATGGGCCCCTTAAATTGGATTTATGGAAAAACGGTCGAACACCTATTTACTTAATGTTTAAGATGATTTTTTCCGCTGAGTTTCAAACTCCTCGCCTATGTCGTTAAAGAGATACACGCTCCGTTAGGAATCCTTAAACCCCCACCTTTCAGCCCTTTCACCTCATAATATACACCACATCGAAAAACTCTCAGACACGTGTCTTCTTATTTTTTTAATGATGAGTTTATATGCCGTGTATCACATCCCCCAATGAAACCAATCGGGTTTAACCCCCTTAAGACCTCTTTAGAACCTGAATATCCGAAAATTCTCCCATAGTAGACGGTTTTGACATACAATGAACATATCCCCAAACTGTCATGTTTCTAACTTCAATAATTTTGGCTGGGCGATGATGAGTGAGTGAGTGAGTCAGGACATTTTCTTTCAATTTCCTTTTTTCAGAATTTCACCCTTCCCCAGGAAACCCTTAAATTTGATTTATGAAAAAAAAACTGTCGAACAGCTATTTACTTACTTTGAAGCAGTTTTTCCCCCTGAGATTGATAAGTGAGTCAGTCAATCAATCAGTTAGGACACTTTCTTTCCTGTCCCCCCCTCCCCCAGAATTTCACCCCTCCCTATGGATCCCTTAAATTAGATTTATGAAAAAACGGTCAACCATCTATTTACTTATTTTTTATGCTGATTTTTTCCGCTGAGTTTCAAACTCCTCGCCTATGTCGTTTAAGAGATACACGCTCCGTTGGGAATCTTTCAACCCCCACTTTTCACCCCTTTCACCTCTTAATATACACCACATCGAAAAACCCTCCGACACGTGTCTTTTTATTTTTAATGATGAGTTTAGATGCCGACTATCACATCCCCCAATGAAACCAATCGGGAGATATTGCTATTCAATGAAATGCAGGTCTACCCCCTTAACACCCCTTTAAAACCTGAATATCCAAAAATCCTTTCTTAGTGGGCGTTTGCGGCCCGTGAGGAAGCTGCATACCAAATTTAATTCCAATCCGTTCAGTGGTTACTGAGATTTCGTGATGAATGAATGAGTGAGTGAGTGAGTGGTATTTGACAAATAGTGTCAAATCTTTGTTATGCTATACTCGGTTGACAGTGCTGTGTGAGCAGTTGAGTAACTAACGGGATTTCAAGTAAAGAGCCTCATTTTCTATACCTGTAGTGGCGAGCGCAACTCGCTTCCAGTCGGCCGTGTCTCGGCTTGAGCTATGTTGCCATGGAAACGTCCTGCCATGCCATTCCTTCATGGGTTAATGTTATGATTTGATTAGCCTATGCTTGAGTGCTAAAGGGCCGAAATCAAAAGAATGAGAAAGACTATCGAAAATGCATGTAGCCAGCGGTTCCTTCTGGGTCCTAAACTATGTGTATGCAAAATTTGGTTGAGATTGGTGGAACGGTATAGATTTGTATACGGAACCCACCCACATACATACAGACTTTCACTTTCATATTGAACCCATATGCTATAGGGTCCAAGGAGTGCGAATCCATGCATTTGAGGAAGAAATCAAAGAAACGTACAGTTTCTAATGTAACTTTAAGAAAGATCCAGCTAGGAGGCCAGTATAAGGTTGTGCAACTAACGAGGACCAGGTGTTCGAGAGGATGATATCATCCCTCTTGACATTCTGAAGGGAGCGAGTCACGAGTATTAATAACCGAGTGGAAATTTCCCAGGATTAAACAAGGAAGCCTGAATCGGAATTCGAGCTGACGTTGCTGGAAAATGACAACACCGCTTATGCGCCAGAAGAGGAATAATTAAATTTAACCCGTTTACAAGTATAATAATGAGTAAACAAGTACAGTACAGTGAATCATTTTGAATGAGAGATTTTTCAGTAAAGAGAAACCATTTAATAATTGCGCAGAAAAAAACTGCTAACGCAAGACGACGTCATTGGGGAATTACCGAAGCCTGTGTGGAGGGGAGAAAGCAAAAGAAATGCAACACCCACACATCTGAGGACGAGAAATTAATTAATATCTCCGAATTGCACGATCGATTCTTAGGTGCAATAAGATTATTTGACATTGAGAAGACGAGCTTTCGGAAGGTATAATTTTTATATTTGTGGCACCATTATTTTAGAAGTTGACCACAGAAAAGGCTAGAGTCTTATTTTTTTGTAGTGAAATAGTATAAAGCTTTGGGCTTTACCAAGCCAAACATGCAGTCTCGAATAGCCCGTGAGGGGCGTAAGGCTACATCAACAGTATATGCAGTCTCGAACAGCCCAAGGGGGCGTTGCCACGCATCACGCAGTACAAATCCGTCCAGGGGGACGTAACGCTGGATCATCAGCACATCAGTATTCAGACAGCCGTGAGGGGCGTAACTCTGCGTCTCATCGAAGACAGTTACCAGTACTCCTTGAGGGGAGAAACGCTGTGGTACACTGCAGAAGTAATATCCGATAGCCATAGGCGTCGCAGTATTAACGACTTGCTTGCCTCCATAAGGAGTGGTCAAGAAGAAATTTAAAGTATCGCCGTATTGAAATATTAGGAAAATCCTAGTTACAGGATTTAAGCCCGACTGTATACAAGTTATAGTGAAAGTTCGTAAGATATAGTCAGAGCAGGCCGCGAACGTCGGACTTAAAGGCGATAAGTCGTTAAATAGACGAACGAATAGATCATAACGTACGGAAGTACCGTACCAGAAAGATAAACTGTCATCTAAATTAAAGAACCCAAAAAGGGAAGAACAGAATAAGGTTCGGAACGTATGTCAGAAACGTAGGAGTGTTAGAACCGATCAAATAGAGAAGATAGGAGACTATAAACATTATCTCCAGAAAGCAGGCGAACTATTCTAAAAGTACTAGAATCGAGAAGTACTAGCTGCTATAAACTAAATCTATAGGTCATTGAGGAGACCTCGATCCGAATAGACTTTCGCTAGGATCGATAGACAGATCTACAAAGAAGCCGTTCAAGCTAGATAAATAGCCGGTTATCCAGGATAGGAGTAGCAGAATTTGGACTCCAGGGAACAATAGATGTTTCGAGACTTTCGTATTCTGCAGGATAGGAAGCCGACATCGAATAAATTTCACCCTTGGAAACGGGAAATTAAGAAGATCACGTGTGATAGGCTCAGAAATACGGCCTAGTGATCAAGAATTGTGAAGTGTAAATTTTTCAATATTGTGTGTTAAATTAATAATTTTTAGTGTTTATTATGTGTTCAAAAGGGACACATCAGTGTATAAAAATGTCGTCAATGTTAAGTGTCTTAAATGTATGTCAAAAAGTGTTTATATATAAGATGAATTCCTTTAATATGGAGTAAAAAGTTCAAAGTGGGCCCAAAATGAAGCACCGCACTAGAATAAAGATCATGGGACGATCTTAAAACATGTGAGTACTGAATTTCATTCTATTTTGGTGTCAGAAATTGGTTGTGTACAAATCCACCGGAGTTTTTGAGTAAAAGGGATGTGTTTTAATAAATAAATACTGAATAAGCAAGAACGCGGTCTGAACAATAATAGAAAATTTGAGAAATTATAAATGATTATGTAAAGAATAAATCCCGTAGAGGAAATAAATGAATAAAATGTTAATGTATTTAACAAATGTCATAAGGGCAAGCGAAATATCAGTAATTATCATGAAAGATATTCAAATAAAGTAAAGTTGAACTATGAAAGAAATAGCTTTTGAGCTTGTGTAAAGAATAAAGATAATAATAATAACTAAATATGGAAATATTAAATAAAGATCAAATAAATTGATGTGAACATAAGAGCGTTAAAGCCTTAATGTATGTGTAAGATATGATGTTCAAGGGAATATTTTAAAAGGGAGCGATTTATCGGCAACGGAAAAGATTAATATGAGAATTAAAATAATATGAATTGTTACTAATGAGATTTATCAGTTCTTGGGAAGACATTTCGGCTTAAAATAATGCATAGCGCAAAAGAGCGCAAATAATATTAAAGTGTCACGCTAGGAAAGCGTAGAGGTTAAAATACTTGGTAAATTACTTATGGAGGGTAGTTGATTGCAGTGAATTGATAATTGTATAAGTCCTCTATTTGTGACATAGTATCACGAGGCATTGTGTATGTATAAAAAAGGGAGCTAATATATGGTATTATTGAGCGTATGTCATATGGGCCACGGCCGACTTTAAATCGCATTTTGTATAAGTCCTCTGTAAGGGAATGGTTCCCGAGGCACGTGAAGAGATTCGAACGCAGAATCTTCTTATGATAAAAGCCCCTTAATTCTTCGTCGTCGGATGTGTATTAATCTTCCCAATCAATGAGGACCCTCTCATAATTAATAAATGCCAAGGTTACGAAAGTGGTCTTTGAACCAAAGAATAATTGTTTGAATGAGTACGATACAGTAAAAGCCCGGTCTCTCCCCAGAACTGAATATAATGTGAAGGTTTGTTTTGAAAGCCTTGGAAATAAGCTACTAACGTGGGTTAGACAGGGAGTCGCCGTCACCCCCCCCCCCCCGTGTCATAAATCGCGCCCGAGTAGAAGGGTCTAGCTCTCTTAAAGCGAGAGGGGCCAGAAACCGTCTCGTAAGATGTTGTAAAGAGAAATGAATACACCAGGAGTGTTTAAAGTTGTTAACGACCCGGGCGTTGAACCGAGGTCCTTGTAGATTGATATTTTCGTTTGCCTGGTCAGATCGTAGTTTCTTATATGATAATGGTCTTATAAGACATAAGAGATAAATAACAATCCCTATTGTAATGATGTATGGACGTAGGATTCCACGAGTTAATTGAAGGCAACTAAGTTTCGGGAGTAACTATAGTTTTTTTGACTGTGTCAAGTATCTTCACGCTCTGGAGTACACAAATGATTTCCTGACTACCTTAATATATTTGTGAAAATAAAGAGAGATGATAACAACTGAATGTGTGGACATGCCCAAAAATAGTGAGTTAGATAATTAACATAAAATTTAAATGTAATTATACATTTGTTTTTGTGAATTAAGAAATATAGAGGATAGTGTTTGAGGTGTACAAGAATGACACCATTATTATGTAAATGCATGGAGCCAAAAGAGCTCGGAGTTATATAAAACTTACAGTAATGCTTTATGGAAGTAAGACTAAGTAGGAATTGTTGGTTTATGTGGAAACCACATATTTAAAATAACATTTATGTTATCTTATGGACTCCGTGTTTATTTTGAACCGGAGTAGTTTTAATTTGTGTAGTGGCTTCAACGTGGGGCCTTCAGAAATAAAGTGTTAAAGTGTTTTCCAACGTGGGGCTACTAGCAATCATAATCTTTTTGGCGACCAGTACGCAGGGCAGAGTTTTCCTAGGGAAAACCCGAGTTTCCTCGAAAAATCAAAATTTTCATTTTTGAAAAAAATGGTTTTTCGAAATTTTGAATTTTAAATACTTCCATAAAGGTTTATGAAATTGAGTAAGAGTATCAAAAGGGTACGTTGTAAGTGAATACCCGTACCAAAGTAATATTTTAAAGAAATTGGGACACACCGATTCAGAGTATCATCTCTCAAACATGTACTAGTGTGGTGGCATTAGTGGCCCACTGTATTTTAATATGATGTTGTTGAGTGAAGAGAGGCGGAGGCTCTCTGAGAATGTAAGGGCCGAGAGCCCAGATAAAGGTAAAACTACAGGTGAGAAAGAGTACCCAAATAAAGAAATTATAAATGTTTCTGTAGAAAGCATGCGTGCACCTGGAGACATAGTTACACGAAGAGAAGGTAACATGTCTGCAGACAAAAGGGTAAATGTTGAGCTTTCAGAGCTCGAAAAGGAAAAAGGAAATTGTACACCGATTCCAAGGGAAAATGTAATTAATACAGATAATGATAATGAGGAAGGTAATTCAAAGTCTCACGTAGTAATGCCGGTTCAGGTAGGCTCAGAAAACGAAGGGGAAAAGAGCGATAGTACTGACGTTCAGGATCAGGAAAAGGTAGAAACGGCGAAATGGGATGAAATAAAAGAATTCTTGGATATAATTAATGGAATACGAGACGAGCATTATAAGATGAGGAGTGAACTTTGGAAATTTAGAGATGTAGACTCAAAGGAGAAAGAGAAAATTAAGGAGCAAAGGGAAGGTATCTCCGAGGAAATAAAGAAGATATCTGAGCTCCGTGAAAGGGCAAGTAAAAATTGGTATAAAATACCCAAACAGGAATTAGAGGAATTGTACAAAGAAATTCCTAATGTTAAATGGTCGTTAAGAGAAACGAAGAGGGAATTTGCGAAACGTATGGAGAATGAAGGAAAAATAAATTTAGCTCCGTGGGAACAGATAGTTACATTTGTTGATGAAGTAAGTGAAATAGGGAATAAATTATGGAAAATGAGAGATGCATGGGATGAGATATGGTGGAAGATCCCTTACAAAGAGCGCGACCGAAAAAAGTATGTTGAGGAACAGAAAGATTGGATAAGAAAGGAGAAGAATAAGATGTACCGTTTCAGTATGAGTATGTATGATGAACAAGATATAATCAGCGTTCAGGAGTTAGCTGAAGTAAGACAGGTCAAAATTCCAGAATATCAAGAAATATTAGAGGCTGCTCAGAAGAGATATGAGGAATACATGTTGGAGCAAAATCGTCAGGCAAATGAAATAGTTGCCCAAGCTGAAAAGCCAGCAGAAATTAAACAAGAAAAAGAAGTCACGGTGCCAAAGGAGCCCGAAGTTGAGATTAGGGAAGAGAAACAAGAGAAAGAAATTATAATGACTCCAGTGGAAACTGAAGAAAACCTTGAGATCCTTCCAGAGAAACAAATAGAAATTAAGGAAGAAATCGTAATTCCAGAACAGGAGGACAGCCGGAATGGGAATGAGCTCCAAACGGAAGAGACTCATTTTGATGGAAGGGTTGAGCTGGAGGAGCAAGATATAGTCTCGGAACGGGAGATAGCGAAGGAATTGATAGTTGAAGAAACGGAAATGATAATTCCAGAAGAAATAGAGAAATTAAATGAAATAAATATAGAAAATATCAACGAAGCACCGATGGAAACAGAGGTTCAAGATTTCACGGAAAGGGAAAAGGAAAACTTCGAAGAAATGCAGGACCAGGAAAATAAAAGGGCATTAAAGGAAGAAGAGGAAAAATTGAAAGCCCAGATCCTCGAATTAATGATTAAATGTCAAGATTGCCAAAGAAAGACTAGAGAAATGGAGAAAGATGCTAATAAGAGCCAAGAAACCCTAAAAGAAAAAGATGAGATTGTTGGGAACAATGAAAAAATGAGAGGAGACATCTATGGAAACAATCAAGAAAGAGGAAGACCGCCATTGATAGTTGGTGTACCAGGAAATGGATACCCCATGGAAACAATGAAAGGAGGAGGAATAACATACGAAGCCTTGGAGAAAGAGGACGCCCAGGCATATTTCAGCTGGAAGCTCCGTAAAAAGAAAGGGAGCGATAAAAAGAAGAGAAAAGAAGGAGATCTGAAAGACCTAAAGAACTGGAAGAGTCGAAAAAAGAAATACTCTTTGGAAATGCCATCTCGATACGAGGTGAAGGAAAAGGATTATTCCATCATGAACAAACGGGTAAAGCTATTTGCAACCGTCAAAGAATAAGAGAAATAAGTATAATATTTGTTGAAATACCATCTCAAAGAGAGATAAGGAAGGGGGAAGAGAACCAGAAAGAGTCAGGTGAGGTCAGACTGAGCTCTTAAAAATTGAATGAAGGGTCACAGACTTGAAGTCTGAGAACTGTAATGAATTAAGTTACGGGTAAAGCTAATTGCACCCGCAAGATAATTAATAGAAAGTCATTAAGTTGAAAATATGTAATGAATAGAGAACAGACCGACTTGAAGTCAGTCTTATGAAAAGAAGAAAGGAAACCAACTGTTGACTCAAGTTTGGAGAAGTGCACGCCAGACGAGGGGAGAGTTGTGAACACCGAACGTGACAAGAAATTTATGGCCCTGAGTGGAGACGTCCGCTAGGGGAATAAATGAATGAATGGGAACTTTTGAAGACCCAACCTAAACACAGACCATAGAGGAAAGGAACTTTAAAGAAGTAATTGATTTTTTTTTTAAGAAAATTGTAATGTAATAAAGGAGAAAGATAGGGTAAAGATAGAGCATACCCAACCTACACTATTAGTGGAAGGAACTTTAAGGAAATAAAACAACAGTAAATACGGATGACGTTATGATGGATTCGATGAAATAAGAATACAAAATTAATTAAAATAAATTTCCTCAAAAATTTTTCGAAAATTTATTTATCCTAAGGAAGGGTGAGATGAACCCATATGCTATAGGGTCCAAGGAGTGCGAATCCATGCATTTGAGGAAGAAATCAAAGAAACGTACAGTTTCTAATGTAACTTTAAGACAGATCCAGCTAGGAGGCCAGTATAAGGTTGTGCAACTAACGAGGACCAGGTGTTCGAGAGGATGATATCATCCCTCTTGACATTCTGAAGGGAGCGAGTCACGAGTATTAATAACCGAGTGGAAATTTCCCAGGATTAAACAAGGAAGCCTGAATCGGAATTCGAGCTGACGTTGCTGGAAAATGACAACACCGCTTATGCGCCAGAAGAGGAATAATTAAATTTAACCCGTTTACAAGTATAATAATGAGTAAACAAGTACAGTACAGTGAATCATTTTGAATGAGAGATTTTTCAGTAAAGAGAAACCATTTAATAATTGCGCAGAAAAAAACTGCTAACGCAAGACGACGTCATTGGGGAATTACCGAAGCCTGTGTGGAGGGGAGAAAGCAAAAGAAATGCAACACCCACACATCTGAGGACGAGAAATTAATTAATATCTCCGAATTGCACGATCGATTCTTAGGTGCAATAAGATTATTTGACATTGAGAAGACGAGCTTTCGGAAGGTATAATTTTTATATTTGTGGCACCATTATTTTAGAAGTTGACCACAGAAAAGGCTAGAGTCTTATTTTTTTGTAGTGAAATAGTATAAGGCTTCGGGCTTTACCAAGCCAAACATGCAGTCTCGAATAGCCCGTGAGGGGCGTAAGGCTACATCAACAGTATATGCAGTCTCGAACAGCCCGAGGGGGCGTTGCCACGCATCACGCAGTACAAATCCGTCCAGGGGGACGTAACGCTGGATCATCAGCACATCAGTATTCAGACAGCCGTGAGGGGCGTAACTCTGCGTCTCATGGAAGACAGTTACCAGTACTCCTTGAGGGGAGAAACGCTGTGGTACACTGCAGAAGTAATATCCGATAGCCATAGGCGTCGCAGTATTAACGACTTGCTTGCCTCCATAAGGAGTGGTCAAGAAGAAATTTAAAGTATCGCCGTATTGAAATATTAGGAAAATCCTAGTTACAGGATTTAAGCCCGACTGTATACAAGTTATAGTGAAAGTTCGTAAGATATAGTCAGAGCAGGCCGCGAACGTCGGACTTAAAGGCGATAAGTCGTTAAATAGACGAACGAATAGATCATAACGTACGGAAGTACCGTACCAGAAAGATAAACTGTCATCTAAATTAAAGAACCCAAAAAGGGAAGAACAGAATAAGGTTCGGAACGTATGTCAGAAACGTAGGAGTGTTAGAACCGATCAAATAGAGAAGATAGGAGACTATAAACATTATCTCCAGAAAGCAGGCGAACTATTCTAAAAGTACTAGAATCGAGAAGTACTAGCTGCTATAAACTAAATCTATAGGTCATTGAGGAGACCTCGATCCGAATAGACTTTCGCTAGGATCGATAGACAGATCTACAAAGAAGCCGTTCAAGCTAGATAAATAGCCGGTTATCCAGGATAGGAGTAGCAGAATTTGGACTCCAGGGAACAATAGATGTTTCGAGACTTTCGTATTCTGCAGGATAGGAAGCCGACATCGAATAAATTTCACCCTTGGAAACGGGAAATTAAGAAGATCACGTGTGATAGGCTCAGAAATACGGCCTAGTGATCAAGAATTGTGAAGTGTAAATTTTTCAATATTGTGTGTTAAATTAATAATTTTTAGTGTTTATTATGTGTTCAAAAGGGACACATCAGTGTATAAAAATGTCGTCAATGTTAAGTGTCTTAAATGTATGTCAAAAAGTGTTTATATATAAGATGAATTCCTTTAATATGGAGTAAAAAGTTCAAAGTGGGCCCAAAATGAAGCACCGCACAAGAATAAAGATCATGGGACGATCTTAAAACATGTGAGTACTGAATTTCATTCTATTTTGGTGTCAGAAATTGGTTGTGTACAAATCCACCGGAGTTTTTGAGTAAAAGGGATGTGTTTTAATAAATAAATACTGAATAAGCAAGAACGCGGTCTGAACAATAATAGAAAATTTGAGAAATTATAAATGATTATGTAAAGAATAAATCCCGTAGAGGAAATAAATGAATAAAATGTTAATGTATTTAACAAATGTCATAAGGGCAAGCGAAATATCAGTAATTATCATGAAAGATATTCAAATAAAGTAAAGTTGAACTATGAAAGAAATAGCTTTTGAGCTTGTGTAAAGAATAAAGATAATAATAATAACTAAATATGGAAATATTAAATAAAGATCAAATAAATTGATGTGAACATAAGAGCGTTAAAGCCTTAATGTATGTGTAAGATATGATGTTCAAGGGAATATTTTAAAAGGGAGCGATTTATCGGCAACGGAAAAGATTAATATGAGAATTAAAATAATATGAATTGTTACTAATGAGATTTATCAGTTCTTGGGAAGACATTTCGGCTTAAAATAATGCATAGCGCAAAAGAGCGCAAATAATATTAAAGTGTCACGCTAGGAAAGCGTAGAGGTTAAAATACTTGGTAAATTACTTATGGAGGGTAGTTGATTGCAGTGAATTGATAATTGTATAAGTCCTCTATTTGTGACATAGTATCACGAGGCATTGTGTATGTATAAAAAAGGGAGCTAATATATGGTATTATTGAGCGTATGTCATATGGGCCACGGCCGACTTTAAATCGCATTTTGTATAAGTCCTCTGTAAGGGAATGGTTCCCGAGGCACGTGAAGAGATTCGAACGCAGAATCTTCTTATGATAAAAGCCCCTTAATTCTTCGTCGTCGGATGTGTATTAATCTTCCCAATCAATGAGGACCCTCTCATAATTAATAAATGCCAAGGTTACGAAAGTGGTCTTTGAACCAAAGAATAATTGTTTGAATGAGTACGGTACAGTAAAAGCCCGGTCTCTCCCCAGAACTGAATATAATGTGAAGGTTTGTTTTGAAAGCCTTGGAAATAAGCTACTAACGTGGGTTAGACAGGGAGTCGCCGTCACCCCCCCCCCCCGTGTCATAAATCGCGCCCGAGTAGAAGGGTCTAGCTCTCTTAAAGCGAGAGGGGCCAGAAACCGTCTCGTAAGATGTTGTAAAGAGAAATGAATACACCAGGAGTGTTTAAAGTTGTTAACGACCCGGGCGTTGAACCGAGGTCCTTGTAGATTGATATTTTCGTTTGCCTGGTCAGATCGTAGTTTCTTATATGATAATGGTCTTATAAGACATAAGAGATAAATAACAATCCCTATTGTAATGATGTATGGACGTAGGATTCCACGAGTTAATTGAAGGCAACTAAGTTTCGGGAGTAACTATAGTTTTTTTGACTGTGTCAAGTATCTTCACGCTCTGGAGTACACAATTGATTTCCTGACTACCTTAATATGTTTGTGAAAATAAAGAGAGATGATAACAACTGAATGTGTGGACATGCCCAAAAATAGTGAGTTAGATAATTAACATAAAATTTAAATGTAATTATACATTTGTTTTTGTGAATTAAGAAATATAGAGGATAGTGTTTGAGGTGTACAAGAATGACACCATTATTATGTAAATGCATGGAGCCAAAAGAGCTCGGAGTTATATAAAACTTACAGTAATGCTTTATGGAAGTAAGACTAAGTAGGAATTGTTGGTTTATGTGGAAACCACATGTTTTAAATACAATATTTGTTTTATTATATTTGTGATTCCTTGTTCATTGGAACAAGTAGATGATTATGGGTCAGTAATTAAATTGTTAAAGTGTTTGTAGCGCCATTAATTTTATTAATTAAATGTGTTAAATAGGAGTTGATTTTGTTGTTATTTTTGCAAGTGTATCCTCTAATTAATCCAAAATATGTGAGTCACAGAGTGGGGGAACGTACCGCTGCCCCGAAAATTCCGAATTGAGCTACGCTGGTATACTGTGATTGGCATATTTCTTGCTAAAAGGGCACAATATATAAGATAATATGATATATTCTTACCTTGAACCAAATAGACGCAGGAAGAAGGCAGCTGAAGTAGTGGCTAAAATTATAGGATGTCCCCAACAACTTGAAAAGGAAGAAAAGAGACGAAAGAAAAGAAAGAGGCAAGCTGATGAAGAGGATGACAGTCATGAAGACAGTAGTATGCAAAAAATAATTTCTGAAATTATGTGTTCAATGTAATTCTGGACAGTATCATATGGGACAGGACAGTGCGGTTTCGATCAGTACAATCTCTTTGTAGCGGGTTTTCCGTTTTGTAGCAATGCAATGAAATGGCAGAAGAATTAATTTCTGAAAAATCAGTTGAGCTTGTAAGGCGCTATTTTAATGACATGGGAAACGACCTTTCTGATGAATTACCAAACCTGAAATTAATTTATAAAGCTAACTTTGGTAGCAAAACTCTTACGCCCTTGGACCTTCTCAATAAAGTTAAAACTTTAAAATTGGAAACCCTATTTACCAATCTTAATGTAGCATTGAGAATAATTGTTACTATCTCCGCAACAGTTTCTTTATCGGTTCTCAATCGCGTAAAAATCGTTTTCCGCTCGACAATGTGCCAAAATTGACTTTCAAGCTTCGATGTTTTGGCCGTTGAAACGGAACTTGTGAAGTCTACCAATTTGGACAATATCATAGATGATTTTTTCCAGAAAAAAAAAAGGCCAGAAAGGGAGTCTTAGCCTAAGTTAACTGTTTGTATTCTAGGATTGTTTTGTACATGTACATATACTGTGAGCCATTAAAGATGTAAGTTTATGGTGAATTTAGTGTTTTAATATTTTATTTCTAACCATTCAGTTCAGTTTACAAATAAGGTGATGAAAACTTTAACAATCGATTTTAAAAACATATTGATTGGATTTTTAAGTTTAAAAAAATAGTTATATAAACTGCATTGTTTTTAAAGTGAATGAGTTACTGTTTATTTGGGAGTAAGAATTATTAAAACGAATTGAAGAGCTTACATGACTTGACATTAAAATTTACAAAGATATGGTTTAAAATCGGTAATGCAGTTCATGGAGTTACAAATATATGGGTATGTATAATACACTAAATACATGGCTGTGATTAGTGAATTTGGGTTGCACTAAAAAGGATAAATGGCAGGGGCCCTAAATACCCCCAGCACTGGGGCCCGCGGCCGCTCTCTCCGGCCCTGACAATATGTCCGTCAAGTTATTAGATCGGTGAAATGGTGTAGATTTGTGCAAAAGGGCCTAAATGCAGGGAATGGAGTGGTCTGTCCGAAATTTAACATAGCCTAAACTATTCCTCTTGAATCAGACTATCATATACAAAAAGAATTTTTCGAATCCGACTGGTAGTTCCAGAGATTAGCGAGTTTAATCACATAAACACACAAACACACAAACTCTTCAGCTTTATTATATTAGTATAGATTTAGATAAATTACATTTCATGACTTAAGTACGTAGGTTTAGGATTTTCGTTGGTTTATGACGAATGCTGATGATCCATGACACGCAGGCTAATACATACACAGTGAGTCTCCTCTGAGATCATCACCTCAATCATTGACTTACAGTCACAACAACGGCACGAGTTAACACAGACTCGCAGAACATACTAATAGCTATAAGCAGCACACGGCTTACCTAATTAGCCTCGGATAAGTCTGGCAAAACATCAGCTTTCCGGCAACCACAATAATACAGTGGTCGGAGATATTCATTCCATCTCACGACGTGCTCAACAGGCACAATAATAATATCGTTAGCTATCCTTATACACTGGGTCATCATGGTACAAAAACCTATAAGATAAACCTTCATCAATTCCTACAATCCATGAAAAAACATTCAAATGTGTCGCTCTGAATGGCGATCAAAACATATGTGACTCGGTGGTCTACATCATTATACTAGGTATAACAGCAAAACATCTGCTGCACTCCCTAGGTGTTGAATGACTTTGACGTGGTGGGAGTGCTTGCGTGTTCTAATGATCCTTTGGGCTATGCCGGCGGTAGCATAGCTACTGGTAGGGCCTCCCTTGCCGGACAGGCCAAAGGTGAAGATCCAGACTAAAAAGCAACCCAGAACCCTCAAGTCCTCAACGGCAGCGAAGGCGGAGAAGATGGTCTTCGGTACGGCGGAGCTGGCGGAAGAGGCAGTCCAGCTGACCAGGGTTAAGAGGTCAGGACCTCCACTGCCTTGTGGACAGAAGTTGGAACGTCAAAGGCTAGGGGAAGAAACCTTGACTGAAAATCAGTAGGCCTGGATACTTAGAAAGCAGCCCCTTTTCTAGGCTTTGGGTGCTGAAGGCCAATAACCTACACACCCGAGATTACTCCTACTACAGAAACAGAAATGAATAGAAGCCGGATGGATAAAACGGATTTCACGTTTAGCATGAAATCCGACACGAGGATTGGAATTTGGAACATACAAACAATGTGGCAGATAGGTAGACTGTCCGAAGTATCTAGGGAGATGAAGCGCTACAGGTTGGACTTGCAAGGTTTTGTAATTTATATAATATCATTCACCTCAGTTGGTTAGGGGTTGACCAACAGCAACATGCCACACCGTTGGATGATATTGTAATGTCTTCTTAATACTTGCCCCTCAGTTGGGCGACATAGTAATTCTTAAGAAATCTTACCTCTGAGTAATTGGGCAATATGCTTGCTTAAAATGAATCCACAAGACTTCAGAATACTGTATATTTTAATATTCTTCTTGCATTTTCTTAAACATGGCTTTCTTTCCTTCTTCTATTACTAAACACCAGAACATTAACTCTTCCATAAGCCAGCCTACATACAATACTCAACACTAAGAGCTATACCATCCATTCACCAAAACAAACAAAAAATTTGCTTCCCATTCCTAGCATTCCAACCAAATCAACATCATCACCATGGTAACTTGTCCTATGTTCAAGGCACCTATTGACCAGCCAAGGCCACCTCATGCCACCAGCCAAGGCCACCTATCGAAAGACCACCAAAAGAAAAATCCAATGGGCACAGACCACACAAGATTCTCCATGGCGGCCCACCGACAAGTGTCCATGGCTGGCAACCCAATAAAACAAAAAACAAAAAACAGAAAGAAACTAGGAGTCTCTGTAACCTACAAATGTTAGGTTACAGACGCCCCATTGAGAGAGACTTTTTAACTGAAGGTTAGAAATTCACTCTCAACCCTCAAACAAAACATAAATTAAAAAGGAATACAAAAACATGCATAGATTAAAACAATATAAACACAGAGAAACAAATATATATCATCTTCGTCATCATCAACAGACGTGATTACGAAATCCTCCACTGCCAGACATATGGATGGGATTGTTGACATTCGTGTGCCATTTCTAGCTTTATCTTGAGAAGGAATGGCTGAATCATCCTTTCTAGGTCTGTGTCCTCTGATTCAGTATCATCATATTTTCCTTTATTTTTCTTCTTCTTTTGGTCTGTCTCCTCCGATTCAGTATCATCATATTTTCCTTTATTTTTTTTCTTCTTTTCTTGTCGTTCTTGTAATTTGAGCCATGTTAAACATCTCTCTTTTCTTTATTTCTTTGGCGGCCATCCCGGTAGACTCAGACGCCATGTGAGATACTTCCTGTCCGGACGTGCCTTTAGGCTCTCCGCCTTATCATTTAAAATGTAATATTTTTCCTTTTTATTTAACATTGTCATTACGCCGAAGCCTTCCATTGACTCATGTAAGTAACGCATCTAACCTTGTTTCCACTATGCTCATTTCCTAAATTTAAATTTTCTTTTTGGTCTTCGTCGTGTGCTTGGATTTGCTGTGAAACCGATCGAAATGGCGATCTCCTGTTTTGTTTAGTTTGAGTCTACGGTTTAACCTTTTATTTGTGCCGTGAAATGTATCTGCGAGTGATTATGTGAGTGTATGTTTTTCTTGCTGCCAGGTGCATTGAAGTCGTTTTGATTGGGCATGTCTTCGAGTGGGTCTCCCGTGGTTTGTGGATGTTGGCGTTTCGATCATTCTCCCAACACGAGGCATGACACCATATATTTTAGCCCTTATGTATTCCCTTCATTCCATGCTTCGGTCAACTGAATCACGGCGGTAACTTTGAGTAGGCCTTACCGTATTCAGCTCGAACTCGGAAAGCAAGTAGGGGACCATATTCGTCTAGCATGTTTTGCTAGACTACATACAAGCACGAGTTGCTTTGTGATTTATTTCTGCATCGTCGGCTGGTATTTTGTGTGTTTGATTGCGTGTGTGTATCTTTGATATATTTCACGGACACTTTACGTCATTTGTTTCTCCTTGTAGTATCTTTGGTTTTTGCTAACGTTTTTGCATTTCTTTTCTCTGGGGACTGCCAGCTCGATCGCATCTCTCCTTGCTCGCCACAGCCTCTGCGACACGCACACAGCCCCTTGTTCTATCTTTGCTATGGTTGTTATTTGTGGTCGCCATGACAACCATCCGTCTCTAGTCGGAGAAGTGATTGTTGTTCACCAGCGACCGGCTGGATTGCCTGTTGGCCAATTACCTCCTCCCTTTTTACATATTTTGTATTGGAAGTGAGCACAGGTATATATTTTATTTGTTTCCGTTATTTATTATTATAAGTTATTTATTCTTAATAATCATCTTCCCCTCATGAAGTGACTGTATTTGACCCCTAGGTGAAGGGTACTCTTTTCTTTGTATATGTTATTCTGGCCGGGTTTCTTTGTGTGTTCGATTTCAATTCATTAAATTTCCATTTCTTTATCCATGTGTCTTATTTAGTAGTGTTTGACGATCGGGCTGCTCTCTCTCTCTCTCTCTCTCTCTCCATCTCTCTCTTCAAACCTAGGCCTAACTTATTCTAGCTTTCTAGCACCAGGAGGGTATTCCTACCACTCGTCGTGGGACCACCTTCACGGAGTCTGGAGTCTTTCGGCACATCTGGCCTGCATATACGGGCCCAGCACAGGTCAGAAATTAACATCAATTTCCACTGCGTACTCCTTTCTTTTCCAGTTGGTTCCAGTGATGCAGCTAGTAGGCATGCCAAGAATATGTTTATTTTAAGAGGGCGGTGCAGATTGTAGCAGTTGCGAGGTTAAGTCCCATGGTCGCTTAGCAAAATAAAATTTATTTTAATATTTCGCAGCATATTTTTTAATGGTTTTTTTTTCTGCTTCATGTGCCCTATTGTATACTATGCAAACAAATATTGAGAGTCATTGTGAACATCCAAGGAGTATGGACCATAAAAATGACAAACTGTAAGGAGAGTGCAATGAGTTGGACCCTAACAACGAACCCCAGCATTGGTAAGGTACTAACCAACCCTACTTCTTGTTTCGTACTCATTTCAGGCGCAGGATGGAGGCAAGACATTTGTAGTTATTGTTTTGAATTGTAGCTAGCAGTACTTATGTAGTTTAGCAATGTATTCTCTCCCAGGTTGAAACGTGAAGAAGGAGCTCTTCCAGTTTGACGATGATCTGCTATCGTTTGAAAGTGTCTATGGGAAAGACACTAATCCATTGACTGAGGTGAAAGGCCATCGCAAGGGAGGCGTAGCCAATATAGTGTCCAAGTGGGGAATTTCATTTTCTGGTGAACTGGGAGTTTCGTCTGTATTTGAGTTCTTAGACAGGGTCAGTGAACTCTGCCATTGTTATGACCTCGAACCAGACGGCATTGATGTCTGCCTACCGTTATTATTGAGCGGTTTAGCTTTAAAATTGTATCGACTTACCAACAGATCTTTCACCTCGTGGGTTGATTTCTGTAAGTCAATAAAGGAGCGGTTTACGACTTATGATTTTGAACATAACTTGAAGGCTGAAATTCATCGCCGTACCCAGGGTTTGGAAGAGCCTGTAGACGATTTTGTTACTGGGCTAATGACTTTAGTAAGTAGGTTGTCGCAGCCCCTTCCCCTTATAGAAACTGTTGATATTGTGTACAGAAATCTGGCACCTGAGTACAAGTCATTCATACGCCGGTCCAGTGTGTATACTGTGACTGACATTGTTGATCAAAGACGTGAATGTGAGTTCAATCGGCACCTGCGCAAGTCATATGTACCCTCACCCCTCCCCTCTGACAGTTAGTTTCCAGAGACTGCATGCGCGTAATCCCAGATTCAGAGAACTGCGCACCCATATGCAATATCTCGTCAGCAGGACCGGGCAGTTAACCGTCCCTGCTCGCATATTGTCGGAAGTATTCCCAATGCCACTTCTTCTGTGAATCCCGCTCCTCAGGATCAACATTTACCTCGAAACCCGAACATGTATAATCGTATAAGATGCTGGAATTGTGATCGTATCGGTCATCATTTTAATTCCTGCCGTGTGCCCTCTCGTGTGATTTGTCACACATGTGGTCTTCGTGACGTGGCGCACGTTGCTTGTCCTAGATGTGCTTCGCGTCAGGGAAACGAGCATGGGTCCCCGGTTTAGACCCACCGGAGTGGCCATGTGATTAAGTTCGCCGGGAAAGGAACATTTCCACGACTGGAAACTTCTGTCCTTGGGTCCCTGTAAGTGTTGAGAAATTTTCGATACCCGCTTTACTGGATTCTGGTGCTTCACGTTCATTTATTCAGCGCTCCATCGCGGAACAGCTTCCGGTTACTCAGATTTGTCCACATGATGCGGGGTTAAAATTTTATTCTGCGGTGAAGTCATCTATTCCTGTTTCTAGCGTTGTAAGATGTCATATTCAGATATGTGGTTAGTCTTGGGATTGGAACTTCCATGTGGTGGATGATTTATCTACGCCTATGATCTTAGGTTCTGATTTTATGCACAAAGCAGGGTTGAGGCTTGAATATTCGGATCATTCATTCAGTATTTTATTTAAATCGAAGGAGCGGTTTCATTTTAATACTTATGGAGTGAGTGTTCCTTGTAATTTTTCTGGTATCGCTGCAGTTCAAATCCCTCCTGCTTTATTCACGAGTCAACGTGACTCTTTATCTGATTTGGAGAATGAATTTCCTGATGTTCTCACTACGGAACTGGGTTCGGCTATAGGCTACGAATGTCATATTGATTTAACCTATGAGGTTCCAGTTAGGTCGGCACCATTTTCGTGCTCTCCGCCAAAACTCATTGCCATGAGAGAATATATTGATGATCTTAAGGCAAGCGATGTTGTGAGCCCTTCTAAGTCTTCTTATGGTAGTCCAGCATTCCTGGTGCCCAAGAAAGAGGGTACTTTTCTATTAGTGGTTGATTATCGTCGACTCAATTCTAAGGTAGTGTTCGACAACATTCCGCTTCCAACTCTGGAGAGCGCTTTTCAGCATTTTCACGGGGCGAAGTACTATTCTATCCTAGATTTGATTTGTGCATATTATCAAATTCCTCTGGATCCCGAGAGCAGTAAGATAACTGCGTTCTCCACCCCGTTCGGTCTTTTTGAGTTCAATAAGTTACCCATGGGCATTTCTATCGGAGGGCAAGTATTGAGTAGGGTTTTGGACGAGTTATTTGGAGATTTAAAGTATTCATCTGTGTTTAACTATCTTGATGACCTCGTGATTTTCAGTCAGTCTTTTGAGGATCACCTGATCTATTTACGTGAAGTCCTATGTCGTCTTCGCAGAGCCGGACTCACTGTTAACCCGGACAAAATCTCTTTGCCTTCGAAGAAAATCAATTTTTAGGTCACATTCTTTCGGATGTGGGCATAGAAGTGAACCCTGAACGTGTCCAATGTATCCAAGAGTTCCCTACTCCCACGAATGTGAAAGCAGTCCGACGTTTTTTGGGAATGGCAGGCTTTTACAGTAGGTTCATTAAGGGCTTTTCGGATATTTCAGCGCCCCTGAATTATTTGAAGAAGAAGAAGAAGAAGAAGAATGTATGATTCGTGTGGGGCCCCGACCAGTGTCTCGCCTTTGAGAAACTGAAAGAATGTCTTACTTCTTCTCCTGTCCTTCGAACTCTGGATTTTGGGAAAGATTTTATGTTACATTGTGATGCGAGTGATGTCGCAGTTTCTTGTGTGCTTAGTCAGCAGGTGAATGGTAATTTGGCACCCATCGCTTTTGCCAGTTGGATGCTGAACGATTGCGAACGCCGGTATTCCACTTTCGAGAAAGAAAGTCTGGCTGTCGTATTCGGCTGTGAACGTTTCAGATCTTTTCTAGAACATCGGCATTTCATAGTGTATACCGACAATGAAGCTCTGTCTTGGATGCGCTCGCGCATGTCAAAGAATTGGGACGTATAAATCGTTGGATTCTTCGTCTATCCTCTTTCTGTTTTGACATCATTCACGTCAGAGGCAGTGAAAATGTCGTAGCAGATTGTCTGTCACGCATGTTTGAGGAACCTCCTCCCATTTTTGAGATTTCCGAGCCTGTGAATCTTCTCCAACACATTCCATGGTCTTTTATTGACATCCGTACGTACCAAGCAGATGAACCATTTTGTGTCTCATTGCGGGAAAAAATTCTCGGGAAAGATCCTGGTGTATCTGAGTTTTCATTGCGCAATGATGTGATAGTGCATACCGCTCCTCGATCTTCGAAATATAGGATTTTCGTGCCAGAGGATATACGAAATATGATATTGGCGTATTTCCATGAATCCTGTTTTGGATTACATTTAGGTATGACGAAGACTTTCCATAAAATCTCCCAGGAATTCTTCTGGCCTCGTTTGAAAGCGGATGCTTTTGATTTCGTCCGAAAATGTGTCACGTGTCAACGTTCTAAGCCAGCAAAGAATTCTCACATTGGACTTCACCACGCTGACACGATGTCATATCCTAATGAGCGCCTCTTTATAGATTATTTTGGACCCCTAGTTAGATCATCTTCTGGTCACCAAGCTATACTTACTGTCATTGATGGATTTTCCAAATTTGTATGGTAATTTCCTGTCAGGGAAATCACCACACGTACCACTGTTAGGCTTTTGACCAATCATATTTTTGGTGTTTTTGGTCCTCCAAAGTTTTTAGTGTCCGATAACGCGAGCGTTTTCCAGTCCAAGTCTTTTAGATCAGTGTGTTTTTCTTGGGGAATTGATCATGTCTTTTTGGCACCCTACCACCCTCAGCCAAATCACGTTGAAAGGTTTCATTGTTACTTGAAGGCTTGCTTGAGTGCGTTCCACAACGCAGATCAGTCACGTTGGGACGCAAATCTTCAGTTTTTCTCCTTAGGATTTAACACTGCTCTTCATGAATCGACGAATTCTACCCCTTCGAAATTGTTTTTAGGAAGGCGTATTGTTGATCCACTTCAGCTTCAGTGGAAAATAGTTATCTGGCTGCGCCATGGGAAGTTGCTGTACATCTGAAAAGGGCACGAGATCGCGTGGCGTCTCGCTATAACAAGGGTAGGCAACCTGTTTGTTTTCAGGTGAATGAAGACCTGCTAGTGCGCCTGCACCCACAGAGTTCGGCCAAGAATAAGGAGTCAGCTAAGCTAATGCTTCGCTGGAGCACGCCCAAAACTATCACTAGATTTTTAACACCTTTCACTGTTGAATTGATCTCCAAGGAGAATCCCACCGACGTATCCAGAGCTCACATATCTCAATTGAAACCATTTAATGTATAACATTCTTATTTGCTGTGATTAATGTTGTCCTTTTTCTGCGTAGGTTAGCCAATCATAATTTGATTATGTTATTCAAGGAGGCTAGTATCCATATGGCGACTCCTTGGCCTGCCTGTTATTGAACCAATTTTGACCGAGGCAGAGCCAAGTACAAATTCTGAAGCTCAAGAAAGAAAATAATACTAGAAGAAATAGGCCTATTTACTCTGTGTAATTTAACATTCCTTGTAAAAAATATGTATATTTGCGAACTCGGCCAGTCGAGAGTTTATATTCTATAAATAATGGACACATTATATCGTTTCTTTGTTATTTTAATACGTCACTTTCATGATGGGTTTAAGGGGAATGGCAGACTTCGGCGTCAAAGGGCGAAAGTCTTTAGTTTCTGATTTTATCCGTGTCTCTATATATTTTTCTTTTCACTGTAGCGCTCAGGCGAACCGTAATACCATTATGACAAGACCAGTGCTTGTCAAAGGAACACGCGCCTTTGCGGACCCCGAAGGTATTCTGACCTGATATTGCGATCGCCGAAGCGATCTGATTATTTTAATATATTACTTCATTTTATAACTTTATTCTTTCTGATATGGTTCAATTGCTTAAGTGATTGTTATTTCGATCCCCTCCCCCACCCCTCATATTTTGTGTACTGTTATAGATGTTAGGCAAACCACCTTTGTGATAAGGATGTTGTATATTTTAGAACAATTGGGACTTGATTTATCTCAAAACGGTGGTGCTTAGTGATGTAAAAATAAAAAGTCTTTTATTATAAATAATTTTCCTTTTGGGGGGTGGCGTGGATCCTTAGCCATGTTAAACAACTCTCTTTTCTTTATTTCTTTGGCGGCCGTCCCGGTAGACTCAGACGCCATGTGAGACACTTCCTGTCCGGCCGTGCCTTTAGGCTCTCCGCCTTATCATTTAAAATGTAATACTTTTCCTTTTTATTTAACATTGTCATTACGCCGAAGCCTTCCATTGACTCATGTAAGTAACGCATCTAACCTTGTTTCCACTATGCTCATTTCCTAAATTTAACTTTCTTTTTGGTCTTCGTCGTGTGCATGGATTTGCTGTGGAACCGATCGAAATGGCGATCTCCTGTTTTGTTTAGTTTGAGTCTACGGTTTAACCTTTTATTTGTGCCGTGAAATATATCTGCGAGTGATTATGTGAGTGTATGTTTTTCTTGCTGCCAGGTGCATTGAAGTCGTTTTGATTGGGCATGTCTTCGAGTGGGTTTCCCGTGGTTTGTGGATGTTGGCGTTTCAATCATTCTCCCAACACGAGGCATGACACCATATATTTTAGCCCTTATGTATTCCCTTCATTCCATGCTTCGGTCAACTGAATCACGGCGGTAACTTTGAGTAGGCCTTACCGTATTCAGCTCGAACTCGGAAAGCAAGTAGGGGACCATATTCGTCTAGCATGTTTTGCTAGACTACCTACAAGCACGAGTTGCTTTGTGTTTTATTTCTGCATCGTCGGCTGGCATTTTGTGTGTTTGATTGCGTGTGTGTATCTTTGATATATTTCACGGACTCTTTACGTCATTTGTTTCTCCTTGTAGTATCTTTGGTTTTTGCTAAGGTTTTTGCATTTCTTCTCTCTGGGGACTGCCAGCTCGATCACATCTCTCCTTCCTCGTCACAGCCTCTGCGACACGCACACAGCCCCTTGTTCTATCTTTGCTATGGTTGTTATTCGTGGTCGCCATGACAACCATCCGTCTCTAGTCGGAGAAGTGATTGTTGTTCACCAGCGACCGGCTGGATTGCCTGTTGGCCAATTACCTACTCCCTTTTTACATATTTTGTATTGGAAGTGAGCACAGGTATATATTTTATTTGTTTCCGTTATTTATTATTATAAGTTATTTATTCTTAATAATCATCTTCCCCTCATGAAGTGACTGTATTTGACAGCTAGGTGAAGGGTACTCTTTTCATTGTGTATGTTATTCTGGCCGGGTTTCTTTGTGTGTTCGATTTCAATTCATTAAATTTCCATTTCTTTATCCATGTGTCTTATTTAGTAGTGTTTGACGATCGGTCTGCTCTCTCTCTCTCTCTCTCTCCATCTCTCTCTTCAAACCTAGGCCTAACTTATTCTAGCTTTCTAGCACCAGGAGGGTATTCCTACCACTCGTCGTGGAACCACCTTCACGGAGTCTGGAGTCTTTCGGCACATCTGGCCTGCATATACGGGCCCAGCACAGGTCAGAAATTAACATCAATTTCCACTGCGTACTCCCTTCTTTTCCAGTTGGTTCCAGTGATGTAGCTAGTAGGCACGCCAAGAATATGTTTATTTTAAGAGGGTGGTGCAAATTCAGCCTCTCTATGGGCCTTCTTCTCAGCTTTAGCTTCCAACTTAGCTCTTTTCTTGGCACCAACCTTATCAAAAATGTCATTACCTCTGGACTCAATGTCATGGTCATCATCATCAGCATCTGCATCATCAGATTTATTATAGTATTGGGCTGAATGTCTCGCACGTGCTCTAACGTGGCAAGTTCCAACTGCTCTTCTGGGCTTAGCTCCATCATTCTCACGTCCCTGAATGGGAACACGGGCAAGAGGCTTTTCTGATTATATGATACAAATTCCTGCAGCAAGTTCTCTTCTGATCCAGAATCATCACCTTTATCAAAAAATTCCTCTTTGCTCTTCCTTTTCTTCTTCTTCTTCTTGTGGTCTCCTTCTGCAGGTGCTTCTCCTGCTTTAGTCTTGGCTGGTAGTAGTGCTTCTTCGGGTACTCCAGCTGGAACTGGCTGTGTTTCGCCTGCTCCTTCAGTCTTCTTGGCTGCCTCCTTCTTCTGTTCCAGTCTCTTCTGCTTCTCACTGTCCTCCTTCTCTCTCTTCTTCTGCGCCGCAGATTTCATAGTAATTCCTTCCACTTCCTCACCGTCAGTATCGTCCGCCTCCTGCACTTCCTCTAGCATTTCTACGGTACCCCAGGTGTCCTTCACCTCCTCCTCTTCCTCATCCTTCTTGTGTTCCGTGCTGCCCTCTGAAAAAAGGGGAACCTGATCCACAATCTCCACCTCCACCTTCCGTTCTTGTTGGTCTGCAGTAGCTTGCTGCTGCTTGGTCTTGTTGGACCGTATCCTGGTGCCGGGCCGAGAAAAATTACGGTCGTCCGACGCAGGCAGTCATGCAAACCTGTAGCAGGGCCTGAGCAAGCGCACGGTCTGTCTTCTGCTTGTGCGTCAGCCACTTGCCTTCCGCCTTCATTCTCTCCTTCTTCTCCTTTCCCTTCTTTTTCTTCATCTGCCTTATCTTGCTCAGCAATTCTTTTCTCCTCATCCTTTCTTTTCTCTTTGCCTTGATCCCTTTTATCTTCTCCTTTTTTCTTCTTCTGATCCTTCACTCTCTTATCTCGATCTGCCTGACATCTCTTCCTCTTCTTACTTCTTCTCTTTGCCTTCCATCTGGTCCATTTCTTCCTCCAACTTGTTCTCCTGCCTATCCTCATCTTTCTCCTCCTACGCTTCTTCACGTTACGTTCTATCTCATCTTCCTCCATGTCTTCAGTTTTATTCTCCTGCTCCATTTGACGTCCTCTTCGGTTACGTCAGCGGCGACCTCTGTGTCTACCCCCGCAACTGCTCTCTCTTCTTCGCCTGCTATGGTCTCTCAGATATATACCTCTACAACCTCGTCTTATCTTTTTCACTTCTTGATTATATTTCTTACGCCCCTATCATCAAGTACTTCATAGATCTTCTCCTCTTCCTCTACAGACACACTCACAGATTCTACTAATTCAACTTTCTCTTCCACAATGCATATGACCTCTATTCTCCGTTCTTCCAAATTCCCTTTTCTTCCTCCTGCTCCTTCTTCTCAATCATCTCCTCCACAACCACACTCACAGGTTCTATCATCTCGACTTTCTCTTCTACGAAGCATATGCTAGCCACCTGCTCTTTGACCTTGTCAAGCTTCTCAGACATTCTCGCCTCCATACCATCCAGCTGGCTGCACATCCTCTATTCCATGCCATTCATCCGGCTGGTCATCCTCTCCTCCATGCTATTCATCCTCACCTCCATACCATCCAACCGAATTGTAATCCTCTCCTCCATCTTATTCCTCCTCTCATATCGGACCAGAAGCGTCTCCAACATGGCCCATCGTCTCAGCTTCAATATTTCTACTATTTTCGGCCATCCCCACTCCTGTCTTTGTGTGATTCATTTTATTCTTGCTCAAACGTTGGGTGCCATTGTAATTTATATAATATCTTTCTCCTCAGTTGGTTAGGGGTTGACCAACAGCAACATGCCACACCGTTGTGTGATATTGTAATGTCTTCTTAATACCTGCCCATCAGTTGGGCGATATAGTAATTCTTAATTAATCTTACCTCTGATTAATGGGGCAATATGCTTGCTTAAAATGAATCCACAAGACTTCACAATACTGTATATTTTAATATTCTTCGTGCATTTTCTTAAACATGGCTTTCTTTCCTTCTTCAATTACTAAACACCAGAACATTAACTCTTACATAAGCCAGCCTAAATACAATACTCAACACTAAGAGCTAAACCATTCATTCACCAAAACAAACAAAACAAGAAGTTCCGTGACGAACTAAAGAGCCTACTTTTCTTAAAATTTAAGAATCATGCCAATGATTAATCTTTATTATGGTTCTATCGAGAATAATGACGAAATTAATTTGGTAATATAGAAATTTCTAATTAGTTCGAAATACTGTATACCTGGCATAATGTAGCCTAATAGAGAACTACAGTTGGCAGCCCTGGTCACTGAATATACTCTTAGTTCCATCTCTTAAGGTACAGAATACAAAATTTGGTTGAAGTCCAATGGATAGCATGGACGTTACATGCAGTTAAACATTGGATCTAATAGCGCGCGTAAAATCATGTTGGCAACAATGACATACATGTATTGGTCAGAAATAATCTGAAATAATATGATCTATTGTTGTGTCAATTTTGAATGATATCCATTGGTTAGTATAGAAGTTACATGCATTTTAAAATTGGACCTATCAGCAGGCTTAGAATCATGTTGGCAGCACTGATGTACATTAGTTACTCCAAATTAATCTAGAATGCCAGGTACTATACGTGTGCACAGTTTAGAGCTATTGGCTTGCATACTTTCTGATATATTGATATTGGGGTAACAACAATAGAGACAGTATTTATTAACAGTTGGCAGCCCTGGTTACTCTTAAGAATCGGTGTAGACATATCTGTTATGGTACACATAGCACACACGGAATTTGGTTGAAATCCAAATTATAGTGTAGAAGTTACATGTATTTAATTAAAGTTCGACCTCTCAGCAGGCTTACAGTCATGTTGGTAGAACTGACGTATATAAGTTACTCCAAATTAATATAGAATGTCAGGTACTATACGTGTGCATAGTTTAAAGCTGTTGGTTTGCATACTTTCTGATATATTGGTATTTGGATCAAATAAATTGAGAGCATTTATTAACAGTTGGCAGCCCTGGTGGATCTTAAGAATACGTTCAGTCATATCTACTTATGTACATATAGCACATACGAAATTTGGTTGAAATCCAATTGATAGTGTAGAAGTTATATGCATTTAAAATGTGGACCTATCAGCAGGCTTATAATCATTTTGGCAACATTGACATGTATGGCCTCCTGGAAATTAAACTGCAATATTATTATCTATACGTGTGCCAATTTTGAAATAGCTCCCATTTATACCTTCCAAGATATCCATCATGGAGCTCAAAATTTCAATTGCGATTTTTCAGCAGTTGGAAGCACTGACATCATTTTCAAATGTGGCCGTGAGATATTCAGGTATAGATCTTTACTCCTACCAAATTTTGTTTCGATTGCTGCAGCCGTTTAGGAGTTGATAGGGGGAGGACACACACACAGCCAGACAGACAGACAGACAGACAGAAGGACAAACAGACACACATTTGCCCGATCTCATTAGTCTACTTTTTCCTCATTTTTGATAAATGTGAAAAGTAGGCTAAAAATTGCTTCCCATTCCTAGCATTCCAACCAAATCAACATCACCATGGTAACTTGCCCTATGATCAAGGCACCTATTGACCAGCCAAGGCCACCTCATGCCACCATCCAAGGCCACCTATCGATAGACCACCAAAAGAAAAATCCAATGGGCACAGACCACACATGATTCTCCATGGCGGCCCACCGACAAGTGTCCATGGCTGGCAACCCAATAAAACAAAAAACAAAAAACAGAAAGAAACTAGGAGTCTCTGTAACCTACAAATGTTAGGTTACAGTTTGAGTGAGATGAGATGGAGTGGGTTCGGGGAAATAAGGACTCAGGAAGGGGACTCGTTCTTGTACTCAGGAAAAGAAGAACATAGAGAGGGTGTTGGTTTACTGATAACACAAAAGACAAGGAGGAGCTTGATGGAGTGCTATCCAGTCTCAGAAAGGGTAATAGTAGCCCGATTTGCATCAAGAATTAGACCAATCACAGTGGTGCAGTGCTATGCACCAACAGAGATGGGAGAAGAAGAAAGAAAAGAAAACTTTTACGGCCAGTTACATCGAACCTTGATAAAAAAAAAAAGAAGAAAAGGGATATAGTGGTCGTGATGGGAGACTTGAATGCGAAAGTTGGAAGCGATAATCAAGGAATAGAAAATATAATGGGGAGACATTGTATAGGTACTAGAAATGAGAATGGCGACAAACTTATTGAATTCTGTAGCAACCATAGCTTGGTGATAGGAGGTACGATCTTTCCTCACAAGAACTGCCATAAAGTGACTTGGGTGTCACCAGACCATAAAACGGAGAACTAGTTTGACCATTTCACTATAAGCAAGACATGGCGAACTTCAACGTTGGACGTGAGGAACAAGAGAGGAGCAGATGTGGGAAGTGACCATCATTTAGTAATATAACGCTCCGATTGAAGATAGCAAGTATTAGGCACATTCATCGAAAGGGGAGGATAAGGTGCAACCTCGATAAAATGAAGGATAAGGAGGCGCAACAACATTTCTCACTAGAGGTGAGAAAGCGATTTCAACAGCTGAGAGAGGAAGAAGAAGTACAGGATATTGAACATAACTGGAAGAACATAGAGAGTGCCTATATCAATACATGTGAAAATGTTTTAGGCAAGAGAGAGAGAGGAAGGGAGGCATGGGTTACTTCTGAGACATGGGAAACCGTGAACAGCAGGAAGAAATGTAAGAAAAGACTTAACAATGCAAGAACACACGAAGAAAAAGTACAAGCTAGAACAGATTTCAATCAACTTAACAAAATAGTGAAGAGGAGATTCGACGTGATAAAAGAGTATTTATCAATAATTTAGCAACACAAGCAGAGATGGCAGCGCAAAACAACGATAGTAGAACCATATATCACATAACCAAAGGATTAACAGGAAAGTTCTCTAGTTTTGATAAACCTGTGAAAGCCAAAGATGGGAGATTACTGTCTACCCAAAAGAAACAACTAGAAATATGGAGAGAACTTTTTCTGGAGATCTTGAATCGGGGAATAAGCGAGGAAAGAGAGACAGTGGACATGATAGAAGAAGAGCAGGAAGATAGAACTAGGAAGATGACTAACCATCCTGTTAAACTCAGACTAAGCTGATATAGGAAAATTAGCTCAACAGTTATTTTCAAGATTAGTAGGCTCTCAGGCATGACGTTGTAAAACGTCCATGAAAATGCACCAATGGACATAAGTCCAAAACAGGGTGCCTCAGCAGTAAAGAAAAATGCACTGAAATGAAAACACACAAAGAAGCAAGAATACAGACCCTACCTAATTGGTTGTCAAACGTTCGGTTGATTAACAAAACTACTAAATCTTCTCTACCGTAACAAAATCGCGCACAAGAAAAAGAGGTACAGAAACTCACAGACCAAGTAAATCACCTCATTCCGGGCATGGAATTGAGGGGTATACAACTTCTGGATTCGGATGGGATTAATTCGTCCTCGACCATCCATCCTGGTCTATTCCTCTTCTTAAACCATTTTCTGCGACCTAGTGGCTTCCCCTCGAGTCGTTTCCTCCTCATTCTGGCGGTGGTTAACATGGGTTAAAAATGATGACCATGTTCCTTCTGGTTTGCAGGCTTTCAATTTACGTTGTGGCTCCTCCTCAGGACATCTCTCTCAATAGGGTTGGTTTACTCCATGTTCAACATAGTGAAAGAAAAGCGATGAAGTGTTGAACACGTTGTCAGTGAAGTTACTCATAAATATCGTTGAAATTCCACACGTGTTTTCACAGATTCTATCCAAATTAAGCACAGTAAATAAATGTAGCTCACTGGCTTTACACAATTGCAGACAATTATCAAAATGAACTTTCACTGGTCTGCTTCACAGATTCTATGATACTCATACGGTATCGTCACACTAATTTTAACACTTTCGTGCAAATCACAGAATATCTCGGCGATCCATAATGTTACAAATCTCGCGATACACGTGGAGATAATTTGCATCGTAGTAGTTCAGTTTACAACTGTGTATTTCAACATCCACTGATTAATCGAGATTATTTTCACCTCGTGGACTTATAATATTCTCTCCAGCCTCGTGGACAGAAATGTGGTGTTCCACGTGATGGTACGAAAAAAATGTTACAATTCATACTTTCACCAAATAAATTGCACTGATAAATGTTTCACGCGCAACTTATGCGTTTAACTGGTGCACAGCACAAACAAGTTCTTCTAATTATACGATGTTCCAAGATATAAGTTTCCCTCGCTCAATTAGTGGACTTCTGACTACGGGTACTACTGAACCTAATCAGTAACGCGTCCAACTTGGACGGTCTCCAAACGTGGTGAGTCGAACGCCGGATCAGCACTCCGGGTTCGCGGAAGTACTCTAGTCGGTAAGCGACTAATTATGTCCAGTTCGCATCTCTGCGATGGAAATACCTTTACCAAAAAGATTACAACAAACATCAAAGTGTTCAATTCATAGAGAATTACGTAGTTTTAAATCCTGAGTCTTGTGGAATCAAAATGTACAATAAAATGTGATCAGAAAAAAATATTCGAAGAAATACATGATCATTTTCCAAAGTCATAAGAGCATTTAATATCATGCCAAAGCTTCTGCTGGTTTCTGGGTGCTTTCTGTGCAGTGGCAAAGCACTCACACATTTTCTCACAGAAAATATCACCGGGACATGAGCTCACACCGGCTCAATATAAATTTTATTTTTAATTCCCTGCATCAGAGAGGGCAGATTAACTACGCAACCTATCCCTGTATGCTCATTTACCCCGTACAATCTACTTATAAGATTCTCGCATACACGACTGCTGTATGGGATATCTAATAACTGATTTCCACAGGGGGCACACTGCATGCTGGCAGATTACGTCAGAATACGAAGAGATAACAACCGTATGGGCCCTCAGCGCTACCCGTCTAATGCGCCCCATTGCGTTATAAAACCTCAAATTTGAGAACGTAATAGATTCATTATGTGGTACCACAAAGCAATAGTTGCTGGCAACATATTGACAATGGCTGGTGTATTCAGCAACAATTAGTACGCGGTCATCATACTAATCTATGGGGATGTTGGTCCTAATGCCGTCGAAGCTTAGGTTTCATAACGCACTGGGGCACTGAGGAACATGTAGCGATCGGTCGTGTGGTTATCTCTTGACATTCTGACGTAACCTTCTTGCATTAAAGGATACCCCTTAGGATTTCAGTCATTAGACCTCCCGTTCATCATTAGTACAGTGCAGGTGGGACACCTAAATGTAGAATGGACGGAACAAATGAGCCACCTGGTATGAATGAATGAAAATCCACAGCCTGCTTCCAGTCTCCGACCGGGTCAGGAATGGAATGAATGAAGCCCCTAGCTAGCGGCGAGGATATGAACTGTGCCGGCTGCCGAAGCCTGTCGCACTCCCCCGGGGCAATGATTAAATGAATGACATATGAAATGAAATGATAGTGGAGAGTGTTGCTGGAATGAAATTTTGACAGGGAAAACCGGAGTACCCGGAGAAAAACCTGTCTGCCTCCGTTTTGTCCAGCACAGATCTCACATGGAGTGACCAGGATTTGAACCACGGACCCAGCGGTGAGAGGCCGGCGTGCTGCCGCGTAAGCCACGGAGGCTCTCCCACCTGGTATATACAAATCAAAGTACACTATATTTTTTTTACTGAATTTACATAGCGTTTTGCACTATTTACCTGTCTTAGACTGTTTTATGATGAATGTGCGCAAAATAAAATATTTATATGTCTCTTTGTGCACTTATAGTTTGCTTCTGAAGCCATTAATAAGTCCCTAACATCGACTGTTTCTGCTATACGAAACAGATCGTGAAAAGACCAGCCGTACCCATGACCACGTAAGCTCAAAGGATTTCATTTAACTGTTCGTCTTGAACGTAATTGCCTCTTCATATTTTATCATCTAAATTACTTTATCTCTATTCCGTAAGTAAGAATAGTTATTAATTTTGCATCAAATAATGTCATAACAGAGTTGATAGTATATTTAGAAACTTGATATACAGGGTCTTTATTTTTACATGGCAAGGACATTCTCGCTCACGCGCTCCGCCAGTGACAGCTCAGTTCCCGGCTGCCGTGCGCGCGTATAGACGGCAGATTACGGTGATTGAAATCAGTATCATGCATTTTTACTCACCATGCTTAGAGTAGATGCTGAAAATGTTCCCCATCCGCTGCCAAACATTACCGGCATCTCCTTATGAAGTTTCCGGTTACTCTGGTTAATTTAGCTTCAGTAAGGAAATAACGACATTTACGTCTATTTTTATTGTTTACTGAACCTGTACATTTGAATCTCTTCGCCAGCTGTCTTATTGTCCGATTTATAGGAATGGGTCTCCCTGGAAATGTCATTCGAAACGCTTGTCTTGTTTTAGCACACGTTATGAGCGGCACGTAGGCTATTGTGCAAACCTTCTCCCGGGCCAGGTAGGTGCGTGGTCACCAGCCGTATTCGCTCGCTCTTTTGTAGACGTCCGAGCTCTGAGCTAATTGGGTGTTTTAGTCTTTCAGTGTTTTATAAAGCTACTGTGTACCGGTACTGTATATCGTATTGTGTAGTGTTTTATTGTGATTGTGTGTAATGCTGAAATGCCTTGTGTAAAATATTCGTTCCGTGAACGTGTATATCTCCACAATACGTACCTAAAGTGCAGGAAATCGTACGCTAGAACAAAACAAAAGTTTCGAGTGAGATTTCCAGGGGGGCCCATTCCTATAAATCGGACAATAAGACAGCTGGCTAAGAGATTCAAATGTACAGGTTCAGTAAACAATAAAAATAGACGTAAATGTCGTTATTTCCTAACTGAAGCTAAATTAACCAGAGTTGCTGCTTCTGCTGCTGCTATGAATCTTGTGTGGAGTCTGAAATATTTCGTCGTTAGTTATTGTTGCTTTAAGGTGCGGAACAGTGAGGTCATCTGCCCTTGAAGATGTCGTTGTTGACTGGGGAGTAAGGCCAAGGTATTTGAAGCTAATTACAATGTGTAGTGACTCCATGTTCAGTTTTTTCGGCATTCACTTCTAGTTAATAATAATAATAATAATAATAATAATATCGTATGGCTTCGGGTGCCGGATGCAAGCTTTGTTATTTGACACCCAGAGGGCAGCTTGCATGTCGAATTTTTTGTTGTTCCTTGAAGCACTATGAATGTCAAAGAGGTTATTTATCTAAGCTCCTTGACACTATAGCGCTTTCTAGTAGAGAAATGAGGAACTTTGTGCTGGCGGAAAATATCGAGATTAATTTTGCCATTATGGCACGGACTACTGAATTCAAATGTGTTCTTTAACATGCCAACATCGTATGACATACGTGTCGTGATTTTTTCCGCCTTTCAAAAATCACTTACCACGGCCAGGAGAGAACCTACAAGCTTGAGATAGTCTGACGCGATAACCACTCACCCACCGTGGCAAGCTTCACTTCTAGTTCATTAGTGTTAGCCCAATTTTCCAGTGCCATCATTGCCTAATGTAAGTCATTTTCTAAACCCATTTCAGCTTATAAATATATACTTACTTCCTATGATCCTTCTCCAATTATCCTTATGCAGCCTTGATACCTAGGACATCACAAATAGTCCCTCGATGTGTGGTGCTCATTAAGTCGCGTACCACGGCCGCGAGAGCATCTGCAGCAAGGCCGGCGATCGTGGGTTTGTATCCCGGCGTTGACAGTGGGTTTTCTATTGGTTTTACCACACATCCTCCAGACAAATTAATGACGTGATAGTACCTTACTTGAAGTCTCGGGGAACCTACCCCATATCTGAGCCTAATAGAGTTACACTACTTGATCCATATCAATTCAGGTTATCAGACAATTCCAACACAAACCCAATTACACGATGTACAAAGCCTCTAAAAATGAAATAACAGAAATCACAATTGGGAGGAAATATATATATATATTAAATCAAAAATGTTCCACAACAACGTATCCAATAAACGTACTTGTTGTATACTGCAATAGTATCAGCCAGTTGTCATCTGAGGAAGTTCATGACATTATTTTGAGTGTTTGAAAGAAAAGAACGCAGCTGGACTAGATGACATTCTTAGCGAGCACCTGAATAGAGTTTTCTGGAGTTGATTGGGCGTTTGGTAATGTGACAAAGTTGATGTGATCCTCAAGAAAGCACTGCAGCCCGTATCGGTTACGGATAAATATAATCAGGGTACAAGCCTCCAGGTAGCAGGGAAATTTGTGTATGGGGAATTGCTTCAGTAATTTTGGAACGTCTCTGTTGAAGAGACGGCTTTCCGAAGGGGCCACCTCTTGTAGAGTAGGTATATTGGAACGTATAGGTTTGTATCAAAATAAAAGGCCCTTGTTTCCACCTCCTTGTAAGAGGCTCCTCAACCTCATCTAATCAACTTAGTTCTCTTCCAGAGTTTGGCTATGTGAGGTGTAGGTTGTCTTTCATTTTCCAGCCTTTCATAATCCTTGCTGCATTCCACCATTACACGTGCAATGTGGACTGATATGTACAAGCAACAAGTCTACGCCTGGCCGATTGTGTTGATAACACCAGTGAGCCTAATCAGGAACCTAGCTATGAAGTCTTAATTCAGGAAGCCTATGGTGATCTTCGTGATGGCTTTTAGGGAGATCTTCCACCAGGATTTAGGTTCGTCACACCAATCGAAATACTTAAGCTCATTAAAAATCTGAGAAACCGGAAAGCAGCCGGACCAATGAGGTAGCAGCTTCTTTCTCAAAAATGTTCTCACCAGCGTCAATTAGATATTTAATGATATTTAGAAATTTGGATACTTCCCAACCCACCTGAAAAGTTATCAAGGTTATTATGTTAGGGAAACCTCAAACAGATGGCAATTTCCCACAACATTTTAGTCCCGTTAATCTCCTCTCCATCATCTTGAAACATTTGGAGACGGTCCTGCTTTCCGGGCTAAAAGTATTTTATGATAACACAACTAACGTTGACTAGTTTGGTTTCCCCAAACGTCATTCCACAGCTACTCAGACTTACTGAGATTATTAGGCACGCAATAAATGAAAACATATGACAGGAGTTTCATTCTTAGACATCAGCTGTGCTTTTTATGAGGTATGGTAGCAAATCGGCTTGCTATACAAACTAAAGCACAAATACTTCCTAGACCATTTAATCATTATTATAAATTCCTATATTAGGAACATGAAATTCTATGTTCAACTGGAAAATGCTCAATGAGGAATATTAAAGCCAGATGACCACAGGACAGTGTCATCTCCCCCTCGTTATTCAGCATCTAAGTCTCCGACGTTCCTAAAACCTTCTAACTCGAACATCCATCTGTGTGCCGATTATACCGCGATCTCTACCACTTCATGGAGAGGACATAGACTTGAAGAAAACCTACAAGACACCCTTAACAATCACGAACCCTGGCTTGAGAAATGGCGTATTATAATTAATGTTAGTAAATGTTAGGACCTCATCTCTTTCGGTGAAGTAATAAGTTCGAAGTCAGCTTTTAAACCACTCTGAATTGAGGACTTACTTTCGCACAGGAAGGGACCCAGTGTGCCAATCAGGCAAAAGCGATTCTAGCGCAGTTCTATCCTCCACTGAGGTCCAAGTGTCACTTCGATGTTGTCTTCAACAGACTCCTGGCATAATATATACATTATTATACAACCTGTCTTGGAATATGCCTGTCCTTTGTGGGGGTACGCCAATCAACAAATTGCAGGTTGTTTAGAGTCGAACGCTTTGCATGATATTAGGCGCACGATGGTACATGCGAAATGCTCAATTTTACGCTACCAGTTCTCACTATTTTAACTATAAAAATACATGCAGGTAATCTCTGCTACCAAAAAAACTACAAACACCAATCCAATCAACAATTTGGATGATCACAGAGCCGTAATGTGTCACTACAAGCTGCCGTGCATTCCTGTCTAGCACCTATTGCCCTTTGACTTAATATCCCTCTCTATCTTTGCAATCACGCTTGTCTTAGCTGGTGAACGTTTCATTTTCATCAATTCTTCAGTTCCTCAAGCACTAGATCATATTTTAACCCTTTAGGTAACAAGGTAATCACCCCACCCAAAACATCCAATGCTGTGGGGCCCAAACCATCTTAGAGATATAGCTATGAAGGCTTTTGGGCTGTTAGGCTACAATAGCATCGCATGCGGGCCCAGCTCAGATTAACTATAATGTTTCGTAGAGTCGAACCTCTTCAATTGTCTCTTCTGATTTGCGAGGGGATGGTGTTCTCGACATTCCTCTCCTGAAAACAATCACTACCTCCATCACCCAGCCAGGCCATCTCACGCAGAGTTGATGGATAATTTTGGATTAACATTCCCCTATCACTTGATGCACAACATGTGACGCTTACACTGCTGTTCAATTGTTTTCAAAAATTCAAGATGGCTTCAGTTTGAAATTTCAAAACGTTGTTTATTTTATTTCTTGTATCCTATTGAAGCGATATAATAATAATAATAATAATAATAATAATAATAATAATAATAATAATAATAATATATCGTATGGCCTCGGTGCCGGGTGCAAGCTTTGTTATTTGCCACCCAGAGGGTAGCTTGCGAGTCGAATTTCGTTGTTCCTTGACTATGAAAGTCAAGGAGGTTAGATGTTAGATATCTAAGCTCCTTGAACATTATAGCGCTTTCTAGTAGAGAAATGAGGAACTTTGTGTTGGCGGAAACTCCCGAGATTAATTTTGCCATTAATACTGAATTCAAATGGGTTCTTTGACATGCCAACATCGTATGACATGCGTATCGTATTTTTGCCGCCTTTCAAAAATCACTTACCACGGCCAGGAGCGAACCTTCAATCTTAGGGTTAGTAGAACGACAAGATATCCACTCAGTCACCGTGGCAAGCTATTGAAGCGATGGAAGAGAAGGAAGGAAGGAAGCTTGTAGTTTTACGTGACCGTTAATCTTGAGAGCCACGGGACATGGCATTTTACTTCGAAAATCTGATATGCAATGGCCGGGAAAATGTCACTAGCTTACTTTTCGTAAATCATGAAGCCGTACATTTGATTTTTCTTCAAATTAACTCCCGTGACTCGTTACAGAAAGATGCCATCTCGCGGGAGGTGTCTAAATCACCGATACTGAATGTTATGTGAGTGGTTCAGTGCAAAAGTGGACCAAGTCCAAAAGTAACTTTAAGTGTGAATTTCAATACCCATCCCCCAGAGTGCAGCTATAACTTTGCCTCATGGTTTCTCAGAAAAATAAAAATTGGACTTGGTCCACTTTTGTTGTGAACTACTCATATATTGTAGTATATAATTTCTCAATGCATCGGTGTTGGTGGAGACATAGGTGGTGTACCAATAGCTATTTAGAACGTAACATGGAAAATCCTTTAAATAGGCGGAGGGTTTTTAATGGAAATGACGAGTAGGATATATGAAAATAGGCTATTTAGTTACGGTATTTGGTTGGTTCCTTAGGAGCTGCGACAACGCGGTCATGTAGCCCCGTGAACATTGGGTGTGTGTAGAATTTGTCCGATAACCGGCGTTAATTGTGACGGCTGTATTAGTGTGTGTTGTCTGTGATTCAGGTGGAATGACTGCAGACGATCAATGTTTTCAAGTAGTTCTTACTTTTGCTACCAAATGCTACCATCCACGACACCTAGCTGCGGACGTGGCTACTAAATGCCATCGCAGTCAGTTCCTGGTGGTGTACGTTGGAACTAATACCGCGTTATCTAATTAACCTACAAATTTTAGCTTCCACAAGTGTAGTTAATGGAAGGTGGGTAGATTATTAGCTTGGGAATAACCTAACCCCCAAGGGAAGATGATGAAGAAAAAGAAGTGGGTTTCGGACTGGAGAAAAAGGATGGAGAAATAGGAAGAGAGTTTGACATAAGTTATAACTAAGAGTTCTTGCTCAAATGCAACAAGTGGTGAACACCCTATCAATGGATTTATTTTTATTAAAGAGGGCATGAACCTAGGAAGAGTTAGGGAAGACAGGATCTTGCCTAACCGTTATGTTAGAGAAATGATAAAGCAAAGAACAAATCTTTATTTTACTTAACAATGTAAAAGGAAGTAGTTTATGTAACAAATATATAATTTAGATTTTTTATAAACAATTGGGGTCGCAGACCTCCGAAAACATCTAAAGCTTGCGCCAGGCAATTGATAATTCTTTTGGTTTTAAACCTTTTATATGCTTTAAAATCTTCGTAAGATTTTGAAATGGCGAAGATAAATAAATGGAAAATTTAAAGATAACTCACGTAATTAAAGTTAAACAATAAATCAAGTAAAAGATGTGTACTTTAAAGATTTCTAGATAAGTATCTTGGAAATAATAACTTCGAAAGTAACAACAACAAAAAACTGGAAGAAATGAAATAGAAGTTTCTATAATTTCTTGTATTAATACAGAAATACTTGGTTGGATTATACAAATAGGGCAGGTCACTTATTGTGAAACCTGAAGAGAACAATTGAAAGGAAGTTTCTAGAACTCCTATGTTTAAGTAGGGATCACGAGAAAAATGGGGCAAGTTTCCCTTTCGTGAAACCTAGAGATAACTCACTTTTGAGTTGAAAGAATTGGATTCCCTCATTAGAAGGGAGAAACAATATAATTTAAGGCGTGTACTAGACACAAAGTTTTACAGACATTAATTCGTTATACATGGAGCAAGGAAGGGAGGGCACTTATGTAGAGTGACACCTCATTGAAAAAAGACCTAAAGTAACAGTTTTATTATTTTGGTTTGTTAGTAAAGGGTTTGGAAGCCTCCATGGCTTAGGCGGCAGCACGCCGGCCTCTCACCGCTGGGTCCGTGGTTCAAATCCCGGTCACTCCATGTGAGATCTGTGCTGGACAAAACGGAGGCAGACGGGTTTTTCTCCGGGTACTCCGGTTTTCCCTGTCAACATTTCATTCCAGCAACACTCTCCACTATCATTTCATTTCATCTGTCATTCATTTAATCATTGCCCCAGAGGAGTGCGTCAGGCCTCGGCAGCCGGCACAGTTCATATCCTCGCCGCTAGATGGGGGCTTCACTCATTCTATTCCTGACCCGGTCGGAGACTGGAAGCAGGCTGTGGATTTCATTCAGTAAAGGGTTTGGGAAAGATCAAATGGGATTGTGGAAAAGTGTTCATGGTCGTATTTATTGTACTCGGACGAGCGCGACGCGGATGAAAAGTTGAACAGGCACCGCTCTCACCATAGTCTGTTGATATAGTTGAAGAGTTCACTGTAGTAGCGCAAAACGTTGATAGCAAGGAAAGTTATTGCAATGGTGGAAAATAACTAGTTACACTAGATTAGCGAGAGTCTATTGCTTGAGAAACTTGTAGGTTATAGTTGAATGCACCAGAAAAATCCAAACGGAGGAAGAAAAATTAGATATTGAATAGCAGTTCATAAGGAAGATTCCTTAGTTTGAAAAAGTATTCCCATATGTGAGTGGAAAGTACATGACAGTATAACTGGTAGATAGAGTGCAGGTTCTGGAAGGTTCCAGAGCAATGATGACTTGTTTAAACTGGGTAGAGAATCCCTCGGCGGAAAACTAGATTATATAGACAGTGGGTATTTTGGAAATATCCCTCGATATGAGATAGCATCTCAGAAAATCTTTCATTTTGAAAGTTAGACTTGATAGTTTGAGTTTGATCAAGAAGATCACTTGAAAGCAGTTATTATCACATAGCAACTTTCACTGTCTATAAAATCCAAATAAAAGCATTGAACCTTTTAAAAGCGATGAGAATGAGGTTAAAACATGAAGTCGGTACTTATCTTTGCTTCATGAAGAAGGCGATGTTGCTGTTGACGGTTGGTTCTAAAATTCGCACATGGCGTCGAGTTTAAAAGTTTGCCTCTAGAGTTGAGGAGGCGAGCTTTAGTTAAGCTCTAACTGACTGGTTTGACTTCCGAAGTACAAGTGAAGGCTGCTAGACGCAGCGAAAGTACACTAGCCTAGACGGCATGTCCAACAAGAAGTTGAGTGCACTGAGAGGGTGAGCGGTTGCTCACAGCACGGAGACAAGTCGAGAAGAAGGTAACGAGCGAGCGAGCAGCGCGCGCGGAGAAGAGAGCAGTGGGAGGAGGCAAGAAGAGGGGGAAGTGGGCGAGAAAGGGGAGGAAACAAAGAGGTTATACATAAACATGAAAAAACTTTACAAAAACAAAATTCTACTTGGAGCGGTGTCTTCACGGAGTAGTAGATTGGTGAAGAACACGACGCCCTGCATATTAATGTAGAAGTCTTCATGGCTTGAAGCAATGGAAGTTCGGAAGGCAGCGATGGGACGCTGTCAGGCTGGTTCAGCCGAATATGCGTTTCTGTAGAAAACTGACAGAAAAAATGAACAAATGCACGGGACAAACGGAAGGTAACAGTTCGGTGTTGGTGTGTGTGGGAATGAAATGTAAATAAATGGACTGATATAAAGTAATGAAGAACAGCAAAAGCTAATTCTTTCTTTCCGTGTATTTCCAAAAATACACCATGTTGGGGGACAACAGAAAACACCAGCAAAGAACAAGAACACAATATGAAAGAGGTCTTATAATAAACACATTGGTAGTAGAGATCATTCTTTCTCTGACTCTTCCCTTCCCTCCTGGGTAACAATCGGTCATTTCGCCAAAGATCTATGCTGGAGGGAGAAAGGGAAAAAGGGGAAGCACCTATGAGGAACTGACCAGGTGTAAGTGGAAGCAAGTTATCAGGGTTATTAGAATGAGGGGGCGACGGGCGCGTATTAACAACGCTGTCAATCACAAAGTAGCTAGAAGCTGCGAGAAATAAAGCTCTAGTGAAGATCGCGACAAGATGCGAAAGGAGAGTTAACAAATTTAAACAAAGCGTATAGAAACAAGTACATCGATTAAGGATAAGAATATACCAAATAAACAAAGGAACTATGCGAGTAAAAGGCAAGAACGCCATAGGTAACAACAATCTAGTAGCCATAAACAATGACCTTAAGTTATAATAAGCATCAAAAGGGTTAATCAGAAAGATACTTAAGTCAGCAAAAATCGTGACGTAACAAGCATAGATGCAAAAACACATCGAGTGTAACGACGAGAGAAAACAAGTTTGTTTAACAATGAACAATAAAAGTGCAAAATATGTAAGCAGGGTGCAATACAGGTGCACATAAAAAATATGCAACGATGTTATGAAACAAGGATCTAAACAGCTATAGGATACGATTCTGAGCAAATGGGAGAGATAGGTTAACACTACCTTGACCCACATAGTACAGCGAGATAACGAATATAAATATCTGAAAGAGTCCTTGACCAGAACAATTTATTTTGGTAAGGAGGTGAGCAGCTTCTGAAATTACGGGAGCAACTCGGAAGACAATGGTTGGCAGTCAGCCAAAGTTGAGATAAGGAAAACTTGCTCTGATCTTTGTCAAGCATAGAGGAGGTAAACGGCAGCTTGGCCTTACCCGAGCTTGTAAACAAACAAGATTGACAAACAAGCAGTTCAAAATAAATAACAAACAAAGCAAGTGCAATCAGCCGAGACTTAAAGCGGAACTTCAAGTAACACGGCATGCAGTCATCCGTAGCTTGGGCGTGAAAAACCAATTTAAAGACATATGAAACAAATCAAGTAATTAATTTCGCATAATTTTGAGGATCACGGAATCCGACTATTTTCAAAAGAAAAAAGCTTAATTCTTCTGAACAAAGAAGAGAAGCTGGGACATTGAAAAGGAGTTTATGCGTAAGAATAGTTATTCTAGATGCTAGAGAACTCAGATTTTCAAGCGGTTTCAAAGGCGGCTTCAAGTGTGAGGAAGAGAGAAGGAGGCGGCCATGGCCATCCTACTAAACAGCGAGTGAAGTGAAACATAGCTTACAGCGAAATAATGGTGACTGATAGCCATGGTTTTACACAAGGGGAAGATAGTTTTCGACAGAAAGGTTAAACAATTACCTGATACAAAAAATGACATGAAAAGGTAAACTGACCCAAGGCGAGGCGAACTTGAATTGCCATTTTGTGCGGAAATAAGGCAAAACCATTTAAACAACTTACAAAGGTGACGTAGATGTTTACAATGAGACATCGTTTCGGCAAGTGTTTTTCAAATGTATTGAGATCAGAAACATAAGCGTTCTCTTTTTCGGAAAAGGGATTTGAATCGGCAGTAACAAAATGACATTGCGATTTGGTTTGAAGACTGGGATGTTGTATTAGACCAGTAATGACCCAACCAAAATCGGTGTCTCTGGCGACCACGTTTGAAGATAGCCTACGGGTTTGTTTACGAAGGCAATTCCAGAAAATATTGGCACTGAAAAGTATATCAATGGGGCCTTGAGCATTAAACTGAGGATCAGCTAACCTTAAATGCGAAGGTATCTTTAAACCGGAAGTATTAATAGAGCTGCTAGGAATGTCCTTGCCAATACTGGTAAGAATGAGACAGTTTAAGTTAAGATTTGTGTTTCTTTCACAAATGTCTCTGATTTCCAATTTTGAAGACTGCAAGGCTTGAGTTTTCAAATTGTCAATGCCGGATACATTGATGGAAGTAGGTGATGAAGAAAGACCTATTTTTTATTTAACGATTGCGAAACAAAGTTGTGAGTTGAAGCGGAGTCAAGAAGACCAACAACAAAAGTCAACCCCTGGCACTATCCAGCCCATGACGGGCTAAGGCCGACCAAGCGACCGCTGCCCAGCCATTTGGCCTGCAGATATTGGGGTGACGCGTGATCAGCGTGTCGGGTCCCCTCGGCCGTTAATCTTGGTATTCGTGATCGGGGCGCTGTCTCACTGTCAGACAGCTACTCAATTGTCCTCACGAGGCTGAGTGCACCCCGTTCCAACCCTCACGTCAGTCTTAAAATCCCTGACGGAGCCGGGGATCGAACCCGGGGTCTCCGGGCGAGAGGCAGGCGCGCTACCCCAACACCACGGGGCCGGAATCAAGAAGACCGCGGGTTCGAAACCAATTTCCAAATTTATCTCGGATTTCGAATTGTACAGTGGACAAAAGGACTTGCGCACTGTGAGAAAATTTGGCGTTATAAATGCAGGAAGAAGCATTAGTTTGTTCGGAACTGCTCTGCATGGAGTTTGAAGAAGCAGGTACTAGTGACTCGATCGATTATGAAAGTGCAATAAAGAATGATGCGGTCTTTTGCAATGAAAACAGAGGTTGGAAGACGTACAATTTAAAGCAGAATGCTTAGGTGACAGGCAGTTATGGCAATATTTATTATTGAAGACGAACTTTCTTCTGTCTTCAACATACAATTCTTTAGCGGCCTAATATGTTCTCTTGGATGGTTGAATGAGGCAGAACGAGTTTGCTTTTTCTCGACAGATGGTACTGATGTCCATTTGAAGAGACAAGTTTTTTATCCAGGATGTCACACAGAGGACTCGTTTCGACATTTTCGCACTGGAATGAGAGTGCTGTAAGGACTTGGCACCGGCTGTTCAGAAACGAGATGAGATGCTCTAAAGAATGCTCATTCTTGCGAGTGAGTTCGATTTCCCAAGCCTTTAATGTTGAAAAGTCGAATTTGGATGTAGCTAGATGAATAAGGACGGTGTCCCAAGTTTGGACTGGTTGCTTGAGTTTATATAACGCTCTAACATGTAATTGCATGGAGTCTAACAGGTCTCTTAAAGAGGTGACGTCATTAGGTTTTACGACCGGCACGTTGAACAGGCAGCAAATGTGGCGAGCAACACACAAACGTACGTTACCATATCTCTCTTTAAGGAGATTAAAGGCGATGTTGTAGTTATCTGCCCTTAAGGGCAGTGACTCAACCAAGGCCAAGGCCTGACCTTCCAAGGACGAACGCAAGAAATAGAACTTGTGGATATCGAGAATGGCTGTGTTTTCATGAATAACGGATCAGTAAAGTTCGTAAAAGGAATACCATTCACCTTCCTGGCCTGAGAAGTGAGGTAGAGTTATCTTAGGAAGTAACGGTTTCGGTTTGTCCTTATGAACTGAAGCGGGTGCGAACTGGGCCGGATGACCCTAGTGTCCCGTTCTGAGATACTGCGGATCAGCTGGTGGGCCTTGGCAATCCCTTCAAAATACAAGGGTTCAACCTCATCCCGATCCGATTGAAGTTCTGGGCAAGCGGATTCAATGTCTGTTTGAATTTGATCATAGTAATCATAGGACCGTTCGTACAACTTAAGGCGTTGTGTCAAGACGTCTATATCACAATCAGCGGGATTTATTTTGTTAATGAAATTTCTAAATCTGGTGAGTTGCCCTTTGTAGGTAAAACGTCTGGCAATGAGAGTTTCATCCTTTCCAGTTGTCATAATGAAATGGGTAAATTGAAGTGTAACTTACGAAACAATAGCGAGATTTTGAAAATGCTGTCAAGTTGGCAGCAGAAGACAGGTTGTAAGTAAGACAGGCCGAAGAAGACAGGAACGACCTCTATCACCTTCACCAGCTTTGCACTGCAGAGTTATAGCTGAAAAATTCAAAGAAGATATTAATGATTTGCAAAATATTGTCAAATGGACATTGAGCAATAAATAACGAATAGATTCTCATAAATAGACTCTGAGAAATGGACTCTCCCGGGTTTCTGGGACCAAATTTTGGGTAGATTATTAGCTTGGGAATAACCTAACCCCCAAGGGAAGATGGTGAAGAAAAAGAAGTGGGTTTCGAACTGGAGAAAAAGGATGGAGAAATAGGAAGAGAGTTTGACATAAGTTATAACTAAGAGTTCTTGCTCAAATGCAACAAGTGGTGAACACCCTATCAATGGATTTATTTTTATTAAAGAGGGCATGAACCTAGGAAGAGTTAGGGAAGACAGGTTCTTGTCTAACCGTTATGTTAGAGAAATGATAAAGCAAAGAACAAATCTTTAATTTATTTAACAATGTAGAAGGAAGTAGTTTATGTAACAAATATATAATTTAGATTTTTATAAACAATTGGGTTCGCAGACCTCCGAAAACATCTAAAGCTTGCGCCAGGCAATTGATAATTCTTTTGGTTTTAAACCTTTTATATGCTTTAAAATTTTCGTAAGATTTTGAAATTGCTAAGATAAATAAATGGAAAATTTAAAGGTAACTGACGTAATTAAAGTTAAACAATAAATCAAGTACAAGATGTGTACTTTAAAGATTTCTAGATAAGTATCTTAGAAATAATAACAACTTCGAAAGTAACAACAACAAAAAACAGGAAGAAATGAAATAGAAGTTTCTATAACTTCTTGTATTAATACGGAAATACTTGGTTGGATTATACAAATAGGGCAGGTCACTTATTGTGAAACCTGAAGAGAACAATTGAAAGGAAGTTTCTAGAACTCCTATGTTTAAGTAGGGATCACGAGAAAAATGGGGCAAGTTTCCCTTTCGTGAAACCTAGAGATAACTCACTTTTGAGTTGAAAGAATTGGATTCCCTCATTAGAAGGGAGAAACAATATAATTTAAGGCGTGTACTAGACACGAAGTTTTACAGACATTAATTCGTTATACATGGAGCAAAGAAGGGAGGGTACTTATGTAGAGTGACACCTCATTGAAAAAAGACCTAAAGTAACAATTTTATTATTTTGGTTTGTTAGTAAAGGGTTTGGGAAAGATCAAATGGGATTGTGGAAAAGTGTTCATGGCCGAATTTATTGTACTCGGACGAGCGCGACGCGGATGAAAAGTTGAACAGGCACCGCTCTCACCATAGTCTGTTGATATAGTTGAAGAGTTCACTGTAGTAGCGCAAAACGTTGATAGCAAGGAAAGTTATTGCAATGGTGGAAAATAACTAGTTACACTAGATTAGCGAGAGTCTATTGCTTGAGAAACTTGTAGGTTATAGTTGAATGCACCAGAAAAATCCCAACGGAGGAAGAAAAATTAGATATTGAATAGCAGTTCATAAGGAAGATTCCTTAGTTTGAAAAAGTATTCCCATATGTGAGTGGAAAGTACATGACAGTATAACTGGTAGATAGAGTGCAGGTTCTGGAAGGTTCCAGAGCAATGATGACTTGTTTAAATTGGGTAGAGAATCCCTCGGCGGAAAACTAGATTATATAGACAGTGGGTATTTTGGAAATATCCCTCGATGTGAGATAGCATCTCAGAAAATCTTTCATTTTGAAAGTTAGACTTGATACTTTGAATTTGATCAAGAAGATCTCTTGAAAGCAGTTATTATCACATAGCAACTTCCACTGCCTATAAAATTGAAATAAAAGCATTGAGCCTTTTAAAAGCGATGAGAATGAGGTTAAAACATGAAGTCGGTACTTATCTTTGCTTCATGAAGAAGGCGATGTTGCTGTTGACGGTTGGTTCTAAAATTCGCACATGGCGTCGAGTTTAAAAGTTTGCCTCTAGAGTTGAGGAGGCGAGCTTTAGTTAAGCTCTGACTGTTTTGACTTCCGACGTACAAGTGAAGGCTGCTAGACGCAGCGAAAGTACACTAGCCTAGACGGCATGTCCAACAAGAAGTTGAGTGCACAGAGAGGGTGAGCGGTTGCTCACAGCACGGAGACAAGTCGAGAAGAAGGTAACGAGCGAGCGAGCAGCGCGCGCGGAGAAGAGAGCGGTAGGAGGAGGCGAGAAGAGGGGGAAGCGGGCGAGTAAGGGAGGAAACAAAGAGGTTATACATAAACATGAAAAAACTTTACAAAAACAAAATTCCTCTTGGAGCGGTGTCTTCACGGAGTAGTAGATTGGTGAAGAACACGACGCCCTGCGGATTAATGTAGAAGACTTCATGGCTTGAAGAAATGGAAGTTCGGAAGGCAGCGATGGGTCAAGCTGGTTCAGCGGAATATGCGTTTCTGTAAAAAACTGACAGAAAAAATGAACAAATGAACGGGGCAAACGGGAGGTAACAGTTCGATGTTGGTGTGTGCGGGAAAGAAATGTAAATAAATGGACTGATATAAAGTAATGAAGAACAGCAAAAGCTAATTCTTTCTTTCCGTGTATTTCCAAGAATACAACAGAAGGTTCTTTTTCATGCCATAAATCTATGACATGGGACCACCGGCTTTACTTCCCCTCCAAAGTAAGACACACTGAGGGATATTAAACCCCCTTAAAAACTGACGACTTCAGCCGGGTTTGAACCCGCAATCTTGGGAATAGAAGAAAGCATTTATTTATTTATGGGACTACTTGTTTTAGATCATATTGTTACGTGCCACCCCCTAGTGGCACTTTTGTTAACTGGATTACGGTGGGGGTACAAAGCACAACACCAATTACTGCTTAAAGAAATAATTAACTTTAATGTGGCCAGAAAATTACACTAGTCAGCAAATACAAGCAATTAGGAGCCTTATTCCAGTTTCCTCAAGTCTCTTCCTTGAGCACTCTTGGCCCTTCCACTTGTCAACAGATCACAGAAGTTAATCCGTCCTAATGAGTACGGTGGCCTTGACAGAAACTACCTGCTCCTCTCCTCTATGTTCTCCGACCACAATTACTTACGATCACTTGCTACAGGCTATTTCGCTGTCCACAAGCTGGAGAAACAATGTCACTGGATTTCGTAACTCACACAGCACTTCGTCACCACACTTCTGTCGCACAAGATAATCGCTCGCACTAGCTCGTAAAACACAACAACAACAACTGCTAGACCGGTCGCACTTATATAGCAGGCCGGAGACTCAATAAATGCTTCTAGATCCATCCAGGGTTCACGGCTTCTCGAGGTTTCCATCGCTGGTCCAGTCACGAATATTCTGGACTATCCCTTTGTCTTAGTAGCCCTGTTGCATAAGGCGCGCGCAATACAGGAGGCAGGACACAGCCCAGCCCTGGGGCAGTTGTGACTCATGCGGCGAGTGATGACACAAACTCACAGCCGTAACACCACCCCCTTCCTAAAAAGGCTGATCGTCCCGATCAATCATTGGTCCGTCTGTGTCCCTCCGTAGGCTGCCTGGCGATCTCGATGCACGATCTTCATCTTCGCCCTCGGGCTCCGCTGGATCCTGTAGACGACATCGTTGATCCGTTTCACGACTCGGTACGGGCCCTCCCAGGACTTCTGCAGTTTGGGTGACAGGCCTTTCTTCCGTAATGGGTTGAAGAGCCAGACCAGGTCGTCCTCGTGGAATCCGCCGGCATCCGTCTGCTGGTCGTATCGGGTCTTCATTCGGTCGGTCTCGATCCGTAGTTTCCTCCTCGCGAACGCGTGTACGTCCTCCAGTTGGTCGACCAGTTCTTGACAATACTGGCTTACCGGGATCGGATCATTCCCAGGTCGGCCGAAGGCAAGATCGACAGGTAGACGGAGCTCCCTCCCAAACATGGCCCGGGCTGGTGTGCACCCGGTGGCTTCATGCACGGCGGCGCGGTAGGCCAGGAGAAATAGTGGAAGATGTTTGTCCCAATCCCTCTGGTGCTCGCTGACGACTATTCGGAGATGGTTCTCGATAGTGCGATTGAATCGCTCTACCATCCCGTCGGACTGAGGGTGTAGCGGCGTTGTCCTTGTCTTCCGGATTCCGAGCAGCTGGCATAGGTTCTGGAACACCTGTGACTCGAAGTTCCTCCCTTGGTCGGAGTGCAGCTCCAGGGGTACTCCGTACCGGCTGACGAACTCCTTCACCAGGGTCTATGCAATCGTCGCGGCTTCTTGGTTAGGGAGCGCATACGCCTCCAGCCATTTGGTAAAGTTGTCGCTGACGACTAATATGTAGCGGTTCCCTGCCTCGCTTAACGGGAATGGCCCAGCAACATCGATGGCCACTCTCTCCATGGGGCCGCCCACGTTGTAGGTCTTCAGTGGACCCCGTCGTCTTCGTCCTGGGCCCTTGCTGGCTGCACAATCGTGGCACCTCGCGCAGTGGTTCTCCACGTCTGTTCGGCATCCGATCCAGTAGAACCGCTCTCTCAGCTTCTCCAGGGTCTTCTTTATCCCTAGGTGTCCACCAGATGATCCTCCATGAACTTCCTTCAGGACTTCCTCCGTCATAGCCTTTGGAACGACGACTTGTTCCCGATATGTCTTCCCGTCGGTGCTCTCCCAGGCGCGGCAGATGAGGCCATCCCTTACAATCAGTGAGTCCCACTGTGCCCAGTAGGACTTAAACTTTGGGCTGGAGTCACTCACAATGTTCCACCCGGGTCTGGGGACACAGGCCCTCTTCCATTCGGCTATCAGTCCCAGGTCATCATCTTCTGCTTGTGCCCGCGTGAAAGATTCGCGGCTCCAGTTCCCCTGAAGTTCCACAGTAGTCCGTCGGCACAGTATCCCGGTGTTCTCCTCCCTTCGGGCACAGAAGGTGCAGTCTTCGGGGCACGGTCTTCGTGACAGGGCGTCGGCGTTAGAATGCAGTTGGCCTTTCCTGTGCTGAATCTCAAAGTTGTACTGTTGAAGCCTCTCTAACCACCGCGCGAGTTGACCCTCGGGCTGCTTGAAGTTCAGGAGCCACCGCAGGGATGCATGGTCGGTCCTGATGAGAAATTCTTGCCCGTACAGGTACTTGTGGAAGTGTTCAATGGTCTTCACGATGGCGAGCAGCTCCTTCCTGGTGACGCAGTAGTTCCTTTCTGGCTTTGACAGGGCCTTGCTGAAGTAGGCCACTACTCTCTCCTCGCCGTCCACTACTTGCGACAGGATTCCCCCTATGCCAAAGTCGCTGGCATCGGTATCGACGATGAACCTTGTTCCAGGTCTGGGGTAGGCCAGAATAGGTGCGGTGCACAGAGCCTGCTTGAGTTTTTCGAAGGCACTGTGGCATTCTGCTGTCCACGTGAAGAGTTGGTCCTTCTCAGTCAGTCGATGTAAAGGTTTGGCGATGTCGGCGAATCCTCTCACGAAGCGACGATAATAAGTGCAGAGTCCCAGGAAGCTTCGTAGTTGGGACTTGTCCTTCGGAACTGGCCACTCCCTCACAGCTGCGGTCTTCTCTGGGTCGGTGCGCACCCCTTCCTCGGAGACGATATGCCCAAGGTACTGGACCCGCTTCTGGAAGAGCTGACACTTCTTGGGGCTCAACTTCAGCTGGGCAGCCCGTAGCTTCAACAAGATCTCCTTCAGGTTGCTGTAGTGCTCCTCGAAGCTCCTCCCCAGAACGATGACGTCGTCTAGGTATACCAGGCAGGTCTTCCAGAGTAGTCCCCTCAGAATGGACTCCATTAGCCTTTCGAAGGTTGCAGGGGCGTTGCACAGACCGAATGGCATGACGGTGAACTGCCAGAGCCCGCTGCCCACAGAGAACGCCGTTTTCTCGCGGTCCTTAGGGTGGACCTCCACCTGCCAGTAGCCACTCTTCAAATCCAAGGTGGAGAACCATCTTGATCCTGATATGGTGTCCAGCGTGTCGTCGATCCGGGGTAGAGGGTAGCTGTCCTTCTTCGTGACGTCGTTCACCCGCCTGTAGTCCACGCAGAACCTGGTGGAACCGTCCTTCTTCTTCACTAGCACGACCGGAGAACTCCAAGGACTATGGGATGGCTCGATCACCCCCTGCTCCTTCATCTCTTCTACCATCCGGTCGACTTCGGCTTGCTTGGCGAGCGGGACACGTCGGAATGGGGCCCTAATCGGTGCGCTGTCCCCAACGTCGATTCTGTGCTGGACCAAGCTTGTCCTGCCGAAGTCTTTGCTCCCCACGGAGAAGACATCCTGGAATTCGCGTAGCAGGTCCTGAAGTTGGCGTGATTGCTCTTCGTCTAAATGGTCCTGGGATCCTAGGTACAGCTTCTGTAGTTCTTCTGGCAGGGCGCGTCTTCTTCGGTTGTCCGTCTGCAGGTGTCCGTCCGTCGTATCTGTGATGCGGGCAATCCAGGTAACGGGCTCGCAGACTCCTAGGTTGGTGTCCCGGTGAACCGTAATGTCGTAGTCGTTCAGGTTGGACAGGCGGACGTACGGCCGAGACGTCGTGTTGATGAGAGTCTTGGCAACTAGCAATCCTTTTGTCTGGATGTCCTCATATTTTGGCTCGATGACAGCCGCCACTCCCTCAGCAGTTCCGTCGACAATTACGGCAGCGCTGACCTCCGTCCTGGCGGGAACGATGACGTCTTCTCTCAGCCTTACTCGTCGTGCGGTGATGGACTCGTGCGCAGGTTGCAAAGCAAGTTCCTCACCTCCGAAGTGCAGAGTGTTGGTACTCAGATCCAAGATGATGTTGTTCTGGTCCAGGAAGTCCAGTCCGATGATCACTTCATTTGATACGTCAGCCACAAGCACTGGATGCTTTATCGCCCGTCGACCAATGACGAACTCCAGTGATGCTTCGCCATGTACCGGTGCGGTCTCTCCGGTCGCGGTTATTAGCTGGAGGTTCCTTTGTGTGGGTTGCACTCTCCACTTCGGGATCACGGTGGGACTGACGATGGTCCTCGATGCTCCCGTGTCGATTAGCATGGGCCAGCTCTCTCCGTTGACGACTCCGTCGACCATCAGGCTGCTATTGTCCCTCCGTAACTTCGTCACACGAACCTGGACTGCCGGGGCTTGACGACTGTCACAAGCCAACCTTTGCCCCCCAAGGCTGGCTAATACTCGTTTCCCTGGGTCGCGCGGTTTTCAGACGACTGATTTCCCGTCGGATACCCTCGGTGGCGGTGATCACTGCAGTCCTTGCTCAGGTGGCCTTTCTTACCGCAGGTCCAGCAGGTCGGTAGTCCTCTTCCGGGCCGCCTCTCCGGTTGCCTTCCGGCTGAGTCGTTGCTGGTGGTGCCGCGACTATCGAAGAAACGGCTTAGCGCCTCCATTAATTCGTCGGCCAGGGGCTTGGTCTCGTTGGTTTTTACTGGTTCGTCGACGTCCACTTGACGCACCCGCGCGTGCATTCTGGATGCCTGTTTTGCCGTCTCGAACTCAAGTGCGTGGCTCAGCGCATCTGCCAGGGTCTTATTGCGCGCGAGTCGCAGCGCCTGTTGAGTGTCCGAGTCCCGAAGCCCGTCGGTGAAGGTCTGCGTCGCAATCTGTTCCAGGAAGTCGGCCGGCGCTGTTGGATAGGCGAGCCTTACGAGGCGTGCGATGTCCATCTCGAACTCCTGCAGGGTTTCCGCGTTCTTCTGTACCCGGATCCGGAGCTGCATCTGGTAGGCCTGCTGAAGATGGCTATCTCCATATCGGGACTCCATATGGGCGATCAGTGAAGCGTAGTCCTGGGATCCAGTCGGGATGGCCTGAAGGACGTTAAGGGCGTCACCTCTCAGCGCTACAATGAGAGCTGTAGCCTTTTCTGTGTTGTTCCAGTTATTTATGGAACATGCCGCCTCGAACTGACGTAAAAAGGTGCTCCACGGGACCTTTCCGTCGAAGGTTGGGGGCGTCACTCTGCTATGTCCCGTTCCTGATATTCCCGGTGTAACGGTGGGCGGGCGATGGCGCAGCTCGGCAACTTCCTTTTGTAAGGCGTTGAATTTCTCCTCCACCCCCATCAGTGGGCGTTGGCACAGCTCGGCAACTTCCACTTGTAAGGCGTTGAATTTCTCCTCCACCCCCATCAGCGGTCGTTGGCACAGCTCGGCAACTTCCACTTGCAAGGCGTTGAATTTCTCCTCCACCCCCATCAGCGGGCGTTGGCGCAGATCGGCAACTTCCACTTGTAAGGCGTTGAATTTCTCCTCCACCCCCATCAGCGGGCGTTGGCGCAGCACGGCAACTTCCACTTGCAAGGCGTTGAATTTCTCCTCCACCCCCATCAGCGGGCGTTGGCGCAGCTCGGCAACTTCCACTTGTAAGGCGTTGAATTTCTCCTCCACCCCCATCAGCGGGCGTTGGCGCAGCACGGCAACTTCCACTTGTAAGGCGTCGAACTTCTTTTCCACTGCTGCGACTTCCTCACGTAGGCCCTGTTCTAATTTCCTTTGGCTCTCCTCTAATTTCGTCAGCAGACACTCTTCCAGATTTTGCTGGCCATCCAGAAATTTGGCGGTTAGGTCCTCTGCTAACTTATTCTGGCCGTCTTCCATCTTCTTCTGGCCGTCTTCTAGTTTGGCAGTTAGGTCCTCGGATAACTTCTTCTGGCCGTCTTCCATCTTCTTCAGGTCATCCTTCAGGTCCTTGGCTAATTTCTTCTGGCCGACTTCCATCTTGGTTTCCATGCCATTTAACTTCTCTAGCAATGCTGCGAATTGCTCTTCCATTTTAGCTGTTTGTCTTGTAAAGGGCATGCGCTCACAGGAAAATTTAAAAAAAATTGACCTGCGCGGGTTTTGAAACCAGGACCGTCAGGTGTTTTGCTTGAGTTCGTAATCCGGCTTCTGACACCAGTTGTTACGTGCCACCCCCTAGTGGCACTTTTGTTAACTGGATTACGGTGGGGGTACAAAGCACAACACCAATTACTGCTTAAAGAAATAATTAACTTTATTGTGGCCAGAAAATTACACTAGTCAGCAAATACAAGCAATAAGGAGCCTTATTCCAGTTTCCTCAAGTCTCTTCCTTGAGCGCTCTTGGCCCTTCCACTTGTCAACAGATCACAGAAGTTAATCCGTCCTAATGAGTACGGTGGCCTTGACAGAAACTACCTGCTCCTCTCCTCTATGTTCTCCGACCACAATTACTTACGATCACTTGCTGCAGGCTATTTCGCTGTCCACAAGCTGGAGAAACAATGTCACTGGATTTCGTAACTCGCACAGTACTTCGTCACCACACTTCTGTCGCACAAGATAATCGCTCGCACTAGCTCGTAAAACACAACAACAACAACTGCTAGACAGGTCGCACTTATATAGCAGGCCGGTGACTCAATAAATGCTTCTAGATCCATCCAGGGTTCACGGCTTCTCGAGGTTTCCATCGCTGGTCCAGTCACGAATATTCTGGACTATCCCTTTGTCTTAGTAGCCCTGTTGCATAAGGCGCGCGCAATACAGGAGGCAGGACACAGCCCAGCCCTGGGGCAGTTGTGACTCATGCGGCGAGTGATGACACAAACTCACAGCCGTAACAATATTAAGCTACGGACCCTAACGGTACATTTATCTTCGTGGCTTATCTTGAGGACTACTTTTCCCACAACTGAGTGTACTATTAGTAAACCCTAGATTTCTATTTAGATTGCTAGTGTTTACCTCGTCCTGAAACCAAGAACTGTCACCGATTTCTCAACCAGCGGAAAACACTCCAGTTTCTTGCTTTGTTTTGGTGTTTGAAGCCATTTTCAGTGTTGCCTTAGTAATTGACACCTTTTTTAGTCGGTCAACACGATTTTACCCAACGTTGATGGGTTATTCCCTAATCCTGAAAAACAAGTAGTTCCGTGAAGGGCTAAATAGCCTATTTTCATATAATTATCCTACTTATATTAATTGCCTCTATCAACATACAAATTTTCAGTTTGATTGCTGTAATACATTCGTAGATATTGAGAACCTCGTAAATGACTTGGATGGTCACCATGTTGGATTTTTAGCCGATTTTCATTTTATGGAAAAAAAAAATAGATTTATGAGATCACCTTTTGTGCGTGTGTGTGTATGTGTGTGGATGTGTGTATAATAACTTCTAAAGTTCTAACGTCTAACTTCTAAACGGCTCGAGCGATTTCAATGAAACTCGGTAAGGTTTGGCTGACACTGACCGTCCCTTCAAATTTGATTACGTCTCACCAATTAAACATGGCAGATATGCGAAATATTTCACCGGCATTCAGTATCTCTGAAACTGTTACTGATATCACCCTGATATTGTATGGTGAAAAAGGGCACTACAAGAAGTTTATCTATGAGACTTACAAAAAACCGTTGACTACAAAACGAACATGGCGGTCAAGCGAAGTTAAAATTTTAAATTGGCTTTTCTTGCTATTTAACCATACAAACGCAATGAAACTTGGTAAAGCAAATGTTTATGCACATTGTAATGCATTGGCATCTAACTTACTTCAATTGTTTACATAATCTCAAGATGGCGGCTGTGCGAAATATTTCACCGGCGTTCTATATCTCCGAAACTATTACTGATATCACCCTGTAATTTTTACAGTGATAAAGGGCACTACTAAAAGGTCGCCTATGAGACTTTCAAAAACCTGTTAACTACAAAACGAACATGGCGGCCAAGTAAACTTGATAAATTCAAATAGACTTTCCTCGCGATTTAACCATCCAAACGCAATGAAACTTGGTACAGCAAATATATAAACACATTGTAATGCACTGGTATCAACTTTCGTTGAACTGTCATCATAACCTCAAGATAGCGGTTGAGCGAAATATTTCACCGGCATTCTATATCTCCGAAACTGTTACTGATATCAGCCTGAAATGTTGTACGGTGATAAAGGGTACTACTAGAAGTTCAGCTATGAGACTTCTAAAAACCTGTAAAATACAAAACGAACATCGCGGCCAAGCGAAGGTGAATTGTTTTAATAGACTTTTCTCGCGATTCAACCACCTGAGCGCTGTGAAATATGGTACAGTAAATGTATATACACATTGTAATGCACTGGCACCTAATTTTGTTCAATTGTTCAATTAACCTCAAGTTAGCGACTGTGCGCAATTTTAAAAATAAGTTTTTAATTTTTTGTGTAGGCTATTAATCATGCGAACAAAATGAACATTTGAATAACGAACCTACGCAAAAATCGTCATCTAATAATACATAACTCAATGGCCTACATACATAAAAATCCAACATGGCGACAACCTAAATATTTATACGGTTCTCAATATCTACGAGTCTATTACAGCAATCAAACTAAAATTTTGTATGTTGATAGAGCTGATTAACATAAATAGGGTATATGAAAATAGGCTGTATAGTTCTTCACGGAACTACTTGTTATGTATAGGCCTTAGAGTTATGTACAATTATATGAAGATTGTTTCATTCAACCTTCAATCGCATGATTAGCACACAAGAAATACAAACGGCATTTTAAAATTTCGCTCAGCCGCCATATTGTGGTTATGAAAATAATTTAAATGAATTAGATGCCAGTGGATTAAAATTTATAAAAGCATATACCGTATAAAGTTTCACTGCGCTCAGATGGTTAAATCGCGAGAAACGTCCATTTGAACATTTAAATTTCGCGTCGCCGCCATGTTGGACTTGCGCACACCAGGTTATTGAACGTCCCATATGTGAACTTATGTTTATAGCCTCTAATACACATACAACATTTCCGTTCGATTAATAGATATTGAGAACCGTCTAAATATTTCGGATGGTCGCCATGTTGGATTTTAAATATAGGCCATAGAGTTATTTACTATTAGATGAGGATTATTGTGTACGTTCATTATCAAACGTTGATATCGATTATATGATTAGAACACATGAAATAAAAGATTAACAAAATTCGCACAGCCGCTATCTCGAGGTTATAAAAACAATTGAACTAAATTAGATGTCGGTCTATTGCAATTTGTATTCTCTTTTGCTGTACCAAGGCTCACTACGTTCGGATGGTTAAATCGCGAGAAAAGTCTATTTAAATGTTTGAACTTTGCTTGGCCGCCATGTTCGTTTTGTAGTAAAAAGGTCTTTGAAAGTCATATAGATGAAGGTTGGTATTGCCCTTTATCACCGTACAAAATGAGTGATATGAGTAATTGTTTCGGAGATATAGAATGACGGTGAAATATTTCTCACAACCGCCATGTTTGATTGGTGTGATTTTAAGGGCACGGTCGGGGTTGGAAAAATCAGTACTATGATCTTGCCGATTTTCATTGCAATCGCTCTAGCCGTTTAGAAGTTTTTAGGTGGGGACACACACACGCACGCACACACACACACGGTCACATGTGATCTCATAAGCCTATATCTTCATAAATGAAAATAGGCTAAAAGAATACATGAGATAAATAAATATACTTGGATGACCAGTTTTGAACGTCCTTAACACTTATATCTATGTTTAAATGTGTGGGTGAAATTATTTACATTATGCACACTTATTTAGTTGAAGTATTGTTAAAATAATGCAACTAGCCGATATGTGTTAGTTATAGTCTATGTGATGATTTGTTAAGATTCTGAGAGTGGTGATTGACCTCAAAATTAGCTTGTGAATATGTGATTGTCGTTAAATGGTCAGTTCAGATTGTATTGTGTAAGCTACTTATCTGTTTGAGTCGTACGCGGTCCTAATGAGAACAGTTAACTTCGTGACTGTCTGCTCTGTACCGGGGGGGGAGAGAGAAAGATTTCTGTGCACGAGTATCTCTTATCTACCTGGGCTTTTCCCCTCTTGCATTCCCGTGCCTGTGTTCATCTAACAAATGAAACTGTGTGTTGGCAAGTCTAGTATTCCTAATGAGGTATATGTTACTGTATACTGGATAATTATCTTCTACTATTAACTATTAACTATTTATTCATAATGTTGAATTTTGGGCTTATGCCGTGTTTTATTATATTGCAATTCGACGCGTTTCGAAAGAAACCATGTCTTTCATCGTCAGGAATAATCTGGAATACGACAATGTTGCTAAGAGAAAGCAACGAAGAACATATAGAAGGTGCCCAAAGATGGACGCCATTATAGCCCCATGTTAGGGACAACGGAAAGCAGCAGTGAATTACTTTCTCAGGGTTCTGATAATAGGTAGCCAGGATTCACTGAGATTGTAGCCGGTGTCGCGGTTGAAATTATCTGGGTGTTTACGTATTTCAACCGCCTCCCTGATGATTCTGGGACGATATTGCTTTATACGGGCAAGAACATCCACCCCTTGGAACATGACATCATGGCCAGGTGTTAAAGCATGATCGGCAACAGCTGATTTATCAGGTTGAATGAGCCTGATACATCTATTATGTTCCTTAATGCGAGTGCATATTGTTCTCGAAGTCTGCCCGATGTAAACCTTGCCACAAGTACAGGGAACTCTGTAGATACACGGTTGTTGCAATTTAGGCAAACTGTCCTTAGTTGGTCGCAGGAGTTGCCTAATCTTAACAGAAGTTCCAAATACAGTCCGTATGTTGTATCGACGTAGGATTTTAGCAATACGATCCGTTGTGTTATGTATGTACGGAAGGTAAGCAGTTCCTCTTACATCTCTTTTCTCAACTGACGTCCTATTATTATTTGTTGGTTTCAGAACCGTAGAAATCAAAGCCTTGCTATAACCGTTGCTCTCAAAGGTGTTTCGCAGGGTGTTAATTTCTTCTTGTAAAGAAGACACTTCACAAATCCTCCTAGCCCTGGTAGTTAGAGTTGTAAGGATACCATGTTTCTGGGCAGGGTGATGGTGAGAACTTGCGTGGAGATATCTATTGGTGTGTGTTGGCTTACGAAAAACGCTGTGTCCTAAAGATCCATCCTCTTTCTTGGTGACGAGAACATCTAAAAAAGGTATTTTGCCGTCAGATTCCTTTTCCATGGTGAAACAAATAGAAGGGTGCTGGAGATTAAGGTGATCCAGGAAATGGCTAAGATTTTCCTCACCTTCCGTCCAAACAACGAACGTGTCATCCACATAACGCCACCAGATCTTCGGTTTGAAAGGAGCCGACGACAAAGCTTTCTCTTCAAAGTTCTCCATGAAGAAATTAGCCACAACAGGAGAGAGAGGACTACCCATGGCCACACCATCAGTCTGCTCATAAAAATTCCCATTCCATAGAAAGTAGGAGGAGGTCATGCAGTGATAAAAAAGTCTTGTGATGTCTTCAGGAAAAAAGCCATTAATGAGAGACATAACACCATCAATAGGTACTCTCGTAAACAGAGACACCACGTCGAGACTCACTAGAATATCACCCGGCTGAAGTGTTATAGCTTTTAACTTTTCCACGAAGTGTGTGGAATCCTTAATGTATGAAGGCGTGTTACCCAGAAGCGGCTGAAGTAGTCTACCTAAGTATTTGGAAAGGGCATATGTGGGAGAACCAATCGTACTAACAATAGGTTTAAGAGGAACATCCACCTTATGTATTTTAGGAAGACCATAGAGTCTCGGAGGAATAGCATCCCCTGGAAGGAGAGTCTTCGCTGCATCCGCTGGAATAGATGATTGCTTGATCAATTTGACGGTGACATTTGAGTAGCGAGTAGTAGGATCACGACTATTAATCCTATATACATGATCTGATAACAAAGATGAGATCTTGGAATCATAATCAACCTTATCCAATACCACTGTCGCGTTACCCTTGTCAGCTGGGAGAACGATAATATCAGAATTGTCCCTTAGATCTTTAAGTGCCCGGCTTTCGCCTTGTTTTAAGTTGGTGTTAGGTGGCTTAGCGGTCTTGAGAACTCGGGAACAATCTTGCCTGGCTTCCTCGGCCTCTTCAGGGGTGAGATGATGTACTGAGGATTCTACGGATGTAATAAGTTCTTCAATAGGAATTCTTCTAGGCGCTACAGCAAAATTGAGACCTTTAGCGAGAACTGCCTGTTGGGTATCACTTAGGGGCTTGCTGGACAAATTTACGACAACCATAAATATAACCATATAATAAAACACGGCATAAGCCCAAAATTCAACATTATGAATAATAACACGGGCCGTGAAAGTCTAAATGACAATATTAACTATTTATTTCGGGTTTAGGGAATAACCCATCACTGTTGGGTACAATCGTATTGACCGACTGGAAAAGCATCAAATTTCGTTAAATGCATTTCTTAATGTAAAATTCACATTCTCCGCAACTTTTCAACTTGCAAAGCTGGAAGTTTTAGAAGTAATTGCACCTTATGTGTGTTTTATTTTAACACAGCCATTTTTCAAAATTTTCTTCAGTTTAATTTCGCCTGTTGGAAATGTTCGTGGACATGTTATAATTACCCCATTTCTAACAAATAAAAATAAAACATGAAATAGCAAAACTCATATTTTCAAAATGCCTACATTAAAGTAAGGCGAGTGCATCAAGGAACATCTCTAAAAATTCAATTATATCCTGTTATAGTTTCTGAGGAATTATTAAATGAAAGTGGGAAAGTAACATGGTCAGCATAGGACATTCCGGCTCCCCTTACAAGAGCCGTTTCATCTCAATAATAGGAGGCCCACGAGAGATTTACCAACGTGCACACTTGAGGAGAGGTTGAGACGATTTACCTTAGTTAACTCCGACGCACGAAGAAAACTAGGCCCCACATCTTAGGAATATTATGTTTGGGTACTATGAAGATTCAAAGGGAATTGAAGAGACCAGAATAGTAATACAATTTCGTAATATTATACGGCATTTGGAGTACGTGTTCTGGGGTGTGGAAGGAATGAAGTAGCCTCCTGGAAATAGTTCATTTTTCTTCACCTCTCGCAGCCATGTGTTATGGATGTCAGTGAGGGTAGCACTGGTGGTTCAGTTCAGGAGACAAATTTGTCGTATGTTGATGCGAAATATTCCAGAGTAGATTTGTGAGAGGATCATTGGCTCAGGTCAGGACAGTGAGGAGGAGCCAGGAGGAGCCATTGAGGGATTGAGGGCCAAAAGAATTTCCAGAACACATAATATGTGGACAATCTCATTCTTTGGGTGAATCACAAATCAAAGGTTAGGAAATTATGATTTTTTTTTCTAGAATGAGAGCTACGTAATTAAAATAGGATCAAAGTATTTACTCTTGTAGATCTCCCGGAAGGGAACATCACAGATGGATGTTAAAGGAAACAAGTTGTGTTGAATTCATTATTGTGAGGAAAGGCTCTACAAAGGGGATTTCTACTAAACATTGCAGTCGACTACAATGGGACTTTTATCCTCGTAATCAATTATGCTACTGTAAAAATGGCCATTGCTCTGTCGGTTGGACTAGATCACCAATCCGTCATCTAGTTGCAACTACAGCTTTCCTGTCCAATACTGAATATTTAAAGCAGATCAAAGGTTTTGCATGGCAGGGAGCTAAGAACAGAGTGTGTTTGCACAAAAGGGTTATTTATGGCGTAAGGGGGTCGTGAATGCTGAAAATCTTCAAGAGTATTTAAGTAGTATTGCAGACCCGTTTCTTCATGGCCATGTTTAAGTCTTCTATCCTGATACTTTCCCACACTTTTTATTTTTCCCTCTTATTTTAGTACATTTCTCTCTAGATTCTTAGTTTTCTCTCTAATAGATAATGTACATTTTTAATAAATCAAAACGGGTCTTGGAGCAATCCTCGTCCTAAAACCAAAACTGTCGCCGTTTCATCAACTAGCAGAAAAAGTTTAGAATCCAGTTTCTTGCTAAAATACATTTCCTAATATAAATCCCTTTTCCTCGACGCGGAGATTGGATGGCGTTCTGATTCAGAAGATCACGAAGTATTGGGAAATGTTCACAATCGCAAAGGTTATTCTGTAGTGCAAATTTCACCATTACAGAGGGACCAGGGATCGACAGCATAATGTTATGTCGACACTAGGGAAGGTGTCATGAGCGACAAACACAGGTCCAGCTGCCCAACTAGCCTCTCATTGTCCCTCACTCTGCCACTAGTAGTAACAGTGTTGTTGGTATTAACACTAATCAGGGGAAAATGCAAGGGATGGCTCACAGACTAGATCTACCAACAGGTCGTAATCAAGTTGATAATCTGGAGGGAAGTACACGCTTCTTGCTGTTGCAATGAAGTGCGAATTTCAACGTTTTCTAGCTGAGTACACAGGGCGCTTATTCTCTTAAGATACTAGAGTGGATAAGAGTAGCGACGCTACTGGCGACACATCTTCATTCATCCGTTCTTTAGACAAGCGTTTGAAGTTTGTTATCGTCGTGTCATGGCCGCAAGGAATATGAATCCCTGCAAATAGATGATATTGACTGGCATAACTCAGCAAGATGATGAAGATAGCTGTTGATTTCTACTGTAATGATCTAAAATATGGACTTATGTAAACGTCTCTAATCTTCTAGTTATACTTCACTGTTAGCCCTCAGTCATCATTCCAATGTGTAGAGAACACATTAATGTCCACGACCTCGCTTGTACACAAGGGCGTATGAGACTCAGTGAAGCACGTGATACTTACTCAAACTTTGGTGAAATATCGGACCCTATCTCCTGTAGAGAAGAGTGAGACCTGTGTCAATGAACCGGCTCCCAATCAGAAGATTGAAAGTCAGGTTTCCACACATCCCGAGACTTCTTGTTTTCAAATTTGAGTGGCGCAGGTGCAGGTGATAATGACTTTTCCTCAGACGTACGAGCAAGAAGCTTTCCACTCCTTTCCGCTGCTTACTGCCCAATTTAAGGCATTTTCGGGGAGATATTCTTAAAATGTAGCATGCGTGTGATTGTAGGAGACGACATGCCAGGTGATGCAACTACTACGTCGTCAGGAAGGTGAGGAAAACGGCGACTAACTGTCTCTCACTATTGTCCTCCAATTTGCTGACAATTTCATATAGACTACAAGATAGGCCAGCCTTTGTGGAAGTTTTATTCTTCAAACAAGTCAGAGAATTATTTTTCGTCAGCATAGTTGCAGATGTTTCCATCTCCGTTTGCATGGTGGAGATGGATATACCAGTGCCTTTGGTTTTGTGGCCAAAGAAGGTTGGTCTGACAGTCCTCAAAGATTTTAGAATGGAAATAAAATTTGGAATTGAGTGTTCCGTACTGGAAACAAACTGTTAGGGGTGTTAAGAAGGCCTCAAATACAGCTGCAAAATATATCGGATATTTGAGGGCAGTCATATTACGGTAGGGTACCCCTTTCTAGCGTTGTGACATACAAGTCTATCAGAATGAAGACTTCCGGCATCTTGGTTTTCTTAAAGGAATCTAGGCATTGCTTAGACCATGGAGCGTGGATTCTATCGCTGTTAGAACTTATCAGGGGAGGCGTACACCTCTCATTCTCATGTATATCTTAGCAGCACGCAATTCACATGGTTTCAGCAAGAACACATAGCAGAAACATGCTCGATGTTTTGGCAATTTTGGAATTGCATAGGTTGAGGTACGAAAGGTCGAACATCGCACTGATCTTCATCTGTTTATGGACTACATTGGCCTCAAAACAGACACCAAAAGCGCCGGTGCCGACATCTGTTCCCCAATGATGCATCTAATCTTGGTGACACCCCTCTTCCTCTAATTACTCATAAATTCCACATCAAAACTAAGAAAGACCTCAAGGGAAGATAATACAACAGACTTCATTCAATGACCTCGCTGTTCCACTCCCTAAAATAACCATGATCAACTCATTCAATGATTTGTTCTTCTAAGCCTAAGGGTGAGTTTATGGCTTGAAGTTGGTATTCCCAGGTATAAGTGAGGCTAGGCTAAAGTATTACACCACCATATATGGACCATTTTCCGGCTGGGCGGGATTCAAAGTGGAGGTCAAGTAAACAGTCTGACTTAGGCAAATGTCCTGATTGCAATGACGGACTCTGTCGAAAGATTACAAGCTAACAAGTTAGAACTTGAACTGAAATGTAGGAAAAGTGGTAAGCTAATGAACGAAGGTGATGTTGGTATGTAATAAACACAAGGAACAATGAACTAGATTGAGGCAGGTGGACCATATCAATTACTTGGTTTTGGTATGCTCTCAGGATGGTAGTACACGGAAAGAGATAGAGTTGAGGTGCAGAAAAGCCAATGCAATGACTTCTGAGTTGCGATGTACTGTTTGAGGAATGAAAGAAGTTCGGGTAGTGACAAATATCTCCCTATATCGCTCGCTCAGTATTTAGACCGACCTCACTGCATGAAAATTAGAGTTGGGTAGATAGGTAATTGCTAATAGCAATGGCTAGTAATGAGATAAAGGGTAATATAGAAATGAATAAGTTAGATGAAGCTGTTCGTATGAACCGACTCAGAGGGCGGGGTCGTGTGATGAGAATGGAGGAGAAACCCTAAGAGGCTAATGAATTTGGCTATAGAAGGTACGAGAAAAACAGACGTAAGCGTAGGATGCTTTGGTTAGATTCAGTGTTAAAGATTACGAAATGACATGTGTAGAAGCAGAGGAAGCCGTATTGCCAACGGCTAAAAGGGAATCATGGAGGTCACTTCTTAGCAAAGAAAAGACTACAATAACTGATTGCTTAAAGGAAAAACAGTCTCAAATGAAATTGAATGAATGAATAAATGAATGAATGGATGGATGAATGGATGAATGAGTCACGTCAAGATTGAGGACTCTAATCCACCCTCTCCCATAAAGCGAATGACGGGATCCACAGCCACCACGTCATTGGCTACTATGAGATAGAGCGTATCGTGCAGACTTTGTAGGCCAGCAGGATCCACACACTCGATTGAAATGTGGGTTGCGGGGATTTAGGCTTCTCGGGTATAACGATTCACAATAATACATAGGAAAAATAGTTTAAAAAGAAGACTTTCAATAAAACATGAGGGTTCTTTTGCTGTATTTAATGACTTGTACTGAGAGATACAGCAACCGTGGGACACCGTTACATCCCGGCATTCGCCTTAACGAACGAGGGAAACCCACGGTAAAACCTCGCTCAGGATGGCTTTTCTTCTTCGAACAATTGCACAGATCAGTCTATATTCACTTCACTCTTTTAACAGTTCATTTTCTTGAATATCAGTCCTGTTGTCATGTTCGAAATCTCTTTATAGATGGCTCATTCACACGTACCCACTCATTTTACAGTTTGTATTTTTCAACTGTTTCACTCAGTATCTTCATAGTAGCACTCTTCCGTTAATAATTCACTGCAGTTGGAAGTCGATATTTCACTTCCGTTGTTTAACACGCTGTTTTCTTAAGCCGCAACTTCTTGGTCATATCTCCTGACGTATTTCCTCGAGGTTGCTCACTCCACGTCCTCTCAGCCGGGAGATGGCCTCACGAAGCCTTCATACTTAAGAGGGGCCTGCTGTTTTTCACCAGCACGAGTTGAGGAGCCCTGAAATCCACGAGAATATTCTAGAGCTCGGTCAAACTAATATATTGCTGAAGAAAATCCCAACGTCAGTATCTGAAAATGGTACAAAAGTATGCATTGCCTAACAGCATAATGTTGAGTACATCAGAGTCATATAATATAATTTTGTTGACATTCCCTAAATTATTGCACTTATAATAGTTTAGTAGGAGTTGGATTGCGAATATTTAAATTGATGAAAGTGAACTAAAATTAAATTTTCAATACCTGAAATAGAGGAAGCTTTTAAATGCAACAATAACATACTACAGTGGCATACCAATATAACGAAAACCAACTTTCTTCAAAACCACACAACTATTACAATAATTGTAAAAACGCTACAATTACACTATCAATATTGTACACAAACATTTGGGCATCAAAATCGTTCAAAAAGCACAATATCATTAATACTTTAACTCAACAATGTATACAACACACATAAATATGATCAACAAAACGACACAAACACCAGTACAGGTAGTATATGCTTGCACTACTAAGTCCGCACACACATATGAATATGTTAAGCATTAAAAACCACTCATTGAACACCCTGATTAACTTACTACATACGATCGCACTGCGATTAATACATGCACATTAATTCTGCCTCATAATGGCAACTATACGTTAATTTGATATTTGTAAACGTTCTTCTAAAATTATTGAGTATCAAGGCAAATAGAATACATTACTAGTGACTATAAGCTTTATGTTAGTGAAATTGAATCTGAAAGCATTCAGCATCACAATCTACTCAAATATTCCAAAGATAGCAGCTCCAGTATGAGCCAACTTACCACAGGTTCCGTATAGAAGGGTATTAAGTGTTTAAGGAGAGCACTATACTTACCAAATCCATGAGATACTTCTGTACAGACAGCTTCACTTTATTTCATCCTTGATGAAATTGATAGAACAAGACTTTCCATTTCCACCAAGTCCAACCCAATTTTTCGTATTACAGAATGTCACCAAGGTTAGTACTAGTTGTAAGATCCAGATTCAGTTTCCAACCTGCAATAAATCCCACACCAATAGAAACAGTAGTCTAAAGAAAGCATTAGAATGGTAAAGTACGTTTCGATAGACGGAAATACTAACCTGAATTAAAATGGCGGGATTGTTGACATTGTGCTTGATGTTTCAATGCAAGTATTGTATTCTTTGAATGGATCATCTGTCTTACACATGCATCGAAAATTACTCTGCATCAAAATCACTCACATAGCACAATAAATACAGATATACTGCATCATATTGAATTAATATACACAACAAAATACTGTATGTTAAATCAAGACAAATATCACAATGATGATAACTACAAGTTTACATTATGACATGAACACAAATATCAATATATAGTGCATGGGAACCAAACAATATCACTAAGATAGCACTCCAATGCTTTCGGAGCATATACATTAGTACCGTATATGACACTATTAGTGACAAATATAATGAATGCTGAGATGCATTTTGACTAATATATTTTGCAAATATATGAAATGAATTGACATGTCACAATGACAGCATGAATGCGTTTCCGCTACCACATGAGCTTATGAACATTTTGAGAATGGTACTACGAAAAGACGACATATTTCCACTTCACATTCATTTCATAAGGAAATTTAATTTGCTTAAATTTACCTAATGTTTCAATGGGAACTAATATAAAATTTAACTACCATTTTTATAAACATATATTACGAGTTTTACAAAGTAACCAGACAAATATTGAGATTATAACAACCATAAAATAACCATAAGATAAGATTACCACTTGTTCACAGGAATACGAATATTTAGGCAATGACAAAATTCACAAGTATCCTAATTATGTAAACGATACATTGAGGCCAACTCTACTATTTGTACAGCTGTATTATCATAATATTGTGCACCAAAACTACCGAGATTTAACCTCTATTCTAAACACTGATACTTCAGACACGAACCAACTTACAATAGATTCAATAAGGATTCATGTAAACATTTTGAAAGAGCACCATACTTGCCTAGAAGAGCATCTTTCCTTTCCTTTCATTCATATTAGCATTAGAGTAATGAGCCTTCTTCCGTTCTGGCTTTGTTCACTTTACCAAGACCGAATTCAGTTGTGCATTCATGTTATTTTTATTAATAGAAAGGTTCCAGTTTTGGTTTCAGTAAGACAATCAACATTCATTGTTCACAAACTGCAGTAAATTCCACATCAAAGTTTAAAATATACCAAATATACGAATGGACGAATTGGTGATATTGAGCTATACTTAATGATCTGCGAAGTAAACCTCTGTCTTATGTAACAGAGTAGGCCCCTACAGACACATGGGAAGTTGTTAGGTATAAACTCCTAATTATGGTTATCATATGTTTTCAATACTTTTATATACCGTACACGTTTGAAAATATTAGGCATCAAAACTCATAAATACAATACTACCATAATGACATCTATAACTTTGCACTACCATTTACAAAATTTGCATCAAAACCACACAGTATAGCAATGATGCATTTCTTAGGCTACTCATATATAAGAATGATATGTCCCCAGAAATAATTATGCAAACACACGAATATAATATGCGTTTCGGTTACAGTCATGTTTCCCAACACATACAAATGAAAAGAATGAATTGTTATCACTAGAAGCTATACACACACATTAGAGATTCCACACGACACCAAATACTCTCAAGTATCACAATAGTGATAACCATAACAACACAGTAACGAAAAAATAAGCAGCTTACCTACACCAAAAATTAACACTTTGAAATTACAGAACTATTTATACACTTTCATCGGAAAATATTACAATAATCACAATTATGTAAGCAGTAAGTTTCAATCAACAGCTATTCTCAAACAAGATTTAGAAACCGCACAGGAATCACAAACAAGATTAAAATCAATCCATTTCTAGTACATTTACATTCTGTATCCAATACTGATCAGATTGCAATTTCAAATTACAATTCCGGTACTTTAAAACATGAACCAACTCACCATTGAGGAACCTTGAATAAATTGTCCAAATATATCATTATACTTACCGAATGCACAACACACTCCCATATAGGTCTCTCCAATCATCCTCCATCGTATCATTCAAGGAATAAATCATATCAATTTCTTACTTTCAATACCGTACATTCTCAAGTAAAAATCACTTTCAGAATCCTTATTACTTCCTTTCATAGAAAAAAAAAACAAAGTCAACCCCTGGCACTATCCAGCCCATGACGGGCTAAGGCCGACCAAGCGACCGCTGCCCAGCTATTTGGCCTGCAGATATTGGGGTGACGCGTGATCAGCGCGTCGGGTCCCCTCGGCCGTTAATCTTGGTATTCGTGATCGGGGCGCTGTCTCACTGTCAGACAGCTACTCAATTGACCTCACGAGGCTGAGTGCACCCCGTTCCAACCCTCGCGTCAGTTTTAAAATCCCTGACGGAGCCGGGGATCGAACCCGGGGCCGCCGGGTGAGAGGCAGGCGCGCTACCCCAACACCACGGGGCCGGCTCCTTTCATAGAATGTTAGGCTTAAGTATGACGCTCTATCTTCATTGTCTCGAGCCTGCAATAGATATCACAAGAAATAGGCCAATGACAACATACAAGTAGTAAGTTTGTAGTTTTAATAAGGAGGACTACGAACCTGAGTAAAATCGGCAGGTTTGATGATACTTGTGTTATCCCAGATGTTTTTGTGAAAGTGTTCCTTCTGTCTAGGAGATATCTGCCTTACATAGCACTGTAGACCTATGAACTTTGTGGGAAATCATTGTACAACAATATTTCTCATGTATCACTATTATGACAGTCATAATTTAATGAGTACAGATAGAAATATTATTATTATTATTATTGATATTATTATTATTATTATTATTATTAAAACAACCATATATCACGAGGATAACAACTAGATATACATATTTTGCATTTAACCACACTTATTACAGTTATAAAGAACATTGACAATCCTTAGAATGTACGCTTGTTAGTGCAAGCTAGTGTGTGTCCATCATCGGACACACATCAGAATCGTGCACCAATACATTCCTACTACTATCAATTCACACAAAATAATTCAGTGTAAAAGCAGTGCACATATATTAAAATGATAATAACTATATGTCTCCAAAAATATTAAGCAGCTTGCCCACACAATAATTATTGGTACATTGAGATAAGATTACTGTGTATACACTTTCATCACAATACAATTTGTGTATTTCCAATCAAATATTACAATTATGAAAACAGTAAGTTTCCGTCACCGTCCATTCACACATATGAAGTCACAACCGCACAGATAACACAAGGATTACAACCAATTCACATATGTTTCGATTGAGACTCAAGAACATACGAGATACTCAAAAAGCCTATCTCATTAATATCTACACTTTTCAGTAGTATTGTACATAGGCTACACGTAAAGTAAAATAGTTCCATGAACGCCTATCAGTAACAACAGTGATAGCCATTACACCCACCATCAGAATATTTGAGACGTTTTCATGCGTCAGAACGTCTAAATATATCAAAAATCGTAATATTAATAACAGTTCGCTTCAACTAAATTTTGTACACTGTCAATGTAACAATTGAGTGTAAAACACTAATAAGCAACAAGGTACTGAACTTAAAAACCTGAACCCACTTACCATATCTTCAGTAATGTTGAATATACTCACCGAATCCATAACGCACTTCCATTTACAATCTCACCAATCATCTTCCATGGTATAATTCCAACAATTTCCATTTCTCACTTGAATACTTTCACAAGTAAAAATATCCTTCAGAATCCTTATTATATCCTTTCATATAATGTTAGAACTGTAGGCTTCAGTAGGACGCTCTATATTCATAGTTCCCGACCTGAAATAAATATCACAAAAAATTACAAACTAGGCCTTTTTCCTTTCTTTTTTTTTTTTTTTTTTTTTTTTAATTTTACGAGGGAATGTGGAAAATCTGCTAACAGACGCTTGAAGAGGGTCCGCACTCTTCAAGTGTGTGGGGCTCTTACCCACTAAAAACCACACACCCTTCTCCCACGACGTGTATATCCGCCCCGGAAACGCTCTCGCAACATACTAGACATAGCATCATCAACTTATATGAAAGATTATGTATCAACTTATTACAGCTATACTTGGTATACACACTTTGTTCTTAACCACGAGACTTACAATTGTGAAACATACATGGAAAATATTATTGTTCAACAATATTTCTCCAGTATCACCATTATGGCAGCCATAATGTTATGAGTACGGATGGAAATATTATCTATTCAAATAATCATTTATATCTAGGATAACAGCTAATACGTTCCTCTACGAATTATATAAATTTTGCATTAACCACACTCATTACAATAATGAACAACATTGACAATCCTCAGTATGGAAGCTCTTAGAGAATATTAGTGAGACATACATCAGAATGGTGAAAACATACATTTCCACAACTATCTACAGTATACACTCATAACTATTCAGCGTAAAACAGTGCACATGTTAAAATGATAATGACTGACGTGTTCACAACTTATTATGCTGACATGCTAATATGATATACGTATTAGTCACAGTCATGTTCTCCACAACACACATTATTACATGAAAAATGTAATACCCAATGAAGAACTCAATTATCCCATTGATAAAATTCAACTATTTTCACTAGAAACAACACACACTTATTAGAGATTACACGGGACACCAAACTCTCTCAAGTAACACGATAATAACTACATCTTTACAGTAGTATTATGCATACACAAATATGAAAATAATTGCATGAACGCCCATCAGTAACAACAAAGGTAGGCAGTAGGCATTTAGCCAGTATATTTGCGAATGGTTTATGCCTCATTTCATATACATATATCAAATATTGTAAAGATAATAAGAGTTCACTCCTACTAAATTTTGTATACTCTAAAATAAAACATCCCCATCAAAAACTAATCCTATAGGTCATCAAATTACTGTACATTAAAACATGAACCAACTTACCATAGGTTCAGTCAGGTCGATTAAAAGTGTTTAAGAGAGAACAATACTCACTGAATCCAAGACACATTTCCGTATACAGTCTCTCCTTCACCTTCCATGGTATCGTTCAAGGAATAAACCATCTCCATTTCTTACTTTGAATATATTCCCAACTAAATTCTCTTAGCATCCTTATTATTTCCATTCATAATCGTAGAATATTAGCAGTGTATGTTAAAGTAGGACGCTCAGTGTTCATATTTCCCAACCTGCAACAAATTTCGCAACAAATTACACAATAGTTCAAAGACAACATAGGAGTGGTAAGTTTTGCGTTTTAATAGGAAGGAATACGAACCTGAATAAAAGCGGCGGTCTTGATGACACATCAGTAATCCTGGATGTTCTTGTGAAAGTTTTCCTTTCTGTGTGGAAATTATTCGTTTTACATAGCAATGTAGACCTATGACCTTACATGGAAAATTATGTATCTAATTATTATAGCTATAATCTGTATACACACTTTACCCTTATCCACGCGATTTACAATTGTGGAAAACATTGCCTACCCATTGTTAGTACAAGTACGCTTGTTTTTCAAATTAGTAAGTTTCCAACATCAGTACACAAACATAAGAATGGTGCAAGCATACATTTCTACTACTACATATACACACATAAAAATTCAGTGTAAAAACAGCACACACATTAGAATGATAATGGCTATAATTACATCTCCACGATTCATTGTGCAAACATGCGAATATAATATGCGTTCTTTTAAGAACATGTTTTCTAACACATGCATTATTGCATTTAAAATGTAATTACCAATGAATTACTCAATTACACAAATGATAAAAATTGAATATTTTCACTAGAAGCGATACATATATGATACTATAAGAATTTCCACACGCCACCAACTACCGTCAAAGTATCTCAATAATTAATATAACAAAATTACAACAACTCTGAAACGAAAATATTAAGCAGCTTGCCCACACAAAAAGTTGGTACTTTGAGATTGCAGTACTATTTATACACTTTCATCAGAAAATAATTTCTATAATTCCATTCAAATATCGCAATAATGTAAACATTAAGTTTCCATCACCAGCTAGTCATACATATGAAGTCAAAACCACACAGATATAAAAAGGATTTCATCCTATTCACCTATGTTTCACATACGAGAATGTAGTACATACCAGACTCTCAAGAAGCCTATCTCATTAATGCCTACACCTTTTCAGTAGTATTGTACATACACAAATGTAAACAGTTGCATAAATGCCCAACAGTTACAACAGTGATAGGCAGTACACCAATGACCATAATATTTCACAAGGTTTTATACGTCAAAACGTAAAATTTATATCAAATATCGTAAGGATAATTTTGTATACTGTCAATGTAGCCTAACCATTGTGAGTCAGTTACTAATCAGGTAGCACGTTAATTCCAAAAACTTGAACTAATTTACCATAGGTTCAGTAATGTTGATTTAAAGTGTTGAAAGAAAGCATTCTACTCACCCAATCCATAACACACTTCCATATACAATCACACCAATCATCTTCCATGGTATCATTCAAGGAATACTTCCATCCACATTTCTTACTTTGAATACTTTCCCAAGTGCAAGGCTTAAGTAGGACGCTCCATTCTCATAGATCTCAACGTGAAATACGGTAAATACCAGAACAAGTGACATAATAGGCCAAAAACAACATGAGAGTGTTTGTCGTCTTAATAAGAAGGAATACGAACCTGCTTAAAACCGGGGGGCTTGATGTCACTTGATTTATCCCAGATGTTCTTGTGTAACTGTTCCTTTCTATGTAGTAAATATATGGCTTACATAGCACTGCAGACCTATGAATTTGTATGGAAAAGTATTGTACAACAATATTAATCAAGTATCAATATTATGACAGCCATAGTTTTATGAGCACGAATAGAAATATTATTTATTAAAACAACCATATGTCATGAGGATAACAACTTATATCTTCCTCTACGAACTATACACTCCTTGCATTTGACCACACATATTACAATTATGATGAACATTGCATATCCACAGTTTGTACGCTTGCTTGAGTATTCATCATCTGACATACTGTACATCAGAATGGTGCAACCATACATTTTCACTGCTGCCTATACACACACAACAATTCAGTGTACAATACATGCACATACGTAAAAATGATAATTACTATTCGTCTTCACAACTAATTATGCTAACATGCGAACATAATATGCGTATTAGCCAGAGTCATGTTTTCCACCACACGCATTGTGAAAAATCCAATGAACACTGATTATCCCAATGATTAAAAAACTGAATATTTGCACTAGAATCGACACACATTACAGATTCATAACCTCTCAAGTATCAAAATAATGAGCACAACAATATCATAATAACTCGAACGAAATATTCAAATACATGCGCATACAGAAATGGGAACTTTGGAATTACAGTACTGTTTATACACTTTAATCGAAAAAATAGTTTGTGTATTTCCATTCAAATGTCAAAATATGTAAACAGTAAGTTTCCTACCAGCTAGTAACACATATGAAGTCAATACCGTGCAGATATCACAAACATTACAACTACTCCAGATAATATGAAACATATATGAGGATGTAGTACATACGAAATTCTCAAATAGCCTATCTCATTATTAACAACAAGAACTCTTCAGTTATTTCGTACACACACAAAAATGAAATTAGTTGATTGAATGCCCATCATTAACAATAGTGATAGAACAGTATACCCATCACCAGCATCTTTGAGAAGGGATTATGCGTCAAACATCTAAATATACAAAACATCGTAGAGATATTAACAGTTCGCATCCGCTAAATGTTGTACACTTGCAATGAAATCATTCTCATCAAATACTAATAAGATAGCAACTTCAAAGTACTGTACTTTAAAATATGAACCAACTTACCATAGGTTCAGTAAGTTCGATTAAAAGTGCTCAAAAGGAATTATACTCACCGAAACCATAACACACATACATATACAGTCTCTCCTCTCAACATCCATGGTAGCATTCAAGGAGGAAACCATCTCTATTTCTTACTTTTAATACTTTCACAAGTAAAGTTCCATTTCAGCATTCCAATTACTTCCATTCACTGAATATTAGCAGTGTAGGTTAACGTATGACACTATGTTCATAGTTATCATCCTGCAGTAAATTTCACAACAATTGACACACTAGCCCAAAGACAACATGGGAGTGGTAAGTTTGTCGTTTTTATAGGAAGGAATACGAACCTAATTAAAACCACTGGGCGTGTTCCTTTGTGGTAAATATCCGTCTTACATTGCACTGTAGACCTATGAAATTATATGGAAAATTATCGTACAACAATTTTTCTAGTATCAAATTATTATAGCTATTCCGGGTATACACACCTGGTATCTCAATAATTAATATAACAAGATCACAATAACTCTGAAACGAAAATATGAAGCAGCTTGCCCACACAAAAAAAATGGTAAATTGAGATTACAGTACTATTTATACACTTTCATCGGAAAATAATTAGTGTATTTCCATTCAAATAACACAATAATGTAAACAGTACGTTTCCTACAGGTATTAACACATATGAAGTCAATAACGCACAGATATCACAAGCATTACAACCACTCCAGATATGATTTACATCTGAGAATGTAGTACATACGAGATACTCAAACAGCCTATCTTATTACTAACAACAACTCTTCAGTGGTTTTGTACACACACACAAATGAAAATAGTTGCATGAACGCCCATCTGTAACAATAGTGATAGGCAGTATATCCATCACCAGTCAGTATCTTTGAGAAGGATTTATGTGTCAAACAACTGAATATACAAAACATCGTAGAGATATTAACAGTTCGCATCTACTAAATTTTGTACACTTACAATAAAACATTCTAATCAAATACTTATAACGTAGAAAATTCAAACTACTTTAAAACATGAACCAACTTACCATAGGTTCAGTAAGTTCGATTAAAAGAGCTCAGAGAGAATTATACTCACCGAAACCATAACACACATCCATATACAGTCTCACCTCTCATTTTCCATGGACGCATTCAAGGAGGAAACCATCTCCATTTCTTACTTACTTCGAATACTTTCACACGTAAAAATATGTTTCAACTTCCTTATTATTTCCATTCACAGAATGTCAGAAGTGTAGGTTAACGTATGACACTATGTTCATAGTTCTCAACCTGCAATAAATTTTACAACAATTGATACACTAGCCCAAAGGCAACATGGAATTGGTAATTTTGTTGCTTTAATAGTAAGTAATAAAACCTGAATTAAATCTCCTTTCTGTGTAGTAAATATCTGCCTTATATAACACTGTAGACCTATGAACGTAAATGGAAAATTATTGTACAACAATATTTCTCAGTTATCACTATTATGACAGCTATAATCTTTAGGAGTACTGATGGAAATATTGTTTATTAAAACAACCATATCTCACGAGGATCATAACTTATATTTTCCTCTACGAATTTTACACTCGTTGCATTTGACCACACATATTACAATTAAAACGAACATTTCCTATTCACAGTTTGTAACGGAAATTAGTTAGCTTCCACCAATCTGAGAAACATAATAATGGTGAAACACCTATATAAACATAAAAATTCAGTTTAAAATAGTGAACTTATATTAAAATGGTAATGACTATTAGCCTAGGCCTATATCTCCACAACTAATTATGTAAACATGCGAATATAATATTCATTTTATTCACGGTCATTTCTTATTCACCACATACATTAGTACATGTTAAAACGTAATACCCAATGATCTACTCAAATATTCCAATGATACAAACTTAATATTTTCACTAGGACCCACACATTAGAGATTCCACATCTCTCAGGTGTTACAATAATGAAGATAGCAACATTACAATAACTCAGAAACAAATACATTAAGCACCTTGCCCACACAAATAAGTACTTTAGGAATACGGTAGTATTGATACACTTTCAACAAAAAATAATTTGTGTATTTCAAATATCACAAATAATGATTACAGTAAGATTCCATCGCCAGCTGTTCACATATGTGAAGTCAAAGGCAATGCAACCTCTCCAATAATGTTTCACGTGAGAATATAGTACATACATTGCCAATCTCATAACTACAATAACAATAATATTTTCAGAAGTTTTGTGCGGCCACACACAAATGTATTCAGTTGCATGAAAGTCCATCACTAACAACAGTGATAGGCAATACACCCATAACCAGTATATTTGAGAAGGGTTTATGCGTCAAAAGGTCTAAATGTATCAAATATCGAAAAGATAATAACAGTTCGCTACTATTAAATTTTGTACACTTCCTATAAAAACATTCGTGACAAATACTAATCAGATAGCAAAATCAAACTACTGTAATTCTAAACATGAACCAACTTACCATAGGTTCTGGGAGGTTGATTGAAAGTGTTCAAAGGGAGCATTTTACTCACCAAATCCATAACCTACGTCCATACACAGTCCTCTCACCTCCCAAGGTAGCATCGACGGAAATTCCATTTCTTACTTTGAAAACTTTCCCAAGTAAATATTTGTTTTCAGCGACCTTATATTTCCCATTCATGGAATTTTAACAGTGTAGATTCCAGTAAAATTATCCATCTTCATAGCTCCCTTCTGCAAGAGATTCCAAATGAAATTAAGAAATAATACAAGAAAAATGGTAAATTAACGTTTGAACAGTTTTAAAATGTCGGGTTTGTTAAATTTAGATTATGCCTGTCATTGCTGTGCGAGTGGTTCTACTACCAAGACCCACGCGATACGTTACTATGAAACCCTTTATAGGTACGTCCTTTTTAATACCATACTAGCTTTTCGTATAATTTATTACATGTGTGTGCTGCAGTTGTGAAAAAGAGTTGTTGGTAATTGAAATATTTTCCAGGTGAAGCGTGAGAGTTACAATGGGATTATGACAGCCTGTTCAGAGAACTCAACTCATTCGTTTTAATATTCTTCATGGTCTTACAGCTGTAATGCTATTTCGTCATGCGGATCAGCTAAGGTCTATCAATCTCGTCTTTATAATGCAGTAATTTCAGTTGTGTTAAGTGGAAGAATGTACTTTAAACGGAATGCACTTGGTCTTGGATCGTGTATGAGCAGATCCATGGAGAAGGGCAGGGAGGGCCTGCTGGTGGTCCCTACCTGAGACTAGCAAGTGATGGAGGACACATTTTCATTTTACCTCATCCCAATGTCAAAACGTTTTTATATTTATATTCCTTTGAGAAGTTTAATACAGTCACCCAAAAAATATTCTAAACATTTGAACCCTTATATGGTACATCTCAGATCTCAAACATGCTGCGGAGGGATCATCAAAACAACTATTTCTACAGTCTACTTCTAGATCGTTCCACACGCTCGTAATTTTTTCTGCCCAAGTCTAAGATTATACCTGACACCCTCGAACTTCTACAATAATCTCCTTTCACCAGTCATTGGAGTGCCAAAATATTAGACGAGTGTCTGTCTCCAACTTACACATAGTACACGAATCATCACAACGTTATGGGGTTCAAAACGGTTTTCATCTCGATCGCAACAGGTACACGAATCAACATTCTTCTCATCAAAGCTTGATACACACACAAATAACAGCTCCATTATAGGAAACATATCTTCGCCGATTTTTCATTAATTCCCGAACTGAAACGAGTTTTAAACCCACCTTAATAATGCTGAGAATCATGTTAGTTGTCGCCTGGCACTTCAGCAAAAAAATTTTCGACTATGATCGAAAGGCCAGTATCTTTGCGACGTCCTCCTTAGTCCGTCGAGTTTTCTTCTTGTAATTCAGAGAAAATGACAGTTTATTCGGGCTTCTGTGAAGACCTTTCCCAAAATTTGGCTGAGGTTTCCTTTTAACTATGCTCGTATCTAGGCACCGACCTTGGTTAGTTTATCTCAACAATGCAGAATGCAGCAAACTAATCTTAGTTATGGGACTTTTAAATACGGAACATTCTCTTAAGGTTTATTAAATAGTTTACGTCTTTTTGCAATTCATGTTCACAGATGATTCAATGAAGGATTCTTTGTCTGTTGCGACATATTTCCTCTTCTTGATGGGCAAGAAAGTAAAAATAGTTTCCAGCGAACGCTTTTGAGTATCACGTTTGCTGCATCTATCTTCGCTTACTTGGGCTTGTTCTTTATCTGATTTTTGGTCATCTGAAGCATTTTATAAAATTAAGTTAATGTCACTACCGCAAAAGGCTTCGAGGCCTTTTTGAACTGAAATCCAATACTTCCGATTTTTGTTCATGCAAATAATCGCCATCGTGGTGAACACAACACAGCAGTTCAATAAGTATATTAGCCTTCCGCTTGCAAGCATGAAACCACTCTTAGAAAACGGTTGGTTCTTTAGGAAACGTTTTACATGTGATGTTATTGCATTTGATCCCTTAATTATACATTTCATACACAGACACAAGGGTCGGATGACCTCGCTCTTCCGCCTCTTAAAACAACAATAAGAGGCACAACACAGGCCTTTCTTAGTCCGGAACCAGTATTAATAAACGTAACCTACACAATAACCAACTGTATATACCAGATGAATCAGCTGCCCCTAATAATAATGTCTTATGCAGCCTAACTAACGTGTGCTATCAGGAAGGTCGATAATTCTCTGCTTACATTGCACTGCAAGCATATCCCGCAAACGATCCTGACCACTATTATTTTTCCATCGAAGTGACTACAGACCGTTTGAATATTATGATGTACCTGCCGTTACGTATCGTAGTGCAACATACAGTATCATTGAGCTAAGTGACTGGGTATCGCAAATCATTAAACGCTTACAACGACGATATTATTATGAGGTGGTTAACGTTTGAAACAGAGAACTGAAGGATTAACCTATTCTAAGAAGTTCTTAATACAAATCTCCATCAAAGGCGTAGCGCATTGGATTATCATTAGAAAGCCAATTATTGGACCGGAGGAGCAAAGGTTCGAATCACCATCGGGCAACAATTTTTTCAACGTCTTGCAACTCTATGACACTTCAATGCTCCAATCACATGTCATTGTGTGACACAGACATGCCGCTGTTACAATGTTTGTGCGCTTCCCACTCTGTGCTGTTATACGGTCAGATTTAAGTCACTTCATTAATTTGTCATGCATTCCACAGACAAATACGCCGACATGTTTCTTGTTTACGGGGAGGTAAGAGGGAATTTAATGAAGGCACTACTTCTGTATCGGGAAAGATACCCAGGCAGGTGACATCCAACTGCAAACACTGTCCGCAGTGTTGAAAGACGTTTGCTATCTACACGGGTAATTCGGACAATCTGGTGAGAATGATGAGGCTGTTATGGACGCAGCTCGCAATAACTCTTACACGAGTACAAGGAAAATTGCCTAACAGGTTAACATCAACCCGTCTTCCGTACTACGAACATTGCATAAATATCACCCCTACCATCTGCAGCTAAACCAGGAGCTCCAATTTAGAACCTAGGATGCATTTGTGCCAGAGGCTGTTAGGAAATGCGGAAGATAATGCAGCACTCTCATCGAAAATCCTACCGGGTGAGTTAGCCATGGTCGTTACGGCATGACTGCTGGCAGTCGCTCATATCCGGGAGGCGAGGAGGGTCGAATCCCCCCGCCGGCAACCTTGAAGATGGTCTTCTGTGGTTTCCCATCTTCCTTCCAGGCAAATGCCGGGGTTGGTCCCTAACTATAGGCCACAGCCGCTACCTTCCAAATCCTTGTCCTTACATTCAAACTTTCCTCCCCAGACAACACTCCACACGCGACGGTACGTGTAGCTCACCCATTGGGTGCCCGCCTCGAAGCAGCGCAGCTACAAAACACTGGCGAGCCGAACATGACCTCGGACACTCCCGGCACTAAAAGCCATACGCTAAAAAAAAAACGAAAATCCTGTTCTCGGACGAATCAAGATTCCACAATAATCTTAGAGGTGAAGCCAAATAATTGTGCCGCGCGAGCCATAGAGTATACATTACCAGCGCGACACACTAGACCTATCATCAACTGCCATAACATACAGTATTGGAGAGCTGACAAACCCCACTGGGTGCGACTGATGGCCTATCAAGTGCAATGGGGAGGTGAATGTATTGTGACCGTTTGACGAACGTCCTACGACCACACAAGTGCGCATCCGAACAACAGTCGAGCACAAAGACTCAAAAACATCTCGGGGTTAACAGTGAGCATATTACAAAGGTGTAGAATAAAGAAAATAAAAGCTCTGCTGTTCCCCAGATGCACACTACAGCAAGGATAGAAGGCATATTTCAAGAATCATGAATGACCACAGTATCAGTTAAGATAAAAATGCATCAATTTAATTGATCCATTCAACCATCCTAATCTTTACAACGGCATCCTCAGGGAGAAACCTAAAACACCACCTGAAAAAAATAACATCCTGCGCTCCCCCTGGGATTCTATACTATTTAATCGCAGGTGTTGAATAACGTTCCAAAAAAAATGCAACGAAAACGTCAACTTTTAAACATTTCATTGTGTTAGAATATCCATGAAATTAACGATATTTACAGTATTCAAGTTGTGTAGATCACTGATCGTCCTATCACACTTGAATAAAATTTTATTTCTGAAGTTCTACACATTTCCATATTTCCAAAAATAATGGATAATCCTATGGGATATTCTCTTCCATGAAACGAGAAGAAATTCCAAAACATACTAGAATTGTTAATTATACAACTTAATGCAAGTCAGACCAAGTCGAACAAAGATGGATCCATTAGAAACATAATACCATTTATATTTCATTATTCCCACACAAGGAATTTTCATATTAGAAATTACAAATTATGGATCTGTGATATATCCTCGATAATAAAATAAATTATGGGATTAATTATTCAGTGATATTAATTGCAACTCAACCTTATTATTCCAACCAATTTCAAACACTTATGGATGATTCGTAGCTATTTCAAAATTGTCATCGGAACATGAGGCCGCATTTTAAATGCCCCATTTCTTCATGCACTTTATCAATTTGGTTTATTCCTTGATATCACAATATGGCAAAATTATTAGGCATTTTAATCTATCTGCAGGTTTATATCATTCAACCAGAAAATATGTAATTATGGTTAGAGCAAATTAAAATAGAATCTAGAATTCCACTGATGACAAGATCTAGATAGCGGCGTGGGGCTGCAACAGCGGCACCGCCCTTCTTTTGAGTAATATGAGGCAACATCCTCCAAATTCCAACATTTCATTATATTCAACAACTATAATTCTTTTACATATTATTTTCACATATTTAACTTCCATCCAGTCATATTTACTGTATTTAATGGATTATCATAATTATTAATAGGACAAATGCCTGCGCGCATTCCCAATTCAACTCATCACCCTATCAGATTTATCATATGAATGTTATAAGTAACTGTCTCCAATTAACCAGTTCAATTATCCGCTTGTCACCATAACAAAAATCCTCCTAATTGATACACCTTGCTCGAATAACAAAACTACGTTACGATTGCTTTATCAATTCAATGTGCATTAATTCATGTTAATTTCTCATATTTGTTTTAAAGAAACATCACCTAAATTATCCAAACTCATCCATTTATTATTATTATTAATATGAAATTCTCATGGATAATTACCTCGTTCTATTTTTCATAAGATCCATTAAATTGTTATGAATATTCCTCCTTAATTCCCCATGTAAATTCTCATACATGATCATTCCGCATTATCATTTTGAAGAAAATCCTTAACCACCAGAAAAATCGAATCATTTCACGATAAATGACAATCAGAACTCATCTAAGACGAATTGCATCAAAATGACCAAGAAATACATTTAAATAAACAAATTACCAATAAACTATCTCAAAACGATCGCTAAAAATAACAATGTGCCATAAAAATATGCACGGAACTGTACAACAAAAAATCAGGATGAAACTCCTGTCTAAATAACAGCCGGATGCCTTCCGAAAATATACTCATTCTACGATATGCCCACCGTGGATATGCTATCTCAAAAGAATAAAATAAAATTCGAAGAGTGGACAACATCAAAAAGATCCATGCTTATGTCCCAATATAATGCAGAAAATAAAAATCTATGGCGTGTAAAACGATTCCTACATGGTTGAATGGTATAGTCTAAGGTCTGATATTCACCGGTACTAGATATTAAGAATAGAATAAGGGGCTCACGTCCATTTCAGATGTTCTTGAAGAAGGTCCAAGTTCCTGCGGAATGCCCTTAGTCTGAGCATAAAATCCCACGCGATCCTCCGCACACGGAAATGTGTACAGATCAACTTCATGGCTCCACTGGTCTAAGTCCCAAGTATCCAGACGTCAGCATCCATCGTACACCTAATTCATATTTAACGCACCATAATACTGGCTCGACTCATGGTAGATTTCAAAAGTTCATACCGGCGTATCGCTACCATGACGTCCTGATCGGATTGGCTTAACACCATAGTTTCTGCTATGAAAAAGCACGTGTCTACTACTGTCACTGATTTTACGACAATCACCCGGTGTTTTACCGTCCCGAAGTATTTCCGAATAGTCACAGTAATGTTCCCGGTTACTTGATTGTAATCCTTCTGTAGTTATCGCAGTACGCTTACACACCTGTTTAGCCTTAATTCCATGTCAATTGCTAGCCAGAAATCTACCCTGGTATGAGGTATTATATTCACATAACTCAAGTAAGGAGTTATTTCCAGCTCATATGCCTTAATATGCTGTGAGCTCGGGCCATACCCAACACAACTTTGCATTTACAAAAGCTAGTCCCATCTAGTAAAACTATCCTGAGCACATTTGAACAATGCCTCGTTTGTAGGCTAATTTTGGCTTCCAGGTCAGGTACTCGTAACTTAAGATTGATTAAGCCACCCGCTTATGCACGGATTAACTGCACAAACACGACTGTGTCTCCCATTACAGCTGCTTGCTTGACCCTGCAAATCGTCAGGTGTTAACATACATACGCGCATCGCCGTCCGCGCATCTCTTCCAGCCTGCAACCTGCGGCAGTGAAACTCAACTCAGTCAGGCGCTCGCTTCAAATTCAAAATATAGCCGCGATAAAAAACATCTCCATAACCAGCAACTGACGCTGTTTCACACGGTTACAGTATGGTGTGGAATCTTGGATAATCGCCTCATTAGACCGTATTTCCTTGAAGACAATTTCATAGACTCACGCTATCTCCACTTTCTACGCCATGAACTCCCTCCTCCGCTGGAGAATGTGCCACTTGGGGAATGTCAAATGATGTGGTTTCAACACCATGAAGCTCCACCATGTGGGACTAGCTGTCCGCGACCAACTCAGTGATTCACATCCAGGAAAATGGTTAGGAAATGGAAGACCTGTCCCTTGGCCCACCAGCTCACCTGTTTTAACACCATTAGACGTCTTCCTGTGGGGGCATTCGAAACAAGCAGTCTACACCCAGCAGCCAGAAAATCCACAGCGCCTTCGACAACCCATAACTAAATAAAACTTAAATCAGGGATGAAAGAATATCACTGCCCCATACTCGACCTTCTCACATGTAGGACTGGCTGACCGTCAAATTTGGCCTGCCCTTTCCTCATGAGCTCTACTACACCATGTCAAGCTGCCTGAATATTACAGCTCATATGAGAATTTCAAAACGGGTGAAGTCACAATTTCATGTTTCACAGACATTTTATTAATGTCTTAGATCACTTAGAGGGCACACTCGTGGCTTCAGTTGCATAATAATTAGCCAAACAGCTTCCTGTTATTGTGCAGGCTGTTGACTGTGTGTACCGGAAGTGCAGATGTTTTCAGCACTAATAGACTACAGTATAAAACTGTGGCTTGCATAGAACTTCATGTATGTGGCACACATTGAGTTGTTGTCGTCGATTCATTGGGAGCTCTGTGATATGGTAGACATGAAACCCCGTGTACTTGGGTGTGTGTAGAATTGATCTGATAACCTGTGTCACTTAGATGTCTGTATTAGTGAGTGTATTTGCAATTGGGGTACGATTTGTGTAGAGAGCGGCCCTGGCCTTACGTTAGGTACTGTCCTGGCATGTGCCTGAAGTAGAAGTGAGAAACCACGAAAATCCACATTAAGGAATCCAACCCACCTCTTCTCAGTTTTGCCTCACGAGGCTGAGTGGGCCCAGTTCCAGTCCTCAGACCAGAATTACATTTCAGGGCAGAGCCTAGGATCGAACCCGAGCCCCCGTGGTGACAGCCAATAATGCTAGCCACTAGGCTACGTAGTAGAATCAAAGCGTCATAATGTTGCAAATCGTTGGAAAAACCTTTGTCCGATGGGTGATTCAAACCGACGCTCCTCCGGTCCATTAATTAGCAATCCAGTGGTTATCCACACGAGTTACGCCTCAGGTTCGATGGCATCTTGTATTAAGAACCTCTTAGAGTGTGTTACACATCCAGTTTGCTGTTTCAAACACTTCACTATATTGTAGTGTTAGCGTTAATTTCATGATTTGCGATACCCAGCCACTTGGCACGACATCTTCACTCGGATGATGTTGCACTACAATAATCGACAGCAGGTACAACATATTAATCGAACGGTCTGTTGCCAGATCGAAGGTAAAATAATAGTGTTCAGTATTGTTTGCGGGATATATTTGTAGTGCAATAGGCTAGTACCGTACAGGATGCAAGCAGAGAAATGTCGACCTTCCTAAAAATCACACGTTAGTTGGGCTGCATAAAACAATATTATTAGGAGGAGCTGGTTCACCGGATTTAAACACACTAGTGATAGCCTTGGCATTATACAACGCATTCCTATCTTCACACATATGTTAGGACAGGGATGGGATAGGCGTCACGGGACTTGAAGTACGCTACTATTCCGGCATTTGCCAAAAGGGAGTGTGGAAAGATCCGGGTAAAACCACACTCAGGGTAGCCACTGTCAGCTCCGGGATTCGAAAGGTGTATTGTACGTTGTACTAAGCGAAATATTTTCCTATTTTCCAATTATTATGGTTCTTACTGGAACTATTATTGACTGCGTAACTTAAGGTGTTGTTTGTCGAGTGGTCTAGATGCTTGTCTCCTGGTTGTGTAGCCATGGTTCAAATCATGTAAATGTTGCTTTTTTATTTGTATTTTATTATATTTGTTGTTAATTAACTACCCATAGTGCGTAATTTCTAATAGGAAATACATACGAATTAAACAGCACGTTGTATTGCTAGTTTCCACAACAAAGATGCTATTTCATGGGCCAAAGATTCCTACACCCGTCCCTTGGCATATTTTCAGGTTAACGAACAAAACATCCGTTACTAGTAAGGTTTACGTGTCAGCGCGTTGAAATAACACGGTGTTATTCGTATATATAATATTTCCCATTGCATAATGGACAATTTAATGCTTATAACGTATGAGTAATTATGAAGCAATAAATATAAAACATCAAGTAAAAATCCAACATTGTCCGGTGCCAAGCCCCCGCTGAACGGCTGACAGTTTGACAAGCCACCACTCGACCAAACCAAACCATTGCTACATTAACGTTATCATTAGCTTTGAATACAAATCCTTTGCAAATAATGGCTTGGAATAAACGATTACGTCAGCATAATATGCATCATTATAAACCGATTCATACTAGGCCTACAAAGTAAATTTATATCATTTCTATTAGTGTACCTTTCTACATGCAACACCCTCAAGGGCGCCATCTTATCGTGTGACCGAGCACGGCCCAGCCTGAGCGCTATAAAGTCACAGCTACAGTATTATATAAAATTTCAATAGCCAATGGTTTATGTCCTTGAGGACAGCTTCGATAAGCGGAACTGCTAAAACCTGGCCTCATTAAGTCATAAGCAATGACTTAAAAGCTTTCGTGATTCACATGGCCGCCATCTTGAAATCATTTGGCTATTGACCTTGTAGTTTGGGCGCAAGACGCATTTCATTTATGAAGTATTGCTTTATAATAATGATTTTATTAATGCAGCCAATGGCCATGTACTTTTCTTTTCAGGACGGGTCAGGGAAGGGATTTCGGAAGGAAATCGGCCGTGGACCTATTGAAAGGAACCATCCCGGCATTTGCCTGATGGTGAAAATGGGAAACCATGAAAACCATTTTCAGGATGGCCGAGGTGGGATTCGAACCCACGCTCTCCCGATGCCAGCAAGGCACCGCGAACGGTGAAGTATTGCTTTATGCAATTTAGTAGAGATTTGATGATTAGTTTTGTCGTAAATTGGTTTAAACTTTATACGTTTGGGTAGCCGCCATTCTGTTTTGGTTTAGATGGCGGCAATATAAAACATGATAATGAGGTGCCCTTTATTAGTACTACCATTGTAACAAATCTGATTCAATTCCGTTTCGCCGTGTCTGAATTAACCCGTCGGTGGTCGCGCCCGAAGATTTAAGGCCAGTAGTCGCGTGGATTACAATCGAAGGCCAATTTGTAATGGGTATTTCATTAGCATTTTCCTGTTTTAAATATTTGATTTTCGATTTTTTAAGAAGGATGGAGTGTGGTAAACATACCAATTATAGGCAATTACATGAAATACTAAATTATTCTTTACAGCATGTTGTTGTTGTTGGTTTTTTTTAACTATTGAAAGGAATTGGTAATATTTCCCGTATTGAGTAAAAACGTGAATAGTTGTGAACGGAAGATTATTTTTCTACAATTAAGTGTTCATAATATATTCGGTTTCCAAATTCTATACAATGCTATACCTATACAAGCAAACCAACGCTGTTCAACCCTACTTCCGTAAATAGTCGCGTGGAGTACAGTTGTAACCCAAGTTAATTCTTTGGTATGCCACTGACACGCTAGTGGTCATTGGTGAAATATTTCATGGTGATTGTAGTGAGGATACCTTCTGGGAAAGGTACTGAACAATATGTACCATAATCTAGTGAAATATGTTCGCAGATATAAAGATATGAACCTGGGTTATGATAGTGATCTACGCGACCGAAGGAAGATTAATAGGGGTCAGAGACATACATACGAACGATTGTCCCGTGTAGATCTCAATAGTCTACTTCCATGTTTTCATAAATCGAATGTAGGCTAAAACAAAAGTATCATTAGTTTTAGCCGGCCCCGTGGTGTTGGGGTAGCACGCCTGCCTCTCTCACGCGAAGACTCCTGGTTCCATTCCTATCACCGTCAGGGATTTTAGAAACTGATGTGAGGGCTGGAACGGGGTGCAGTCAGCCTCGTGAGGACAATTGAGTATTTGTCTGATTAGAGAAGCAGAAGACCAAGATTAACGGTGACCCGACGTTCTGACCACCGCAACGCCTCGGTAGTGATGAACTTAGTACATAACTGCCTAAATTAGCCGAAAGACCTTGTGTAATGTTGAATTGTAATTATGTAAATGATGTCGTAATAGTTGTTTGCTCCACCGCTCCACCCGCCATCCCTTTTTTATAACACGACTTATATAGTGAAATTTAATCTGTGTCGGCCATTGCATGCGTTATTTATGGGACAAATAAAGTATTGCCAACCCCACGTATACGGTAACGGCGACCGTGTGGTGTTTGTTTTATGCTGCGCTCGCTTCGTTGTGTATCTATTTAACAAGGCAGGGGCCGATAACCTAGATGTTAGGCCCCTTAAAACAACAATTATCATCATCATCATATTTAACAAGGCCCTACATACAAAAACATACCTAACCTGAGGCTAACGCACGAGACCCCTTGTTTGTAGCACAAGCAGTAATTTTCTGCCAGACAGTACCTAACCTAATAGCGGACATAAATTCTATCTTACTAAGGCTTTGCATACAAAATCTTACCTAATCTGGGGATAACGCCCCAGACACTCTTGCATGTAGTACAAGCAGTAATTTTCGGCCAGACAGAAGCCAATGCCTAGCAACTAGTATGCCATTGTTTGCTACAATGCCGGTTTTATGCTCAAAAGCAAAGACATTAGAAGAAAGTACACCAGAAGGGGGATATATTTGCGGCATGATCTATTGTGGGAACCGGTGTCAAAAACACTCACGTTTGATTTGTTGAAAAATAATATTTTACTTAACAAATGCAAATAAAATAGATTACCGATACATTATCAAAATAGAATACGTCGATGCCTTCTCAGCTCCAAAGAACAACAACAATCAAGTCCATGGCCACTGTTTTCTCTATGTCCGCGCGCGCTCTATATCACTCGCGGCAAAACCTCGAAATTCCTGCCCGTCTTCCCACACTATGACGTAAATAAGCAAGTAAAGATAGCAGCATGGATCTTGGCTTCGAGGATCAAAGCACTCGAGGGCGTGCTAACACGTGTGAATTATTACTTAAGCGTTTCTCTTTTCTTGGAACGGAATGTCTTATTACTTCATTGTTAGTTAGTTATTGTTTTAAGGGGCGGAACTACGAGGTCATCTGCATTACTTCATTGTATTGTATGTCTAGCCCTTATTATTCAGCTTTCACGACGGCGTCGGCGATGAGATGCGACGAAAGTCTTTGTGGCGGATGGGTTTTACGGCCGGATGCCCTTCCTGACGCCAACCTTATGAGATGAGTTAAAGATAGATGAAATGAATGAAGGTCAATGAAACTGGGCAAGGATGTGGAAGGAAACGGCCATGGCCTGTCAGATGGTACCGTCCCAGCAATTGTCTGGAGTTGAAAATGGTGAACCACGGTAAACCATATCAAAGACGGCCGACGTTGGGGCTCGAACCCACGTCTCCGAAGTCCGCCGAGAGCTTGGCCTATTTCATGATGGAAATATATATAAGGTGCGTTCAAAAAGTAACGAGCTGGAGGCTGGAATGCACAAACAGGTGACGACATCGGCTAATCGTGGCGTGTGTAACGAGGTGTGGTTCCGACCAGAGCGTGGAAGGTCACAGCCCGTCGCTAGAGGGTACGCGTGCACGTCACATGACGATACAAAGCGAGCAGCAGCATGCATCAATCGTCCAACCAAGACCAAGACAGTAGGCCATTCGACATGCTTCCTGGTGTGGTTGAAGACTGCGGGGCACCCATTGGTCACACACTTTCCGCAAGTGCAGTCATTCCTTCATGATGGTGTGCACACTTCCGACGCTCAATCCGTCCACGGCGGCTATGCCGTTCACTGTCACTCGGCGGTCCTGGGTAATGAGTGCATCAACCAGCTGGACGTTGTCATCGGTAATGCAGGGGGTGCCCAGACCGGGCATCATCGGCTAACGACACCCGTCCTTCCCTGAAGCGCTTGTGCCACGCCTTGACCCTTGCAAGGGACATGCAGTGTTCGCCGTACACTTGTGACATTCCGCGATGAATGCCCTTTCCCCCTACTCCTTCCGCTGTCAGAAACCTAACAACACCTCTTTGCTCTTCGTTTGACGCCTCCATGTCACTGTTTGCAATGCGACTGGCAGAGTTGGACGACTTATGCATGCTGCTGCTCGCTTTGTATCGTCACGTGACGTGCACGCGTTCCCTCTAGTGATGGGCTGTTACCTTCCTCGCTCTGGTCGGAACCACACCTCGTTACACACGCCACGATTAGCTGATGTAGTCACCGGTTTGCGCATTCCAGCTTCCGGCTCGTTACTTTTTGAACGCACCTTATACATACCGGCTACTGTGGCCGAGAGCGCTGACGCGCCTCGCTGGTAACGGGAGAGCGTGGGTTCAAACCCAACCTCAGCCGTCCTTAAAATAGTTTACCGTGGTTTCTCACTTTCACTCCCCAGGTATTGCCGGGACGGCCCCTTGCAACATGTCCACCTCCACCTTCCATTTCACTCCCTTCCTAGACCTTTCCTTCATTAGACCCAAGTTAGCGAACGTCTGTCACCATCCTCAGTTGTATCTGCTGACAAAGTGTGTCCAGCTCCAAGACACTGGCCTTGTGACGGTAGAGGAATGATCACTCCGCGAGTCCGTGGGTTAAGTTGAGCTTGGAGGATAATAAAAATTAAAGCAATACATGAAAACAAATTAAATTAAACTAATAAACTCGTCATCCATATGATTCATTGTTTTAGCCTAAAGAAGTTAGTGACGTATTTGTTGACTTGTAAATGCGACCAGAGTCGGGATTCGAGTAATAATCCCTCACCCGTTGGGCAGTTGTGTTGGGCTATTAACTGAATACCAACTGCTTTCACATTTCTAGTCGTTGTTGTTGTTGTTTCATTCGAGGGGATTCGACATCGTCGCCATTTAGCCCCGTGTACTTGTGTGAGCGTAGAATTTTGTCATATAACCCGTGGTGTTGTATTAGTTCGTCTATTTTAATTCAGGTGGAGATTGAGAAGAGGCCGTGGCCTTACTTTAGAACCAATCCGGGAGTAGAGTGGGAAGCCACGGAAAAATCACTTCCAGGATTGCTGACGTGGGAATCGAACCCACCTATGCTCAGTCTTGTCTCACAAGGATGAGTGTACCCCGTTCCAGCCCTCACACCAGAATTAATTTCACTGCTAAGAAACGCATATCTCGGTCGTGAGCCCATCTGTTGACTCTGTTGAGAGCAAGTTGCTATTTTTCAAGAACTGTGATATAGAGCCAAATTCTATACAAACAGCGGTGAAACTACTTTGGGCACAGCGGTGATGGCTATGCTGTGTATGACAATCGCTAACTGGATGACACTTAACACCGAACCATGTAGAACTCCAATTTTCTAGGTTGCAATATTGCAACAATATCCTTCTGTCCCTCACATGTTAGTTAGTTGTTGTTGTTTTAAGGGGCGTAACTACGAGGTCATCTGCCTCTGGCCCTCACAAGAGATGGAAACCACGGTGGTACTCAGTAATGAGATCTTTATCCTCCAAGAACCACACAAGCTGATGGTAACTATCTTACCAATCAACTTGCATAAGCCATTTTTGATACAAATAGCCCTATAGCTGCTAACATGTAGGGGAAGATGACCTCGCTGTTCCGCCCCTTAAAACAACAATAAATGAGTTCCCAGTTATAAAGCATGTTAAAATATTCCTTAACACCATTCGGTGTCAGCGTCTTTTATGAGATCGAAGAAACCCCTGACCAGGTGCTCCTTTCGGATAAACGCCTCCCGTATAATGCAGTCAAGTCGCACCAGAGTGTCAGTTGTGGGCCAATGAGTGCGGATACCATAGCGGTAATCAGTCATGAGGGATTTCTCCTCAAAAAACAACACAAGGCGATGTTAATCATTTTCTCAAGCAACTTGCAGAGGCCATTTGTGAGACAAATAGGTCTTCAGGTGCTAAGAAGTTTGGGATCCTTCCTTCACCATGACCCCCTCTCGACATTGCAATAGGAACACCCCTTCAAACAATACACAATTAAAGACGGAGAAAAGTTGTTTGATACTGGTATTACAGAGATGTCTCATCATCTGTTTATGGATATTATCCGGTTCAGGAGATGTGCACTGCGCAGGTCTCATTCTATGAATGGTACATTAGTTAGTTATTCTTGTTTTAAGGGGCGGAACTCCGAGGTCATTGTAGAGCGTCAAACCAGCTATGACAAAGGACAGGGGGTAAGTCACTGCCCGCTTCTTCAGAGTCAAAAATGTCGGATCATAACTCCTGAACCTGGTTACATAAAAGAAACGCGATCTAATAATTTTGGCAATGGCCAGATCCACGATGATATATCCGCTTATAGAGCCTCCGTGTATCGTTAAAGATTCCAGAAATCCGAAGCTTAGATCGCACTTAGACGACACGTACTTTTTGCACTTAATTTTCTTACTCCTTCGAATCAGATACCGGACCGTACTTTAGCATGCATCCTTTAGAAAGTAATATGATTGTCCTCCAATAGCGTTTTGAAATTACGTTGACAATCTTTGTTGGCTACTTCAATGTTGGCTGTTTACCACGCGACAAACTTTCGGCAAGAGTTGCCGGATGAGGAAGGTATTGTTTCCTCGGCATCAGCTAAATTAACGTACCATTCGTTATATGACGTTGACTAAGTGAGTCGATAGTTTCTGACGCAGAAGGACAAGGATGATCGGAAAAGGGTCACTATTACAAAGGTAACAACTGTAACAATGGAGCAGAGAACGACAGCATAAGGTGATGCCAGATGACTCCAAGGAATGTGCCATGTGTGACAGAGAAGTGCGTAGGATCCTTGTGTTCAAACAACACAGGTCCAGTCGACTGAAAAATCTCTCAAAATGTCTGTCTTTCTATCGCTAGTGATGCCGGAGCCCAAGATTGTGCTGTATACATTGCCATCTCATAGAAAATTTGGCCTCCAATAGCTTTTTGAAATTACATTGTCGATCGTTGATGACTGCTTTAATCTTGGCTGACATGATGGAGTGCTTGCACAACAAGGTGATGAGATTTTAAAAGAATCATCGTTCACATGGGCCAAGTTTAGCGAATTAATGGAAACTGAACGTCATGGCGATATTCAGGCTCCTAAACCTCTGAAATTATCCACTGTGCATATCGTACATAAAGTGTTCCCTAGTGTCGCTGGTTGGGGGAAGACGTTTTTGCCTTCCTCCAATCTGTTTCGGTGAGAGACTTCTGAGGTCTCCCACTCTTTTCCGCAGTCTGACCTTGCAGTGTCGGTGAACCATCTCCCCGTCAGGAGACAGAATATCAGGCCTCAACACATCCCATGAGATCCCCCAGCTGATTGTAATCAAGCAGATAATCTGAGAGATGCACAAGTTTCACACTGTTGCCATTAATTGCAATGAAATACAAACTGCAACCTCTTCACTCAATTGACTAGAGTGGCTACAACTCCATCCACCCGGTCCTTATAAAAGTGCTTTTTGTTGTCTGATGTCGAGGATGAAATCTGGATTCCAGAAAACAAACAATGGTCTCTGCAAGGGATGAAATTAGTTGACGTAACTTAGCGAGATATCCAATGAAAGTGTAACAGTGCCATTGTAATACTGACATAGTGTGGGCTTATGTAGAACTGAGTCTACTACTTTAGCTTGATTGTTTGCCTCCATCTCGATCCTCAGGTGGACACGTTGGGAAGCACACCTCTATCTCCACACAAAGACGAAAATTCTGGAGGAGAGAAATTCCTGAATGAATTAAGCGCCTCGTCGATCTATTCCTCTTTCACTCTTGTGAACAAATCCCATAATTGTTTATTCTTAGAACTGCGGTGCCACTTGTTAGGGGAAGAAGTTCTTGCTTTCCGCTCATCCGATTGGGCAAGAGACTTCTGAGATTTCCCACTCTATTCCGCAGTTTGACCTTGGATGTTCTCCTTGTTATCGGAGGTACAGCACTCCGCTGGCTGTGTAGGGAGCGAAAATGCCAGCCATGCCAGCAGTTACAGGAGTTGTGGCGTCAGCAGGAGGGCGCAAGAGAATGCGACTGACCGTCTCTCTCTTCTCCAATTATATTCTGTAAAATGTGGACATTCTGGTCGGTGGAGACTTCTTCCTCTTGTTTGTCAGACAACACTACTTCGCCGACCTTTGCAGCCAATACGGGTGCCTTTCTTGGTAGGGCCTAATAAGGTAAGGAGACCTACTCCGGGTTGTTTGGTATCGATGCAACAGTGGGGAGATGATTCGCTACCGATGAAAAGTTAAGACTTTGAGGTTACTGCACAGGGAGTGAAATCGACAGGCTGATCGAGGGTGTCGATGTAGTTACCGGGAATTCGGGGACACTCGTATCACGATACCTAGCATTATGGTGTGAAAACCTATTTAGAGCCCTGTTTTCCTTCAAAAAATTGAGGTACTGTTTAGACCGTGGAGCATGGCTTTCCTGGTAGTTAGGACCCGTTGAGAGAGACGAGCACCTCTCACACACTTGTGTAACCTCGCCGCCCTCACTGCAAATGGCATTTACAGAACACGAAGCAGAAACATGCCCGAGTTTATGGCCTGATTGCAGCACGTAAGTGGATGTATGTAAATCTTACTTCGCAACGGTTTTGAGAGTCTTTCACCTGCTTAGGTACTACAACACACTCACAATGGAGAACAATTTTAGCGACACCTTCTTCCAACATGTCGCTATTCGGAATGAGGTCGCAATGGAAGATAACGCCACGGATTTCATTGATCGTTTTTCAACTTAACAGGAGTTTTGCCGGAAAGCGTGCATTCCGCACGGCAATATGCAACAATAGCTGACCTTTTCAAAGCTTGAAAATCATATTAAGTCTCCAAAAATGTCCCCTCATTTTCCTCACTGAAAAGAATCTATTTCATCAGTTTGAAATTTCCCTCGTGTGTCCTGGTAGCTAGCAGGTAGCGAAGAGACGATTGGCTAACGATTAAACACTGCTTCGCAACCATTGTTGAATGATTTATGAACGACTCAATAAAATATACGTAAGAAAACTAAGTTCAGCCTTTAGCACATTGTAAATCCAAGATGTCTTGGACATGAGATCAACACTTGACAGACGGGTCCTGAGAAATCACGTGGTACGCTCCCGCAGCTCGCATCCAGTGTACGCTAACGCGTGGATCGAGGCGGCCCAAATAAATCATATCATTTTTGCTAATTTTGCGGCATATCTTGACCACATATTGAATTATTTTGGGCTAGAATATTGAGTAAAATATTTTCATCTGTAAGTTACAATGGCCTTCCTTTAATTCAGGGCCCACTTTTATTCTTTGATTTAGTTTCGAAACATCGACTTTCCTTCAGCTGGCTCAGTCATTGAGAAAGTGGAGTGCTTGCACGATGATGCGATGAGAAATTATCGTTGAAATGGACCAAGTTAAGCGAATTAGCGGAAACCAATGTGGGAGCGTTGTTCAGGCCCCTAGCCACCGTAAAGTAGCCAATGTGCATCCGTACATTCAGTATTTTTAGAAGTGACTGATATGGAGACTATGAAAACTGATTCCATATTAGACAATACCATTGAAGATGCCTTTAAATTTATTAAGGAGCGCTCGAAAGAGCATTAATTACAAGCTAAATTAGTAAACATAACACTTTTACCCGAATGGGTATTAGTTTTCACTATAATCAGAGAGAGATTTCGTCCTCTTCCGGCACACTGTGATGTGATACAGCGTACACCTCCGTCCGCATAATTCACACACACATCTTCCATTCGGCGAGTGGAAAAGCTTGTTCTCACAAATCTTGTGGTGGAAACCATGTATGGCCAGTCTCGTGATGATGTCTTTGCTCCTGGTTCGTGTTGATCCAGGTGCGATCGATCATCGCTGATGAACCGTAGAAGTCAATATCTATCTCTGCTCTTTTCTTCCTCCTACGTTCCAGTAGTTTGACGGAAGCCTCAGCAGAAGGCAGGCTTAATCGGAGATCCTCCATGTAAAACGTTTCCTTGGCAAGTTCATAGACAAGACGAGATGGCGCATATTTTCCAACCCTGAGGGCACATTTTATGAATCTTGCTTTCACCTTTTCTATTCGTTCTAAGTCTGTGATGGTCAGTTTTTCCCATATTAGTTCCAGTCCGTAAGTAACTATGGGTGCCTTTATAAAGACAGATCCACCGGGATATCGAGAACAGTTTGAAGGCAGGCAAGGACTAACGTATGTCCCACAAAATATCCAATGTGCCTAGCATTTGAGGTAATTGTTCGGGAGTGCTGAACCTGCATTCCACAAATTCACTTGAATAATGGGCATATAACATTTTTATAATATTCATACGTTATTTCATATTCTGGGAGTCATTACCTATTGAAATTACTGTCCATTATCACTACTGCACTGGAATGATGTTCCTTTTTTTTAGACGTTTTGGCCATCAATGGACCACGATGTTCTTCACTCATATGATCACTGTAATGTTTGTTTTCTTGTCTGCCTGTAGATCTTCATTCTTGACGAATGTTCTGCTCTCCTTTCCTCCGTCCACTTGCAGTGAGGGCGAGGCATCACAGATGTTAAAGGGTGTGAAGGATCTCAGAAGCGCTTACTAGCGGAGAGATTGAGACTCACTAGACTAAATAAGTCTAGTGTGGTTCCTTATATATATATTATTTGTATTATTATTGTTGTTGTGAGAATAAAGAAGTGGTTTAAGACGGAGAGTTTCAATACACTCACATACGTAAATTCACCAACATATTGCTGCCGAAATCCAACCGAATTGTTCCAGGTACGCTAATTACAATTACAATTTACCAAGAAAACATTTCAGAAGAAATATTACGTAAGTAGTGTTTCACGACGTACTGGACAATGTCACTAGTTCACACATAACCCAAACGGCTTTAGGATAGTTCACGACTCACGATAAATACTAAAGTTTTTCATTCTGTGATATGACTAACTAATTCAGTAGCATCCTATAAGCGAATATACATTACTATTGATTTGTTGAGGTTATTTATTCTGCTACATAACTAAACCCACGAACTATTGTCTCACAAGTGGTGTCATTTACAGACCATTCACGTAACTCTCTGCTAAACTTTGCATTGCAAAGACATTAATCCCGTTCTACAATAAGATAGTTCACTCATCCCTTCAGAATGACTGAAAGGGAACAACTTATTAATGTTCTTAAAATAAAACGCACGACTCAACGCTCCAATGTCACACGCTTTGTTAATTTTATACAACAAAATGATAGTGCAACAGATCATGATGAAATAGAACACATCCTAAAAAGACTCCAGACAATTTTAGAATCATTGCTTTCTACTGACGATCTGATACATAACCTGCTAGATGACACAGAATACGCCATAGATGTCCGGGCTTGTGAAGAATACTCTGACAGTGCAACACGTGCCATCCACAAGGCACAAAAAATACTCGCAATGAAACGAGAAGAAGCCAATATACATACGGTCACTGTTAGCCCAAACCAACATATTCAGCCCACACGTATCCCAGACGTCAAACTACCGACAATACGTATAGAACCATTCTCAGGAGACATAGAATCCTGGTCTCGATTCTGGGAACAATTTCAAGCATCATTTGATAATAATACCACCATTCCAGACATTAGCAAGAACGTACTCTTACGAGGGTTTTTACAAGGGGAACCAAAGCAACTTATTGACGGCATAGCAATTACCGCAGATACGTACGCCCAGACAAAGGCATTACTTACAGACCGCGACGGCGACAAGGATAAAATAATCCAGGCCCACCTTAACTACGTGGAGAATTTACAGTTCGCCTTCTCAGAGAGCCCTGACGATTTAAACACAACGTACTTGGAGTGCCATCGAAGAGTACAAGCACTCAAGGCACTCGGGGAAGATATTAATGTATACGGACGCGTGATAGCCCCAAACGTTCTGCGAACATTTCCAGCAGACATATGTACACGTTGGCTGATCCACGCAAAACGTAACAAAATCTCCGAAGGCAATATGATGTATTTGATAGAATTCATCCGTGAAGAGGTGGAAGGAGCACTTAACACTCAGAAAATCAGGGAAGATACCAGTATCGCTATTACGTCCCATTCCACGTCAACAGCAGCTTCTTTCCAAGTTAGTACTAAGCCACGAGGGATTAATAGAGGGAATAAGACAGCGATCACGCCATTCTGTGTCTTCTGTGAAAACAAAGGTCATTGGGCACAAGAGTGCACAAAAGTAGTCGCACTTCAGGCTAGGATAGAGAAGTTAAAACGCTCTCAAAGATGCTTCATTTGCCTAAACAAAGGTCACACTATTAAGAACAGCTATAAGAAAGATAAAGTATCCTGTTCAAAATGCCAACAACATCTCCACATCGCTATATGCAACAAGAACCAATCCCAAGCCACATCAGTAGGAAAGATAGAAATAGGAACAACAAGTTTCTCATATTTGCAAACAGCCCGTGTTTGGATCAAAGGACCAACAGGAAAGCCCAAAATAACACGATGTCTTCTGGACGCTGGTAGCCAATCAAGTTTCATTGCCGCAGCATTATTGGACACTCTACCGGGTGAGTTAGCCGTGGTCGTTACGGCATGACTGCTGGCAGTCGCTCACATCCGGGAGGCGAGATGGTTCGAATCCCCCCACCGGCAACTTTGAAGATGGTCTTCTGTGGTTTCCCATCTTCCTTCCAGGCAAATGCCGGGGTTGGTCCCTAACTATAGGCCACAGCCGCTACCTTCCAAGTCCTCGTCCTTACAGTCCCACTTTCCTCCCCAACGGTACTTGTAGCTCACCCATTGGGTGTCCGTCTCGAAGCAGCTACAAAACTGGCGAGCCGAACATGTCCTCGGACACTCCCGGCAATAAAAGCCATACGCTAAAAAAAAAAAAAAAATGGACACTCTAGAGCTCGAAGTAATTGGGACTAGAGACTTGGCAGTGACATCTTTCGAAGCAACCTGCAATGGTACCCGGCCACGTCGACTTGCCCAATTCGACATAATCGGATGTTCAACTAAAAATGACATCAGTATCACAGCCTTCGAAAGTGACAACACATATTCAACCCACCCAAGAGTCACTCTTGACTATAACAATCTACCGCTCGCTGATCCAAAAACAAACGACGCAGAAGATTTACCAATTGAAATACTTATTGGTGCAGACTATTACTGGAAAGTAGTAAAACGTCAGCAGCCAAGAGCCATTACGCCATCTCTCGTCCTACTTCCTACGATCTTTGGTTGGATCCTCACAGGAAAACGTTCAGGTATTACAGTTAATCAGGTAACAACGAACCACGTGCCTGTCAACGATGAACTTTCTGACGACTCCATGCGACGTTTCTGGGATCTCGAAACAATTGGAATTCGAGAGATTCAAATCAGACAATTGGACGATGTGGATACTGTTATCCTTCAAGACTTCCACGACAATTACCGCATCCACAACGGAAGAAGAGTTGTGTCACTTCCAAGGAAACAGGAAACACTTTCATCAGACAATTTACAAACATCCGAGAAAAGGTTTCGAACACTCCAGAAACGACTAACTCAGGACGCAGATTTCAAACAAATATACGACGCGCATATGTTAGACTATATGGTGCAGGTGCAAATAGAACTAGCCCCCGCCGATGTTACCCCTGGAAATGTTTTTTATTTGCCGCACCATGTTGTAAAGAGAGAAAAACGAGATTCAACCAAATGGAGAATAGTTTTCGATGCCTCATCTCACGAGCCAGGATTTCCATCACTCAATGACACCCTACACATGGGACCAAACTTGTTACCCGAATTTTTTGGATCCCTTTTAAGATTTCGATTGCATCAAAAGGCCATCGTGTGCGACGGATCTCAGGCATTTCCTCAGATATCTCTAGACGAGTTCGATAGAGACCTTACCAGGTTTCTCTGGTACGGCTACGACACTAACAATGACGGAACCTACACAATGACAGAGGACGTCGTAGCATACTGTTTTGCTCGTCTTCCATTTGGACTTACGAGCAGCCCATTCCTCCTATCCGCTGCTCTGCGTGAATTAGCGAACATGAACCACGCCACATTCCCAACAGCAGCACATCTCCTCGATGCTTGTACATTTATGGATGACTTCACCGCTAGCGTAGAGGACGACAACTTAGCCGTTACAGTTTATTACGAGTTGACAGCCATCCTTCGCCAGATTCGGCTTCCGCTATCCAAATGGGTCACGAATTCCACGCCACTAATGAAAATTTGGAAAGCAGAAGCTAGAGAGATCAAAATAGAAACACGAGTCCTAGGTGTCGATTGGAATGCGGAATCAGATCAACTCTTCACAACCCCATGCGACGTGACCCAAAAGATATCGACCCAGCCAGCAACGAAACGACAACTACTAAAAGCCACAGCCAGATTCTACGACCCACTTGGATTATTTTCACCCGTGTCAATAACTGCGAAGATACTTTTCCAAGACACTTGGTGCAAAGGACTAGCATGGGAGGAAATTCTACCACCTGACCTCGCTCATCGATGGAATGATTGGATACCAAACCTACAGTACTTAACTTTAATACGCATACCACGGTGGATCACCATTTCGAACTCCAGCACAGACTTATCATTGCACGTGTTTTGTGATGCCTCGGAAAGAGCGTATGGTGCCGCCCTATACGTCCGGTCGTTTGCTGATGACACTTTCACGGTTCGTCTGGTCTGCAGCAAAACCAGATTGTCACCCGTAAGTAAGGTGACTCTTCCCCGGCTCGAATTGCTAGCAGCCTTGATTGGATCACGACTATTAAATTATTTCTACCGTGAAACTGGAGTAGGATCCATACCTGCAACTTTATGGACTGATTCAACAGTCACTCTAGGATGGATCCGCAGCAACCCTAACCGATGGAAAACATTCGTCTGTAATAGAGTGACAGAAATTCACACGCATACTGTATCTAGCCAATGGAGACACTGCCCCGGAACAGACAACCCTGCAGACTATCTCTCGAGAGGCCTCCCTGTGAAAGACTTAGCTTCGCGGGATTCCTGGTGGTCCGGACCTCCATGGCTCGCCATGAACAACAATTCTTGGCCACGTGATGTTACGGACGCTCCTATGGACCTACCTGACGAGAAAATGTCATCCCATGTTTTGGCCATCACTACTCCCCAACCACTGCTACAAGCTACGCGCTTTAGTTCCTACTGGAAGTTAATGAACGTTACGGCATGGATTATTCGCTTCGTCGGATGCTTGAGGGAGAAGAAAAGAAACAGCACTCAATACTTAACAGCTGAAGACATAGCCATCGCTCGGGCTTACTGGATACGCCAAGTTCAAGCAGAGTGTTTCCCAGGTTAACGGGAAGCTCTGAAGAATAATAAGCAAGTGCCCAGCACATCAAAGGTTTCAAGATTTAATCCTTTTCTTCAAAACGATCTCATTTTCTTACGTGGACGTCTTCAATTTGCAGATCTTACTACACTTCAAATACACCCTGTGATCCTTGATGGCTCACATCACTTCATCCACCTCCTTATACGCGACACGCACATCAGACTTCATCACATGGGAGTGCGGATGATACTCACAGAACTACGCAATGAATTCTGGATATTAAGAGCACGACAGAACATCAAAAGGGTACTGAACACCTGCTTGCCATGCAAAATATCCCACAACAAGAGATGCGAAGAAGTTGAAGCACCACTGCCAGCAGACCGTGTACGACCATCGCGGGTTTTTGCAGTGACAGGAATTGACTTCGCAGGCCCCCTCTACATCAGATCGGGATCTAGTATGAAGAAAGGCTACATTGTTTTGTTCACCTGTGCAACAGTGAGAGCGGTACACTTAGAACTAGCCTCAGACTTGTCGACAGACAAGTTCTTGATGGCTTTCCAACGATTCTCCGGACGCAGAGGAATGCCGTCAACCATATATTCGGACAACGCACAAACATTCCACGCTGCAAATAAAGAACTCCAACTTTCCAAAGTCTTGAACCATCCGAAGACACATACGTACATGGCTCAGCACAATGTGACGTGGAAATTTATAGCTCCACGGGCGGCTTGGTGGGGAGGATGGTGGGAGAGAATGATCGGCTCCACCAAGCGCTGCCTTAGAAAGGTACTGGGCCAGTCACAAGTAGATGAAGAGGGACTGGTCAGTATTGAAGCCACCCTGAACACCCGTCCCATTGTGCAGGATGGAAACAGTTTCGACGTATTAACACCTGCTCATTTTTGAATGGTGGCGTCACGATCGCTACAAATGGATCTAAGCCAGAAGGAAAGAAGACCCTGACTAAAGAGTACCGACTGAAGATGAAGATGGTGGACGATTTTTGGAGAAGATGTCAAAAGGAATACCTGTTGCACCTACGATGCTACCACGAAGTAAAACGTCCCCACAACAACCATGAGAGGCTCAGAGTAGAAGATGTGGCCCTCTTACAACAAGACGTTTTACCCAGACATATGTGGAAAAGGGCTCGAGTGGACGAACTAATTCAAGGATGAGACGGACGAATACGAACAGCCATTTTACGCCTGCCAGACGGTTCGAGAATCAGCAGACCGATCCAACTGGTGATTCCCTTGGAGATCGACCAGGGTGGGGAGGATGTGAAGGATCTCAGAAGCGCTTACTAGCGGAGAGATTGAGACTCACTAGACTAAATACACGGCCGACTGAATACGAGCTGCGCTCTATACCGGCCTTGACATTCCCAGTCAGAACCCATGTATAACATGTAATTGGGAAGTTTCTACTCGTTGCCGGTAGAGCGCACTCCCCTCCCATTATAGGCGCGATAAGGAATCAGCTGTACAGTACGTATATTAAATGTGTAATCTCAAGAACCACTGGATGGATTTTGATGCTGCTTTCACCATTCTGTAAAGGTGATCTCGAGGAAGATTTGTGTAGAAAATAATTTATTTATGACCAAAGGGAGCCAAGCAGTAACGATTTCAGTGGAAAGGTCGAAAAAATAGCCTGGTGTCCGTGCGATTTTTAAGCTTACGTTGGGCGAACCGTTAAAAATATCATTATATTATGAGTGTAAGAATTGTTCAGCGTGAGAAATTCTACAAAAAAGTCCGCGAGAGCATATCTCTATCTTCGATACATCGCCCGCTATAAGTGTTTTTAGTTTGGACGGGAGGGGCATTTGGCTTGCACCTCGCCATTCTTAAATTACGTCTGACAGGAATTCCTTGCACGTTCATAACTGTTCCCGGGCGAAGCCGGGGTGGGTTGCTAGTGACACTATATAATTATTATCATTATAATTTCCGCATTATCAAAATTAAAATTATATCACAAAATAAAATAGCGTGCTAATAAATCTAAGAGAAATTAGACATACCTTGCACCTTCTTCGGCTACAAGGACACTACTCCAGCACCGTCTCATTAAAAGGAAAGAGAGGATCAAAATTACAGCCGGGAACAAGTAGCAGCTAATCGTGTGTTGTGTTTTGTGCTAAGAGATCTTTCGACAAATTATCAGATACCGTGTGCCTTCTTTTTCACGAAGCAGCTGTCAGGACGGGACTTACATAAACTGCTGCTGGACGTTATTCTCGAGGTTGAACAATGCGGTTTCATAATTATAATAACTGTCTCTGATAATCACAAAACTAACACTACAATGATGAGGCATTTAGGGGGAGGGAATTAGCAACCAATGGTCAATCACCCATACGACGAGTCTAGGAATGTATTCCCTAGTTTTGATCATTGTCACATTCTAAAAAAAAACATTAGAAGGCAGTTTCTGTAACGAGAGATGACTGATGGTACTGGAATAATTTCAGGGAAATACTTGTCATTACTATACACAATGCAAAAGGGTGAGATCGTCAAACCGGTCCGACACCTCACTAAAAAACACATCGAGCCCACTAAATTTGAAAAAAAAATGAATGTTCGGCGTGCCAAGGAAGTGTTCTCGTCAGAAGTTATTGGTGCCATTAGTACACTGAAAGAAAATATAGGCATGCACCCGGAAGCGTACACATTCATGGACGCAGAAGCAACCATTTTTTTTTTAAACGTTAATAAATGGTTCGCTATGCATGACGTAAGCATCACATATCATCATATTCAGTCTAGAAATCCAGATAAAGGGCATTTTTTCTCATTAAATGTCAGTCGCCTAAACTGGCTAGAGGAATATTTTCTTTCTTACCTTGAAACTTTGAAAGCTGCTAGTAACGCTGCTAGAAAGGACTTCCTGAGTTCTGAGACTTACGAAGCTACCTATACAATTAATCACGGATTCAGCTGTCCAGTGCATAAGGTATCTTCTAAAAATGGGTAGAGGAAAGTCGCCAAATATGGGGAGGTTTTTTTATAGGGCTCACATTAGACATAAGAAGGAACGGAATAATTTTGGTTCTCTCACCAATGTAAACCTCAGGCGATATACTATGTATATTACAAATATGGGCACGTTTGATGTTGTAATACCCTCTGATATTATTGTTAACTTTAAAAGTGCACTTTCCCCGTAATAGGCAACCGGGTTTCGTAATATGGGGAGGTGAGAAACCTCACGGTTTTTATTTATAATAGGTACACTGAATAGTATACCCTACTAATTAAAGCATTAATTCTGACATATTTTTTTCGTGTGGCCTCCTGAGAGGCCGAGTGCAGGTCTTTCTAGTCGACGCCCGTGGGCGACCTGCGCGTCAGGATGAGAGATGGAATGGATGAAGATGAATGAAACTGGGCAAGGAAGGAAGCGGCCGTGGCTTGTTAGAAGGTACCGTCCCAGCATTTGTCTGGTGTTGAAAAATGGGAAACCACGGAAAATAATTTCAAGGACGGCCGACGGTGGGGCTCGAACACACGCGTCTACCGAGTCAGCAGAGAGCTTGGCCCCATGGCCTAACGCTGCGCTTTAACCAGCGTAGCCACTACTGTCGGTAATTCTGACAATGTAATGAAATCATGAACACAAATAGTACAAAAATACAAAAATGAATAGTTTAAGTAAATAACAGTCCTAGTTTCCTGTTGCCGAACTTCCAAACCGTTCAGCAGAAAAATGCATAAACTTTAATGAAAACCGAGTGATTCTGATCGAATTCAACTGTAACGAGGTGCAAGGTATGTCTAATTTCTCTTAGATTTATTAGCACGCTATTTTATTTTGTGATATAATTTGCATTTTGATATTGTGGGAATTATAATGATAATATAATAGTGTCACTAGCAACCCACCCCGGCTTCGCCCGGGAACAGTTATGAATGTGCAAGGAATTCCTGTCAGACGTAATTTAAGAATGGCGAGTTGCAAGCCAAATCCCCCTCCCGTCCAAACTAAAAACACTTATAGTGGGCGATGTATCGAAGATAGAGATATGCTCACACGGACTTTTTTGTACAATTTTTCATGCTGAACAATTCTTACACTCATAGTATATTGATATTTTTAACGGTTTGTCCAGCGTAAGCTTAAAAAGCGCACGGACGTCAAGTTCTTTCTTCGACCTATTCACTGAAATCTAAAATCGTTACTGCTTGGCTCCCTTTGATCATAAATAAATTATTTTCTACAGAAATCTTCCTCGATATTACCTGTACAGAATGGTGAAAGCCGCATCAAAATCCATCCAGTGGTTCTCGAGATTACCCGTGATATCCCAGAATTGGGGACTTTGTTTTACACTAAGTAGAGATAAGTCTTAGTCGTGCAATGCTTGGTGAACAGCGCTGTGTGAGCAGTTGAGTAACTAACAAGATTTCATGAAAAAGGTCTCATTGTCTAGGCCGGTAAATAAGTCTAGTGTGCTTCCTTATATATATATATTCTTTGTATTATTATTGTTGTTGTGAGAATAAAGAAGTGGTTTAAGACGGAGAGTTTCAATACACATGTATATAAGCCTCACATACGTAAATTCCCCAACAAAGGGTATAGATTACTGGTTGATTTAACCGCCTTTCTGAACAGGTTCCTATCCCAAACCAGAGCTTGACTGATTCGAGCTTCTGTTAGGTCCTTTTTAACTTGCATCGACCATTTACAATAGGATTTTTTTTAAGATATTGATGAGTGGATTCGATATGAAAGTCGATGATGCTCCATCCGCTCCAAATGTCCAAAGAAAGACATTCTCCTTTTTCTCATCACACTCACCAAATCTTCTATATGTTCAAATAATTCATCGTTATGTCTTCTTCTGTAAGTACCATTATCATTAACAGGTCCTAATATTTTCCTTAGAATTTTCCGATCCTTAAGTTCTAATTTTCTCAATGGACCTTTGTTTGTCATCTGTAAGCATTCTGCGGCATACAGTGCTGACGGCCTAATCACTGTGTTATAATGACAAAGTTTGACATTCCGGGACAAGCTTTTACTTTTGTAAATGTTTTTGCAGGTTTGAAAGGCACCTTCCAATTAGTTACATCTGCTCTCAATGGCAGCTATTTCTGAATTATTAGGGGTAATCCATTCCCCTAGGTATTTAAATGTTTGGACTTTTTTATTTTTTGCAGACCAATTGACATTTGTGATAAAATTAGTTTTATGGAAGGCCACTTTAAGTCCAGTTTTGGCAGTTACGGTTTGTAGTTTATTAAGTTGGTCAGTGGCCTCTTCCATTGTATTATCGAACAAAGCAATGTCATCTGCAAAAGCGAGACAGTTTATATTCAGGTCTTCTTTTTTATAACCAATTCGAATACCATAAATATTTGGCAAGATTGTTAACCATTCTCTTATCATTTTTTTTTTCAAGACACAGTTGAACAACATCGGTGATCCCAGATCACCTTGTATACAGCCAGTCTTGATTGCAAAGGCTTCGGACAATTCACCACGAAATTTGACCTTAGAAAATGTGTTTTCTAAGCTTGCATTGAACAAATTAATTGATTTATTGTCTAGGCCAAACTCACGTAACGTGTTAATTATTGTGTCTCTATGAATGCAATCATAAGCCTTTTGAAAGTCCACAAAAATCACAACATAAGATTTTGATCGTACCGTACAGTAGGAAATTATGGTCTTAATGTTATGAATTTGTTCAGGACAGGATCTTGATTTCCTGAAACCAGCTTGATATTCCCCTAACTGACGGTCTAATATCGGTTCTGCTCTGTTCAGAAGAGCCCTTGCAAATATTTTGTACGTTACCGATACCAGTGAAATACCTCTATAATTATTTGGGTCGGATTTATCCCCTTTCTTATGTATACGATGAATGATGGCGGAAGTCCAATCCTCCGGCAAATTTTCACTATGCCATATTTCTTCAATGGTTTTCTGGAGACAAATGATGGAGTGATTATCTGCATATTTCCATAATTCAGCCACAATACTATCCTCCCCAGAGGCCTTATTATTTTTTAGCCCCTTGATGATTTGTGTTATTTCTTCGACAGAGGGTGGTGAGCTGTCGTGGTATGCAACGCTAGGATAGAAAGCAAGTTGTTCAGTAGGTATGTCCGTGTTCAAAAGGGTTTCAAAATATTCTCCAAAGGCTTTAGCACAGTCTTTATTATTGAGATTAAGTTTACCATCAGATCCTCGGATGTGAAGAGTAGGGGCGACGTATTTGGACAGTTGGTGCTTAAAAGTTTGATAGAAATCCCTTGTTTTGTGTCTTTGAAAATCATCTTCAATTTGAATAATTTGTGATTTGTGGAAATTTCTTTTTGCCAATTTTAAAATTTTACAAGTTTTTTTCCTGATGCAGAGAAAGCTTTCAAGGTACACATAGTCTTTCTTGTTATTCCACTTGATTTGATCCAAGCTTTTCTTCTTTCCTCTATTGCGTGATCACATTGATCGTTCCACCAAGGGTGCTTGCGCGTTCTATCAAGGGGAATGGATTCCGAAGCCGCAGTAACAATGGCGTTCCTTAAAGTAGACCATGTTCCATCTTTTGGTTTGTTGTGGAGTGTTTCCGCAAAAGTGTTATTTGACTTCAGACCACCGATGTTGTACTTTTGCGTTTTCATTCCCTTTTCAACATTCACTCTATTGTTCCTAAACGGAATACCTTTCATTTTAATAAGGGACAGATAATGGTCTGAATCTATATTCGCATTACGCAGGACCTTCACATTTTGGATTTCACGATATGATTTTTTTGATATTGCAACATGATCCAGTTGAAATTCACCCATAAGTGAATTTAGATGTCTCCATGTCTTTGCTTTCTGAGGAAGATGTTTAAACGCAGTAGATTTCAGAACTAGGTTGTTATTTTTGCAGGTGTCAATCAGTCGTTCGCCATTTTTGTTTATTCGTTTATGTGCGGGATAGTTTCCAACTCTATTCCTAAACTTTTTCTCTCTTCCTACTTGAGTGTTAAAATCACCGAGTAGGATGGTGGTGTGATGCACTGGAATACTGTCAATCACGTCTTCTAATTGTTCCCATAATATATTAGTTTGCTCTCGGTCTTTCTTGTTTGACAAGTTCGTCGGTGGATGAAAATTGACCACGGTGTAGGCTTTATTAAGTGATCTAAATGACAATGTGTATAGTCTTCCATTGAATGATGTAAAATCCAGCACTGACTCAACAGCTTTCTTGTGGACTATAAAACCTGTACCAAGATGAGGGATGTTCTGTGTAACTCTTGTGCCAGGTATTCCTTTATAAATTCTGAATCCTTGAGACTCGAAAGCTTCTTCATCACAAAATCGTGTTTCTTGCAATGCAGTGATGACAATGTTATGTTTCTCAAGAACATCCAATGTTTGCTTTAGTTTTCCTATCTGAAGGAGTGAGTTTATGTTAAGTGTTGCTAAGTACATAATATATTTCTTCTTACATGACATTGCAGGCTCCCCAGACTCCGCAGGCCTACTAACTCCACAATACGTGGAGGTGGATTTATTACCACCTGGGCAATTACCACCTGGGGTAGATAATCCAATACTTTGTGTTTCCATCATGAGTGAAGAAAAGAATTGAGAAAGGCTATCCCGAAGGATAGCGGGGTTATAACTGATGAGGTAGTAAGCCTCCCAGCATTAAAATCAGCCGCCCAATCTGGAACAGACGCAGTTTGTAGCCGCTCAATCTGAGACAGACGCTACCCTGATATATGTGGACCATATACCTTTTACTCCTAATCTCCCGAGCACAAGGAGGCCCCTTCCGCCATTATTACTCTACCGCAGTTAACCGCTCCACCAACAATGCCGTTGAGGACTTCACCGTAACCCTGGCAAGGGACCCTTACAAGGTACTACCAGCCGGGTCAGCTGGACCTAGGTTTTTTAACGAGGTGTTACTCCTCCGACTCCTCCTTCCCCATTTCTTGCGAATAGGGCCCCGGACTTGCCACCGGTATAGTGGAGTTGGAATTATGTTCTAAATTACTTAAATATGGATTTTTGTTTCCTCCTCATTCAACGAAAACAATAGCCATGTTTGTCGGGCACATCAGGTCTCTAACTGTTACCGACGAGCAGACATTGACGTCACGTTTCTATCACCAACAGGTGGAGTGTAAAATAGACATTGTAAGTACCGTATGTGAAGAAACATTAATTGGCATTTATTGGTATGGATAAAGATTATCAATGCGTGAATACTCACGCAGTGAGTGACAAAACCTTTGGGTGTATAGATGGCTAATGTCTCGATATTTGCCTGGAGTGGAAGTGTGAAACCACGGAAAACCACACCCAAGATTGTTGAGGTGGGAATCGAACCTTCCTATTCTTAGTTATGCCTTAAGAGACTGATTATGCCCCGTATTTTCCCTCAGACCAGAATTAAATTTATTGGCAAAACAGGGAATTGAACTCGGATTTTCGGGGCGATAGAATGTAGCCTTAAGAGTGGGCTTCCCTGTGTTAATACGATTTTTGACATGGGGCATATAATTTTAAGCTGCCTCCATTACGGTGACCGGCGAAGTGAGTCTAGGCCTTTGCTCATTGCAGTGGTTAGCGAAGTGATTCTATGCTCCCCTGCAAAATGTACTGTCATGGAAACGCAAAAGATTGTACCTATAACAGGTGATAGAAATTGCTTATTTTGAGCAGTTTCGTACTGTTTATGTCAAAATGAACGCCATCCTGAGCTGCGTTTTCAAGCTATAGCAAAAATTGTCGCTGGAAGGGATAATTACAAGGATTTTATTATTGGCGATCAGTCTTATCGCATTCTCCTCAGCAACCAACTTGAGTATGAAAGTCTCTAGACGTTTAATACACTGGTCATGTTGAACTTCATTTTATAAGCCAATTGTTGTTTATTGGTTATTTGTTTAGAGTACTGAGTCCATCTACGCTGCTGATTTTGGCAATGGAAGTATTATTTTTAATTTAATATATAGCGACTCAGTTAATGCAGGACACTAAAGTGTTATCAAATATGACGTCAATTTGGGGAGAAATGCTACTATAAATAAACCCATTCGCCGAAAAAGAACATTGGCCGCAAAAAAGTGGGAAATCGGAGAAAATACGAAGCCACTTTTGAAATCCAATATAAATAGGCCATTTCAGAATATTATGCATTACAATGTAGGGTCCTTGACGATCAAATGTAAACATTGTTCTACATTGTATTTCTCTTGCGTGAGATCTACGCTTGGTTGCATTGGCCTTTGCTGTTTTGATGATAAAATTGATCTGCTGTAGCCTAATATCAAATATTTGATAGGCTGCAACAATTTTTCACTGGAGATGATATCTCAAGGAATTTCAGAGAGAATATTCCACAGTACAGCAATGCTTTGCCCTTCGTTTCCTTTGGTGCCAATGTTACCGTGCCACATGTATACGGCCCATATTGTATTAACATTTATGGAATTGCACATCATCGCATTTCTTTCAAAAATACGGTATAAGCGACGGTTCTTACGGTCAGTTTTATATATTAGACTCATCGGATGGCAATCAAGCGAATGAATAATGCATCAGGAAGGGCACTCTTCATATTTTAAACAATATTTTGCAAGAGCATAACACCTGCATTCAACATTCAAACTACCTGTAAATTAATTTGCAATCCAGCTGACGATATTCGATTAGCATGGCTCATAATATGGGATGAAGCCCAAATGGCAAATATTCATTCATTAATGAGTGTGAATCGACTACTAAAAGATATTATACGGCACGTAACGACATTATTCCTCTTTGTGGGAAAGTTATTGTTCTTGGAGAACACTTCAGGTACGGTTTGCCTGTTGCGCCGCACGCTTCTCGCCAAACAGTTATTCACAATTGTATCAAATACTCTTCTCTCTGGCCCTTCTGCAAAATACGCCGCTTACATAAAACATGGGCTCTGGGAAGTGACCTCGAGACAAACCCGGCCGAAGCCGTCGGATTTTTTAAGAGCGTTAAAAATCCCTCAGTATGCCTTCCTTCGGAGGGGAAGTAAAGCCGGCGGTCCCATGTCATAGATTTATGGCATGTTAAAGAACCTTTCACTAATTGCACCTGTGTGAAGCTAAATTTGATAGGTTATTGTAAACAACGCTCTTAGGTTTCTAAGTTCGTTGCCAAGAGCCGACTGCGGTGGCGTCTAGCAGCTGAGTTGTGAACTTAGCCTAGTAGTCGTTGACGGTGGCGCTTGGCGGCAAAAGTAGGAACTATTTGAAAAATTCTAAGTTGCAGTACTTAAATTAAAATGACAGATAACACACACTAATACAGTCATCACAATTAACACCGGTTATCAGACAGATTCTACACACACCCAAAGTACACGGGGCTACATGACCGCGTTGTCGCAGCCCCTAAACTTAAGAACCAACCAACCAGAGTATCTGCGAACACCTTGAGACTCGGGCTAAATGGGGGTGTGATGCGATTATAAGAACTCAACAAGAGAGTTCTCTTAGCCTCTTACACCTCAATTCTCCCATTCTTACCTACACGTGGTGCCCCTGTTAAGCCAAGTAACTCAGTGGAAGGTTGGGCATCCAATCCCAGCGGGAAACTGGGGCGGTGAGCAGACAGGAATGGTGGGTCAGTGGAAGGTAACGGGAAACCACCACTGTTATTTTCCCAAGACAACCCCATGGTTTACTCAATCTTAAATTAGATTCCGGAGTAAGACCTCCAGTCAGATCTCCGGAGGTGGGTTAGTGGGGACAGGGTTGAAAGGAGCCTCACAATGTGTAGATTTATCTAAACTATCCTTACGAGTCATTAAAGGAATAGCATCCTGGAATGTGCGAGGTCTCTTGCAGACAGAAAAACTTCACATCATTGAAAGAGAAACGAGCATTCATGATCTGGACATACTTGGACTTAGCGAGACACATTGGAGAGGCTGTGGCATTACATGAATTTTCTCTGGAAGTGAAGATGTGAGTCGTAATGGTATCGCTGTAGTGATTCTAAAGAAAATTAACAATGCAGTCATTGGATATGAGCCTGTCTGTGATAGAATCATCTCTATTAAGCTGAAAGCTTCTCCATGTAACATCAGCATCATCCAGGTTTATGCCCCCACTTCAGTTTCATCAGAGGAAGAAATTGAGGAATGTTATGACCGGATGGAATATACCACTAGTAGGATACCTAAAAAGGAAATATTAGTCATCCAATGTGATTTCAGGTGAGATTAAAGATGATGGACACATGAGACTGCGCGGGTTGGGGGTGAGAAATGAACGTGGAGAGCGTTTATTAGAATTGTGTGTGAATAACAACTTGCCTATTTGTAACACTCTCTTCCAACATCATGTAAGGCATCGCCACACGTGGATTTCTCCTGGGGATAGGGATAGGAATCAAATTGATTTCATTTTGGTGAAGCAACGTTGGCGGACTTCGATCTTGGATTGTAAGACAAACCCTGGAGCAGACTGTGGTAGTAATCATACACTCCTATCTATGAAAATACGGATAAAAATTAAATCATTGAAGAAAGTGAGAGCAAAACAGGTACGTATTATGGACAAACATATTCTCCAAGAGTTTGGTGAAAAAATAAGAACAAAATTCCAGAAAGTAGAGGAAGAAGGAGCTCCTTCCCAAACATGGAACAAGATGATGGAAATCATCAATTCATCCCTTCCCGAACAAGTTCCTCAGACAGCTCAAGCAAAACATCCCTGGATTTCAAACTCTGAATTACTACTTATTGAAGAAAGGAGCACATTGAAGAAGCTTGGTATACAAGCAGAAGATGAAGAAGCATATGGAGAACTTCGCCGCAAAATACAGCAAAATTGCAGAATAGACAAGACACAGTTCTCACTAATATCTGTGAAGAAATAGATCACCATCAAAAAATAAATTAAACACGTGACCTTTACAAGAAGATAAACAGCATCACCCGAGAATTCAAACCACGTACATGGGTGATTGAAGACGCACAGGGAAATGTAATTGGTGACAAGAAAGAAGCAATAGTTAGGTGGAAACAGACTACTGTGAAACCTTATACTGCTCGGGAAATAGCTTAAAAGAAGAGAACAATTGCAAGGAATGTGGCACAGAGCCTGACATGCTATTTAATAAAATTGAGAACGCCACCAAGCATTTGAAAAATGACAAACTCCAGGCATGGATGGTATCATTGGAGAAATGTTGAAAGTAATGGGAGAAGAAGGCCTTCATGTTTTACATTCAATATGCAATAAAGTATGCATAACTGGAGAATGGCCTAGAGACTGGACTACATCTGTTCTCATTCTTCTTTACAAAAAAAATGGTCAGGTAGGGACTGTTCTAATTACCGCACCATAGCATTAATATCTCATGCTAGTAAAGTTATGTTATACATAATGAATCAACGATTAAAAACTTTCATGCAAGCTCAGATTTCTGCAGAACAAGCAGGTTTTGTGGCAGACAAAGGTACACGCGAAATAATAACAAACATGAGGCAGATAATTAAAAAATGCCGCGAGTTCTGTGTCCCTGCCTATATTGTTTCCTTGATTATAAAAAGGCCTTTGACTGCGTCAAGTGGGACAAGCTGAGGGAAATACTCAACGAATATGGAGCCCCAAAACACTTACGTTATTATTAAAAGGTCTTTATAACAGTCGTAATGCAACCGTAAGGGTGGATGGTGAATGCTCATAATTTTTCAATGTGTCAAATGGAGTCAGGCAAGGTTGTATATTATCTCCCCAACTCTACAACATGTACGCAGAGTACATAATGAAAAGAGCATTGGATGGCTGGGATAATGAAATTTCAATCGTTGGTAGGAAAATTAACAATCTACGCTTTGCTGATGATACTACACTCATTGCACGAAGTGGGCAAGATCTTGATGAATTGCTCTCCAGAGTGAAAACTATCAGTTCGGATTTTTGTCTAGAAATCAACATGAAAAAGACCAAACTAATGGTTATCAAGTCCCAATTCAAATGACAGGATACCTACAAGATCTGGAGTTGGTGCATGATTGTGTATACCTGGGCTCCATAATCAGTAACACGGGAAATCGTGATAAAGAAATAAAACGACGTATTGGCCTAGGTCGTGCTGCAATGGCTAAACTTACAAAAATCTGGCAGAACCGGGCACTATCCAAAACAGTGAAAATGCGATTGGTGAAATCACTGGTGTTTTCTGTTTTCTTATACGGTTGTGAGACCTGGACTGCGAAGGCTAATGACAAGAGCCAAATATAGGCCCTTGAGATGTGGTGTTGGCGGTAGATGCTACGTATACCATGGACAGAAAGAAGAACTAATGCCTCCATTATAGAAGAACTGCGCATCACAAAACGTTTATATTCCCGTGTTAGTGAAAGTTACCTCCAATTCCTGGGACACACTTTGAGGAGAGAAGGAGACAATTCAGAAAATACCATTTTGCAAGGCAAAATTTAAGGTACCAGACCAAGAGGTAGAACAACAAGTCGATGGTTAGACCAAGCAAAGAAGATCACCGGCCTACCTCTTCACGATATCTTACGAAGGGCTGAAGATCTCTTAGGATGGAAACGTCTCGTCAAGGATGTATTTACTAATGAGGTCACGACGCTCAGCAATGCGTAAACTGACTAATGATGACATAAAACAAGTGATCGAAACCAGATGAAATTTCTAGCTGCATGTTAAAAACGACTACTCCTTTATGGATGGTGAGGTATCAAATGTTACTGAATTACCAGCTAGACTTACAACACATGAGGGTATCGTGGCAGATTTACGGCGAAACATTCACTTCTGCTAAGGATGTAATACAGTACATTTCTCGTAAGTTTGCATTCTTACAGCAAAAAAAATGGGCAATGTAATGATATTAATTAAAATGTCATTGAACTTATATCCATCAGCGTTAACAGATCAATACTGAATATGAAAGCCAGCTACTTCATTTCCCTATTACAGAATTCTTCAATTCCTTGTAAATAACTGATTCGCATCCAGATACTCCAAACGTGTCAGCCATAATTATGCTCCTTAGAAATCTGAACGTTTCCCAAGGGCTCCCATATGGAACCATATTAATTGTAGGAAATATGTAAAAAATTGCTTGTATATGGTATATTATTATTAACAGAAAAGCGCACGAATGTGCATAACATAGATTTACATTAGTGAAACAAACATGTTACAAAAGAGTTAATTAATGTGAAAAACATCATGATCCAGTAATCAATCAGGAATGTGTGCATTAAAGCATTTATTCATGACCAGTCATTATATTGTGAATTGAATGTTATTTGTGAAATAGAGCAACACTGTATGATGCTTTGTTCATTTTAAATGTTAGTCCTTGCTATAATCACAGAGTGATTTCTGGTTATTTTTACATCGTGTGATGTGATATGTGTCACAGAACTGGTCACATAACGAGCACACGCAGAGTTCATTTGGGGCGTGGTAGGACATGTTTTTACATATTTTATGGTGGTACCCATGCACTGCTAACTTTATCACCACATGTCTTAGTTTCTGATTGGCGCTGGTCCAGTTCCGGTTGATCATGGCATCCGTGCTGTAAAATTCTAGCGGAATGTCTTCTCTCTTATCTCTTCCCTCTGCTAGGTGCGCTTCAGCATTCTTTGTTGATGGAAGCTGTAATTTTGTTCTTATTTCTTCGACGAGGAAGGGTTCCCGTGCTAATTCATATGTTAGGCGTGAGCGCGTGTATTTTGAGATGCCCATTAAGGTTTTCAGGAATTGGGCTTTAACTCTTTCGATGGTGGCCAGATCTCTCTTCGTTAGTCGGTCCCATATCAAGTGGATCCCGTACGTGAGAATTGGTAGGATCTTTGCGTCAAACAGATGCATAGCTGTTTTTAAGGATAGCTGCTGGAGATTGATAACGTCGTACATGGCTTTCAAGCAAGCCACTGCTCTGTCTTGGATGTGTAATCTGAATGTCCCGGTAGTCTGTAAAGTAATCCCAAAGTATTTAACTGCATTTACTATTTCCACTTTGACCTCTTCATATTGCAAGTTGTCGTTTGCTGCTACACGCCCACCTTTCCGAAAAACCATCTGTTGGGTTTTTGTCCAGTTTATTTTCAGACTGTTATTTCCTGCCCATTCTACCAGTGCTGAGAAGGCGTGTTGGAGTTCTTCCTTATTTGGTGACCCTAGGACCATGTCATCCGCATATATGTAGATCACTGCGTCCTTTGATTTCTCTCGGATTGCTGTTGTTACATCGGCTGTGGCAATATTGAACAGTATGGGACTGAGGGGGTCACCTTGCAACACTCCATTAGTTTGGGTGATTTCCTTAGTTTTGCATACTGCGTCATCTATGGTGATCTGGTTGTATGCCAGGATATTTTTTACTAAGATTGTTAAAGGATTGTGATTTCCGATGATATTTTGAAGTTTCGATGTGAGCTTTCTTCTGTCAATTAGGTCGAAGGCCTTTGTATAGTCTATAAAGACTGCATAAAACTTTCCCTTTTGGAGTCGTTTTGCTTCCTCTATGTCATTTAACAGATTTTGAATTGCGTGCAAGGTTCCTCTTCCTCGTCTAAAGCCGAATTGTTCCTCCGGTATCTTGGAGTCGACTTCGTATACTATCCTGTTGGTTAGAATTCTTGTCAGTAACTTGAAGGTGTTGCTTTCCAGTGCAATTCCTCTGTACGAGTTGGGGTCGTTGGTTTCACCTTTTCCTTTATAGAGAGTTTTAATGGTCGATTTTCTCCATTCATCGGGAATATTTCCTGTTTCTAGGCATTTGGTAAAGAGCTTGGACCATAGTTCTGATAGGTGTTGTGCCGATTCCTTTAGATGTTCGTTGTAAAACCCGTCTGGTCCTGCGGCCTTGTTACATTTCGTAGCATTGATTATGTCCAATACCTCTGTTTTAGTGATGGGGAGTATTTCTTCGTGTTGATCTCTACATTCAATTTCATATGCCGCTTGTTGACCTGTACCGTTAAGGATGAGAGTGAAGTGCGATTCCCATATTCCTATTTCTACGTTGCTAGATCTTGACGATCTTCTTGGTCTGATGGCTATGTATGGATCATTCATTGCTTCTTTGGCGATCCTCTCACCTTCTCTTTCTATGTATTGAAAGCGTTTACGTTTTAGGAGATTCTTGTAATATCTCCGTGTTTCCCCATATACTCTTAGGTCCTCTGGTGTTGACGTGATCCTAGCTATATGTAGCGCCTTTAGTGTAGTTTGTCTTTCTGCATAACATTCCTTATCAAACCACGGTTGAGCTTTCCTTGTAATCTGTTTGTGGGTTATACTTGCTCCTAGTATCTTGTTAATTCTTGTTAGGGCTGAATTTAGGTCGTTTTCCTTGATTGTCTTTTCTGCTTCAGGTACTTTTCCTAGTTGTCGCTGTAGTGCTGCCATGTTAAGGTGTCTGGATATGATGGTCTTGATGCAATTCGGAACAACTTTCTTTGGAGTTTTGAGTAAGAATTTGGTCTGTATTGGGATGTGTTTTCTTAGTGGGGTTACTGGTGAAGTCCATAGACTCTTTTGTTCTAAAATTTCAATATCGTTTCCTTTGTGGAACACGAGGTCAATTGTGCTACTGCCATTATGGGCAAAGTAAGTTTTGCTTCTTGGGTCATTTACTATTTTGAAATTTTCTTCTGCAAGGAATGTAAGGACAGTTTTACATTTCGTATCGGGTTTGTCTAGTCTACAATTCATATCTCCTGCTAGTATTATGGCTTCTTCTGGGTTTGCAACTTTCCGTAGGGAGAGCGTGAGGAGTTCCATTATTTCCTCGGTATCAGTGTTGGGGCGTACATAAGTGCCTATTATCGTGAAGTTGTTTGCTTTCGCGATTATGAGGTTTTCTTCTATATGTAAGGTCTTTAAGGGTCCTATCCATGGTTTATAGAGGATAGATACACCTCCTGATGGCCTTCCTTCTGTAGGTTTTCTTGCTAGAGAGTGGATGGAGTAGAAACCTTCTATATCAATAGGTGTCGTTAGGAATGTCTCTGTGAAGATTAGTATATGAAGTGCAGTTAATATTAGGCAGAGAACTCTAATCTTACGATTTGATTTAACATCTTCAGATAAAACACTTACAGTACCGGTACATTCAGATTTAGCCCTATGCTTTACCCAGAGCTTTCCTTAATCCTTACTACTCGTTGCCTGAGCAACTGAAAACAAAAGATCGCTGTGTAGCGAAGTGAGTGAAACTAATCCCTCTGCGACATTAAGATAAGCCGTGTACTCATTTCTTACGAGACTATAAATAGCCTTTTTAAAGCTTATAATCCGAAGAGCGCGCGATACGCAGCAGGGCACCTCTCGCTGCTCGGAGAAGCAAAGCTATTGTTATCTCGGTTACTGATCTAAATAGAGAATATCGCGAACGTGAACACCCCAATCTTTATGGTGTTTGATGCCATTTTCAGTGTTGCCTTAGTAAGCGAAATTTGATGTTTTCAGTCGGTCAATTTTGATGTGTTTTTTCCTAATCATTATAAAAAAATTGCATGAGATTAATAAAAATATACTTGGATGATCAGTTTTGATCGTCAAGCGATCATCTTCAGTTCTATTACACTTAGGCTATTAAATGTATGTCTACAAGTAGGCTATGAGTGACAGTATTTACAATATATACACTTATTTAGTTGCAGTAGCAATTAAAATAATGCAAGTTGTGAATATTTGTTAGTTCTAGCCTATATGATGTTCTGTTAAAGATACTGAAAGTGGTGATTAACTTCCAAATTTGCTTCAGATTGTATGGTGCAGGCTACTTATAGTGACAATTGGGTACAATTGTTGACCGACTGTAAAACATTGAATTTCGACCCCAATCTTAATAACATTTGAAACAAATGTTGGCCAGAATACAAGAAAGTAATCTGGGATGGTATTGCTTCCCTAAATTTACTTGGGTAATCTCTATAGGAGGCGTTCTCAACGCTTTTGAGACTTTGAGCACCATACGAAGTACCCGAGAACTATTAAATCAAATATAATAATAATAACACAAATTATGGTCTCACGAGAGAAAATGGAATGTGGATTGAGAGGAGAAGAGCGGACTTCTAATCCTTAACTGATAGGTTCACTGATGCCGTACGCGAGAGACGTCTGAAATTCTAATATCTTTAGAATGGACAGCGACAGACTAACTAAAATATTATTTAAAGTAATAAGTTCTGAAGATTAAAAACCTTAATTTTTAGGAATAGTTTTGATAACAACCTTCTTTTATGGTAATTATCTTTAATGAACTATAAGTCGTGTATTTCTATTCGCATTATTATTTGCTCTGAAGAAGGCCACAATGTGGCCGAAACCGGTACAATACAAAGTACAAATTAATATTGACCTAAGGTTTTCACTGTTCAGGACTTATTATACTTCGTCAATAAGGAACAGGGTTATCACGGTCATTTTCATGTTACATTATATTATTTAACGTAATCAACTCAAAGAAGGTCAAACGAAACTAAGGCGGACCACCAAAAAATAAATATCACAAACGACACCATAGAAAATCGACAATAGTACGCAATTCGAGGAGAAACCTAAAAAGAGAACAGGTAGGAATTAGTCCACAGAACGCAAGACGCAACACAGTGCATTCATGAAGAGATTTTGGGAGGATAAGGAAGCGAAAACCATCAGGCCAACTAACAAGTTCAAACGCGCTCTTTGAATGGGCATAGCAAAGGAGAAGAATAACACAACAAGCATGCCCCACTCTTTCATTTTCGTATCTCTCTCTCCCTCAGAAGTGCTCTAATAGCTAGGGATTCGCCGCTCCCCTGGCATGCTGTAACTAGTTGCATGACTCATGCAGAAAGGATACATTTACGTGTGGACAGTCGAGTCGAATCAGCATCTCTCGTGTTAGTTATAAAACAGGGATATCCAATTATTATAACTGTAGATTAAAAAAGAAGTTCCGTGACGAACTAAAGAGCCTACTTTTCTTAAAATTTTAGATTTATGCCAATCTATGTAGGCTAGACCTATCTAGAATAATGACGAAATTAAGTTGGCAATATCGAAATTTCTAATTAGTACCAAATATACCTACTATAATGTAGCCTAAAAGAGCACTACAGTTGGCAGCCCTGGTGACTGAATATATTGTTAGTTCCAGCTCTTAAGGTACAGAATACAACATTTGGTTGAAGTCCAATGGATAGCATGGACGTTACATGCAGTTAGACATTGGGTCTATCAGCGCGCGTAAAATCATGTTGGCAACAATGTCATGAATGTGTCGGTCAGAAATAATCTGAAATGTATTATGATCTCTTGTTGTGCCAATTTTGAATGAAATCCATTTGTTAGTATAGAAATTATATGTATTTTAAAATTGGACCTATCAGCAGGCTTAGAGTCATGTTGGCAGCACTGACGTATATTAGTTTCTCCAAATTATTATAGAATGACAGGTACTATACGTGTGCAAATTTTAAAAGCTGTTGGCTTACATACTTTCTGATATATTAATATTAGGGTAAAGAGTAGAGACAGCGTTTATTAACAGTTGGCAGCCCTGGTTGCTCTTAAGAATAAGCATAGCCACAGTTGTTATGGTACACACAGTGGCGGCTCGTGAATTTTACCGAGGGGGGACTCAACCGTTTAAGATGTAAACCGCTTTTTGTGATGCTTATCCAGTAATTGACAGAGATGATTTCATACATGAATTGTGTTTTTTCTTCCCACATATTTTTGAAGCTTGATTTCCTTATTTCGTTTGGACTAGGCACTATTGTTTTTTAAGAAGTAACAAAGGTATTAAATATATTTGCTCCCAGTCACTGGAAAAAGAAGAATACCGGACCCTGCTCAGGAATCTATCAGGGTCGCAAATTCCCAACCTCACTAGCCATGAGCCCTTGAGGGTGTATCCCGGCCACAAGGGTTCACAACTAGGCCTAGTGAGACTAGGGTTGGAGACAATTGGACCCCAACAGCGGCGGTTATTATTTCCACTTGTGCTGGGCTCTTCTATGTCATCTACCTGTCGACCTCCATTAGTCGACTCTTGTTCTCTTCCAACCCGGATAGCATTAGAGCATCCAACGTCTAGGGAGTCATTCATTTTCCTGCCGTAACTTACCCTCATATCATCTATCCTGATACGGTACCCTCATTCTTCGAGGGGTCAGCCCTCTTCTTTAAGTTTCATAACATCTAATGCCTTCTACACAAGGCCTTAAAGGAGGCAGGGTTCGTGAAGCTCCACCACACGAGGTGCACCCTGGATAGGGCTACACCTTCAAGAGCTCAGCTTTTGAGCTCGGGAGTTGGCGACCGTGATGTGTTCCAGAGCGAGATCCATTTTCCCCTTTTTGCATTGACTTTGGGGTGGACCCTCTCCTCTCTCCCTTTTCTACCTACCTTTAATGACTCTAGTAGTTTCCAAGTACCTCAACACTCATTCTTCGAAAATTGATTCTTGTTATAAGGGGATGAACAGCAAGGTTATCTGCCCTTCGAAGATGGAGGGCATTTCTTTTCCGTCATTTATTTCCCTTATTCGTTTCTTTCTTTTATTATTGTCGTTTTGGTCTTCTAGTACATGAGTTAGTTGTAAGTCAGTAATTAGTTAAGCCTAGCTGTAGATTTCATTTCATCATAATTTCTCACCATCACCTAAACCACTAAGGGTAGATGACCTAGATATTTCACCCCTTTAAACAACAATTATCTCCATCATTGAGCGTGTATCGATATCTAAGGTGCACCGTGCCTGGTGGGACAACACACACCCTACCTCCTTTAGGGCCTCTTAGAGAAGGCAGAAAAAAGGGCAAAATGAGGTCTGATCCTACAAAAATTAGGGCATCAGGAAATAAAAAGACAAGAGCCAATTAAGGCAGGGAAATGAACATCCCAGGCCTCCGATACTCTAATAATGTTGGGGTAAGAGTTGACATGAAAGATATAAGAGAGGAGTTCAGCTCAAGGAAACTCAGCTGGGATCCCATAGTCGCCAACCCACATCCCACTAGTTTTAACCAATTTGATAATAATTTATGTGATCTGAAGCTCTCAGGAAGAAAATGAAGACTACAAGCAACTGAGCGATCAGAAGGTAACCATTTGCTTCCTCTCTTGTCACCTTCTCTAGAATGCCACGTAACCACTTCTCACGCAATGAATTGTCCGATTGTATCTCATGAAATTCCCCGGTATTCTAACTTGCCCAGTTGTGATTTACAAAAGGGCACGCAGCAGTACTACATTATAAAATCATTCAGAATACATTCCAACTTCGCCATTAACATCAATACAAAACTTATGTCTGCCACAGTGACTTGGTGCTGCTTCCTAGCGCCAATATTTGGAAACGAGGTTGTACGCAGACGGCCGTGGTACGCATAGCCAATGCCGTAATCGTTGAATGGGCAGGCAGTGGCTGCATCAGACTCAAGATGACTGAGTCAACACACTTCGTGACGTAGCGCGTGAGAGGATGAACAGGGGATAACTGAAGGTTTTCGTTGCCATGGCAACGTAAATAACAAAGCGGGCGATTTTTGATGAGTCCTCACGAGCATCCGGTGCGCTCTACCGACAAGGAGAGGAACTACACACATTTTGTCACGATTGCAAAACATTAGTTGCGAGGAGAGAGAACATCATGGCTGATGAGGAGGGAGGAGGGTGGGAGGGCGGCGTCCTTGAGTCCAATATCACCGGCCGCCCCTGGGTACACATACGAAATTTGGTTGAAATCCAATTGATAGTATAGAAGTTACATGTCTTTAAAAATTGGTCCTATCAGCAGGCTTAGAATCATGTTGGTAGCACTGACGTACATAAGTTACTCCAAATTAATCTAGAATGGCAGGTACTATACGTGTGCATAGTTTAAAGCTGTTGGCTTGCATTCTTTCTGATATATAGGTATTTGGATAATAAAATAGAGAGAGAGCATTTATTAACAGTTGGCAGCCCTGGTGGCTTTTGAGAATACGCTTAGTCATATCTGTTTATATACACATAGTACATACGAAATTTGGTTGAAATTCAATTGACTGTGTAGAAGTTATAAGCATAAAAAAATGGGTCCTATAAGCAGGCTTAGAATCATTTTGGCAACACTGCCATACATGGCCTCCTGGAAATTTAACTGAAATATCATTATATATATATATGTGTGCAAATTTTGGAATAGCTCCCATGCATACCTTCCAAGATATCCAACATGGAGCTCAAATTTCAATTGCAGTTTTTCAGCAGTTAGTAGCACTGACATAAATTTCAAATATGGGCTTGCGATATTCAGGTATAGATCTTTACTCATACCAAATTTGGATTCGATTGCTGCAGCCGTTTAGGAGTTGATAGGGGGAGGGGACACACACACAGCCAGACAGACAGACAGACAGACATTTGCCCGGATCGATCTCATAAGTCTACTTTTTCCTCATTTTTGCAAAATGTGAAAAGTAGGCTAAATACTACAGTAGAACTCCAATTATCCGAACTCTGACTATCCTAATCGCTTTCAGAAAACAAAATTAAGACGGAAACTTACTGCGATTCACAAAATAGTGATTCTGTCTTCACGTGCTATTGTCCTTCCCTTCACGAAGCTAGTGTAGGCGCAACGCGAACATTATTGGGATGAAGAGCTTACTTTGACCGAGATGTTCAGCATGAAATGACTTTCATTGCACAGCACTTGTAAGTACGTACGCAGATACAACATGTAAAAGTGCTGTCTTTTCATTTAATTACATAAATAACAAGAAGTTCCGTGACGAACGAAAGAGCCTACTTTTCTTAAAATTTAAGCATCATGCCAATGATTAATCGATATGGATCTATCTAGAATAATGACGAAATTAAATTGGTAATATCGAAATTTCTAAATAGTTTGAAATACTGTATAACGGCATAATGTAGCCTAATAGAGCACTACAGTTGGCAGCCCTGGTGACTGAATATATTCTTAGTTCCATCTCTTAAGGTACAGAATGCAAAATTTCGTTGAAGTTCAAAGGATAGTATGGACGTTACACGCAGTTAAACACTGGATCTAATATCGCGCAAATCTATGCATATATTGGTCAGAAATAATCTGAAATAATATGATCTATTGTTGTGCCAATTTTGAATGAAATCCATTAGTTAGTATAGAAGTTACATGCATTTTAAAATTGGACCTATCAGCAGGCTTAGAATCATGTTGGCAGCACTGACGTATATTAGCTACCCCAAATTAATATAGAATGCCGGGTACTATACGTGTGCAAAGTTTAGAGCTATTGGCTTACATACTTTCTGATATATTGGTATTTGTATAAAGGAAATTGAGAGCATTTATTAACAGTTGGCAGCCCTGGTGGCTCTTAAGAATACGCTCAGTCATATCTGGTAATGTACACATAGCACATGCGAAATTTGGTTGAATTCCAATGGATAGTGTAGAAGTTACATGCATTTAAAAATTGGACCTATCAGCAGGCTTATAATCATTTTGGCAACACTGCCATGTATGGCCTCTTGGAAATTAAACTGAAATATTATTATCTATACGTGTGCCAATTTTGAAATAGCTCCCATTCATACCTTCCATGATATCCAACATGGAGCTCAAATTTCAATAGCGATTTTTCAGCAGTTGGTAGCACTGACATAATTTTCAAATACGGCATTGAGATATCCAGCTATAGATCTTTGACTTCATTTACTTATTTCCTTTATCTCCTAAGTGGAGCACAGGGCATCAATGAATTTCTGCCATCGGACTCTGTTCTGCGCCATCCTCCTTATCTCGTTCCAGTTCTTCTCTCCTTTCTCCATTCCTTCTGTTATTTCACTCCTCCTCCAGGTGTTCCTTGGTCTGCCTCTTCGCCTACTACCTTGTGGATTCCATTCCAGGGCTTGTCTTGCTATGTTGTCTCCATCTCGTCGTAATGTATGCCCAATCCATTTCCATTTCCTACGACGCATCTCAATATAAATGGGTGTTTGCCAGGGGCGGCTCCTGAGGTGGTGCCCGTGTGCCATGGCACCACCAGTGTAATGAAGAGAGAATATGTGACTTTTCCTTCTCAAGAACAGTTTATATTACATTTACATTTTGAGGAAATTGTATACATATTCTGCATTTATTTGAACGAGCGCGCAAACTGACATGCGTTCTGGTGGCGCTTTATTGAATTACTGAGCCAGAGCCAACCGGCACTACCTACGAACATCAGACCGCATCAGACACTGTACTGCAATAAGGACTAGTTTGGCTTGAGTTTGTTTGTGTTGTGTTGAGACGCATATTACCCTGAGGTAGAGCCAACGGCCTCGTGACGCGGAGCTTCAATTCTATCCACGAGATAGCAGCACGTCACAGGTACAAGCACACATTACATACACGTTAGAACTGCTGAACTGCTTTATCTTTCAACCACTAGAGTACAGCATATGGCAGCACACCTCCAGTGGTACCAGCTTGACGATATATCACTGTGTCTTGACTATTAAATAAATTCAAACCACAAAATAGTTTTAGTTCTTTATTGTTTGACATTTAGCAACTTTTTTAGGCTCATATTGATGACGGGGATTATTTGTTCTCTCTCTGTAATGTGAAAATTCGGAATTTTTCAACGAGTTTTACTGTGTTTCGTTAATTTAATTTGGCGGCACAGTTTCACGTCCCAAGCGTAAACACAAATTCTCAAGTTTGACTGCAAATGTGTATGAATAGTGTCCGTCGTTAAATAGCTTTTGTGTTCATTTATATTAGATGCAAGGGATATCCTTTCCAATCAATCCGTATGTACGATAAGTAAGGTTGTCTTAGAGGTAGGTCATCGTGTTCATTTCATCTCACCTATTTATTTTGAGACAGCAAATGAAATTGCGACAAAGAGGCTGTGGTCACGTGTGTGTTAGCAATAGCCATGCTTATTTTTCCCTATATAGACATGTTACATAAACTTGCATAGCATCATGCGGCATTGACCATATAAACACCGTTTTAATCTAATAAGTGTGCTGTTTGAATCGATACATGCAAGCTAGGTTCCTTAATAAAATTTGATTTGTTTCATGTTTGAAGATCGCATAGCTCGAGCGCAACGTACGAAGCCGTAGGAATCTCAATGAGCTCTGTGTCACCTTTCGGAAGTGTAACAATGAATAAAATAAGTGAGTTGTTACAATCTCCATTTAGAGATAGGACCGCTCTTATTAATTCAAATGAAGGTGTCGATCGAGGTTTTGGAACAAATATTTTTGATGAGTAGGCCTAGCATATGTTGTTTTCTTCAAATTATTTTTCTGAGAGGTTTGTTCAATTATAATTCTTAAAAGTGGTTTTTATTTAAAATGCATATGGATCAAAATATGTGTATGATATAATATCGTATGGCCTCGGTGCCAGGTGAAAGCGTTGTTGTTTGACACCCAAAGGGCAGCTTGCTTGTCGAATTTTTGTTGTTCCTTGGAGGGCCATGAAAGTCAAGGAGGTTAGATATCTAAGCTCCTTGACACTTTAGCGCTTTCTAGTAGAGAAAGGAGGAACTTTTGTTTTGGCGAAAAATCCCGAGACTAAAATATTTCTAGTAGTTATGCAATTTCTCAATTCACTTCAGCTGACACTTCAATTAAAAACGTCTTCTACAATAGCACAGTTAAATAATGTTAAACATATAACCTATTGCATAAAATATGCACTATCCGTACCTGCAACTTTGAATGATTGTATTGCAAATTTTGAATATGCTGGCACCACCAAGTGAAAAATCACCAGCCGCCACTGGTTTGCTGTGTTCTTCTCCATAGCTCTTCATTGGAGATACCGGCCACCATATCCTCAGGATATTCCTCAAGCATCTATTCACAAATATTTGGCGTCTGTTAATCAGATGTTTGTTGGTCTTCCAAGTTTCACACCCATAGAGCAATATTGACTTGACATTTGAATTGAAGATGCGAAGTTTGGTATAGGTGTTAGTTCCCTTTCCTTCCAAATTGGTCTCAACATTGCGAATGCTCCTTTTGCCTTATTTATTCTATTTCCTATATCCTCCATAGTACCTCCCTCAGTGGTGACCATACTTCCCAGGTAGCAAAACTGTTTGATTTGATCGATCTCTTGATTTCCTAGAAATAATGGTGCCTTATTTCGGTTATTATAGCGCATCTCCTTGGTTTTCCTTCCATTGATCTTCAATCCCACCTCAGATGCTTCAGTTCTTAAATCATTCAGCTTTGCCTCCATATCTTTGTAACTGCTGGCTAGCAAGCACAGGTCGTCTGCGAAATCCAGGACCTCCAACCTGTCTGTAAGTCCCCACTGGATACCTCTTCGGCGATTCATTGCTTTCTTCATGATAAGATCCAGCACCATGAGAAATAGTATTGGAGACAGCAAACATCCTTGTTTAACTCCTGTATTTGCTGGAATGGGCTCCGACAACATCCCCTGATGTAAAACTTGACAGGTGTAATTCTCATACATTTCTTGAGTAATCTTTATAATTTTCTTTGGAATCCCGAACTCTTTCATGGCTTCCCAAATCTTCTCTCTCATTATACTATCAAACGCCTTTTCAAAATCAACGAATAGTAGGTATAGTGACGATTTCAGTTCCGTTGATTTTTCTATAATTATGCGCAGTGTATTGATCTGATCTGTACAAGAAAAGCCTTCTCTAAATCCTGCTTGTACTTTCCTCAGCCTTAAATTAACTCTCTGTTTTATTATTTCTAGAATTACTCGGGAGAGTACCTTACTTGGGATTGAAAGGAGAGTAATCCCTCTCCAGTTGTCACATTCCAATAAATCTCCTTTCTTCGGAAGCTTGATCAACAGTCGTTTCTTCCAGTCTGTAGGAATCTTCTCTTCTTCCCAGATCTTCTCAAAAAATGGGAGCAGAATCTCAACTGTAGTGTCAGTATCTACTTTGAAGGCTTCCGATGGAATGTTGTCCATACCTGCCGCCTTACTGTTCTTTATTAGTTTGATAGCCTTTTGTATCTCCGTTCTTGACGGTGGTTCTGTGCTTATAGCCCTATCTTCCTGCGCTTCTTCTATCATGTCCACTGTCTCTCTTTCCGCGCTTATTCCCCGATCAAGATCTCCAGAAAATGTTCTCTCCATCTTTCTAGTTGTTCCTTTTGTGTAGACAGTTATCTCCCATCTTTGGCTTTCACGGGTTTATCAAAACTAGAGAACTTTCCTGTTAATCTCTTGGTTATGTGATATAGGGTACTACTATCGTTGTTTTGCGCTGCCATCTCTGCTTGTGTTGCTAAATTATTGGTAAACACTCTTATCACGTCGAAAACTCCTCTTCACTATTTTGTTAAGTTGGTTGAAATCTGTTCTAGCTTGTACTTTCTCTTCGTGTGTTCTTGCATTGTTAAGTCTTTTCTTACATTCCTTCCTGCTGTTCACGGTTTCACATGTCTCAGAAGTAACCCATGCCTCCCTTCCTCTCTCCCTATTGCCTAAAACCTTTTCACATGTATTGATATAGGTAGTCTCTATGTTCTTCCAGTTATGTTCAATATCCTTTCCTTCTTCTTCCTCTCTCAGCTGTTGAAAATCGGTTTCTCAACTCTAGTGAAAAATGTTTTTGCGCCTCCTTATCCTTCAATTTATCGAGGTTGTACCTTATCCTCCCCTTTTGATGAATGTGCTTAATACTTGCTATCTTCAATCAGAGCGTAGCTATTACTAAATGATGGTCACTTCCCACATCTGCTCCTCTCTTGTTCCTCACGTCCAACAGGGAAGTTCGCCATGTCTTGCTTATAGTGAAATGGTCAATCTGGTTCTCCGTTTTATGGTCCGGAGACACCCAAGTCACTTTATGGCAGTTCTTGTGAGGAAAGATCGTACCTCCTATCACCAAGCTATGGTTGCTACAGAATTCAATAAGTTTGTCGCCATTCTCATTTCTAGTACCTATACCCATTATATTTTCTATTCCTTGATTATCACTTCCAACTTTCGCATTCAAGTCTCCCATCACGACCACTATATCCCTTTTCTTCCTTTTTATTAAGGTTCGATGTAGCTGGCCGTAAAATTGTTCTTTTCTTCCTTCTTCTCCCGTCTCTGTTGGTGCATAGCACTGCACCACTGTGATTAGTCTAACTCTTGAGGCAAATCCGGCTACTATTATCCTTTCTGAGACTGGATACCACTCCATCAAGCTCCTCCTTGTCTTTTGTGAGATCAGTAAACCAACACCCTCTCTATGTTCTTCTTCTGTTCCTGAGTACAACAACGAGTCCCCTTCCTGGGTCCTTATTTGCCCGAACCCACCCCATCTCATCTCACTCAAACCTAGTAAGTCCAACCTGTAGCGCTTCATCTCCCTACTTCGGCCAGTCTACCTGTCTGCCACATTGTTTGTACGTTCCAAATTCCAATTCTCTTATCCGATTTCATGCTAAAGGTCAAATCCGTTTTATCCATCCGGCTTCTATTCATTTCTGTTTCTGTAATAGGAGTAATCTCGGGTGTGTAGGTTATTGGCCTTCAGCACCCAATGTATAGATCTTTACTTCTACCAAATTTGGTTTCGATTGCTGCAGCCGTTTAGGAGTTGATAGGGGGGGGGACACACAGCCAGACAGACAGAAGGACAGACACACAGAAAGACACACATTTGACCGGATTGATCTCATAAGTCTACTTTTTCCTCATTTTTGCAAAATGTGAAAAGTAGGCTAAAAATGCATACAGTACCGAAAATAAGCTGTTTTTCTTTAAAATACATACCATGTATGTAAATCCCATTATCCGAAGTTTTGATTATCCGAATGGAGTCCGGTCCCAGTTGAATTGGATAATTGGAGTTCTACTGTATTTCACAAAATAATGAAATTTCTGACTATCGGTATCAAATTTCGTAATGAAAACAGTAAGTTATTATTCCGATTCGTGCAAGAGAATTTGAATTGAAGAATGGATCTCAGGGGAGTTTGTGCTCGCGAGCACTGATGATTGTTCGCCCAAACTCAACCATATCCAGCCGATTAAAACTTTGCCTTTTCTACCACTACGAGCGATAATGTGAGTCAATGAAACTCAACAATATCCAGTCAATTCGATCATCAGTTTGCCTTTTCTACCACTAAGAGCGCTAGTGTTAGTCAATGCAGAATTTCTCTTAAGCCCTTATGACTACTTCCGGTCTGAAGATTTTTCAAAAAAATTTAAAAAACGCCTGAGGGTATTGAACCAAAGAACACATTAAAGAAATAATTATGTAAATAAGTTAATTTGGCTAGGATTTCAATCAAAAAGAAAACGAATAATGAGTAAACAGGCAAGTGATTTTTGGCGGTTTTTCCAGAAGTGCATTTAGGCCGGCAATATTTTTCAAAATTTATTTTCATAGTTTGATAGAGCTCTTCAAGACTCACAATTTTAAACCTTTCCGGGCCCTTTAGCCCTTCAAAGTTTGGCACAATTGAGGAAATTGCTCAATTTTACGATTTTGTTAAGGTACTGCATGCTAAGAAATAATTTCAACACTAAAAATATCAACGAATCTGAAGAGCTTTTTGGCAGCACTTCGGAAGAAGGCAACGGCAGGTCTTATTGTCAGTTATCCTAAAATGATTCATGTTACGTGCATTGCGATGTGACTACAGACTAATACGAGGGAATAATGATAGTGTTCAGTATCGTTTGCTGGATAGTGTTTAGGTCGTCACCCTCCTCTGGTAGGCTGGCGATGCTTGGCGAAGGGGTAGCAGGGTGATGGGGGTATATCCGCGTAAGAGGGTAACTTCCTAGAACGGGACGTGTCTGTGATGGGGGGGGGGGGTGAGTGTTGGGGATGTAGGGATGATCGAATGTAGAGGGAATGGGTACTCCATATAGGTTGGTACGCGGGCCATCTGCTGGGACAGTGGCATGAGTATGTGACCCTGCGCCGACAAGTGGATACGTACTGCGTCAGCGGATTGGTCGCAGGCCGTGGTGTAATTGCAAAGACGGGAACTGGGATTACGATAACGGGGCGAATGAAAGAGAGCTTCCTTAGTTGTAACTTAGGGTTTAATGCAATAAAGCAATGGGGAAAAGTGTTGTTAAAGGGGCAGAGGAGGAAAAAGGGAAAAGCTGGCACACTCACCATTGGAAGTCAGGTCTGGAAGTCTCGTAGTCTAGCTGTCGTCCATGTTGAGGTAGCGTTGTCCTGCCGAGGGGCGCCGCCCTCCGGCATCCATTGCACTCTCCTCCGTCAGACTGACTGTCCCCAGCGCGTGGGTCCTCTCCTTATTTGAATGTTCATCTAGGTCGAGCGTGGTCAGCAGTATTTGTATTTGTAGTTTCTGTTTGTTTGCGGTAGTGTTGCAAACTTGCAGTGTCGGTGTTAGCCTTTTACCGTGAGGCAATTGTTGCTTCACCTGTGTGTTATTTAATAATTGCGCTGTCTGTAAGCTCTTCCACATATTCCTTTGGTATGGGATTTGTTAGGGGTTTTCAGGGCATTACAGCCTTTAAGGGCCGTAACAATATGCTTGCAGTGCATTAGAACCATATGCGATGCAAGCAGAAGAAAGTCGACCTTCCTGATAACAACACTAGTTGGGCTGCCAGTGGCGGCCGGTAATAAGGTTGCAGTGTTGCACAACGACCAGATTAATTCATGAAAAACAATTAATTCCGTAATAATATTTTTAGTACTAGAAGGTGTATGTTTCCTTCTATATGTATAGGAATTCATAATTCTGTTCTTTAATAATTCAAGAAATCTTATAGTTAGTTACTCTGAACTGACTGAGAAAGCCGTCTAGGAGCGCTCGTCCGTTTGGTCGTTGCCAAGCCCAAGCACCGACCAGATCTCAATTGTGAAGGGTATGGCAGAGATGCTAGACCGGGTAAGCCCTATCCCAACAGTTAACACGGCTGGTCGTTGCCCGCTGGCTGCAACCAGGAGCTGAGGCGCAGGCACGGCCGGAGAGATCCGAGATGCTTCGTCCATGTCTTGCAATGTTGCGCGTAAACTTGTGACACTGGCAGTTCTCGCCCTCATTTAAAGACTAACTTACGTTGCTGTTTTCATGTAGTTGTAGACTAACTTATATTCCATTTAATCCGATGAAATTGTGATGTCTCTGAACTGAGGCATTCGTTATGAATGAGGTACATCCGTTTTACCGCGCAATTGAATACAGTTTTCTCCGATATCAAGCAGTCTTTTAGCCTATCACCTCATGGGCGCCCGCAGGAGGGCTGAAGCAAGGAAGGGCCGTGTCTCCACGCCCTGAAATTCCGAGAATATTTCGACTGTTCATTGTCACACCAGATTATTTCATAAAGTAAAGTTACTGATGCCCTGATTTAGATGTAAGGATAATTCCAGAGTTTTATTTAACTTAGTAATTTGGGATTATTTGAAAATATCTTCAGTTATTTAAAAAATAGGCGAACTGGATTAACATTATCATTTTAATGAACTGCTTGATTTTCATTTTTGTCGATACATTGTGATACAACTACATTTTGCCTGTTTTTAAAGAATGAACATTATGACGATGATTCACAAAGAAAAGCGAACTCCTATGGACAAAAACTCTGAACTAAAAAAACACCATTTATGCCATAAAGACTATGTACCCAACGGTTTAAGAGCAGCCAAATAATGAATGTCACGATGCAAGAAAGAAATGAAACGAAAATTGCGGGGTGGATGTAAGTCTCAATACCACCTAGTGACATGTTAACGAAAAAAAATAATTATACAGCTCCTCCCCTAGAAAAAATCCTGCGGGTGCCCATGTACCACCTTCATGAAAATAGTGCAACACCCAGAAAAATTATCCGCCAGCCGCTACTGTGGGCTGCATAAAACAATATTAATAGGGGCAGCTGATTCACCTGGGTATATTGTTAAAGACTATTGACGAAGAAGGAGAAGAAGAAGAAGAATAAGAAGGAAACTACGGGATGATATGTTTCGCTCATCAACTCATGAACTTATGTTGAATTTCGGCATGACTAGGTTGGAGTCTCGAAGGCAAGTGAATGATATGAAATTCCTTTATAAAGTTATTAACGGTCACATTGATAACTCATTTTTCCTATCGCTCCTAAATTTCAACATCCCTCGCTTTACTACAAGATCAACTATAACATTAAAAAATGATATAACCAATACTTCTTCACATAATAATTCACCTGTATGGAGGCTTTGCAGTATTTACAACGATGCGGTTCGTGTAAACTGGAAACTAGATTTCTGTCTCTCAATTAGACCGTTCTTGGAAAGTATAACCCAGTCACTCTAATTCATACTTGAAATAAAATTATCATACAAAACAGAATCAACAATGTATATATGTGGATAGGCCTGTACCCTAGTTATCAATGTTACCTTTTAGTTTACGATGTAATAATTTTAAAACCTGCTTTTTATATATTTGACATTAGGTAAAATTTAGATTTAGTTTTTATATTACCTTTAGATTAAGCTTTTTACTACTATGCATTTCAATCTGTGTTAACTTCCTAGTTTTAATAATTACATTTAGATATTAATACTTAATGTAGAAATATCAGAAAGTGTATTTTACTGTGTAGGCGCACTGTTATTGGGGCGCACACTGAGCCCTGTTGTGTATCGTCAAGAAATCAATAAATAAATAAATCATCAGATCCAAATATGCAAGAGAAGTAGCTCTACAAAACACTACCAAACCTACAGTGACACCCACAGACAGTCTCTGCCCTCCAAAAATAAAATACAATAAAACCCGTCAGAAAACTTAATAGACTAAGTGTGGTAATTATTACTGATAAAGCAATAAGCACCCAAAGAAAGAACTATTTATTTTAATGTTACAAAACTTAGAAATGACTATCCCATCAACAAAACAGTCTTCCTCCCCCAAACTGATATATAAAGGTGTAGCTACTATTGCTGTGATACACTTAAGCAGTAAGCCCTAAAGTTACAGTAGAATTGTAAACTAATATGCGGGAATGAACCACAAGAACTCTGTTGTGATGATTAGGGCTCGGATTCGAGCATATTTGCATTTTTTTCACCCTGAATAGTACACATTGAAAGAAGCCTTTCGGTGGTATTTTCACCTCTCTGGGACCAACAGAATTGAAATTTATCGAGCATATAAATGCATAAAACCGCGGTTTTCAGAATAGAAGCATATAAATGCATATTCTTGTGGTTTTCGTCTAAATAGTTTGTTTTCCTTCGATTTCCTCTATCCCCCTCCCCATCCTTAAGGTTTAAAAACAGAAATAATTATTGAAAAGCCTATCTGGTGAGAATAATAAAACCGCAGGTTTTTAACCTTTAGTGAGTTCGTTCTCGTCATTGAAACTTTTATTGACTGATTTAAGAAAATCATTCAAAACTGAAAACATAGAAAAAATTCTTGTTGTACAGACCAATGCAGATCTACTTCATTGACTCGCCTAATTTTGAACATTTTGTAAATAAAATTTTAAACTGTAACTTTTATAAGAAAACTTCTTTTATATATACTTGAAACTTGAATGCAAGTATATCGCAGTGTATCATACATACAATTAGAAAATAAAGCCCGTATATAAAGATATGTCATTGGTTTTTTCGTTTCACTTTCCTTTCTATAGTTTTTAACGGTGTTTTTCGAGCATATTCTGCATATTTAACAGCATAGAATGTTTTTTTCGAGCATATTTATCGAGCATAGAATGGTTTCTTCGAGCATATCTATCGAGCATAACACACATGGTTTTCGAGCATATCTATAGGTGTATTTTCCAGAGTTGGAATCTGACAGTTCGGCGGAGAACCGTTGAACTAAAGGCAGCGTTGCCACTATGCTCCTACCGAGCACATGCGTACTTCACCCTCCCGTTCATTTCATCATGCTCATAACATCATTAGCACCGTCATTACATTTATTACATTTTTACTCAGATGGTTTTCAAAAATCTTAAACAAAGCAATGTTTAAAACAGTTCGGTGCACACTGTAATATAAAATAATAGCCCGTCAAATTGAGGAGAGGCCTAAAATATTGTAATGAATAGCAAAATTACGAATAGCCTACTATCATAAAGCAAAAATGTTCAAGGTGAAACGACAACACGTGATTGTTTCCGTGTTATTTAGCAATTTATATCTCCTGTAGAATAAGTTACAAGGCACAAGAAACACATAAATGTATTACAAAATATACGTTCATTGTATAGGCTATTAACTCACGCTTTAGAAGACAGAAGCTTATCACTGGGAAGAGGCTCTATCCCATCCATATCATCATCCCGGTCCTCTCCGTCACTGGATCCTGCACTGGTGGATGACGAATCGCCGAGGGAAATTATGAAGTCGTACACAGCTGTGTCAATAACACCTTCACGTTCCCGCGCTTCGCTTACTACTCTTTCCACATGCGACACCACCTTCGCCCCGTTTTCAGCTGTCAACACCTCATCCTAATCGCAACCTATACTGCCGAGACCTGTACCAGGGAAAAAGTTGTCCATCCCCTCGCGACACCACTAGTAAACAAAAAGAAAGCTATCGGTAATCTTAATCTAATTCACACGAACCTAAGCTTAAACTTACACTAACAATATGTAAATATATAACGGACACTAATGAATTATAAATATAAGTATAAATTCTACACGAGAAAGTAATTAACTAACTCAAACAATTATAACTCAGCAAGGTCAGTGTGCACACTGGAGGCAACCAAACAAGCGAGTGGTCAAGCGTCAAGCACGTGGCCAAATAGCGTCATTCAAATTGGCAGCGCTGTATGGTTTCCATGGCAACAAGCCTTGCGTGCGATCTAGTCGTCAACTGTTTTTGCTCAGTGGCGCCGAAATGTCAGATTCCAACTCTGGATAATACAACTGTAGAGATCTTATCGATCATATCGATCCTAGCCCTAGTGATGAATATTCCAGTAATTGGAATGATTGTTGTGTTGACCGACTGAAAGCTACAATATTAATTGTTATCTAGATTAGTAACAACAACAACAACAACAACAACAATTACCTGTATTATGTACATACTTCCATTGTCAACTAATAATAATAATAATATCGTAAGGCCCAGGGTACCGGGTGTAAGCTTTGTTATTTGACATCCAGAGGGTAGCTTTTATGTCGAATTTTGTCGTTCTTTGGAGCGCTATGAAAGTCAAGGAGGTTAGATGATCTAAGCTCCTTGACGCTATAGCGCTTTCTAGTAGAGAAAGGAGGAACTTTGTGTAGGCGAAAGAAGAGAGCTGCATTAAGAGGCTGTGTAGCCTCAGTAACCTGTACAAGAGCAAAAATAAATTCAAATCCAAATTCACAGAGGCAATAATTGAAATCTGGTTAAGGGACACTAGGGCTGAGTTTTTAGGCAAATATGGCAAAATAACTGTTTTTTTGTTTTTGCCATATATTTATCTAATGGACCCCTGCGGATCATTTTAGTAAAACAGTTTTCATGCATCGCCATTTTTAAAGGCTCAGCGACATTTTTAAATCTCCTCTGCGTAAGACTTTAAACGCCCCCTTCAAGCTCTCTCAGTGATTTTACTTCTATACATCCATTACTGTGTGGATGTTTTCGATTTATTTTGAAGCCATTGCCAACATCTATGTGGGTACTGATTTGTGCTGCTATCTAGTGTCTAATATTAGAACTACATAGGCCTAACCAATATAAACACTAAAATCTAATGTGAAACTTTTACGGATTGATTTGTTTGAAAGTATATTTTGCCATATAACTTCCTACATTTATATTGTCCTATACATTATTTTTATTATATAATTAACTTATATTTACGTACAGTTACATATTATCAATTGAACAGGTAGTAACTTCCTGTGTTTATGTTTAAATTTTATTGTTTACATCAGTGCATGTGGCTTGAAATTTGTGATTATAATGGATGTAGTAAGTTCACGTTGGCGTGTTTCGAAAGGAAGATGTACTAAGAGAAAAAGCAAAACTTCAGCGGCAATAGAAGCTCGTAAAAAGAAGCAAGAAGCTAATATGAATGAGACAGTTTCTAGGCCTATTTCATTAGTGGTGCCTACAGAAGAGGTTAGTGTTTTACAAACTGTACAAATTAATTCCCAACAAACTGTAAACAGTAGTGCTTGTTCAAACCCCAGTAATACCGAGTTTGTAAATAAATATAAATCAGGAGATGTTAGTAATTCTGACAAGACTAGGTCTGAATTAAAACTGTCCTCTTATGCATCAGTGTTATTAGCTACATCAGATGAAAGTTATATATTACTGCACACTAGCACATTTCCTGATTTATTAAAAAATTTGAAATGTTCTCACTGTAGCCAAGCTTCCCTAAATGTGGTGATAAACGAGCAGCATGGATTTGCTAATAAACTACATGTAGTATGCAAATCATGTGGACACTGTGCAGGTCAGGCATACACAAGTCCTCGGGTAAAAGCAAATGAGGGCAAAACAGAAAGAGCTCCATTTGAAGTAAATAGAAAGGGTACAGAAGCTTTCCTAAATCTTGGACTTGGTCACAGGTACATGCAAAAATTTTGTATGGCTATGAAAATGCACTGCATGAATTCCAAGACCTTCACCAGTCACATGCACAACTTAGCAACAGAAGTTGATTGTCTCAAGGAGAAAATTCTGAGTGAGAGTCGAACTGTAGTTCATAACGCACATGAATGTGTAGACCCATCCCTCATAGAGGCTAATATTATTGATATCGCAGTTAGTTTTGATGGAAGGTGGCACCGCAGAGGTCATAAATCATTGTATGGGATTGGCTTAGTTGTAGATATCTTGACAGGTCTCGTTATTGACTATGAAGTCTTGTCAAAATTTTGCCATTATTGTGCCTTACTTGGCAATGAACTGGGTACAGATACACCAGAGTACATGGTATTAGCTGAACATCATGAAAGAAGTGGGGAATGCTGTAAAAACTATGATGGGTCTTCAGGGGCAATGGAAGTACACGCTGCTGATATAATGTGGAAAAGATCAGTTGAGAAGTGTGCAATGCGATACACAACTGTACTTTCTGATGGAGATGCAAAGACTTACCAGCATCTGAATGGAATTGCAGTGTATGGCGAAGGAATTAAAATAAAAAAAGAGGAGTGTATCAACCATGTCGCTAAACGAGTGACTACTGGGCTTCTGAAATTGAAAAAGGATACCAAGGACACAAATTTGGGGGGTCGTGGTCGTGGAACTTTGAAAATGGACACAATAAAGAAGTTGTCCAGTTATTACAGACAGTCAATTCAGAAACATATGCCTGATGTTCAAGCAATGAAGACTGCCATTTATGCCACTCTGTATTATTACAGATCCACAGATCAGAAATCACAACATCAGAAATGCCCCAAAGGAACTGACTCGTGGTGTTTCTATAATAGAAGCACTGCTCGGGGTGAGAGACCTGAAAGCCACACTAAGATGTCAGTGCAATTTTCAGAAAAAATGGTCTGTCGCATTGCCCCTGTGTATCAGAGACTGGCCAGCAATGAGCTTTTAGCCAGATGTAGCAGGGGAGGAACACAAAATTCAAATGAGTGTGTTCACTCTGTTATTTGGAAGAAATGTCCTAAAGAAATTTTTATATCGAAGAAGCGACTGGACATGGGGACATACACTGGTGTTTCTGAGTTGAATATGGGCTGCTCTGCGACACAGGAACTGAAATGTGAAGTAAGAAATGAAGAAAGTTCAATGGTTTCCTCAAAAATAAGTGAGCGTTGTGATCAAATGAGAATTTATGAAAGCAGAAGGAGCTCGATGCAGGTGAAGAAGACACGACAGGGTCTGCAGTTGAAGAAAACACAACAGGAAGCTGCCAAGGAGAAGTTGGAAGGCAAATCATATGAATCTGGGGCATTTTGATTCAATAGGTGAGCCAAACTTGGTAATATAGCATGCGATTTTATAAAAGTGCTTTTGTCTCCAAACAACATTTTTAGGTAATGAAAATACTCCATGCGCATGATATATTCACCAATTTTATTCAAAATATCACTGGATATTCAGAAATACATGTGTTGTAAGATGACATTGCAATATCTTAGGTCACTTTGTAAATTACAGACAAAAAAAGAAAAAAACTATGAAAAATTATCAGAATTTATAAAACATGGTGGTACATGAAATGAAATTAATCTAACATCATACATGCATCACTTTTCTGAAATGTCTCAATGTTATAATATTTAGAATAGGTTTCTGTATGTGCAATTTAAAAATCAAGCGTTTTTCACAATTTCTAATGCGCATGGAGCATTTTGATCGCACGTTATATTTTAATAATAAAATTAGTAAAAAATCAATTAAAATTCATCCGATTGTTTTCAAATTCGGTATGTGACTTAGTATTACTAATCTTATTGTGCAGTTTAAATTTCAACTCATTCTGATAACAAATGCGGAAGTTCAAATTCAAATCCAAATTCACAGAGTCAATATTTGAAATCTGGCTGAGAGCGAGTGATTTTCCTTCAAAAGTCAGCTACTGTAGGAGTTCCGTTCCAATATTCAATATTGTGGAGACTGTGGCCCGACTAAGTGGGCGCTAATCCCACTTGTCGAACTCCGTGGTTGCCCCCGACCCCCAACAGCACACTAAAGTATCGATCGCTCCTCAGTGTTATCGCAAGAGTCCGCTCCGCTGATAAGGCCCATCACCCCATTAATGATCTTATTACCAGGATAAATTTAGCAAGGGAAGTTTGTGATGTGTTAATAGCCTCTGTCATTTCCGTAAATAAAGTATTACCCTTACAAGATACGAGTGCCGGTGGCCGAAGAGGGAACTATTCTTTATTTGCCTGTGGCATGCTGTCAACCTACTTGGTTGACAGGTACAGTCACGCAAGTAGAATAAGACTCAGTTCCTGTTGCCTCAATCATCGTTTTACTAAACTCTCCGTATTGACATGAGCTCCTGTTACGATTAGCTGTGCTGTTGCACGACAATTAGAAACGTACCATTCTTAACTCGCACATTTTCCGTTCACAATTCACATTATAACTTCTGTCTAAGACAAGTACCGCTTGAGGGACAGATGACCACGCTGTATCGCCCCTTAAAACAACAATGACTAATAAGTAGCACGCTGAATGCTCCTTGGCTTACGCGTGGACTGCATTCCGTCATCGCTGTGTCCCCCTGCTCGTCCCGCAAGTCTCCTGCTGCTATGATCAATAAACGCTGGCGCAGCGAAGTTCAGTGGCACTCATATCTTGAATGACTAATACCGTGAGCTTTCTCTTTGAACATTTTGAATTTTCAATTAAAACATATTAAACCCAGATGAGGTGTTCAATGGCCAAATATAGACTACCCTCTTTTTAACTTTTGATGATGATGATGATGATGATGATGATAATTGTTGGGGCAACATCGAGGTTATAGGTTCCTAATAGTTTGGGTGATAGTGAACATGAAAGATGATGACTTGAAACCTAAAACTAACTACTGACTTAACAACTAACGTACGTGCTAGAAGTAGAAAAGGACAAAATGACAAAAGAAAGGGAAAAAACTGACAGGGAAATAAATGCCCGCAGTCCTCGAAAAATGAGATGGAGGGAGTCGGAAATAAGTAGAGTCATGAAAGGCAGATGGGAAAGGTGAAGAGGAGAGGGTCCACCCTAAAGGCTATGGAAAAATGGGAGAAACCGTACCCAGCTCAGGAATCCCTCGGGCTCGCCAGCCGTGAGCCCATTGAGGGTGTAGCACTATCCAGGGTGCACCATAAGTGGTGGAGCTACATACACCATGCCTCCTTTAGGGCCTTGAGCAGAGGGCATAAGATACCGTGGAAAGAAAAACAAGAGGTCTGATCTCTCGAAGAATGAAGGTATCAGGAAAGATTGGACTCGAGCCAATTAAGGTGGGAAAGGGAAAGACTCCCTAGGCCTGGGATACTCGAATCACGTCGGGGTCGGAAGAGAACAAGAGTTGGCTGAGGGTGGTCGACAGGAAATATGACAGAAAGGAGACCGGCACAAGTAAGAGGAAACAACGCCTAACTCAGGAGGAGTCCCGTGGTCGCCAACCCACACCCCACTAGTCGTGAACCCCTGGGAGATGTTCAACGTTTGTTTGTTACGGGTTGGTGTCGGTTAGTTGGTTGGTTGGTTCCTTAGTTTAGGTGCTGCGAAAACGCGGTCATGTAGCCCCGTGTCTACTTTGGGTGTGTGTAGAATCTGTCTGATAACCGGTGTTAATAATTGTGATGGCTGTATCAGTGTGTGTTAACTGTAATTAAGGTAAGGACTGTAGACGATAATTTCAAGTAGATCCTACTTTCGCTACCAAATGCTACCGTCCACGACACCTAGCTTGCCGACTTGTCTACTTGATGACATCGCAGTCAGCACCTGGCGGCGAACGTTGGAACTAATAGAGCGTTATCAATTCTAAGCTACAAATTTTGGCTTCACACAAGTGTAGTTAGTGGAAGGTTCTTTTTCATGCCATAAATCTATGACATGGGACCGCCGGCTTTACTTCCCCTCCGACGACTTCGGCCGGGTTTGAACCCGTGACCTTGGGCATAGGAGCTCAGCATGCTACCAACTACGCCACCGAAGCCGCCGGGGTTGGTGTCAAAACTACTTGAGCGAATGGCATGACAATTCGTATACTGTATTAAGTAGAAGTCACTCCTAAAATAAAACTAGAGTAAAATTATGAACACAAAGAGGTGAAGGGTTAAGAGGAGCCTCAAATCCAGCCCAGTAGATTATTGCGCGATTTATATCCATCTCTCGACATGAAGCTGCAGGGTCAGAAATGAATTCGTGGAACGCACTCGGAGACATCCCTCCGCACTCCCACGATGAGACGAGAAACATAATCATTCTAACCAGCAGCACGGGCCGTGGAGTGTGTCCATACTTAAACTCTGTCTCCTAACAGGAGTAGAGGAGATCGATTCTCTTCACAAATATTTTATGTAACGTAACATTTTGAAGCCATTTCGTTGTAGTTCCGCTTTTGCATACAGATGAATTGATCGGAACATCATAAATGTACACTCATCTTGAGAATGTATGGAATTGTTTATCTTGCCCCCTTCTGCAGAGACTATCTGCTGCGTTTCGTTATTGTAAGTGTTGGTTGGTTCCTTAGTTTAGGGGCTGCGACAACGCGGTCATGTAGCCCCGTGTACTTTGGGTGTATGTAGAATTTGTCTGATAACCGGTGTTAATTGTGATGGCTGTATTAGTGTGTGTTATCTGTGATTCAGGTAGAAGGACTGCAGATGATTAATTTTTTCAAGTAGTTCCTACTTTTGCCACCAAATGATACCATCCACGACACCTAGCTGCGGACGCGGCTACTAAATGCATTCGCAGTCAGCACCCGGTGGCGAACGTTGGAACTAATGGACCGTTATCAAACTAACCTACAAATTTTTGCCTCCACAAGTGTAATTAGTGGAAGGTTCTTTTTCATACCACAAATCTATGACATGGGACCGTCGGCTTTACTTCCCCTCCGAAGGAAGGCATACTGAGGGATTTTAACGCTCTTAAAAAATCCGACGACTTCGGCTGGGTTTGAACCCGCGATTATTGTATGTAATAAATACTCAGCAGTACTTGTATTATATTATAGTACCTGTAGTAACTTATGGAGGATATGGATGAATCTAAGAAAAACGGACTTTTGAAGTAGAAGAAGAAGAAGGTCGAAGGAGGAGGAGAAAACAAAGGGATGGTATGTTTTGCTCGTCAAGCTAGCATCATCAGATCTAAATATGCAAGACAAATTGCTCTACAAGACCCCCAGACAATATCTGCCTTCCAAAACAAAAATACAAGAAAATCCATTAGAAAACTTAGTAAGTGTGGTAGTGATTACTGATAAAATTAAAGCATTATCGTGTTTGAAGCCATTTTCAGTGTTGCCTTAGTAATCGAAAGCTGATGTTTTTCAGTCGGTCAACATGATTGTACCCAAATTGTGATGGGTTATTCCCTAAACCTGTAAAAACTTACATTAGATTAATAAATACACTTAAGCAGTAAGCCCTAAAGCTACAGTAGAATTGTAAACTAATATGCGGAAAAGACCTTCAAGTGTCCTGTTGTGATGATTAAACGCCATAACTACAGCATAAAAAAATGTTTGTTTACTGCGAATGTGTTGAAAGATACGACGTTGATAGTCTACTTGTCTGAAGTTGTGTAATGTCTACAGGCCGCTCAGACAACCAGTTTTGGTGTAGGCTAGGCTTTAGTAAAATGTTATATTTTAATCTGAGTTCTTTAAATTTGAGTGTCTTTCATAAAAGCATGTAGGCTATATCTTGAAAAGTATTCAGATTCAATAAAATAAAGGAGCGTTTATTTGGTAGAACTTGGTCGATACTAATTTTGGGTAGAAGTTGGATACAACTCGACAAACTTACGACACAGGTGCTTCATCAAAATGACAGAAAGCATCGATGTCTCGATCTGTCCTTGGAGCAAGTGCTTGGTCAAGAATGGTGACTGTGTTGAATAGTTATGCGTATGAGTACCCTAACACCGTATAATCTTATATCTGCTTGTTGAATTAAGTTTATCCATGCAACCTTATTTACAAAGCTCGTAAGTGATAATAATAATAATAATTTACCTATTATGGTTGTAGAGACACCAAGGCGCTGGAGGATAGCTTAAAAATTTACCGCAAAATCTTCTAACCTGCAGCCATTGCTTTTTTTTTAATATACTAAATGTCGGCGGAGAGCCATGATTGGTGTATTCCTTGGAATACACGGTAAGACAGAGTAAGCTTTTGCAGCTCTTTGCTTTATTTCATTCCTTCCTTTTTCGCAAACACCAACAGTGATCTCCTGGTTTTTCTTTGTTTATGCACTTTGCTTACATTACCTGTGAGTCTGTTCTAGATATATATCTTCCATGACACCGGGTGAGTTAGCCGTGGTGGCTACGGCATGACTGATGGCAGTCGCTCACATCCGGGAGGCGAGGAGGTTCGAATCCCCCCGCCGGCAACCTTGAAGATGGTCTTCTGTGGTTTCCCATCTTCCTTCCAGGCAAATGCCGGGGTTGGTCCCTAACTATAGGCCACAGCCGCTACCTTCCAACTCCTCGTCCTTACAATCCAACTTCCCTCCTTCCCTCCCCAACGGTACTTGTAGCTCACCCATTGGGTGTCCGTCTCGAAGCAGCTACAAAACTGGCGAGCAGAACATGTCCTCGGACACTCCCGGCACTAAAAAGCCATACGCTAAAATCAAAAACAAAACAAACAAAAAAAACTTCCATGACCCACCTAGCGTCATCTAGCAGCGAATCTCTGAAGTTCCTCAATTTTTCCCTGTACAAGAGGACTTCCTTACCAATCTAGCCACCAGATCTCGCCGCTATCGCCAGCTATCATCTCTCTGATCAAGAGGACTTCGTCTACATTCCCAACCACCAGGCTTCGCTAGTGACGCCTGCTATCAACCCTTTGAAGACCATTTCATCAAGATACCGTACTTAATTTTTGTAATGTTTGTCATTCTTATGAATATTCCTTTGTCTCCTACCCCCACTCTTTTTCCTTCCCTGGTCCCTCCGCGCTTCGTTGAGCTGGCCTCACTTGTGCTTCAGTCGTCAAGACCTGCAGTTTGAGCCTATCTATGGCTCGCCTCCTCTTTTAAATCGGACGCCAAGTCCAGATCTTAACTAACGGTCACCAAGAGAATCGCCGTTCATCAGAAATGAGCTAAGTACTACTTCAAAGTTCTTCAACTCATTTTAATAGCTTTTAAATAGCTACATGCTTTATAACCATCATTTTACAGGCAGTGTGAAATTGCGAAATGTGGGGCAATAACCATCTTCGTGGGATTTTCGATGATGGGCTTTGTCTATCTAAGCTAATCTTAAAATGAAGCAGCATTTAATATGCATATTAACTGAGATATTTTCTCACAAGGTGGGACATCGTTAAATTACCCACTGTCTATAGAAAACTTAGCTCGTTCCACCGCTGGACTTTTTCTTTGCCCAATTCAACAGTTATGATTGTTCTGGAATTTTCCATGCCAAACAATTCATCCACAAGCTCAACCTTCTAGTATTTTCCACTCACATATGGAAATACTTTTTCTAACCAAGGAATTTTCTTTATAAACAGCTAATCAACACCTAATTTATCTTCCTTCGTGGGAATTCGTCCACTGCATTCAACTGTAACCTACAATTTTTTCAACGCAATAGACTCTCTCTAACCAAAATGCAACTAGTTATTTTACACCACGGCAATAACTTTCCTTTCTATAAACTTTCTGTGCTACAATAGTGAACTTTTCAACCACGTCAATAGACAAGAGTTTAGTGCTTTTCAGTCGGTCAACACGAATGTACCCAAAAGAGATGGGTTATGCCCTAATCCTGAAATAAATTACATGAGATTAATAAAACACTAGGATGACCAGTTTCGATCGTCAAGCGATCATCATCAGATCCAATACACTTAGGCTATAAAATCTATGTTTGAAATACAGGTGAAAATATTTACAATATGTACAATTATTTAGTTGCAGTATTGGTACTGCAACTGTCAGTGTATGCTAAATGCAGTATATATGTTAGGTGAAATGCTAAATGGTGATGGCTATCCGGAGATTGTACTTTAGAGAGATTATATGGTTGTAAACTATGGTTAAACTATAAAATTTTTTAGGCTAACTACTTATCTAATTGTCTTCCGTACTACAGCTATTCGCAGTTTCCGTGCTCACTTGAACTCGCTGTGCGGTCGACTGCGGTGGTTATCTTAACGACTGGTTTTTCCCTGCCTTCCCCCCCTGTCCCTACGTGCTGTGGGGAGTGATCGCGATGTGTTTATGTGAGGTGTTGCCAACCTAGATAAGATGTATGTTATTGAATGAGGTGGATCTACAACTATTAAAGACCGTGGATTAGTCCTCGCCACGCGTGGAGCATAACCCATTCGAACTAAGCGTTGACGGTCTTATGAGGACGTCCCGGCACCTTTAATACTGCCTCTAATATGGGCCTTGGTTTATTGCAGAAGAAAAGTACATCGTACACCTGATCCAGATAACATTTACCTATTAAAAACCCCCTAATTTCCCCCCTTTTTTATCTAGCTTGGCTGTGTCGCTAAATTGTGTTTTGTTTCCGACAGGGTGTGTTTTTTAGTAGCGTGAAGAGGGGTGAGCTCTCCATGAACGTGTGTTCATTTAGATTGTTGGGATTGTTTCGTTTGGCTAGGTGTATCTCGATTGCTTCCTTTATGTCAAGAGCTCTGCCTTTCGATTCGTGATGGATTATTTTAAGGTCCGACTCTATGTTGGTAAAGCTATGCCCTGCGTCACACATATGTTCGCACACGGCTGAATGTGTTCCGTATCTTATTGCATTTCTATGTTCATTATAACGTGTGTCTACTCGCCTTCCACTCTGCCCGATGTAATTAGCTTGACAATCGGTGTCTTGGCACGTTATAGAATATACCCCTGACCTTGAATACGGGTCACGTTTATTTAGATTACTATTTAGGAGGTGCCTAGCGGTTGTGTTTTTCGTCGTGAAAGCTATCTTTATGCCTTGCTTTTTGAATAGGTTAGTGATTTTATATGTGTTCGCATTCACATAGTTGAAACGCGCAAATTTTTTCTCATTACTGTCCGGTTTGGGAATCGTTTTATCTTTATTTTTATGTTTGGCTATAATTTGATTTATTTTGCTTGGCGAGAAGTTGTTTTCCTTTGCTATTTGCATAATCGTTCTTATTTCCTTATTATAGTTGTCTTTTGACATGGGTATGTTTAAAGCCCTATGCACCATTGAATTGAAACCCGCTAGTTTGTGCGTACTGGGGTGATTAGACTGATTGTCGATTGCATGCGAGGTTTGTGTTGCTTTCCGGAATATGGAATATGAAAGGTCGTTGTCTTTACGTTCAATAGTTATATCGAGATAATTTATTTTCCGGTCTATTTCGGATTCCTTAGTGAATTTGATAGAATGGTGAAGGCTATTAATGGATTGGAGAATTGTTTCTTCGCTTGTTAGTTCAGTATCGTAGATGCAGATTACATCATCAATTACGTCAATAGACTATAGTGAAAACAGTCCACGTTCAACTTCTCATCCGTGCAGCGCTCGTCCGAGGAAAATAAATAAGGCCAAGAACTTTCTCCACAAAGTTCCTATTTCCTCTTCCTCACCACTCTTCACTAACAAATTAGGTTAATCTTTAAATTTATGTATTTTTTAATGAGGCCTCGCCAAACCATAGGCGCCCTCCCTACTTTTCTCCATTTATAACTTATTCACTCTCTTTAAATATCAGCAGTTAGAAACTGCATATTAATCTATGTTCTTTTCCTGCTAGTACAGGAATCGCTTATGTTCTACATACTCAACTTTTCATTAATCTTGTTGATCCAGGTTTCACGAAAGGGTAACTTGCCCTATTTTTCCCGTGATCCTGTTTAAACATAGAAGTTCTAGAAACTTCTTAATTTTTCTCTTCAGTTTCACAATAAGTGACCTGCCTTATTTGTATAAATTATAATAGTAATTTCTGCGTCAATATAAGAAGTTACAGAAACTTCTACTTAATTTCACTCCTTTTTTGTTTTAATTTCATCTTTGATATTTGTTCACACTTTTAAGATTCCCACACGGAAATTCTTAAAACACTCACATTGTATCTCACTAATTCTGCAAAGCTAGAATTACTTTATAATTGTTGTTACAAACGTTAAAACTGTCTAATTTAAGCACAACTTTTAAAATCTTATTCAGATTTTTAGTGCTTACCACAAATCTTAAACTTGTACCCAATTTAACGTTGTTTTTTAATTATAAACCTGTTATCGTTAGGTTTCATATTTTCACATGTTGTAAACTTTTATAAATCACAATCGTGATCTAAATGTTGTTAATTCTTCAAAGTTTAATTCATTGTTAATAAATCTTTATTCGTTTTTTCGTTATTCTTTTCCCTAGATTCACGACTAGGTAGGACCCTGTCTTCCCTAACTCTTCCTATAGGCTTACATTTAAAAAACTCACAAATCAAATTGATAACGGTTCCACTATTTGTTACATTTGAGCAAGAACTCTTAGTCACAAACTTATTAAAGCCTCTCTTGGCTTTTATAGCTAATTCTAACTGGCCAGTAAGGCAAGTATAGCTCGCTCCGCCAGCTTCCTGCTTGTTGAGTTTTTCTCTACAACTTATGGTTGGTTTTCCAAATTTAAGTTTTTCTCATTGTCTAAACTTTTAGTCGGCGCATGCTGGGTAAAAGCTTAGCCATTCTTAAATGCAACTATTGGTGCTCTTACCAAAATTATTTCCAAGGGTATAATTGCCTCATTGCTACTCTTCCTGGAGACATTCGGTTGCTCCTTAGAAATTCTACAATTTCAAGAACTAAAACATCACGGCTAATTCAAATTATCTGCATTCTTCAAAATATTTGTTTAAAAAAACTCCTTTGAAAGGATACATAGTAAACTCATCATTTCTTTCTTTGCCAGACCACCACCCTTCCACATAGTAGTCGAATCTTGGCTTGGAAGGGAAGGTACTATCCAATCTCGCCGGAAAATTGCCCAAGCTCCAGCGGCATTTCCCATTAGGTACGGCCAGGTCCCTACCCACTTTAGGTGTTTCACGGGCTTTGCGGTGATACTCGTCTCTGAACATTGTCTTTGTATGGTGTTGGACTCTCGTCCTATTATCCACACTTGTTCCTTAGTCCGAAACCCACTTCCCTTTACTTCTCTCTTCTTTTTCCCTTGTGGGTAAGGTTAATTCCTAGCAAAAACTTTGCCCAACTTTGGTCCCAGAAACACGGGAGAGTCCATTTGTCAATATTTTGCAAATTATTAATATCTACTTTGAATTTTTCAGCTATAACTTCGCAGTGCAAAGCTGGTGAGGTGGAAAGGGGTTGCTTCTGTCTCCTTTGGTGAATTTCTCCCTTTCAACTTGTTTGCTGCTGCCAGTCTGACAGCTTTTCCAAGGTTCCTCAGTTGCGTAAGTTATACTTCAATTTACCTATTTCACCATGCCTTCCACACACAAAGATAAGGACGGTAAGGATGAAAAACTTACTTCCAAACGAGCATCTTATAAAGGGCAAATTACCAGATTTAGAAAATACATCACGGAACTAGATCCTTCAGAAGCTCAATTAGATTTGTTAAAACATCGCGTAAAAGATTATGAACGTTCTTATGAGAATTATTGCAACATTCAAACTGAAATCGAAACTTGCATGCTCAATCAAACTGATGATCGAGTAGAAGTAGAAAACCAATACTACGAAGGCATAGGCTCTGCCTTTAAAATAATACACCAACTCGAAGAAGAACAGAAAAAAGACGGGTTCTGTTCTGGGTTCCCTTCACGAACAACAAACCTCTTCACGTGAGGGCACTCACAAGCCCAAACCAATTCTACCTAAGATTAATTTACCCCACTTCTCTGGAGACGAAACTACTTGGGATTCTTTCTATGAACTATTTTGCTCTCTTGTTCATGACAATGAAGACATTCAAGTCATTTACAAATTTCATTATTTGTGATCTATTCTCCGCGGTCAAGCCCTACAGTTAGTTGAGGCGCTCCCATTAAGTGCTGAAAACTACACCCATTGCCTTTAACCTGTTGAAAGAAAGATACGTTAATTTACGGCTACGTATTCAACGCCACATGAAGGCTCTATTCAATTTGCCTGCGTCACAGGTCAATGACGTCACTAGTCTGCGCACCCTCATTGATACAACACAACTTCACGTTAAAGCTCTATCCCAATTAGATCAACCCACTGAACACTGGGACACTTTCCTAATACATTTAGTTGTTTCTAAAGTCGATGTTGCTACCCTCAATGCTTGGGAAATGGAACTTTCCAAAGACGACAATTACTCATACGAGCATTTAGTTACTTTCATAAATGCTAGATGCCAGCTCTTACCCCAAAACCCGGGTCCAGCTCGTCTAAACTCAAGTCAAACGACACTGGTTACCCAACTAGGTCTAGTGAACGCCGTATTGCTAGTTCTCTTGCTTTAAACACTCAGAGCGAACCCCGTAAAGGTTTAAATGAACCTTTAAAGTGCGTACTTTGCAAAGATTTCCACGCTTTATATCTATGCAAAACTTTTAAAGAACTGTCAGTCGACGACAGAAGATAATTAGTTTCCCAGAACAAACATTGCTTTAACTGCCTATCACCCAAGCATTCTGCTTCTAATTGTAAGTCTTCAAGACTTTGTTACCACTGTGAAAAATCGCACCACACTTTACTGCATCGTCATGATCAATTGAGGTTATCAGCAGCATCAGAAAAGTGATAATACCAACAATCCTAAAGCGTCTTCTTACATTCAAAACGCTAAGTCTTTGCGTAGTGCTCAGGTATTGTTATCCACTGTTAGAGTCGAAGTTCAGGATAAATTTGGCAACTGGGTCAGTGCACGCGGTATTCTTGATTCAGCGGCAACTCATGATTTTGTGTCCAATTCTTTGATTAGAAAATTAGGCCTACCTGTAAACCCTACTTCAATCAATGTATCAGGCATTAATAGCTTAAAGTCGCAAGCTTTACAGTTTTCAAAGCTAACCATAAGAGACACTTGTCACAGAAATAACTTTCTCAAACTGAATTGTCTCATTCTCAACAGCATAGGAGAAGACACTCCAAGTCACTCTGTTGATATTTCAGGTTTAAACATTCCCTCGCATTTAAGGTTAGCCGATCATCTGTTCAATGTACAAGGCCCCATTGACATACTTTTTGTGCCAATGTTTTCTGGAATTGCCTTCGTAAACAGGTTCGTAAGTTATCTTCAAACGTGTTTGCCAGAGTCACTAATTTTGGATGGATCGTTACTGGTCAACTTCCTCATTATTCTCCCCAACCCGTATCTAAATGTTATTTCGCTAATACTGATTTGGAACAGTTCTGGAGGCTGGAAAGCGTTCATTCTCCTAATGTAACCTCTTCAGAAAACGAATTCTGTGAGCAACATTTCTTGAACACTACCACTCGTTCTCCTGAACGCCGGTTCATTGTTCAGATGCCAAGATTACTTAATCCTCCTAAACTTATTAATTCTCAACCTAAAGCTCGAAAAGCTCTCTTTGCTATCGAGAGCAAATTCAAGAAAGAACCTCTCGTTAAACAACAGTACACTGATTTCAAGGATGAGTATGAAAGCTTAGATCATATGGAAGTTGTCAGCAAATCTGATGACGAATTGCACCCCCAAGTGAAACGGTTTTCTTAAATCATCATCCCGTGTGGAAAAACCCTCTTGTAAAGGATAAAATCCGAGTCGTTTTCAATGGTTCATCACCTGACGTTAATGGCAACAGTCTTAACGATACTCTTTACTCTGGTCCCGCTATTCAGTCAGATTTATCTGCTATACTCTTAAATTTTCGATTATTTCCCATAGCTGTTATAGCGGACATGAAACAGATGTACCGTCAGGTTTTAATTCAGCCTGAACAACAAGATCTCCAAAGAATTTTGTGGCGCGATGAATTCAGCAAGCCCATTAAAATATTTCGCTTAAATACGGTCACTTATGGCTTAAAACCTTCCGTTTTCCTTGCTATCCGATCCCTACATCTGTTAGCCTCTCAAGATGGTCATTTATTTGATTCTAAAGCTTCTGAAGCCCTAACTACATCTTTTATGTAGATGATTATCTCCAGTCCTTCCCGACCCTTGAGGAAGCTTCTTTCGTGTCACTAGAACTTCAGGCATTGTTAAAGAATGGAGGATTCCCACTTCATAAGTGGAATTCTCACTCCCATGAGTTTCTTGCCCAGTTCCCCATGGAAGATGTAGACCCCTCTTCCGTCAAATTCTGCGGAAATTCTGAATCCATAAAAACTCTTGGAGTTCACTGGTGCACTCGCACTGATACTCTCCTCTACAAACTCTCGCTTTCCGAAGAGCTCCCCAACACAAAAAGACAAATTCTCTCTGAAATTGCAAAATTTTTGGATCCGCTTCAATTCCCTGCTCCGGTTATTGTTATAGCCAAGCTTTTCATGCAAGAGCTAAGGTCGCTCAAATGTGAATGGGACGAAACTGTTCCCCTTTCTTTTCTTAATAGATGCCTCTCTTTTCGTAGCAGTTTACTTGATCTTTCTCTTATTGAAATTCCAAGAATCTTGAGATCATGAGCCACGGGACCTCCTTTTTACGTGGAATCCGAACCACAGGACATGGCACCAAGAAATTTAATTAATGCTCCTGCTAACACATCTTTCTTTCTTCATGTGCTTGCCGACAGTTCCGAAAAAGCTTACGGTTGCTGTGCATATTTGGTTTATCGCAATTCATTAAATAAATCTTCATTTTCAAACCTTGTTTGCTCTAAGTCTAAAGTTGCTCCTCTTAAAACTATTAGTTTGCCTAGGCTTGAACTGTGTGCTGCACTCATGGCCGCAGAACTTGCCAAAAATTGCACAAAGTCTTAAAGGTCGAATTTACGCAAACCTATTTGTGGAGCGATTCCATGATTACTCTTTCTTGGATCGCGAAAAACCCCACCCACTGGCAAACCTTTGATGCTAACAGAGTTTCTAGAATTCAAACCCTTTCCTCTGGATGTCAATGGAGGCATGTGCCCTGTGCTGATAACCCCGCTGACATTTCTCGTGGATGTTTAACTTCTCAATTATTAGCATCTCAGTTGTACTGGCGTGGGCCCTCGTGGTTAATCGAATACTCTTCTTGTTGGCCTTCTAAACCTTCAGTTACAAACTCCAACTTGCCTGACGCTAAAGTATCTAAATCTACTGCTTCGTGTCTTGTTTCCAAACGTTTCGCATCCATTGTTGTCCCGCTATTCTTCCTTTCACAAATTAATTCGAATTTTTGCCTATCTTCTCAGATGGAAATATCTTGTGGTTGACCAACCTCCTCTCCCTAAACCACACCTTACCAATCATGAATTGAATCTCGCTACCATTAAGGTTTGCAACTAACACAGCAGGAAGCCTTTTCTTCTGAATTGTCTTTGCTTTCTGCTAAAAAGGATCTTCCAAAATCTAGTCGTCTTCGTGCCTTAGCCCCGTTCCTTGATGACAATGGGTTACTCAGGGTAGGTGGTAGGCTCTCGCAATCTTTGCTTTCTGAGGACAAGAAGCATCCTGTTATTTTGCCTTCCAAACATCACGTAACTTCTTTAATTATACGTGACTTTCATTATCGTAACCTGCACGTTGGTACACGCACTCTGCTTTGCTTCTTAAGGGAAAAGTATTGGATTATAAATGGAGTTCATGAAGTTTCCTCTGTAATTCACAAATGCATTCCTTGCTTCAAAGCGAAACCTTAAGTCAATACTCAATTAATGAGCGATCTACCCTCTTTCCGCTCTTCTCCTATACGTCCTTTTGCTTTAACTGGTGTGGACTATATGGGTCCGTTCCAATATCAATGCAATTCCCCTGAAGCTAAACGCAAATTGTTTGGTAAGCTCTATGTTTCTCTCTTTGTTTGCATGGTTACTGGCGAGATCCATTTGGAACTAGTAACGAATGCCTCCACTTCTTACTTTCTGTCAGCCGTCTCTCGCTTCGCTGCTAGGCGTGGCGTTCCCTCTGAGATGTTCTCCGATAACGCCTTCACTTTTCAAGGCGCAGCTTCCTTGTGGAAGAGAGCTCTTACATCTTCTCCTGCCATGGAACAGATTTCAAATTTTTCCTACTCAAAGGGTTTCAAATGGCGGTTTATACCTCCCTACGCCCCTCATCAGGTGGTAGGTGGGAATCTTGCGTAAAGCTTACTAAACGTCATCTAAGAAAGGTTTTAGGTAGTCGCATTCTGACATATGAAGAATTTAATTCGCTGTCTATTCTGATTGAAGGTGTTGTTAATTCTCGCCCTTTAACTCCGCGTTCCAATGACCCTGATGACCTGCTTCCACTCACACCTGGTACACTTCCTTATAGGCACTTCTCTTTCTGTCCCTCCTCCCCTTCCCAACTCTTACAGAGATTCTAATTTACCTATTGTTTGGCGTAAACTTGAAGCCCTCCGTAATTCTTTCTGGAAGAGGTGGAATTTGGAATACTTAACTTCCTTGCAACGGAGACAGAAGTGGTTTCTTTCTAATCCCGACATCAAATGGGCGACCTTGTCCTGGTCAGAGATGCTTCCCCTCCCTCGGTCTGGATCTCCGGTAGAGTGGCCGATTGTTACCCGGGAAGGGATGGAAGAGTTAGGGTAGCCAAGATCTTGACCTATAATGGGCATATAACAAGACCACTGTCTTTAATTGCCCCCCCCCCCTTCCTTTAAATTTGTAACATTGTTTTCTTGTTCTCTGTTGGTGTTTAACCCTCCCAGCTTGGTGTATTCCTTGGAAAACACGGTAAGACAGAGTAAGCTTTTGCTGCTCTTTGCTTTATTTCATTCCTTCCTTTTTCGCAAACACCAACAGTGATCTCCTGGTTTTTCTTTGTTTATGCACTTTGCTTATATTACCTGTGAGTCTGTTCTAGATATATAGACTATCTTCCATGACCCACCTAGCGTCATCTAGCAGCGAATCTCTGAAGTTCCTCAATTTTTCCATGTGCAAGAGGACTTCCTTACCAATCTAGCCACCAGATCTCGCCGTTATCGCCAGCTTTCATCTCTGTGATCAAGAGGACTTCGTCTACATTCCCATCCGCCAGGCTTCGCTAGTGACGCCTGCTATCAACTCTTTGAAGACCATTTCTTCAAGATACCGTACTTAATTCTTGTAATGTTTGTCAATCTTATGTATATTCCTTTGTCTCCTACCCCCACTCTTTTTCCTTCCCTGGTCCCTCCTCGCTTCGTTGAGCTGGCCTCACTTGTGCTTCAGTCGTCAAGACCTCCAGTTTGAGCCTATCTAGGGCTCGTCTCCTCTCCTAGGGAGACAAACTTTTAAATCGGACGCCATGTCCAGATCTTAACTAACGGTCACCAAGAGAATCGCCGTTCATCAGAAATGAGCTAAGTACTACTTCAACGTTCTTCAACTCATTTTAATTGCTTTTAAATAGATACATGCTTTATAACCATCATTTTACAGACAGTGTGAAATTGCGAAATGTGGGGCAATAACCATCTTCGCGGGATTTTCGATGTTGGGCTTTGTCTATCTAAGCTAATCTTAAAATGAAGCAGCATTTCTTGTGCATATTAACTGAGATATTTTCTCACAAGGTGGGACATCGATAAATTACCCACTGTCTATAGAAAACTTAGCTCTTTCCACCGCTGGACTTTTCTTTTCCCAATTCAACAGTTATGATTGTTCTGGAATTTTCCATGCCAAACAATTCATCCACAAGCTCAACCTTCTAGTATTTTCCACTCACATATGGAAATACTTTTTCTAACCAAGGAATTTTCTTTATGAACAGCTAATCAACACCTAATTTATCTTCCTTCGTGAGTCTGTGAGTCTGTTCTAGATATATAGACTATCTTCCATGACCCACCTAGCGTCATCTAGCAGCGAATCTCTGAAGTTCCTCAATTTTTCCATGTGCAAGAGGACTTCCTTACCAATCTAGCCACCAGATCTCGCCGCTATCGCCAGCTTTCATCTCTGTGATCAAGAGGACTTCGTCTACATTCCCATCCACCAGGCTTCGCTAGTGACGCCTGCTATCAACTCTTTGAAGACCATTTCTTCAAGATACCGTACTTAATTCTTGTAATGTTTGTCAATCTTATGTATATTCCTTTGTCTCCTACCCCCACTCTTTTTCCTTCCCATGTCCCTCCTCGCTTCGTTGAGCTGGCCTCACTTGTGCTTCAGTCGTCAAGACCTCCAGTTTGAGCCTATCTAGGGCTCGTCTCCTCTCCTAGGGAGACAAACTTTTAAATCGGACGCCATGTCCAGATCATAACTAACGGTCACCAAGAGAATCGCCGTTCATCAGAAATGAGCTAAGTACTACTTCAACGTTCTTCAACTCATTTTAATTGCTTTTAAATAGATACATGCTTTATAACCATCATTTTACAGACAGTGTGAAATTGCGAAATGTGGGGCAATAACCATCTTCGCGGGATTTTCGATGTTGGGCTTTGTCTATCTAAGCTAATCTTAAAATGAAGCAGCATTTCTTGTGCATATTAACTGAGATATTTTCTCACAAGGTGGGACATCGATAAATTACCCACTGTCTATAGAAAACTTAGCTCGTTCCACCGCTGGACTTTTCTTTTCCCAATTCAACAGTTATGATTGTTCTGGAATTTTCCATGCCAAACAATGCATCCACAAGCTCAACCTTCTAGTATTTTCCACTCACATATGGAAATACTTTTTCTAACCAAGGAATTTTCTTTATGAACAGCTAATCAACACCTAATTTATCTTCCTTCGTGGGAATTCGTCCACTGCATTCAACTATACCCTACAAATTTTTCAACGCAATAGACTCTCCCTAACCAAAATGCAACTAGTTATTTTACACCACCGCAATAACTTTCCTTTCTATAAACTCTCTGTGCTACAATAGTGAACTTTTCAACCACGTCAATAGACTATAGTGAAAACAGTGCTCGTTCAACTTCCCATCCGCGCCGCGCTCGTCCGAGGAAAAAAATTAAGGCCAAGAGCTTTCTCCACAAAGTTCCTATTTCCTCTTCCTCACCACACTTTACTAACAAATTAGGTTAATCTTTAAATTTATGTATTTTTCAATCAGGCCTCGTCAAACCATAGGCGCCCTCCCTACTTTTCTCCATTTATAACTTATTCACTCTCTTTAAATATCAGCAGTTAGGAACTGCATATTAATCTATGTTCTTTTTCTGCTAGTACAGGAATCGCTTATGTTCTACATACTCAACTTTTCATTAATCTTGTTGATCCAGGTTTCACGAAAGGGTAACTTGCCCTATTTTTCCTCGTGATCCTGTTTAAACATAGATACTTCTTCTTAATTTTTCTCTTCAGGTTTCACAATAAGTGACCTGCCTTATTTGTATAAATTATAATAGTAATTGCTGCGTCAATATAAGAAGTTATAGAAACTTCTACTTTATTTCGCTCCTTTTTTGTTTTAATTTCATCTTTGATATTTGTCCATACTTTTAAGATTCCCACACGGAAATTCGTAAAGCACTCACATTGTATCTCACTAATTCTGCAAAGCTAGAATTACTTTATAATTGTTGTTACAAACGTTAAAACTGTCTAATTTAAGCACAACTTTTAAAATCGTATTCAAATTTTAGTGCTTACCACAAATCTTAAAAGTACCCAATTTAACGTTGTTTTTTAATTATAAACCTGTTATCGTTAGGTTTCAGATTTTCACATGTTGTAAACTTTTATAAAGACAATCGTGATCTAAATGTTGTTAATTCTTCAAAGTTTAATTCATTGTTAATACATCTTTATTAGTTTTTTCGTTCGAAAGCCGCCAACAAAGCCCGCCGACAAGCGGCGGGACAGGACTGGGACAAGATCGTGGAAGAAGAATTGTGGAAGGAAAGAGGAAAGTGGAGAAGTGCCATAAATACCCCGACCCGGCAGGAGCTGGATAAGGGGAAATGATGATGATGATGATGATAGTTTTTTCGTTATTCTTTTCCCTAGATTCACGACTAGGTAGGTCCCTGTCTTCCCTAACTCTTCCTATAGGCTTACATTTAAAAAACTCACAAATCAAATTAATAACTGTTCCACTATTTGTTGCATTTGAGCAAGAACTCTTAGTCACAAACTTATTAAAGCCTCTCTTAGCTTTTATAGCTAATTCTAACTGGCCAGTAAGGCAAGTATAGCTCGCTCCGCCAGCTTCCTGCTTGTTGAGTTTTTCTCTACAACTTATGGTTGGTTTTCCAAATTTAAGTTTTTCTCATTGTCTAAACTTTTAGTCGGCGCATGCTGGGTAAAACTTAGCCATTCTTAAATGCAACTATTGGTGCTCTTACCAAAATTATTTCCAAGGGTATAATTACCTCATTGCTACTCATCCTGGAGACATTCGGTCGCTCCTTAGAAATCCTACAATTTCAAGAACTAAAAGATCACGGCTAATTCAAATTATTTGCATTCTTCAAAATATTTCTTTAAAAACAAACTCCTTTGAAAGGATACATAGTAAACTCATCATTTCTTTCTTTTCCAGACCACCACCCTTCCACATAGTAGTCGAATCTTGGCTTGGAAGGGAAGGTACTATCCAATCTCGCCGGCAAATTGCCCAAGCTCCAGCCTCATTTCCCGTTAGGTACGGCCAGGTCCTTACCCACTTAAGGTGTTTCACGGGCTTTGCGATGATACTCGTCTCTGAACATTGTCTTTGTATGGTGTTGAACTCTCGTCCTATTATCCACACTTGTTCTTTAGTCCGAAGCCCACTTCCCTTTACTTCTCTCTTCATCTTCCCTTGTGGGAAGGTTAATTCCTAGCAAAAACCTACCCAATGATCAAACCTATCAACTTGTATTTTGAAAGACAATGTTTAACAAACTATGTCATTCAGCTCGACTGAATAATTACTGTACGATGCTTGGAAATAGTTCTTCAACAGATGGCCTAAGAATATATTCTTAATTTTATCATTTCAAATGATCTTGTCGACTTCGTCGTTATGCTTTGGTCCAACGTCATGCGTTACGGAGACGGAGACGGAAGTGACGTCATGCAGTGGCGCGGGAAGAGACGTCATGCAGCCGCGCGGGAAACAAGTGTGTGACGTCATGCAGCCACGCGGGAAGCAGAAACTAATGGTTATTGGAGTCTGTTGAAAGAGTCCTGGGGCGTCGAGCGACCTCGGGCTTTCAGCGAAGCGAAAAGTACAGGGTGACTCCTATAGAGGTGTACAAGATGTCATACAAGAATACAGGGTGACTTCTAAAGAGATATACAAGATGCCATATAAGAATACAGAGTGCCTCCTAAAGAGGTGTGCAGGGTGTCGGAGCAAAATACAGTGCAAGATGCCAGATAACAATACAGGGTGACTCCTAAAGAGATATACAAGATGCCAGATAAGAATACAAGGTGACTCTTAAAGAGGTGGAAAAATGGCAGAGAAGAATACAGGATGACTCCTAAATAGGTGCACAAGATGTCAGACAAGAATACAGGGTGCCTCCTAAAGAGGTGTGCAGGATGTCAGAGCAAAATACAGTACAAGATGCCAGATAAGAATACAGGGTGACTCCTAAAGAGATATACAAGATGCCAGATCAGAATACAAGGTGACTCTTAAAGAGGTGTACAAGATGGCAGAGAAGAATACAGGATGACTCCCAAAGAGGTGCACAAGATGTCAGACAAGAATACAGGGTGACTCCTAAAGAGGTGTACAAGATGTCACACAAGAATACAGGGTGACTTCTAAAGAGATATACAAGATGCCAGATAAGAATACAGGGTGCCTCCTAAAGAGGTGTGCAGGATGTCAGAGCAAATTACAGGGTGACACTTAACGAGGTGTACAGTATGTTAGATTCTTTTCAAATAGAGGGTGACCCTTAAAGAGGTTTGCGAGATATCAGATTCAAATAATGGGTGACTCTTACAGAGTTGTAAATGATATCAGACTCAAATACTGGGTGACCCTTAAAGAGGTGCCCGCGCGGGAAGCCAAAGTTAATGGGTAATGGGGTCTGTTGAAGGAGCCCTCCTGAGCCTTTCTAACATGTGTAGCATTTGTAGCATGCGTCATTTGAAATGATACAACGTCTAGTCTTTGGTTGGTTGGTTGGTTCCTTAGTTTAGGGGCTGCGACAACGCGGTCATGTAGCCCCGTGTACTTTGGGTGTGTGTAGAATCTGTCTGATAACCGGTGTTAATTGTGATGACTGTATTAGTGTGTCTAGTCTTTCAGAGTGACTGTAATTTTTTTTTAAATTTTTATTTTGTTGGACTGACCAGGATGTAGACACGTCAATTTATGTTTCTGATGTGCATAAATCAATTGATATTTGATTCACAATACTGATGTATTGGATCTTTTCGTTCTCTCGTAATGCATTAGGGATATGCGACGATAGTGTGTGTGTGAGGGACTTTGCCTCCTTTCTGATCGGCACTACTTTTCATTATAATAGGGGCAGATGACCTCGTAGTTCTGCCTCAATAACTGTTATTATAACATGAGAAACATCACCCACCTTGGACAATGTTGGTAGTTAAGTAAGCCTAATTGTTGGAGGCCAGTAGGGTCACCACCTTGTACCCTGACCGAAGCTCTCCCGACCAGTTCATTAGCTTCAGTGCTTACTCCAAGAGGACGAGCTTCTACTTTGACTTTGCTCCCCGCGTCATGCTACCTAATCTCCACTTTAATCAGCCTTACGAAATGCTCGCATTCACCAGATTAATTACTGTACAATCTCAGGTGGGAAATAATGAATTACAAGTAACCTGTAACGATCACCTTCTATTGTGTTTCTCTCTTGAAAACATCACAATAATGGGATAATTTCATTTGTTGGACAATTCATCGCAAAATCATAACTTACTAGTGGACCAGTGCGAGAACTCTCGCATAATGGGTTGTGTGCACCCCATGTGTACAGCTTACCCACCCGGCTCTAGTGCTATGCGGGCTGTATGCGCACAGTTCTGGCAGAGGCTATCGTCTTGTTTATTTGTTTAAAAGCACTTTATAAACAAATAAATAATATTTCCGTTGACTTTTCAAGAAATGCAAGATTTTTCCTGTACTATTGAGACGATTTCGAAGATTTTTGTACAAACCACACCTTCTAACTCCCTCTGGTTTAGGAGCTTGAGTTTTGTGAAACATAAACCTTATCGTATACTATTATATAATAAAATTTTCTACAGCGGGTTTAGATATAAACCCTCAGAAGACAAAATTGATGGTCATTAGTAAAAACAAACTCTCTGCATGCAAACTAAATATAGACCAGAAACCCATTGCACAAGTCATAAGTATATATACCATGGCTCTACCATAAATGACCAATGGGACCCTTCTGATCAGGTGATGTCTCGAATTGGGAAAGCCCGGACAACTTTCAATAAGATGCGGAATTTGTTCAAACATCATGGGCTGACAATGACTACGAAAATCAGGCTTTTGCGTTGTTATGTGTTCTCTACTCTTTTTTACGGTGCTGAGACATGGACTCTGACAGAGTCTTTATGTAAACGGTTAGAGGCCTTTGAAATGTGGCTGTACAGAAGGATATTGCGGATACCATGGACAGACCATGTCACAAATGTTGAGGTTCTCCAAAAAATGAAAAAAAAATAAGGAAGTATTTAACCACCGTGAAAATCAGGAAAATCCAATACCTAGGACACATCATGAGGAATACCACAAAGTACCATCTCCTACAGTCTATGCTTCAAGGAAAAATACCAGGGAAGAGAAGTGTTGGACGAAGAAGAATATCCTGGTTAAAAAATCTCACAGCCTGGACCTCAAAAACATCTACTGAATTATTCCGAGCTGCAAGTGATAGGAACAGCACAGTCAAGATGGTAGCCAACATCCGGAACGGATAGGAACCATAAGAAGAACAGCGGACCTGGATGGTTGCGCACGCTAAGGGACAAGGCCATGGTGTCAGACTATTTCTGAACTCGTAAGACGAGTGGGTTCGAACCCCACCGTCTTCGGCCATTCTTGAAATGGATTTTTGTGGGTTCCCATTTTCAACTCCTGGCTATTGCCGGGACGGTACCTTCTGTTAGGCCACGGAAGCTTTGCTCCAACTCTTGGCCCAATTACATGCATTTCATCCCTGATTACATTGGCGTCAGAAAGGGCATCCGATCGTAAAAACCATCAGCCACGTAGGCGAGTCATTTCACATCTCCCCGACCCCGTAAAATGGGAATAATGAGTAGACAATATTATTGATGGTGTGTGTTTGTGTCTTCAGTCTTTAGACTAGTTTGATGCAACCCTCCGTGGGCCGCTGTCCTGAGCTAATCTTTTAACTCTACATAAACATAGGTACCGTAAAATGGGGTAACATTGAACATTTTTCTTGAAAGTTATATTTCCTATTGAAGAAATATCGTAAGGTAAATTTCTGTTTTGGGATATTTAGGATATGTATTTTGAGTAGGCCTAGTATTAATTAATTAATGCAATCAATCAATCATGATCAAGGGATATTGGGAATGGAACAAGAGAAAGTGCTAATAAGTTCAAACGTGCTCCGTACTTGGGCACAACGAATCAAAACAAAAATCAATCACTAATTCCATTTAAAAGAAATCTTGTTGTTCAAAGTTATCCTTAGGGGTAGATGACCTCACTGTTCCGCCCCTTTACACCTCAATAACTAACTAAAATAACCCTCAGGGAACTCCCTTTATAAATGTTGCAAACTTTGGTTGGTTCCTTAGTTTAGGAGCGACAACGCGGTCATGTAGCCCCGTATACATTGGGTATGTGTAGAATCTGTCTGATAAAGGGTGTTAATTGTGATGGCTGTATTAGTGTGTGTTATCTGTTTTTAATTCAAGTAAGGACTGCAGACGATAATTTCAAGTAGTTCCTACCTTCACTACCAAATGCTACCGTCCACGATACCAAGCTGTAAACTTGGCTACTAGATGCCATCACAACCAGCGCCTGGTAACGAACTTTCCTCTCCGAATTGTAGCTACGGTTCAACATGTGTCCTCCGAGTGCCTATCAGGGAAATGTGACGGACTTTCAGGATGCTAATCCTTCTTCCATTGCCTATATTGAGCCCGCTGAGCTCATGCTCTGTGATATTTTTCCTTGCAACACATTTGCAAATGCAATGCATCATCTCTGAACGCACCCGAAGACCAGCACATGGCTGGAGATGATTATGGATGTACCGTACTTTTGACTTTCAAGAAATCTACGATTTTCTTTTATCTGAGTACAGATTAACACATGTCTCCATTTTTCACAATGCTCAGATCATCCCATTTTGTAATTCAGCATATTCTGAACATTCTGTTGAATGTGATTTTATATTATGGTAAGGTATTTTACATCGCAGATATGCGAAACGAAAGGACTTAGTCGCTAAACGACTCATGTATTCACTACATCCAGCGGGCAGGAGCGCCGCACTATGCACTCGACTATGCACTGGACGTGTGAAATTGCCCGTCTTGTTAGACGAGGAAATAGTCCGCCTGGAAGACTAAGAAATTATCAACGTTCATCGTTGCATTTTATGCTCCAAGTAGTGTGCCATCGAGTGATATTTAACGCCTGTGTGTGCGTGAATAACGTTATTATAAATTTGTGAAAATTACGACGCCGTGGAACACCACATGTCAACCTCGAGGCCATCAGAATTCTATGTCCACGAGGGACACAAAATATTCTAAGGTTAGTGAACAAATAACAGTTCCTGTGGTTTACTTGAACGCCACAAACAGTGAAAACATTGCAGCCGCTATTTCGAGCATTTTTAACCGTGGATTGCTAGGATGCCACGCGATTCAGTGTAACAGTAAAATCTGTGAGAACACGCCAAGTAGGCGAGATAATAGAAGCTGTGAAAGCAGACAGTGCATGGGCAATTTGATAAAGTCAGCATTGTGTAATCTCAGTGAGTTTGTTACTGTTAATCATTTTAGCTTCAGTGAAAGCTGTGTTATAATTGTGATTTCTACGAGTGAAAATAACCACCAATCATGTATTATTCAACTGACCACGTGTATGATGTGATTATTCATCTATCTACGATGGGGATGATGGAGTGAGAACCCCACAGTGTGAAGGAGCTGTTCTAAGGAAACTACAACATGACGGAAAACCCAGACGTACCGCAAGTGGAGGAGATGGACGTGTTGGAATATGAAGAATGACCACTACCACCATGGGAGAGAAGCAGATGACATTATTACGTCGACCACGTGGACGCATCAAGACCCTGGTCATGGATAAGGCCTGGAATGGAGGCCTAGTTTGGACAACCCTTGTCCGGAAACCAGAGGATTAATTTTACCCCTCAGTTCTTTGGAAAGAACGAGGTGATGGCGCCTTAAGTCAGTGAGTCCGTTCCTTCTCTCTTTGTACGATTCTTTTTGTGGTGGAGTAGTTTAGTTACCGAACTCATCTTGACAGCCAATAGGTAAGGATTTTGTATTTAGCACTCACTTACAGTGGCAGTTAGCCACCCTTTTGATTGAACATGGTTCAATCGGTGCATTCTTTTGGACGTCGAGTGTCAAGTCTATTTGCTAGCTAAACGTGACTGTAGTTTTGAGCTACTTTGTTTAACCCTGGTAATGGGGGATTTTTGTTTGTTTTCTTCGATACGACGATTAGCCGTCATTTTTAGTGGTATTTTTTGTGACACCCATCTTGGTAATTTCATGTCACGCCACTGATCTGTTTAGATTAGGCCGTATCGGTTGAGGTCAACTGAAACCATCGGTGTTGTAACTATGCTATAAATGTTTCATTATGATCAGCTTTGATGCCATCCAGTTCTTGGTGAAGAACATAGTCAGGGAATTAACTTGTATGCAACTAGAGCATCGAACCCTGGACTAACATCGTATCAATAGCAAACTCAGCAGATGTGAGAATTTGCGTATTTTTCTGTGTTATTTGTGTCTAGTGATTTGACACAGGATTTTTGCTGGTTATGATAATGTAAACAATACTTGAAGTGACATCTCTGTTATGTCAAAGACACTCCGATTGAGTGACATTACTACCTTTTACTACTATTTGTTCTGAAAGACATGTTACGTCTTATATTTTACTGCGTGTTTCTACGTAGTACAATTGTGTTATTAGATGTTATATTGGGATAAGCCACAGGCCAGTTCATATAGGACTTTCTTTGGAGAGAACAGATGGCTGAATCAAGTGTTTTGTTGAAGTTTCCTGACGCAACGAAGGTTATACGAGCACAAGCTCATTGCTATGAACAGGTGGAGATATTACCCAGCGACTACCGAGAGCACAGAAGTGAGACATACTTATTTGAGACCCTAAACGAATGCTTATAGCATCGCTTTCTGTTAGTTTTGTATTTTCATTATTTGGTTAAGTGCTCAGCAGCCATTTTGTATAATCAGATGTTTTGATCTTATGATGGGTGACGGCAGAAGTCACATCTTTATCGCTTTGCATAGCGACTACGTTTAACATTATTTGAGAGTGTACTTTTAATATTCAGATAAGGTTTATTCTTTGTTATTTGACTAGTGTAAGACACCCTTTTGGAGGCTATTCATGGTATTTTAGTGCTTGTAATGCTCGTATGTCCCGACTCAGTTCTGTGGACTTGTTATTAACGGGAGGTAACTGAAGTGTTTCCCAGGCCTGCCCAAGATTAATCAGATGTGCCGAGCGCCACTGATAACTTGTGTTATTGTATTGTCCAAGCGATGGGAGCTCCTTGAAGGTATTCCGACTTGTATATCGATGTGACAGCAGATAAATGATCTCGCAAGAGACGCTACCGTAAATTGGGGTAAAGTGGATCACTTGTGGGGTAAAGTGGATCACGTGTGCACTGCTTTGATAAACCAGTGCTGCTTTGCTGACGTGTCAAAAAAAACAATTTTGCGCCATTATCAGAAGTGTGTGACTTCAGAGTATCAATATCTGCAATATTCTCTGCCTAAAAATTGTAAATAGATTTTTAAATAATGTGTATGTTAGGTTAACATTTTTAAACATTTTATTTTCTTTGAGAACGAATCATTGTGTAGAGGAAGTTCTGCGAGTGGCACAAAAACATATAGTATCAATCAAAAGTATGGTTATGTGCAATTCTCATAACCTCAACTTGTTTACTTATGATGTATATTTTTCGAGCTGTGAGTATAAATATGTATTTTGTGACATTGCGGGGTGAAACGGATCATGCCGAGAAATTACGTAAAAAAGTTGGAGCTGAGGGGAAGAGAAATTACAATGAAAAATACTTGCATGAGGCTGTTATGAATATGTTAAGTGTGGTCAGATGTCCATTCTTAAGGCATCTGAATATTATGCAGTGCCTTACACCACACTTAACACATGCGTAAAAGAAGGGAAAAAACTCTTGAAATACGGGAGACAAACTGTTTTCAATGAGGATGAGGAAAATTGCCTTGTTGAGGCCTTCATTATATGTGCCAACTGGGGTTTCCCTCTTCACAGTGCGGATGTACGAAACATTATACAGCAGTTCTTGAAAAGAAAGGCTGTTGTAGAGAAGCGATTCAAAGAGAACAGACCAGGACTGGAATGGTTTCGCATTTTTATGAAACGCCACCCTGAACTCACAGTTAAATTTGCTCAAAACATTAAAAGGTCAAGGGCTGCCGTGACATTGGAATTGCTGCAAGCATACTTCGACCACCTTCAGAAGTCATTAGAAGGTGTTCCACTGTCAAACATCATTAACTATGATGAGACTAACTTCATAGATGACCCTGGCTCTATAAAGGTTGTTGTGTAGACGTGGGATGAAACACCCAGAAAGGATCATGGATTCAAGTAAAGCAAGCACCAGTGTAATGGTCGCAGCAACAGTACTCCCTCCCTACACAATTTATGAAGCCAAACACATATATCCTGGGAGGACTGAAGGAGGAATAACTGGTTCAGCATACAATAGGAATTTGAGTGGATGGTTTGATGCATCTCTCTTTCAGGATTGGTTTTCCACCGTTATCCTTCCATACTGCAGATAAATGCAGGGTCCAAAGCTATCAATAGGTGACAGTCTGTCCAGTCACCTTACACTAAATGTCGTTCAAGAATGTGACATGAATAACATTCGCTTTGTCTTTAAATTACAATAAATACTAAGAATTTTTGACAGCTAATTGCCTTTCAGTTGTAGTAGGCCTATTCCCTTTTAAAAAGTACCAAAGTGGTCCACTTTCCCCCTACAGTGGGATAAAGAGGTTTTATAGTTCAAGAACATAGATGATCCGCTTTACCCCAACCTATGAGGTAAAGCGGATCACACTTTTTAGCCTACTTTTCACATTTTGCAAAAATGAGGAAAAAGTAGTCTTATGAGATCGGGCAAATGTGTGTCTGTCTGTCTGTCTGCCCTTCTGTCTGTCTGTCTGGCTGTGTGTGTGTCCCCCCCTATCAACTCCTAAACGGCTGCAGCAATCAAAACGAAATTTAGTATGAGTAAAGATGTGCACCGGAATAGCTCACGTCCATATTTGAAAATTATGTCAGTGCTACCAACTGCTGAAAAAACGCACTAGAAATTTGAGCTCCATGTTGGATATCCTGCAAGGTATGCATAGGAGCTATTCCAAAATTGGCACACATGTACATAATACTATTTCAGTTTAATTTCCTGGAGGCCAACCATGACAGTGTTGCCAAAATAATTTTAAGCCTTCTGATAGGTCCTATGTTTAAATGCATATAACTTCTACACTATCAACTGGATTTCAACCAAATTTTGTATGTAATATCTGTACATAAACAGATATGACTGAGCGTATTCTTAAGAGCCACCAGGGCTGCCAACTGTTAATAATTGCTCTCTCTATTTTTTATCCAAATACCAATATATCAGAATGTGTGCAAGCCGACAGCTTTAAACTATGCACACGTATAGTACCTGACATGTTTGATTAATTTTGGAGTAACTTATATACGTCAGTTCTACCAACATGATTCTAAGCCTGCTGATAGGGCCAATTTTTAAATACATGTAACTTCTATACTATCAGTAGGATTTCATCCAAATTTCGCATGTGCTATGTGTAACATATCAGATATGACTATAAATATTCTTCATTGCAATCAGGGCTGCCAACTGTTAATAAATGCTGTCTATATTTTTTACCTTAATAATAATATATCAGAAAGTATGCAAGCCAACAGCTCTATACTTTGCACACGTATAGCACCTGACATTCTAGATTAATTTGGAGTAATTAATACAAGGCAGTGCTGACAACATGATTCTATGCCTGCTGATATGTCCAATTTTAAAATGCATGTAACTTCTATACTAGGAAATGGATTTCATCCAAAATTGGCACAACAAGATATCATAATATTTCAGATTATTTCTGACCAGCACACGCATGGTATTGTTGGCAACATGCGTTTACGCGTGCTGATAGATCCAGTGTCTAACTGCAAGTAACGTCCATTGGACTTCAACCAAATTTTGTATTCTGTACCTTAAGAGATGGAACTAAGAATATATTCAGTCACCAGGGCTGCCAACTGTAGTGCTCTATTAGGCTACATTATACCAGGTATATTTTGAACTAATTAGATATTTCGTTATTACCAACTTAATTTCGTCATTATTCTAGATAGGTTCATATTCTGTAGAATAATCATTGGCATGAAAAGTAGGCTGTATAGTTCTTAACGGAACTTCTTGTTTATTTTCTAATAACACTAAAAGAGCAATTATTTTGTTTTCAACGGAATATGAAAGCTCTTAAGTCTTACATATTAACTTAAAAACTTGGAAATTTTCTTATAAAAATAAATAACCTAAACCTTAAAAGAACCGACAATTTTGATCCATTTTACCCCATTTTACGGTACTGCTCAGCCCAGGTGTCTAGGATCGTCAGCACTATCGTCATAAACCGACAATGAATTTAAACCTACGAAATAATAATGAAGCGCATAATTACTCTAAACAAGCTGATAATTAGTTAATTGTTTCTGATAATCTTGGAAATGCACATTTTGAGCTTGCTGACCGACACCTCGTGATGTTATACATTTCCTGGCGTAAATGACCAAGGACAACTGACACTATTTTGAGACGATGGAGTGTTGCTTAACCTTTAGTTCGTAGCTGGTGGAGCACGACACTCATGTGATGTAAGTCGTACTTATAACTACGCCATTGCCAACCTAATTAACTCGCACTTAGATGACTTTGGATGCAAAGAGTATTTCCAAAACGTGTAGGCAGGGTAATAACATGCATTTTGGTATTGTGTTTTATTTATTTTACAATGTGCGTAATCCCATGTTTACCTTCCTCTGTGTTGATGATGAACACGTAGCTTATAAGAGTGTGTTTAATGCTTTTTTTTCTTGGCTGTCATGTAGATTTGATGTTAATGTTTTGCTTTACGTACGTCATCGCCGTAAATTTTTGTATTCATTGTTAGGACTTAGCTAAATTAATGTTAAATGTAAATAAGGAAATGGTATCATCGTAACTTAGATTTGTTTTTGCTGCCCTGTTAAATGTAAAATCTGTTAGTTACTTGGAATAGGGATTCTTTGCGTACCATTTCCCCAGCGTTGTTGTTTATCCTTGTAATTAGATCTTTCGTGAGGGTTTACCTTAGTTTACAGGTAGGGCTTGAATCTTCTTTTTCCTTTTTTTTTATTAGTTTGCGGATTAGCCGATATAAACCCTTCGAACTAGGATAGGTGCTTGCCGATTTTAAAATAAAAGTGTTCACGAGTTTTACTTAAGTCTGGATGTTTTTCACTTCGCAGTCTAGTTGTTTAGGGTGTATTTTCTTGGGCCGTCTATAACCTTAGCCACCATGTTACCCCAGATCCCCTGGATCATAGTTTCTCGTGCCGCTATGGCCTATAAGAAATGCATCCGATCCTCACGGCTCATGGGTGCGGCAAGTCACTTCGGTTGTTGGCAACCCTGAGAGCTCCTCTGACGGGCACAATATGGAGAGCCAAGGTATACCCTTATTCCTTGTATTAGACGCTAAATAAATAACCCTCAGGGGGTTTAACTTTGAACTACAATAGAGTGTTAATGTGTGTTCAAAGCGTTATATACATATAACGTAGGCCACAGTTCAAAGTTACCCAAATCGCAGGGTAAATTTGACCACCACCTTTTTATTTTAATGAATAATAAGTGCATGTATTATAAAGTTGATATGCACAATCTTGCTGCAGTGATCCCTTTAAAATAAAAATATTTCTGGGGTAACATAATTAAGATTTACTTTTCCACAACCTACATTCAAGGCAATCTATTAAACATATTTTAGCCTTAGCTTACCCCTATAGTTCTTGTACCCAACCAGTCAACCCTTCCTTCCATGCTATTCCTAGGCATAGGCATGTGCCCTACCATCCAACCTCTTTTCATTAGTACTCGACAGAAACGTCACAACACCCCCACTCGTCTGAATATCTCTTCATTTGTTACCTTACCTATCAATCCATTCTTCATCAGTCTCATGTAATACCTCATTTCAATTGCTTCTACTCTCCTCTTTTCTGCTGTACCAACAATCTTACAGTCCACAGAGCACCAGGTTCCAGATATAGGCTTTCCAAAATGACTTCTTAATATCTAAATGCGCCGACCGAAAATAAGTGGACTGCGATTGGCTCTCTAAAGACTTCATTTCAAATACAGAAGTGCAATATTTGTTCAATCGGATAAACAGGTAATATCAACAGCCTCTTATGAGGCAAATAATCTTCAAGTTCTAAGTCTGGAAATCAGAGGCTGTACGATCACATCCATATACAAACCACCAGGTGCTGATTTCAAAACCAATGTACCTGATAACTTTTATATCTACACAAATAGTGATTGGTGACTAACTGCCACAGCACCATATGGGGCTATGAGCATGATGATGAGAATGGGGTAGCATTGCAAGAATGGGTGGAAGGCTATCATCTGAGCCTTATACACGATCCTAAGCAGCCTGCATCTTTTAACATTGGCAGATGAAAACGTGGCTATAACCCAGATCTGATATTCAGCAGTGAAAACATCCCACAACAGTGCATAAAAACAGTCTGCAACCCTATTCCAAATACACAACACAAACATATCGTGCGAAATATAAGGAGCAGTTAGACCACAGACAGTTTCGTTCAGGAGGAGGTTTAACTTCCGGAAAGCCAACTGGCCAAAGTTTACAGATACGCTGGATGCTGCAGTTTCCACTATAGAATCTACACCTGAATCATATGATACTCTTGTGGAGGCTGTAAAGAGATGTTCCAGAATGGCCATTCATCAGGGTTGTCGAACATCATACATCCCCAGTCTTACTTCAGAACTTACTGCTCAATATACCAAGTATAAGGTGTTATTTGAAGAAGATCCATTCGGCGAGGCAATATTGGCAGCTGGGAATAAACTCGTCATATCTCTTGGCTTAAAAATATAAAAGAACTTGATCTATCCAACAACAGCCATAAAGCGTGGAGATTATTGAAACTACTTAATAATGACCCAACTAGATCCAATGCACATTCCAACATCACTGCAGATCAGATAGCCCACCAGTTACTGATGAATGGGAAAGGCAGTCACAGAATTGAAGTACCTAAAATATACCAAGAGGTACAGGCGCAAAGGTGTGACCTTACACTCCCATTCGAGATATCAGAGCTAAACAAGGCTATCAAGGAGAGCAAATCTGGTAAAGCATCCGGTTTAGATGACATCCGTATGGAACAAATTAAGAATTTCGGGCCAGCGACAATAAAGTGATTCCTGCAGTTTTTCATTAAATGCATGAGCAAGTGCCAAATTCCAAGCATCTGGCGAAAGAGCAGGGTGATAGCCCTTCTCAAACCTGGTAAGGAAGTAAACCATCCTAAGAACTTCAGGCTAATTAGTCTTCTAAGCCACCTCTATAAACCATTTTAACGTATGATTTTGAATAGAAATCTAATTGACCCTCTTCTCATACCTGAACAAGCAGGATTTAGACCAAATAAAAGCTGTACAGGGCAACTTTTAAACCTTACACAGTTCATAGAGGATGGGTTTGAAACTCAACAGGTAACAGGCGTGGTCTTTGTGGATCTTTCAGCAGCATACGACACTGTCCATCATCGGTTACTCCATGCCAAGTTGTACAGTATGACCAAAGATTTCCATCTAGTTAGACTTATCAGCACTCTCCTTCAAAACCATACGTTTTTTGTGGACTTCCAGGGGCAACGCAGTTGTTGGTGAGTACAGAAAAATTACCTACCTCAGGGAAGCGTCCTGGCTCCAATTCTCTTCAACATCCATACCAGCTATCAGCCACTGACCCCAACCACAAGAAGCTTCTTGCTGTGCAGAGCACAAGTTTTGAAACAGTGGAAAGAAATCAGACATCTGCCCTGAGAAATCTATCAAGTTACTACAGTTGAAACCAACTCAGACCAAATCCATCTAAGACACAAGTATGCATCTTCTACTGAAGGAACAGGGAAGCTCATCATGAGTTACGCATAGAATGGTCAGGTATCAGATTGCAGCATTGTCACACCCCTAAAAATAATATCGTATGGCCTCAGGTGCCGGGTGCAAGCTTTGTTATTTGATGACCAGAGGGCAGCTTGCATGTCAAATTTCATCATTCCTTGGAGCGCTATGAAAGTCAAGGAGATTAGTTATCAAAGCTCCTTGACACTATAGCACTTTCTAGTAGAGAAAGGAGGAACTTTGTGTTGGTGGAAAATTCAGAGATTAATTTTGCCATTATGAACACGGCCTACTGAATTCAAATGGGTTCTTTAACATGCCAACAACATATGACATGCGTGCCGTGATTTCTGTCGCCTAAATACCTGGGAGTAAACCTTGATAGAGCTCTTACATTCAAAAACCACTGTAAGAATAACAAAATGAAAATCTCCACACGAAACAGCCCGATTCGCAAACTAGTAGGGACACAATGGGGCTCACATCCAGAGACTATTCATATTTCTGCAATGGCATTGCACTTTTCTACTGTTGAATTTGCTTCCCCATTCTGGTACAAGTCATCTCATGTCAGACAGGTAGATACAACTCTGAACGAAACCTATCCCAACAGATAAGCTCTACTACCTGGCTGGAATAGCACCACCTTGTGTATGCAGAGAGGTGGCTACCAACAGGGAGAGGGTGAGAGTGTAAGAGAACAGTGCCCACCAACTGCATGGATATAATCCTCCTCAACAATGGCCGAGGTCCTAAAGAGCTTCCTAGGGACATCTGAGATGCTTACCGTCTCACCGGAGAAGGCACGGCTGGATTTATGGAAGAAAACGACCCCTCATCCCTGCGGTTGGATGCCAGAAGCTGAAGAACTACCACCCAGACACAACGAAAGCTAGTTGGTGTGGAAGTCCCTGAACAGGTTACGATAAGAAATTGGAAGATCCCAAGACAATCTGAGGAGATGGGGCCTCAGTACTGGCGACATGTTTTGCAAATGTGGACAAGAACAAACCACAAAACACATGCTTCATTGCCCTCTGTGTCCTTCGTCTTGTGCAGAGGAAGATGTCCTGCAAGCCATTCCGAACTCCTTGGATGTTGCTCAGTATTGGACACGTGCTATATAAATAGACAATTTTACTCTTATGTATAGCAACTGTACATTTGTATGTTTCTGACACAAGAATAAAATGAAATTATCTAAATCTATAGCCTGTTTAACATAAACAGATTATTTCTTCTTGTTTCTGTTGTTGCTAATGTTAGGGGCTTAAACATCGTGGTCATATAGCCCCGTGTATTTGGGTGTTGGTTCAACTGTTTAGGGGCTGCGACGTACTTAGGTCTGTGGAGTTTGTATGATAACCTGTGTTATTGTTATGGCTATACTAGTGTGTGTATATGAAAATGAGGGATATGGTTGGAAAGGAGGTGGCCCAGCATATGAATGGAGTATAAGTGGGAAGCTAAGTAAAGCCACTTCCAGGATGGCTGAGGTGGGAATCGAACCCTTCTCTTCTCAGTTTTGCCTCACGAGGCTGAGTGTACCCTGTTCCAGCCCTCACACCAGAATTAAAATTTCTTGGCAGAGCCGGGAATTGAATCAAGACCTCCAGGGGCGATATCCAAGAACACTATCCGCTACACCACGAGGCCGTCTTTCCGTGACACTGGTTGGCACAAATCCAGAGGAAAAGGCAAAGGACCTTTTGCCACCCATCCCCATGACGCTCAACATGTAGGATGCAATGAACAAAAGTCAACTCACAAGCTATTTTCAAATTTTTAGGTAAATATCAACTATGTTAAAGCATAAAAGCTTAAAGTGAGACTCCTATCGGGACTCGACTAGAATATCCTGCATACTGAACAGGTGCTCAAACTAATTATTATTGAACTTTTTTATACTTAAACCAATTTTGCTTTGCACTAAATTTTTAATTAATACTGTATAATGTATCCGTTAAGTAGGGCCTTCCAAGTTAGGACTCTTCTTCTTGGGGCGTGTTCAGTCCTCTACTTAACCTGCTAATATCTGTCTTGGGTAATACTAAAATGAGACCATAGGTCTGACTACAACATCAACACATACAGGTAAGCTTACACACAATAAAAATGTAATTACAATACAAGTACATACCTGCCAACCTCTCAAAATGAAAAATCGGGAGATCGACGAAGTGGCGATGGGGGGGGGGGGGCAACGCAACATAATACATACACAGGCTAAGACATTACAGCAAATATATAAGTTACACTATTAACCTGTACATGACTAATTTGATGATGATGATGATGATGATAATTGTTGTTTTAAGGGGCCTAACATCGAGGTTATCGGCCCCTGATGAAATGAAATGGCGTGAAATGAAAGGATGAAGAAAAATAACAGCTCACTGCTATGGATGAAACGAAAATGGTTTAGATAAAATAGACAGTGAGCCTCAAGAACTATGCCTTATATAGCAGGGAAAATACTTACAAAAAGGAACTCAGATTGAAACTACTCACGACATGGAGAGCGGTAATAGGTACATAAGGGAATTTGGAACGAAAAGACTCACAAAAATAATAGATTGAAAAAATACGCACAAAATGTAGGTTAAGTCCAAAATACGTACAAAATGCAACGTACAGTCGAAATACCTACAAAATGCAAATGAGATTGAAAATACGCACAAAATGTAATGTAGATTCAAAATACCCACAAAATGCAATTGAGACTTAACTACTTGAACAAAGCGGGGTAGGTTGAAAACACAAAATGCAATTGAAATTGCTTACAAAAGGTATGGTAGATTCAAACTTCTCATTTGGATGGACAATACCTACAAAAAGGAACTCACATGGAAACAACTCACAATATGGTCTTACAAAAGGGAATTTAGATTGAAAATAATTACAAAATGTAATTTAGATTCAAAATACCCACAGAATTGCAATTGAGACTTAACTACTTGAACAAAGAGGGGTAGGTTGAAAGTACAAAATGCAATTGAAATTCAAAATACTCACTAAAGTCCCAGCCCCTAAATTGAAAGACTTACTAAAAAGCAATTTAGATTGTCAATCGATGATGATGATAACTGTTGTTTTAAGGGGCCTAAAATCTAGGTTATCGGCCCCTAATGGTTTGGGTGGTCGTGAAGATGAAAATGCAAACTTAAAACTAAAACTAACTACTAACCTACATACTAGAAGAAGAAATGGAAAATTAAAGGAGAATAAGGCAAATAAAAGGACAGAAGGAAAAGAAATGATGATGATGATAATTGGTGTTTTAAGGGGCCTAACATCGAGGTTATCGGCCCCTAATGATCTGGGTGATAGCGAAAATGATAATGAAATGGAAACCAGAACAAAATTATCGAAGACGGAAAATACGTACAAAAAGGAACTCACATGGAAACAACTCACAATATGGTCTTACAAAAGGGAATTTAGAACGAAAAGTTGCACAAAAAGAATAGATTGAAAAAGACCCACAAAACGTAGGCTAGATTCAAAATACGTACAAAATGCAAAGTAGCGCCGAAATACTTACAAAACGCAACTGAAATTCAAAATACTTACAAAATGCAAATGAGATCGAAATTACGCACAAAATGCAATTGAGGTTGAAAATACTTACAAAATGCAATTGAAATTCAAAATACTCACTAAAAGGCCCGGCAACCTGCATTGAAAGACTTACTAAAAAGCAATTTAGATTGTCAATCTTTACAAATTGCAATTGAGGTTGAATACAATCGCGTGATGTAATTTAGATCGAAAAAACTTACAAAATGCAACATAGATCAAAAATGCCTTAAAAAATCGCTAAAAGGGAATTTAGATACACGGTGATTCGAGTAACAAAAACAGTGCGGGAATCTTAAAGAGAAAAGGAAATAGAAGGAAAAGAGGAGAGGAAAGGGGAGAGAGGAGAAGGTCCGCCCCAAAGGGAAGGGACAAAAAGGGGAAAACGGACCCAGCTCAGGAATCCCTCGGGGTCGCCAACGCCCGAACTCACCAGCCGTGAGCCCCTGAGGGTGTAGCATTATCGACGGTGCACCAGAAGTGGTGGGGCTACATACACCCTGCCTCCTTAAGGGCCTTGAGCACAAGGCAGGAGGTAAAAGGAAAAGAACAGGAAGGCTGACCCCTCACAGAAGGAGGGTATCAGGAAAGATGAGACAAGGGCCAATTAAGGCGGGAAAGTGAAAGACTCCCTAGGCCTCGGATAACCTAATACCGTCAGGGTCGGAAGAGAACAAGAGTTGACCAAGGAAGGTCGACAGGAAAGAAGAAAGAGAGGAGCCCGGCACAAGTAAGTGGAAGCAATGCCGGACTCAGCTGGGGCCCCGTGGTCGCCAACCCACAACCCACTAGATGTGAGCCCCTGGGGGGTGACTAATTTGATATGACATCCCAGTTTACAAATGTACTTAAGTAATTTTAAATTGTAAGTAGTCTATCAAACAAGCATACCTTTCTTTCGACCACACTCAGGCATACAAAAGTAGTGACGAATCGAAGATCATATAATTGGTCGTTGTTGCAGGTGATTGTGATTGATTTTGCCCTCTTCAAAAAGGTCTTGCTATATTCTTGCTCGAAACACTTCCCTTTCTGAATCGACTTCAGAGTTATAAGTTTGTCCAAAGTCTTGTCGGAGAGAGACGACCTGAACGGAGTTCTTGTTTTTCTGACAAGACTGAACATTCTCTCACACTCTGCATATCTATGCGGAATGGTCAGAATAGAAAGCATAACTTTAGACAATTTGTCATACTTGAGTACCCCACCACTATATTTCATTTGGCCTACCAGTGCCCACTTCACATCAATTCTCTCTTCTTCCTCAAGAGATGTCACATCTTTAAGTTGGAAGTTACAGAATTGGGAATGCACATTTCTGCAAGGATGGCCGACGTTTTAGTTCTGGCTGAGCCATATCTCCCGGCAATTTTTGAGTCTGGGAACATCTTCCTAAATAAAGGACCAGCGTGATCGGAACAATTGACAGGGAGGTTATGTTCAAAAATAAACGATGTGAACAATACTTCTGCACGTGTTATACTGTCAGTGTCTTCCTCCTTACACTTGAAATAATCAAGTTTCTGGTTTTTCCCAACACACTGTACATTGTCTTTATGTTTCTTTGAGAGCACATGTTTTGAAAAGTCCCCATTTCCACCAAGCGAGATGCTGAAATCACACATACAGACACTACAAAATGCAAATGTTGCGCCTCTTCTTGACTCAGTTATATGCGGAAAGTCATCTTTATATAAACTTTTAAATGTCACATCATATTTCTTCGCCATATTACCGAGGAACCGATGCAATCACTCACATCGAAAAACCACAATAGCCTACAGGCATATTAACGCCAACAACATCTAACAAAGTTATACGCAAATCATATAATTTCACGTGTGAAACCGATACAATATTCCGTACCGTACAATAACTCTCACCCACATGTGATTATGCCAAACATCTAGGACCAAGCCCTGAATTAACCATCGACGATTTCAAACAAGGACGTATTCGAAGCCAACTTCAAAGAACTTTTTATAACAGCACGACGCAACGCGGGACGCGGGAGTTTGTACGCAGTTGTCGATTACCGGTATCGATACAGAGCGATACTGTGGTATCGAGATATAACTTCAAAACACGTAAAGTCTATCCGTTCGATAGACGACTGGAGTGTCATCTCGCACATTCAATCCGAAATTATGCGTGGGATTTTTGAAAAATCGGGAGATTTAATACGTTAAGCGGGAGGGCGGGAGAAATGGTCTGAAATCGGGAGTCTCCCGCCTAAATCGGGAGAGTTGGCAGGTATGCAAGTACCAGTACAATTAAAATCAAAGAAAGATGTAGATAAATAACCATTACTGATCCAGGTCTTCCCATCCATGTTATCAATACTTAATCTGTATCAATTGCCTATGCTCTAAGGGAGGTTCATAGTAAACGGTGAGCAGGCACAAAAGGAATGTTATTATCACGCCAGGAAGATTTGAAGTAGGGGGAGTACAATAGCTCAAGCAAATGATAGCCTTTTTGTAGTTTGAGAGAGTGGGGGAAATCACAGGAAGACTCAGGGAATCCTCTGTGTAAGTGAGATAAGAGGTTGTAGCGCTTTTATTATGACGTCGTAAATAAAAATTGGAGTATTTGAAAGAAAGGAAAAAAAGCAGAGGGTGGTCATATTTGTACTGATGTGAATGTTAAAAGCCCAAAAATGACATAAATCTAGGATATCAGAGAAATAACGGAAGATCCACATTGTGCAATTTAGTCACATGATAAGAGGGAAGTCCTTTCCCATAGAGGCCAGTCCCAATTTACGGAAGTGTTTTTGAAGTCAGCTGGGGACTGAGCACAACGGGCCGATTCCCAAATTTTGTAGGGAAAGTAACAAAGTGTTCGTGTATTACACAGTTTTCTGTCAGCATTTGTAGGGGGAAGTTAGCTACCTCAGCACGGTGAAGTGAGCTACATTTAATATACAGTTTCTGAGGGGAACATGTGTTATTCTGAACTCGGGTAATAGCCTTTGTGTAGAAAGTCGTAGGGAGCCACATAAATACGCGCTAACTACAAGTGCGCGAGTAAGAGTAAAGTCTCTTAAAAAAGCCTATAAAGAAATAATAACATTTTTGCTTGTTTATGAACCACTTCTTATAGCTCTGAAATATTCCGGCCTGAACATGAAAATTATTGCCCGACTTTTTAACCAGTTTTATTCTTTAACCCTTTCCTTGTTGCATTTCCAGGAATGATATCTCCATAAATCACCCTATTATTTTAGAATTTGAAGTACTGTGGACTTGGGTATAAACTCTTGCACATAACATGGGAACTATATACCGGTAATACATTTTAATTAAATAAAATTTTACACGTGAATTACCAACAGTCTTGCAATGCCCTACAGTAAATCTCACTCACCTGGGGTCCTTGGTTTGAAGTGTGCCCTCGTATAATCTGGTCACAGAAACAATTTTAAAACTATACTAGAAGACCTGTGCTGCTCCGCAGCATTCACTTCAACAATCCTACAGCACTTCTGTCCATATAACATTTGCATGTCTTCATGCTAGTGACCTGAACAGACATTTACGGTACCGTCGCTTTTAGGTAAATGATAAAGTAAGACTTATGAGATCAAATGTGTGGGTGTCTGCCTGTCCTCTGTGTGTGTGTCCCACTATTTACCCTGCGTAAGCTTAAAAGGCGCACGGACGTCAGGTTCCAGACGCAATTCTGAAAAGCCGAGGTGAACAGCTAACTCCAAACACATAAGCTATACTCTTCTCTGAAGAATTAACTCGACACGACTCAGCAGTTTGATGCTGGCTGAAGCTAGGGTGATAGGTCGCTCGCAACCTCGTCAACTCACTCTGAAGCTAGTAATTTAAATTTCCACTGAATGGAGATTGCTGGAAGAAATGAAAACGTAAAAACACTTACAGTGGTCAATGTGGGAGCTGTCACAGACTTTCTTGCAGAACTTTTCATGCTGAACAATTCTCAGAGAATATCGATAATTTTATAACGGTTTACCCAGTGTAAGCTTTAAAGACACATGGACGTTAGGTTTTTCTTCAACTCAATTCACTGAAATCGTAAATGCTCTGCTTCTTTTGGTCATAAATAAATGCTTTTCTACCTAATCCTTCATTGAGAAATCCTTTACAGAATGGTGAAAACCGCATCAAAATCCATCAAGTTGCTCCCGAGATTACCCGTTACATCCAAGAATTGGGAACTTTGTTTTATACGAAGTAGAGAGAGATATCCACACAATTTAAGGCTGCAGCGGTACAATTTGGTGTTAGGTCTACTTATGAACAATGGTATAAATTTAAAATAAAGATGGGTCTCTTATATTTGAATTTAGAGATGTAACTCTTGGTTAACATATAGAGGTGTGCAAATTAATAGATTTAAATAAATAATTTTAATTAGTCATAATTACTTTTATTCAAAATAATTTTATTGACCAACTTCTTTTGTTGTCCTACTTAGTAGTGTTTCCTCTCCCGTAGAATTACACCTTTTACCATAAGGAATTGAGTCTGGAAACTTTCAGATTATTGGATTCCGAGGGATATCTGAGCTGGGTACACTTTCAATTTTTCATTGACTTTAGAATTCAAGTCAGGTGATTTCAATGCATAGTTCATGAATCTATGAATAGTTCAATAGCGTTCATCAGTTAAAAGACCCCAAATCCCTCCGCTCTAAATTCACACGTAAAGTAGAGTGAAGTAATAAAAACGAAACGTGTGGCATTTTGCATTTGCAAGGCTCCTCTGTTAGTGGAAATTCTAAAAAATCATTTTAATTTGAGTTTCTTAAATGAAAATATAATTAGGAGTCTTGGTTAAACATTTGAAGTAATTTCATCGCCTTGTAAACATACTTGGTGCATTAAACCGTGAAAAGTAAAAATGCAATTTTGGAAAACTGACATCGAATCTAATAATTTGCACATATCTGTAAAGACAGCTATCGCCTCCACCCCTACAGATAGAATAGTAAGTAAAGGCGATTGATGAGAAATGAAAAGATAACTCACACTGAAGGAATTAATATTTATTAAGCTGTAAATTTGATAGAGTATATCTTTGTTATAGAACTGAGAGAATGAAATAACAGGATGTAGGATAGTAATCACCGATGTAGGACAAAAGTTTTTTTTTTTTTTTTTACCATTACCACAGGACAGTTATTGTATTAGGGATGTGGACGTCCTTGTATAGTTGTTATTTAATCTGTGCCCCGTTTGCTGAGGTCTGTGCTCCTCGGCAACATTCGTTTCAAAATTCTAATAGTACTTCCTTCCATTCAACATTTGCTGTTCTATTTGAACTTTGACGTCATGAAAGGATTTTGCTCGCGATAGTGCGGCATACAGTCAAGTTGTCCGTGGCTAAACACCGGTTGAGGTAAATAAATGCCTACTTGATCTAGTGTTTGACCTTGAGCTTTATTGATAGTTATACAAAAGGCCAAACGTACTGGAAATGCCTCCTTTTGAAGGAAAATGGCATAGAAGTATCTGATGGCGTAAGGTCAAGGCGAGGAAGTAGGACATTGTTTCCAACATTTATGCCAGTAATAATTTCCAGGTGTAAGCAATTGTCATGCATCTTCCAAACCAACAGTCTAGTACCGTTCAACGGACCTTGGGTAACATTAATATTTCTCAACAAAATCACAATTGAGCCTTCTTTTAGTCAAAGGATATGAGGTGGCAATCCAATTATGCCTATGCTGTCTAAAAATTCTATTGGGAATTGTAGAAGTTCACGCTCATCTTCAGTAATCAAATTATTCACACTGATGTAAGTTCTCGATGATCCTGGGATTAAGTCTAAAACTTTGTCATTGATTTCTTTACAATGTTCATTTTTAGGTGCTAAAATCAATATTTTTGAAAAGCGTGAAATAGTTTTCAGCGTGGGACTAATTCTGAATTTTCTCCATTGACGTGAGGGTATTCACCGTTACCAATTTGTATCAAGAAGTTTGCAAAGTCACGTTGATCTGTATCCGCTCGCATATATATGTTGAGTTAAAAAAAATTGAATAATGGCCACAAAGAAGAGAACCTTACCGACATTTGGGCTGATGCTGCTTTAGTTGCGTGAGGCACAACAGGTAATACCTGCCTAAAATCTCCACCTAAGATGATAATTTTTTCTCCGAAAGGCACGTCGTTATTCATGATGTGCTTGAGCAACCGATTTACCCACATCAAAGCGTGCTTATTAGCCAGATGATAAGTTTTGCTGAATGAATATAAAAAGCTTCCTTGCTGTTAACATTTATTCCTGATACAGAACTATCATGTAAATGTAGAGGTAACTTGAACTGGCTGTGTACAGTGCACCCCTGAGGTAGTAACATTGCTGCAATACCAGTTCATGCAACAGAAACTACATTTAACCCCAAATTTGTACAACTGTGAATCAAGCATTGGTAAATAAATGTTTTCCCGGTGCCCCCTGGACCGTCAATGAAATATGCATTACTCATCCTTTCATTGCTGTTTTGTACTAACCCCAAAATTTCGGTAATTATAGCCGTTTGGTTTCCATTTGCTTGGTTTATCATCCGACTTAATTGATCCTCATTAAGTTTTGGATAATTCATTGGTAAATTTGACTGAGGGAAATTGTCAATAATAGCTGGCAATTCGAGAGACGTAATGGGAAGACCATGGAGCTTTAATGTATTAGAAATATGTATAAGAGTGAACTGATATGCAATGTTAGGTTCGTGAAACTGCAGATAATCTTCCAATAATGAATTCTTGAAAATGTCCCATAACTATCTTACATTTGAAGGGGTCTGAAAGATACATATGTAAGAAAACAGTTGTCGTAACTGAGAAGGCATCTGAAATTGTGACGCTTCTGCCAAACAACGCTGCCATTCAGAATCGTCAATCAGCAAACCTCGCCCCTTAGCTGTTTCTTTAAACGTAGAATAGACAACTGCTTTGTATGTTCGTAGATCCTGGAAGCACCTATGACGTGAAGCAATGACAGGCGTAAATAATACCTTTCTGTTTCTGTAGGCGAAACATTATACATTCTGCCTATAGTTTTTGAAACATTTTTTCTTTTTTGCCACTGGCAGTTGCTGGTGTTTCAGGATATATATACGGACTTCAGGCTTGCGAATCATGATTTAACTTGAACCACGCTTGCAATTCCGTGTTGCGCAACTGTGCTTGAAGTAAATTACAGGAGCGTTATCATTTTTTAAATAGATATTTTGCAAGTTTGGCAAGTCAACTGGTAATCGCACGAAATGCATGTGAAATGAAAATATACTGAATGCGGCTTGTGTTGGACCAACATATCTAGCTTTTAGGAAAGAAGTAATTTCATCGTAGTTCACCGTTTCGCCTTCAGGACATATTTTAAGAATGCAGCAGTCATGACCTTTATACACATACTTGTGGTTTTTAATATATAAGATACTTGTGGATGTATTTAACACTCTGAACACTTGAGCATATTTCAACATTAATATGAGCTTGCAAGTAAAGTAAAAGAAATGGATTGTAGGGAACAATGAATCGACTATCGATTTCAATGTCAATGCCTCGAATTGTTTTTATAATAATCCGTCCATTATATCTTCTCCTATACGAAGGATTGGCATTATCTTTGGTCTCTTCCTGAAACTGTTTAGGAAAATCTTTCTTACATACGCCATCTTTCATACAGACCGAAGAAGGATTCAAAGATCCGCGCTTCATCCTCGAGATCTGGTATTTCGGCTGACACCACACCTTCAATGTCAGAAATTTCTCAAAACTTACAATCTTCCATTAACGTTAAGAGTAAATGGATGTGCGGAGACCTCGTTTTAGAAATTCCACTGTATATAGATATGCCATTACCGAAAATTTCCTTAACATTAATCAATCGTAGCAATTCTTTTACTTTGCAATGGAAAACTCTCACTTCAATATCAGGCCTATTATTTGCCGTTTCCCAGAGATGAATGCTGTTAAGTATTTCTGGCCAGCCCGCATTATAGGTGAACGTAATGAATAAATCTGGCTTTTCAAACTTCCTGACTATCGCCATCGCATCCTGATAATTTTGCAATATTTTCCTTGGGCTACCTGTAAAAAAAGATGGCAAAACTACAATACGACCGACTCTGAGATGGATACATGCGACATTAGCGCCCGAGTGGAACAGGTAGAAGTTAACGATATCATGTATGGATACATGCGACATTAGCACCCGAGTGGAGCAGGTAGAAGTTAACGATATCATGACGTAATTAGGGAACTCTCTGTTAATATCAAGTTAGATTTATTATTGGGAAGGCGTTGAATATCATGATACAGTGTTAGTCGTTGTCACCTAGCGACAATATGTCCGTCAAGTTATTCGATTCTATTTTCGTGAGACCTTGAAATAAGTAATATTCTCAATTATTTTAATACTCGAATGATATAATCAAGTAAGGTGGATATCAATCGACGGTGCTTGACGGGCACTACATTTTAAGACAACAAACGTTGTCGTAGCGCAAATACTTCCAGAGATATTTCAGTTTTAGTAAAGGGTGAAATTTTTTGAAAACTATTTTGGTTGGTTGGTTCCTTAGTTTAGGGGCTGCGACAACGCGGTCATGTAGCCCCGTGTACTTTGGGTGTGTGTAGAATCTGTCTGATAACCGGTGTTAATTGTGATGACTGTATTAGTGTGTGTATCTGTTTTTTAATTCAAGTAGAGACTGCAACTTTGAATTTTCAAATAGTTCCTACTTTTGCCGCCAAACGCCGCCGTCAACGACTACTAGGCCTAGTTCAGAACTAGCTACTAGACGCCACCGCAGTCGGCTCTTGGCAACGAACGTAGCAACCTAAGAGCGTTGTTTACATCCTTAACCTATCCAATTTAGTTTCACACAGGTGTAATTAGTGGAAAGATCTTTAACATGCCATAAATCTATGACCGCCGAAGGAAGGCATACTGAGGGATTTTTAACGCTCTTAAAAAATCCGACGGCTTCGGCCGGGTTTGAACCCGCTATCTTGGGCATAGAAGCTCAGCATGCTACCAACTACGCCACCGAAGCCGCCTAATATATAAGATGATCTGGCCACATAAACAATTATGAAGCTAAGTTTAAAAAATGTGTCAGTAATGGAATGTGCACAGTTTTCATGAACTATACACATTAGGGTGTCCCTTAAGGGCAAACATTTTTTTTATTTTTTTTTTCATTTATTGAAACGCATACCCTGTTATTGTGTTTATTAGTCAATTAGTTACCCAAGTACAGAATTTCAACATCCTACATTAATTTTAAACCGTGCCGACGGGGCCTAAAAGTTTTAGCAAATAGCTGCTTAAAGTGTCATTAACTGCTTTTAAGGTAGAAACCTTCTTTTTTAGCTCCCACAAACGCCATGTTGTCTTTCCAAGAAGATACAATTTCTTGAAGGAAAACACTGTCAAGTTTGTCGTGAAAATAAATCTTTACTTTTGACAGAAACAAAATCACTCAAAGATTTCCCTGAAACAAGATAAAAAAATACTTGTAGTGCCTATAAATAAAACAAATAAGTTCTAAATTAAATACCAGATTAAACACTACTAGTCTACTACGTACCATATAGAGAGCCAGTCATCTCTTCTTTCGAAGGAACATATCTCTTTCCAGAATCACCAAAGCGTTCTTTTTGTACGTTTTCTACAATGTTTCCTTTGGTCTGCTCATCAACTTCATCATCAAAAATTGAAAGGATGGCTATTTCCTCTGGCAAGTACCAAAAGTGTTGACTGAACTTGTTTAAAGCCGCATTGGAAATCAACTTGTCAATTTTCTTGTAATCTTTTAAGGTCTTTAAAACACAAAAATCTTGATTCGGCGCTTTTATCGCCAAACTACATCCAAGCCAGGGCTTCACGTAAACTGCCACAATGAATAAACAAACATCTTGTAAAGCTTGTTTGTCCTTAGCGCTCATTTTGAACTGGGACTGCAGTAAACAAATTTTTAAGGAGTAAATAGCTCTTGCCATCCATTGTGCTTGATGCATTGCACCAGGAGGTCTGATTTTTATTTTATTTTCAATGTCACCACCCAGAAAAACAATAGCGAGCTCAATGAGCTCGCGATAATCATCTCGTACAGTCGATTTTGCCAGCGCATTGTTAAAAAATGTCACCAATTCAATAATATTTGCCTCACAGAGATGTTGTTGGACAAAATCAGTGCACGGTTCGATGGCACTAGGATTAATATTTTTCCAGTTGTCTCTAAACTTTTTGAACAGCGGAATATCAGGACTGCTAGTGATTTGTTGGATCTTTGATTCAAACACACTTTTGAGCACCAGTTCGTAAATATGATGGCGGCAAGGAAAGAGTAACAACTTTCTTTCTAGTTTTTGCTCTAAAAGCACACAAGCTACGTTCAAGCGTCCTGTATTAGATGCTGTTGTATCACAGCACATTATTTGTACCTTATCATCCAGGTTTCAGTCATGAAGGGCATTTGATACTGCTTTCGCTTGCTCTTTGCCGGAAGAGTTGTCTAACTTCGGCACAGCAAGAAGTTGTTCTTCCTCGTCATATGAAATAATAATTGGTAGGCTACCATATGCAATTTGTCTGATAACTTCTGTTATTGTAGGTTTGAAACTATATTTGAGAGTAGGACAGGGGTAGGTGCCCCAGAGCTACTTGGCGAGAGCTTGGAGCACTAGAGCTGTGTTGACAAGTTCTTAATCAGTTGATTGATACTCAGGGCTACACTTCAGACTTAAAATTTGTACGATTAACCCATAAGTAAAATATTTTATATCGATTGATCTTGCGTCAAAGCCCAGTACATTCAAATAAGTAAAATAATGTACAATATTAACACCGAATACAGTATATGCCATTGCACACCTCTATCACCGGTATTCAAGAAACACGAAAAAGAAGGCAAACATTTTACAGCTAATGCAAAGTAATCAGATGAATATACCAACCATGTAACAAGTGAACTGGAATTAATCACGATTATCCTCCAAGTTTGAGAGAAGTCACGGTGGTCGATCACAGTTTAGTTTGCATAGAAACGTGTCATGTTGGCACAAAGCACTCACTGTATCGCAACACTTGAATATTTTGTAAGGGAGGTGGTAATGTCTTAAGATTAGGATTCGAAACAATGGACTGGAATTTCAAACATACGCTTTTTGTGATGCATTGTTGCTAGGGAGCTGCTATAAATAAATTACCATAAATAAATTTAAACTCAGCAATTTTTCTAGGTATATGCCGTGTCTTGTGTGGTGTTTCGCCTAGGAACACCAAGCTGGCTCATCAGAGGAATTTTGGTGTCCGTGCCCACACAAGACGCGGCATGAACTTAGAAAAATTGCTGAGTTTAATTCCTTGGCCGAGAAAGCCAATACACCATAAATAAATTTACTTATTATGTCTCATTTTCCTCAGAATATTTTTTAGGGAGCAGGGGGCTGCAGCCCTATTAGCCTACTCCCTGGATAGTGATGGTAGGGTGTCTGGCTATGCAAGTGTTTGGCCTTCATTTTCCAAACAATAGTCATCCTTTTCGTTCTCCCGCTGTCCATACGTGCCCACCATTATGTTATTTTGTTTTCTGCTTCTACCTTACTTGTCTTCACATATCACATAAAGTTATTCTTGTCTGAAAATCTTTGAAGTTAGTATTACCAGATTAAACCAGGCTGTGAAATAAAATTTCTCCCGAAAATTGATTAAGAGTCTAATTCAGGTGCACTAAAATCAAATATTTTTACCCAGCTCATACTGGTATTTTACAATATCCAATTAAAAGTCAAACCCTGTAAAAATATGTTATATAACTGGTAATGTTTTTCAGTATCAGGACAGTGGTCGCAGAGACTGAATGGTTGTGTACAAGCAAAAGATGACCATTTTGCATACTCATTCACTCGTAAATATATAATAGATTGCTAGAAAATATTGTTCATAATGACCATCTTTGGAATGCATACAATGGACAGAAAAATTTGTGACACTATTTAATACTAGTTAAAATTCTGCATTACAGTCTACGAACAGGGAAAAACATGTAGTTATCTTCCTTTCGTTTTTTTTAATATTATAATTATTAGTTTTATTAATATTAGGTGGTTTTTACATTCAGGCAACCACAACTAAATTTTAAATTAATCTTAATTTGTATTTTTTAACTGTGTTACAAGGGGCAGATGACCTCGCTGTTCTGCCCCTTAAAACAATAATAACACAATTTTCTTCACAATGGAGTACTTCAGACTGGCGTGCCTTTTCTTATCGGTCATGTCCAGAAGCACAGACGACAAATTGCAGACCAGTTGTTGAGGTCAAGACTACTAGATAGCCAATCAAACTGGGAGACAAAGTCTGACGCATTCATTCGAAGTCACCACTGGGTTGTTCAAGCCCATGAATTGGTTCAGAATCCTATAGCAAAAGGTGTTCTTAACATCATTGATCCTGGATCTTCCAATACTCCAGTTGAAGTTTACCTCATCTCCCTTCAGATATGCAATTGTAATTTAACTATCATCACACCTTGGCTGAAAGAGGATGACAGCCTCTTAGTACTCTCAAATCTTTATTGTTAGCTTCTTGTAAAATTGTAGCATACAACCTGTCAGTTTAAGCATTACAAGGAATTTCCCTTGTAGATACATGTATGGTTCAGTGGCCACAGAGACTTGGTACGCTGTGTGCCTTCAGGGCTTTCAAATTAAAACACTGTCATTCGCAGAGATCTTGAGAGCAAGCTCCTTATGCAAGCCCTTGCTACTAAGTGATCTGAGTGCTGGCTATTGACAAACAGATGATTCTTGTCTCTGGCTCACACCCACACATAAGAAGAATTGAAACTCAACATTGAACATCAGATTGAAAGGATGTCTCCAGCAAAGTTCCAACGTACTTTTGAGAATGTGTTTCGGCATTGCTAGATTTGTTCAGAACAAGGCCGTAATTTCCAGCACCTTCTGTAAGATAAGCAGTGCTGCTATCTCCTTGTACTGTGTACATAGTGGCCTGTGTGTAATAGCAGTAGCTTCACTTCTGGAATAATCTGTGCCCTATGGAGGAGGAGCTTGCTTACTGAGACTCCTCCATGACCAGCATTTTAGTTTGAAAGTTCTGTAACAAATATTATTGGGTATTTAAAATATCACTGGCTTAAGCTAAATCATAGAAAAATTTGTGACATTAATTAAGACTAGAAAATAATTTCCTTTACAATATATGCTATGTGAGGGATAATAATAAAAAGAGAATTATTCCACAATAGTTTAATATGATATTGAAGGTATAAGAATAGTTCTGGGGTTCAATGGAAAATGTATTTATTGTTGGGAATTTTGTTGAAACTTCTCGTTATCATTAAATAACAGAACAGTATCCTAACCAGAGTAGGCAATATAAATACAAATTAGCATTTAAGTCTCTTTAAAAATATACACCATACATAGACTATATATGTCCACCAATGTAAATATAATTTAAATATTAAACCACAAAAACAAATAGTTCAGTACTAATTTACCTACTTGGTTCAACATCACATAAGCCAGTATAAGCTATAATCACAAATAACTTCAGTGTCAGGAAAATACCGAACATGGATAGAACCAGTTGAAATTGAAGCATCACACAAGGTAAAATGCAAGAGAGAAACTGGCAAAACCCACAAAAATTCAATTCTAAGTACAAACACTTCCATTGCAAAAACCTTCACAACATTTATATACCTCAAAAGCAAACAACCGTGGTATAGTAATTGAATCACAGGTAATATTTATTCTACAGCACTGCCATAAAGCAAGAGTTTGACAATGGAGAAATGGCACATGCGAGGCTAGATATTGCGTTCATGAAGTTATGGAAACTGATCGTATTGACACTAAGGTTTCACTTAAAATATGAAGGTCATATTTTCGGAAAACTTTCTTCTTAATTAGCATTTAATAATTATGCTGATTTTCTATACAACTTGTCTTCATATTAAGAATTAACCTATGCCAACTTAAAACACACCAACTATTATCATTGTCTGATACCATCAGGATCTGGCAGATAAATACCTACAAGTGAGACAGTGAGTATTCCTGTAAGGCCCACCAGTGCCACTGTGGTGGTTGCATTAAATAATTGAGCATATTGGTACCGGCAATACCACGCCAAGCCAAGGATAATGCTTAACGAGGCAAACAGGATGTTACCAAGATCCCACTCTCGCTGAGGATTTCCATCTCCCGCCTGCATATTCCCCTGGGAAGAGGATGTGTTCCTTGTTCCTTCTGTTCCCTGAGTGGGTGAAGATCGTTGTTTATGAACAAGACAATGGACAACACAATTATCAAACAGTCCATAATCTTGAAGGGTATCACTGTCACTTTGTAAAACTTGTCCATTGAAGATAAGACGGACCAGTTTATCCGCAGCCATTTCTAAGGCAAAGTGTCGCCTGTGAATGAAACAACTTTAAATAATTAGATGGAAAGAAAAAAAAAATCACCAATACAGCATAAGATTTTAAAAAAAGTAAGAAATGGGTTAATGGCAATATGAACATGATATGTGATATCTACGAGTGGTGATTTTTAGCATTTTGAAATCAGAAATTTAGCATTTTGATTTGAACATTTCATATTTTGTAGCTTTTATACATTTGCAATTTAGCATTTTATAGCATTTTGGAAAACAAAACATATAATTTGGGTTAAATCTGACAAATGAGTAATCACGGTTGTTACAACACCAAGATTTGCATTTTCCCTGACTATTCCCTGGCTTAAGGTCCCATTTTCCCTGACCACCAATACTTTATTCTGATCACCATATGAACATATTTTAAAAATAAAACCCGTCGAATTGACAAACGATAATTACAGATTTACATCTTCCGAATTCCACGACATATGCTATTTTTTTTAAATACACGTCCACACTATCCTTTCTTCGTTTTTTCAAGAGTTAGCCCAGTTTCAGATGCCGTGAGCACTTCAGAAGGCATGAAAAAAACTGGCTTCATCTACATTTTTTAATAAATTCATCAGTTATTAACAAATACACAAAGAAATTTGATACAATTTGGTCAGTTATGCTAAAAAAATAACACAGACAAATAACAAAAAAGAAATAAATAAAAAATGGATTCAAGGAACTTTATTTTTAACTTCTTTCTTTGTCAGTACACTCAGTTCAAAATGAAACTTCTTACATTCAAAAAGTTATTGCAATGGTTATAACTAGGGCTCGGATTCGAGCATATTTGCATATTTTTTCCCCGAATAGTACACATTGAAAGAAGCCTTTTGGTGGTATTTTCACGTCTCTGGGACCAACAGAATCGAAATTTATCGAGCATATAAATGCATAAAACAGCGATTTTCAGAATAGAAGCATATAGATGCATATTCTTGTGGTTTTCGACTAAATAGTTTGTTTTCCTTCGAATTACTCAATCCCCTCTTCTCCGAATTCGGGCCCTGACCATCCTTAAGGTTCGAAAACAGAAATAATTATTGAAAAGCCTATCTGGTGCGAATAATAAAACTACTTTATGGTCACCATCAAAAGCTTCTCCTGGGAAAGCAGAAACATCCATTAACCGTCGCCAATGCTTCTTTAACACCAGAAATTCCTCTCTTCTCTATTTCCTGTCTTGTCCTCCTTGCAACCCACCCATATCTTGTAATCTTAAGACTATATCTCCTGGAACCAGGTATTATTACAATCAGTTCAGTCCTTCATCATGCCACCTTCCTCGTTCATATTACCTTAACCGTAGGGTCCAATAAATTCTTCCTTCCCAAGAGGGCCGCTTCCTACCTGTACATTTACGTCCCACATCACTATCATTTCCACCTCGGTGATTTCACTTTCCAATTTTTTTTTTAAACAACAATAACTATCTAACTAACTTTTCAATTTTTGTAGAAATTCCTCCACATTCTCTTCTTTATTTCCTGTCGGTGGTACATAAACTTGAATGAAATCCACCAATACAGTGCTGGTCCTCAACCGGACTTTCTGTCACTTGTGTACTCCACCGATTCCACATAATCTTCTAAACTGCCTTTGAATATAACCACCACTCAATCAGTCCAGTTCTTAATCATCTCACCTTCCTCGTTCATATTACCATAACCGTAGGGTTCAATAAACTCTTCCTTCCCAAGAGGGCCTCTTCCTACCTGTCTTGCCAAACGTTACTAGGTACTTTTAACATAAAGAAGGCAGCAAGTGAATTTTAAAGTAATTAACAGATAATGTAATGAATTACAATAATCAATGATTTATAACAGACTTTAAAGAGGACACAAATGATAAGATGACAAATTATGTACCATGTTCATAAACAATTTCTTTAGCTGATGAAGATTCTTAGGATCGAAACATGTCCTAACGATTAAAATTGTTAAGAATTTTGTATTGAAAAGTGACCAATTAAGGTATATACTATAGCGTTAATACGGACAATAAATGTCTTATGTTTTAGCAATATACATCTGATAACTGGGTTCACTGCACATGGGTTTCACCATCTGATCTGTGGAACCATAAGTTTTCATGAACCGGGAGCTAATTGTAGGAGCAAGAGGTGTGGGGAAATTTGTGGGAGATGTCACATGGAAATCTGTAAAGAGAAGCATGAATCTTTGACCAAGTTTTGTACTGCACAAGATAGAATTGAAAATGTTTTGTACAATATAATTTGACCATTGACAAAATCAATAATTTATTACCATATATACTGTGCATATCCACCAAACCTAAATTAAGCCTAAGTGAGCAGGATAATGATGCTCACTTGACGAACAAAACTAGTCGCCCAATTTAACCCCCATTTATGTGAGAAGTGTTTTATTAACAGTATAAATAATCCATGTAATTTATTTCAAGCACTAGGAAATTAATCGTAATTCATCGCCCAATCTAATTTGCACACACTAATCTTGGCCAACTGAGAAGCTTCTAATACGCCTAATATATCGTAAATGTGTAGTTAAAATGTTGATATCAAAACACATAAAGTAGCGTTCTGTGAGGAGCTCAAATGGAAGGAACAGTGGTTTTGACAATGGTTATGTCCATCCAATGGCTTTTAGACAATGGTTACAGCCTAACTCGTCCAGATCAATGGTTACAGCCCAACTCGACCAGATCAATGGTTACAGCCTCAAGTGTTGTCAACAGTGCCCCGATAGCTTGCCACAGCCAATGCTGCCCCTCAACCCGATCATTCCAACCTTCATTTTGTCCAATCCAATGGGTTTTGACAATGGTTTTAGCCTGCAGGCCATGTTAGCCATATATACACCACTGGTTTTTGCCACGCACAGTGGCATACGCCCCTGGTTATAGTATTATTTATTTATTTACATATGTTACGCCCTCACTGGAGCACTTAACCAAAAGAAGTACATACATGTCTCAAAAACAATATTAAAGATTCAGCTTCTTATTTTTCTTATTTTCCCAAAACATTTTCATTCTAGTTGACCTTGCCGCTCTCTCTGCATCGCTTATGGTGTAAGTTTTGCGGGTAAAGGTTTTTAAGGGAAGTCGGATGTTCTTGTGTTTCAAGATATTCTTCTCATCTTTGTTAGCAATTTGGGACATTGTCAAGCCGAGTTCATCCAGATCATTTTGAATTTCCATAAACCAAGAGTTCTTTGTTTTACTTTTGAAAAAATAATTAAATAATACTTTTAATTGTCTGGTATCCGGCAGGCGTAAGATATGACAATAAAAAGTAAATCGCCTTTTTCGAATAGTATCGAATATAGACTCAGTTTCTTTATAAACAACTTCTTTGGTAATAGACGCCATTGACCATCCACCTGATGTTTTTTATTAATTATAGTTCTGAGAATTCTTCTATCAGTCTTCTGTAATGTGTCAGTAACTGATCGAGTGTTTAACTTGAAAAGTGTTTCACAAGCATATATTGCTTCCGGTTTAATAACTGATTCGTAATGTCGTAATTTGGCATTTATGGAGAGTGTTTTTTTTTGTAACTAGACCAAGTAATATATTGCGCTTGTGTTAACTTTGTTGTTCTATTTTCGATTGACGCTTTCTCATTCAAATTCCATGTTTTAATCTCCCCTAAATATTTAAATTTATGTACAACTTTAATTTCTTTATTGTTAATCAATGTAATAGCTTGTGTTTCCACATCAAAGGATGCCATTATTTCAGTCTTTTCAAATGAAATTTGAAGTCCTACTTTTGCTGCAATAGACACAAGTTCTTCAATTTGGTGTTTAGCCTGATCTATACTGGTTGCAAGCAGTGCAAGGTCATCCGCAAAAGCCATGCAATTCAGTTTTATATTAGTACCAATCTTTACATTTGGAGGACAAGTTTTGTTCCACTCAAGCATGATCTTTTCAAGAACACAATTAAATAATAATGGTGATAGACCATTTCCCTGTCGAAGTCCAATCCGGATATCAAGAAGACAAGGCTCCTCGAAATTTAACCTTTGATTTAGTATCTTTCAAAGTAACGCCGATGAGGTTGATAAGCTTTTGATGCAACCCAAATTCCCTAAGGATGTTAAGTAATGACCCTCGATGGATACTGTCATAAGCTTTCTTAAAATCCACAAAAGTAATGACCAAATCCTTTTGTCTCATTCTATGATATTTCATTTTCATTATCCATTTCAGACTGATGATCTGATCCGGACAGCTCCGACCTGGTCGGAACCCTCCTTGATATTCTCCTAGTTCTTGATCGAGTTGTTGTTGAATTCTTGTCAAGATAATTCCAGATAGAATCTTGTATGTTACATCAAGCAAAGAAATCCCACGGTAGTAATTAATTATGAATGTAAGTGGAAAGCGGATTATAAACTTGCAGCAGACACGAATGTGACTTTCACATACCTTGTGTCCTTGTTTCATCTTCTGGGTGATATTACATATTGAAATTACGAACCCTGGTCACTACTGAATCTCATATATGTGCTAAAGTTCGTAAATATGCGTTTTTATTTCTTGCTATTTTAAAAAGGGCTGCCATGTTTCGAGAGCGCTTGCATCTCGTTCAACCATCAACAAGGTACACTCTAGCGTCACGCACCGAGGCGCACACATTGTTGCAAACATGTGAGATACAAAGTCACTGTTGATCAAAAAAAATATTCATAGGGACGCGTTAGGCTGTAACCATTGGCAAACCTCATTGATCTGGGCAAGTTAGGCTGTAACCATTGTCAAAAACCATTGGATTGGACAAAACGAAGGTTAGAAGGTCGGGTGTAGGTGCGGCCTTTGCCGCGCGCAGCTAGCGGGGCACCGTTGACACAAAACCATTGATCTGGGCGCGCTAGGCTGTAACCATTGTCGAAAATCGATGGATTGGACAAAACGAAGGTTAGAAGGTCGGGGGTAGGCGCTCGCGGGGCACGGTTGACACAAAACCATTGATCTGGACGCGTTAGGCTGTAACCATTGTCAATAACCAATGGATTGGACAAAACGATGGTTCGAAAGTCGGGGGTAGGTGCGGCCGCGTGCAGCTAGTGGGGCACGGTTGACACAAAACCATTGATCTGGACGCGTTACGCTGTAACCCTTATCAAAAATCAATGGATTGGACAAAACTTAGGTTAGAAGGTTGGGGGTAGGTGCAGCCATTGGCCGCGCGCAGCTAGCGGGGCACGGTTGACACAAAACCATTGATCTGGGCGTGTTAGGCTGTAATCATTATCAAAACCACAGTTGTGCATAAAAAAAATACAGTGGAGCTACATATACTGAGTAGTAAATACAGAGCAGATATAATTTAAAAAACCACTCATTTCAGCTGTGGAAAGAAAAATATATATATATATATTCATCACAGGAAAGAAAAATATTGCATGCATTAATCACAGAACAAGTAATTAAGTTTCACTATGAAAGAAAAATAAACACTCATTTCAGTCGTGAAAAAAAAAAAAAAAACTTTACAGAGGAGTGAAATATTGCACACACTGGCCTAATTAGAGCGGTGAATTGAGTGCTGCGCTTGTTGGTGTTACATAGTACCGTAAGGGCGAGGTTGGCAGTATTGTTTTGATGATAGACCATGGACCAGTGGGGCTAACGAAGAGACCCGAATACTCACGACCGCAACCAATGTTGATTTAGAATAATGGCGGCCACAGCTCTATTTTGGCTATATAAGTCGTGATGGTTGGGTAGGTCACAGACAGAGGAGGAGGAAATATCTATTAAAACATCGCTTCCTGATTCATTTCTCGTAGTTTCATAAGGTATTTTGGCTAAAGCATGTACTGTAGAGAATTTTATCGCGCGTTCTATCTTCATTCAGCGCTACCATTATAGTCACGCACAGTGGGGTAATCGTGATAAATTTTGTATCCCACATGTTGGCAACTAGTGACGTCAATATGTGCGCCTCGTTGTATGCGCTTTGGTGGCAGTTTAACATACTAAATACGGTGGCAAGCGTGGCTGCCGTTGTTAAATGAGCAATACATAAAAACACATATTTACATAATTTAGCACAATATCCAGTGCAGTCGGTTCAGAAGTTACCAACGATAGTAATTACAATTGATAATATCCCCCCCAGAAGATGAAATAAGGTATGAAAATTATCGCAATGAAAGCTAAAAAGAAAAGAGTGATATCATATTCAGTTTTAGTGGACAAAATTGCCTCATATTGAACCTCAAATTAGTATTCTAATCCTCTGGGGATCAACCAGAATCTAAATCTACATGGAGCTATTTAATGCTTAACCACAGACCACACCGAGTGGCAGTATCTCTAGTCTGATATTCATGCTTAGTATCATGCCAGATAAAGAAATACACATACAACTATACAAAACCTACTCCTGCAGGAAAAAAAATTTAAACAAGCCAAATTACCTGTATTCGTGGTCACGAAAAAATCTGGAGATGATGTACAAATAGATGTTTACCCCTCCGCTGACTAAAACCCACCCACCGTCCCAATTTTGATCGACTTATATACATGAAATTCCAGTTGAGACCTACATTATTCGCCTGATTTAGGGACACGTACAGTGTTGCCAACCCCACTCATACGGTACTACTACATATCCGGTATCGTAAAAAAAAACAGTGCCACCAAATTAATGGGAAAGTGCAACAAGTTCCAGTATAAGTTTGAGCATGGATTGCGTGAGTTGTGGAATAACAATAGACCAATATTTTCATCCAGACCAATGGTATTTGCCTAGACCAATAATGGTAAGATAGCGTGGCCCATAGCCAATATTAATACTTTTATTGCAGCCAAATAACCATACAGTGTAATAAAGAAGATAGTATTAACATAATTATGGTATTAGTTCAAGTAATTTTCATGTTCTGTTACTGACTTTGTCCTTTAACACACAAGTCAAATTCCAAATGATATTGTAACACCCCTGGTTTTTGTCACGCACAGTGGAGGTAGTCGCTCATCAATAATTTTCGTCCAAAACAAAGGTGTTTGCCTAGTCCAATATTTTCAGCCAGATCAATGGTTTTTTCCTAGACCAATAATGGTTAGGTAGCACGGCCGGCTAGCCAATATAAACACCCCCAGTTTTAGTAACGCACAGTGGGGGTAGTCATGCATCAATAATTTTTATCCAGGCCAATGGTTTTGCCAATTATTGCATTTTCACTTCACATAATTACAACAAAATGGTTGGTTCCTAAGTTTAGGGGCTCATGTAGCCCCGTGTACTTTGGGTGTGTGTAGAATCTGTCTGATAACCGGTGTTAATTGTGATGACTGTATTTGTGTGTGCTATCTGTTTTTTAATTCAAGTAAGGACTGGAGACTTTTAGAATTTTTCAAATAGTTCCTACTTTTGCTGCCAAACGCCACCGTCAATGACTACTAGTTCAAAACTTAGCTACCAGATGCCACCAGTCGGCACTTGGCAATGAACGTAGGAACCTAAGAGCGTTGATTACATTCTTAACCTATACAACATAGCTTCACACAGGTGTAATTAGTGGAAGGTTCTTTAACATGCCATAAATCTATGGAATGGGACCGCCGGCTTTACTTCCCCTCCGAAGGAAGGCATACTGAGGGATTTTTAACGCTCTTAAAAAATCCGACGACTTCGGCCGGATTTGAACCCGCGATCTTTAAAAACCTGGTAAAAATGAAACAATGATCACTCCTTCATAACTTTTCTAAAGGACAAAAATTAGCCAAAATACCTGTAGTAATGGTCTGGAAAAAAAATCTGGTGATGATGTAGTACTATATATTTACTCCTCCACAGACTATAAACCACCCACCTTCCCAAATATGATCACGACTTAAATAGATGAAATTCCAACTGTTCCGTCAAAGACAGTATTGCCAACCCCACGCATACGGTAGTCCTACTACTCAATGGTTCCTTTTAGTCATCGGTGCCCCGGTGCGCCTCGTTAGCGCCTTGGCGGCAGTTTAACATACTAAATACGCTGTCGAACATAGCCGCCCTTATTAAATGGGCAATAAATAAAAACATATATTTACGTGATTTAGCACATACATCCGTCTCCCATAAGACCAACCCCTCGTCCACGTCGTGGGAGACGGGCAACGGCACAAAGTAGGGCATTGCCTGTAGGGGCGAAGTACAGTGGGGACTTTGTGTGCCCCGGGACCATTACGGTAGCTGTGAAGGTCCTACATGAACCCTGAAAAATGACGGCTAACGGGACTCTGGCGAAGCTATGATAGGCCCAGCTAGCCAGTAGTGGATGAAACCAAATGCTTTCAGGAATGGAACGAGCCTCGGACATGATGGATATAATAGACGACGACACGGCTGTAAACACGGACTAAGATTTGGAACTTTAAACATAAGAACGCTGACGGGGAAGGTGGAGGAGATAGTGGATATGATGGAAAGAAGGAAGTTGGATTTATTGGGATTGGCAGAAACAAAGTGGACAGGGGAAGGAAGGAGAGAACTGAGAAAAGGCTATAGACTGTACTGGAGTGGGAATGAAGAGGGAAAGAGGAATGGAGTGGGAGTAGTAGTACAAGATGGTTTAATAGAAGAAGTGAAGAGAATAAGTGATAGGATGATGAAAGTGAAAGTAGCACTGAGGGGAGAGACCGTAGAAATAGTGCAAGTGTATGCTCTACATGTAGGCTGTGCCTCTGAAGAGAAGGAGGAGTTTGAAGAGGAATTGCAGAAGCAGCTGGGAGGAAGAAATATGATTGTTATGGGGGATCTGAATGCCCATGTAGGAAGAGAAAGACAAGGGTATGAGAGTGTACTTGGACCAGAGGGTTGGGGCGGAAGAAATGAGGAAGGAAAGAGACTGTTGGACTTCTGCCAAAGGAACAGCCTGCTAGTTGGGAACTCCTGGTTCAAGAAAAGAGAGAGCCACACAATCACATGGTACAGTGATGACTTGACCAGGAAGTCGGTGGTCGACTATATACTGTATGAGAAAGAATTAAATAAGAACATCACGGACATCAAGGTTATACCATCGGAGAACCTGGATAGCGACCATCGATTGCTGGTAATGAACCTGAGAGGGACTAAGGAGAAGAAAGGGACTGAGAACCAGGAAAGACGTATAAGGATATGGAAACTGAAAGAAGGAGATAGAAGGGTCGAGTACCTCAAAATGGTAAAGGAAGGAATTCCAACAGATGAAGAAAGAGGGGTGGAAGAGGAATGGGCTAGATTTAAGAAGACACTAGTAGGTGCAGCAGAAGCAGTATGTGGGAGGACAAGTAGTAGGAAGAGGTGGAAGGAAACACCATGGTGGAATGAGAAGACAAAAGATATAGTAAGGGAAAAGAATAGAGCCTTTAGGAGGTGGTATCAAAATAGGACGGTAGATACAAGGGAAGAGTACCAGGAAAGAAAGAAGGAGGCAAAGAGAGTAGTGGATGGAAGAGTGGACAAAGATGATGGAGGATAGTGAAGGTACAAAAAAGGTCCTGTATGGGATGGTAAAAAATAAGAGGCGGAAGGATCCTACGGATTATGTTAGAATGGTGAACAAAAGGGGACAAGAGATAGAAAATAGAGAAGAACTGAAAAAAATGTGGAAAGAATATTTTGAAGAACTCCTGAACCCAAATGGAAACCACGGCGAGGAGGAAGAAATCGGGGAAGAGGAAGATGAACTGCAAAGAGAAAAAGGCTTAACATGGAAAGAAGTGGAAGATGCAGTGAGGAAGATGAAAGGAGGGAAGGCACCGGGTGTGGATGAGTTGAGTGTGGGGATGGTGAGAGCAGCAGGAGAGGAGGGGATACAATGGTTGTACCGAGTGATGAGGACAGCATGGAAGGAAAGGAAGACCCCAGAGGACTGGAAAAAGGGAATAATTGTCTCGATCTTCAAGAAAGGTAGTAGAACAGAATGCAGGAACTATCGGGGAATAACACTGATGAGTCATTGTGCAAAGATATTTGAGAAAGTTTTGGAAAGGAGAATTAGGACAAGGATAGAAGGAGGGATGAGGGAAGAACAACATGGCTTCAGAGCAGGAAGGTCCACAGTGGATTTGATTTTTGCTGTAAGGCAGTTACAAGAACAGCACTATGAGTATGGAACAGATCTACTGATGACCTTCCTGGATATTGAGAAAGCATATGACAGTGTATGCAGAAACAAAGTATGGTAGTCGTCCCTGGAGGATAGAGGAGTAGAAAAATGGACTATAAGGAGGATAAAGGAGATGTACAAGGGAAGCGTGAGCTGTGTGAAAGTGGGAGGAGAGAGATCGGACTGGATGGAACAGAAAAACGGCCTGAAACAAGGAAGTGCACCGTCACCGTTACTTTTCATTGTGGTGATGGATGACATAATGATCCGAGTGGCACAAGTAATTGGGGAAGGAAAGATGAAAGCAATGGTGTTTGCCGATGATTTGGGGAAACAAGGAGGAGGAGGTACAGGAACAGTTGGACGTGTGGGAAGGAATAATACAAGGATATGGATGAAATTTAGCATAAATAAGAGTGAGATGGTGATCACAACAAGGAAGAAGGAAAGAACCACAACGGGAATAACAATTGGTGGGGAACAGCTGAAGAAAGTGGAGAGTTTCAAGTATCTGGGAAGCCTGATACAAGATGATGGAAGAAACGATAGAGAAATAAATGAGCGGGGGAGACCGGCAGAAGCATTCCGGAGGAGTGTGAGAAGCATGTTATGGAGCAAGGATGTCCCTCAGAACAGCAAAAAGATCATATATCGGACGTACTATGTCCCTATCCTTACGTATGCCTCGGAGCCCTGGGTTATGAAAGGAAGGGAGAAGAGAAAAATACAGGCCAGTGATATGAGGTTCTTGAGAAGCAGTATTGGAGCTACAAAGATGGACAGAATAAGAAATGAGAGGATCAGAGAATTAATGAAGGAGGAACCATTACAGGATGGTATAGAGAAATCTAGACCTAGATGGTATGGACATGTAAAATGAATGGAGGAGAAGAGGATACCCAGGAGGATACACGAGACGAAGTGGGAAGGAAAGAGACCGAGAGGGAGACCAAGAGACAGGTGGCTGAAGGGGGTGGAAGAAAGCGTGAAGAAGAGAGGAGAAAACTGGACAAAGGTGGTGGCTGACAGATGGTGGGAAGACAGAAGACGTTGGAGAGGCTTGTGTTCCAAACAGACCCGGCCAGTGGCTGGAAACTGTGCAAGATGATGATGAGCACATACATCCGGTGTAGTTGGTGAAGAAGTAGCCAAGGAGAGTAATTACAATTCATAATGTCCCCCCAGAAGATGAAATACGGTATAACAAGAAGTTCCGTGACGAACTAAAGAGCCTACTTTTCTTAAAATTAAGATTCATGCCAATTATTATTCCATATTAACCTATCTAGAATAATGAAACGAAATTAAGTCGAAATTTCTAATTAGTTCGAAATATACCTGGTATAATTAGCCTAATAGAGCACCACAGTTGGCAGCCCTGGTGATTGAATATATTCTTAGTTCCATCTCTTAAGGTACAGAATACAAGATTTGGTTGATGTCCAATGGATAACATGGACGTTACATGTAGTTAGACATTGAATCTATCAGGGCGAGTAAAATCATGTTGGCAATAATGTCATGCATGTGCTGGTCAGAAATAATCTGAAATATTATGATCTCTTGTTGTGCCAATTTTGGATGAAATCCATTTGTTAGTATAGAAGTTACATGCATTTTAATATTGGACCTATCAGCAGGCATAGAAACATGTTGGCAGCACTGACATATTAGTTACTCCAAATTAATCTAGAATGTCAGGTACTATGCATGTGCAAAGTTTAGAGCTGTTGGCTTGCATACTTTCTGATATATTGATATTAGGGTAAAGAAATAGAAACAGCATTTATTAACAGTTGGCAACCGACAGTGGTGGCTACGCTTGCTAAAGAGCAGCGATAGAGCATGGGGCCAAGCTCACTGCTGACTTGGTAGACGTGTGGGTTCGAACCCCACCGTCGGCCGTCCTTGAAATGGCTTTCTATGGTTTCCCATTTTCAACACCAGGCAAATGCTGGAACGGTACCTTCTGAGAGGCCACGGCCGCTTCCTTCCACATCCTTGCCCAGTTTCATTCACCTTCATCCATTACATCTCACATCCCGACACGCAGGTCGCCCACGGACGTTGCCTAGAAAGACCTGCACTCGGCCTCTCAGATCGTCACACGAAAAAAAAAAAAAAAAAAAGTTGGCAGCCCTGGTTGCTCTTAAGAATACGAAATTTGGTTGAAATCCAACTGATAGTATAGAAGTTGCATGTATTTAAAAATTGGTCCTATCAGCAGGCTTAGAATCATGTTGGTAGCACTGACATATATTAGTTACTCCAAAGTAATCTAGAATGTCAGGTAGTATACGTGAGCATAGTATAAAGCTGTTGGCTTGCATACTTTCTCGTATATTGGTATTTGGATAAAAAAATAGGGAGAGCATATATTAACAGTTGGCAGCAGCTTGCCACGGTGGGTGAGTGGTCAACGTGTCGGTCTACTAACCCCAAGCTTACAGGTTCGCTCCTGGCCGTGGTAAGTGATTTTTGAAAGGCGGAAAAAACCATTTGAATTCAGTAGGACGTGTTCATAATGGCAAAATTAATCTCGGGATTTTCCACCAACACAAAGTTCCTCATTTCTCTACTAGAAAGTGCTATAGTGTCAAGGAGCTTTGATAACTAATCTCCTTGACTTTCATAGCGCTCCAAGGAATGATGAAATTTGACATGCAAGCTGCCCTCTGGTCATCAAATAACAAAGCTTGCACCCGGCATCCGAGGCCATATGGTATTATTATTTTAACAGTTGGCAGCGCTGGTGGCTCTTAAAAATAACCTCAGAGATATCTGTTTATGTACACATATTACATATGAAATTTGGTTGAAATTCAATTGATAGTGTAGAAGTTATATGCATTTAAAAATTGGACCTATCAGCAGGCTTAAAATCATTTTGGCAACACTGCCATGTATGGCCTCCTGGAAATTAAACTGAAATATTATTATCTATATGTGTGCCAATTTTGGAATAGCTCCCATGCATACCGGTACCTTCCAAGATATCCAACATGGAGCTCAAATTTCTAGTGCGTTTTTTCAGCAGTTGGTAGCATTGACATTTTCAAATATGGGCTTGAGATATTCAGGTATGGATCTTTACTCTTACTAAATTTGGTTTCGATTGCTGCAGCCATTTAGGAGTTGTTAGGGGGAGGACACACAGACAGAAGGACAGACAGACACACATTTGCCCAGATCGATCTCGTAAGTCTCTACTTCTTCCTCATTTTTGCAAAATGTGAAAAGTAGGCTAAAAATCATATACTGTACTATCGAAATGGCGGCGAAAAAAAAAAAGAGTGAACCTTGTTTCATAATGTAAAAAAATTAACCAAAATACCTGTAGTTTATTACTTACTGGCAACCCGACCCGTCTTCGCCCGGGAACAGTTATGAATGCATTACGTGATAAGCACTTTTTTCCAATGTCAATGAACAACGACCAATATCCGTTTTACATCTCGGCATGATGGGTTAAAATCACTGACTGGACTATTAATTATATTATCATGGAGATGCATGTGCAATAAATTCTTGTCAGACGAAATTTAAGAATGGCGAGGTGCATGAAAAGCAAATCCCCTTCCGTCCAATCTTAACTTGACTGTGAATTTTGCGGAACGAAAAGTTCACAGGCGAAACAAAGAAAAGCCGAGTTGCACTTCCAGGGAAACTCCAAACACAACCACTCTTCACTAAAGTTTTTTACTCAACACGACTCGACAGTTTGCTGCTGGCTGTATCTGGGGCAATAAGCTCGTCCGTTAGCTAAGCAGTAACTGGGGTGATAGACTCGCCCCTAGCTAGCTCGTAAACTGTCGCCTCAGTAACTGAATGGAGATTGTTGGAAGAAATGAAAACGTAAAAACACTTATAGTAGGCGATGTATTGAAGATAGAGATATGCTCTCCCGGGCTTTTTTGTAGAACTTTTCATGCTGAGCATTTCTTACACTCAAAAGACACTCATAATATATAGATATGTTTAACGGTTTGCCCAGCGTAAGCTTAAAAACCATACGGAAGCCAGTTTTTTTTCCGACCTTTTCACTGAAATCGTTAGTGCTTGACTTCCTTTGGTCATAAATAAATTATTTTCTACAGAAACCTTCCTCGAGATATCCTTTACAGAATGGTGAAAACCGCATCAAAATCCATTCAAAGGTTCTTGAGATTACCCTTGACATCCAAGAATCAGGGACTTTGTTTTATACTAAGCAGAGATTATACGCCAATCAGCATAATTTAATATAATAAAATCCCCCTTCCGTCCAATCTTAAATTGTGAATTTTGCGGAACGAAAAGTTCACAGGAGAAATGAGAGTTGCACTTCCAGGGAATGGCGAGGTGAATGAAACTCAAATCCCCCTTCCGTCCCATCTTAACTTGACTGTGTTTCACAGGCGAAATGAAGAAAACCCGAGTTGCAAATCCAGGGAAACTCCAAACACAACCACCCTTCTCAGAAGTCGTAACTCAACAGTTTGCTGTTGGCTGTATCTGGGGCAATAGGTTCGCCCGCTAGCTAGGCTGTAACAGGGATGATAAACTCGCCCTTAGCTAGCTCATAAACTGTCGCCTCAATAGTTGAATGGACATGGTTGGAAGAAATTAAAACGTAAAACACTTATAGTGGGCGATGTATTGAAGACAGACATATGCTCTCGTGGACTTTTTTGTAGAACTTTTCATGCTGAACAATTCTTACACTCATAATATCTAGATATTTTTAACGGTTTGCCCAGCGTAATCTTACAAAGCGCTCGGATGCAATGGTTTTTTTTTCTCCGATTTTTCCACTGAAATCGTCATTGCTCGGCTTCCTTTGATCATAAATAAATAATTTTCTACAGAAATCATCCTCCAGATATCCTTTACAGAATGGTGAAAACCGCATCAAAATCTATTCAGTGGTTCTCGAGTTTACTCGTAACATCCAAGAATCGGGGACTTTGTTTTATACTAAGTAGAGATTTATCGTATGGCTTTTAGTGCCGGGAGTGACCGAGGACATGTTACAGCGGACACCCTTGGGGTGAGCTACAAGTTCCGTTCAATTTCAAGTAGTTCCAACTTTCGCTACCAGATATCAATGATACCTAGTGGTGAATGTTGGAACTTTGACAGAGCATTCCGACGAAATCTAACCTAACAATTTAGCTTTACACAAGTTTAGTCTGTGGAAGGATCTTTTACATGCCATAAATCTATGACATGGGACCGCCAGCTTTACTTCCCCTCCGAAGGAAGGCATACTGAAGGATTTTTAACGCTCTTAAAAAATCCGACGACTTTGGCCGGTTTTATACCCGCTATCTTGGGCACAGCAGTTCAGCATGCTACCAACTAAGCCACCGAAGCCGCTATACCTGTAGTAATGGTCAGGAAAAAATCTGGAGATGATGTAGTAATAAATGTTTACTCCTCCGCTGTCTATAACCCACCTGCTGTCCCAAATAGGATCAGGACTTATATAGATGAAATTTTAGCTGTGTCCGCTACTTTCGCCATTAAGGTAACTGTACCGGTTTTCGTCACTGAGCGAGTCGTCGTCGCTCTCCTATATAATTATAAAATATAAGCATGTCAGTGGGTCTTTCTTAACGCACCAAGTCTTACTAGATTCGTCATACCTTCATTGCCGATAAGGAGCAACTTTGCGATTTAATAGGTGACTCCCAGCGTCAAACATGTTGTGTGAGTTGAGCTGTCTTGACGTGGCGTATTGCTTCCCGCATGTGCTAAGCAGGCACGCGAGTTAATTATGTGCATACGTGTTATGTTCAGACATTTTAAAATGTTACAAGTGTGTTATATAGTTGGTAATTGTTTCTGTAACATATGCGATTTGCTATTACGTGCTCACGTTCCTAGTTTGGATAGAAATGCTGGTGATGAACACTGGATTTAAAAACACGCACTTTACCAATGCCCGTCATTTGTGACGAAAACTGGCACATTGTCATATCTCCTTGTAAGACCTAACTAACAGCGGCAATCTACTTATAATGTAGTTCTGAAGCACCCTGCATTAATTAAATTATCATTTGATCATCGTGTCCAATAGTCATAGCTGACGATCTTTAGAGCACATGCGTGACGAACACTAGTGCTCGATAATGTTAAAGTTTGCGTTAACGTTTCAGGAACAATAAACATTTACAGTGTGCTGTTATTATGTAGATCTGTCTCTTTGACGGCCGTAGGTCTACGCTGACTGCGTGGCTCAGCGGCAACGTTCTCGCCTGCTGTTGCAGGATTGAATCCTGGCGCAGTCATCTAGAATTTGAGGGTGCGCAAATGCGAGGGAGTAGATTTACTGGCACATTATAGATCCCCTTCGGGGCAAAATTCCGGCACCCCGGCTCTCTAAAAGCTGCAGTAGTTAAAAGGGACGTAAAACAAATAACATTATTATTATTATTATTATTATCAGTAGGTCTAGGCCTAGGGTTTTTAGGTGAGCTAAAGGGGATTCTTTTTAAGTTGAGATGAAAAATATATTCTAAGACTAAATCTTTGCTTTCAAGTATTATGTCGAAACGCACATTTCTCAATTAGCCTACGATTAGCAGCTATTAAGGTCATTGAGGAGGACGGTATAAGTACTACAACGGCCGCGGAGAGGAATGGTGTTCCGAGAAACGCCCTCTCGGACAAAATTAAAGGAGAAACTAGAGAGAGGAAGATGGGGCCAAGTTCCTTTTTAACAAAGGGTGTTAGTTCAATGGGTAATCTCACTGGGAAAAGCAGGGTTCCCGGTAACAAAGGACGATTTGCAAAATAGCGTCCAGTGCCTCACAAAAGAATTGGAAGAGGGACTCTCCCTTCAAAGATGGGCGGCCAGGGAGGAGATGGTGTGAATCTTCCCTATCAAGTAATCCAAGCCCTTCTTTACGAATTCCTCAAAATTTGTCAGTAAACCGTGCTGCAATATTACAGAACATCAAATTAAAACCTACTGTGGAAAACGACTTCCAGTCTATCTTGTCAGACCCTCGGCGATTATTCAAAAGATCACGACATAACAGCCCGGAAAATGACCATTCGCTCTTGGACACCGGTCGGGGAAGCCTACATCAATACACGTTCTTGTGGTTATATTGTTCGAATTTCAATTATTATTAATATTGCACTTTAATTTAATACAAAAATAACTTATAATAAATGTGTTTAGAGCAGAATTACGATATTTTCATGCCAGTATGTCTTCTACTTCACACTTCCCGATGCCATCTTTTTTTTAAATATACATATTTCATTTTTAATTTTAAAAAACATAATTACTGGTACTGTTTTATTCGTAAATGGTAGCCTCCAAGTTGATAAATCGGTGTCTTACGCAACAATTGACAGAAATATATTATAAACAGCAGACAAGGAAAACTAACAATGTGATGGCATTTGGTCCAAAAGGGTGACGAATATAGGAAAAATCCAAAGACATCGTGCCGAGGACTAGGGCAAAGACACACTTTTTAAAAAAAATACGTAATTTTTCCAAAAATGAATATTTTCGATATTGAGAGTTTCCTAGTGTTTGAGTAGAGTTTGAGGTTAGGTACAGTGCTTACCAAAATGTATAAGGTGTATATATTTTCTTGACTAAATCTGTCTTGGTTCATCTATACCTTGCGATACACCGGCGTTTAGGGAATTTTTAGGGATCTCAGTGACGTCACCGTGATGTCACGGCACGTATCGATATTGAATCGCTTTGGTTGCCGGGAGTCACGGCACGTATCGACATTGACTCACTTTGATTGCTGGGAGTCAGCTGATTCATAAGTCAGTTTCGCGTGCGGTTTTGTCTGAAAAGGATGTCTTTTTTTTTCTTCACCGATTTGAGTTTTGTAACCGTAATTTGAACAATTATTATTCCCTGAATAACCTATAGTCTCCTCTAGAGCAAGATTTTGATGTTAGCAGTGTCGTGTGCCCGATTGTGTTGGCTATTAGTGATAAAATTGTTGAATTCCTGAAGTTGTTGCATTCAAATAAATTCCGTTACTTGTGATGTGAGGCAACGTGTGGTCAAAAATTAGTGCTTTTTCTTGTACATGTGGAATAATACGGCATTTGGGATCTATCGGTGAGTTTTTTACGTTGTTCATATATTTATTTTGGTTGTTGCATTTAATAGGAAAGTTGCACTGTACTCTTCTAAAGCCATAGACAATGCCATTTGTCTAAACGATAATATTCGTCAGGAACGGTGTTGGGGAAAACGCCTGTTAAAATAGTAAAGGATGGGTAAAATTTAGACAAATTGGCATTTACATGAACACCTGCAAAATAGATATGACAGTGTTTTGTATTAGACCTATCGGTCTATAGGTCATGCTTTTGACGTTTCATATAGTATGTCTGTGAGGCATTATTAAACAGTATGTTAAGGATTGTGATTTCTAATTGAGATACAAATATTTGCAGCCAATATTGGAAAACATAAAAATACCAACCTAGCGGCGTTTGTGTTTGCGTATTTGCAGCCGACTTTGGAAAAAAAAAACGAAACTACACAAAACCATTTCTTGCTATGTGGTGGGGTCAATAACATTATTGACCACAATGTTTTATAAGAATATTACAATGTGCCAGCAGCTAGGTTAATGTATTGATGCCAACCAGCGATTATTACAGACCGCGATCGTTTGTGCATGACTATATTATAAAAACAAATTGGCTGCTTTTGTGATGTTATCAACCACTTGACGAAATGCTTCTCTGGCAAGATTATGGGAAAAGCCTTGGTTATAGGTTATTTTGGGTGGTGACAACTCAATAACAGAAATGAGCATTAAAAAACCTTCGAAACGCATTGTGTTTCGTCAGATGTAATTTATTTATTGGCCTACCTCAATTTGGCACGCCGTACATACGAAAATATATTTAATTTAGGGTTACATTTATGACATATTTTTAAAATTCCGTTTCGGGATCTGTAATTCGCCTATATAGTTGACGTTTCGCGTCGTAATTAATTTTATTTTATATTTATAAGACATTGTATCAAAAGCCGTAATTGACCTATATAGCTCATTTAAAGATTTCGATGCAATGTTTTATTATATGAAATTATAATAATTACGATGTGTATCGTCATCTGTAATTGATCTACATAGGCCAATTATAGATTTCGATGCACAAAATTAAAAATATCAACTGAAATTACGATGTGTATCGGAATCTGTAATTGACCTATATAGGCCAATTACAGAATTCGATGTGGAAATTGTAAAGTATGACGTTAAATTGCGAAATTTTACTCTGCATCAGAATAGTTAATTGAGCTATATAGGTAAATTATTGATTTCGATGCAATGTTTTTTATTTACGAAATGAAAATAATTACGATGTATATCGGAATCTGTAATTGATCTACATAGGCCAATTATATATTTCGATACGGAAATTTTAAATATATGATGTGAATTTGCGAATTTTTTTATGCATCGGAATCTTTAATTGAGCTATATAGTTAAAATTAAAGCTTACAATTTCTGCCTAGTCAATACTATACTTTTTTTTTATAAAATATTTCAAGGGTACATGTTTCAGGTCCCAATCTTTCTGGACCCTTCTTCAGCCCATAAAATCACACATGGAGCCCATCAAATCACAAAAACATCGATAAACACAAACTGCACACACACAATAAATAGATAAAACACTGTAAAAACATCTAAGAGTCTAAAATCTAAAAATAACATGCATGTTTTACCGTCTTCAGGAACATGTTTTCACTTGTTCTTCATCTAAGTAAAATGTCATTTGACGCTGTGAAACACTGGGCACATATTTTGAAGTCTATGAGTGGCATGCTGTAAGAACTTCAAAATATGTGCCCAGTGTTTCACAGCGTCAAATGACATTTTACTTATATGAAGAACAAGTGAAAACATGTTCCTGAAGATAGTAAAACATGCATGTTATTTTTAGATTTTAGACTCTTAGATGTTTTTACAGTGTTTTATCTATTTATTGTGTGTGTGCAGTTTGTGTTTATCGATGTTTTTGTGATTTGATGGGCTCCATGTGTGATTTTATGGGCTGAAGAAGGGTCCAGAAAGATTGGGACCTGAAACATTTACCCTTGAAATATTTTATAAAAAAAAGTATAGTATTGACTAGGCGGAAATTGTAAGTTTTAATTTTAATGATTACTGTCAATACGGAACCTGAAATGTATAATATCTCTAATGAGCTATATAGGTAAATTATAGTTTTCGATGCAATTTTATTTATTCACGAAATGAAAATAATTAAGTTACGATGTGAATCGGAATATTTAATCGACCTACCTAGGACAATTAAATATTTCGATATGGAAATTTTAAATTAATGACGTGAATTTGCGAAAAAAAATTATGTATCGGAATCTTCAATTGAGCTACATAGGTCAATTATAGATTTCGATGCATTGGTCGTTTCGAGGCTTTTTGTGTTTCCCCACCCAAAAACCCCTATTACCCAGGCTTTTCCCGTAAGCTTGCTAGAGGAGTATTTCGTGGCGTCGTCGATGACGTCACGGAAGTCGCCATTTTGTTTTAGGGGAATTTTATCCGCGGCTGGATCGCAATGTATAGTAGTCCCTCTGTCTTAACATGACGACCATTGGTGCATTTACCCTAATTATGCACTAGTACAGTATTGCCAATCCCGCACTTACAGAACTACTTTGTATAAGCTCCGTAACATGAAACAAAATAGCGCCGAGTTCACTTGACAGTGTGCCGAGTTAGAACCAGTTCGCTGTGGATTGTGCAAGCTGTCTCATTACCGTAAGTAATTTCAATCGGCGTTGACTGAAAGGAGTGTTTCTTGTTTTGTTTTCTCCACACTGAATGTGTGTTCTTTTATTGGCATTTTTTTCCCCACTGTAATAATTCATGTTCTTTTAATAATAATTTTCATCCAAACCAATAGGCCTACTGTTCTACATACAAAACAAACCTAACCTGGGGCTCATGCCCCACACCCCATGATTGTTGTGCAATCAGTAATTTTCGTCCGGACAGTCATCTCGCCAAGTAGTGACCAATGATTTCGTCCAGACGGTCGTCTAACCAAGTAGCGACCAATGGTTTAGTCCAGACACCCATTATAGTTCATCAGTATCTTTCGTCCAGACAGTCGCCAAACCTCGCTACAGGGGATTGCGGTAAAGTGAAGTTAGCACCATTGCCTCATACAAGCATTATTTACAAATACAAATAATACGCAAAAGCCCAATTATTTCTTTCCTTACATAATTACAACGTTAAGTGTGTCATCTAGTGTAATTTGTATCGGACATGTTGGTGTCAATGTGTGCGGAATTATTATTTTACATAGACATGGTGACAGACATTCTGAGTTTCGATATAGTTGTATAAGGTTATACGTATGTGTATTTTTAGTATAGTTTTTTGTTTTATTTTAGATTGTTTTTAATGTTTGTTTGTGTGAGCATCTTTCATAATGAGATATCTTTGAGAAAGCACGATGACATTGAGGAGATGAAGTGGCTGAAGAAGGGAGCAGCATGGCCCCGAAACATGTCCCACGAATGTGAGTGTTAATACAGTTAAACATAATTTGTTTGGTATTGATTGACAGAAATATATTGTACTATATTGGTTTATAGGGTTATCATGAACCGTCTGAGCAGTGCGTTTGTAAGCTGTGTGAAGGTCATTGTGAGCGATATCATTTCAACAAATGCAACAAACGAGGACAATCCCTCATGGATTACTGTAAAACGTAATCTATAGTTAACAGTGTGATGCTTAAATATCTTATAGATGGCCATTTGGCTGCAATAAAGTTATTATTAAAAGATGAAATAAGATGAAATAAAGTATGAAAATTATGTCGTCGAAATGAAAACGAAAAGGAAAATAGTGAATTAATTGTTTACATCACCGGAACCAATCCAGAACGTGGTAAATTATTGAACATATATCTTTCACATACCTTTCTGGGAGTCATTAGGAATTGAAACCACCATCAAATATCACTGCTGCACATTGAAAATACTGTCGAATATCACTAATATCGCTTAAATACAGGTTTTTATTTGTAACTTGTTCAACGATGGCAGAACAACGGCAGATGTTTGTGACCAACACATTGACGTCATATTGCATTGCCAACATGTCCGATACAAAATACACCACACGACACGAAACTTTGTAATTATCTGAAAAAAAGAAATAATTGGCAAAACCATTGGCCTGGATCAAGATTATTAATGCGTGAGAACCCCCACTGTGCGTGACTAAGTTTAGGGTTAGTTATTGTTGTTTTAAGGGGCGGAACTACGAGGTCATCTGCCCCTGTGAGTGACAAAAACCAGGGATGTATATAAAAGCTAACGTGGCCCGCAAGGTCGCGCTACCTAACAATTATTGGTTTAGGCGAAAACTATTGGTCAGCCGGATGTGATATAGTACCGAATGCGTGGGGTTGGCAATACTGTACATGATGCTGAATTTCGTCTATTTAAGTCGTGGTCCTATTTGAGATGGCTGGGTGGGTTACAGACAGCAGAGGAGTAAACATCTATTACTATATCATCTCCAGACTTTTTCCCTACCATTACTACAGGTATTTCAGCTAATTTCAGAAGTGTAATCTTAACAGTAGGTTCCGGTCTAGTATACTGTTACCAATCGCTTATTTACGTAATAGCCTATAACAAATATTTCTAGTGCAGCTGTGATAATTGACAGTAGTTTCAATTTTAAATACTCCAAGAAAGGTATGTGAATCTTATATTTTCAATAATACACCAGGTAGAAGTGTAGAAGCTAGGAGTAGTGTTCTATAGAATTAATGAAATACAGTGGGGTAAAAATTGAAAGCTATTTATTAATCAAACATACCTTTTAAATTCTCCGAGTTGTTCCTCCAGTTTGCCCTCAACTAACTTCTGATCATCATTTAGATACTTCAGTCGAATTCGAATGTTCCCTTGAGATGATTGATCAGCACTAGAACTAGAGGGTTCTGGAGACTGAACCTTTTCCACTGGAGTTGTATTAGAGTTTGTAGCGTCTACGTTGCCTTCACCAGAATAACTAGGCCTAGTACCATCTAGGCGATTGACATCAGGATGGTCCAATAAAGTAGCCTGTCTGCTCTGAAAGAACGCTAGCCGCCTTCTCCTAAGAACGGCCGACTCTGATGAATTGTCCTGCAGCGATGAGGCTACTTCTTCAATGTCAATATCACTCACCGGTTCACCAGACGTAGTCGGTTCTGCAATATTTCTATGATTTGTCCCTACCGGTATATCACACACGCTTGTTTCTGGAAATTCACAAGTAGAAACATTTGTAATTTCAGAGCTAGGGCTGCTAGATGATGTAGGAGAATTGTTCTCTTTATGACAAGTTGCTACTGCTTCTGACTCACGGTTTTCATCAGGTGTCTGCGATTCTGCCTGACCTGTATCAATGCTGCCCTCAATAGAAGTGGTGGCGGTAGATGTCTGTGAGACTAGTGAATCAGTGGGAACCCTGTGTCTACTTCTCCTTTCCAAAATTAAAACAGTGCGAATAATCTGACGATCTGAAAGTCCAGTAGATAACCAAGCTATCATACCAACTAACAGTGTAAGTACCACAGCAAAGAACTGAATGACTTCATCACCGACACCTTCAATCAACGGCATTTCTGTTAGAAAATCAGTGTTGTCTTAACCTGAAAGCAAAATCAAAAGAAAATAAATATATACAATAATAAATTTAATCCAAAAGAAGGTTCGAAATCGAAAATTACATAAGGAAATATCTGACGTCCTCAATGTTGACACACAATAACATAACACAGAAGTAATACAACCAAGGACTGCATCTAGGTTATAAGCATCCAGAAAGCCATGATTGACCCCCTTCGTTTTTCTTTATTTGTTCTTCACAATCTGAGAAATGACACGCTCTAAGATTAGTATATTACAGAATAACCTACGAATTTAATAGCAATTAAATAAGTCATACAAAATTATTCCAATTCCTTCCGTACTGCCAGGTTCAAGGTCCCAGGTCAATATTTTTCTACAACATTCCCCAATCTTCCGACCAAGGACCATCCGACGGCAAATGGTGCATTTATTACAGGTATCTCCTAGGCCGTGTTTCTATAGGGGCTCTCTGACTGGATTTTCTTTTGTCGCTGCGGAAAAGATTCCCCTGCAGTAGTGAAGATCGTGGAAATGCCATTGAGAAGCGAGTGTATGAATGTGTCATCTGTTCAAACGGGAAATTACGTGTGACAGTAATCAACAAAAGGCGGTGACTAAATTTTAAGTGATCAAATTCCGAAATGGCTGAATTACTCGCCGTTCCCTTGAAGAAGCCGTCAGATGTAGATATTGTCAAACCCTTAAAAAACATTATCGCATCGTCTTATAGCACTGCGGATAAACCCCTAGACTATAGTGAAGAAATTAATGAGTTTAGTAAATTACGGAATAATGCTGTCTGGCGAGTATTTGAGAAGTATGAAAGTTCTTTGGAGGTTATATACAGGTGCGTATCATTTTATTTAAGTACGGAAGTCTCATATATCTAATATATTTGAGCATTTAGTTTTGTAGTCATCATTTAAAATGTGATGTTGTGTAAAACAGTTGTATCGACTGAATTTTGTTCTTTGATGGAGAAATGTCAACACTTCTAGCTTCTAGTGCAACTTAGAAGAGCTTCCGTGGACGCTCTAAAATATACAATTTGGTTCTCAAGAATAAATGTTAATTGGCCATGCATTCGGTGCTATCTCAGTTATTGTATACTACTGTCTGTTGAAAATTCAACGCTGTAACATATTACTGTACTTAGCAATCTTCTGTTTGCCATACCACCATACCTACTAACTACTTTGTTAAAGCATTTTAACACCCCTTGTGTTATTTTTACTGTGGGCCCTGTGGATATCTAGCACTTAACACCAACTGACTTTACTTAACTTGGTCATTGCTATAATCAAACATTGGATGATTTGCAGTTTCAGCACGATGTATTCATTTGGCCTGAAACCTCCAGACTAAACAATAGTGACATTTACTAATATGTAGCCTAGTAACCTTTTAGTTTTGCTACAGTACATGACAATGTCATGGGTGAAAGGTGAGGTGGTTGCAGTGTTATTGTTATTTTAAGTTGTTGAACTTCATGGTCATCTGTCCATGCAACTGCTAAAATATTGTAAATCCTAAACCCATAATAAAGGTGGTTTCATAACCTGTCGACGATAGGTGCATTATCGATGCACTCACAAATTCCTGGTAGGAATTACCAATATTCCTCATGAACATCTTATATTTATTGTTCACTTCAGACCATCCTCCCTTTTCATCACTTTTAATACCTTGGCTTATTGAAAATATATCATTTATGATATGCATATCTTTCGGGGAGTTGTTGGGAGTCGTTTCACAATCTCTACATACTCAATAGCCACTGCTGCACCGCAATAATTGTTATTTCACGGAAAGAATGCAATTTTTCTTCACTTACGGACGCCATTTTTGACAGTCATGTGACACCCGAAAGACGATCATGTGACACGTTACCAACTTGAATAAAGAAATTCACCACATGCCTTCGCTACTAAGTTAGGCACTGTCTTGTGGAAAATTACTGCTAGTACTACAAGCAAGGGGGTCTGGGGCGCAAGCCCCAGGTTAGGTTCGTTTTTGTATGTAAAACATTAATAAGATAGAATTTATGTCCGCTACTAGGTTAGGTACTGCCTGGTCGAAAATTAATGCTAGTACCACAAGCAAGGGGGTCTGGGGCGTAAGCCCCAGTTTAGGTCTGTTTTTGTATGTAAAACATTATAAATAAACACTGTAATTGAGTTCACTTAGTGATTTCATACATCACGTCTGAAATAGTACCAAACGGGTGGGGTTGGCAATACTGACTCAGTGAGAAAGATGGGGGTGAGAACTTTGATTTCAACTATATAAGTCGTGTCGCTATTTGGGTGGGATGGTGGGTCTATGACAGCGGAGCAGTGAACATCTAATACTCAATCCTCTCCTGATCAGTTGTGGAAAATAATAAGAAAAATAGGTAATGATGCAAGTAGACTTAGTCTGCAATATGCTGCCACTGTTTCGATTATACATTACATAGTCGCCAACAGTAATTTTCAGTCGACCCTAACCTAATCCGTCATGATTAGGGATAATCGACCCCATTATGGTCCATATCGACTTGTTAATTTTATTAATTATGTATGTAAGTGGAATGCGGATTATACCCTTGCAGTAGACATGAATGTGACCTTTATATACCTTGTGTCCTTGTTTCATCTTCTGGGCGGGGTATGGTGGCGCAGCGGTCAAGCTGTATGCCTCTCAATGGGAAGACTAGTTGCCTTTCACCTAGGCGGACCGGGTTCGATTCCCGGTCAATGCATGTGAGATTTTCGAAGTGAAATGCCATGTCCTGTGGTTCGGATTCCACGTAAAACATAGGTCCCGTGGCTTATGATCGCGAGATTAACGGTCACGTTAAACTACAAGCTTCCTTTTTTTTCACCTTCTGGGCAATATTAGGCCTACGTATTGAAATTACGAACCCTGATCACTACTGAACCTCATATAAGTTCTAAAGTTCGTAAATATCTGTTTTTATTCATTGCTATCTTAAAAACGAGGGCCATGTTTCGACAGCACTTGTATCTCGTTCAACTGTCAACAAGGCGCTCTCTAGCGGCAAGCTCCGAGGCACACACATTGTTGCCAACATGAGAGATACAAAATCACTGTTGATAAAAAGAAGTGAGATACAAATTCAGTTGAACAAAAAAAATATTCATCGGGACACGTTAGGCTGTAACCATTGTCAAAAATCATTGATCTGGGCACGTTAGGCTGTAGCCTAACCATTGTCAAAAACCATTGGATTGAACAAAACGAAGGTTAGAAGGTCGGGTGTAGGTTTGCTTTTGCCGCACGCAGCTAGCGGGGCACGGTTGACACAAAACCATTGATCTGGGCGTGTTGGGCTGTAACCATTGTCAAAAACCAATGGATTGGACAAAACGAAGGTTCGCGGTGCTGGGTACCGTAAGGGCGAGGTTAGGAGTATTGTTTTGATGTCTGACCAGTGGGGCTAACGAAGAGACCAGAGTACTCGTGACCACAACCGATGATAATTGATTTGGACTAATGGCGGCCACAGCTGTAATTTTGGCTATATAAGTCGTGATCCTATTTGAGAAGCTTATTTCCAAAAGGTACCAAATCCAAAAAGTAATATTTTACAGGAGAGAGGAAAAACGCTAGGAGAGTAAAATTTCAACTGAAACTCCATTTGAGCACTTTTATTATGTTCAGATAGAATAAATGCATTGTTATACCAAGTATTTCTGTTTAGGCTTTTGTAGTTTGGGAAATATTCAAAGAAAATTATGGATTTGGTACTTTTTGGCACTGAAACTCTAAATACTTGCAACGGAAAGACATAAATTTCACTGCAGTCGTCAAGAAAACGGATTGTATTTAGTTATGCAATAATTAGATTTAAGGTATTTACAGTGAAGGCATATATTATTTAAATAATATTGAATAAAATTGAACAAAACAATGAAAATTATGCAAAGTAACTTAGCAGTGCTGAACTTATGGAATTTGGGTAGTTTGTGTCTAAAGAACATGAATATGGTAAATAACTTGTGAACTGGACAATGGAAAATATTATCCAGTACTAAAAGAAATGGCTCTCATTGGCTGCATGGATACAATACGTATTGACACATTCAGGCTACATGATTTGGTATTTATTGGCATCAAACGAGATTTGCAATGCCCTGTTTGTTATGGATTTAGGTCGTTTTGGCAATTTCTTTTTCTTACATATGATGGAGCTTCCTACCAACGTACGCTTTCCATCATAATCTCAATTTCGATTTTTTGGATTTGGTATCTTTTGGAAATAAGCTTCTCATTTGGGATGGCTGGTTGGGTCACAGACAGCGGAGGAGAAATATCTATTAAAACATCACTCCCTGATTTATTTCTCATCGTTTCATAAGGTATTTTGGGTAATTCCTGTATTGTAGAGAATTTTATCGCGCGTTCTATCTTCATTCAGTGCTACCATTGAAAACACTTGAGTAGTCCGCCTTTTCAATAAAATATATATAGTCTACATAAAATCTAAAAGTACATGTTTCAGGAGTGCGTCCCTCCCTTCCTCGGCCTTGCATACACTTTCTTGTTAACATATAAAAAACATTGGTAGAATACGCACAAGAAGAGCTCGCCACAGAATCCTGCGGAGATCTTCGGCAATGTTCGGGTGGGCATGGTAGTGGTGGAGGTAGATTTCACCGGACAAACTAGTGGATACTATAAGGTGCGTTCAAAAAGTAACGAGCCGGAGGCATAATTACAGAAACCAGTACCTGTATGTTAGAAGTATTGGCCGTGTCTGTTGAGGCACTTGTCCCACTGTGACACGAGGCGGTGAATGGCTCTCTCATAAAATTCCCTGGGCTGCGATGTGAACCAGTTTCGCACGTACAGGTGGACGTCGGCGTCCGAGTGAATCATTCGTCCCGCAGAGCTCTTTTCAGGGGACCAAACATGGCGTAATCACAGGGAGAGAGGTCGGGACTGTATGGAGGGTGGCAGAGAACCTCCCATTTGAATTTCTGCAGGAGTGCCGCGACTGTGTTGGCCGTATGAGGTCGTGGAGCGACCATGGCGGCTATGGCGTTCACTGTCACTCGGCGGTCCTGGGTAATGAGTGCATCAACCAGCCGGACGTTGTCATTGGTAATGCAGGGGGGTGCCCCAGACCGGGTATCATCGGCTAACGACACCCGTCGTCCCTGAAGCGCTTGTGCCACGCCTTGACCCTTGCAAGGGACATGCAGTGTTCGCCGTACACTTGTGACATTCGGCGATGAATGTCCGTTCCCCCTACTCCTTCCGTTGTCAGAAACCGAACAACACCTCTTTGCTCTTCGGTTGACGCTTCCATGTCACTGTTTGCAATGCGACTGGCAGCGTTGGAGATTGATGCATGCTGCTGCTCGCTTTGTATCGTCACGTGATGTGCACGCGTGACCTCTAGCGACGGGCTGTGACCTTCCACGCTCTGGTCGGAACCACACGCTACGTTTAGCCGATGTAGTCACCGGTTTGCGCATTCCAGCCTCCGGCTCGTTACTTTTTGAACACACCGTATATAATAGGCAAAATATGCAGTTTTTCCTAGAAGGATCAGACCTCATTTGTTGCGAGAAAGTATTATATTGGAGCGGTCATGTAACCTCATGTACATTGGGCGTGTGTAGAATCTGTCTGATAAACGGTGTTAATTGTGATGACTGTATTAATCTGTAATTCATGTAAGGACTGCAGACGGTCAATTTCATGTGGTAGTTCCTGATTTTGGTACCAAATACTACAGTCAACGACACTTAGCCGTGAACTTGGCAACTAGATACCACCCCAACCAGCAACTTGCAACGAACGTTGGAACTTCCCCTCCGAAGGAAAGCATACTAAGGGATTTTTAGCACTCTTAGAAAATCCGACGACTTCAGCCGGCTTTGAACCCGCAACCTTGGGCATAAAGTTCAGCATGCTACCAGTTACGTCACCGAAGCCGCTTCCCACAGAGTCAGATGGAAAACTGAATGAGATCTCGTGCAATGGCGTTGTCATGGCAACCTCTGATAGCTCATCCCTCATCAATTTAGAAGCGTTGTCATGGTAACCTCTGATGGCTTTTGGCATTTGCTTATAATTCCGAAGTCATTTTTCTCATCCCTTGGCGTAATGGTGGGTCATATCAAAAATTCTTTCAGGGGAATATTGTACGGTTTTGATATTGTGCTTATTAAGAGAGATATGATTGTTTCCCAAAAACCCACTTTTTCCCACCCCTTTGATCAATGGTTGGTGCTATCAAAAACTTTTTAAACATACATTTTTGGCAGTTATCCGATACATAATATGATCTTTGAATGTATTGGATATTTCACGTTTGAAGAGAGTTATAGCCATATTTCACTTTTTCGGTAAAAAGAAGGGCCCGCATTTTTAGTCCCCCTTGGACCGATTGAGCCCATCAACTAACTCGACCGAGATTTTAAAGGGATACATATCATGTAAAATATTCAAAGTGATTGGTGAAAAATTATGGCAGTTAATCGTGTCCACAAGAAACTGATATATATATATATATACATAAATTATATATAAACTTTCGAACTGACAGGGGTCTGAGGGATGTGAAACGCGAAGATATGTCGAAATTTTCTGGAAGTCGAAACATGATACCCATTGCAATAGTTAGCTTTCTAATGAAATCTACCTAAAAGGAAAAAAGACGGTAGCAGCGAATGTCGAAATCAAGCCAGAGAGTTGCCAAAAAGTGCAATTGACCACTGTGCCACATCTTATCTTGAAACTTATTGAAAACAAATCCCTCAAACTCTACTCGAAAATCTTTAGAGAGCGTTTTACCTTTTTCTATGGCCCACTCTGGCGAGATGTTCTAGGAACTTTAGTATCATAAAATACTGTAATATGTCCTGTTTTATTTCCCACTTCTCAATCATTTGATTTACCAAATGGCTTGGTGGTGACGCGAGTCATTCCACTACATCTTTATGTAAAGATTTGAAGCCATTCTTTCAGTGTTGCCTATACAAACTTTGAAGGTTTTTATGAACTGAATGTATATCAGAATGCTGTGAAAAATGTCATCAACTCACAAAATACTGAAACCAATAGGTAAATTACTTATTTATTAGTGATTTAATTATGCAGGTACGATGACTCTTCACAAATTGACACCATGTGATTGGTATCTGTTGTGACACATTGTTTGTGCAAATGGGGTGTGATGGAGCTGCAGTCAAGCTGTTTGTTTCCCACTAAGGTGAACAGGGTCAAATAACCCAGTTATTGCATACCGGTATATGAATTTTGTGGGGAAATGTCATGTTCAGTGTTTCTGATTCTACGTAAAATAGAGGTCCCAGAGTTTATGATTGCAAGATTGACGGTCAAGTAAAACAACAAACTGCCTTTTCTTTAAATGTTATCAAGTCCCGAGGGGGTGAGCAAGATGGAAATAACTGTTTGTATCAATCCAAGCAATAAGGCTTTAGTGTTTCTGTTTTTAATTAAAATTAGTTGGAAATGCCAAAAAGAAAACTCAACAAATCACAAAGGGTTGAGTGAGTTTGTTTGAAATCACTACGGTATGAGGGGAGTTTTTAGTGTAGTCGGTGACATAAATGACGTACGAGTGTTGATGTACTTGAGTGGCTTGAATCGCCACTATGTAACTGCTGTTCGAGGTTTCAAGTGGTGCATCATCAAATGCAGGTGCAGTCACATGTGTTTGGTCGTGATTTATGAATGTTATTAAAATATTTCGTTAGACAATTTAATTGAAAGGTTACACTGCACTCTTCTAAAGCCATGATGAGAAAAAACCATTGGTCGCTGCTAGGTTAGACAACAGTCTAGGTGAAACTATTGGCTGCTATTAGGTTACCACTAGGAAAATTGCTGCTTGTTTTGCAGGCAAGGTAGTCTGGGGTGTAAACACCAGGTTAAGTTTGTGTTTGTATGTAAAGCCTTATTAACACGTAGAATTTAACGTGTATGCATTGTTTAAACTTTTAATTCAATTCAACATTCATGCATTTCACTCCACATAGTCAATACTTCCTAATGCAAGTCAAAACTTGTGAAACTGTGACAACTGTATACAATTGTTTCAGAATCTTAATTCCTCTTCTTCACAAAACAAATCGTAAGTTTAAATCAAAACATCAAATAGTGCTAATATGATAAGAGCATTTAGAAACAGCTGGAGAAAATAATAGGGCTATGTGAAATGTCAGTTGTTGTGGCTAAATGTAGTTGAAATGAACACTCTTCTTGGATTTGCATATATATGGTATTCTGGTGGGGAAATTGTTGTCCTTATAAAAGAAACAATTTTTTCTTTATACTATTGTTAATACGTTAAAAATCCCCTCGGAAAACAGACATGATTATAAAACGTGGGTAAAATATTAAAAATCCCCTTGGAGAACATGAGAACAGACATGAGTTATTAAGTGTGGGCACACTTCTTGAATTTAAAAGAAAACATCAATACGGAACTAATGAGACGGTTGAATGGGGCGTCCTAATAGCCTTGCCATGAAGGAAGTGTGAAGTACTAGGGTCTTCTAAAATGCTCTGATATCTGTATAGGAACCTTGTGATAAAACTGGTAACATTCTTTGTTATTGAGAATGTGAAAATAGTGTGACCCTGATTAAGCAACATGTAGACTATTAATCAGTTCTGTATTGAAGGGGTTTTTAGGTATATTTCATTAGAAAGCTACCTATTGCAATGAGTATCATATTGCGAGTTCTGGAAAATTTTGGAATAACTTAGCGTTTCACGTCTTCCAGACCCCAAAACCACCATCATTTCAAAAGTTTATTTACCTAGGTATACATCTCTTTCTTGTTGTCACAATAACTACCGTCATTTTGCACCAATCACTTTCAAATGTATAACCATTCTAAATCGCGGTAAAGTTTGTTGTTTTTTGTTTGTTTGGCAAAATCGGCCCGGGGGGGGGCTTAAAAATGAAATATAGCTATAACTTTCTTAATATGTGAAAAATCAAATCCATTCAAAGTTCATACTGTTCTTTGGATAGGGGTCAAAACTTATGTCAGTCAAGTATTTTGACAGCACCAACCATTGACGGGATTATTTTACATTGCGATGCGGCCGCGTATAAAATTCCCCTAAAAACAAAATGGCGTCCGTCATGACGTCATCATCGACGTCACTCCTCTGGCAAGCTTACGGGAAAAGCCTGGGTAATAGGGGTTTTTGGGTGGGGAAACACAAAAACCTTCGAATTCGCGATATTTTTTTACGCATCGAAATCTACAATTGAGCTATTGCATAATTCGATGCGTATAAAAATTTCTCGATTTCAATTGATATTTTCAATTTCCCGCATCGAATTCTGCAATTGGACTATATAGATCAATTGTAGATTCCGATATACCTCGTATTTCGTACAATTTCATAATTAAAAAAACGTGCATCGAAATCTACAATTCACCTAAATAGCTCAATAGCATATTTCGATGCGTATAAAAATTTCGCGATTTCAATTGATATTTTCAATTTCCCGCATCGAATTGTACAATTGGACTATATAGATCAATTGTAGATTCCGATATACCTCGTATTTCGTACAATTTCATAATTAAAAAAACGTGCATCGAAATCTACAATTCACCTAAATAGCTCAATAGCATATTTCGATGCGTAGAAAAATTTCGCGATTTCAATTGATATTTTCAATTTCCCGCATCGAATTGTACAATTGGACTATATAGATCAATTGTAGATTCCGATATACCTCGTATTTCGTACAATTTCATAATTAAAAAAAACGTGCATCGAAATCTACAATTCACCTAAATAGCTCAATAGCATATTTCGATGCGTAGAAAAATTTCGCGATTTCAATTGATATTTTCAATTTCCCGCATCGAAATCTACACTTGGACTATATAGATCAATTGCAGATTCCGATACACATCGTATTTCTTACAATTTCATAATTGAAAAAAAACGTGCATCGAAATCTACAATTCATCTAAATAGCTCAATTGCATATTTCGATGCGTAGAACAATTTCGCGACTTCAATTGATATTTTCAATTTTCCGCAATTGTAGATTCCGATACACATCGCAATTCTTACAATTTCATAATTCGAATCGGAGGTATGTTTATAGCATTATAATTTATGTATAAAACATTGAAGGTTTAGTCTTTTTATGTTTTCCACTGTATGAAACCTATTTCGCTAATACAAGAGACTGTTATAGTATGTCTTTTGCAGGTGTTCTTGTAAATTCCAATTTTGACCCATATGTTACCGATCACTTAACTTACTATGACAAATTTTCAATGAAATGCAACAACAAAAATAAATATAGGAACATAACACGACAGACATCAAATTCCACTCACCTCGCAATGAATGACTCCCAATGCTGGGCAGGTATTTGTTCCGAACACACAACACAAAAAAACTCTTTCTTTTCCCTTGCTCAGAAATTATATCAAAACCAGATAATGAAAAATTTAGTGATAGCAGTTCACTTTAGACCATTCTTTGTATAAATATCTTTAAAAACTGAAATTACCTGATTTAATAGTCAGGAGGATATCAGGAATATTAGATGTTCACTGCTCCGCTGTCATAGACCCACTTACATAGTTGAAATCGAAGTTCTCACCCCCACACTCAAAAGTTAACAAGAAAGAACCGCAGCTTTCACACGTGATGTATGAAATCACTAAGTGAACTCAATTACAGTGTTTATTTATGTATTTATAATGTTTTACATACAAAAAGAGACCTAACCTGGGGCTTACGCCCCAGACCCCCTTGCTTGTGGTACTAACATTAATTTTTGACCTAGTAGCGGACATAAATTCTATCTTATTAATGTTTTACATACAAAAACAAACCTAACCTGGGGCTTACGCCCCAGACCCCCTTGCTTGTGGTACTAACATTAATTTTTGACCTAGTAGCGGACATAAATTCTATCTTATTAATGTTTTACATACAAAAACAAACCTAACCTGGGGCTTACGCCCCAGACCCCCTTGCTTGTAGTACTAGCAGTAATTTTCCACAAGATAGTTCCTAACTTAGTAGCGAAGGCGTGTGGTAAATTTCTTTATTCAAGTTGGTAACGTATTCACATGATCGTCTTTCGGGTGTCACATGACTGTCAAAGATTGCATTCTATCCGTGAAATAACAATTATTGCGGTGCAGCAGTGGCTATTGAGTATGAAGAGATTGTGAAACAACTCCCCGAAAGGTATGCATATCATAAATGATATATTTTCAATAAGCTAAGGTGTTGAAAGTGATGAAAAGGGAGGATGGTCTAAAGTGAACAATAAATAATTTAGTTTACATTTCATCTTCACAATAACATACAGTACATACCCATACATACTCATTCACTCCAGGCATACAACATACACTCAAAAGTTAACAAGAAAGAACCGCAGCTTGCGAACAATAAATTAAAAAGGGCACAACTTGGCCAATAAAACAAATTCAATATTACTTCATAATGTAAAATGAAAGACAAATTAACGCAGACTTCTCAATGAAAACAAATGTACAATGATTTAGTGTACTTTAAAAATTAAGATTAAATTAACCTAGCCTATCATTTCAAAAAATAAAAATTTATATACTTCATTATTGCAATTAAACGCTACTACGCATGGCTACTTCTCAAATAGAACAATAAACGCCGAAAACAAGAATTAACACTTCAAGACCAAAACTAACAATCTTTCAGTACTTACCAACAACCATCCAGCACGCCCCTTCCACATACGTCAGCCCGTTATATCCAAATACTACGTCACACACCACTGCACCAAAATGGAATTCTAACACACGCCATTCACGAATTCAAACTTGCATTACAATTCACCAACACAATTGCGTAGACGACACTACTAATATCACAATCTCGTAATAAACATACGCAAACAGGTGAAAAAAAAATGGCCGACTGTCACGAGAGAACCGCGCGAAACTAATGTATCAATCAGCTGACGAGCTCCCGGCAAGCAATGCGACTGAATACGTCAGTAGTGACATCACGGTAACGTCACTGATGTAACTAAAATTTCCCCAGACGGGGCCGCATCGTAATGTCGCAATGAACCCCATTGACTAAGGGGATGGGGAAAATGGAGTTCTGAGAGAAAAGAAATCATTCCACCCTTAATAGACACAATGTCCAAACTGTTTAAAATGGTCAAACTTATGTCTGAAAGAATTTTTGATATAACCCACCATTACGCCAAGGGATGTTTTTGGAATTATAAGATATGCTCGTATGCTAAACGTGTGGAACTTTTGTAGGTATACAACAATTGGCAAATTTAGTGAATTCAAATAATTTGTCTTTGCCCGGTCTAATCTACCTCTGGCGTGACGAGAGCGATTTTTACAATTCAAGAAGAACTTTGCCCACATTTTATATACATGTCTGTTCTCTGAGAGGAGCGGCTTCGGTGGAGTAGTTGGTGGCATGCTGAGCTTCTATGCCCAAGATCACCGGTTCAAATCCAGCCGAAGTCGTCGGATTTTTTAAGAGCTTTAAAAATTCCTCAATATGCCTTCCTTCGGAGGGGTTTTAAAGCTGGTGGTTCCATGTCATAGATTGATGGCATGAAAAAGAACCTTCCACTAACTACACTTGTGGAAGCTAAAATTTGTAGGCTAGTTTGGTAACGCTATATTAGTTCCAACGTTCGCCGCCGGGTGCTGACTGCAATGGCATTTAGTAGCCACGTTTGCAGCTAGGTGTCGTGGATGGTAGCATTTGGTAGCAAAAGTAGAAACTACTTGAAAAAATGCAGTCTGCAGTCCTTCAACCTGAATCACAGATAACACACACTAATCCAGCCATCACAATTAACACCGGTTATCAGGCAAATTCTGCACACACGGGGCTACAAATTTTCCCCACCAAAAGATACACAAATCTAAGAAGAGTGTTCATTTCATTTATATTTACCCACGACAGTTGACATTCCAATTATTATTTCATTCAGCTGTTTATAAATGTTCTTATCATATTAGCACCATTTGAAATTTTTATTTACTTTGTTTTGTGCTGAGAAAGGTTTCAAAAGAACCTGAAACAATTGTATACAGCTGTCACAGTTTTATAAGTTTTATGACTTGTATGAGAAAGTATTGAGTAGGTGGAATAAAATGCATGTATGTTGATTAAATTTGAACTATGTATTATAAGTCAATATGGAACAATTTTATCAAGAGACCTGACAATGGTCTTTTTCATAAATTATAAATTCCAATTTCAGCAGTAACATATATGGCTAATTGAGTATTAAGAGATGCAGATGGCCTCTGTGATTCAGTCGTTGAAGCAACAACCCCCCACCACAGTTCCCGAGTGAAAAAGTGGTAATAATCAGAGCATTTGATTGCCTTTGTCTTTGCCTTTGCTTTATTAAAGCAAATCTTCTGTGTTTTAATATTGATTGAGCTCTACAGTATGTGGGTTTTCTTTTTCTAGCTATTATGATCAGCTCTGTGCTTTGGAAGGGAAAATTCCTGCCCACGAAGTCCAGATACCTTTCAAGTGGAAGGATGCATTTGACAAAGGCTCCCTCTTTGGTGGAAGGATTAGTTTAAGTAAGTATGGTCTCTGAGAAAGTCAAGTTGGAAATAAATGTGGTTGCTTTTCCAAAATGTGTCTGTACTGAACTAGCTATTTTGGGCAATCAAGGATCCATATACATTATCAAAACTATCTGTGCAGAGAGTGAAAGCAGTTGTTTCAGATATTCTATATTCTGACTGAAGGGCCTGTCAGTCTTCCATGAATCAAGTAATGCAGTGAAAGACTTATGGGCTTTTTGTTCAAGGGTGAAGTAATTTTTCAAAACAAGAATGGGTGGTGTATGAAAAGAAAAAAATATTATTCATTTTATTGTGTTGCAAACCACAATGTGCACATGTGACATGATTTACAGGTCTTTGGTGTAATGGGCAAGTGTAACAGTGCTTTCAGAGCAGATCATCAGGTGGTACTGTGTACATTTCAATCCACACAGTTGGCATTTGCAGTTGTCATCCGGTGTGTGGTGGCAGTCGGTTGTGCAGATCGTCCACTGAAACCCATGGGCGATGAATCTTGTGTAGTTCAGTTTGGTCCTTTCCTTGTATGTGTCTGTCTGTAGTGCTTCTGTAGAGTGGATATGCACTGGAATCTGTCATGCTTTTTCTCTTCTATTGTTTGCTGCCATACTGCAATATTCTCTTTTAAAGACAAAAATAGGCTATTTATTATAAAATTACAGATCACAATTCACATAATGTCAACTGCTTGGAAACAAACTAAGAATTGAAGGTTGAAGTATGTGTACTGTGGGTTTGATGATAGTTATATCAGTGGTAACAGGTGTGCCTCATAGAAGCTGGTGCACAACATTATGCCTACAGTCAAGATGTGTACTACTGAAGTGCTAGAACACTAAGGGCCTTATTTTTTGGTGAAATAAAACTGTTGATTTCGGTGTTAAAATGGACACTATTTCGGTGGGTATTTCGCGATATAAATTGTCATAATGATCGATGCTTCTTTCGAAATCTTCCTTATAGTATGGGGTAAATCTAACAAATTATGTGATAAGGGGTTTTAAAGAGCACACTCAAGAGGAATGTTGGCTTGCTTGAATGCTTTTGTTGTGTCTATTACAAATTGCTCTCTATCACATTTCAACTACTTCGCAATGAGTAAAGTATCGCTGATTGTTATTTGCCGCTTTGAATTATGTTTATTTGCTTCTTCTTTTTATGCGTTTCTGAATGCCAACAGTGTTTATCGCACGTGACTTTTCGTTCCCACTGAATACAAACATTGCAGTATTTACACATTAGAATCTATCTTGCAGCGTAAAATACATAGAACCCCTCACTGTTGTATTCCTCGGCCCTAGATAATACTGTTGTGACTTTAGTTTTCGGAATTTTTATACTTAAAACTTTATCGGCAACCATCCAGCATTTATCAGTCGCGAACTCGCACTGCTGTATCTAAGACCACAACGCCATTTCATGCAATCGAAAGCAGATATCGATTAGATATCTATTTTCATCGATATCCTTCAGATCGTGGATCCGGTGGAATTGAATACCCCTACTTCCAGCTTTGTGGGCATTTGTGTAGAGAATCGATCAAATAAGGAGGAAACCACGACGGTCGATTCCTCGGAAGCATTTAAACGTTTATTGGAGAGCTTTTTCAATAATATTTAGCATATTTCGTACCAAATGGAGTATATTTCGTGATTGTTTTCACAATTCGTGCAAAAAATCATATTTCGCGAGTTTACTTTGCAAGAAAGAGGGTACGCAAAAAGTTTGCGCGAATCGCTGTTACCAAAAAATACGGCCCCTATAGAACACATATTAGGAAAATATTCCATTGGGAAGGGGAATTTTACAGGGTCAGGGAAAGGGATCAGCTGTGTGTTTGATGTGGCAGGAAAATCCCGTACGGGATTCATTCTGAAAGGCAAGAAACAAGCTAGCCCACAGCCTTTGACAAGCCTTTCTCCTGGAGTCGTGAGGAAGGTCAAGGCTCTTGTCTCTGGCAACAATCCACACACCCATTGAGCCATTGCAAGTAAGTTGGGGGGCATCTTCAAAAATTGTTAGCTCTATCATCAGCCAGAAACATAAAATGAACAGGATTCACGAGTTGTTGGATCGTCACATTGCAGAATGGTGCTCAAACAGTCGATAACTCATATCAGAATCGCGAGGCAGGAGAAAAATGGAAATTTATGGCCATATTAGATCAAGTATATGTCTAAGTGACCGTGACAAACCCAGTGTATTCTTCAGAAAGGCTTTTCGGGTTATTAGGCCTTGTGTCAAGTTTCTTGATGTCTTCTGACATTTCACCAAGTCTAGTTGGCATTTTCCAAGATTAGTTGTGAATAGCTTGAAGTGTCTGTGGTTTATATAGGCTATTGGAATGTTCTCTAAAAAACCACTAAACTTGAGTGTTTCGTGATAGTTTCTGGTTGACAGTTCTATTCTATTTATTCCTGCATGGCAATGTTATTCATGTACTCTTATGTGGTAGGTTGGCTGCTGTGGGATGCTCTGCCCCTGTGCATTGCTTTGGGTGCAGTAGTAGTGTGTGACGTCTTCCAGGTGTCGTGAGCTGGCTAACAGATGGCCGCTAGATATTATTGGAAAATGGAAATTTATGGTTACATTAGAATATGAAGTGTATGTCTAAGTGACTACAAACCCATTGTTTATAAATGTCAATTGTTTTTCTGTTCAGTTTGGCATGATAGTTTGATGTCCTAGAAAATATTTGTGTGTCTTCAAAACATAATCACTTCATGCAGACTAATTTTCTGCATCTCAGTGAAAAATAATTTCATTATTAACAATGAGAGATTTTTCAGGCAACATACCATACTGTTCACTTTTCAGTGAAATTTACAAAGTTCACTTATTTTGATTATAACATAACCTCTTACCTGTCATTGTCATCCCATCCCATCCTTTTTTTTTTTTTTTTTTTTTTCAATTTGTACCAGCTCGCACGTGTTCCGCGATACTGTACATCTTTTCCGGAAATAATGTTGGTCACGAGGTTTATTTCAGTTGGCCCCTTATTGTGATTGGCCTTCAGCTTCCTTCGAGAGCTCTCCACGCTCTCGGATTGGCCGACGTCACCTGTCCACATCACGCATCTAGCATGTTCGCCGGTATAAAGCCTGAACCTCGCCTACATCAACAGCCAGTCACCAAAATGTCTCAATGCGATGTGCTGATGCATTGCACAAAGCTTCTAGTCAAACCCACAGTGCATTATAAACAATAGCAAGCGAGTTTTAAGAAATCTATATAAGTTAACATCGATACTTGGCCTATGGCAGTTTGTCTCGAGTAAAAGTGATATACAAATTTTATTCTGTCCTGGACACGAATTCTTCAACTTGGCCTACGGCAGTTTGTCTCGAGTAAAAGTGATATACAAATTTTATTCTGTGCCGGACACGAATTCTTCAACATTTCTAAAGAAATAATACGGAAAAAAGTGATCAACACGTGCTCCCACTATTTCTATTATGTGGAAATTCCTCTAAACCAACGCAAACAAGCTAAGTGTCAAATATAACCTAAAACATTTCTAAACTTATAAATGTATCTTCCTTTTTTGGGGTTATGTTACATGACTTATATAACTTGTTAAACTATGCTCAACGCAACTTGTTGCTTTCTATTAGTGAAGTGGTTTAAGCATGTATTTTGCCTTCAAACTGTAGGCTATGAGAAAACAAATGTTCTCTATCTTTCGCATGTTAGTTATCTTGCAAAACCAATCATCTCTTTCTCTATTCTTGTTTAAGCTATTGGGCTTAGCACCAGTTCACATAATTTGACAAGGTGAATGGTGATTTCTCTATTTAATCTATCAAGGTGTTTTTGGGAATGCTCCCATTTCAATTACAAACAACCTTGCTTTGTAACTATCAGGCGACTAGCGGGATGTTCTCCCTACCGGCCTTTTCAATGTTGATTTTTCTGTAAATAAACTAAGCTTACTTGCAGTGTGCAGTCCTAGTCTAGATTTTAAGTCATTAATGAACAATATAGTTACTCACTGTTAAATTTTGACCTGTATAGTCTTACTTTTTGAATTTAGGCTACCTGGCCACCTTCATTAACAAAATTGTTACTTATTCTCATGTCTGTTGGCATTCAAAGTTTATGCATTCTCATGTCTTTTGGCATTCAAAGTTTATGCAATCTTGTTCACTTGTTGGCCTGTCACAGGTCGCATTTCTATCGCATGTTTATATATTTATTGTTAATCTTTTAAGAGTTGTTTTTGAATAAATATCACTGTTATTGGCAAACTGTTTCCCATTAATAGCTATTTATCAATGACCAATCTTTTCCTACCTAGTAAAGTTCATTTGTTTATTAGACTAGAAGCTTCACTTCTAGTCCATCCTGAAAGAGGAGGTCTCGCATTGACAGATCCTAACCACATACTCTTCATCCCAGTATTTTGGAATGATTTTACTGTACAGTATATGAGTTGGTTTTGTATGGACATGGATCAATAAATTAAAATGTGACTTGTTATAGCTGTATCATCTCTGGCATATGAAAAGGTGTGTGTGCTCTTCAACATTGCTGCCCTGCAGAGCTCTGTTGCTGCATCACAGAGTATCGAAAGTGATGAGGGCTTGAAGTTGGCTGCCAAACTTCTCCAGGTGAGTGAAAAACTTAACTGAACTTTTCCCTCCGTCTTTTGGAAGGCATGTGCATGTGTGTGAGAAGACAGTTATACTGTTCATAGTAGTGATTGTACAATTTTTGTTTCTTACGTTCACCTTGCATATTTCTCCCTGAACATTCTGTTGTGTTGGAGATCCGTTAATCCAAGCCTTTATGCAGGAAGTTATTTGTTGCAATTTGTGCACTTCACTTCTTGAAATCGTCTTCTCATTTCCGTTGCAGAAACGTGTAAATCAGCATAATATTTCACACTTTGAAACCGTAATGAATCATCCTTGAGGTACCAAACAATTCCAAGTACACTGTCCCTTTTAATTGGAGGTGTTTGGATATGATTTCATTTTTAACCACAAGGTGTCTCGAATTCATGGGAGCGATGTGCAGTTGACCCCGTTCTCTATGTGGTTGACAAGAATCTCATCGACCTTTGGACTCGGATTCAAAGAAATGCTGTGTGGTTGATTCTTCTCTCTCTCTCATGGACAAGATTCTCATCCTCCTTCGGACTCTTATTCAAAGGAATGCTGTGTGGTTGATTCTCCTCTTTTCTCTCTGATTGACAAGAATCTCATCACCCCTGCAGACTCTTGGTTCAAAGGAATGCTGTGTGGTTGATTCTTCTCTCTCTCATGGACAAGATTCTCATCCCCCTTCGGACTCTAATTCAAAGGAATGCTGTGTGGTTGATTCTTCTCTCACTCTGATGACTACAGTAATTTCTACTCTTAGAAAATCTTACTGAAGCAAGTCCTAGAAAATCCAACTCAACATTCAATTAGTCACGTTCTATTGAACTAGTACATGACTTCAAGAGGAAACCTAGGTTCAGACATCCAGTCTCCAAATTTTATGGTAGGTTGGAGAAATGTATAACGACGGGACCATTTATGGCTTGCAGTGAGGTAATTGGATGCTTGGATGTTCAATGATTAAGCAGAAATTGAATGAAGGTTCTTCCTGACCATATCTCAGTCTCTATTTCTGCTGTTTATGTTTCGATCACATATAGGGCAATATTAATACTATTAATTAATAGTCAAGATCTTACTACAGTACAAGCACACTGCTACTGATATTAGACTTTTACCATTACTCTACCTGCGATTTTGAGCTTCAAGATTGGTGTTTTCTTTGGGACCACTTTAAAATATACTATTTGCAGCAATAATATTTTACTATGTTAAATTAAAAATTTCAGAATAGCCTACAAAAAGAATGAAATGAGTTTTCTGAAGTATCGCTCGATGTAGATACCATGCAAGTGCAATGAAACAATTGGTTAGTCAGTGTGGAACCAAGTAAACCATCATCGTTTATCTTAAAGCTTTTCAACCATGCATGTATCGAAAGTATAGAGGACCTATCCCTAATGACTACCTAAGTCCGTTGGATGCCTCCGCACACAAATGATCAAATATTAACATTTGTTTCTTTGTTTAGCAAGCTTCTGGAATCTTCAATCACCTCAAGGGAACTGTGATGCTTGCCATACAGATGGAACCCACTCCAGATCTAAACCCAGAAACTTTAGCTGCTCTCTCACAATTGATGCTCGCCCAGGCTCAGGAGATTTTCGTCTTGAAATCGATTCACGGTAAATATTTTATTTCATTTTGAGATTGTGGTTATAAGTGTATTGTACTCTGGTGTATGTGTGGAATCTGCCTAACAACCTGTATTATTGTGGTGTCTGAACCATTTTGTGACAATATAATTGAATCGGTCGGAGCTGAAAAGCATTAAGTCAAAAATGGTCATTTTCTTTTTTTAGAATTAGTTTTCTGAAGTATTGACCCAAGGGCCTTGGAACGGCATAGGGAAGAAATAAGTCAGCCTTCTGTTTAAGCTACACACAAAACATTTTCATCTTACCAGCAGGAGGAAAAGCACAAGGCAAAATCCATCACAAAACAATTTGTTTTGTGGGTTTAAGTCAGAAACCACTGCTACATGTAGTTCGATCAGAGGAGAAAGGCATTAAGTCAATGACTTGCTGCCTTTCAGCGCTGCATTCCGTACTTAAGGTTGGCTGCACTGCAGGATTCCCGCGTGTTACAGTGCTATTGTAAATTACATTTGTACAGGTTTTAGGTAATTTTTATGTTACAAATCCATTTTAAAATAAAATATGTGGAATATTCATTCTGGATGGCTTTATGCTGCACTAAACTGACCTCTGAGCTGAAAGGCTTTAAGTCACATTTGCAAAATTGACTAGATAGATTTGTTTATTAAATTAAAATTAATATTCCGCTGACACAAATACTGTATAACCTGAATAGTTGCTTCACAACATAGATGACTAATATAGTGTATTTGTTAAGTTCTGTTCTGTCAATGATGTTTTATCTGTCTCATGAAAAGTAGTGAAAACTGGCTTAATGCTTTTCAGCTCCGATCGATTCAATTGGAGCTTGGGCTTGGCCTGATGTTTTGTGCCATCCTTGAATTTGTTTGGAGTAGAAGTGGGAAACCACTGTGGCGTATCCATAGCCATTAGCCAAAGACCACTTCACGAATGTAGTACGAATTTGACCTCATGTCCTTTAAAATTGATATTGGTGAAAATATCCTGTGAATCGTTTCATATTATGTACCGCAGACAGGCTGCAGGGTGTCTAGGACCCGGAAAAAATGGGAATTCTCAGGGAATTATAAATTTCTGGAATAATCAGGGGAAAATCAGGGAATTTCTTTGTTAATCAGGGATGTTTTTCCGATTGGCTGTATCCCGTGAAAGTGGAAGCAATACTTTCGAATTTCGCGGAAAGTGATCACTCGCTACTGATTGGTGCTCAGCCAATGATCAGTGCCTTCTCAAGCTCAACTGAACGCATGATGTGGCAACGTTTCCGTTCGCTTTCTGCGCAGGAGCCAACTGGACCTTGAGCATTTTGTTCGTTGCGATCAGTATTGCCAATTCAGCGATTTTGACGGTATATGTAGCAACTTTGGCGACAAAATATTTCAAATTTAGTATTGTTTATATTATATATATACTAGCAACCCGCCCCGGCTTCACCCGGTAACAGTTATGAATACATTACGTGACAAGCGCTTTTTTTTTTCTTTTCTTTCTTCGATGTCAATGAACTACGACCTGGGCCATATCCGTTTTACGTCTCGGTATGATGGGTTAAAAGCACTGACTGAACTAATAATTATATTATCATGGAGATAGCATGTGCAACAAATTCTTATCAGACGTAATTTAAGGATGGTGAGGTGCATGAAACTCAAATCCCCCCTCCCGTCCAATCTAAAAACACTTTCAGTGGACGATGTATTGAAGACAGAGATATGCTCTCGCAGACTTTTTTGTAGAACTTTTCATGCTAAACAATTCTTACACTCGTAGTATCATGATATTTTTAACGGTTTGCCCAGCATAAGCTTAAAAAGCGCACGGACGTCTGTATTTCTTCGACTTTTTCACTGAAATCGTTACTGCTTGGCTTCCTTTGATCATAAATAAATTATTTGCTACTGAAACCTTCCTCGATATCTTTTGCAGAACGGTGATAACCGTATCAAACTCTATTCATTGGTTCTCAAGATTACCTGCGACATCCAAGAATCGGGGACTTCTGTTTTATACTCCACGTTAATTTACGTAGTTTTGTATTTGTGCGCGGACGACCAGCTACGTAAATTAACATTTTCTTACAGTGCTTCATTCTTGTGTAATTTTCTCCTCTCCACCGTTCATTAATCAAAATACTGCGTATTATTTACAAACTAAGGTCTTTGTTGAACGAAATGCAGATAGGTATATTGTTGTCTCGATAATGCTGTCAAGTGTTAGCATGGCGCGCGCGGAACTGTCAGTGCGATAATCAGTTCAGACGAGTCTGTTGACGGTAATAATAGGAGTGAAATTGACAAGGATAGCAGTGAAAGTAGTGACGATGAGGCTGATGGATGGACAAGTAAGTAAAGTTACACATATTTATGTTCATCTTACTTCTCATGGTAGGTGTACTTCAGTTGTTGCCCGGTCCGCAGTAGCGGGTGCCCGGGCAACAATGTGTTAGACATGGGTTGACAATACTGTTTCCGCGGCTTTTCCATCCCGGTATTCTTTGATTATTGTCTGCTGAGGTTCTACTTTTAGTGCTATAGTGTGCCGTTTGAAGTTTACCAAAAATACAAAATTTGTTCCATTGTATGCTAAATCTAAAGTGAAAACTTATTGTGTGCAATAATTTCTAGGGTGTTTTTGTGGTGCAGTTGATATTATGGTTTAGCCCCTAAAATATGTAGTCGTTAAACACATGGTTGTGCTACCCCCGATTATATCGTGTGAGAATTATTTATGATTTTAGGCCCTTATGGCGGCGGCTAAAATTAGTTTTAATCGGAATGGTTGAAGGACCCAAAATTTTCGTCATGGCTAGAAGCAGTTAAAGCCGACCAGTCTCGGGCGAGTTGCATGTTGCACCTTTCAAACTCTGCCTTGTATTATCAAGCAGACTAGGTTAAATTATTTTAGACTGATAATAGTGTGTTCTGGCCTGTTGAAACATCATTCATAATGATTTCCTTCATTTAAATGTATTTATAAATTTCTAAATTGACTAACTCGATTACATCGGTCATGATTAGGTGGACCTAATTGAGAGCGAGAACTTGGAATATGCCTCCCTTCGTCCCTTGGATATGTGTAATTTACTGTGTAGGCCTATCTTCAGACTTATGCTACCGAATATAATCATTCCTGCGACGTAGGATTAGTGATTTCAATTGTAATGAAAGGTTTTACAAATTAAATATTGGTCTAAGATGATCCCACTCATATGGTGCCACCTTGATGTGTGTATTCAACCTCCCTTTGCCCCTGTTATTGGAGGCATTTACCATAGTGAAAGCAGCATGACTAACCTTGCTTATTTTATTTATTTTACTGGACAAGTTCACTTATAGTATTGAAATAAATTTATTTTCACAACTGTTTCCCTTGTGCCGCCATTGCTCACATCTGTTTGGCTGCTGGAATTTCCGGGAACAGGAAACATAAAACTTTTTTCTATTTTCCATTTGCTTTCCTGGATTACATTTTGCTTCTTGTTCCTGGAGAGCGCTTAAAACCAACCCATAAATAGCGTGCATTTCATCACACTCGTTCACATGTGAGATTTTCAAAGTGAAATGCCATGTCCTGTGGTTCGGATTCCACGTAAAAAGGAGGTCCCGTGGCTCATGATCTAGAGATTAACGGTCACGTTCAACTACAAGCTTCCTTTTTCATCACACTCGTTCCTGGGCGAATGTGTAGCAGTCTTTACTCAGGGAATTCTCTCATTAATCCTGGAAAAATCAGGGTAAATTCAGGGAATTCTTTTAAGATGAGTTGGTAGACACCCTGAGGCTGCCAAGATAAGAGAAACAGCAGTTTTGGACCAACCTGGAGGCTCATCTACGTACCATTGATGCAAGAGAAGACCCTTATTTGTTGGTAGTGATCTGAACGGACATGTTGGAGAGATGAGTTACGGCTTTGAATGCGTCCTTGGATGAAATGGATTTTGCACGCGAAACTACGAGGGGGTCAGGATCTTGGAATGGTCAGAGGCACACTATCTAGCCATTGTAAATACATTTTACCAAAAGAGACTTACCCACCTAATAACATTAAACAGTGGTGGTTATACAACACAAATCGACTACTGGATTGTGCACAGAAACTATTTAATGATGGTTCATGATGCAAAAGTTAATTTCATCTGACAACATTGCTCCACAGCATGAACTATTAGTACTTGATGCATCACTCTCCACCCCTATTTTTCAGAAACCCCCAAAAACAGGTTCAAAATGCATCAAGTGGTGGAGACTTAGGAAAATGTAGTAAACTTCTGAAAGAACAGTTGACGACAACCAACTGGAGTCATGATCAACTGGTCCACACGTGTCAATTAGGCCCGTACAAACATCCTTAGTTAAAAATTTACAGTTAGCATTGCTATTAAAATATAGATTAAATGAGGCAATACTATTTGATAGCAGCTGTTATATCGACAACTGTTTATTTTCAGATCGTATGAAGGATCCCATTGTTGCCAAGTTATCCTCACAGTGTGAAGAACTGTATGCAGAGGTCTTAAAAGTTTTCCAGAAAGAGTTCCTTCGTTCTCTATGGGATAAAGAGTGGATTCCCATTGTAAGTTACTACACTTGTTAATAATTTTTATTTATTTAGCTGTCAGCTAGTTATTAGTATTGTCTGTTATTAGAGCTACTCTCACAGTTGACCCACCCACCTACTCCCGCAACTTACTTACCCTCTAATAAGATGGCCAAAGCTATAAATTCGCAAGCCTGTGGTTTTGCTTTAGGAATTCTTGCCATTTATAAGTATCTCGTAGACTAACATTACAAAATATAAGGCAAGAGTTCCCAGAAGAAAACTTCTATAACAATAACAGCAATGAAAGCCTAAAAACTGTCATTTTTTGTCCAACCTCTCTTGGTCATGTCTTGCTGTCTTATTTGTACTATTAGGTTCGTGAGATACAGGATATCATTTACATATAATTTTCACCTATGATGACCCATTTGGTTTCCAACACAAGAGGCCACATAATCGTCTTCCTTCTTCACAAATGGAATACAGTAGAACCTCGATGCATCGTTCCCGGAACTGTCGTTTTCCCATATGCATCGTTCAATTAATTTAGTCCCAAAAATTTTCCATATAAACTAATGTTAAATTTCCCCGCATGTATCGTTCCTCGAACTATCGTTTTTTTCGTCAAAAAATCACTAGTCCTTGGCCACAATTTTCCCGCATTGATCGTTTATGAGGAAAATATATGCTAAAGTTCTTTTGAATTTGAAGCAGCACAGCGGCAACCTGTTACGCGAGAATGTACGAGGTACGAACGATTAGGAGTTCCTAGGCTTGAGCAAGTTTCTCGGCTGAAGCAAGTTCAAGTAGGCTGGACTGCAGTGCGCAGATTGTTTACGCGCAACCACACTATATAACCACGCCTACGAGCCTTCAGGCGCCAACGATTCTGCTCGAAGCGCCAAGCCGTCATTGTGCTGTTTCATTTCATTCTGAGTGGTTCCGTGTAGTATCTTGGTCGTGTGCGGCGATTACAATTTTATCTGTAGTTCGTAATGAAAACTTTACTTCACTGACGACGCAATTCTCGTAATCTCAATAATGTTACACTGCGTTTGGCAATGCTTGGCTAACAAGTTAGATCACACAGAACAGCAATGAAAGCATTTCGACGGTCTTGAGCGGGTGTCGTCATAGCGTGACGTCATTTAGCCTTGAAATAGCTTGCCCGGTCAGAGACCCGCGAACACTCGGAACTGCTGTATTCTTTCATTCGGAACACCGGAAGTATCTCCCGCGGAGATTGGCGAGCTGTGCGATGATGGCGCGGGGGAGAGGAGTGATGAAGAGAAGACGATCGTGAGCCCCAAGTCGTCCCGAGTTTCGCCGAAGCGCATGCCGTCTTAGCGAAGATGAAATCCTTCATGTACTCGCATGTCATCAGTGATCGTGAAGAAGAGAACATTATGCAAGTTGAGAAGGCTTTGTTTCGTCTGAAACGTAAAGCTTTGACGAAACAAAAAACAATTAATGACTTTTTTACTAAAAAGAGCAAGTGATAAAATGACATGAAATCATATCGCGTACATCGTGGTTGCAATATTTTGACGTCTCTATAAAGTTTACATGAAGAAATATGTCCAAATACAGTACCCATACTTTCTTTATTTTTTTACTCAATTTTTTTTATGTTACCCGCATTTATCGTTTCCCGCATCCATCGTCATTTTCCCCCTCCCCCTTGAAAAACGATGCATCGAGGTTCTACTGTATAGTGTTTTTTATTAAATTTCTTTTACGAAATCATTAGTCATACACTGCACATACTATTGTCTTGCTTTATAGCAGACAAGAACTGTGAGTACAATACTACTGCCAAGCCATGAGCTGGATGAGGCCACAGATTTAGAATGATTTTGCAGCCTAGCCCCGTTGGATAGTCATTAACTCTGTAAACATAGTGTATAAGCTTGCTGTTTCTATCTCAAGTCAGTAATGATGTACTGAGTGGTGCTATTAGTTAATTATCTCTGTTAACAATGATAGTATTCCAAGAAATATATTTTTTATGACTGCATTGATGACCAAGAAAACCTTTGGCTATTTTATTGTGCTTGCATCAGCACAGACTGTCTTCACAGATGTACTCTTGACATACCGTATTTGCTCGCGTATATCTCGCCCCCGCGTATATCTCGCACCCCATTTTTTAATTTGAAATTTCAGGGGGAAAAAAGTACTCTCATATATCTCGCATTCATTACTGACGCCGTCATATAAATGACCGTAATAACCTTGAAGTAGAAACAACGTTCGATTTAGCACGCCACAACAGTTGTCATTGTCCAGGAACTTACCCGAAGCGATACTAACAGGGAGAGCGAGCAACAACTAGTTGATCCGAACTTCGATATTAGCCGATTAGGGATCGAGGCGCCGCGTGCAAGCATACGGCGCAGCGTGAGTGTTAGCACGCTGTACATCCTTCGCCACGTCTTCGGCCGCGGTTGGCTAAATTCGAGCTTGCTCGTGCATGTAGCGAGGAATCGATATGGAAGATGATCGATCGTATCGATCGCTAAGCTTCTGTGCTCTAAATTAATTTTCTGCCTTGAATCATCCTTAACGAGCGTATGACGCCTTTTTCTTAGGTTCTTAATGTCGCATAACCATAACGAATAGAAATAAATGGTGTCGACGGACATTGTTGTGATGAGCTTCTTGAAGACGGGCATCGCAAATGCATTGGACGGAAGTCAGGATGAAGCAGTATGGGATGATAACCAGAATGATGCACGCGAGAGTATCTCGGAGGTTGGCAGCAGTGACGGTTGTGACAGTGAATAGGGCGAGTACTGTATGCTAGTTGCCTTGTTTCAATAATGCAAATTTTGTGTTTTTTCGCGAATACGGTCATTCCCCATATATATCTCGCACTGAAAATTTTCACACATATTTTCTGTCAAAAAAGTGCGAGATATACGCGAGCAAATACGGTAATATTTAAAGCCTCTGCTGGATCAGCTTTATTAGAAGAGCAATAGTGGCCCAAGCTAAAGGCTTGACTCAGCATTTTTCAGAAGTTTTTAATTCCTAACCTTCCATCTATGTAGTTTGTACTCTTTGTACAATACACAAACTGATAGCTAGAAGACTCCTTGGTCATTGATAGTATTGATGGTTTAGAAAAGGCTGCTTACTTGATGACTTTGCTGTTACAATAACAGCCATGAAAGCCTAAAGACTATAATTTTTTGTCCAACCTCTCTTGGTCATTTCTTGCTGTCTTATTTGCAGGTTGCTGGTAAGCAAGCTGGGTATCGTGCTCTTTCACATTACTACCAAAGCTTGGTGTGTAAAGCTGAAAAGAATGTGGGAGAGGAAATTGCAAGATTAGAGGTAAGAATCAGTTCATAATCTAGTATTTTTTGTTGCCTTCCGTGGTCTTGAGACTTCATTCCCAGAGGTCCTGAATTTGATTCCCAGCTATGCCATTCCTTACTCAACCATCTTAGAAATGATTTTCAGTGGTTACCACTTCTACTCCAAGCAAATGCTATGGTGGCACCTAACTTAAGGCCATGGCTACCTCCTCCCCAATCCTAGGCCCGATTACAAATTAATGCCCACACTATTAAAGCCATCAAAATAGTACAAGCTATTGTATAAATTTCACTCACCCAAGTGCAGATTAAAACATGATAAAACATGATGCTTCAAGTTCCTCCTGGCAGAGACCAGAATCCAAGTCATGATGCATGACATGAGTAGTCCAAGTAGCTTTCAACAGAGGACGACAAGCATGAACTGTAGACATCAAATTCATCTGGCAGCTTCTAACCAAGTTGTCTAACACCCTCTTAATCACACCTCCCAGAGGAATGTCAAATTAAATGGCTCGATTTTGTTGTTTCTGCATGCACCACATCTTGAAGAGACTGTAGTGGTTGCTGCACATTTTAAAATACAGAAATATGTTTTATATACTTGTGTATATTCTTTGAGTATTCTTCAGAACGGTTTGTGGTTCGAGTTGGCCAAGCATTTTATTATTGTGGTCCTCAGTCTTCATTAGGACGGTCTCATTACTCTTATCCACCGGTAATATTAAAGTGGGAGGATCGTTGTTTAGCTTGCTTTGTGCTCAGCGTAAGGTAGATTGCTTGTAGGAGGCTTAGTCCGGTGCAGGATTCGAGTTGTTTCAATCCTCGTATCTTCAGTGATGTCGGCTGGCAGATTTCAATGTTCAATACAAAATCCTCGACGGGAATACATTCTGGAATAACTGAAGTTTCCTCCCTTAACCAACACGCTCACAGTTGATAAGATGCGATCAGTGAGATTGATAATACGATGTTACTTATTTAGAGATGTGACAATGCTTATATTGTTGCGTCATTAATCCCTGGAATTTCTTTTTCTGTCTGTCTGATAACTTCTCAATTTATTTTGATTTCTCTGTATGTTACAGTAAAACTTCTTTTATACGTTTCATACTTATGTGTTTTTTTTTTTCTGGTCCCGGCAAAATCCCTATACTTTCCATGTTGATTTAAGTTATTTCCGATATACGTTTTACATTTATTCGCTTTTCACGCTTATAGGATCATATTATAAGTCCCCTACAATAGGCTATAAAGCATCATTTATACGTTGCGTGTTCTGAGAAAGTATGTTTGACTGCAAACATTTGGTACAGACTGTACTTGGCGTCACATCGCTCCGTGCGAGGATTGCAGCGAGTGCTATTTATGTTACGATGGCCTTGAGCGACATACACTGGCTAGCGTGTTGGAACACGGAAGAATAGTTTCTTGCGTAATAATTAGTAGCGAGCGCTATTTGTGTTAGCCAAGATGTTGATCTCTCAAAATACAGGAAGCAGCCATAGAGCACAGTTAGACAGCGTCTGAAGCTTATCTTAAGATGAGCGGAAGAGAGCGGAAGTGTGTTATGATCGCCGATAAACTAAAAAATTATTATTTCCTCTTTTATAATTTTTATTCATTCGTGGTTTTCTTTTCAGGACTTCTCGTCAAACCATTAAGAATACGCGATTGATTCTGTGTTATAATAATCTCGCGTCTTCAGACAAATTAAAATCCATAAATTAATTTACACTACGGTATTTTATTTGCGACGATGACGAAGAGCCACAGCTTAATACAGCGGATTTTTATGATGCTGTCAATGCTCTAAGGATCAAACATTTTGTGACACGCCATAACATTTCGTAGGAAATAATGGCCAAATTATATTGGTTTGAAAATACTGTTCATGGCGTGGCCAACAAAAGACAAGCCAATATAAGACTACTACGTAAAGTGACTCAATTTTCTTTGTTTTGTTGTTGTTGTTTCTTTCTTTATCTGAGTGTATTTCTCTTGTAGTTGTATTGTTACATATTGCCGATTATAGTTAAACAATCGTATTATTATTTCTTGTCGTTCACTTTCTAACTATAACCCATTTTGTAACATACATTTTGCAGTTTTTATTTACCGACTTTCATTAATGCGTTTTTCACACTTATACATTTCCTTTGGTCTCCTGGAAAACGTATAAGTGAAGTTTTCTTCTTATTCACCTTTTGAGACCACATAGGATCACTTTAACCAAGCATTAGTTCGTTGATTTGTAGGAACTGTACGAGCCTTGCGGTCCTCCCAGTACTTCTTCATGCGTATTAATCGTCTTGCCCTTTCTTGGGCGGAAAATATTCTTGTTGGAATTTTCTTTTTTGTGAATGGAAAATGAAAAGTCATATTTTTAAGTGTTGTAGTCAAACTTTTCTTATTTGCAGCATCTTCTGTTAGGCCAATTTCTTTTAAGTTCTCTCTGATTTCTTTTAACTATCGGCATCCAGTTGTGTTTTTTGAAGCAAGATTGTACTGTACTAGTTGTTTTAGAAGACGTGAATCTGGCATTCTCATGATGTGCCCAAAGAATCCTAGTCTTTTCTTTCGCATGGTATCAATAATGGGTTCTAGGTTGTTGTAGACCATATTGTTAGGTGTTATTCGTCATTGCCCATCTTTTTTATATCCTTGATTGATACAAGCTCTCCCAATTCGCCTTTCGATCTTCTGTAATTTGTCGGTTTTAGAATGTTCATTTAGATGGAATAATGTTTCTGCTGCATATGTGGCTTCTGGTTTTATGACTGTATTGTAATGTTTAATTTTTGCATTAATTGATTAAGGTGGTCATATACACTAGGAATAATTTTTTAAAAGAATAATCTCTAGCAATGTTAAATTTTTCTGTTGTTTTATCATGATCAAACTAAGAGATTTTGAAGTTCATTTTACAGAAATTTTATGTTAATTGTTTATGATTAAATTATTTGTTGCTATTTACACAGGGGTACTTAAAGTCCTCTATCTCTCACATATTTTAACCAAAATCCATGAACCTTGAACAAAAACAATCTAACTTACATGGGGAATGTTCCTTACCACTCTTGTCTGAATTAGTCACAAGTAAGAGTTTTAAAATTATATTACAATTTAAGTTTCTTGAAATTTTGTTTAACAAAATTGTTTAAAAAGTTGTTAAAATTACATTTTTATGAATATCATTTTCTTAGTAGTAGGGAACATAGATACATGTATTAGCTTTAATTTGAAATAAAAATCAAGCAGATACCATTTCTGTGACAAAAGTTAAAGCACTTTGAATGACTTTAAATGTCAGGAAACGAATTAATGAGTAAATCGCATTTAAAGTTTACTTAGTATGTCTTCACTCACATTCTGTTTTGATCACATCAGAAACCTCCTGGGACATACACAGATCCTTCCTTGAAAGCTGTATGGTCCTCCTTCATCTTGTTATTTGACGCCCAGAGGGCAGCTTGCATATCGAATCTTGTCGTTCCTTGGAACGCTATGAAAGTCAAGGAAGTTAGATATCTAAGCTCCTTGATACTATAGCGCTTTCTAGTAGAGAAAGAAGAAACTTTGTGTTGGCGGAAAATCCCGAGATTGATTTTACCACTATGAACACGGCCTACTGAATTCATTGGGTTCATTAACATGACAACAACGAATGACATGCGTGCCGTGATTTTTTTCGCCTATCAAAAATCACTTTCCACGGCCAGGAGTGAAACCAGTGGGATAGAGAAAGTCAATTTAGGCTCAAAAGGAATTTTATAGATCTGCTGATACGCCAGACATGACAGCTGTCAGTCAGAACGGTTGCGCCCTCTTACAGTAAATAATTTATTTTGACATGAAAGATTAATGGTATATTTATGAACCATACATTTTCTAAAACTAGAAGAAATTTCCTACAAAATGGATATTTAAAAAGAAGTGAAATTTCAGAAAAATAGTGTATATGGCCACCTTAAGTAAGTTTTACTGTATTTACATTCGTCCAGTCATGGTATCTCTGGTATCTCTAGTTAGTATCAGGTGTGACTTACTTAAGTCCTGTTGTTCGCATCGCTGGAACATAGGGCTTCAACGAAGCATCACCATCGGACTCGGTTGCGTGCCATTGCCTTCACTTCTCCCCACGTTCTCCCCGCTTCTGCAGCTTCCCTCTCCACTGTCCTCCTCCAAGTTTCCCTCGGTCTTCCTCTTCTGCGATGTCCCTGAGGATTCCAACTCAGGGCTTGCCTCTCTATTGCCATCTGGTTTTTGCGCAGTGTATGTCCAACCCACTTCCACTTTCTTGCCTTCAACTGTAAGTCCACGGGTTTCTCGTTTGTACGATTCCATAGTTCTTCATTGGATATTACATTTGGCCAAAACACCCTCAAGATTCTTCGTAAGCATCTGTTTATAAGGTCTGGATTTTCTTTATGATAGATTTTGTTACTTTCCAAGTCTCACATCCGTATAGCAATACTGATTTTACATTGCTATTGAATATTCGGAGTTTAGTACGTGTGGAAATCTCATTGCTTTTCCAGATAGGATGCAACTGGATAAAGGCTGCATTTGCTTTCTTGATCCTGCTGCTCACATCCTCTTCTGCTCCTCCAGTTTTAGAAACGATGCTACCAAGATACGTAAATTCTTTAACATCCTCTACGTTTCTTCCGTTTATTTGAAACTTCCTATCGCTTGTTACGTTTAATCTTAGCGATTTGGTCTTCCCTGAATTTACAGTTAACCCTAGCCTTCTTGCCTGTTCCTGTAGATCTTTCAGTTTGGCATTCATGTGCCGAAAGCTTTGTGAGAGGAGACGCACATCATCAGCAAAATCTATATCTTCTAGTTGATCTGTTAAATTCCAACTTACTCCTCTTCTTTTACCTTCATTTGTTTTCCTCATCACTTCATCTATCACAATTAGGAAGATTGATGGAGAGAGAACACACCCCTGTTTTACACCTGTTCTTACTTCAATGGATGGTGTCAATTTCCCTTGGTGCATTACTTTGCACGAGTATCCGATATACATTTCTTGCATAACTCTGATAACCTTTCCCGGAATACCATAATTTGCAATTATTTTCCACATGCTTCTTCTGTTGACTGAATCGAAAGCCTTTTCAAAGTCTATAAACACTAGATATAGACTGGCCATAAATTCCATGCTCTGTTCAAGGATAATGCGGAGTGTATTAATCTGATCGACACACGATCGGTTTCTGCGAAACCCTGCTTGTTCTCTTCTTAGGTGGATTTCAAGGTAGTCCTTCATTCTGTTGAAGATGATTCGTGACAACACTTTGCTAGGAATAGATAACAGCATTATTCCCCTCCAATTATTGCAATTTGTCAAGTCGCCCTTCTTCGGAAGTTTAACTCAAGTGCCGGTCTTCCATTCTTCTGGTATTTCTTCCCGGTTCCAGATTTTTTCAAACAGAGGGTACAGTAAATCTACTGTTGTTGCTAGATCTTCTTTCAAGAGCTCTGGCGGGATGTTATCTGTTCCCGGCGCTTTGCCACTTTTCGTTTGCTTTAGAGCAGCTCTGATCTCTTCTCTACTAGGTGCTCCACTCTTGATTCTACCATGAACGTCACATTCATTTCGATTTCCATCTTCCTCTGCATTTTCATCTACACCTCCCTGTTCTTCTCCGTCCTGTTGCTCTTCTTCCTCTGTTCGTACCTCTCTATTCAGCACTTCTGCAAAATGTTCACGCCATCTTTCCTATTGCTCATCTTCAGTAGTCGGCAACGCTCCAGTTTTACTTCTCACAGGACGATCTATAGGTCCCTTCCGCTTTCCTAGCAGTCTTGTGGTCTGGTAAAGTTCCTTCATGTTTCCTTCTCTGGCAGCCCTCTCCGCCCTTGATGCGAGATCACTTGCCCACTTCCTTCGGTCTGATCTTGCACTCATTTTCACCTCCCGGTCTACTCTCGTGTACTCTGCATGAAGATCCATCTTTTGTCTCCTAATTTTTGTGGTATTCATCTTTGCTTTCAGTTTCTTCCTCTCTCCCACCTTTTCCCAGGTGTCCTGGCTCATCCAATCCTTCCTTTTGTTATCTCTGAATCCCACTACTTTCTCTGCAGTTTCTAGGATTGCTCCTTTAATTTTCTGCCATTCTTCTTCTACTCCATCTTCTCTTGTATTTAGTATTTCGTATCTGTTACGCAGTTCTAATCTAAATTCTTGTTTGACGTTGGGGTCCTTAGGCTTTTGAACATCAAACCGCTTTTTTGGAACATCAAATTTCTTCTTTGCAGCTATGATTTTAATGCGCACCTTGGCTAACATCAAATGGTGATCACTACCTATGTCGGCTCCCCTTTTGTTTCTGACATCTAACAATGATCTTTTCCATTTCCCACTAATGGCAAAGTGGTCAATCTGATTCTGCGTCCTGTGATCAGGTGATACCCATGAGATTTTATGACATTTTCTATGTGGGAACACCGTTCCTCCGATAGTCAACTCATTGCTCGCACAGAACTCCTTAAATAGTCCTCTGTTTTCATTCACCTCTCCAACTCCATGTCTCCCCATTATATTTTCTATCCCAAGGTTTTCGGAGCCCACTTTCGCATTTAGGTCTCCCATCACAATGACAATATCTCGTTTCACCCCATTCAATGTTGCCTGCAGCTCTGTATAGAAGTAGTTTTTGGTATCCATGTCTGCTTGTTCAGTTGGGGCGTAACATTGGATGATAGTTACATTTCGTACCTGCCCTTTGAACCGCGCTGTTATGATTCTGTCTGATATAGGTCTCCATTCCAGCAGACTCTTCTTTGCCGTTTTATTTAGAATTAGGCCTACACCATTCACATGGTCGTCCTCGGCATTGGGTTTGCCTGAATACAGAAAGGTCATCCCCTCTGGTAGTCTATTTTCTCCAAATTCATTCCAGCGTACCTCGCTCATTCCCATTATGTCTAGTTTATAGTTGATAAATTCTGCTACAGCTTGATGTAACTTTCCACTCTCGTAGTGTCCGTACATTCCAAAATCCGATCCTCGTGGTCCAATTCATTCCAAAGGTTGTCAACTTGTTGTCCGTCCGGCTTTTGCTTCTTGAAGTTTCTTTAACAATAAATTTTAAGAGATGCAGGTTGTTAGCCCACAGTCCCCGAGTGCTTTAGTGGGGCTGCCACCTTATGGCCTAAGCACATGCCATTATAGCTAGATGGTCTGCTTTGTCTCTCACAAATTCTTTACAGGGAGAGTTGAGACTGGTCTCCCTAACCCTCCTCCTTTCTTCGGGCTTGGGACCGGCAACGACACCCATGGAGCTACTCAATCCACCCCATGGTTGCCGCAGGCGGAGTTAGTATCAGGTGTAGGCGATATAATTTCCTTGTGTTACAGACCAGTTAACTACCGTATATACCCGAATGTAAGACGACCCCGAATATGACGAGGCCTAGTTATCAACTGCCTCTTACAGATTTTTTTTCAAAAAAATACTCGCTAACTCATAACTTGCACAATATATGCCCTCAAGGTTGTGCTTTCATTTTTATAACGTCTCGTGATATCGGAAATCCCTCTGCCCGCTTTTCCAAGACATACTCTATAATTTCTTTGTTCAAGAATGGGAGACGTTATTAAATTAAGATACGTTGATCACTCAATTACTGCTCGTAAAACTGACTGGTTGTTCTTGTAAAGATTGTTTTAAAACATATTTCCGTATGCTTTCGAACATATAATTTATCCGCTTAAAATGACGTGTATGCGTAAATCCTAACCTCAAAATGTACGCTATTCGTATATGCATGGTAATTAAACATAACAAACCATATTTTAATCTTCATTAACGCATTGATTTGTTGAGAGTTACAAGATGCCAACACCACATACTACTTTGCAAATAATAACAATTTAATTTATTTTTATTTTTTTAATACCCTGAATATAAGACGACCCCAAATTTTTATAACACTAAAAGCGGGAAAAAACCTAGTCTTACATTCGGGTATATACGGCTTGTCGTGCTTATCTGACTGCTCTCTCTGTCCAGCTGTAGCTGTACTTGATTATCAAAGAACATCTTCTTGATGTGGAGAAATTTCAGGATGATTCGATGTTTTCGGCACCAAAGAAGGAAGGTTAGCGATGATATGAGAGTAGATTTCTTCCGCAACTCTTCAAACCATCCAACTGATATATTTTCCTCCTCGTTGAGGCGATTAATATATTGGTGTAGGTTTTCATAGCCAGTTGAGTATTCTTCAGAATGGCTTTAGGGGTTATTAGGCCGTGTATAACATTTCTTGATATCTTCTGACGCTTCACCGATGAGTGTGTTTGGCATTTTCAGAGTTCTTATCTGCATAGCTTGAAGTGGCGCTGTCTGAGGTTTATATCGGCTCGTGGAATGTTCTGGAAAGACAAAGAAATGTTAGCAGTTTCAGGCTGGCAGTTCTATGAATTAGACTTGATTGACATGCAATCTGAACCAGATGGGAGTAATGGATTCGTTATGAACTGTCGAAACCATTTCATGTTTCTTCGTCCTGCCAAAGAAATTACTTATTGGCTAATGAACCTGAGTGACAATGTCTGGGAATTTGCAAATACTGTAACAGAATACAAACCCTAGCTGAATTATGGCCACCAATGAAGCCATACCTGAAACGCTGAGACATTTGTGAAGTCAAAGATCAGTTAAAGGAACCAACCACGGAGTTGGAGACATGCTGGTGTCTTGCCTCTCCAACCACAACACCAAAATCTGGTCTGAAAGACTTAAGTTTATCCACAGCAAAGAAAACTAAGCACTGAATGCTGGAATCAAGATAAGCCCTTACGAGGTTATGTTTGGAACTATGCACATGCACTCATCAATATATTCTAGGATAGAAACCCATGATTAACTGGAACAGCTCGGGGGAAATTTTCAAATTCTTTAACGATTTTGAAAAATAAAATATTGTTGCATTTTTTTGATACTTCAATTTCCCAAATTTAGTGTTCTGTTACAGAAGTGAAAGGTTTCTGATGAATTTGGAGGATTTCACAAAATAAACTTCTCACAAAAGATCTGGTCCCTACCAATACAGCAACTTGTCCTACAGCTTGTCATGTGTAACACCCATATAAACTTACATTACACTTTATTATTACTCACTGATTGACTGTACAAAATATTTTGCAAGATAATGCCAATATAATTACCGGTACTCAGATCACATCTTTCAGTCGCTCAACACAAATTTATGGCCAATTTGCACAGAATACGCCTACATTCTGGCTTCCAATCCTGAGCCATATTGTGTCTCCTTCCCTGCTACGAGAATGTTCACTTTTGCGTGAATTCACAAAAATAACCGCTAGTCCTGAGCTCCCTATTCATGATGACATTCCTGCCATCAACACAAAGAGACTCCGTTCCCGTCATCCTCCATTACGAACTTGCCAAGTTTTCCGGATTTTTGGGGTGTTTTCCGGTTGTCCAGATTAACATAGTTTTTTTTCTTTTCTTTCCGGATTTTCAACTCCCTGGCTTGTTTCCATTCTCTGCATCCAAATCACATTTCAGTTTTGATTTTCGATAATAGCTGCTATTCTGGGATGCGAGTGTTTGAAATTTGACTGCAAGTCAACCGATAAGTTTATCGATAATCCCGTCTCGCAGATTATCGCTGCGCTTTTGTCATTAATTCCATGCGTTTGACTTTACGCTGATAGTCGATCGAACTGTCTATCGGTAATCCACATCTCGCAGATTATCGCTGTATTTATATTACTCCTGTGCTCGACTGTTTGCTAGCGGTAAAGCTTTGTTTATATGCTTGGTTGTAAGCGGTGTTGGCTGTAGTTCTGGTATCTGTGCAATTGTGTGACGAATTTTTGTGCGATTTAGTGTTTTTGTGATGAATTCAAGTAAGAAACGATATCATCAGTATTTCAGGGAGGCGTATTCTGCAGAATTTCCTTGTATTAAGCGATCTCCGAAAGGTGAAGTATTCACATTCTGTTCCATGTGTCCGTGTGATATAAACATTGCTTATGGAGGAAGAACTGAATTAATGAATCGCATTAAATACGTTAAACACGTCTCCAATACAAAACTGAAGAACTAGGAAAATTGATTCATTTTTTACCACCTCTGGAGCTGACCTTGATGTAATAAGAACGGAATGCTTGTCCACTTCATTCTATATGAACATAATATCCCATTATCTGCTGCTGATCATGCTGGTGCTCTTTTTAAGAAAATGTTCCCAAGTTCGGAAATCGCAAAATGATACGGTTGTGATCGTACAAAAACTTGGCATATATTGAAAGAAATGGCTACAGATTCAAGAAATGAACTCATTAGTTATCTAGTTATTGGTGTTCAGACAATGAACTTGGTGAAGAAACTTACGATAAAGACAAATCAACATTCTTTTCGTCAGTCGGAGCTTACTTCTGCTCTGCATGTGATTATATCATAAACAAGTTTTCCGTCAATGAAGAAGTACTGAAGCATGCTAAGGTTGCAGAAGTTTCCAAAATTGAGAATGCCAAGTTTTCTTCTCTAGAATTTCTTGTAGAAAGGTTTCCATCATTGCTGTCAAGGAAGGGAAGTGAGTCAGCTGAGGATGCAATGCATGTGCTACAGAACCAATTTGTGGCCCTGCAGGTGATGACTCTGCTACTGTTGAGAATGAGAACTTGACAGATGACACCAAATGGGCTCGCTTGATGAGCATTCGCGGAGTGATGGTGTTCCTAACTACCATAGGATATCCAGGGTAATGCTTTCTGTTTTGACTCGACCGCACAGCAATGCTCAGTGTGAGCGTGTGTTCAGCTTGGTGAAAAAGGACCGAAATCAGTTTAGGTCCTCCATGTCCAATGAAACTGTGGGATTCATTCCTGTTTACAAAACAAGAAGTAGTGATCCATGTTACATGTATAGTTTTCCTCCAGAATTTCTGAAGAAAGAGAAGAGAGCTACTCATCTCCATCTCTCCTCTCCAACCTGTGATGGAATATAGCCAGTGTTATGTGACTTGCAAGATCAAAGTGCAGAAAACCTCATGTTTGTGTAGTGTGTGAACTGTTCCCAATTATATGTGTTCTTGATGTAATTGCAATATTTTTGGAAACAGGCACAACAAATTAGATAGTCTCACATCACCGAGAGTTTGTAGCTTCTTTTCCTGTACTCTTTTCTTGCTATGTTTTAAGGCCTTGCGATGCATGTACCCATTCAATTTTTGCGCTTTGGAATTTCTATTTTTGAAAGTTGGCACGTATGCAATAACAATAAATATAATTTAACTGATTGATGGACTAAATTATGGCAAACCAGTGCTACAAAGGAACAACTGAAGATGCCCTGTACCAAAACCAGGCCACCAGTATTTGATAAACACAGGATGATTTGCACCCCTCTGAATAGAATACGAACTAATTGTAGTAGATGCTCAGATTCTCTACATAAATGGGGGATGACGTCCCTCCCGCGCTGTGATTGTGGCGTTGGACGTCAAACGGTTCAGCACATTGTCCAAGTGTGCCCCTTACGAGCATTCCATGGTGACCCGGCAGGAGTTCTCTTCGCCACAAATAAGGCTATTGAATACATCACAAACCTGGATATCTGTTTGTGACTCAATGTATAGATTATTATGTAAATATGTATATAGACTATAATTATCTTTTTGCAATGTGTATCCAAAAGCGAAATAAATAACGGCCAGGGGGTGAAAATAACTACAGTAGAATCCCTATTTAACGTTTTTCGAGGGTCTGGTATTTTTTAACCTTAAATGGGGGTTTACCTTAAATCGAGGTTTCAATAAAAAACAAATCTTTTCCAGACCTCTTTGACTGTATTGACTTGAATTGCACCAACACCCATAATTAACACAATAACAACAATAAAACAAGGAGATACCTACCCTACACACTACCTTTGGGTGTGGCGAACCCATCGTAAAAATAGCCTAAATATGATAGTGTGTGAGTCGAGGCCTCAGATGGAGGTCCTTGATTCACAACCCGACCCAGATCACTGGAACCGAGAAATGAAGAACAAGATACCTACCCTACACACTATACAGTAATTACAACTTTTTCTGTAGCACTAATACAGTAGTCAAAAATCGTAGTTTCCCAGCACATTACAAAATTAAAACGTCCACAAAATACTTACACAATTACAGTAATATAATATATAGAGAGTTACTTTTCCTATATACAACACACATTTACACAACTTTCACAGTGTCACATTTTTTGAAATACAGTAATCAAACATGGTAGTCTGCTTTTTAGCACTTTTGGATTTTAGGTTCAGAATGTCCATCTCCAATTGATTTACTCTGTCTATAACAGAGTTGTCCACTTTGAATGCTGTGACATATCTCCGAACCATGTCTATGCTGGCAACAGCTTCACTGAATGACGGCGGTTTTATTTCTTCATCCCTAACATCATCGTCTTCGTCGATACCATCATCATTCTGCTGGACTTCATCTTCGCAGATTTCCTCAACATCCCGGATGCATGCAGTGATGGCATCATCATCACACACCACAAATTCATCAAAAGTGACGGGCAAATTGTCAGATACCTGCACCCAATCATGCATGTCCACTCCGGCTTCATCACCGACTTTGTCGTGAGTGCTCATTTCATTAAATCCAGCATTATGAAAGCAATTTGAGATGGTTTCCTTAGTTACCATTTTCCAAGCTCCTGTGAGCATATGCATTGCTTGCAGGATGTTCAATTTAAGCACTTCATTCCTATCAATAAAGGCCAGTGCCTTACGGACAAGAGCTTTCCGACACTTGCTTTTCAGGCTATGAATAATCCCTAGATCCAAGGGCTGGAGTCTGCTAGTGCAATTTGCAGGAAGAAATGCACTTTCATATTCCACAGGAATCCTAAGTCTTTTGGATGAGCAGGACACTTGTCCATAAAGAGAACAAACTTCCTGTCTTTAGCACCCATTCGTGCATCAAAAGCTTGCAAGAACTTTTTGAACAATTCTGCAGTCATCCAAGCACTTTTGTTGCTATAATACTTACATGGCAGCGTAGAATTGTTCTTAAAGCAACGTGGTTTCTGGAACTTTCCAATTACTAAGGGTTCTAGCTTGTCGCTGCCATCTGCGTTGCTGCATAAGAGAACAGTAATTCTCTGCTTGCTCATTCTTCCTCCATGGCATGCTTCTCCTTTAACACTTAAGGTTTTACAGGGCCTGAGTTGGTAAAACAGGCCAGTTTCATCCACATTGTATACATCCCGAGATTCGAAACCTTCCAAGAGGGCTGGCAGTACCTCTTCTTTCCAGTGTTCAACACTTTCATCACTAACTGCAGCACTCTCTCCACATACTGCCCTGCAAGTTATCCCATAGCGTTTTTTGAACCTATCCAGCCAACCATTTGAAGCTTTGAATTCTGTAAGCCCAAGTTTCCCTGATATTGTAGATGCTTTCATTTTTATCAATGCCCCGTTGATTGGTAAGTTTCCAGCACGTGCTCCATTGAACCTCTCCATTAGCTTCGATTCCATTTCTTCGTACGGCGACTTTTTAACATTTTTTCTTTTCTTTGCTTTTGAGCCGCACTGTGTTTCTTGATCCAGAATCTTCTCCTTATTCTTCAATATGCCTGACAATGAAGACTGTGCAAGTCCCAGGCGTCGAGCCATTTCACTAACGGGCACATTTGCGTTTCTCTCCACTTCCCGAATCAGTTCACTTTCTCCGCGACAGATAGAGTTTTTCTTTTAGCTGCCATAGTCAACTTCACTAAAACAATGAATGTGAGTGAGCAAACTGATATACAGCTGGATTATCCACACGAACTGGTGCAAACTTGCGTAAACTGGCGTTATACTGTAATGCCGCTACGAACGTACAGACTCGCGTAAGCATTCGATGCGGCGCCGCGCCGGCGGGACTGTTAGCACGCTGTATATCGTGTCTTCGGCCGCAGTCGGCTGAGATCAGTGATCGCTCGTGCATGTCGCGAGGAATCGATATGGAAGATGATCGATCGTATCCAATATAACTGCTGTAGTTCCTTTTCTGCCTTGAATCATCCTTAACGAGCATATGACGTCTTCTTCATAGGTTCTTAATGTCGCATAACCATAACACACGAACTGATGCAAACTTGGGTAAATTGACGATATACTGTAATGTCGCTACGAACGTACAGACTTGCGTAAGCATTCGATGCGGCGCCTCGCCGGCGGGACTGTTAGCACGCGGTACATCGTGTCTTCGGCCGCGGTCGGTTGAGATCGTGATCGCTCGTGCATGTAGCGAGGAATCGATATGAAGAAGATCGATCGTATCCAATATAAATACTGGAGTTCCTTTTCTGCCTTGAATCATCCTTAACGAGCTTATGACGTCTTTTTCATAGGTTCTTAATGTCGCATAACCATAACACACGAACTGATGCAAACTTGCGTAAACTGATGCTATACTGTAGTGCCGCTACGAACGTACAAACTCGGACAGACCTCGCGCAAGCATGCGATGCGGCGCCGGCGTGACTGTTAGCACGCTTAGGCCTACATTGTGTCTTCAGCCGCGGTCGGGTAAGATCAGGCTCGCTCGTACATGTAGCGAGGAATCGATATGGAAGATGATCGATCGTATCCAATATAAATGCTGGAGTTCCTTTTCTGCCTTGAATCATCCTTAACGAACTTATAACGCCTTTTTCATAGGTTCTTAATGTCGCATAACCATAATGAATCGAAATAAATACTCGCGAATTTTAACATTTCCTAACGCTAAATGCGGGTTTTGGCGTAACACGAATTACGTTAAATCGAATATAAAATTGCATTGCACTTATGGAATAATTTTCGGGACTTGAAATTTCTTCCGTTAAATGCGGGTTTACGCTAAATCGGGGTTATACTGTATTACCGTATTTCCTCGCATATCGTCGCACATTTTTAGCCTAAAATTCTTGGCAAACGGCAGTGTGCTACAATTATGTGAAGAATATTTAAGTTCAAGGAATATACTATATGATTATTTGCTGCACGGGCCAGTCATTCGCGTAGCATGAATCTGGCGTGTCATAGCCTGCAGTCAGAGAGACCGGCTTCTTTCTTCTGACAAGGTCACGACAGGTTAAAGCTCGCGGAATGTGCTGACGAAGCTTGCCGCTCGCGTCGCGGTTCATAGTCCGCAGGCATAAAGACGAGTGGAAATTTCTCCTGACAAGATCACGCCAGATTAGGCTTATAAGCTCGCGGATGTGCTAAGTGATGAAGCTGGCCGCTCGCGTCACAGTTCATAGCCCGCAAGCATAGACGAGATATTTTTCTTCTGACAGTCGCGGCAGCATGTGCAATTGACTGGCGCACAAATACGAATATGCTATGCGATGAAATTTAATAAACCTATTTTAGTGTTTGAAAAGTGGGGTGCGACGATTATGCAGGAAATACGGTAATCACTTGCTGATTTTTATTCCGGTGGACTCTCGTATTTCCCACCCAATATAATTTGCCATGAATTAGTGTTGACAGGCTGAAAGTTTACCATCAATTGTTAATATTAAATGTAATTTATTGCAGTCAATGACCATTCATGATGATGTATCGAATTATAACTCTTTACAGGACTCTGTAAAGATACTCCCTTGCTTGCACCACAGGACGTGGTACCTATCCCACGTATTACTGCATAGCATGCACATGCACTGGTGGTCCGGCTGATGGTATTTCTTATTTACTCACACTTCTTGGTGAATGCAGTGTACAGGCAGACTTGTCACTAGGTGTCGCACTGTGTAGAAACCTCTCGTCCAGTTCTTGGAAGTCATGGTGTCTGTTGCGTGGAATTCACTCCATTTTTCATTTCTGTTTCTTGTCCTAGTACGTACTAGTTCCTCGTATCCTGATATGGATGGTCGTAGCATCCGTAACCTTATTTCCTCGACCAATGAGGGTTAATAAGGCACCACTGAAAAATCAAATTACATCTTAGTAGTTATGCTCGCATTTAACATCATGTAAGCATTTGTTCTTAGTTGACAGTGTTCCTGTCGCCCTAACTGGTATGTTCAGCATGGCGTTGTAACTGTTTCTATAGGCCTCACTGTTTGGGTGTACAAATGTAATGTTTTTACTAGCCCTTCCTTGCTCTTTGAAATATTTACTCTGACTAAGATATGTTGTATTAATGGGCGCCAAGACCTCAACGCTATGTTGAAATCTAAATTTATATTTAACAACACCTAGCTCTGGTAGAACACCTTCAAGAATCTTTACACTCAGATCGTGGTATGATTTGATCATTAACCCAACTAACAATTGTATCAGGAGAAGGAATTTGGTCTATATCTAATGCTACCTACTGAAAGCAAAGATTGCATGGTTAAAAGAAATGAATTTATTATATAAAACAAGTCTGGCAAAATTAATAATAATATATTTTAAATTTAAATTGGAGCGTTGCGATCTGAATATTACCGCTAGAGAATTACGTGAAAACGGAGTCGGATGAATTACTGATTTTACTATTATTCCCAAGCTATGAAGTTACTGAAATACTGAATATGAAACAAAGAAACGAGAGATTATGTAGTTCTGAGTCATTCGCGCTTCCCATTGGAAATTGCCGTGGCATTTCCCTCTTACTGGATGTTGAAGAGAGCTTCCCACAGCCTTCTGGACGTCGTCATCATCTTCGTTAGTTGAAGAGATACTTGTAGAAATGTTAACTTATGGTCCGATTACATCGGAGCCAACCACACGTGCAACCACAACGGTCAAGTTTTACAAAGATAATCGTCCTGCCTCCTCGGCGCGCAAACCATATATGCACTCGTCACCTCCCCTCTCCAGTGCCGTCTTCAAGTCGCCCGGTCTCCACTGATTGGCTGAGCCACCACGCGATACTCCCCACCTCAGGGTCATTACCGCCTGGGTGAAACTTAATAGGGTGTTTTGGTACCAACGCTAGCTTGCCTTGTAGAAGTACCTGCTGACAACGTTAAAAACGCTAGCTGTCATCGCGTACGACGATGTAGTTGAGTTGTACTTCTATAGATGGCAGCAAAATCGGAAAATTGGTGAGTGTTCTTGTTAATGTTGTATATTTAATTAATATTTGAATATATATCAATAGTAAATACATATTGCAGTGCTTAGAAAGGAATATAATCGGTTTAGAACAATATTATACGAAGAAATTGAATTATATTGAATCACACATCGAATTTAGTCGATACACTGCGCTCGAAAACGATATCAGATACTATCGATATAATTCAAACTAAGAGCTGGTTGTTCCAACGCTTCCCGTAATTCAAACGTGATATTTCTTAATTCGATTGATAGGAAGTACCGCATGGACAGTTAAATAATACTGGTGTGTGATAAGTGCAGCTGTAATTTTGTCTTACAATTCATTTTTAATATTGTAGTATAGTAGCCTACTCTTTCTATTTGTACATATCTGTGGAGTAGGCCTATGTCATGCCATGTGCTTTGTGGAAACATCCACAACTATTCTGATAGAGCCTATGTTTTCTTCTCTACCTGATATCACAGGGGGAAGAAATCGCCTATTATTAGACCAATTACTAAAATATGAAAGAAAGAAAGAAAGGAATATAAAGTAGGGGTGGGGGATAGAGTAGGGGAAAGGGAGGGGAGAGGAGCGAGTAGGCCAGGTCGGGGACGGATCGCGCTCGAGAGTGCATCGTCGCGCCATCTCATATTGTCAGTTGGAACTACTTGCGTCGAGCAATAGGTTGGGGTCAAAATTTTGCATTAAGTTGCAGTTCTACCCATATATCCTCCTTGGTCATTACACTCGGCGCGACGATGATGTCGATTACCGGTCCAGGCCATTTCGCCTTATCTTGATGCAGCAACCCCCCTTGCGTCATGCTTCTCGGCAAGAATAAGCCTGTAACCTAATTCCCAGTGACTCATCTCTCTCACAATACCCTAACTGACAAAACTCCGTAAAATTCCGTAATCAAATAATTTTCCGCGATAATGTTGTTCGTAATAATTCGCTTGTTAGTGTTTTCTATAACATTGAAAACCTATCTGTATACTTATAATCTTATAAAAAAACGCTCCAAAAAATACCTTAATAATAATAAGAAGTTACATGAAAACTTCTCTTGGCTGAACAATTTGCCGCGTAAATAAATATAGAATGGCTTCCTACTGACTTATGTCAGTGGCGTAAAATACCCTCGAAAAACCAGTTACATATTCGCCTCGGATCATCGCATGATTTACAGTGACGACGGTCCATCATGCGATTATCCCAGACACGTTAATAAATCCCCATCCAAAATACATATTACATAAATTAAATCACCCTAAATCACATATATATACACTCATAATTTTCTTTACGCACTTTGCGTCAAAGTCCGTTGTCATTTTGGATTGCCCTGTGCAATCAGTCCAATGTTTTTCATTTAGATTAATGTTCCACGGATATTTCCGCCTCTCAAATATCTCTATGTTGGGAAAGATATACATAAATAATGTGTGAGCACTGTGTATATATATGATGTCACATCACACGCATCAAAGGTGTTCTGATATATTTATATCACCACAGAACTTCTTAATTTCACTGGAGGTCGCTTCCATCTGGTGAAACTTAGTCTCACTGATCTCACTGAGCACACGATCACACTATTGTGGCAGCGCATCGTGACCATAATACTTAATCTCTCTGTATATAAGACGAAATTAATATTGACTTCTGAAAAAAAAACAGTAAGTGCGCATTACATATAACACCAAATATTTCTGTGCCGTAATGTCTTCTTAAGTTCCCATAGACCAAATTCTACTTAATACTAGTTCACAACTCAGACCAGTTCTCCTCACTCAAATAATACCTTTGTACTAATTACCTTAAATTACACACTTACAATTCTTACATGGCGAGGCCGTAAACAGAAATCACGTGTGCTGTTATGTATGAGTTTCATGAAGGACTGTCTTGCCTTCTGGTGGCCCATCTTTTGTCTCGTGGACGCCTTAAGCAAAAATACCCTGTTCAAGCGCTCACTCGTCTCTAGGAGACAAATGGGAATTCACCAGCGCTACCAAATTCTGGCCTTGGTGTATCGAGACATTTTAGTGCTCAAGAGCATCCGACAATCCCGTCATATTTCCCTGTACCTTAAAAACTCTCAATTACTTACATACTACCCCCCTGTGTGACTTCTGATACGCCTGCCTGGAAGACCAGATCTTCCACGCACCAAACACCACACTTATTTGATAGGCTGGCTCGCCAGCTAAACACACTTACTTTATGACACATACTTTCGTAGACTATGTATATTATACGTCCCGTATAATCTGTTTCCCTTACTATCCTCCAGCACATATGCTGTTTTGCCAATACGTTTGGAAACTATAAATAGGCCCTCGTAGAGATAAAAGAACTTGGACATGACTTTCTCTAGCTTATTTGACTGTTTCGGCACTCTAAGTAAGACTCTGTCCCCCGGCTCGAATAGGTCAAATTTAGTTTCTTTTTGTTGGCGAATTCTCTTTTGTGCTGACTTAGATAAATTCTGTTTCGCCAACTGGACAATGTAATCCATCCCTGGTTGCTTTCCCTCATTTAAACCCAACACCCTCGCTAATTCATTTTGTGGTCTCTTTCCGAAGTGAACTTCGTATGGCGTCAATTTCGTGCTCTCATGCTGGACAGAATTCAGCCAAGTCTCGACTTTGGGAAGATGTCCAACCCATGCCGTATGCTTGTCATGCACTAGAGTCCGAAAAAGACGAGCCACTTCCCTTAATGGACGCTCTGCAGAATTACCCTGAGGGTACCTTACAGAGGAATGAACGTGTGAAATACCAGCTTCCTGCATACTGGTTCTCCATTTCTTTGCAGTAAACTGTGGTCCACTGTCAGATAGTATCCTGAGAGGAAGGCCATACTCAGGTACATACTTATTAATGATCAGACGGCTACACGCTAGTCCCGTGGCTTTCCTTAGCGGATATAGCTTGACATACTTACTAAAAGCGTCAATAACTATAAAAATGTACTCGTAGCGGTACTGTCCTTTAACGATCGGGCCAAATAAATACACACACAGTAGTTCGCCGGGACTACTGGTGAGAACTGCAGATCTCTCCCCCACTAAATATTTAACTGGATATTTGCTCCTTTGACAGTTGTCACACTTAGCTAAAATCCTCCTAACATCCCTTCCCATTTTACTCCAAATGAAGTCACGACCAATATCATAGAAGACCTTGGCAGCACCAAAGTGTCCTAATTCCCTATGAATGAACCAAATTAGCTCCTCCCGCAAAGTGGCAGGAACACATATTGCCCACCGATTATTCCTACATTTCCAGGCAAGAAGCCCATCCTGCATCTTGTACGTGAACCGTCCTACTTTCACATACTCTTCTTCACTTATTTCCAACCTAGCCAGTGGCTCCCTTAACTTAACGTCATCACGTTGCTCCACTAGCATATTTCTCAGTGTCTGTAACGATGCCCTGTTGCTACTGTCCACACATGCACATAATAAAATTCCGTCCTCTGCTTTAACCACAGGATAATCCCTACATAAATTAGTGTCCCTTGATAGCAAGTCTGCAAGAATGTTACCTTTACCCTTAATATATTTTACTGTGAATTCGTATTCCTGCAGAGCAAGAATCCACCTACTAACTCTGTTAGAACTGAGTTTACAAGTCCTCATATACAGTAATGCATGGTGATCTGTATGGATCTCAAATTTTTCCCCTACTAAATACATTCTAAATTTCCCCGAACTGAAAACAATACCTAAAAGCTCTAACTCAGTAATCGTGTACCTTTTCTCTGCTGCTGTCAGTCCTCGCGAGACTAAAGATACAATGCACAGATTATCCTCATCTGACTTAATACTCCAGCAATGCCTATATGTGAAGCATCAGTCATAACCACATATTCCTTATTTTTGAAAGGATATTTCAGCACTACAGCTTTCTCAAAACCTTCCTTCCGCGCTCTAAAAGCCTGACCATGCTTGGACTCCCATCTCCACAGAGTCCCACTTTTAATCAATTCCCTGAATGGTTCTACCAACCCTGAGTATTTAAGAACGAACCTCCTGAAAAAGTTGCAAATTCCCAGGTATGTTTTTAACTGTTTAACATTCTGTGGCACCTCTGCGTTAAGTATCTTATTAACCCTACTTTCTTCTGGGGTTACACCTCGACTCGACACTATGACCTAAAAATGTCACTTCTGACTGACAGAATGAAGACTTAGACAGCTTCAAAGTGAACCCTGCCTGATCTAACTTCTGAAAAACTATATCTAAATGACGTAGATGCTCCTCAAAACTGCGTGAACTAATTACCATATCATCAATGTAAATGGTTACAAACTCTCCTGTGTCATCCCCTAATGTGATGTTTAAAGCCCTAATTAAAGCTGCTGAACTACTCTTTAACCCATAAGGTGTTCTACAAAATTGATAAAGGTTATATTTATGACTAAAAGCTGTAAATGGTCTATCTTCGTGCATAAGTGGCACTTGCCAAAAACTGGAACTCAAATCTGCACAAGTGAAATACTTCTTCCCCTCAAATGTTTGCATTAATTCCTCTGTTGACATTGATTTCAGCTGATCTGAACTAATTCTACTACCAAACGAGCGTCTAAACAAATACGAACTGTGCCGTCGGTTTTGGGTACCATGATCAAAGAATTAACATATGGACTGTTAGAGTGCTCAATAATCCCATCTTCAAGCATCTGGTTAATTTGTGCCTCAACTGCACTCTGATAAGCGAAAGGTACAGGATATCTATTTCCTGTGAATGCTGACCTATCAATAACGTTCAATGAATGTGTATAGCAATTGGCCATACCAATGCGATCCTCGAAAACTCTCCTATTACACAATAACACATCATAGAGCCGAACACACTGTTCCACCTCTATTTTTCCCTGAAATGCAGCATCACGTAACGAGTCCTCTAGACTACCGTTCGTAATCACACTGCCCACAAAACATGGAGAACCCCGCTCTACGGCTGGCGATATCTCATTTAAAGTACAAATCACACCTACAACACTACTTCTCTGAATATGGTCATTGAACGCTACTTCTACTTCAGAATCACCCCATTTAAATTTCAAACTCCCTCATCATAACATAAGTTACCAGACACTCTACTTAGCCACTCTGAACCCAAGATAACACTGAATACTAAATTTGGAATTACAAGACAAATCTGCTTTTCTACATGATTATTAATTTTAATGTCTACTAAAACTTGCTTAGAAATTACTTTAGACCTCTTCCCCACAGCTGTGATAACAAAAGTGCTTTTAATTGGCATCTCCTCAAAATTTACTCCAGTTCCTTTCATTTTATCATAAAATGCACTGCTTATGCAACTCTTCATACAACCACTATCAATTAAAACATCTGTGTACGCCTCGGACACGTTATATTTAACTATGGGGCTCTTACTAACCACCTCCTGAATAATACCTTCATCATTTAGTTCACGTAATAATTCATTTCTTACATTTAGGTCATAGGGTTCCTGTATAAGTGTATGGACAGGGCATGTTACAGACTGAGATTCTGACCTTACATCGCAGCCTGGTTCGTGTTTAAAGTATGGCTACCACTTGGTGTAGTACTACTCACTACTGCACTGGTCTGGTTGTTCTGGGTTGTATTAACGGTATCTCTCTGTCCGTTATTACCATTGGGCTGATTCCCTCCTTGACCCCTGTTCTGGTTATAATTATTATTGTTATTATACCTCCCTTGGTTACCCCTATAATCATTATTTCGGCCTTGATTTCCCCTGAAATCATTATTTCTACCTTGGTACTGCGTACCATACCCGTTTCCTCTGTACTGATTTTGCTGATTATTATTATTATTATTATTATTTTGGTTCCCCCTATTTTGAACGCTGGCCCCTTCTCCACTGTTCCCTTGAACTTCCTGATTCCTATTCTCATTAGGCCTGTTATTATGGTTACCCTGGTTCCTACCAAAATTCTCCTCGTAACCCCCTCTTCCCAGAGCATCGAATGTACTTAATAAATTTTCCACTTGTGAAATAGATTTAACATTTTGGATTCAGGCAGCTTCTTTGATTCTATATGGAAAATGTCTTAGTAATAGCCTGACTACATCACTTTCCTCCTTCAAACCATCCAGATATTTACACGTCAATACCTGTCCTAAAAAAAACTCCGTCATAGTGTAGTTTCCTCTCCGGTTATATTTCCCACACACAATTCCCTCACGATGCTGAGACTGAATTACCTCATTCCAAAATTTCTCACAAAATTTAACTTTAAAATCTGAAATATTCTCGAAATTGTCTCTGTAGGCAGCAAACCAGTTTCTTGTCTCCCCTACAAACGCTTCCTCTAAAATCTCAACTACCTGGCACCACTCAATACTACCATCTTCCAACCTCTCCCCGAATTTATTTTCTATTGTATTCATGAACTCCATTGGACAACCCTGCCGATTACTGAATTTGCCTAGTTCTATTTCCCTGTGTGTGCTCTTCACATAAACTGGCCTACTCTGACTATTTTCCTGCCTAATTCTAGCTTTCAACTTCTGTTCTAATTCAGCAATTTTCTCCTCAGCTTTTCTTTCAATATTAGTTACAGTTAACCTAATGCTCCCTTCCGATGCTTCAACTTTACCACTTAACTTAGCTTGTTTCTCATAATCTCATTAATGCTTTCCTTATTCCTCTCCCTTAAAGCATTAACTTCAGTGATTATTTCTGCATGTACTTTAACAATTCTTCCCCCAGCTGTTCTTTAACCTCTTTAGTTGCTACCTGAATTTTGTCGATTTCTCCCCCCAATTGCTTTTTGACCTGCTGTATTTCAAGTTGCACTAGTTCTTTTAAATTTTCAGCCTGTGTACTGATTCTAATTTCTAACTCCTCCTGTACTTTTCCTAATTTTCTGTCTACATCTGCAATGATCTCTTTAGCTTTTTCTTCCATCACCCCTCTGATTTCTCCTCTAATCTGCTCAAATTTCTTATCTAATTTTAGATTGTTCTCTTCAAATTTCTCATTTAATTTATTGCTCAATTCCTTACTGCTCTGCTCCAATTTAGCATTCAGAGCCTCTGTACTCTCTTTATTTTCCCTACTATTTTGTTCAAGTTTAGCATTATTTTGTTCGAGTTTAGCTTTAAAAGTTTCAGTACTCTCTTTATTTTCCCTACTATTTTGTTCAAGTTTAGCATTTAAAGCATCTGTACTTATTTTATTTTGTTGCATAAACTGAAAAGCATCTCTCTAACCCTGCTTGACTGTTTTGATTACCCCCCCCCCCCTCAGTATCGGGATTTACCTGCGACATCCCTGTACTGCTTTCATTTCCAAGACTAGCCATACTGCTTGTATCTTCACTATCCAACTGGTGACCACTACGCAACTTCATCTCTTCCTCAACACTACCCATGCTGATACACACCGATAAATGAAAAAAAAAAAAATACAGGCACAGAAATATATACCCTTCTCCTTCCACAAATGTTATTAGGTTTTCGGCCCCATGTTGGTAGCGACAAGTGTAACTGTTTCTATAGGCCTCACTGTTGGGGTGTACAAATGTAATGTTTTTACTAGCCCTTCCTTGCTCTTTGAAATATTTACTCTGACTAAGATATGTTGTATTAATGGGCGCCAAGACCTCAACGCTATGTTGAAATCTAAATTTATATTTAACAACACCTAGCTCTGGTAGAACACCTTCAAGAATCTTTACACTCAGATCGTGGTATGATTTGATCATTAACCCAACTAACAATTGTATCAGGAGAAGGAATTTGGTCTATATCTAATGCTACCTACTGAAAGCAAAGATTGCATGGTTAAAAGAAATGAATTTATTATATAAAACAAGTCTGGCAAAATTAATAATAATATATTTTAAATTTAAATTGGAGCGTTGCGATCTGAATATTACCGCTAGAGAATTACGTGAAAACGGAGTCGGATGAATTACTGATTTTACTATTATTCCCAAGCTATGAAGTTACTGAAATACTGAATATGAAACAAAGAAACGAGAGATTATGTAGTTCTGAGTCATTCGCGCTTCCCATTGGAAATTGCCGTGGCATTTCCCTCTTACTGGATGTTGAAGAGAGCTTCCCACAGCCTTCTGGACGTCGTCATCATCTTCGTTAGTTGAAGAGATACTTGTAGAAATGTTAACTTATGGTCCGATTACATCGGAGCCAACCACACGTGCAACCACAACGGTCAAGTTTTACAAAGATAATCGTCCTGCCTCCTCGGCGCGCAAACCATATATGCACTCGTCACCTCCCCTCTCCAGTGCCGTCTTCAAGTCGCCCGGTCTCCACTGATTGGCTGAGCCACCACGCGATACTCCCCACCTCAGGGTCATTACACTCGGCGCAACGATGATGTCGATTACCGGTCCAGGCCATTTCGCCTTTTCTTGATGCAGCAACCCCCCCCCCTGCGTCACGCTTCTCGACAAGAATAAGCCTGTAGCCGAATTCCCAGTGACTCATCTCTCTCACAATACCCTAACTGACAAAACTCCGTAAAATTCCGTAATCAAATAATTTTCCGCGATAATGTTGTTCGTAATAATTCGCTTGATAGTGTTTTCTATAACATTGAAAACCTATCTGTATACTTATAATCTTATAAAAAAACGCTCCAAAAAATACCTTAATAATAATAATAAGTTACATGAAAACTTCTCTTGGCTGAACAATTTGGCGCGTAAATAAATATAGAATGGCTTCCTACTGACTTATGTCAGTGGCGTAAAATACCCTCGAAAAACACGTTACAGTGTAGCAGAATAAGTGATCTTGCTGGGTCGTTCTATTCATTCTGCCCATATTGTTACAGCACATTGTTAAAGTATTTAAAAGCAGTATTATGTGATTATATTATCATTTTGATGCTAACCAAGTGCGTACTTCATTCTGAGACTGAGGTAACTTTCTAACTATCAGTGTACACGTAATGCTTGATATGAGCTAAATATTTCAAAAATAGTCTGCCTGAAATAGTTTTCTTTAGGTCTTCATACATGCCTGAATAGCCATTAATCCTAAATTTCATTATTTCTTTCTCATTTGAGGAAACTGTTTTTATGAGACTTTCACACTCCATTTTCTTGCCATCTATGTTCATTTCTTATGTGGTGTACTATGGAAGTAAATTTTTCTTGCAAAACATTTCTCCTTGACAAGTTATGTGCTAACCACTGTAATTGATTGTTCATACTGTTTTTCCAAGCATATATTTCTTCTCATGAATTTTAATTTCTTTCATTAGGCTCTTAGACATATGCCAGACGCCTACTCATGTTCGATAATAGGGTACTTTGTTTTTATTGGATGGTGTACGCCTATCGGTAAAAAATATCTTGATATTACTGTTTCTTTTCATCGAGTTGTTTTCATACATTCTTACCCGTTACCATTCTTCTCTGCAATAATTCAAAATCAACTACTCTGCCAGAATTTAAATCCATAACTGTATAAATTAAATATTTTGTTGAAAATCTGCTAGCCACTCATGCTGGATGAGTCATCCACTCGCCAACTAGATCTGAAGTTGGTGACGGACACCAAAGTGATCCCATATAACAGTGTCGCCCCCCCCTCCCAACGCCGTTTGCTTGTTCTAGATTTTCGGAAATATAACAAGCCACCCAAAATGCCTACGACTGGACCAGCACGAATTAGATGGTGGAGACTGCAAGCACAACACGTCTGGTTGCTGACGGCTTTAACCAACTTCTCGGTATACTCCAGTCAATCGGTGAACGACATATGGAATGATGCTGTGCAACAGATACATGAAGCTGCAACAGAAACTCTGGGGAAGACCATACCTAATCGACGCTACATTGACAAACAGACCTGGTGGTGGGATGAACACGTCCAGCAGGTAATCAAGGAGAAAAAGGTAGCATATAAAACCTGGTGGAACTCCCGTCTAGATACAGACCTTCAGCGATACCGTGAGCACAATTTAGCAGCAAAACGAGCAGTGGCTACTGCAAAAGACCGTTGTTACCAAAATATGTACGACCCACTTAAAGCGTCATCTGGAGGGAACGTCACTTATCGCATTGCCAAATCTCGTCACCGCTCAACTCAGGATATTGGACACGTCATGCACATTAAAGGTTCAGACAACAAAATATTGCGAGTCCAAACAGCTATCCTTCAACAATGGTCAGCATATTTTTCTAATATACTGTAAACAATCAAGATTTTCCACATCCTCCTATTGTAAGCCCTGATCCCACCTTCGGACCTCTGCCCCAAATTACAGCTGACAGGTACAAACAGCCATAACAAAAATGAAAAAAGTCCTCTCGGCACGCCGGAAGGCGGAGGTAGATTTCACCGGACAAACTTGGGGATAGGCGAAAATAGGCAGAATATGCAGGTTTTCGTAGAAGGATCAGACCTCATTTATTGCGAGAATGTATTTTATAATTGGAGCTTAATTAACTTTGTTTTTCGTCATTTTATGCTTATTTTAAGCATTTAATTGTCTTATGGGAACGGTAACCTTCTTGTCATTTGGGGTCCATTTTTATACTTGTGGTCACACTGTCCTTATGCAAGGTTTCGACACTGATGTGTAACTATGTAACGGTCTGTTACTTCTTCACGCAAAATTATATCTCCCGCAGAGATTTTGGTTGGTTCCTCAGTTTAGGGGCTGCGACAACGCGGTCATGTAACCCCGTGTACTTTGGGATGGCTGTATTAGTCTGTAATTCAGGTAAGGACTGCAGACGGTCAATTTCAAGCAGTAGTTCCTAATGTTGCTACCAGGTAGTACCGTCAACGACACCTAGCTGTGAACTTGGCTACTAGATGTCACCGCAACCAGCAACTCTCAACGAACGTTGGAACTTCCCCTCCAATGGAAACATACTGAGGGATTTTTAGCGCTCTTAGAAAATCCGACGACTTCAGCCGGCTTTGAACTCGCGACCTTGGGCATAGACATTCAGCATGCTACCAGTTACGTCACCGAAGCCGCTTCACACTTAGTCAGATGGAAATCTGAATCTGATCTCGTGCAAGTGCGTTGTCTTGGCAACGTCTGATGGCTCATCCCTCATCAATTTAGTAGTGTTGCCATGGCAACCACTGATAGCTCTTGGCATTTTCTTATAATTCCGAAATCATTTTTCTCATCCCTTGGCATAATGGTGGGTCTTATCAAAAATTCCTTCAGACAAAAGTTTTAGGTAATTATTAGGGGAATATTGTCCATTTTGTACGGTTTTGATATTGTGCCTATTAAGAGAGATATGATTAATGTTTCCCGAAAAACCCACTTTTTCCCACCCCTTTGGTCAATGGTTGGTGTTATAAAAAACCTCTTCAAACATAAATTTTTGGACTTTATCCGATACATAGTATGAACATTGAACGGATTCGATATGTCACATATTAAGAGAGTTATAGCAATATATCACTTTTTCGAAAAAAGCCCCCCTTCGACCGATTTAGCCCAGTAACGAACTCGACCGAGATTTTATAGGTATACATATTCGGTAAAAAGTGATTGGTGAAAAATTACGGCAGTTATAGTGTCCACAAGAAACTGATATACATACATAAATTATATATAAACTTTTGAACTGTCGGTGGTTTTGGGGTCTGGGGGATGTGAAACGCGAAGATATGTCGAAATTTTCCGGAAGTCGAAACATGGTACCCATTGCAATAGTTAGCTTTCTAATGAAATCTACCTCTGGTTGGTTCCTCAGTTTAGGGGCTGCAACAACGCGGTCATCTAACCCCGTGTACTTTGTGAGAGTGTAGAATCTGTCTGATAAACGGTGTGAATTGTAATGGCTGTATTAGTCTTAATTCAGGTAAGGACTGCAGACGGTCAATTTCAAGCAGTAGTTCCTAATGTTGCTACCAGGTACTACCATCGACACCTAGCTGTGAACTTGGCTACTAGATGCCACCCCAACCAGCAACTCGCAACGAACGTTGGAACTTCCCCTCCAAAGGAAAGCATACTGAGGGATTTTAGCGCTCTTAGAAAATCCGACGACTTTGGCCGGCTTTGAAACCGCGACCTTGGGCATAGACATTCAGCATGCTACCAGTTACGTCACCGAAGCCGCTTCACACTTAGTCAGATGGAAATACTGAATCTGATCTCTTGCAAGTGCGTTGTCATGGCAACGTCTGATGGCTCATCCCTCATCAATTTAGTAGTGTTGCCATGGCAACCTCTGATAGCTCTTGGCATTTTCTTATAATTCCGAAATCATTTTTCTCTTCCCTTGGCGTAATGGTGGGTCATATCAAAAATTCTTTCAGACAAAAGTTTTAGGTAATTATTAGGGAAATATTGTCCATTTTGTACGGTTTTGATATTGTGCCTATTAAGAGAGATATGATTAATGTTTCCCGAAAAACCCACTTTTGCCCACCCCTTTGGTCAATGGTTGGTGCTATAAAAAACTCTTCAAACATAAATTTTTGGGATTTATCCGACACATAGTATGAACGTTGAACGGATTCGATATTTCACATATTAAGAGAGTTATAGCAATATTTCACTTTTTCGAAAAAAGCCCCCCATTTTCACCCCCTTGACCGATTTAGCCCAGTAACGAACTCTTCCGAGATTTTATAGGTATACATATTCGGTAAAAAATTCAAAGTGATTGGTGCAAAATTACGGCAGTTATCGTGTCCACAAGAAACTGATATACAAATATATATATATATACTCATATATATATATATATATACATACATACATACATAAATTATGTATAAACTTTTGAACTGACGGTGGTTTTGGGGTCTGGGGGATGTGAAACGCGAAGATATGTCGAAATTTTCCGGAAGTCGAAACATGGGACCCATTGCAATAGTTAGCTTTCTAATGAAATCTACCTAAAATGGGAAAGCCAAGGCCCAGATGACATCCCAGCGGAAATCTGATAAATGCTTGCCACGCTCTTCCAGCAGATCATCACAGAAAATAAACTCCCACATGCATGGACAACTAGCATTACTGTCCCAATCTGGAAACGTAAAGGTGATGTTAATGATTGCTCGACTTATCGACCTATTAGACTCCTCTGTCATACATTGAAAATAATTGAGAGTGCTGGATAGGAGGCTCAGAAATATTGTCACTGTCACACCAAGTCAATGCGGTTTTGTTCAAGGTTGCAGCACCACTGATGCAATCTATGCCACATGCCAATTGTTGGAAAAGCACAGAGAGAGACAGAAGAGTTTACACATGGCCTTCCTAGATCTAGAAAAGGCCTTTGACAGAGTCCCACATGACCTTATCTGGTGTGCTCTTCGTTCCCATGAGGTTCCTGAAACCTATATAAAATGGATGCAACTTCTTGATTGCAATGTAACTAGTGTAATACGCTGCCCAGCCGGAATCTCCCGGCCTTTCGATATCACCGTCGGTGTTTATCAAGGCTCTGCACTATCGCCACTGTTGCTTATCCTCTGCATGTATACGGTTACGGCTGACATACAATCACCACACCCTTGGACCCTTCTTTTCGCTGACGATATTGTACTTGTACAAGAATCACGCCTTGAACTCCAGCATCAAGCGCAAATATGGATGGAAAGGCTGGCTGCCTATGGACTGCGCCTTAACATCCAGAAGACAGAATATCTTGAATATGGCCCGCAAACCGACGGCACTGTCTAAATTAGCGATCAAGATCTGCCCAAGACAAATAACTTTAAATATCTAGGGTCGGTTATCACGTCAAATGGTGATGTCACTTTAGATACACGGGCGAGGGTAAATGCGGCCTGGCTCAAATGGAAACAGGTCACTGGTGTCCTCTGTGACAAAAAGATGCCTAAATACCTAAAGGCAAAAGTTTATAAGACAGTTGTACGCCCGGTAGCAATTTATGGGGCAGGATCCCGCCCAATGACAAGAAAACATGAACAGGCTCTGCACACGATGGAGATGAAGACGCTCCGTTGGACACTTGGACTGACTAGATATGACCATGTCAGAAATTCGGATGTTCGACAACAATTAGGTGTCACACCAATTACGGAGAAAGTGAGGGAAGCTAGTCTCCGTTGGCATGGTCATGTCGCCAAAGTAGCTTTCAACCTTGACCCAGGTAGAATGCAACCACGCGGACGACCTGCGAAGCGTTGGATCGACAACATTAAGACGAATATGCACGATGGCTTACAACCTGCAGATGTCAACCGCAGGAAAAAGTGGAGAAGATGTAGCAAAGCGGCGGACCCCATACTGGGATAAACGCTAGGAAAGAAGAAGAAGACTCATGCTGATCATTATATCCCAATGATTTTATACATTTTGCTCTTTTCTGGTTCCAATATTTTGTAACGATAAGTGTTGTTGTTTTGCGAATAATTTCATCACATCGTTGGCAGTAACTCGATTCAGAGTACACATAACTTTTTCCTGCAGAGAACGTTTCAACCCAGCTACTGAATGTGTTTCCAGTGACTGACAGACCAATCCTGGCATAAAACATAAATTGCACTGAATGGTTGGGGGGTAATTGACGGAGCTTTCTTGCTTGTTGCTTGGCCTCGCCACAAATCACCTCGAAATGTGCAGTGTTTATACATGCCCCTTTAACAGGTTAAAAGTCTTTTTTTTTGCAAACCTGAACCCACATCCCATATCTTTAAACAGACTTACCGTATTTGCTCGCGTATATCTCGCACTTTTTTGACAGAAAATTTTCGGTGCAAAATATACGCGGGGAATTACCGTATTTCCAAAAAAACACAAAATTTCCATTATTGAAACAAGGCAACTGGCATACGGTACTCGCCCTATTCATTGTCACTGCTGCCAATCTCCGAGGTACTCTCGCGTGCATCATTCTGGTCATCAACCCTTACTGATTCATCCTGACTTCCGTCCAATGCATTTGTGATGCAAGTCTTCAAGAAGCTCTTCAAAACAATGTCCGTCGACACCATTTATTTCTATATGGTTATGAGTCATTAACCCCTCAAGCCGGTACGCCGTACACTGTATGTCCTCTGTACTCTACTCACAAACGGTCGGTGCAGGCGGAAGTTATAATGCCTATTACACATGAAATACTGCTGCTTTTCGGGATCTTCTTTCACGTTATGAACCAAGAAGTTATGTACTTTCATGCCATCTCTGTTTCATAATTAAAACTAATACGAAGTTGATCGATATCCGTGGCTTTTGACGACTCGTATCGATCCGAGAAAGAACATGAAATGTGCTCTATTGAGTTTCAAGTTAGTTGCTTTAGAAGGTAGCACATCGTTTCCTGCCATCTCGAGAATGTTTTGTGAACTATATCTAAGTTGACAATTTTCTTCACTTATGAAGGGGAAGCACCGAAAGCAAATACTTCGTAGATAATTTTTTGCTTCACAGGCTAGAGGCTACTCAGTCGCAGTGGAATAATTGCCGGGCTGTCTCATTTCTTACGCTGCAGTGATTATTGGTTTGATAGATAACAGTAGTGGAAGTGATGTATAGGGAAGCGATATTTTCGGTAGTGATACGGACTATGCCCAGCATGATGTTATTGGAGAAGCGGCAGACAGCGCAGATGAAGAAAAAATAGCTTCAGCTGTAACAAAAACGACCACTGATCAGTGTTTGTGGCAAGAGGTAGACTTCGTCATGAGCGCACAAAAGATCCCCTTCACGGGTATGCCGGGTACAAGAAAGCATTTCACATCTGTTTTAGATGCTTTTTTTTTTGCTGGTTTTCGACGACAAAATTATTGAACTAATTGTTTGAGAAACAAATATGTACGCGACAGAATGTATAGTTGACGCGCCCTTGAAACCAAGGTCGCGCTCCAGGAAGTGGGAGTCAGTGACGGGACAACATTTATGTGACCTTGGTGCTTGTAATGTTGATGGGAATAATACAGAAACCTGCCCTAAAGAGCTATTTCACCAGCGATGAAGTTTGAGAAATCCCTATATTCCCACAAACAATGCCAAGGGACAGGATTGAACTAATATTGCGATATTTACATTTTGTTGAAATTCTACATGGGATACATATGCGGGCCCTAAAAAGCTTTTCAAAATTCAGCTTTTCCTGGAAATTATACTCGAAAATGATGTATATATGTAGATTGAGCATTATCATGTAAATATCATTGTAAATATAGGCTACCTGAAAAAAATACCAAAAGTGGAACTTATCAAATTTTTATATTTTTGTAAATATTGCGTGTGATCATGGACAACCCTGAAAAACAGTCGTCGCATATATTGCTGAGAAACATCGGGCATTATCTCGGTAAGTAAGTAAGTCATCCTAAAATTTTCAATACGTTATATTTCGTAGATTTAACATTATTAATTCTTTACCTTGTTGGTGTCCAAACCTCTGCCGTGCTTCAATTAAAATACCGCCAGAGAAGTGAACACCTCTGGATAAAATAACCGGCTTGAGGGGTTAAGAACCTATGAAAAAGAAGTCATACGCTCGTTAAAGATGATTCAAGGCAGAAAAGAAATTTAGAGCACAGACTCTTAGCGATCGATACGATCGATCATCTTCCATATCGATTCCTCGCTACATGAATGAGCGAGCTCGAACTTAGCCGACCGCGGCCAAAGACTAACGAAATTTGTGTTGATTAGGCGGAAAACTTTGAAATTTGTTATATTTCACAATTAAACTGTCAACGCGGAACCTGAAATGGATTCTTCTTTGGATATACCGCTTGCTATAACACTCACGCCGCGCCGCATGTTTGCACGTGCTTGCACACGGCCGAGCTCTGATGCGACGAATGCGTCAAGATTCCAGAAGACTGTACTGCGTTTCTCTGCGATGTAATGTAACGTGTTCTCCTTTGGAGTTTGCATGGCCTACACTGAATGACCAAGTTATGTTTTCCAAAGATGCTTACTGAGTTTATTAAGATATTTTAGTTGGGCGCCATTAGGACACAACATAAAGCTGTACCCTAAAAATGTATAATGAATTAACTAGCTCTTAAGAAACACTTGAGAAACTCCTAAAATCAGGCCGTGGCAAGATTCCATCGTAAACCCTAGAATCATTTGTGTGGAAGAAAGGCGTGTCTTAAATATAGTTATAGCTACTGGAAAGAAAGGCTTCATCTGAATAAAAGAATTTAATAATCAAAATTGACATTGTGGTAATCATGAGAAATACGAAAGTGAGCTTTAGAAAATAATTAAAATACCACATGAACGTATGAGAATTGGAAGTATGTAATTTACTTGAAATGCAAACCTATGAATATATTGAATTTAAATTATGAAGAAAAGGAAAATCAAAAGCTTGAGTAAAATGTTGCATTTAGCTCACCACTGAAGATTATGCGTTCTTCGTCCGCCATGCCGATATCGCTCGGTAGATTCTTTTAGACTGCCATCTTCTTCGTCTTGAGTGGCGTTGCGATGAATTATACGAAAGTTCGAAATGTGCTGAATAGTGGTGGATCCAAATCCAGTAGCCACTTATGTGGACTGCTACGTCACTGCAGAACTCATGTTATTTATGGCTGATATTGCCATAGAATATCTCAGCGAAAATAACTTAATGTTCCGCATGGAACGAAAATTACAAAGTCCGTGGACGTATGTTTACGCGGAGTGATGGTCGTCACACTCTAACACACCTCACATCACTGAAGTAAATATTGAACTTAATAATCCCGTCTTCGTTACTGTCCCGGGTACTTATACCCAGTGCCTACTGTCTTTACATTTCCGTTTCTGCCAGTAAAAGCCCTTGCTACCTCTCCGCCAATCAGCGCACCACTTCCTCGTTCTCCGTTTTGGCTAGGCCCGCCACGTCTCGTGATTGGCTAAAACATCCACATGTCCCTCCTCTTCGATCTTCAGCCCGGGTTTTCCAGTCAAATATTCCGTTCACGTAATTCGCCTTTTCTCACTACGAAGTGTTCCCTCAAGTCCGTTACGAAATTTGTTATTGAGCAGCGTGTCTATATTTAGACCGTAGAATCCCAAAATGACTCAAGCCCTCACTAAAACTCCTATATGAATATTAAAACCTAGCCTTCCGTATTCTCATATATTCAAGTCGCGTAATTTAAAATATTAACCCATAAACACCGATCATTGCATTTATTGTTCTACAGGACCTTTGCCAGTTAAAGATATTCGAACTTTGCGCTTATATGATCATGGAAGGTCTATTGATACATTTCCCGCGCACTAGTCGCTACGGAATGTCTTGGGTTATGCCGCAACAATCGTATACATTTCGTGGTTTGTTTTTCTCGTCGTGATGGCATGCTGCAAAAGGTATGGCATGCTAAATTATTGCGTGAAATGGAGATAGTTTACTTTGTCTTCAAGATTATGGTAAACATATCTAATTTATTCAGTAACATATATTACGTGTTTCTTTATACCTGCTCATGCCCGGGATTAATTTTCATAGCGTTACCATATGGTAACGCTAGGCGGTACAGGGTCAGTGGTAAGGCAATTTATTTTCTGTAGCACATTCATATGAAATGAGTTAGAATACATTTCATGCATTTATACACAAAACGTTTTTCCATATACAGCTTTTTTAACTGTGCATGCCTTCATATAATATATTTTATGTCACCCAATATTTAAGAAAGGAAGCAGAAAGGAGTGCAGAAATTACAGGGGAGTCACACTCATACCTCACTGTGCCAAGATATATGAAAAGATATTAGAAAGTAGATTACGAGCCAAAGTGGAGAGAAAATAGAGAGAGGAACAGTATGGATTCAGACCTGGGAGATCAACAGTGGATCTCATATTTTCAGTGAGACAGCTCCAGGAACACCACTACGAATTTGGAGAGGATCTGTTGATGGCCTTCCTGGACATCGAAAAGGCCTATGATAGTGTGTGCAGGGAGAAGGTTTGGAAAGCAATGGAAAACATGGGAGTGGAAAAAGAGACTGTAGGCAGAGTGAAGGAGATGTATTGTGGAAGTGTGAGTTGTGTGAAAGTTGGAGGGGAAAGAACAGACTGGTTCAGACAAATGAGTGGCCTGAAACAGGGTAGTACGCTGTCACCCCTTCTCTTTATTGTGGTTATGGACGAGGTAATGACACGGATAGCAGGAAAGATAGGAGAAGATAAGATGAAAGCAATGGTGTTTGCAGATGATCTCATGGTCTGGGGAAACAAGGAGGAGGAAATTCAGGAGCAACTGAAGGCTTGGGAAGAAACAGTGGGAGAGTACGGATGGAAGTTCAACATCAGTAAATGTGAGATCCTGTTAACGACCAGGAAAAAGACAGACCAATGAGTGGGATAACACTTGGAGGTGGACAGCTGAAGAAGGTGGAAAGTCTCAAGTACTTGGGAAGTATAGTGGAGGAAACTGGGAGAAATGACAAAGAGATTACGGAACGTGGCAGACAGGCAGAAGCATTTCTGAGAAGCATTAGGAGCTTAGTGTGGAATAAAGATGTCCCACAAAAAAGCAAGGAAGTGTTATACAGAAGCTACTATATCCCAATACTGACCTATGCTTCAGAAACGTGGACAATGAAGAAAAGAGACATAAGCAGAATACAGGCAGGTGAAATGAAGTTCCTGCGAAGTAGGATCGGAGTAACAAGAAGAGACAGGGTGAGGAATGAAAAGGTCAGGGAAATGGTGAAAGAGGAGCCCTTGCAAGGTAGGATTGAGACATCAAGACTGAGGTGGTATGGACACTTAAAGAGAATGGATGAGAAGAAGATTCCCAAGAGGATACATGAGATGCAGATACAGAAGAAACGACCGAGGGGAAGACCAAGAGATAGATGGCTGAAAGGAGTGGAGGAATGTGTCAAGAAGAGAGGCGAGGACTGGACCAGAGTGACAGCGGAGAGGTGGTGGAAAGAAAGAACTAAGTGGCAAGGCTTATGTTCCAAACAGACCCAGCCTGGGGCTGGAACCTGTACAAGATGATGATGATGATGTCACCCACCGTAGGATATTTTTTTATGCTAGTACCGTATTCAAGACCATACCTTTGCCGAGATATCTGGCTGCAGGCAGTGTTTCAGCAAATACAATACGAGAATTATTTCGATATTTTAGAGGTCTAGACTGGCTGCGTTGCTCAGTGGCAACGTTCTCGCTTGCTGTGCCCAAGCTTGCAGGATCGAATCCTGGTGCAGTCAGCTGGCATTTGAGGGAGCACGAATGCAAGGGAGTCGTGTCAGTAGATTTACTGGCACGTTAAAGATCTCCTTCGGGTCAAAATTCCGGCATCCCGGCGTCTCTAAAAGCCGGAGCAGTTAAAAGGGACGTATATCCAATAACGTTATTATTATTCAGAGGTCTGACCTTGGCAGAAATATTGGAGGAGGTGGAAATTGAGTAATGATGGCATGAGTATTGCTTGCTGGCATGAAAACAGCACAGTAACTATTGCCTCCGCGACTCTCCCATTTTTTCCCCCTCGACCGGCTCAGAAGTTTCTCTCGGCCTGAAAAGAAAAATAGTTAACAATCCCACGTCGTCTTCTGAACGTCACCTATAACAAATTTATGAGAGGAACAAACCTTATGGATGAAAATGTGAATTGATACCTTCTGTCAATAAGAAACAAAAATTGGTGGTGGGCCATATTTTCTTGGCTTCATGATGAGAGTCTCCAAAATGCATGGTACCTAATTATTATGTCATGGTAAAGGACTACTCAACTGGAGGTACAGTGGGAAGGGGCGCAATTCTACGTGAAATCGTACGGCGTAGAACCACGTAGAGCCAGGTGGCTGTCAACAGCATGTGTAGTACAGGGCCGCGACATTGAAGACTTGTGATATGATGGACGGAATCTTATGGTCATCAACGTCCCAGGACATAAGCGGAGGCGGTGTGCTGGTGAATTGTGTGTAAGCAGTGTCCGCACTGCATGAAGTAAATGTGGTGTGGGACTGTGCATACCATGCTTCTTGCCGTTTCACACCAAGTAACTAGTCACTTGACTATGATCGAAGGTTCGTTGTTTGAGTCTTCAGTCTTTTGGCTGGTTTGATGCAGCTCTCCATGCCTCCCTGTCCTGAGCTAATCGTTTCATCTCTACATAGCTACCACACCCTACATCCGAGGCAATCTGTTTAACATATTCTAACCTTGGTCTACCCCTACAGTTCTTGTCCTCGATCCTTCCTTCCATAACTAAGCTTGCTATTCCTGGGTGTCTTAGTATGTGTCCTACCAACCTATCTCTTCTCTTCATTAGCAGTCGCCAGAATCATCTCTCCTCTCCCACTCGTCTTAATACCTCTTTGTTTGTAACCCTATCTACCCATCTGATCTTCATCATTCTCCTGTAACACCACATTTCAAATGCTTCAATTCTCCTCTTTTCTGCTGCACCAATAGTCCAAGTTTCACTTCCATAGAGCGCCATGCTCCAGACAAAGGCTTTCAAAAATTACTTCCTAATACCTAAATCTATATTCGATGTCAGCAGATTCCTTTTTTGTAGAAATGCTTTTCTTGCCTGAGCCAACCTACTTTTTATATCCTCTTTGCTTCGTCCATCACTGGTTATTCTGCTTCCTAAGTAACAGAAGTCTCCTACTTCCTTCAGCTTTTCACCTGCCAATTTGATCTCCATAGAGGTTTCTGATTTATTTCGGCTGCATTCCAGTATTTTTGTTTTACATTTATTAATTTTCATCATGAAATCTTTCCGTAAGACAGAGTCCATACCATTCAAAAACTCATTCAAATCCTCAGGCTTGTCGGCCAAGATGACGATGTCATCAGCAAATCTCAGAGTTGAAATTATTTCTCCTTGAATCTTCACTCCCACTTTAAATTTTTCTCTATTTTCCTTCATTGCTTGTTCAATGTAAAGATTGAAAAGTATGGGTGATAAGTTGCAGCCTTGCCTTACACCTTTCTGAATACCAGCTTCTCTCTCATGTCCTTCAACTCGAATGACTGCTGTCTGGTTTCTGTATAGATTGTATATCACCCTCCTATCCCTGTACTTTATTCCAATCGATTTCAAAATGTCAAACAATTTTGTCCAATCAACGTTATCAAAAGCTTTTTCTAAGTCTACAAAAGCCATGAACGTTCTCTTATCTTTCCTTATTCTACTTTCCAAAATCAGCCTAAGACTTAGTACAGCTTCCCTTGTTCCTATATTTCTCCTGAAACCAAACTGGTCTTCACCCAACTCCGTTTCTATCTGGCTCTCAATCCTCTTGTAAATTATTCTAGACAGGATCTTTGAAGCATGAGTAATCAAGCTGATTGTACGGTAATCTTCACATCTGTCAGCTCCCACTTTCTTTGGTATAGGGATGATTACATTCTTCTTGAAATCAGGGGGTACCTCACCTGTCTCAAAAATCCTACACACCAAGTGAAATAACCTGATCAGACCTTCATCTCCTATGCAGCGTAGCAACTCAATCGGTATATCATCTATGCCTGGTGCTTTGTTCCTGCTTAAGTCTTCCAAAGCTCTATCAAATTCTGATCTCAATATTAAATCTCCTTTTGCATCCTCATCAATTTCCTCCTCCCTTTCCATTACATGATTCTCAATCTCCTTTCCCTTATACAAACTCTCTATGTAAGCTTTCCATCTCTCAACCTTTTCTTCCCTATCTGTTAGAGGCTTTCCATTTGTGTCCTTAATATTACAGCACTTAGTCTTCTTTTCCCCAAAAGTATTCTTAATCCTTCGATAAGCTGTGTCTACTTTTCCTAATTTCAGACAATTTTCTATACCTGCACATTTCTCTTTCAACCATTCTTCTTTCGCTTCCTTGCACTTCTTGTTAACCTAATTTCTCAGACGTCTGTATTCTGCTTTCCCCTTTTCATCTCTTACATTCTTGTGCTTCCGCCTTTCATCCATCAATTCTAGTATATCCTGAGTGATCCACGGTTTTCTACCTATTCTCTCTTTCCTACCAATGTTTTCTTCTGCGGATTTTGTTATTTCATTCTTCAAAAGTGCCCATTCGTCTGCAATTGAAGTTTGTTTAGGGTTTTTCATTAGTCCTTCCTTTATACTCTTCTTGAATCTTTCGTTTACATCCTTCTCTTTCAGTCTGTCTATTGCCCACCTTTTTGGCTTTTGACTTTTCTTCAGTTTCTTCAACTTTAATCTGCATTTCATTACAACCAGATTGTGGTCAGAGTTTATGTCAGCACCAGGATATGTTTTACAATCCAAAATCTGGTTTCGAAACCTCTGCTTGACCATAATGAAGTCGATTTGGTAACGCCCTGTATCTCCTGGTCTCATCCATGTGAATATTCTTCTATTGTGGTTATTGAATAAGGTGTTAGCTATGACCAACTCATGCTCAGTGCAGAATTCTACCAGCCTGCTTCCTCGATCATTCCTTTCACCTAATCCGAAATCTCCTACTATCTTCCATTCTCTCCCTTTTCCTACCACAGCATTCCAATCTCCCATTACTATAACATTTTCATCACCCTTGATATACCTCAGAATTTCGTCTATTTCTTCGTAGACCTTTTCAACATCCTCATCATCAGCTTGACTGGTAGGCATATAGACTTGTACCACTGTGGTGCAGGTAGGTTTAGTATTGATTTTTGCTACAATAATCCGTTCACTATATTGCTCATAATATTCCACCCGCTGTCCAAGTTTCCTACTCAATATGAGGCCAACCCCTGCTTGGCCATTGTTTGATTTAGTGCTAATGACCCTATAGTCTCCTGACCAAAAGTCCTGTTCTTCCTGCCAGCGCATTTCACTAATCCCAACCAAATCCAACCTCAACCTATCCATTTCCCTTTCTAAGTTTTCTTACCTTCCATTTACTAGCAGACTTCTAACATTCCACGCTCCGATCCGTAGAATGTCAGATTTCCTCTTTGTCACTTCTGTGATGTTAACCCCCTCTCGAGTAGTCCCCACCCGGAGATCCGAATGGGGGACTAGTTTACCTCCGGATTGAAATTTTACAAGGGAGGAGGCCATCATCACATGTATTTATGCATAGAGAGGTGCATATCCTCGGGAATAGCATACGGCTGTAGTTTCCCGTTGCTTTCAGCCGTGCAGCAGGACGCAGTGTAGCCATTATTTGGCTTATATTATCAATATCTTAATCGTCTATAAGACTAGTAAAGAATTGATTTATTCTGAAAGACTGCTACTCCCTTTCAGAATAAGTAAAGAGCAATTCTACTAACAAAAATACTAACCTTCTACCGTACTAACAATTAAATACCAAAATTCTACTAACGAAATAAATACTAAAGTTCCACCAACAACAAATACTACCACTAAAACAGTCTGTCACCAGGCACACTCACATGCAATCACACATCACAGTCTACTGAAACAATGAACTATAACTAATAAACAATGCAACTGCTACCAGACACACACCACAGTCTAATAGAACAATGACATATATCTAATAGACAAACTAACTACCTACTTACAACTACAACTAACTAGGTGTCAAAATACTTGCTTAGTGCTTTTTAAAGTGTAATATTATCAAGATAAGTATTTAGCACCAAATATGAAATTGGTACATTATTGTATTTATAAATCACCATTCAGAATATGCAGTAAGGGTTTTGACAACACAAGCGCCTAGCGTTACATATATGTAACGCCCTGTATTTCTGGAACTTAAGATGCCACCTTCATAAAATAAGGTTTGGGCAGCTTAATAACTCCCTATGGTATGACTTATTAATAAGAAAGTAAAATTTTCAAAAAGTATTAATTCGGGCGTTCATGGGTTAAATAGATCGTATTGTTACGTGCCACCCCCCTAGTGGCACTTTTTGTTAACTGGATTACGGTGGGTTGAAGAGCACAAACACAGGTTGTTCCTTTAAATAATTAACTTTATTGCGGCCAGAAAGATACAGCCACTCATCAGCAAATGCAAACAATTAGAACCTTACTCCAGTTTCCTCAAGTCTCTTCCTTGAGCGCTCTTGGCCCTTTCACTTGTCAACAAACCACAGAAGTTAAACCGTCTTAATGAGTACGGTGGCCTTGACCGAAACTACCTGCTCCTCTTCCTCATGTACAACAAATCACAGTTACTTACGATAATCCGCTGTTTCGCTGTCCACAAGCTGGGGAAACAATGTCACAGGATTTCGTAACTCGCACGGCACTTCGTCACCACACTTCTGTCGCACTCGCTCACAAACACACACCCACAGAAAACTCGGTCCCCTCACTGTTGAAGCCGCTTATATAGCAGGCTGGTGACTCAATGAATTCTAGAATCGTCCAGTGCACACGGCTTCTCGACATTTCCTTCACTGGTTCAGTCATGAATATTCTGGATCATCCCTTTGTCCTAGTAGCCCTGTTGCATAAGGCGCACGCAATACATGAGGCAGGGCACAGCCCAGCCCTGGAGCAGTTGTGACTCATGCGGCGAGCGATGACACAAACTCACAGACGTAACAGTATTTTCTATTATATAGAAAATCTATCTATTGATTCGAAATATTTAAAGCTCAGAAAATTTTAAAAAATTAACAATAATAATAATAAAATTAACAATTTACAAACTTGGTCCAATATCTGCCGCGTTAATTTCACATATATGGCGACCATCTGACTTGTGTCAGTGGCGTAAAAGCCTCCCCCCCTTAAAAGCAGGTTACAGTAACAGTAGGCCTACTTGCGCAATCTTCGAAACATACGAGCATGTTGGCGCGAGGGGTATAGGACGGATTTCCTTTATCTTCGAAGCCAGAGTACAGGTACTGATGTCTACAAGGCAACTGACAGACAGCAATAAAGGAAACCTCTGCTGCCAAAATGAACGATAATATTGCGTATTGATGACTGTTGTGGCACGCTAATCGAGCTAAGGTATCTCTTCGGGTAAGTTCCTGGACAATGACGACTGTTGTGGCACGCCAAATCGAACGTGTTTGTACCTCAAGGTTATTGCGTCGATTTATATGACGGCGTCAGAAATGAATGCAAGATATATGCGAGTACTTTTTCCCCCTGAAATTTCAAATTTAAAAATGGGATGCGAGATATACACGAGCAAATACGGTATTTCGATTAGAACATCTTTAAAGATAGTTTTCCTTAAATTTGCATTCTTTATATTCACTTCTTATATTACATCCGTACACACTACACAACAGCATTATATCACTTTAAATAAAATCACAAGAACTTAATAAACAATTATAGATTCGCATTAACTTCGCTGGCAGGCACAAAACAAGACAATGCATCGTTAATGTTGTTTTTTTAGCGGCTTCGGTGGCGGTAGGGTTGCTGAGTTGCTATACCCAAGATCTCGGGTTCATACCCAGCTGAAGTCTTGATTTTTTAAGAGTGTTAAAACCCTTCAGTATGCTTTCCTTCGGAGGGTAAGTAAAGCCGGCGGGCCCATGTCATAGACTTATGGCATGAGAAAGAACCTACCACTACAATTGGTAGTGTGTAGCCAAATTTGTAGGTTATATTTTGTTAGAAATACTCTATCAAGTTCCAACATTCATCACTAGGTGTTGGCGCCATCTGGTAACCAAAGTTGGAACTACTTGAAATTGAACTTGCTCATTCATCTTCATCTCTTCCACACGCGATGGTACTTGTAGCTTACCCTATGGGTGTCCACATCGAAACAGCTACAAACTCTGGCAAGCCGAACATTTCCTCAGACACTCCCGGCACTAAAAGCCATACGCTTTTTTTTTTCTCCGAGCCCCTTTATGGCCACGGCTGCCTCCTTCATAATCCTTTTCCCAATTTACAAATACACACATTACAGCCATCATAATAATACAGGTATTCAAACAAATTCCACACATACAGTACATGGGTCTATATGACAACAAAGTTGCAACCCTAAAATAAGCAACAACAAAGTTGTGAACACAGCCCTGCTTACATTGGATACAGTGATGTTATGTTTGTGAATAGTGTGTAATGCTGAAATCATGAAATACTGCATTTAGTGCAATGGTGACTGTTATATGGCATATCAAAGTGTGACAGCAAGTAGCAGTCATACTGCTTCTAGACACCTATTGCATATTACTGTATATAGTGGTCAATGGTTGGTTGCATTGCCTTTTCCACTCACAGATTCCCATTCATCTGTTTCCCGAAGAAATTTCTTCACAGGTGTAGTTGTTGTTCAGAATTGTATCTGTTAGCCAGGCTTTCTTATTTGATGTGCAGGCCGACTTATGCAAAGAAGTCCCCAGTGCACTACATTTTGCTTCTGGGTTGAGGACAGTCCAAACCAGATCAGTACAGTTTACGCCACGATTTTTGGTCGGTCAGCCCCGGTTTTGCACATAAACTGTACACTCTTCAAATGATATTGAAGAAATTCATTGTGCACATCTTAACTTACTGCTAAATAACAAAACAATACACCTCAGCATTGAAAGGAATTGTTGTTCTATTTAAGAGGGAGTTCACTCAGTTAACTGCAGATTTTCATTTTTATTTCTCTTACCTTTCTTACTTTCTTTCTCTCTTTCTTGATTAGTTCTTGAATCCAGAGCCAAAATTCAAAGGGCTGAATAGAGTAACCTCATAATACATTACGTAACTCATGGATGACCGGATGCCTGGACATGTCACCTACCCTTTAAAACTGGAGATTTTTGTGCTGAGAATGCACTAGAATATAAAAACGTACATAATTGTTGAAATAACCCAGATAATATCTATGAAGTTGGTATGAGTATATACTAATAACCCCTAGTAGTGTAGAGTGTGATGTATGTGGAAACATGATGCAATGTGTAGTGGAGGCTGGTTTACAGAGAGAGCAGATGCAGAATATTTGAGGTTTGATTGGTCAACAATCGAAGTACGGTATGTACTGTACGTTAGTCATATTACGGCGCCTAGAAGCCTGAATGTCACTCTCACATTCAGTTTTCACTAATTCACTGTAACTTGGTCCATTTGAACGATAATTCTTCTAAAAATCTCATCTTATCATGCAAGCCCTCTATCTTGTCATTGTCTGAACCAGCAGAAAGAAAGTCGATGTTTTGAAAATAAATCAAATAATAAAAGAAGACTGTCGATAAACGGAAGTGGCACATAAACATCTACTCAATTAGTCCGAAATAGTTCAATACATGGTCAAGAGATGCTGCAGGATTACCAACGATGATGTCGTGAATAGAACTGAGGTTTCTCGGGACCAGTCACCCATGTGTTAAAACCCATGACACCACCGTTAAGGTTCTTGTGTAAACCCAACCATTGTTTGAGTAACTGTAGATTCACACTGGTAAAAATGTATGTTGCCAGAAAGATATGAGATGGTTATTTTGGTCGTATTTATAGCCTTTGTTTGCACTGCTTTCATTTTCTGATATTAAGGCAAATTTCCTGTTTGGAATTTTATATCATATCTGTAAATGGATATGTTTCTTTTCAGCATGCAATGGAACTGTTCAAGGCTGCTCAGCAGCGATCAGGAAGACCCTCCTTTTTCCAAGAGTATGCCAACAAAGCTCAGAGGAGTCTAGCAGAAGCCAAGAAAGATAATGACTTTATTTATCATGAGCGAATTCCAGATGTCAAAAGCCTTGCTGCTGTTCCCAAAGCACAGCCAGCTAAAATGTTGCCAGTTCCAGATCGTATGAGCCAAAACTTTAAAGGTATTCTATTGTAATTTAAAGTGTTAGTCTTACTCTATTGCTCTGCATTGAAAATTAAACTGTGATGTAAACTTTTTATTGCAGATCTCTTTGATGAACTTGTGCCTGTTGTAATACATCAAGCATTAGCAGCATATGATGTGAGAAAGAATGAAATAGTTAACACTGAAATAATGAAGCTACGGGAGTCCACACAGTTAATGAATAGGTAATTATGTGTGTTTTTATTGGTTTAAAAGAACTTTGAAAGCTATGACACTCTAAAATTATTCTGATGTTTCATTTAATTCCACTGCAGTACCCCATTATTCACTTCCTGCTAATCACTACATTCAACTCCACCGCTTGGTGATGAAAAAGAAAAGTGCTCCTTTTTCACCTCTCCATCTATCTAATCCATCTCACTGAAGAAATTCCTGAAAGTTAAAATTATTGTGAGTGCGCAAATGCAAGGGAACCATGTCAGTAGATTTACTGGCATGTTAAAGATCCCCTTCGGGGAAAAAATCAGGCACCCCAGCGTCTCGAAATGCCACAGTAGTTAAAAGTGACCTAAAACCAATGACATTAATTATGTTAAAATTGAAATAATGTGTTTAATACTGTGTCCATTTTAATTATGATTATAGATATGTCATGCTGCCAGAGTAAGCTTTGTATTTTGTCGTATTTTACATTTTAAAATACTTACTTCAAAACCAAGTTTGTCAATTCTTAAACAAGTGTACATTTGTAATAACCTGAGAAACAGGATAGTACAGGGCTGCCACCAATCATCATCATCTTATACAGTTTCCAGCCCCAGGCTGGGTCTGTTTGGAACATACGTAAGCCTCGCCACTTAGTTCTTTCTTCCCATCACCTCTCCGCTGTCACTCTGGTCCAGTCCTCACCTCTCTTCTTGACACATTCCTCCTCTCCTTTCAGCCATCTATCTCTTGGTCTTCCCTTTGGTGGCTGCCACAAATATAAACTTCAATTCCTGGTCAATTACCAGAAATATCCATTAAAATTCACAAAAATTGTAAATGTACTCTGAAGGAAAAGACACACCCATCCAAACATTACTGTAAAGAAAAATCACAAAATTCGTATGCATTTGTTCCCAAAATGTTCAGTTTCTAAATGTATTGTTTCTTTAAATAAATTGTCTATAGAAGCTTTGCAGCCATTTTTCAATGTTGCTTGTCCATTACCATAGAACTAAATTTTCTGGTATTCGTTAGTGTTGAATTTTTGTATAGTAGATAAACCTCATCGTATAATTTAGTATACATATTTTCCAGGGCAGGAGGTGTGTCGATGAGAGTTATTTTGAATAACGATGAAAGTTTGTTTAAAGGCAGGTCACGCACTATTACCATAGAAAACCATTTTGCTTTCTGAAAATATTATATTTATGTTTATTGTCTAAAATAACTACAACATTTGGGTATTGAGTTTCTAGTTCGAAATTGTTGCTCATGTAATGTTAGTCGTGTACCAAAAGCTGTTGGTACATCTCGTGGAAAATTCCTTCAATAGATGGGAGAGTTTTTGAATGGAAAATACCAGTAGAATATATCAGGAGCTGGGAGGAGAAAGGGCGAATCTGCCATAAGATTACATACAATATTCGCCCTTTCTCCTCACAGCTACTGATATGAAAATAGCTAATTAGCTCTTCACTGAACTATTTGTTACTTGTTTTGTTTACATTTTATGAAATTATGGGAAAATCGTTAAATTATACATGATAATGCTGTGTGAGGTGTAGTCTTACCACAATAAAATCTGGTGTATTGAAGAATCTATAATTCAGATTTTCACTGTATTTCAAATTTTACTTCAAACATTGGCCCTATCAGATACCGTATTTGCTCGTGTATAACTCTTTTCTGACCGAGTTACGTAAAGAATAAAATATGGGAAATTTTGGTGTAGGTTGTTTTTATGTAAGACTACTGGTAAATAATTGTTTAGACATGTAAACTTGAGTATGTTTACTTTTTCCCCCGACAGTACGGATTATGGCTAGACAAAATACATTATTGATGATGATGCTTCGGCCCCAAGAATTACACAAGAAACTGAAAGACTTTAATTTTAGGTATGCTAAATAAGTGTTTCATTTCATTTGCTCTTCCTATTTTTATCTTTTTTTAGTGTTCTTGCATCCTTGAATCTTCCTGCTGCTCTTGAAGATACATCTGGAAATTCATTGCCCCAGTCTCTAGTCGATAAGTCTGAGGCGGTGAGAAGTATGGGAGGAGTTCAGCAACTTGAGCAATTATTGCTGGACCTGCCCGAGCTGCTGCGGAGGAACACTGATATCCTTGACGAGGTTTGCTGGACGCTTCATTTCTTTGATAAGTTTCTTGTGATACACAAGGCGATTCATGAAATGTATTGAATTCTTCCTCTGGAAATCTGTGTTAACTAAATGGGGTGTATGTTATATATTGTTCAGTGATGATAGTTCCGAAACAAATCAGTTACATGAATTTGCAATAATTGATACTTCAATCTATCTACCCACCATGCTTAGAACTGCTACTTAGTTTGGGCCAGGACAGTCATCACTAAGCAACTAAAATAAACCTCATTTAGTGCATGTGCTTTTCCAAAAATTCAATAATTTTTATGGATCATCCTGTACATACTCCACTGAAATCTTCTATTCTTCGATGGATGTTTAATTTTCCACTTTTCAACGCAAGAAATATCTATACAAATTATTGGTACAAGTTTCTGGTGAATTTATCACCCTTCTTCAGCCCGTTCATTCACTTGTCTTACCATTACTTCTATTCTTTCAGGCAGAGAGGTTAAAGCGTGAAGAGAAGGAATCCGATGATCAGCTACGTACACAGTTCAAGGAGCGATGGACCCGGACTCCATCTGAGAAACTGACTGAAACATTTCGTGTTAATGGTGCTAAATACCGTGAGATTATAAACAATGCTATGAGAGCGGATAAAGTGGTGCGGGATAAGTTCGAAAGCCACCGCCATGGAATGGAATTGTTGAGCAAACCCATTGAAGAGCTACTAGCTGCCATTCCAAGTGCAGGCCCTGGAGGAGTTAATTTGAATGATTGTTCGTCTGTGCGTCAGCTTCGGCGCTTGATGGATGAGGTAAGAGAGGAGGTGACATTCACAGTTACTAATTTACCAGGAGCCTATATTTCTAAAAATAAGGTTTGATTATATATGGTATGTTTAGAGCAATCATAGTGGTGCCTACCTGAGTTGGACTGGAGCTTCCTGTGGTAAAAGTACAATTAACCTTCAATTTAACAGACTAATTGGGGTGGAGGTTCGTCCGTTAAATCACGAATCTAAAAATTTTTTATTCGAAATATTTTGAAAAAATGTATAAACGTGATTCTTCTTACATAATTCATCAGCCCATACTTTGAGATCACCGGCCCCGTGGTGTTGGGGTAGCGTGCCTGCCTCTCACCCGGAGGCCCCGGGTTCGATTCCCGGCTCCAGAAGGGATTTTAGAAACTGACGTGAGGGCTGGAACGGGGTGCACTCAGCCTCGTGAGGACAATTGAGTAGCTGTCTGACAGTGAGGCAGCGCCCCGATCACGAAAACCAAGATTAACGGCCGAGGGGACCCGATGCGCTGATCACGCGTCACCCCAATATCTGTAGGCCAAATGGCTGAGCAGCGGTCGCTTGGTAGGCCTAGGCCTTTCACGGGCTGTAGTGCCAGGGGTTATTTATTATACTTTGAGATCATCATCATCATTTCCCCTTATCCAGCTCCTGCCGGGTCGGGGTATTTATGGCACTTCTCCATTTTCCTCTTTCCTTCCACCATTCTTCTTCCACGATCTTGTCCCAGTCCAGATTTCTTTTTCTTACGCTGTTCTTCACTGAATCAATCCACCTTGTTCTAGGTCTTCCTCTTGCTCTCTTACCCTTGCACTTCGCCTCCAGCATCTGTCTTGGTATTCTAATTTCCTCCATCCTCTTTACATGTCCAAACCACCTTAGTTTATTCTTCTCAATTCTCTCATTTAGTTTTCCCATCCCAACTTCCTTCCTAACATCTTCATTCCTCACTCTGTCTTTCCTTGTCTTTCCTATCATACTTCTTAGGAATTTCATTTCACTGGCTTGGATTCTACTCTCTTGCCTGCTTGTCAGGGTCCAAGTCTCAGCTGCATAAGTTAATATGGGAACATAGTACACTTTTATACATTACCTCCTTGCTTTTCCTTGGTACTTCCTTATCCCAAACAAGTTTTCTTACACTTTGATAGAATGCATTGTTCTGCTGTACCCTTCTGCCAATCTCCATGTCCAACCTACCAGTTTGCATCAATTCACTTCCTAGGTATTTGAACGTGTCCACAATTTCCAAACTCTGACTTCCAATTTTCACAGTGCCCTTTCCTTGTCTTTCCCCTCTTGTCATCACCAAGGTCTTGCTTTTCTTTATACTGATTTTCAGGCCGTACTTCTGAATATTTTCGTTCAGTGCATCTAGTTGTTTTTGCACTTCTTCGGTGTTCCTTCCCCAGACCACAATATCGTCTGCAAATAACAGTAACTTCATTTCTTTATGTCCATATGTTTCCTTTGTTTCCTTTACAATTTCATCCCCCCCCAGGGGCTCACATCTAGTGGGTTGTGGGTTGGCGACCACGGGGCCCCAGCTGAGTCCGGCATTGCTTCCACTTACTTGTGCCGGGCTCCTCTCTTTCTTCTTTCCTGTCGACCTTCCTTGGTCAACTCTTGTTCTCTTCCGACCCCGACGGTATTAGGTTATCCGAGGCCTAGGGAGTCTTTCACTTTCCCGCCTTAATTGGCCCTTGTCTCATCTTTCCTGATACCCTCCTTCTGTGGGGGGTCAGCCTTCTTGTTCTTTTCCTTTTACCTCCTGCCTTGTGCACAAGGCCCTTAAGGAGGCAGGGTGTATGTAGCCCCACCACTTCTGGTGCACCGTCGATAATGCTACACCCTCAGGGGCACACGGCTGGTGAGTTCGGGCGTTGGCGACCCCGAGGGATTCCTGAGCTGGGTCCGTTTTCCCCTTTTTGTCCCTTCCCTTTGGGGCGGACCTCCTCTCTCCCCTCTCCTCTCCTCTTTTCCTTCTATTTCCTTTTCTCTTTAAGATTCCCGCACTGTTTTTGTTACTCGAATCACCGTGTTTCTAAATTCCCATTTTAGAGATTTTTAAGGCATTTTTGATCTATGTTGCATTTTGTAAGTTTTTTCTATATAAATTACATCTCGCGATTGTTTTCAACCTCAATTGCATTTTGTAAAGATTGACAATCTAAATTGCTTTTTAGTAAGTCTTTCAATGCAGGTTGCGGGGCCTTTTAGTGAGTATTTTGAATTTCAATTGCATTTTGTAAGTATTTTCAACCAAAACCGCATTTTGCACGAATTTTGAATCTAAATTGCATTTTGTTTGGTGGGCATTGTGCACATATTTTGATTCTCAATTGCATTTTGTGGGTATTTTGAATCTAAATTACATTTGTCAAGTATTTTCAATCTAAATTGCTTTTTGTAAGTATTGTCAATCCACATGAGTCGTTTGAATCTACCGTACATTTTGTCAGCATTTCCAATTTCAATTGCATTTTGTAAGTATTTTGAATTTCAATTGCACTTTGTGAATAATTTGGATTGGAACTGGGATATTTCAATCTGAATTGCATTGTGTATTTTCAATTTCAATTGCATTTTGTAAGTATTTTGAACCTCAATTGCATTTTGTACGTAATTTCGATCTCATTTGCATTTTGTAAGTATTTTGAATTTCAGTTGCATTTTGTAAGTATTTCGGCGCTACTTTGCATTTTGTACGTATTTTGAATCTAGCCTACGTTTTGTGGGTATTTTTCAATCTATTCTTTTTGTGCAACGTTTCGTTCTAAATTCCCTTTTGTAGGACCATATTGTGAGTTGTTTCCATGTAAGTTCCTTTTTGTACGTATTTTCCGTCTTCGATAATTTTGTTCTGGTTTCCATTTCATTATCATTTTCGCTATCACCCAGATCATTAGGGGCCGATAACCTCGATGTTAGGCCCCTTAAAACAACAATTATCATCATCAACAATTTCATCCATCACCATTATGAACAAGAGAGGTGACAGCACACTCCCCTGTCTTAGTCCAGTCTTGTTCCTAAACCAATCTGTCTTTCCAACTGGGGTCAGTACCCTGCTAACACAGTTGTTGTACATTGCTTGCACCATTTCCAACATTTCTCTTCCCAGTCTCTTCTTAACCATGGTTTCCCATACCTTCTCTCTGGGGACACTATCATATGCCTTTTCTAGATCTATGAAAGTCATGATCAAATCCTCTCCATATTCCCAGTTCTTTTCCATCACCTGCCTCAAGCTAAAGATTGGGTCCACTGTGGATCTTCCACTCCTGAAACCATACTGTTCCTCTTGCAACTCTCCTTCCACCTTCCTTCCAATTCTTCTTTCTAATATCCTTTCCAGTATTTTTACTATCTGTGATAAGAGGGTGATCCCTCTATAGTTATCACACACCTTCTTGTCCCCCTTCTTAAACACTGGTATTATTAGCCCTTTCTCCCAGTTTTCTGGTACACATTTCCGTTTCCACACACACTTTAGCAGTCGATACAACCATTGCATACCAACAGGTCCAGCAGCCTTTATCATTTCTACACTGATTTCATCCACCCCTGTTGCTTTTCCCATCTTCATTTTCTGTACTGCTAATTCCACCTCCAGCATTGTTATATAATCTTCTGTTATAGAGTCATCAGGTTGTGTCACTTCCATCTCACCAGTACAATTGCTCACATTCAATAGCTTATCGAAATACTCCTTCCACCGTGCCTTTATCTCTTCTGGGTGTGTTAACAACTCTCCATCTTCCTTTTTCACCAGCTTTGTGGTAACTCTTTCTTTCCTCTTACTTCTTAGAAGCCCATACAGCATCCTTTTACTGCCACTTGCATCTGTTTCCATTCTTCATGTAAATTCTTCCCAACTTTTCTTCTTTTCTTCTCCTACCACTTTCTTACACCTCCGTTTGCTGTCGTGATAATTCCTTTTGCTTTCTTCTGTTGTATCTCGGTTCCATTCTTTCCATGCAGACTTCTTTTCTTTCACTGCTTTCCTCACTTCCTCATTCCACCACGGTGTCTCCTTCTCTCTCACTCTTGTTGACGTCCTACCACAAGCACTCTCTGCTGCACCAACAAAAGCCTTTTTAAGGTGGGACCATTCCTCTTCTATGTTTTCCACTTCAGTAACTGGGATTTGTTGCTTCAATCTCTCCTGAAAATCTTCCTGTACAGTTTTGTCTTTCAATTTCCATACTTTTATTTTACTTTCTCTGATCTCCTTTAGGTTTTCCAATTTTTCCCATCTAAATTTTGCCACCACAGCTCTATGGTCCCCATCAAATGCTTATCCTGGTAAAGCTGTCACATCTATCCACCAGAAAGTAGTCAATTACTGATTTTGCTCTTCTATCGCCCCAACCATATCTCATTTTCCTGCTGTTTTTCTTCCGAAACCATGAATTACCCACTATCAGTCCATTCCTTTCACAAAAGTTTACAAGTTCCTCTCCTTCCTGGTTCTTTTTCCCATATCCATATGGTCCAATGACTTCTTCCTTTCCTTGTCTCTCGTTTCCGACTTGTGCATTCAAATCTCCCATGACCACCACTTCTACATCTGAAATTACTCTTTCTACATCCTCCAGGAATACTTCAATGTCTTCTTCTCTGTTTCCAGTCTGTGGTGCATACACTTGTATGAAGTCCATCACGTTATTTTTCATCTTCATTCTAATTTTCATTATTCTGTCACTCACACACTCGACCACTTCAACATACTCCTCCAGTTGTTTCGAGGTTATCAGTCCCACGCCATTTTTTGCCTCTTGGCCACCACTCCAGTATAATGTATATCCTTTCCTCAATTTCTTCCTTCCTTTACCTTTCCATTTCACTTCACTCAGCCCCATCAATCCAACATTCTCCCTCTATACTTTGAGATGAGCATCCTCAAATTTATTCGAGTCAAAAGCACTACAACATACACAGAGGGATGATACACAATATTAAAAAGGAATAATACATACAACAATGTCTCGAATTAAATTGTCTTCGCCCAGAAACAGGCCACTGTCACACCCCTTTCATGACCTTCCATTAACTCATGTGTTGTGCAAGAGCACGGGCACAGTTCACAGGAACACAGGTGTATCATGGTCTGTCTCTCCCCACACTCACAGAGTTCTGATTCCTGTCGGTATCCCCATTTGTGGAGATTAACTTTGCATCTCCCAACACCAGTCCGAAGTCTGATGAGTGACCGCCAAGTTTCCCAGTTGTTGTTGTGGCCTGCTGGAAGCCTTTCCTTGGCCTTCATCCAATCTGGTGGTACGGTGGATTGCCATAGCTGTATCCTGGCTACTTCGGGTTTTGTAGTAGGCATCGATGTTGTTTGCAGAAAGCTTTTCCTTGATTTTAGCCGCCTTCTTGGAGGCTGGTGACCAAAAAGAGGGTGAGCATGGTCCTCTGCTGACTTTTTTTGTTCCGTTTGTGCTATGACCCCTCGGCATACCTCAGAAGGGGCTATTCCTCCCAAGGAATGTAGTTTGTGGACAGATGTAGGTTTCAGGCATCCAGTAATTATTCTGCAGGACTCGTTGAGGGCAACATCAACCTGTTTTACATGAGCTGAGTGATACCATACAGAGCCAGCATACTCAGCAGCTGAATAACACAGGGCTAATGCAGACATACGTAGTGTTTCGGCATGGGCGCCCCAGTCGGCCCCTATCAACTTACGAAGTATGTTATTTCGTATAGATATTTTTTGTTTAACATTCATACAATGTTTCTTGTAAGATAGGGTGCGACCTAAAGTTACCCCTAGGTATTTTGGGGTAAAACAATGTTCCAGGCGAGCTCCTCCCCAGCTAATATTGAGTTTCCTTGCTGCTTCCCTGTTTCTGAGGTGGAAAGCACAAACCTGTGTCTTGGATGGATTAGGTTTGAGTTGATTTCTCTTGTAGTAAAGTGAAAGGTCCTCCAGTGCATCAGAGAGTATCTGCTCCACTTCTTCAAACTTTTCACTTTGTGCTGTCAGACAGAGGTCATCTGCATAGATAAATCTCTTGGTATGCAGAGATGTAGGCTGATCATTAGTGTACACATTAAACAGAAAAGGTGTTAGAACACTGCCCTGTGGTAGACCATTTCGTTGGGTTTTCCAGCGACTGCGGGTTCCTTGGAACTCTACAAAAAAAACTTCTGTTTTGTAGAAGACAAGCAACAATTTCTGTGAGTCCGAAATCTTTGGTAATCTGGTACAGTTTACCAAGCAGGATTTGATGTTGAATAGTATCGTAGGCAGCCGTTAGATCCACCAAATCTGCACCAGTTATCTTCCTGTTCTCCAAACCATCTTCAATGTGCTGTGTCAGGCACAATATCTGTGAAGTACAGCTCTTTCCTGGTCTGAAGCCTGCTTGTTCTGGGATCAGAAGTGGATCAAGTTTTGGAGATAGTCTGTTAAGGAGCATTCTCTCAAACACTTTGTATAAATGGCATAACAGTGAGACTGGTCTGTAGTTCTTAGGATCGGATGGATCTTTGCCAGGCTTCAGGATGGTTATGATTTATGCTTTCCGCCATATTTTTGGAATTTGTTCGCGGCAAATGATGTTGTTGAAAAGTTGTAAAAGCCACTCCTTTGTGTTTTTACCAAATTTTTTTATTTGCTCTATGCGGATGTCAAGACCAGCAGCTTTACCATTCTTGCACATTTATATGACCATCTCCAGTTCTTTTAAGCTGAAGACACAGGAAAAGTCACTTGTTTTATTGTCGTAGTCTCTTTGGATTTTGGTTTTCTTCATGTGCTCCTCGACTTTGCCGTTCAACACTAGCTGATGGGCTATTTGGTAGGGAGAGATGTTAGAATGTAATTTTCTATTGGATGGTTCATTGTTTAATCTCTTCATTAGACTCCAAGCTTTTTGACTGTTTTGTGACATGTTGATGTTAGATACTGTTGGAGCCCATTTGTTTCATTTTCTTTCTGCCAGGGCAGTATTGAGTTGACGACCTAGGTGAATTGTTTCGTTTCCAAATGGATTCATATTGAAGGAACAAATATAACTCTGAGTATTAGTCTTTTATCTCTGGGGTAAGATCTGCAATGTACACTGTTCTGCAACCCCGTGGAATGCACTGACGGGAGCATTACTGCACAGTAGCCACAAACTGTTCATAATTCTCAGGAGATGCATCCAGCTCAAGAACAGATTCATCAAGTAATGCCGTAAATTTGTTCCACTTAGCTTTCTGGAAGTTATGTCTTCTTCGAAATGGCAAGCACTGAGGGCGAACTGCAGCGAAAACTTGGCACACAATAGGTCTATGTTGTGTATTTGGGATTGGGTTTGCTACGGTCTTTACGCACTGCCCAGCAATTGTTTCGCTTGAAAAAATTAAATCGGGTTTGTAGCCACGTTTCCATCTTCCACTGTTGAATGACGGAGGCAACTTCGGGTCGTGTACAAGGCACAGCTCATTTGATTCAGCCCAATTTATTACAGCTTCACCATTTTCGTCATCATGAAGGTAACCCCATAAATTACTATGACTATTAAAATCTCCAATTATAAAGTGAGTTTCTTTGTTGTCCATAATTTTAGTCTTCTTAAAGGAGAACTGAGAATTGGGTGGTTTATATATTGAAGATATTATGCAACTTGATAGCTCCACTGTTAGTATCTCTATATTACCTTCATCAGAACAGTCAGTGGACAATACTGTGATACCTGATCTAATAAAGATGGCACTCCCATTGCTCGTGAGATCTTTCAGCGACTAGTAACATTCCTGGAATTGCTGGTAAGCTCTGCTGGTTACTTCTGTGGGTTTCCTGGATGCAGAGTACATCACACTGATGTTCATGACAGAGAGCAGATAATAGATCTGCCTTGCTGTAGGAGATTCCTTCGATGTTAATCGAGACAATAGTTAACTTTGGTCCTGAAAAGGACCTATTCATTAGATCATTTCCCATCGTAACACAAATGAATTGAAATGCTTTTGGAATGCTGACGTTCAGTTCAGTAATAGAAATTCTATTCCAGTACCTATGCAGGGACACCACTAGCAGGAATCAGCTTCGTCCCCATTTAATAACTGAATAACAAAAATAAATCAACAAATAAAAACAAACTCCTCCCTGAACTTTAATCCCAAATAAACAAGACTTCAAATACAAATATGAGTAATTTGAAATAGGTCACTCCTGAAATAAAACGTGTATCTAAGATATCCACTGGTCTAGTTATTATGAATGCGCGAGTAAACTTATGCTAGAAAGGAAATGAGTACTTTGATGAAGATTTGTTCACAACTGGAACAGCCAAGTTGATTACGAATCCCCTTGCTGCAAACCATAACTATAGCTTATAGGGCCGACCCATAAAAGACAAACAGGGAAATTGACTCACAACTCGAGAAGAACAACATGAACGGTGGAGGGAATATTTCACCGAAGTTTTTAATGTTGATCGAGGCATTGATGAACAACATGAAGAGAGGAATGATGAGCCAGAAAATTCTGATCCAAATATTCTTTTCCACAGTCCAACTTTTGCTGAAATCAAAGAAGCCTTGCTACAGCTGAAGAATGGTATGCCAAACTACGGCCTCAGTGGTCAGAATGACCAGTAAGTGGAGCTCTGGACTTATCCAGAGGGTGGGTTTGAACTGCTGGTTACCCAGAAATAATGGTCGTGTTTAAAAACCAAATAACAAATAGATAAAAGATGGTATATTGGCTTTCACGGCCGGTGAATTAAAACTCAGCAATTCTTCTAGGTTTGTGCCATGTCTTGTGTGGGGTTTCGCCTAGGACACCAAGCTAGGCTCATCGGCGGGCTCTTGGTGTCCCCGCCCGGACCCCCACAGGAGTGACGAACTGCGCGCCACCTCCCTTTATATAAGGTGCAACTGCACCACTTGACTACGAGAACTAAAAGTTCAAGCAGCCTTAACCTCCCTATGAAGGCTTCCAAAAAGATGGTATATTGGCTTTCACGGCCGGTGAATTAAAACTCAGCAATTCTTCTAGGTTTGTGCCATGTCTTGTGTGGGGTTTCGCCTAGGACACCAAGCTAGGCTCATCGGCGGGCTCTTGGTGTCCCCGCCCGGACCCCCACAGGAGTGACGAACTGCGCGCCACCTCCCTTTATATAAGGTGCAACTGCACCACTTGACTACGAGAACTAAAAGTTCAAGCAGCCTTAACCTCCCTATGAAGGCTTCCAAAAAGATGGTATATTGGCTTTCACGGCCGGTGAATTAAAACTCAGCAATTCTTCTAGGTTTGTGCCATGTCTTGTGTGGGGTTTCGCCTAGGACACCAAGCTAGGCTCATCGGCGGGCTCTTGGTGTCCCCGCCCGGACCCCCACAGGAGTGACGAACTGCGCGCCACCTCCCTTTATATAAGGTGCAACTGCACCACTTGACTACGAGAACTAAAAGTTCAAGCAGCCTTAACCTCCCTATGAAGGCTTCCAAAAAGATGGTATATTGGCTTTCACGGCCGGTGAATTAAAACTCAGCAATTCTTCTAGGTTTGTGCCATGTCTTGTGTGGGGTTTCGCCTAGGACACCAAGCTAGGCTCATCGGCGGGCTCTTGGTGTCCCCGCCCGGACCCCCACAGGAGTGACGAACTGCGCGCCACCTCCCTTTATATAAGGTGCAACTGCACCACTTGACTACGAGAACTAAAAGTTCAAGCAGCCTTAACCTCCCTATGAAGGCTTCCAAAAAGATGGTATATTGGCTTTCACGGCCGGTGAATTAAAACTCAGCAATTCTTCTAGGTTTGTGCCATGTCTTGTGTGGGGTTTCGCCTAGGACACCAAGCTAGGCTCATCGGCGGGCTCTTGGTGTCCCCGCCCGGACCCCCACAGGAGTGACGAACTGCGCGCCACCTCCCTTTATATAAGGTGCAACTGCACCACTTGACTACGAGAACTAAAAGTTCAAGCAGCCTTAACCTCCCTATGAAGGCTTCCAAAAAGATGGTATATTGGCTTTCACGGCCGGTGAATTAAAACTCAGCAATTCTTCTAGGTTTGTGCCATGTCTTGTGTGGGGTTTCGCCTAGGACACCAAGCTAGGCTCATCGGCGGGCTCTTGGTGTCCCCGCCCGGACCCCCACAGGAGTGACGAACTGCGCGCCACCTCCCTTTATATAAGGTGCAACTGCACCACTTGACTACGAGAACTAAAAGTTCAAGCAGCCTTAACCTCCCTATGAAGGCTTCCAAAAAGATGGTATATTGGCTTTCACGGCCGGTGAATTAAAACTCAGCAATTCTTCTAGGTTTGTGCCATGTCTTGTGTGGGGTTTCGCCTAGGACACCAAGCTAGGCTCATCGGCGGGCTCTTGGAGGTGGCGCGCAGTTCGTCACTCCTGTGGGGGTCCGGGCGGGGACACCAAGAGCCCGCCGATGAGCCTAGCTTGGTGTCCTAGGCGAAACCCCACACAAGACATGGCACAAACCTAGAAGAATTGCTGAGTTTTAATTCACCGGCCGTGAAAGCCAATATACCATCTTTTTGGAAGCCTTCATAGGGAGGTTAAGGCTGCTTGAACTTTTAGTTCTCGTAGTCAAGTGGTGCAGTTGCACCTTATATAAAGGGAGGTGGCGCGCAGTTCGTCACTCCTGTGGGGGTCCGGGCGGGGACACCAAGAGCCCGCCGATGAGCCTAGCTTGGTGTCCTAGGCGAAACCCCACACAAGACATGGCACAAACCTAGAAGAATTGCTGAGTTTTAATTCACCGGCCGTGAAAGCCAATATACCATCTTTTTGGAAGCCTTCATAGGGAGGTTAAGGCTGCTTGAACTTTTAGTTCTCGTAGTCAAGTGGTGCAGTTGCACCTTATATAAAGGGAGGTGGCGCGCAGTTCGTCACTCCTGTGGGGGTCCGGGCGGGGACACCAAGAGCCCGCCGATGAGCCTAGCTTGGTGTCCTAGGCGAAACCCCACACAAGACATGGCACAAACCTAGAAGAATTGCTGAGTTTTAATTCACCGGCCGTGAAAGCCAATATACCATCTTTTTGGAAGCCTTCATAGGGAGGTTAAGGCTGCTTGAACTTTTAGTTCTCGTAGTCAAGTGGTGCAGTTGCACCTTATATAAAGGGAGGTGGCGCGCAGTTCGTCACTCCTGTGGGGGTCCGGGCGGGGACACCAAGAGCCCGCCGATGAGCCTAGCTTGGTGTCCTAGGCGAAACCCCACACAAGACATGGCACAAACCTAGAAGAATTGCTGAGTTTTAATTCACCGGCCGTGAAAGCCAATATACCATCTTTTTGGAAGCCTTCATAGGGAGGTTAAGGCTGCTTGAACTTTTAGTTCTCGTAGTCAAGTGGTGCAGTTGCACCTTATATAAAGGGAGGTGGCGCGCAGTTCGTCACTCCTGTGGGGGTCCGGGCGGGGACACCAAGAGCCCGCCGATGAGCCTAGCTTGGTGTCCTAGGCGAAACCCCACACAAGACATGGCACAAACCTAGAAGAATTGCTGAGTTTTAATTCACCGGCCGTGAAAGCCAATATACCATCTTTTTGGAAGCCTTCATAGGGAGGTTAAGGCTGCTTGAACTTTTAGTTCTCGTAGTCAAGTGGTGCAGTTGCACCTTATATAAAGGGAGGTGGCGCGCAGTTCGTCACTCCTGTGGGGGTCCGGGCGGGGACACCAAGAGCCCGCCGATGAGCCTAGCTTGGTGTCCTAGGCGAAACCCCACACAAGACATGGCACAAACCTAGAAGAATTGCTGAGTTTTAATTCACCGGCCGTGAAAGCCAATATACCATCTTTTTGGAAGCCTTCATAGGGAGGTTAAGGCTGCTTGAACTTTTTGTTCTCGCAGTCAAGTGGTGCAGTTGCACCTTATATAAAGGGAGGTGGCGCGCAGTTCGTCACTCCTGTGGGGGTCCGGGCGGGGACACCAAGAGCCCGCCGATGAGCCTAGCTTGGTGTCCTAGGCGAAACCCCACACAAGACATGGCACAAACCTAGAAGAATTGCTGAGTTTTAATTCACCGGCCGTGAAAGCCAATATACCATCTTTTTGGAAGCCTTCATAGGGAGGTTAAGGCTGCTTGAACTTTTAGTTCTCGTAGTCAAGTGGTGCAGTTGCACCTTATATAAAGGGAGGTGGCGCGCAGTTCGTCACTCCTGTGGGGGTCCGGGCGGGGACACCAAGAGCCCGCCGATGAGCCTAGCTTGGTGTCCTAGGCGAAACCCCACACAAGACATGGCACAAACCTAGAAGAATTGCTGAGTTTTAATTCACCGGCCGTGAAAGCCAATATACCATCTTTTTGGAAGTCTTCATAGGGAGGTTAAGGCTGCTTGAACTTTTAGTTCTCGTAGTCAAGTGGTGCAGTTGCACCTTATATAAAGGGAGGTGGCGCGCAGTTCGTCACTCCTGTGGGGGTCCGGGCGGGGACACCAAGAGCCCGCCGATGAGCCTAGCTTGGTGTCCTAGGCGAAACCCCACACAAGACATGGCACAAACCTAGAAGAATTGCTGAGTTTTAATTCACCGGCCGTGAAAGCCAATATACCATCTTTTTGGAAGCCTTCATAGGGAGGTTAAGGCTGCTTGAACTTTTAGTTCTCGTAGTCAAGTGGTGCAGTTGCACCTTATATAAAGGGAGGTGGCGCGCAGTTCGTCACTCCTGTGGGGGTCCGGGCGGGGACACCAAGAGCCCGCCGATGAGCCTAGCTTGGTGTCCTAGGCGAAACCCCACACAAGACATGGCACAAACCTAGAAGAATTGCTGAGTTTTAATTCACCGGCCGTGAAAGCCAATATACCATCTTTTTGGAAGCCTTCATAGGGAGGTTAAGGCTGCTTGAACTTTTAGTTCTCGTAGTCAAGTGGTGCAGTTGCACCTTATATAAAGGGAGGTGGCGCGCAGTTCGTCACTCCTGTGGGGGTCCGGGCGGGGACACCAAGAGCCCGCCGATGAGCCTAGCTTGGTGTCCTAGGCGAAACCCCACACAAGACATGGCACAAACCTAGAAGAATTGCTGAGTTTTAATTCACCGGCCGTGAAAGCCAATATACCATCTTTTTGGAAGCCTTCATAGGGAGGTTAAGGCTGCTTGAACTTTTAGTTCTCGTAGTCAAGTGGTGCAGTTGCACCTTATATAAAGGGAGGTGGCGCGCAGTTCGTCACTCCTGTGGGGGTCCGGGCGGGGACACCAAGAGCCCGCCGATGGGCCTAGCTTGGTGTCCTAGGCGAAACCCCACACAAGACATGGCACAAACCTAGAAGAATTGCTGAGTTTTAATTCACCGGCCGTGAAAGCCAATATACCATCTTTTTGGAAGCCTTCATAGGGAGGTTAAGGCTGCTTGAACTTTTAGTTCTCGTAGTCAAGTGGTGCAGTTGCACCTTATATAAAGGGAGGTGGCGCGCAGTTCGTCACTCCTGTGGGGGTCCGGGCGGGGACACCAAGAGCCCGCCGATGAGCCTAGCTTGGTGTCCTGGGCGAAACCCCACACAAGACATGGCACAAACCTAGAAGAATTGCTGAGTTTTAATTCACCGGCCGTGAAAGCCAATATACCATCTTTTTGGAAGCCTTCATAGGGAGGTTAAGGCTGCTTGAACTTTTAGTTCTCGTAGTCAAGTGGTGCAGTTGCACCTTATATAAAGGGAGGTGGCGCGCAGTTCGTCACTCCTGTGGGGGTCCAGGCGGGGACACCAAGAGCCCGCCGATGAGCCTAGCTTGGTGTCCTAGGCGAAACCCCACACAAGACATGGCACAAACCTAGAAGAATTGCTGAGTTTTAATTCACCGGCCGTGAAAGCCAATATACCATCTTTTTGGAAGCCTTCATAGGGAGGTTAAGGCTGCTTGAACTTTTAGTTCTCGTAGTCAAGTGGTGCAGTTGCACCTTATATAAAGGGAGGTGGCGCGCAGTTCGTCACTCCTGTGGGGGTCCGGGCGGGGACACCAAGAGCCCGCCGATGAGCCTAGCTTGGTGTCCTAGGCGAAACCCCACACAAGACATGGCACAAACCTAGAAGAATTGCTGAGTTTTAATTCACCGGCCGTGAAAGCCAATATACCATCTTTTTGGAAGCCTTCATAGGGAGGTTAAGGCTGCTTGAACTTTTAGTTCTCGTAGTCAAGTGGTGCAGTTGCACCTTATATAAAGGGAGGTGGCGCGCAGTTCGTCACTCCTGTGGGGGTCCGGGCGGGGACACCAAGAGCCCGCCGATGAGCCTAGCTTGGTGTCCTAGGCGAAACCCCACACAAGACATGGCACAAACCTAGAAGAATTGCTGAGTTTTAATTCACCGGCCGTGAAAGCCAATATACCATCATTTGGAAGCCTTCATAGGGAGGTTAAGGCTGCTTGAACTTTTAGTTCTCGTAGTCAAGTGGTGCAGTTGCACCTGATATAAAGGGAGGTGGCGCGCAGTTCGTCACTCCTGTGGGGGTCCGGGCGGGGACACCAAGAGCCCGCCGATGAGCCTAGCTTGGTGTCCTAGGCGAAACCCCACACAAGACATGGCACAAACCTAGAAGAATTGCTGAGTTTTAATTCACCGGCCGTGAAAGCCAATATACCATCTTTTTGGAAGCCTTCATAGGGAGGTTAAGGCTGCTTGAACTTTTAGTTCTCGTAGTCAAGTGGTGCAGTTGCACCTTATATAAAGGGAGGTGGCGCGCAGTTCGTCACTCCTGTGGGGGTCCGGGCGGGGACACCAAGAGCCCGCCGATGAGCCTAGCTTGGTGTCCTAGGCGAAACCCCACACAAGACATGGCACAAACCTAGAAGAATTGCTGAGTTTTAATTCACCGGCCGTGAAAGCCAATATACCATCTTTTTGGAAGCCTTCATAGGGAGGTTAAGGCTGCTTGAACTTTTAGTTCTCGTAGTCAAGTGGTGCAGTTGCACCTTATATAAAGGGAGGTGGCGCGCAGTTCGTCACTCCTGTGGGGGTCCGGGCGGGGACACCAAGAGCCCGCCGATGAGCCTAGCTTGGTGTCCTAGGCGAAACCCCACACAAGACATGGCACAAACCTAGAAGAATTGCTGAGTTTTAATTCACCGGCCGTGAAAGCCAATATACCATCTTTTTGGAAGCCTTCATAGGGAGGTTAAGGCTGCTTGAACTTTTAGTTCTCGTAGTCAAGTGGTGCAGTTGCACCTTATATAAAGGGAGGTGGCGCGCAGTTCGTCACTCCTGTGGGGGTCCGGGCGGGGACACCAAGAGCCCGCCGATGAGCCTAGCTTGGTGTCCTAGGCGAAACCCCACACAAGACATGGCACAAACCTAGAAGAATTGCTGAGTTTTAACAAATAGATATATTCTGAAATCAAGGGGAATACAAATGGGGCTTGGGGCACAAAGAAACAGACACTGGGCCTAAATGAAAAACACGGGAGGAACCCCTTAATGCTGGCCAAACACAGGGCACAGTAGGCCCGGCAAGAAAACACTTAATAACCAAGATCTAAAAACAGGCTCAGGAGAGCGGAAGCAAACACAAGGCTGCCAACCGAAGCAGTAAGCGGGCGGGAAAATGTGGTCTATGAGCCCACAGAAGTTACGTTAGTTACACGCGCACGTGTAGGCAAGCTAATGGTGAATTTAAATTTAATTCGCCCGGGAGGGCTTACTGAGCACCAGCGGCTCGTAGTTAATTAATAATTGCGATCAAAGCAATGCGTAGGCTGAAGGCTCTAGGATAAAGACAGCCATGTGCCACGAGGCACTGGAACAATGGCATGGCCAGCCGACGACAATAGCAAGTTGTATGCCGTCAATAATTATGTTAAAACCCATCCAAAATGATACAAGTAGGTATATTTCAATACATGATAAATAAGGTGGTTTGTCCATGTTCATTTAACGCAGTTAAGTTATATCCAAAATTACGGTGGTGTCTTTCCTGTGGCCATTAAGTTTTTGCACAATCACCTCGTGCTTCAAATAATGTGTTATATTTCTGGCGTTTAATATCGCACCAAACTCGGAATAAGGATGAAGAAGCGTATTCATTAATATAGTTCAAAATACCAACGTAGAATTAAATTTCCAGAATTATGTGGCCCACACAAGTTCATGTCCACAAATGTTCATAGACGCTAGGCTTCTACACCCGCACTAGAAGCAGCAAGTAAAATAAGAAAAATCTCCAATGGGAGTAAAGCTAAGTAGAATAACTCAAGCATATCAGTTTATGTAGATTACAATATCTTGCACACCGGCGGCCACCAACCGCGGTGAATTTAGCCCAGGTCCGTGAACCCCAGGCCATGCTTTCTCAAAGTGTTACATCTTAGCTCACATGCCCAACCGTTCAGTTCAACAACTCGAAGTAGAATTATAGCGTCTGTTAAGCACTAGAGCCCGCATTGGCTCTCGGCGCAATGGCACACACACGTCAACCAATCAGACACGGTAACTTGCCACGCGGCCGGTAAATTAAAAATCCTTCTAGAAACGAGTCGAATGTTCCAGTCGTTTCTCGCAATATCTCGTGGCTTCCGCGCTGGAAGTACATTTGGCACATGGGGGAGGGAAGCGGGAATTTGAATATTTTAAGAAAGTTTGTTAGTCCGGAAGGCTCCCGCCGGGAGCAGCAAGGCCCGCGGGGGAGGAGGGGTGAAGTAGAATCTTGTGCCGGTCAACAAATCGTCACAAATGGAAAAGCCCCCGGTGTCGACAACATTTCGCCAGATGTCCTCAAGATAGACATGGACACCACAGCTAATATCCTGAAGCCATTGATAGAAAAGATCTGGTTGGAAGAGAAGCTGCCTGCGGAATGGAAGAAAGGTGTGATTGTTAAAATCCCAAAGAAGGGTGACTTGACGAATTGTAACAACTGGAGAGGTATTACCTTACTATCCGTACCAAGCAAAGTATTTCACAGGATAATCTTGAATCGTGTGAAGAAGTCTATCAAGTCGAAGTTGAGGAAAGAACCAGCTGGATTTAGAGAACACCGCAGTTGTGTGGACTTAATTAACACTTTACGGATTATTGTGGAGCAGCGTAACGAATGGCAAGCAGCACTGTACAACACTTTTATAGATTTTGAGAAGACCTTTGATTCCATTAATAGGAAGGTCATGTGGGAGACCTTAAAGGAATATGGTATACCAAGTAAAATAGTTAGCATACGAGAGATGTATTCTGGTTATGAATGTCAAGTCCTGCTTGAACGTCAGCTAACCCAGCCATTGACCATCCAGACTGGAGTATGACAAGGATGTATACTTTCTCCCACCTTGTTCCTGATTGTTCTTGATAATACTCTTAGGAAGGTGGGGAGAGGAAGAAGAGAGAGATACAGTGGGGACTTCGAGACATGCTGGAGGATCTTGATTTTGTTGATGACATCTGTATGCTAGCACAGCGCTTCAGAGACATAGAGGGAAAACTGGCAAAATTAGAACTTAAATTCAAAGAGAGTGAATTCGACAGTACAGGATGGCCTCACTGTGGGAGGAGTAGATGTAGAACAGGTGGATACATTTGTTTACTTAGGAAGTGTGGTAACGAGAAGTGGAGGGGCTGAGGAGGACGTCAAGAGCAGAATACGAAAGGCAAATGGGGCTTTTGTACAGCTCTATCCAGTCTGGAGGAACCATAACATATCTAGGAAGACGAAAATCAGACTTTTTAATACCAACATGAAAGCTGTCCTATTGTATGCACGTGAAACATGGAAAGTTACCAATCCTATCAGCCACCAACTTCAAGTATTCATCAATCGTTGTCTGCGTCGAATTCTGGGTATACGATGGCCAGTTATAATCCCAAACGAAGAGCTGTGGCAAAGGACTGACCAACAACCTATAGAAGTCCAAATTAAACGGAGGAAATGGGGCTGGATTGGGCATACTCTGCGGAAAAAGAATGATGCAGTAGAAAGGGGAGCTCTGGACTGCAATCCTCAAGGGGCTCGGAGATGAGGAAGACCCAAGGAAGACCTGGAAATGCACCATTGAAGAGGAGGCCAGAAAAGCTGGAGAGACCTGGAGGGAAGTGAAGAACTTGGCAACAAACATAGCCCGATAGAAATCATTCTTGGATGCCCTATGCTCCGCACGGAGCGAAAGGAAATAAGTCAAGTATAAATCAACCGTACGTATTTAAACTATTGGTCTAATTGTACTGCATTTTATCGCGTGGCAAATACTCGGTTCAAATTATACAAATGCACTGGAAATAATGGAATGATGTCAACTTATGTGGTTTTTAGAGCCGATTCTTATGGTCCGGTTCCACTGCGTGTCTCCTTCGGACATACTTAATCCACATTAATAGTAAGAGAAGTGTAATATACTGTTTGTAAATAGTTGACATGTTACACAAGTTTTTGCAAATTTATGTAATATTAATAGTAAAGCCTCCGTGGCTTAGGCGGCAGCATGCCGGCCTCTCACCGCTGGGTCCGTGGTTCAAATCCCTGTCACTCCATGTGAGATCTGTGCTGGACAAAACGGAGGCAGGCAAATTTTTCTCCGGGTACTCCGGTTTTCCCTGTCAAAATTTCATTCCAGCAACACTCTCCACTATCATTTCATTTCATCTGTCATTCATTTAATCATTGCCTCAGAGGAGTGCGTCAGGTCTCGGCTGCCGGCACAGTTCATATCCTCGCCGCTAGATGGGGTCTTCATTCATTCCATTCCTGACCGGGTCGGAGACTGGAAGCAGGCTGTGGATTTTCATTTCATTAATAGTGTATATATTTATTTGTGTTTAATTGTGATTTCATAAACATCATATACTAGTTAAGCCTAAGTGAACAGGATCTGAGGATGAACGTGTGACATTCGAAACATATCATCCAATTAAGTACATATTTGTGCGTAATGTGTGTGTTAGTTTGTAGGGTATGAAAATACTTTCATAATGTTGAATTTTGGGCTTATGCCGTGTTTTATTATATTGCAATTCGACGCGTTTCGAAAGAAACCATGTCTTTCATCGTCAGGAATAATCTGGAATACGACAATGTTGCTAAGAGAAAGCAACGAAGAACATATAGAAGGTGCCCAAAGATGGACGCCATTATAGCCCCATGTTAGGGACAACGGAAAGCAGCAGTGAATTACTTTCTCAGGGTTCTGATAATAGGTAGCCAGGATTCACTGAGATTGTAGCCGGTGTCGCGGTTGAAATTATCCGGGTGTTTACGTATTTCAACCGCCTCCCTGATGATTCTGGGACGATATTGCTTTATACGGGCAAGAACATCCACCCCTTGGAACATGACATCATGGCCAGGTGTTAAAGCATGATCGGCAACAGCTGATTTATCAGGTTGAATGAGCCTGATACATCTATTATGTTCCTTAATGCGAGTGCATATTGTTCTCGAAGTCTGCCCGATGTAAACCTTGCCACAAGTACAGGGAACTCTGTAGATACCCGGTTGTTGCAATTTAGGCAAACTGTCCTTAGTTGGTCGCAGGAGTTGCCTAATCTTAACAGAAGTTCCAAATACAGTCCGTATGTTGTATCGACGTAGGATTTTAGCAATACGATCCGTTGTGTTATGTATGTACGGAAGGTAAGCAGTTCCTCTTACATCTCTTTTCTCAACTGACGTCCTATTATTATTTGTTGGTTTCAGAACCGTAGAAATCAAAGCCTTGCTATAACCGTTGCTCTCAAAGGTGGTTCGCAGGGTGTTAATTTCTTCTTGTAAAGAAAACACTTCACAAATCCTCCTAGCCCTGGTAGTTAGAGTTGTAAGGATACCATGTTTCTGGGCAGGGTGATGGTGAGAACTTGCGTGGAGATATCTATTGGTGTGTGTTGGCTTACGAAAAACGCTGTGTCCTAAAGATCCATCCTCTTTCTTGGTGACGAGAACATCTAAAAAAGGTATTTTGCCGTCAGATTCCTTTTCCATGGTGAAACAAATAGAAGGGTGCTGGAGATTAAGGTGATCCAGGAAATGGCTAAGATTTTCCTCACCTTCCGTCCAAACAACGAACGTGTCATCCACATAACGCCACCAGATCTTCGGTTTGAAAGGAGCCGACGACAAAGCTTTCTCTTCAAAGTTCTCCATGAAGAAATTAGCCACAACAGGAGAGAGAGGACTACCCATGGCCACACCATCAGTCTGCTCATAAAAATTCCCATTCCATAGAAAGTAGGAGGAGGTCATGCAGTGATAAAAAAGTCTTGTGATGTCTTCAGGAAAAAGGCCATTAATGAGAGACATAACACCATCAATAGGTACTCTCGTAAACAGAGACACCACGTCGAGACTCACTAGAATATCACCCGGCTGAAGTGTTATAGCTTTTAACTTTTCCACGAAGTGTGTGGAATCCTTAATGTACGAAGGCGTGTTACCCAGAAGCGGCTGAAGTAGTCTACCTAAGTATTTGGAAAGGGCATATGTAGGAGAACCAATCGTACTAACAATAGGTCTAAGAGGAACATCTTCCTTATGTATTTTAGGAAGACCATAGAGTCTCGGAGGAATAGCATCCCCTGGAAGGAGAGTCTTCGCTGCATCCGCTGGAATAGATGATTGCTTGATCAATTTGACTGTGACATTTGAGTAGCGAGTAGTAGGACACAGCGTTTTTCGTAAGCCAACACACACCAATAGATATCTCCACGCAAGTTCTCACCATCACCCTGCCCAGAAACATGGTATCCTTACAACTCTAACTACCAGGGCTAGGAGGATTTGTGAAGTGTTTTCTTTACAAGAAGAAATTAACACCCTGCGAACCACCTTTGAGAGCAACGGTTATAGCAAGGCTTTGATTTCTACGGTTCTGAAACCAACAAATAATAATAGGACGTCAGTTGAGAAAAGAGATGTAAGAGGAACTGCTTACCTTCCGTACATACATAACACAACGGATCGTATTGCTAAAATCCTACGTCGATACAACATACGGACTGTATTTGGAACTTCTGTTAAGATTAGGCAACTCCTGCGACCAACTAAGGACAGTTTGCCTAAATTGCAACAACCGGGTATCTACAGAGTTCCCTGTACTTGTGGCAAGGTTTACATCGGGCAGACTTCGAGAACAATATGCACTCGCATTAAGGAACATAATAGATGTATCAGGCTCATTCAACCTGATAAATCAGCTGTTGCCGATCATGCTTTAACACCTGGCCATGATGTCATGTTCCAAGGGGTGGATGTTCTTGCCCGTATAAAGCAATATCGTCCCAGAATCATCAGGGAGGCGGTTGAAATACGTAAACACCCGGATAATTTCAACCGCGACACCGGCTACAATCTCAGTGAATCCTGGCTACCTATTATCAGAACCCTGAGAAAGTAATTCACTGCTGCTTTCCGTTGTCCCTAACATGGGGCTATAATGGCGTCCATCTTTGGGCACCTTCTATATGTTCTTCGTTGCTTTCTCTTAGCAACATTGTCGTATTCCAGATTATTCCTGACGATGAAAGACATGGTTTCTTTCGAAACGCGTCGAATTGCAATATAATAAAACACGGCATAAGCCCAAAATTCAACATTATGAATAATAACACGGGCCGTGAAAGTCTAAATGACAATATGAAAATACTTGTTTCCTGCCTAATGTAATTGGACACAATTCGTGTTGACAGACTGAAAAGCTTTCTTTATTTGACTTCTTTATCACTGATGCCATGATGAACAGAACGTGAACGTGGACCAACGAGAATCAAGAACAAAGGTACATAACGACTCTCCATTTGTGGCTTCTCCATTATAAGATATGCTCAACCAGATTCTACCACAGCCCCAGTGACAAATGTGTATGTGTACTATGCAACGAAAGGTGTACCAAGTACCATATAGCATGCCGCAAAAAACAAGATCTCTTACTGAATATAGTAAATATTACTGCCCATTTGGGTGATCCCTTTTCCTTTATTGTGTGTATTCCTGCTAGGATGTTCAGTTCAATTATTTCAATGAAGGGAATCTTTCATTTCATTTCAAAACAAGATTCTTCCAGTAATGTTTACTATTGGTGATATTTTAGTAAAAGACTTCCTGTAAAAGACATATTTACTGTAATGTACCTTTGTTTATTGAATCCCAGAGCTGTTACCTCATCACTTTGAAGACCTCTATTATATCACCTTCAAATCAAACTAAATAAATTTCAGAAATTGTAATGTTAAAGCTTGTCTAATGTGTTATAAACTTATAAAACATGTTACATTCTGTTTCGAAATGTCTTTTGTTTAGCTGTTCATAAAGGTTTTGATCTATTTCTTAGGTGGAAACCATCAAAGCAGAACGTGATGCCATTGAGTGTGAGCTGAAATCAGCCACTGTAGATATGCAGGCCACCTTTCTTTCTGCCTTGGCTCAGGATGGTGCCATCAATGAACAGGTGTTATCTGTTGAGAGTCTGGGTAGAGTGTTTGGCCCTCTACAACGCCAGGTGAAAGAGAGCATTGAAAAGCAGGAAGCTCTTCTTGCGAAAATCCAGGTGGGTCTAGTTCTCTCTCTGCTTGATTTTTTGTAAGAAGGAATTAGGGGAATTTCTCCTCAATTCAGATCACATTCTATCTAAAGCATTTCTAGAGCATAGTTCACCAGGTTTGGATGCTAGGATTCAAAATTCAGATGGATCGAGGGTTGACGAGAAAGTGGGTTGGGAGTATGTAATTAAGAGTGCCAAGTAGAATGATCCCTTTGCCGCAGGTCTGTGGCTCTTCCACTGTTGAACTTACTGTCATCCTTGAGGCACTGTAGTTTGCCTTTAAGGATGCACGATTCCATCTTCATTTGTATAGAGTGAAGACATTACAAGAATAGTTTATTTTTCTTGAAGTTTGGTATTACTGGTAACACAACACTCGGTAAAATTATGTTAAACACATTCCTGTATTGCGACTATTTGTGAGCTTTGGTACTGGTTTGTATAGTTAGTTGGTTGTCTTGCATTTGATTAACCTGAATCTGATGATGATCGCTTGACAAACGACACACATCACCCTTTTTTTATCTCCCTCTCTCCCCTCTCTTTGTAATCTGTGCGGCGTAATAATTAATTGCACCTAAACTTTTTTTTTCCCCCCTTATATTTCCCGCCTAATATAATAAGGCATAAATATGTGTTGATTGACCGAAAAGTTAACAATTTGGATCAATGAGCAGCGCTCCAGCTCTGGCGGGATAAAGGAGCAGAGTGTGCGCTCGTACGGAAAGTACAGCCTACCAGCTGCTTACACAGGTCGCATGGGAATGGACGTATATGGCAACCTTTTAGCAGTTTTATTGTATCTAATATAGTGCACTATTCAGTGCATTGGTTTCTTCTTCTTCTTCCTCTTTACCTTTTGAGACCACATAGGATCACTTCAACCAACCATTAGTTTGTCGACTTGTAGGAACTATACGAGCCTTGCGGTCCTCCCAGTACTTCTTCATGCGTATTGATCGTCGTTGCCCTTTCTTGGGCGGAAAAGATTCTTGTTGTTTTTTATGAGTGGAAAATGAAAAGTCATATTTTTAAGTGCTGTAGTTAAACTTTTCTTATTTGTAGCATCTTCTTTTAAGTCCTCTCTGATTTCTTTTAACTATCGGCATCCAGTTGTTGTGTTTTTTTGAAGCAAAGTTGTACTTCAGTGGAATCTCGTTAGCACGTTCTCGGTTACGACGTTTTCCCGTTTAACACGATGATTTTCTCAAGTCCCAGCCCCATTCCTACTAATTACATGTTGATATATCCCCTTAATACGTTTTCTATTCCCGCTCACGACGATCAAATTTCCGTTGTACTATTTGTTAGGGAACCGGATTTTATTCTGATTTTATTATAAAATTCGGCATCTTGAAAACACGATGCGATATTGCTTCCTATTCTCTGATAGTTATTGACAATGTAGACGATTAGTGTGCATACCTGCCAACTTTTACGGTTTTTCCGTAAAATTTACGGAAAAGCAGTGTGTTTTACGGTTTTACGGATGAACTATAATATTTTACGGATTTACATACCAAGATCTTATTTTTAAAATTCGCGCCAGAACAAGCTTCCACATGCCCCCGATCCATTGCTGTGTGACCAGCGTCGATACATCGCCCTAAAGTATATTCTTCCGATCGTTAGTCTTCGACTGGGAATACGAGATGCATCCTGATCTGCCTGAATCCTAGTCGATCGATATCGATTTGTTTGTGTTGAATGAAAGCTCTAGGATAACCGTTTGCTTGTTCTTTGATGCGTTGATTAGTTCGATTCGCGCCGGTGGGCTCACAGATTGCGTTGGAGTAAGTTTCACGCAAGCGGCGCCTATTACGTAAGCTATATTTCCCCGTGCCCATCTTCAAGGAAATGCATACTGAGAATACCATGAATGGTATACATCGGTTTGACGTAAATTTTCGGCATCGAGAAGAGTTTTTAGTTTTGTGTGAAATATTTTTCTTTGTTATTAGGAAACCTAACTTTTCGCGACACATTTATTCGCGAAAACTTTCGAAACAAAACAGAAACCTCTAATTTCTGTTATTGACCTCTAAATTTGGAGACTATCTCAAATATAAGTCCAGAAATAACGCAAAATAATTTAATGTCGCAATCTTGCGAAATGATACCGCTTCGAAAAGAAAATCTCGAAAAAGCTTCGAAATAAATTTATTTTAAAAATCTATCTGTTCCGTAAATTTGCGACATCCAGTATGGTTATTCGAAATTCCGTTAAGTTATAGGCCTATGCCGATTTTTCCTTCGAACGTTGGTTCCATCGCATATATAATCTAACCGGTTATCTCAAAAACTTGTGTAATTCGTGCTTCGAATTCGAAAGAAAATGTGCTCTCTTTTATTATTCGTGCAATCCCCTCAGAATAATTCGTAAAATTCGATACCTTCTTCGAACGTCCATCCTCCAAAATCACATCCTCAAGACGTCCGGCTGCCCACACGACTTGCTTGCGGGAATCGCGTCAATCTGACAGAGATCGACACAGGTTGTGTAAAATCATAAAACCCGTGCCCTATCGCGAAATTGTGATCACAAGGACCGCTGGGTGCGGCGCCGATTGCATATTATCGGGTTCTCAGTGTCCAACCGCGAGGACAACGTGAATCTTGTACTACGGTCGAGAGCTGCAGCGATTGCGATACATCGCGATAATTCGCCGCATTCGATGACGAGGTCACTGGATTCTTGTCGAACGGACAGCAAGAGGAGCCGATTGCGTAATAATGCAATATTTTCCCGTGCCCGATCTCAAGGGCAATGGAAATCTCGTTGGACGACTAAAAGTGACACCGATTATGTAAATCGTGATTCGCGATTTTTCTCCGTGTTCTAACGTGAAAACTACGGGAATCTCATCCAACGGCTGAGACCAGCGCCGATCGTGTAACATCTCGATATTTATTCGTACTTGACTACGAAGACAGAATGTAAACACATTTTTTGCCTGATTAAGAACAGGACATAGTTCTGGTCATCGATGTCCAATGGAACTCTGGAAGCCATAGCCATTTTGAAGACCAGGAGTTCTGAAGCAATACAAACTTATATTCTATTGACTTTCTGAAGAAAGCAAAGCAAGCCACAACTTTAGCTATTAAATCAGACCCTTATAATGTCATCGGTTACTGTAGAGTTGTATATTAATCTGTCCAACTCGTAATTTTTCGAAGTGAAGAAAATACATGTCCTGAATGAATCTCTGGAGTCTAGTTTTATTTTGATGGCCAGGAGTTCTGGTCCCTGTTAGGCCAGCACCATTTTTCCAGACTTTTTGCAGGAAGCTAAAAGAAAGCCACAGATATGAATTTAAAAGTGCAAGTAATATCCAGTGAGTGATGAGTGTATTACCTAGGTATATTATTTCAAGGATGTCCTGTTATATCTATGCTCCAAACCAAAATTCCACCTGCTTCTTGAGGGTCATGCTCGTCTACAAATAATTAGCGTATGTTGTAAGTAGATAAGATTTAATTGAAATATCCTGTTCAAAGCATGAATTACTGTATTTTGTAGCCCAGGAGGATTAATGTTTCAAGCCGGGGTATGTCGAAATTTGTTAGATTTTTTGGCGCGCGCGAGTTTTACTGAAAGCCCTTTTTTAAGTTGGCAGGTATGAGTGTGTTTTGACGGTGTGGAAGTGGCTTGAGGTATGATGCAACACAGAAGATAGCTGACGGTGTAGAAGTGGCTTGAAAGCTATGACGCAACACGGAAGATATCCGACGTGTCTTTCTCGCGCCAGTAGAACATGCTACCAATAACACGTTCTTTGTTTCGAAATACACCACAGATTGGCATGTGTATTTCGGCCGACCACTAGTGTCTCGTCATTCCGTGAATGCGGCAGCGTGCGTTTGACGACCGGCCGCCCCGTCCTGTCGCATAGCGTGAGTTATTTAGCCCGTGAGCACAGAACCTTTAAACAAGGTCACTTTGCATATTTTGCCGCGCATCCCTTTAGTACGATCGCATTTTTGTCAGCGCGCAGAATCGCTTTCAATACGATATGCATTTATATGTTCTGAAGACCAGTTTGGATACGATCCGATCCCACAATTTTACCGTATAGACCTTGAAACTCAATACGATCTGATTCACGCAAATACGCATTACACTACCGAAGAAGTGGTGAAATCTAGTGATAATTTTGTTGCATCGTATTGAAATAATGGAGGCGGCGCTCCAAAGTAGGAGAACCTTTGTATAATCCTCACCTTTAAGTGCGTAGATGTAGTTTTTTTTCCTTTCTGTTCACGCGCGAGCATATCTAACCTCCAAAAAACTTCGGTTCTATCCAATCGTTCATGCCAAAGAATACGGCACTTCTTTTCCACAGAATATCAAGAAAAACGTGTATTTAATCCGAAATCAATTACAGAAAACTAAATATTTCAACTCGTACTACAGTACTTCAATTAAGAGTAACGGTATACGGTAGAACATTATTCTCTTGTTTTCATTGCTCTCGTTTCTCTGTGCTGTATAAACTAGTTCTGTAATACAATAATTCTGTAGGTTGTTTAAAATTGTATATTCGATAGTACGTACTTCCTGATTATCACGTTTTTTACTTTTCCCTCACTGAAATAAGTTAATGATGTTTAATTGTCATTTTTCATTAGTACGTTTTCCCGCTTTTTACGTTCAAATTTTTCGGCCCCTTGTAAAACGTACTAACGAGGTTCCACTGTATACTAGTTGTTTTAGAAGACTTAAATCTGGCATTCTCATGATGTGCCCAAAGAGTCCTAGTATTTTCTTTCGCATGGTATCAGTAATGGGTTCTAGGTTGTTATAAACAATATTGTTAGGTATTAATTGCCATTGCTCATCTTTTTTATATCCTTTATTGATAAACGTTCTTCCAATTCGCCTTTCGATCGTTGTAATCTGTCAGTTTTAGAATGTTCATTTAGATTTTTTTTTTTTTTTTATTCTTCGTGTGGCCTCCTGAGAGGCCGAGTGCAGGTCTTTCTAAGTGACGCCCGTGGGCGACCTGCGCGTCTGGATGAGAGATGGAATTGATGAAGGCGAATGAAACTGGGCAAGGATGTGGAAGGAAGCGGCCGTGGCCTGTCAGTAGGTACCGTCCCAGCATTTGCCTGGTGTTGAAAATGGGAAACCACGGAAAACCATTTCAAGGACGGCCGACGGTGGGGCTCGAACCCACGCGTCTACCGAGTCAGCAGAGAGCTTGGCCCCATGACCTAACGCTGCGCTTTAGCGCGCGTGGCCACTACTGTCGGTTTCATTTAGATGAAATAATGTCTCGGCTGCGTATGTGGCTTCCGGTTTTATGACTGTATTGTAATGTTTAATTTTTGCATTAATTGATAAGCATTTCTTTTTGTAAGTTTCCCATGTTAATTTTTGTGCCCTAGATAACTTGTTTGTTCTTATTTGAATTGGTGCTTTCTCATTTAAGTTGTTTGTTATTTACTCTCCTAGAAGATATTTGAATCGTAATACGATTTTAATTTTTGTACTATTAATTTGTATTTCTTTTAATGGTGTTGTTTCTTTGTGGCATGATTTACTGTTTTTTCAAATGATATCTTAAGGCCAATTTTATTTGCAATGGTCTGAAGCTCTGATATCTGTGTTTTGGCTTCCTCTAAATCATTCGCCAATAATGCCATGTCATCTGCAAAACTAAGACAGTTTGTTTGAATTTTTCTACCTATTTTTATATTTCTTAGACCATTCTCGCATTACCATTTCTAATGCACAATTAAATAGTAATGGTGATAAGCCATCACCTTGTCGTAAATCGGTTGTGATCTCAAATAGGTCAGAGAATTCACCTCTGAATTTAACTTTTGATTTCGTGCCTGTAAGAGTTAGTTTTATGAGATTTGTCAATTTGGGGTGTAATCCCATGTGCTTTAGAATTATTTTTTTAAATAAGACGAGGTTTTTTTCCACTTTTCGTGTTATAAAAATTTGGGGTCATCTTATATTCAGCGTATAAAAAATTTTTGATCAAGGTTTAAAAAAATATTATTATTCACAAAGTAGTATGCCGGCCCCGTGGTGTAGGGGTAGCGCGCCTGCCTCTCGCCCGGAGGCCCCGGGTTCGATCCCCGGCTCCGTCAGGGATTTTAAAACTGACGTGAGGGTTGGAACGGGGTGCACTCAGCCTCGTGAGGACAATTGAGTAGCTGTCTGACAGTGAGACAGTGCCCCGGTCACGAAAACCAAGATTAACGGCCGAGGGGACCCGACGCGCTGACCACGCGTCACCCCAAAATCTGCAGGCCAAATGGCTGGGCAGCGGTCGCTTGGTAGGCCTAGGCCCTTCAAGGGCTGTAGTGCCACGGGGTTAGGTTAGGTTACAAAGTAGTATGCGGCGGCGGCATCTTGTAACTCGCAACGAATCAATGCGTTAATGAAGATTAAAATATGGTTGGTTATGTTTAATTACCATGCATTTACGAATAGCGTACATTTTGAAGTTAGGAGTTATGCATACACGTCATTTTAATCAAATAAATTATATGTTCGAATGCATACGGAAATATGTTTTAAAACAATCGTTACAAGAACAAAACCCGCCAGGTTGATCACTCAATTACTGCTCGTAAAACTATTTTAATTTAATAATGTCAGCGCTCTTTCTAAGTTGATCCTGGACATCTGAAGGTCGTGTCGTAATTTAAATACTAATCACACCCTTTTTTTTTTTTTTTGCTGAAGCTGGTACGTGCGTATCATATGTCTTGTGAGAAATGTTACGGGACACCAGAAAATTAACGAATTCTTGTTTTCTGTGTCGTGAAATTGTAGATCTAAGATACAGGTTCATTAATAGTTCATTAATAGAAAATTACGATTGTTCGTCGTCTCAAATAGTGTTTTTAATTCTTCCTTCCGCAGTTGGTACACAGAAAATCACTCTACTTTGTTACAGTGAGTTGGCATTCGTGACTGCTTGCCACGTTTCCGCTGTTCGCTTGTTTTCGTGTTGCTTCAGTGCATGCTGGTCTTCAGGTTGAATTTGCATCTACTGACATTTGCTTGCATATAACTCGCACTTTTCTAACTGAAAATAAGAGTTAAAATCTTCTGTGCGAGTTATATGCTGGGATTTGTGAGGGAAAGACCTTATTCCAGAGAAACCGTAAAATTTGCATGATTGATTGGGATAAGCAAGTTCCTTTAAGATCAAAACTAATACTCTACAAGAGCTTCTTTGTACCTGTTACTACATATAGCTTAGAAACCTGTACCCAATCCAAGAGAAATGCCAGTAAACTACAGGCGGTGGAGATGAAGTTTTTAAGAACTATGATTCAGAAGACAAGGAGGGACAAAATAAAAAATGATGAGATACGCCATCTTGTTCAAGTAGAACAATCTCTTAATGAGATCTGTGTTGAAGCCAGGCTGAAATGGTTCGGTCATCTCAAAAGAATGAGCACACACAGAACAGCTAGAGTGTGGTTTGAGAAAGAACTAAATGGCAAGAGACCAAGAGGTCAACCGAGGAAGAGATGGATCGACCAGGTTAGAAATGATCTTGCAGGGAGAGGTCTTGATGTGCAGCGGATCAAGGAGGAGGAAACATTCTTGGAAAGAACTAAATGGAGGGCGCTCATTCACCGCACCGGGAAACTGGAGCCGGTTCTTGATGATTATGATGAAACAAGACGACTGGAATTGTCAACTGCCGTCGTTGCTGCCAATCTCTGAGCTACTCTCCGTCCAATGCATTTGCGATTCTAATCTTGAAGAAGCTATCCCTTACCCCTATATCCAATCATGCAAGAGTTCAACTGACGGTCTTCTTTATTTTGTCTTCTGTCGTCAGCTTATCGTTACTAACAATACCAGATACGTGTTCTAACCTAACAATTTCTTATTTAGCGTCGCCACGTTTGAAAACACCTTGGTGTTTGGTTATTAGTTTCTAGCGGATCTTTCTGTTGACGCAAGTAGCGAATATCAAATTCATTCACAATGAATTCTCGACCGGCGGCGTCTGCGTATTTGACCACTTTAAATTTAAATCCAGCCATATAACTTCTGCGTTTTTACATAACTGAAAGATCGATTTCCACAAGAAAACAATCACACTTAACTGAGAAACAAAAATGGAACGTGAAGACAATAGGCCTACTTATTGACAATGCAACAGATGGACAACAAACACCGTGGAAGAAAGGAAAGCACCGCCGCAAAAACGAACAATACCATCGCGGGCAAGACGTGTTTTAAAATTACTACGATCATCTTTATGACGGCGTCAGAAATTAACGCAAGATACGATGCAAAATTCAAGTTGATTGTGATTTGTTATGCTGAAATAACATAAAATGTTAAAGCAGGACAGATGTACGGAGTGAGCGAGTGCAATGTGCGTGGATGGCAGCAAATTAAGGACAAACTTAAAAGTGTGCATACAACAAGAAAATCTTTTCGTGGACCTAGGAAAGGACGCTGACTTGGACAAAGAAATTATAGAGTATGTCTTGGAAAAGGGGGCTGAGGGATTTCCGATAACACGAGATGTTATAAAATGAAAGCACAACCTTTAAGGGCATATATTGTGCAAGTTATGGGTTAGCGAGTATTTTTTTGAAAAAATCTGTAAGAGGCAGTTGAGAACTAGGCCTCGTCTTCCGGGGTCGTCTTGCATTCGGGTATATATGGTATGGACATGGAGATTGGCAGGAGGGTACAGCAGAGCAATGCATTCTATCAAAGTGTAAGAAAACTTGTTTGGGATAAGGAAGTACCAAGGAAAAGCAAGGAGGTAATGTATAAAATGTACTATGTACCCATATTAACTTATGCAGCTGAGACTTGGACCCTGACGAGCAGGCAAGAGAGTAGAATCCAAGCCAGTGAAATGAAATTCTTAAGAAGTATGATAGGTAAGACAAGGAAAGACAGAGTGAGGAATGAAGATGTTAGGAAGGAAGTTGGGATGGGGAAACTAAATGAGAGAATTGAGAAGAATAAACTAAGGTGGTTTGGACATGTAAAGAGGATGGAGGAAAATAGAATACCAAGACAGATGCTGGAGGCCAAGTGCAAGGGTAAGAGAGCAAGGGGAAGACCTAGAACAAGGTGGATCGATTCAGTGAAGAACAGTGTGAGAAAAAGGAATCTGGACTGGGACAAGATCGTGGAAGAAGAATTGTGGAAGGAAAGTGGAGAAGTGCCATACAGTAAATACCCCAACCCGGCAGGAGCTGGATAAGGGGAAATGATGATGATGATGATGATGGTATTATTATTAACTTCAGTGGCCACATTGGACCACCTGAGTCTTTCATGTTCACTTTTTCTTTGAATGTTGTATTGTTTGATTCTTCTTATCTGCCCAGTACTTCTTCATTCGTTCTGATCACAGTGTTCTTAATTCATCTGAAATTTAAATTGGTTTCTTCTTCTTCGCGAATGGGTCACTTAGGACCACGCGGAATCAACATTTTCTGAGCTTTCCTCCTTGCCCAATAGTTCAATTTCACTGATTGCTGTAATTTCTGTTCCTCCGACCAGGTACGTCGCTGTGGTTTCTTCTCATCTTCCTCAAATCCCCTTGTGGGAACAATTTTCCGGATCATATTTCTATCTTGTAAATTTGGTGAACCCAATTCATTAAGGTCTTTCTCTACTTGTTTATACCATTTTGGTCTTGTGCGTTTGATTTGCAGAAATTTGTGGATTCGATAAGTGAGTCTGGTAGGATTAATTCTTTCCAAATGGCTTAGAAACTGAATTCGTCGCAATCTCATTGTATCAGTTACCGTATATACCCGAATGTTGGACGACCCCGAATATACAGTAAGACGAGGCCTAGTTATCACCTGCCTCTTACAGATTTTTTCAAAAAAATACTCGCCAACTCATAATTTGCACAATACCGTATATACTCGAATACCACCCGCACATTTTTAAACAAATTCGGACGTGAAAAATTGGGGTGCGGGTCTTATTTGTGTCATCCAAATTTGAAAGATTTAAATTGCCCGCCGCGCGCGATATCGGGTGTTGGAGTATCCGCTAGATGGTGCTAGCCTTCTTCCGGCTATAACTTTGTTTTACCGTAAGCCTGCGGTGTCATTCAGTCACACGCACGTTCTGCGAGTGTAAACATGAATGCTACGAAACGTTTGCGGTCATTTACTGTGAGTGAGAAATTGAAAGTTGCGAGGGAAGCTGAAGTTATTGGAAATCGTGCCCGGTAGGAAATATGATATTGACGAGTCATGTGTTCGTGATTGAGCGGGATGACGTCTATGCTGCGTAAACCGCCCGTTCAAAGCAGCCTTGAAACAGCTGTATACGGAGCGGATGGCGGCCGATAAGCACACACCGACTCCAACTGGTCGTATTCAGCGCCCGAAAGTTCAGCTGCTGTGTTCGTGGATTTTGACGGCATGTAATCGTATCTCTGGAGATCTCATACGGAAGAGCTTCAAGAAATGTAGTATTTCGAATGCTATGGATGGCAGTGATGACGACATTTAGTGGGAAAGTGATGGTGATAAAAGTTCCGAAGTTGGTACTTCTGATGACTATGAATGAAGTGTTTGTGTACTTTTATTTGTATTTTTAATCGTTTGATGTGTGTTATTTTAGGACGACTTCAAAACTGTTGGAAACTATTTTGGATAAATGCTATTCTGTTTATTTAGTTAAGATAGTACATAATTTTGAGTTTTTTTAAATTTGTTAATTTTGTTCTTCAAAATCAGGGTGCGGGTCTTATTCGGGGGCGGGTCGTATTCGAGTAAATACGGTATATGCCCTCAAGGTCGTGCTTTCATTTTTATAACGTCTCGTGTTATCGGAAATCCCTCTGTCCGCTTTTCCAAGACATACTCTATAATTTCTTTGTTCAAGAATGGGAGACGTTATTAAATTAAGATACGTTGATCACTCAATTACTGCTCCTAAAACTGACTGGTTGTTCTTGTAAAGATTGTTTTAAAACATATTTCCATATGCTTTCGAACATATAATTTATCCCCTTAAAATGACGTGTATGCTTAAATCCTAACCTCAAAATGTACGCTATTCGTATATGCATGGTAATTCAACATAAAAAAAAATCATATTTTAATCTTCATTAACGCATTGATTTGTTGAGAGTTACAAGATGCCAACACCACATACTACTTTGCATTTTTTTTTTTTTTTTTTTTTTAATACTCTGAATATAAGATGACCCCAAATTTTTATAACACAAAACGTGGGAAAAAACCTCGTCTCACATTCGGGTATATATGGTAATTTAGAAACTCTTTTATGAATTTCAGAGTTGGGTCCTAACATTTTCCTCATGATTTTCCTTTCTTTAATCTCTAATTTTTCCTTTAAGGTCTTACGATGTAAACTGAGCGTTTCTGAAGCATATAGAGCTTCAGGTTTAATCACTGTACAGTAATGACGAATTTTGTTGTTCCAGGACAAGCTTTTTTTGTTATAAACATTGGTTTATAATAAGAAAATAAGTAATTTTGTGTGTACAAATGGCATGTGTGTATAATTATATTAATTTCATTGGGTTATGCATAGGAAGTAAAATTATTGTGGCTTGTGATACCTAAATACTCCTCACGTATTGATATGGGTAAGTGGCATTTCACCCTTTACACTTCCATGCTGGTGGAAGTGATGTTCTAAATTGAGCTTTTTGATCGCTGATATCTTGCCACATACCTAACAATGGGTTACATTTTCAATTTTGAGGAACAAGTAATGATACTCCTAGCCGGAATTGAACTGTACAATAGAATACTCCTTTACCGCATTGCTTTCAATAGCAATCTTAAATACACCATGTACTGTATGATTGTATCGCATAAGCATACTCGGCCATGTAAATTGACATAGCTTTGATTGCAGTCGGTCAACACGAATATATGCCCTATGAAATTTGGTGGTAAATATGTGATTCCACCTGGAAAAATCTACTTGTGATTAATTATTAATTGCAGACTACACGGGGATTCGTCAAACGAACATCGTCAATCCAGGTTATTAAATGAAACAAACATACGAGGCAAAATTGCTCTACAATGCACCATCAAAACCCACAGTGCTAATCACAAATAGACTCAGCCGTCCAACACTAATATGTGGCAAAATCTTGGAAGTTCAACTACAGGGTCTTTAACTCTAAGTGGGGCCGGTCGCACGGCCAGCTCAGTGTCTAATAACACACTTCAATTTTAGTTTATGGGCAAAAGTGAAAAATAAGATTTATGCAACAAACCCTCACACTCTTGATGAACTCAAACTAAATATCAGTGCTGCAGATAGAAGGTTAAGCCGAAGATCAGATGAGCACATTGCAGCACATAGCTGAGACAGTTCGGTAGATGAACTAATGCGTGTGAATGAAACTTTCCTTAGAAGATGCCAGAAATGTGTAGATGCAGATGAGGACATTTTCAACATCTTCTGTGGCAAGTTGAGTAATGATTTTACTTTATGTGTTATTATGTGTGCTTGTTATTTACATGCGATTCGTACGGGTCCTCTCTCGACCCCAAGCTTAGAGAGTTGCCAGGTACTCATCCGACGCAACGCGTGGCCGGCTCCAGTTTAAGTGAAATATATAAGCGTTAATTCCCCAAGGAAAGAACTACGGTATTTATTTAATATCTACAAGGATACAAGATTGAAAATCACTATGCCACCTACAAATAGACTCCGTATTTTTGTCAAGGAGTCATTAAGACATTGATTGACCGCTCTAGGAGAATCTGTTAGCCGTCCCGCCTCAACAAAGAGCTGCTACATCTGAAGAAAGCCCTATGCGCCAATGGATACAGCAATAAGAATTATGACTTTTTATGCGGGGACGTAATTTTAGTTTCCGTTACGTACCGTATTTCCTTGCATAATCGTCGTGTATTTTTAGCCTGAAATTCATGGAAAATAGTAGGGTGCAACATTTATAGGAAGAATATTTAAGTTCAAAGAAGAAAACCACAATTTTTAAATATATACTGTATCAGTAATTGCTGCACGCTTGTGCTCTTTCTTAATATTATTATTATTTATGTAATTCCGTGTATTTCACTCTCTTCAAGATCACCGTATAATTCTTGTATTTTCTCATTGTGGACAACACGTGTGTAACATCACACATGGGATTCTGTTGTGTTGTTTCCATAGAAGTGGTTGATGCTAGACTGGCACGGGGTGTCCCTTGCGTAAGATTCCGCCAAATAGCAGTCGGGACTGTTTTATTCACATTTTATTGAATCTCGTCATTCCGAGGCCAACTAGTTTGTGTATTGTGAGTCAAAACCTGCAGTCAGAGAGGCAGGCTTCTTTCTTCTGACAAGGTCATGCTTGATTATAATCTCGCGGAATGTGCTAAGTAACGACACTGGCCGCTCGTGTCGCGGTACATAGCCCGCAGGCATGAAGACAAGATTACTTTCTTCTGGCAAGGTCACGCCAGGTTTTAAAGTCGCGGAATGTGCTAAGTGACTATGCTGGCTGCTCGCGTCACAGTTCACAGCCCGCAGGCATAAAGATGAGATTACTTGCTTCTGACAGTCACATCAGGTTTTAAAGTCGCAGCAGGATGCGCAACCAAGCAGCGTACAAATACGAACATGCTAAGTGATGATGCTGCCCGCTCGCATCACATGGTCATAGCCCACAGGCACTGAGGCAGGGACTTGTTTCTTCTGACAGTCACGCCAGGTTATTAGCTCGCAGCAGTGTGTGCAACTGTCAGGCATACAAATACGAATATGCTATGCGACGATTATGCGATGAAATTTTATAAACCTACAGTATTTTAGTGTTTAAAAAGTGGAGTGTGACCATAATGCGAGGAAATACGGTATTATACAAATTTTCTAAATAACCAGGTATTTGCTGCGTATATCTAATAGGACCAAGGTTTGAAGTAAAATTTGGAAATGTTGAATTATAAAATTTCAATTTCATCGGGTTTCACTGCATGTGATTCCCTAGATTCATGGTTATTTTGTTAGAGGTCATATACAATACTCATAGTGTAGTATCTTCTTCTGCTAACAGACTCTGAACACGGAGTTCTGCAAAGAGAAGTCTGGAGCTGGAGCAGCTACACGAAGAGAAGGGGTACTCATGGAGTTGGCTGCAGCTCATGATGCATTTGTTGAAATCCAGAACAATCTGAAGGAGGGATCAAAATTCTACAATGATCTCACACAGGTTAGTACTCAAATCTTTTGAAGAGCAGTAATGTTTTACTTTTGGGACATATACTCTGGTGACTGAATGTTTAGTGTTTACTTACAGAACTGACTTTCTTTTAATAATATGAAAATGTGATTGGTTGAAGGAGACATGTTACTTCAAATTAACTTGTATCATTTTGGGGGAATGTTGGTTCCTATGGCTAGCCCGGATTCCAATCCATTTTGGGGGAATGTATAAACAGTAAAATCCTGGATAATCCATATCACTACTTCTGAGGCTAGCTGTAGGCAGGAACTGTAATTTTTCAAGACAAGTAACTCGACATTAAAGGGTCTTGGAGTAGTGGTAATGAAAATCCGCAAGGGATTCTGTATGGCTTCTTTTATAGTAACATGCTTAACCCTAGGTACTAAGCTCATCTTCAACGTCCGTTATCACTAAGCATTCATCTATGAGACTATGCAAAAAAGAACTTTTATTATTCCTGAAATGATTTTTTTTTTTTTTTATGTTTAATATCTAACTCGGAACATGATACATTATGTATACAAACACATTTTTCAGTTTTCAACATAGTCATGTAATTTCAGCACAAGTTGTGGAGCGGTGGTCGCCTCTATTTCAAACGGTGCAATAAAACCGTCATTCTTCACGGCTTCAAAGGGCAAAGTGCACAAATTTTCTTATTTTCAAGTTGTCCTTCGATTGGTCTTTGCACTTGTGGATCTTCATTCAAAATCACGCAGTTCATAACTCTTAACGGTCGCTGCAAAGTTGGCTGTGTCAGGCGGAGCTGGAAAAGAGGTCTTATCAGATCTTTACTTAAAAGCTCGGCACAGGCCCTTCTTGAGACGGGCTTTTCTATCTTTCGGATGGCATTGTGGCAGCACACAATATACCCATTCACAAGAAATGTGTTTATCATAGTGAAGAACACACACAGTGACCATTGCTGGGTCTTCCTACTGCAATTCATTCTGCCCCACATTTGGACAAAAGAGTCTGTTACATCTTTTGTTTTGTTATAAAAATTCAATTATGACAGGTTTGCCACTATTATTCCTCATTTCCATGCCCTCGTGAGCAGTGGATAATAAAACCACCACTTTTCCTTCCTTTGATTTGCATGAAACCAGAGTGTTTGGTCCATCAAAATAGAACATTTCAGAGCTGATTTTTCGATTCTTCACTTCAAGGGGTTGAGGGAGTATCTTGCGTTTATTCAGTCTTATTGTTCCCATAACTGTGAGAGAGAAAGGTGGTTGAGCCAATGGAACAGATGTAAACCAATCCATGGTTATATTTCTATTTGAACCATGAATGGAAACAGTCAGTTCTTTCACAAAATAATCAGCAAGAGGTTGTCCAGACATATTCGTATTTTTACCCAAATATAGTTTAGCATCAATCATGTATTTGGTCCTAACATCGTTGAGCATAACTATCTTAATCCCATATTTTGTGGGTTTGTTCAGTATGTACATCAGGAAAGACAACGTCCGCGATATCCTACCAGTTGTTTGTCAATAGTTGTGTTAGTACCCGGCTTAAAGGATCCTCAACAGTTTATGAACTCATCCCATATCTCGCGAATAGCTGCAAACTTATCACTCACTCTTCTTTTATTCCTAGTAGATTTATCATCAAACCTTCGACAATTCAACAAAAAATCAAGGTGCTCTCTTAACTTAGTCTCTTTATTTCTGCAACCACAGAAAACAGCATTGATCTCTTCTCTGTTTGTTTGTTTGTGTGTGAATTAGTACTAACTGCAGCATAATTACAGGTTTGAAGTATTATTTCCTCATTTGTGTGCTGTGCTATTTTATCTAATATAAAATCATCAAAGTATAAAGAAAACAAATTCATCGGTGTTTGCACATGTTTTGCTTCTCACAACGGAGTTTGCTCTGTGTGGATTATGTTCCTTGCAGGTGTCTGGGTATTACGATATTTGGTTGGAAGCACTGACCATTTGTGCTCATTTTTAGCCTATTTTCATTTTATAAAAAATGACTGTGTGTAAGTGCGTGTGTCCCCCTCTAATAACTTCTAAACGGCCGGATTGATTTCAGTGAAACTCGGTAAGGTTATAGCACCATTTTGGCCGACTACATCATCGGGATGTCTAGCATTTGGCAGAGACATGTTTGTATTGCTGTTAGTAGAAACACTGTCACCCCAGCTGAGTCCGGCATTGCTTCCTCTTACTTGTGCCGGGCTCATCTCCGTCTTCTTTCCTGTCGACCTCCCTTGGTCAACTTTTGTTATTTTCCGACCCCGACGGTATTAGGGTATCCGAGGCCAAAGGAGTCTTTCACTTTCCCACCTTAGTTGGCCCTTGTCTCATCTTTCCTGATACCCTCATTTTTCAAGGGGTCAGCCTTCTTTTTTTCTTTTCATTACATTTCCTTTTCTCTTTAATATTCCCGCACTGTTTTTTGTTTATTGGCTCCCCGTGTATCTAAATTCCCTTTAGCGTTTTTTTTTTTTTTTTTTTTTTTCATCTACACTCCATTCTGTAGGTATTTTCAATCTACGTTTTGTAGGTTTTTTCTATCTAAGTTTCATTTTACGAGTGTTTTCAACCTCAATTGCATTTTGTAAGGATTGACAATCTAAATTGCTTTTTAGTAAGTCTTGCTTTAATGTCGGAGTCCTGAGATCCGATGAGTATTTTGAATTTCAATTGCAATTTGTTAGTATTTTCAACCTAAACCGCTTTTGCAAGTATTTTCAATCTAAATTGCATTTTGTATGGTGGGCTTTTGCAAGTAATTTCAATCTAAATTGCTTTTTGTAAGTATTGTCCATCCAAATGAGTAGTTTGAATGTACCGTACATTTTGTGGGCGTTTTCAATCTCAATTGCATTTTGTAAGCATTTTGAATTTCAATTGCACTTAGTGAGTATTTTGGATTTGAAAAGGGAGTTTTTAAAATCTGACTTGCATTGTGTACAGATTTCCAATCTCATTTGCATTTTGTAAGTATTTTGAATATCAATTGCATTTTGTAAGTATTTCGACTCTACATTGCATTTTGTACATATTTTGAACCTAGCCTACTGTACCCTTGGAAAATAAAGCATAATGACAAGACTCACAGTTCGGGGTCATCATCGGTTCTTGTGAATGTGTAATAGAGATTTAGTGCTTCAAATAATTTCTAGGATTCATAAGGTATACTTAATATTTAAAAGACATGAAAAACAACAGGATTTACTAACAACTGAAATTTAATAACTGAATCAAACAACAACAAAAATATTCACATAATCCACCCTTAAATTGGTGCACTTGCAACGTGAACATACTGACACTGACTAGCCTGGCGTACCATGGTGACATGGCATGACAGCTGTCAAACAAGTGTTGTGACTACAATGTCACTTAATCAAAGGTAACGCCAGTTACGGATCACACATGATCCCAAATAAACAAAATAACAAATACAAGAATGTAATATATATAAGCGGCACGCGTGTTAAGACTAACTATAGTAATGAGCACTATGACGGGCGTTCATTTCCGACCAAACAGTAGGTTAGGTTAGGAACTCCGTACTGCGAAGGCGAGTAGCGGAAATATGGGAACAACAATTACATAATTAAAAAAAGTCCTCTCGGCTCGCCGGAAGGCGGAGGTAGATTTCACCGGAAAAATAGGCAGAATATGCAGGTTTTCGTAGAAGGATCAGACCTCATTTATCGCGTGAAAGTATTTTATAATTGGAGATAAATTAACTTTGTTTTTCGTCATTTTATGCATATTTTAAAGATTCTATTGTCTTATGATGACGATAACCTTCTTGTCATTTGGAGTCCATTTTTATACTTGTGGTCACACTGTCCTTATGCAAGGTTTCGACACTGATGTGTAACTATGTAACGGTCTGTTACTTCTTCACGCAAAATTGTATCTCCCTCAGAGATGTTGGTTGGTTCCTCAGTTTAGGGGCTGCGACAACGCGGTCATATTACCCCGTGTACTTTGGGTGAGTGTAGAATCTGTCTGATAAACGGTGTGAATTGTGATGGCTGTGTTAGTCTGTAATTCAGGTAAGGAATGCAGACGCTAAATTCCAAGCAGTAGTTCCTAATGTTGCTACCAGATACTACCGTCAACGCCACCTAGCTGTGAACTTGGCTACTAGATGCCACCTCAATCAGCAACTCGCAACGAACGTTGGAACTTCCCCTCCAAAGGAAAGCTTACTGAGGGATTTTTAGCGCTCTTAGAAAATCCGACGACTTTGGCCGGCTTTGAACCCGCGACCTGGGGCATAGAAGTTCAGCATGCTACCAGTTACGTCACCGAAGCCGCTTCACACTTAGTCAGATGGAAATCTGAATCTGATCTCGCGCAAGTGCGTTATCATGGCAACGTCTGATGGCTCATCCCTCATCAATTTAGTAGTGTTGCCATGTCAACCACTGATAGCTCTTGGCATTTTCTTATAATTCCGAAATCATTTTTCTCATCCCTTGGCGCAATGGTGGCTCATATCAAAAATTCTTTCAGACAAACGTTTTAGGTAATTATTAGGGGAATATTGTCCATTTTGTACGGTTTTGATATTGTGCCTATTAACAGAGATATGATTGTTTCCCGAAAAAAACACTTTTTCCCACCCCTTTGGTCAATGGTTGGTGCTATCAAAAAATGTTTCAATCATAAATTTTTGAGCTTTATCCGACACATAGTATGAACTTTGAACGGATTCGATATTTCACATATTAAGAGAGTTATAGCAATATTTCATTTTTTCGAAAAAAAAGTCCCCCATTTTCATCCCCTTCGACCGATTTTGCCCAGTAATGAACTCGTCCGAGATTTTATGGGTATACATATTCGGTAAAAAATTCAAAGTGATTGGTGCAAAATTACGGCAGTTATCGTGTCCACAAGAAACTGATATACATATATACATATTTTACATAAATTATATATACACTTTTGAACTGACGGTGGTTTTGGGGTCTGGGGGATGTGAAACGCGATGATATGTCGAAATTTTCCGGAAATCGAAACATGGTACCCATTACAATAGTTAGCTTTCTAATGAAATCTACCTAAAACACTACCGTCAACGACACCTAGCTGTGAACTTGGCTACTAGATGCCACCTCAATCAGCAACTCGCAACGAACGTTGGAACTTCCCCTCCGAAGGAAAGCAAACTCAGGTTTTTTAGCGCTCTTAGTAAATCCGACGACTTTAGCCGGGTTTGAATCCGCGACCTTGGGCATAGAAGTTCAGCATGCTACCAGTCCTGATACCGAAGTCGCTTCCCACAGACATATGAAGACTGAATGTGATCTCGTGCAGTGGCGTTGTCATAGCAACTGCTGATGGCTCATCCCTTATCAATTAAAAGTAAAGTTGTCATGGCAACCTCTCTTGGCACTTGGCATTTTCTTATAATTTAAATCATTTTGTACAACCCGTGACGTAATGGTGGGTCATATCAAAAATTCTTTCAGACAAAAGTTTTAGGTAATTATTGGAGGAATATTGTCCATTTTGTGCGGTTTTGATATTGTGCCTATTAACAGAGATATGATTAATGTTTCCCGAAAAACCCACTTTTTCCCACCCCTTTGGTCAATGGTTGGTGCTATCAAAAACCTTATTTGACATAAATGTTTGGCACTTATCCGACACATATTATGAACTTTGAAGGGATTCGATATTTCATGTATTAAGAGAGTTATAGCGATATTTCACTTTTTCGATAAAAGCCCCCCATTTTCACCCCCTTTGACCGATTTTTCCCATTAACGAACTCGACCGAGATTTTATAGGGATACATATTATGTAAAAAATTCAAAGTGATTGGTACAAAATTACGGCAGTTATCGTGTCCACAAGAAACTGATATATATATATATATAGATAGATACATATATACATAAATTATATATAAACTTTTGAACTGACGGTGGTTTTGGGGTCTGGGGGATGTGAAACGCGAAGATATGTCGAAATTTTCCGGAAGTCGAAACATGGGACCCATTGCAATAGTTAGCTTTCTAATGAAATCTACCTAATACAATACTGACACACTAAACTCAAGGAAAATTAAGTCAAGGAAGAATTCCAGATGATAATAAGGGAAAGGATGCCAGCAGACAATCCTAAAATAGGAGAAGAGGAATGGAAGCAATTCAAAAACACAATGGTGGAAGCTGCAGTGGCAGTATGTGGAAGAACAAGCAACAGAAAGCGGTGTAAAGAGAGACCATGGTGGAATGAGAGCGTAAAAGAAGCTGTGGGAAGGAAGAACAAGGCTTTCAGAGTGTGGTTCCAGGAAAGAACTGATCTGGCAAGGGAAGATTATAAGATAAAGAAGAAAGAAGCAAACAAGATTGTTGCAGAGGAGAGGAAGAAGTGGATGGTAAAGTGGACAGAGATGATGGAGGGAGACAGCAGAGGAAATAAGAAAGTACTTTATGGGATGGTCAAAGGTCTGCGAGAGGATGTAGTAATGATGGACAAAAACGGAAATTGAGGTACACAACAAAGAGACACTCAAGACAGTGTGGAAAGAGTACTTTGAGGATTTGCTGAATCCAAATGGTCACAGTGAGGATGACAATGTGTTGGAAGATGGAGAAGACAACACAGGAATGGAAAAGGACCTGACTTGGAGAGAACTGGAGATGGCTATAGACAAGATGAATGGAGGTAGGGCACCGGGTGTGGATGAAGTGAGTGTTGAAATGGTGAAGGCAGCAGGGGAGGTTGGGAAACAGTGGTTGTACCGTGTGATGAGGGTGATATGGAAGGAGAAAAAGACCCCAGAAGTTTGGAAGAAAGGATTAATTGTCCCAATATTTAAGAAAGGAAGCAGAAAGGAGTGCAGAAATTACAGGGGAGTCACACTCATACCTCACTGTGCCAAGATATATGAAAAGATATTAGAAAGTAGAATACGAGCCAAAGTGGAGAGAAAATTGAGAGAGGAGCAGTATGGATTCAGACCTGGGAGATCAACAGTGGATCTCATATTTTCAGTGAGACAGCTCCAGGAACACCACTACGAATTTGGAGTGGATCTGTTGATGGCCTTCCTGGAAATCGAAAAGGCCTATGATAGTGTGTGTAGGGAGAAGGTTTGGAAAGCAATGGAAAACATGGGAGTGGAAAAAGGGACTGTAGGCAGAGTGAAGGAGATGTATTGTGGAAGTGTGAGTTGTGTGAAAGTTGGAGGGGAAAGAACAGACTGGTTCAGACAAATGAGTGGTCTGAAACAGGGTAGTGCACTGTCACCCCTTCTCTTTATTGTGGTTGTGGACTAGGTAATGACACGGATAGCAGGAAAGATAGGAGAAGATGAGGTGAAAGCAATGGTGTTTGCAGATGATCTCATGGTCTGGGGAAACAAGCAGGAGGAAATTCAGGAGCAACTGAAGGCTTGGGAAGAAACAGTGGGAGAGTACGGATGGAAGTTCAACATCAGTAAATGTGAGATCCTGTTAATGACCTGGAAAAAGGACAGACCAATGAGTGGGATAACACTTGGAGGTGGACAGCTGAAGAAGGTGGAAAGTCTCAAGTACTTAGGAAGTATAGTGGAGGAAAATGACAAAGAGATTACGGAACGTGGCAGACAGGCAGAAGCATTTCTGAGAAGCATTAGGAGCTTAGTGTGGAATAAAGATGTCCCACAAAAAAGCAAGGAAGTGTTATACAGAAGCTACTATATCCCGATACTGACCTATGCTTCAGAAACATGGACAATGAAGAAAAGAGACATAAGCAGAATACAGGCAGGTGAAATGACGTTCTTGCGAAGTAGGATCGGAGTAACAAGAAGAGACAGGGTGAGGAATGAAAAGGTCAGGGAAATGGTGAAAGAGGAGCCCTTACAAGGTAGGATTGAGACATCAAGACTGAGGTGGTATGGACACTTAAAGAGAATGGATGAGCAGAAGATTCCCAAGAGGATACATGAGATGCAGATGCAGAAGAAACGACCAAGGGGAAGACCAAGAGGGGCTGAAAGGAGTGGAGGAATGTGTCAAGAAGAGAGGCGAGGACTGGACCAGAGTGACAGCGGAGAGGTGGTGGGAAGAAAGGACTAAGTGGCGAGGCTTATGTTCCAAACAGACCCAGCCTGGGGCTGGAAACTGTACAAGATGATGATGATGATGACTGACACACTCTAACCTTAAATTAACACAACCAAATACACGTGTGTATCTTTTAAACCAGGGCTGCGGAATCACCGTCTTATACTACAAAACTATAGGAATGCATTACGCGACATGAACAAGCTTGGCCGGTTGCCAAATTATATCTACAATGAATACAGTGGCCTAGGAATATAAGCCAACAACAACAAATATACAAATTAATCACTCCCAAAAATCGGCGTTAAAACACATGAATAAATAAGCCGTAGACATGATAAGACTCTTCGGTTCGACAGCATGGCAACTCCCCAAATTAATCCAAATAAAATAACCTTAAACAACAGGCTTTAAAGCAAACATTACGTGTCATGAACAAGGCTGCAGACAGCTAGATCTATTATCTCACCACCTGCGACCGTGGCTGGTTCAACTCCCCTCTCGTAGTAAATGTGTGTCACGCTAAAAATAGATTCTGGCCCTCGCCAGAGTACAGCGACCTTGCCTACACGGCAACCTGTAAAACGCGCAATAACATTCATAGCACAAATATCTCAAAAACATCCTCCCTGGGATTTTCAAGAACAACATCCCCTGGTCAATCTTAGCCCCTAGGCTACTAAATTGCCGGGAATAGCGCTGCTGTCGAGATAGGCCAAGCCTTCTCCACAATCACACTAATAATACCAAGTACACGTGACACACTTCGATGATCTCGTCGCAGCATTAGAACCCAGCACACTCTCAGATAACATGACACAAAATTTGTCCAAATGACAATATAGAAATAATTACCAGAATCAGAATTAGCCTGAGTTATCAAAGCAACCAACTCACTAAATTCCCTCCCAAGTCTAGTTTTACATTAAGTCCTTTTATCACTGCCGTTACTGTGTTTCTTATTCATGAATATACACTGAAGAAAATGGAAATTGCAACACCCAGAAGGAGTGGTGCTACATTGCTGCAATTGAACATGCAGGACGAGTGTTCGGTTGTGATTCGATGATTACACTTTCAGGTCCCTCTGACCGCAAGTTTGGACAACAATCAATACAGGATGTGCCCACCACGAGCTGCAATACTTTGATGAATTCGGCGGGGCATGGAGTCAATAAGGCCCTGGATCGCTTCCTGAGGAATTGTGGCCCATGCTTGCTGCACTGCTCGGGTCAGTTGTTCCAGAGTTGTGGGTGGCTGAGGACGGTTGGCCAGTTGTCGACCCATCATGTCCCACACATGATCAATAGGACTAAGGTCCGGGGATCTGGCGGGCCATTCTAAGGTTGTAATGTCGTGGAGAGCTTCTCTGGAGATGCGTGCAGTGTGAACCCGGGCATTGTCCTGCTGAAACATCCCATTAGCAATGTTCGCCATCATAGGGACATTGACAATTTTAATGGGTTAAGGGGTCTCCGCCCATTAAAATTGTCATTGTACACGTCAATACGGACCTTGCGAAATGGATAATCCTCCAATTAATCTTGATCATAGGGACAACCACTGGATTGAGTACCCTATCAATGTACTGTCGAGCAGTCATAGTGCCCTCAACAAGCACTAATTGTGATTTCACATTAAAGCCAATAGCTCCCCAGACCATAATGCTTGGTGTTGGCCCTGTGTGCCTCTCGACAATTAGGTCTGGGCGGCCCCTCTCACCGGTGTGTCGGCGCACACGATTCCGGCGATCACTGCGGGCAAAACAGAGGCGCGATTCATCACTAAAGATGACCCTATGCCATTCGTCAACCCACGTCGATCGTTCTCATCACCAGGCCAGCCTTACACGCCGCTGTTGTGGGGTCAATGGAACACCTTCTGCAGGGACACGGGATCGTAAGCCAGCTGTACGCAGGCGATTACCAACTGTTTGTTGTGTAACGTGGGGTGCCACAGCTGCTCGAATTTGCGCTGCTGCTGCACGGGGTTCCATCTGGGCCTTCCGAATGATGCGGCGATCCTCTCTCACAGTTGTCGGTCGCGCTGGGCCTGTGCCAGATCTACGAGTGTGGGTACCTTCATTTGACCACTGCCGCCATACACGTTGTGCCGTAGATGCCTGTCGGCCAACACGTGCAGCGGCAGTCCTTAGCGATAATCCAGCCTCACAGAGCCCATTTATCCGAGCCCTCTCAGACTGCGACTGTTGATAGCGTGCTCTTTTCTGTCGTCGAGGCATGTTTGACGGCGAACACTTCACTGCACAGACTGCAAGTCAACTACGCTACACCAGAGTCCGTATACTGGAGTTGATTCCTCCGCGACCAATCACGTGGGGAGACCTGTAGCAACAATCCAATGGGTCTGAAACTTTGATCGTTTATATACCTACATGGCATCGTTCCATATCTTGAAAATCAACACAAACGACCAATGCCTTCATGGTGTTGCAATTTCTATTTTCCTCAGTGTAGCTTTTACTTGTACGTTAATCGTATGCTGTCATTTCGCTATACAATTTACGTACCCATCAACACAATATTTAAATTACAAAATTACTGTACAACACAATTGTCACGCAATGTTAATAAAAATTACTACACGCATGTCAGTAGCAGAAAAACAAACCCTAAACTAAATTTAAACCACAACAAAACAAAATCTGTTCCAAGTTCCTCATATCCCTCGCGGCACCTTCGTCCAAAATCAAATAATTCAATTCTTAGTACTCATCACTTATAGTAGCTTTCCAGAGGCTTCCCGCCTCGTCATCTCCCATCATTAGGCCTTTTTAGCCCATAACATTCATGAATCTTGCTGCCTTCTTTCAACGCTGGTTGCCATCTTGCCACTTGAAAACACAAATTAAATTAAAGTTTAACTGTTAGCTATCTGGGTTATGAGTATTTTATTTCCTCATAGTCCTATGCAGATCGTAGGCTTGCCCTATACTTGCGGCTATTTGCCACCTCACAATTTATTGAAATTAACAACTTAGTTGCCGAACACACAACTAGAATTCTAACTTAGACCGTCATGAAGACAGTCTTAAATTTGGCTGTCAAAAGAATAATTAGGAATGAACACACTTCTAGTTCAGACACAGTTTATATACAGAAAGTGTCCAAGTTCCTATGGAGGGAGTATTTGCTCCTCAATATTTTTAATAATGGGCCTATAATTATGTGTGACCCCTCAAAAAGCTTGTATTTTATCTTAGGTCGCGAATCCGCCGTCGTACACGAAATTTGATCGCTAGATCTTTTATAATAGAATTGGCGTGCGAATCACCCTGGTGCCACGCTACAGCGTCCTCGTTTCTCATTCGCAGGTCACGATAGCATCGGAGTACCTTTCAGATCCCGCCCTTATTTTACGTCACGACTTTTCTCTTCTCTCTCGGAAAACTATTATTTTCTCACTCGCTCCCTGTCGTTGACAAAGCGTCCTGGCTTGGGTGCGCGTCATGTATCCACCAGCGTTATACCTGCCTTCTCAGAAGAATAATAGTGCTGATTGTGAAATTGTCGTTGGTTTCCACAGAGCACGTAGCCCTTCCTGCCAAGCCCAGTTTGCTTGCTACATAGAATTTACTCCAATATCCCGTATCTCATGTATTTAGTATTTCCAGCATTTTAATAAATATGAAACATTATTATTGGACACAATGATAAGGGTTCACTACATTATGTGCATATTTTTTCAATATATTCCTTTTGTGAGTATTTCCGTTCTAAATTCCCTTTTGTAAGTATTACTGCTCTCCATTTTGTATTCTTTAATCTGTGTTAAGAGGGGCAGATGACCTCGTAGTTCCGCCCCATAAAACAACAATAAAAAAAATAAAAAATGAAAGAAACACTGTCCTCGTCAGATGAGTATTGCTGTTAGTATAAACTGTCCCTAGATTCTGTGGTTCAGGGAGCATGTCTTTTCTTTATATTCGACTCGTCTCAATCATCAGAATCGTCTAACTATGGGTTATAATCAGGGTCATATTCTCTGTTATTACCCTTCCACGAATTGATTGCCAGCGGTCGAGATGGGAACTATTCTTTGTTTACTTGTCACACGTCAGGCTGCTTCGTTGACAGCTACAGTTGTGCGAGTGGGATATGACTCGGCTCCAGCAGCCTCTGCCATTGCTTAACTGTCAGTGGTGACATTAGCTCCTGTGACGCGCAATGCTGCTTGACTTATGTGCCGAATGCACTGTCATCGCTGTGTTCCCCGCTTCGCCTCGCGGGGCAGCTGCTACAATAAACAACAAACACTGGCGCAGCCACGCTCAGCGGCAATCAAATCTTAAATAGGTAATACTTTGATGTCTTCTTCAACGTCATCCGCCGTTTCACAGCACGACTCTCCAGTCAATGTGCTATTGTCTTCAATATCATCTACTTCAGTCAAAAGTTGTAGTATTTCACCTGAGATACGATTCCATGCCGTCAAAATCCATGAACAGAGCAGCTGAGCTTCCGGGCGCTGAATGCCACCATTTGGAGTCTGTGTGTGATTATCGGCTGCCGTCCACTCGGTATACAGCTGTTTCAAGACTGCTTTGAACGTTTTTTTTCTTTCTCCAATCGCGAATACATGACTCGTCAATATCATATTTCCTTCCGGCGGCACAATTTCCAATAATTTCAGCGTCCCTCACAACTTTAAGATTCTCACTCACAGTAAACGACCGCAAACGCTTCGTAAAATTCATGTTTACACTCGGAGAACGAGCGCGAGACATTTACATGGCGAACTCTAATCGATTTGAGTACACTTAGCGTATTGAATACCGTCATGTAAACGGGACTCAGATCGTATTGAGTTTCAAAGTCGATACGGTAAAATTGTGGTATCGGATCGTTGCATATCGTATTGAAAGTGTATCAGCGTGCTCTTGAGTTACATTTCTAAACTAATTTAGGCCTACTCTCGTGTCGCCCGACTCTCAAATAGCTTGTTCTACTTTCTGCCCATATTCTTAGTTACTGTATGTGTTCCTGTGATGGTTGATAAGCGTAGTTTGTTCGCACATGTTTTTAGCGTTAATGAAATTTTGTCCATTTTACCTTCAATGTCTGGTGTATCCGTACGTAAATTGCGACACGTTTTAGATCTCATTCGGGGCAACATTCCGGCAGCCCGGCATCTTTAATAGCTTTAAGCTTCAGTATTTAAATGGGACGTAAAACCAATAACATTTTTTCATTATTAAACTGAACATAAACTTGTTAAGAACAAACAACATCAAAATCTTTTGCGCATCCATTTTTAGCCTACTTTCGATTTTTTCAAAAAATGAAAGTAGACTTATGAGATCTACACAGGGTCAAAAATTCTCTCTCTCTCTCTGTCTCTGTCTCTCTCTCTCTCTCTCTCTCTCTCTCTTTCTCTCTTTCTCTCTTTCTCTCTCTCTCTCTCTCTCTCTCTCTCTCTCTCTCAAAGGACACCTCAGTGTCACGTTTTATATTGCCGCCATCTTGACGGAAACTTAATGGCGGACACCCAAATGTAAAAAGCTTAAGTCAGATTACGACCAACCTAATCATCTGATCTCTAACAAATTTTTGCAACAACATACCTTTATGTGAGATGCGTTCTTTGACCAAGCTACAAGGTCATCAGTCCAATAGTTTGCATATGGTGGCCATGTATGTGTGCAAATCGATTCCCCCTATCAATTCAAACATGGTAAAACCAAATTGAACAAAATTTGGTACAGAGGTAGCACTAGCAATGGGCACCTGAGTGTCATGTTTCATATCGCCGCCATCTTGACGGAAACGGGATGGCAGCCACCCAAATGTTAAAAGCTTAAATCAAATTACGACCAACCTAATCATTTGATCTCTACCAAATTTTGCAACAACATACCTTTTTTGTGGGCGGCATCTTTTGACTGAACTACAAGGTCATCAGCTCAATAGTTTGCAGATAGTGGCCATGCATGTTCAAATCGATTCCCCACATCAATTCAAACACGGTGAAACCAAATTGGTTTTTTTTTTTTTTTTTTACAGAGGTAGCACTAGCAAAGGGCACCTCATATTCATGTTTAATATTCTTATAGCACATTGTTGTATATCAACAAGCTACTACTATCAACATTCAATTATACTTCTTGAAAAGGACAAAGAGTTATAACAATACCCATGCATTTAGGAGAAAGTAGGCTATATGTTCTTTATTGAACATCTTGTTTATGTTTATAATCAACCCGTCAAAAAATGGATGATAATTACGGGTCCTTTATGTTTTGCTGTTTAGTAAGAGTTAGCCAACATAACTGCAGGTTGGCAACCATAAATTATATACCGTAACGAACTGAAACTGCTCATGTAAACAGGCATCGTACTGAAAACTTGATCGTATTCAAATCAATTTGAGTTCGCCATGTAAATGTAGTATGTGACGCCGCCGCGAGCTTACGATAAAACAAAGTTGTCCCGCCATACCCCGCAAGGGATAACGGCACAGCCCCCCTTAACTCCCCCAGGGTAGATTATTTAACGCTACCTGGAACTCCGGGGGAAAAGGAGGGAGAATGATCAGATTGATCAGGGAGTGGGCATTTGGAGGGATTTCCCAAAGGAGTGGCTTAAGAGCTGTCCTAAAAGGAGTAGTCATGACTCGAAATTAGAAAACAAAACAAAATCGGAACATATTCTGAAATATAGGGGTTACAATGGGTTGGGGCACACACAAACAAAACACTGGTCCTAAAGAAAACTGTGGAGGTTCCCAAATAGTCTGGTCTGGGCAGCAAAGCAAGGATACTTGGCACGGGAGAGCGGAGCAAAATGATTAATAAAAAACACCCAGTTTGAGAGGTAAGTAAGCGGGCAGAAATGTGGCGACAGGCGCCACAGGAGATCCGCAGTTATCACTGGCACGTGATTCCAGCAAGGGGTGAATTTTAATAAAACAACCTAGGAAGGTTGCTGAGCACCAAACTGCTCGTAATTAAACAAACATTGCAAGCAAAGCAATGAGGGGAGGAGATACAGGCCTTAGAGACCGCATGCAGAAACATGCCAACAATGACCGACCGTAACGGACGACTATTCAAAGGGCATGCTGCCGTGAAAATTATCTAAAACACCACCAAAATTACATAAAATAGTATTTTGAAGAATGTCCTTTAGAAGTTTAAATAAAATATGATTTAGCGCAAATATTTAGGTTGGCGTCCAGTTTACCAGTTACGAAGTGTGGATACCATGTGCTGAGAAAATATGTAGCGCATTGAATGTGTGCGAATTAGCACTAAGTTTCAGAATCAGACGGAGAAAGGTCTCCTCGTTATATGTAGAATAGTACAGTAAAACCCAGTTTTAACGTGCCCGCTTTTAACGAAGATTTTCGTAAGTCCCAGCCAAATCGCCATAAGCACAGTGTTATTTAAATCCCCTTCTAACGAACCCCGATATAAGGAAAAGTCCGCTTCTAAGGAATATATTTCACATAAATTACGATCGCGCATCCCGTTGTAACGAATATGTCGATAAGATACTTTTTTCTAAACTTGTTTTGAATGTAAATTAACTTCCGTTTTGACGTAAACTCAGTCCGAAGTTGACGCGCTTAACGAAATCGCTGCTTTAGCGATGTATAGAACCGTGATAAATTGGCGCGGCCGCTGGAAATCACTGTTACCGGCAAGCAGCAGTCACTATCACGCTAGACGCTGTTGGTTAGTTATGTCCATTGAACTGTAGGTAGTACTGGAATGACGGCTGTATGGGAACGAAGTGCGGTTTACCTTGAGACTAGCTATTCAGCCTAGAGCCATGACTGACGTAGGGCCTACGCGTAAATGCCGCGAGACTCGGGTAATATCACGAAATATAAATATTTAGGCCAAAGGTCTCTTGCAAACTTCACGTGATTTAGGTGAAAGATTAAAAGCAATAAGCAATCAGAAACTGAAAATGTTTATGGATATTCTACAAAATGAAAATGTATTTTAGAAAAAATTACTGAATAAGTAGAAAACAATAAAGAAAGTAGGTAATGTGAATATCAGCATGTTTGCAGACGATGTTATCATTTGGACTACAGCACGTAACAGCCCAAATCAGCAAATGCTCCTTGAACACAGAATGAACCAGGCACTTATAAAACTCAAAAACTGGACTGAAAACAATAATATGGAAATCAATACTTCCAAAACAGTATACCAGTTTTTCTCCCTGAGACACCACAATCCAACTTTTAGTCTCAGATTTAGTAATCAAGACCTTCCAAAAAGTGAAAGTACAAAGTACTTAGGTATCATCATGGACAAGAAGCTGAACTGGACCACACACACAAAACATGTGGAGGATAAGGTAAGCAAACGGATGAAATTACTGAAGAGACTAGCAGGAGCTACTTGGGGGAGCACTCAAGACACACTCAACAAAACCTACAATACTTACATCAAACCTATCATAAAATATGGCAGTGAAGTACTCTCTACAGCACCCCAGTCAAACATTGATCGCCTCGAGAGGTGTCAGAATAATGCCCTACGAATCATAACAGGTGCAATAAAAACCACACCTATAACCGCCTTGCAATTATATACCCACAACTTACCAATAGAAGAAGAGATGAGACATCAAACAGCCAATGCATATCTCAGTATACAAAGACTACCTCAAATGACATGGATCAAAAAACCAGTTTCTAGCCCCAATCTTAAAACACAAAAAGATCCCGTAAGTCTCGCCAAAGAATATATCAATAAGAGCAATCTGCAAATAAAACTTGAACCACTCTGTATGCCAGTCAACCCCATTGAATATATACAAGTGACTACAGATCTTACTTTGTTAGAAGAGGTCTGCAAGAAAGACTCTTCACCACAAGATCTAAAACAACTGGCCCTCTGTATAATAGAAGAAAGATATCCATCTAATCAATGACTAAAAATATTTACAGATGGCTCACAAGACAAAGAAAATAGAACTGGAGCAGGAATACATTCACTCTCTTCTCACTCTACTTCCCAGTAGGCCAAAACAAAACAAACTTTGATGCTGAGATAAGAGCAATTTCACATGCACTCCATCGGTTATTAAGCAGAAACATTGATTATCAAAAATGTGTTATCATTACAGATTCAAAAGCAGCCATCCAAGCCATCTCGTCAAATTACAAGCCCCAAAATAAAGAACTGAAAGAAATTTTTTGTATGATAAAAACCCTCCAAAGACTCCACAAACAGATCTCATTTCAGTGGATCCCTTCTCATGTTGGAATAGCAGGAAATGAAGAGGCAGACAGATTAGCAAAAAAAGGTACCACACTACAACAACCTGTCAGTCAGACTGATTTTATGTCAGCAAAAAGGATCTTGAAAAATACTATCAAAAACAGGTATGAAGAAATGGCAAAGAAAACAGCAGAAACCAAATTATGGAAAGACATTGATGCCAAATGGGATCAATATAAATTAACACCAAGAAGAGAAGCTGTAGCCTTCTTCAGACTTAACACTGGCAACGACTGCCTTGCAGCTCATCTGAAACGAATCAACATCCTGAGATCTGAAGAATGCACACTTTGTCATGAACCTGGAAGTAAAATGGATAAGGGGCACCTGCTACATTGCAACAAACTTGATGTGACTGCTAGAACTTCAGGAAACCTCACACAACTCGATTGGAACGCAAGAAAGCTGATGGATTGGAATCCGGGCTTGCCATAGGAAACAACAACAACTAAGTAGAAAGTCGTGCCTTCCATGGCTTACGCTGCCTGAACCGTCATTGATAGACCCCAAGTATATGCGTACGAAATGTAGAGCATTTCAAGCTCTACAAAAAAAGTCCGGGAACGCATATACTTATCTCCAACCGTTAGGGAGTTAGGACAGTTTTAGTCGGGTAATGTCTACAGTGACGTCAGCTGCCTTAACCTATAGCCGCAGCGCTCTTACACCGGCTAGGCACTTCTGTCCCGCTGCTCCAATCGCTGCTTAGTAATCACGCGGATGCGAGGGGTGCGGACTGAAGGCTCATTCTCTGTTTTTGTTCCTGTGTTGTTGGAAGTTGTGCTCCGAGTTTTTTGTGTCTGTGATAAGAGTTGTACTGCGAGTTACGGTGGACCACATTCATTATGGCTGCAAAACGTAAGAAGCTGACTCTTCAGAAAAAGATAAGACATCATCAAGGATGTTGAAAGGGATAGCCAAGTACCTTTGTCACAGGTGGCAAAAAAAATATGACTTGGCACCCTCTACGCTGTTTGGTATCATGAAACAGAAGGAAGGTATTCTGACCGCGGAAGTTGAGTGCGTTTCTGGGGAAAAAATACGGAAGAATATTCGTTCTTCGCCGTACGAGGAACTTGAAAACATTTTAATGAAATGGTTCGAGGGGGAAAAAGGAGTGAGAACGCACCAATTGACGGGATCATACTTAAACAAAAAGCTCAAGAAATCGCACTTAAGCTGGGTTTGGTCGATTTCCATGCTTCTAATGGCTGGTTTGATCGCTTCAAAAAATGGCACAATCTTTCGTTCCAAAACATGTGCGGCGAGAGTGCGGAAGTTAATGACGATACAGTTGTATACTGGAAAGAGAAAACGTTGCCTCGACTTCTTGAAGGATATGATGCTAAGGATATTTTTAACGCCGATGAAACGGGAGTGTTTTACAACTTGCTCCCGTCCAAAACATACGCTGTTCGCGGAGAAAAATGCCACGGAGGCAAAAATAAGGTAAAGAAAGACTGACAGCATTGTTATGTGTTAACAGCAACGTGAGTGAAAAAATACACCCACTAATAATTGGAAAATTTAAGAATCCAAGATACACTCCCATGTAAATATGATTTTAACAAAAGTGCATGGATGACATCGGAGATATTTCGAAAATTTTTACAAAGCTTGGATGCCAAGATGGGATCTGTCTGTTAGGTAGTCAGCCCGAAGGCTGGTTGGATCCTCAAAAGCACCGCTGTTACGTTATGTGAGTAGATACCCACAAAAACCCAAGGCAGTGCTATATTGAGGCGTTCTAGGCAAGAAGAGGAGTGAGGTAGTTTGCCATTGCTTTCCTCACTGAGTCAGAACAGTTGTCCTAACCCTACGAGTAGAACCTTTCACAGGCACTGACTGTGCCCTGAATGCCATTACTAAGCACCACCCATACCTCAGTAGCTTCCATATAATCACAGCCATGAGTGAGACTGAGACATCTGTGAAAAGCCACCTTTTACTCTAGCCTGTGCCAACTGACAAATGCAAATGTACTGTATTCATCAAGAGATGGTAAACAGGCCAACTTTCTTCCACTATCATGGGCAAAAAAAGCAATGTTTTTTAAGAAATCAGCAGGAAGGAAAATAGTGCTGGTGATCACCAGATACGTCTTTCCTGCGGAATATCAAAGTGGTTTTCTTTCCTCCTAACTGCACCAGTCACCTGCAGCCTTTGGACCTTGGCATTATTCATTCTGTGAAAGTGAAGTACAGGAAGGCCCTGGTTCAAAGAGCTGTTTCTTTCCTCGAAAGAAGTGAGGTAATGAAATTGAACATACTCCAAGTCATGCATATGTTTGCAGCAGCATGGCAACTAGTCACAACGACCACTATTCAAAACTGCTTTGGCCATGCAGGTTTTGGTGCTATTTCCGAAGTTTTTAATGAAGAAGACCCTACTGATGACATTGGGGAAGATTGGGGGGTTGTATCAAAGGATTCTACTGTCGCAACATTTGAAGAATTTGTTACTTGTGATGATGATATCCTAACCTCACCACCACAGTTGGATGTTGGAGACCTTTGTGATGATGCAAAAAGGCAAAGTACTGAAGAGGAAGACGAAGAAGAAGAAGAAGATGATGATGATCAAGCAGAACCAACTTTTGGGGCAGCATTGGAAGGACTGGAAATTGTCCGCCGGTACTTCTCCTCCAGTGTGGATGAAGAGCTCATCAACACTCTCAACCAAATTGAGAGAAAACTTATTTCCGTGAGACATCTGGGCAAGAGGAAGCAAACTACTTTACTGGACTACTTCAGAAAGTGAAGGGTAATACCTTATGCTTATTCTCATAGTTCTCATGGTCTGCCTTCACAAATATCCTTAATATATGTTAGGCCTCTCTTCCTTCAAGTTACAGAAGTCAGTAATACCTATTTCTCCTTTCCTTGCTGCAGCTTGTGCTCCCAATGGACCACTAAGGAATCAGTTACCTGTGCTGTTTCGTAAATATTTTCTGTTATTCTTGTGTTAATTTGACTTTTTAGTATTTCTTAACATGTTCATTTATTATTTCTTGACATTACATTAGTTGAAGACATAAATGTACCAGTATCATTATTTCTGGTGATATATAGCCTATTTTCTTCGAACCCCCTTTTAAGGAAAACCCCCTTCTAAGGAAGAAATATCAAATCCCCCTGAGATTTGTTAAAAAGGGGTTTTACTGTAATAGCTTGGAAGTTATGAATTCCAGTATATCGTAGTTTAGATTTGTGGTACCACACAAGGAATGTTCAAAGTCTGCGGACGCATGGCTTCCAACCCGCACTGAAGCAAAACTTTAAGTTAAATCAAAACTCAACGGGAGTTCATTATATTGTCCCAAGCCGAATGAATAGCGTACCTCGGCACTCGAGGGAACCCAAGCACGCCCGAACGGCACGAAGTTCAGTCCGCGATGCCAACTGTCACACATCAATACTCGGGGCATAGCCATACTTGTGTATGTCGAAATAAATGAATTTGGGGTGGTAGCCCGATAATGGCCCCACAGTTCCATGCAAATATTCAAAGTTCAAATCTACAGAACTCCGTCGAAAAATCTCGAAAGTTCCTTTGGTGCCAGAACGAAGATAAGCAGAGGGGAAGGTAAAGCGGGAAATTCAAAATACAGAAAAGTCCATGAGTCTTGGGGTCTCTCCCCGGAGGCAGCAGGCCCGGGGGGAGAGGGTGTGTGGGCGAAATGTGTGGTAGTCAATAAACTGCCACAAAAGTGATAGCCGGAAGAAGGCTAGTGCAATCTAGCGGATACTCGCAACATCCTATATCGCATGTGGCGGGCAATTTAAATCTTTAAAATTTGGATGGCTCAAATAAGACCTGCACCCCAATTTTTACGTCGAATTTGTTTAACAAATGTGCAGGTGGTATTCGAGTATATACGGTAGAATCACAGTTTCATATTACAAGAAACCATTTCATGCCAATCCCAACATTGATTGTCCAGGTTAACACACTATTAGACCGCAAACTGTACTGAACCACCCCGTATGACACGTCAACTATAAAAATGTTTGTAAGGCTTTGGCATGTAGCATGTAACTATAAAAGAAGCCTAGTGTTAATGAAAAGCCGTAAGTCACATGAGGAAGACATTCGACAACCTTTAGTGGAACCTTAAAATATTATGGTACTTTTCATGGATGTGAATGATCTGCAGAGTAACATGCATGCAAACTTATTATTCCATTCTATTAAAACCATTTTATATCTATGATGTAACAGTTTTGTAATGGTGCTTAGTCTCCTGTACATGTTGCCAAGTATTTGAAGTGTTGTAATGAATGGGTTTATTTTTTCAGCTGCTGGTAGCATTCCAAAACAAAATTTCTGACTACTGCTTCGCCCGTAAGACTGAAAAGGAGGAACTGATGAAGGATTTGACTCAGAACCTGAGCCGACCTGAATTTGGTACGACTCCTTCCCTTCCTGCCCACCACACTGCTGGTACAGGTAGATTGTGCACTCAATACAGACTAGGAATATTTGGTTTTCACCTTGATAAACAGTATGTGAATTTGAGTTTATTTTTCATGACTCAAAAATCCCACACGTGTTAAGTATTTTTTTTTAATCATTCCCTATATTGTATAATAGAATTACAGTAGTTCTGACAATTTTGATGAATATTGATGCAATTGGATCACAATTTACAATCAATCATAAGACCGGAAAAGAAGTCAAGTATAGAAACACGGTTATGGCCAAAATGATACAGTTGGGAGTGGAAGGAGAAACAGAATGGAGAATCAAATGCAAACCCTCAAAGATGATAACGACAATCTCCATAGTCAGATACACTACCATCTTCCAAGGGGGTCATTCACACCATCCATCCACTCAATAGCTCTTTAAGTGGTACAGGTACCAACAACCTTGGTAAGGAAATCGGGGAAAGAAGCCCTACAGAAGGTTGCAGTGTAAATCTGTATAGCAATAGACCACGGAGTAAATATATGGTACAATCAATCATTGTACAATAAAAGAAGTTATTTATTGTTGCTTTTAGGGGCAGAACTACGGATCATCTGCCCCTATAGTAAAAGAAAAATGTAAATAGAAAAATAAACTAGAAAACGGCATGTGGGATCAGAGGGAGAAACAAAAAGGAAAGGCAACTTTTTGTTTGTTTCTTTGTTTTTGTTTTTTCTTTTTATTTATTTATTTATGTTTGTTTATTGATCCTCATCCATTTCCATTTTCGAGCCTAAGCCAGGTCGGAGCAACTATGACACCCCTCCACTTTACTCTTGTCTGTTCACCATCCTTCCTCAACCACTGAACTCCACTCCACTGTTACTTGTAACCTTGGTCAATCACTCTTGCTTCCTAGTTTCTCTTTTCCTTCTTGAAAATGATTGTTTATTAACTATATCAAAAAAATAATTCCCCTGAATCAATTAATAGTTATTTTATTTATTTATTTTATGTTAATTTATTTTATTTTTAGCTGATTATGCAAGAGTTACCATGCAATCTGTAATAAAGAACAGGAATAGGTGCACCTAACCACTCAAATGATAAGATGGATGAAACTTGAGTCTATTTTATCTGACTGCACACAATTATATACATATATATATACAGTAGAACGTCGTTTATCCGGACGTCAAACAACCGGAACGTCAATTATCCGGACAAGCAAAACAGACGGAGCAGCGCGCACTTACGAGCACTGTTGTTATGCGGAAGTGTGCGCTGCTTACAGTAGTGAGTCGGTTCTCGTTTTCTATTGCCTCCTACCATTTGTTTACTCTATAATGTTTCAACGTGTTACAGTATGTGAGTGTGCATACTGTATTTTATTTATCAACTTCTAAAGGCAATGCCTTGTCTCCGCAACCTTTGCTGTCTGTCTTCAGCACCTAGTTTCATCTCACAGTAGGAACCATATTGTAGAGTTAGTGTGATGTCTTGCAGGAAACATTTTCTCGGTTGACCTCGGTCTTTCTTCCCTGTGATCTTTCCTTCTGTAGAGCATCCAGCGTTGAGAAAGGACTGTGGCGCCTTATGGCAACAGTGTTGCTAACTCTAGGCAGAGGTAGCGCTGACGTCATACCCGCTTCGAGTTAGCGACACAACCTCTGAAATAGAACACGCCCTGGAAGGAGCAGTTTTGCAGGTGTTAACGTATTGGACTAGTATTAGGCCTAAGGATAAGCGAACAGAACCAATAACGACATTAATTTTGCTTTACTGATTGATGTCGAGAGCACAACTCCTCCTTCCTTCTGGGATGTATGCTGACGATGTTAACAATTTTTACGTCGGCAATACTTTCGATCATCACCTCTTTTGTTATTATGTTAGTTAGGCTTAATTCAGTTTCTTTCAGTTTTATTCTTGTTGTTTTGATTAATATTTTAGCGAGATAGCCGTGCGGGTTGGGGTGTGCAGCTGTGAGCTTGCATTCGGGAGATAGTGGGTTTGAACCCCACTGTCGGCAGCTCTGAAGATGGATTTCCGTGGTTTTCCCATTTTTACTCCAGGGAAATGCTGGGACTGTACCTTAATTAAAGTGTGCTCGTTGGGGCTTTCCATGAATAAGGAAAAAATAAAGCACAAATCATCTGATGAATGAGCTGTTTCATATCCTACAGGACGAGTTCATTCGTTGTTAATAGGCCGCGCGCGATAGGAACATATAACAGATTCTATCCTCCCCATTAGTATTCTTACGAGGGACAAGACAGTAGGCTACTTATATACCGGTAACTAATATTAAAACGAGCCGATTCACAGCAGAGTTTGAACACTAATGATCTGGATGTACCTGTAGCAACAGCAGTTTCGTCGGCGATCCAACTCACACTTTGGCCGGGATTTAAATAATTGAAAACTTTTACAACTATTGTCCTCTCCTTACTTCTCAGTGTCTCACCTCGTTTTCGTTTCATCAAAACACCAGCCATTTCGATTCGAACGAACAGAAAATAAAACACACACACAACAGTAACACCAATGACGGATAGTGCTTCAGAACTTATGTTGCCGGCGGAACAGAGCACGTGGTCCATTCCGGACGAGTATGCAGCACAGGACGTGGCTCTTCTTTCCAGCGTGCAAACCTCGAAATTTTTTAAATAACTAAGACGTAATATAAACGATACTTGTATGCAATAACAAAGGTAATCAATTGGCAGATAATTGTAGGAAGCTATTATGACGAAAAATATATATGTTCAGAGTTCCTTCATGAACAAAGGTGAGGTAACAAAACCAGTGTAGGGGGTGTTCCGTTAAAAGGAAAAGCCCATAAGACCCACAGTCTTTTCTAAACGCTGGATGCTCTTTATTAGATTAGTTAGGAAAGCGTTATGTCGTAAGATGTGGCCAGTGAATTTAGCTTTTCTTTTATGGATAGTTGGTCTCAGTTCTCTTTTCCCTTCAATTTCTTGCAGGATGCTGATGTTAGTCCTCTTTTCAATCCATTTAACCCGTAATATTCTCCGCTAGACCCACATCTCAAACGCTTCAAGTCGCTTCCAATCCTGACCTCGGATCGTCCAAGATTCACATCCATACAGAAGCACACTCCACATGACAAATTTCTTTTTAGTTGCAATATCCAAATTTGCATTAATTAAAAGATTTGTCTTATTATTGAAGGCCTGCTTTGCGAGCGCTATCCGCCTTCTAATCTCTTTACTACACCAGTTGTCATTGGTGATTAGACTTCCCAAATAAGAGAAACTGGTGACTTGTTCCACTAACTTGTCCGTAAGCTTAATGTTTGTGTGAATACTCTCAGGATGTTTACTCACAACTAACACCTTGGTCTTCTTAGCATTAATGTTCAAACGTTATTTTGACAACGCTGATGACAATACATTTAACATTCTGGACAACATCTTCTCGGAGTCCGCTACAATTGCTATGTCATCTGCAGATCTAATACATTGAATATGATGCGCATTTATGTTTACTCCTTTAGTATTTGCCTTCAACTTCTTTATGGCTTCCTCAATGAATATGTTAAAGAGGTACGGTATTGTATTACATTGTGAAAACTGCTTTTACAAGTGGCAAAAAGAAAAAAAGAAATCGCAATGTTTTATCAATTGAGAAAAAGTTGGAGATCATTAATAAACTGGATAAAGGTAAGTGTGCAGTGTCTAATGAAAACTTAGTTAGAAAATCCACGATTTATGATTTAAAGAACGGAAAAGGTGAAATTCTGAATTCATCATCATCAAGTTTCCACTCCAGTTTCCCGGGTGTGGTTTACGAGCGCTCTCCATTTTGGTTGATTCATGTACCACTGCTCCTTCAAGTCTTCATCCCAGTTGATTCCCTTGGATGTGATATCTTCCTTCACTTGGTCCAGCCATCTCCTCCTAGGTCTTCCAACAGGTCTCTTTCCAGTAATCTCAGTATGTAACCATTGTTTTGCAATTCTTCCTTCTGTCATACGTTTGAAGTGACTAAACCATCGCAAACGTGCCCCAGTTATGGTCTCCTTCAGGGACTAATTTATTCCAGCTTGTTCTCTTATCTTCTCATTTCTTACTTTGTCTTTCCTAGTTTTTTGAACTTCTTAGAAACGTCATTTCTGAAGTCTGCTGTCATCTTTTTTGGTAGTTGTGTATGTTTCCAACCCATAAGTCAATATAGGGACAAAGTATGTTCCAAACAGAGTTTGTTTTGATCTTAGTGGCACTTGCTTATTCCAGAGTAGATATCGAACTTGCTGATAGAATTGACTTGATTTCTGAATACGGTTATTTAATTCAAGCTGTATTCTGTTGTCACTTGATATTAAGCATCCAAGGTACTGATACTGGTTTACTGTTTCCAATTGTACACCCTCCAGCATTATATTATCTTTACTTCTCTGCCTGTTAACAGACATTGCAGCAGTTTTTGTAGCACTTACTTTCAGTCCATAATTCTGAATTATGCATCCAAATTAGACCGTAAAGAAGAGTCTAAATGAAAGAAAAACCAGTTACGGATGAAAACTTGGAAGTAGCGGTTGACTTATGGTTTATTCAGGCAAGTAAGGGAGATCCCATTTCTGGACCTTAGTTATGTGAGAAAATGTTGCAGCTAAATGAGAAGCTTGCTGGTTATCACAATAATACACTGTGCATGTTTTTTCCTATGAAATAAACGCATGTTTGATTATCCAGAAAAATCGTTATCCGGAACACTTTCGGCCCCAATTAGTCCAGATGAACGATGTTCTACTATACACACAAAAATGTAACACCTACAATGGCGAAAGTGTTTTACAGTACCTTTGTACACTGATTCTAACTCTCTCTGACTGTGGAGTAATTAACACGTTGTTGCATTTCTCTGAGGCAAACCTCACTTTCATTACTACTTTGAACCCTGTACACTTGGTACAAAAATCACTTGTCACACGCAACTGCTACACTAAACAGACAGACTCCACAGCGTGGAATACTGACGACCAACACAGATATTATAGAGTTTGAAACTCTCCAACACAGTTTATCATAGTAGCCATACAACTCAAAGACATCAGATAGTCAAGAATCAGTCCTTCGCAGAGTTCCATGTTATCAGGTGAGTGTATTGGATGAACTCTGTAAATGTAATGTAATGACAGACTGTTGAACTTGAACAGAAATGTTGGGAATGTGGTAATAACATCAGCATTTCCTAAACTAAGGGAAGAAACGCAAGAAAATAGAATGCTAGGTAGGAGGAACTAAATTGGAGCAGATGGAACATTTTAAGTACTTGGTCTGTGTATTCTCTCTGGAAGGTAGTATAGTGAGTGAGATAGGATTAAGGTATAGAAAAACCAATGAATGAAAATGAATGAATTATTACTTAGTTGAACATACAAGGTTCTTGTCTGCAATCGCCTCTTAATAACCTTCCTTCCACTATCAACAAAGTGGGACGTGATGGTGAAGTGGTCAAGCTGCTTGCCCCTCACCAAGGCGGACAGGTTTGATTCTTCGTTAACTTATGCAAGTTTTTCAAAGGGAAATGTCATGTCGTATGGTTTGGATTCCACGTAAAAAGTCTTAAGTCCCGACGCTCGTGATCGCAAGGTTAATGCTCACATAAAACTACAAGCTTCCTTCTTTCTACTATCAATGCTTCTGATTAAGACTATTTTAATGCTCTTCCTGCCACGCCATTGTTGGAGGACTATGCTTATTCATACCATTATATTAATGCTTGCATTGTAACTTTTCTGTGAAATAGTCTGTAATTGTCGATTTGTGAAATCGCAGACCCAGTTTTTTATTGAAAACTCAATCTACTTTTACCTTACTAAACTTATTATGATAGATTTATCATAGGTAAATTTGTAACCACTCAGGGAAATCTGTATGATACCATCATTCAATGATTCAATAATTAAGACAAAGTGAGCCTTTATCATAAATAAAAGTCAACATTTTGACTACATTGGCATTGTATAACATACACTAGTTTTTATCCATCTCTTCCTTATCTTCCAGTTACAATCAACAAAGGAAAAGATGATAAAACATACTTCTCTGGTAAATTCTCAACAGAACATCTCCCAGAATAATTGACATAATTGCCATTTTATTTTCACTGAAAAAAGCCTCTGACCCTAATGCACTAATGTTTTTAAATTAAACATTTGTTTAACAAATTGCTGCTCTCCCTCCCCACCCAAAATGTTCATTCTAAAACGGCATTTGAATTATTTAGATGTTTTTCCTGTTTCAGATGGTGCTAAGAAGGAACCACCCCCACGCCCCCCTCCCCCCACGACTACACCCCCCGGCTCCACCCCAACGACCTCTGGAAGTGCTCCTCCTCAGCCAGGTTTACCCTATCCGATGTACCCTTCTGCAATGCCTGTACCGTACGGAGCCTCTCCTGCTGCACCCTATCCAACATACATGCCTCCTCCCATGCCTGCTGGATACAACCCTTATGGGGGACCAGGAACAGCACCATACCCACAGCAAGGTGAGTCCGACGCTGGACAGTGTTCTGTTTCATAAGCTCTGCTTTTATGCTTGTATCTACTTTTTTTTGTTGTATTTTCGTTATGTTTAATGGGTTTTAATGGTCTACAGATATTATTTTTGTACTAATATTTTTTACTAGGTTTATTAACTTGGCAACAACTTAGACTTGCATATTTAGAAGGATCAATGTATAAAGAAAACTTGAAAACTAGTGCACTTTTTTAAGGTAAATAGCTACTCTATGCATTGTTGATACTAGACTGAAATAGTATGTACCAGTATATTTTGTAGTTTCTTAGATGCAAAAGCTTTGTAACAGAAAAAAAGTGGATGAAATTTTTTAATTTCTGTCTGTTAAATGCTGTGTTTATTCTTTTTTAAGATGCCGTTGTGGAGAAGTCATGACCCTAATTTATGACTGAAAAACTTGTATAAATTTATGATATTATAGCCACTGTCTAATTCGCAGGCCTGCCATTACAATGGATCATTATATGTATGCAGTATATATATCCCCCCTTCCCCCCATTTAAATAGGTTGATCATTACATTCTCACTCTCATCATCATCTAGGGAGCCTTCCAATCGGGCCAGATAGGATTTGAGTGGACGATATGTCTCCATCTAACTCATTAATTATAGATTTCTCCTTTAATATCTCGGAACGTCAGTCCTCTCGTTGGGAGATCTCCTTTAACTTGGTCTATCCATCTTCTTCTGGGACGTCCAACGGGTCTCTTCCCCAGTACCGTCCTTTCCAAGTACTGTCTGGCGATATGTGCCTCCGGCATTCTTTGTACATGGCCAAACCACTTCAACCTTGCAATATGCAGTTTCTATTCCATTGTCATACAGGCATTTCTGATTCGGTCTTTCCTCATTTTCTGCTGAGCTGATCTCAAAAATTCCCTTTCACATGACTAATTTACTGATGTCTTTCTTCAATAAGACATAACTCTCTAAGCTGTATGACATGATGGCTGCAGGTATGCTTGGAACATTGTCTGTTTAGCTCTTAGAGAGACTGCCTTATCCCAGGCTAGGTTCTGCACTTGGTAGAGGAAAGTAGAATCCTTACATGCTCATTTTGGACTTCCAGCATAGCACTCCCCTGATTTGAAATTGTGCTTCCAAGATAACCAAAACTTTCCACACATTTGATTCTTTCCCCATCAAGTGTTAGATTACACAAAAATGTGATTAACAACATTCTTGCACTTGGCCATAGAGTTGCCTTATTTTGACAGTGGAAGTGCCATGGTGTACAGAGGAAAACATAGAAGTAGGCAGTGCAGGGGCATATAAATACAGTATAACCCTGCAATTAATGTTTTCCCGCCATTTACAACATTTTCCTCGGTCCCTTCAATTTTCCTATGTTTTCAATACAATGTGGTCCCCGCTTTTATGTTAACGAAATTTTAAATTTCCCACAATTTACACCTTGTAGATCAGCGAACATAAAAGAAAAGACAGTGATAATAATAATTACTTGAAATAACAAAGCGAACAAAATGCCCATGAGACGACCTTAAATGTCGCCAGGCGGTACCAAGCGGCTTATCGCTACCCCAACAGAAACTAATTGTACGGCGTATTGAATGCAGGTGCGGGACGAAGACATGTGTCGCCGCATGGGAGTATTACTTTTTCCACTAAAAAGTGGCGATCGTCTTAACAGATATTGATATTGGATGCTGTCACCGAAAAGACAGTTTTGTTTGAGAACAAGTCTCAGTTAAACTTCAAAGCACTGGACATGCCACGCGGTGAGTAGTATGATACTCCGGTGGCCTTGATCATTCAGCTGCAGCAGGTAGGCACCCAGAGAGTGTGCAAAGCTCTGGGAACAGTGACTGGCACTTTCTCCAATAAGTGAAGAGGGAATTACTCTTGACGAGTTAAGTTATGCAGATATAGGTTGGTAATAACTGCCTCACTTATATTCTCTTTGCTAACTGACACTCGGCAACATGTTCACGTTGCAAATGGCGGCTTGTTTTCTTTGTTTTTTCTCTTCGCATTGCGCTTCAGACTAGGCCCTATTTCGACAAGTCGAGATATGTCAGATGACATAAAATGTCCGACAATTTGATAGTTCGACAAGTTACCGTTTCTCAAAGCATAACAAATCGACGAATATGTCGCGACAATTTTGTAAAATGCCGTGGTATATTGTCGGAAATCTGTTTCATAAATTTGTAAAGCTGACCGGTAGAAATCTGACAAATATGTCACATATATCACCAGTTTTTCTTCATGAACTAATGAATATGCAAGCCGGTTTTGTACGATTTTCAAGTTGTCATCGAAAACTCGACAGGCGCCTTGTTGCATGTCAATTACTAGCATAACCCATCTTTTCGCATTGCGGCGCGTTTGGAAGATTCCCGCCGAACCATTAATAGCATTTTTAGAATCGTTGGAACGGAACGATTAAACAACGGCAATAGTAGAGAGTGACTAAGGTCAGTGGCATTCGCAAGATTTTTTTTGGGGGGGGGGATTCATTCATACAGTCAGGTCATTGTACATAATTAAAATATTTCGATTATTATTCATAAAAATCAATAATTAAACAAACATTCTCTTTGCATGAAAACTATTTTAATTGTATTTTCCAGCACTATAAAAATATTGGAAAAAAACATATTTTTTACAAGCCAATAAAAAACTAACTAAATATTAAAAAGGAAGGAAGATTGTAGTTTTACGTGACCGTGAATCTTGTGATTATGAGCCACGGGACCTCCTTTTTACGTGGAATCCGAACCACAGGACATGGCATTTCACTTCGAAAATCTCACATGCATTGACCGGGAATCGAACCCGGTCCGCCTTGGTGACAGGCATACAGCTAGACCGCTGAGCCAACCACGCCCCTTTAACTAAATATTAAACTGAAATGATGCAGAAATTAAGCTGTGATGTTCATATGCGACTGCTTAAAATATTGATACTGTATTATGTGAGAAAAATAATGTTTTGCTCTACATGTTTGGTTTATTTTTTGGCTCATGGTGTATAAAAAATGTAACCTAATGATTTCCCACAATTTACACTTCCCCTCGATTTACACTTTTTCATTCCAGACCCTTAAAAAAAGTGTAAAAGAGGGGTTATACTGTAGATTGTTTAGTTTGTAATTAAACCAGTTACTTAATGAGGTACTGATCATTAAGGAGTTGAGTGGAAAAGAATAACCAGCTAGTTTAACGATGCATTTGTCAAAAGTCAATGAGAAATAACAAAGTTAAAGTGGTATGGACATATGATGAGAATGGGAGAGGAGAGAGTACCAAAGAAAACTTTCTGTGAAAAGATGACAGGGAAGAGACCACGAGGAAGGCCCCGAAAGAGATGGGCAGATACAGTGTGGGAGTGTGTAGAGAAGAGAGGAGGAAAACCTGAAGAAGTACTAAAAACAGGAGAGGAGTGGTGGAGAGACAGGAAACGTTGGAGGTCCTTAATTCACAACCCGACCCAGGAAGCTGGAAACGGGAAATGAAGATGATGATGATGATGATGACTTAATGAGGTACTGCAAGTTCAATAAACGTTCAAGGCTTGCAGTGAAGCAGCTTCCAACTAATGTAATGTTCATATCAGCAATTAATATAGGGTAAACTCAATGCACATTGTATTGCAGAAGATTGAAAGAAAGTATTAGGACTATTTTGACCAATGTCATTTAATTATTAATCCGTAGTTAAATCAGAGTTAATTCTGCAAGTGCAAGAATGATGTTAATTTTGCCGGAGCAAATTTCTCATTGACTTTTGACAAATGCATCGTTAAACTAGCTGGTTATTCTTTTCCACTCAACTCCTTAATGATCAGTTAAGGGCAAGGGAAACGGGTCTTCAGGTGTGCAGTTCAGCTCAGCAGTGGATGTTTTAACTGATATTTGAGGACGACAATGAAGTTAATTTGTTTTCGCAACACATTTTCCTTACTTTGCCACGAATGCAGAGTACTGGTAATGCATTAAAATTAGAGTAAGGAAATGTAACGTGATTAATCAAATACGAGCCAGATTTCTTCCTGCCATAAAAGGGAAATTATGTGTTAGCTTGGTGTTTTCGTAGCCTTCTTTAAAGACTGAAATTCAAAATTACATTACCCGTAAAACTACATCGCTATTTATCTCCTCGACTGTGTAATTTGTCAAATTTACTTGCTGGGTTCTTACTTTGCTAAATAGTACACTCTTTCCTCATGGTCTGCATAGCATTGGTGATAGCATTACAGAGTTCAAATTCATTATGTAGAGTTGGAAGGAGTTCAAATCCCAACTCAGATATGTTTTTTAATTTTTAATTTCCATATTCTTCTTTCTTGCTATTGGTAAAAGTAAGGTAATCAGCCAACTACGTACTGCAGTGTACAATAGGCTCCTGTTTCAGAAATGTCTGAAATCTAGAAGGTATTGTATAAAATAGTATGCCACACAATGAGGTAAATGAAACTATAGTATGACATTTGAGGTACGCTATCACGGATTTTACATGTACAGCAATTTTTCAAGTACTAAATAGTAATTTATTTATTCGAAAATTGGTTTGCTTTTGACTTCCACGCAAACTTTCATCCATAAGAGTATAAAACGTGTCCCTAAGTAAATCACAGAGACTTTGTTACTTTATGGGGATAATGAACGTAAAATATGTTTATGATAATGGAATTTTAAAATGATACATGTTCCCAATATCAAGAAAGAAGAATATGAAAATAAAAATAATATCCAAGGTGGGATTTGAACTTCTTCTCACTGCATAACGGCCTGCAACGCTACCACCTGCGCCACCAAGACAATGAAGTGAAGTTATACTATTTAGATAACTAAACATATACATTCAACTGCTAGTTTCCCCCCCCCCAATGTTTTGTTCACATGAACATGAATAAGGTCTTCCATATCCCCCTTCCTTTATAATTATGTTCCTGAAAATCTCAAGAAAACGATCTGTGCTAAATGGTTCTTGTTCTTTCAGGCATGTTTTTCCTGTTATGATCTATCTAAGGAATTATATCTTCAGCCTCAACTGTTATTTCAGTATATGTTTTGGAGAACCTACTCTCCTTCTTCACATTTCAAGTTTTTGTCTCCAAAACATTTACCAAAATAACGAAGCTATACAAGTATTGATAAGGCTGAGGATATAATTTTAACTGTACCTATAGATCATAACACACTTTATGTTCGACCCTGGCGAAATGTAAATATTTTTTTAATCGGGTCGGGGATGAGATGAAAAAACTATGTGGCGTATTGTTTTTACGGCCCGATGCCTTTCCTAACACCAACCTCATGAGAGGAGTTAATGAGAGATGAAATTAATGAAGATGAATGAAACTGGGCAAGGAAGTGGCTGTGGCCTGTCAGAAGATACTGTCCCAGCATTTGCCTGGAGTTGAATATGGGAAACCACGGAAAACCATTTCAAGGACGGTCGACAGTGGAGCCCGAACCCACGTCTACCGAGTCCGCAGAGAGCTTGGCACCATGGCCTTGAGCTGCGCGTCAGCAAGCGTAGCTACCGCTGTCGGTCTTTTTTTTTTTTTCAATGCCTAAATTACTTCATTTGGTACTAGATTGCACAAATTGGTACTTTGTATCAAACATAGAGCCACTTTGAAATGTTTCTAACCGTGTTGAATAATGAATAAAGATACGAGAAAATAGCATTTTGAAATCGATTTTGTAGCACTTTCATTTTGAAAAATAGCATTTTGGAGCATTTTGAAATTTAAAAATTAGCATTTTGGAGCATTTAAAAGTTCATCACCAGGTACAATAAAACTTTAACAGGTTCAAAATAATATGCACGGAAACTAATTCAAACATGTGCAGGATTGGAAATATGTGCGTTTCTGATAAACGGCATTTAACTTAAGCATTTAATATAATAACGTGAATCATACATTTACTTAACTTTAGGTAAATATCATACAATGGATAATTAACTAAATAAAATTTTCGTTTACTCCCTCATTATTTCCTTTTCAATAAGGGCCATTGAATTTCTATTTGCCGGTGGTTTAATGGTCAAATGGCACTTCTTGAATCCAACCTCATAAGATAAGTTATTGAAAGAAATGAATGGAACTTGGCAAGGAGTTAGTAGGAAAACCACACAAAAGGATTTCATAAACATCCTCAGAATTTGAACCAGTTTGTCCACCAAGTCCAGAACAGCCCGGTATTGTCATAATTCCACCTGCCACACAGTAAACTTCATAATACAAGCATTGTCGCCTGACCACAGCTCGCTTTATTCTAACAATTGGCACCTTGGTACCAGTGAACTAATACAACTCTCTGCCGGCCCTCAATATTTGAGTTGCTGCACAACACCTGATCTTGTTGATTGCATAATGAGAACACGACCTTTGGATCTTTTCAGCATAGCTCAGGTACCCTCGTCTCACGTCATACAACCAACCGACAGTACTTGAGCTCAATCTTGCCAATTAGCCAGGCTGATGCCTTTATTTTCAGAGAACTCACATTCCTGAAAAATGTATGGTGTCAAGTTTCTACATTTCTTTAATACTGATATTAGGATTTTAATACTTCTAACACTCCCTTAGTAAAAATAAAAACCACACACACAACAGGAGACTTAACACTGCTGCCAATGCAACTTGTGTAGACGAATGCTGACAATCCTGTGAACTTTATTGTGCACCTTTCATATCTACTCCAAAGTTTTAAATGATCACATTTTATCAGTCTCAAAGGTTTTCTTAAGTTAAACAGAATATGCAAACACTCAATTACTGGTATACCTTTTTGCGACTCTTGACTGACAATCTGTAAAACAGTATCTGAATTCACGGAGAAATCGCCGGACGACATGTAACATAACCTATAACTCACACATGGTAGAGAATACTTTCATCATATTATACAACATTCCCCAAGCAAAGAGAACGCCTAACAAACATTGTCTATTCATATCACGATACGTACTTTAGAGTTTTCATTTTCTTTTCAAATACAAGTAATGAGGGCCGGCGCAATATAAACCTATATAAGCATAACCTTATTGCTCTAATTTTTAAAAAGAATCGGCACAAACGATTGGAATATTCCTTTTATTAGCACAACCAAATGAAACTACGAAATAATTTCTCCAAAAATATCGTTTTACTAGCAATAAACAGTGGATATTATGGGGCAATAACAGCGCCATTTTCAAATTGATTTTTACCGTAATCAATTGTTTTCACGACAATAATCGATGTTCGTACATATCGATTATTACTGGTAAATATCGATTATTTAGCCGATACTTTCATTGCTGGGAACTCGCAAATTTCAAAGTTGTGGCGCGAAAATGTAATAAAATATAATATTAAACATTAATCGGTAAGTTCGGCACTTTTCGCATTTATGGGAATAATTCGCAAGAACCCTTAGTTATTGACTTTTGTCGCACATTCAGATTCGCAAATTTTGGGTATTCATAGTCATATTAGTTGCCAGGTAGTTGAAAAAAGGAGAAAAAAGTAAAATTCGCATTTATCGCAATTGCGATTTTCCCGTATCTCTAATAATGAATAACGATATGTAAACTTAGCTGGTATTTGGAAAATACATAACCTTATTCAACTTTAGTGTACAGTAGACTCTCGCACACTCTGCCGAAAGTGGACCGAAGAATGGCCGAGTTCGCAAAAATGCCGGATTATCGGGAAATGGGTTAAAAGGAAGAAATAAGCTGTTTGTTTTTGCTTAAAAGTAATGCAATGCAGTATATTTATTTCTTTTTAACAGAAACACAAGTTTTAAAACGATTAAGCCACTACAATTACATCACTTCAATATATAGTTCAGTACTGTACTACTCAACCGGGCACCGAGCGTTGCGGAGAATGCGCAATCAATAGGCCTAAATACAACGCTCTGCGCGAGAACCGTTTGTTTTCCTCTTACTGCCAACAATTTGTGCATTTACAGTACTGTACTGCAAAACTACCTGTATTTATCAGGTCATCGTTACGCTTCTTACTATGTACTGTAGGTCAATATGTTTCGCATCGTATTTAACTGTCAATAATTCCATTGGTGGAGAAGACGAAGAAAACATAATAACGCTCTATGCAGAAACACAAAAACGGTAGCAATTGTGTATTAGCTTTCATAACCAACTAAACAGATTATAATAAACCACTAATTAAGTAGGAACATTAAATAAGAAATAGTGTTACAACATTCATGTCTGAAGTTCATTAGAGTAATAAATTTATAAATTACAAGTTTGACATACTTAAACAATATAAACAACACAACATTTATAGACTAACTGAGCAATAATATCTGTAAATCAAGAACGACACGATACTCAAGTTATAAAAAACTTTTGTAATTTAATAATTATAAATATATTTGTACATAAGTTTTAGCACATCCGCCTTACCTTAACTAAGCCTAGGTGAACAGGATCTAGGGGTACCACCTCACTATCTAAATTCAAGACCACCTGCTGGGGCAGCCTGCTGAACATTGCTGACCGACAACAAGTATGACTGGATGAGTGAATGAGAGTGTGAAAGTCATGATCAATGTCAATTATTATTGTTTAATTTTGTCGCCATAATATGTTTATTGTATTGTATTAATGTGGTTAAGTGTAAGAGAAGGCCAAGAGCCCTAACTGCGCCACCAATAAAGGCAATAATAATAATAATAATAATTATTGAAACGTGTCATCTAATTAATTACCCCTCCCCCTTGTTTGTGTGTTAATTAAGTAACAAATAACTCGTGTAATATTTCTTTCAGGTTAGGGTGTTGAAAACATTTGTACTCCCCACCAAATACAATTGGCAAAATCGTGTTGACCGACTGAAAAGCATTCTATAATAATAGATTACTAGCACTGAAACATGGCTTCTAAAACTTGAAAGCATTGCCTGATCCAAGCCTTATTTAGCATTTATGTGTCGCTTTCATAACAGACTCCACATTATAATACAGGTACAACATTGATAATTTCCTTATTAAAGTGTGAATGTGTTTTTTCCTGAAAGCAGTTAGGCTCAAATAAACTGGCACAGTAAGTACTAACAACTTTAGGAGTGATACAAACAAAATTAATAGTAATAAAAATGTACCTACCTTCGGTGGCATAGTCGGTAGCATACTGAACTGCTATGAACAAAATCACGGGCTTAAAACCAGCCGTAGTTGTCGGATTTTTAAGAGCGTTAAAATCCTTCAGTATGCCTTTCTTCGGAGGGGAATTAAAGCCGGCAGGCCCATGTCAGGTACAACATTGATAATTTCTAGGGGTCTTCGGTACTGAAAATTTGGGTTCGGTTCGGTAAAAAAAATTGTACTTTGGTTCTCGGTACAAAATTGGTTCGGTACAGCTCGGCTGATTTTAACATGCTAAATTATAGTAAACCATTAAGAAATAAGTAACACATGAGTTCTAATGATAATACAGTAAACCAAATACTTGCCAAAAAGTACAATTTTTATTTAAAATACAGAAAAAATGTACAGCTAATAATCTCATACAATGTTCCATTAACTTTCAAACTTGCCCTTTCAGTGTGGAGTAAGCCAATTGATGCATACAATAGGCTCACACTGGAACACGTAAGTCCATAAGAGTTATTGTGCTCTAGTAGTAAAACTTCACTTATACGATATCCAGGGGACCAAAGAAAAAAAACACGCATAAATGTGAAAAACGCGTAAATGAAAGTCGGTAAATAAAAACTGCAAAATGTATGTGACAATATGGGTTATACAGGGACTTTGTTTTAAAAGCGACGGACACTCGCTCGCGCCGCGAGCCAGTTCTCGCCAAGCCCTTTGCCGTAATGCGCTTCTTGACGCCACGGCTTTAACAGTCCATATTCTTTGGACTAAGGTATATTACAGCTGAAATAGAGTCAATCGGTGCTGAGGAACTTCAGAACGTAAATGACAACTTCATGAAGAGGTGCCAGCGATGTGTAGCAATGAATGGCGAACATTTTCAGCACCAGCTGTGAACTATAGGCTATAGTCTACTCAATGACTGTGCCGCGCGAGCTACGCATTACGGCAAAGTGTCTGGTGGGAGACAGGCTAGCAACGCGGGCGGCGGGCGAGCGAGGGTTCCCGTTAAGAAGTGAAAAACAAGAAATAATAATACGATTGTTTAACTATAATCGGCAATATGTAACAAAACAACTACAAGAGAAATGCACCCAGATACAACAAACAAAGAAAATTGAGTCACTTTACGAAGTAGTCTGTTATCTTGACTTTTTTTTTGTTGGCCGCGGCCACGGCGTGAACAGTATTTTCAAACCGATATAATTTGGCCATTATTTCCTCAGAAACGTTATGGTGCGTCACAAAATGTTTGATAGTCCATAGAGCATTGACAGCATCATTAAAATCCACTGTATTATTCTGCGGCTCTTCATCGTCATTAATAAAATACCGTAGTATAGGCCTAAATTAATGGATTTTCATTTGTCTGAAGACGCAAGATTATTATAACACAGAATCAATCGCGTATTTTTAATGGTTTGACGAGAAGTCCTAAAAAAAACACGAATGAAAATTATAAAAGCGGAAATAATATTTTTTTTAATATATCGGCGATCCTAAAACACTTCCGCTCATCTTAACATAAGCTTCAGATGCTGTCTGTGTTTTATGGCTGCTTCCTGTTATTTTGAAAGGCTAACACAATAATAGCGCTTGCTTATTACGCAAGCTGTTCTTCCTTGTTACGACACTCTGGCAAGCGAGTGTCGCCGTGACCATCGGTGTCGCTCAAGGCCATCGTAACATAATATAGCACGCGGTGCATCCTTCCGAACGGAAGTAGAGGTGGTAACAAAAGTTTGCATTCGAACATACGTACTTTCTCAGAACACGCAACGTATAAATGATGCTTTATATTGCAAGGGACTTAAAATATGATCGTATAAGCGTGAAAAACTAATAAATGTAAAACGTATTATCAATAAATGGAAACTACATCATGTTCCCCTCGGGAATGTTCAGGGCCTTGTAAAACGTATATCGGAGATAAATTAACATGGAAAATATAGGCATTTTGCCGGGACCAGGAAAAAATCTTATAGAAAACGTATAAATATGAACCGTATACAAGAAGTTTTACTGTATTTAACTAACTAATGAAGTAAAACATTGATGATAAAGGACAATACTTTGGATGTCTAAAAAAAAGGTTTCCTTAAATTACGGTATTTATGTCTCTTGTACCGAACCGAACTTTTTACCGAGTTTTTTATCGTCTCGAACAGAGGTCGGTAATTTCCTTTGTACCGTACCGAAACCGAAAAATCGGTGTACCGTCGACCCCTAATAATTTCCTTATTAAAGTGTGAATGTGGTTTTTCCTGAAAGCAGTTACGCTCAAATAACCTGGCACAGTAAGTACTAACAACTTTAGGATTGATACAAACAAAATTAACAGTAGGATCTTTTTAACCTGTCCCTAATTAAAGCTCTAAAAATCCGCACTAGTGCTTCTATTTTACGTTGGTTCATGTAGGTTTGGAATTTTTAATTTATATTTTATTATTTTTTATCGCAGTTGGAACACAAAAAGTGCTTGTTCTTAAGCGTGTTTCAACCATAGCATGTAAAAGAACCTAGCAATACAATTGGTATTGTGTAGACAAATTTGTAGGTTATTTGGTTAGAAATGCTCTTATCAAGTTCCAGCGTTCGCAGCTAGGTGTCAGTGACAGTGGCATCTGGTAGCCAAAGTTGGAACTACTTCAAATCGAACTTGCTGGGATCCTACGGGCGTTCAATTAAAATACCCTGCTATGGCCATTGGCTGCAATTCATATATATCAAAATGTACGTACCTAAAGCAGTAGTGCTGATTTTTAGAGCTTTAATTAGGGACAGCTTAAAAAGATCCTACTGTCGACCAAAATATTATGTGCACTAGAGTTTGAAGGTTGTTTGTGAAGTAACCAATAGACCTACATAAAATGCAATGACATCATCATTTTCGTCGTTCTATTTTACGTTAGTTCATATAGGTTTGGAATTTTTAATTTATATTTTAATATTTTTTATCGCAGTTGGAACATAAAAAGTGCTCGTTCCTAAGCGTGTTTCAACCATACTTCACATTTAAGAATTATTATCTCTAAATCTCGCCATCAGATCGAATCCAAATTTTAACACAATATAAATTGGAATGTTTTATAACTGGTTTATTAATTTCAAAATTTTGTGTGTCCAAGAAACCAAGTTATCATTTTTGTAAGGTAACATTTTCTCGGCTCAGGGGGGTTGGAAAATGTACTCGGTCGCATTGTAATCCTTATACATCAAAAGGTTATGCCGTATGACTGTGAAATACATACATTAATTCTCTTATTTTATATCGGTTTGTATTTATACCGGATAATAAGACATGGTTCAGCAGCTAGCCGATACGGGGAACGCTGTAGGGCGATGCCGAGTTGGAGCTCATCACTTCCGAGCCAGGCGCGCCTCGACGCGTGATGGGCTCCGACGTGTGGTGCCAATTGTCAAAATCCAGCCAATAAGAGCCCGTGGTGGCCATTTTACGATCGTGCCCGCCAAATATGCCAGGTTCTTACTCTCAAAATACTGAGTATAGTTACAGTACTCTGCGTGATGTATGACCTGTATGTATCCAAGCATGTATACAGTGATGGTATCTGCAACTTATCTTGAATCACTTGTATTGCACCATTGCACATTTGTGGGTGTGGAAGTTCCCATTGTCTAGCAATGCACTTTTTTCAGTATGCTTTTATTTATTGATTAAAGCAGTAGTGATTGCTTTTGTTTTCTACAGTAAAAACTCATTAATTCGAAATTCGGCCCCATTGGCTATATAAGGCTTATAAAATGACCTGTTTATTTTGAAAACCTGTAAATTCGTAATTAGTAAGGAAATCTAGTCCTTTCGTGATAATATTTAGGCTACCATTCTCCTCCTATAATTTGAAATATTTAATGACTTAATTCCAACAAACCAAAACGGCGCCGATAGAGTAACATCGCGCTACCTACTCGTGATATTTCTCTGTGCTCAACTGTGAACACATACCCACTGCGACAGATTGAATCTCCTCACACAACACCGAACATGTAACATCGCGGTACCGACTCGTGATATTTCTCCGGGCTGTACCCTGAACACATGCCTGTGATGGTAGCTGGAATCGTGTCACGGCACCCTTCGTGTAATGTTGCGATACTTAGTCGTGTTGTATCTCTGCTCCACCGCTAGCACATGTCCACAAGGGCAGCTCGAATCTCGTCAAACGGCCCGAGATTGTTGACGATTGCCTAACATCGCGGTATTTTTCCATGTTCTGTAGGGAACTCGAAACCGTTAAGACAGCGGTGAATCTTGTCAAATGGGCCGGGAGTGGCACCAATTGCGGAATAGTGCCAGGCCGTGAACTCTAAAACATACGGACAGTGAGAATCTCGTCAAACGGTGCCATTTGCGTTACATCGAGATATGCATCCGTGTCCGGCCATGAACTCAAAACTATAGGTTGAGCGGAAACATCGTCAAACAGACAGAGAGTCAAGTTTAAGTAAACTTATGATGCTTTCCAGTGGCATCACTCGGGGGGTGCGGACCGCAACGAGCGACACCATCTGACAGGGTGACACCAAATTTCATTTGTTTTCTTCGGTCGACCAATGTCTGGGCACAGATTGTGTCATATATTTTCTTTTCATGTATTACTTTTTGTTAAAAAAAAAGGCATCCCCTCCTATAAAAAGAACCTCCAAGACTGTTTTGAACACATGGCATATTTAAAAAAAACACGACGTTTTAATGCCAAGATTTCTTTGTACATTTGATTTTTGTATGGGAGGAGGTCCATGGGGTAGGGTGTCGCCATGAGTTACTGCACCAACCCAAGAGACACCACTGATGCTTTCTTTCGTGTAATATCCATGTCTAACGAATCAGGTGTTTTGCTTGGCAAATATGCTTACTGGTATAGCCTAATAATATCAACACCACTGCAAAGAAATTACCCTGGAGATTGAACTGTTTCAGTGACCTTAAAATTAAATTACATTTAATTTCTATGAGTATAATGATTTGAAACTAGGTTCTACAGAGGAATGTTGCAGTCTTACAGAGCTCATATTAATTAGTTAATCAATAATGTCTTATCTAGAAAAATTTTAACATTTTGAATTAGGTTGTACTGAATTTGGATGAAACCTTTTTAAGCTTCCACATACACCATATTTACTTACATATTAGGTTTGGTTCATTTTTTAGTCCCGAAGTAAGTGCAAACATTTCTTGTTCCCATCATGTTACAGTGATGGCTTCAAACTAGCAAATACAGGTACATGGCTCAATAAATCAACAGCCTGAAATACCAAGTGAATAAATCTTTCTCTATCTATATTGTGAACTTGGTGCTTTACAGAAATTTAAGTTGATAACTCTGATAACCCAAAAAGTTCAAGCAAACGGAATAAATATGGGAGTAGATTTTGCTACAGAAGATAAAACGATGCTCAATTCCTAAGGAGAGAAAAAATGGAAATATTCTTTGATACACTTTAACAGCAAGCCTGCAAATTACATGTGTGGTTCTTAAATGGGACAAAAGTTATGGGAAATTTTTTGGTTAAACTTTAAGGATTCAGCTCCTACATTAGTCTATAAGGTAGATTTTATTTTTTTCTGTTGCAGTTAACCAAGTAAAATATGCTTGGTTATGTACAGCTTCATAAATCACATGACTGAATTTGTAGCTTTATAAAAGCCGCATATTTTTAATTTTGACATACTCTAGTTATGTAAAATGTAAATGTGATCTGTTATGTTTACTCTTTAACATTTACATTTACAATTTGGTCATAATTTTAACCCTTTGTTATTCTTGCTGTCTTTCTGAGGTACACCTAAATATTAATTTATTTTCACAATATTTGGTGTGCTCTTTTTATTGTTTATTATTATTATTATTATTAATTTATCAGTCATTGAGTAAGTTAGTTACTAATTTGTGACTTAATCCCTAGTTAATAACTAACTGGGGATTTAGTCACATGAGTTCTGGATGGAAAAGAAAGAAAGAAAAAGAATAAACATTATTCTGCTTTGGCCAATGTTGTTGTGTATAGGAATAGTTGTTTGCTTATTCCATCAGCCACTGCTGACCAAAGCAATATGTGCTTCTTTGCTGCTCCAACAAACCATTGAGAAAGAATTGAAAGTAATGTGTACTAGACACATACCCATGAGTAAAAGATCCTAAAAATTCAGAAATGTTGTTTTTGCATTTACTATCGTGTGAGAGACTGCTTTAGGGATAGCTTTATTTTTAGCTTTATAGCTATTGATAGCTTTATTAGGGGTAGCTTTATTTTGCACAGTCCCTCACACAATATTTATTTTTTGGAGCTTTAAAAATTGCTTTTCATTGTATACATGTCAAATGCATTACTTTAAGATACGGAATGAAGCTATAAGTGAATTTGGAGAAGCCATCTAACCTTCTTGTTTTTGTTACTGCATTACTGTGCTTTTGTTTATGTTTCTGTATGCATTGTATATGTTTGATGGTATTGTTTTTCTGTAGAGAGGATCTGTTCCTTGTTTATATTACCAATTTTTATATTCACTAATGTGTCTTTTGTTATTATGTTTGTATTGTTATGTCTCCATTGCTTCTTGGCAATAAAATATTAATGAACTAACCTCCTTCTTTCACTCACCTGTCTAGCCTTCACATGTTTTTATAATACAGTAGAATTTTCATAGTTCAAAACTTGCCTAATTCAAATACTTCCTGATTCCCCAATATTCAAAATGTTGAGGATAGTGTATCTTTTATTAGAGTTGTGACCAAATTTTAATTTGGAAAACTCTATTTGAACTTTTAATTGAATGTTGTCCCACATTATTTATAAAGGTGTTAGATTGCTGTATGATTTTGCACAAAAACACATTGTGCATACTTAAAAATTGCTAGGGATATATTATCCAATTTACTACTTCTTAGCAATGAAAACTATCAAACGTTTGTTTTATAGAATCATTTGAACTACCGTACCATATATTCTTTTGGTTTTCTAAAGTGCTATTTTTGGGCCTTGTATGTTAGTTCTTGGCTGTTTGAATTCAATTATGGCTGCCAAACCTTTGTTCAGGAACTTTTACTGTACAGTAGTTTCATTAGGTTATATTAATAAGAGAAATGCTGTGAACATTTTTTGTTCTCCTCATGTTTGAATATAGTGTGAACTAAACAAGTACCTTCAAAAATCAACCTTCAAAAATTAACCCAATTCTTTGAAGTTCGATACCTGCTCTGAAACAAACAAATACCCTGAAGATCAAAGTAAACTCTGTTCCAAACATACTTTATTCCTATATTAACATAAGAGCCAACAGTACTTTAGCTGCTGAAATGAAGATTCTAAGAAGTTTTTTTTTTAGCGGCAGGAAAATAATGGAATAGATTTGAAGAGTTGGAATAACTAGAACATTTTTGCAATTGTTCGAACATGTCGAATAAATGGGAGGGGGAGAGTTGCAAAGCAGCGTCTGCTCATGAGGTTGCTGGAAGGAACCCTGTTGGAAGACCTGGGGAAAGATGCTGAATCAAAAGAAAGAGGATTCAATAACCGGAGGGATAAGCCGAAATACTGTATAGGCCTAAGAGAGGAGTATTATATGCTAGGCGAAAGTGGAGATCGCTCATAAACCACTCACAGAAAATAGAATATCAAGATAGTCTTCCATCAACCCAAGTGGAACAGAAACTTCTAGGCATCAGGAGGGAGGAGAAGAAGAAAATATGGGCAGATTTTTACATCACGGATGCCATGGTGGACACGAAATGAAAAACCAAGAGTTTAGACACATTCACGAGATTGGCCATTCATAGTTTTCGACATAAAATGTGCAGAAATGTAGAATTCGATGACCTGAATGAAAATTGCATGTGTCAAATGTGTGCAAAACAGTGCAACCGTTCTGAAGGCTGCTACTCCCCTTCAGAATAATGAAACTGTGGTAAGGAACTATATGACACTGCACTACAGTATGTTATGCAACTATGTGACACTGCACCATATTAACCAACAGGGCTTACCTCAAAAAACGTGTTTTGGGTTCTGTTGTACTACGAGAGAAGTGATATGTTGAGTTTGTTTGTCAATACATCGGAAGATGCCATATAGTTGGTTATCATGGTGCAGTGTCATACAGTTGATTAAGAATTAATCAATTTCTTACTTGTCCTACAGGCATTCTGCTGCATGGCTGAAAGCAATGGGTAACTACAGCCATAATGGTTTTCCCGAAGATATGCATCTCTCTATGCATAATTACATGTGATGATGGCAGCCTCTCTTGTTAAATTCCAATTCGAAGGTAAATTAAGTCGCCCGTTCGGAACTGGGCGAGGACTACTTCCTGGGAGGGGTTGGCATCATAGAAGTGATAAGAGGAAATCTGACATTCTACTGATCAGAGCGTGGGATGTTAGGAGTCTGATAGGCAGTGGAAGGTTACGTAGTTAGATAGGCAAATGGATAGGTTGAGGATGGTTTTGGTTGGGATTAGTGAAGTGTGCTAGCAGCAGTGGAGAAATGATGATGATGAGACTATAGGATCATTAGCACTAAATCAAACGCCCATGTGGCGGTAGGTCTCATATTGACTAGGAAACTTGGGCAGCGGATTTTGTTTATTATGAGCAATATAGTGTACGGTTTATTGTAACTAAATCAATACACCGTAGTAGTACAAATCTATATGACTACCAGTCAATTTGATGAAGTGGAAAGGGTCTATGAAGAAAGAGATGAAATTCTGAGGTTTGTCAAAAGAGACAGTGCACAAAGTTGTGCAACAATGAGCGCTGAGGTCCGTTTGGAAAGTGTACGAGTGGTATCGTGCCTGTTCACTGTTTTAAAGGCCTGATGCCTGTTCACTGTTTTAAAACCGACAGCAGTGGCTACGTTGGCTAAAGCGCAGCGTTAGGTACTGGGGCCGAGCTCTCTGCTGACTCGGTAGACTCGTGGGTTCAAGCCCCACCGTCGGCTGTCCTTGAAATGGTTTTCCGTGGTTTCCCCATTTTCAACACCAGGCAAATGCTGGGACGGTACCTTCTGATAGGCCACGGCCGCTTCCTCCCACATCCTTGCCCAGTTTCATTCCTCTTTATCCATTCCATCTCTCATCCCGACGCGCAGGTCGCCCACGGGCGTCGACTAGAAAGACCTGTACTCGGCCTCTCAGGAGGACACACGACAACACACTGTTTTAAAGATCCCGGGTTCAAGGCTATCCTACGGCAGAAAAAATTTACTATTTTAAATTATTTTATTATATTCTCCCTACCTCGTACAGCAAGTTTTCAACTTAGTTTTATTCACCTGGTCCACGAGGACGGTTTGAATGATCAACGTTGATAGGGAAAATGGTTTTATTCGTATTTAAATTTGTATTTTCCCTATTTCCTGCTCAAGACCATGGTTGGATACTATTTGTGATAGCTATTAGAATTTTAATACCTCGGTATTTACTACAGATTAATAATAATATGACACGTTCTGTTCTTTCTGTATATGTATAGGTTCCCCTACTCAATCTTCCATGCAAACTGCCGGGAAAAATTGCACCTGTTCAATTTCGTGAGTTGTATGGAAGCTCTCATGGAAGGCAGAACCTAGCGTAGAAGGTACAAATCGCACGGTAATAGACGCCTCTATACCAGAGTGTATACCCACACTGGTAGAAGCTTCCATACCAACGAGTGTCGTGTAATACTGGCTTTACAATTCATTTTTCTCACAAAGATTACTGTAAAACATGTAATAACAAAGATTAGGTGGAGGAAATACGGAGTTCTTTGTAAGAAAAATTCTCGGTTTTAAGTCACATTCGTGAACTTACCTTGGTGTTATCCATATAATCCATTCACAAAAATGTCATAACATTTTATCCCCCTCTCACATTGTGACAATTCTAATATCCCCTTTGAGTGAATGTCCAAAATAAATTAAGCCCAGTCCTCTTGTTTAATGTCTTGCACAACTCAGCACATGGAAAAGATCTCAATTCACAGGCCATGCTACACACATGATGAATCCACAAATCAACCTACAAAAGAAGTTGTTTTATTACAAACGTATATGGAAAGTTAAAAAAAGGTTCATTTGTGTATTGCCCAACAGGCAATTGTAACCGAAATTATTCAGTTGCATAGCTTACTCTTGGGTTTTCATCTTGTGTGGTTAATTGGGGGTATTTATTCATATTTTATTATATTGGGGTAAAATCCATGTATCTGTGTTGAGTGATTAAATTCAATTTTTGTTGCGCGATCACATTTTGGATTATTCACACAGTAGATGCAATGTCATTATTAATTATCGGTTCTGGATATTTGATATTACAGTATTTCAAGTATTATTATTATATTGAGGAAAAGAATAATTATTGTATTATTATTACCTGATAAAGTCACTATTTTATTTTGGATATGTATCAACAGTATTTAGTAATTTCGTAAGTATAGTATGTGATAGCACCGTGGTGTGTAATGTAGGAACTGAGGTTACAAAATGGCCACCTTATTGCCTGGGCCAAACCTTTTATATAGTTGCCTAAGTTGACAAACTTCCTTGACAACTAACCAACAATACACCTAGTAGAAGGCTTTGCATTCATTCATTCATTCATTCATTCATTTATTTGCAATTGGGGGTGTGTCCCTCGGTGGCAAATTAGATATACATAACAAATAAATAATTGTACATAACAATTCACTAACAATTTAACTGTAGTATTTACACAAATAGTCAGTCTTTACTTAAACACACCTGTATGTTTGGGTAAAGGCTCTTAAGACTGCGGCAGGTAGAGAGTTCCAATTATCAATGGCACGGTTTACGAAAGAATATTTACCATAATTTGTTCGCTGTGGGATATTTCAAGTATTATTATTATATTGAGGAAAAGAATAATTATTGTATTATTATTACCTGATAAAGTCACTATTTTATTTTGGATATGTATCAACAGTATTTAGTAATTTCGTAAGTATAGTATGTGATACATTGAAAGGGTGATCGCTCCTACCCATGTAGGTAGGCTTTTCCATACGTTTGCTAAGCTCACCCCATGCTGGTTGATTTGTATACGTGTTGTACATGGCGCAGAGTCTAGATTTCATCCTCCTAGCCTCAAGTGATTCCCACTCAAGTTTCTTTAACATACGGCTCACACTGCTCCTGGGATTAAAGTCACCGAGCACAAATCTAGCGGCCTTTCTTTGTACCATTTCCAACTCATTTATGAGCCCTACTTGATATGGATCCCAAACCGCCAAGGCGTATTCCAGAATAGGTCTTACAAGTGACAAATATCCTAATTCTTTAGCAGAGGTACTACTTCCTTTTAATACCCTCATTACAAAGTGCAGGGATTTATAAGCTTTAGAAACTACAGATCCTATATGACTACTCCATTTCATATCATTTCTTACGTGAACGCCCAAATATTTGCAAGAATCTTCTTCTACAAGAATTTCCGAGCCAATGTTATATTGAAAATCTTACCATCGCACTTTCCCTATTTTTATTAGACTACATTTTCTTGTGTTTATTTTCATTTTATTTTCAATCGCCCACTTATAGACCAGGTTCAGGTCATCTTGAAGTACTGCATTGTCTTGTGAGTCATGTATCTTTCGATATATTACACAATCATCCACAAACAATCGACAGTCGCTGCGAATCCCATTTGGTAAGTCATTTATAAATGCCAAAAATAACAAAGTTCCGATTACGCTGCCCTGAGGGATACCCGACGTTACGGTAATTTCATCCGAGAATCGGCCTTCAACTTTCACTTTCTGGGAACGACCCGTCAAAAATTCTTGGATCCATAAAATTACTCTTCTATCAATCTTCGTCGAAGCTAATTTATGGAGTAGCATATCATGCAGCACGACATCAAATGCCTTAGCAAAATCTATAACTACGGCGTCGACTGAAACTCCATAGTCTAACGATTCGCTAATATCTTGAAAAAGTGATAGCATCTGACTCTCGCATGAGTAACCTTTCCGAAATCCATGTTGCCTATCATTAAACCATGATAATGTTTCCCACTGTTCCCTCAAGTAGTCGCAAATGAGATGCTCCATCTGTTTACAAATGATGGACGTAAGACTAACCGGCCTGTAGTTGCCCAATTCAAGTCTGCTCCCTCCCTTAAATATTGGGACTACCGTAGCTCTTTTCCAGTCATCCGGGATTTGCGCATTGTTTATGGACACATTAAACATCACCTCTAAGTATCGTGCCACTGCCCTACCTCGTAGTTTAAGTACTTCACTAACAATATTATCAGGACTCTTCGATATATTGTAACGTAATTTTTGTATTAGCTTTACAATTGCTGACTGGTTTATTTGGAGAAGTGGAGCCCCTGATTCACCGTTAAGGTCCAACACACAGCTAGTGGATTTATTGAACACACTACCATTTAATTCATTAGCAATGGCCTGCTTCTCAGTAATTAATTTACCGTCACCGGACATTATCATCGACAAATTATTTGAATTTCTCTTTCTTCTCCTAACATAACTGTAAAATGTTTTCCACCTATCGCCTCCCGAACCAAGTAAACCTTGCATATAATTGTCATGAGCAGCCCTCTTTTTTAAAACGAGCTCCCTTGATAAGGACTTAAATTTCAACATATACTTGTCACTATCATGTCTTTTATTGTATGATTTCCTAATTTTCCGTTTAAGACTCCTGATTTCCCGTGTGTAATACTCAGGATCTGGGTTTTGTTTCAGTAATTTAAATGGAATAAATTTATCATTAGCGCTATTTAAAATTATCAAAAAGTTAGTCCACAGGATATTAATGTGATTTCCTTCCGATGCCCATCCTACAAATAGCTCATTCAAATACCCCTGAAATTTGCCCTGATCTGCCCTGCGATACTGGAATATGATCTTATTTGCTACATCAGAGTCTAATTTTGTAATGTCACCGTATCTAATATTTAATTCAACCCCAGAATGGTCACTAATTCCTGGTACTCTCAGACAGTTAATATACAGCTCTACAGGCCTTACGAGATAAACATCTAAGGTATTATTGCCTCTAGTTGGGAAGTCAACTACTTGGGAAAATCCCCCCTCCCTTAAGAATTTGTTTGCCGCGCTCTGAGCTTGACCACAGCTAGTTGACTCACCAGACCAGTCTACTTTGGGGAGGTTTAAATCTCCGGCAATTATTATGCTCTTTTTCATAGCATTACCCATACAAGTTTTATCATACAGTGTGTCGAGAAGCGAAAAGTTATCTTTCGGTGCTCTATACGCCCCTATCACCTGAAGAGGGAATTTATTCCCTTTATCCGAAATTTGTACACATAACATTTCATGATCCATATCAGCCCACTTTAAGAAACTAGCTATATTTTTGCGCACACAAATAGCCCACCACCTCGCTTCCCCCGATCCCTTCTGGACATTTCGTAGGTCCCTTGAATTATTTCATTACTATTTATATCCTCATATAACCAAGATTGAGTAGCAATGACAATGTCCGGAGAATTCTGCAAGATTCCAAAATTCAATTAATTTATTTCCTAAACTCTGACAATTAACCTGCAGTAATATTAGAGTCTTACCTCCGCAGCAAATATCCCGAAGTAGCTCCTTCTGTTCCCGTCGGCTGGCAACCTCTGGACCTGCTCCTCCTCACAAAAGCCGGCACGAACCGATGACCCTGTCATGTGGGCTCCCCAGGTTGAAAGCGCCCCGTCGATTTAAATGCAGCCCGTCTCGGGCGAAGTCACGGCCACCAATCCAGCAGTCAGCATCTACGTACACTAATCCCAGTTGTGCACAAACCCAGTCCATGCGGTCATTTACAGTCTTAACTCTCCTTAACGGAACATCTCCCCGCCGAACAATGCCACTCATTATAATTTTTGCATTTCCAAACTTGTTTTTAGCTTTTCTGCCTAGTTCGTAGAGCTCCCCCATGATGTAATCACCTGTAGCCCTCTTCTTCAAATCGTTCGTCCCAACATGGAGCAACAACTCTTTAACTTTGTCACAGTCCTCTACATTTGCTTCTTCCACTTGTTGGGCAAGCTGGTCAATTTTAATCCCCGGATAACACCGCACTTTCGCACCTGATTTCCTCGAGATATTCGCACTCCATCGTATCATAGAATCACCCATTATGATAAGGTCATCCTCAGTTTGCTCCTGCACGCTCTCTTCCACACTGATCCCAGTAGAAAACCGTTCAGTCACATCCTTCACCGTTTCCTCTGATTCACGAGGCTTTGTTCTAAGTTCCTGTATTATTTGATCCCTTGCTTTGATTTGCACCCTCAAATAGTCCAGCGTATCACATACTTTACAAAACCAATTCCCGACATCACAATCCTCCTTCTTGACCTTAATACAGCCGAAGTGAAACCATTTCTCACATAGTCCACACTGAACACCGTTCTTCAATGTTTTACTGCACGTCGAACACTTTAAAGCTGCCACTGGATCATTTGCCTGATTCATATTTGGAGTAACAGGGCCTGGATTCACTTCCACTCCACCAATAACTATCAACGCAGCTATCACTAGGGCTATGAACCACAAGTTACTAGGTCCCGTACGCACACACAAACACCGGAAATCCCGTCTACCCTTCACATACCACAGTCCGATCCTCGCGCGATAACACTCCAGAGAACAACCCATTTCAGCACACCTGAGAGCTCGGGAAAAACGCAACCTTTCACTTTGACTGCCAACAAATATTGATGAAGGTTTTGGAAGATCTTAGTAGATCATTGAATATTGATGAAGGTTTTGAAGATCTTAGTAGATCATTGAATATTGAAGAAGGTTTTGGAAGATCTGAGTACCGTAGAACTCAAATATTGAAGAAGGCTTTGGAAGATCAGAGTAGATTATCAAATATTGAAGAAGATTATCCATGAAGGAATTCAGATTTGGACTGTCGCGACAGTTGGAGAAAACTTACGTGTATGGAGAGATGGGAATTGAGTTGCCAGAAATTATGTAAGGAACAGGATGAAGAAGAGACATATGTACAGGTAGATCGAGACTTCAACCTTCTTCCAGGGAGTTTCCCAAACCTGAGCCATTTTCCCAGGGAGTCAGTGATTGCTGCTATAAATTTAATATATTACCGATATCTCATTCAGGTCAGAGCCACAATCAGCTCTTTTTGTTATCGATCACACTATCACCATGGCTGTAAGTTATTAATAAATTAACTATATTTTAGTCTTTCCTTTTGTGTGATTCATTTAGCGAGTACATCGCCCTGCTACCCTGAGATGGCAAGCAAAAAGCTAGGTTAAACAATAACAACAAATAACCTGACAAACATATTTTTGTACAGGCTCCCTAAATTATCATCCATTTTTGTCACTTTTTTGTAAGCCCCCCATTCGAGCAAACACATTTTATGGCTGTCCCCATACAAAAATTCAGGATATCGGTAACTGTTTCAGAGATATAGAATGCCAGTAAAATATTTCTCATGGCCGCCATGTTCGATTGGTGAAACGTATTAAAATTTGAAAGGCATAGCGGATGGAGTTCCTTGATTCACGCCCCGACCCAGATCACTGAAACCGGGAACTGAAGAAAAAGAAGCTGAGGTTGTACGAGGTGGTAGTATGTCCTTACCAAGTTTCATTGAAATTGCTCCAGCTGTTTAGATATTATTCGAGACTCACAAAAGGTGATCTCATGAGCCTATATTTCTTATGATGAAAATAGGTTAAAAATAGATAAGGGCTTAATTACGACAAAAGCAGGTAATGGTTACTCGACTGTTACTCCGCACTAGGATGAACTCTGGAAATCCTAGTGCCGGGCCCAAGGCCGGATAAAGGAGGAACTTTTTTTGTATACCTGAGCGAGCCGATGACAAATGCTTGTCTCAGGAATTATCTACAGTCAACAGCTAAGCAGAGAAGAACCAAAGTTGTAAGATAGGATTCCTTAAAAGGAGCAGCCCTCCCTCCAAGCTAGGAATCAGGTGGCCAGTAACCTGCTATTATGAAATTATCACACTATAAGTATAAATAGAAGGAAAGCTGGCCTGACTAATAAGATGACAACTAGGAGAGGATTACATACTACAATTTGGAACACATTGAATATAAGGGATAAACCGGAATGAAATAGATCATCTGGTGATGGAATTACAGAAACCTAGGGTGCATTCACTATCTTTCTGTGACCGAAACAATGAAAAGGGGCATGGCTGTGAACAACTGGAAGATGTATTCCTCTTAGTGGGGTACTCAAGCAGGAAAGAGCTAGAGCTGGAGTAGGGTTGGTAATAAACAAGGACAGAGTTACAAATGTGAGGAACTGGATGTTTGTAAATGTAAGAATAAGGACAGTGGATATTGAAGAAGAGCAGAGAACTGTGTATCTTACAGTTACGGTACATACACCCCAGAGAAGAAGGCTCAAGATAAGGGTAATTATTTTGAGCACTTGCAGAAGACATTGGATCATGTTATCCATGAAGATATAATTATTTTGGGAGATCTAAATGATGACAGAGTGGGAAACGAACCCTGCAAGTGGGAAAATGTAATTGGAATAGAAGGTGAAGAGGAAAGACCTCTACAGTTCTGCACAGCATATGAGTTAATTATAACTAGCACGAAGTTCATTCACAAATATATTCATACGTACACTAGAGTAGAACCAGCAAAAGGAGAGAAGTCATTAATTGACTACATTATGGTGAAGGAACATCAAATGAAATGTCGGAGATGGCAGTTTGAAAAGGGTACCAGAGATAGGTAGTGATTTTGTTCCTGACTTTGCAATAAGGGGGCGTGGTGACGCAGCGGTCAAGCTGTTAGCCTCTCACCAAGGTGGACCGGGTTCGATTCCCGGTCAATTCATGTGAGATTTTCGAAGTGAAATGCCATGTCCTGTGGTTTGGATTCCATGTAAAAAGGAGGTCCCATGGCTCATGATCGCATGATTATCGGTCACGTAAAATTACAAGCTTCCTTCACTTTGCAATATGTGACTGAGAGGATCCAAAAACAGAAGAAGACAAGTAAACCCCAGAAAAGAGAGAATCTCACAATAAAGGCCTATAAACTGAGAGAGAAAGCTGTCGGAAAGATTTCCAAGAAACCGTAACCTCCAAAATAAGAGCCTTAAAACGAGGGTGGAGAAGATTTGGAAATCGCCTGGATTGTGTTTAAAACAATTATTGTAGAGAGTGCATCCTAGTTTTTTGTGGGATTAAACAGAGGACAAAACATGACCATAAGGAAAACGGCATGATGGAATAAACAAGTGAAAGAATCCTCTAGGGAAAAGGAGAGACTTTGGAAAACTTATCTGAACACAAAAGCACCAGTAGACTATCAATGGTATAAAATCCAGAGGATCAAGTGAAAGAGACTGTCAATTTTACTTTGTTCCAAAGCTGGGAAATGTTTGGAAATTTTATAGTAGAATCCTATGGAGAAAACCAAAAACTCTTGTATAAAATACTAAAAAGTCTAAGGAAAGAGAAAGAATTTCCTTTAAAATTTGTCAACGATAAAACTGATACCTATCCTAAGTAAGAGATCATGAACAGATGGAAGCAATATTTGGAAGAGCTTTTAGAACACCACGCAACAATGGTGAGGAACTAGAAGATGAAATAAGAAAATGTTCCAAACCAGCAGACGCTCAGAATAGTGGACCAGAAATCTCAATGGAAGAACTGACTGCAGCAATCAGTTGGGGAGGTTGCTGTAAGCAATCAAATAACACCAGAAATTATCAAGTACATGGGATTTGAGGGTACATGGATGCTCCTGAAGGTAATGAAACTGGTTTGGAGGAAGAACCTAATAGTACACAACTCTAATACCTACATATATAAAAATCCAACATGGCGACCATCCAAAATATTTAGACGGTTATCGATATCTACGAATCTATTACAGCAATCAAACTAAAATGTTGTATGTTGATAGAGGCAATTAACATAAGTAGGATATATGAAAATAGGCTGGTTTTTTTTTTACGGAACTACTTGTTAAATTATATAATATTCATGTACCTTGCAAAGTTTGCAAAACCCCTTTGGCTTCTCCGGCCCACAGTCAGGCAGTAACATCCCTAAAAAAATAGGCAGGACAAGGTGAATAAGGGAACTAAGAATTTGCACACTATTCTTAAATTTAATTTGTTCTTCTTAGGAATAAAACTTTTAACAGAAGAAAACGCTCGTCAGAACAAAACTTGCAAAAACGTACAGGAAAGTTCATGCGGAGACGGAGAAAACTTCTCAATCTAGAGTCAAAAACACAAGAACTTAAAAACTGCATCGCTCGCACACGAACCCTCTGTGTTGACTTTACACATGATACAGCCTCTGCTTGACTCCATACCCCTCCTCATTGATTTGCCCCCACCACTCATAGACTTGGTGACCAGGTGAATAAGGGAACTAAGGATTTGCACACTATTCTTAAATTTAATTTGTTCGTCTTAGGAATAAAACTTTTAACAGAAGAAAACGCATTTTCGTAAACGATGACTAGACTTGCATAACTGTCTCTGTTCTTTGAGTGGCTCGTATAAGGCCTTTATTTTTCTATTTTAAAAGTGCTCTGTGGTTGTCCCAAACAATGTTATCATATTAGAAACATAACATGCAATAACTATAACCTTACGTAACTATAACCTTACGAACTGTTGAATTTGAAAGGTGGTAATCATTAGTTACAGATTGTTAAAAGATGCTAGTTTCGACTGGGATTTTCAATCTCCTTAATAACAATGCGTCTGCAAGTCTTCTAAAAAAAAGGGAAATAGAGGACGAGGGCAGAAAATTTAATGAACAATGGATATCAAAATCCTTTTTTTTTTAAATATAAAACCTAGGGATAGTATTGAAATATTAGAACCATTTTTCAGTGTTTGCCTAGTTCTATTATAGAAAGCTATTCAGTTGGTCAACACACATTGTGCCCAATTAAATTAGGCGAGAAAGAAATATTATACGAGATATTTATCACAAAATAATACGCTTTTATGTACAAGCATCAAAACATGTCACCTAATTAAGTACCCCCACCCCATTTTTTTGTGGTGTAAGAGTATTTCTCTCGAACTTCAGGATAAAGACCAGTAGAGGCATCTTGATTTTATATCTAATGACTACTCAGTGTATTACAATGTATTTAAACGTGTGTTTTTTGTTACTTATAAGTGTTTTAATATGTATTTCTGGCTGAAGAAGGACACATAAGTGTCCGAAACATGTACCAGTGTTAACGTCTTGAATACAACTAGTATTGAAAAGACGGAACAGTTTATAAATTATTAAGTGCAGTAGATATCATCGAAAGCAAGTATTAAGTGCAATTTATTGAACTTCTTGTATGCCAATGAGATCCAATTGTTACAAAATCTTTTTGTAGTGAATGTTTTGGAGGTTCCAGAAAATCTACAAATTGAGGTGATTGAGCTAGAAGTGAATGATGTGTTGCAAGACCCTTTGAAGAATATTGGTATTATTGTGTTTTACGCCAGTCTTCCAGAGTCCTTCCTGAACTAAGAAAGTTTGCGACTGGCATGTTGACAGTCTTCGAAAGCATTTACATATGCGAGAAAACATTTTCCCACGTGAAAATGATTAAGTCTGCGAGTTTCAGACAAACATTTGCATCAACTTTTAAGAAAATGCACAACTAAAATCAAGCTGGCATCGAAACTGCAAGCCCAAGCATCGTACTAACTGCTCTATCCAAATTGAACTGTTCTTACATTTTTTAATCTGATATTTAATTGCAATTGATCTATTTTGCTTACTAACAATAGCTGTAATAGCCAATTTGTCTGTGTATGTTGTTCATATTTATTTATTCATTATCAAATTTCAGCTCCAGTCTCCCGGGTGCTGTTTCATATTTATTCTTGTATATATAAAAACTTTAGCTTGTTTCTTAATTATTATACCTGGACATCCTAAGCTTTTTAAGATGATTTCATTAGAAAGCTACCTATTGCAATGGGTACCATGTTTCGACTTCCGGAAAATGTCGACATATCTTCGCGTTTCACTTCCCTCAGACCCCAAAACCATCATCAGTTTAAAGTTTTATATAATTTATATACCGGTGTGTGTATATATATATGTCACATTTTTGTGGACACGATAACTACCGCCATTTTCCGCCAATCACTTTCAAATTTATACATGAAATCTTGGTCCAGTTTGTTAATGGGCAAAATCGGGCCAAGGAGGTGAGAATGAAGGGCCTTTTTCGAAGAAAAGAAAAAAAAGTGAAATATCGCTGTAACTTTCTTAATATGTAAAAAATCAAATCTATTCGAAGGAAATACTATTCTTCGGATTAGGGCGAAAAACTTCTTAGTCAAGTCTTTTGATCGCACCAAACATTGACCAAAGGGGTGGAAAAAATTAAGTTTTTTGAGGAGAAAAAATTATATCTCCCTTAATAGGCACAATATCAAAACCATTCAAGATGGTCATTACCTAAAACTTTTTTCTGAAAGATTTTTTGATATGTCCCACACTTACACCAAGGGATAAGCAAAATGTTCTCGATGAAGATGCCAAGTTGATGACTGAAGAAGAGCTAAGCCAAAGATAGGTATCACAATTTATTGCTGACTGTACTACAGATGTCATCATCAGAGCAATGAAAATGAAAATCCACAGCCTGCTTCCAGTCTCCGACCGGGTCAGGAATGGAATGAATGAAGCCCCCATCTAGCGGCGAGGATAGGGACTGTGCCGGCTGCCGAGGCCTGACGCACTCCTCTGGGGCAATGATTAAATGAATGACTGATGAAATGAAATGGTAGTGGAGAGTGTTGCTGGAATGAAATTTTGACAGGGAAAACCGGAGTACCCGGAGAAAAACCTGTCTGCCTCCGTTCTGTCCAGCACAGATCTCACATGGAGTGACCGGGATTTGAACCACGGACCCAGCGGTGAGAGGCCGGCGTGCTGCCGCCTAAGCCACGGAGGCTGTCATCAGAGCAATATTGATGTTATTTTGACAGCCGTATTGTTCTACAGATGAGGCAAAGATAGCATTATCTCCAATTCCTGTCCGGCTGTTCAGCAGTTGTGCTAGTGCAAGGTAAATAGCAGTAGACTATAACATAATTATTAGAAGATGGGGCTCTCATATGCTAAACATTTAGAACTTTTGTAGTTGTACAACGATTGACAAATTTTGTGAATTTGAAATATTTTTCTTTGCCTGGTGAAATCTACCTCCACCTAACAGCGTGCCGAGAGGCCTTTTTTCTTTTAGTGTTAATGGCATACTTTTAAAATTATTGAAATGCTATTTACTTCTTATTCAACAACTTTACAATATTAAGATGGAGTTCTGCACAGTCCACGAGGTATTGAAGATTTCACTATGTGGTCCACAGGTATGAAAAGGTGGTAGGTCGTTGACCCCAGGCCAAGACGACACACACAGTCATCTGTGCACCAAAGTCTGAATTTGACTTGAGATTTTTGAAACATAGCTTTAGGACATAGCTCTCCGTGCAGCCATCATATGGAGTTCCAATATTCAAATATTCAATATACACCAAAGTACATGGGCTGATGTTATAAGCCCCTTAATGAAGTAACAATACTACACTCACCACAGGTTAAAGGTGAGATTATAGGCTCTTATTTGAGGGTACTTTCTTCCACCTAAAGCCAAAGTAATAAGTTATTAGTGATATAAGAGACTTGCCAATACCATGGGATATTACACCACAGTTCAACAAAATTGTCCCTATCTACCAGTGCAGCCGATTAGAGGAGGCCAGACCTCCCTTGCTCAACTTGATGCTCGTGTTATGTAACTGTTATACCCTGTACATATCTCCTGAAATGAGGCAGCAACTACAACAATACCTGAAAGAGGAGGTACAAGCATCAAGGCAAGGGAGGCCTGGCATCCTCTCATCGGCTGCCACTGCTAGCTAATGAAGTGAAGCATTGAGAGTAGGAACAAACATCATCCACTGGACCACTACACAGGCAGATGATAGTGAATAAGTGGACAATGAGAGATAATACACTATTTTATTACACATGGAATATATAAGTACATGTCTTAGGATAGAACACAGGGCCCAGCCGAAGGGTCATGCCACTATTAGATTCATCTGCATGGCTCAAGGGTTATGTGAGAAACTGTTCCAAACAGTAGTGTATATGTGAGAAAACATAGAATTGAAAAACGTAATAGCTGAGCTATTGTAGAGTGCTTTGTGCCTTGCAAATATTTCATATAAGTGGGAGGGAAAAAAACCATACAAGTGAGTTACATATAAATGAGGTCTGACTGTACTTAAATACAACTAGGCTATTTGTAATGAAACTGTGAAATGGAATCTCAGGATGATTTTTATTTATTGGAAAAAGATTCATTTCTTATCTGCTTGTATCAACCCCTATAGACTGCACATGTTGCCAGCACCTTCCACACAATATACCCTGCCTGTGAGAGTCGAGTCATTCTTGATGCATGAGATTCTTATAACGCCACTCTAGCTTAGCAGAACTATATGTGTAGTATAGACCAGCTGTACCCTTAATACTCGACATATTCAGAAATGATGTATGGTTTTTTTTTTAATTTTTTTTTTTTTTTTTTCAGAAATGGATTTTCTTCACATTAAATAAATGTCAGTAGACAATAGTTTGAAGTTTTACAGAATATTATTAAACTGCAGTGTACTGTATTTTGAAGTGCCAGGCTCTTGTGCTTGTACTTCACCAAGCTTAAAAATGATAGGTTATTGAAGGCCTTGGGCCTCTTTTTTTATTTGGCCCCTCCTTTCTTTTAACAGATTCCATCATTTTAAGGGGTCAGACCTGTTTTTGTTCCGTGTGTGGGTGATAGAATACACCCTCTGTACATCCTGTCCAGCCATGCCACTGGTGGCTGTGGCGCCACGGTTTGCCACGAGATTCTCTCCGTGGCAGATTAAGCCCCGCACCGCCACTCCCGCCAGCTTCTCCTCTCACTGCCTTCTTCTCTTGCTAGAGAGGAGAAGACGGACCTCCCCTCCTTCGCCTCCACACTCCTGTCCTAAACAACTTCCCCACACAACCCCTGATTCACCAAGGAAAGGCCGTGTCAGACGACTGCCACCGTGGCATTTTTCCTGGACAGACCTGCTCTAAGCAGTCTACACCCTCATGGTTGGCAAGTTCGGAATTTGGCAGCCTAAAAGATTCCGGAGCTGGGTCAGTTTCCTTTTTTTCCTATGACGTTGAACAGGCTCTCCTCTTTGTCGTCTGCAACTCTTGATCCTACATCATTGCACATCTCTCAGTCCTCATTCTTCGAGGTTTACGGACTAGTAGTACTGTCCTCCCACAAATAAAAAATAAACTTCCAAGAACCTGTTGGTAAGAAGATGAACTTTGTATACTACACAAGGATCGCTTTCTCGTGAGTGTATGCCTGTTTTTTCTTGGCAGGGCTGAGTAGTAGTAACATTAGTAATTCCCATCCTCATCACCAGGGGCTGATAACCTAAATCATATCTGCAAGCAGCAGAGAAGAATGGTTGAGTGCAGTTCTCATACAGTTGTTTTAATGACATACATATGCATGCTTGTTTCAGCAAACTACTACCCATTTCCTCAGGCTCCCTGGCCCATGGCTGGGTACCCATACCCCCAGCAACAGCAGCAGCCACAGCAGCAACAGCCTCCACAGCAGCCTCCCCATGGCTGGTAGCAGTGCCATGTCGACGGCAGGTCAAGCATTTTTTATACCATGTGTTTGTGTTTTGTGGTTATAGTTTGTAGTAGAGATCTGTTAGTTCTCCACTCAGAATATATTTAAGAAACTTATTGTAACACATTCAAACTGCATTCCATGTTTTACACGTGAATTTGAAACAAGTGGCATTACTGTAACATGGAGACATGACTTGACGCACCTGCATAACAATGCATAAATTATACATTCATTTTATAATTTCAAATTACATTAAGGGGTGTATTACTTCAGACACCTAAATAATTCACAAGGGTATGCAAGGAATTGTATGCCATCATGCTTTGGTATTGCAGTTTGAATGATGATACATTCACAGAATATATTGAGAGTTTGGTCACTTGACGTGTCCCACCTCCTGCACTGTAACCCTAATTGGCATAATCTTGTAAATAGTATTCCATGGGATGAAATGAATTATCAAAACGTAGAGAAAATTATAGTATTGGTAAAAGGATAAGAATTTGCAATTCTTTGTAAATTCTCATCATGCCATATTTTTGGCTCCAAATGTATTTTATATTTTATTGCAGATGTTGTCAGTTGCCCTTTTCTTTTACACAAAGCAAAACCAGTAAGCAGCAAGGCCATATTAAATTCAAATGCACAATCTATAGAAATACCCGCTTAACTGAATATTGCTCATTTATTGTTACCGGTGTTGGTTTCTAATGCACAATACCAAGCATTGTATGTGTGATCTGTGTAAGATATGTATTGTAGAAGAAAAGTACCTGACAGAAATAGAAATGTTTACAACTATTCATCGATGCTGTTGCTTCAAAAATCCTTCTTACTTCACCAACCACCATAATCAAAACTGAAATATCTTGGATGCTCCACAAAAGTATGTTTTCTCTGCAAAATATGTTAACATACTATCATTTTTATCTACAATGCAGTCCCACTATTCCAAACTGATTTAGAGTCTGTTCGGATTGCCATTATTACCCGTTAGTTTCTAAATGCCATGCAATACTTTCGTCATAAATGCATAATGTGTTGTAATTTAATTGTTTCTGTATAAGCAAACACTGTTAAACTCAACTTTGCTCAATAGTTTGTTTCCTATATTTTATTTATTTGTTTATTTTTAATTATATTTCTACCTTAAAATAATATTTTGATACAGTGTGCTCTTTTGTTGATTGAATAGCTCAGACATTTTAAAAGAATACAACCAGTGTTCTTTCTGAAATGTATTTCCAAATTCTAATTTGGGTTAACCGATATATATATATAATTCGTTGAGGCCATCTAGGACCACGTTAAGTCTTGCTACACTTAGCAATTTGTTTCGCCTTCCTCTGAGCCCAGAATTCCCTCATTCTCTGTGAGTGGGCCATTTATTTATATTAGTGGGATTCTGTTGTATTCCACTCCCACAATGTCTGATCATATATTAGTTATAGGTAATCATATTTTTGTATAAGTGAATAATCTATATTTGTTACTGAAAAATTTGTTTTGGTGGTGTCGGTATTTTTTAAGTAACAGTGGCGATGTAGTTTTGGCCATCAGATATGGTAACATATTAATGCAAAGCTAATAATTACATCATGATACTATAATATGCTATGTCTTAATTGGAAATAAAGGCATGATAGACTGAGTCGATAATGATAATAGCAATAATAGTTTTGACCTCAACTACCCGGTGTAGATCTGTTGAGGTGGTGCCATCTAGGTTATCTACTCGCAGATGTCTACGTTCCATTTCCAATGCCATCCAGCAGATAAATCGGACCTTTATACAGACTATCGTTGACAGATTTGATTTTATCTCGTCTAAATATGAGATCTTGAGCAAGCTGGGGATCAAATCCATGATCAAACAACAAGGTGGGCACACTATTTGATCAACTGAGAAAACTACTGTTCCAAATTGTTGCCTGAAACATGTAAGAAATGTCATGATCAGCAAAAGTTAGTAACAGTTAGGAATGAGGAGCCTGCTTTCCATTACTTATGCACAAATTATTAAGGAGTTGGGAATACAGGTTTTAGAACAAAAACCTATCTTGAGGCTCCAAACTGCCTGATGAAAATATGTGCAAACACTTTTGGTTTCCATAGAAATGTGTATGCTCCGTTGGTCAATGACCATCACTCTCCTCGATCATATCAAGAAATACCCCTTCCACCAGCAAATGGGCATTGCACCCATCACTGAGAGAGCACAGAAAAGGCACCTCCAGTGGTATGGTCATGTCCTATGTGCTGCACCTGGAACGGTTGGCAATTCTGCCCACTATTTTGAAATCACTGGGCAGTGCCCACATGGATGACTTCATTTGCATGCTGTTATTGGCATAGTGGTGATAGGCACTCTATTTGTGTGCCACTGGCGAGCTAGTTGTAGTTATATTGGGAATTAAAAAGGCCCGATTTTATCCTCAATCTCTGCACATTTTGATTCAGCGATCTTTGTTTTAGGATAGATTCTGTTGGCTGCAAGCCTTAGAACTCTCATAACTATTAGTGATCAGATGTAGAGTGCCATGATTGATAGGCTTTGTAATTGAATGTAGAGAAAAGATTAAGACTGTTTTAGGAAATTATTCTTGGGCTACCTTGAAGTAGCCTAGATTGTACTTCCAGTCCAGCTACCCTCCTAGAACCTTGGCTACTTTGAGGTAGCACTTTATAATATGTAAATAAAATAGAGAAGCCCAGACTAATACTTGTTGGGTGTTATATGAGTCAGATGTTTTGTGGTGCAAGTCAAGTGTTTTTTACATTTCTTGTTTTTGTGATTGTGAATAACTTAATATTTTGTTTAGTAAAGAAGAAAAAAAATCTCTGATCTTCACAAAAATGTATATCATTGCAGTTCAGAAATGGAAGAACATTTAATTATAAAAAATGTTTTGTTATAATAATATACAAATAATGTTGCATGCCTTAGCCTATTTTTCCACATGTTCACCTTGTTCATTAGGCACTTCATACCTTGAGACCAGTTTTAAGTATTCTCTCGTCACAGAGGTTGCTACCTGATGCTTCAGCCAGTCTGTGATAGCATCCTATATTTGATATTGCAACTTTTCAGTTGGTCAATTAAAAAGTCGAATTATCAATATCATTGTCAATAAGACAACACTGAAAAATGGTTTCAAAGCTATCTGGCATCCTATGTGTCGTCATTGTCAAATCACTTTCCAGCAAGGGGCTCCTACATCTTCAAAAACTGGTAGAAATTGATTGATGCCAAGTTTGGAATATAGGGTGGGTATGGAAAAGTCTCCCTTTGAAATTCATGCCTCAAGTCTTCTTGGCACTATGAGGTAGAGTTTCTGCAGAGGTTCTAAATAGCCCAACAAAGTCATCTTGAAAAGTAGCATAGGAGGCAACATCATTTATGGTGGAGCTTCTCATCATAAATGCAATGAGTAAAACTCCTTTACAGTCCGAGAAAACAGTTGCCATGCATTCCCGCAAAGAAGCGTTTTGTTTTGACTTTGCAAGGTTGGACAGTGCCACTGAAATGACTTGTTGCTTTCATTCAGAGGTCTCTTTATGAATCCCACATTTCATATTTTGTGACAATTTAACAATGCACTCATTATGATACTCATTATCATTATGCTCCAAGAAAGGCAGTACAGAACTCATTTGTGCAATTTTGTGATCATTCATGGTACCCATTTGGAAGAGATTTCAGTGTTCTGCAAATGTTTCGAGACAATTTTGAATACAGCATTACGAGGCATGTCCGGACATTGTGCATGTACCTTGCTAATCATAAGTGTGTATTCATTTGGGCGATGCTACCAACCTTTTGTTTCAGTTCATTTGTGATGAGTGATGACTGAGGGACAGCTCAATCTTTCCGCATCATGAACCATTTCTGAACTGTATATACCACTTCCTAACACCAATCTCAATCATAGCATCTTCTCCATACTTTGTAATGAATCTCCAGTGAATGTCACAAAGTTTAACATTTTCAGTAAGCAAAAAGCTAACAACTGATCAAAGTCCTTCCATTTAATACTTCCAATTCAATTTATTCAGATCCTGTGAACTGCTGTCTCTTACATTCCTCTTTAGTTCATATATGTACAGAAAGTCAGAGTTCCTTTGAAGAACCATGAAAGTAGCTTGCATATTGAACAATACCAATATTTGAGTACTGTATAAGTTCAAGTTGAATCACATAAATAATTCTTCCCTATTTAAGAGTTCATTCTATTATGAAAAAACATTAGTACAGAATTGTATTTGCTGCTGCCAGGCAAGCGATAAAGACCAATATAATTCTGAGATATACTGCAACACTGTACAGTTACCGGCAATTAGCTGTGCACTTCCCCATTCTACTCCCCTGGTATACAGCAGCATAAAACAATCGTCACGTTGAGCATGTCTTTGTCTGGTTGTGAGAACCTACTGTCATGCGCATAATGTTCTCAGATAGGGAAGTATTCGGCACGCTCCCCACACCGCTCTACACCCCTCTCCTACCGCTGAGCTCTCAAGGTCAAGTGTACAACTAAATGCCAGTATCTGTACCTCCTTGATCATGATGAATGATTATCATGCAATCTGTAGAGTTGTAGCTTTTATACACGCATCCATCTCGCCCTTCTATTGCCACTTGTTTGGCAGGTACACCTTGTGGCATAGCAGTATGTGCTAAATCGCTTGCCACTACTTCAATGGGGAGCTGCAACAAGTTCAGAGATAAGAGATTCGAATCTCAGCACTGATAGGATATCCTGGGTGTGGTTTTTCAACGCTCCCTCCAGGCAATTGCAAGGATAGTACCTACCTTATTTCAACTCCCTATGCACCTACCCCCATCCCTGAATCTAATAGCTACAGCTACACTCATTACTACAGTGACCATAGAAACATAGGTTATCAGACAAGTTCAACACACACCCAAGTACATGACAAAATATGTCCCAAGCCCTAATTAATAACAACTGTTTGTCACTGAAGTTAAGATATAATTGAGATAGTTCTTTTACTTTCCTGCAGAGTATCAGCTGCTGGTAGTTACCCTACATCCCAGTGTCCTCATCATTTGATCTAATACAGTATTTTACATGGGACACATTCTCTTGCTAACTACTGTACTACAATATGCTCTGCATGGACAAGGTGATGAAATACAGAACTGAATCAAGGCTCTTCTTCCAGCTCATGAATTAATTTTCTACTTGCCCGGTATGTCAGTAGTTCTTAGGATTACCTGCCATGTTTTCTATAGTAGATTTTGACAACTTTCTCCCTAACTGAAACTAGGATTGAGCTACAGTGTTCCCTTTCTGCTATCAGCTCTGCAATATTCATCATTGTGCATAAATTACAGTAGAAATGTACTTATGTGCTTAAAATATTGACATAATGATTCTATGACATAGTCCAGTGCGGACGACTTCCCTGTTTGTATATAAAATATATCTACATAGGGAGTGTGAGGTTATTGGGACGTTATTTGCTCTCTCACATTTAGGCTTCAAAATAGCAAATATAAATTTATGAATATAAAATACTTAAATACTTTTTTATTAATAAATCATAATGTAAGGAGATAAAAACATTTGCAAATTGCTATATAATGTACATATGGAGGAATCTGCAACAATGTCTCTTTTTATAGCATTTAATCATACCTTACATCGTTTATGAATAGTAGATATAGCCTAGGTGATGTAAACCATTTTCATTTTCACTACAGTGTAATCCCAACCTCTTGGTGTTTAGTAGGCACCAACATTGTGCAAAAGCAATATTATCAGTTCGGAAATTACAACCCAAGATAATGTAACATGAAAGTGTAAATTCAATTCTGGAAATTTTAACACTGCATTAATATAATGACATGAAAACTTGAACATCAAGAGATTTGGGCTACACTTTGGTTTCTTTCTTATATGTTGAGAAAGTGATGGTTAACTTCATGTTTGAAATTAACATGAAGTTCTAGCATGAACCAACAGTATTTACCCTTCAAGTGGCAATGTTAAATTCTGTAGTTGTTAACAAAAATACTGAATAATTTAATGGTTTGCAAAATCTTTTAGAAAATTAGTGAATATTATCTTAAACTGTGTAGCATTTATGTCACCATACTCCTGGAAAAATTACATTTATTAGATTGTCCCATTATTTGTGATAATCTAATTAATACATGTAATTTTTCCAGGAGTGTGGTTACATATTTATATCCTGTACCCCACCCATTCATTGGGCAGATTCGTGTTGACCGACTGAAGAGCCACAAATGACAAAGTACACTTTGTAAAAAAGAAAATAATTATAAAACTCCCTTGAGAGTTCATACATGTCTCAGCATGTATTAAGACACAATCGGAATCCTTTGCAAGTGTATCCACCTTCACTCTTTCATTTCCTTACAGGTCTTTCTTGTTAAGGTGTTTTCACGTAACTTTCTGACAACGTATCACAGTCAACATTATTTAGAGCCTAAATAGTTTCCATATCATGACAATTCTTATGGTTGTAGTCATCTGATGTGCATAGAGAAAATGACTTGGCGTATCACTCCTAAATATTTGAAATGACTTTCAGAAGGTCTGAAACATATATGGAAGATTTATTAACAAAAGAACAGAAAGTAATTAATCTTTCTGAAAAAATAAAGACCTTGCACAGTCTCTCCCTAGTTGGGATAAAGGAAATGTGACTATAGTAAAGCCATCATTACTTCCGACTTGACGTTTCAGTGCTAGGCTAGAGTTTCGTTCGCTAAATCGTGACATTGCAAACGAAAGTCAGTTTGTCCTGATATATCTATTTGAATGGCTGCCTGTGATTGTCTAGTTAAAGTGATTTTTCTTCTGACCTCTAGATACGTCTAGCGTAACACTGAAACGTCAAGTCGGAAGTAATGATGGCATTCATCATCATCTTGCACAGTTTCCAGCCACTGGCCGGATCTGTTTGGAACACAAGCCTCTCCAACGTCTTCTGTCTTCCCACCATCTCTCAGCCTCCACCCTTGTCCAGTGGTCTCCTCTCTTCTTCACGCTTTCTTCCACCCCCTTCAGCCACCTGTCTCTCGGTCTCTTTGCTTCCCACTTCGTCTCGTGTACTCTCCTGGGTATCCTCTTCTCCTCCATTCGTTTTACAAGTCCATACTATCTAAGTCTAGATTTCTCTATACCATCCTGTAATGGTTCCTCCTTCATTAATTCTCTGGTCCTCTCATTTCTTATTCTGTCCATCTTTGTAGCTCCAATACTGCTTCTCAAGAACCTCATCTCACTGGCCTGTATTTTGCTCTTCTCCCTTCCTTTCATAACCCAGGTCTCCGAGGCATACGTCAGGATAGGGACATAGTACGTCCGATATATGATCTTTTTGCTGTTCTGAGGGACATCCTTGCTCCATAACATGCTTCTCACACTCCTCCGAAATGCTTCTGCCTGCCTCCCCCGCTCATTTATTTCTCTATCGTTTCTTCCATTATATTGTATCAGGCTTCCCAGATACTTGAAACTCTCCACTTTCTTCAGCTGTTCCCCACCAATGATGGCATTACTATAGAGAACTTATGAACGCCATATTAAAGATTTGAAAATGAAAATGAATCATTAACTCATGCTTTTAATTCAACTAAAGCTGAGAATGAAACAAAAGTACTACAAGTAAAATCATTGTAGAAAAGAATTCAGAAATTGGGTAGTGATAGAAAGCCAGTTGCATTTAGAATAAATTGCAGAAATCCTGTCTGAAAGATATGTTAATAAAAGAACAGCAAATAATTAAGCTTTCTGAAGAAATAAAGATCTTGTGCAGTCAAATCTCCAAATTGGAGGAAGTATTATGGACAAATCGAAAACTTCCTAATGCCAAACTAAACATTTGGAAAATTCATCTTTAAGTTAAGTTTATAAAACTTTCAAAACTAAGAATGAAAAGAGTACAACAAATATGGTAGGTAACCTTTCTGAAGAAATATTACATGCACAATCAAACCTCTGAGTTGTAGGAGGAAAGAAACTTGGTTGGGAGCAAACTAAAAACTTGTAAAGAATTAATTTCATCAAAGCAGATAATGAAAGAAGAGTGCAAGTAATAAGTTGTACCTTATTTAAAACTTTCAAAGTTTTGAAGTGCAGTGGTGCAAGTCACCTCTTCACATTAAGAGATCCTTGAATTACAAGCCGAAAGAACTGCGTAGTCCAAAGAACTTGATTTTTAAGTCCAAGGAGACAGCTTCAGCCAATACTTTTAAAGAAGTCGTACAGGAAGAAGAATCTTCGATAAAAACTCTGAAAAATAATTCTGAAGATTTGAAGAAAGACATTAAGAATCCTGGGTGTGTTGTTTTTTTTTTTTTTTTTTTTTTTTTTTAGAAGGTGGCTTTGGGGGTCAACATTCAAAATAATAAAGCTAGAGTTATCAGGAAGCCTTCAAAGTAGAAACTGTCTTCTGAAGGACCAGAAGAGAACTGTTAAGAAATATAAAGACCACAAAGCTGTACAAATGAAAGAAAATATCTTTACTTTAAATAATTAATCTGATGTAACTTTTCTCAGGTGTAGGGAATAACACCCATTACATTTTGGGTCCAGTCGTGTTGATCGACTGTAAAGCATTTAAATTTTATTTACTATGACATCACTGAAAAATGGCTTCCAGCATGATAAAGATAGCTTTGAAGCCATTTTTCGGTGTTGCCTTATTAGGTTATTAGCAATTAATATTGTAATTTATTTCAGTTTATTTTTCTCATATATTCCAGTAATTGGAATGATTGTGTTAACCGACTGAAAGCTACAATTTACATGAAAAACAAAACCATCACCGTCGGACTCCTTGCGAGCCAAAGACACTGATGGTAGAACTGGATCTCAAGATGTTCCGAGTCACTGAAGAGATAAAACCTTTCGTACTATGCTTGCAGTACCAAGGAGGGCAGCTTTCTGCATTAACTGCATATGGTTCCTCTCCAGGCCAAGGCTTTATCCCAGTCCTTTGTGACTAAACCATTCACAGACACAACTGGGATAACGAAAACTTCCTGGCTGAGCTCAGCGGCAAGTGGCTGGTATTTGCGCGTTTTCTCAGCCACCGTATTCTGTACGTTTTCATTGAGTGGAACAGCAACACCGACGATGGTAGCCTTGTGTGATTCCTTATCGAATATCACAAGATTTGGCTTCTACAGAACGACAAGTTATTATAGTGGAATCCCATAAGATGTTGGCTTTATCATTGCTCAGAACCTGATCAGGTCTGCATTTATAATATGGGACTTTCTTTTCAACAAAACCGGAACACTGCGCAAAAGATTATTATTATAACTTTAATTTCTCATAATTAGCCTATGGTACAAATCAGTTTACAATATACGGATTTGGAAAAAAGTATCCTGTAAACTTATTACTGAGATAAAAAATAACCTGACGATATGGCACGTATCCAGCAGCACTGCCTTCTGTATTCTGGCAATCAGGTGTTTCATTTGCAGTTCCTCCAAAGCCATTGCCAACGTCTTTGGAACAACTCCCGTGGAAGAGAACACCACTGGCAAAATTCTCGCGCATTTTAGGCCCCATAGTTTTCGTACTTCTTCCGCCAACGGTGTGTACTTGTTTGTCTTTTTAGCTTTTTATTATTATTATTATTATTAAAGAAAGCGAAGCCTCCGTGGCTTAGGCGGCAGCACGCCGGCCTCTCGTCGCTGGGTCCGTGGTTCAAATTCCAGTCATTCCATGTGAGATCTGTGCTGGACAAAACGGAGGCAGACAGGTTTTTCTCCGGGTACTCCGGTTTTCCCTGTCAAAATTTCATTCCAGCAACACTCTCCACTATCATTTCATTTCATCTGTCATTCATTTAATCATTGCCCCAGAGGAGTGCGTCAGGCCTCGGCAGCCGGCACAGTCCATATCCTCGCCGCTAGATGGGGGCTTCATTCATTCCATTCCTGACCCGGTCGGAGACTGGAAGCAGGCTGTGGATTTTTTCATTTTCATTAAAGAAAGCTTTCCAGTCAGTCAACACAAATTGTGCCCTATTACATTAGGCGGGAAGCAAGTATTTACATACCCTAACCTGAAAAAAACGAGATATTACAAACTAACAAGCTTTTATGTACAAAATGGGGTACTTAGTTGGATGATATGTTTCGAACGTCAAGCGTTCATCCTCAGGTCATTTTGTAATATTGTTATCACTCCAGTAGATAAAAATCAATTGACTGTTCCTTTTAAGATTTTTGCAGGGAACTTCAAAGAAAATTCTGGAGATTTAGCTAAAGAAAAACTTGTTCTGCACTGTGAAGCCAACTAATGAAAAACATTTTAGATTTCAGATCCACCTTTAGCAATCCTTGGCACTTGTAGGGGGATGTTCATTATGCAGTTTGTTGGTTTTTTCTCTTAGAGCCCCAAGTCCAGCTCATGCATACATTTTTTTGTCCAATGTGAGGCAGTAAGTATGACATCTGATAAGAGTGGTTGCATTTTATTTTGAAGCCCATTTTCTGTAAGAAATTTAAAACTCTTGTTTCTTATTTCTTGAAAGCTGCAAAAGGAAGTTTGTTGCCAACTCTGTTTTAGAATTTGCCATGCCAGTGTTTTGAAGGTTCTCTGTATTAAAATGTTAAGTCATAAAAGAATTATGAATTAAAATATATGGTGCCTTTGAATGCTGTGATTGCTTTTGCTTTGTGAATTTTACATAGAAAGAGTGACCATAGTTTAATTTATTTAACTTGTGTTTGCTCGTTTTAGAAAAAAATATCCTTATAACTGTGAATAAAACAGAGTTGTAGTAATTTTTTTTAATCATATGAGAGACTGATTTTTCAAAATATGCAGGGATGGTCTGAAACAAGGTTTTCTTAAAAAGCTTTTGTGGGTTCATAAATCAAGCCTGATCTCTGGAACAAAAAGCATGAGTAGATTAAATAGTTTGAAAGATTGATGTAAGAGTAAGTAGAAGCTATCATTAAGAAAGACAATACAGGCAACATTATCAAGCTAGAAAAGGATTAATAAAGAGGAAGGTTTATGTCTTTTCTTCCTAACAATTACTTAGTTAAAATACAATAGATAGATATATATTTTTGTGGCTTGTTCTACAGTGTGTGTGTCTTATCACATGCTTGCACCAGGAAGATGCTCTTCCTCTCTAATTTTCCTTTTCCAGTTTGACAAATAGAGGCTATTATATCCATCGTACTTTTCCAACGTCTCTTAAGGTAGGCTGCACACCGGTACGACATATGTCGTAAGACAAGCGCGGTACGCGATAATTGTATCAGAAGATAGACATCGCTCGTGCACGTTCAAACTATTGGGAAATGAGCCAACAGGTGCACACCAGTACGACTACGACATCTATCGAAAGACATGTGTATTAAGCGACACGCTCTGCTAGTCTCTTGGCCGCAGTATCGTACGACATTTCAAGTAGTAAACATGAATAAAAGTGGAGCAAACAAGGTTGAAGATATAACATTCTTAATTTCTTTCATTAATAGTGTTGAAACGTATCCTTGTTTATGTTTATGAAAGATTACAGTAAATCAGAGGTGACGAGTTTGGCCTGGAAGACAATTGCAGTTGAATTTAAAGACACAGATTCTAGCCATCCATGGCTATCACCACAAATTATGTAGCAATAGGAAATTTCATCTACCAAACGAAAACTGCTTGTGTTCACTCTGTGGAAAATGCTGCGGAAAATATCATATTGTGTTGTGTTTAAAATGGACCAAAAGCATACCTCAAATTAGCAAAGAATTGTTTGATGTAACTTACATATTGTATATGTCCTTTCGCTTGCTATTCCTATGAATAATAATAAAGACACAGGTTAGTGACCTAGTGACTAACATAGATTTTATTTACCACTGTCGTGTATAGGCTACAATTAATTTAATTATGGTTTACGCTAGCAAATTTCCATTGAATGGGGATTGCTCCTCCTGGCTTAAAAAGTAATTCAGTAGTCCATTTCGCATTCTTATGCCTGGTGATCGTGTAGTATTATCCACTTCGTCATTGGCTAATATAGGCACATCGTCACATGGTTTAAAATCAGTCTCATCATAGAGCTTTCCTTCTCGTAAACGGGTAAAATTATGCAGGACGCATGCTGCCTTCACGATGTTCACTGCACATTGCTCGTTAGAAGAAATTGGTCGCTCAAATACACGAAATGTTGATGTCAACATTCCAAATGCGCATTCCACGCTTCTTCTAGCTCTAGACAACCAAAAATTGAAAATTCTTTTTGCATCTGTCAACACTCTTCTGGGATACGGTCGCATTAAGTATGGCAACAAAGGGAAGGCTTCGCCACCGACGACGTAGTAGGGAAATAGACTAATATTCTCATCAACCGGTAAAGGAGTAATAAAAATTGAAAACTGCCGGGGCTCATCTTATAAAATTCCTTGAATTTTTCTTCGTGTTGAGATAACCCTCTTGCAACTACTGCGGAACTGTGTCGCACATTCATGATGTGATACGGATGTACCCAATACTTTCTTCTCTGCTTTAAATACAAATACATCGCGACTACGTCATCTTCACTCGACGAGCTCATTATTGAAACTCGCTAGGAAGTGCGTCGTGCAGAGATCGCATTGCTCTGGTGTGCAGCGAAGTTATCTTACGACAATTATCGCGTGCCGCGCTTACCTTAGGACATATATCGTGTCGTACCGGTGTGCATCCTGCCTTAGACAACTTGTATCAAAAACCTTTGTCCAGTGTATCTTACAGTTCATGTCGACCTCTGTCTAAAGTCCTCTTCTCCAATGATCAATAAATTCTTGTGAAAATTTTTCCCAATAGAATTTTATTGTGTCCCATAATTCTTACATACGTATCTGTCATTCCTTGGTAAGTGAGATGTTTCAGATAGCCCACAGTATTTAGATCAGGGATGTGACAAGGCAATAATGTAACAATTTCTTCCCCAAAAAATACATCCTACAGTCTTGTTGGTAGAAGAAGAAGACTAGGTGTTGCATTGATGAGTAGGTAGCATCAGTTTAACAGCTGGATAACAGGGTTTTGATGCAATGTAAGGTAAAGACACTTAAGAGTTTAAAAAAATTTCAGTTCAAGAGTAATTTAGGTGTATTTTTTGTGCCAGATTTCTAGCTTTATTATCTCTACTTGAGCTGTTCAAATACAGTAGTTAAAAAAATAAAATTATAAACTGCTGTGTATGTTGTTGAAAAATAGTGTATACCCATAACTACTGTGCTGTGCACTGTTGTGAAATATGAAGTGCATGATTTTAGTATAATACAAATTGCCTTGAAAATCTGCCGCAAGCTCCATTATCTATAAAGGCCTGACTTTGTACTGACATAATTTAATACAGCTTTAAAATAAAATATCTTTATTTGTATTGTGTGTTACTATTTATTGATGTACAAGCTGTACCGGGCATGTGTTGCAATACCAATCAAAAGAAGTGTTGGTGCAATCATTTTGTTTGTTGAAGTGCTTTTGGATGCACAATTTTTTTTTTCTTTTTCCGTCAACTGCCTCTAAAGTATTGTAAAATGGATTTACTAATTCAGAAACATTCGTGGAAGCGTGCACGACAACTCACCAAAGTTTCATTGCAATCGGATGAATGTTATATGAACTCATATGGGACTTTGTTGAAACGATTCGCGCACTGTTGCTCATTTGTTGAATCTACTCGTGCGCTATCAACTGTTAAATGGATTAACTAAGTTATAAACCTTCACAGGAGTGTACACAACAACTCACCGAAGTTCCATCGCAGTCGGATGAATGGTATATGAATGCATATGGGACTTTGTTGAAACGATTCGCATGCTGTCCCTCATTTGTTGAATCTTCTTGTGCGCTATCGACTGTAATGGATTTACTAAGTCATAAACCTTCGCAGGAGTGTACACAACAACTCACCATAGTTCCATCACTATCGGATCAATAGTAGGCTATACGAATGCATATGGGACTTTGTTGAAACGATTCGCACGCCATTACTCATTTGTTGAATCTAATTGTGCGTTACCTATTGTAAGATGGATTTACTAAGTCAGAAACCTTTACAGGAGCATACACAACAACTCACCAAAGCTTCATCACATTTGGATGAATGGTATATGAACGCATATGGGACTTTGTTAAAACAATTCGCGTGCTGTCGCTCATTTCTTGAACTACTCGTGTGCTACCAATTGTGAAATGGATTTACTAAGTCCAAAAAACCTTCACGGGAGTGTACACAACAACTCAAGAAAGGGCATCGCAATCGGTTGAATGGTATATGAACCCATGAAGTACACACATACAAAAAAAACTATCATGTAACATTGATTTTTATATATATATAGATAAGGAAGTTGTGAGTTATTGCAACCTTAGAGTATTGCGCCCGTCAATCCCTGAACCACATGTAGATTTACAAGACATCTCCATGAAATTCCGTATTGACTTGTAAATAAAAGAATGTATATCCAAATGGTAGTTCCATGAGCAGAGACTTATATGTCAATGATTTGAGGTTGAAATAAAAAGCTATCGGTATCCTCGTAATATATTACCTGTTTGAAATAAGTTTGCCGACGGCCAAGTTAATTGTTTACAGCCAACATGAGCTTACATTGGCACAGCACTTCCCCCTTTACCCCACTAACCAACTAACTCTAGCACGGCCAAGGTCAGGGGCACTCGTATCTCAAACTCATAATACACCAGGATGGAAAAAAGATGCTTTCCTTAGACGAGGAGTCTTACCTAGAATAGTATGGAGCCTTGTGATGTACTACCTGGAATAGCTTTCCTTAGACGTGAACCATTGTGGTACATTGCCCAGAATAGCCCTCCTTAGATATGGGCCATTGTGGTGCTATTTCCAAAACAGCTTCCTTTAGACATTTGTATTTGTTCAAAAAAAAAATTTGTAAGGCATGGACTTTTGTGGTATATTTGTCGTGGTCAGATAGTGAAATCAGTCATTTCATGAAAATCCTAGGCACTTCATGAAAAGCCAACATATAATGTAAAAAGGTACAGTTGCACTATCTGACGCAGGGTTTCATAAAATCACTAAATTTCTCTGTCACAGTGTAATTCTTTTTGTACATTATCTGACTCGAAGTCGAGCCCGTCACTTCATGAAGTAGCGGCAGCGGTGTTCACTTGTGAGGTAAATGTGATTTCCAAGTATTATCGGATGAATATGTGGACACCTAAGGGCTGTTATTTCTTCAGAAAGTGAACACTATGACATATGGGACAAATGTCGAATAGTCCGGATATCATTTATTCCCTAAATTCCCTCCCCAGCATCTTGAGCTTGCGCCTAGAAGGAATAATACGCCACCATTTCATGCATTTTGTTTCTAAAACATGAGAGATAGAAAACGATAATACCTAGTCTTAGCATAAATACAGTCACAACTTTTGAGGTTGGCTATACTTTCCCCCTTGTAAGTGCCTCCACATTCCTGTGTTGTAGCTCCAGCTATGAGTCATTCAGAGTGCAGCTGCAGTAGTGGAAAGTTCTCTGTGTTCGTTTTTAAGATGGAATGGGGCAATCACAAAAATCGTGTAGCTGTGGTCGCGTTGCACAAGGTAGGCAAATCCGTGAGAATTTCAAAATTCTCCAGAAACTCAAAATACGCAAAAGGTTTGTGTACCGCACTATCCAGCGCTTCCTCGAGACTGGAACTGTGAAAGACCAAGGCAGAGTAGGAAGACCACGCACTGTGTGGACTCCACAATTGGTGAAAGCAGTGCCGGCTCGTGTGCGAAGAAATCCGGTGCAGAGATAGTCTATGATGGCTTATGAGCTGAAAATTTCCACAATGTCTTTATCTCGCACATTGAGCAGTGACCTGGGACTTCGTGCTTGCAAACGACGGAAAGGACACCTCCTCACAAATGTGCTGAAGGAACAGAGGCTCTTAAAATCAAAACGCTTACTGTCGCGTTACGCAGCAAATTGTCACCGAAAAATCCTTTTTACTGATGAAAAATTTTTCAGTGTTGAGGAGACTTGTAATGCCCAAAATGCCACATGCTCTGCACAAGCTGCTGAAAAGGCTCCAAGGATCCAGAGGGGCCATCATCCTTCATCTGTCATGGTGTGGTGGGGCGTGAGCTACGAAGGTACCATGGACTTCCATTTCTGTGAGTAAGGGGTCAAAACGTTGGCCAAAGTGTATCCGGAGACACTGTTGGAGCCACGGTCAAGAAACTCAACAACACCCTCTTCCATGGAGAATGCTGGAGCTTCCAGCAGGATTCGGCCCAAGCACATAAGGCTCTCACATCTCACGAGTGGCTTGGGGCCAATGTTCTGGACTTTATTTCGACCTCGGATTGACCTTCTGCAAATCCGGACCTAAACCCCCTGCACTGCACATTGTGGTCCAAGCTTCAGGAGATGGCTTGCAAGAAGAGACGTCCAAATATTGAAAGTTTCAAGTGTTCTCTTTCGAAGGCAGCAGCAGATTCTCCAATGGAAGTGGTGCGTAATTCAATTGATGAGTGGCCACAAATACTTAAGGACTGTGTTCGTGCCAAAGGTGGCCATTTTGAATAATTGTGATTTTGATTTGTTACACAACCATTTAACTAATATCATTGTTTGAGTCTTCAGTCTTTTCGACGGTTTTCATACAGCCCTCCATGCTTCCCTGTCCTGAGCTAATCGTTTCATCTCTACATAGCTACCACACCCTACAACCGAGACAATCTGTTTAACATATTCTAACCTTGATCTACCCCTACAGTTCTTATCCTCAACCCTTCCTTCTATAACTATTCCTGGGTGTCTTATTATGTGTCCTCCCAACCTATCTCTTCGCTTCATTAGCTGTCGCCAGAAACATCTCTCCTCTCCCACTCGTCTTAATACCTCTTCATTCGCAACCTATCTACCCATCTGATCTTCATCATTCTCCTGTAACACGCCATTTCAAACGCTTCAATTCTCCTCTTTTCTGCTGCTCCAGCAGTCCAAGTTTCAATTCCATAGAGTGCCACGCTCCAGACAAAGGCCTTCAAAAATGACTTCCTAATACCTAAATCTATATTTGATGTCTACAGATTCCTTTTCTGTAGAAATGCTTTCCGTGCCTGTGCTAACCTACTTTTTACATCCTCTTTGCTTCGTCCATCACTGGTTATTTTGCTTCCTAAGTAACAGAAGTCACCAACTTCCTTTAGCTTTTCACCTGCCAATTCGACATCCATAGGGGTTTCTGATTTATTTCGACTGCATTCCAATATTTTTGTTTGACATTTATTAATTTTAATCATGATTTCTTTCAAGACAGAATCTATACCATTTAAAAGCTCGTTTAAATCCTCTGGTGTGTCGGCTAAGATGACGATGTCGTCAACAAATCTCAGAGTTTAAATTATTTCTCCTTGAATCTTTACTCCTACTTTGAATTTTTTCCAATTTCCTTCATTGCTTGTTCAATGTAAAGATTGAAAAGTATGGGTGATAAGTTGCAACCTTGCCTTACACCTTTCTGAATACCAGCTTCTCTCTCATGTCCTTCCGCTCCTATAACTGCTGTCTGGTTTCTGTATAGATTGTAGAGCTCCCTTGTATCCCTGTACTTTATTCCAATTGTTTTCAAAATGTCAAACCACTCACTCCAATCAACGTTATCAAAAGCCTTTTCTAAGTCTACAAATGCCATGAACGTTCTGTTATTCTTCCTTATTCTAGCTTCCAAAATCAGCCTAAGACTTAGTACAGCTTCCCCTGTTCCTACGTTTCTCCACGGTGGGTTAGTGGTTATCGTGTCGGATTACCAACCCCAAGCTTGCAGGTTCGCCCCTGGCCGTGGTAAGTGATTTTTGAAAGGCGACAAAAGTCACGACATGAATGTCATACGTTGTTGGCATGTTAAAGAACCCATTTGAATTCAGAAGGCCGTGTTCAATGGCAAAATTAATCTCGGGATTTTCCGCCAACATAAAGTTCCTCCATTCTCTACTAGAAAGCGCTGCTGTGTCAAGGAGCTTAGATATCCAACCTCCGTGACTTTCATAGCGTTCAAAGGAACGACGAAATTCGGCATGCAAGCTACCCTCTGGGTGTCAATTAACAAAGCTTGCACCCGAGGCCATACGATATTATTATTATCCTGAAGTCAAACTGGTCTTCACCCAACTCTCTTTCTATCTGTCTTACCATCCTCTTGTAAATTATTCTAGTCAGGATCTTTGAAGCTTGAGTGATCAAGCTGATTGTACAGTAATCTTCACATCTGTCAGCTCCTGTTTTTCTTCGGTATAGGTATGATAACATTCTTCTTGAAATCAGAGGTTACCACACCTGTCTCATAAATCCTACACAGGCTGGCTGCGTGGCTCAGGGGTAACGTTCTCGCTTGCTGGGCCCGAGGTTGCAGGTTCGTATCCTGGCGCAGTCAGCTGGCATTTGAGGGTGCGCTAATGCGAGGGAGCCGTGTCCGTAGATTTACTGGCACGTTAAAGATCCCCTTCGGGGCAAAATTCCGGCACCCCGGCGTCTCTAAAAGCCAGTGTAGTTAAAAGGGACGTAAAACCAATAACATTATTATTAAATCCTACACACCAAGTGAAATAACCTGGTCAGACCTTCATCACCCATGCAGCTTAGCACTCAATCGGTATATCATCTATGCCTGGTGCTTTGTTCCTGCTCGAGTCTTCCAATGCTCTTATCAAATTTCTGATCTCCGTACTAAATCTCCTTCCACATCCTCATCAATTTCCTCTTCCCTTTCCATAATATGATTCTCAATCTCCTTTTCCCTATACAAAAACTCTATGTACGCTTTCCATCTCTCAACCTTTTCTTCCCTATCTGTTAGATGTTTTCCATCTGAGTCCTTAATATTACAGCACTTAGTCTTCCTTTCCCCAAAAGTACTCTTAAACCTTCGATAAGCTGTATCTACCTTTCCTAATTTCAGACATTTTTCTATGCCTGCACATTTCTCTTTCAACCATTCTTCTTTTGCTTCCTTGCACTTCTTGTTAACTTCATTTGTTAGACGTCTATATACTGCTTTTCCCCTTTCATCTCTTTCATTCTTGTGCTTCCGCCTTTCGTCCATTGATTCTAGTATATCCTGCGTGATCCACGGTTTTCTACCTACCACATTCTTTCTTTCCTACCAATGTTTTCTTCTGCGGATTTTGTTATTTCATTCTTCAAAAGTGCCCATTCCTCTGCAATTGTAGCTTGTTCAGGGTTTTTCATTATTCCGTACTTTATACTCATCTTGAATCGTTGGTTCACGTCATTCTCTTTCAGTTTGTCTATTGCCCACCTTTTTGGCTTTTGGTTTTTCTTCAATTTTTCTCAACTTAAGTCGGCATTTGCATTCCATAACAACCAGATTGTGGTCAGAGTTTATGTCAGCACGGGGATATGTTTTGCAATCCAAAATCTGGTTTCGAAATCTCTGCTGAAGTCTATTTTGTAACGCCCTGTATCTCTTGGTCTCATAGGATATTAAAATATCTCAAACCATTTAGTTTAAATTTACGGTCAATGCATGTGAGATTTTCGAAGTGAAATGCCATGTCCTGTGGTTCGGATTCCACGTAAAAAGGAGGTCCCGTGGCTCATGATCTCAAGATTAATGGTCACGTTAAACTACAAGCTTCCTTCCAGTTTAAATTTATTGGAAACTTTGTGACAGTATTTATGGTAAGACTAGGTATAGTATGTCTTGGCTTCACTGTTCTGCCCTTTAAAACAAAATTTCAGTCACAGACGTGCAAAATGAGATATTGTACAGCTCTTAGAGACACCAATACCAAGTGATGTTGTGGTATAGTGTTAGCTTTCGGACCACTACATGGTGTGTTCGATCCCCACGAAGAGAGAATATTTTTGTCAAATAACGATTTCTGTATTTTTTTGTTCAGTCTACACATTTTAATTTAGTTCTGTTGTTTTCTTGTTGTAAATTTTATTTTGAAGACTAGGGACAGCTTGGTCATCTGGGTGGATGTTTTCTAATAACTAGGGACCGGACATTTATGCACTGAAAACTATTAAAATATGCATCACAATAGATAATTGCAAGTTTTTCAATGTTTTCAGGAGACAAATTACGTCTATTTTAATCGTTTTCAATGCATAAATATCCGGTCCCTAGCCATCTGTTCAATAATCACTATTACCTGACACCCACTGTTTTAATAAATACTTTCTGCTGCTCTTCTCTTTAGGCATTTTGAGTTAAGGATATGCAGACTAAAAATAAAGTAACTCAAGAAACTCCCCACAAAACTAACCCCAGGCTACTGGCTATCGAGATGTTGAAAGGAATGTCCCACCCCATTCCCTTCTTGAAATAACCAGGCAGCATGCTTGCTTAAAATATTAGTTATTGATCTGTTGCTCAGAAAGTTGCTTACAAGGGATGTCCAATTCGCAGGCAAAACCTATTTTGTTCAAGATGTTTTAAATTATACTTAATTTCAACTATATATACTAAATATTGCTGTTATGTCCGTCCGTCCCCCCACCCACCTGGTACTACAGTCAGTGAAGGGCCTAGGCCTACCAAGCGACCACTGCCCAGCCATTTGGCCTGCCAATATTGGGGTGACGCGTGATCAGCGCATCGGTCCCCTCGGCCGTTAATCTTGGTTTTCGTGATCGGGGCGCTGCCTCACTGTCAGACAGCTACTCAATTGTCCTCACGAGGCTGAGTGCACCCCGTTCCAGCCCTCACGTCAGTCTCTAAAATCCCTGACAGAGCCGGGGCCTTCGGGTGAGAGGCAGGCGCGCTACCCCAACACCACGGGGCCGGCACCTGTTATGTTCAGAATATGCAAAAAAAACAATAAATCTTCAAAATATGCATTTTCAAACAAAAAACAAGAAGTTCCGTGACGAACTTAAGAGCCTACTTTTCTTAAAATTTAAGATTCATGCCAATGATTAATATATATGGATCTATCTAGAATAATGACGAAATTACTGTAAGAATATCGAAATTTTTAATTCGTTCGAAATACTGTATGCCTGGCATAATGTAGCCTAATATAGCACTACAGTTGGCAGCCCTGGTGACTGAATATATTCTTAGTTCATCTCTTAGGGTACAGAATACAACATTTGGTTGAAGTCCAATGGATAGCATGGATCTAACAGCGCGCGTAAAATCATGTTGGCAACAATGTCATGCATGTATTGGTCAGAAATAATCTGAAATAATATCATCTATTGTTGTGCCATTTTTGAATGAAATCCATTAGTTAGTATAGAAGTTGCATGCATTTTAAAATTGGACCTCTCAGCAGGCTTAGAATCAAGTTGGCAGCACTGACGTATATTAGTTAGTCCAAATTAATCTAGAATGCCAAGTACTATACGTGTCCAAAGTTTAGAGCTATTGGCTTGCATACTTTGATATGAGCCGTTGAGAGCTCAAGTGGTGTAACTCCTCTCGGAATTACAGGGAAGTCTAAACCTTACGGCAAGCAGGCATAGCTCAGGGCCAGTGTGTGTGAAGCATTGGACGTGAGCATTGCGTCTGTCAGCCACAAAGGTTAGACTTGCCTGTCATTCCGAGGGGAGTTACACCACTTGGGCTTTCAAAGGCTCATATATTGATAGTAGGGTAACAAAAATAGAGACAGCATTTATTAACAGCTGGTAGCCCTGGTTGCTCTTAAGAATACGCATAGTCATATCTGTTTTGGTACACATAGCACATACGAAATGTGGTTGAAATCCAAATTATAGTATAGAAGTTACATGCATTTAAAGTTGGACCTCTCAGCAAGCTTAGAATCATGTTGGTAGCACCGACTTATATAGGCAGTTACTCCAAATTAATATAGAATCAGGGTTGATACGCGACCGGGAAAATCGGGAAAAGTCAGGGATTTTTATTGCGGTCAGGGAATTTAGTAAAAAAAAAGAGAAAGAAGAAAAAGAATTATTACGGTTTGACAGTTATTTTTTGGTTGATATACCAGGGTGTCTACCGGTAACGAAAAAGTAGCTAATTTTACAAACGGGTAACGAAAGTAACGAAAAGTAGCTAATTTTTATGTCTGGATAGTTGGAGGAAATGAAAATTCGCTGAGGTCGGTTTAAATAATTTATACCCGCGCCGCTAGGCTCACAGATTGTGATGAAGTGAGTTTCACACACGCGGCGCCGATTGCGTAGGCTTCCCCGTGCACGACCTCAAGAAAATGCATACTGAGGATGCCTTCAGTGGTACTGTCTACATCGGTTCAACGTATATTGTCGGCATCAAGAAGAGAGTTTAATTTTTTGTGAAATGTTTTTCTGTATTATTCGGAAACCTGACTTTTTGCGAGACGTTTATTCGCGATAACTTCCAAAACTCAACAGAAACCTCTCATTTCTGATATTGACCTCTAAATTTGGATATCTCGAATTGATGTCCAGAAATAATGCGATATAATTGTCGCGATCTTGCGAAATGATATAGTTTCGAAAAAAATCGCATAAATGCTCCGAAATACATAGACGACGGTATATTTTAAAATCTGTCCGTCTCGTAAATTTGCGACATCCAGTTTGGTTAATTCGAAACTCCGTTATATGTCTGTTTTCCCTTCGAACTTTGGTTCCATTGTATATATAATCTAACCGGTTATCTCGAAAACTTGTATAATTTGAATTCCGCTTGTATTATTCGAGCAATCCTCTCTGAATAATTAGTAATATCCGATACATACTTCAAACGTTCATCCTCCAAAATCACATCCTCAATACGGCCGGCTGGCCGCACGACTTTCCTGCGGGAATCTCGTCAAACGGACCGAAATCAATGGCTGTTGCGTAAAAGTCATAAAACCCGTGCCCGGTCGCGAGGACTGCGGGAATCCTGTCAAAGGTGGTTGGGCGCCCATCACGAAACATACCGAACCCTACTCCCCACTTTTCCCATTACCGTATACTGAAAAGTGTACGGGGAGCGAGAAGTGCATCAACCCACTTAGAAATGACAGTCTACGTAGTATCGCGATACTCATTTCTCCTCGTGATCCACCGTGAACTTCCATCCACAGCGTAGGGACAGCGGGAATCACGGCGCCGACCATACAACATGTCCATAACTGCTCGTGAATTTTAACCATGCCCAACCTCCAGCTTGCCTCTGCCATTCTGCCAGGATAGTTAGACAGGCAGACAATCGTGGAACGGCCAGATGCGGAGCCGATTGCATAATATCGCGTTCTCAGTGTCCAACCGCGAGGACAACGTGAATCTCGTAAAACGACCGACAGCGGCAGCGATTGCGATACATCGCGATATTTCTCTGCATTCGATGAAGAGTACAACTGGATTCTTGTCAAACGGACAGCAAGCGGCGTCGATTGTGTAATAATACTATATTTTTCCGTGCCCGACCTCAAGGACGATAGAAATCTCGTCGAACGACTAAAAGTGACGCCGATTTTGTAAATCGCGATTTTTCTCCGTGTTCGATTGTGAAAACACGTCAAACGGCTGATACCAGCACGATCGTGTAACGTCTCGATATTTCTCCGTACTTGACTGCGAAGACATGATTCGGTGACTATCACGAACGTCGCATATATTTCGTGATCTTCCGCGGGGACAAAGGATATCTCCCCAAACGGCCAAGATCAGAGCAACTTGGTAACCATTCTTCTTGTACACAAGACGGCATATTAACTGAAAAAACTCATATTTTATTCTAACATTAGATATTTAATATCAAATATCAGTTGACAGTTTCTAGATACTTTTATTGTGATTGACTAAAAAGTAAGAATTGGTGATTGATTGCTTTCTTCAGTTATTTTTTTAAAATTGATGTTAGCAAATTAACATTTATTGTAAAATTAATGTGTTCCTGTTCTTATTGTAATAAACGTTATTTATTACAGCAAGGAAATGTTTGTTTTTATACTTAAAAAAACACGTTAATTTATACAGAGAGCTACAGATAAGTCCGGTTTATATAATGAGACATTGCTCGGATATTTTTTAATCACTATTATTTTCATCTACTACAACATTTCTCCTCGCGTCTAAGAATAGCCTTGCACAAATAATAGTCTAAAATCAGTTTTTCTACCTTAATCTTAATCGATCATAAAGAAGAACGTTTCCTAAAGGTAAATGCACTTTTGCTAGGTTTGGAAAACCTAAGGAAAAGTGAGGTAAATGTCGTCCATGTGGTCAATGAATTTTCTATACTTTGCTCTGGAAAATCGGGAAAAGTCAAGGAAATAAACGACTCTGCGGTCAGGGAATTTCTTAAATTTTGGTCTGGAAAACTTGGAAAAGTCAGGGAAATTTGAAATCCTTATAGCGTATCAACCCTGAGAATGTCAGGTACTATACGTGTGCATAGTTTAAAGTGATATGATGAATAGTTTAAAGCTGTCGGCTTGCATACTTTCTGATAAATTGGTATTTGGATAATAGAAATTGAGAGCATTTATTAACAGTTGGCAGCCCTGGTGGCTCTTAAGAATACGCTCGGTTATATATGTTTATGTACACATAGCACATACGAAATTTGGTTGAATTCCAATTGATAGTGTAGAAGTTATATGCATTTAAAAATAGGACCTATCAGCAGGCTTAGAGTCATTTTGGCAACACTGCCATGTAAGGCCTCCTGGAAATTAAACTGAAATATTATTATCTATATGTGTGCCAATTTTGAAATAGCTCCCATTCATACCTTCCATGATATCCAACATGGAGCTATAAATTTCAATTGCGATTTTTCAGCAGTTGGTAGCACTGACATAATTTTCAAATATGGCATTGAGATATTCAGGTATAAATCTTTACTCCTACCAAATTTTGTTTCAATTGCTGCAGCTGTTTAGGAGTTGATAGGGGACGACACACACACACACACAGACAGACACATTTGCCCGGATCGACCTCATAAGTCTCATTTTTGCAAAATGTGAAAAGTAGGCTAAAAAAGGTCCCTACTAATAATCTGTGTTTGTGTGCTGACTAAAGTATTGTATGTAGCTGTTAAGGGTAAAGAATTTGAAAAGGTGTCCTGGGACTTGAAATAAAGTACCATCCCAGCATTTGTCTAGAGGATATGTGGAAATATCTGGGGGAAATCGACACAGTTCGCGACGGGAATCGAACCAGCATATACTCGATAAGTAGACGTATGGAATCAACTATGGTTACCAGGGATAGGAACTTCAGTTCATGGTTCGATTCCCCGCTCTGCGAAGGAATTTAATTCTGGTCTAGGGGTTGGATTGGTGTACAATCAACCTCTTGAGATAAAACTGAGGAGGTGGGTTCTATTCCCACTTCAGCTATTCTGGATGTGGTTTCCCACTTCTCCAGGCAAATGCCGGGTTGGTTCCTAACTAAGGCCAGGTCCGCCTCCTTCCCAATCTTAACCTGACCTACAAATACACACACTAATACAGACACCACAATAACACAGGTTATCAGACAAATTCTACATACTCCTGAGTACGCAGTGCTAAATTACCTCGATGTCGAAGTACCTCAAATGAAACATCATACTTCATCTATTGTCCCTCAGGTCTTTAGCGCGACTCTTTGTCATAGGAAGTAAGAGGGACATTCACAAAAGCTTTAAGCTATTTTATAAATTTAAAAATGGGTGATTTAGTGGAAGGTTCACCTTCGAGTAAATCTCCAATTTCAGCCTATTTATTACAGAAATTTTTGAAAGAATGATTCTACTTTCTTCTTCATTGTGTGTCTTACCTGTTATCGTTCCAGTTTTGTTGCTCATTCATTTGAGGGACTTGGGACACCTTGGTGTAAATTGAACTTATATTGTATGATGACTGTAGGGATGAGTGGAACGGTATTTGGGTCAGGGATGGGGTAGGCGCCCCGACACTACAAGTAAGGTACTATCCCGGCATATGGGTGGAGGGAGTGTGGAAAAGCCTAGAAAGTAACCACACTCTGGATAGTTGCTGTCATCGCCGGGTTTTGAACCTACGATATCCGGATTTGCTGCAACTACCCTCGTGACTGGGCTGCAAGATTTGTACGAGCAAGGCTACGTCTCGGGACTCATTCCAGTTTCAACTGGCTTGAGGATGATGTGCAATGAATTTCTGAGGCAGGTGGTTTTAATGCCCTTCCTAACGCCAAACTAATGGAAAGTTAATGAGTGATTGAATGAAACTGGACCAAGAGATGAAAGGAAGTGGCCGTGGCCTATTAGAAGGTACCGTTCCAGCATTTGCCTAGATTCAGAGGAAGACAGCTTCAAGCGGTGTGACGTGTCGAAACGAAGGGCAAGCCTATCAGTTCGTGTGACGTCTGGCGAGAGCCGTGTAATACCATGTTGCCTAGATCAACGGCGCTGTACGTACGGACATGGAAGGGTCAGTCCGCTGAAGAGCTCTCAATGCGAACAGGTTATATGCACTTGTTGCACAGATATTATGTATGTTCGGTTCGACGTATGTGTGCGAACGATTCGGTTTATAAGTAAATTAATTTACGTATTTCACTGTATAAGGATTACGCGACCAAGAACTACATTTTCCAGCCACCCTGAGCCGAGAAAAAGTTAACTTACAAAATTTTGAAATTAATAAACCAGTTATACAACATTCCAACGTATATTGTGTTAAAATTTGGATTCGATCTGATGACAGGTTTGTGAGATAATAATTCTTAAATGTGACGCATGGTTGAAACACTCTTAAAAACGGGCACTTTTTGTGTTCCAAATACGATAAAAAATATTAATTAAAAATTCCAAACCTACAACTAACGTAAAATTGAACGACGAAAATGACGATGTTATTGGATTTTATGTAGGTCTATTGGTTACTTCACAAACAACCTTCAAACTCGAGTGCACATAATATTTTGGTCGACAATAGTCTTCGCTGCTAGCATGTACAGCTGTGTGAGCTGACGTCACACCAGCACCGCCCTTCCTCCCTGTCCTAGAGTTTAAAATGGAAAAATAATTTTATTGACTGCTGTAAGTGGGTTTGAACCACTCGTCAAGTCTGTATTTTTTGTATATAGCTTGGTTTCATACCCTAGAGCTGTGCGTTAGTGAATGTAGCTACCGCGGTTGGTGATGATAAAAACACACACTATTATTGTGATCATATGCAAAATCTTCTTCACTTGTCTCCTACAAATCCTGGGGTATTCTAATTTATGTATGTATTCATTCATTTATTTATTTAACAATATTAAGGTACACAGGCATAAGCCCTATTATGTTTCTTAACTGGACATTGTTCCATCGAAACCTACTAAAGATCTGCTAGGTTTAGGAATTCAATGAATATTAGCCAATATGAATACATCCTTTAGGCCACAACTATTTCTTCTTTGGTTGATTAAGTTTCCTGAGCTAATTTAATCATAATCCAAAGAACTTATTATTTATTTAATATAAGGAAGTGGGGCCCAAGCAACGTCACCCACCAAGTTATATAACAAAGGAGAAACTGTTCCGCCTAGTCAACACATTTAATTACAAGTTATAAACTTGTTATTATTTGGTACATGTTTCAGGGCCTCTAGTACTGGTCCCTTCTTCAGCCATAAATTAAGATGCAAAATCCAGCATAATTAAAGATATCATAAAAAAATACATAAAATGATGAGTGAATGGATGAAATGAGGTGAAAAAGAACATATTAACCATGTGAAGTAACATGAGTGTGCATCAGTAAGAAGTAACACCATTGGTAGTGCTAGGTTCTTGTGAATACACTTATATAGCACTGTTCTAATGTTTGTGCATGTGAAAATCACTTCACTTGGGATGTAATTATGCTGGATTTTGCATCTTAATTTATGGCTGAAGAAGGGACCAGTACTAGAGACCCCAAAACATTTACCATTTAATAACAAGTTTGTAACTTGTTGTAAATAAATGTGTTGACTAGGCGGAACAGTTTCTCCTTTGTTATATAGTGAATCTGTCAATACGGAAAATGAACTTCTTTCAGAGCACAATTTCCCCACCAAGTTGTTCCAACTTTTCTTGCGTGACAGTGCATATTAGCTTGCTAACGCCTCCCATTCAGACAAAGGAATGAAGCTGTTGCCATTTTTAACCCAGCAGAAATCTCGCGACAAATATTTTACAGTACATCATGCAACCGATGTATTCTAATTTATGTATGTATTCATTTATTTATTTATTTTACAATACACAGGCATAAGCCCAATTTTGTTTCTGCACATATCTAGTTCAAAAATACAATTTGCTTCAATGAAGGAAAGAGAGAAAAAAGAATACACAATTGAAGAACACAAAAGAAATTATGGAAGTATACATTACATACTAGAAGAAAAAAAACTGTACAAATAAAAATATATATATTTAAAAAAATACAAACTTCTATAAAAAATAAAGAGACAGAGAGTAAAGAGCTTCTGGTAGTCTATGATTAGATTTTGGATGTTAGGTGAAAATTAATTTTGATAACCATAATAAACTAGCATTAATTTATTTCTTGGAATAGAACAATTAAAAGAATAATTGATGTACGGCTTCATTGCGTCAGTCATATCATGATGAGCTGATTCAGCAAACGCCGGATCTTCATGAAGTGCCTCTGCTGATAATGTAAAATCATTTCTTACACCATCTGCCAAAATCGTTCCGTCACTTCATAAAGACATGCATCAGATAGTGCAACTATCCATTTTTACATTATATGCCGGCTTTTCATGAAGTGCCTAGGATTTTCATGAAATGACGGATTTCACTACCTGACTAAGACATATTCACTATGAAAGCAGGATATTCAGCTTGGAGTCCCAAAGATGATGGCAACTTCATCCCAAACTGTTTGAATAATTCTTCTCTAAGAGAAGCTATCTCCCATAGTACCGGTAGGTTGTTCGTATCTTGCTTCTCCTAATGTTCTGTATTCTGTTATAAATATTTATTTCAAAGATGATGCCAATTGCTCCACATACAACTCCTGCACATATAAAAGCAAGAAGAGGAACTGTAGCCCACAGACCAACACTTTGGGGTTGTTGTATATACTTGGTGCTGTGGGTGTCTGCAAACAGAGCCAGGTACAATCTTCTCACCAGACCCGTATGAACCATGTGGTGGAGCCTGTAAAATGTAAAAAGAGTAACTCTTTAAGGATATTTTTAACTAGAAACTTGCATATTATAAGGATAATTTACAACAGGATCAAAAACATCCTGGAACCACAACTTGGAGAATATCAAGGAGGATTTCGCCCTTACAGAAGTTGTCCAGACCAAATCCTTAGCCTGAAATTAATAATGGAATATTACAAAAACAGAAATAAGCAACTCTTTATCTCTTTTATAGATTTCAAAAAAGCCTATGATAGTATTCATAGACTGACACTGCTAAAAATCCTCAGATCATATGGTCTCCATCCTAAATTGATAAAAATCATTCAATTAACATTAACAAACACAAATTCGAAAGTTAAATTTAGGGGAGAAATATCAACAGCTTTCTCAGTAAAAACTGGTCTCAGACAAGGTGATGGATTATCCCCTCTGCTTTTCAATGTGGCTCTTGATTATATCATGAAGGTTTGGCAAAAGGAAAACCCTCCTAACATCAAAATTGGAACAAAACCATCAATAAAAATAAACTGCTTAGGATTTGCAGATGATTTGGCTCTTTTAGCACTAGACAAGGAAGAGGTTTGTACTCAGATCACTAGTCTCCAAGAAATTGCTCAAGGGATAGGATTACAGATATCCTTTGAAAAAACTGAGATCATGCCTATGAAACCCTTAGATATAAATGAAGTCTATATAAATGATCATAAAATTAACCTAGTTCCTCAATTTAAGTATCTTGGAGAAATTATAACACATAACTTAAACGAAAAAGTAACTTGGATAAATAGAACAAATAAAATGAAAAAGGCACAATCTCTAACCTGGTCAACATATAATAAAAAATGCCTATCAATAGCTACTAAGATCCGACATTATAAAACTGTAACTCTCCCAGAAGCCACTTATGCTTGTGAAACACTGTTCCAAATTAAAAATTAACAAAGAACTGATCAGCTCCTCAAAACGGAAAGAAGAATCATTAGAACGTTCATAAATAAAAAGTGTCAGGTTGAGGGAGTCTGGAGGATTCTCCCAAATGAAACTGTCTATCGTGAGATTGATCCAATCACCAGCACAATGAAGAAGAAAAGAATTTCATATTTTTTTCACATCTTACAGCTTCCAGAAAACAGAATTGTACGCCAACTGGTGATGAGAAATCTAGGAAAGAAAAATGGATCCAAGAAATCCAACAAGATCTCAAAGCAGTTGGACTTAAGATAACAGATGCCGAGGAGAAAAATAAAATTAACACCATTCTTAAAACTCACAAATTTTCTGCAGAAATGACACATAGAAAGCCTATGGAGATTTCAGATGAGTTGAGAAAATCCCGATCTGAAAGAATGAAAAAGTACTGGAAAGAGCGCAAGAACCAAGCAGTACTACCTTCAAAGAAGAAGTGATTGTGGAACGACTCAAGTGGTCCAATGTGACCAATCAAGATAATAATAATAATAAGGATCATTGGTCAAAATATTTTTGACTAAGTATGAAATTCAGAGTGACAAATTTAAAAAAACATTAATTATTTCTTTGTTCCCAAAACTATTTGAAATAGATTATGTCATTATTTGTAAAAATAAATCTTACTGTATTGGTTGGTTTCCTTCTATTGTCCGTCCAGAGTTAAGAGTGTACTACGGGCTCTTATGGCATAAGCGTTGCCACGTCTAGCGACCGTAGAAGGGCAGCTATTGTACAGCACTCCACACGAGTAGTACAGCCCGCTGCCGGACTGACTATCAGCAAGCTCCTCATCCCGACGGAATTTCGTTCCTTCGCGCCATTATAATCTGCAACCTTTTACTATAATTCCCGTAAGAATAACAGAATTTGGATGATCAGTTTTTAATAAAGATAAAGACTGAGTTATTCCCTAAAGGAGTGGGGGAGCCGAGGATAGTAATTGATTTACATAACAATGCTTAGAACGGATTATAAATACTGCGACGATTTACTATTTATTTACATTGGAATTTTAGTTACGTACGGTATGGCAATGACAAAACAATTGAAATGACGTGAAAGCTAATCTGAATCATCCGTTAGATACGGATCAATTAGTTTAATAGACTACGTAATATGGCAATATATTCTCCAAGGCAGGGGCGGATCTACGGGAGGGCGAGGAGGGCGACCGCCCAGGGCCCCGCAGTCCTGGGGGCCACGCGCCATGTTTTTTTAAATTTAATTAATTAATTATACTTTTCAAACTAATTTGTATTTTTTTATATATTTTTTTTCAGTGCAGCTATGACCTCTGTTGACCGTTTAACAAGTTAAGATTTCGGTGAAATAATAGAAGACTTCAGCCGGAAAAATGTGGCGAAGTAATATTTTATTGTTTACATAATCTTCTTCAAGGGGATTTAAAGTTTCTTTCATATTATTAAAAAAACGTACTGTAGTATACTCAGAATATTGTAACTATTCTTTATTTTATTATTTTTACAAAACTACTTTCCATTTGATTTCATATTTTTTTTATTTCCTATTGTTGTGGGCCCCGCCTTATCATATCGCCCAGGGCCCCGCAAGGCCTGGATCCACCACTGCTCCAAGGTCAGCCTAGGTCAGTGACAGGATACAAATCATCTGTCGCAGTGAGTCACTTTCATCTGCAGAGGCGAAGAGAGTACCCGGAAATAACAAGTAATTTTGTTCTTATCATAATGATACTTCACATATTATTACACGCGTAGTTGAAAGATTTTCTTTATAAGTTGCTTTACTTCGCACCGACACAGATGTGACTTATGGCGACGATAGCAAAGGAAATGGCTAGGGGTGGGAAAGAAGTGGCCGTGACCTTAATTAAGGTACAGCCCCAGCATTTGCCTGGTGTGAAAATGGGAAACCACGGAAAACCATATTCACGGCTGCCGACAGTGGGGTTCGAACCCACTATCTCCCGAATACTGGATACTGGCGACTGCAGCTATCGAGCTCGGTATAGATGAAAATCCACAGCCTGCTTCCAGTCTCCGACTGGGTCAGGGAATGGAATGAATGAAGCCCCCATCTAGCGGCGAGGATATGAACTGTGCCGGCTGCCAAAGCCTGACGCACTCCTCTGGGGCAATGATTAAATGAATGACAGATGAAATGAAATGATAGTGGAGAGTGTTGCTGGAATGAAATTGTGACAGGGAAAACCGGAGTACCCGGAGAAAAACCTGTCTGCCTCCGCTTTGTCCAGCACAGATCTCACTTGGAGTGACCGGGATTTGAACCACGGACCCAGCGGTGAGAGGCCGGCGTGCTGCCGCCTGAGCCACGGAGGCTGAGCTCCGTATAGATAGATGAAGGAAAGTAAACAAAAAATGCAGTGGCACAACGTACATTGGACAATGAATGGCAAATAATACAGACTGATGTGGGAAATTGCGACAATCTGTTCTTAAAAATATTTCTCAAAACAATCATTATCCATTTCATAATGAGCCTTAGCGGTTTATTTTACACAAAACTACAAGCTTCTCATTCGGCACAAATCTCGTAATTTAACTGCATGAAAGTTCTGTTACGCACATTATTGCAGGTGAGTAGTTAATAATAATAATAATAATATATCATCACGGGTTTTTCAAAAACGTACAGCAGCACTTTTCTCCTGATTCTTGGTCTTTATATAATTGTAGACGTTACAAACTATCTGTCGTTCTCTGCACCTTAAAATTTCCCCGGGTTTACGTTTCGCGAACGGAACATCAGCCAAATATTTAATGCCACTTATACCTAAATCACAATTATTTTTATATTACACAAAACAATCCTTACACTCCAACACTGTTTCAAATATCTTGGAGAGATCTGGACTCGTGCGTTCAGTGGAGAGCTAAGACACTTACAACAGCGTGCGTGCTGTTCCATCCAGCGCGCAGACTCTGCTGTCAGATACATTACAAAATCATGTTGCACATCAAGAATGTAAGAATTACATATCATTAAATGAATGCTGAGGAACATGTACTCTCCACCCATGGCCATTAACTTAATAAATAACATAGTGAAAATCCAGTTTTAAAGACTTCGAAGTCATCAATTCTGGGGGAGTCCGCTACATGTAAAAGCCCATAAGAGCCCGTAGTACACTCTTAACTCTGGACGGACAATAATACAGAGTGATTCATATAAAATCTCATGATTTTCATTTTATGTTTATTTTGACAAGAAGGATTCCAGTAACATATTATTACATCTCACATGTATAGGATTTCCGAGAGATTACTTTGCCATTAAAGGTTGTACAGAAAATGCCCTATGTCTCTAGGCACAGCTGAACAAGTCGTTCCATGTCTCTGGCAGTTCGCTGGAGGATTGCGTTGTCAATACCGTGAATTTTGCGTCTAATATCCTCCTTCAAATGGTTCTAAGTCCAAGGGCGTGTAGCATACACTCTTCCCTCTAGGTAACCACATAGGAATAAGACTGGTGAGCTCAAATCTTGGTGGCCACAAGTTAGTGGAGATTATGTGGTCGCGGAAGTAGGTTTGGATTAGCGCCATAGATTCAGGAGACGTTTGGCATTGGCACCATCCTCTTGAAATTACTCTTGACACAGCTCGATAACATCCAATTGCTCAACTAATTCGCTGAAAATGTGTAGGTACACTTCAGTGTTCACTGTTTTGTCGATTCAAATTTGACCCACGATTCTGTCTGCTAATAGTGCGCACCAAAGACCGACTTTCAATGGGTATAAGTGTTTCGTGAATGACATGTGAAATTTGTGCTGACTAAATGTGTGTGTCCTGTGAGTTTATGTAACCATGCCTTGTTTGTGAAACATGCAATGGACAGTATGCCAGAATTTTGAACTACTGTATGGTCATCTGGAACCAATGACAATATTCCAACCTTTTAGACTTGTCTGGCTCGAGCAACTCCTGAACAGACGTAACCCTATACGGCTTTAAGACTGACTTTTTCGCAGCTCTCTAACACATCACATGTATGAGTATCCAGTATAGTGTGACAGATGCCTTAAAGAATTAAAGGGTTGCCACTGTAGTCGCTCCTTAACGTCCACAGCAACCGTAGGAAATCTAGACGAACGATGATTGCTGGTTTCACTCGCAAGATGTCAAGTTGTTTCCAACTTGTGCACCAGCGCCAGTATTGTGTTTCTGTCTGGACGCTTGTGATCACTAAATTCTCTCTGGTAACTTATGCCCTTTATGTGGCTATGACCAATATCGTTATCCAAGAGTTTTTAAGAAGAAATAGCTGTTGCTGTAACGTGTACTGCATCTTGACTGATGCTGATAAAGCAGCAATGGCGCCTAACACGATCAAACGACAATAGCAATGAACAACTGCAAGTTGCAACATCAACTGCACCACCTCATGATATGTGCCTAAAGATCCCGTCATTTGACATTTGTTAGCTAAATGAAACAATTTGGCGTATTCCTATACAAATAATGGATGAAAGAAAATCATGAGTTTTATATGAATCACCCTCTAGAATGAACTTTATATATTTTCAAGGTACCGCCTGTTGTGGGATGGTTTGGCTTATCAATTCTTATTCCCAGGTGCATCAATTTCTGCGCTACCTTAATAGCTTGGGCTATTTTTTTGGCTGAACAAGTTTTTCAATAATAAGTCAAGAAGCTCTCTTATGGAGATTACTCTCGATTGTCATCTCTGGATATTATTATTTGGTTGGTTCTTAAGTTTAGGGGCTGCGACAACGCGGTCATGTAGCCCCATGTACTTTGGGTGTGTGTAGAATCTGTCTGATAACCGGTGTAAATTGTGATGACTGTAATAGGGGATATTATTATTTATTATATCTTCCTGACCCGGTCGGAGACTGGAAGCAGGCAGTGGATTTTCATTTTTTTCATTATTTATTATATCATTTTTACCCTTATTTTCTTACTAATTGACTGAAGAAATATTTTTGGAATTATTGTGCTATACTACAAAGCAAGGCTGCATACTTGCACCCCCCCCCCCCCCCCCCACCTTTTTTTTTTTTCTTTTTTTTTTTTTTCTCTTCTTGGCTGCCATGCTTTATGAAACATCTACTGTACAATGAACCCTGGCATGGATATTAGGCATCAGTTCGATAGAGGATTTAAAATGTGGCTCTAATTCGCTTGTTCCAGGACAAACCTGTTTGTAATACACATTCTTTATGTGTTGAAAAGCAATTTCCATTTCCTGAATTCTTGATATTACAGATTTATTTTCATTGTAATCTTCTGTGATCCATTCACCTAAATATTTATATTCCATTGGTTGGTTCCTCAGTTCATTCATTCATTTCCGTGTCCGATCATTTCCAGAATGTAGCAACTCCGATGGCCTTGTTGTTTGCCTCGATCAGGTCCTGGGTAGTGCAGGGTTGTTCTAGTAGTGGACAAATGAGCAGGTGGGCTGGGTCTTGTGTTGCTCCACACTCGCAGGACGTGTCTCCATCAGCTGGAAGGATACCCCATTTCTGCATGTTGGTCTTGCAACGAGGGACGCCTACCCTGAGACGATTAAGTGATTTCCAAACAGGGTAAGGCAGGTCATTTCCTGGGGCTAGCTCTTCCTTAACAGGGATATCCGGTGGCAGCTTGCTCTTCCACCTGGAGATGCGGTTGAAGGGCTGCAACAACGTGGTCATGTAGCCCCGTGTACTTTGGGTGTGTGTAGAATCTGTCTGATAACCGGTGTGAATTGTGATGGCTGTATTAGTGTGTGTTATCTGTAATCGAGGTAAGGACTGCAGACGATAAATTTCAAGTAGTTCCTACTTTTGCTACTAGATGCCACTACAACCGGCACCTGGTGGCAAACATTGGAACTAATAGAGCGTTAATCAAATCTAACCTACAAATTTAGCTTCACATAATTGTAGTTAATGGAAGGTTCTTTTACATGCCATAAATCAATGACATGGCCTGCCGGCTTTACTTCCCCTCCGAAGGAAAGTATACTGAGGGATTTTTAACGCTCTTAAAAAATCCAATGACTTCGGCCGGGTTTGAACCCGTGATCTTAGGCATAGAAGCACAGCATACCACCAGTTACGCCACAGTAGCCACTCTTAAAATTCATTATTCTGGCAATTGTATTAGTGCTAATGTTAAGTTCACAGGAAGTATTCTTGATGCTTGTCATACATTTTGTTTATTCATAAGAGATTTGAAGTCCTATTATAATAATCTGTGTCTGTTCATCAGGGATGTCTTTGGCAATTACTAGTGCCTTATCATCAGCAAATACTATACAGTCTACTTCAATACCCTTTAATCTTTGGTCCTAATCGGTGAGATGGTGCACCTGCTATTCTCCATTCTCTGACAACTTATTCAAGACACCTGACAGACACCTGTGTTTATTTCAAACTCATGACTAAATCTACTCATAAACTTTATTTTAGCTTTTGTTTCAGTAAGTGTGTCTTTGATAGTATTTAATCAAGTACATCATCATCATCTTCATTTCCCGTTTCCAGCTTCCTGGGTCGGGATGTGAATTAAGGACCTCCAACGTTTCCTGTCTCTCCACCACTCCTCTCCTGTTTTTAGTACTTCTTCAGGTTTTCCTCCTCTCTTCTCTACACACTCCCACACTGTATCTGCCCATCTCTTTCGGGGCCTTCCTCGTGGTCTCTTCCCTGTCATCTTTTCACAGAAAGTTTTCTTTGGTACTCTCTCCTCTCCCATTCTCATCATATGTCCATACCACTTTAACTTTGTTGTTTCTATCCTGTCCTGCAGCTTCAAGATTCCTGTCCTTTTTCTAATCTCTTCGTTTCTAACTCTATCTCTTCTGGTCTTGCCCTCTATACCTCTTAGGAATTTCATCTCCGCGGCTTGTATCCTACTCTCCTCTCTTTTTGTAGTAGTCCACGCTCCAGCTGCATATGTTAGTATGGGTCTGTAGTAGGTTGAATATAATACATTTTTACATTTCTTTGGGACATCTCGGTTCCACAGAATACCCCTTATGCTCTGGTAAAAACTGTTCGCTTGTTGTATTCTCTTTCCAATTTCCTCAGTTATCCTTCCATCTTCTGTGATCACACTTCCCAAGTACTTGAAACTTTTAACCACTTCTAGAATTTTCCCATTCAATTCTATCTTTCCTCTTCCTTCCTTCCTTCCTCTTGACATTATCATTGTCTTGCTCTTCTCTGTGCGTACTTTCATCCCATATTTCTCTATTTCTTGATTCCATACATCTAGTTGTTTTTGTACTTCCTTGTCATCCTCGCCCCATATCACTATATCACCTGCAAACAGCATGGCCTGTGTTGCCTCTTGTCCCAATCTCTGTTTAACATTCTTGTGAATTTCATCCATGACTATGATGAATAGTAAGGGGGACAATACACTTCCCTGTCGGAGACCTGTTTCCACTTTAAACCATTCTGTTTCTCCTATACTGGTCTTCACGCTACTCACACAATATTTGTACATAGCTTTTAACATTGGGACATCAGCTCCGTTAACTCTCCTTTTCCTTAATACATTCCAAACCACTTGTCGAGGCACACTGTCATACGCTTTCTCAATATCAATAAATGTCATCACCATGTCTTTTCCAAATTCCCATCTTTTCTCCATCATTTGCCTTAATGCAAAGATTAGGTCAAATGTTGATCTGTCTTTCCTAAAACCATACTGTTCTTCTTCCATCTCTCCTTCTATCTTCCTCCTCAGTCTGCCTTCCAGAACTCTCTCAAAGATCTTAGCTACATGAGGGATAAGAGTGATCCCTCTGTAGTTATTGCATTCCTTTTTGTCACCTTTCTTAAAAATCGGGATAATTAATCCCTTTCTCCATTCTTCTGGAATCTCTTTCTTCTTCCAAATTATTCTAAATAATCTATACAACCACTGTACACCTATTGGTCCCGCTGCTTTTATCATTTCCGTGGACACCTCATCCTCTCCTGCTGCTTTACCGCTCTTCATCTTCTGTATGGCTTCCTCTATTTCTAGCATAGTGATCTCCTTTTCTTGTTCTTCTTCATCTTCCAGTTCAATGTATTTAACATTTAGTAGCTTTGAAAAGTATTCTTCCCATCTTTTTAATATATCATCTCTTTGATACAATATCTGTCCTGCTTCAGTTTTTACAAATTTTGTGTTTTCCCTACCTTTTACACTCTTTTTCACCAATCCATATAGAACCTTTTTACTTCCTTGGATATCCTCCTTCAAAGTTTCCGTGAAACCTTCCCAACTTTTCCTTTTTTCTTCTTGTACAATTTTTTGGCATGCCTTCTTTGCTTCTCTATATTTTTGCCATTTCTCTGCATTTTTACTGCCTATCCACTTCCTCCATGCCATTTGTTTTTCTTTAACAGCTTCCTTTACCCTGTTGTTCCACCAAGGAGTCTCCCTTTCCTTTTTCTTCCCTGATAGTCTTCCACAAGTGTTTACTGCACACTTCGCAAAACAATTTCTAAAACATGACCCATTCCTGTTCGACACTTTTTGCTTCGTCTTTGGGAATTTCCTTTTTCAAGTCTTCTTGGAACTTTTCCATTGCCTCTCTCGCTTTTAGCTTCCACACCTTTATTTTTCTTTCCCTTTTCTCCGCAAGCTTTGTGATTTTCCCAAGCCTTAATTTGGCTATCACCACTTTATGGTCTCCTTCAAAATCTCCTCTTGGCATAGCTGTCACATCTACCAGTTGTCTACGTTTATCCTTTTCCACTAGGATACGATCGATCATTGTTTTTGTCTTTCTGTCTCCCCATCCATACCTAGTTATTTTTTGGGAGTTCTTTTTCCTAAACCATGTATTTCCAACAATTAATCCATTCCTTCTACAGAAATCTATTAACATTTCTCCTTCTTCATCCTGATTTCCATAGCTAAATGGGCCAATTATCTCTTCTTTTCCCTGCCTATCTGTTCCCACATGTGCATTCATATCCCCCATTATTATAACCTCTTTGTCTTCTATACACTTTTCCAGTTCTTCTAAGAAATCCTCTAAACATTCATCTACCTTCCCTGTCTGGGGTGCGTAAATCTGTATAAAATCCTTTGTTCCACTCTCAAGTCCTAGTCTAATTTTCATCATTCTGTCATTAATTTGGTCTACTTTCTCAACATACTGCACTAAGTCTTCTCTCACCATTATTGCAACACCATTCATTGCCTTATTTCCTCCACTCCAATATATTCTATATCCCTTCCCTTTCTTGACTTCTTTCTCACCTTTTCCCTTCCATTTCGCTTCACTGACTCCCATCATTGCTATTTCCTTCTTTTCCATGTAGTCCACCAATTCTTCTGTCTTGCCATTTAGGCTCATCACGTTTATGAAGGCGATGTTTGTGGTGTCTGGTAGCCTACTTCTCACAGTTCCCCCAGACCCCTGGGAACTGCGCGTCGCCTTCAGGGGACGCCCTAGCACTTTCCAAGGCCTCAATTCACACTCACTCATTTTATAGGCTATTAGTACGATGAGTTCGCCACACTCAAAGGCATTTTATGACCTACTGCCAGGTATTGTTCTAGGCCGATCCACTGGATAACAGACGCCTTTTGTAGCCGCTCCTCTGGAGTACAGACGCTACAGAATTCCCTCTTCCGCCATCGACGCCGTACCGAAGTCCATCCTCTCCGCCGCCGATACCGTTGGGGCTTCGCCCATAACCCTGGGCTTGGGCCCTCCATATTTATGACCCCTGGAGAGAGGGTGTCCCAGCATTTTAAAGCCCCCAGGAACTGGGCAAAGTCTGTTAAAACATTAAGAAGTGAGATGTGATCTGTGTTGTTGATTCTTTAAGGGCTTTGTGACATTGTGGTCATGTAGCCCCATGTAGGCCTACTTGGGTTTGTGTAGAATTTGTCTGATAATCTGTGGCATTGTGATGTCTGTACTAGTGTGTGACCTGCAAAACTTCTATGCAGGCATAAAGGAGGTATATGGCCCAATCCGATCTTCATCAGGTACATTGAAAACTGCTGACAATTTCGCCATTTTAACTGATCAAGGACAAATTTTGGAGCATTGGAAGGAACATTTCTCTACACTTCTAAATCGTGCCTCCAATGTTGCCGAGGACTTTCTTCGCAGCGTCCCTCAGCAGCCCCAACAACCCTGGATGGCAGTTCCGCCGACATTCCAAGATTTCACCATAGCGCTCAATCAACTAAAGCCGAGAAAGGCTCCTGGTCCTGATAACATTCCTCTGGAGTTGTTACAAAGTGGAGGTATGGCTTTGAACACTCGACTTTTTACGCTTATCCTCTTAATTTGGGAAACTCGAGAAGTACCCGGCGACTTGAAGAATGCTGCCATCATCACTATCTTCAAGAAAGGCGATCGTAGTGTGTGTGGGAACTACCGTGGTATATCGCTATTATCCATTGCAGGTAAAGTTCTCGCAAGAATTCTACTAAGCCGGCTCCAAAGTATCTCGGAGAGAATTTTGCCCCGAGTCTCAATGTGGTTTCCGAACCTCCAGGGGCACAACAGACATGACATTCTGTGCCAGACAACTCCAGGAAAAGTGCAGAGAGCAACAGGAACCTCTGTATTTAGTTTTCTATGACCTGGAAAAAGCCTTTGATTCAGTATCAAGATCTGCTATGTGGAAAGTATTAGCACACTTTGGATGTCCAGATCGCTATGTGGAATTAGTTCAAGCTCTTCATGATGGAATGTCTGGGAAGGTTCTTCACGGTAACTCTGTATCCGATCCGTTTCCAATCACTCACGGTTTGAAACAAGGCTGTGTGCTTGCTCCAACACTCTTTGCATTGTATTTGGCTGCCGTGATGTATGAATCATCTTCCAACAACCCAGGCATAGAGATTAAGTTTCGCTTCGATGGAGGCCTTTTCAATCTGGCAAGACTTCGTTCACAGAGACATACCCACGTTACCCGGGTGACAGACCTGCATATGCCGATGACACCGCATCTCCTGCTCCGACACCTGCAGAGCTTCAACAATCGGTCAATCGCTTTAGCACTGCGTGTGATCACTATGGTCTTACCATCAATGCAAAGAAAACTAAGGTACTTGCACAACCTGCCCCAGGATTACCTCTTTCTGAGTTCAATATATCCATCTTAGACTCAACACTGGAGCAGGTTGATCACTTTTCATATCTTGGTAGCAGCTTGTCTTAACGGTGCACCTGCGAACAGGATATTGACAAAAGAATTGGGGCTGCCCATGCAGCATTTGGCCGCTTAATGCACAGAGTCTTCATGAATAAAGACCTAAAGATGCATACCAAACTCATGGTGTACAAAGCTGTCGTCATCTCAACACTACTGTATGGCTGTGAAACTTGGACACTCTATCGTCGTGATATCAGGAAACTTGAGCGCTTCCACCAACAAAAGATGAGATACATCTTGAACTTCAAGTGGGAGGACTACGTTACCAACACTGTAGTTTTCGAGAAAGCGCATCTCAATAGCATTGAGGCAACCATCGTCGCTCATCAACTGAGATGGTTAGGCCATGTTCACCGTATGAGTGATACCAGGCTTCCACGTCAATTCCTTTATGGTGAACTTTGCTCCGGCACTAGACCTCATGGAGCCCTTCTGAAGCGTTTTAAAGACCAGCTAAAACACATCATGAAGACGACTGGTATACCTATCCACTCATGGGAAACATCTGCTGCGAACCGTTTACTGTGGCGGAACACTACATCGAACGCTGTCAACTTATTTGAAGAAGAACGTCGCAGACATGGAGAGGCCAAACAACAAGCAAGGAAGCTTCGTCAATTACAACCCCGCCCTCCCCGACCATTCAGTGCAATTTATGTGGGCGCATGTTTCATGCCAGGATTGACCTGTTTAGTCATCAGAAACACATCCACAAGCTAGTTTGAAAAGCTCTATGCAGGAAGAAGTAGGTGTACTCGGAATCGAGTTACAGCCGACGATGACTAGTGTGTGTATTTGTAATTGAGGTGGGATTGGGGTAAGAAGCAGCCGTGGCCTCAAGTTAGGTACCATCCCAGAATTTGCCTGGAGTGGAAGCCACGGAAAACCACTTCCAGGATGGCCGAGATAGGAATCGAACCCAACCTCTTCTTAGTTTTGCCTCACGAGACTCTCATACCAGAATTAAAATTCTTGGCAAAGCCGGAAACCGAATCCGGGCCTCCGCGGTGACAGCCAAGAATGCTAGTCTTTATGCAATGAGGCGGGCTGATGTTATCTATACTATCACATGTTTTTTTTTATCAACAAATGTGATAATTTTTGTTAGTTGTATTATGAAAATATAGTATAGTGATTTTCAAGTTCAGAGTTTGTTCTGCACTTGACCGTCCCTTTCTGAATACAGAATTGGTAGGTCTGGTTGATGCTCTGCATGGTTTAGTAGAACTTTTCTGAGTCCACTGTACTCTGCAAACAAATCTGTACCTGAGAGCCAAGCTAGGCTAAGTCCAGTATGTACCATATGGCTATTTTCCATTAGAGGATAACAGGAATAGTCCAAACTGTTTGTAGCAATCTACTTGTATAGCCACTGAGGTGACTGGGTTTGATTCCTGGTTAATTCATGTAAGTTTTTCAAACCCAGCAGGCTGAGTTTGGAGATCTGAGGTTCGATTCTTAGCACTGACGGTGTCCATCCTGAATGTGGTTACTTCACAGTCCCTTCCACCAAATGTCAGAATGGCATCTTATTTCAAGTCACAGGCCACCTATCCCAAATCCTGATCCTATCAAATACAGTTACACACACTATCACAGTCATCACAGAAACACAGGTTATCAGACAAATTAAACACACACCAAGGTACATGAGGCTGATGATCAATTTATTTGTCTAAGAAAATGAAAATCCACAGCCTGCTTCCAGTCTCCGACCGGGTCAGGAATGTAATGAATGAAGCCCCCATCTAGCGGCGAGGATATGGACTGTGCCGGCTGCCGAGGCCTGACGCACTTCTCTGGGACAATGATTAAATGAATGACAGATGAAATGAAATGATAGTGGAGAGTGTTGCTGGAATGAAAGTTTGACAGGGAAAACCGGAGTACCCGGAGAAAAACCTGTCTGCCTCCGTTTTGTCCAGCACAGATCTCACATGGAGTGACCGGGATTTGAACCACGGATCCAGCGGTGAGAGGCTGGCGTGCCGCCGCCTAAGCCACGGAGGCGTAATTTATTTGTCTAAGCCCCTAATAAAATTAACATGACTGAGATTTTAGAAATGATGAGTCGTATCCAGTGGTTTGAATGTTATGTAAAAAGGAGATACCATGGCTTACAATTGAAAGGTTAAACTCACATGTTTCCCCCCTACACTGTTACTCGACTTGTTTTAGTGTGATGCTCAGGTGCTGAAATACCGTATGTACTGACCTATAATCCAGAAGTCCCTTGTATGGGCTTCCCTTGGGCAACATGAAGGCTAGGAAATTTATAAAGGAGCCATCAGGCAAAGGGGTGAAACTGCAAGGTATGCTCTCCCTGTAAACTCGCATGTAGCCACAGTCTATCATGAAGGCACTTCTTTCTTTACACATTCTGTGAAAGGCGTCCATTATAGTCCGTGGTAATGATTCGCTTGTTGGTAGCAGTTTGCGTCTGTATACTTCTTTCATGACGGTATTGTTGGCATCCTAGAGAGAGACAAAAAGAGCTTCATTTAGTATCCTGACAATAGCACACGTTTTAGACTTACTGTTAAATCCAGTGGTGAAGGCTCCCATTTTATGGATTACAGTCACCCAACTATTTACAGTGGCAACATGGTGAATGGTTTTCATTATGAACTTCTCCTAGAATTCTTTAAACAAGCATAACTATTTGCTAGCCCTGCTGCACAGGCGTTTGAAGTGTAGATTCCCTGTCTCACGATACCTCTCTCTCATCCTAAGCAAGTGTTTGTGTGGTGTTCCCCTTGTTGACAATTAGGAATGTATGAGCACTAAACATGACCACTGAAATAGCTCTTTCCAACTGACAAAGAAATCCCTTGAATGTTTATTGAAGTCTGCACTTAAATCACCAGATAACACTTAGAATACTTTGTATTTAATACGTTCTTTAAGAACATACTGCAATATAGCCTATATTAGGTAGCCATTACTAACGGACACTATTTTGAACACCAAAGGCACACGAGTAACACAGAACACCAACATTGTAACATAAAATGTTATAGAAGAAGAAAGTTATTGGATAACATCAACACTCTCCCTCATTCAATAACTTGCAAACCCCCATGCTGTCACACAATTGTTGGAGTCGAGTTGCAAACAATGGTTTTGAAGTCATTTTGAATTCCTTCTTGAGATCGTTGATAAACTGCTGAAGTTCATGCTCATTGTCAGCTGCTATCAAGCCATCATCAACATAGAGGACGAAGAAAATTTTGCTGCAACCTCTCTGCCTAACGAAGAGACAAGGATCGTCTTCACTCCTTCGAAATCCTAATTTGATTATGTGGTCACTGAACTTTTTGTTCCAACAGCGAGGGGCTTGTTTCAGCCCATACAAGCTCTTCTTCAGACGACATACTCTACTGGAATCATCATTGTACCCTTCAGGCTGCTTCATGAATATGGTCTCCTCTAAATTACCATAGAGAAATGCTGTTGACACATCTACATGTTTTTATTGGCAGCAACAGCGAGTAGTGTTCGAATAGTAGATGTTCTTGCCACAGGACTGAACGTCTGGTCATAATCGACACCTTTCTGTTGTGAAAAATCCTTTATCACCAACCTGGCTTTAAATTTATCCACCGAGCCATCTGCATTTGTTTTTACTTTATAAACCCATTTGCAGGGAATGGATCTTTTTCCAGGCGGTAAATCCTCCATGACCCAAGTCGCATTTTCTTGATGTGCTCTCATTTCTCGATCCATGGCTTCTTTCCAGTCATCCTGTTCATCCGATTTCAAAGCTTCAGCATAGCCATCTGGTTCTTTAAAAGTTGTTGAAACGGATGCTACATAGTCTTGAAGAATATTTGGACGTTTAAGTGTAGACCGATCTCGCAGCTGTCGTCCAGTCATCTCATTGTTTTGGTGATCATCTTCATCTGGGAAAAGGTCGTCGAAACCCAAGAAATCCTCTTCTTCATCACTCTGATGTTTAACATCAGGCTGGTCCTCTGTCTGAGTACCTGATTCTAGAAATACTTGGTTAGGTAGCTCGACATTTATTGGGATATCCATTCTTTTCCTCTCGATTAAAGTCTTCTCCTCAAAAATTACATCTCGTGATCTGATTAGCCTGTTTTCTTCTTTGCACCAAATTCGATACCCTTCATCGTGATCATAGCCAATCAAAATCCCTTTCACAGCTTTACGATCCATTTTCTTTCGCCGTTGGTTTGGAACATGAGCGTAGCAAGTTGATCCTATTTTGAACACCAAAGGCACACGAGTAACACAGAACACCAACATTGTAACATGAAATGTTACAGAAGAAGAAAGTTATTGGATAACATCAACAATGTTAGCATTATGTTTTAAGGGGCTGAACAGTAAGGTAATCTGCCCCAAGCATTATCTCTACTTAGTATAAAACAAAGTCCCCGATTCTTGGATGTCACGGGTAATCTCTAGAACCACTGGATGGATTTTGATGCAATTTTCACCATTCTGTAAAGGATATCTCGAGGAAGGTTTCTGTAGAAAATAATTTTTTTATAATAAAAGGAAGCCCTGCAGTAACGAATTAAGTGGAAAAGTCGAAAAATAAAACCTGGTGTCCTTGCGCTTTTTAAGCTTACACTGGGCAAACCGTTAATAATATCAATATACTATGAGTGTGAGAATAATTTTTCAGCATGAAAATTTCTACAAAAAAAGTCCGTGAGAACATATCTCTATCTTCAATACATCGTCCACTATAAGTGATTTTACGTTTTCATTTCTTCCAACAATCCTCATTCAACTACTTAGGTGACAGCTTACGAGCTAGCACGTAATGCATTCATAACTGTTCCCAGGCAAAGCCAGGGTAGGTTGCTAGTGTTTAATAAAGTACATTATGCTGGTGTACAGAAACTATAACAATTAATGATAAACGAATAGGTGACTGATCAAATGAACTTAGCTTGATTCCAATTAGTGTTGAGAAGAGGAACTAACACCATGTACACTTGCTCAGACAGAGAGAGAGATCCTGGAAGTGGTTTTCCAAGGTTTCCCACTTTTACTCCAGGCAAATGCCTGGATGGTGCCTAGATTCTGGTCATGTGCACCTTCTTTGCAATCCTAGCGTTAATCACAAAAGCATGCACTACTACAGACACCAGGATAACGCAGATTGTTAGATTAATTCTAAATTAAATTAAACTTAGACTGACTTGTAGAAATGAACACAATGTGTTGGACTATATACACTAAATCATGACAGCATACAGCTGATAGTTTGAGGGAGTCTACAGATATCACCTCCACTGTTAGGTACCTGTCACAATGCTGAACAAGTTTCCCTAAACTCTCCCCAAAGAAGGACACTGTTGTTGGTGAAACCACTCTTCAGCCCAGTTCTCACTCCACAGCTTTACAAATCCCTCTTACATCTTCAACAGACCAAAAACGTGGTATAGTACTCTCAAGGAGTAATAACTGGGCTGTAAGAGTGGTTTCACCAGCAACTGTGACCTTCTTTGTGGAGAGTTTAGGGGCACTGTTAAGCCTTTGGATACCTGCCCAAACAGTGGAGATGGTTAAGTGTAGACTACTTCAAATTGTCATCTGTATGCTGCAGTCATTCACTCACCGGCAAAAATAACGCAACACTTGTATTTTTAAAATTTAACTCATAATTTCTTGCACTCAAATTATTCTTATGTAAAAATTATCCATAATTAATTGTTTTTTAAACATTTGAAAACCACTTCACATACAAAAAGATGCTTCAAATAAAATATTTGTTTCATTTTCTAGAATAAGAAAAAAAAGTGAAAATGTCTTAATTTTTTAATAAATTACATTGTCATTTAAAAATGTTAATCTGAGTTCCAAAATTTATCATTACAGAATTAATCCTTTGGGTACTGACACAAGAACTGGCTGGTTGGTTCCTCAGCTTAGGGGCTGCGACAACCCGGTCATGTAGCCCCGTGTACTTCGGGTGTGTGTAGAATCTGTCTGATAACCGGTGTTTTGTGATGGCTGTATTAGTGTGTGTTATCTGCTTTTAATTCAAGTAAGGACTGCAGACATTGAATTTTCAAGTAGTTCCTACTTTTGCCACCAAACGCCACTGTCAAGACTACTAGAGCTCGCGTCAGCCGGTAAGGCGGCCGGCTATCTGGGATTTGCGCAGAGAGAGACAGAGATACATGTCCACTGTTGCAACAGGTCCACCAAGTCCGAGGCGGCGTAGTAGCGAGTGGAGAATGATAGATTAATTGTTAGTCATTCTTAATGTTGTAATACATTCTTCAATACACGAATCCCCATAATTACGATATTATCACTTCGCTTTTCTCACTACACATTAGCACAGATTCTCAAGACAGACTGACTGTGATTGGTGGGATGGAAATGAGGCATGACGTAATGGTAGGGTTGTGTTCTGCACACCTCCTTCCAGGCTGACTCGAGCTCTAGTTCATAACTTGGTTACTAGATACCACCGCAGTCGGCTCATGGCGACGAACGTTGGAACCTAAGAGCGTTAGTCAAATTTAACCTATAATTTAGCTTCACACAAGTGTAATTAGTGGAAGGTTCTTTAACATGCCATAAATCTCACATGGGACCGCCGGCTTTACTTCCCCTCCGAAGGAAGGCATACTGAGAGATATTTAATGCTCCTAAAAAATCCGACGACTTCAGCCGGGTTTGAACCCGCGATCTTGGGCATAGAAGCTCAGCATGCTACCAACTACGCCACCGAAGCCGCCGACACAAGAACTGAACACTTCAAAATGGGTATTTCCACCCCTAGCACAAATTACCTCTCGTAACCTCTCTGCCATACTTGCAATGATTTGTGAAATGCTTTCCTGTGGGATGCGTTCCCACTCCTCGTGCAGCATCACCCGAAGTTGCTGGAGAGAGTCTGGAGCACGTTGCGGAACATTTCTGGCCAACATATCCCAAACATGTTCAATTGGATTGAGGTCAGGGCTCCTAGCTGGCCAGTCTAGTGCGTAGATTCCAACCACATGCACGTACTGCTGGACACATCGGGCAGTGTGTGCTCATGCGTTGTCGTGTATCAGACGAAAGTCATCCCCGAGAAATTCAGCAAATGGTACAACTTGGTTTTCAAGGACTTCCATGGTATACCGGACACCTGTGAGAGTCCCATTTTCAATTAGATAAAGTTCATTCCTGGCATCCATTCTGACCCCAGCCCAGGCCATGACAGAACCCCCGTCAAAAGCTGTCCTGGAAGAAAACGTTACAGGAGAAAACCTTTCTCCAACCCTCCTCCACACTCTTTCTCTTCTGTCGGGCGATCTGAGACCGAATCTCTTCTCGTCTGTGAAGAGAACGGCTTGCCATTGCTGTTGTGTCCAATGGAGGCGAGCGAAGTGAAGACATGCCCTGTGATGTTGAGGTTCCAATCTGGGGCCGGTAGGAGGTACCTGGAGAAGATTTTACACCTCTTAATCTTCTCCTTACTGTCCTCTCACTGACATTCACACCTGTCACCAGCTGAAGCCGATTTCTTGCTTCTACAACTGTGGTGAGTCGGTCCTTCAGAACTTGGAGTCGCAGATACTGGTCATCTTTGTCTGATGACGCCCTTCTGGAGTATGTTCCATGTTCCCAATACTGTTGGTATGTCCTTTGGATGGTCGGAACATTGACATTTAACTGTTTTGGAACGTATCGCATGCTTCTTCCATCTTCAATCAAGGCTACAGCTCTTGCAGCTTCTTCTCGTGTAAGAACCATGTTTTCTTTGCGAAATGAACTTAAAAACTGATGAGAAATCATTTAAAGAATACATTATCAAACAAAGCAAATTTGGTTTGTAGGGATGAGACTTATCACTGAAGCACTTTAGGTTTATTGCAGAAAATGAACTAATGGAAATGGAGACGTACCGTCTGCCTGGGGTAGATACTGAACTGGGGTGTCATAAATCAAACTTAATATCGATAATTGAAAGGAAATGAACAGTAAACAAACACTCCGAACAGTAAAAGGTCTGATAATAGTATAAAGTGACATAATTGAGACAGTATGCAGCTAATATGTAAGTTTTTATTTTTAAAATCAAGTGTTGTGGTTTTTTTTGTCTGTGAGTGTAATATTGTGTTAATAGAAATGGTTTTATAACGTAGCTCTCCTTTGAGCGGTCATATGTGTTGAATAAGATCAGGATGCACAGTGGTCCGGATTCGAAAAAAAGCGGACAAAAATATTTTGCATTAAAAGAAATGAAATACTTTAGTGTAAAACTTTAAATTAGATGTTACTATGAGGTAAATTTTCGTAGTGAATAAAATTACTTACTTATTCATCCTCTGTTGCCGATGAGTCGACTTATTCTTCTTCCCCTTCCTGCTCCGTCTCGTCCTCGGGTATTGACAATAAATTACACACTTCCTGAGGCAACTGTCTTCTTTTATTCTTCGGTAGACCTCCCGTGCTTGAAATTACTTGATCAGAGCTTAGCAATAGTCCATGGAACAAGTCAAAATTATTAGAAATTCTTGAGGATTTTCTGGTATGGTCTTCCCTATATTTTCTTACGTCTTTGTTTCTAGACTCTAAGGCCTCTTCTGAAAGTTCTCCAATCAGCAAAATAGCTGCTTCTATAATGGAAGATCCATGGATAAGTATTTTATGGAGTGTTGGAGGCATGTAATACCACGGATATAGCCGTACATATAAGCTTGCTGTTTCACTACAGTAGGAATTGAACTCTGAACTATTAATTTCATCACCAGATGAAATTGCTTCTAAAATTATTCCAAAACGAGTTATTAACTCACAGTCTACCCCTGTTATTTCGGATGCTACTTAGGGCTACCGATGAGACACGGATTGACGTGTACCCGTGTAACCCGTGACACGTGTACACGGGTAGGTATGCTCTAATAATCCGTGTAGCAGTAAGTACACGTGTACACAGGTACACGAGTAGTACCACACGTGTACCCGTGTATGAAGGTCCGCGTACACGAGTTTCACGGGTATATATGTCTTATCGTGTGCCCATGTGGTTTTCTCGATTTTGGAAGAATGTTTTTGACATTTTGTTGCACTAATGGCCCATTTAATTGAAAACAAATGTAGAATCGGGAAGACGAACACAGCAAACATAAAAATATAAAGTTTTTGCTATTACGAAGAATAAGTGAAACGACAACACTGCGTATTTTGTGAAAGGATGTTTTCGAAATACTATTAACACGGCACCGAATGATTCAAATTTTTGGGCACTGCGCATCCCTTATTAGTTAGGGCGCCCCTGGTGGGCAGAATTCTAACCTGATCGAAGAACACGCGTTCATTTCAGTACGATCATAGTAGTCAAACCACAGCTAGCACGCGCTGCGTGGTAGAGGAGAAATGGGGAAAAGAAGCAGTTGGGTATGGAAGTACGCGGAACGGAAAGGAGATAAGGCCTATTGCTCTCTATGTTCTCCTACCGAAAACAATGAGTATTCCTGTGCTGGTGGGTCTACGGGAGCCATCGGACGCCACTTGAAAACGATACACCGGAGGTTGGAAAATCAACAAACGTCGCCAAGCAAACTTGGGTAAGTAATTATGTATACAAATTGTGTAACGCCATACGTATGCGTAAGCGTACCGTGGTTACCACGACCTCCTACAGAAATGTCTTTCTGATTTGACAATAAATAGTCTAGTACTGTTTACGTTGGTTTTGTTTACATACGACCAACTTCTGTGAACAACACACTTTCACGACTAGACGCAAGCGTTTCCGCGACACTCCCACCGCCTTCGATCATTAGGCCATGTCATCAGCGCCGAAGGCGAAGTGGTGTCGCGCCGGCGCCGCGGCGCTGCCTTCCCCAAATGTAACTGGGCATATGTTGAAATTTACCTCTTTCCCAGACATTTCAGTCTAATGCAGACTACTTGACTGATTCGCTACGATCTGTATTATTTTCGGTTCATGCCACCGTCACACTCGCTTATCCACTTACCGCGCGGCAGCACGCCGCCGCTCACTCCGTCGCGCACCGATATTTAGCGCACACGTTAAAAAGGAATATACGAGCCTTACAGTAGTCGCATATGATGTGTAACATGTGACATGTTATCCTACTATGTGTGTCCCGGGAGCGCAAATCCCTTGTTAACAGTGAACTCTGTTGGTCATTGAAATAACTACTTGTATAATCCAGTGCAAATTCCTGACCTTAATAGATCATAATTGTTATTTGCTAAGACGTTGTATCTTAATCGATTGATAACATTCATTTTGGGACATATATAGGTCTGTGGTTACAGCGTTGGTCTCCCAACCTGCCGGCTGGGGTTCTAATCCTAACAGAGTTGTATTTTTTTGCTTGATTTTTTATATTTATTGTTATTTGAGTACTGAGGCGTTATACAATTGAGCGTTATATTGTGAAGTTTGCAATGGAAAATATATATTAAATTAAAACAAAGTTCTCCAATGGATCTGCAGTAGTGACATCTATCTTCAACTAGTTGAATTATGGTATGCGGGAGCACGGCCGAATGGATGCGCTCGCATCCAGTTGGCCGTGGCGGAAGCAATCCACTGCCTACTTGATGCGAGCTGCGCTCTATACCAGCCAGTTAGTAAACCAATGCCAGCGATGTTATTGAAAATGGCCTCTTTTTGCTGATAGAGTGCACTGCTAAGTATCGGCGTCATTAAAAATTAGGTGTGCAGAAGGTATATTAAATGTGTTTCTCCCAGTGATACGTTTAGACCAACGAAGTTTCAATTATTGTTAGTGGTCTGTGTTAATATACTGAATTCCTATGTTGTTTAGAGTGTTTGTTGATGCGATATAGATTCCACATAGCCACATGACCGACAGTACATCGAGTGCTTACATTAAAGAATACAGCAAAAGTATGAAGATTTAATAAATCGTAATTGTTTTCAGCATGAAAATGATTTATTGTAGGAATATCTTAAATGGGGTCTCTAAACCTTGAACTAAACTGTATGCGATATACATTCTCCATAGCCACATGGCCTACAGTACATCGTTGTACCGATCTCCGCCACCACGCGAGCTCATTGTTTCAGTCCCATGCACTTCCGTCCCATCCACTTCCGTCCCTTTTCCAAAATCACTTCCACAAAAATGTCCAGCTACCGAGTGCCACAAAAATATCCAGATACCGAGTGGAAAGATGTTACACATCAATAAATAGGGATAGTTCTTCGCATAAGTCATACAACTCTTCGATGACGTATACTATTTAGATGGTGGATTGTTAAAATGAGGGAAATTGCATACCGTAAATTATAAAAGGTCCCAACAATTAGACAGATGGGCTTATCGGGAACGCAACGGTGGCGACCTACGGGAGCTTCAGGACGAGCGTGCGGTGGTGCGGTGGTGCGGCGGCGCGGCGTGGGGTTGTGCCTGGAGGCCTATGCCGTGTACATAGACAATTTCACAGATATTAGCGAATCAGTCGAGTCATCCTGCTCTCCGAACAGAAATGGCCGGACAAGCGTGCATTTCAATCGTTGTTAAGTGCAATATTCACGGTGGTGGCACGTACCGGCGAAATGGAAAGGCGGTGATCTTGTTTATCTCCATTGCAACTTTCCACGATTTGAGCTTATAATGCACAGGACCTTCCTCGTAGTGAAGGCTTTCATTTCGCACCGACATTAAAAATGATATGGTATTATTACAGGCATGAAGCGGAGGCAACAAAGGAAGACACTGAAGATGGTGACCATGTTGATGATGAGGAGCAGGAACAGGTACGGTCATCCCGAGCCAAGAAACGACGCAGGCGACGCGTGGAAGGTAACGCACACCGTCCGTGCGATACCATACGCTCAGAGGAAATACATCAGGCTCTTGCAAGGATGGTTGCTGTGAACCAACTGCCTTTGTCATTTTGTGCCAGTGATGGGTTTAGGCAGTTCATGGCAGTTGTAGAGCCCAATTACTTGTGTATTTCAGAGGATGCCCTTAAGCGGAGACTGGCTCTACTAGCCGATAGTGTCAGAGAGAATGTGCGGTGTGAACTATCAGCGGCATCAAGCGTTGCCCTTACATCTGACTGTTGGACATCTCGCACACTAACGTCTTTCCTGACGGTAACGGCTCACACCATCGACTCCCAGTGGGTTCCAAAGGCGATGACGCTTACCACGCATGAAATGGAAGACCACCACACCTCAGAAAATCTGGCATCGGAATTGCAATTGGTAGCAGAAGAATGGAATGTGCAGGACAAGATCACCGCCATCGTCACTGACAACGCGTACAACGGCGTCAACGCTGTGCGCACTCTTGATGTGCTGGAGAAGGATAAAGTGACTTGTGCTGCACATTCTGTACAGCTTGCTGCTAACAAGGCTCTTGCTCATGGAAAGGCTGCTAATGTGTGTCTGAAAGCAAGAAAGATAGTTGGCCATTTTCGGCACTCTAACGTTGCCGCTAGTGCGCTGACAAAATGCAAGCACAACTTTCAATGCCCGAACAACCCCTGATTCAGAGCTGCAACACCCGCTGGAATTCAACTTTTGCAATGATCGAGCGCCTTTTGAAAAACAGGAACCCCGTCAGCAACGTCCTAGGTGACCGGACATGCACGCCAATGGCCACAGCACAGAAGCTCCAAGTAACTGAACAGGAGTGGCATCACATGGAGGTTTTAAACAAGCTCCTTAAACCTGTGGAAGTGGTAACCACTCTCTTTTGCGGTGACAATTCTCCCATATCGATGGTCCGCCACTAATACAGACGCTAATTAAAAGTCACCTCAGCACCCAGGAGTTGTCGGACGACAGCTTCCTAGAGGACGTGCAGTCTACCATGGTCTGTGAATTTAACGATCGGTTCGGCCTCCTATGGATAAATGATAGTACTGTCACAGCCAGACAGATTGCATCTTTCCTCGACCCGAGGTATAAGGATTTGGTAGATGAGACAGCAGAGGCTCGACGATGTATTCGCGACAGAGTGCTTCATAAGCTTCAGAGCGATGCACCAGCTGAAGTCTTGGTTAATCCCGATCAACCCTCCACCAGTAGTGCCCTGGAGTTCTTGTATCAAATGCCATGTGGGAGAAAAAACAGCCCTGAATCTCAATTTGAAGATTTTCTTTCGGAGGCACAGATTCGTTTTGACATGAACCCGTTCGAGTGGTGGAAAGCAAGGGAACACAAATATCCTGCGGTTGCTGCTCTAGCGAAAAAATACTTGTGTATTCCAGCAACATCCACAAGCTCCGAAAGGTGTTTTTCCTCTGCTGAAAACATTGTCACAGCCAAACGGAATTGTCTTCTGCCAGAAAATGTAAACCTCTTAGTATTCTTGTTCCAAAACAAAGCTTTCTTAAAGTAAATTGGTCAATGAGTCATAATTCTAGAAATTGTTGTTCTTATTATACTGTTATATTTTGTATTCGTTTCCTACGCCTGATATTTTAATTTTGTTGTTTCGTTACATTCTGGTCAAATGACAGTGCAAATAATAAATTATATTCCGTTACATATAGATTTGTATCTAATCCTCTCTCATCCTCGGAACTAACCTTTATAATCAATCAAATAATTGATTAATTTCACACTGCTTCGATTCGAATAAACGCGCGCGGACACATTGCACACGCAAACACGATTTCTAAATGCATTTATAAATGGCACGATATTGCCGTGAACAGTTGTTCGAGCAAGGTTACCAGACACAGCACTCTTTAACAATATTCGGTGTGACCCTTGTACCCGGTCGTAATTACACGAATACACGGGTACACGGGTAAATAGTAGAACCCGGATTCTTAGCACACGGATCTTAAAAACACGGTTGTGCGGGTACACGGGTAATAGGGAGCACTAATGCTACTTCAGGTTGTTCAAAAAACCTTCGGGCAGTGTTGCCATCATTGGTTGTTCCATATCCAGGCTTCGGAATATCAACTAGAAGACCTAATCTCGTTCTGAATGAGTCTTGCACAATGTTTTTCTTTCTTTCGTTTAAGTCCTGATTACCATCTTTCGTGCTCACTTTCCACTTGTTAAAACCCAGGCGGTATGAAATATACAGGAGACTTTCAAAAAATCGGATGTGGGCGTGCAGAACCGAAATTACAAACTCAAGCTGTAAATTGTGGACGGGCTTTTGTGCCATTTTTTTTGTAGATTGTTCATTTCTGAAATTTTCGCACCACAAATATAGCTCTTCTTGCTTGAAGACTGTGCTAAAGAATTGCATATTTTTCCATCTATCATTGACAATATTAGGGAATACTGCACTTCGGTGTTGTTTATAACCAAATTATGTAAATTCTCAATTCGATCATTTAGATACAGTACATCCTTTCCGTCCATGTAATTTCCGATGTTTCAAGAACCCACTGTATTCGAATAGGCCTACAGAATCGTGTATATGAGGTTCCTGGATTTTTCCACGCAATAATTCCTGTTTTACTGCCAACGAGGCGCAGAGGCACGATAGATGATGTAAATAAGCTCTGGTCACTCTTTCCAACTTCTGACCAGGTTTGTTTATATTGGGAATGGTTGGAGCTGCCATCAAAGTCCCATTTACAATATAATGTATCTTATCACTCACATCTGGTAACATTGATAAAATTCTGGAGGAAGTGTGGTCCAGCAAGTCTTGTATTTTCGCTTCACATTCATTTTCCTTAATTATTACATTTTGTGGATAAGTAGCCATTTTAGCATTCAAAATAGCATAATAGCAAGGGTATAAGTAATGGTTACGTTTATTAGCTAATCTTCTCATTGTCACATACTGGTGCTTAGATAACTTTGCTTTAATTATGAATGATAAGGCTTCTTCTACTGACATTTTTGTAGATTGTTGATACCCCTTCTCCATACATCCCGTTTTCGTTTGCCCCTTGTTGGTGTAGTCGTGGTAGCTTCTTTTAATAGCTTGGTTGATGAATCGTCTCCCTCTGCCCGTAAATTCATAGTGGTCGCATAAGTAAGCTCTGATGAAGTGGCACTCTCCCTTAGGTCTTTAATTTTTCTTCTTTTGTTTATCTCCGTTAGCTCTTCAGATTCTTTTGAAGGACGACCTTGATCTTCTGATTTTGGGGAGCCATGCATGCTCGGAATTGATATCACAATTTCTTTTTTCAACCAGTCTGAATATTTCTTTAAAAAGCATGTTCTAAGAAGTGACACTTTCTTCACCGGTCAAAATAAGGCAAGAAGAAACAGGTTCTTATATTATTATACACTGTTTTTCTCGACACTCTCGTCAACACTTAATTGGAATTTGTTAATGAGATATGTTGAAGCCTCCGTGGCTTAGGCGGCAGCACGCCGGCCTCTCACCGCTGGATCCGTGGTTCAAATCCCGGTCACTCCATGTGAGATCTGTGCTGGACAAAACGGAGGCAGACAGGTTTTTCTCCGGGTACTCCGGTTTTCCCTGTCAAAATTTCATTCCAGCAACACTCTCCGCTATCATTTCATTTCCTCTGTCATTCATCTAATCATTGCCCCAGAGGAGTGCGTCAGGCCTCGGCAGCCGGCACAGTTCATATCCTCGCCGCTAGATGGGGGCTTCATTCATTCCATTCCTGACCCGGTCGGAGACTGGAAGCAGGCTGTGGATTTTCATTTCATTTCAATGAGATATGTTAACAGAAACTTTTCATGGCGCGTGCGAGACTGATTTTTGTTCTCTCGAATCTTGTTATGAAGTTCACTGCGACTAACAACAACATTCGTTTTGCACTCTTAACAACACACACAACTACCACTAATCAATTACTTCTCGCGATTGAAGATTAATTTGGTTTCTTGACCTCGAGGTATCCCTTGCGTAGCATAAACAAATGTCTCAAGAGGCCCTTATCTCGCGCGAGTGTTTATCCTCAGAGTGCGCAGTAATGTACTCTCCCTTTTCAATCACGCATCTGGTGTGTTCTGGCGATGGAACCTTTAAGGATATATTCTCCAGTCTTCATTTTAAAACTTGCATAAGTTTCATGCTATACATATTATACATTTTTTTTGTAGGTCAAGCAAAATTTATTTTTCTTGAAGAAAATAAAGCATTATAGAAATGAGTATAACAGTCCTTATAAGTGATCTGAAATTGAAAATCATGCTATAAACAAATATATCAGATCACACACCACATACAGATACAGTATTATAGACCCCGAGTTTCATTTTGAAGTTAGAATGATATTTCAAAGTTTACTTAACGGAGTGCGGAGTTCAGAAACGAAGAGTTGTATCACTTTTGCAGTATTATATCTGAGAAACACTGAAGAAATTTCCGAAGAAAAAGTGAAATTAATGTACACTGGTTAACATACTTCACTTGGAAGGTGGTTTGGCTTTTTTAAAGCAAAGTAAAACATCGATTTTTGTCTGCTTTTTTACTGATCCGGACCACTGTGGGATGGTTCCTAACTTGAGACCACGGCTGCCTCCTTTCCAATCCTATCCCCAATTTACAAATACACACACTAGTAGAGTCACCAAAATAACACAAGTTATCGTGCAAATTACACACACACCCAAGTTCATGGGGCTACTTGACCCGATGTCACAAAGTCCCTAAAAAAAATCAGTAACAACTCAAATGCACCTTAGCAATCCTTTAAGAATAGACTGTCTACAGAAAACAGAGTCTATAGAAAAAATTATTTTGGGGCAGTAAGCATGTAAATGTTGCGATTTAACTGATCTGCTGTAATGTACCTGGAAACTTCTGAAGAGCGTTGATTTCCCCTTGACAAGGAACCTGTAGGAGTCGTCGTGTAGAATCCCCTGCAGATCAGTAAATGGAAGTGCCACTCTGGGAACGGTCAAGAAAGAGATGAAGTGAGCAGAGTATGCGGCCAGCACGACCAACCCCGTTATCATACTCGTCCAATATACAAGTCGCCCAGACCACATGATGGAAGAATGAGAGCTACCTGGTGATGAAACAAATCTCATTTATATCAGTATTGCCAACAATATTGTCTGAAAGTAACTCTAAAGTAAAAAGTAGCTAAATAAAATGGTGCCAATTTAAAGATCACTGAAAATGTTGATAAAATGGTGGTTGGTTTTAGAGCCATAACATCAAGGTTATGGACAAACATATGCAAATATCTTTGAAATTGTCAATTAGTAAACTAGAACAGACAAGGAATTACAGTAAATTGATTGTGAATGAGGGAAATTATTGAAAATAATTTATTTATCGTATGGCTTTTAGTGCCGTGAGTGTCCGAGGACATGTTCGGCTCGCCAGAGGCTGTAGCTGCTTCTAGCGGACACCCTTAGGGTGAGCTACTTTGATAGAGCATTCCAACGAAATATAGCCTAGAAATTTAGCTTCACACAAGTTAAGTCTGTGGAAGGATCTTTTACATGCCATAAATCTATGACATGGGACCGCCGGCTCTCCTTCCCCTCCAAAGGAAGGCATACTGAAGGATTTTAACGCTCTTAAAAAATCCGACTACTTCGGCCGAGTTTGAACCCGCTATCTTGGGCACAGCAGTTCAGCATGCAACCAACTACGCCACCGAAGTCGCTATTGAAAAGAAAAGTAGGCTCTACAGATACTTGCCTTAAACACAAAGAAATTAATATAATCCAGAGATCCAGTGACATAGCCCCCCCCCCCCCCCAAGGTTTGACCTAATGACTGAGACGATGGTTAGATTCAGTGTTGAGCAATTTCAAAGTGAGAGGTGTAGAAGGAGAGGAGGCCACAGTTCTAACTGCTGATAGAGGACCATGGAGGTGACTTGTTCGCAAATAGAGGATTGCAGACTGGACGCTGAAAGGCAAAACAGTCTCAAATGAAAATGTATGTAAGTTTGCTTAATGCTTTAATATTTATCAGTGATAGTTACCACACTTGGTAAGTTTTCTGACATTTTGTTTTTGTTTTTGAAGGGCAGAGACCGTATGTGGGTGTCATTGTGGATTTAGTAGTGTTTTGTAGAGCTATTTTGTCTTGTATATTTGGATCTGAAGATGCTCGCTTGACGAGTGAAACAAGCCATTCCCTTAGTTTACTCCCTCTTCTATAGTCCGTAACAAATACATGGGTTGGTTTTTTAGTTTTGGCACCTTAGTTATAACTGGATTAATAACTCACTTAGATGGTTCCAAGTTTCACAGGCCCTCGATGTAGTCCCCATCGTTGCGTACAACGTGTTGCCAGCGATGCGGAAGTCGTTGGATCCCGTTGGCACTGCCCAATCTATTGATGGTACGAAGAGACCGCTCGGCAGCCTGCTTAACGTCTTCAATGGTACGGAAGCGCTGCCATACTGTTCCCCGAGGGCAAACCGTTAATGCGGCGTACTATTGTTCGTTTCTGCAAGACCATCTCCGAGGAGCTCTGAGAAGGAAACGGCGCCACCACATGGTTACACCGCCCATCGTTCTGCATGACAATGCTAGGGCACACACAGCAGGCGTTGTGTCGGCATTGTTGGATTGCTGGGGCTGGGAGGTCCTCTATCACCCCCCATATTCTCCCAACATCAGTCCCTGCGACTATGACCTCATCCCGAAGATGAAGATGACAATGTCGTTAACCAGGCTGCCGAGCGCTCTCTTCGTACCATCAATAGATTGGGCAGTGCCAACGGGATCCAACGACTTCCGCATCGCTGGGAACACGTTGTACGCAATGGTGGAGACTACATCGAGCACCTGTGAAACTTGGAACCATCTATGTGAGTTATTAATCCAGTTATAACTAAGGTGCCAACACTAAAAAACCAACCCATGTATATATCTCAATCACATGCCATTTTTTTCAAGTAATTTTTTCGTATATTCCAGTAATTGAGATTATATCGTGTTGATCAACTGAAAAATGACTATATCAATTGCCAATATGGTAACACTAAAAATGGCATCAAAGCTATCTATTAAACAAGTCGAGCACTAAGGGAAAAGATCGATTATTATCCTTGAACAGCTTCATTACTTCAACGTACACTTTGTCTAGGCCTAGAGCTTTTCCACTCTTTTGACGTTATTATGCCAAGTTCAACTTCTCCACATGTGATGTCCATTCCATCACCTGCCGAAGCACCATGAGCAGCATTTCAATTACAGTATCCTTGAAGAGAATTTATATGTGCTCTTTCCATTCAATCAGTTTTTCCTCTGTACTTGATATATGTTGCCGAACTTATCAATAAGAAGTCAACTTTTTTCTTGATGTTGTATGCTCCTGCTGCTTGCCTTTTTTTTCTTTTATTTTTTCTTTCTTAGTACATGGTTTTACATTCCGTTGTTCTACTTAGCTGCATTTGTATGTAAGTTGTTGTTCTTTTGTATTCTGCATTCGTTTTTGTATTTCTATCTGCAATTATCTAGATTGCAAGATCTTTGTTTTTGAAATCTCTTCTGCAATCCATCAACTGTAGACTAGAATTTCTTCTGTCATCCAAGGCTTATTTTTCTTTCTCCCCATGCTCTTTAATTTTGATTGGCTTATTTCATTCAGTGCAGATTTTATCTTTTTGATGTAATTGCTACCGTATTCATCCTCATTTGGATCCTCCCATTGCACTGGGAATTTTATCAACAAACCGAATACAAATTTGTGGAAAATGTTAACTCTGTAGGTCGAACGGTTCCAGAACTAAGGGCTGTAACAGACACACAATTGTGTCAATTTATAAGAGTCCTTGGAAAACACTACGGACTTGAAGAATTATACGTTGCAATACCTACCTTGGAAACAGAAACTGCCCCACACGATCATCAACGTGTGCCACATATTGTACTGATAGTCAAGATGTGTGATTTTCGTGCCCAAGGTATTAACCATTGTGAGGAGAAATGTTGTAATTAGAATGCAGCCTCCAACAGCCAACCATAACTTCAATTCAAAAGGACTCACAAAACCCTCCCAATGGGCATCGGAACTGTACGGGGTTCGAATGTAGATGCAGTACCTTAAACAGATCAATAAACATTAACATACTTTGCTCCAACATCTCATCTAATAATTGCCATGAAAATGAACGAGATTAGCTACACAGCACTGAAAGAGTTGATGATGATTGATGTTTTAAGGGCTAGAACAGGAAGGTCATCTGCCCCACTGAGAGAGATTCAGACAGCAAAAGTAGGTAGCAGGTGCCTCTGTCACTTTCTTATACCCTATAGTATTGACTGGACACTGATTGCAAATTGTTTAACTGGAATGTCGACGGTACAGTGGTAGCTGGTGACATTTATCAGTGGGTGCACAGTTAAATAGTATACTGTAGTTTTATCGATGACTTTTCTGTAACAATAGTAAAGTGTAAGCTAGTCCTAAGAAATATAGCAATTACACAGATGAGCGAAGAAAGCCAACACTTCGTCTTTTTTTCCCCGCGAGAAATGCAAATATAATGTACACAACGTTGGTCATAATTAAAAATAACTTCATAATTTATCAAAGTATTATTTATTACACCTTTATGAAGGCAACAAGCTTAATGTTTACAAAAATGAAGACAATGGAACCCCTCCAATAATGGAAGTCATCATTGTGTCATTATGGCGCCAATACCTAGGTGTTACTCTTCTTTTGCTTGTCAGTGTATTTAAAATCAATTCAGATACTGATATGAGGTTGTTAAGTTAGGCATTTTATTTAAACATACATACATTTTCATTTGCAACTGTTTTGCCTTTCAACGTCCAGTCTAGTCTGCAAGCCTCTGTTTGCGAACAAGTCGCCTCCATAATGCCCTATTAGCAGTTAGCTTTGCGGCCTCCTCTGCTTCTACAGCTTTCACTTTGACTATCTCGGTTTTTGGAGTCAGTTCAGGCGTATTCACGAAGATGATGATTTAGCAGATGAAGATAAATTTCAATATTTAATTTAGTTTACTACAGAGGGCTCCAGGGCTTGTGATATTCTCGATAGTTTCCTATAAGAAGGGTGTGGAGTGTTTGAAAAACAGATTTGGTAGAGAGGAACTACTAATTGAATATTATGTGAGGGAGCTTTTGTGTTTAGTAATAAACAATGTTACAGATTCAAAGGGTAAACCCTACACAGCCCGAATGTATGATTCGGGTGCATCACATCTGCGTGCGTTAGAATCTTTAGGTGTTACCTCAGACAAGTATGCTGCCATGTTATTCCCTCTTGTGGAGTCATGCATGCCTGTAGATATGTTAAGGGTGTGGCTGAGAAACACTAAAGGGGCCAGTGAAGAGGAAAGTGTGAATAAACTGGATGAGGTCAAATTAAAAACCTTTTACTTTTTCTGAAAGGTGAAGTAGAAGGTGAGGAAATGATTTTATTGGCCAAAGCAGGACTTAAACTAGGCGAGGAAAATTACAAAGGAGAACGGATTGCTGATGAAATGCCCCCCCCCCCCCCACAGCAACCAGTCTTTTATCAGGTGAGAAGAGAAAATGCCACTATTCTTGCTTGTTTTGTGACAAATTGCACGAGAGCAAGGAATGCTTCTTGGCTCAGAAACTATCTTGTGAACAAAGGCAAGGTGTTTTAAAGAGGAAAAATGGTTGTTTTGCCCGACTGAGACAGGGACATATGGTCAAATAATGTAAACAGAGGCTTACCGATAGTTGTATTGTCTGTTTAAAGAGGCATTGCACAATAATGTGTCCTGATATACCAGCTAGACAGAAAATACAAGATACTAAAGAGGAAATTATGTTGAACAAAAATACTTCTATGTCAAATCAATGTTGTTCGAAAACAATTTTACAGACGTTGTTGGTGAATCTGGGAAATAATGGAAGGACATGGACGGTAAGAGCTGTCATTGACACAGGCTCACAGCGTTCATATGTACTGAAGAGGACAGCACAAGAAATGGAGTTTCCTTCCACCAAGTCTAAATCTGTGATTCATGCCTTGTTTGGAGGAGCCGTGACAAAAAATATCGAACACAAGTGTTACAAAATTTGCCTCATTAGTATAGCAGATGATTATTCTTGTTCAATTGAAGTGATGGACCAGCCAGTTATATGTGTACCTATCACACGACCAAAATCAAGTTTGTGTGTGGAAGAACTTCAAAGGAAGGGAATATTTCTCACGGATTTTGGTCGTGGCCAACCATCAATCGAAATCTTGATCAGGGCTGATGTAGCAGGACAACTGTACACTGGAGAGATGCATGAATTAGAGTGTGGACTAACAGCAATGCAGACAAGGCTGGGGTGGGTGGTCATGGGAAAATTGAAAGAATTGTCAAATAAAGCCACTCATGCCACTTCATTAATCACTCTCCTGACCCACACTAATCTTCAACCAGAGCTGAGGAAACTGGACACTTATGGAATAACGGATCCATGTGAAACAAAACAAAATGAAGAAATAGAAGCTGCAGTGCAAGATCACTTTAGGAGGACCTTAAAGAGGAATCCTGAAAGACGATATGAGATCAGTCTACCCTGGACAGAATTCTGTGAAGCACTTCGAGACAATCGAGTTGTAGCTGAGAAGAGACTGTCTTTTTTAATTGTGACTGTGCATCAGATTATTTTCTCAAAATGAGATTATCTTTCTGGAATAACTAAAAGTTGATAGTAATTAAAAGTATTTCAAGAGGGGCTCAAGAAATAAATTGCATAGGGACCCTTAAATCCACTCGGTGGCCCTGGAGCTGAAATCTCTGAACTTGCAGCAACTCTCCCCATTACTGTCGTGGAAATGAACTTTTCGGGCTCTCTATGCTGCTGAAAGTCAAAAACAAAACTCTAACATATAATTCCTGGATGTTAGGCCCCTTAAAACAACAATTATCATCATCGTCTAGCATATAACTGGCAGAGTGAAGCGAATGAGTGATAATGTTGCATGAATATTTCACAGACAGTGGTTCTGCTCTTTGATTTCCACTGGAAATTATTCACCGAGGCAACAGTAAAACTGAAAGTTTGAGATGCACCCACTTGCTTTGTAGAACTGGTATCGTGTAATCCACCACCTCATTCCTCTTCATAGTGATATAGTAATCATTGGTGGTAATATTGATTCTCTTGGCGAGCATCATGCCTGTGACTCCGGTCCATGAGCCATTGTTCTGAAGAGTTCCTCCGGAGTTGCCAACTGCCATCTCCACGGTCACACTGGAAGATAGATCAATTTTCTCTAACCAGAAGATACAGTTTACTGAAATATAAATGAATCCACTTTAACCAAATGATATACTGGAGGTAAATCAATTTTCTTTGAACAGAATATACAGGGATCTTACCTAACTCTGCGACCTCATTTTCGAAATGAAACAAGATGTGAAAAATCTACTTAAGCAGGCATGTGCGGTACTCAGGTTAGGGGCTCATACAATTGGAGGGTATACACAATCAAAAAAATGTTTAAATATCACTTTCAACACAAAGTTAGGCTACCCTTTTTTTTTTAATGGAACATGTATGTTTTTCTGGTGAACTGAAAACTAGAAGTACAATTAGTGATAACAGAGTTGGTTTTACTTTTTTACTCATTTATTACAGAAATAACTAAACTTCTAAAGGGCGGCAATGGAGACAAGTTTGTGACATTATGCAACGAGTGTAACACTGTACACACTGCAATGGTTGTACTAAATGTATGGATTATACCAGGGGTAGGCTATATCCAATCAAACCAGATCTGTCTCTTGAAGCATTGATAACCAGATTACAACTGTCATATTTTGGACACATTATGAGACGTTCTGATTTGTTGGAAAAGACAATTATGCTTGGAAAGGTGGGAGGGTCTCGGAGTCAAAGGCAGCCAGCATTCAGATGGATCGACTCTATCAAATCCAACATGAATAAGTCAGTGAAGGATCTGAACTATATGGCTGAAGACCGAATCATATGGAGACAGTCCATCCATGCAGTCGCTAGGAGTCGACGTCGACTTGATGGCACCTGATCATCATCATTATCAGGCTATATCCATTGGTCCCCCCCGCTGTGGCCCGCTGCTGCCCTCGGCTGTTTGCCCTAAGCAGTCCAGTACTGAATGACTGGTCTAATGTATACATTGCACTGTCTGTACATGCCGTTAAAAGACGATCTCTCTATTTCTATGAAATTATACTGAATGATAAGGACAATTAATATTAAGCGTGTGGTGCACAAGTAACAAGGAGAAATACAAAATATTATAGTCTAAGTTCCAGTATTGAAATGTGGTCCACAGATGCAGGAATCACAAAGGTGAAGTCCAACACATCTCCTCTATAGTCTAGAATGTTACAATCTTGAACAATGTGCTTCACTGTTTGTCTATTGGCGCCACAATCACACCTCTTTTGCCATTTGAGCACAGAGTATGCACAGACTCAAGAGTTGGTACTGATACGGTTTAATTTTGACCATATCCTACGAGGAAGATCAAATCCGGGAATTTATGATGTGACTGATGACATGTCTTGAAACTCTAGAGGGGTAATCATGTGACCAATGTTGCACTAGGTCAAAGTTTTCATCGAGTAGTATCACAGCTATCTTGAGCGAACCCTTGTAAGGGAAACAGCAGATATGTCAGCATGGATTGTGAGGTTCCGATGTTTCATTATCTTGTGATATTCGGAGGAATGTGGCTGAAGATTAGCAGCCATTGGGTAGGAGTGCACTTCATGGTTCCCAAGATCAACCGCATGGTGTTGTTGATTTTAACATCAACCTTCCGCGTGTGTTTAGCCACACAGGTGCGCAGTACTCACAAGGAGAGGTCGCCATGTAGTTTACTAGAAAAGTGTTCAAATTTGGAGGGTTTGCTCTTCATAAAAAATTATTTTACCCCTGTTTGAGCATTTTTGCCAATGGACCTTAGTGTGTCCAAAATTGAACGTTTAAAAACAATCCCCAAACTTTTGTAATCTTATTCCTGCACACGTTCCCGGCTTGTCTCCGTAGTGTAGTCTCTAGTGTGTTGGCGTTGGGAATTGAAGTTACCGTGATCGAAACCTTCCTTGATCTTCTTTAATTCTTTCTTTGGCATTTCATTTTTTCTTTTAATTTTATGTTTGTGGTACAATATTTAAATTGGTAGATTACATCAAATACTTTATTATTTGTTGTTGTTTCTCTATTTACAATATTAATAAATATTTACGTTATTGTTTACATTATCTACAATATTTGTCACATATTTTTCACTGTACGTCTGACAATGAATCGCTTGAACTTGACCCATTATTACACTTATTTGGGAGGTAATTTTCATAGAAGCATTGGAAACAAACCATTTTGCGACAACGAGCACATTAATAAATGCATGTGAGGAGCAAGACCCCATTACTTCATGCGGAAAACAGATGTTGTTCACATTTCTGAACACTGTTCTTGCGTCTGTTTACATTGCTGCAAAGAAAGCATATTTTATCATGTCTATGAAAGCATTAGATGAAAGTTGGTGATGAATCAGTGAATGGATTTTGATAGCATCTTCTCTCGTAGACAGATCTTTGTCCCCGTGTACAGCATGGACCGTGTTTTGTAGTTCCTTACTGAGACCTTTGACCATGGAACAAGAATTTTGAACACACGCCCATTGGCAAAAACGCTCAAACAGGGGTAAAATATTTTATTATGAAATTTGAACACTTTTCTAGTAAACCATATGGCGACCTCCCTTGTCAGCCGTAGATAAAACAAGTCCAAGAGCTGAGCATCTAAGAGTTGTGGCGCTGGAGCCCCTTGTCGTTCCACATAATTTCTGAAGGATGTTATTACGTGATCTTAGTTTTGCAGCTATCTTCAGCGGATGATGTTCCAAGGATTAAGATATATCCAAAGTAACATCTAGGTATATGGGATGTCTATTGTGTGGCAAATGACAGTTATCGAAATACAATCTGAGCTATGCGATTCTTCAGATGGAAGGAACATACTTCAGTTTTAGTTATACTGGGATGAAATCTCCACTTATGATAGTAGTCTCCAAGGGCACTTAGATCTGTTGTGAGTGTGATCTCAGTGGTATCTATACTCACATTCTTTGTGCCTATCACCCATTCGCCAGCATAGCCAAATTTCTCGTATTGTGTTCCCGGCATGTCAGCTATATACAGACTGAAGAGGAGTACAGAATCCTGCGTTAAGCCATCATTTAGTTTCTTTGGAGCACTGACTGCACGTCAGAGCAAGCAGATCGGGGAGCCATTGGTCTGGGCAATCAGACACCCCAGATAGCAAAATTACAGAGGGGACTCTATTTCTCTTGATAAAAAAAAAGTAGTAGTTCATTGGCCCTCTGTTATGCGGGGGTTGCCTATCTCGTAGGTGTTTACCTCATAATTCACCTAATCTGTCTACACTGCTATTTCCTTCATCACTATCGATCCAACTTTCACATCCATTACCCTTCTATAGTCTCCTTACCGTTATTATGCTTGATAATTTTTCTTATTCCTCAAGTGTCAATACCGAATCCGCCATATTTACATTCCTCGATGTTCTACCACACGTCATCTGGTGTTCTGTCAGTTATTACAAGTCCTTTCTTTCCTTCAGAGTAAGCATTCTCTACTCTACCTGGAATCGAGCTATCGCCCTTACGATTTAGAGACAACCACTCTGGTCTCTGACCACTAGACCAACATGTTGAGTATCTTCATTGAAAAGTGAGTCATGAAGTACACTATTACACAACACATTAAGAATTCATGTTATAATGTTATTCTAATATGAAATTAATGATTCTTTCAGAAATTGAATCTGTTTGATATATAAGTAACAATTGAAAAGCACTGGGTTCCACATTATCAGTATGGTACTATGTAATTGAAAATGTTTTGGGCTATTTAGGTCCTTCAGCAAATAAATAACAGTCTTCAAAAAACAAAACTATGAAATTTGTGCTATAAAAACAATTGATAAAATTCTAATAAAAAATAAAAAAATAACATAAAACACAGGCATATACAGCCGGTACAGTAGGAAGTCTTTCAAAGCCAAGCAGGTGTAAAAATCCATGAATATACATTTTGTGGTTAAATTGCTTTCTTGACAATGAAATGTAAAAATAACTGTCTAAAATACAAAGACAAAACATGGAAGACAAAATCAGGTTATGGACCACATTGTAAACAAGTAGTTCCGTGAAGAACTATACAGCCTATTTTCATATATCCTACTTATGTTAATTGCCACTAACAACATACACAATTTCAGTTTGATTGCTGTAATAGATTCGTAGATATTGAGAACCGACTAAGTATTTCGGATGGTCGTCATGTTGGATTTTATATATGTAGGTCCTAGAGTTATGTACTGTTACATGCAGATTATTGTGAACGTGTAGTATTCAAACTTCAATCACATAATTAGGACACAAGAAAAAACAAGGAGATTTAAAATTTTTTCACAGCTGCCATCTTGAGGTTATGGAAACAATTGAAATAAATTAGATACCAGTGGATTAACATTCGGATAAAGATTTAGTGTACCAAGTTTCACTGCACGCGGATGGTTAAATTGCAAGAAATGTCCATGTGAATATTTATAATTCACGTCACCGCCATGTTGGATTTGTGATCACCAGGTTATTTAAAGTCCTATAGGTGAACTTAAGTTCATAGCCCCTATGAAAATTAAAAAATTTAGTTTGATTGCTAAAATAGATTCGTAGATATTCAGTATCGTCTAAATATTTCGGATGGTCGCCATGTTGGATTGTTAAATGTATAGGCCATAGAGTCATGTACCATTAAAGGAAAATTATTGCGTAGGTTGATTATTCAAACTTTCACTTCGATCGCATGACTACATCACAAGAAATAAAAACTTAATTTTAAAATTCGCACTGCCGCCATCTTGAGGTTATGTAAACAATTGAACTAAATTAGATACCAGTGGATTACAATGTGTATAAATATTTCCTGTACCAGGTTTCAGTGCGCTTGGAAAATTAAATCGCGAGAAAGGTCTATTTAAAATGTTCAAATTCGCTTGGCCGCCATGTTCGTTTTGTAGTTAACCGGTTTTTGAAAATCTTATAGATGTACTTCCAGTAGTGCCCTTTATCACCGTACAAAATTTTTGGGAGATAACGCTAATAGTTTCAGAGATATAGAATGCCAGTGAAATATTTCGCACATCCGCCATCTTGTGATTATGTAAACAATTGAACGAAGTTAGATGTCGGTGCATTACAATGTATATAAAGATATACTGTACCAAGTTTCATTGCGTTTGGTTGGTCAAATCGCGAGAAACGTCTATTTAAAAGTCGCAAATTCGCTTGGCCGCCATGTTGGTTTTGTAGTTACCAGGTTTTCAAAAGTCACATAAGTGAACTTATAGTAGTTCCCTCTATGACCATAGAAAATGTCAGGGTAATATCGGTAATAGTTTCGGAGATATTGAATGCTGGTGAAATATTTCGCACAGCCGCCATGTTGGATTGGTGAGTCGTAACAAAATTTGAAGGGCACGGTCGAGGTTACCGGGAATAGTGCTATGAACTTTCCGAGTTTCATTGAAATCGCTCCTGCCGTTTAGATTTTATTAGGGGGGGACACACACACGAATCACACACACACGGACAAAAGGTGATCTCATAAGCCTATTTTTTCAAAATTGAAAATAGGCTAAAAACCATAGGCCTATTCTTTGTTAGTTTATTTACTAACCTCACCTTTTAATTATATATACAACCAAATCATGATTTACTCTATAAGGAACGACACTTGGTTATTATAGTGATAAAATGCGAAATTGTTCATTTTCTGCAAAATAAATGCGATACCTTAGTTGTTATTTTCTACAAAATAAATAAATATAGGTGTACATACCTTTGCAAGAAGATAAAATTAGCTTTCCTTTAAGTGGACTGTGTTTGGAATTTTTCAACAGAAGGTAACTTATTGATTGGTTCATGGTCAGTGACCATAATGCAAACTTTTTACTAGACTGAATGTTTGTGTGTACAATTACTGTGTAATGTATAGGCCTTTATTCTCTCTTAGTTTTCTATGAAAATGAAAATCCACAGCCTGCTTCCAGTCTCCGACCGGGTCAGGAATGGAATGAATGAAGCCCCCTTCTAGCGGCGAGGATATGAACTGTGCCGGCTGCTGAGGCCTGACGCACTCCTCTGGGGCAATGATTAAATGAATGACAGATGAAATGAAATGATAGGGGAGTGTGTTGCTGGAATTAAATTTTGACAGGGAAAACCGGAGTACCCGGAGAAAAACCTGTCTGCCTCCATTTTGTCCAGCACAGATCTCACTTGGAGTGACCGGGATTTGAACCACGGACCCAGCGGTGAGAGGCCGGCGTGCTGCCGCCTAAGCCACGGAGGCTTTTAGTTTTCTATATATTTCGTAAATAATATGGCGAGGAAGTTCATGTTATTTAATTATACAGGATGTCCCTAAAGTCCGGTAACATTTTCCTTAATTTATTACACAAAAACTGCAAATGATACAGCTTCCCTATGTAGCCTATGTCATATTAAAGGGGAACTCAAATGGTTTTGCTTTCACACTGACACTTTTCTTAACGCATTTATTAACCTTTTACACAAAAACTACAAATTATACAGAATTCGTTTACAGTATTTGTGATATTAAAGAGGAACTCAAATGGCTTTGTTTTAATTGTTCAATTTCTCATCGACTCGATATGGGCACCACTTTCAACTCGGCATATATCTACATGGCAATCGAACTCTTGCCACACTCTTTGGAGCATATCAGCCAATAGAGTGGTGGGCAACGTCTTGAATCCTACGCTTGAGTTCTTCGAGATTTTATGGTAAAGGTGGCACATACACACAGTCTGTGATATACCCCCATAAGAATAAATCACAGGGAGTGATATCCGGAGATCTGGGAGGCCACTTGTCGAAACAGTTATCATTATTCCCTGCTCGTCCAATCCAGCGTTGAGGTAACCTGTTTTTCATAAAATCACGGACATCAGAATGGTAATGGGGTGGGGCCCCGTCTTGCTGGAACAGCAAATTGTCGGAATCTTCTTGCAATTGTCGGAACAACCACTGCTGTATCATATACAGGCATGAGTGCCCATTTACAGTATTTTTGGTGAAGAAGAATGGTCCGTTAAGTTTCCGCGATGACACTGCACAGAAAACGTTCACTTTAGGTGAATTACGCCGATATTCGAGGAATTCATGAGGTTTTGCGGTCCCCCACACACGACAGTTATGCCTGTTGACTTTACCATTTGTATGGAAAGTCGCTTCGTCACTGAAAATTATGCGATTTAAGAAGTCGTCATCGTCTACCATCCATTGTTGCACTCGGGTACAAAACTCATAATGCTGTTGTTTGTCATTCCCTTTCAACTGTTGCAAGAGCTGTAATTTGTACGGCTTCATGCACAGTCTCCTACGTAGTGTCTTCCAAACTGTCGTACGTGGTATTTGTAGCTTGCGGGATGCTCTACGAACATATTTTTTCGGACTTCTTATGAACGCCTCATTCACACGGTTAACAGTCTCTGCACTCACTGTTGGTCGGCCACTTCGTTTCGTAACACACAAGCAACCAGAACGCACAAACCTGTCATACCAGGCGTAAATAGACTTCCTGCTTGGTGCTTCTTTATGGTACTTAGTCCTAAACTCCGTTGCACATCTGTAGCACTCTTATTCGTGTGGAATTCCAACACACAGAAAGCTCGCTCTCCGCCAGAAGTCGCCATCTTTACAAATGTGGCCAACTCATAATGCTGTTGTTTGTCATTCCCTTTCAACTGTTGCAAGAGACATTTAGTAAATGATGCCTTCATCTGGCTATATCTTGTACTTATAATGCCTTACATTTACACTTTTCAAATTAATCTCTTTTCTCGACATATTTTTAACATAAACCATCTCTCAACCACATATAATTTCACCTCAAAATGAGTAGACTACCATTTATTACAACACATTCAATTATAAACATTTTTATTGTAACCATTGTGCCCATGGTGTATTTTTGCAAATACACGGAAAGAAAGAATTAGCTTTTGCTGTTCTTCATTACTTTATATCAGTCCATTTACGAGGCACGTCCAGAAAGTAAGCTCCGTTTGGTAATAAAATTAAATTGTGTACAGATACAGAAAAAATATTTATTGCACAACATTCTACACCTCTTAAACTACCTTTCCACATAAATGCCGAACTTTTGCAGGCATTTGTCATAGCGTGGCACAAGTTTTTGGATACCTTCTTCATAGAAGTTTGCCGCCGACCCGTAAACGAGAGAGAAAACTCCCCTTAAGATATCCTACTGTTTGGCCATCACTGTTAGGCAAATTGCGTATGTGGTCAGGAGAACTCCTAAACATACGCAGTTCTCCTGGTAAGCACGCAATTTGCCTAACGGTGATGGCCAAACAGTAGGATATCTTAAGGGGAGTCTTCACTCTCGTTTACGGGTCGGCGGCAAACTTCTATGAAGAAGGTATCCAAAAACTTGTGCCACGCTATGACAAATGCCTGCAAAAGTTCGGCATTTATGTGGAAAGGTAGTTTAAGAGGTGTAGAATGTTGTGCAATAAATATTTTTTCTGTATCTGTACACAATTTAATTTTATTACCAAACGGAGCTTACTTTCTGGACGTGCCTCGTATTTACATTTCTTTCCAGCACACACCAACATCGAACTGTTACCTCCTGTTTGCCCCGTGCATTTGTTAATTTTTTTCTGTCAGTTTTTTTTCAGAAACGCATATTCCGTCGAACCAGCCTGACAGCGTCCCATCACTGCCTTCCGAACTTCCATTGCTTCAAGCCATGAAGACTTCTACATTAATCCGCAGGGCGTCGTGTTCTTCACCAACCAACTCTTCCATGAAGACACCGCTCCAAGAAGAATTTTGTTTTTGTAAAGTTATTTCATGTTTATGTATAACCTCTTTGTTTCCTCCCCTTACTCGCCCGCTTCCCCCTCTTCTTGCCTCCTCATACTGCTCTCTTCTCCGCGCGCGCTGCTCGCTCGCTCGTTCACTTTCTTCTCGACTTGTCTCCGTGCCGTGAGCAACCGCTCACCCTCTCAAGTGCACTCAACTTCTTGTTGGACATGCCGTCCAGGCTAGTGTACCTTCTCTGCGACTAGCAGCCTTCACTTGTACGTCGGAAGTCAACCTAGTCAGTTAGAGCTTAACTAAAGCTCGCCTCCTCAACTCTAGAGGCAAACTTTTAAATTTCGACGCCTTGTTCGAATTTTAGAATCAACCGTCAACAACAACATCGCCTCCTTCATGAAGCAAAGATAAGTACCGACTTCATGTTTTAACCTCATTCTCATCGCTTTTAAAAGGCTCAATGCTTTTATTTGGATTTTATAGACACTGAAAGTTGCTATATGATAATAACTGCTTTCAAGAGATCTTCTTGATCAAACTTAAACTATCAAGTCTAACTTTCAATATGAAAGATTTTCTGAGATGCTATCTCACATCGAGGGATATTTCCAAAATACCCACTGTCTATATAATCTAGCTTTCCACCGAGGGATTCTCTACCCAATTTAAACAAGTCATCATTGCTCTGGAACCTTCCAGAACCTGCACTCCATCTACCAGTTATACTGTCATGTACTTTCCACTCACATATGGGAATACTTTTTCAAACTAAGGAATCTTCCTTATGAACTGCTAATCAATATCTAATTTTTCTTCCTCCGTTGGGATTTTTCTGGTGCTTTCAACTATAACCTACAAGTTTCTTAAGCAATAGACTCTCGCTAATCTAGCGTAACTAGTTATTTTCCACTATTGCAATAACTTTCTTTGCCATCAACTTTTTGTGCTACTACAGTGAACTTTTCAACTATATCAACTGACTATAGTGAAAATAGTGCCTGTTCAACTTTTCATCCGCGTCGCGCTCGTCCGAGTACAATAAATACGGCCATGAACACTTTTCCACAATCCCATTTGATCTTTCCCAAACCCTTTACTAACAAACCAAAATATTAAAATTGTTACTTTAGGTCTTTTTTCAATGAGGTGTCACTCTACATAAGTGCCCTCCCTTATTTGCTCCATGTACAACGAATTAATGTCTGTAAAACTTCGTGTCTAGTACACGCCTTAAATTATATTGTTTCTCCCTTCTAATGAGAGAATACAATTCTTTCAACTCAAAAGTGAGTTATCTCTAGGTTTCACGAAAGGGATACTTGCCCCATTTTTCTCGTGATCCCTACTTAAACATAGGAGTTCTAGAAACTTCCTTTCGATTGTTCTCTTCAGGTTTCACAATAAGTGACCTGCCCTATTTGTATAATCTATGTATAATCAACCCAAGTATTTCTGTATCAATACAAGAGGTTATAGAATCTTCTATTTCATGCTTCCTGTTTTTGTTGTTGCTACTTTCGAAGTTGTTATTATTTCTAAGATACTTATCTAGAAATCCTTAAAGTACACACCTTGTACTTGATTTATTGTTTAACTTTTATTACGTAAGTTATCTTTAAATTTTCCATTTATTTATCTTCGCCATTTCAAAATCTTACGAAGATTTTAAAGCATATAAAAGGTTTAAAACCAAAATAATTGTCAATTGCCTGGCGCAAGCTTTAGATGTTTTCGGAGGTCTGCGACCCCAATTGTTTATAAAAATCAAAATTATATATTTGTTACATTAACTACTTCCTTTTACATTGTGGGGGGCGTGGTGGCTCAGTGGTTTAGCTGTATGCCTCTCACCAAGGCGGTCCGGATTCGATTCCCGGTCAATGCTTGTGAGATTTTCGAAGTGAAATGCCATGTCCTGTGGTTCCGATTCCACGTAAAAAGGAGGTCCCGTGGCTCATGATCTCGCGATTAACGGTTACGTTAAACTACAAGCTTCCTTCCTTTCCTTTTACATTGTTAAATAAATTAAAGATTTGTTCTTTGCTTTATCATTTCTCTAACATAACGGCTAGGCAAGATCCTGTCTTCCTTGGCTCTTCCTATTTAATAAAAATAAATCTATTGATAGGGTTTTCACCACTTGTTGCATTTGAGCAAGAACTCTTAGTTATAACTTATGTCAAACTCTCTTCCTATTTCTCCATCCCTTTTCTCCAGTCCGAAACCCACTTCTTTTTCTTCATCATCTTCCCTTGGGGGTTAGGTTATTCCCAAGTCGGGCCGATAACCTAGATGTCAGGCCCCTTAAAACAACAATTATCATCATCATCAATATTCCCAAGCTAATAATCTACCCAAAATTTGGTCCCAGAAACCCGGGAGAGTCCATTTGTGACATTTTCTATTTCTCAAGGGTTATTTGACAATATTTTGCAAATCATTAATATCTTCTTTGAATTGTTCAGATATAACTTCGCAGTGCAAAGCTGGTGAAGCTGATAGAGGTCGTTCCTGTCTTCTTCAGCCTGTCTTACTTGCAACCTGTCTTCTGCTGCCAACCTGACAGCATTTTCAAAATCTCGCTACGGTTTCGTAAGTTACTCTTCAATTTACCCATTTCATTATGCCAACTGAAAAGGATGAAACTCTCATTGCCAGACGTTCTTCCTACAAAGGACAACTCACCAGATTTAGAAATTTCGTTAACAAAATAAATCCCGCCGATTGTGATCTAGACGTCTTGACACAACGCCTTAAGTTGTACGAACGGTCCTACGATTACTATGATCAAATTCAAACCGACATTGAATCCGCATGCCCAGAACTCCAATCGGATCGGGACGAGGTTGAACCCTTGTATTTTGAAGGGATCGCCAAGGCCCACCAACTGATCCGCAGTATCTCAGAACCGGACACTAGGGTCATCAATCCGGCCCAGTTCGCACCCTCCTCAGTTCATAAGGACAAACCGAAACCGTTACTTCCTAAGATAACTCTACCTCACTTCTCAGGCCAGGAAGGTGAATGGTATTCCTTTTACGAACTTTACTGCTCCCTCATTCATGGAAACACAGACATTCTCGATAACCACAAGTTCTATTTCTTGCGTTCGTCCTTGGAAGGCCAGGCCTCGGCCTTGGTTGAGTCGCTGCCTTTAAGCGCAGATAACTACCACATCGCCTTTAATCTCCTTAAAGAGAGATATGGTAATGTACGTTTGTGTGTTGCTCGCCACATTCGCTGCCTGTTCAACTTGCCAGTCGTAAAACCTAATGACGTCACCTCTTTAAGAGACCTGTTAGACTCCATGCAATTGCACGTGAGAGCGTTATATCAACTCAAGCAGCCAGTCCAAACTTGGGACACCGTCCTTATTCATCTAGCTACATCCAGATTCGACTTTTCAACATTAAAGGCTTGGGAAATCGAACTCACTCGCAAGGATGAGCATTCTTTAGAGCACCTCATCGCGTTTCTCAACAGCCGGTGCCAATTCCTTACAGCACTCTCATTACAGTGCGAAAGATTCGAAACTAGTCCTCTGTGTGACATCCTGGATAAAAAACTTGTCTCTTCAAATGGTCATCAGTACCCATCTGTTGAGAACAAGCAAACTCGTTCTGCCTCTTTAAACCATCCAAGAGAACATATCAGGCCGCTCAACAAATCTTTAAATCTGTAAAAAGTTTCACACTTTGTATTCCTGCAAATCCTTTAAAGAATTGTCTGTTGAAGACAGAAGGAAGTTTGTCTTCAATAATAAATATTGCCATAACTGCCTGTCACCTAACCATTCTGCTTCTAATTGTACGTCTTCCAACCTCTGTTTTCATTGCAAAAGACCGCATCATTCTTTATTGCACTTTCATGATCAATCGAGGTCACAAGTACCTGTTTCTTCAAACTCCATGCAGAGCAGCTCCGAACAAACTAATGCTTCTTCCTGCATTTCTAACGCCAAAACTTCTCACAGTGCGCAAGTCCTTTTGTCCACTGTACAATTCGAAATCCAAGATAAATTTGGAAATTGGTTTCGAACCCGCGGTCTTCTTGACTCCGCTTCAACTCACAACTTTGTTTCGCAATCGTTAATTAAAAAACTAGGTCATTCTTCACCACCTACTTCCATCAATGTATCCGGCATTGACAATTTGAAAACCCAAGCCTTGCAATCTTCAAAATTGAAAATCAGAGACATTTGTCAAAGAAACACCAATCTTAAATTAAACTGTCTCATTCTTGCCAGTATTGGCAAGGACACTCCTAGCAGCTCTATTAATTCTTCCGGTTTAAAGATTCCTTCGCATTTAAGGTTAGCTGATCCTCAGTTTAATGCTCAAGGCCCCATTGATATACTTTTCAGTGCCAATATTTTCTGGAATTGCCTTCGTAAACAAACCCGTAGGCTATCTTCAAACGTGGTCGCCAGAGACACCGATTTTGGTTGGGTTGTCACTGGTCAAATACAACATCCCAGTCTTCAAACCAAATCGCAGTGTCATTTTGTTACTGCCGATTCAAATCCCTTTTCTGAAAAAGAGAACGCTTATGTTTCCAATTTCAATACATTTCAAAAACACTTGCCGAAACGATGTCTCATTGTTAACAACTACGTCACCTTTGTGAGTTGTTTAAATGGTTTTGCCTTATTTCCGCACAAAATGTCAATTCAAGTTCGCCTCGCCTTGGGTCACTTCGTTTACCTTCTCATGTCATTTTTTGTAGCAGGTAATTGTTTAAACTTTCTATCGAAAACTATCTTCCCCTTGTGTAAAACCATGGCTATCAGTCACCATCACTTCGCTGTAAGCTATGTTTCACTTCTCTCGCTATTTAGTAGGATGGCCATGGTCGCCTCCTTCCCCCTTCTTCACACTCGGAAGCCGCTTTTGAAACCGCTCGAAAATCTGAGTTCTCTAGCATCTAGAATAACTATTCTTACGCATAAACTCCTTCTCAATGTCCCAGCTTCTCTTCTTTGTTCAGAAGAATTAAGCTTTTTTCTTTTGAAAATTGTCGGATTCCGTGATCCTCAAATTTATGCGAAATTGATTACTTACTTTATTTCATATGTCTTTAAATTGGATTTTCACGCCCAAGCTACGGATGACTGCATGCCGTGTTACTTGAAGTTCCGCTTTAGGTCTCGGCTGATTGCACTCGCTTTGTTTGTTTATTTTGAACTGCTTGTTTGTCAATCTCGTTTGTTTACAAGCCCGGGTAAGGCCAAGCTGCCGTTTACTTCCTCTATGCTCGACAAAGGCAAGAGCAAGTTTTCCATATCTCAACTTTGGCTGACTGCCAACCATTGTCTTGCGAGTTGCTCCCGTAATTTCAGAAGCTGTTCACCTCCTTACCAAAGTAAAATTGTTCTGGTCAAGGACTCTTTCAGCTATTTATATTCGTTATCTCGCTGTACTATGTGGGTCAAGGTCGTTCTTACCTATCTCTTCCACTTGCTCACATTCGTATCCTATAGCTGTTTCGATCCTTGTTTCATAACATCCTTGCATATTTTTTATGTGCGCATGTATTGCACCCTGCTTACATATTTTGCACTTTTATTGTTTATTGTTAAACAAACTTGTTTTCTCTCGTCGTTACACTCGATGTGTTTTTGCATCTATGCTTGTTACGTCACGTTTCTTGATGACTTAAGTATTTTTCTGATTAACCTTTTTGATACTTATTATAACTTAAGGTCTTTTTTATGGCTACTAGATTGTTGTTACCTATGGCGTTCTTGCCTTCTACTCGCATAGTTCCTTTGTATATTTTGTATATTCTTATCCTTAATCGATGTACTTATTTCTATACGATTTGTTTAAATTTGTTAACTCTCCTTTCGCATCTTGTCGCGATCATCACTAGAGCTTTATTTCTCGCAGCTTCTAGCTACTTTGTGATTGACAGCGTTGTTAACTCGCGCCCGTCGCCCCCGCATTCTAATAACCCTGATAACTTGCTTCCACTTACACCTGGTCAGTTCCTCATAGGTGCTTCCCCTTTTTCCCTTTCTCCCTCTAGCATAGATCTTTGGCGAAAAGTACATCGTACACCTGATCCAGATAACATTAGGGGGAATAATAGGTAAATGTTATCTGGATCAGGTGTACGATGTACTTTTCTTCTGCAATAAACCAAGGCCCATATTCGCGGCAGTATTAAAGGTGCCGGGACGTCCTCATAAGACCGTCAACGCTTAGTTCGAATGGATTATGCTCCACGCTAATCCACGGTCTTTAATAGTTGTAGACCCACCTCATTCAATAACATACATCTTACCTAGGTTGGCAACACCTCACATAAACACATCGCTATCACTCCCCACAACACGTAGGGACAGGGGGGAGAAGGCAGGGAAAAACCAGTCGTTAAGATAACCACCGCAGTCGACCGCACAGTGAGTTCCAGTGAGCACGAAAACTGCGATTAGCTGTAGTACGGAAGACAATCAGATAAGTAGTTAGCCTAAAATTTTATAGTTTAACCATAGTTTACAACCATATAATCTCTCTAAAGTACAATCTCCGGATAGCTATCACCATTTAGCATTTCACCTAACATATATACTGCATTTAGCATACACTGACAGTTGCAGTACCAATACTGCAACTAAATAATTGTACATATTGTAAATATTTTCACCTGTATTTCAAACATAGATTTTGTAGCCTAAGTGTAATGGATCTGATGATGATCGCTTGACGATCGAAACTGGTCATCCTAGTGTTTTATTAATCTCATGTAATTTATTTCAGGATTAGGGCATAACCCATCTCTTTTGGATACATTCGTGTTGACCGACTGAAAAGCACTAAAATCTTGGATAATACTTACTAGCAAGCATACTCTTCTGCTGTACTTTGTTTCATTCAAATAAAACCACAAGATCTAACCTTTACGTTATTCTCTTTCATTCAGTGACATTTTTATGGCTCTAGCCAGCCCTCGGCTCGACTGTCATTAGCTCCCCTCCCGTCTCGAGCGGTGTGAGCGATCCTCCTTGTAAACAAACGCGGCCTTGCCTCTCTGCAACTTGACCTAGCCCAACACTTTCCAACCATTGTTATCAACTCTTTACAATGACCACATTATTTATTGAAAATCCAAGCGATTCATTCCTATACTTTCATTACGGAAAGGTGTAAGGCAAGGCTGTAACTTATCACCCATACTTTTCATTCTTTACATTGAACAAGCAATAAAGGAAATTGGAGAAACATGTAAAGTGGGAGTGAAGATTCAAGGAGAGATAATTTCAACTCTGAGATTTGCCGTTGACATAGTCATCTTGGCAGAAACGCCTGAGGATTTGAATGAGTTTTTGAATGGTATGGACTCCGTCTTGAAGAAAGAATTCATGATGAAAATTAATAAATGTAAAACAAAAATATTGGAATGCAGCCGAAATAAATCGGAAACCTCTATGGACATCAAATTGGCAGGTGAAAAGCTCAAGGAAGTAGGAGACTTCTGTTACTTAGGAAGCAAAATAACCAGTGATGGACGAAGCAAAGAGGATATAAAAAGTAGGTTAGCTCAGGCAAGGAAAGCATTTCTACAGAAAAGGAATCTGTTGATATCGAATATAGATTTAGGCATTAGGAAGTCATTTTTGAAGGCCTTTGTCTGGAGCGTGGCACTCTATGGAAGTGAAACTTGGACTGTTGGTGAAGCAGAAGAGAGGAGAATTGAAGCGTTTGAAATGTGGTGTTACAGGAGAATGATGAAGATCAGATGGGTAGATAGAGTTACAAACGAAGAGGTATTGAGACTAGTGGGGGAGGAGAGATGTTTCTGGCGACTGCTAATGAAGGGAAGAGATAGGTTGATAGGACACATACTAAGACACCCAGGAATAGCAAGCTTAGTTATGGAAGGAAAGGTTGAGGACAAGAACAGTAGGGGTAGACCAAGGTTAGAATATGTTAAACAGATTGCCTCTGATGTAGGGTGTGGTAGCTATGTAGAGATGAAACGATTAGCTCAGGATAGGGAGCCATGGAAAGCTGCATCAAACCAGTCAAAAGACTGAAGACTCAAACTACAACAACAACTTTACGGACTGCATACAGTCTAATTATTCATGTTTACATGTGCATTACTTTGGAGGATCATTCTATTTGCTGTCGGGATTTTTACCTTGTACGTATTTTCAGCCCGTAGTGGCTACAAATAAAATGCTGCAGTGGGAACTTCAAAAAAATAAACAATCTGATCTAAGCGCGCAATGCCACGTCCAGTTGTTGTGCTAGACTAGCTCGACATTAGGACTATTCCACCATAATTCGGCTGTCTGCACCATACTCATCCACTCAGTCTTACATAGTATTCCATCCAGTGGCGGCTCTTGACATGGTTGCAGTGTTGCACAACTCCCACTAATCTTACACCTAGTACCCTTAATGTTTTAGTTTATTATATCTAACGTATTCGAAAATTTGTCAAATTAAACGATCTTTTGTTATTATTTATCCTAATGCTTCACACTGCACCTTTTAAAGCTACCGGCAAGCTCCCGCCTTCAAATCAAACTCCAGGGGGTTAGCTCTCTTGTGGCAACTCCCAAGCAGACAGCGCGGCGTACAGGGACGAGGCTGGACGAGGCCAAGCCTGTACATAGCATGCCGGCCAGGATGGGTCGCAGGGAGTTGCGAAGTAGCTGCCAGCCTCCTGACAATACTCAATTCCAAATGGCCCCGTTAGATTGCACCACTGTGCGCAAATGGAAACATCCCACCCACCTTTCTCTTATCTTGTGACGGTAGTCTCTTTTCCACACCACTAGGGTATGCTACACCACTCAGACCACCCACAACAGTACCAATATCGGAATTTCAAAGGCAAACATTGGTTTGGGTCACTCTCAATTATTTTAGATGTTTTCGCATCATAATTTCATTTAATATTTTTGTCAATTGTACTGTAAAGCGAGTCTAAGAACGCCACCATTGCTATAAGTTGATAAGTGGCTGAACTATTTTGCGACGTATTGTTGGTGTTACTGTAGCGGTTTAATTTTACCACTCTTGTTCTTGCATGTTTTGAGTTGCGATTATAGTTTTGTATTTAGTTGATTGAGTGTTTTGGTTCCTGGCAGATACTCTACTGTGCATTATTATTTGGTTGACTCTTGACTGTGAGTAGGCCTTTGTGTTCACTATCAAATTTATAGCCTAGCGAAATTCGGCGTTTTGTTTAGTTTGCCTATGGGTTCGCGCCACTTCCCGATATACAACACACATTTATCATCTGTGTACCGTATCTTGTAAGTTAGTATATTATTGTATGATGATGATGATCGTGTGACCTCCGGAGGGGCCGAGTGCAGGTCTTTCTAGCTGACACCCGTGGGAGACCTGCGCGTCGTATATTATTGTAGATAAATGTTTAGTTTCAAACATTAATTTTTCAAGGACTAAAATGTACTGTGGAATGTGAATGAAAATGAATAGTGTAAGTAATTTACTAGTGAGACAGTTTTCTCTGCTTACTGATGAGGATAAACTTACAGTAAAAACACTCGGTAGACCATTGCCGGATTTAAGTACTGTCCAAAATATCAAAACTGGAAATCGGCAGTATAAGAGGGTATTTAAAAGAGATATTTATGACAATAATGATTGGTTATGCGGATGCGATATTAAAAACTCTGTATTTTGTTTCCCATGTCTGTTGTTTGGTGGAGAATCCGCGTGGACCAAAATAGGAGTTACGGACATTAATCACATAAGTACTAAAATAAAGAAACATGAATCTTCAGCTGTTCACATACAAAACTGTTTGAATTTGACGCTTTTTGGAACTGTTAACGTAGCTGCACAATTAGACAGTGCCTACAGAAGGAAAATTGCGGAATATAACGAAGAAGTTAGGCACAATAGGTATGTGTTAAATATTATAATAAACTGTATTCGTTTCTGTGGCTCTTTCGAGCTGGCCTTGCGTGGTCATGATGAAAGTGAAACATCAACAAATCCAGGTGTTTTCAGAGGACTAATTAATTTTAGCGCTGAGTTGGATGCTGTGTTGAAAGGTCATTTGGAAAGGGCAACTATATTCAAAGGAACGTCCAAAACAATCCAAAATGAACTTTTACAGATTATTTTGGAGGTTTGCCAGGAAGAAATATCAAAGCAAATAAAGGAATCTGAATTTTTAGCCATTATAGCAGATGAAACTAGTGATATTTCAAACATATTTCAGATGGCTGTTGTGTACCGTTACGTAGTAAGAGGCAAACCAGTAGAACGGTTTTGGAGTTTCCTTTCTCCCTCGAAACATGATGCACATACATTAGCAGAGTGTTTATTGGAAGAATTAGAAAAGCAGAAATTGAATGAAACTCCGCAAAAGTTGATTGCACAGACGTATGACGGAGCGCACGTGATGTCTGGTTCCTCTGGTGGGGTTCAAGCTATAGTGTAAAAATCCTATCCTTATGCAGAATATGTGCACTGCTATGCCCATCAAGTTAATCTTGTAATGAGCAAGGCGGCATCAATCAACCGCAATGTGAAAATATTTTTTTCAAGTTTGCAAGGAATATGTGCATTCTTTTCCAACAGCCCACAGCGGACCACGATACTCGATGATATAGTGAAGAAGCGTTTGCCACGTGCTTGTCCTACTAGGAGGAATTTTCAATCAAGATGCGTTAACACAATTTATGAGCGCAAAAAAAGAAATCATCGAGTGTATGAACGAGATATTGGAAGGCGACACTGTAATGAGTGAAACTACAATTTGCCAGGCTCTTGGTCATAAAAAGGTACTTTCCAGTTCTAGTTTCAATTATTGGCTGGAATTCTTCCATAAAGTTATGCCACTAGTCGAAATTCTCTTCAGTCAGCTGCAACACGGAGACATTGATGTGTATTCTGCGCATAAGGCTATTAAAGCATTTGAAATAAATATCACCAAGATCCAAGAAGACATTGATCTAACCAGTGCTAATGAACCCATTGATTGCTCATCGAAGAAGAGGAAAGTGGACAAGACTGAGTGGAAAAGAGAAGCAATAGAAGTGTGCGATGTGATAAATTCCCAGGCTAAAGATCGTTTTAGCTTCTCAGGTCATCTTGTAGCTTCATCACTGTTTTTCCCAGAGAAGTTCCCCTTGTATTCTTCCAAGTTTCCAGAAGATATCTTAAAGGCAGTATGTTTAGTGTATACATTTTTGGACAAAGTGAAACTACGCCATGAACTATCTTGCATCTATTTAGCACAAGAATTTAGATCATTGTCGGGCACTGTTAGTCTAGCGGAGTTTATAATAACCAACAACCTAGGGAAAACGTTCACCGAGAGTTTGAAACTGTTGAAGTTAATACTGACTATTCCTATGACGTCTGTTGAAGCAGAAAGGTGCTTTTCCACCTTAAAAAGAATAAAGACATTCTTAAGGAACTCCATGACCCAGGAAAGATTATCGGCATTGGCGATGATTTCTATTGAAAGAGATCTTGTGATGGAGATTCCAGACTTCAACCAACGAGTGACTAACAAGTTTGCATCGATGAGAAACAGGAGGGCAAATTTCCAATTCAAGTAACCATAATAGTTCTGTATTTTTGTGTAAGTTTAAGTAACCATAATAGTTCTGTATTTTTGTGTTTTCTAAGTTTCGTATTTTCTAAGACTAACAATTCCACGAACCGATCAACCACATGACAATTTATTATCAGAAACCCAAACAATGTACAGATCAGTGCGCAACAATGTACTGTATGTAGGCTCTCGTGAAATCGAGTAATCGATAACCGAGTCTCTCGTGGTGTCTATGTGTTACCAACTGTTGAGGGTGAAATTTGTTTGGAACTTATATTTCTGTGAGTTCGAATACGCAACATGTATAATTAGGCTCTTCTTTCATTTGCTCGTAAGTAAAGGAATGTTCGAAAAATTGAACTAATTTATGAATATGCTGCACGTCTTTGTTAGTTGTAACAATTTTCGTTGCTGTGCATACTTTTTGGTTGTCATGTTCTTATGTTGAGAATGTTTATTATTCCGAAGATTGAGAGGCTTAACCTTCGGGGAAGTGTAGTTTCTTAGACTATCTAGCGTTAATACATTTTTGTTACTTGTATACATTTCCCATATAAAATGCGAGATTGGAAATGTTGGTGCCACACCCAGCATTTTATGCCACCGGCCGCCACTGATTCCATCACGCGCACCATCGCTGCGTGAGAATAATCAACACATAATTCAGTAGTGAATGACGTTAGCACCCTGACATAATGTAAGACCTGCCCCGGTCAACTGACGATTATCCCTCACCAGTCTTAACGATCGTCCTACTTGCACGCAAACCCATTACTTATAAAGCCCTAAGCTTACATTTGGTCCAGCCTATTTCGGCGACAATAATATTTTACTTGGATAATCAACCATTTATCATATCAGTTCGGATATCCTTGTCAGGACAACGAACCTACTTACATTATTCACATTACTTTATCATCATTATTTTATTACCATTACTTGATTACCGTCGTCTGTTATTATTTCATTTACTTCACTTAGGCCTTTATGCCTTTACTTATGTGTTTGCTAATGTCATTTGCATTTAGTTACTTTAGTACAATTTAACCGTCCTGGGTTCATTAATTACTTTAATCAATTACTATGATTATTACTTACAATTACATTAATCTTCACTTAGTTATCTTTCAACTTCAATTATTCATTGCTCATCAGCTAAGTTGCGTTCAACTTTTATTGCATTTAATTGCATTATTCCGTCACTGGTTTATTAACAATTCATTTATTTATTTCAACAACCATTTGGTTCCATCCCTTATTTAACATCTAATTACTTGTGTGCATTCGGGTATTAATTCTTATAAACATTTAATTAATTACTCGGCCTCATAATTACGGCCGTTATTCCCAAGAAGCAATTCATTAAAGACATTTCAACTGTCATCACTTTGCACATAATTATTACACAATGGCACATTTCAAATATGGGCGCACAATGGTTCAATATATTTTAATTCATTCTGTACTCACCGAGTCTGGAACCCATGGTCCACCGATGCAAAAGATTTCGCCCATATTGCCGCAAATTAGCACATATTACGGACAATACGACAACACATCATTTCTTTTCCCACAAAACACGTGGTTTTCACTTGGTAAAAGATATTTATAAATTTACACATTATATCTCCCAATCTTGGGAACACTTACACAAAATTTATATAACCCTTTAAAATACACAGTATTACGTTTCACATGTTTTAAAATATTGCAAATGATACACTATAAAAGCACTTCACACGTGTTTAAAAACCAATTGAGGTTTAGTCCTGTTTACACTTAACAATATCTACAATGGATTACACCTAGTGTAATTGTCTATTGTCGTATCTCAGTCACGAGCGGTGGCCTCCGGCACGTTTCCTGGATAACGATTCCCTAGCTCTGACCCTTGGTCTCGACTTTCAAAATTCTGTCTATTTCCGCCGTTTAAACGCACTGGTTTTATAACTTAACGGGGTTTTCCGTATTTTAACAACTTTAGGTTCTGAATTTGATAATTCTCGAACGGTTCCTTCCTTATAACAAAGTTCGAATTGGCTATCGTCAATGTTCAATATTTTCACTTTGACGGCGCGTATAGTTATACTTTCAGCGCGTACTTCACTTTTACTTCGTTCCACGGTCCTATGTCTGCATGGCTTACCATTAAAGACCATGAGATCCTATGCTCGACCTAGCATTAGCAATACTTGTCTTAGCTAAAGTGCGGCAACTTCCCTGGAACTAACTGTGGCTTTGCGTATCACGATGCGTCTTTATACTCACGACTTTTATAACTGCAGAGTCCTTCTGCCTTCTTGCTGCGCGTGCTTTCGAACTAGCGTACTCTTGTCGAACTGTAGACTGATTATTTCTTCGAATTTTCATGGCCCTCCCTTGAGGTTTCTATGTTCTATTTACTGCATTGACTACGCCGCGTCAAGTCCGATCTGGACTGACCAAAAATGTAGACTGACGATCTTTGATGAACAGCGTGTACTGACGACTTTGATCCAGCGTGTAGCACCTCTGCGCTCACTGTTAACTGAATAATACGTGTTGTTACTTTAGCCGTTGGTCGGGTCCAACTTCGTATCTTGGCGTTATATCGACTGACCACTGGTGAAACAGCACGGCCTCTCCCTGAGATCCGTTGGAGACTGAATACTGGTTGATCCAGCATGCCCTCCTTAGAATAGCACCGAAGACTGAATATTGGTTGATCCAGCGTGTCCCGCCACAGCGGACATCGAAGACTGAACACGGATCGGCTCCAAGCCTCGCTATTTATTCATAACTTGAAAAATAAATCATTTTGCTCTGCTTCTTGAAACTAACTTTTGAAGCAGACGTTGCACGTCTTTCGAAAAATAACCTTCATGTTCCTCATGATCCAAACGTTTCAATTTCATTCAATTTTTCGAAAATTGATCGATGCAATTAATTAAAAAATCAAAAGTGCTCCTGCACCATGTGGGCGTAATGCTTTTTTGTATCCTAATCTGGACTAATGGATGGCTCCACCTCAGATAACGTATAGCTTCGTAATCACTTTTTCCCTGTGCTTAAGTTAACAATTTTTATTCTTCCTTAATTCCTAAATCCCAGGATTATTCTGATTGACGCTAAAAAGACTTTAACAATTTTGCGTGATCTCCAAGAAATTGGGTTATTTCGCAATACTGCGGTGTTGTACCGCAATGCAGGGTTATCATTTTAATACTGAATTGTATCAAGCGGTGAATCCCTCATCTTCCGGCCAGCATAAAAACTTTCCATTGGCGTGACCTCACCGGCTGACTCTGCGTTGCTACGCGCTCACGGTGAATCACATGCGGCTTGCGGGCAATAACTTACGATAGCGGACATTAACTGCTTTGAGTCATGCTCGAGTTTCAATATCTCGGCTCACCTCTGGCCTGTAAGAACGACAAAGTCTTATGAATATTTCCTATTTCTAGATCTAAAATGTAATAGGTTCAACCCCCTGTCCCCATCAAATGGGTACAATACAGGATCGAGGACTTCATTTTATAGGCCTACATCATATAGAATGGCTAGTTAATTTAGCAGGATCTGACGAATGAAACATGTCACCCCTCCTAATTGTGTGTTAAGTAGCGCTCTGTATAATTTGCAAATGTATCATGTACGTATTCAGTTAGTTATTGTTGTTTAAGGGGCAGAACAGCGAGATCATCTGCCCGATCTGTGTATTTATTGCAAGTATTTTAGATACTCTAAGGATTAACGATCCCATCTTCATGCTGAATGATTGAAAATAATAAGATAAAGTTATGGTGTTTCAGAACCAAACCGAATCGTGGATATAATTTTATTCATCTATTCATATTTTGAGTATCACACACGCTTTAAGGAGTGAGAACTAAGCAGTGGCGGCTCGTGCTATTGCGTCAACAGGAGAAAAGTAGCTAACTGCATAAAATGACACCATTGTAAATAGAACATGAGTAGTGTGGTAGTGACAGAGCTGCTTCCAAAACCAAGTTGTGAGCCCCTGCGACCCTTGAATGGAAGGAGTCATGCTAGGAGGGCGTGCTTTGATTCGTTTTTTTCGTCTCGTTGCGCTCTTTACGGGAATGTAGGTGTCGAAAAGGTGAAATGCTGGAAACATGTATTATGGGAGCAAAAACGTGATTTTAGACTTTTTGTTATATCTCGCGAACCGATCATGCTAGAGGCATGTACGAGGGGTCCAAGAACTTGGGGCGATGACCTCTTTAGTATTGACCACTCGCTATATTTTTCAAAAGAATTTGGGGTAAACACGTGTTTTTTGTGATTTTTGCCGATATCTCATGAAACAATAAGCCTAGAGACGTGTACGAGGTGTTATTTTTTTCCTCGCGTTGTCCTCTTGCCAAGGATGTTTCGTGTTGAGAGGGAATGAAAAACCATTTTGAGATAAAACCGTGATTTTAGACTTTTTCCTCTATCTCGCAAACCAATAACGCTAGAGACGTGTACGAGGTGTCCTAGGACTCGGGCTAACGCCCTCTTTTTGAAACTATTTTTGAAATGTTGACAAAGGGCCTAACGCCATACATGTAGAAAAAACTATTTTTCTTTACCTGTTTATAATGTACATGAAGCGTGGTGGTTGAGAGAGACGATACTGCTGTTTGTGTGTATTTCAACGAACCTATCGCTAACCACAAGGACCATGCTTAATAGAACAATCGATATTTCGGCGGGTCGGTTTATGACAGAGAGAGGGTTCGTTTTCTCTGATCTTACCTATGGCAGATGGATGGAGGCTAATATTTGAAAATGTGTGAAGCATGCTAAAAAAAATCACTCCCTAAGAGAGCCTTTAGAGTGTAAACGGTGATGAGAACTTGGTTCTATTTTGGTCGAAGCGAGTACAGAAAACAAACTTGCAGAGGAACAGACGAGCAGGAGGTGAATGCCATTTGAGCTTATTGGAATGCGCTGATCTGACTTGATAACAGGTGCAATGGAAAATGACAAAGACGCTTCAAGGTTAAATAATCTGACAACCGTGGTGGCAGGGAAGAGCGAAATGCACGTGAACACGTGTGAGATGACATGCATGCTAAACAAGTTACATCCTGTTTGCTTCGTACGTGACAAAATGCAACTTCATGTGAAATTTGATCTGGCACAGGTGTTCATCTTGGGCGTTAGCTGTTTACGTGACCGATAACAGAATGTTCAAAGCGTGGGAAAAATGATTATACATGCAACGTAACATATATAAAGACATGTCGTTATCATTTCCACTCTTACTTGGGTGACTACCTTTGAACACATTGCGTTGCGTGTAACCCCTGGTATTGTTTAACAGTTTTTGTGTTGGTGGAAAATACTTAACCTTGTTGTGGGGTAGGTATTTATTCATATATTTATTCATTAATACATTTATTGATTTATATATATATATATATTTATATGGAATTATTTATTGATTAGGTAATTAATGATTTTATTTATTATTTATTTGTTTGCAGATAACCGGTATACCTTACATGTCTGAGAGAGAAGAAACCATTGCACTTTTGAGCCCACTAGAAGGAAACAGCAACAAGCCACTGCAAGTGAAGGAGAGATTATTTTTTTAAACTAACTTGTTTCATTTTTTGTTTCATATTTTATTTTATGAAATGCATTTATTAACCTAAATTTAGGTACTTATAGCGTTTTATTTTATTTATTTTTAGGAACTTGGAAAGAAAAGCCTTACCGCTGTAGCAGTTGCTGATAACCCGAGACGCTGTAGAGCGAAACCATTGTTTCCAGGCAGTGAACTATTGAAAACTCAGTTAAGCCTAACTTAAAATGCTATTGCATTTTACCACTACTGAAAAAAACTCTTACACAAAAAAATTCATTACCTGTACATGATTGGACAATGATTGCTTTCTTGATTAATGGCTATGTTGTTGTTGACTGGGAAAAGTACAAGGCCATGTTGGATTTTCTAAAAACAAAAATTTAAATATAATTTATGGGTGGTTCCCTATGGACTCAACGACTATCCACAGGTTTGAACATGATAATGTGAACAAAATGACATGACATTCATTTTTGTTTATATATTGGTTAAAGGGGAGATGTAAATGACTGTAGCTTTATAAATAGAAAATAAGTACATGGGTTACTGTTAGTGCCAACATACAGTTTATTTTTAATGGGATTTTGATATATTAATGCCAATTAACGTTAACGTTTTATTTACAAGTATTGATTGATTGAGTGCTGGGTTATTTTGTTTGCTTTTAGGTGTCGTCATGTGCCATTAACGCAATGAACAGACAGTGAACATGCATGCATTATGCTTTAAAGTACTCTGTGCTCTTGTGTAACGTTAATAACTTACAATAAGAAAAAGGTTTATTATAACACATGGAGTTAGTACCAAATACAACAAGTGAGCAAGTTGGTTTACCACGTGGGTTAAATTTAAAATCAGAACATGATCGTTGGTTAACATTTGAATCCTGGCCTGTAGGCTTTTTGTCAACACATAAACTTGCAAAAGCCGGGTTTTTTACTTGAACCGAGAAGATGTGGTGCGCTGTGTGTTTTGTCGTATTGAAATTTCACACTGGGAAGAAGGGGATGATCCCTTTAGAGACCATTTGCGATGGTCTCTTCATTGTCCTTACATGCTTGGAAAACAAGTGGGTAACCTACCAGTGTATTCATTTTACCGAACCACAAGGCCATTGGCCGCTACTTACGTTGCTGAATCACAAATAAATAATAATAATAATAATAATGATGATGTATTACTAGCCAACGGTATTGTCGATATATGTGGTCCATATGCCATATACAGTGTTGAATTGGCGTGTGCTTTTGAAAAATTGGGAGTTTGCAAGACTAAAGCACTAGCATACCCATAGTACAGCTCTGCTGAAAAACGTTTAGAATCTTATAAAAATGTTTGGCCATTAATATTTAAACACCTTACCAAACACCTAAGTGAAGCTGGATTTTTTTATACTGGTGAAGGGGATAAAACAATATGTTTTTATTGTGGATTTGCTTTAAAGTATTGGCGAATGACTGATGACCCTTTTGTGCAACACGCTCGTTGGTTACCAGACTGTAAATACATGGTGTTGCTTAAAGGTCAGGAATTTGTGAACACTAATCGTAAAGAAAACGTGATTATAGCATAAGAGATAAAAGTGCCCTTAGAGTTAGAACACGCGGAGCAAATACATGAAGCTGAAAAAAAAGACTTGTCTCACGAACAGATACAAAAGTGTGACCAACAAGTATGTAAAATTTGTTATCAAGATGAACTAGGTATTGTATTTTTGCCTTGTGGACACATGATAGCATGTGTCAAGTGAGCATTAGAACTTAACATTTGTGCTACATGCAGAAAAGTAGTATCTGGTACAGTTAGGGCATTACTTGCATAACTAGTATAATTTATTAGCCATGCATAGTGCAAAATCCCTAATTGCACAATATTATTAAAGCTGTTTTACAGTGTAATAGATATGCTTTTGTTTTGTTTATAGACTACTACAATGAATGTTTTGAATGCTGTGGCACAATCATGTGGCTTAGAGACAAAGAAGCTCAGTGAATTGCCAACATATATTCCATTCCGCATTATCAAGATTCGGAAATTGAAAACAGCATATGGTGATCGTGTACTTTGTGTATGTGAAAACTTTGAGACATTTCTGCCTATACGGTTTAATGATATGTCGGAGAGTGTTTTTGATGAAATCAATAATGCTGTGCAACCTGTACTCTTAATTTATGAAGGTTTTAAAAACAATAGGTGCATGGTTCTTTAATTAAATAAATAAAAAATCTAATAATAATAATGGGAGATATAAGTGATGAAAATCAAATGAAAGAAAAATATGTGTATAGAATAATAATGTTTTAGTTTTTAGTATTGTCTTAAAAATATTATCATGAAACCAAAAACATGTATATAATGTTTGTAAATAAACGCAAAATGATGTTACAATGCTGTTTTATTTTATACAAAGTTAGTATATTTAACAGTGCAGAGTATACATGATTATGACAATGGATGCACACTGAATACAAACCTTTCTCTCTTTACAATAGTCTGTTATAGTTTGAAACACAAGGCTTGTTGTAGATCATTTTATAGCAATGTCCATTCACTGTTGTTTTCGAAATCTGGGGAAGCCGCAATGGTTGTACAGGCATAACAACTTTATTGTTATTACTATCTAGTCATTTTGATCCTCTTGCATATCAAGAGCAGATGACCTAGTTGTTCCACTATTTAAAACGACAACAGCAACACTACCTCTTGCATAGTTTGTGATGTTGATGGCTCTTGCGACGTGGAAGATGGATTAAACATAACTTTTAGAACAGGGGTTAAACGTTGCTCATTAAACAATCCACTATCTTCAGTAGCAATATGGTTTTCTTGATTTTTGTCGACGGCAAGTGTGTTTCATGCAGTACACTACATTGATGATCACTGACACTTAAAACCTCACTATTTTTACTTTTTAGGTAGCCACGACAATGTTTGGAACGTTGCTTTGAACAACGCCAAATAACAGTTCCATTTTTATTGGTTTGTTTCACAATATATGATTATCCTTTATAGTATGCATAAGGCTTACCATACCTAGTCACTGATACTTCCATGTCAAATATCAAGCATAGACTAAGCTCTAGTAAAGTCAACTTGATAATAAGAATAATAGTTTAATGTGATAGCAAATATGGATCCAAAGAGTTCAGATAAAAGTGGAAGCAAATAAGCAAATATATTAGAACCAAAAGTGGGGGGAAAGTGGTCGCAAAGTGGTAGACCCATTACACAATAATTTCAGCACGACGAAGCTCTTGTTCAATTTCTTTGATTTCCCAATCGTGACCGGTATGCCCAGCTTGTTGTAAAGCACACGAGTGTCGAAGCCGTTGAATTAGCTTACTGAGTTAGTTCCAGCATACAAATTTAACAAATGAATTTTTAGGTGTAAACAAAGGATAACATTATTATCATCATCATCATTATCATGATCATCATTATCATCATGACCATCACCACTATTACTATATAGTCCTTTTTGATCCTCCTGCAATACCATTTCATTTATAGTCTGTGTTGATTTTGATAGTGTTGAAGGTTTCGTGGACGTTGACAACTGTCTTAACATGACTTTTTGAGGACATGATACGTCCTTTTGAACAAACACTGCACTATCTTTAGCCGCAATATCGTTTTCTTGTACTTGCTTTATAGCATTTTGAAAATTGTTTGTAAACAGCAACCGTGGTTCGTTTAGAGCACTACATTGATGAACACTCACACTTAAAACCTTTCCATTTTTACTTTTCAGATTGCCTCGACATTTTGTTGACCTCTCTTTTGAGCATCGCCAGAATATTATTTCATTCACATTCTGGCGATTATAGTTATAAGAGTAGCCTTGATAGAGTGCACGTTGCCTACCTTTGTTGGTTGTAGTAAGTTCCATAGTAGTAACTGACCTGTCAGTACGTTGTTCACTCTACAAAGGTTACAACTGTTTTGCTGATGGAGAGACCTACCATAAGCTTATATATTGGCTTATGTATTGGCTTTTTGTGTTGGCTTTTTTGTGTTGGCTTTTTGTGTTGGCTTTTTGTGTTGGCTTTGGTGTTGGCTTTTTGTATTGGCTTTTGTATTGGTCCCATATGCTGGCTTTTGTATTAGCTCTCTCATATTTGCTCTTACTTGTAGGCTTATTTGGGCTTGGAAAGTATGTGAGCCCCCTTTTTTATGACAGCATAATGCTTACCACAATGTTTGTAAGCAACAACAACACACTAATATTCTTTAAAAATCCAAAGTATTATAAGGTTAAAGATTGACTAAGAGTGTAACAAAGGCAGCTAACCTAACTTAACCTAACCCAAACCTAACCTAACCTAACTTCACTTAACCTAACCTAACTTCACCTAACCTAACCTAACCTTTCAACTCTCAGATGTTAATTAAATTCTGTGCATAGTCGAGTTGGAACCCAAGACCTCAGGGGTAAAAACCAATTATTTTTGATGGCTTATTTTGGTAACAATTTGAGGAAGCCAACAACATATCCATTAATGTATTTAAAGGAAACAGTTTGTTGTTGGCTTTCTCAAATTGTTGTTGTTGTTTTCTCCCAACAGGTGCTTACTGCGTATGACAAGGCTGTACACTAGTGGGTTAGACAGCCTTTCTTGCTAAGGGTCTCCTATATACCCTAAACATGGCTATACATATTAGTTCTGAACATTTAGTGGTTAATTGCATATTGAGTTTAAATAGAGAACTTATACAAGCACGTCTGGAATGCGGTTAAACTTCACAAGTGTCACATGCAACACGCAAAGTATGTTTCCACTACCTAGCGGTAAATATGAGCACTACATGTACTACTAGCATGCTACCTAGCGGAGGATATGAGCACTTACTAGTAATATCCAAAGTGAGCTGAGGTTAGGTTAGGTTAGGTTAGGTAAAGTTAGGTTAGCCATCAAAATAAGTTACCAAAATAAGCCATCAAAAATAATTGGTCTTTACCCCTGAGGTCTTGGGTTCCAACTCGACTATGCACAGAATTTAATTAACATCTGAGAGTTGAAAGGTTAGGTAAGGTTAGGTGAAGTTAGGTTAGGTTAGGTTAGGTGAAGTTAGGTTAAGTGAAGTTAGGTTAGGTTAGGTTAGGTTTGGGTTAGGTTAGGTTAACTGCCTTTATTACACTCTTAGTCAATCTTTAACCTTATAATACTTTGAATTTTTTAGAATATTAGTGTGTTGTTGTTGCTTACAAACATTATGGTAAGCATTATGCTGCCATAAGAAAAGGGGGCTCACATACTTTCCAAGACCAAATAAGCCTACAAGTAAGAGCAAATATGAGAGAGCTAATACAAAATCCAACATATGGGACCAATACAAAAGCCAATACAAAAAAGCCAACACAAAAAGCCAACACAAAAAAGCCAACACAAAAGCCAACACAAAAAGCCAACACAAAAAGCCACCACAAAAAGATAACACAAAAAAGCCAACACAAAAGCCAACGCAAAAAGCCAACACAAAAAGACAACACAAAAAGCCAACATATAAGCAATATATAAGCTTATGGTAGGTCACTCCATCAGCAAAACAGTCGTAACTTTTGTTGTGTGAACATCGTACTGACAGGTCAGTTACTACTATGGAACTTACTACAACCAACAAAGGTAGGCAACGTGCACTCTATCAAGGCTACTCTTATAACTATAATCGTCAGAATGTGAATGGAATAATATTCTGTCGATGCTCAAAAGAGAGGTCAACAAAATGACGAGGCAATCTGAAAAGTAAAAATGGAAAGGTTTTAAGTGTGAGTGTTCATCAATGTAGTGCTCTAAACGAACCACGGTTGCTGTTTACAAACAATTTTCAAAATGCTATAAAGCAAGTACAAGAAAACGATATTGCGGCTAAAGATAGTGCAGTGTTTGTTCAAAAGGACTTATCATGTCCTCAAAAAGTCATGTTAAGACAGTTGTCAACGTCCAAGAAACCTTCAACACTATCAAAATCAACACAGACTATAAATGAAGTGGTATTGCAAGAGGTTCAAAAAGGACTATATAGTAATAGTGATGATGGTCATGATGATAATGATGATCATGATAATGACAATGATAATGATGATGATAATGATGATAATGGTAATGCTTTGTTTACACCTAAAAATTCATTTGTTAAATTTGTATACTGGAACAAATCCAGTAAGCTAATTCAACGGCTTCGACACTTGCATGCTTTACAACAAGCTGGGCATACCGGTCACGATTGGGAAATCAAAGAAATTGAACAAGAGCTTCGTCGTGCTGAAATTATTGTGTAATGGGTCTACCACTTTGCGACCACTTTTACCCCCACTCTTGGTTCTTATATTTGCTTATTTGCTTCCACTTTTACCTGAACTCTTTGGATCCATATTTGCTATCACATTAAACTATTATTCTTATTATCAAGTTGACTTTACTAGAGCTTAGTCTATGCTTGACAGTTGACATGGAAGTATCAGTGACTAGGTATGGTAAGCCTTATGCATACTATAAAGGATAATCATATATTGTGAAACAAACCAATAAAAATGGAACTGTTATTTGGCGTTGTTCAAAGCAACGTTCCAAACATTGTCGTGGTTACCTAAAAAGTAAAAATAGTGAGGTTTTAAGTGTCAGAGATCATCAATGTAGTGTACTGCATGAAACACACTTGCCGTCGACAAAAAATCAAGAAAACCATATTGCTACTGAAGATAGTGGATTGTTTAATGAGCAACGTTTAACCCCTGTTCTAAAAGTTATGTTTAATCCATCTTCCACGTCGCAAGAGCCATCAACATCACAAACTATGCAAGAGGTAGTGTTGTTGTTGTCGTTTTAAATAGTGGAACAACTAGGTCATCTGTTCTTGATATGCAAGAGGATCAAAATGACTAGATAGTAATAACAATAAAGTTGTTATGCCTGTACAACCATTGCGGCTTCCCCAGTTTTCGAATTCAACAGTGAATGGACATTGCTATAAAATGATCTACAACAAGCCTTGTGTTTAAAACTATAACAGACTATTGTAAAGAGAGAAAGGCTTGTATTCAGTGTGCATCTATTGTCATAATCATGTATACTCTGCAATGTTAAATATACTAACTTTGTATAAAATAAAACAGCATTGTAGCATCATTTTGCGTTTATTTACAAACTTTATATACATGTTTTTGGTTTCATGATAATATTTTTAAGACAATACTAAAAACTAAAACATTATTATTCTATACACATATTTTTCTTTCATTTGATTTTCATCACTTATATCTCCCATTATTGTTATTAGATTTTTTTATTTATTTAATTAAAGAACCATGCACCTATTGTTTTTAAAACCTTCATAAATTAAGAGTACAGGTTGCACAGCATTATTGATTTCATCAAAAACACTCTCCGACATATCATTAAACCGTATAGGCAGAAATGTCTCAAAGTTTTCACATACACAAAGTACACGATCACCATATGCTGTTTTCAATTTCCGAATCTTGATAATGCGGAATGGAATATATGTTGGCAATTCACTGAGCTTCTTTGTCTCTAAGCCACATGATTGTGCCACAGCATTCAAAACATTCATTGTAGTAGTCTATAAACAAAACAAAAGCATATCTATTACACTGTAAAACAGCTTTAATAATATTGTGCAATTAGGGATTTTGCACTATGCATGGCTAATAAATTATACTAGTTATGCAAGTAATGCCCTAACTGTAGCAGACACTACTTTTCTGCATGTAGCACAAATGTTAAGTTCTAATGCTCACTTGACACATGCTATCATGTGTCCACAAGGCAAAAATACAACACCTAGTTCATCTTGATAACAAATTTTACATACTTGTTGGTCACACTTTTGTATCTGTTCGTGAGACAAGTCTTTTTTTTTTCAGCCTCATATATTTGCTCCGCGTGTTCTAACTCTAAGGGCACTTTTATCTCTTATGCTGCAATCAAGTTTTCTTTACGAATAGTGTTCACAAAAACCTGACCTTTAAGCAACACCATGTATTTACAGTTTGGTAACCAACGAGCGTGTTGCACAAAAGGGTCATCAGTCATTCGCCAATACTTTAAAGCAAATCCACAATAAAAACATATTGTTATAAATCCTTCACCAGTATAAAAAATCCAGCTTCACTTAGCTGTTTGGTAAGGTGTTTTAATATTAATGGCCAAACATTTTTATAAGATTCTAAACGTTTTTCAGCAGAGCTGTACTATGGGTATGCTAGTGCTTTAGTCTTGCAAACTCCCAATTTTTCAAAAGCATACGCTAATTCAACACTGTCTATGGCATATGGACCACATATATCGACACTACCGTTGGCTGGTAATACATTATTATTATTATTATTATTATTATTTATTTGTGATTCAGCAACGTAAGTAGCGGCCAATGGCCTTGTGGTTCGGTAAAATGAATACACTGGTAGGTTACACACTTGTTTTTCAAGCATGTTAGAACAATGAAGAGACCATCGCAAATGATCTCTAAAGGGATCATCCCCTTCTTCCCAGTGTGAAATTTCAATACGACAAAACACACAGCGCACCACATCTTCTCGGTTCAAGTAAAAAACCCGGCTTTTGCAAGTTTATGTGTTGACAAAAAGCCTACAGGCCAGGATTCAAATGTTAACCAACGATCATGTTCTGATTTTAAATTTAACCCACGTGGTAAACCAACTTGCTCACTTGTTGTATTTGGTACTAACGCCATGTGTTATAATAAATATTTTTCTTATTGTAAGTTATTAACGTTGCACAAGCGCACAGAGTACTTTAAAGCATAATGCATGCATGTTCACTGTCTGTTCATTACGTTAATGGCACATGACGACACCTAAAAGCAAACAAAATAACCCATCACTCAATCAATCAATCAATATTTTTAAATAAAACGTTGACGTTAATTGGCATTAATATATCAAAATCCCATTAAAAATAAACTGTATGTTGGCACTAACAGTAACCCATGTACTTATTTTCTTTTTATAAAGCTACAGTCATTTACATCTCCTCTTTAACCAAAATATAAACAAAAATGAGTGTCATGTAATTTTGTTCACATTATCATGTTCAAACCTGTGGATATTCGTTGAGTCCATGGGCAACCACCCATAAATTAAATTTAAATTTTTGTTTTTAGAAAATCCAACATGGCCTTGTACTTTTCCTAGTCAACAACAACATAGCCATTAATCAAGAAAGCAATCATTGTCCCAGTCATGTACAGGTAATGAATTTTTTTTTGTGCAAGGGTTTTTTTCAGTAGTGGTAAAATGCAATAGCATTTTAAGTTAGGCTTACCTGAGTTTTCAATAGTTCACTGCTAGGAAACAATGGTTTCGCTCTACTGCGTCTCGGGTTATCAGCAACTGCTACAGCGGTAAGGCTTTTCTTTCCAAGTTCCTAAAAATAAATAAATATAAAACGCTATAATTACCTAAATTTAGGTTAATACATGCATTTCATAAAATAAAATATGAACATTGTGGGGTTTGAAGCTATATTTTCAGTTTTGCCTTAGTAAACAAGAGTTTAGTGCTTTTCAGTCGGTCAACACGAATGTACCCAAAAGAGATGGGTTATGCCCTAATCCTGAAATAAATTACATGAGATTAATAAAACACTAGGATGACCAGTTTCGATCGTCAAGCGATCATCATCAGATCCATTACATTTGGGCTATAAAATCTATGTTTGAAATACGGGTTAAAATATTTACAATATGTACAATTATTTAGTTGCAGTATTGGTACTGCAACTGTCAGTGTATGCTAAATGCAGTATATATGATGTTAGGTGAAATGCTAAATGGTGATAGCTATCCGGAGTTTGTACTTTGGAGAGATTATATGGTTGTAAAAATCAACTATGGTTAAACTAAAAATTATAGGCTAACTACTTATCTGATTGTCTTCCTTACTACAGCTACTCGCAGTTTTCGTGCTCACTGTAACTCACGGTGCGGTCGACTGCGGTGGTTATCTTAACGACTGGTTTTTCCCTGCCTTCTCCCCCCTGCCCATACGTGCTGTGCGGAGTCATAGCGATGTGTTTATGTGAGGTGTTGCCAACCTAGATAAGATGTATGTTAATGAATGAGGTGGGTCTACAACTATTAAAGACCGTGGATTAGCCCTCGCCACGCGTGGAGCATAACCCATTCGAACTAAGCGTTGACGGTCTTATGAAGACGTCCCGGCACCTTTAATACTGCCGCGAATATGGACCTTGGTTTATTGCAGAAGAAAAGTACATCGTACACCTGATCCAGATAACATTTACCTATTAAAAAACTTAATTTCCCCCCTTTTTATCTAGCTTGGCTGTGTCGCTAAATTGTGTCTTGTTTCCGACAGGGTTTGTTTTTAGTAGCGTGAAGAGGGGTGCGCTCTCCATGAACGTGTGTTCATTTGCATTGTTGGGATTGTTTCGTTTGGCTAGGTGTATCTCGATTGCTTCCTTTATGTCAAGAGCTCTGCCTTTCGATTCGTGATGGATTATTTTAAGGTCCGACTCTATGTTGGTAAAGCTGTGCCCCGCGTCACACATATGTTCGCACACGGCTGAATGTGTTCCGTATCTAATCGCATTCCTATGTTCATTATAACGTGTGTCTACTTGTCTTCCACTCTGCCCAATGTAATTAGCTTGACAACCGGTGTCTTGGCACGTTATAGAATATCCCTGACCTTGAATACGGGTCACGTTTATTTAGATTACTATTTATTAGGTGCCTAGCGGTTGTGTTTTTCGTCGTAAAAGCTATCTTTTTGCCTTGCTTTTTGAATAGGTTAGTGATTTTATATGTATTCGCATTCACATAGTTGAAACGCGCAAATTTTTTCTCATTACTGTCCGGTTTGGGAATCGTTTTATCTTTATTTTTATGTTTGGCTATAATTTGGTTTATTTTGCTTGGCGGGAAGTTGTTTTTCTTTGCTATTTGCTTAATAGTTCTTATTTCCTTATTATAGTTGTCTTTTGACATGGGTATGTATAAAGCCCTGTGCACCATTGAATTGAAACCCGCTAGTTTGTGCGTACTGGGGTGATTAGACTGATTGTCGATTGCATGCGAGGTGTGTGTTGCTTTCCGGAATATGGAATATGAAATGTCGTTGTCTTTACGTTCAATAGTTATATCGAGATAATTTATTTTTCGGTCTATTTCGGATTTCTTAGTGAATTTGATAGAGTGGTGTAGGCTATTAATGGATTGGAGAATTGTTTCTTCGATTGTTAGTTCAGTATTGTAGATGCAAATTACATCATCTACGTATCTTTTCCATATTACTATTCCCTTTGTTGAAGTCTTTTCTAAGAACGCATTTTCTAGTGCATTGATGAGGATGTCAGCGATTAACCCACTCAGTGGCAATCCCATCGCTAGGTCTTCTCTATGTGTGTATATTTTATTGTCGAATTGAAACACGTTTTAATAGGTAAATGTTATCTGGATCAGGTATATGATGTACTTTTCTTCTGCAATAAACCAAGGCCCATATTCGCGGCAGTATTAAAGGTGCCGGGACGTCCTCAAAAACCGTCAACGCTTAGTTCGAATGACTTATGGTTCACGCGTGGCGAGGGCTAATCCACGGTCTTTAATAGTTGTAGACCCACCTCATTCAATAACATACATCTTATCTAGGTTGGAAACACCTCACATAAACACATCGCTATGACTCCGCACAGCACGTATGGGCAGGGGGGAGAAGGCAGGGGAAAACCAGTCGTTAAGATAACCACCGCAGTCGACGACACCGTGAGTTACAGTGAGCACGAAAACTGCAAGTAGCTGTAGTAAGGAAGACAATCAGATAAGTAGTTAGCCTATAATTTTATGGTTTAACCATAGTATATTTTTACAACCATATAATCTCTCCAAAGTATAAACTCCGGATAGCTATCACCATTTAGCATTTCACCTATCATCATTATATATACTGCATTTAGCATACACTGACAGTTGCAGTACCAATACTGCAACTAAATAATTGTACATATTGCAAATATTTTCACCTGTATTTCAAACATAGATTTTATAGCCTAAGTGTAATGGATCTGTTTGTTGTAGCGTATGGCTTTTAGTGCCAGGAGTGTCCGAGGACATGTTCGGCTCGCCAGTTTTGTTGCTGCTTCGAGACGGACACCCAATGGGTGAGCTACAAGTACCGTTGGGGAGGAAAGTTGGAATGGAAGGTCGAGGAGTTGGAAGGTAGCGTCTGTGGCCTATAGTTAGGGACCAACCCCGGCATTTGCCTGGAAGGAAGATGGGAAACCACAGAAGACCATCTTCAAGGTTGCCGGCGGGGGATTCGAACCTCCTCGCCTCGCGGATGTGAGCGACTGCCAGCAGTCATGCCGTAACGACCACGGCTAACTCACCCGGTATGGATCTGATGATGATCGTTGACGATCGAAACTGGTCATCCAAGTGTTTTATTAATCTCATGTAATTTATTTCAGGATTAGGGCATAACCCATCTCTTTTGGGTACATTCGTGTTGACCGACTCAAAAGCACTAAAATCTTATAAAATATGAAACAAACAAAAAATGAAACAAGTTAGTTTTAAAAAAATCTCACCTTCACTTGCAGTGGCTTGTTGCTGTTTCGTACTAGTGGGCTCAAAAGTGCTATGGTTTCTTCTCTCTCAGACATGTAAGGTATACCGGTTATCTGCAAACAAATAAAAAAATAAAATCATTAATTACCTAATCAATAAATAATTGCATGTAAATATATATATATAAATCAATAAATGTATAAATGAATAAATATATAAATAAATACCTACCCCACAACAAGGTTAAGTATTTTCCACCAACACAAAAACTGTTAAACAAGACCAGGGGTTTCACGCAACGCAATGTGTTCAAAGGTAGTCACCTAAGTGAGAGTGGAAATGATAACGACATGTCTTTATATATGTTACGTTGCATATATAATCATTTTTTCCCCACGCTTTGAACATTCTGTTATCGGTCACGTGGACAGCTAACGCCCAAGGTGAACACCTGTGCCAGATCAAATTTCACATGAAGTTGCATTTTGTCACGTACGAAGCAAACAGGATGTAACTTGTTTAGCGTACATGTCATCTCACACGTGTTCACGTGCATTTCGCTCTTCCCTGCCACCACGGTGTCAGATTATTTAACCTTGAAGCGTCTTTGTCATTTTCCATTGCACCTGTTGTGAAGTCAGTTCAGGGCATTCCAATAAGCTCAAATGACATTCACCTCCTGCTCGTCTGTTCCTCTGCAAGTTTGTTTTCTGTACTCGCTTCGACCAAAATAGAACCAAGTTCTCATCACCGTTTACACGTTAAAAGCTCTCTTCGGTGGTAAAAAAAAATCTTAGCATGCTTCACACATATTCAAATATTAGCCTCCATCCATCTGCCATAGGAAAGATCAGAGAAAACGAACCCTCGCTCTGTCATAAACCGACCCGCCGAAATATCGATTGTTCTATTAAGCATGGTCCTTGTGGTTAGCGATAGGTTCGTTGAAACACACACACACAGTAGTATCGTCTCTCTCAACCACCACGCTTCATGGACATTATAAACAGGTAAAGAAAAAAAGTTTTTTCTACATGTATGGCGTTAGGCCCTTTGTCAAAATTTCAAAAATAGTTTCAAAAAGGGGGCGTTAGCCCGAGTCCTAGGACACCTCGTACACGTCTCTAGCTTTATTGGTTTGCGAGATAGAGCAAAAAGTCTAAAATCACGGTTTTACCTCAAAATGGTTTTTCATTCCCTCTCAACACAAAACATCCTCGGCAAGAGGACAACGCGAGGAAAAAATAACACCTAGTACACGTCTCTAGGCTTATTGATTCGTGAGATATCGGCAAAAATCACCAAAAACACGTGTTTACCCCAAAATCGAGTTTTCAATTTTTTTTTTAAATATAACGAGTGGTTCATAGCAAAGAGGTCGTCACCCCAAGTCCCTGGACCCCTCGTACACGCCACTAGCATGATTGGTTCGTGAGAAATAACAAAAAGTCTAAAATCACGTTTTTGCCCCCCCCCCCCCAAAAAAAAATGTTTCCAGCATTTCACCTTTTCGACACCAACATTCCCGTAAAGAGCGCAACGAGACGAAAAAAAACTAATCCAAGCACGCCCTCCTAGCATGACTCCTAGCAGGGGCTCACAACTTGCTTTTGGAGGCAGCTCTGTCACTACCACACTACTAACACGCCTACATCCAGTTGTACAATTTCAAACATCCCTCTATAGTCCTACTTCGTATAGAATGGCTAGTTAATTTAGCAGGATCTGCTATAGCTTTCAAAATACATAATCCGTTTGGGATGTCAGAAAAATAAAAGGCTATACACAAGAAACTATGCACATTTATTGCTTATTAACGGTACATACGTATTAAGGAGAGTCTGGAGTTTGTGTCACAGCACATTAGCACTCAACATGTCCACCATCACGCACGCGGCACAAATGATACCTCGAATCCATGTTGCGCCACGTGGCACGTAGCATTTCTGGAGTGATTTGCTGAAAGGCCGCTGTAATCTCCCTCCGTAGGTCAGGCAGATTCTGTGGTCTTTGTGCGTACACTGTCGACTTGACGTAGCCCCATACAAAGAAATCTGGAGGAGTTAGGTCAGGGCTATTAGGAGGCCATGGGATAGGTCCATCACGGCCGCACCAGCAATCGTTGAATATGAGGTTCAATTGTTCCGTCACCATGATAACCCAATGTGGAGCACCACCCTGTTGATAGATAATCTGTCCAGTATCCCATCTTGCTGTAATTGAGGGACCACATACTACTCGATCATGTCAAGATGATTGACGGAACGAACAGTCACCTCCGCAAAAAAGAATGGACCGTAGACTTTCTCAGAGGTCACTATGCACCACACATTCACTCTTTCGAGTTCGTATGTGGATTTTCTGTTCCCCAAATGATGCAGTTATGCATGTTGACTCGGCCACTCACATGGAATGTGGCTTCGTCCATGAACATCCATCGTTTTAACCATTGCCGCTCACACATCGTCGTAACAAAACTGAGTCGAGCTCCGTAATTCAGCTGTGTCAATGCTTGCAGGCGCTGCATACGGTATGGACGCATGTGAAGATAACGCCTAACAATCCTGTGACATGTTGTGTATGGTGTATTCTGCTCTGTTGATAAGCGGCTGAGTGACTTTCGTGGACTCTGCGTCGTGGCTTGTCGAATATCTTCCTCCTTGTTGCTATCACGACGCCTTCCACCTGTGTGAGGCATCTGCAATCAATTTTCCAAAAACATGATATACCATTTAACAATGTCACGATGTGATGGGACATCCCTAACATTGTACTGACGTCTGAAAGCTCGCTGGGTTTTTACTACACTCGAAAATTGGGCAAACTATACGACACACTGAGCGCGTTGTTGTGGTGTAAAGACCATCTTCACTCAACTCTGTACCAACACTGAGCGCGCACTAACGTGTACCGTTCTGTACCTGACATCTGGTGATTGCACTATAAACTACACTGCTGCGTTGTCTCGCATAAGTCATTGTTGCGAAGAGATTCATTGTTAACTCCCATCATTGTCACGTATATTACAGAAAATTGTATATATATATATATATATACAGCACCAGCCCCTTATTTTTTTTGGAGGAAGGCAACCCAACCAACGCGTATATGACAGTCATCCTAAAAACATTCATACCTGCTCCTTTACGTCCACTGTACAACTTTACCGTTGAGTACATCCACGCGAATATAGTAGAAATTAATAGTGGCAGTGTTCTTTCAATGACCTCAAATATAATGCATGATTGAAACGATCAGAGCTCCAAATGACACCTTCTTACATTTGGACATGAAGCATCTACGAATATACTCAATACGTGCCAGCAACAAACCATGGTTCTCGGTAGCTAAGGTGGCTAAATCAAGAAATGCTGGAGTAGCGTCAACGAAGTCGCATTGTAGCAGGTTCGAACCTTGAACTGGTGCATTTTTTTTTCTTAATGTCGTTTATTGTGGATGTATTATGGACGCATATTTATCTGTTCCAACGAGTGATTTTTTTATTAGGTCCTGAAAATGACCGTACTTATCCGATGGTACGCAGCCACATTGGACGACGACATAATTATCTGTAGAACGAAAGCATGGTAGCCTATCCTGTATATTCAAGGTAGCAAGTGTTCGAAATTTTGACCACCTTTGTTTAAAGGAAAATTCCGACTCACTCAGACGACCCACATAACAAATAGATTTGTTATATGGGTAGGCTCACGAATAAATACATCAGACCGAAACTACAATTTCTTTCAACGGCGTCTGTGCGAAAAGCGCTTGCTATACACTTACAGTAATAGTTATTTAGTGAGGTTTTAAGGGGCGGAACTACGAGGTCATCTGCCCCCAAACATACAGTAAATACAGATAATTATAACATTATTGGTTTTACGTCCCTTTTAACTGCTCTGGCATTTAGATATGCCGGGGTGCCGGATTTTGCTCCGAAGGGGATCTTCAACGTGCCAGTAAATCTACTGACACGGCTCCCTCGCTTTTGCGCACCCTCAAATGCCAGCTGACTGCGCCAGGATAGGAACCTGCAACTTTCGGCACAGCAAGCGAGAACGTTACCGCTGAGCCTCGTATCAATGCAGTAATTACAGAACGTGTCATATTATGATTCTGGGATAAATATTGAACTATTAACATTATAATTATCACGAATAGAGTCGCCTCCGTTGCGTAGTAGTCAGCGTGATTAGCTGCCACCCAGGACGACCTGGGTTCGATTCCCGGCTCTGCCACGAAATTTGAAACGAGGTATGAGGACTGGGACGGGGTCTACTCAGCCTCGGGAGGTCCAAATGAGTAGAAGTGGTTCGATTCCCACCTCAGCCATCCTCAAAGTGGTTTTCCGTGGTTTCCCACTTCGCCTTCGGGCAAATACCGGGATGTTATCTACCGTACGGCCACGGACGCCTCCTTCCCTCTTCCTTGCCTATCCCTCCCGATCGTCCCCTCCCTTCCCATCCCTCAAGAGGACCCTGTTCGCTTTGCAGGTCAGGCCACCTGGGCGAGGTGCTGATTCCACCTCCCCAGTTGAACCCCGCAGACAAGATGTTTCAAGCTCCAGGGCACTGCCCATAGAGGCGGCAATGATGGGATCCCTCGCTGAGTCCGTGGGAAAACCTAACCTGGTGGGTAAAATCGACTAAAAAATAATAATTATAACGAATAGTATCCATCCATGGTTTTGAACAGTATTTAGGGAAAATAACCATTTAAATGAGACAAGAAAATTGCCTTTCCTATCGTCTTCGCAGATAATGTGAACAAAACCAAGTTGAAATCTTGCTTTACGAGGTAGGGAGGGTATAATAAAATAGTTAAAAAGAATTTTAAAATTCTGCCGTTGGATATTCCTGAACCCGGGATCTTCGAAAGAGGCGAGCGGGCGCAATAACACTTGCACACATTTCAAACACACTATTGAGGTTTTTGTTGCGCTTCTTATTAACACGTACGGTAAAATATTCAATTATTACAGTTAGATCCTAAATATTGAATGGAATGCATTCATTCAGTACCTGGCATGTTTTCTAATTTACTTAAAACAAGTTTCGCGACCGATTTGCGTTAATAAGGCGAAAGAACAGCAAATAATGCCCTCAAATGACAGCCCTTCGGTTTTATTTCATACAACTTAGCGTACAAAATGCCAGCGTGTGATACACTTCGGTCATACGAGCAGGTGTACTGACGAAGATAACAGAATCATACAGGATTTTGTACCAGCGATCACAGCAGCTTCCTTGCCAGCGAGTGTCGTGTGATACGGGCCTAAAGATATGCTAAGACTTTTTTTGTTGTTAAAATTTAATAACAAAACAAGATGTTCGGTAAAGAACGTATAGCCTACTTTCTCCTAAATGCATGGGTATTATTTTAACTCTTTGTCCTTTTCAAGGATTATAATTGATTGTTGGTTGTAGTAGCTTCTTACATACAACGTGCTATACGGATAATATACAAGAATATGATGCGCCCTTTGCTAGTGCTATCTCTGTAAAAATTACATTCAATTCATTATCACCGTGTTTGAATTGATATGGGGAATCGATTTGCACACATACATGGCCGTTATATGTAAACTATTGGGCTGATGACCTTGTGGTTCAGTCAAAAGATGCTTCCCACAAAAAGGTATGTTGTTGAAAAATTTGGTAGAGATCAAATTATTAGGTTGGTCGTAATTTGATTTAAGCTTTTAACATTTGGGTGGCCGCCATTCCGTTTCCGTCAAGATGGCAGCGATATAAAACATGACACTGAGGTGGCCTTTGCTAGTGCTATCTCTGTACCAAACTTCGTTCCATTCGGTTTCACCGTGTTTTAAAAGATAGGGGGAATCGATTTGCACACATACATGGCCGCTATCCGTACATTATTGGCCTGATGACCTTGTAGTGTGGTCAAAAGAATCTCTACACATAAAGGTATTTTGTTGCAAAATTGGGTAGGGATCAGATTATTAGGTTGGTCGTAATTTGATTCAAGCTTTTAACATAAGGATGGCCGCCATTATGTTTTGATCAAGATGGTGGCGATATAAAACATGACACTGGAGTGCCCTTTGCTAGTGCTACCTCTGTACCAAATTTCGTTCAATTCGGTTTCACCGTGTTTGAATTGATAGGGGGAATCAATTTGCCCACATACATGGCCGCCATCTGCAAACTAATGGGTTGATGACCTTGTAGTTCAGATAAAGGACGCTCACCATACAAGTCTATGTTGTTACAAAATTTGGTCGAGATCAAATGATCAAGTTAGTCGTAATTGGATTTAAGCTTGGAACATTTGGGTGGCCACCATTACGTTTCCGTCAAAATGGGGGCGATATAAAACATGACACTGACGTGTTCTACGCTAGTGCTACCTCTGTACCAAATTTCGTTCAATTAGGTTTCACCGTGTTAGAATAGATAGGGGGAATCGATTTGCACACATACATGGCCGCGATATGCAAACTGCTGGGCTGATGATCTTGTGGTTTGGTCAAAATATGCTTCCCAAATAAAGGTATGTTGTTGCAAAATTTGGTAGAGATCAGATTATAGGTTGGTCGTAATTTATTTAAGCTTTCAACATTTGGGAGGCCGCCATTACGTTTTCATCAAAATGGCGGCGATATAAAACACGACTCTGAGGTGTCCTTTGCTAGTGCTACCTCAGTACCAAATATCGTTCAATTCGGTTTCACCGTGTTCGAATTGATACGAGGGGGGGGGGGGAGACATTCAGAGTACACACACTCCACACACATACACGCAGTCACACACACAATTTTTGGCCCTGTGTAGATCTCATAAGTCTACTTTCATTTTTTGCAAAAATCGAAAGTATGCTAATAATACCATGGTTCGATGCAAGCACTGGTGATCAGAATATCCTTCGATATGTTGTTGTTTTGTTTCATTTGAGGGGCTAGAATATCGCGGTTATTTAGCCCCGTTTACTTGGATGTGTGTGTATAATTTGTCTGATAACCCGAGTTATTGCGGGCTTGTAATGATGTGTTTATTTGCAATTAAGGATTGGGAAGGAGGTGGCCTTAAGATAGACTCCATCCCGGAATTTGGCCGGATTAGAAGTGGGAAACCACGGAAAACCATTTCCGGGGTGGCTGAGGTGGGAATCGAACCCACTTCTTCTCATATTTGCTTCACGAGGCTACGTGTACCCAATTTCAGCCCTCAGACAAGTATTACATTTCTTGGCAGAGCTGGGAATCGAACCCGGACCTCCGGAGCAAAACTTCGATATGTTATGTTAATATTCATGCCAGTTTCTTAATTTTATGCCATTGCAGGTCACGTGGCATAACGTACCAATTAGATCGTATTCTCTTTATAAATCATCAAAATTCAACGTACTCTTCACAAAAGGCAATAAATGTGGCAATGTAGTTACATCCCGACTAAAATGGAATGTGGGCTTTCGTTCAAAAAAGTATGCCTGCTACTGGATTCGATGCAGCATTCTACCCGTTCGCGCCCAGCGCGCGCGGTCAGGCTTTAACCCTCGCAGCCACGAACACATGGTGGATATCGAACGCTAAACGTGCTTCAGTTACTGTAGCCGTCCCACCTCAAACGTTTAAGTCCATCTCAAAGTCTTTAATCACTGTTTATGGTGTTGTTTTAACTTTCTACTATTACAGATCACGTGGCGTAAGCTATTAATTCGATCGTATTCCTTGTATGTGTGTTATTTCAAGGAGCAGTAAGTCTTATGTTAGTAGAATGGGCCATAGTATTTGGCGGGGAAAAGTTTAAGGTCGGTTTTTCTTTGCTAGACCCATGACCCAATTACATTGCTGTCACAGTCACTGCGCAGAGCAATATCGACCATCGGGAGAAATGCGATGTTAGTTGGGTTTCATAAAACTAAATAATAAGGGGCGGGTGGACCACACTGTATATGCATTAACATAATAGCTATAACGTTATATTTTTCTGACATCCCAAATGGATGTCCCTGCATATTAAGACGCATGCGCAGAACAAGGGGAGGATATTCTCTCCTGCCGTTCATTTGGCTGCGTTATAACTGTAGTTATTTCTCTGGTTGCTAACTGCAGTACAGGGGCAGATTACCTCACTGTTCCACCCCTTAAAACTCCAATAATTGACTAACTGCAGTACAGGAGGAAAGTATGCGCTTTCCTCCGTACAACCAAATAGACTTTTTAAGTCGTACAAGAGCGCACGTGGTTTAAGATCCGATAAAACATGTTCATTTTATAGTTGTGAAATTAAAAATATGGTAATCCAATCTGCCTCGAATTTCAAGGTACACATTTTATTTTTTTATATACCAATTACCAAATAATGTGAGAAGGACGTTCCCCTCCCTCGAGCAACCGTCACTGGAACTAATTGAGCTTACACTTGTGTTGTGTTCATGGTAACCAGCTCAGGTGTCAGCAATTTGTCCATGCTAATTGCAAATAGATTAGTTAGTTAGTTATTGTTGTTTTAACGGGCGGAACTACGAGGTCATCTGCCAAATAGACTCCAAGCCCAAAAACATCTATATGGAATCCAACACGGCAACACTAAGTTTTCTATAATATATGGTAATGATGAAGTCTCACCTAAAATTTAAATCTTTGCAGAGATGGTGCAATAGTTCAGGAAACATCCCCTTGGGAATGACATCACCATTGTCTCTCTCCTCTACAGCAACAAAGGGTGGATCCTGTAACAAAAAAGCACGTGAGTTGGTTGCCCTTCATTCACTCATCACGTTAATGTGAATCAAGATCTTGGCCAAGATCATACAGCAGTAGTGAAATGAAGTGAAATGCCGGAAATTTATGCAACTAGTCTAATACATTTCTAAGCTCACCTGAATAAGAAAAGATATGTCACCCCCTTGAAAGAGAATACTAGTCGCTGGTACCAGACTGTCATGTAACCATTCATCACTGACATAATTATGGCCATGCCAGTGAGGTAGTGCACGTGTGCGCGCCTTTCTTCAAGCTGCACCAAAAGTGGACAGTAGTGAGCAGATGGCGTGTTGTGAGGTCTAACGTATTGGGATTTTGTCTGTTTCCAAGTGAAGAAAGCCACCGAGTGCACTGGCCCCATGAGATGTTCAAACTACAGTGTGTGGGTGGAGGGTGCAGCTCAGGCCAGAGGTGATTGTATTATATTTTTCATACCATGACATGCACCTATTCATTGAATGTTTAATAGCAGTTAAATTACAGTATTTTTGGGTTTCTTTCACATTTTTATTTAAATTCATATTGTGATTTTTTACCCTACTTTCGAACGTTGTATATTTATATAATGAGTTTAGCTTTCGCAGACGACCTAGCGATACTAGCAGTCAGCGATATTTTAGCGATCAAACAGATTGAAGTCCTCAAGGAATGCGCTGAGAAAACTGGGTTGCAAATCTCATTCGAGAAGACCAAGTTTATTTGCACTAGGTTCGACATCCAGGAACTACAAACAAAATACGGGCACATCAAACGGGTTCCACACTTTAAATATCTCGGTGAGATCCTAGAACCAACAGGATTGGAAAAGGAAGCTCAGAAAGTTCGATTACAAAAACTCAAAAGAGCGTATTGGAGAACCCGTGACATCTATAACGAGAAATGCATGTCCATACTGTGCCCAATTAGACACGGCAGACTGGCATCGAACTCGGGTCTTATCAAAGAAGACCAGGCCCATGATTCTGCCCAGAATCGAATCATTCATCTCTGAGGGGGAACAGCTACAGGAGCAATGAGTTATATCTGCATATAATCATAATAGCAGGATTTCATGGCTAGAACGGGAATATCATAGCTTTTAAGGTGGATCTTTGCAAGAAAATACAAAGCCCATGTACGTTTTAGAAGCCTGAATGCAGGAAAGCAAACCAGCTTGACAGTTGACAAATCGTAGTTAGCGAAGGGGCGTTTTTAGGTGACGCCAAGGAACTAATTTTCGTCTGGACCGCAGAAGCAGCTCAAGATTAATGGCTCTGGGATCCACCGTCTCACAAGGCATAAAGGTGGAGAGGGGGCAGTCGCCCACAGAAATTAATTGATTACAGCCAATTGGAGCATTGAAATGAAATAAAACTTATACCCAGGTGAATATATTCTAGGAAAGATAATTTAGGAGTGTTCTCACGCCTAAATTAAAGCCTGCATCTGTAAACGAGCCTCTGCACAAACTGCTTCCGCTCGGGAGGAAGGTTTTGGAGATCAGCAGAGGGGGAATTACCAGGATAGCGTCATGACGCCATGGAAGAAGGCAATTAATTGTAATTAATTGGCCGAAGCAATCGCTTGCACGCGAGTGATTTTGGGACCTCCACACTTAGACAAACGAGGATTATACTTCACTTTGTCTGGAAATGTATTATTTCAAGAAGGGAGTCGGTCCTGAGTGTCCAGTGGACTATGTTTCACAAGAAAGCCTTATATAGGGAAAGCTTCGGAGGGAAGTTAGTTCGTCTTCAGTTCGTCTTGACTCAACACGTGAACTAACACGCTGCCAGATCACGCAAGAAAGTGCGCGAATTTATAAAGTATCGACGCTCAAATGTATTTGGAGAACAATGGAAGCGCATCATGCAGCTTCACAACAGTAATTATGCATCGTGTAAGATTTAGTCTACAGCAGACGTTTAACCAATAACATACGCGAGTATAAATTCAGTACAGCGTAGGGATAATTTAGGATATTTATAGACAACGAACATACCAGGAGGTGTTGTCATAGTTAAAAATGACACATTATTGTCAGGATCACTACAGTTATGGGAGCCTGGGAGGCGTCACAAATAGTCGTGACAGATGATTGAACAGAATTGCAGTAGAGGAGATATAAACTGTAGGTGACGGGAATCGAACGCACGCACACGCAAGATAGACTTTCATGGAGACCAGCGGTTGTCAGGAGTTAGCTGCATCGCATCTCTGAGGTCAGGCGATAGTTGGAGTCCAATCAAGGATCCATGTGTGAAATAGTGCGGGAATTGTATATAAAGTTATATTACAGTGATTTTTAAAAGTGTTTATGTGTATATGGTAAAATAATATGTATTGTGTCAAAGTGAGAAAAGCCAGTGATGGAAAATATGATTACCATGTGTGAAGTGTATACCATGTGTCGTGTGATAGATATCATGATGGCTTAAGCTAAGCATCATGGTAGGCTCGTGGCTGGCGTGCTGGACTAACCCAGTAAAAATGAAAGTGAGTACAAATTTAATATGCTGATATGATTAAATAGCTTACCATACAACGAAGCATCACTCTAAGACTAAGAATTAACATTCATTTATGTACGAGCTCACATCCCTCGTATTTTGGTAAAATATGGCTTGGAGGATGATTTGTTTAGGGCCATTTCGGCGTAAGACAATGATGAAAGTAATGGTAACGTCAAATAATAATAATAATAATAATAATAATAATAATAATAATAATAATAATAATAATAATCTGGGGTCGGTAACAGTAATGAATAAATAATCGGCATGTCAGGCCTAGAGTACGTGCAAAGTGTGTCATGCCTAACGTAAGAGTACTGTGTTATTGTAAACAATAAGAAAGAAACGTAAAATATCGAGGTAATGAGAGTTTTTCAGTGTCATTGAATTGTTGAATGAATGTTTATTATGGTATATTATACAGGGTTCTATTTGAGAGCCATTAAGGTAGTTAATGTAAGCCAGTAAATTTATACTTGTTTTGGGAGCTACATAAAGCTTTGGCTTATGAGTAATTGCAGAGAGGACGTGAGTGCTTTAATAATTGAGTCATTTATAAGAAGTATTGTTTGAGCCGCGTACAGCGAGCAAGTAACGTAGAATCAGGAGATTTACGTCAATAAGTTGCGGGGATCATCCAAACATAGCTTGCGCGTTAGGCGAATCTAGTCGGCTAATCTTCGATATCTACGAGATAGTATCGCCTTGGAGCATACTTGTATTATTCGCAACGAAGTGGGACAGAGACTGTCTGTATCCACCGTTTGCAGAATTGTTGCCACCAGGGATAACTATTAGAGACCCTGTGTGAGCCCATATATTAATTGATCTGCCCTTAGAGGTAAGACTAATGGTTCGTCGTATAGGAAACGCCGATTTCATCTTGTTATAGGCAGCTGCACCAGTGAGAGAACTTTGATACTCACTTGAGATGCGCGCCAGAGCCACTAATGTCGCCACAGAACGGCAAAGCTACACGTGATCCATCCCCTACCATGAATATTAATTAGGAGCCGAGTTGAGCCCATTATACTCTAAATGTAGGTGTTAAATAATTAGAATGACTCAATTACTAGGGACACAACCCACTCAGGGTACCTCCAGTGTAACTGCACCAGTAAATAAACTTGACCTTGCGAGGAGCCAGATGGGGTGGCAGGAAGGCCACTAGACCGGCGGCCATCTTTCTCAGGCAGCCGAAACTAATTTATTGTCCTCTTGGAAAGGAAGTCTGTTGACCTGATCCTTTTATTTTAAAAGCGTAGTGGGACACTGAAGAATCTCGATATTTCGAAAAGTAATTACGATATGATTGATGTGATGATGCCAATTGAATTAAATACTTTATTTCCACACACATACCATGTTGGAACGCTGTGATCGGATAATATTTGGTTATTCTCTGAGGAGGAATACTGCACCAAGTAAATGTAGGCATCTTTGTAAAGTGTATTTGCCCAGTTTACACTAATTTATTCATACGGGTAGCATAATTTCTATGACATGACACGTTTGTAACTATAATGTTTTGACCAGACCCAGAAAATCGTTGTATGGTGAAGCTATAAAACATCTCTGTCCATGTGTATTTTGGAAGGGAAAGTGTACTACTTCAGCGTTTCAAATTGATGGGAAAAAGAATACGATTTGCACGACACAACACTTGTTAATCAAGGCATAAGATGATGAATTAATGTTACTGAAAGTAAATGCCCCGTGTAAAACGGATAAATGTTTAATAATTGCAGATTTAATGTCATTTAAAGATAATTTGTGTTTATTGTGTGGTGATATTCCAGTTGTGTTAAATTGTGCCACGTGAAGAACACTATGGACACTCGCAAATGTCAGAGAGTATCAATAATAGGATGTTTTGAATAGACTTGAGTGCGGTGAAGCACTAATTTTAGGGAGATACTCACAGATAACTTTGATTTTCGTTGTGGGAAGTAAATGTAAAGTATCTTTTGTTTGTGTTTTATGTTGTATTGCCATGATTTTCTATCATTAAATGTTATACTTAGGAATATGTTGTTTCTTTCAAGTAGAGTAGTCACCTGACAGACTCAAATCCTGAGCATGTGATCGTATGGTGGGCATGAACGTCCCATACCTCGAAAGACCGTGAGTTAGCTGGGATACGAACACATGTTCCATATGATGACGATTGGGTACAATACATACAAAAATCAAACACTATAATACGGTGATTAAACCTGAAGTGCTGTATGCAAGTGAAACCTTGGTACTTAATAAGAAAGGTGATCTGGAAAATATCTTGAAGGAGGAAAGAAAGATCTTGAGGAAAATTCTGGGCCCAGAGAAAAGTGAAGAAGGGTATAGACTCAAATCACGCAAAGCCACGGAAAAACTATCCAACCTCGCCGCAGACATCAGGAAACGAAGACTGAAATTCTATGGACACGTTCACAGACTCTCATCTTCAAGGTTAACTCACAAGATTTTGACATACTCTGGAAAACTGAAGAACGTATCTTGGATACAAGATGTTAAAAATGACCTGGAAAAGGCCCGGATAGAAACGTCAGAAATACTAGACAGAAATGTCTACCGTCAGAAGATAAATAAATGGGTGGTACAGCCAGAGAATGAAGTCCCCAGAAGATCGGGGACTAAGTGGTCAGAAGAAAGGAAACAAGCGCACAGTGAAAGAATGAAAGCAATATGGTCTGTTAGAAAGGCGAATCATAAATGTAATGCGTGATCCAATAGGGTCCATACGCACATAATAATAATATAATGAGTAGACTTATGAAATCCACATGGGCCAAATGTCTGTGCCGAATTGTAATAAATTCGGTACAAAGGTAACACTAATAAAGGGTACCATAGTGTCATGTTTTATAACTCCACCATCTTAACCAAAACAAAATGGCGGCCACCCGAATAGAATTAGGCTTAAATAGAATTACGACAAAGCTAATCGTCCGATCACTACCAAATTTTGGAAAAACGAACCTCCATGTGCGAAGTGTCTTGAGGCCCAAACTACAAGGTCATCAGTTAAATAATTTTAAGATGGTGGCCACGCGAATCATGCAACTGCTTACAATATTCTCATACCAACATATTTAACTGACACCAATTTAGCACCATTATGGTCAAAGACGGGTGTGTGTTGAATCAGTCTGATATTTATATGATGACTGTAGTTGTGTGTGTAGCTGTATTAGGGACATGGATGGGATAGGTGCCCCGGGACCTGAAATAAGGTACTATGCCGGCATTTGCCTGGAGGGAGTGTGGAAAAACCCGGGGAAAACCACACTCAGGATAGTCGCTGTCAGCGCTGGTGCTGGGATTCGAACCTACGATCTCCGGACTTGCTGCAACTGCTCGTGCGGTTGTGGTGCACGATTTAACGAGAAATGTTAGAAGAAGACGTTTGAAATGTGCAAATCGCACACATAGACTATGTAGGCAAGCTGTTGCAAAGATTTATTAACTGTTCTTTTAGAAGACACTCTTTGGGATATCCAAGAAATGCCAACCCTATTTATTTCATAGGTTGAACACCTAAATACGAAACCACAGACCGAAATAACAAAGAAAATAATAGTGGACGATTCATTGTCAATGAAAATCAAATGGAGACTCGCGGACCGGAAGTTCGCTATGCGCATTTTGAATCATGGAAGCTCTATTATACCAGTTCCTATCACTATCAGCACATTGCCAAAATTACGCAAATTACTAGTAGGCTACCATCGCCGTCTATAATTCTCAAGCCGTGCTGTTGGTAGAATTGGCAACGTATAGAAGAGTCCGTAAATTCTATACACACGTAAGACCATATGCTAAGTTTTATTCTTAAATATCGTTTATTTTGATATGACATCATCTACAAGCAGTCCGTACTGACTATTTCAACACCCGTGAAATTCCTCGTGGTAAATCAGACCTGCTGAAAGTTGTAGAAATGAGTATTTCCCATATTAAGTTGCATGTGTAGCCAATACATACTAATGAATTTAACCAACAAATTCTTCACTAATATTTCATGTACCGTAACTATTTCAGATGCCTAGGAAGTGTTGTGTGCCTGGCTGTAAGTCAAATTATGGCAGCACTATTAAAATAACTGGTTATATCACTACGGTTTGATCACTACAACGAGGTAGGCTTTCAGTGCCTAGTAATTTAGTGTTGGTATATATCTTCATGTGGCCTCTATATTCCTGTACGGTACATTATGAACTGTACTCAGTTAGCAAGTGCCTTTAGGTAGGTTTCATTAGAAAGCTACCCATTTTTTAATATTAAGTGACCAGTGCTAGACTGTCAGCCAGGGCCGGTGTAGGGGGTGCTACAGTACCGGGGCCCGGCCCGTGCCCAATGATGTAAATTTGTGTGGTTGGTACAGAATTCTAGGCCTACCTCATCCAGTTCCATCCGGCAAACTGAAAATGTGTGAGGGCATTAAATTAACTTGATGATTTATTTATACCATACAAATCACAAAACAAACTTACTTGCTAGCTTAGGCCTACTGTTTGAAAAATTGGCAATGCTGCTCAACAATCTAGGAAGCGCGTGCGCGAGGATTCCCGAACCGAGGAAGGGTTTTCCCCGCTGTCCCTGCACTGGCCGTACTGTGCTGCGGAAATAATGCTTTGTCATCCACTGTCAGCCCTATATTCTTTGAGTCGATTGTCTAATCCAATAGTAATACTTTGTGGTAGTGATTCGCCACGGTTTGTGTTATTTGTATACGTCAGTTTTAATGGTGTCGGTGTGTAGCCTAATGTTGTTCGAGTACGGATTATGATTTAGAATGCGTATAATGTGTTTTTAGTGAAACTTACAAACACAAATTAGGTGCTCAAAAAGGAAAGAGAAGACAGGGAGTTGAAGGAAAGAGCATCGAAGAAAGGCCAGCTATCGCTTGGACAGTTTTTAAAATGTCCTTCTTCATCATCGTCAGTTATAGAAAAAGGTAACTTTACTAATAGGTCCACCGATAGTAATAGTTATAAAGTAGATGTTTTACCTAAAAATGAACAACAACAAAATGAAATCGAATCAAACAAGGAAGAACCAGTTCCCATCACTGAAACAGGGACTCCTAGTCCTATTCAGTCTGTGTCGCCTACGAATATTGAATCTATCAAATGCCACAAACCGCCTTTACCTTTACCAGACAAATATGTTGATGTAGGTGACCCTACTTTCGATAGCAGCTAAGAATTAAAATACCCTCATGTTCCTTTGCCTGAACAATTTCCTGTGGATTCGGCAGGCTATTCCGTTCCCGTGTCGGTCTTCCAAAAGAAACTTACAAATGGTGAACTGATTACTCGTGATTGGCTTGTTTGGAGCAAGGTTAAGAAAGCGTTTTACAGTTTACCTTGCAGAATATTCAGTACGTTGCCCCAGCCCCATGATCTTCTTTCGCTCTTTCTAAAGGATATTCTGCGGAAAAACGCTGGAAAAAACTCTTCAATCAAGTGCCAGAACATGAGAGTAGTTCCAGTCATAAAAGCTGCTATGTTGAGTGGAAGTCAGAGGTGATCAAATCAAAAAATTATAAGACGCTACCGGACTTAATCTTTTACTCCATTCAACAAGAAAAGGTGATGATGATGATAATTGTTGTTTTAAGGGGCCTAACATCTAGGTTATCGGCCCCAACAAGAAAAGGACAAGTGGCGTGATCTTTTAAAGCGACCTCTTAATGTCACTTTATTCCTAGCTGAAAGAGACTCGCTTTTCGGGTAGTATTGATAAAATCGGGAACCCCTCAAATGGCAAACATTTTTTAAATTATTCTCAACTTTTTTCAAACCCATGAGGGGGGCTTAAGCCCCCTAAGCCACTGATTAGCCACAAAAATTACTTTTTCAAAAAGAAAATAAATCATATCCCGTTTTAAATATTTTTGTTATTTTAAATTAGAGCGATACCGCTTTCATTTAACTGAACATTGTCAGTTGTTTACAAATAATAAGCGTTAGCGAAGGTCTCATTTTTGTTGTAGTTAAGTGCAATAATCTATCGTGCAGTAGCAGTATAATGATGGCAATTTAAATATTACTGATGTCATGTTTTTAAAATAAGGAAACAAAATAATTATTTCTTTCAGATTTTAAACTCAATAGATATTGTCAACAGAGTTCTTCAACATCGAGGTGAAACTATGGATGTAGCGGCAAAGAACTTAGGTTCTCTGATAGAAGACTTCAAAACTATACGTTGTGAAGGGTGGGACCGTATTATATAGTGAAGCTGAAGTTGTGGCTAAAAAGGATGGCCCCAACGACTTGAAAAGGAAGAAGAGAGACGAGAGAAAAGAAAGAGGCAAGCCTAAGAAGAGAATGACAGTCATGAAGACAGTAATGATGCAATAACTAATTTCATAAATGATGTGTTCAATGTATTTCTGAACAGTATCATGGGGACATGACGGTGCGGTTTCGATCAGTACAATCTCTTTGTAGCGGGTTTTCTGTTTTGTGGCTATGCAATTCCAATGACATAGGCGGCTTCGATGGCGTAGTCGGTAGCATGCTGAGCTTCTATGCCCAAGATAGCGGGTCCAAACCCGGCCGAAGCCGTCGGATTTTTTAAGAGCGTTAAAATCCCGCAGTATGCCTTCCTTCAGAGAGGAAGTAAAGCCGGCGGTCCCATGTCATAGATTTATGGCATGTTAAAGAACCTTCCACTAATTACACCTGTGTGAAGCTAAATTGGATAGGTTAAGAATGTAAACAACGCTCTTAGGTTTCTACGTTCGTTGCCAAGAGCCGTCTGCGGTGTCGTCTAGTAGCTAAGTTCTGAACTTGGCCTAGTAGTCGTTGACGATGACGCTTGGCGACAAAAGTAGTAACTATTTGAAAAATTCTAAGTTGCAGGCTGTACTTAAATTAAATAACAGATAACACACACTAATACAGTCATCACAATTAACACCGGTTATCAGACAGATTCTACACACACCCAAAGTACACGGGGCTACATGACCGCGTTGTCGCAGCCCCTAAACTTAAGACCCAACCAACCAAACGACATTTCTGATGAATTACCAAACCTGAAATTAATTTACCAAGCTAACTTTTGTAGCAAAACTCTTACCCCCTTGGACCTTCTCAATAAAGTTAACTTTAAATTTGGAAACCCTGTTTCCTAATCTTAATGTAGCATTGAGAATATTTGTTGCCATCCCCGCAAAAGTTGCGAGCGCGGAGCGTTCTTTCTCGGTTCTCAATCGCGTAATAAACCTTTTCCGCTCGACAATGTGCCAAAATAGGCTTTCAAGCATAGGTGTTTTGGCTGTTGAAACGGAACTTGTAAAGTCTACCAATTTGGGCATGATCATAGATAATTTTCCCCAGAAAAAGGCCAGAAAGGGGGTCTTAGCCTAAGATAATATAACTATTTGAATTGTAGGTTTGTTTTGTACATGTGAGCCATTAAAGATGTAAATTTATGGTGAATTTAGTGTTTTAATATTTTATTTCTAACCTGCCAGTTCAGTTTACAAATAAGGTAATGCAAACTTTAACAATCAATTTTGAAAACAAATGGATTGGATTTTTAAGTATAAAAAATATTTATATGAACTGCATTGTTTTTAAACTGAATCGGTTACTGTTTATTTGGGAGTGAGAATTATTAAAACGAATTGGAGTGCTCACATGACTTGACATTTAAACTTTACAATAATATGGTTTGAAATCGGTAATGCATTTTATGGAGAGTTATAAATATATGTGTATGTAAAATACACTAAATACATGGTTGTGATTAGTGAATTTGGGTTTCACAAAATGCATAAATGGCAGGGGCCCGAAATACCCCCCAGCACTGGGGCCCGCGGCCGCTCTCTCCGGCCCTGCTGTAAGCAGTAAGCTTGGAGGCCTATTGTGACTATGATGAGTGCATCTGTGGACAAAATGTGAAGAATTTATTATCAAAGGCAGTCTCTACGTTTGTAAGAATAATATTAAATATTTTTTCTGAGCGCGTCATTGACGGCAGTGAGCATAGCAGCAAGAAAAGAAAACTTCAGACATTGGGACATTGAGGTACAGTAAGCCTACAGCCTTTTATTCAGTGGCTTAGCCAAGGGGGGGGGGGGGGGGTTACTGGGGGTTAGAATCCCTCCATTGGAAAATCGGCGTGGTTGTAATTTGTGTCTCTTTCACCACCGCGTCGGCTACTTGGTGATGTACAGTTGTCGTCTTTCGGCCCGACTCCACATTTGAGGCTAGACACGTCTTCATGACAACCTATAACCACAGTAGCCTATATCTACACAGTCGCGAAGCTTCGCTCATATTTTCGACTGGCGCGCGTCAACAATGCTCTTACGCAGCCAGCAATCATGTGCCGACTGCGCTGTGTAGGTGAATGTTATTGTTGCTGGATTTAATGTATGTTAGCATTGTGTAACAGTTATATATTTAATCATGTGTTTTACAAGAGCAGATGTGCAGTGCAATCAACAGATCAAATATTAAAAGCCATATTTCAGTGTTGCTAAGTAGCGGCTTCGGTGGCGTAGTTGGTAGCATGCTGAACTGCTGTGCCCAAGATCGCGGATTCAAACCCGACCAAAGTCTTCGGATTTTTTAAGAGCGTTAAAATCATTCAGTATGCCTTCCTTCGTAGGGGAAGTAAAGCTGGCGGTCCCATGTCATAGATTTATGGCATGTAAAAGATCCTTCCACTAACGAAACTTGTGTGAAGCTCAATTTCTAGGTTAGATTTCGTTGAAACGCTCTATCAAAGTTCCAAAGTTCACCACTAGGTGTTAGTTACATCTGGTAGCGAAAGTTGGAACTACTTGATATTGAATGGAACTTGTAGCTCACCCCCACGGGAGTCCGCTTGAAGCAGCTACAGCCGCTGGCAAGTCGAACATGTCCTCGGACAGTCCCGGCACTAAAAGCCATACGCTAAATAAAAATAAAGAGTTGCAAAGTAACCTATATGATCGCTTTTCAGTCGGTCAACGCGAGTGTACGGTACCCAATTAGATTAGGCGGGGAGTGACAATTAGTGCCTGAAATAAAAATGCTTGAATTATTTATACACGTATTAAAACATTTCTCGCATGAAGGGCGGAAGGGGTTTGTGTGAGAAACGTTTTATTAAGTGTATACATAATTATTGTGTTATGAATTACACAGGGAAAATAATTGTTACTCCTCACCCGATCAAATTGGGTGTATTCGTGTTGACCAACTGGGAAGTCATTCCAATATAGACTGTTCAAATAACAATAAGAAGACACCCGAGTTTCAAAAGGACCCTGAAAGGGAAGACTCGAGCTATGGATTTTAGGCTAGTATTATAAAGCTTTCCAAACAAACAACGGAACTAGGTCTTTAACTGGTTATAAATCAATAATAATGCTATTGGTTTTACGTCCCTTTTAACTACTGCGGCTTTTAGAGACACCGCGGTGCCGGAATTTTGCCCCGAAGGGGATCTTAAACGTGCCAGTAATTCCACAGACACGGCTCCCTTGCATTTACGCACCCTCAAATGCCAGATGACTGCGCCAGCAACCTTGGGCACAGCAGGCGAGAACGTTACCACTGAGCCACGCAGCCATTCGGTTATAAATCAGAAGTATGTCTCGATAGGATATCTATGCATGGCTTCGCAGTCGGTAGCTTGCTGAACTGCTATGCCCAAGATCGCGGGTTCAAACCCGGCCGAAGTCGTCGTATTTTTAAGAGCGTTAAAATCCTTCAGTAGCCTAAGCCTTCCTTTGGAGGAGAAGCGAAGCCGGCGGGCCAGTGTCATAGATTTATGCCATGTAAAAGAACCTACCAGTACAATGGTAGTGTGTGCCCAAAATGTGTAGGTTATTTGTTTAGAAACGCTCTATCAAGTTCCAACGTTCGCCACTGGGCGTCAGTGACAGTGTCGTATGGTAGCCAAAGTTGGAACTAATTGAAATTGGGGAGCCTACGGGCGTTCAATTGAAATGCCCTTCTATGGCCATTGGCTGCAATTCAAATATAAATAATATCAATGCATTTTGAAAATTAAGAAAATTAAACGTAAATGATGTCATCTCAAACACATGCCGATATGTTAATTTTCAGGTGTAGAAAATGGCTTTCAATTAGTCAGAGTTGATTTAATAAATAAATATGTAGACTATTTTGTATAATAATATAAACTTTTTCTCGAATCGTTTTGAAGTAAGCCAATTTATGTCGTCAGGATAATGCTCATAAACTTAGATGTGGTACACTGTTTGTTAATTCTCTTATGAAATACATGGTCTCCCACATGACTGCTTTAAAGGTACGGTACACCATAATGTTATTGCTGAAATTATTTGTAAAACTGGCATTGTATTATATTCTCAAATTCAGGAATGAAAGTTTTGAAAATCACAGAAAAAATACGAAGTACTTACAACTGAGCCATTTAAGATCAAAGATCTATTTATACTTTTCGTTTCACAAATCACACTGGTATTTTCTTAATTAATTATAATGTTACTCAATTTTACGGAAGAACTAGCTTTTGATATGGTTAAGAATTTGATATAGCATAGCTATTTACAATTATACCCATACTAGTAACCCACCCCGGCTTCGCCCGGTATCTTTAACGGTTTACTCAGCGTAAGCTTGAAAGGCGTACGGACGGCAGATCCCAGGCGCAATTCAGAAAAGCCGAGCTGATCAGCGATACTCCAAACACATATACTCTTCTCTGAAGTCTTAACTCGACACGACTCGAAAGTTGATGCTGGCCGAAGCTGGGTTGATAGACACGCTCCCTACCTCGTAAACTCACTCCGAAGCTAGTAATTTATATTTCCACTGGAGACTGTTGGAAGAAATGAAAACGTAAAATCACTTATAGTGGGTGATGTATTAAAGATAGAGATATGCAGTTGCGGACGTTTTTGTAGAACTTTTCATGCTGACCAATTCTTACACTCATAGTAGGACTCTATAGATATTTTAACGGTTTATCCAGAGTGAGCTGAAATGGCGCACGGACGACAGGTTTTTCTTTGACTCGATTCACTGAAATCGTTACTGCTCGGCTTCCTGTGGTCACAAATGAATGTTCTTCTACAGAAACCTTCCACGAGAAATGCTTTACAGAATGGTGAAAACAGCATCAAAATCCATCCAGGGGTTCTCGAGATTACGTGTTACATCCATTAATCGGGTGGACTGTTTTATACTACAGTATATCGACTATCATTGAAACAAATACATGAATTTATAACTAGTATGGGCTATTAATTCTACTTAAGACTAATTAAATACGTCATACAACTGTACCTAGGGATACGTGTAGAGGACTGAACTAATATAAACAGTGCATTTTTTATGTTCCCATATTCATAAAACCCATACAAAAGTGAAATCATCAGTTCCGCGAATAACGCGCTCAAGGCAGTTCCCAGCTTGCTGGCCGCCGCGAGCGCTAGCGTCGCTCCATCTACCAAAATAATGCAATTTCGTAACGCAGCGAGCTTCGTGATTGTATTTTAGACTGTGATAATACAACTCCAGCCTCCCAGGTTTGCCAACCTAATTTTCCCCCCGCGAAATATAGCTTATTTCAAACTGAGGCTAGCGCCAAATAATTTTGAATCCCACAAAGCGGGACAATATTAGCTTTTTTTCTTTTCTTGGCGGGAGATAAGTTATATGTAAATTAAGCTAGTTTTTATTAAAAATAACGCGTTTTAATAGGGACTTAGAAAATTCTATGGGTACATTAACAATATTTCTGGGATCGTTATTAACTTATTGAGCATGAGAACGCCGTCAGCAGAGTTGCTTCGTATAATGTTAATACAGTATACTGTAGGCCTATGTCCAACAATTCCGGTTATCTCCCAGTTACGAATGAGTGAAATTTGTCGCATGTGTAGTGTAAGCAACTGAACCTTTTTTCCGGCTGCAAGTAGCATTTGTAAGGTAAAATGGACTTAGAAGGTGCCAAAAATCTTCCAAAATGATATTTTAGGCGTTCAGGGCTAATTGCAACATAAAGCACAGGATCTTGTTGAAAAAAACTGAATAAACATAAAAGTGAGTAGTCCTATCGTCTAACTCATAAATCAACATGATACACTGTGAGAGGACATGCCCACTTTTGCTGAGACTTGTGTAAATGTTTTCTCTTGTTGAGAGATACGCAGTCTTCATGTTGGTACCACAGATAGATTAAAGTTTATTTTGTTCCTGTCAGGGGAACAGGAATGTTCTAGATTTACCATTTCAGTCAAAAATTATCTTCATTTTTTACAGAACTGTTTTTTTTGCATATTGTATTACTCACAACTTATGGAGCAAAATACATGAAACTTTTCTTGTGTAATAATATCTAATTGAGAAATGAAAATAATTGTAGAGTTGTTGTTAATTCATTTGAGGGGCTTGAGACATGTTGGTCATCAGCCCCGTAGAGTTGGGTGTGTGTTGAAGTTGTCTGGCAACCTGTATTGCTGCTATGATTGTAGTAATGTGTGTAAATGTATCAGGGACAGGGATGGGTTAGACGCTCCGGGACTTGAAGTAAGACACAATCCCGGCAATTTCCTGTAAGGAGTGTGAAAAAAAACGGGGAAAAACACACTCAGGACAACCGCTGTTAGCGACGCGATTCGAACCAACGATATCCGTACTTACTGCAGCTGCCCTCGCAGCCATGGTGCACGCTGGACGAGCGCGGTTACGCCACGGGACGAAATGCTTGTCGAATTTGGCTTCGAGTATCTATAACCCCCCCCAATCGGCCAATCCTGGCTACGCTACTGCTTTTATTATTACCTTATTGGGAATTGACAGTACATAGCATGATATTGTATCCTTTATTTGTGATATTTGTGTGTGTATTTAGCGGACTTTATGTTCTGTTGTATTTTCGGAAAAATTTGGCGTCAAAATCTATGTGTTTACACCATTGAACTCTAGTACAGTTCATTTCCGGCCTTGGGAATCGGTATCACGATCCCCTCTCGCCATTGAGATGGAAACTCCCCTTCAATCCATATACAATTGAAGAGGATCAACAGTTGTTTTATACTGGCTTCGCACATATGTTTTAACATTTGATTATGTATCCTGTCCGGTCCAGGAGCCGTATCCCTGCACAGTGCAAGCGCGCTGCGCAGTTCCCATTCAGAGAATGGTACCGTACATTATAGGACTCCGAAGCAGCAGTGGCAAAGGACAAGCGGTGAGCCTCTGCCTCCCGCTTCAGAGTCAGAAATGTAGGATCGTAACTCCCAGAACAGGATACATCGGAGAAGTGCGATCCAATACTGTTGGCAATGGCGAGATGGTCCGTGATGATGTATCCATTGATGGACACTCCGGGAATCGACAATGATGTCGGGAATCCGGAGATCCGACGAAGCTTAGTCCACACTTGAGATGAAGGAGTATGCGCCGTCATAGACGACACATACTTTTCCCACGTCGTTTTCTTACTCTCCCGAATCAGATATCGGGCCCTAGCAAGCATCTTTTTGAAGGAGATAAGGTTGGCCATAGCGTTTTGCCCCCGATAGCATTTGAAAGCACGTCGACGATCTTTAATGGCTGCTGCAATCTCAGCTGTCCACCAAGGGACAAGTTTCCGGCGTGAGTTGCCGGATGAGGAAGGTATTGTTTCCTCAGCAGCAGCCAAAATACCATTCGTTATGTGAATGGTATGATCGTTGACACTCTCAAAGGTATCTTCGGCAAACACCGCACGTACCGTGAAAGTTGGCCAATCAGCCCGACGGAGAAGCCATCGACCTGGTAACTCGATGGCTCTCTGGTTCGGAAGAGTAACGATAATTGGAAAATGGTCACTATTACAAAGGTCGTCGTGTACATCCCACTGTAGCAGGGTAACCAGCGCACGACTGCATAAGGTGATATCGACACTTGAATAAGTGCCGTGAGCAATAGAGAAGTGCGTAGGTTCCCCTGTGTTCAACAAACACTGGTCCAGCCGCCTGATCAGTCTCTAAAAATCTCTCCCTCTACCGCTAGTGGTAGCGGAGCCCCAGATGGTGTTGTGGGCATTAAGATCTCCCAGAAGGAGAAAAAGAGGGGGGGGGGCGGCTGAGAGACTAGATCCACCAGCTGGTTGTAATCCAGTTGAGAATTAGGCGGGATCTACACGTTACATACTGTTGACATTACTGGCAACGAAGTACGAACTGCAACTGCTTCTAGCTGAGTACGCAACGGCACCTCTTCACTAAAGAGGCTAGAGTGGATGAGAGTGCAGACGACACCGGCGGCTACAACTCCGCTCACCCGGTCCTTAGAGAAGAGTTTGAAGTGACGCAATGTTGTCTCATGTCCATGACGAAACCTGGATTCCTGAAGCCTGGTTTCCGAAAACAAAGATATTAATTGACGTAACTTAGCGACATGTTCAGAATAGCTATTACAGTCACATTGTAATAGTGCCTTAGGATGGACTTAAGTAGAAGTGGGTCTTCTACTTACGCTTGACCGTTTGCCACCCTTCCCCATCTCTAGCTGGAGATGATGGGGCAGGAGAGCACACCTCAATCTCCACATCTCCGTCCGAAGACGAAGAAAATGGAACGGGCGCTCTCTTGGGTTGCGCGCGGTCCTCATCGGACCTCACGAGTCTCGCTCTTTGGGAAGAGCGAGAGCGGTATCGATGGACTTTCTCCCGGTCCGAAGTCTGGATGTCTGCCTTGACACTTCCCGAAGAGATTTCTTCCTTAATCGGCGCTGACGTCTATTTGGAGAAGTAGATGGTCCCTTCCCCACAGACGCCAGTTCCTTACAAAACAAGGCAGCTCCTGCTGGCACCGCTCCACTGGTGGTGGTGGGAGCGGGATGGCCAGCAGATACCTGTGCAGCCCTGTCTTTAGGAGAGGAAGAGAAACGGCGCTGAACCATTCTTGTCTCCTCCGCCGATCTCTTTTCCTTTCTATAGGGGAGTTTCTCCATACGGACGGGCTTGGCTTCAGCCTTGATGGTCGTGGGAGCGGAAAGGCTAGCAGAGACAGCAGCCACCCCGTCAGCAGGAGGGCGAGAGAGACGGCGACGCACCGTCTTCCTCTTCTCCCCTACTCTTTCGTATTAGGTGGGCTGGAAGAAGGACCAGCACTGGTCGGCAAAGTCCTCTTTCCCCGGTTAGCTGGGGAAGACTTGTTCGCCTACCGTTTCGGAGAAGAAGAGGACTTCTTCTCCGATTTCGCCGGTTTGGATAGTATAACCGGCGCCTTATTTTCTGTGGCCGAAGAAGGTTTTGAACCTCCTTCGTGCTGACAGAGCTCGCTGGTACAGCGAGGGGAGACTTTAAAATCTCACTAAAAGAGGACATCGAGGGTACTACACTGGGAACTGTGACAGCAGGGGTGAATGAGGGCGTTGCTGCGACTGCAAACGATACGCGAAATTCGGGAGCATTCATATCACGGTATCTCTTGCGAGCATCGTGATATGAAAGCCGATCCTATGTTCTGATTTCTTGGATCTTTGCTTCTTTACAGAACTCAAGGCACTGCTTCGATCGAGGAGAGTGACTTCCTTGGCAATTAGGACACGTCGGGGGAGGCGTACACCTCTCACCGTCATGTGTCCCCTTGCCACAATCTCTACAAACGGCCTCGGCAGTGCACCTGGCAGAAACATGACCGAATTTCTGGCAATGATAACAGCACATAGGTGGAGGGATGTACGGTCGAACATCGCAGTGGTACGATGTGACCTTCACCTGCTTAGGTACAACATCACCCTCAAAATGGTATCGACGCTCTTCTCTCCAATCTTTTGGGTGATGCGCCTAATCTTAGTGACGCCTTTCTTCCCCAGATCCCGCAACAGTTCCGCATCACTGTTCAAATGAGGTCACGATGGAAAATGACTCCACGGACCTCATTCAGCGTTTCGTGATTTGTGATCTTAACGGTGATTTCGCCGAATTGCGTGCATTCCAGCAACGCTTCGGTTTGCTGCCGGCTAACGGTATGCAGCAAGAGCTGCCCGTTCCGGAGCTTGGAAATCCCGTTAAGATCACCAATTTTCCCCTCAATTTCCTCAGCGAAAATGATCGATTTTACGTGTTTAATATCATCCCCGTCTGTCCTGGCAGCTACCAGGTAGCGAGGGGATCGATCAGTCGCAAATCTTTTGTTAAATGCTTCATCCCAAGGCGTGTGTGTATACCTTGGGATTAGCTCGACACTCCAGAGACGGCTTTTTAATGGGGGCCACCCTGCGATGATTTTTAGACAGTTTAGTTTTCATCCCGAATCATCCTCCCCGAAGACTACCTACTCCGAACGAAGGCCATCACTGTGGGCGCCACCCAGTGAAGGCAAGGCATAGCAGGTATTGCCCGGGGTCTCAGTGCCTTGAATAGGCACTTCCCCCTCGGCATACACAGTGATTTGTTCGGCGCAATTATTCGGCCGTGCAGGGACCTCCGTTGTGAGGCGGATACTATTGCAAGGGTACATGGCGCACCCACCTGACGGGATTGGGAGTACCGTCCAGGCTCTCTGACCAGATGGCCAAGTTGGTGGCCCTTCCCCAGGCAGCATGCAGGTTTATTTTTAAGGGTCAAACTAAAAATGGGACCGGAAGTCGAAAAAGACCTTAATAAGGCCCCCCTCTTAGTCGCCTTTTACGACAGGAAGGGGATACCGTGGATGAATTCTGCCCTCCCCATCCACATGGGGTCTTCCAAATCAAAGTCAGTCTTGTCCGTCGGTCTTGTCGGCCCTATAAGTCGCCTCCTACGACAGGCAGAGCATACCGTGGGTGTATTCTAACCCGCAACCCACATGGGGGCTAGTGGCTGTAAAGGATACGCATAGTCATATATGTTATTGTACACAAAGCACATTTGAAATTTGGTTGAAATCCAATTGATAGTATAGAAGTAACATGCATTTAAAAATGTGACCTATCAGCATGCTTAGAATCTTGTTGGTAAAACTGTCATGCATGGGCTCCTGAAAATTTGTCTGGAATATTATTATCTATGTGTGTGCCAATTTTGGAAAATTTCGCATGTTTAACTTCTGAGATATCCAACATAGAATTCAAATTTAAATTGTGATTTTTCAGCAGTTGGTAGCACAGACATTATTTTAAAATATGGTCGTGAGATATTCAGGTATAGATATTTACTCATACCAATTTCAACTTCGATAGCTGCAGTCATTAAAGAATTGATAGGGGAGGGGGTACACACACACAGAGACGGACAGAGACACACACATTTGCCCGGGTGATATAAGACTACAGTACTTTTTCATCATTTTTGCAAAATGTGAACGATAGGCTAACCAACTGATTTTTGCAAACCGCCATCTTCAAAATGTAAGATTATAAAATCATTACCGGTAATGTACAATATATAGTCTAGCCGTTACAATGGTGACACCGGGCTGGTAAACTGGTATGTCAGTCGTTTTAACTACGTAAGGCACAAGATCAATGAATTATTCAAGATATGACTATTCAAGTTTGTGATATGTGGCGCGATGCGTTTTGATCCTTGCTCTTTCACTAATATAAACCATACCTACTGGCGCTCTGTCTGTACATGTCATTAATAGCCTAGTTGACCACCCTAATTCTACGAAATTATTCTGCATAGTAAGGACGAGAGATATAACTAGATCCCCTACATTTAAGAGAAAGTAAACTATAAGTTATGTTCTAAACTGAACATTTTGTTTCATATGATTTGCATAAGTTTTTAATTCACGTAGCTTAGATTTCATTTCAAGTTTTTGCGGTTGTTTGGTACACTCCAACCATCAGGACAGCCCCAGTGCTTGAAGTATGTAATACCCCTTATAACTCTCGTTTCGAAGAGGCCGGAGGTGGCATACAATACATTTTATGTCGGATGCTCTTCCTGATACTAACCTCATTAATAGTTAAAATAGGATATGACATTAATGAAACTGAACAAGGAGCTGGTTTGAAGTGCAAATTAGAAAAAAAAATCCTTACAATGAAAACACCGTGCTGTGTCAGACGTTTTAACTGCGTAAGGCACAGGATCAATTATTTATTAAAGATATTCCTTCGGAGGGGAAGTAAAGCCGCCGGGCCCATGTAATAGATTTATGGCATGTAAAAGAAACTACCTCTAAAATTGGTGGTGCATAGCTAAATTTGTAGGTTATTTGGTTATAAATGCTCTATCAAGTTCCAACGTTCGCTGCTAGGTGTCATTGACAGCTCTGGTAGCCAAAGTTGGAATTACTTGAAATTGAACTTTATGGGATCCTACGGGTGTTCAATAAAAATACCCCGCTATGGCCATTGGCTGCAATTCAAATATAATATAAAATAATAAACTAAGTCCAGTCGCTCAAATAAAGATTGAGCACAGTCTCGGTTAATATTTTGGCCAAGTCTCAACACGAGAACCTCTACAGCGTGCAGTGTCAGGGATTATACGTAAATATTATGATGTTACCCTACTCAAACATGTCCTTGAAGAACTTCTCCCTTATGCTCAAAGAGCAGGGGGTTGGAGGGGACCAATCCCGAAATCCCACCCTTTCAAGTGTTCAATATGAGGTACGTCACATGATAAGTAGCTGCTGAGAAGGTGATCCCTTGCAGGTCTCCGCGCCTCTCGTAGAGACTGCGTGAAGGGGGACTAAGCCCGTCCCTGAAGCTCCAATTGCCCCAACTGGCCTCTTGGAGGGGCCGAGAGGGCATCACTCGATACAACTCGCTCAGCATCAGGACATCACGAGTTTGGCGAGACTGCGTGCCCAGAAGAAATTCGCAGTTGAACGGGATGTTGACCGCCCTCAGCATCTTTTGTGGATCCACTGTATCTCTGTCCAGGAGAAGAAGCCATTGGGGCTTGGACACATCGAGATGGGTGTTGAATATCTGAAACGGTTCAAAACACAGCAGTTGAGAGGAGAGTTGATTACCGTATCTAAAACAGTTCACGAATGATGTTCCCTGTCCAATACTGAACCTAGGACTATGGGTTCCAATGAGTTTGGTTTCTAAGTTATATTATTATTATTATTATTATTGGAAGCCCAGCCTGTTGAAACCTGTTGACATACCATTTATGAAAGCGCCTCACCAAGTCATAAAGCTAAAAGCCAAATCTTGTAATCCCTCGTTTCCTTTACAAGCATTAACCATTTAAAAACAAGATATCCCAGTCAGATAATCTAAAACAAGCTGTCTCCATTTAAAGACATGGAAACCTCCAGTAAACAGCTCTCTTTCATAAGAAAACCTTGAGAGTCATTTATGACGGAGTTCTGAAGCTTCTAGAAGGAATTTTTAACTAACCTTCAATATTTTACGTATCATTATTTCTCCCACTCAGAGAGACAACTCCCTCCCAAACGAAGTAAACTTCTGATTGGCTAGTCCTTCAGAGAAACTCTCAACCCCCACTATGGATCATCCAGTATTTAACTTGGTGCACAAGGGCAGCTCGGTCTCTTCTTCGCTTGTAACTTTGAGTAATGTAACTCTGTTTGACAAGACTGCCAAGCAGTCAGGCTACATGCCTTGTATATAAATTATTGTGAATGTATTATTTGTCGGTCGACTTATAATAAATAACATTCATTTGGGAATCTTCGTGTTCAGTTGATTCAAGAAATACCAGTCTCGAGGAGAACCTGAGTGGACCATGTTCTAACTGCTGTCCCGCTTGGAAGCTGAGAAAAGGGATCTACATATTTAATTGAAGACCCATCCAGGACTACAAACTTAATTGTGGTTCCATCCGGGATAACGTATTTAATTGGGGGCCCGGCCGCGATTGATACCACCAGATCTATGTGCTGATTGGACCAGGTATACTGACAACGCTCAACGAAGCCAAGACTTCAAGTGGCGCCTTTCGTTACCAATCCAAGAAAGCCAGTATCATCCCGAAAATACTGAAGTCATCTTGATCATCTGAACCAAGCCGACTGGAAAGAAGTGGTACTGACAACCTTACTGGAGGCTTTTCGTCCATAACTAACCAGCCAGCTTTAAGGGAGGAAGCTAGCCGACAACGCTGAAATTAAGCGCCTTTCGACAGTAACCAACCGCCACCGCCGTCCGAGTATATCGACAACTCTGTTAAGGGGCCTTTCGGTCGCTCGAACGACACTGAAGAAACCCAACCGACTACGGAACGAGAGGAGGTGAGCCGGCAACGCTGAAATAAGCGCCTTCTGACCGCCATCTATCGCAATCCGTAGCTGCTGTACGTGCGCACCGACAACCCTGAGAGGGGCCTTTCGATAGCACGACATCGCAGAAGGAAGCCAACCGACTACGCAGACCGGAATGCAGTCCATGCTGATCATCATTTCCTGGCTTTGAGTACATTCAAAATACCCTGTTTTTTTGTGTACCTTTACATATTGCTTGTTTATAGCATGATTCATTACTCAAAGTAAAATTTTAGGGAAGAGCACTAATAATAACTTATTTTGCCTTTCAAAAGAAAGTGAGTGCGCGTCAAAACTAGAACAAGTGCCGCATGCCATTATTCTTTTGAATTAATCCATAATTCATAATCAGTAATAATAATAATAATAATAATAATAAATAATTTATCTTTAACCAATTAATAATAAATACATAAATAATCTTAAATTATTTTAAATTAAACTAAGCAATTAATCACTGACTTAACAATGCCGGAGACGGAATTGTTATCAAAATTTGAATATGCCCAGATTCAGTTGTTACCTGAATTCAATGGGAGCGCGTCTTGCAGTTTGGATTACTTTTTAGCAAGATGTGATAGTTTTTTAAACACACACAAGGGAGCTCCTGCTATTACAAATGCTAACATCATTAACGAATTTCTGTTTAACGTCATAAAGTCGAAATTAAAAGGGGAAGCGAGTAGTATTTTGGATCTTGACGCAAACAGTAGCTATGAAAAACTTAAAGAGAAATTAATTAGAAAATTTGGAGACGTTAAAGATGAGAGATTGCTAGTGCAGGAAATATCAAACTGCTTTCAGAAAAGAAGCGAAAGCTACACTGAATACCATGACAGGCTAGATGCTCTAGTCTTACAGTGTAACAGTTTGTGTAAACTCAATTATCATGATCAGATATTGGAGCTTAAATTACGAGAATTAGATGATTTAAGCCTAAACACCTTTAAAGCCGGTATCCTAGATCCATACCGAGCCTACTTACGTTACGCCCAAGTAACCGACCTTAGCCATGCACTGAGGACTTGCAGAATTTACGATAATGACAGAGCTCACGAGAGCTATATGGATCAGTTGAGAGGAACACTGAAGTATCCTCCCAATATTGGTCCCAGTCATAAGCCACCCCAACAAACACCACTAACACCACCTAATCGGATTGCTCCTTTTGGTCCAATACAACCACTAAACCATGCCATTCACAATCCATTTGCATTTCCCAAGCCTCAAAATCAATATTTTCCACAAGCCCGACCTTTCTTTACCCAACCGAATCCACAATTTAGGAACCCTAATCCTCAACCAAACTTTCGACCTTTTCAGGGACCGAACCCACACATCTTGAAACCACAGAACCAACAACCCTTCAAACAACTCAGTAGGCCTTATCCTACACCAAATAACATTGCCCGGCGCTTCACGCCCAATAATCAGACATATCCGAAACCAATGTCAGGAGTGTCCACTATAAGAGGGAACGTGAATGCACACGCAGAGGAGACTAATGAGCTAAGCTATATGCCACAAGAATATTCCCCAGAAACACAATTAGCGGAATATTCCCAAGAAGCTCAACCCCAAGAGTATGAGTTCGAATACGACTCAATCCACCCATCACTACTTCAGGATAGTTATGAAAATCCCGAGGAACAAGAGCAGGATTTTCACTTGGCCCAGTCATCTCATGCGAAGACATAAATAATATAAAAAATGCTCCAAAATTACCGTTCATCACCCTATTCGGATTTAAAATTCTAATAGATAGTGGTGCCTGCAACTCAATAATGAATCCCGCAATAGCATATGAATATTTCGCAGAATATTTGTTCCAAGAACCATTCTGCATACAATCTGTTCACTCTGAAACAATAGGTGAAGATAACATACAATTCCCTATCTTTTCAGAATACGAAATTGACACGCCCATAAATTTTCGAGTCATGCAGCGGCACGATTATTTCGATGCGCTGATTGGCACAGCAGATTTTGTAAAGCTAGGTGCAAAAATAGATTATAAATCAAACCTAGTTACCCTGAATAATAAGGACATACCATTTTATTTTCACTCAGGCAACAAACAAGTAAATTTTCAACCCTCATCAGACATGCACAAAATTGCAATACCTGTTAACATTCAACAAGGAGATGTATACATCCCAAAGTTCGAACATGAAGGAATGTATTTTGCAGATGCAATCCTACATGCAGAGAATTATCAGGTCTTGTATCCTGCAGAAACGAATTTAAAATTAGAGTTTAGTAAACCAGTGTTAGTTGAACCTTTGGAAAATATCTCAATACAACCATTAGAAATAAATTCTATTTCGGAGTGCGAGATTCAAGAATATCTCCGCACGCAGCATATGAATGACATAGAAAGAAGTGTCATATCAGAAATATGCTCTGAATTCGCGGATGTGTTTTACTATCCAGGGTGTGACCTAACATTCACCAATGCAGTAAAGCACTTCATTCGAACTACCGATGAGGATCCGGTATATCAGAAAAATTACCGATATCCTCCCGCGCTAAAGAAAGTATTGAGCGAAGAAGTAGAAAAACTTCTTAATCAGGGGATAATTACCCATAGTGAATCTCCATATAGTAATCCAGTATGGATAGTGCCAAAGAAGCTAGATGCTTCAGGACAAAAGAAATGGAGATTGGTCATAGACTTTAGGCAGCTAAATAAAAAGACCATTGAAGATAAATATCCTCTTCCTAGGATAGAAGAGATCCTAGATAACCTAGGACACAGTTCCTATTTCTCGACTCTAGACCTTGCGCAAGGATTTCATCAAATTGAGATGGATCCTAGATCTATAGAAAAGACAGCATTTACTATAGATAATCGCCATCTACAATATTGTAGAATGCCGTTTGGTCTTAAAAATGCTCCCGCCACCTTTCAGCGTGTAATGGACAACGTCCTACGCCCTTTTCTTTACAAGTTCTGTTTTGTGTATATTGATGACATCATCATATACAGCAAATCCCTAGAGGAACATAGACAACACCTTACCCTTGTAATGCAAAAATTACGAGAGGTGAACCTGAAGATACAGCTTGATAAAACTGAATTTCTTCATAAGGAAGTAGCTTTCCTAGGGCATGTTGTCTCACAAGAAGGTGTAAAACCAAACCCTGACAAAATTAAAGTAGTAAAAAACTACCCTATTCCCAATACCACGAGAGAAATTAAACAATTTCTTGGCCTTGCGGGCTTTTACAGGAGATTCCTGAAAGATTTTGCCAAAATTGCATATCCAATAACCCGCTGCTTGAAAAAGGAACCAAAATAGATGCAGAAAATCCCGAGTACAAATCTGCATTTGAAACCCTAAAACCCTGTTAATAAATGCGCCAGTATTAGCTTACCCAGATTTTGAAGAACCATTCGTGTTAACCACGGATAGCTCAGACTTCGCATTAGGCAGTGTTCTCACACAGAAAGGACATCCTATTGCCTACTACTCCAAAACTTTAAATCCCGCCGAAAGAAATTATTCAACAATAGAAAGAGAACTGTTAGCCATAGTAGAGAGTAGCAAACATTTTAAGCCTTATTTATGGGGACGACACTTCACTGTAGAGTGTGATCATCGTCCGCTCCAATGGCTATTCTCTCTTAAAGATCCCAGTTCAAGACTCTATCGCTGGAAAATAAAGTTAGGAGAGTTTGATTTTGACATAAAATATGTCAAGGGAAAAACTAATTATGTCGCGGATGCACTTTCACGAATACAAGTGAATATAAATGAGGAAACAGTTTCTAATGTAGCCATCCCAGGAGATGATACATACCAGCATGAAATGGATAATGAAACTGTACATTCCAATCAGGAAGACCCAATTTTCACTTTAAAAATATCTGAAAGAAATTTGAACCAGAACCGTAACCAGATCATAGTAAAATACGGAGAATTTCCAAAGATTTTAGAACAGAAATTATTTAAGAAATTTACCCGCCACGTCATGATTGTAACGCAGAAAAATCTCTATGACGATTTAAAGAGACACCTTCTTAAAGTCATAAATACCTCAAATAGGTACGCCGCCTACTTTGATGACGTAACACTTGAGATTCCGTTTATCAGAGTATGCCAGAGATTATTCACTTCAGAATTAATAATTATCAGGACATCCAAATTTTTAGAGGACATAGAATGCTCGGAAACTCAAAAACAGCTGATATTGCAATACCATTCAATGAATCACAATGGTATTATTGAAACATATGAGCACCTTCGAACCAAGTACTATTGGCCACATCTAAAAGAGCAGATCAGAAATCTAATTAACCAATGCAATTTGTGTCAAAGAAATAAGTATGAGAGGCACCCTAATGAGGTACCAAATCAAGGACCTATTGTAGCAGACCACCCATTTGCCCAGATTCACATTGACACATTTCATTTTGAACAGAACCGCATTTTAACGATATTGGACGTATTTTCTAAATACGGACAAGCATACGTATTAGCTAATGGTACAGCTATGGCAGTTTTGAACCAATTACAAATTTATTTTTCGCACCATGGGTATCCCAAAAGAATCACTCATGATCAAGGAGGAGAATTTGAAAACAGCTTAATTACAGAGTACTGTAAAGCTATGAACATTGAGTACCATGCCACCACACCTCTGAACTCAACCTCAAATTCACCCGTGGAAAGATTGAATTCCACCCTCCTCGAAAAATTAAGAATTTCGAGAGATAATGATAAATTTACCCCGTTGCCACAGCTCATAATCACTGCAATCACAAATTACAATTCCTCAATTCACACAGCAACCAAGCAACCACAATTTAATGTCCTATATGGCCCATACTACAAAGCAATGGACCACATTTTCTCCCCATCACCAAAAATTAATGAATACATACAAAGACAGGCAAACCAAATTTAAGTTTTAAATGAAAGAAAGCCCGATCCAAGGGATTCCACCTTTGAACATCCCTATAAAATAGGTGAGGTAGTTTATGTTTTGGATCCCCTAACCAGAAATAGGAAATCAAAAAATTTATATAATGAAGGCACAATAACCAAAATCGAGGAAAACCGAGTTTATTGTAAAATGAAAAACGGTAAAACTCATGTCCGAAACTTCCGTGATATAAAACTTAAGAGGAAAATTCTTCCCATTGCAGATTCCTACCAGGGTATGCCATCATCCACACAGAACCCGTAAAAACTCCAGGATTCTACGCCGATCCTATGGGACCCGTTGTAATAATTAGCAACTATCACAAATTCATGTTTCATTTCAACCTTACTACTTTAAAAGAGGCATATAAGAATATTGATGACACTGTCTCCAGTTTAGTATTAAAAAGTAATAATACTTTTCCCTATTTAATAAATGAATTAATTGAAGTAACTAAAGAAACTAAAAAGGATTTAAATAAATTAATACCAAACATTTCTAATAGAACTAGGAGAGGTTTAATTAACGGTTTAGGAAAAGTAATTAAATTCATCTCTGGTAATTTGGACCAAGATGATTTGGATAATTTACAAAGTCAATTAGACACTTTAAAACAAAGCCGTAATAATGAGATAAAACATATAAATAAATTGGTATCTTTTGCAAATTCAATTGCTCAAAAATTTTACGATGAAATGAATCATGTTACCAGCAACATGAGGGTACTTCAGGGTATTCTCCAGACAGAAGATTTCAAGATCAACCTACTGGAAGACCTTCAATATGTTTTAATGTGCATCAATAAATATAACAAGATAGTGCAAGTGCTGCAAGAAACTATTTCTCTCTCATTTAACGAGATGACAAATGTAAAATTATTCTCCCGAAAAGACTTAACAAACTTGGTAAAACATTTGCTATCTATTTACCCTGTCAAAAGTATGATTCATGCAGATCAATATCATCAATTCGAAAATTTAAAACTGTCAAAAACCCAGGTAATTATAATGGACGAGGAAATGATTGTAATCCTCTCCATGCCAATCACGGATGGAAGCCAATATCAATTGTATGACGTCACCCCTGTACCAACCATTGAAAATGCAATCCTTATCCCGACTGAAAAATATTATCTACAGGGACCCACATTAAAATGGTCCAGTACACCTTGTGTGAAAAACACACAGTCATATGTATGTATGTACTATAATATTAGAATTACCAATTGTAATCTAACAAATCCTGCCGGATGTGAATATGCTTCCATAAGAAATGATATAAGAATATTCCAACCTATAAATAAGGAACACATTCTGTTCTTTAGCAGAACACCTGAGATAATTTTACAAACATGCAAAGAGACTCAACGCTCTCTGAAACTCTCAGGTCCACAAATAGTGTTTTCAAACGAATCTTGCCCCATGTCTAGTATAGGCATAACGCTGCAACAAAAACCTACTAATTATGTTCACAACTTACCAATCCTGAATATTCATGACACACCCATAATAAAGAGTGAAGTAAACTTCCTTAATTCCCATCTTGATATAACCAAATTGAAATTAGACTTGAAGCCAATTCCTACAACCTATATCACGAAGAGGCAATTTACATCCATTAATATAATTTTTGTATTAATTATAATATGTATCATTTTGTTTATATTTAGACAAAAACTGTGTCATTTATGTAAATCTGTAAAACTTAGAAGTAAGAAAAATGTAAATGTTGCTGAGGACAGCAAAACACTAAGGGGGAAGGAATCATGTTCCCTGTCCAATACTGAACCTAGGACTATGGGTTCCAATGAGTTTGGTTTCTAAGTTATATTATTATTATTATTATTATTATTATTATTGGAAGCCCAGCCTGTTGAAACCTGTTGACATACCATTTATGAAAGCGCCTCACCAAGTCATAAAGCTAAAAGCCAAATCTCGTAATCCCTCGTTTCCTTTACAAGCATTAACCATTTAAAAACAAGATATCCCAGTCAGATAATCTAAAACAAGCTGTCTCCATTTAAAGACATGGAAACCTCCAGTAAACAGCTCTCTTTCATAAGAAAACCTTGAGAGTCATTTATGACGGAGTTCTGAAGCTTCTAGAAGGAATTTTTAACTAACCTTCAATATTTTACGTATCATTATTTCTCCCACTCAGAGAGACAACTCCCTCCCAAACGAAGTAAATTTCTGATTGGCTAGTCCTTCAGAGAAACTCTCAACCCCCACTATGGATCATCCAGTATTTAACTTGGTGCACAAGGGCAGCTCGGTCTCTTCTTCGCTTGTAACTTTGAGTAATGTAACTCTGTTTGACAAGACTGCCAAGCAGTCAGGCTACATGCCTTGTATATAAATTATTGGGAATGTATTATTTGTCGGTCGACTTATAATAAATAACATTCATTTGGGAATCTTCGTGTTCAGTTGATTCAAGAAATACCAGTCTCGAGGAGAACCTGAGTGGACCATGTTCTAACTGCTGTCCCGCTTGGAAGCTGAGAAAAGGGATCTACATATTTAATTGAAGACCCATCCAGGACTACAAACTTAATTGTGGTTCCATCCGGGATAACGTATTTAATTCACGTACAGCAGTTTACAGCAGTCTGTCTTAACGGGAATTGAATATTTGAAACAGAATTATTACTGGTATAGTAGTAACTGATCCTGTTCGTTATGGGGGCACCTTTAGTTCACGTGTTTTATTGATTGCATGACTGATTGATAGCTTCTATGATCTAATACTCTCTTGTTGACTCGATGTACAGTATTTCACCAATTGTAACTCGCTGGATTCCTATCACATCCCGCCTATTTTGTATAATCGGTAACAACATATTCATGTTTTCAATACGATATCTCGCAAACTACACTGCTCACAAAAATTACAGGATATTGTAAGGTCAGCTCATAATGGTGCAATAATATACGAGAATATTTAGTTTTTCAAGCTTTATTACTTACATAATGCTATACTGACAGACAAAGCAGCCCATGATTCCAGAAAGCCTCTGATGAGTGTTTGAATCAAATGACATGAATGAAGAGAGAATATGGCAAACAAACAAAGCAACTTCAACACTACCATAATCGTGGGCCATGGGTGAATATTCGTCTTAGTATGATGTATGGTCTCCTCGAACGGCTAACACTGCTGCACACTTGTGTGCCATTGATGCAATGATAAGATCAATGAATTCTTGGGGGATACGTGGCCACTCGTCCATAAGAGCAATCTTCAGCTGTGGATTAGTTGTGGGAGGTGCTGGTCTGCCTGCAATGTGCCTGCCTAATGCATCCCACACGTGCTCTATCGGATTTAAGTCCGGCGAGAAAGCTGGCCACTGCATACGCTGGATACCCTCCTCCTCCAGCATGTCGTCCACCAACCAGCTCTGCGGGGACGTGCATTATCGTCCATAAACTCAAAGGAAGCACCTATGACACCAGCATACGGCACGACAAAAGTTTGGAGAATCTCGTCTCTATACCTTACAGCGGTCACAGTACCACGTGGGATGATATAGAGGTCCGTACGTCCAGCCAGGCTAATTTCAGCCCACACCAGCAACCCACCACCGGCATATGAGGATCTTTTTTGTACAAAAGATGGGTTGTGTCGTGTCCCTCGTTTCCTCTAGATGAGAACACGTCGACTATCCGATTCCACGTTGAATCGCGACTCAACAGAAAACAGAACTGAGCTCCATTCGGCGTGCCTCCACCCACGATGATCCTCCGCCCAGTTTCTGCGATCTCTACGGTGTTGTGGAGTTAACCTGGTACACACCATGGGCCTACGGGCATAGAGGCCACGTGCATGAAGTCGGTTACGGACAGTTTGGGTTGATACTCCGTGTCCTTTTGCTGTTAGAAGGGCACTTCTCAGTTGAGTTGCATTCTGCCGTCTATTCCGGCAGGCTGTTAACACGAGGTAACGGTCATTCCTTGCTGTTGTTGCCTTTGGGCGACCTTTCCTACCCTTCTGTGAACAGCAGCTGTTATTTGAAAACGATTCCACAGTCTTGAGGTCACACTTTGAGACACCCCAAGGGCTCGAGCCACAACTTGCTGTGTCTGTCCGGCTCCCATCCGCCCGATGGCCCTCCAAGCCATTGATTCAGGTAAATAACGCTGTGGAGGCATTGCTGTCCCTAAGTCACGTCATTCACTAACTGACAACGGGAATGGAATGGCTCTGACCTCAGCAACAAACCACCGCCGTGTGACCCTCCGACAGTAACAGGCCAGTCATCGTAGACACAAAAATCGCGTTAGGTCGCAAAAAATTGCAAGGTTCTGATTTTATGGTATGTTATTAGGATAGATACCAATAGTGTAAAACCAAGTTTGCAACCTCGAAAGACCTGTGCTAACTTCGTGGTGCTCGAAAAACCTCGAAATTTTCAGACGTTTTTTGGCTTACAACTTCCAAAATATGCATTCTATGGCAAAGTCAGCCATTACACTTTTAAAGAAGACAAAATTACCGACAATTTGAGCACAACTCCAGCTCTGTATGTTTTATAGATCTCGATATACAACACTTCGAAAATTGGCATTTTTTCCGAAATGTTCGAAATTTGTAGTAAGCTAGTCTTTCGAACAAAATACCGTCTAAAATACTCATTATACGAAGAAAGGCATAGGAAGTAAAGTTGTAGAGCAGTTATTTACCTTTACTTTAAGCATACGCAAAACGCTGTAAGACTAATAGTTCTCTTGTTATCAGGTAAAAACAAAATAAGGAAATCGGATATTTCAAAAAATAGGGCTTCGAATGTACATTGTTATCAATATTGCACAGCTATCTATTAATGTCATGGGGAGCGTGATGGTGGAGTGGCCTAGCTGCTCGTCTTTCACCCAGACGGCCGTGGTTCGAATCCCGATGACAGCGGGGTGGAATTTCAACTGAAAAATCACGTGGTGTCAGGAAGGGCATCCGGCCTTAAATCCCCGGCCAAAACCAAAATGAGCCTCGTTGGCTCCGGCGACCCCAATTAATTGGGAAAAGCCGAAGAAAGTTCTTTATCTTTTAATATCATATTTTTTTGTGGGTTGGGTGCCAGGAAGAAATCGCTCTTAGCGATAAGGCCGCCCATTGCAGTCAGTGTTATACCTACTCCTTATACCTACTCCTTGAGTAAAACTGTTGTGTTTTCAGCAGAGATTAATACAAAAGGAAAGTTTTGATTAATTGTATATTTGGACATAGATTTGGCATGTCCGCCATTACAGGGAATAAACAAAAGAGTACATTTTTATATAACTTAGATAGAGGAGCAAGTTAGTGACTGGCGGTCAAACGCAAGTATAATAGATCCTCTAGGTTGGCCCTGATCGAAACTGGATTACTGAAAAACCCAATACCCTCACTTAATCAAGTTGTCATTTTATCAATCGGATTCGATCGGCAATAATAAATTCATCAATTTGCAAAAATTCAAATGTTTCGACTTAACTAAGCTTTTTGTCAGAACATCTGCAATCATTTTACTAGTACCTTTAAAATCAACCGATACTTCTTGTTTTTCAGCTGCATTTTTGACAAAATGATATTTTACGTCTATGTGTTTAGACCTTTCTTGTATTTCGCTACATTTGGCATTTTTAACAGCTGACTGATTGTCACTAAACAATAAAACTTTACTGTTTTTAAAAATAAGTTTGTAATCGGTTCCCTTTAAAATTTCCTTTAATATTCTATTTAGAATTACTGCCTTTCTTGTACATGTTGCTAAACTGACATACTCCGCTTCCGTTGTTGATAGCAGCGGCGGCTGGTGGTCTTAGAGCTTGGGAGGGCACACAAAATAAATTATCATGCACAGTAAAAATTACGAAAAGGGTTATGTCTATACCTTTTTATCTCCTGACAGACGTTGCTGCAGTTGTACCACTGATGTCATATACCGCAAATCAGGTGAGACTGATCATGGAAAATGATCACTGTTGTGCTGTGTAGTTCATGACTGCATTACACTTAATCAAAATGAAGTCAATTAAAGGATAGTACGAATACGTTTGTCTGCAAGAAAACAGACTTCTGCAAGTTATTATGCATATATAACCGCACTAGTTATTTACAAATTTAAAAAATCTCACTTAAGTTGATGTCGAGTAGTAACATAGTTAGTCCTAAATACGAACACGGGCTCACTTCGTGGTTCCTGTACAGGTTTTCATTATTCACAAAAATAATCTACATACATCTTGTTCAATCTAATGTTGAGCTGTTGCTTGAAAGCTTAAACTACCCGGAAAGAAAAATACATTCTTCTGTCTTTCAGTTGAACAAACTTGTCTATAACTTTGTTGTTAAAATCAGGAATGTCCATGATGAGATTCCGTTCAATTGAAAGCATGGCTAAAGCAGACAATCTATCCTGGAGCATTGTGTTGCGCAAAAACGTTTTTATGCGCTTCAGAGTCGAGAAACATCTCTCTGCTTCCGATGTTGACATTGGCATGGTTACAAGTATTTTAAGAAGTTAAACTGTTTCTTCAAATAATCTAGCGAGATTCGCGTTCATTATGAACCCCAGGAATGAAATAGCTCCGGACACAGCTCTAAATTCCTCTCTCCTATAAATGAGTTCAAGTTCAGTTTTGAGCTGCTTCTCGATCAGAAACGGGAAGGATTCAACTGCGATTCTAAAGTCTTTTGAAGGGAAAATGGCATTGTAATCTCGGAACTTTTCTACGATGAACAGGTTAGATGCGCTAAGATGCCCAGTGAAGGAGAATCGTTCCATGGCTTGGCTGATGATGACATCGCAAACTTCCTTTGCTTCACGAACTCGATTGGGTGAACGGTCTTCATGCTTCCTCTTTCTGCTCACTCCATCGCCTTCGTTCGCGTGTACCTCTTCTACATTTTCTCGGACCATTTGAACCTGTCTTTCGAAACGTTTCAGATTTTCCTGTACTTGCACTGGGTCGATAGATCGCTTCTGGAGTTGACAATACAAAATGTCGACATGTGGCATGATCTTATGGAAAAATGACAGCCAGAACACAAACGTACCATCAGACAAGATGTACTTAAGCCCACTCACCTGAGAAATAGTTGATAATTGCCTGATCTCATTCCGATTTTCAATTTCCTTCATGCAAGCTATTAGATCAACCCAGTGTTCGAAAACTGTATTCACTGCCCTTGAATTAAAATTCCACCTGGTTGGAGCTACTCTTGGAAGACGCTGGCCTACGGCTTCATCCAGTATCTTTGTTCTTTGTGGTGAATGGGAAAAAAGTGCATATTCCTGACAGATTCGAAAAAAATATACGGACACTGCGGTTGATGGAGGCTGCGTTGGACATTACTAAGTTAAGTTTATGTGCACGGCAATGAATATAAAATGCAAGAGGATATTGTTCTCTAAATCGTGCTTGTACACCTCGGTCGTTACCACTCATCATAGAGGCTCCATCATAACTCTGAGATATTAGCTTATGTGGAGAGTCCTTTAAATGAATGTCAATTTCCTTCAAAATACAAGAGGTGAACGACTCATTATGTTCAGGAGGATTCAAAAAACGCCAAAATCTCTCCACGAACTTGCCACCTATCAGGTACCGATAAAGGAGCACCATTTGAAATGTGTTGGAAACGTCACTTGTCTCATCTGCTATAATAGCAACATAATAGGCATTTCTTATCTCTTCAGATATGTGGTCATGGCATACTTGAAGCATGCAATCTAGTAATTCATTCTGGACAGTTTTGGAAGTTCCCTTAAAAACACTTGCTTTTTCTAAGTGAGTCTTCAATGATTCATTAAGCTCTGCACTAAAATCAGGACCTTCTATAATACCGGACCTGACACTGGCGGCGGGACTGATGAAAGATGGCTGTCGCTGTTGGTGATTACATGCTTTGTTTATTAGTTGAGTCGTTTTGTTTACGATGTGATAGTGATGTGAATTTCGTTTAGCAATCGTCTCCCTTGATTATCTGTGCTTATTGATTATTGCTTAATCATATTACACGTTCGTGTAAGTAAATGTCTGCAATAGTGCTTCTTAAATACGAGATACCGGTGACTTCTGTTACGCTTGTGATACCATCAATAGACCTACTATTGCCAATCAGTGGGTAAGTTTGGTCTATTTATTATTCTGTTTATAGTTTATAAATTATTAGTAATGGTAATTCATTACGAGCAAGCATAGCAATAATTAACGTATTCCAATTCAAGGTTTAAGAAGATCTGAAAATTGATTACCGTACGTAGGAACATAACCTACTTTTTAAATTGTCTGCAGTGTTCTCTCATCCAATTATACGCCTGCTTGTCCAAGGATATCAATCTTATCACGTACTTGGTGTGGATCCCGTTTTAATAAACTACCAGTAGGCTTACTCATACATAGGTTATGCTAAAATTGTGGTGATATGCCTTGAAACTGTTGTGTGACTGGATCCAAATCCAATTATTATGAAGATAAGCCATTGGTGCCTATTTTCTAATTTCCCATCAGGGGAATTCAACCCACACCCAACTTCACGGGGTTGATGACCAAGAAGTCCCAAGCCCATAAAATGAATTAACAGCAGACAAAATCACGTCATGATGTTATTTTGGGTTGGGTTGGATTCTGACACACGTCATGCCTTTGACAGAGTTTGGTTGGTTCTTAAGTTTAGGGGCTGCGACAACGAGGTCATGTAGCCCCGTGTACTTTGGGTGTGTGTAGAATCTGTCTGATAACCGGTGTTAATTGTGATGACTGTATTAGTGTGTGTATCTGTTTTTTAATTTAAGTACAGACTGCAACTTAGAATTTTTCAAATAGTTCCTACTTTTGCCGCCAAACGCCACCGTCAACGACTACTAGGCCTAGTTCAGAACTTAGCTACTAGACGCCACCGCAGTCGGCTCTTGGCAACGAACGTAGAAACCTAAGAGCGTTGTTTACATTCTTAACCTATCCAATTTAGCTTCACACAGGTGTAATTAGTGGAAGGTTCTTTAACATGCCATAAATCTATGACATGGGACCGCCGGCTTTACTTCCCCTCCGAAGGAAGGCATACTGAGGGATTTTTAACGCTCTTAAACATCCGACGGCTTCGGCCGGGTTTGAATCCGCTATCTTGGGCATAGAAGCTCAGCATGCTACCAACTACGCCACCGAAGCCGCCCCGTTTGACAGAGTTCCATTTAATCTCATGAATAGGAATGAATGAATGAATACGACTAGCCTACTTGTTGACGGATTTACAGGAGGCAGTCGTGACCTTATGATAGGAATTACCTAGGCATTTATCTTCAGTATGTGTGGGAACCCATGGTAAACCACTTGCTGGGTGGCTAAGCGGAGAATCGAACCCAACATTTCTCGGTTTACCTCACTAGGCTGTGTGTAGCCCGTTCTTACCCTCAGACTAGAATTGAGATTTCTTGACAGTCAGGAATCAAACTTGGACCCCAGAAGTGACAACCAAGAACTACACCATCTGGTTGGTTACATTTATTTTTAAGAATAATATGTATGTCTGTTAGGTAGTCAGCCCGAAAGCTGGTTGGATCCTCAAAAGGCACTGCCGTTAGGTTATGTGGGTAGATACCCACAAAACCCCATGGCAGCGCTATATTGAGGCGTACTAGGCAAGAAGAGGAGTGAGGTAGTTTGTCATTGCTTTCCTCACTGAGTCAGTACAGCAGTACTAACCCTATGAGTAGAACCTTTCACAGCATCCACAGGCACTGACTGTGCCCTGAATGTCATTACTAAGCACCACCCATACCTCAGTAGCTTCCATATAATCACAGCCATGAGTGAGTATGAGACATCGGTGATACTCTAGCCTTTGCCAACAGGCACTTACTGTGCCCTGAATGTCATTACTAAGCACCACCCATACCTCAGTAGCTTCCATATAACCACAGCCATGAGTGAGACTGAGACATCGGTGATACTCTAGCCTGTGCCAACAGGCACTGACTGTGCACTGAATGTCATTACTCAGCACCACCCATACCTCAGTAGCTTCCATATAATCACAGCCATAAGTGAGACTGAGACATCGGTGATACTCTAGCCTGTGCCTACAGGCACTAACTGTGCCCTGAATGTCATTACTCAGCACCACCCATACCTCAGTAGCTTCCATATAATCACAGCCAAGAGTGAGACTGAGACATCGGTGATACTCTAGCCTGTGCCAACAGACACTGACTGTGCCCTGAATGTCATTACTAAGCACCACCCATACCTCAGTAGCTTCCATATAATCACAGCCATGAGTGAGACTGAGACATAGGCGAAAAGCCTCATTTTACTCTAGCCTGTGCCAACAGAAAAATGCAAATGTACTGCATTCATCAAGAGATGGCAAACATGCCCCGAATAATATGTAACTTACTAAAAAGGGATTGAAATTCCTACAGGAACATTTACAACTTTCCTGTTCACTCAGCCAAGATATTCTGCAAATCTCTCCTGTGGGCCTCAACATTATTTTATATTATTCCTTTCCTGATGAAACTCCGGTGGTACCTTAATTCAACTCCTAGGGCACCTCCCCATGCCTGCCCTTACACAGCTACACACACTACTACATTCATCACGTAATCGGAGGAATTCAACCCACACACAACTGCACGGGGCTGATGACCAAGATGTCCCAAGCCCATAAAATGAATTAACAGCAGACAAAATCACGTCATGATGTTATTTTGTGTTGTGTTGGATTGTGACACACGTCAGGCGTTTGATGTCCGACCACCAACTACGGCGGCCATCTTGGATTGCAGTGTCAGGTCCGGTAGTATAGAAGGTCCTGCTAAAATCCACAAGTCCACGAAAAATTCCAGGGTTAGATGACGTCACTGATTCATCATGCCCACGGAGAGCAAGTTCATAATCCCCACAGAATCGGACACAGATAATAAGAAGAGATAGCACATATCTTTTCTCTCTTACCTTTTCATTGTGAAGCTGAACTTGAAGCCTGTAAGCAGTGCTCAGTTGATTTAAAATGTTTGCTTTCCTAAGCACAGCAAGATTCATTACGTTGTCCTTATGGTCGTCAGAACACTCGTGTTTTCGTAATTTGTCCACTAAATGTTTCAAATCTGTCACACCATTTTTAGTCCAAGAGGATTCCTCTCCAAATAACAAACATGGAAAGCAAAAGAACGAATCTCTAACTTCACAACCACATAGCCAATCATTTTTGTTGTACGATTCAGGACTGAACTTTCTCACTCTCTTCCGCCGTTTATCTTTGCACAATTGTTCTACTTTCAGAACTGGCGTCGGTCTCCCTAATTCCTTAATCTTTATTTTATCTTCGAGTGAATGAGAAGAAAAGGGCACTTTTATTAAATAATCCACCGTATTCATTGCTTAATGTACTCCTATTTCAACGCTTATCGTCACAAATGTTTGTGGACAATGTTACCAAATTCAACATACACAGCATCGCTACTCGCTAGCACGCTAGGTGTTTGTCAATAACCATTACATTTTGTCTCATTAGGGAAAATGTTATGTTCTACATTTAATATAATTTAAATATCCCTCTAAATCGCTATTTAATTCCAAATGTATAATAGCCTATCACTAAGACATTTGTCAAAAACTCTAGGCCTAGGTGAAAAACAAAATTATTTAATTGATAACGCTCGTCACAGAATTCCTAAAGAGACCTCTTTACGTAACCTTGGAACTAATGACAACAGGGTGATGTCCTGTTTGCCTCCGATAACTGCTGCTATCTAGTGGTCGTCTTGCGGATCATTTCAAACAGCATCAACAGAAAGGGGAGGTAAGGGGTAGAGTACAGCCATAGATGATGTAAGTTCGAGGCAAATGTAGCAATTCAGCATTCCAACGTTCTCTCCAGAGCCCATACAACTGCTCCATTTGTTATTCTTCCTTGTAACCGTGGGCTCGCAATATCTGGGCCCTTAGCCGACGTTAGAACAGCGTCTGCGCGCACGCGCAATAGACCTGTCCTTGTTCGTAGTTGAATGGAGTCTTGGGCCCAGTAAGGCCTGGGCCCCAAGCAGCCAGCAGCAAGGCGAATTACGTGACAAGATATGTGGCGCGTTATTCAAACATGCTGGTGCATTTTCATAATGAGGAGCGCACAACTCGGCCAGTATTTCGTGCGTTAAGGCTTAAAAATGAATTAATAATGTAGGTTCATGGTAAGGAGGGCCCGGGCCCACTGGCCCGTTAGAGCCAGCCGCCCATGGTTGATAGAGCAACAATATCCTGCTTCTTACTTTCCCAAGCGACGGGGCCATTAGCAAGAAACAAAATGTACCCAGTAGATGAAACTCTATCAGCTTTTTCGCTAGCAAAATCTGCATCTGCATATCCTATTAAAGAGCTGCCCGATTTGCTGTAAACTATTTTGAAATCAATCGTACCCTTCAAATAACGTAACACCCGTTTTGCATATTCCCAGTGTTCCCTAGTGTAACATGTGTTATAACGACTTAGTTTTCCAACAGCATAGGCAATGTCTGGTCTACTACAGACCGCTGCATACATTAAACTGCCCAGTAACGCTTGATATGGTACATCAGGACATTTACTTGGATCTCCTTTGGGCGGATCTAACTTAGGTTCCATAGGAGTATCCGCTATTTCGCAATCTAGCATATCAAAACGAGACAAAATTGTTTTTATGTACTGTTCCTGATCTAACGTGATTCCCTTTTCTGATCTCTGCACTCTCATACCTAAAACACTTTTAGCTTCCCCTAAGTTTTTAATTTCAAAATTTTTCTTAAATGACTTTCCTAGACTGGTAATAATTGTTTCATTCTTACAAAACACAAGGAAATCATCCACGTACACAGCTATTATGCAAAGTAAATTTCCGCTTCCCTGAACATAAATACATGGTTCAGTTGAAACTCTTTTGAATCCTAATGTCATTAGGACATTTCTACATTTATCATACCATGATTTGGAAGCCTGTTTAAGACCATAGATGGCTTTCTTTAATAAGCAAACTTTGTTTTCAGAGCCCAGCTCTGTAAAACCTTCTGGCTGTTCCATAAAAAGAGTCTCTGTCAAATCTCCATTCAGGAACGCAGCTGTGACATCCAGATGATAAATATTTAACCCAACCTCAACTGATAGGGCTATCAGCATTCGTAATGCCGAATAACTTATAACTGGAGAAAATGTTTCCTGATAATCCACACCATATCTTTGTGAATATCCCTCAGCAACTATTCTTGCTTTAAAACGCTCCAATTTTCCTGCAGCATCAATCTTTTGTTTAAAAACCCATTTACATTTTATAGGAATCTTTCCATCTGGCAAATTTACCAGTTCAAAAACTCCTTTGTCCTTTAAAATTTTCAACTCTAAATTCATTGCCTCTTTCCATTGAATTTTATTTTCCGACCCTAAGGCTTCTTGCACTGTTTGTGGATCATTATGAGCGGGTAAGCAGTCACAAAAGTTTCCACTCATTGACGTTAAATAAGTAACGTGATCTGGAAATATCTTAGGAACCCTTGATCTAATAGGATACCGTTTGATTGATTCATCTTGCACAGTCTATACTGTCTCACTCATATCAGACTCATTATTCTCAGAAGTCTCATTACAAATAATTAAGTCTTCTTCTAATCTTGCATGACCCTGACTATCACTATTTATAACGTTTGCATTTTTATCGTTAACTTCAATATTTTGCTCTAAATTTATTTGGTTCCCTCTTTCCGTATTCGCGTTATCATCTTTGGCCTCACTATTTTCTTCGATTGTAACCGCAAAATCGACTTTTGGTAACAACGTTCGAAAATCTGTTTTGTCACCCTCACTGGTTTCAGACTCTCTGGAGATGAAATTGTTTTAAAAAAAAACAACATCTCTAGATTTTAATTGCTTATATCCCTTTTCTGGATCCGCTAGTAGATAACCCTTTGATTCCTCGCAATAGCCCACAAATACACATTTCTTGGATTTAGAATCAAACTTGGTTCTATGTTCTTTTGGAATATGCGCATAGGCCACACAGCTAAACACTCGTAAATTCCCTAAATCTACTTGCTTTCCGGACCATTTCTCTTCCGGTACTTCATTTTTTAGCGCTTTAGTTGGAGATCTGTTTTTAAGGTATACAGAAGTCCTGCAAGCTTCTACCCACAACTTTTTAGATAGGTTTGCTTCTAGAAGCATAGGTCTTGCTTTCTCAACTATTGTACGGTTGACTCTCTCTGCAAGTCCATTTTGCTCTGGAGTGTAAGGGATACTAGTTTCGTGCCTAATACCACAGTTTTCAATTTCTCGTTTCATTTTAGAATTGACATATTCTGTTCCATTGTCAGTACGTAGGCATTGAATCTTACACCATGTTTCATTTTCAACTTTTGCCTTAAATATTTTAAAATACTCATACACTTGATCTTTGCTCTTAAGAAAATAAATGAACGTTTTTCTTGAGAAATCATCTGTAAACGTTAAAAAATATTTTTCTCCATTAACTGAGGGTGGTGTCATTGGCCCACACAAATCAGAGTGCACTATTTCCAATTTGCGGGTAGTTTTCTCATGTCGAGGATTTTTTGTTTGGAAAGGTTCCCTGCATTGTTTACCTTCAACGCAAGCGATACATGGTTGAAACGGCGTTGTTCTATCCAGTTTCATACCAGTAGCCCTAGTTTCTAACAAAGCCATATTTTTGTGTCCTAGGTGACCTCACCTTTTGTGCCATAATATTTGGCCATTCTTTTCCTCCATTAAAATAGACATCGCCCTAGCTTCACTACTTTCTTCTTTCCGGTTGACTACAATACTTTTCGCATCTAACGTATAAACTCCACCTTCTTCGGAACCAGTAGCAATTAGTTCCCCTGTAATCTTTAAATTTGCTGCGTCAAATATCTGACAGCTCTTCTCTTTAAATATTACACAAGCACCGTTTCTAGTCATACAACTCACTGAGAGTAAATTAGACGAAAGCTTCGGTACATAATAAACATTTTTAAGCTCCTGATCGTTGCCCTGAACTAAGCTAATAGTTGCACTGCCTTTTCCTGCTGTGCCAATCTTTTTATTATTTGCAACAGTTACCTCAAGATTATCTTTCGAGTTAGAACTAAAGTAATTTAATAAATCAATATCAATATGTCGAAAAATGTTCTCGAATGAGAAACTGTTGTTATAGTCCTTTGAGCTCCATTAATTCAACAAAATTATGTTAAATGGTCCGGCTAAGCTCAAATTATCAGCGTTTCACCCCGGTGTACTATTGGGCTCGTCAGTTGGTACAGTACACCTCACCAAGACGCTGAAAAGTGCTTACTGAGTAGGCCAATGCAAGACACTATGATACACATTATAATATGTCGTATCGACGTCACGAGCATTGCCAAAGCACTTCAGGAAGTATAGTCTTCCTTTCAAAACAAATGCAAACCTTACCTTGGTTATTTGATAATTTGAGCTTAGCCGGACCATTTAACATAATTTTGTTGAATTAATGGAGCTCAATATCGATAACCAAGGTAAGGTTTGCATTTGTTTTGAAAGGAAGACTATACTTCCTGAAGTGCTTTGGCAATGCTCGTGACGTCGATACGACATATTATAATGTGTATCATAGTGTCTTGCATTGGCCTACTCAGTAAGCACTTTTCAGCGTCTTGGTGAGGTGTACTGTACCAACTGACGAGCCCAATAGTACACCGGGGTGAAACGCTGATAATTTGAGCTTAGCCGGACCATTTAACATAATTTTGTTGAAATCAATATCATTTGTCATATGAGCTGAAGAACAAGAATCTACGTACCATTTTTCTGGTTGAACATTAGATGCCATGGCCATGAGCCACGCATTTGCCCTTCCTTTATTTTTGCCGTCGGCTCTCTTACTGGAGTAATCTCCTCTAGAAACTTGCGCAACTTTATTATTTTGAGAACAATCCCTTGCTAGATGTCCGTAATTATTGCACCTAAAACTTTTAACTTTATTAATATCAAATGTATTATTCTTACGTTTGCCACCATGATTTGAAGGATTAGAGGATGTTGGATTATTAGGTTTGACTTTGTGTTTTAGTTTAAAACTAGCGCTTAAAGACAGCCCAGCGGGGCTAACGAAGTGACCCGAATACTCACGATCGCAACCGATCATCCATCCCCCACGAGACAGACCAGCGGGGCAGTCAGCTGTTCCTCGTTGAGACAGACCAGCGCAGTGGGGCAATAAGACCGTACCCGAAACTTCACAACCTACACCGATCATTAGGGCTAGGAATTGTAAGTAAATACATATTCTTTCCCTTTGCTACTACATAACTAAAATTGCTAAATGTCCCATCCCCTTATCTCCACTACCTTAGCTGTCATATAACTACATTTCATTGTTACATATCTGATCACAATGACATTTGTTTTACATATTTTTAATTTATAATGTAAAATTACATATTCTGTGATTTTACATACCGGTATTTGATCGAAATGAAATTTTGCTTAAACAAAATTTTGCTTTTATTTAAAATTACACATCTGTCTCTTACTGTAAAAAAAATCGCAAGTGAAATATACGGTAATTCTAAACAGTGTATGCATGTCTACCCCTTATTATTTCCGTTTTTCCAACGGGGTCGGGGATGAGATGCCATGGATGTAGTTGTGGCGGATGGTTTTTACGGCCGGATGCCCTTCCTGACGCCAACCTCATGAGAGGAGATAATGAGAGATAAAATGAATTATTGGGTAATTCTAAACAGTTTGTATGACAATATTTGTTCACTAGAAACTCAGGTACGGTACGGTACCTACGTGAAACGGATTTTCCAAGCAATTCATAAGCTGTTGAGAAAGGGTCAGGGAAGAATATCAAGAAATATATTAGTGGAGATAAGGGGATGGGATTTCACGTAGCACCCTGCCGGAGACTCACCGGTTGGAATTTAGTTTATTTCAGTTGTCCAGATAGTGCATGAGACATAATAATATCAACATGCAAAATATGTACTTATTTATGTAATTATAGTAGGTGAAATATGTAATATTAATTTGATTTTTATATAAATAATATATATTACACATGATATTGCTTGAAGATTCCTAATTTTATTCATTATATTTTTATGCAAAATAAAGTGTGGTACGGGGCAGATAACCTTGCTGTTCCTCCCCTTAAAACAATAACAATACAACAAAAGTGGTGTACAATAATTAATTAATTAATTAAGCATGCCCATATTATAGCAAAGATAAATACATTTCATTATGGCTGAGAAAATGTTTAGGAAGTCAACAATAGGTATTGTTTGGAGCACTTTTTGTTTCCGGGGTGGGAGGTTTAACAGGTTGAAAAGTAGAGTCTCAGGCACTCACTGGACAACTGAAATAAACTGAAGTCCAGCCGCTAAGTCTCCGACAGTGTGCTACGTGAATTCCCATCCACTTATCTCCACTGATATATTTCTTGATATTCTTCCCTTGACCTTTCTCAAAAGCTTATGAATTGCTTGGAAATTCGTTTCATGTACCCGAGTTTCTAGTGAACAAATATTGTCATACAGACTGTTTAGAATCACCGTATATTTCACTTGCGAATAAATACTTTTTTGCAGTAAGAGACAGAATATGTAATTTTAAATACATTAAGTGAAATTATGTTTTAAAAATGTCATTTTGATCAAATATATAAAATAAAAACACTGAATATGTAATGTTACATTAAAAATTAAAAATATGTAAAACAAATGTCATTGTGATCAGATATGTAACAATAAAGTGCAATTATATGATAGCTATGGTTCTCATTCATGGACATTTAGCATTTTAGTTATGTAGAAGCAAAGGGAAAGAATATGTATTTACATAAAATTCCTATAGCCCAGTCATTTGGTGCTCAGAAGTGCCTGTTTCAAAAAAAAATTAGGGTAGAAGGTTTCTCGACGGATTCTTATGTTTTTCGGTGTGCTGAATCCGAATCTGAAGTTTGCCAACAAAAAAAATGACGGCTTCACTGTGAAAATCGCAAAAAATCCTAAAAATTTCGGACTTTTTTCACAAAATCGCTTATAAGATGAAAAATATGCAACCTAGTGAATTTCTCATTATTTACAAAATTAAAGTAGACAACATTTCTTTCAAAATGCACTGGGCACTTTTAGTTTTTGAGTGCAGGTTATCGCCGCTAGAGCGCGCTGAAAAAGAGCGGCGTTTTGGCACTTAGGCAAAAACGAGAGAAACTCAGCCCTAACTAGCCCCAGACACTTTCTATTCGTGTTTCCTCCATTAATACGTGTTTTATTAATGTTCTATGCTGGTAACATGATTGAAAGTTCGTTGGAAAAAAAAATGATAAATTAATATATTCAAGTTAAGTCCATCTGAACTTATCCACCTAATGGTAAAGTGTGAAAGTGATGAGGTGAGTAATGTAAAACAGTTTTTGTGATTTTTCACTCAACATCTCACCATGTCACACATATCTCACACATTCCTAATAGCCCAGTCAAATGGTAGTCTTGACCAAAAAAAATTAGGGTAGAAGGTTTCTCGACGGATTCTTATGTTTATCGGTGAGCTGAATCTGAATCTGAAGTTTGCCAACAACAAAAATGACGGCTTCAAGTGAAAATAGCAGAAAAAACTAAAAATTTCGGACTATTTTCACAAAATTGCTTATAAGTTGAAAAGTATGCTTCCTAGTGAATTTCTCATTAGTTACAAAATTAAAGTAGCCAACATTTCCTTCAAAATTCACTGGTCACTTTTAATTTTTGAGTGCAGGGCACCGCCGCTAGAGCACGCTGAAAAAGAGCAACTTTTTGGCACTTAGGCAAAAACGAGAGAAACTCAGCCCAACTAGCCCCAGACGCTTTCTTATCATGTTTCCTCCATGAATACGTGTTTTATTCATGCTCTATGGTGGTTACAAGATTACGAAGCCCTTGAAAAACATTGCCCACGGAGTGGTAGGAATTCATAAAGGACCGATCAAGCCGTTTTATTATTTATTTAAAAATTAAATTAAATGAATATAATGAAAAGGAATGTAATTGCAATTAACTATTATTACATTACAATTGATTTCAATTCTTTAATTGAGCTTCCTCCTTTTTGGCCTTGATGGAGCAGCCTCCGGTTACCGATCAGAAGTCCCGGTTGATCGCTACCGGTCGGTAACTCCACTGGAAAAGGAATTGTACAAATTATTGTCCACAATACTTTCAGGTGTCGAGTTGGAAAACTGTTCGAAACCCAGTGAAATAGGGTGTATTACAAACAGGCAGTTTACCTTCTGCTGAAGTCTCCGCTATCGTCGTTGGTGATTCGACCGAGATGGAATCGCCAGGATCCTCGGACAACTCTAAAAAAGAAATCGTACGAATACATTAGAGGGTGAAGTAAGCAGACCGCATTGGAATAAGGTGGTGTACAAACATGCTATTTACCTTGTGCTGATGTATCCAGGATTGTAGGTGGTGACTCAACCGGAGAAGGGTCATCAGGGTCACCTTCATTGTCGATGTCGCATGAGTTGTCAAGGTTCAGACAGTCTCCCTCGCAGATGGTACAAAGCCTAGAGCAATATAGACCCACACGTCGACAACCGCAGGTTCTTCGAGAGTCGCCTTTGCATTTGCAAGAGACCTTGCAGAGAAGCTTGTCAGGAGCTGGGGCCTTAGCTGTTCTCGTGGGGGTGAGGCCGTTCCTCGATGACTTCCACCCCCACTGTTCTGGGTTGAGCTGATTGTCAGCCACTGCTGGATCTGGTGGTAAACTCGCAGAAAGTGCTCACGGGCTGCAGCTTCAGTGGGAGGGATCGAGGCCATGTTTCCGGTGACTTTATATGCTGTACTGAGGTACAGCTTGTACCTCAGTTCGTTTAGACGAGTGGTATGGTGGTCACCACCATATAAGGCCACTAGAAATTTTTCGCCAGCATTCACTAGCTCCTCGACTTGTGCTGTGGGTCCATGTAATGCTCATGGTAGTTTACAAGATCTGGGTTCTTCTTGAGGGTCTTCAAGAATTTCGTCTTACTCTGGTTGAACATGGCGGATGTGGAGTCACAACCACTGACAGCGTGGAGGAATAAAATATGATGGCTCAGGGGCTCCTCTAGCGAGCAGCCAGGGCTATATAGCGTCAGTGGTACTTTTCCTTTTCCTGGTTTCAGGAAGAACACGTTAGGAGAAGTGCGGATGCCTATCATGATGACGAGAAGGTCAACATCTTCTCCCACCACTGCAACTGTGCCATGCGTGTAAGCTACGGATTGTGCCGTTCTTATGATCAGGGCATCAGCATCCTCAATGGCTTGTCGTGATTCAATCCCTGCCTCACTCAGAGGAGCTCTGTGAATCTACTCTTGTTCTTGTCGTTTGAAAGAAAGTTCGAGTTTGATCATCCAGAGGCTCCTCACAAATTGCACATTCACGACGCAACATTTTCGTCCCTCACATATTCACTAATATTAACATTAGTTCACTTGAAAACACTGAACGAACGGCAGAAATCCGAAGAAGAACGCTTAGCAGTCCCACGAGGAGGAGAGAGCAAACTAAACTAAACCCGAATGGCAGAGAAGTTGGCCGGAGGCATGTAGGGGGACCTGTCAAGGACAGATGTGTCGGCAAAAAAGGGACCCTTCCTCTTGAGGGCTTGAGGGTGAACATTTCACACAAAGGGGAAACGACTCCGGTTTCACACTATCAATATATTAAATATATCTCTTTAGGAATGTGTGAGATATGTGTGACATGGTGAGATGTTGAGTGAAAATCACAAAAACTGTTTTACATTACTCACCTCATCACTTTCACACTTTACCATTAGGTGGATAAGTACAGATGACTTAACTTGAAAATATTAATTTATCAATTTTTTTTCCAACGAACTTTCAGTCATGATACCACCATAGAACATGAATAAAACACGTATTAATGGAGGAAACACGATTAGAAAGTGTCTGGGGCTAGTTAGGGCTGAGTTTCTCTCGTTTTTGCCTAAGTGCCAAAACGTCGCTCTTTTTCAGCGCGCTCTAGCGTCGATACCCTGCACTCAAAAACTTAAAGTGCCCAGTGCATTTTGAAAGAAATTTTGTCTACTTTAATTTTGTAAATAATGAGAAATTCACTAGGTTGCATATTTTTTTAACTTATAAGCGATTTTGTGAAAAAAATCCGAAATTTTTAGGATTTTTTGCGATTTTCACTGTGAAGCCGTCATTTTTTTTGTTGGCAAACTTCAGATTCGGATTCAGCACACCGAAAAACATAAGAATCCGTCGAGAAACCTTCTACCCTAATTTTTTTTGGTCAAAACTACCATATGACTGGGCTACTAGCCCTAATGATCGGTCTAGGTTGTGAAGTTTCGGGTACGGTCTTATTGCCCCGCTGCGCTGGTCTGTCTCATCGAGGAACAGCTGACTGTCCCGCTGGTCTGTCTCGAGGGGGATGGATGATCGGTTGCGGTCGTGAGTATTCGGGTCACTTCGTTAGCCCCGCTGGGCTGTCTTTAAGCGCTAGTGTATTAAATGCCACCGCAGTCTCCTTGACTTCCAACGAACTTCGATAACCTTCTTGAAGTAGCTTTTGCTTAACAGTTTCGGTATTCTGTTTTCCAGTAGCTGTGTTTTCAATTGCCATTCTAAAAGGTTTATAATCTTCTGTTAATCCTCTCAACATGAGTACGGCAACAAATTCATCGTCAACTTCCTTCCCCATACTTCTCAGTTTTGCACTTATTTCGGTAAATCGCTGAACATAGGCCTCCATATCCTCTGAATTCGCCAAACTAATATCAAATAATTGGTCTATGAGAGCAATATGCCGATTAACGCTTTTATTCTCGTAGGTTGTTTTTAAGTGGTCCCATATCGCTTTTGGGGTTTTAATGTTAGCAATTTCCATTTTAGGTCCATTATCTAATAGCATATAAATCTTGGCTCTAGTACGTTGGGCCTGCTTCTTTTGCTTTTCCGACGCAGTCGATGCAAGGTTAAACTCCACATACATCCACAAATCCTCATGCAAAAGATACATCTCCATATCCATCGCCCATGTCTCATAATTTGCGCCTCCATGCAATTTTTCGATTTGCGGCAACGAATTGCCAAATCCGCCATTACCGGCCATTGAACAATTTTTAAATAAATAAAAGTACAAAAGTTACAGTAATATGTCCGTCCACTTCCTTTGTACTCTGGGCCTCATAACCTGTTGTGTTTTCAGCAGAGATTAATACAAAAGGAAAGTTTTGATTAATTGTATATTTGGTGGACATAGATTTGGCATGTCCGCCATTACAGGGAATAAACAAAAGAGTACATTTTTATATAACTTAGATAGAGGAGCAAGTTAGTGACTGGCGGTCAAACGCAAGTATAATAGTTCCTCTAGGTTGGCGCTGATCGAAACTGGATTACTTAAAAACCCAATAAAAACTCGCTGTACTTTCACTTTTGTTATGTTGATTGCAATAAAGTGTTTCTAATCTAATCAATTTTTGTGATAATTAATACGAGTTGGCCCCATATCCCATGGCTCTATTCTCCGAAGAGGGAATGCGAAAAGGAACAAAATCATCGTTCTAGTCTGCCTTTACGCCCCTCCCAGAAAACGTCGCCGTTGGACTAAGAACTTTTGTTGTAGTGGATGGAGGATACTTGCTCCATAAGGTTGTTCTAAGTTCCTTGACCAGACGGTGTTTGTTTGTCCTTTTTTTTCGGTCTGTGTCTTCGAGCATAGGAGGTCTGTGTGTTATCCATGTAATGGCGCTTCGTCACGTAGCATTAAAGTATTGAGTTTAACTAAGCGTTTTATTAACATCTGGCGACCTTGACAAGATTAGGAAAAATGGAAAAATTAAAACGGGAACGATGTTTAGTGCGACGTTTATATACGAAATCATTGAACGTGTTTAAACAGAAATTGGACGTAGATCCGCGCGTGCCAGACGACGTAGCAACTGCATTCAAAATTCTAGAGGACAAAGCAACGCGTCTCTTCATGATAGAAGACAATATACGGGATCTATGGTTCACGGCAGAAGATTTCGATGAACAAATTTGTGAAAAGGAGTACGAATCCGCCGAAGCATATAAAGAAGAATGGATAGCTGCCAAAACCATGTATGAGAGTGTACTTCTTGATCGAGGGAATGTCGTATCAGAAAGTGGAAGTGAAGCAAATTTCTCATCTTCGCATAAAAGGAACTTACGATTACCTAAATTGGAACTGAAGGAGTTTGATGGTAATGTGAGAAATTGGTTAGGTTTCTGGGGGCAGTTTTGCAAGATTAATGATGACGAAACAATTGGTGATGAGGACAAGTTCCAATACTTCTAATACAAGCAACAGTGCCTGGATCCAGTGCTAGGGAACTTGTTGAGAGCTTTCCCCCTTCAGGCCCATAACTATAGTAAAGCCATCGAACAGCTGAAATCAAGGTTTGCTCGTGATGAACTACTAATAGAGATATACGTTCGCGAATTACTTGGTTTGGTGATGACACATGATGTTATATCTTTAGCAAAACTATATGGCAGATTAGAAACTCAACTTAGAGCCTTAGAGACCCTAGGAGTAACGAGGGAGAAGTATGCTGCCATGTTGTATCCGTTGGTTGAGTCAGCTTTACCTGATGATATCCTAAGAGCATGGGAAAGGGCACGTACGGTAAATAGAGCTGAAATTCATGATCCTAGTGACCGACTAGCTAATCTTCTGGAGTTCTTGAAACTTGAGGTCGAAAGTGAAGAGCGCCTTCAATTTGCTCGCAGTGGTATTTCTAGTAATAGGGGTGTCGCTAGTGATAGTATTGACGATGGTAAAACAAGCAGATTACCTACTGCAGCGTGCATATATTCAGGGAGTTCTAAACAACAAAGCTCAGATACAAAATGTGTGTGGTGTGATAGAACTTGTCATGCGGCTACAGAGTGCTTTAAAGGAAGAATGATGTCGTTGGATGAAAAAAGGAATTTGCTCAAGGAAAGGAATTGTTGTTTTGTATGTTTAAAAGCTGGTCACGGTGCTAAGAGGTGCCGGAACTTCGTCAAATGTCTTGTCTGTTTTGGACGCCATGTGACAGTTATGTGCCCAGAATTACCCACCCAGAGTAAGAAAACTGAAAGTGTTGAAGTAGGCCTAAAGAGTGCGGAGTCACAAGCTCTCTTATCACAGAAGTCAGGGTACACTCTTTGGCAAACAGTAATGGTTAATATTGTCCATAATGGTAAGGTTAAACTAGTACGTGCACTTTATGACAGCGGTGCTCAAAGATCCTATATTTCCACATATGTTGTGAGAGAACTAAATATAAAACCATCTGGGAAGGAAATGTTGAGCCACAGTCTTTTTGGGGGAGTTGAAACCAGTCAAAAGCAACACAACCTCTATGACATTATTTTGAGAAGTGTAAATGGTGAATATCAAGGATCTATGTGTATTAGAACAGGGCAAAATTTGTGGTTATGTACCAAGAGTTGAAAGTCAAAACCTGTACCCCAAACTCAATGAGAAAAGAATAATTCTGTCTGACACAGGGAGGAATCCACCTGATATAGGATTGCTGATAGGAGCAGACATTTCAGGATCATTCTTAACTGGTTCATGTGTACATTTGGATAATGCTCTGGTAGTAATTGAAACACGATTAGGTTGGACGATTCAGGGCCCCAGAACGACTGCAAATAATTCTCTAGCTGCCATAACCTACAACTGTAACTTGGATTTGTCAGATTTATGGAAGTTGGAGGTTATAGGTATTAATGAATCGGAGGCCGTGAAGAAGACAGAAGATTTGAATACTGATACCCTTCAGTTTTTCAACCAAACTGTGACGGTTAATGAAGAAAACAGATATGAGGTGTGCTTGCCGTGGAGGGAAGGTCATCCGGAACTCCTGGATAACAAAGCTTTGGCAGAAAAGAGACTTATCGGAGTGACAAACCGCTTGCGTGCTTCTGGGAAATTAAAAGAATATCATGGAGTGTTTCAAGACTGGCTCCAATCTGGCATCATAGAGATAGTTCCTGAAAATGAAGCTAGAGGGTACTACTTGCCACATAGGGCTGTTATCAAGGCAACTAGTCAGACCACAAAAATACGCCCGGTTTTTTGATGCTTCAGCTAAGGACCACAAAGGCACATCATTGTATGGCTGTTTGTAAAGGTCCGAATCTAATCGAGTTGGTTCCAAAGCTACTGTTGCAATTCAGGAAATGTGCCGTTGGTATTACTGCTGACATCAAGAGGGCATTTTTACAAATAAGCCTATCATCGAGGGATAGTTATTTCCTGAAATTCCTGTGGTGGAGCAGTGCTGACGCACAAGAAATGGTCACATTCAGACATCGACGTGTGGTATTTGGTGTGTCTTCGAGTCATTTCTTGCTAGGAGCTACCATCAACCATCATATAAATCAGGCTCCAGAAGACATGAGACAGACAGCAAATATTTTGAAGCAATCGTTCTATGTAGACAATTGCATTACTAGCCTTGAAACCGAAGAATCAGTTAATAAATTTGTTCGGGAATCCACTCATTTGATGGCATCTGGACAGTTTGAGCTTAGAGGGTGGGTAACTGCTCCTTTGTGTGGCAATGTGGTTGAGAAAGGCAAAGGAATTGTTCCAATTTTAGGCGTATCAAGGGACATTGTAAATGATCTTTTGTTTTGTGATGTCAGTGGACTTATATTAACGGGAGAATCCATTACGAAGAGAGTTCTGCTGTCTATAACCCAGAGTATATTTGACCCCGTGGGTTATACCAGTCCCACTACACTCATTCCAAAACTGCTCCTGCAACATACGTGGAAATTGAGATGTGGTTGGGATGTTGAATTACCCGAAGAAATAACCCAGCAATTTTCTGCATGGTTAAAGCATTTGCATCATCTGGGTAACTGCCAGATTCCCAGAAGACTGTCTTTAGAACCCTTCATGGACTGTGAAAAGACTTTTCATGTGTTTTGCGATGGCAGTAAATCGTCATTTGCTGCTTGTGTCTTCCTGCGGGCAGAGTTTGCTGGAAAGGTTTCAGTTTGCCTTGTGGCATGTAAAGCAAGAGTGGCACCCGTAAAACAATTGACAATTCCTAGACTGGAGTTGCTAGCAGCAGTCATAGCATCTCGACTTGCCTACCACGTTAAGAAGAGTTTGGATCTTTCAGACTGTAAGACCTACTACTGGAGTGATTCAACGGTTGTGCTAGCATGGTTACAAAGGGAAGGAGATTGGAACACGTTCGTTGGCAACCGAGTACGCGAGATCAAGCTGCATAGCCAACCTACTGACTGGCGTCATGTTCCCGGAATTTTGAACCCTGCAGACCTTCCCTCAAGAGGCTGTAATGCAAAGATATTGAAAGAAAGCCAATGGTGGGAGGGGCCGCCATGGCTAAGGAAAGAACAAAATGAATGGCCCAGGTCCAAAGAATCTCCACCAGCAGCAGAAGAAGAAGTAAATGCTGAAAGGAAGAAAACTGTGGTGTCCAGTACATCTTGTGAAAGGACGAACTTCACTTCATGGCTCGCCTACTTTTCGAAGTACTCGAAGATTGTAAGAATGATAGGATGGATATTTCGATTTATTGATGGGTGTCGCAAGAAGAACACAAGACGTGGAGAACTGAGCTATGAAGAAACTCAGAGAGCAGAGAAGAAATTAATGAGGTGCATACAAAATGATAGTTTTGACGAGAAAGAGGCAATATTGATCAAAGAAATGCAGACCTTTGTTGACGAAGAGGGACTCTTACGAGTCAGAGCGAAACTTCTATTAGGGGATGAACATAACCATTTTAAATGTCCAATACTGTTGTCAGCCAAGCATGTGTTAGTGCAAAGATTGGTCTTTCAAAAGCACTGCCATTTACAACATGCAGGATTGCAAACACTGTTGTCAAATTTACGCGAGAAATACTGGATAACGGGCATAAGGAGACTAGCCAGGAAGGTGATCACCCAATGCGTCACATGCAAGAAGCTTCACGGAAAAGCAGTTGAAACTCCATTTGCTCCACTACCCAAAGATCGGATAAAATATGCGGCTGTATTTCTGGTCATTGGCATAGACTTGATTTGTGATTGTGAGAAGGTTGCAATTTAATTTGCCTGTAAATTGCAAGGTGGGAGAGTGTTCTAAGTTCCTTGACCAGACGGTGTTTGTTTGTCCTTTTTTTCGATCTGTGTGTTATCCATGTAATGGCGCTTCGTCACGTTGCATTAAAGTATTGAGTTTAACTAAGCGTTTTATTAACAAAGGTTATATGGCAACGGAACAGCTCAGTGAGGGAAATTGTAGCTACTTTTATTACCTATACGACCAATCATTTTGGAAAAAATGTCTCAGTAGTATTCGATGGCTACCCAGAAGAGGGGACAGCTAAGAGCACAAAAACAGCAGAACGGCTACGACGTTATGCAGCCTCAGCGTGCAGCGATATCTTTTTTAAAGAATCGACACTGATCGAAGTGCCCCAAGAAAAATTTTAGTCCAACCCAAAAAACAAGCAGCACCTGATCAACTTAATGTGTACTGGATTGGATATATAAGGGATCGAAACAAAGCAAGCTCCAGAGGACGCCGATGCCTCATTGTGAGTACAGCATTGGAAAAGAGCGAGGAGTACGAGCACGTCATAATCGCTAGAGATGATATCGACCTCTTGGTGCTCCTAAATGGATTGGGCGCCAACAAAAAAAAAGTTTCCTTCCAGAAAAGTGCCAGGAGTGGAACAGGTTGCAAGCAGTTCTTGTCAACATCATTCATTCGAGGAGATCTCTCACTCCCCCCCCCCCCTGGAATAGAGTTGTACCTCCACGCCTTTAGTGGTTGCGACACCACCTCTGCCCTTTTCGGGCAAGGGAAAACGAAGATGTTGAGCGTCCTTTCAAAACAGCCAGACCTTCTTGACACAGCTACCTTTTTTCTGAACAATAACTCCACCCCTGAGGAGATATCCTCTGCTGGCAACAAATGCCTCGTGGCGTTGTATGGCGGTGGAAAAGACGATTCTCTCCACGCCTTGCGATACGTGATATTTGCCTGATCTGCTGCCAGCGCTAAAGTCAACGTCGCTCGTCTTCCCCCAACCGAAGAGGCTGCTACCCAACATTCCTACAGAACCTACCACCAGGTGCAGCTGTGGTTGGGGGTTGAGAAAGGGCACACCAAGTGGGGATGGACAAGGAGTCAGCAGGGGCTGACACCGGTGACCTCACACAAGGAACCAGCGCACATTGATGACTTGAAACATCTTTTAAATCAACTCCCAAAACCCTTTATCTTGATGGGTGATTTTAATAGCCACAACAGTTTATGGGGTAGTAGCAACACTGATGCAAGAGGAAAGAAAATAGAGAAGTTAATGGAAGAATTCGACCTTGTTTTGCTTAACTCAACCGCTCCAACCCATTTTGATGCAGCCCATGGAACATTTAGTAACATAGATTTAACTATTTGCACGCCAGATATACCTGCATGTTTCAACTGGTCTGTTTATTCCACTCTACAAGGAAGTGATCACTTCCCCATTATCATTAACGATTGTGAAAATTCTTCAGGCAACGCCTCAAGCCCTCAGTGCTCTCAATGGAATGTAAATAAGGCAGATTGGGAAAAATTTTAAGCGACTGTAAATAATCATTTAAATAACTTAACCCGAACACAAAAATTTCCTTCTAAACACATCAATGATATTGTCCAAGACTTCACTGAAGTAATAATTACATCTGCAGAAGACAGTATCCCTAAACTAACTATGAAACCCTCCAAGAAAAGGGTACTCTGGTGGAATGTCTCATGCAAAGAGTCCATAAAAACAAGAACCATGCCATCTATCTAGCTACAAAAGAAATCCTACGCCCGAAAAAAAAATCAATTTTCAGAAATATCGTGCCATAGCAAGAAAAACAATAAAATCAAGCAAGAAAACCTCTTGGTTAACTTTTGTTTCCTCCATTACCTCTCAAACTCCACAAAAAAGTCATGTGGAATAAAATCCAAAGAATAAGTGGCAAATACAAAGATTTCCGTATTATTTCTCTTAGAGATCCAGTTGAGGGCATCAATTATAGATGAACCTCAGAATATCGCTGATAAACTAGCTACTACATTTGCAAGCACCTCTAGTGATACCAACTATTAACCTAAATTTCTTCACATGAAGGCAACCAGAGCTCCCGTAGAACTAACAGAAACTTAACCTGGCCCAAACTATGTATATAATGATAATAATAATAATAATAATAATGCATTTTATTAATCCCTCAACGAGTCAAGGACTCATATACAAAGGAATCGTACAGTTTTATCTTGTTGGCGACAAATTACAATTCAATGTTTAGTTTACAAGTTTTCAGTATGAAAATATATACAACTTTTTGTAGCTTTCATAAGTTTTTGTACACAATGTAATTTTCTTTTGCCTTCTCAGATTTTGGAATTTATTAAACTGACATTTTATAATCATTCCACATAAACTGTTTTAGCCTCCTTTTAAAGATTGGTAGGCTAGGTGCAATTTTTATATTTTCTGGTAGTCTATTGAACTTTACAAAGGCACTATACTTAATGCTATTACTGCCATATTGTTTGGAATTGATATGGAAAAGTGATATGTCATCTGCATGTCTAGTTTTGTAAGCGTGTAAATCAGATTGTTTAGTGAAGTTTAAATTTGTGTGGATACCTCTGTGTAGGATTTGGTACATCAGGACATTTGATTTGATTTCTGCATTTAGGGCTACTGGTTGAATTTTACTCGTAATATAAAGGTGTTTGGTAGGTGTTAAAAAAGGGTAGTTATACATATTTCTTATGGCTCTATTCTGAATTACCTCAATTTCCTTTTTTAGGTAATTTGAGCATTTTATCCAAATTGTATTCAAATATTGTAAGTGGCTATGGATTAAGGAAAAATACACTTTCCTGAGTAGATATTTTGGGATATAGTAGCTCAATTTTTTTATCATCCCAGCAGCAGGTGATATTTTTTAAAACTAATGCATCAATGTGCTTTTGCCAGGAGAGATTTTCATCTATTATCAGGCCTAGGTATTTGACAGATGAGACCCTTTTAACTGCCTTTCCATTCAGCATTATATACTGAGTGATGTCCAACTTTGTTCTACGCTTAGATATTATTAAATAATTTGTTTTACCTTCATTTATTGTTAATTTATTTGACTGGGTCCAGCCAAGTATTGTATTCATGTCCTCCTGCATGTGTGTAATCAGCGTGTTGGTGGTGTACGCATTGTAAAATATGCTTAAGTCATCTGCAAACAACGTTATATTAACAATGAAAACAGAGTGTTGCTATGTCATTAATATATACTAAGAAGAGGGAAGGACCCAGTATTGATCCTTGGGCCACACCATGGGTAATATTTACCGCCTCACTTCTGTAGCCATTCATTTCAACATACTGCTTACGATTAGACAGGTAATTTTAAACCATGTCAAAGCTACTACTCGGATACCTGCTTTATCAAGTTTCCCTAAAAGAATTTCATGGTCAACAGTCTGTATCAAACGTCTTTTTCAGGTCTATGAAAAGGCCACTCGCTGTCATCTTATTGTCTGTGACATCCTGCAAGTTAGAGATTATATCAATTGTGGCTATTTCTGTGCTTGAGTTTTCTCGGAATCCATACTGCCCTTTGTAGAAGTAATTATTTTTATTTAAAAAATTAACAATTCTGTTTTTTACTACTGTTTCGAGTACCTTGGATATGGGCGGGAGGATGGAAATGGGTCTGTAATTGTCTGGATTGCTTTTGTCACCTCCTTTATAGACTGGTATGACTCGTGCTATTTTTAGATCATCAGGTACCAGGCCAGTCTCTAACGATAAATTAATTAAAGTAGTTCGTGAGCTACTTAGTATGTCAATGGAGATTTTTAACAATTTTACTGACATACCATCTTTGTCTTGGCTACTTTTCATTTTAAGGCTTAATATAATATTGCGAATTTCCATCTCATTAGTCGGGGTCATAACTATGGAATCTGTGTTGACATTAATTTCATTAACTTTCTTCCCTGGGAGGATGTTTTTGGCTAACTTGTGTGCTATGTTTATAAAGTGAGTGTTTAGAGAATTGCAAATATTTTCTTTTCCTGTGAAAGATTTACCGTCAATTATTATCTCACTGGGACCATCTTTGTTTTCAGTTGTGCAGTTGTAGATCATTTCATTGATTACTTTCCAAGTATCTTTTATGCTATTGGCGTTCAATGTTAATTTATGTTCATAGTATGAGGATTTCAGTTTCCGTTTTAAAGCTGTCACTTTGTTCCTACATATTATGTGCTCTTCCTTTAAGAGGTTGTTGTTTCTGTGAATATTAGTTTTAAGTTTAGCATGTAGTAGGTCCCTTCGTTTTATTAGCTGAATTAATTCTGTTGTTATCCATGGGTTATTGTGGTTCTGGTGTATTTCCTTCAAATGTGTGTCAGTGTTCTCTTTGTTGGGTGTCTGTGTCAATATTTTGTGTTTCATGGCGATGTAAGTTTCATTTACACCATCTAAACAGTCTATTTGATTGAGATCATTGGAGAATATGTTTTTGTCCACGTACCGGTAATTTTTATTTACGTTTTTTGAACTAGACCTTTGCTTGTTGTGGGGGTATTTAAATGTCATGTTCGAGATTGGGCTTTTGCCTGGATAGTAATTTGACCAGAAAATCTCAGTTACAAGAATATTATGATCACTAATATCACTATTTATATTGCTTATCCTATAGGTATATTTACAGTTATTAGTGGCTACTTGATCAAGGAGTGTACTTGTTGATTCACATATTCTTGTTGGATACCGACTATTGCATTGTGTGAAACCATAGCTTGATAGTAGATTGAGGTATGATTTGGTTACATTATTTTTGTTTAGTAAGTTAATATTTGTATCACCAATGCATAAGCAAAGATTGGCATTATTTTTCGAAAGAATGTGCTCTAGAGATTGCATGAAATTTGTTGCGTTATTTATGTTAGGATTATATACTGCAATTATATTAATAGCATGCAGGTTATTGAAACGAACAGTATCACTTCTTATAAGCTCTAACTGGATCAAGCTATGGTTACTCTCAAGTAGGTTAAGAACTTTTATATTCCATTTTTGTGGACATAAACTCCCACACCTCCACCGTCCTGATTGTCTCTGTGTACAAAAGCAACAGAATAGTTGTTTAAGTTAAAGTATTTAGCTTCATTACTTTTTACCCAAGTCTCGGTTACCACTATGACATCTAGATTTTCAACAATATGAATTAGTATCTCGATATCTTCTAGTTTATTTTTGATGCTTCTGCTATTTAGGTAAAGACACTTGATTTGGCTAACCTCATTTTTAGTGTCTGCTACATAGTCGTGGATACAGTCATATTTACGCTCATCAATTGATGAGTGTAAGTCAACATCAACTAGTAGGTCCATGTCTTGTTTCATTATTTTTTCTGTGAATGGGATGGCTGAGCCTTGTTGATGGAAGAGTCTCTTACTAGCCTTTCAATGTCTTCCGGTGAGCTGATCCTGACAGCCTTGTCACTATCTGATTTACGGACGAATATTTTGCAATCCCTGGTCCAGACGTATTTAAAACCTAATTTACGGAGGTCTCTTGCCTGTTTATGGAGTACTTTATTAGCTGGCGTCAAATGCTCGTTTATGTAGATAGGCCTAGCCCTTGCATTGATTCCAGCATCACTTGAGTTCAGGTTGGGTTTGGACCTTTTGCCTTTTAAAATTGCCTCTTTTTTAGCCGGCTGCAGAATTTGACTAGTAAAGGAGGTGGAGGACCTTCTCTGCTTTGTGGTAGCCGATGGCAGGCGTCAATATCGGACTCAACAACTGTGACACCCAGTTGGTCAGCGATAGTCTGGACAATCTGAACGGTGTTTTCGTTTGAAGTGTGCGGCACGCCATGAAGCTCTATGTTGTTTCGCCGAACGTACTGTTGAAGCTCGAGATTCTCTTGCTTTAACATTTTAACCTCACTGCAAGCGATATCCTTTTCCTTCTCTAACTCAAAAACTCTTTGGCTGAGCTTTGTAATTTCTGACAAGGCTTGCTTCAGAGTTTGTGTGGCAGTTGAAATGTCACTTTTCATACTATCGAAACAATCAGAAAAGTATGTCACGGACTTGAGCATGTCATTCTGAATCTTTTCAATGTTTTCGAGTTTTATCAGTCGCAGGTTGATTTCACAAACAAGATCTTCTAAATCAGGTTTACTTACATTCTCGTCTGGCGAAACCTTACAGTTTCAAGAAATTGTCACCGAACTCAACAAGTGTGGAAAATCTAGTCCTGGTCCAGATAATATTCCCTATGAGTTCTTAAAACAGCTTCCACACGGAGCATTGAATTGTCTTCTTGCAATTTTTAACTACATATGGAGTTCTAAAACATTTCCTGATCAATGGCGTAGTGCTATTGTAGTGCCTATACCTAAACCAGGAAAAGACAACTCAATTCCAGATAATTGTCGACCCATCGCTTTGACAAACACACTGTGCAAGTTAATGGAGAAAATTGTTAATAAAAGATTACGTTTGTATCTCGAACACATAAACTTTTTCAGTGATGCACAAAATGGTTTTAGTAAAGCACGTTCAACAACAGATACTCTGATAAGTTTTGAATCTGAAATCCGAGAAGCTTTCCTCAATAACCACCACCTCATAGCAGTTAGTTTAGATATCGAAAAAGCATATGATATGGTATGGAAAGACAATGTAATTGAAACATTGATGAAACATGATATTTCAGGAAACATGCTCCACTTCATTTTTAATTTCCTTCAAGATCGTCGAATTCAGGTCAGAACAAATGGAATTTTGTCACAAGAAGTAACAATTAACAATGGAGTTCCTCAAGGCTCAGTCATCAGGGTCACATTATTCCTCGTCGCAATCAATGGTATTGTCTCTAACATTCACTTACCAGTAAAGGCTTGCCTTTTTGCCGATGATTTGACTCTACTCAGTCCAGGGAGAAATATTTCCACTATTCAACATCTACTTCAAGAGTCGATCGAGAATATCCAAAAATGGGCAAACGTTACAGGATTCAAGTTTTCCAAAACTAAAACTAAATGCATTCTCTTCTCCAAAAATAAACAAACAGTGCCCGATCCCGAACTGTACATGGATAATCGTAAAATTGAAACAGTAACCACTCTCAAAATCCTAGGAGTTCTGTTTGATACTAAGCTAAGTTGGAATCCCCACCTGAAGAACCTTAAAGACGAGTGTCTCCGACGTTTGAACATAATGAAGATCTTGTCAGCAAAGAACTGGGGAGCAGACTACCAAGTACTAATGAACACGTACCGAGCCATTATCAGGGCTAAACTGGATTGTGGCTGTATTGTCTACAATTCTGCAAGCCAATCTTCACTCAAGATCCTTGATTCTGTCCAATCCTCCACGCTTCGAATCGCTTTGAGAGTTTTTCACACCAGTCCAGTAGCCAGTCTCCAAATGGAAGCAAATGAACCACCACTTACATTCAGACGTCGGCAACTGAGTTTAACATACGCACTCAAAGTTCCAACTACGAATAAATCTCGCATTAAATCGTATGTTTTTTCAAATCGACACAAAGGAAGAAAGGCCGGGTCAAGGTTGCAACCATTCCCCTTCAATGTCAGAATAACTAAGTTCCTTGAAGAACTAAATCTAACTATCCCTCCAATTTTACTCTCTGACCATTCCCTTTATGTCCCACCATGGACAATCTCCCTACCAACCATTAATTTTGATCTGAACATGAATGGCAAAAACCAAATGGACAAATCCCAATACCATCAACTTTTTTCTTGAACTCTCCAACAGATATCCAAGGAACAGTGCAATTTATACTGATGGATCGAAATGTGAGGAAAGAAACGGTTGTGGGATAATATATCCAGATCACACTATGCTATTCCGTCTACCTGACTTCTACACTGTCTCTTCTAATGGACTCTTTGCCCTTAAGGAGGTCATGCTATACATTTTGAATAGAAGTACATGCAATAACTAATTCATGATTTTTTTCTGACTCAAGAAGTGCACTATGTGCAATAGCGAGTCCCCTACCGACCCACATTCTCGTGCAAGAAATTCAACAGTTGTTCAACAAAATAATGAATGCAGATAAACAAGTGATCTTTGTGTGGATACCCTCACACAGAGGTATTCAGGGCAATGAATCCGCTGATCAGGCAGCTAAAGAAGCTACGCACCTTCCGTTAAGTGATTTCACATTCTTCTGTATTGGTAGGTAATTAGATTAATTCATTTAGTTAATAATAATTAACATAAATTTAGTGTAATTTGGTGTAAATATCAAGGCTAACTTAGATCTCTAGTATGTCGGCAGTAAACAGTGTTAGTGTCTCGTCAGGTAATGTAACCGTTACGGATTTATGCTCGTCGTGCAAAATAAAAGTAAAAAATGCAAATAAAATCATCACAAGATCTCAGGTAAAATTGAGTGAGGAGAAAAGTGAAACCGATTGTCCTAATGTAGGCCTACCGGTACCGTCATGCGAATGTCATAACCTGAGAAACGAACTGTCCTCAAGAGATGAAATTATAAAGCTGCTAACGGAAGATATTACTAAGTTAATGGAAGAGTTGAATAAATTAAAAGGAAACAGAGAGGAAAGCAAGGAAACTTGGTCCAAAGTGGTTGCTGGTAACGTAAGATTGAATATGCCTAGGCCTATAAATGGAGTACCGGTACATGTAACTGAAATTCCCGTCTCAAATTCATTTGGAGCGCTCGTCGAAGAAAATGATGACTTTCTTCAAGAAGAAAAGAAGAAAGTGATAAAGAGAAAATCCAGGAAGATGCGGATATTTGCGGACAGTCACGGGCGAGATGTAGCAGCAAGCGTATTGGAGAGAAGCGGAGAAATGGAGGTCACTTCGACAGTAAAGCCAGGAGCACCCATTGCAGTGGTCACGAACGAGATGATAGGAGAGTGTGCAACCCACACTTCAAAGTACTATGCAGTAATCATCGCTGGAGCAAACGACATCTATTGAAATGAGAGTAAAAAGTAATCAAAGATTTAAAGGGTACATTGCCATCCATGCTTAACACAAATGTCATTATTGTAAACATTCCGCAGAGATACGATTTAATTCCCAAATCATGTGTAAATGTAGAAATAGTGGCTACAAATGGTAAAATTCGTAAAATTTGTAAGAGTTTTCCAAATGTCCAAATTATAGATGTAAGTAAATTAGACAGGAATTTCCACACTCGACATGGCCTACACTTAAATAGGTTAGGAAAAGAGTATTTTAGTGATGACATCTGCAAAATTTTAAATTCAAATGGTAAGAATAGTTCAACAGTAATATCTTTAGAGTGGAAGCAGGGAAACTTGTAAAAGAAGCCAAACGTGAGGTTTGGCATTCAGATCTTTCGATGTCAAATTTAACTGAGTGGAACAATGGTATTTCGGATTTGTCTAGCAACAATAATAATAACAATTATGACAATTCATTCATTCATTCATTCAATTTCGCTAATCGGCCAACTAGGGACCACGATAAGCCTCATTTTACATTCTGGCATTTGCTCATTTTTTGCTTGATCCACATTGCCTTCATGAGCTCACTGTGTTTAGCACGATGTTCCTCTGTCCATTTCGCACCAGTTGTCCGTTTTTCGTCCCGGAAAGTCCCAAACGTCTTGATGGCTGCTCTATAAAGATTTCGGTCTTGTGCATCTTCTGCTCGTATCCCCATTTCTTTCAGATCTTTCTGGACGTTAACATACCATGGCATTGTCGTTTTTGGTTTTGAGTCGAATATACTGAAGATACGTTTCGTCCATCGGGAATCGATCATCCGTCGCATATGACCGTAGAAGCAAACTCTGCGTTTTCGCATTGTGTCTGTGATCTTCTCTATCCTCGAGTAAATTTCTTGCCTGGATTTTCTGATGTAGATGCCATCTTTGTAGTCTGGGCCAAGTATGATGTGTAGGATCTATCTTTCTTTTCTCTCTAACTTCGCGAGCAAACATTTCTCGGATAGGATAAGGCATTCAGATGCATATAGCGGTACTGGTTTGATGACAGTGTTGTAGTGACGAATTTTTGTGTTCATAGAAAAGCACTTTTTGTTATATATGTTGCGGGTGGTTTGAAAAGCGACTTCCATTTTCTTGCTTCTTGCTTCTATGGCTTCCTTGTCAAGGCCATTTTGCTGGATCCATTCCCCAAGATATTTAAATTTATTAACACGGTTTATCGTTCCATATTTGGTGTTTAGTTGTGCTGTATCATCCTTGATGTTCGACATTACTTCTGTCTTTTGAAAGGAAATTTGTAATCCTGTTTGTTCTGCTACTTCCTTCAATATATTGACCTGTTCTGTTGCACTTTCGAAATCTTCTGTCATCAGGGCTATATCATCAGCGAATGCTAAGCAATCTATTTCCACTCCGTTTTTCTTCGTCCCGATCCTTAAAGGTTTGTAAAGGCCTCCTTCTTTTAACTTCTGTCGCCAATTCTGTATTACCTTTTCAAGCACGCAGTTGAACAACAGAGGTGACAGGCTATCTCCCTGTCGAACACCTGTCTTGATTTCAAAGGGTTCAGAGATACATCCTTGGAATTTGACTTTGGATGTGGTATTAATTAGGGTTGCCCTTATTATCGCCAGCAGTTTCATATCGACTCCCATTTCTGCAAGTATGTTAATCAACACATCACGGTCGATGCAGTCGTACGCTTTCTTAAAGCCTACAAATGTCGATACATACGTTCGACCTCTCAACACATAGTACCTAATTATGGTTTTTAGGTTAAAGATTTGTTCTGCAGTCGATCGGCCTTTCCTAAAACCCCCTTGGTATTCTCCGAGTTTGTGTTCAACTTGCTGTTCCAGTCTTTCAAGGATGGAAAGTGACAGGATCTTGTAAGCTACTGACAGAAGAGAAATACCACGGTAGTTGTTCACATCTCTTATATTTCCTTTCTTGTGTAGAGGATGGATCAAAGCTATCTTCCAGTCCTCTGGGAGTTGTTCTGTCTCCCATATATCTACAATGGTTTAGTGTAGGATGTCAATTGCTTCTTCTGGGGCATGTTTCCACAGTTCTGCAATCATGGAGTCTTCACCAGGAGCCTTGTTATTTCTCAACATCTTTATGTGGCGTTTGATTTCATCGCGATTTGGTGGAGAAGATGGCAAATTGTGGTTCATTTGTTTGTTTGTTCTGATGGGGTTGGATGGCTTTTCACAATTTAGGAGGTCGTTAAAATACCCGGCTAAAATTTCGCAGTTTTCCTCGTTGGATGTTGCTAGAGTTCCATCTTTTCTTAGAAAACACAGGGAAGGTGCCTTGTATCCTTGTATCTTCTTTTTAAAATCCCTGTAGTATTCACGGGTCTCATTTCTGTGAAAGTTTTGTTCAATTTTGTCCATTTGTTCTTTTTCATACTTGCGTTTCTCGCTGCGTATTATTTTTGCTGTTTGTGCTCGTTGGTCTCTATAGATGTTCCAATCTTCTTCCTCTTTGGTGGTGTAGTACTTTTTCCAAGCATTTAGACGATCCTTTAAGGTCTTCTCGCAGTTATTGTTCCACCATGTGTGTTTCTTCCTCTTCTTGGTTTCTGCTACTTCTTTTGCAGCGTTTATCATCTGCTTTCTCGTGCTGTTGAATGTAAATAAATCACCAACACAAGCTTGTAAAAGAAACAAATTTAAACTTTACCACCAGAATGTTCAGTCTCTCTATAATAAAATTGATTACATAAATCTAATGCTTAAAAATGAAGTTAAAGACATCTCAGCACTATGTATTTCAGAACATTGGCTGAAAGAGGAACAACTCGAATTAATTCAATTCCCAGGGTTTATACAAGCTAGTAAATACTCTAGAACTAATATTAGTCATGGTGGTACTTGTATCTACCTAAGAAATAATTTAGATCATGAACAGTTAACAGCTTATGATTATCTAATTATGGAACAGGATTTTGAATTCTCTGCCGTAAAAATACAGCAGTTTAAGTTAATAATTGTATGCGTATACCGTTCTCCGTCAGGAAAGTTTCCTTTATTTATAGCTAAATTAGAATTGTTACTCAATAACATGAGCAAAGTAAATTTGGTTATAATAATTTGTGGGGATGTAAATGTGGATTTCTTAAAATTTTCTGCTGTAAAAATACAGCAGTTTAAGTTAATAATTGTATGCGTATACCGTTCTCCGTCAGGAAAGTTTCCTTTATTTATAGCTAAATTAGAATTTTTACTCAATAACATGAGCTAAGTAAATTTCGATATAATAATTTGTGGGGATGTAAATGTGGATTTCTTAAAATTTGATAGAAATTGTGAATTATTAACTCAGTTACTAATTTCCTATGGACTGAAACCTACAGCAAATACCCCAACAAGAATAACAAAATTTAGTAAAACCACTCCTGATCAAATTTGTTTAAATACAGATAAATATCACCATTCAATAGAAGTCTATTGTCCGGGTTTTAGTGACCACCATGGACAAATACTCAGTTTTGAAGTACCCGAAACAGTCAATAATAATGATAATGGAGTAAAATCAAAGTGCAGGTCATTCACTGAAACAAATGTTACATATTTCAATGACTTATTAAATAAGGAAACATGGTCAGAAATTTATAAACTAGAAAATGTAAATGATAAATTTAATGCATTTAACAGTACCCTAAAACACTATTTTGAAACAGCATTCCCCTTTAGACAAAGAACTGTTCCAAATAACAAAACTAACAATTGGATAACAACAGGGATTATAAATTCATGTCAAAGAAAGAAATTTCTACACAAATTATATAAACAATACCACACAACACCTGAATTCAATTTATACTACAAAAAATACACTAGCATATTAAATAAGGTAATAAGACTAGCAAAGAAAATGCATAATGATAATTTTATTTCCCAATCATCTAATAAAACCAGGGCTATGTGGTCCGTGATAAAGAAAGAAACTGGAAAATCTGCTAAAATACAAAGGAACAATACACTGACCAGAAATAATAAAGTGATAAATAATCCAGAGGAAATAGCAGACACTTGCAATGACTATTTTCTGGAAATTCCACAAAAATGATTAAATAAATCACAGGTAAATACACTAAATTCTAATAATAAAATACATATATGTAGTGATTCTTTATTTATAAATCATGTCACAAGTGAAGAGGTAAGAATAATTATAAAAGAGCTAAAAATAAATTTTGTGCTGGCATTGATGGCATCCCAGATGCAATTTTAAAGAAATGTGCAGAAAATATAATAAATCCACTTACACACTTAATAAACAGTTCAATTCTCTCAGGAAATTACCCGGATATTTTGAAGTTATCAAAAGTAATTCCAGTGCACAAAAACGGTTCAAAAGATGAATTAGATAACTATCGTCCTATTACCTTACCAACTGGTATCGCAAAAATTGTGGAAAAAATCATGTATAGGAGACTGATATGTTTTATAGAAAAAAATACAATATTATCAAACTCACAACATGGATTCAGAACGGAAAAATCTACACAGACAGCAATTTATGAATGTATTAATAGTATACTGAAATTAATTGACAATAAGGAACATGTAACTGGCCTATTCTTGGATTTATCGAAAGCATTTGATGTTGTTGACCATAAAATCCTCCTTACAAAACTAAATCAATATGGTATTAGAGGTCTAGCTAATAAATGGACAGAGTCTTACTTAACAAGGCGTAAACAAATAGTAAGCTTGAGACACAAGGATGATAGAACCAAATAACATAATGAAACATTGTCCAATGAGGGAATTATTAAATTTGGAGTACCCCAGGGATCGGTTTTGGGCCCACTACTCTTCCTTCTATATATCAATGATATAACACAGAACGTTCATTCACATAAGGAAATTTTGTTTGCGGACGATACAACACTCGTAATAAAAGGTGAAACTAAATAGGTCATACAGTAGTCTGCTGACTCCGTTACAGGAGAGTTAACCAAATGGTCACAAGATAATCGCCTCATAATGAACTATAAAAACAGTATGTCTAAATGTCCACACTATACAGAATAGGAATCCTGCGAGGCCCAATATAACATTAAATGGTCATCAAATAGAAAATAAATCAGAAACAAAGTATTTAGGACTATGGATACAACATGACTTGAAATGGAATAAACATATACAATATCTGAATACTAAACTGAACTCGATGTGCTTTGCGTTACGTATTTTGAAAACCAGCACTAGCATGCACACATTGAGAAATACTTATTTTGCTTATTTCCATTCATACTTAAGATATGGGGTCATATTTTGGGGTATGTCGCCAGTTGTACTAAGCACGTTTAGGATACAAAAGAGGGCGATAAGAATTATGGCAAATGTAAACACTAGAGAATCATGTAGACCTCTGTTTAAAGATTTAAACATTCTCCCTCTGCCCTGTATATATATCTTTGAAAGTATTATGTTTTGTAAAAAGAATTTAATGAATAAGGATGTTTTTCTTAAAACAAACAATGATGTTCATAGGCATAACACAAGACAAAATCAAAACATTCATATTTCACACACACACACACACACACACAAGCATATATCAAAAAAGAACTTATCACACAGGAGTTAAATTATACAATAAACTATCCCAGTATATAAAACTTGCCCCAAAAATAAAAACCTTTGATAGAATGTTGAAAGCTTATCTGCAGTGCCATTGTTTTTACTCTGTAGTTGAATATCTTACTGTATAGAAACGATGAAATCTATAATTATATTTTACTTTTCTATTTTAATTGTAATACCTAGCTGTAAGTTGTTGTATTTATAGAATTAAGTTTTCATATTATGATAATAGAATAAGGTGTAGATAGTTGTCCAATAAGATTGTATCTCTTAAGATCTGTTATTATAATAAGCTATAAATAGTTATAGTATTAGTATTACTGTATATACCTATGCAATGAAAATCCACAGCCTGCTTCCAGTCTCCGACCGGGTCAGGAATGGAATGAATGAAGCCCCCATCTAGCGGCGAGGATATGAACTGTGCCGGCTGCCGAGGCCTGACGCACTCCTCTGGGGCAATGATTAAATGAATGACAGATGAAATGAAATGATAGTGGAGAGTGTTGCTGGAATGAAATTGTGACAGGGAAAACCGGAGTACCCGGAGAAAAACCTGTCTGCCTCCGTTTTGTCCAGCACAGATCTCACATGGAGTGACCGGGATTTGAACCACGGACCCAGCGGAGAGAGGCCGGCGCGCTGCCGCCTAAGCCACGGAGGCTTCCTGTATATACCTATAAGTACTTTTATTTTATAGATGTAAATTCTGACGTGTCCTATATCAAAAATGTATTGTATACATGTATTTGATCAAATGGAATTAATAAAACTATCTATCTATCTATCTATCTTGATATTATGTAGTTAGAAAGTGCCCTATTCGACATTTTTCTATATTTTGGCGCGATTGCTTGGACGTATCCAGATTTTGTTTATGCATTACAAGAGTTTATTATGAAGTGTTTTTTTCTAATTTAGGGACGTTCCCCCTCGTATATATCCAGTTATTTGATGTACACAAGTTGTGTAAGTTAATCTAAACGTGTAGACAGAATAACATCCTTTTCACTTTTCGTTCAACAGTTACATCGATTTTTTTACAAAAATCTAAGATATCAAGCGTCTTTTTTTAAATTTCAAGACGGTCCCCGACTTGACTGTTAATATTAAGTAGAACATCAAGAGTTAATAGTAAGTACAACATCTAAAAGTAGAAACACAACTTTTTGGGGAAACCGCATTTAGTTTTTACTTTGTGTTCGTAAGCTATAGCATTTTTTTTAATCCAAAAATTTAAGACAGTCCCCGACTTGATTGTGAGTTTTCTAGTAAGTTCATCATATAAAAGTCGAAACACAACTTTTGGCGAAAACCGCACCTTATTTCTACTTTTCGTTTATAAGTTATAGCAGTTTTTTGAAAAATCCAAGATGGCGGACGTTTTAAAAAATTTAGGGGTGTTCCCCAAGCCGATTTTTGGCGATTTTTCTGGGGATGTTCAGGGAGTCCTATAGAACATGTTTTTGAAGAAATTCGTTGTCATTTAATTTTTTCCGTCTCGAAGCCTAATTTGACCGTACTACTCCGGAAAGTGAGCAAGTTCTTCAACACTAATCATTTAAAGCCAAACATCTCCAAAACTGAAGTTAGCTGTTTTCACCTGTGCCACAAGATAGCAAGTTATTCTCCCCAAGTTCACTTTAATGGTCAACTATTGAAGTACAATCCTCACCCAAAATGCCTTGGTGTTGTCCTTGATCGAACTCTAACTTACAAAGAACATTTAAGCAGAACATCTGATAAAGTCAAAGCCCGAAACAATATTCTTCACAAATTGTCTGGGTCAGGCTGGGGTGCAACTGCATCAACTCTTAGAACAACCGCTCTTGCCCTAGTATACCCAGTGGCTGAATATTGCTGTCCTGTGTGTTAAATAGCGCTCATATACGGAAAATTGATACTGAGCTGAATTATACTATGAGGACTATATCAGGAACCATCCGATCTACACCTCTGGATTGGTTACCAGTCCTCTCAAACGTTCCGCCTCCTCATCTCCGTAGACAAATGGCATTGACGAAAGAATGGGAAAAATACTGTAAAGATCCTTCATTACCAATTCATCAAGACATTTTTCAACCACATCTCAGATTGACATACAGGAAATCTCCCTGGTTACTAGGTGAGGAATTGGTTCAAGAGCAATTTAATGTCTATCAAGCATGGCGCAACAATTGGGTTTCCTCAAATCCATACAAATATCATCTAATTCTGGATCCAACTCAATCCCCCCTCCCTTGTTTCAACTTATTCCGGAAAACGTGGACGTCACTAAATCGACTAAGAACCCGATGTGGTAGATGCCAGTATTGGAGGTATAAGTGGAAGATGATCGACAGTCGATCCTGCGACTGCAGTGAAGTGCCTCAGACGGTTTATCACATTGCCAATAAGGAGGTTCAGTGGGACGCTACAAGAAATACTTGAGGCTACAGATGAAGCAGTGAATTTGTTAAACTCATTTGACATCCATTTGTAATGCTTGTATCTTCTTCCCTGTCAGAACTTATGTACATTTTGTATATACAAGCAATTAAGTTTTTCGCCTTATTCGTAACATTGTATCCTTTATGCCACACGAAATACATATATACCAGGTGAGTCAGCCACCCCTTATAATATTGCTTTTATGCAGCCCAACTAACGTGTTATGTCATGAAGGTCGATATTTCTGTGCTTGCATCCCGTATGGTACTAATGCACTGTAAGTTTATCCCGCAAACGATACTGAACCTGATTATTCCCCCACCTGATATGACTACAGACCGTTCGAATAATATGATGTACCTGCAGTCAGTTATTGCAGTGCAACATATCATCTGCGTTAAGATGTCGTGCCAAATGGCTGGTTATCGCAAATCATGAAATTAACGCTTAAATCTATGATATAGTAACGTGGAGAGCATTTGAAACAGCGAACTGGAGGAGTAACGTATTCATAGTGGCTCTTAATACGAGTCTCTTCCCAAGCTGAGGCGTAGCTGAAGTAGACATTCACAAGACTTCCAGTATTGACGGACCGGAGGAGCGACATTCGATTACCCCATTGGAGAATTATTTCTGCAACGTTATGACGCTTCAATGCTACAATCACATGTAATTGTGTGCCGCAGAAACGCACAGTCAACAGATTACAACGGATATCTTTGCATTCACGGCCTACACAATAGCATCTTGGCCTGTATCATACGACACTCGGTAGCATGGAAGCTTCTACAAGTACGGGCATACACGCTGGTATACACGCGTCTATTACCGTGTGATTCGTACCTTCCATGCTAGGTTCTGTCTTCCATAGTAGCTTCCATACAACTCACGAAATTGAACAGGTGCTATTTTTCCCGGCAGTTTGCATGGAAGTTTGAGTACAACAACCAATCGGATTGATTTTCTCGTTGTAGTAGAGATCTTAGCGACAACATAAACAAATATATTTGTTATGTAGGTAGGCCCTCGAATAAATACATCTGAACGAAACTATATTTTCTCTAAACGGCGTATGTGTGAAAAGCGCTTGCCATATCCAGTAAATACAGAATGTGTCATATTATTATTGTTCTGGGATAAATATTGAACTATTGAAATTCTAATAGTTATCACGAATAGTATCCGTCCATAGTTTTGAACAGTATTTATGGAAAATAGAATTTTAAATGAGAGAAAACATCTTTACTAACGTCCTCGTAGATCATGTAGACAGAATTTTTTATTTTATTTTTTTATTTAGTCAATTTACCCTCTAGGTTGGTGGTTCCCACGGACTCAGCGAGGGAACTCACCACTACCGCCTCTATGGGCAGTCCTGGAGCTTGGAACATCTGGTCGGGAGGGATACAACTGGGGATGTGTGATCAGCACTACGCCCAGGCGGCCTCACCTGCAAAGCGAACAGGGGCCTCATGAGGGATGGGATGGGATGGAAGATTGGGATGGATAGGCTAAGAAGAGGGAAGGAGGTGGCCATGACCTTACAGTAGGTACTGAGCCAGTATTTTGCTGTATACTTGAACCCTGATACGACAGCGAGACGTATTTTGAAATTATTGTTTGGCATTAATTTGGCTGCAGGCTTGAGGAGCAACACACTCGTCATTCACTTAGGAGATAGATAGGCAATCCTGCCATGCTCTTGATCACGTGGACAGGACATGCTCACTAACTTATTTCTGCAACTGTCTGATGCATATATAAGATGATAATCGACAGAGTTCGATTGTCAACCTCGATACAAGGAGAGATGTATCATGGGTAGACTGCCAGCTGTGGCGTGTCTGCGAGCAGTTCTGAAATCACAGACACTTGAGTTTTGTGACACACGGAGTGAACGTGCAATCGTCTCTGTAAGAAAAGTTTCGTTAAACACGCAGTCGTACGAGTGTACTCTAATCACGGCGCGGAGCGAACAGGCGGATTGCTTCATAGCAACATGCGGTTGTTCGTATTTCTGGCGTGTTTGGCATAACCCAGAAAATAGATATATGCGAGTGAGCTTAGTTATTGCATGGACTTGTCAGTACAAACTCCACGATGAGGAAATCTACTACATATATGGTTGAAATGCAGGAAAGCATTAGTATTATCCAGAACAATACGACTGGACTTTATTGTGAGAATCTAGCTGCTGTAGCAATGTTGGGCTAAGCAGATAGTACAGGAATGCAATGCAGAGGCAGGATTGATCATTTGGAATGACAACCTTATAAATACTACAATGAAGAAAAAGAAACGATTGTAGGCGTTCGTTCTGATCCAGTGGTTTTGAAGTACATGAGAATGAAGAAACAACTCCAAATGAACGAAACTACTTTACTGATAACGTCGAGGGAGCCTTGTACAAGTAATATGTAGGAACTCCGTTTCGTAGACAGTGGTTTTCGAGTTAGGAGGAAGTTGGTTCGACGACTTACAGCTCCAGCCATGGACTACTCAGGGATGAGGGTCCAGTTCCTGAAAGGAATGTATATTCCTTTACTTTCCTCAATCTCAACCAGAACATCGCCCAAGGTAGCTGGAAAACTTTTCTTTCTTGTAGACAGTAGACTTTGTCACTTTTAGTTCGTCACTTTTCACCAATATTTTATTAAATAGTATGAAATTCATTCGAAGACTAGATTTGGTTCCTTGTATCATTTATGTCGGAGAGTGTAATTTATTTTGTAGTTAACAGTAAACGTAATGCTATTTAGAGCATTACTTGTGTTTGTTTTGTTTTTTTGAAAATTTTGGAAATAAAACCAAGCATTGAATTTTGTTGGGAAGACATCTGCAGCATAATTAGGACCAAGACGACGATATTTTTGTATAAGAATAGCGATTAGGAAGAAGATGGCCACACACACGTGCACTTGAACTATTCCAAAAATATTTCAGTGATATTCTTCGTTTGGACTTATGACTTTCTAGTAGACATTTCTTTGTTTTAGAAATGATAGTTCATTTTCATCATTATTTTCCATGGGTATGGAATCGTAGAAATCGTCCAGCGAGAACAATTGTGAATTGATTGTCGAGGCATTTGTAGCCTACTTTCATATTTCTTTTAGATTAGAGATTTTTTTAAACTGAAACTTTAGTTCGTTCAGTCTTCAGCTTGTGTTATTTTAATTTGGTTTTGGTAGGCTCTTGGCTAGATCATCGTTTGATTTAATGGTTTGCGTGTATCTATTGATACGATAATAGACTCCTTTCCATGGTGTAAATCTCACGTGTTTTCTTCTGAGTAGTTAAGCCGTTTTTCGAGTTTGGATAGGCGAAACTGAACCGACTATTTTACTAGTGTCTATCTACGATTTTTTTATATATAAGTTATTATGGAAATAATTATACATATATATATATATTGAACCCGAGGTGGTCATGCTGACTGGTCTCGAACGTGGATCTCGGAGATAAGTTGAGCTCTGAATGAAGGTTCCACCAGGGAACGAACCCGAGATCTGTTGAGGGTATTTCATTGTAAGAACCCCTAGAAGAAATTATATATTTAATTACTGGTGTGATATCAGTTGTTACTGACATTATTTAGTGAAATAATGCAGGAAAATAGTGGAAGATAGCATGATTTGGACTACATGAAGTAGGCTATGCTGTACTTGAAACACAGGAGTTTCAAAGTTTGACGTTTAGCAAATAGCCCCAGAATTGTGGGAGGAGGCCCGAGGCGCCACGTCAATCTTGCTGACCCAGATAAGTCGTCTGCAAGGGGTCGGGAGGTTAAATAATGACCAGGTTCTTCCCCGTTTGAGAATAGACTTGAGAATGGAACGGGAAGATCCCAAGGAAAATCATTGATTACTCATGATCGGAGAAATGCAATGACATGAGAGTTGCGCACAGGTGAATCTTTAGCCAGGAGGCTAATTTTAGAGCCTTAAAACGGCGAAATCAAGGCATGTTTAATGCAGTGCGTAATGTTACAGGACTATGGGTGTTCGCGGATGGACTTGAGGATGTTGCCAGGGATTCCCAGTGAAGTAGCGTCCCCACGCTATGGATAAGATAATTAATATAAATTAAGTGGCCGATCGATCCTCGAACACACATACATTTTTGTGACCAGCGAAGAAAAAGGAACAATATGGATATTATTCCAAGTTCAGAATCACCCTAGGAGAGGAGCTGATTTATCGCGGGAATTCTTGCCCTACTTTCTGTGTGAAACAGATATAAGAGGGTGGACCCAGTCGAAGCGAACAGTTGACCACAGTTTACGGCGTACAGTTGAAACTTACAGTTCGTGACAGTTTTAGACCGAGTCAGAGGGAGAGTTGTTTTGAAGCAGTCGCAGTTTGAAAGCCACGCAGCGCCCAGGCGCACACAAAGACTTAAACATTTCACTGGTAATCAGCATGTTAGCTGTGCAATGTAACACACATGTGAGAATATATTCATGCATGGTCATGAACTAAGAATGAAGTCGGTAATTAACAAACTTGATTATGCGAAATGCATATTACCGAAGTTAGGAGAGGATGCTCGGACTTCAATGTGGGAAGCCGTGCAGTAAGACTGTTATATAATGTTTATTAAGTGCCGTGTGATATACTAAGCAGGACTGTGAAAAGTAATAATTCATGTAAATACAATGTACAATGTTGAGCGCAGTAAAGTATAGTGATTGGTTATACATATTTGGAGTATACCAGTAAGTAGCGTTCATGACGAGATGTAAATATATCGCTGCAATAGTAGGAAGATTATCAAGGGATGATCGAGAAACTGTTGGTGAATCCGTGAGCAGATGATCGGGAGAGTCAATCAGGAAGGGGTAGGACCGAAGAAAGGGGCCGTCCGCACCTGTACTTTCGATACATGCTAGGGAATGTCAACCAATCAGGAATTAAAGTGTAACGTGTGTTTGTGCACCGATGTTATGTAAAATATCTCTTAAAGTCATAATATAACCAGTGTTATATAGTGTTATGTGTTTTGGGAGCATTAGCTTCATTATAAAAATGGAAAAGTGTCATGTGTTTCGGAAGCATTAGCTTCATTATAAAAATGGAAAAGTGTCGTGTGTTTATAGATCAGATGTCATATAATATGTGTATTTGCAAGATGGCAATGTGTCACTAAATAAGCCGATGGCAGGTGACACTGGAATATGGTGGTCGGAGCCACCTGGATAAAGCCGACGTAAGTACCCCACAAATCATGTTACTATAGAAGGATAGTCACTGCATGTAATGTGATTTCGGAAGTATAAAATATGTCAGTAAGAATCAATATTAGGAGGCATATCCTCATATGTTTATTGTTTGATTTCAGTAAAGTTAAGATGTTGTATACATCAGAGAGTGGATTAATCGTTACCACTATTAATGCTACTAATAAATAATGGCAATTCAGTTATGTGAAACTTAACGTGACGAACGCGAGTGTTCGATCATTGAAGCAGTTACGTTGTGTCGGAAGGATAATTTATGTCAGGAATAATAATAATAATAATTATAATAATGATAAACGGTATAATTGAATACATCAGGATGAAAGGTTTTAAGCAAGAAATATTTACGCTAATTGGATTATTTATCTGGCCAAGCAGTAGATTACATTAAGGGAAGAGAAAAGAGTTAATATTAAATATATTGTATCAATGGGAATATAATTATGCACGGGAATGTTGGAGCTTGACAGTGAATTGAATTTGTGGCTTGATTAAGCATTGTAGAGTACAATTAGAGTTCTCTTTATTATAAGGCGAGATTGTGGACAGGTAAGGGCCAGGTGATCTAATCGACGTGTGAAATCTCGTACAGCATGAGCGTACAGAGATATTAATTTATGCCGGAGCGTATTTAGTGTGTAACCCTATCTCCGATGTTGGATATGAAATGTTCCGGGTCCGAATCCTGTGGTAAGCGCGGGGAGAACATTGGACACCTCGACGCTATACCTGATTCCCCGAGAACTTAATGTTGAGTGATTCGGCTCGTTGAAGCGAATCATTGGCGGCAGCTGTTGACTGACCGTAATATTTTATTTGAGATACCGGCTAACCACTAGACCTGTGTTCTATGAATCTCGTGCCTTCATATTGTGATACGGACCTGTTGAGGCCGTTATTAATGTCCTAAGGATAGGATTAAATATTCAAGCTCACCCAGAACCATTGCATAATATTCAGTTCAGATCATATGGGATCACGTGGATCATTGTGACCACAATGTTATATTCAAAGTTGTAATACTGCTTGGGAGGTAAAAGTTCAGGAAGCGGGCAGACAAGGGGCGATTTACAGCCGTGAATGACCCTACTCCGTGCCATTGTATGCAGGCAGCTCCAAGGGGCTGGGGTTGTTAAACCAGCTGTGAAGGTTCGCGTTCTTGAGCGGACAGATTTAAGACCTTGCTTGTCAATGAAAGGAAGAATTGTTATAATGTGTAATAAATGTGTGTGGTTTAAAAACACATTGCTAATCATAGATTACCCTGGTGATATAAACATTTAGCAATCTAACGAATGGTTGGATGTTGTATTTGTTACTGTCACTGACACCTAGTTAATGAAGTTGGTTACTCGTTGCCACAGGCTACGCTCGTAAGGGTAGCGTAATAGTATACTATCCGACACAACGATAACAGAAGTTATATAGTGAAATCACAATGACATGCAGTGTAACTATAAAAAGTAGTGAGTGGAGGGGTAGACTTACGTAATTGTGGTGTTGCAAGTAGATCGTAGTGCAAACCATGAGTTGGCTAATGCATGAAAGCATTTGGTGGGGGAGAGAGATGTAACACAGATAGTACACATGATGTAAATTAAGATGTATTGTAGGATACAAGTAACTTTGTGAATATAAAGAAGTCACATTTGATGACATGAATTAGTTCAGTTTTGTGAAACATTACATGCGCATCAGTGCACTTGAGTAAAGTTTAAAGTCCACATAATGGTAAAGGATTGAATAGTGATTTGGATTTAATTTGTTCAACTATGTGAATAATTAATGGATTGTGGGGGTAACTTTGTTTGTTTGTGTATTGTTTATGGGATTTGTGTTCTCATTATTTGTTTGAAGCCATGAGTTTTACTGAATTAAAATTCTTTAGAGTAGAGTTGTGCATTATCATTGTAGAGTTGATACCTTTTAGCCTCAAATCCAAGATATGCAACTGCTCCATGGGAGAACGGTACACGCCTGAGTCCTGATGCTAGCTGGAGGCAGAAGCATATTTTCCATCGAGATTACTCACATGGGTACATGGAAATTGATATCCTGTACTGTGATTTGAGCTATAGGTACTACTAAAGTCGGTCTAGATCTTGTGCACACAACTCTATTAAAGTAACGACTAGCATGAATTAGGGGATGACCGCGCCTAACCTTAGGTAAGCTCCGATACGAACAATATAAATTTTGATAAACACCTTCTAGTAGCATGACTCACTTATTTATCGTGGCGCTGGTATGTGGGCCGGTTTGAAATACAGGTCACCATAGGCGCAGAGGTGTATTTCATTATCATGGCGCCCAGGTTCGTGGAGCTTATGGGATTTAGGGAAAACCCATAGATTTTTATGGTATTTCATGGGGAAAACCATAGTAATTATGTGTTTGAGTGATTTTTGAGTTCAGTAGGCTTTTGACGTAACGCAGAGTCTCTCTATTGAGAAGAGGATTACCCAAGGGTATGAGCGCTACGCACCCAATCCATAATTAATCCATAGATTCAAAGTTTATACAATTTTACAAAATGTGTACAGTGTTTTGCGTCTCTCTCCAAAACGTATCCACACATATTTCCAGGAAGCCTGCCTGCATCTCAAAGTATATTATTGTAAGAATGTCTGGCACAGAGGAGATTTTGCAGGTGATTGCAGGGTTGAAACAGCATTTTGACGCTGTTAATGAGCAAAATAAGTTGGAAGCAAAGGCTTTCCAGAATGAAATAAACACTCGTTTAGATGCCAATCAGGAGGCAATTAATCATAATCAGAGTGAATTGAATAATCGTTTGGATGCCAATCAGGAGGCAATTAATGCAAATCAGGTTGCAATGAATCATAACTAGGTTGAATTGAGTAATCGGTTAGATGCCAATCAGCTGCCCATTAAGGCAAATCAGCTGGCAATGGAGGCAAATAAGGTTGAGTTAAACGATAAGTTAGGTCAGATGCAAGAGGTAATCAAGACCGAAGTTACAGAAACTGTTGTAAGCATTGTATCGGAAATGCAGGTTAAGACGGATAAACGTTTCGAGGCTATATAAGCCAAACTTGAGAGTAACTTACAAGCGTGTAAGCATGCGCAGGATGAAACCAACAGTAGGTTAGACGCGTTATCTAACGACATTAAGGATATTCAAATCCAAAATGAGGCGAATCTTGAACGCCAAGCGAAACAGTTCGCAGAATTTACTCGTACGGTAGATCAAAGGTTGGAAGAAAACGACAGTAAATGGGACACGAAATTGAAAAGCTATGCTAGAGCAATTAACGATGATCTAAAGAAACAGGATCAGAATATATTAGGTCAATGCCAGGAAATAGGTGAAATCAAGGCTGTCGTTAACGAGAGTAAAGAGCTGGTAGGAAATATGAAGGGTCAGATGAGCAAAGTTCAGCAAGAACTGGACCAAGTTCAAAGTGACATTGTCGTAGTTAACAAAAGGCAAGAGGAGAATAGAGGTGAAATCATTAAGGTCCAGAAGGAAATGTCAAAGGTCAATGGACACATTCGAGCGGAAATCAAAGGATTGAGGGAAGAACTCGAAGTGAGAGAAGGCCAAAAGACAGAGGCAAACGACAAGACCCTTGCTCAGATAAAGGAAGATGTAGAGGATGAAATATCCCATATTAAGCAAAGTCTGAAGGAAGACAAGCAGAAAATATTTCAAGTAGCCGAACAAAATCGAGATAGGCTTACCAGAATAGAGAAAGAGGTAATTACTCGTCTGGAAAGAGCAGAGATGCGCCACAATCAAATGGAGACTAGGATAATAGCGCAAGAGGAAACCCTCATGAAAGATCCTAAGTCTAGCGAAGGCAGCATGGACGATATGAGGAGAACTAGGTGGGCAGATTTGGAAACCCAACCTATAATAAGGAGTGCTACAGGCCCAGGCGAAAGTCCTTATATGACGCCAGGTGCGCCAGTTGCAGCATCGACGCCACACGAAAATGCTATGCACACACAAGTGATAAATGTTATCAGAGCAAGTGAAGAGAAACCAAGGAAATTCTCAGGTAGCCACTGTAGTATGACACCGAAATATTGGCTAAAAGAAGTGTCTGAATATTTGAATGATGCGCGAATACCGCAAGAGCGCAGGCTACGAGCTATAGAGAAATTAACAGAGGGGGAGTGCGCATTATGGTTTCGCAGTTTCCGCTACACTTTCGATACTGTTGAGGAGTTTCGAGAGGCATTTTTGAAGAGATAATGGGATCCAGCGACCCAACAGAATTTACGGTTGGATTTATATTCAAAAAGATACAGCACTAACAATCCAACGAAGTATGCAGAATTCTTCATATCACAGATGTGTCGGTTCAAAGAACTTGATCAAAAGCCTAGCGAGCTGGAATTATGTATTGCTATCGCCAAACAGCTTCCATACGAGATACAGAGACTGCTAATCTCGGCTAATGCAAAATCTGCTATGGAAATGGAGACAGTTCTTAGACAACTGGACCTCACAACAGCAAATACGATGCGTCAGAATCGAACCGTGGAACAGGTACATGTGACCAACACGCAGACTGACCAGTATCAAGCTCCAAAGAACAACAAAGCTACTAGCACAGATACGTTAGATTCCAACGGACGTCAATGGGAACAGGAACCCAGAAGATGGCAGCCGAAATATAAAGGTAATGCTGGCAGGGGAAGAGGCCGAAATTCTTGGAATAAGCAGAATACCAGGGATAGGCCGTACCAAAACAATGGAGGTAACAATGGCCAAGAAGGCAACAATAGAAATTGGAGACCCCAGGAAAGAAGACGTAACTTCGATGATGAGGTAGAGGAACGATACCACGCTTCATTGCAATACCTCAATGAAAGGGGAGATGAGCCCCCGAAACAACAAGTCCACTGGCAAGAAGTTATGCAGAATAGGACGTCGCCAGATAGATATGAAGATGGAGCTAAGAGTTTGGAGCTACAGCGCAGCGAACAGGAGAGAAGAAACTCCAAGGGGACGGGCGCTATTGAAAAAAAAACCGCCAAAATTAGAAGAATTTGGAAATGATGGATGGAAGTCAGTCAACGTCATCAATTGGATAGCCAAACCAGAAGAGTTAATTGAGGATACGGGAGGATCACAGGTCATGGTCAAACGAGAATTGCCCATTATTTTGATAAGAGTGGCAGGGTTGAAAATAAGAAGTTTATTGGATACGGGTTCAACAGTGTGCCTTATGACACAAGCTTTGTATAATGAGATAGCGCAGAGAGAAAATGTTTTGAAAATACCTATCTCAAGTGTCAAAATAAAAAGTGTAATTCCAGACAGAACGATGGTATGCAAATATCAAGTATTCCTAGAGTTACAGATAGGAGGCTCTACGTTTTCACAGAGTTTTCTATTAGTAAACAAACTGCCTTTTAACCTGATTATAGGGGCACAGTTTATAAGGGAATACCGAGTGATAATCGACCTAGCACAGGACAGGGTTATGTTCCATGTGAATGAGGAAGCTGAAGGCTTAGAGGTCGCACTCAATCAGAATGAACCAGGGTCAGATGAACAAGTATGGCATACATACAGAGATGTGGCTGAGGAAGAAGTGTTAGCTATTGAACAGTTAGAAGAAGAACTGAAAACACTAGCCGCAGACTTAGAAAAAGATCTCGAACCCGAACTGGAAGGACATATTTCGGAAAAACTTGAAGAAGCAAAAATTGGACCAAAAGAGAAGGAAAATTTAAAGCAATTATTACTGGAACAGAAGGAAGTCTTTGATTCGAGACCTGGTCGTATAAAGAACTTCACTTATGCTTTCCAAGTCAGTGATTGGACACCATTTAGGCAGAAACCCTACCCTATAGCCGAAAAGCACTATGCTAAAGTGAAAGAGGCAATTCAGGAGATGTTGGAGGCCGGTGTTATTGAGAAGACACCTACGCCTTACGTAAGTCCATTGGTAATTGTACCTAAGACAGACGGGACTGTCAGGATATGTCTGGACATGAGACATTTAAATTTGAAGGTTATTCCGGAGTTCGACCAAGTGCCACCTATTAAGGAAATCCTCGGGAAATTCAAAGGGAAAACCGTATTCACAAATTTGGATATTACTTCCAGTTTCCACCATCTTGAATTAGAGAAGAAAACTAGTCTGTTGACAGGATTTATGTTTGATCAACACACATATACGTTTTTAAGGCTACCTTTTGGGTTGAAAACAGCTGGTTCAGCCCTGATAAGAGCGTTAGATCGCAATCTATCCGATGATGTGAAGGAGAGAACCATCAGATACGTAGACGACATTCTACTCACATCAGAATCTCTGGAGGAGCACATGAGAGACCTGAAGAAGTTGCTAGATGACCTTCGAGAAGCTAACTTTAAGGTTAATATCAAGAAATCGCACTTCTGTCAGAGGGAAGTTAAATTCCTAAGGCATGTTATTGATGCAAATGGAGTTAAGCCTAATCCAGATAAATTGGAGGTAATTCGGAATTTCCCTCGACCCACGAAAGTAAAGCATGTCCGACAGTATTTGGGAGTGATTGGATTCTTTTCGAACCACTGCCCAAATTATACTACGACAGTAGCACCCTTGCAGGATTTATTGAAGAAAGGCGGCAGATGGAATTGGACGGAGCAATGTCAGGAAGCATTCGTGAGGTCAAAGCAAATGCTTTTGGAATATGTGAAGCTGGGATACCCGGATTATACCCAGAAATTCATCATACAGACGACGGATGCATCACTTGTTGGTGTAGGAGCGATGCTATTCCAGGAAAATGTTGATAAGCCTGAAAGGAAAATTTTTATTGCCTTTATAAGTAGGAGGCTGAAAGCCCATGAGAAAAACTACACGATTACAGAGATAGAGTTGCTCGCAATTTTATACGCGTTGCAAACATGGCATAAACTCGTGTACGGCTTTCAAATAGTCCTCAGAACAGACCATAAAGCTTTAACATTTCTGTTAAAGACGGACTTGTCTAGCCAGCGGTTGACAAGGTGGTCCCTGTATATTCAACAATTCAATGTGGAAATAGAATACTGTCCAGGGAAAGAAAATGTAATACCGGACATATTAAGCCGTTACCCTAGAGAAGAGGAAACTCTCGCTGTCCAGATTGAGAATCGAGATCAGAAGACGTTGGATGATTTGAGGAATCTTACCAACCTACAACGCGAAGACCCGTGGTTGAAGATGATGATCGATTACTTCGAGGGACGATTAGCAAGGGGAACTGCAATATACAGAGAGGCAGAGGCATTATCAACAGATTATGTATGGTATAATCAGATACTACACAAGTGGGATGATGTGGACCATACACGACAAAGACTTGTCATTCCTGCATCTTTGCAGAGGAGATTGGTGTGGCTAGCACACAGAGCATTTGGACATCCCGGGATAGATAAAATTACCGCGCTGTTGAAAGAAGCATTCACTTGGCCAAAGTTGAGAGAAACTGTGAGAAATGCCATTAGGATATGCGATTTGTGCCAAAGGGTAAAGCCAAATCCATTTTTAATGAGACAACGACCTATTCCGTTGTTACCGGAGAAGCCAAGGCAGCTATTAAGCATAGATAACTTTGGGCCATTGCTTAGAGCACGTAGAGGCAATAGACACATTTTTGTAGCCATGGATGTATTTTCAAAAATGGTGTTATTATGCCCCATACAGAAGACAAATTCAAAGCAGGTATTGAAACGCCTGAAAGAGAGAGTTATTCCGATTCTTGGGAAGCCGGATAACATCCTCTCAGACCACGGAAGTTGCTTCACAAGCGCGGAATTTCGTCGAGAACTGGAAACTCTAGGAATTAGGCAGATTTTATCTACCATTCGCCATCCTGAGGCCAGTCCAGTTGAAAGAGTAATGAGAGAGATCCAGAAGTACATGAAGATCTACTGCTCTGAAGAGAATTGGCGTTGGATAGAATTCCTAGAAGTAATTGAATACTGTGTAAATAATACAGTACATGAGGCGACAGGGCAGGTTCCCGTGACTCTACATTTGGATCAGAGGCCGGAAAGACCGTGGAATGGTGCTATTCCATTACCAGTAGACGCACAGCCAGGACGAGAATTGAGGATCCAACGAACCTTCGAATATCTGCAGGCACAAGCAGAGAGACGTCAGAGGAGAAATCGTGCGAAGAGGTATCACAGACCGCTTCTCGTCGGTGAAAAAGTGTTAGTCAGGAGGCCAGCCAGTTCAGATCCAGGAGCAAGAAAATATAAGAAATTCATTTTTGGATATCACGGCCCGTTCGAGGTTATCAGAGACCTACAGAACAATGCATACAGAATAAGGCATTTAGAAACAGGAAATGAGGTCGTTATGAATGCTGCCAACTTAAAAATTTACTATTCGCCAGAAGAATTTGACGAACAAGAAGAAGTATTAGCAGCGCACACCCAACTGAACGTGGACGGCAAAGTCAGCCAGGAGGTCAGACCTGAAGTTTCACGCAGCGGGACTGAACGAGAAGCAAACAGCTTGCCCAGTGAAGGAAGCGAACAACAAGGGTGCCAGTGCCTGCTAGAATTTTACAAAAAAATTGTTGGAGTAGCGAGAGAGGTTGAGGCCATAAATACGACCCTCCGCTTAGAGAATGAACAGCTTAGGGCTGAGCACAGAGTGGAAAGGGGAACCAGACTAACCTACTCACAGCCAGACGAGGTGAAAGACCTCTAATGTAAACACAGACAGTCGGACAGTCAGCTGGTTACTTACATAAAGTCACTTGCAATTGACTTTTATAAGTTTTGCAAGGGGAATATGAACCTGAGGTGGTCATGCTGACTGGTCTCGAACGTGGATCTCGGAGATAAGTTGAGCTCTGAATGAAGGTTCCACCAGGGAACGAACCCGAGATCTGTTGAAGGTATTTCATTGTAAGAACCCCTAGAAGAAATTATATATTTAATTACTGGTGTGATATCAGTTGTTACTGACATTATTTAGTGAAATAATGCAGGAAAATAGTGGAAGATAGCATGATTTGGACTACATGAAGTAGGCTATGCTGTACTTGAAACACAGGAGTTTCAAAGTTCGACGTTTAGCAAATAGCCCCAGAATTGTGGGAGGAGGCCCGTGGCGCCACGTCAATCTTGCTGACCCAGATAAGTCGTCTGCAAGGGGTCGGGAGGTTAAATAATGACCAGGTTCTTCCCCGTTTGAGAATAGACTTGAGAATGGAACGGGAAGATCCCAAGGAAAATCATTGATTACTCATGATCGGAGAAATGCAATGACATGAGAGTTGCGCACAGGTGAATCTTTAGCCAGGAGGCTAATTTTAGAGCCTTAAAACGGCGAAATCAAGGCATGTTTAATGCAGTGCGTAATGTTACAGGACTATGGGTGTTCGCGGATGGACTTGAGGATGTTGCCAGGGATTCCTAGTGAAGTAGCGTCCCCACGCTATGGATAAGATAATTAATATAAATTAAGTGGCCGATCGATCCTCGAACACACATACATTTTTGTGACCAGCGAAGAAAAAGGAACAATATGGATATTATTCCAAGTTCAGAATCACCCTAGGAGAGGAGCTGATTTATCGCGGGAATTCTTGCCCTACTTTCTGTGTGAAACAGATATAAGAGGGTGGACCCAGTCGAAGCGAACAGTTGACCACAGTTTACGGCGTACAGTTGAAACTTACAGTTCGTGACAGTTTTAGACCGAGTCAGAGGGAGAGTTGTTTTGAAGCAGTCGCAGTTTGAAAGCCACGCAGCGCCCAGGCGCACACAAAGACTTAAACATTTCACTGGTAATCAGCATGTTAGCTGTGCAATGTAACACACATGTGAGAATATATTCATGCATGGTCATGAACTAAGAATGAAGTCCGTAATTAACAAACTTGATTATGCGAAATGCATATTACCGAAGTTAGGAGAGGATGCTCGGACTTCAATGTGGGAAGCCGTGCAGTAAGACTGTTATATAATGTTTATTAAGTGCCGTGTGATATACTAGGCAGGACTGTGAAAAGTAATAATTCATGTAAATACAATGTACAATGTTGAGCGCAGTAAAGTATAGTGATTGGTTATACATATTTGGAGTATACCAGTAAGTAGCGTTCATGACGAGATGTAAGCATATCGCTGCAATAGTAGGAAGATTATCAAGGGATGATCGAGAAACTGTTGGTGAATCCGTGAGCAGATGATCGGGAGATTCAATCAGGAAGGGGTAGGACCGAAGAAAGGGGCCGTCCGCACCTGTACTTTCGATACATGCTAGGGAATGTCAACCAATCAGGAATTAAAGTGTAACGTGTGTTTGTGCACCGATGTTATGTAAAATATCTCTTAAAGTCATAATATAACCAGTGTTATATAGTGTTATGTGTTTTGGGAGCATTAGCTTCATTATAAAAATGGAAAAGTGTCATGTGTTTCGGAAGCATTAGCTTCATTATAAAAATGGAAAAGTGTCGTGTGTTTATAGATCAGATGTCATATAATATGTGTATTTGCAAGATGGCAATGTGTCACTAAGTAAGCCGATGGCAGGTGACACTGGAATATGGTGGTCGGAGCCACCTGGATAAAGCCGACGTAAGTACCCCACAAATCATGTTACTATAGAAGGATAGTCACTGAATGTAATGTGATTTCGGAAGTATAAAATATGTCAGTAAGAATCAATATTAGGAGGCATATCCTCATATGTTTATTGTTTGATTTCAGTAAAGTTAAGATGTTGTATACATCAGAGAGTGGATTAATCGTTACCACTATTAATGCTACTAATAAATAATGGCAATTCAGTTATGTGAAACTTAACGTGACGAACGCGAGTGTTCGATCATTGAAGCAGTTACGTTGTGTCGGAAGGATAATTTATGTCAGGAATAATAATAATAATAATAATTATAATAATGATAAACGGTATAATTGAATACATCAGGATGAAAGGTTTTAAGCAAGAAATATTTACGCTAATTGGATTATTTATCTGGCCAAGCAGTAGATTACATTAAGGGAAGAGAAAAGAGTTAATATTAAATATATTGTATCAATGGGAATATAATTATGCACGGGAATGTTGGAGCTTGACAGTGAATTGAATTTGTGGCTTGATTAAGCATTGTAGAGTACAATTAGAGTTCTCTTTATTATAAGGCGAGATTGTGGACAGGTAAGGGCCAGGTGATCTAATCGACGTGTGAAATCTCGTACAGCATGAGCGTACAGAGATATTAATTTATGCCGGAGCGTATTTAGTGTGTAACCCTATCTCCGATGTTGGATATGAAATGTTCCGGGTCCGAATCCTGTGGTAAGCGCGGGGAGAACATTGGACACCTCGACGCTATACCTGATTCCCCGAGAACTTAATGTTGAGTGATTCGGCTCGTTGAAGCGAATCATTGGCGGCAGCTGTTGACTGACCGTAATATTTTATTTGAGATACCGGCTAACCACTAGACCTGTGTTCTATGAATCTCGTGCCTTCATATTGTGATACGGACCTGTTGAGGCCGTTATTAATGTCCTAAGGATAGGATTAAATATTCAAGCTCACCCAGAACCATTGCATAATATTCAGTTCAGATCATATGGGATCACGTGGATCATTGTGACCACAATGTTATATTCAAAGTTGTAATACTGCTTGGTAGGTAAAAGTCCAGGAAGCGGGCAGACAAGGGGCGATTTACAGCCGTGAACGACCCTACTCCGTGCCATTGTATGCAGGCAGCTCCAAGGGGCTGGGGTTGTTAAACCAGCTGTGAAGGTTCACGTTCTTGAGCGGACAGATTTAAGACCTTGCTTGTCAATGAAAGGAAGAATTATTATAATGTGTAATAAAGGTGTGTGGTTTAAAAACACATTGCTAATCATAGATTACCCTGATGATATAAAAATTTAGCAATCTAACGAATGGTTGGATGTTGTATTTGTTACTGTCACTGACGCCTAGTTAATGAAGTTGGTTACTCGTTGCCACAGGCTACGCTCGTAAGGGTAGCGTAATAGTATACTATCCGACACAACGATAACAGAAGTTATATAGTGAAATCACAATGACATGCAGTGTAACTATAAAAAGAAGGGAGTGGAGGGGTAGACTTACGTAATTGTGGTGTTGCAAGTAGATCGTAGTGCAAACCATGAGTTGGCTAATGCATGAAAGCATTTGGTGGGAGAGAGAGATGTAACACAGATAGTACACATGATGTAAATTAAGATGTATTGTAGGATACAAGTAACTTTGTGAATATAAAGAAGTCACATTAGATGACATGAATGTAGTAGTTCAGTTTTGTGAAACATTACATGTGCATCAGTGCACTTGAGTAAAGTTTAAAGTCCACATAATGGTAAAGGATTGAATAGTGATTTGGATTTAATTTGTTCAACTATGTGAATAATTAATGGATTGTGGGGGTAACTTTGTTTGTTTGTGTATTGTTTATGGGATTTGTGTTCTCATTATTTGTTTGAAGCCATGAGTTTTACTGAATTAAAGTCTTTAGAGTAGAGTTGTGCATTATCATTGTAGAGTTGATACCTTTTAGCCTCAAATCCAAGATATGCAACTGCTCCATGGGAGAACGGTACACGCCTGAGTCCTGATGCTAGCTGGAGGCAGAAGCATATTTTCCATCGAGATTACTCACATGGGTACAATATATATATATATATATAGGAATAGTAAACTAAATTAACAGTTCAAACAAGTATAACAGAATTTGTCATAGACTTAAATGACGATAATTTATGGAAGTAGATAATACAACTTATCTAATAAATTGTTGCAACTTGTTGAGTGAAGTTGGGAAAGAGGTACTCTGTGACACTTCTATATTCGTCTACGATAAGGCGTGATATCTTCAGAGTAATTATTGAAAGGTTTTGAGTTTAATTACGTTTGGGAAAAATTCTTGACAGCTTTGGAAAGCTGAATAATGTATTGCAATTTAATGAATACGAATTTATTGTGTTAATGAAGCGAATATTTGACATCATTGGATGGTCAACATTAATATTGTATAATGTACTCGAAGTCTAATGTGAAGACATTAACGTAGTCATTTCGTTTTGTAAGAGTGAAATTAGCTTTTGAGCTATCACTAATTTGAATAGGAAGTTGTTGTGAACGTGAATTGGAATCACGAATGTTTCTCTTAAATGCCAGTATTAATTCAAGTAGCCCTACTTTTTTATTCTTGCCTATTAAGATTTGCTGGAGATGGATTGCTTATATCGTGACACACATATTTAAGTGACACAGCCACTTTTCGAATAACTTTAATTAATTCATGCAATATAATACATTTGATATTTCAGTGATTTTAACAAAAATATACTGCATTCATTGAAGCATCTGGATAGTTAATAAACTATTTTCTAACTTTTAACACTATTCGATTATCTTAATTGATTGTTGAATGCAACAAATTATGAGAATTATAACCTTGAGATATACTTGTCGAATTAAATGGAAATGGGCAGCGATAATAACAAAATCCTAACTAAGGATATAATCTGTATATAAAATGTAAGATATGTATAAATTTTTAATAAGGGTATAGCATCAGTGCATGATTTAATATTGTATTTTTCATGTAATGTGTTCAATGAATGAGATATTTAAATACTGCGGTTTAGAGCAGTAAGATGGGGCCTTATTATAGGCGTTTATTGAAACTATTTTCGTCATTTGATTTAGAGAAGCTTTCTTCATTTTTGTCTAATTGACAGACATACACCATTTGCCAGTTAATAAACTGAATTTAATTTTAAAAAAATCTTTGAACGACTGGTGTTTTCTATTAGAAAAGGGAGTGCGTTAGGAGGACCAGTGGGTGGTTTTTTCTTGAGTTTGCTTAAAATTAACGCCCGAGATACTTTCGTTTTCTTTTAGAGTCTCTTGTTCGAGTTCTTTTAAGAGCTTCGTTTCATTGTAATATATACACCACTGGCATCTTCGTATCGCATTCTTTAATATCGACGTATCCTAATCCCTGGTTGATCCTAGTTGGTAGACTTTTAGGGGTTATTTCAGCCGGGAACTTCTAGAATCTACGATCCAGGTTTTCCATCGGATTTCAACAGGTAAGACCACGTGGAATACGGGTACATCTATATATGGCGTCCCAACCTATGGGGATTTCGAATTAGCATTCTCGAGTCCTCCAATGCTAAACCCATGTGTGAGAATCCATTTTTATGAGGTTATTGAGTTTAACAGTTTTCGAACGATGTAGTCGTTAGCAAAATTTTCTTTGCCACTGCTACGATTATACACGTCGAATTCGTTGGGAATTCACGTTTCTTCAAAACGTGAAGATGAGTTTACTCAATCTACCTGGCATACAGATAGAATTATCGCCATTGCTTCAATTTATTTGTTTTGTGTGTGCCTAGTAAAATGTAATTTGATTGATTACGACATGATCATAAAAGACATTTCTAGGAATTTTTTATGGATCAGCGTGGTCAGATGGGACATGACATGAGGCCATTTTTTCACTCCATGCTTGTCGGCCATTTCGTGTTAGTCACCGGCGATGATTATTTGTAGATCATCTGTAATGATAGAATCAATTTCTTTAATAATAAAATAAATAATTCAGCATCTCAACTTTAATTTAAACCGTTTCTAATATAAATCACCGTCGTTGCATTCCTCCTCTTTTCTTATAGACTTAATTTATATAATAAGTTTAGAAGCAAAACGAAATACAATGCTTGTATTGGTGAAAAGGGTCATTCTAAATGTGTCGATTCTGCTATTTATGTATTGCATTCCTGTGTTTTCTATAATTGTTTTTATCATGACAGCTGTGTCAAATGAGGACATTGCCAATATGTTGACGGCAATACAGGAGAAGATGGGCAGTCACACCAATGAATTAGCTGAGATCAGGAGTAATTGCCAAACTAGTTTTGACAATATCAACGCCATTGTCAATAAGAATACTGAATTAGTTCAGGAATCTGTAGGGGAGAATTTGAAGGCAGAGATTAGTCAAATGCACTTGTCCCTCAAATATCTTCAAGATAGTAATCGCAAGATTTCAGCTAAAACTAAAGATATAAAAGAAAAGATAGATGATATATAAACGGGCATCGACAGTGTGACGGCCGATGTCAGGCTTGCTCAACTTGATATTAGTAATATTAATGTAGAAGTTAGCCATGTTAGATCTAATGTTGCATCATTAGAAGTAAGAGCCATAAGCACTGAAAATAAATTAGATTCAACTGAAGGCAAATTAGATGCAGCTCAAGTTGATATAACTGCAATGCAGGATAAAATAAATTCAACTGAAAATAAAATATACTGCTCAAAAAAATTAAAGCACCACTTTTTTCAAAGGCCACCAAATTTTGAAAAGTTGACCAACAATCTCGAAATCTCAGTATGACGTTTGTCCTGACGCCTACCAAGCATATGCTTCAGCACAACTCCCCAACTTGAGTAGTTTCGGGGTAGCACCCCGAAAACCAGCCCATTTTCGAAAACCGCAAATTGAAGTTTGCGAAAAACACTGCAGGACTTGTCGCAGGTTGCCAAAGCAGTCGAAAATGAATGAGTCTTGCTCTTAAAGGTTCCACAAATACGTTGAAATCGTTACATTTGACGTTTGGGCATATTCAACCCCCTTCATCATCCCCTAAACATGGACTACCATTGGGGCGTCTGAGAAGGTACCGGGTGTGTTTAACCACCTGAAAACCTGTACACCGTCCTCAGTTGCTGAATGCAGTAAGTTCTTAAGGCCTCCGGCAATGTCCACACCCCCTAACACCCTCAACTGGCATGGGACCAAACCACCCCTTCTCGATTCACCCCTAAGGAAGGTTTTAATCGAGATGTTTATCAGTGCTGCTAATGGGGGGGGTCTTCCCCTAACGTTTCAAAAAAGGAACTGTGCCTTTGTCACCACCCCTTCCCCTGCAACCCCCGTTTGTATGATTTTTCGAATCAGGCCCTTTTTAAGGGCTGAAACGACGTCTTAATCGCTGAAAGGGCTGTAAAGGTCCTTAGAAGTAGTGGTGACACGAAATCAACCCCTTCCGATCGATGATTGACATTCCGTCCCCCAAATTCGAAATTTTTGCACCCCAACCCTCCCTGTCTGGACGCGTAATGCGTCATGGCAGAGTTTTCAGAGTTGGATGAAAATGAAGCTTATGGCCTGCAATGGAGCCCAAAACAGCAGGCTGGATAGAAATTCATCGGTAGGTTGGGAAACGGGACCAAAATTTTTCAAAAAAGTGTACAGCCTACAGTAAGTACGCCCATGCATAGGAAACCCACATCACGTCCGTGCGTGTGGGTTGCCTATGACCGGCAATAGGTTACAAAGTTTGGCAATGGGAGAAAAATGACGTGATGTGGGTTGCCTATGCATTGGTGTACTTACTAGAGGCTGTTAACTTTTTTGAAAAATTTTGGTCCCGTTTCCCACCCTACCGATGAATTTCCATCCAACCTGCTGTTTTGGGCTCCATTTCAGGCCATAAGCTTCATTTTGATCCAACTCTGAAAACTCTGCCATGACGTGTTACGCGTCCAGACAGGGAGGGTTGAGGGTTCAAAAATGTCAACTTTGGGGGATGGAATGTCAATCAAACATCGAAAGGGGTTGATTTCGTGTCACCACTACTTCTAAGGACCTTTACAGCCCTTTCAGCGATTAAGACCTCATTTCAGCCCTTAAAAAGGGCCTGATTCGGAAAAATCATACAAAAGGGGATAGCAAGGGAAGGGGTGGCGACATAGGCGCAGGTCCTCTTTTGAAACGTTAGGGGAAGACCCCCCCATTAGCAGCACTGATAAAAATCTCGATTTAAACCTTCCTTAGGGGTGAATCAAGACGGGGTGGTTTGGTCCCTTGCCAGTTGAGGGTGTTAGGAGGGGTGAACATTGCCGGAGGCCTTAAGAACTTACTGCAATCAGCAACTGAGGACGGTGTGCAGGTTTTCAGGTGGTTAAACACATCCGGTACCTTCTCAGGCGCCCCCAATGGTAGTCCATGTTTAGGGGATGATGAAGGGGGTCGAAAATGCCCAAACGTCAAATGTAACGATTTCAACGTGTTCGTGGAACCTTAAGAGCAAGACTCATTCATTTTCGACTGCTTTGGCAACCTGCGACAAGTCCTACAGCGTTTTTCGCAAACTTCAATTTACGGTTTTCAAAAATGGGCTGGTTTTGGGGGCGCTATCCCGAAACTACACAAGTTGGGGTGTTGTGCTGAAGCATGTGCTTGGTAGGCGTCGGGGCAAACGTCATACTGAGATTTCGACCTTGTGCAGTCAACTTTCCAAATTTGGTGGCCTTTGAAAAAAGTGGTGCTTTAATTTTTTTGAGCAGTATAGATTCGACTGAGAAAAAGATAGATGCCACTCAGGCTAAAATTAACCTAACAGAAGACATTGTAACTGGTATACGATCTAGTATTTCTACCATAAAGGAGGATGTTAGAAATATTAAATCGGAACTAGACAGTAACCAAAAAGAAAATAAAAATAGCGTAGATGCATTGTAATTGCAGTTTTCAAACGAAGCAATTACAACGCAAGAAACTCTAGCCAAATTAGAGGGTGATATGGCCCAACTTAAGGAAAAGGTTGAAGAACACAACAAGGTCTTGAGAAAGGATATAGAGATCGATCTCAAGGCTATTGTTAACGATCAAGTGACCATCTTAAGGGGGGAAATCACAAAAATAAATGAAGACGTCATTAAAAGTATTAAGTCAGATTTTGAATTAAAGATTAATAGAACGGAAATAAGACTTAACCAAGATATGTCCCAGGCTAGAAAAGACACTGATAAACGAATCGATTCAGTACAGACTATGCAGGTCGAAAGCGTCACTGTTCTTAGGGAGGATTTAGAAACGCAGATTAAAGGCGTAATTCTGAAAGTAAACCAAGTTAAGATAGATCTAAACTCAGAGAGTGAAAAGAAAACATCGGAATTAAACGAGATTAGACAAGAGATGCAAACGTTCAGTTTAAAGGATCACATAGACATAAATAAATTAAGAGAGGAAATCAAGTCACAATTGGACGCGTTGGGGAAACCTATAAATTCCGATAGGGAAGGAACGGTACACTATTTAAGGGACAGGATGGATACCAGCTAGAAACTATTTAGCGAGGTTGAATAAGGCACTTGAAACAGAACAGAGTCAGGCTAGATCAGAGATCCCGAATGAGGCTACATCAGAAATAAATCCCAGAGATTTTAGGACATCAACGCCTAATGACAGATCTAATGTCATGATAGTGAGGAATTACGAGGAGAAAATTAAGAAATTTTCAAATACGGAGGGCTTAACTCCCATAGAATTCATTAGAAATTTACAGGATCATTTTGCGGAACATCATGTTACAAGGGACAGAGAACTGCGGATTGTTGAGAAGCATCTGGCAGATGCAACGCTAAATTGGTTTCACGCTTTCCGATACACTTTAGATAACTTCGAACAGTTTTCGGAAGCATTTATTAAAAGATTCTGGTCGATAGAGATACAACACGCAGTGAGGGCCGAAGTATATTCAAGGAAGTATAGTAGTACTGGACCCACCAGCTACTCTGAATTCTTCACATCTCAGTTAGCCCGCCTTAGATATCTTCAACCCCCACTGAGACAGGAGGAAATTCTCGAGACAATTTCACGCCAATTACCGGTGGAAGTTAAAAGGAATTTAATCTCATCAGGCGTAGAGGATTTAGCGGCAATGGACGACTTGCTGCGTAGGCTCGACCATACTTCTATGTCGCCTACCATAGTCAAAAGCGGAAGGACGGAAACTAAGACCGTGAACGCGGTAGTCGTTGATCAAACTCAACAAACAAAAAGGTCAAATAGGACAGAATCTAGATGGGAAGGTCCGATGAGGAACAGTAGAACGTATAGTCGAAGGTTTGATGATAGAAACAACCAGCGACCATATGGAAACTACCAACAGAGATATGACCGAGACCGGGATAGTCCTAACCAAACAGATCGTAATCCAGAAAGATATAAACCTTACGAAGGTAGAAATAGGAATGACAGGTATATGAATGGAAATCAGGAAAGGGAACAATACCAACAAAGGAACATCAGTTATCGAGGTTATCAGAACAATAACCGATACTACGATAATAGGGATAGACAAGGCCAGTATCAGCAACAGAACAGAGGTCAACAAGGGTTTGCCAGATACAAAAACTACCGAGACAAGAACTATCATAACCAGGAAGATAAAGAACAGTCTAGAAAGGACAGGGATAGGCGTGAAGAAAGGAAGGATCGAAGGGACACAGAAAGTGAGCCAGAACCTAACACTAGCCATCACACTAGTGACAATGAAAGGGGTTCACAAGAAAAAAAGTCAATTACGAAATCCCGGAAGGATTAAACAGCCAGCCGTCTCCATTTGACATAATTATACAAGATGTTTATGAGGTCACGGACGAAGATTTGTTGTACGAAGAACAGGAAGGAATTGTGAGCGAACGAGCTGAATTGCCTATTATTGAAATCTCTGTGGGTAAACAACAATGTAGGTCTCTCATAGACACGGGAGCGGTCATTTCAATCATGTCCGAAGATTGCTTTTTGAAATTAGAAAAGGAACAACAATTTACCACGTTGCCAGCTTCATCGATCTAAGTTAGAGGACTATTTCAGGATAAGTCGATGAAATGTAAATTACAAGTCCAGATGAAGTTCAGTATAAATGAAAGATGTTTTGAACATATTTTTGTGGTGCTCAAAAATATCAACTTCGAAATAATCCTAGGGATTGATTTTATTACCCGTGCCAGAATCACCATTGACGTGGACAGGAGAATCATCAGGTTCCCAGAGAAAACTATTAGGAAGATAGTACCTGAAGATATTGATTCCAATGAGGATGTGGAAAATTTGATCAGGGAAGAAGTTTTAGAAAATATAATAAACCAGACCGAGCAAGAAAGAGAGCATTATGCACTTTACGTCGAGGGATTTACAGAAATAGAAAAATAATTCAAAAACTTGATCGAGGAGTTTACTGATATCTTCGATGATAAGCCAGACCTAATTAAAAACTTCAAGTATCAGATTAGATTAAACGATGACACTCCATACCAGTCCAAACTGTATCCCATTCCGGATAAATATTATGAAGAGGTCAGGGAGATCATTAAGAGAATGGAAGCAGAGGGAATCAATAAGAAACAAGCCTCTTCCTACTTATACCCTATTACGGTGGTAAAGAAAAGCAATGGTGAGCTTCGTCTATGTTTAGACGCTAGGAAAATAAATTCCCGGATATTTTTAGAAATGGACCGACCTCCCAAAATCAGAGATTTATTACGGAAATTTAAAGACAAGGCATGTTTCAGCGTACTCGATTTAACAGCATCCTTCTATCAAGTAGAACTTGCCGAGGACAGCAGGCAGTACACAGGGTTTCTGTCTGACCAAACAACCTGCGTGTTCTGTCGTGTACCGTTCGGTATGATAAATAGCGGTCCAGCGCTCTTTAGGGCTCTCGACAGTAAGCTTTCTGATGAAGTCAAACGCAGCGTCACGTGCTACATTGACGATCTCATCATCGCTTCAGTTAATGTTCAAGAACATCTGAAAGAACTTAGAAAGTTGTTCCTAGAGCTTCGAGAGGCCAATATTATTGTCAACTACGATAAATGTCACTTCATGAAGGAACGTATAAATTTCCTAGGCCTCACTATAGATCAATACGGTTATCATCCCAATCTTAAGAAGATTGAGGAAATTGCAAAATTCCCTAGACCAAAAAGAATCAAGCACCTACGCCAATTCCTTGGGATGTGCCAATTTTTGAGTAGTCACTGCCCAGGACACTCAGTGACCATGGCACCGTTATATGAACTGCTGAAGAAAAATAATCGGTGGAAGTGGACGGACTGAACTGAGCAGGCCTTCGAGAATGCGAAGACTATGCTGAAGGAATGCATTAAGTTAGAGTATCCGGAATTCAGCCGCACTTTTTATATTGAATCTGACGCTTCCAGAGTAGGTTTAAGTGCGGTCCTGTATCAAACGGATGAACAGGGGAATAAGCACTACTTTGATTTTTACAGCAGGAAATTAAAGCCTAATGAGGAGAATTATTTCACTACAGAGCTTGAGGCTCTGGCCTTTGTCTCAGCTTTGTAGAAGTGGAAAAAAATACTTCTAGGTCATCAGATTGTAATAATTACAGATCACAGAGCTCTGCAGTTCATGCTTCAGTCCGATTTGTCTTCTGATCGTCTGACGAGATGGACGTTGTTTATACAGCAGTTTAACGCCACCATTAGACATCAGCAGGCAAGGACAACCTTCTTGCTGATGCTCTTTCGAGAAACCCCTCTAATAAATTAGCAGTAAACTTGGTACAATTGGAGGAGGGAGATGAGGCAACCCTGGAAAAGCTACGCAAATTAGCTGTGTCACAGAAGAGACACACTCCAATAAGGAACGTGTACAGATATTTAAAGGGCCACATGGATGACTCGGATGAGTATTTTCAGGCAACTAGGAGATGTTCTGACAGATTCGCTCTTTGTGGAGAAGTTGTTTGTAAATTTGTGGACAAGCACAAGAACAAACTTAGAATAGTGGTGCCTCCCAAATTGACTGTACCTTTGATCTGGTTAACACACAGTAGTATCGGCCATGGTGGCCTGGATAAGACCATGAAAACGCTTCAGGAGACGTTTTATTGGCCTAAGCTGCGTCAGTCCGTTGCGAGGGTTATTAGGTCATGTGACAGTTGCCAGAGGAGCAAATATCCTTCGGCATTATCTAAGGAGGAGCCGAGAGCAATTATCCCATATAGACCACGTGAATTAATGGCTTGTGACCTGTTTGGCCCTTGTCCAAAAGGTGCCAGGGGTAACCAGTTTCTACTTGTTACCGTGGATGTGTTTTCGAAATTCGTCACCCTAGACCCCTTGCAGAACGCAACAGCAGCGCAAGTTATAAGTCGCTTAGTTAAGAGTGTATTCACAAAAGCTGGAAGACCAGAAACGATTCTTTCAGATAATGGATCACAATTTACTTCTCATGAATTCAAAGTCGCTATGGAGAGATTTGGAATACGTCACGTGTTCTCCAGCATCAGATATCCTGAGTCCAACAGTTCGGAACGTCTAATGTAAGAGGTTGCCAAGTTGGCACGTTTATACTGCCCTCAAGATCATCCTAGCTGGGTAAAATATGTACCTCTGATGGAGACATGCCTAAATACGACATATCATGAAAGTCTGAGAGATATTCCAGTGTTAGTTCATCATAACAGAAAACCAGAAAGAGCTTGGGATGAAATAACACAATTCTTAACTAATGATGCTGAACCGTCAGAGCAGGAAAGGGTGGATAATGCCCGAGAAAACCTGATGGATGCGGCGGAAGAAAGACAGAATAGAAATGAAGGAAAGTGCTACAACCCGCCTCTAGAAACTAATGACTTAGTTCTCGTACGTAAATCCACTAAAACAGATGCAGCGAGGAAGATATACATGAAGTTCAATAGCCTGTACATTGGCCCCTATAAGGTACGAAGAGTGTACGGGAATAATAGTTACCAAGTCCTAGACATCCACACGAACGAGGAAATAGGAAAATTCAATGCGAAGAACCTCAGAAAGTATTTTAAGAGAGTGGAATAAAACACAAAATACTGTTCATTAGCGAATACCTAGAATGGTGTAATAAAAGTATTTGCACACTTTTATTAGCTAGGTTGGGAGGAGGATGAGCCAGTATTTTGCTGTATACTTGAACCCTAATACGACAGCGAGACGTATTTTGAAATTATTGTTTGGCATTAATTTGGCTGCAGGCTTGAGGAGCAATATACTCGTCATTCACTTAGGAGATAGATAGGCAATCCCGCCATGCTCTTGATCACGTGGACAGGACATGCTCACTAACTTATTTCTGCAACTGTCTGATGCATATATAAGATGATAATCGACAGAGTTCGATTGTCAACCTCGATACAAGGAGAGATGTATCATGGGTAGACTGCCAACTGTGGCGTGTCTGCGAGCAGTTATGAAATCACAGACACTTGAGTTTTGTGACACACGGAGTGAACGTGCTATCGTCTCTGTAAGAAAAGTTTCGTTAAACACGCAGTCGTACGGGTGTACTCTAATCACGGCGCGGAGCGAACAGGCGGATTGCTTCATAGCATCATGCGGTTGTTCGTATTTCTGGCGTGTTTGGCATAACCCAGAAAATAGATATATGCGAGTGAGCTTAGTTATTGCATGGACTTGTCAGTACAAACTCCACGATGAGGAAATCTACTACATATATGGTTGAAATGCAGGAAAGCATTAGTATTATCAAGAACAATACGACTGGACTTTACTGTGAGAATCTAGCTGCTGTAGCAATGTTGGGCTAAGCAGATAGTACAGGAGTGCAATGCAGAGGCAGGATTGATCATTTGGAATGACAACCTTATAAATACTACAATGAAGAAAAAGAAACGATTGTAGGCGTTCGTTCTGATCCAGTGGTTTTGAAGTACATGAGAATGAAGAAACAACTCCAAATGAACGAAACTACTTTACTGATAACGTCGAGGGAGCCTTGTACAAGTAATATGTAGGAACTCCGTTTCGTAGACAGTGGTTTTCGAGTTAGGAGGAAGTTGGTTCGACGACTTACAGCTCCAGCCATGGACTACTCAGGGATGAGGGTCCAGTTCCTGAAAGGAATGTATATTCCTTTACTTTCCTCAATCTCAACCAGAACATCGCCCAAGGTAGCTGGAAAACTTTTCTTTCTTGTAGACAGTAGACTTTGTCACTTTTAGTTCGTCACTTTTCACCAATATTTTATTAAATAGTATGAAATTCATTCGAAGACTAGATTTGGTTCCTTGTATCATTTATGTCGGAGAGTGTAATTTATTTTGTAGTTAACAGTAAACGTAATGCTATTTAGAGCATTACTTGTGTTTGTTTTTTTTGTTGAAAATTTTGGAAATAAAACCAAGCATTGAATTTTGTTGGGAAGACATCTGCAGCTTAATTAGGACCAAGACGACTATATTTTTGTATAAGAATAGCGATTAGGAAGAAGATAGCCACACACACGTGCACTTGAACTATTCCAAAAATATTTCAGTGATATTCTTCGTTTGGACTTATGACATTCTAGTAGACATTTCTTTCTTTTAGAAATGATAGTTCATTTTGATCATTATTTTCCATGGGTATGGAATCGTAGAAATCGTCCAGTGAGAACAATTGTGAATTGATTGTCGAGGCATTTGTAGCCTACTTTCATATTTCTTTTAGATTAGAGATTTTTTTTAAACTGAAACTTTAGTTCGTTCAGTCTTCAGCTTGTGTTATTTTAATTCGTTTTTGGTAGGCTCTTGGCTAGATCATCGTTTGATTTAATGGTTTGCGTGTATCTATTGATACGATAATAGACTCCTTTCCATGGTGTAAATCTCACGTGTTTTCTTCTAAGTAGTTAAGCCGTTTTTCGAGTTTGGATAGGCGAAACTGAACCGACTATTTTACTAGTGTCTATCTACGATTTTTTTATATATAAGTTATTATGGAAATAATTATATATATATAGGAATAGTGAACTAAATTAACAGTTCAAACAAGTATAACAGAATTTGTCATAGACTTAAATGACGATAATTTATGGAAGTAGATAATACAACTTATCTAATAAACTGTTGCAACTTGTTGAGTGAAGTTGGGAAAGAGGTACTCTGTGACACTTCTATATTCGTCTACGATAAGGCGTGATATCTTCAGAGTAATTATTGAAAGGTTTTGAGTTTAATTACGTTTGAGAAAAATTCTTGACAGCTTTGGAAAGCTGAATTAATGTATTGCAATTTAATGAATACGAATTTATTGTGCTAATGAAGCGAATATTTGACATCATTGGATGGTCAACATTAATATTGTATAATGTACTCGAAGTCTTATGTGAAGACATTAACGTAGTCATTTCGTTTTGTAAGAGTGAAATTAGCTTTTGAGCTATCACTAATTTGAATAGGAAGTTGTTGTGAACGTGAATTGGAATCACGAATGTTTCTCTTAAATGCCAGTATTAAGTCAAGTAACCCTACTTTTTTATTCTTGCCTATTAAGATTTGCCGGAGATGGATTGCTTATATCGTGACACACATATTTAAGTGACACAGCCACTTTTCGAATAACTTTAATTAATTCATGCAATATAATACATTTGATATTTCAGTGATTTTAACAAAAATATACTGCATTCATTGAAGCATCTGGATAGTTAATAAACTATTTTCTAACTTGTAACACTATTCGATTATCTTAATTGATTGTTGAATGCAACAAATTAAGAGAATTATAACCTTGAGATATACTTGTCGAATTAAATGGAAATGGGCAGCGATAATAACAAAATCCTAACAAAGGATATAATCTGTATATAAAATGTAAGATATGTATAAATTTTTAATAAGGGTATAGCATCAGTGCATGATTTAATATTGTATTTTTCATGTAATGTGTTCAATGAATGAGATATTTAAATACTGCGGTTTAGAGCAGTAAGATGGGGCCTTATTATAGGCGTTTATTGAAACTATTTTCGTCATTTGATTTAGAGAAGCTTTCTTCATTTTTGTCTAATTGACAGACATACACCATTTGCCAGTTAATAAACTGAATTTAATTTTAAAAAAATCTTTGAACGACTGGTGTTTTCTATTAGAAAAGGGAGTGCGTTAGGAGGACCAGTGGGTGGTTTTTTCTTGAGTTTGCTTAAAATTAACGCCCGAGATACTTTCGTTTTCTTTTAGAGTCTCTTGTTCGAGTTCTTTTAAGAGCTTCGTTTCATTGTAATATATACACCACTGGCATCTTCGTATCGCATTCTTTAATATCGGCGTATCCTAATCCCTGGTTGATCCTAGTTGGTAGAATTTTAGGGGTTATTTCAGCCGGGAACTTCTAGAATTTACGATCCAGCTTTTCCATCGGATTTCAACAGGTAAGACCACGTGGATTACGGGTACAGTACCATCCCGGCATTTGCCCGAAGACGAAGTGGGAAACCGCGGAAAACCACTTTGAGGATGGCTGAGGTGGGAATCGAACCCCCTCTACTCATTTAGGCCACCTGAGGCTGAGTAGACCCCATTCCAGGCCTCATACCACTTTTCAAATTTCGTGGCAGAGCCGGGAATCGAACCCAGGACCTCCGGGGCGGCAGCTAACCATGCTGACCGCAACGCTACGGAGGCGACATGTAGACAGAATTAAGTTGCAATATTGCTGCGCGACATGAGGAGGATATAATAAAATAATTTAAAATAATTAAAAATTTTCCCCGTTGGAAAGCCTTGAACCCAGGATCGTCAAAACGGGGGGCGGGCGCGATGCCACTTGCACACTCTCCTGACAGTTCCTGAAGCATTTTGTTGCGCTTCTTATGAGGCGTATGGTTAAATATCCAATTATTAAAGTTAGATTTTAAATATTGATTGGAATGCATTTATTCATTACCAGGCATGTTTTCAATAATGTACTTAAAGCAAGTTTCAGGACCGCTTTGGCCATAATAATACGAATCAACTGTAAATATTACCTCGAAACGACAACCGTCCTCCATGTTTTATTTCTTACAACTTGGCGCACGAAATGCTAGCGTGTGATACACTTCGGTCATAAAAGTTGGTTTACAGACGAGGATGAACAGAATTATACAGGATTTTTTACCAGCTTCCTTGCCAGCAAGTGTCGTGTGATATAGGCTGTCTATTAACAGCTTGACAGAAATTCATCCGAGCTTAGAAATCTCTCCCATTGAGCTCCTGGTTCAGTTGTTGACGGTAGGGATGATATTTATGCGCATGCAATATACGGTTTACGGACGACTCTTCCAATCTTTTGGCACTGGAATGGCTGCACTTGTGATGTCCCTTCTGACTGGAGCAGCTCCCCTGCTCCGTCTGCAGCGGGTCCCACTTTTAATTGATTTGGGACGATACCGGTCGAAAAGGATGTCGACTCTGGCATACGGTCTTCCAAGGTGAACTATCCTGTCGATGAAGATTGCAGCAAGGTCTCCAAAAGTAGTGGCATTTTCTTGCACTGGGAGAAAATAAGGCCAACCTAGCCCGCTTTCTCTCTCAGGAAGTTCTTCAACATGTCTTTGAGGACATCGAAGTTGTTGTTTCCGGAGGGCTCATACACGAAGACGATATGCGATCAACATCACCCAATTTGACGTCAGTGCTCTAGCAGCACATGAAGAGGCCGATACACGCGTTGTACTACATGCTGTCCACTCTGATGCTGACAACATCGTCGTCATGGCCAGGGATACCGACATTAGTTTGCTTTGACAAAATATCCATTCTAAAGTGTGGATGATGAGTGGCACAGAAAAAGAAAGGAAGTATCTCCCAGTACATGAGATTTGCAAAATTCTTGCTAATGCTCAAAAGAAGAACATCTTGGCGTTTCACGCAGTCACGAGTAGCAACTCGACGTCTCACCTTGCAACGATAACGAAGAAAGCAGCGTGGAAAGCCTTCAATGGAACCGCCTGCCAATTTCTGGACAACCTTGGGCTCTCTCCGCTAACTCCCTCATCAAAGGCGAATGCAGAGAAGTTCCTCGTACAGCTCTATAACGTTGGCAATGTTTTTTCAGGTGTTTCAGTCAAGATTTATTTACAAGTCCAAAGATTAATTTATTGTTACAAGGTTTCTTTTTCACTGAACAGGTGGCCAAAGATGTATCTAGCGGGGATGAAGCCAGACATCAGCTTTTCGGTGTTGTGAAAAAGCCAGAAGCCTTGCCTCCAACAAGCGATGCGCTGCGACCTCACCTCCTAAGATGCCATTACCAGGTAAAGAAATAAAAGGATGGGAAGCATACTGTGATCAGTATAACTAGTTGCTTTTCGGTAATTATAATTTAAAAAACATTTTAGGTGAAAGTGTGGGAAAATGCTCATCATGTCCGACCGGTGGTGAGGAATCCAGAGTCATATGGGTGGAGGCTTCACCAAGATGAGTACATTCCCACCCTTATGACCATTAAGCCCGTCCCCAAAGCCTGCACGGATATTCTAACCTGCTGTTACGTGCCACCCCCTAGTGGCACTTCCGTTAACTAGATTACGGTGGGTGAAAGCACAAACACAATTGTTCCTTTAAAGAAATATAATTAGCTTTATTGCGGGCTTGAAAGATACACCACACAAATAGCAAATACAAGCAATTAGTACCTCACTCCAGCTTCCTCTCTCAGGGAACACTTGCCTTTCACTTGTCAAGAAGCCACAGAAGTTAATTCCTCCTAATGAGACCGGTGGCCTCGATATAACTACCTGCAACACTTCCTAGAATTCGCAAGCTACCGTTACTTACGATAGCCGGTCACTCACCACTACACTTGGCTTCGCTGTCCACTGGCTAGGGGAACAGCCCCCGGCGCTTTCGCAATTCACCACACTAACCTCTGCTGCACTGGAAAGCACACTCGTTCAAGACACAGTTCATCTGTAGGCTTCTCAATCCTTCGCTGTCAAGAGAATCAGCTTCACTAAGGTTTCGAAAGTCACGTCGCCAACAACTGTCGCTCAAGGTAAACGCTCGCACTAGCTCGAAAAAACACTGTCCACCCCGCTTGACAGGTCGCTCTTATATAGCAGGCCGGTGACTCAATAAATGCTTCTAAACCCTTCCAGGATTCACGGCTTCTCGAGGTTTCCATCACTGGCTGGGTCACGAATATTCTGGACCATCCCTTTGTCCTAGTAGCCCTGTTGCGTAAGGCGCACGTAATACACTGAGGCAGAGCCCAGCCCGGGGAAGCTGTGACACAGCCGGCGAGGCGACGAAACAACTCACAGCCGTAACACCACCCCCTTCCTAAAAGGGTGATCGTCCCGATCAATCATTGGTCCATCTGTGTCCCTCCGTAGGCTGCCAGGCGATCTCGATGCACGATCTTCATCTTCGCCCTCGGGCTCCGCTGGATCCTGTAGACGACATCGTTGATCCGTTTCACGACTCGGTACGGGCCCTCCCAGGACGTCTACTGATTGGGTGACAGGCCTTTCTTCCGTAATGTGTTGAAGAGCTAGACCAGGTCGTCCTCGTGGAATCCACTGGCATCCGTCTGTTGGTCGTATCGGGTCTTCATTCGATCGGTCTCGATCAGCAGTTTCCTCCTCTCGAACGCGTGCACGTCCTCCAGTTGGTCGACCAGTTCTTGACAATACTGGCTTACCGGGACCGGATCATTCCCAGGTCGGCCGAAGGCAAGATCGACAGGAAGACGGAGGTCCCTCCCAAACATGGCCCGGGCTGGTGTGCACCTGGTGGCTTCATGCACGGCGACGCGGTAGGCCAGGAGAAATAGTGGAAGATGTTTGTCCCAATCCCTCTGGTGCTCGCTGAAGACTATTCGGAGATGGTTCTCGATGGTGCGATTGAATCGCTCTACCATCCCGACGGACTGAGGGTGTAGCGGCGTCGTCCTTGTCTTCCGAATTCCCAGCAGCTGGCATAGGTTCTGGAACACTTGCGACTCGAAGTTCCTCCCATGGTCGGAGAGCAGCTCCAGGGGTACTCCGTACCAGCTGACGAATTCATTCACCAGGGTCTCTGCGATCGTCGCGGCTTCTTGGTTAGGGAGCGCATACGCCTCCGGCCATTTGGTGAAGTAGTCGCTGACGAACAATATGTAGCGGATCCCTGCCTCGCTCAACGGGAATGGCCCAGCAACATCGATGGCCACTCTCTCCATGGGGCCGCCCACGTTGTAGGTCTTCAGTGGACCTCGTTGTCTCCGTCCTGGGCCCTTGCTGGCTGCGCAATCGTGGCACCTCGCGCAGTGGCTCTCCACGTCTGTTCGGCATCCGATCCAGTAGAACCACCCTCTCAGCTTCTCCAGGGTCTTCTTTATCCCTAGGTGTCCACCAGATGATCCTCCATGGACTTCCTTCAGGACGTCCTCCGTCATAGCCTTTGGAACGACGACTTGTTCCCGAGATGTCTTCCCGTCGGTGCTCTCCCAGGTACGGCAGATGAGGCCATCCCTTACAACCAGCGAGTCCCACTGCGCCCAGTAGGGCTTAAACTTCGGGCTGCAGTCGCTCACAATGTTCCACCCGGGTCTGGGAACACAGGCCCTCTTCCATTCGCCTATCAGTCCCAGGTCATCATCTTCTGCTTGTGCCCGCGTGAAAGATTCGCGGCTCCAGCTCCCTTGAAGTTCCACGGTAGTCCTTCGGCACTGTATCCCGGTGTTCTCCTCCCTTCTGGTACGAAAGTGCAGCCTTCGGGGCACGGTCTTCGTGACAGGACGTCGGCATTAGAATGCAGTTGGCCTTTCCTGTGCTGGATCTCGAAGTTGTACTGTTGAAGCCTCTCTAACCACCGCGCAAGTTGACCCTCGGGCTGTTTGAAGTTCAGGAGCCACCGCAGGGATGCATGGTCGGTCCTGACGAGAAATTCTTGCCCGTACAGGTACTTGAGGAAGTGTTCGATGGTCTTCACGATGGCGAGCAGTTCCTTCCTGGTGACGCAGTAGTTCCTCTCTGGCTTTGACAAGGCTTTGCTGAAGTAGGCCGCTACTCTCTCCTCGCCGTCCACTATTTGCGACAGGATTACCCCTATACCAAAGTCGCTGGCATCGGTATCGACGATGAACCTTGTTCCAGGTCTGGGGTAGGCCAGAATAGGCGCGGTGCACAGAGCCTGCTTGAGTTGTTCGAAGGCACTGTGGCATTCTGCTGTCCATGTGAAGAGTTGGTCCTTCTCAGTCAGTCAATGCAGTGGTTTGGCGATGTCGGCAAATCCTCTCACGAAGCGACGGTAATAAGTGCAGAGTCCCAGGAAGCTTCGTAGTTGGGACTTGTCCTTCGGAACTGGCCACTCCCTCACAGCTGCGGTCTTTTCTGGGTCGGTGCGCATCCCTTCCTCGGAGACGATATGCCCAAGTTACTGGACCTGCTTCTGGAAGAGCTGACACGTCTTGGGGCTCAATTTCAGCTGGGCAGCCCGTAGCTTCATCAAGGTCTCCTTCAGGTTGCTGTAGTGCTCCTCGAAGCTTCTCTCCAGAACGATGACGTCGTCTAGGTAGACCAGGCAGGTTTTTCAGTGTAGTCCCCTCAGAATGGACTCCATTAGCCTTTCGAAGGTCGCAGGGGCGTTGCACAGACCGAATGACATGACGGTGAACTGCCAGAGCCCACTGCCCACAGAGAACGCAGTTTTCTCGCGGTCCTTATGGTGGACCTCCACCTGCCAGTAGCCACTCTTCAAATCCAAGGTGGAGAACCATCTTGACCCTGATATGGTGTCCAGGTTGTCGTCGATCCGGGGTAGAGGGTAGCTGTCCTTCTTCGTGACGTCATTCACCCGCCTGTAATCCACGCAGAACCTGGTGGAACTGTCTTTCGTCTTCACTAGCACGACCGGAGAACTCCAAGGACTATGTGATGGCTCGATCACTCCTTGCTCCTTCATCTCTTCTACCATCCAGTCGACTTCGGCTTATTTGGCGAGCGGGACACGTCGGAATGGGGTCCTCATCGGTGCGCTGTCCCCAACGTCGATTCTGTGCTGGACCAAGCTTGTCCTGCAGAAGTCTTTGCTCCTCACGGAGAAGACATCCTGGAATACGCGTAGCAGGTCCTGAAGTTGGCGTGATTGCTCCTCGTCTAGCTGGTCCTGGGATCCTTGGTACAGCTTCTGTAGTTCTTCTGGCAGAGCGTGTCTTCTTCGGTTGTCCGTCTGCAGGTGTCCGTCCGTCGAATCTGTGATGCGGGCAATCCAGGTAACGGGCTCGCCGACTCTTTGGTTGGTGTCCCGGTGAACCGTAATGTCGTAGTCGTTCAGGTTGGACAGGCGGACGTGCGGCCGAGACGTCGTGTTGATGGGGGTCTTGGCAATTAGCAATCCTTTTGTCTGGATGTCCTCATATTTTGGCTCGATGATAGCCGCCACTCCCTCAGCAGTTCCGTCGACAATTACGGCAACGCTGATTTCCTTCCTGGCGGGAACGATGACGTCCTCTCTCAGCCTTACTCGTCGTGCGGTGACGGCCTCGTGTGCTGGTTGCAAAGCAAGTTCCCCACCTCCGAAGTGCAGAGTGTTGGTACTCAGGTCCAAGATGATGTTGTTCTGGTCCAGGAAGTCCAGTCCGATGATCAATTCGTTTGATACATCAGCCACGAGCACTGGATGCTTCACCGCCCGTCGACCAATGACGAACTCCAGAGATGCTTCGCCATGTACCGGTGCGGTCTCTCCAGTCGCGGTTATTAGCTGGAGGTTCCTTTGCGTGGGGTTGCACTCTCCACTTCGGGATTACGGTGGGATTGACGATGGTCCTCGACGCTCCCGTGTCGATCAGCATGGGCCAGCTCACTCCGTTGACGACTCCGTCGACCATAAGGTTGCTATTATCCCTCCGTAACTGCGTCACACGAACGTGGACTGCCGGGGCTTGACGACTGTCACAAGCCAACCTTTGCCCCCCAAGGCTGGCTAATACTCGTTTCCCTGGGCCACGCGGTTTTCAGACGACTAATTACCCGTCGGATACCCTCGGCGGCGGCGATCACCGCAGTCCTTGCTCAGGTGGCCTTTCTTACCGCAGGTCCAGCAGGTTAGTAGCCCTCTTCCGGGCCGCCTCTCCGGTTGTCTTCCGGCTGTGTCGTTGCTGGTGGTGCCGCGACTATCGAAGAAACGGCTTAGCGCCCCCATTAATTCGTCGGCCAGGGGCTTGGTCTCGTTGGTTTTTACTGGTTCGTCGACGTCCACTTGACGCACCCGCACGTGCATTCAAGATGCCTGTTTTGCCGTCTCGAACTCTAGTGCGTGGCTCAGCGCATCTGCCAGGGTCTTATTGCGCGCGAGTCACAGCGCCTGTTGAGTGTCCGAGTCCCGTAGCCCGTCGGTGAAGGTCTGCGTCGCTATCTGTTCCAGAAAGTCGGCCGGCGCTGTTGGGTGGGCAAGCCTTACGAGGCGTGCGATGTCCATCTCGAACTCCTGCAGGGTTTCCGCGTTCTTTTGTACCCGGGTCCGGAGCTGCATCTGGTAGTCCTGCTGAAGATGGCTATCTCCATATCGGGACTTCATATGGGCGATTAGTGAAGCGTGGTCCTGGGATCCAGTCGGGATGGCCTGAAGGACGTTAGGGGCGTCCCCTCTCAGCGCTACAATGAGAGCTGTAGCCTTTTCCGTGCTGTGCCAGTTGTTTATGGAACAGGCTGCCTCGAACTGACGTAAATAGGTGCTCCACGGGACCTTTCCGTCGAAGGTTGGGGGTGTCACTCTGCTCTGTCCCGCTGCTGATATTCCCGGTGTACCTGTGGGCGGGCGTCGGCGCAGCTCGGCAACTTCCTCTTGAAGAGCGTTGAATCTCGCTTCCATCCCCGTCGGCGGGCGCTGGCTCAGCTCAGCAATTTCCTTTTGTAAAGCGTTGAATTTCTCTTCCTCCCCCGTCAGTGGGCGTTGGCGCAGTTCGGAAACTTCCTCTTGTAAGGCGTCGAACTTCTTTTCCACTGCCGTGACTTCCTCACGTAGGCCCTGTTCCAATTTCCTTTGACTTTCCTGTAGTTTCGTCAGCAGACACTTTTCCAGATTTTTCTGGCCATCCAGAAATTTGGCGGTTAGGTCCTCTGCTAGCTTATTCCGACCGTCTTCCATCTTCTTCAGGTCCTCTGCTAACTTCTTCTGGCAGTCCTCTAATTTGGAAGTTAGGTCCTCGGCTAACTTCTTCTGGCCGTCCTCCATCTTCTTCTGGCCGCCCTCCATCTTCTTCTGGCCATCTTACATCTTCTTCAGGCCATCCTTCAGGTCCTTGCTGGCCGTCCTCCATCTTCTTCAGGTCATCCTTCAGGTCCTTGGCTAATTTCTTCTGGCCGTCTTCCATCTTGGCTTCCATGCCACTTAACTTTTCTAGCAATGCTGCAAATTGCGCTTCCATTTTAGATGTTTGTCTTGTAAAGGGCATGCACTCACGGGAAAATTAGAGAATTGTGGTAAAATCACCTGCTCGGGTTTTGAAACCAGGACCTTCAGGTGTTGTGCTTGTGCTTGAGTTTGTAATCTCGCTTCTGGCACCAGTTGTTACGTGCCACCCCCTAGTGGCACTTCCGTTAACTGGATTACGGTGGATGAAAGCACAAACACAATTGTTCCTTGAAAGAAATATAATTAGCTTTATTGCGGGCTTGAAAGATACACCACACAAATAGCAAATACAAGCAATTAGTACCTCACTCCAGCTTCCTCTCTCAGGGAACACTTGCTTTTCACTTGTCAAGAAGCCACAGAAGTTAATTCATCCTAATGAGACCGGTGGTCTCGATATAACTACCTGCAACACTTCCTAGAATACGCAAGCTACCGTTACTTACGATAGCCGGTCACTCAAAACTACACTTGGCTTCGCTATCCACTGGCTAGGGGAACAGCCCCCGCGCTTTCGCAATTCACCACACTAACCTCTGCTGCACTGGAAAACACACTCGTTCAAGACACAGTTCCTCTGTAGGCTTCTCACTCCTTCGTTGTCAAGAGAATCAGCTCTACTAGGGTTTCGCAAGTCACGTCACCAACAACTGTCGCTCAAGGTAAACGCTCGCACTAGCTCGAAACAACACTGGCCACCCCGCTTGACAGGTAGCTCTTATATAGCAGGCCGGTGACTCAATAAATGCTTCTAGACCCATCCAGGATTCACGGCTTCTCGAGGTTTCCGTCACTGGCTGGGTCACGAATATTCTGGACCATCCCTTTGTCCTAGTAGCCCTGTTGCGTAAGGCGCACGTAATACACTGAGGCAGAGCTCAGCCCGGGGCAGCTGTGACTCAACCGGCGATGCGACGAAACAACTCACAGCCGTAACACTGCAATTGTTCGTCTCATTGCCTGCCATCAATGTGCACGTGCAAAATGAATGGACTGACCCATTCACTCCAAAGTTAAGGTAAGTAATTTCTGAGCATGTCAATATGATAAGAATCCGAGAAAACCACTAACCCGGCGTTTAAATAAATATTTTACGCCAACGGACAAGAGAGATTTAGGGCAACAGGGTTTTGACGACCATCTTGGCCGCCATCTTGGATACCGGACTTCCGGTCCAAATTTCGCTTTGGCAACAGGCAGATTCGTATTCAGCGGGGTCGATATACCCTAAAAACGTTGTTTCCCCAATTGTTACATGAAATGCTTCTTGCACTTTATAGAGACGGGTTTCCTAAATATGGGCCTGAACTATAACGTTGCAAACCATTCCAAAAATATTTCTCCAATGGAGGATTTGGACCTATGCTCCTCCGGTCCATCAATTGGAAGTCCAGTGATTGTCTTCTTGAGCTACGCCTCAGCTTGGGAAGCGACTCGTATTAAGAGCCAATTTGAGTACGTTACTCCTCCAGTTCGCTGTTTCAAATGCTCTCCACGTTACTATATCGTAGTTTTAAGCGTTAATTTCATGATTTGCCATAACCAGCCACTTGGCACGACATCTTAACGCAGATGATATGTTGCACTGCAATAATTGACTGCAGGAACATCATACTATTCGAACGGTCTGTAGTCATATCAGGTGGGGGAATAATAGGGTTCAGTATCGTTTGCGGGATAAACTTACAGTGCATTAGTACCATACGGGATGCAAGCACAGAAATATCGACCTTCATGACATAACACGTTAGTTGGGCTGCATAAAAGCAGTATTATAAGGGGCAGCTGACTCACCTGGTATATACTATATTTTTAAGATTAGATTAGATTTGATTTTTATTTATCCATTTGATCAATTGCATGTAAACAATACATTTTTGATATAGGTCACGTCATAAATTACATCTATAAAATAAAAGAACTTACAGGTATTATTACAAATACAATAACTATAAACTATTTATTTATTACCTGAAGTCAATATTTATTTCATGAAACCGTACCACTTTCGGTTACGTTGTGACCTTCTTCAGCTGGTATATGATGAGTAACTGAGTAGTACCGTACCAAAAGTTCACATAGTAAATATTCCACACAAAAAAACACCGATCTGTTACAATAAATTTTGTAAAATAAGCATAAATAATTGTCTTGAAAAATCAGCGTACAAATGAGGAGATGTGTATGAGAAAATATGTACTGTTTGTTGAATCAGTTAGGTTATACAAATTCTTGATGTGAATTTACTAGGTATAGTAGAGAAAAACTTTGGAATATGTCTGGCGAAGCTATTAAGAAATGTTGAAAAATGTATCTGTCGTGTAGTTGTAGGGCAGGAGTAATTATATTGTGTGTCCCAGTACATTAACTCAGTTTTGAACCAGGGCTCAGAAATAATAGTTCCAAAATGTACCTTTTTGGATCGTCGTGGTAAGTGGACAAAGCACAAAGGGTCTCGGCTCTCGGCTCAGTTGGCGCCGCGGCGGGAAACGTCAGAGGGGGCGAAAATAGACTGTTTGTTCGGTAGAATAAGGAAATTACGACTAAAGGTACGATTTGGATCCTCGCCGCCAAGGCGGCGCGCTGCCGCTGCAAAGGCGGCGTGCTGCCATGGCGGCGGAAGCTCACTACCGCTCCACGTGTATTTAGATGGGATACATTTCGAACTCCGCCGCCGTTGCCTGTGCAGTGCCGCATGGGCAGCGTGGCCTCCCAGCCGCGCCAGGACCGGTCTGGCGGCTCTGCGGCGCCGCCTGTTGGCAACGAAATTATACAAAGCCCGGAAATGGAGCATAAAACTGCTATCCAAAATGGCGTTTGATAGAAGTCCGCTAGATGTCTCGACTTGTCGCTAATTTTCCCGTACCAATTATTGGAAAATAATTGCATCTTTTGCCATTTTTAAGGCCGAAAAAGTTAATTATTCAAATAATACGGCATCTAAAGAACTTTTAAATTGCATTTAATTTAATTTCAGGCCAATTTTATGTAACGGAAATATGTCATTAGGCTAAATTACGTATGGATTGGAGTGACCCGGTTAGGCCTAAATAAAAATAAAAACTTTACAATGCTAGGGAGCCAATATTTTCATACTTGACCGCCATACCACTAGGTGTGCTGCAGTAGATTGTTGTTGTCATGCTTTATCTTGCGTCTATTAACTTACTTCTATTATAATTGATATCCTGTTGCATACATTTCCCAGCCGAGTGCTTTGTATCAACAATGTCGTCTTTAGCGGCAGATGACGAAAAACTCGTTGAGTTTGTATCCAAATAGGTACCCAGTTTTGTATGATGCAATATTTCGATTTATATTTTAAAGCACCCCTCGTTCTCTCGGGTTTTGTAGATCTCTTTCGTGGCTTTCCTTTTTTCTTTTTCGCACCAATAGGGCTAGAATTCAGTTGTAATCGTCTTCCTCTTCCTCCAATAATCTTTTAATTCCCGTTTTGGAAGCGGCACTACACATGATGATCGTACCTCTATTAAATTACCTCAATGTAAACAGCCTACTGAACCTCTGCCGCGCTGCCCAGGCAGCGAGGAACGAAAACACAACTTCCCAGGCAGCGCCGCCATGGCAGCGAGGATCCAAATCGTACCTTAAGGGACACTAGGGCTGAGTTTTTAGGCAAAAAATGACAAAATAACTGTTTTTTGTTTTTCCCATATATATATCTTATGGACCCCTGTGGATAATTTCAGTAAAACAGTTTTCATGCACCGCCATTTTTAAAGGCTCAGCGACATTTTTAAATCTCCTCTGCGTAAAAAGAAGATGGAAGGCAAATCATAGAAAGTAGGCTATACTTTTAAAACTAGAAATCCTAGAAAGTCGTAGGTTAACTCAAACGAAAGGTCTAAATGCTCTTTATCTCTACAACAAAACATTGTATTTTTCACATTTTTTCCACAAAAGTTTCATTGGGTGAGTCAAACTGGTTAATATAGCATGCGATTTTATAAAAATGCTTTTATCTCCAAACAACGTTTTTAGGTAATCAAAATGCTCCATGTGCATGAGGTATTCACCAATTTTACTAAAAAAATCACTGGATATTCAGAAACACATGTGCTGCAAGATAACATTGCAATATCTCCAGCCACTTTGTAAATTACAGACCAAAAAAATAAAAAACTATGAAAATTTCTCGAAATTCATAAAGCATGGTGGCACATAAAGAAAAAATTAATCTGACAGCATACACGTATCACTTTCCTGAAATGTCTCAATGTTATAATATTAAGAATAGTTTTATGTATATGTAATCAAAATATCAAGCGTTTTACACAATTGCTAATGCGCATGGAGCATTTTGATCACACGGTATATTTTAATAATATAATTAGTAAAAAATCCATTACATTTCATCCAATGGTTTTCAAATTTGGTATGTGACTTAGTGTTACTATTCTAAATATGCAGTTTAAATTTCAACTCATTCTGATTAAAAATGTGGAAGTTGAAAAACTCAGCCCTAGTGTCCCTGCCCAGGCAGCGAGGAACGAAAACACCACAACTTCCCAGGCAGCGCCGCCATGGCAGCGAGGATCCAAATCGTACCTTAAGAAGGCAAAATGGCTCTTCCCATTTAAAGCCTAACGTAGTATTAAATCGTTTATAGAATAGTGTTCTGACCCTTTGGGGGGCTGGAACTGTGTAACGAGAGGGTGTGTAAGTGTTCGGAGGGTGGCGGTTAAATAAGGGGGAATGTGGGGGCGTTCGGAGCCTTCGGGCTATCCGCGGGGAAGTGTGAATGTGGGGTAAAACGATTGAAGCCCTATAGGCTAATAATTACAATTAGGGGTTGCGTCTGCGGGCTGAAGGCAAGCCTGAGATGCCTGAATGTGAACTATGGCGGTCAAAGTTAAAGAACTGCTGGCGTTGCGCTATTACCGGCTGTAGGCGCGTGCTCGTCTAGAGCCAAGGACAGTGATTGTAAACAGGTGGATCCTGCTTGTGTAGGCGATACTTGGACTGAGCGGGGAGTACGTAAAATGAGAGGGTGGGGTTGGACAGTGATTAGGGCAACAATGGTAATAATAACAATCGGGGCTGTGTTATAAAAAGTACTTATTTACTAAGTCAATGTACTGTTGTATTGGATTCCCTGAAGGTAGGGCTGATGTACCAATGTAGTGTTTTTACAATGTAATAGGGGTGGTAATGGGTAGGAGATACAAATGTGTGTGGAACCCTGAGAGACACACTCACCTGCGGTGCGATGATCGAAGTGTAGTCGGGTAGCGTCTCGGATAGCAACAGATCACTTCCCTCTGAGTGGCGGTCTTCTTAAGCGTTTCGGAGTGCTGAATATTGCAGTTCTGGTAAACTCCTATTTTGGTAGCCAGCTCCTGTGTCCGTGTTTGTGAAGTGAGGCAAGCGTTTACGCAAAAACTGTGGTTTCAGCTCTGCTGTTGTTGTTTGAGTCTTCAGTCTTTTGACTGGTTTGATGCAGCTCTCCATGCCTCCCTGTCCGGAGCCAATCGTTTCATCTCTACATAGCTACCACATCCTACATCAGAGGCTATCTGTTTAACATATTCTAACCTTGGTCTACCCCTACAGTTCTTGTCCTCGACCCTTCCTTCCATAACTAAGCTTGCTATTCCTGGGTGTCTTAGTATGTGTCCTACCAACCTATCTCTTCTCTTCATTAGCAGTCGCCAGAAACATCTCTCCTCTCCCACTCGCCTTAATACCTCTTCGTTTGTAACCCTATCTACCCATCTGATCTTCATCATTCTCCTGTAACACCGCATTTCAAATGCTTCAATTCTCCTCTTTTCTGCTGCACCAATAGTCCAAGTTTCAATTCCATAGAGCGCCACGCTCCAGACAAAGGCTTTCAAAAGTGACTTCCTAATACCTAAATCTATATTCGATGTCAACAGATTCCTTTTTTGTAGAAAGGCTTTCCTTGCCTGAGCCAACCTACTTTTTATATCCTCTTTGCTTCGTCCATCACTGGTTATTCTGCTTCCTAAGTAACAGAAGTTTCCTACTTCCTTCAGCTTTTCACCTGCCAATTTGATCTCTATAGAGGTTTCTGATTTATTTCGGCTGCATTCCAGTATTTTTGTTTTACATTTATTAATTTTCATCATGAATTCCTTCCGTAAGACGGAATCCATACCATTCAAAAACTCATTCAAATCCTCAGGCTTGTCGGCCAAGATGACGATGTCATCAGCAAATCTCAGAGTTGAAATTATTTCTCCTTGAATCTTCACTCCCACTTTAAATTTTTCTCCAATTTCCTTCATTGCTTGTTCAATGTAAAGATTGAAAAGTATGGGTGATAAGTTGCAGCCTTGCCTTACACCTTTCTGAATACCAGCTTCTCTCTCATGTCCTTCAGCTCGAATGACTGCTGTCTGGTTTCTGTATAGATTGTATATCACCCTCCTATCCCTGTACTTTAGTCCAATAGATTTCAAAATGACAAACAATTTAGTCCAATCAAAGTTATCGAAAGCCTTTTCTAAGTCTACAAAAGCCATGAACGTTCTCTTATCTTTCCTTATTCTACCTTCCAAAATCAGCCTAAGACTTAGTACAGCTTCCCTTGTTCCTATATTTCTCCTGAAACCAAACTGGTCTTCACCCAACTCCGTTTCTATCTGGCTTTCAATCCTCTTGTAAATTATTCTAGACAGGATCTTTGAAGCATGAGTAATCAAGCTGATTGTACGGTAATCTTCACATCTGTCAGCTCCCACTTTCTTTGGTATAGGGATGATAACATTCTTCTTGAAATCAGGGGGTACCTCACCTGTCTCATAAATTCTACACACGAAGTGAAATAACCTGATCAGACCTTCATCTCCTATGCAGCGTAGCAACTCAATCGGTATATCATCTATGCCTGGTGCTTTGTTCCGGCCTAAGTCCTCTAATGCTCTGTCAAATTCTGATCTCAATATTAAATCTCCTTTTGCATCCTCATCAATTTCCTCCTCCCTTTCCATTACATGATTCTCAATCTCCTTTCCCTTATACAAGCACTCTATGTAAGCTTTCCATCTCTCGATCTTTTCTTCCCTATCTGTTAGAGGCTTTCCATTTGTGTCCTTAATATTACAGCACTTAGTCTTCTTTTCCCCAAAAGTATTCTTAATCCTTCGATAAGCTGTGTCTACTTTTCCTAATTTCAGACAATTTTCTATACCTGCACATTTCTCTTTCAACCATTCTTCTTTCGCTTCCCTGCACTTCTTGTTAACCTCATTTCTCAAACGTCTGTATTCTGCTTTCCCCTTTTCATCTCTTAGATTCTTGTGTTTCCGCCTTTCATCCATCAATTCTAGTATATCCTGAGTGATCCACGGTTTTCTACCTATTCTTTCCTTCCTACCAATGTTTTCTTCTGCGGATTTTGTTATTTCATTCTTGAAAAGTGCCCATTCGTCTGCAATTGAAGTTTGTTTAGGGGTTTTGATTAGTCCTTCCTTTATACTTTTCTTGAATCTTTCGTTTACATCCTTCACTTTCAGTCTGTCTATTGCCCACCTTTTTGGCTTTTGACTTTTCTTCAGTTTCTTCAACTTTAATCTGCATTTCATTACAACCAGATTGTGGTCAGAGTTTATGTCAGCACCAGGATATGTTTTACAATCCAAAATCTGGTTTCGAAACCTCTGCTTGACCATAATGAAGTCGATTTGGTAACGCCCTGTATCTCCTGGTCTCATCCATGTGTATATTCTTCTATTGTGGTTATCGAATAAGGTGTTAGATATGACCAACTCATGTTCGGTGCAGAATTCCATCAGCCTGTTTCCTCGATCATTCCTTTCACCTAATCCAAAATCTCCTACTATCTTCCCTTCTCTCCCTTTTCCTACCACAGCATTCCAATCTCCCATTACTATAACATTTTCATCACCTTTGATATACCTCAGAATGTCATCTATTTCTTCGTAGACCTTTTCAACATCCTCATTATCAGCTTGACTGGTAGGCATATAGACTTGTACCACTGTGGTGCACGTAGGTTTAGTATTGATTTTTGCTACAATAATCCGTTCACTGTATTGCTCATAATATTCCACCCGCTGTCCAAGTTTCCTACTCAATATGAGACCAACCCCTGCTTGGCCATTGTTTGATTTAGTGCTAATGACCCTATAGTCTCCTGACCAAAAGTCCTGTTCTTCCTGCCAGCGCATTTCACTAATCCCAACCAAATCCAACCTCAACCTATCCATTTCCCTTTCTAAGTTTTCTAACTTTCCACTTCCTAGCAGACTTCTAACATTCCACGCTCCGATCCGTAGAATGTCAGATTTCCTTTTTGTCACTTCTGTGATGTTAACCCCCTCTCGAGTAGTCCCCACCCGGAGATCCGAACGGGGGACTAGTTTACCTCCGGATAGAAATTTTACAAGGGAGGAGGCCATCATCACATGTAATTATGCATAGAGAGGTGCATATCCTCGGGAATAGCATTACGGCTGTAGTTTCCCGTTGCTTTCAGCCGTGCAGCAGAACGCAGTGTAGCCATTAGTTGGCTTATATTATCAATATCTTAACCGTCTATTAGACTAGTAAAGACTAGCTCTGCTAGCTTTGTGTAATAGGAAGTGTGTTGTTGCTGTTGTTGCTTCCAGCTTAGGGGTGTTTAAAGGGTGACATCAGTGTAGGGCGCTGGGCAGATGGTTGTAATCGGTGTAGATGGTAGGGGTGTAATCTCTATATCTTATATATAAAAGTGAAAGTCTGTATGTATGTATGTGGGTGGGTGGGTCTGTTCCGTTTACAAATCTACTCCGTTCCACCAATCTCAACCAAATTTTGCACACACATAGTTTAGGGCCCAGAAGGAACCGCTGGCTACATGAATTTTCGATAGTCTTTCTCATTCTTCTGTCAGCCCTTTTGCACTCAAGCACAGGCTAATCAAATCATAAAATATACTCATGAAGGATTGGCAAGGCAGATAGTTTCCATGGCAACATAGCTCAAGTCGAGACACGGCCGACTGGATACGAGTTGCGCTCTGCACTACCGGTATAGAAAATGAGCATCTTTACTTGAAATCCCGTTAGTTACTCACCTACACACACAGCACTGTCACCGAGTTTAGCATAACAAAGACTTGACACTATCTTCTATTGTCAAATACCACTCACTCCCTCACTCCCTCATTCATCACGAAATCTCAGAAACCACCGAACGGATTGGAATGAAATTTGGTATGCTGCTTCCCCAAGGGCCGCAAATGCCCACTAAGAGAGGATTTTTGTATATTCAGGTTCTAAAGGGGTGTTAAGGGGGTAGACCTGCATTTCATTGAATAGCAATATCTCCCGATTGGTTTCATTGGGGGATGTGATACACGGCATATAAACTCATCATTAAAAAGTAAGAAGACACGTTTCTGCGGGTTTTTCGATGTGGTGTATATTATGAGGTGAAAGGGGTGAAAAGTAGGGATTGAAAGATTCCTAACGGAGCGTGTATCTCTTAAACGACATAGGCGAGGAGTTTGAAACTCAGCGGAAAAAAATCAGCATAACAATAAGTAAATATGTGTTTGACCGTTTTTTTCATAAATCCAATTTAAGGGGCCCATGGGGAGGGGTGAAATTCGGGGGGGGGGGACAGGAAAAAAGTGTCCTAACTGATTGACTGACTGACTCACTCATCAAACTCAGGGGGAAAAACTGCTTTAAAGTAAGTAAATAGCTATTCGACAGTTTTTTTGATCAATCAAATTGAAGGGGTTCATCGGGAGGGGTGACATTCTGAAGAAAAACAAATGAAAGAAAATGTCCTGACTCATTCACTCACTCATTATCGCCCAGCCAAAAATATTGAAGTTGGAAACATGGCATTATGGGGATATGTTCGTTGTATGTCAAAACCGTACACTAAGGGAGGATTTTTGGATATTCAGGCTCTAAAGGGGTCTAAAGGGGGTTAAACCTGCATTTCATTGAATAACAATATCTCACGAGTGGTTTCATTTGTGGATGTGATACTCGGCATATAAACTAATCATTAACAATAAGCAGACATGTGTCTTAGGGTTTTTCGATGTGGTGTATTATTATGAAGTGAAAGGGGTGAATAGTGGGGGTTGAAGGATTCCTAACGGAGCGTGTAGGCCTATCTCTTAAACGACATAGGCGATAAATTTGAAACTCAGCGATAAAAATCAGCTAAATAAATATGTAAATCGGTGTTCGACCGTTTTTAAATAAATTAATATAAGGGGCCAATGGGGTGGGGTGAAATTCTGGGGTAAAAAGGAGAGAAAGTGTCCTAACTGACTGACTAACTCACTCATCAAACTCGGGGGAAAAAGACAGCTTAAAAATAAGTTAATAGGTGTTCAAGAGCTTTTTCATCAATGCAATTTAAGGGGCCCATGGGGAGGGGTGAAATTCTGGTAAAAATAATTGAAAGAAAATGTCCTGTCTGACTCACTCACTCATCACGCCCAGCGAAAACTATTCAAGTTGGAAAAATGACATTTTGGGAATATGTTCGCTGTATGTCGAAAACGTCAACTAAGGAATGATTTTTGTTTATTCGGGTTTTAAAGAGATGTTAAGGGGGTAAACGTGCATTTCATTAAATAACGATATCTCATGAGTTGTTTCTTTGGGGATGTGATATTCGGTATATAAACTAATCATTAAAAATAATCAGACATATATCTAAGGGTTTATCGATATGTTGTATATTATGAGGTGAAAGGGGTGAAAATTGGGGGTTGAGGGATTCTTAACGGAGCGTGTATCTCTTAAACGACATAGGCGAGAAGTTTGAAATTCGGCGGGAAAAACAACTTAAAATACAAGTAAATATGTTTTCGGCCGTTTTTACATAAATCCAATTTAAGGGGCCCTTGGAGAGGGGTGAATTTCTGGGAAAAAAAACAGGAAAGAAAGTGTCCTAACTGATTGACTCACTTTCTCACTCATCAAACTCAGGGCGAAAACAGCTTTAAATAAGTAAATAGGTGTTCGACCGTTTGTTTCATAAATCAAATTTAAGGGGTTCATGGGGAGGGGTGAAATTATCAAATATAAATGAAAGAAAATGTCCTGACTCACTCACCCACTCATCATCGCCAAGCCAAAATTATTGAAGTTAGAAACATGAAATTTTGGGGATATGTTCGATGTATGTCGAAAACGTCCACTAAGGAAAGAGTTTTGAATATTCAGGTTCTAAATAGGTGTTAAGGGGGTAAACGTGCATTTCATTGAATAAAAATATCTCACGAGTGGTTTCATTTGGGGATGTGATACTTGGCATATATACTAATCATTAAAAATAAGCTGACACATGTCTAATGGTTTTTCGATGTAGTGTATATTATGAGGTGAAAGGGATGAAAAGTGGGGGTTGAAAGATTCTTAACGGAGCGTGTATCTCTTAAACGACATAGGCGAGGAGTTTGAAACTCGGAGGAAATCAATCAGCTTAAAAATAAATAAATAAATAAATAAATAAATAAATAAATAAATAAATAATAAATAAATAAATAAATAAATAAATAAATAAATAAATAAATAAATAAATAAATAAATAAATAAATAAATAAAATAAATAGGTGTTCGACCGTTTTTCATAAATCCAATTTAAGGGGCCTATGGGGAGGGGTGAAATTCTGGAAGAAAAACGTCCACTAAGGAAGGATTTTTGTATGTTGACTCTCATCGACCAACCCAAACTATTAATGTTAGCAGAATGATATTTTGGGGATATGTTTGTTGTGTGTCGAAAACGTCTACTAAGGAGGGATTTTTGGATATTAAGGTTCTAAAGGGGGTGTTAACGGGGTTAAACCTGCATTTCACTGAATAACAATATGACACGACTATGACGCGAGCGAAGCGAGGCTAAAAATGAGATGGTGTGTGTCTGTGTAGCCTATTACTCAATCACGCAAGTACCACTGGTCCGATTTACATGAATTTTACATGGAAGTAGCTGATTTACCTGGTTAACATATAGGTTACTTTTGTTTTCAATACTTTGCACTATTTGAAGATGGCGACCATTTTAGTGACGTCACTAGACCCTTTGGTTTCAAACTTTCATATTTCCATTTCAAATAAAAAGAGAACGCTAAGAAATAGCAAACTTTTGATGGCATATACGAGGTTTAAAATTACATTTTCTATCCGAATGGTATCTCCAACCGTTAGCGAGTAAAACCTAAAATTGTGCTATAAAACACGGTAAACGCCGAGCGGTGTAGTTGGACAAAATGTTCCATCCTTAATCTCCCTCTGCGCAGCACCTCGCCTATCCCCTGTTTTAACTGTCACCTTCACATTTTATTTTATTTATGAAGCGTAGCGAAGCACGGGTACTTCAGCTAGTATATATATAAAAATGAAAGTTTGTCTGTTTTTTCAGAATTTCCACGGAATTTTGAGTTATTAACGCGTTTCAGACTGGTTTATGACGGTTGCGCGCAAAAACAAAATTGTTGTCTGTCTGTCTGTTTATCGGTTTGTCTGTGTACAATTTTGCACGCGCATCACTCGAGAACGGCTGAGTGGATCAACGTAAAATTTGGTACAGAAGTCCATCAGAGGCACGAAAGTAATCTTTGATGTAACTCTTCTCCGTACCTCTCATGAAAGAGGGCCTAACTCCTTAAAATGCATGCTGAAATGGGCGTAGAAAAACGTGACAAAGCTCATTTTCAGCGTCTCAATGTGAGAAACAAAACTCGGGAGCCCTACGGGCCTCGAAAACCACATTTTAAGGTCCTAAAACCAACAGTTTTTGAGATATACCCAGAAAACTAATTTCATTTATTAAGCTATTAAAAGAATGCAGGCCGGTAACCATGCCAACACGATCTAAGAAGTCCATCTATTTCTGTAAGACGCAATGCCATTCCATTTATTACATTACTGTGAACGTTCGCAAACGGCTATACGGTTATCACGGAACCAACTTAAGCTGTAAAATTCATCAATACGTATATAATGCGCTTAAGGGGGCCAAGGGGTGCTAAAGAACTATTATATCCCTATCCCTATATTATTAAATTATTATTATTATTATTATTATTATTATTATTATTATTATTATTATTATTATTATTATTATTATTATTATTATTATTATTGTATTATGGCGTACAAGGACGAGCAAAACTCATTTTCAGTCCCTCAGTGGCTAGGAGGCTACTAAGTTTTAAGGCTCTAAAACCACGTTTCTGAGATAATCCCAGAAAACTAATTTCATTTAATAAACTAATAAAGACCACCTCGTGGCGCAGTGGCTAGCATTGTTGTCTGTCACCCCCGAGGTAACGGGTTCGATCCCCAGCTCTGCGAAGAATTTAAAAGTCTTGGTATGGTCTGGTACGGGGTCTCCCAGCCTCGTGATGCAAAATGGGAACTTGCCGGATGCTATGGAAGGAGGAGGAGTGGAAAGGAACTGGCCAGCCTGCCACACGCAAACTCCGGCTCGGGATGCCTGGTTAGTAATCCCTTGACTTAGTCAAGGGCTCTTATTCAAGTTGCCTACGTCCCTGGAGGGGATATAGCACTCTTTTATTTTATAAACTAATAAATAGATGACGAGTACAGAAGAAGACCAAATCAGGGGATATAGAGATATACTGAGAAAATCACAGATGTGGCCAGGAAGAGACGTCTGGCTTTCTATGGACATGTCTCATGGATGAACCCAACAAGACTAACCAACCGGCTTCTCAACTACTGGGGGAAGAGAAAGAGTGTGACACCGTCGCTAACAGTAGTTAACAAGGATATCCAAGAACTGAAGATAATGAAAAGTGATATTAGAAGCCGATCACATCTCAGAAAGATACTTAAACAGAAGAGTTTTCAGGACAGACCACCCTGTAAGAAAACCGTCATCATCTGGACAAAAGAGAGGAGAATGCGCGAATATTGGGCAAACATCAAGTCCCGCCAAGCTGAAAAGTTGAACGTCGTGGTCCTTAGCTGGCCCATCCGAAAGAAGAAGAACAACAACAAGAAGAAACTAATGAAGTAATGCAAGCCGGTAACCATGACAACAGTGTCACAAGAGGTGACATCCAACTTTCCATCTATTTCTGTAAGAAGCAATGCCACCCAATTTATTAAATTTCTGTTAAAGTTTGCAAATGGCTATAAGGTTATCGTTGAATCAAACATAGACTGTAAAATTCAACAATGCGATTAAGGGGGTCAAGGGGTACCCTAGAATTTTTACACGTGACTTACCCGTGCGATATGCGATATGTTGTACAGAAGGTCTATTATATCTCCAAACAGCAACATTATTTTCAAAAATTCCTGAATTGGAATAGTGTTTTTGCAGCTTTTGGGAATTTGGGCCATTGGAGGCTAAAAATCCCGAATTTAATGCACCACGAGCCTTTATCATTTATTAAAGGGGTCTTCCTGGGGATGGGGACTTTCCACAACGGTGAGGGCCAGTTTTAATTTGACATATATTGCGTTTCGTCTACGAGGTTTTCAATATTATTTTCACGTCAGGAAGTACACGTTAGGTGAATTTAGTTTGAGAGCACATTTTAAGTAATCATATTTTTGTCGACAAACGGGTTCATCGTAGAGATGATTTTGTTTGATACTGTGTGGTTGATATATATTTATGTTTATGTACGCCTATAATTCATGTTCGGGTGCTTTGAGCATTGTAAAATTAGGTATTGTAACCATGAGTCAATACACCAATCATTTAGAAAACTCTTCAACGTACTTCTCATAGAAGGGAACAACTTTTCAAAATACATGCTAAAATAGGCGAAAAATAAAAATTCTCCTAGAAGGACGACAAAAGCATATGTTGTGCTTCTCAATGTGTGATACAAAACTAGGGAGTCTATAAAGGGTCTCCGAAATCCACATTTTACGGCCCTTAAATTAACAGTGTCTGCGAAATACCCAGAAAACTAACTTCGTTCTGATAAACTTATGAAGGAATGACAAGCCCCTAACCATTGGAACAGTATCTCAATTGATAAAATCTGGTTATTAATACCGAAGACCGTTCGAAGAGCGGGTACTTCTGCTAGTTGTAGATAACTGTACTGTAGATTTAGCTGTAGATTAGTTGTATGTTCCTTGGTGTATGTAAATATATCTCTTAAGGGCGCTATGTGCCCTTAGGCCCGAACAATAGTTACTGGTTATTTTATTTTAATATTTTAAGGGTAGGCTACTTAAAAATTTTGCCTTGCACCTAAAACTTGGGGGGCGGGTGGGTGGGTGGGGGGCAATGACCCCCTGCCCCACCTGTGTTTTACGCCCCTGCAATAAATGAGCACAAGGGAGAACTTTGTCAGGAGGAAACCTGCACTCGCCTCACGTTATCGACTACAATTTGCAGACAGTGGTTTGATGTGGCGTCTCTACTGGCGCTGCATCTGTTCCGGAATTACCTTAGATCAACTCACCTGCTTCAAATTTCGGGAGATATGATCACTGCTACTCAAAATCACGACCAATGCTCTGTTACGATTACAGAAGACAATTTTCATCAGACCACTAAAATTTGTGGCAGTCACGGCCGCAGTAGTGGTGTACCGTTTAGCCAGTTGGGCTTGCAGTTGGACCAAGCTTCTTGTCACCAGTAGATCTAGAACGAAGATTGTTATAACGTGAGCCAATCCATTAAGCACAAAAAGTTCACACTACACTAAAATAAATCATAAATTTTCAATAAAATTGTGTTTGTATACATGTTCGCGTATTTGGTGAAATAGCTCCAGAAAGAACTAATCCACCTACAGTCAAGTGCTCTGGTCATACTTGTCATATTTCATACACGGCAATATTCAGGCAAGAACAAAGAAAGTTAGTTCACGAGACATTCATAACCCAGAACACTACAAACCTCGAGAACGTTTTGAGTTATTGTCATGTGAATACCTTACAGAGATAAAGAATCCTGAGCTTTCGAATACATCTAAGCTGTACCTCGTCCGAATTTATGTTATACCAGCCGTTTTACGCGTCATTGACGGGTTAGTCCTCGTATATGTGCAGGAACCGACCACGGTGACCGAGAGCACAAACACGCTAGTTCGCGCCTCGATGTTATAGGGAGAGCGTAGGTTCAAATCTCAGCTTGGCCGTCTTGTAATTGGTTTTTATGGTTTCCCATTTTTACCACCAGGAACATGCCGTGACGGTCCACAGCCGACTTTCTTACAAAATACCTTCCCTGAACCTTCCTCAATTAGACCCAAATTAGCCGTCACTTGGGTGATCGGCTTGTCACCATCGCCAGTTGTATGAGCTCCCAGATGTTAGAGAAATGATCCCTCGCCGAGTCCGTGGGTGAAATAATGAGTACGGATTATACTGATTACCGCTTCAGCTGAGTGCCTCCTTTTATGTTATTAGCCTACTTTTCACATTTTGCAAAAATGAGGAAAAAGTAGACTTATGAGATCGGGCAAATGTGTGTCTATCTGTCTATCTGTCCTTCTGTCTGTCTGTCTGTCTGTCTGTCTGGCTGGCTGGCTGTGTGTGTGTGTCCCCCTATCAACTCCTAAACGGCTGGAGCAATCGAAACGAAATTTGGTAGGAGTAAATATCTATACCTGAATATCTCACGGCCATATTTGAAAATGATGTCAGTGCTACCAACTGCTGAAAAATCGCAATTGAAATTTGAGCTCCATGTTGGATATCTTGGAAGGTATGAATGGGAGCTAATTCAAATTTGGCACACGTATAGATGTTAGAGGAATGATCCCTCGCAGAGTCCGTGGGTGAAATAATGAGTACGGATTATACTGATTACCGCTTCAGCTGAGTTTATTGCAGTTTAATTTCCAGGAGGCCATACATGGCAGTGTTGCCAAAATAATTATAAGCCTGCTGATAGGTCCAATTTTTAAATGCATATAACTTCTACTCTATCAATTGGAATTCAACCAAATTTCATATGTGCTATGTGTACATAAACAGATATGACTGAGCGTATTCTTAAGAGCCTACAGGGCTGCCAACTGTTAATAAATGCTCTCATTTTTTAAATCCAAATACCCATATATCAGAAAGTATGCAAGCCGACATCTTTAAACTATGCACACGTATAGTACCTGACATTCTATATTAATTTGGAGTAACTTAAATACGTCAGTGCTACCAACATGATTCTAAGCCTGCTGAGAGGTCCAAATTTAAATACATGTAACTTCTATACTATAATTTGGATTTTAACCAAATTTCGTATGTGCTATGTGTACCATAATAGACATAACTATGCCGATTCTTAAAAGTAACCAGGGCTGCCAACTGTTAATAAATGCTGTCTCTATTTTTGTTACCCTAATATCAATATATCAGAAAGTATGCAAGCCAATAGCTCTAAACTTGGCACACGTATGGTACTTGGCATTCTATATTAATTTGGAGTAACTAATATAGGCCTACGCCAGTGCCGCCAACATGATTTTAAGCCTGCTGATAGGTCCAATTTTAAAATGCATGTAATTTCTATACTAACTAATGGATTTCAATCAAAATTGATACAACAATAGATCATATTATTTCAGATTATTTCTGACCAAAACATGTATGTCATTGTTGATAACATGATTTTACACGCACTGTTAGATCCAATGTTTAACTGCATCTAACGTCCATGCGATCCATTGGACTTCAACCAAATTTTGTATTCCGTACCTTAAGAGATGGAACTAAGAATATATTCTTTCACCAGGGCTGCCAACTGTAGTGCTCTATTAGGCTACATTATGCCAGGTATATAGTATTTCGAAATAATTAGAAATTTCGATATTACCAACTCAATTTCGTCATTATTCTAGATAACTTAGATCCATATAGATTAATCATTGGCATGAATCTTAAATTCTAAGAAAAGTAGGCTCTTTAGTTCGTTACGGAACTTCTTGTTTTTCTTTGTCTAGACAGAGCAAATCAGTGCAGTTAGGGCGACATCAATAAACAACAATCAGTTCTGTGGGCAATGATCAATCCGTGGCGCAGCTGTGTGCGTTAAGTTATGCACCACGACAGGAAGGAGAAGCTGGACGTTCAGACATCAAAGGTTCGAATCCTAGCGGAATAATCTCAAATCTCGGAGCACCTACCCTCTTCCTACACCCCTACATTCCACTCACGATACTGCATCACCACAGAGACATAGGTCAGACACATACAACACACACCTGAGTAAACGAGGCTGATGACCAATCCTTTGATCGCCTCTCCCCCTGGCTTGGGAAACGTAGTGAAATAATAGCCGCGGTAGTTGATATGTCGTAGTCAGATAGTGAAATCCGTCATTTCATGAAGATCCTAGGCACTTCATGAAAAGCCGGCATATGATGTAAAATGGGATAGTTACACAATCTGACGCGTTTCTTCATGAAGTGACGGACTGCTTTAGGCAGATGGTGTAAGAAATCATTTTTCATTATCTGCCGAGGCACTTCATGAAGATCCGGCATTTTTTGATTCGGCTCTTCATGAAATGACTAACGCGACGAAGTCGTACATTAATTCCTTTAATTGTTCTATTCCAAGAAATAAATTAATGCTTATTTACTATGGAATTCGAAATCAATTTCCACGTACAACCTAAAATCTATTCCTGGAACACTGGGTAAGTTTTTCCCTTTTTTTTTTCTTCTGTGTAAGTTTGTATATTTTTTCCATTTGTAGACCTGCATTAATCCGTTTCTAATCAGAATGAAATGACTGCCGCAGTGGAGTCGTACATTATTTTTTTTGTGTGATACACGAATTATTCAGAGATATAAATTGATGCTCGTTTATTATGATGTTCATAATTAATTTCCACGTAAGACTGAAACCCTAATCGTGGAATACTAGGTACACTTTTCTCCCTCTGTCTTCTTTTTGTAGAAGCTTATATTTTTCCCAATTTGTGCAATATACTTTTTCTTTATGTATATTTTCATAATTTATTTTGTGGTTTGACTTTATTTCCTAAAATGTGTACCCTTTCTTTTTATTTCTTTCTCTCTCTCTCTCTCTCTCTCTCTTCCCCATTGATGAATTTTGTGTTTTTGAACTTAACATGTCTGATGACCTTATCAGAAAACATACTGTGCACCCTAATATACTGGGCTGATGACCTTATCAGACAACATACTGTACACCCTAATGTACAGGGCTGATGACGTTATCATACAACATACACCTAGTATACTGGTGACCAATATGTTCCTAGCCCGTTTTTACAATAATCAAACAACTACAACTATATTAAAATGTGCAGACTGAAAAATGAAAATACAGAAACCCTCCCGAAATTACTTTCTGGGTACGGCCCTGATTTCTTCATTGCGGTAAGACTTCAGAAACATGAAATAAGCTGACTATTGTGTAGGCTATGTCCTAAAATGTTCTAATAATGGCATTAATATAAACATCGCATTGTTCTATTGACATCTCGCCTTTTAACTAACCCCATGTAATAGAAAGTGTAATATTTCGTCTGGACATATGCCGTTCATTCTCAGACTTGTGATAATACTGGTATTTGCGTAAACACCCATTAATCCTCTGTTAATCAGCAACCAGTATCATGTTCATCCAAATGAGGCGAATAGAACACTTGTAAATGATTAAAACAGGCAGGCTACAAGTGGCATAACCTAAAATATACCAAACAAGTCTTTCTTACCTTATCCATTTCTTCTTGAGACCAATGTTTTATGAGGCTTTTCTTCATAATACTCATTAACTTTCTGAAGAAACAACTGCCTGTACTTCCACGGTATTTTCCATATCGTATATTGCCACTATTTATTCTTGGAAAGCACTCTTATCTCTCCACGAGGACAACGCTACCGCTCCTTCATGAAATGACGGGCTTGACTTTCCGTCAGATAGTGTAAAAAAGAATTACACTATGTGACGGCTAAAGTTAGTCATTTCATGAAACCACGCGTCAGATAGTGTAACTATCTCATTTTACATCATATGCCGGCTTTTCATGAAGTGCCTAGGATCTTCATGAAATGACGGATTTCACTATCTGCCTACGACAGATACATATTCGAGGTCTGGGTTTAAAGTGCACACAGGATGAAGCGCTATCACAAACAATGTAATGGCATGTCTCACATTTATATGTTACTTGGTTTATAGTCATGGACTGAGAGGATTGGTACCGTACATATAATTTTTGTTCAGAAATGAAAACTTACCATTAAATGGTATATTGGCTTTCACGGCCGGTGAATTAAAACTCAGCAATTCTTCTAGGTTTGTGCCGTGTCCCCTGTGGGGTTTCGCCTAGGACACCAAGCTGGCTCATCGGCGGGTTCTTGGTGTCCCCGCCCGGACCCCCACAGGAGTTACGAACTGCGCGCCACCTCCCTTTATATTAGGTGCAAATGCACCACTTGGCTGCGAGAACTAAAAGCTCTAGCAGCCTTAACCTCCCTATGAGGTGTCCTATGCGAAACCCCACACGGGACTCGGCACAAACCTAGAAGAATTGCTGAGTTTTAACACCGTTCTAGTTCCTCCCAGAAGTAATCAACTTGTTGGGTGTTGACTCGATTGTCGTCATTAATTGGAGCGTGAGCATTAATGAGGGTGTACATTTTCTTTGTGCATTTAATGGTTAGCAGTGCGGGTCTTCCATTCGGGGACTGGAAGTTGGTAACCGAAGTTAAAATCTATTTGTTGATTAATAAAGCTGTTCCTAATTGTGGCATAACCTTCATAAATTGCTTATTTATCACCTATTGAAACTTTGGTCGTCTTATTCGTCTGAAACCCAGACAGGGGCCCATACAGGTTGCTATCATCCAGAGCCAGATGAACCCTGATTTTTTACGAGGTGTTGGTCGTCTCCCTCCTCAATTCTCAGCCGGGATTATGCTTGAAACGCATTTGATGATTTTGAGGGAAATAAATAATGCATTTGTTTTCCATACCAGTTGACCAGTACTAGCTGATTTCTCAATATTTATTTATTTGTATATTTATTTGTAAGAACACTCTTTTCCCTACTCCATGCTGGGGATTATCCAGATCTTAGGTGCCCGACCACGTCAGTGAGGTGGTTACGTTCGTATAACCAGACCTCCTTTGGCCGTTAGGCGGCTTGACTCGTCCCCCCAATCCCTCCCAAGTCGTGTGCCACAAGAGCGAAGAATACATACACTATATAGGTAAGTACTGTAGTTCATCGACGACTGACAGGTATACGAAGATGATCGACATTGAATATTCGGTCTCTAGACACAGCCATATCTGTGAGGTGGTTACGTTCTTAACCTCCCTTGGCTTACGTCTCCCTGCCCAAATCCATGCCAAGTATGTTCTCCCTAAGAGCGAAGAGAATAGTGTACTAGCTCTCAACCATCATAACTGTAGAATATAACCAACGTAGGTGTTATGACGGCAACTTGTGCTGTAGGTTTCGGGACTAATGTGAATGTTGTATTTTGAGTCGTATATATTCCATGAGGTATTTCTATCAGTATGTAGATGTATTTCAATTTGTATTGTTTATTGAAACAACGAAATCAGAATAGTATAATCCACAAGATTTCTGTGGTACTGGCGTGATAAATTCGTGTGATAACCCTATGCTGGAAGTGAAGGAAATATTGCGTGACTTTATCGGCAATAACCTAATCGACCAGTGCCCACATTCCACCACCTATGCGATGCTACCACTAAAACAAGTTCGGGCACGTGTCCTCAATCTTGAATATTATTCCATCGGAAAGGAAGACGAGTTCACTCCTAGGACACTGATTGACTCTACGTTGGTATGTAACACACAAATAATGTCTTTATTTCAGGTGGGACAAGGTGTCACTTATCTTCGGGTTCGGAAAATAACTATGTTAAGCACTCTGCCAAAATAAAACACACTTCCCACACTCAGCTATTAAACGAGATTGGTCACTTTCTTTGTTGAGTTTATTTTTGAAATCACTGACCCAGACAATGCGATTGAGTACATAGCTTTCACTGTCATTTATTTCCGTCAGTCAAAACACGATGGTACATGCGATTTGTTTATCTAGAACAGAGCTAACGGTAAGGTAACTTAACACAGGTTCATGTTCTTTACATCTGTGCTGGCTGGTAATTGACCAGCCAAATGGTTACTGATTGCGGTTTGACTACCACACCGAAATTAAGTAAGTTTAGATAGATTACAACTGAAAATCTATACTGGACACTGTTGAGATTTGTTGTGAATTAAATTCATGGCCATTTAATGTTTTTCTTTAGATGGACAATTGAAGTTTTGTTTCCTTGTTGTGATTCAGGTCATTTTTATTTCGGCATTTTGAATTGGTTTTTAAAATTTTAAGTCTATGGGATTATCTGTTGTTGTATTATGTTAGCTGATTTTACTTGCTAGAGATACCCATGTGTGTTGCTTGTAGTCAGCCGCTATGATCTCAGAAAAGATATGCCAGGTTAGTTTGATATCTCAGTAGTGGCCAGAACGCGACAATGGTATAGAAGGCCGGTCTGCTGAACGGGTGCATCATAGTTTTAGGTAGAGCAGCCTCAAGGATGCATGGATGGATATGTGCATCTGAGGGAACACAATTCCATGGTAGTCCCTGGCTGGAAAAAGGCAACAGTGTTTCAATCTGTGTTAGGAGAAAGTAAGTCATTTACTCAAACAGTCCGGCAACTAAGCCAAGATCATCGTTATAGAACACTTATATACGTGATAATATAGTTAGAATTAGGTACCTTGATTGATTTATTGACTGTTCCGGTTCCAAGTGGCGGAACAGCGAGGTCATTTGTTCCTTAGCATCACTTTATTGAGGAACATTGAAGCCATTATACTAATATCAATTCGAGGAGGGTTGAGGTTCCCGCTTCGTTCTTCAAGGTGTGCTTTATAACTGTTGACTGGTTTGTCAGCCATCTTTTCGTGAAGCATGATTATGTTACATTTTACCTCAATCGTCCCTGTGTTTAACACTTGTGCTGCTCACCATGTCCCAGGCTCTGCGGAGGCGATGCTTTCATTTCATCTGGTTGATCGTCACGCTTGGGGGAGCGGGGAGGGGCCCCCCATCCATACCATCACAGGATGGGAGTGTTCACTCTGTGTTTCGGAAGGAAGAACGTGATGGATATGGCGGGAACTTAGAACAGTAGAGCTGTGCCGCCGTTTTTTTAAGTCAGCGGATTCGAATAAGATCGTACAGTAGGGCATTCAGTCGGTACAATTATCCGTAAAAATGTATATCAATCGATTAAGAGTCAACGCCGAGTGCATTTAAATGAATAAATTAATCAAATTGTACCTACATCATAATAATCCTCATATATGCTTTGACGGGCCTTTAAGGCCTGTAAGACCTGCCTGAAATTCGCCGATTTCGTGGTCGATTTGTTGTTCTAACGTTGATAATAGTGCCATGGATAGGATCTTGTATGTTTATTAAAGTAGCGTGATACCTCTGTAGTTATTAACATCTGTTCTGTTCCCTTACTTGAGTAGCGGGTGGATCAGTGATAACTTCCAATCATCGGGAATCTCACAGGTGTTCCAGATCTCTTGCATTAACTGACACAAGTTCTTGACCATTTGGGGAATAACATGTTTCCATAGTTCAGCCCTTATCGAATCTTCACCGGCTGCTTTGTTGTTTTTGAGCTTCATTATAACATTCGTTATATCTGCTTCAGCTGGTGGTGTTGAATCTGGGTTCTCTTGTCTGAGGTCTGTTGTGAATTTCTCTAATGGTACTGGGCAGACAAGTTTAAAGTATTGCGCCAATGGTTGGCAATTTTCTTGGTTGTTTGTTGAAATACTGCCATCTTCCTTCTTGTAACACAACTGGCTGGTTGGTATTTTGAAAGGTTTCTTTTATATGTCTTGTAAAATTCCCTCGTGTGCTTCCTTTGGAAATTCTGTTCAATTGCATCCAGTTGATCTTTTTTTGTTTCTATAATCGTCAGTTCTTGAAAAATCTGTTGATATCTGTGTCAGGCTTTGAGTATCGAATCTTAATAATCTGCTTTTGTGCGTTTCCTACAGCTTCTTGGAGTGAACTTTACCTTGATGGTTGTTGGCTCCTTTCCAGACTTTAAGATTCATGATTTCCTTTTGTTTTCTCTGGAATATTACTATATGATGAATTTCAAATTAAAGTTCCTACAGAACTCGAAAAGATTTTGTCCATTTCTGTTGGTTATACTAAGAGCTGGATATTCCCCAACTATTTTCTTGTAGTATCTATCAAGCCCTACCTGTGCATTAAATAGTTCCCAAGTAGTATTTTGACATGATTATCAGGGATTTTTGAAGTCACCGATTCTATTTCCTCCCAGAAGTAATCAACTTTTTGTGGGTTGACTCGATTGTCGTCATTAATTGGAGCGTGAGCATGAATGAGGGTGTATATTTTCTTTGTGCATTTAATGGTTAGTAGTGCGGGACTTCCATACAGAGACTGGGAGTGGGTAACCGAAGTTAAAATATATTTGTTGATTACAAAAGCTGTTCCTAAATGTGGCATAATCTTCTTAAATTGCATATTTATCACCTATTGAAGCTGTTGGTCTTCTTATACGTCTGAAAACCGGACAGGGGCCCCTAGAAGGTGCTATTATCCGGAGCTAGATGGACCTTGATGAACTCCTCTCCCTCCTCCATTTTCAACCAGGATTATAGCTTGCCACGGTGGGTGAGTGGTTATAGTGTCGGACTACCAAACCCAAGATTGCAGGTTCGCCCCTGGCTATGGTAAGTGATTTTTGAAGGCGACAAAAATCACGATACTCATGTCATATGTTGTTGGCATGTTAAAGAACCCATTTGAATTCAGTAGGCCGTGTTCAATGGCAAAATTAATCTCGGGATTTTCCTCCAACACAAAGTTCCTCCATTCTCTACTTGAAAGCGCTGTAGTGTCAAGGAGTTTAGATATCTAACCTCCTTGACTTTCATAGCGTTCAAAGGAACGACGAAATTCGACATGCAAGCTAGCCTCTGGGTGTCAATTAACAAAGCTTGCACCAGGCACCCGAGGCCATACGATATTATTATTATTATTATTATTATTATTATTATTATTATTATTATAACCGGGATTATGCTTGAAACGCATTTGATGATTTTGAGGGAAATAAATAATGCAGTGGTTTTCCATACCAGTTGACCAATTCCAGCTGGTTTATCAATATGTATTTATTTGTTTATTTATTTGAAAGAACACTCTTTGCCTTACTCCATGCTAGGGATTATCCAGATCTCAGGTGCCCGGCCTCGTCAGTGAGGTCGTTACGTTCCTATAACCAGACCTCCTCTGGCCGTGAGGGTGCTTGACTCGTCCCCCCAATCCCTCCCAAGTCGTGTGCCTCAAGAGCGAAGAATACATACACTATATAGGTAAGTACTGTAGTTCATCGACGACTGACAGGTATACGAAGATGATCGACATTGAATATGCGGTCTCTAGACACAGTCATATCAGTGTGGTGGTTACGTTCTTATAATATATCTTCCCTTGGCAGGGAGACAGCTTAAGCCCCCTCTGCCCTAATCCATGCCAAGTATGTTCTCCCTAAGAGCGAAGAGAATAGTGTACTAGCTCTCAACCATCATAACTGTAGAAGATATCCAACGTAAGTGTTAAGACGGCAACTTGTGCAGGTTTCGGGACTAATGTGAATGTTGTATTTTGATTCGTATATATTTCATGTGGTATTTCTATAAGTATGTAGATGTATTTCAATTTGTATCGTTTATTAAAACAACGAAATCAGAATAGTATAATCCACAAGATTTCTGTGATACTGGCGTGATAAATTCGTGTGATAATCCTATGCTGGAAGTGGAGGAAATATAGCGTGACTTTATCGGCAATAACCTTACCAGTGTTCCAGATCTCTTGCATTATCTGACACAAGTTCTTAACCATTTGGGGACTAACATGCTTCCATAGTTCAGCCCTTATCGAATCTTCACCGGCTGCTTTGTTGTTTTTGAGCTTCATTGTAACATTCGTTATTTCTGCTTCAGCTGGTGGTGTTGAGTCTGGGTTCTCTTGCCTGTGGTCTGTTGTGAATTTCTCTAATGGTACTGGGCAGAAAGGAAGGTGTTTAAAGTATTGGGCACATGGTTGGCAATTTTCGGGGTTGTTTGTTGAAATACTGCCATCTTCCTTCTTGTAACACAACTGGCTGGTTGGTATTTTGAAAGGTTTCTCTTATATGTCTTGTAAAATTCCCTCGTGTGCTTCCTTTGGAAATTCTGTTCAATTGCATCCAGTTGATCTTTCTGTTTCTATAATCGCCAGTTCTTGAAAAATCTGTTGATATCTGTGTCAGGTTATGAGTGTCAAATCTTAATAATCTGCTTTCGTGCGTTTCCTACAGCTTCTTGGAGTGAACATTACCTTGATGGTTGTTGGCTCCTTTCCAGACTTTAACATTCATGATTTCCTTTTGTTTTCAATGGTATATTACTTATGATGAATTTCAAATTCAAGTTCCTACAAACTCTAAAGACGTTGTCTATTTCTGTTGGTTATACTAAGAGCTGGATATTACCCAACTATTTTCTTGTAGTTTCTTTCGCGCCCTACCTGTGCATTCGAGTCCCCAAGTAGTATTTTGACATGATTGTCAGGGATTTTTGAAGTCACCGATTCTAGTTCCTCCCAGAACTAATCAACTTTTTGTGGGTTGACTCGTCTGTCGTAATTAATTGGAGCATGAGCATTAATGAGGGTGTACATTTTTTGTGTGCATTTAATGGTTAGTAGTGCGGGTTTTCCATTCGGTGACTGGAAGTTGGTAACCGAAGTTAAAATCTATTTGTTGATTACAAAAGCTGTTTCTAAATATGGCATAATCTTCATAAATTGCTTATTTATCACCTATTGAAACGTTTGGTCGTCTTATTCGTCTGAAAGCCAGACAGGAGCCCTTACAGTGTGCTATCATCCGGAGCCAGATGAACCCTGATTTTTTACGAGGTGTTGGTCGTCTCCCTCCTCAATTCTCAACCGGAATTATGCTTCAAACGCATTTGATGATTTTGAGGGAAATAAATAATGCATTTGTTTTCCATACCAGTTGACCAGTAGTAGCTGATTTCTCAATATTTATTTATTTGTATATTTATTTGTAAGAACACTCTTTGACCTACTCCAGGCTGGAATTTATCTAGATCTCAGGTGCCCGGCCACGTCAGTGAGGTGGTTACGTTCCTATAACCACACCTCCTTTGGCCGTTAGGCTGCTTGACTCGGCCCACCAATCCCTCCCAAGTCGTGTGCCACAAGAGCGAAGAATACATACACTATATAGGTAAGTACTGTAGTTCATCGACGACTGACAGGTATACGAAGATGATCGACATTGAATATTCGGTCTCTAGACACAGCCATATCTGTGAGGTGGTTACGTTCTTAACCTCCCTTGGCTTACGTCTCCCTGCCCTAATCCATGCCAAGTATGTTCTCCCTAAGAGCGAAGAGAATAGTGTACTAGCTCTCAACCATCATAACTGTAGAATATAACCAACGTAGGTGTTATGACGGCAACTTGTGCTGTAGGTTTCGGGACTAATGTGAATGTTGTATTTTGAGTCGTATATATTCCATGTGGTATTTCTATCAGTATGTAGATGTATTTCAATTTGTATCGTTTATTGAAACAACGAAATCAGAATAGTATAATCCACAAGATTTCTGTGGTAATGGCGTGATAAATTCGTGTGATAATCCTATGCTGGAAGTGAAGGAATTATTGCGTGACTTTATCGGCAATAACCTAACCGACCAGTGCCCACATTCCACCTATGCGATGCTACCACTAAAACAAGTTCGGGCACGTGTCCTCAATCTTGCTGATTATTCCATCGGAAAAGTAGACGAGATCACTCCTAGGACACTGATTGATTCTACGTTGATGTGTAACCCACAAATAATGTCTTTATTTCAGGTGGGACAAGGTGTCTCTTATCTTCGGGTTCGGAAAATAACTATGTTAAGCACTCTGCCAAAATAATACACACTTCCCACACTCAGCCATTAAACGAGATTGGTCAGTTTCTTTGTGGAGTTTATTTTTGAAATCACTGACCCTGACAATGCGATTGAGTACATAGCGTTTACCGTCATTGATTTCCGTCAGTTCAAAACACGATGATACATGCGATTTGTTTATCTAGAACAGAGCTAACGGTAAGGTAACTTAACACAGGTTCATGTTCTTTACATCTGTGCTGGCTGGTAATTGACCAGCCAAATGGTTACTGATTGCGGTTTGACTACCACACCGAAATTAAGTAAGTTTAGATAGATTACAACTGAGATTTGTTGTGAATTAAATTCATGGCCATTTAATGTTTTTCTTTAGATGGACAATTGAAGTTTTGTTTCCTTGTTGTTATTCAGGTCATTTTTAGCCTATTTTCAATTTTGAAAAAATAGGCTTATGAGATCACCTTTTGTCCGTGTGTGTGTGCGTGTGTGTGTGTGTGTGATTCGTGTGTGTGTGTCCCCCGTAATAAAATCTAAACGGCAGGAGCGATTTCTATGAAACTCGGAAAGTTCACAGCACTATTCCCGGCGACCTCGACCGTGCCCTTCAAATTTTGTTACGACTCACCAATCCAACATGGCGGCTGTGCGAAATATTTCACCAGCCTTCAATATCTCCGAAACTATTACCGATATTACCCTGACATTTTCTATGGTGATAGAGGGAACTACTATAAGTTCACTTATGTGATTTTTGAAAACCTGGTAACTACAAAACCAACATGGAGGCCAAGCGAATTTGCGACTTTCAAATAGACGTTTCTCGTGATTTGACCAACAAAACGCAATGAAACTTGGTACAGTATATGTTTATATACATTGTAATGCACCGACATCTAACTTTGTTCAATTGTTTACATAATCACAAGATGGCGGATGTGCGAAATATTTCACCGGCATTCTATATCACTGAAACTATTAGCGGTATCTCCCTAAAATTTTGTACGGAGATAAAGGGCACTACTGGAAGTCCATCTATAAGACTTTCAAAAACCGATTAACTACAATACGAACATGGCGGCCAAGCGAATTTGAAAAAATTAAATAGACCTTTCTCGCGATTTAATGTTCCAGGCACACTGAAACCTGGTACAGGAAATATTTATACACATTGTAATCCACTGGTATCTAATTTAGTTCAATTGTTTACATAACCTCAAGATGGCGGCAGTGCGAATTTTAAAATTAAGTTTTTATTTATTGTGATGTAGTCATGCGATCAAAGTGAAAGTTTGAATAATGAACCTACGCAATAATTTTCCTTTAATGGTACATGACTCTGTGGCCTGTACATTTAACAATCCAACATGGCGACCATCCGAAATATTTAGACGATACTGAATATCTACGAATCTATTTTAGCAATCAAACTGCATTTTTAATGTTCATAGGGGCTATGAACTTAAGTTCACCTATAGGACTTTAAATAACCTGGTGATCACAAATCCAACATGGCGGTGACGCGAATTATAAATATTCACATGGACGTTTCTCGCAATTTAACCATCCGAGTGCAGTGAAACTTGGTACAGTAAATCCTTATACGAATGTTAATCCACTGGCATCTAATTTATTTCAATTGTTTCCATAACCTCAAGATGGCAGCTGTGAAAAATTTTAAAATCTCCTTGTTTTTTCTTGTGTCCTAATTATGCGATTGAAGTTTGAATACTACACGTTCACAATAATCTGCATGTAACAGTACATAACTCTAGGACCTACATATATAAAATCCAACATGGCGACCATCCAAAATATTTAGTCGGTTCTTAATATATACGAATCTATTACAGCAATCAAACAGAAATTGTGTATGTAGATAGTGGCAATTAACATAAGTAGGATATATGAAAATAGGCAGTATAGTTCTTCACGGAACTACTTGTTATTTCGGCATTTTGAATTGGTTTTTAAAATTTTAAGTCTATGGGATTATCTGTTGTTGTATTATGTTAGCTGATTTTACTTGCTAGAGATACCCATGTGTGTTGCTTGTAGTCAGCCGCTATGATCTCAGAAAAGATATGCCAGGTTAGTTTGATATCTCAGTAGTGGCCAGAACGCGACAATGGTATAGAAGGCCGGTCTGCTGAACGGGTGCATCATAGTTTTAGGTAGAGCAGCCTCAAGGATGCATGGATGGATATGTGCATCTGAGGGAACACAATTCCATGGTAGTCCCTGGCTGGAAAAAGGCAACAGTGTTTCAATCTGTGTTAGGAGAAAGTAAGTCATTTACTCAAACAGTCCGGCAACTAAGCCAAGATCATCGTTATCGAACACTTATATACGTGATAATATAGTTAGAATTAGGTACCTTGATTGATTTATTGACTGTTCCGGTTCCAAGTGGCGGAACAGCGAGGTCATTTGTTCCTTAGCATCACTTTATTGAGGAATATTGAAGCCATTATACTAATATCAATTCGAGGAGGGTTGAGGTTCCCGCTTCGTTCTTCAAGGTGTGCTTTATAACTGTTGACTGGTTTGTCAGCCATCTTTTCGTGAAGCATGATTATGTTACATTTTACCTCAATCGTCCCTGTGTTTAACACTTGTGCTGCTCACCATGTCCCAGGCTCTGCGGAGGCGATGCTTTCATTTCATCTGGTTGATCGTCACGCTTGGGGGAGCGGGGAGGGGCCCCCCATCCATACCATCACAGGATGGGAGTGTTCACTCTGTGTTTCGGAAGGAAAAACGTGATGGATATGGCGGGAACTTAGAACAGTAGAGCTGTGCCGCCGTTTTTTTAAGTCAGCGGATTCGAATAAGATCGTACAGTAGGGCATTCAGTCGGTACAATTATCCGTAAAAATGTATATCAATCGATTAAGAGTCAACGCCGAGTGCATTTAAATGAATAAATTAATCAAATTGTACCTACATCATAATAATCCTCATATATGCTTTGACGGGCCTTTAAGGCCTGTAAGACCTGCCTGAAATTCGCCGATTTCGTGGTCGATTTGTTGTTCTAACGTTGATAATAGTGCCATGGATAGGATCTTGTATGTTTATTAAAGTAGCGTGATACCTCTGTAGTTATTAACATCTGTTCTGTTCCCTTACTTGAGTAGCGGGTGGATCAGTGATAACTTCCAATCATCGGGAATCTCACAGGTGTTCCAGATCTCTTGCATTAACTGACACAAGTTCTTGACCATTTGGGGAATAACATGTTTCCATAGTTCAGCCCTTATCGAATCTTCACCGGCTGCTTTGTTGTTTTTGAGCTTCATTATAACATTCGTTATATCTGCTTCAGCTGGTGGTGTTGAATCTGGGTTCTCTTGTCTGAGGTCTGTTGTGAATTTCTCTAATGGTACTGGGCAGACAAGTTTAAAGTATTGCGCCAATGGTTGGCAATTTTCTTGGTTGTTTGGTTGAAATACTGCCATCTTCCTTCTTGTAACACAACTGGCTGGTTGGTATTTTGAAAGGTGTCTCTTATATGTCTTGTAAAATTCCCTCGTGTGCTTCCTTTGGAAATTCTGTTCAATTGCATCCAGTAGTTCTTTTTGATTCTATAATCGTCAGTTCTTGAAAAATCTGTTGAAATCTGTGTCAGGTTTTGAGTGTTGAATCTTAATAATTTGCTTTCGTGCGTTTCTTACAGCTTCTTGGAGTGAACTTTACCTTGATGGTAGTTGGCTCCTTTCCTGACTTTAACATTCATGATTTCCTTTTGTTTGCAAAGATATATTACTTATGATGAATTTCAAATTAAAGTTCCTACAAACTCTAAAAGACTTTGTCCATTTCTGTTGGTTATACTACGAGCTGGATACTCCCCAACTATTTTCTTGTAGTTTCTATCTTACCCTACCTGTGCATTGTAGTCCCCAAGGAGTATTTTGACATGATCGTCAGGGATTTTTGAAGTCACCGATTCTATTTCCTCCCAGAAGTAATCAACTTTTTGTGGGATGACTCGATTGTCGTCATTAATTGGAGCATGAGCATTAATGAGGGTGTACATTTTCTTTGTGCATTTAATGGTTAGTAGTCCGGGTCTTCCATTCGGGGACTGGGAGATGGTAACCGAAGTTAAAATCTATTTGTTGATTACAAAAGCTGTTCCTAAATGTGGCATAATCTTCATAAATTGCATATTTATCACCTATTGAAGCTGTTGGTCTTCTTATACGTCTGAAACCGGACAGGGGCCCCTAGAATGTGCTATTATCTGGAGCCAGATGGACCCTGATGAACTCCTCTCCCTCCTCCATTTTCAACCGGGATTATGCTTGAAACGCATTTGATGATTTTGAGGGAAATAAATAATGCATTTGTTTTCCATACCAGTTGACCAGTAGTAGCTGATTTCTCAATATTTATTTATTTGTATATTTATTTGTAAGAACACTCTTTGCCCTACTCCAGGCTGGGGATTATTCAGATCTCAGGTGCCCGACCACGTCAGTGAGGTGGTTACGTTCCTATAACCAGACCTCCTTTGGCCGTTAGGCTGCTTGACTCGGCCCCCCAATCCCTCCCAAGTCGTGTGCCACAAGAGCGAAGAATACATACACTATATAGGTAAGTACTGTAGTTCATCAACGACTGACAGGTATACGAAGATGATCGACATTGAATATTCGGTCTCTAGACACAGCCATATCTGTGAGGTGGTTACGTTCTCATCCTCCCTTGGCCGGGGACTGCTTACGTCTCCCTGCCCTAATCCATGCCAAGTATGTTCGCCCTAAGTGCGAATAAAATAGTGTACTAACTCTCAACCATCTTAACTGTAGAAGGTAACCAATGTAGGTGTTATAACGGCAACTTGTGCTGTAGGTTTCGTGACTAATGTGAATGTTGTATTTTGAGACGTATATATTCCATGTGGTATTTCTTTCAGTATGTAGATGTATTTCAATTTGTATCGGTTATTAAAACTACGAAATCAGAATAGTATAATTCCACAAGAATTCTGTGAAACTGGCGTGATCAATTCGTGTGATAATCCTATGCTGGAAGTGTAGGAAGTATTGCGTGACTTTATCGGCAATAACATATCCGACCACTGCCCACATTGCACCTCCGATGCGAAGCTACCAGTATAACAAGTTCGGGCACGTGTCTCCAATCTTGCTGATTATACCATCGGAAATGTAGACAAGTTCACTCCTAGGGCACTGATTGATTCTACGTAGGTATGTAACACACAAATAATGTCGTTATTTCAGGTGGCACAAGGTGTCTCTTATCTTCGGGTTCGGAAAATAACTATGTTAAGCACTCTGTCAAAATAATACATACTTCCCACGTACAGCCATTAAACGAGATTGGTCACTTTCTTTGTGGAGTTTATTTTTGAAATAATTGACCCTGACAATGCGATTGAGTACATAGCTTTCACTGTCATTTATTTCCGTCAGTTCAAAACACGAAGATACATGCGATTTGTTTATCTAGACCAGAGCTAACCGTACGGCACCTTAACACAGGTTCATGTCCTTTACATCTGTGCTGGCTGGTAACTGACCAGCCAAACGGTTACTGATTGCGGTTTGACTACCACTCCGAAATTAAGTAATGTTAGACAGATTACAACTGAAAATATATACTGGACACTTTTGAGATTTTATGTGAATTAAATTCATGGTCATTTAATATATGGACCCGTAAAAAAGGTTGACTTCTGGCGAATCAGAAATAATATGGAGATAAGGGGGTTGTATGGTAAGCCAGATATAGTAGTGGAAATTAAGGGTAGTAGACTGCGTGTGTTGGGACATGTGAAGGAATGACAGAGAACAGGGTAGTAAGGAAGGTCTTCAATGGGAAGCCAGGAGGACGGCGTGTGAGGTGAAGACCTAGGACCAGATGGCTGGACAACGTGGAGGAGGATCTGAGAAGGATGGGAGTCAGAAGATGGAGAACCAAAGTAGTGAACAGGGAAGAATGTGTGGAGATTGTCCGGGAAGCCATGGCCCTACAAGGGCTGTAGCGCCAAGGAGTAAGTAAGTATTGAACCCATTTGATGGCCATGGAGGTTCGAACCAATGATATTTAAATTCAGAAAGAGGAAATATTCATAAGGTATTCACAGTCATATGGGCTAAGAGTAAGGCCTCATTGAGTAACTCATGCAGTGACTCAATGCAATTAATGTCCGTTATCTTGACATATTACATACAGGCCGTGAGTGACTCACGGAGAGCGCGTAGTCATGCCGTATCAACTAAATGATGTCATGCCGATGGAAAAAATTGAAGCCAGTATAGAGGAAGGGAGTTCCCCCCTCGGAATGCAAACTTACCATTAAAACGACAACCCTGGGTGCGATACAACACTGTATTGTGGTGAAATACCTGATTTTTATGGAAATTACGTGAAATTGTTATAATATTTTGGCATCAACCAGAATAATCCAGGGAATTACAAATTAATCAAGACTAAAATTTAGTAACTTATGCACAGGGAAACAGTGCTTATGAAGCATCTACGTCATTGGGCGGGGCTATTAAGCGGTCCTTGGTCGGAGAGAAAAAAAAACATTTCGCCCACACAGCCGAGGAGCCTTGTGAATTTAATTTAAAATAAGTGGACGATCGATTTTCGGAAAACAAGATGAGAATGTAACGTTTAGATTGTAAGGAACATAATAGTTATTTTTTCGAATACGTGCGACGTCTAGTTCAAAAGATAGCTCCAAGAAGAAGACCAAATTGATTTATTTTTGCAAGTTCTCAATATTTAGCCGAGCTTTCAGCCGGAGAGTATGCAGTTTTTGATAGTTCAGTTGGACGTAACGCTGGATCATCGTGTTTATACCGCCAGTACGAGTCGTCAGTAAGCCAAGTTGGGCCCGGTAAGGGCGAAAGAACAATCTTCAGTATAGTCAGTCTATCGTAGGCACCAAGGAGCACGGTACTGGTTCACAGTATTCAGTTTGGTGTCCGCCGTGGCGGGACATTGTTTCGAAGTCATCATAGGACGTGGTTCTGGGCCACCAAAGTAATCAGTCAGTCTGAACGGGGCTTGACTTAACGTAACTAGTCCAGTACGCCGAACATGAAAACCTCAGGGAAGACCATGTAGCTTCGGAAAGAACTATGCGTTTTCAAGATTACAAGTAAGCCGGTTCGAGACCAGGCAGAAGTTGCCGAAAGTAGAAAGAACTCCGCATATATAAAATTGTGAGGATAAAACGAACAATACGCTACAGAAGTGAAAATTCGGTCCGGGTGAAGCCAAACACGATAGCTAGAAACAAGTATCGCTAGTGTTAGAATTATCTAATGGTCTTTGGATGAAAGCCATTGAGATTATAGGACCGCGTAGCGAAAGTAAAAGTAAAGACGCACTTAGGTATAAATCGATGTGCAGTTAAAAGTGGAAAGTACCGAATATTGTCAAAAAGAACATTTCGAGCCTTGTTGAAGTCAGAACAGGTCGGTAATTGCATAGTTAACAACATAACGTTGTTAGAAGAGAAGCCAGGTTAAGTTAATAAACCGGTGGGTTTAAACCGTGGACAAACGACAAAACTTCGATTCGAGACCTAGGGGGTCCGATCCAGAAGTCATCATAGGACAGATCGTGCAGCTAGATCTAGGGGAGAAGTCGTCATCAGGGAACCAATCGGAAGTCATCGCCAGCAGAGGGGCCTTCTATAACATTGTCGCGTTCTGGCCACTACTTAGATATCAAACTAACCTGGCATACCTTTTCTGAGATCATAGCGGCTGACTACAAGCAACACACATGGGTAAGTCTAGCAAGTTTAGTCAGCTAACATAATTGAACAACTTAAATCCCATACGGTAGGCTTTAAATAAAAAAAAACATTTCATAATGCCGAAATAAAGATGACCTGATGTCGCAACAAAGAAATAACAAACATTAACTGGCAACGAATTTAATTCACAACAAATCTCAACAGTGTCCAGTATATATTTTCAGTAGAAACTGTCTAACATTACGTCATCTCGTTCTGGTAGTCAAACCGCAAAGAGTAACCATTTGGCTGGTCCATTTCCAGCCAGCACAGATGTAAAGAACATGAACCTGTGTTAAGTTGCCGTTAGTTCCGGTCTAGGTAAATAAATCGCATGTATCATCGTGTTTTGAACTGACGGAAATAAATGAAAGTGAAAGCTATCTACTCAATCGCATTGTCAGGGTCAGTGATTTCAAAAATAAACTCCACAAAGAATGTGACCAATCTCTATTAATGGCTCGTAGATATTGAGAACGGTGTAAATAATTCGGATGGTCGCCATATTGGATTGTTCTATATGTAGGCCATAGAGTTTTGTACCATTAGATGAAGTTTATTGCGTAGGTTCATTATTCAAACGTTCACTTCAATCGCACAGTCGCTATCTTGAGGTTATGAAAACCAGGACCACCGAGAGGATTTGAGGGCCTCTATGCAATGTTTTGCTAGGGCTCCCTTGAAATACTTTTAATTATTACTATCCACTACTGCCTACTCCGGAAAGACAATGTAATTTTGAGAAAAACTTCTATTGCACAGTCATAATTTAGAAAAACATACAAATCTTAGGTATTTCACAGAAAACGTTTTAGCATTTATTTTATTTTATTTTATGAAATTTATTTTGCAATATGTACAAAACAATTTGGGATTTTTAAAGTAATTTTTAATACAGTTAATATGCATTTGCTATTCAGTGAGTCTTCGATTTAATTACCAGCACGTAATGAAAAATAAGTAGCATTTTAAAACTCCGCATTCGTTTGATAGCAGATTCAACACTAAATTGTATACTATAATATTTAAAAAAAGTTATAAATCTTCAGTCATATATTATTTATTTTGGGGTCGAGGGCTACGTGACTACCCTGCTATTCTGGGGGTAAAATAAGGCACTCTACAACGCGTTTCTTGTAACTTTCAGAATCGAAGAACACCTTCTACCAAATGACTGGGTTTCTGCAAATACACTGCTCAACGAAAGTTTTGAAGTGTTTTCTGCCTCATTTCTTTTGGCAGTTAAAAGTTTGGTAACATGATATATATTCTGCAGAGCTGTAGATAAATCAATATCCTTACTCTACAAAGCCTCGTACACGTTGTAAGACAAAGCCAACATTTTACATAATGAAAAAGGAGATACAATAAACTGAAACTAACGTGCACTACTAACGGGCCCTCATTGATTACGGACCCCTGTGCATTTGCCCCCCTCCCCTTGTCCCCCTTCCCCTTCTCGGTAACCCTGATGAAAACAATTGAATTAAATTAGATGCCAGTAGATTAAATCTTGTATAGACATTTACCGTACCAAGTTTCAACACGCTCGGATGATTAAATCGCGAGAAAATTCCATTTAAATATTTAAACTCGCTTGGCCGCCATTTTGGTTTTTTAAAGTCACACAGGTGAACTTATAGTAGTGTTCTCTATCACCATTTCAGGGTGATATCGGTAAATGTTGCAGAGATATAGAATGTAAGTGAAATATTTCGCGCGACCACCATGTTAGATTGGTGAAACGTATTAAGGTACGGTCGAGGTCAGACGAAGTAGTAGTATGTCCTTACTTAGTTTCATTGAAATCGCTTTGGTTGATTAGATTTTATTACGAGGACACACACACATCACACACACAAGGACAAAAGGTGATCTAATAAGCCTATTTTTAATTATGAAAATAGGCTACGGTAATTAGGGAAAAAAATCCATCTATTTTGGCGCAGCACAAGTACATGCCACGGTTTTTACGTTCTAGTTGATCCATTTTTAGTGGCAAGGGATAACTTCGACATAAGCCCCTTTGTTCAAATACATTTTAATTCTTTACTGAGTTTACTGTCGTCCATGTCCCAAGGAAAGGAATTTAAGAAAACGTGCTACTTGTACCAAACATGCAGCCATTAATAGAGTTCTTGTGACCAAAAGAAATCGGAGCCAACACATTTTACAGTACACTAACAATGGCAGGCGCGTGAATAACCTCTGGCCTCTCACAGTATTTTATACTATGCTAAATGCTCTCATCTCTTAGGCCAAAAAAAAATTAAACACTCAGACGAGCTTTTCTCAAGCGGCAGTTAAAAGACACGGTCCACGGACACTTAAAACAACAAGCAGTAGCGGACAATGCTCCTCGTTCGTTAAAAGAAAAAAAAATGGGTACATTGACCTAGAAACACAGATGACAGGATCTACAGCTAAGAAATACCGAAAAGGATGTTGTTAATGCCCTTCCAGTGCTAGTAGAAAAATCAAGGCGGAGTGTCACACCAGCGGAATAATGACACTGAGGAACATCGAATCATGGATATGTTTTTCAGATTTAGATGATGAATACTGGTTGACTTGGTAACAATATAGGAGGTCTAGATGTCCTTTACACTTCATATCTAGATGATTAATACTTGTTGCCTTGGTATCCATATAGGAGGTCTACATGGCCTTTACACTTCAGATTTAGATGATGAATACTTGTTGCTTAGGTAACCATTTAAGAGGTCTACATGGCCTTTACACTTCAGATATAGATGATGAATTCTTGTTGCCTAAGTAACAATTTAGGAGGTCTAGATGTTCTTTACACTTCAGATTTAGATGATGAATATTGGTTGCCTTGGTAACCATATAAGAGGTCTAGATGTTCTTTACACTTCAGATTTAGATGATGAATACTTGTTGCCTTGGTATCCATATAGGAGGTCTAGATGTTCCTTACACTTCAGATTTAGATGATGAATACTTGTTGCCTAGGTAACCATATAGGAAACCTACATGGCCTTTACACTTCAATTTAGATGATGAATACTGGTTGCCTTGGTAACCATATAGGAGGCTTAGATGTTCTTTACACTTCAGAGTTAGCTGGTGAATACTGGTTGCCTTGGTAACCATAAAGGAGGCCTAGATGTTCTTTTCACTTCAGATTTAGATGATGAATACTGGTTGCCTTGGTAACCATATAGGAGGCCTAGATAACGCAGATGACTCACACCTTTAGTTCATATTACGCAGACTTTTGATTGACCCCCCACCTAAAAACATATCTATGTTTAATAAAATTAGATTAAGTGTTCTCATGTGTAAACACATTTTTTTGCCTTCTCCTTTTATTCAGAAATTTCTTTTTGCTACAAAGTAGAATTTTCAGGGTGATATTGTTTTTCCAATCTATGCTTGAAATCTTAATTGAATGTGGTTAATGAATGAGTGAGTTTGCTCAGCTTCAAGCGTTGATATTTTTATATCATAATACCGATGCTTCTATATTTTGCTTGCTAGGAGAACTGGCGTTCTATCGACTGAAGCTACCTTTCAATAAGATAATTGTTTGCTTTTTTGTAATTTAAGTACGGTACTGTATGTCCTGTAGACGAAGGACCCATGTTGTAAGGGGATGCTATGGTATAATGTGCAAGCAGTCGAAGGTTGGTAGACCAACAATCTAGAAGATTTCCTTTTAGGAATGCTTGAAACGTTTTTCTTGATCTTCTGAGAACTGCCTTGAGTTGCAGGTTAAGTATTGTAATTTGTAAATTAAAAAGAAATCGGGGTAGGTTTTTGATTTAGTGTGACTTAGCGTGGCAAGTTATTAATTGATTTTATATGACAGGAAGTACAGTAATTGTAATTGAGCTCTATGTGATTAATGAAGTTTTCCGTTGGTTACACTTCGTGTAACGTGGTTGGATATTGACGTTTAGATTATGAATTGTTTCTTATTTGGTTGTGCCGTGTTGTCATGCTTTTGAAATTAGGTGGTTGTTTACGTTTGGACAATAGCTCCACTGTTTGCTAGAGCAGGGGTTCTCAAACTTCCTGTACTCGAGGACCCCTTCAATTATTTATGTAGTCATTGCGGACCCCTCAAAACTGCCTTTAATTTTTGTTGTAAATTTTTTAATGGTTGTCATTATAAAAGATAAACAGTTTATACCAAAAAAATTGTGGGTTGTAAAACAATTAATCTGTTTGTTTTAGTATATATATAGTTTATTTAAATTGGAATAAATACTGGAAAAAACATGACTTACATAAGTATACAAAAAATTTTCTTAATTACAGTAGGAGTAGACTTTAAATGCAATCTTAGAATAAAAAGTTATCAGTGTTTTTACCGTTACTTTAGTGAGAACAATGGTACTGATTTTTGCTTTTGACTATCTCTAAAATGTTGGGATTTATTTTAAAAAGCTTTAGCCTTAAATCGGTTTCAATGTTCTTCAGTCTGTTTCTTTTTGCTGGCTTCAGGTTGCACAGTTCAGAAAAGGCGCGTTCACACAAATATGTCGTACAAAAGGGCACAATATGTTCAAGGGCTTTTTTTTGTGGCAAATTCTGGTACCTCAGCTTGTACAAGTAGCCAAAACCTTGCCAAGTTATTTTCTTGATAAACAATCTCCCAGGCATGAGAGTTCCAGCAATTGGTCTTGCTCAGTATCAGATAGGTCGATGAGGTTACCAATACTTCTCTTCTTGAATGGATACTTCATCCAATCATTATTAGGATTAGGTTCAGGAAAGTAACTTCTCAGACTTTGCTAAGCAAACAGTTATTTTGTATTTCTAGGCACCTCTTCTTCTGATGTTATTAAGAATTCCTGCAACGTTGTAAAATTGTTGTACGAATTCTTAAGCATACGGTCAGACCAAAGCTGCAGTTTTCCTATCATAGCTTCTACTTGCTCTGCTACACGGAATATGTCAGTGTCAGACCCTTGAAGTTTCGTATTTAGGATATTCAAATGCGGGAAGATATCTGCCAAATATGCAACCTTGATCAACCACGCAAACTCACACAATTTGTCTTTGAGAAGATAGTTTTCATATTTTTCTTCCAAAAGAAATATTCTCATTTCATCACGCAATTCAAAAAAACGTGTGAGGACATTACCTTGGGAGAGCCAGCGAACTTCAGTGTGAAGCAAGAGCTGTACATGCTCACTTCCAATTTCTTCACAAAGCTGAGTAAAAATTCGAGAGTTCAAAGGTACTTCAACTTATAATTTACAACTTTCACAACTTCTTTTAATGATGTTTCTAGATCTTCTGGCATTTGTTTTACAGCCAATGCCTCCCTATGAATAGAGCAGTGAGTCCACTTAACTTTGGGAGCGACAGACTTGACACGAGCAATAAGGGCTGTCTTTTTGCAGGCCATGGCCCCTGCTCCATCGGTACTCACACCAACACAACGTTGAGTCCAAGTCATTTGATAAAATAAAATCATTTAATGCTTCAAAAACATCATGGGCATTGTTATGAAGAATCTCTTTGCAAAACAAAAGCACTTCTAAAAGCCAATTTTCATTTTCATACCTAACAAAGGCTAACAAGTGAGATTTGTTTGATAGGTCTGTACTTTCGTCAAGCTGCAAAGCGTACATTTTTGTAGATTTTAACCTACTAAGTAACTGATCTTCAATATTTTGAGACATGTCATCAATTCGACGTTTTATAGAATCGTTTGAAAGTGGAACTGTACTTAATTCCTTAGCAGCTGCCTCTCCTATCATTATATTACACATTTTTTTGCCGCTGGTAAGATTAGATCTTCTGCAATCGTATATGACTTTCCAGATTTAGCTATGAGTAATGCTATTTCGTATGACGCCACAGTAGATTTTTCAGCAGCGCTACCTGACGCCATTTTCTCCATTGATGTTTTCATCTTTTCCATTTCTTGACTTTTTATTAAAAAAAACTCAAATGACTTATCAGCAAAGTCTGGATGTTTTGTTTTTAAGTGCCTCCTTAATTTCGCAGGTTTCATAGCTTAATTGGAAAGAATCTCGTAGCATAACACGCACTGTGGTTTTTGTTCGTCATTAGATTGCACAAATCCTAATTTTAAATATTCTTCAGTATATTTGCAGCGCTTAACAGTCTTACGTAAATCAGTGTTGCAGCTAGAACTAGCTACTGAAGTTGAGCAGCTAACCTCACTTTCACGATCATTGTCTCTTTCTAATTTATCAACTGAACGTTTTACAGTCCCTGTCTTTAACCAACGATCCATGATACAGGCCCAAAATTAACACTTCCTTACGTAAAATGTTTCCACCATTAAAAGTTAAACATCACAACAAAGCAAAACAAACCATCACGACAAGCATCAAAATAGCGACAAAAGTCAACTGAATAACAGATGCCGATACGTTTGCTCCGCTGACAGAACAGATGACAGACTAGGATTGTTAGTGGCTAGCCGCAGGGTAGCCACCCGTCGAAAACAATGATCATAGGATTGGCTAAGCTTGCCACGCACATATTTTGCAATACAAACTAGAACTTTTATTTGCAGAAACAGGAGTTCTTGGTATGATTAATTAACAAAATTATATTCGAATATTTTTTGCGGACCCCTGAAAATATGCTTGCGGACCCCCGGGGGTCCGCGGACCACACTTTGAGAAACTCTGGCTGCTAGAGAGTTCAATGATTGAAAAAGGATCTTTTCTTACCACACACGGATGCCATGCCCCCATTTATGAAAACAATAATTGAGGAGCTTGTTTTCAAAACTGAATATATTCGAACATTTTTAAAAACGTTTTATAGTTGATTCGGTAACATTTTCCTCAGCTGCATTAGATGGTAAAATCTCCTTTGATCAAATGTTAATATTTCCCATTGATAAGGCTGTGAGAAAACATGCTTTTCATTCAAAACTGAATATATTCATCACTTACAATATATTGAACTTTTTTTAAATTTAGGCATTTAATTTCTAATTGTACATATTAATATTATGTTCAACATAAATATCATGAATGAGGATAAATATTTGAGATTATGTGAAATATCCTGATTTCCATAGCTAAATTTATATCCATTTTTATCAATAACCTTTTTTTTGTACTATAAATAATGTGGTGCACTTTTGGTGATAGTATGTTGCTCTTTCTAGCTATCATTCAAACTATATATTACTCCATTTTGATAATCCTGTCTGAAGATATATATATATGTTTTCCTCTCTCCTGTAAAATTTTTGAATGAGGAGGTATTCAGTTTTGAAAACAAGCTTCTCAATTTATGTCTATGATATGCTTATGTGTACATTGTTGTACTTCACAATATTTTATGATTGTGTTGTTCTTTCTCCTTATGTGCCATATTGCGTGGTTTAATGCAAGAGAGGGCCGTAACTCGCCACTACCAAATACTTAAATAAAATGCTCCGCCAATCAATACAAATTATATTCAAATTAGTGCATGTTTCGGTCCAACAATGGGACCTTCTTCAGCAAATTAGAATTCAAACTTAAGAAAATAATTTAATAAAACTGTTGAAAAATGAAATTAACTTAAATATAGAGACGCCGGGGTGCCGGAATTTTGCTCCGAAGGAGATCTTGAACGTGCCAGAAAATCTACTGACACGGCTCCCTCGCATTTGCGTACCCTCAAATGCCAACTGTTCACCAGAATTCGATCCTGCAACCTTGGGACCAGCAAGCGAGGACGTTACCTCTGAGCCACTCAGCCAGTCAAATATTTGTGTAAGATGTAAAATAATAGATTCAATTTGAAATAAAATTCATTTGATTAATCTTACAAGTAATTTCTTTTCAAACTGGTCATTGGAGCAGTGATGGATGATTGCGAAGTTGAAACTGACAGGTGGAATTGAGACTCCACTGTCCACATCTACCAAAATTGAAAGTCACTACCAAATAAATAAATAAATAAATAAATAAATAAATAATGAATGAATGAACAAATCACTAAACATAAGAAAATAAACATTAAATAAATGTGAAAGATGAGCATGAACTATAGACCATAATGTGGATATTAAATGAACAGGGCAGAGAGTTTGTAGTCAAAATCAGCAACTCGAGGACCAAAGTGTTCATCATACACCACCCCAACAATAACAACCCATATAGTTTACGAGTCGGTGGCTTCGGTGGCGTAGTTGGTAGCATGCTGAGCTCCTATGCCCAAGATCGCGAAATCAAACCCGGCCGAAGTTGTCGGATTTTTTAAGAGCGTTAAAAATGCCTCAGTATGCCTTCCTTCGGAGGGGAAGTAAAGCCGGTGGGCCCATGTCATAGATTTATGGCATGTAAAAGAACCTTCCACTAACTATTGTGTGAAGCTAAATTTGTAGGATAGATTTGATTAACGCTCTATTAAGTTCCAACGTTCGCCACCAGGTGACGGTTGCGGTGGCATCAAGTAACCAAATTCACAGCTAGGTGTCGTTGACGATAGCATTTGGTAGCAAAAGTAGGAACTACTTGAAATTGATCGTCTGAAGTCCTTACCTGAATTACAGATAACATACACTAATACAGCCATCACAATTAACACCGGTTATCAGACAGATTCTACACAACCCAAAGTACACGGGGCTACATGACCGCGTTGTCGCAGCCCCTAAACTGAGGAACCAACCATCAACCAGTTTACGAGTCGCTGGTTGTGGGGTTGCCATCGCTCCAAATACCTGGGATCCATTGTTACCTGCAGTGGCAAGTGCGAGTCTGAAACCCGTAGGCGCATCGCGATGAAGTAGGCTACTGTAATAACAAAAATATATCCATTCTTATCCAATTATTATGGCTCAGTGGAGAATATGAGACGGGCTGAATGGGTAAGATGGAAGGGCAAGATTCGATTCTCGACAGCGGCTGGAATTTTAGAATAAGATGAGTGCCGGTCGACTCAATCACCTGTAGAAATGAGTGCCGGAGGGATTTCCTTCATCAGCTGATTGCCGCTGGAGGGTGGGGAGGGTGCGTCGAAGGGTAAAGTCTGGATGAGGCGAAGTGTTCACAACACTACCCTCATCTACCGTACCGGAGGTGAAAGAAAAGTTGGAGGCTCACCCTTCGTATCCACAATAAGCTAGAAAGGGATTCTTTAACATTACCTGTGGATAATATGCTTTGCGATAGACTGCTGGTAGGAATATACAGGATACTGAAGAACTATGTTGTTGTATTTTACACTATTTTGTGATTGTTTTTTTTTTTACTTCATTTCAAAATAATCTGGAGGTGAGGGGCAACCGAATTGGCAAATCGCCATTCTGTGGAAAGGGTATGGCATCGCACCTGTTTGTACTCACCGTGATCTTGCAGGCTTAAAAAGAACAAACAGCCAGATCGAAAGTGTGTCTGTAAAGCTGAGGAGACTCGAACCACGGTGTCCAGGGTTATTGACTGTGTGTTCCATGTTTGAAGTAGCAGTAAAAGAAGAGGATAACTCAACTTAACACTCATTGTACAGGATTCTTGTCTGAAACAAGAACAGGTCAAAGATTACAGTTCTCCTGGTCTAGGGTCAGATGACCTTGGTGTCCCACCTATAAACAACAGTATCCACCATCACCTGTTCTGGGAACGTGAACAGCTGTATCTATTCTGCGACACGTGACCGGGCCACAAAATACATTCATTATAATTAGTGTGTACTATGTGAAGCTCATAACTGGAATAATGTAGGCAAAACGTCACTTAATTACAAATCGATAATACAATAGTTAGTTGAATGAAGGAAAGTCACGACAAGTTTATTTCCCGGTTACTAGTGGTATCTAGCGTGTTATATGTGCCAATAATAATAATAATAATAATAATAATAATAATAATAAATAATAATAATGATGATGATGATTTTTTTAGCGTATGGCTTTTAGTGCCGGGAGTGTCCGAGGACATGTTCGGCTCGCCAGTTTTGTAGCTGCTTCGAGACGGACACCCAATGGTTGAGCTACAAGTACCGTTGGGGAGGAAAGTTGGAAGGGAGGGTCGAGGAGTTGGAAGGTAGCGGCTGTGGCCTATAGTTAGGGACCAACCCCGGCATTTGCCTGGAAGGAAGATGGGAAACCACAGAAGACCATCTTCAAGGTTGCCGGCGGGGCGATTCGAACCTCCTCGCCTCCCGGATGTGAGCGACTGCCAACAGTCATGCCGCAACGACCTCGGCTAACTCACCCGGTATGATGATGATGATAATACTAATAATAATATGTATTCATTTTTTAGTCGTGTGGGCTCTGGAGAGGCCGAGTGCAGGTCTTTCTAGTCGACGCTCGTCGGCGACCTGTGCCCTGGGATGGAACGGATGAAGATGAATGAAGCTGATCAAGGATGTGGAAAGAAGCGGCTGTGGCCTGTCAAAAGGTTCCGTCTCAGCATTTGCCTGATGTTGAAAATGGGGAAACCAAGGAAAACCATTTCAAGGACGACCGATGGTGGGGCTCGAATCCACGCGTTTACCGAGTCAGCAGATAGCTTGGCCCCATGACCTAACGCTGCGCTTTAGCGAGCGTAGCCACCGTTGTCGGTGTTTATTTATTTACTCGTATCAGGAGCACCACGTTTTTGGAACAGAATTATGTAGTAATAAAGATCGAACAATGTGATAACATATTAAATAATAACATTGGACCTGTATTTTGTATTGTCCCAGGCGTTGGGTTTAGCCTTCACTACGTCCTCCGAGGCACACTGGAGAGAGCAGGGTCTGCAATTGAGAAAGTGAGCCATTTGCTCCTCTCCGCAATCACAATGGGTCATCTCACAAGGTAGGTCCCACTTCTTAATTCTGGTCTTGGATCTACCATCTACCCTTTGCGGCGTGGAAGGAACTAAGAAACATGGGAATAGGTAGAGAGAAAATTGACAACCCAATTAATCTACCTCTTGACACACTCAACGATCATTTTACAACTACCGGGCACTCAGTTGACCCTGACATTGTACCCGATACCTAGTTGAGGCTATCGGCTACGCCAGCAGACATTAAGCCGTAGTTGAGATGTTAGGAAGAGTTAAGAAAAGATAGCGCTCAGATCGAGTCAAGAGGAATGTCAAGATGACGTAGTAGGTCTAGGATTAAGAAGGCGCTGACCGCAGTCAAGCAGATGGAATTATGGATAGAAATATGAAGCTTTATTAAGATCTATATGGAACATGGTATTTAAACATCTCAGAAGAGGAGATATAACATGCATTATATATAGTAATAATTTAAAGGAAGTCAGATAACCCTTAAGTTATTTTATAACTTAATAGCCGAGATGATCGGGGTTCGAGATTATATTTGTGACGCAAGACCACGGAGGTGGGGAGGACGTCACGTGACTGCACCAGGCAGGTAAGGGTCAAGGCAGTCCAGAGACAGTCAGTCGAGCTCAATGAGCCAAGCAGTCGAGATCTGTTAGCAAGAGAGTCCAGTACAGCGAGCAACGCAGTCGAGGTCAGACAGCGAGCTGAGTAGGACATGCCAAGCGTATGGTAAAGGTCGCGCAGCGAACAAGTTTTGTCACGGAAAGTGAAAGCGACAGTTTTAACTTCACCGAGCAGCGAACGAAAAGTAGGTCAGTGAGCCGGGCGGACATCCGCAGTAGGCAGCATGAAGACCGGTTATAGAACCAGCTGTACGAGCCAAGCAAGCATGAGAAGGCCGGGGTTTTAGAACAGCATTGCGAGTAGTTGGAGAACTTTATTCCAAGCTGCATTTCAACGCAGAACAGCATAGTAGAGCGACATGGCGAGGCCAGCTTTAGGCGGAGATTATTATAGCATTATGACAGAAGCTGAACTTCATTACAACATTGAGTTGGAACGTTTATTCAGCATTTGAATTGTACAGGCAGATGGTTACGAGATACTGCAACTGTGAACTTCAACTGAACATAGTTTTTCTTAATGACATTACGACTATGCATTTCATAACGCATTCCAAGTAACATTAACGATTATAGGCAAATGAAATGTTATAAGCATATGCACCTAAGAACATTAGCTCGTGCATTAATGCAATTCTTTCTTATGCAGTGTTATAAATTACCGAGTACGAACACAGCTACAGAGTGTTTCATAAACTTAGACATCTGATAAAACAATTTTATTTTATGAAAGTGAGACTTAACAGTTATTGGAGATTGAACTTTCAACACTCAAACCGAACATTGTATGGAACAGTGGCGTAACGTAGAAGAGGAATAGGGGGTCCACTGTTTCTGTGAACTTTTTCGTGAAGATTTGGACAGTATCCGCTATGGATAACCAGAAGTTCATCATGTCGGAGTAAACGCAGACAGAGACGCGATGGCACCACAGAGCGATGGATTCGATTCCTGACGAGGAGGAGGTCCACCAGCTGATTCACTTGGGATTTGAAGGCAATCGTCATTGCGTGGGTGGAATGATATTCACGCCGATCTTTCGAGAAATTCATTACATAAGGAAAATCGACGATCTTTGAAATTTAATAACAGCTGATTATGAGAAGGTACTGTAAGAGTTATAACTTCCTGATACGATTATTTTCATGAATACTGGGCACACATGTATATTTTTATAATAGGAGTGATACGATTGTTTAGACATGGCTTTGACTTTATATGCTTCGAAATTTTGCTAGAATATGGCGTGACCATATGATATGGCAGGCATCATTATACGAAATTCTCACCATTGGTTGGCTTTATTAAGCAGATGTTAGGTCTTTTAGACATTTTTCCAGCAAGGATAGTTTTCATGAATAGTTTTTTTGTGTGACGAGTATTTCGAACTCGTGATCTGCAATTGATTATCTAAATTACTTCGTCAGTTCATTGCATACTAGCGAGTGTGTATTATTCATCAGTAGGGATTTTTTCCATTGGATTGTTCGGAGATATTAAGATGTTATTCACTTTAGTGAATGAATATCGCTTTTATATGACAACTAGAGACTTGTTGATTCCTATCTGGTACATTCACTCATTTCAGTCTTCGAGATGGGGTCTTTCGTATTTATACGATTGTATGGTGGTTACTCATCTTACCCATCGTTCAGGGCACTATCATGTTAGTCGACGGGGCGAGGTCTTTCGTATTTATACGATTGTACGGTGGTTACTCATCTTACTTGCCATTGAGGGACTCATTTTTATCATCCGAGTGTATATGAGATTCTAAGAGAATCAAACAAGGAACTACTAGTCACATATCAGTCGAAATTTTGTTAAATAAAGTAAAGATAAATGTCAACAGGGTTACATTTGTAATTCTTGTTTGCCAATCCAATATTTTGTTGTTATACTCTTTTAAGAGTACTTTCAGTTTAACAGCTGGTACAGCTGATGCTTTTGATGATTTTTATAATTGTGTTTGATACCTTTGAGAAGGATTTAAAGTAATTGAATCTTGTAAGATGAATCATTAATGATCAGATTTATTTTAAGGCAGATCAGTATTGCAGATTTTGATATGAGAGATTATAGCACATTGGTGTTTTTCTGTGATGTGAATTATGAGAATTGTAAGAGAATTTATGCTATTTGAAAGCAGATCTTGAATTACTAAGGTAATATTTTTTTCAATTGTTTAAGAAGTTGTCTAGATGTGATCAGAGTAATTACAGTTATTGGAGATTGTGTGCGTTGATAATTTGAAGCCAGTTATATATTTTTGTAGATCATGCAACATGGTTAAGTGAAGTTTGTGATAGGCATTTTGTGGAAGTTGCCAAGTGATAGTTGCAATGTTGCTAATGTATTTTGAGGCAGACATGAGGTTGTCGAACCCAGTCTAGCGTAATTGTTGAGATTCATGCTGTATGTGCTGAATATTTATGGAGTTTTGTGGAATAATTGTGGTATTCAAATGTGATATTTGAAGATGTGAGGATATATAATGTAGTTGTGGATAGTCAGATCCAACGTGATGTCGTGGAGGCAATAATATTTTTTGGCATGATAATTAAATACGAGATATAACTTGGAAGTGATAAAACTGTAAGACAACGTTCTATAAACCCATATTAAACAATTTGTTAGGAAATTAATCAAATAAATAAAGTTGATAATACAAGATTTTCTGATAATAATAATTAACGAAATAATAATCTGAAATTTAAGCATATTAATGATCTGACCTAATGAAATAAAATTCAGAATGACTAGATGAAATAATAAAAATCTAAATAACCAGAAGAATAAAATTTAAATAAATTGATAAATTAAATTTTGGAGTAAATCAACGAATTAAATAAATGGATGAATTAAAGATTGGATAAATAAACTGATTTAAATAAATTAATAGACGATTGGATAGATGATGAATAACTGAATTAGAAGGTGATAATTAATTAAAGAAGCTGATGATTAATGAATTTATATGGGATTAAAAATAAATTTAATTGAGATATAATTGAAGAAATTGCAACTTGAGTTGAGGAATTAAATAATTTGTATTGATGATTTAAGATGATTTAATCTGAAGTAGATGATAAAATAGGAGTGTGTGAATAATTAGAAAGCATAATGAAGTAATGATAATAATTTTCATTTAAATGATTTAATGGTGATGAGTTAATGATTCTGACAGGAATATGTTGAATTTTAAAATGAGAATTAATGGGAGAAATATTTAATTTTGATGATGATGATGATGATAACCAATGAGCAGTGAATTTTCTGTAATTCACAAACAAGCTATTATCAATGACAATGTAAATAGTGTAAATTAATTATTCGATGTTTAGGAGCATTTTACTAATGTATTCAACATTTAAATTATGCCATGCAAGCCATAAATTACGTGATATTTAAAATATGTGATTATAATGTGTATGTTTAGACAGATTAATAATGTTTTCAAATCCACATTCATGATGTTAAATTAAAGAGAAATTAGGTCTCAGGTATCACAAATGTCAGTGACGAAAGACATAGTGCTACAGTTATCCTGAGAACCCAAGAGAACTTTAGAGATTTTTCTTGTTCTATGTGGATGAAATATTTTTGATTAGAAAAGAGATGGTCCGATTTTTGGACAATGACAATTTAACGTTGGCATTCGACCATACTCTCAGGTAGGATGATTATTTAAAATGTCTGTTGACTATCAAAGTGAAATAAATTTGTTTTTATCTTAGTTGTGATCTGATGATGGTGTGATTTTCCTTTTTCTTTCCTTGTCTTGATTAAGGCTTAACCGGAAAGGATGTGGTTTGCTAGGAATTCAGTTGATGGCGCCCATTTATATTTGCATTTTTTTTATTAAACTTAAGTCCGTAACGACCCTAGAGATACTTTGTCTCGTGTTACCCACTGCTTTTTCGATAACTCAGCTGAATTTCCGACACATTCCTTATTTTACTAGAGGTTCATTTAACTCCGCTCTGTCCTGGAACTCCAGGAATGCGATGTAATAGCAGATGGGTCATCGCATCCCCAGGACGAACGGGTACAGAGAGAGAGGGAGAATTAGCTTTACCCACCAGTGGGGCTTCGATTTTGTTTATTCTATGGAATCACATCAGATTTAGATTACTGAGAGATTGATCTCAAGTTTATTTAATTGTGTTACAAAATTTATTAAACTTAGTCAGACAATATACTTGTGTGCCCATTCCAGTGTTCATGTTAATCGTATTAGTATTATATCATGTTAGTTATAAGTCATTTTTCCTATACCCAAGTGAATGCAGGAATTGAGACATTGTGATGTGTTGTTGTCTAACGTCTCTGAATAAAACGTCTATTGAAAATATAATTATGTTGCCGAAAGATTTAGCTAAGGTGTTAGGAGAGTTACAGAGTGGTATGTCTGGTATTGCAGAAACTATTTCTAAAATGGAAACAGAAGTTAAAGAACAGATAAATAGTTCAGAAGCTAGGTTAGAAGCTAGATGTAAAGAAAATGTGCAAGCATTACAGGCTAGTAACGAAGGCAATCTGAACGACAGTTTAAAGTCATTAGAGACCAGATTACAGTCCAGTAGTAGGGACGAGTTGAAATCATTACAGATTAGTAACGAAGCTAATATAAAATTATTACAGTCAACTAGTGAAGAAAGTTTAAAGTCATTAGAGACTAGGTTACAGTCAAATAGTGAAGACAATTTAAAATCATTAGAAGAAAGATTACAGTCAAATAGCAAAGATGAGTTGATGTTATTGGAGACCAGACTACAGTCAAATAGTGAGGATAATTTTAAATCATTGGAAGAGAAATTACAAGCTCGTAGTGAAGAAACTAACACAGAGTTAGAAAACAAGTTAACTAGGTTAGAGAATAGATTAACTTTAAAGAATAATGAAATGCTTAAGACTTTACAATTAGATATAATTGCAGTAAATATGAAAGGGGAGGAAAATATTCAAATATTAAGAAAGAATATTATTGAATTAGAAAGTAGAGGAGAAGAAAACATTCTTACTTTAAGAACAGACGTTATGTCTATACAGAAAGACATTAAATCGGATGTATCGAAGTTGAGATTCGACATTGATGGTTTAGTGGCAGATGTAGGCAAAATTCAAGAGTGGTCTACCGAAGTATCTTTCGAAACTAAAATCAAAGGTCTAGAGATGAATCTAGGTAATGAGATCAAAGATTTAAAGTCAGTAATTGGAACCATTAAAGAGGAAGTCTTAGGAGAGGTTAATTCTAATTTAAAATCATTAGAGAATCAATTGCAGAAAGATATTAGGAAAATGGATGATGATATAGAGCAAAAGGTTAATGAAAACTTAGCTTTATTCAAAAATAGAGTCGGTGCAATCGTGGAAGAACGGTATAGTGAGATCGATGCCGAAGCAAAAGAAAAACGTGCAGGATTAGATGAGAAGTTAATCGCAGGTATGGCGAACTTAGAAGCGAGATTTACGGAGAACAAGGAAGCGATGAAGGTAGATTCAACTCTATTTAGGACAGATGTTGATCTGTTAAAGGAACAAGTCGCATCAGTAAAGAATACATGCGAAGACAAGATAGATAAGTTGAAAAACGATTTAGAAGAGAGTAACAAAACGCAGAATGTTACGTCGTTGGATGAGTTGAAGACTCAGGTCAAGACCGTAGAGAAACTGGCAGAAGATAGGATAACTAAACTAGAATCTATGATTAACAGTTTCACCAGCCAAAATATTACATCAGGGGAAATATCGATAAGTCAGACACCGATAGACCACAGTATGAGTAATCATGAGATTAGCATGGGAGAAGACCGTCAAACGCAACCGAATGTGACATTCGAAAGGGCAAGTTCAACCCCTCAGGATAATCCGAATTCGAATAGGAGTACGTTGGGTACAAGTGAACGATACTCAGGTCCAGTTACCATTATCAGAAATCTGGATGACAAGCCGAGGAAGTTTTCGGGAAACACAGGAGTCACACCAGTCGAATTTCTGCGAGATATTCGCGACTACATGGCGGAACATAGAGTAGCCAAGGAGAGAGAACTAAGGATAGTCGAACGCGCCTTAGACGGGTCTGCGTTAACTTGGTTTAGAGCATTCAGAAGCAATTTTTGCGAATATGGAGCAATTTGCAATAGCATTCTTAAGGAGATTTTGGAGTGCAGAGGATCAACTGAACGTAAGAGCAGAAATGTACTCGAAGCGTTATTCTACGTCACATCCGACGCATTATGCCAATTATTTTACTTCACAATTGGCTAAATTACAGTTTCTGATTCCTCCATTGCCAGAAGAAGAGCTTTTGCAAGCTATAATAGCGAGACAGTTACCGATTGAGGTACAGCGATCACTCATAGCGTCGGGAGCAAACACACTTGAGCACTATGACGACATTTTACGGCGATTAGACTATACAAGCGCTCAAGTTACACCTAGAAATGCAAGAAACGACAATCGAAACACGCAAGAGGTGAATGCGGTAGTCGTTGATAACGCAGCTCAGACGGACAGAAGAGATTCCTGGGAAAACAGAAGGAACGAAGGAAATCGAGGAAACATCCGTAACGTTCGTGGAAATGATCGATATAGAGGACCATATGAGAGGCCTTACGATCAGGAAGCAAGAAACAGCCGATACAGAAATTATAACCAGAATTCCAGATATCAAGATAGGAATCGATTCAACAATAGATATCGTGGTAGAAACAACTGGAGCCAAGGTCAACAGTATAATCGAAACGACAGGCAGGATGGCCGAAGAAATGAGCCAAATGAAAGACGAGATAATCGTGAATATGAGAGATCGAGGCAAGAAAATAGACAGCCTAGTGCACCACTCGAGGAGACAGTCAGAGATGTCAATCGAGCAAGCACGAGTGGCGAAGGAAAAAAAACAACGTCAAATTAACTCTAGAGAAAGATGCTAATCATTGGGAATCGATCATCATTGTGGAAACGTATCAGGTCAAGGACGAGGATTTAATTGAAGAGGAAGACGTAGTACATCGAGGAAATAGACATGAATTGCCAGTTATCAGTGTGGAAGTCATGGGAAAAAAAATAAAGACACTAGTAGACACGGGGCTATGGTGAGCTTGATATCCATAGGTTGCCTGGATGAGTTGAAATTATCAGGAGAAATTACAATGTTGCCAACTTTTTTTTTAGCAAGATTCAAGGGGTGATCCCAGACAGGAGTATGAAATGTAAAAGTCAGGTACTTTTAGATGTTGGGATTGGAACCAGAAGTTTTGAACAGATGTTCCTAGTAGTGGGTCAACTACATTTTGACATGATCCTAGGAGTGGATTTCTTAAGTGAGAGTGGCCTGATCATAGATATGCAGAGTAGGCGCATGTACTTTCCAGAAGGGGTCATGGAAAATCAGGAATCCGAGATGACATTCTTTAGAGAGAATATATTGGACGAGATAGTATGCAGCATTGAAAGGTCTATAGAGGATAAAACTAACACGAAGAGTAAAATAAATCCAGAAATTAAGGAGCAATTTGATCAAGCAATTTCAGAATATGAAGACATATTCAATGATAAACCAGGACTCATAGAAAATTTTACCTACAGCATCAAGTTGATGGATGACAAACCATTCCATAAGAATTTATATCCCATACCGGATAAATGGAAGGAAGAAGTCAGTACAATGATAAGCGATTTGGAGAAAGATGGAATTATCAAGAAGATGCCGACTGCTTATTTGAGTCCTTTAGCTGTTGTCAAGAAACCTACTGGTAAGCTGAGGATATGCCTAGATGCTAGAGCCCTTAATGAAAGAGTTCTTCCTGAACACGACAGGCCACCTGTTAATCGTGAATTGTTGCGCAGATTCAGAGGAAAGAATTTCTTTTCGACAATTGATCTGACTAGTTCTTATTATCATATAGAGCTAGCAGAAGACTGCAAACAGTATACAGGGTTCTTATTTGATCATAAAACATATGTGTTCAATAGGTTACCTTTTGGAGTAAAGAATAGTGGTCCGGTGATGATTCGAGCACTAGATGAGAATTTATCAGATGCAGTTAAGGAGCATGTGGTGAGCTATATTGATGACCTGATTATAGCGTCTGAGACAGCAGAAGAGCATATCAGGCACCTTCGAATGCTTTTTGAAGATCTCAGGAAGACGAACTTCAAGGTGAATTTCAACAAATGTCAGTTCTTTCATGAAGAAATCGAATTTCTTGGACATAGAATCGATGGAGATGGTTATAGGCCCAATCCAAAGAAGATCATGGCTATTTCAGAATTTCCAACCCCAAGAAAGCTTAAAGAAGTGCGGCAGTTTTTAGGAATGTGTCAGTTCTTTTCAACACATTGTCCTGAATATACTGAAACGATGGCACCTCTGCAGGATTTGCTAAGAAAGGGAAATCGATGGAAATGGGACGATAGATGCAATCAAGCGTTTTTAGCAGCTAAGAACATGTTGATCCAGAATGTCAAACTTGAATACCCAGATTTTGCTAGAAGATTTTTTGTGGAGACAGACGCATCCAAAATAGGCATCAGTGGGATCCTATATCAGTTGGACGATACCAACAAACACAGATATTTAGCTTTCACCAGTCGCAAGCTCAGGAATTGTGAAAAGAATTACTATGCAACCGAGTTAGAGGCATTAGCAGTGGTTCATGCTCTTAAGACGTGGAAGAAGGTGTTATTCGGACATGACATAACGGTGATCACAGATCATAAAGCCCTCCAATTTATTATGAAGACAGACTTAGCGAGTGACCGCATCACCAGATGGGCTCTGTTCTTACAGCAATTTAACCCAAATGTTGTACATAGACCTGAGAAATTAAATCTGTTAGCAGAAACCCTTGTGAGGAAGTAATTGACAACCATATAAAATTGATTCAAGAGGATAATGGTACTCTAGAAAAGTTGAAGATGTTAGCGCAAACTCAGAAGAGATATGCACCTTTGCGAAGAATTTACCGTTTTTTGACACGCAGGATGGACAACGCTGATCCAGATTTTCAAAGAACTGAGATAGAGGCTAGAAAATACCATATTATGGGAGGTGTTATATGCCAATATATCGACCAGGATCATACTAAACTTAGAGTAGTGATACCACCCAAGCTTGTAAAACCCGTTATTTGGATGATACACCGAACTGCAGCTCATGTAGGTGTAGACAAGACTTTGGCTCTCGCTCAAGAAACCTTCGTTTGGAGAAAAATGGGACAAACGATTCGCGACGTCATAAAGACCTGTGACAGTTGTCAGCGAAGTAAATATTCATCTAAGCTAATGAAAGAGGTTCCTAGATCAATATTACCCAGCAAGCCAAGAGAACTTTTCGCTACGGACATTTTCGGTCCGATTCCTCGTTCGACGAAAGGAAACCAGTTTGTTTTGGTAACAGTAGACGTATTTTCTAAATACGTATCTCTATGCCCTATCCAGAAAGAAGTACGTGATCAACAGATTAGAGAGAACAGTTATTCCGAGCATGGGGAAACCTGAAGTTTTGTTGAGTGACCATGGATCCCAATTTACCAGTATGGAATTTTCTACTGCTATGGAACGTTTAGGAATAAGGCATGTGTTTAATTCTGTGCGGTATCCAGAGGGAAATCCAGCCGAAAGAATTATGCCGGAAATCAGTAAAATGTGTCCGCTTATATGTGTCAATGCAACACCATAGATGGATGGAAGTGATACCAATCATTAGTCAATGCTTGAATTCCACAGTACATGAAAGCACAGGACAGATTCCGTCCATGCTTCATCATGGATTGAAACCGGATAGACCATGGGACCGAGTCGTGAGGGCACCAGCGGATCCTCAACCCTCACAAGAAAGAAGAGTCGAGATGGCAGGAGAGAGACTCAGAAGACAGGCGGAGAAGAGAGCCAGGAGACAAGCAGGAAGGAGGTTCCACGAGCCGTTTCAAGAAAATGATGAGGTGCTGATTAGGAAGCCAGTCACTTCGAATCTTCAACTGAAGACCTACCATAAATTTGCACCATTGTACGCTGGTCCATTCCGTATTGAAGAAACGTACCGAAATAATAGCTACAAGATTGTCAGGATGGATACTAATGAAGTCGTGGGAACTTTTAATGCAGCTAGCATTAGACAGTACCATCATGCTGAATAAGGGGATTGTAGAGCTATCGTGTACATGGGTTATATATAGAATGCCTGAGAGTGTATGTACGGGAGAGATGTACCCGATACCTAGTTGAGGCTATCGGCTACGCCAGCAGACATTAAGCCGTAGTTGAGATGTTAGGAAGAGTTAAGAAAAGATAGCGCTCAGATCGAGTCAAGAGGAATGTCAAGATGACGTAGTAGGTCTAGGATTAAGAAGGCGCTGACTGCAGTCAAGCAGATGGAATTATGGATAGAAATATGAAGCTTTATTAAGATCTATATGGAACATGGTATTTAAACATCTCAGAAGAGGAGATATAACATGCATTATATATGGTAATAATTTAAAGGAAGTCAGATAACCCTTAAGTTATTTTATAACTTAATAGCCGAGATGATCGGAGTTCGAGATTATATTTGTGACGCAAGACCACGGAGGTGGGGAGGACGTCACGTGACTGCGCCAGGCAGGTAAGGGTCAAGGCAGTCCAGAGACAGTCAGTCGAGCTCAGTGAGCCAAGCAGTCGAGATCTGTTAGCAGTCCAGTACAGCGAGCAACGCAGTCGAGGTCAGACAGCGAGCTGAGTAGGACATGCCAAGCGTATGGTAAAGGTCGCGCAGCGAACAAGTTTTGTCACGGAAAGTGAAAGCGACAGTTTTAACTTCACCGAGCAGCGAACGAAAAGTAGGTCAGTGAGCCGGGCGGACATCCGCAGTAGGCAGCATGAAGACCGGTTATAGAACCAGCTGTACGAGCCAAGCAAGCATGAGAAGGCCGGGGTTTTAGAACAGCATTGCGAGTAGTTGGAGAACTTTATTCCAAGCTGCATTTCAACGCAGAACAGCATAGTAGAGCGACATGGCGAGGCCAGCTTTAGGCGGAGATTATTATAGCATTATGACAGAAGCTGAACTTCATTACAACATTGAGTTGGAACGTTTATTCAGCATTTGAATTGTACAGGCAGATGGTTACGAGATACTGCAACTGTGAACTTCAACTGAACATAGTTTTTCTTAATGACATTACGACTATGCATTTCATAACGCATTCCAAGTAACATTAACGATTATAGGCAAATGAAATGTTATAAGCATATGCACCTAAGAACATTAGCTCGTGCATTAATGCAATTCTTTCTTATGCAGTGTTATAAATTACCGAGTACGAACACAGCTACAGGGTGTTTCATAAACTTAGACACTCTGATAAAACAATTTTATTTTATGAAAGTGAGACTTAACAGTTATTGGAGATTGAACTTTCAACACTCAAACCGAACATTGTATGGAACAGTGGCGTAACGTAGAAGAGGAATAGGGGGTCCACTGTTTCTGTGAACTTTTTCGTGAAGATTTGGACAGTATCCGCTATGGATAACCAGAAGTTCATCATGTCGGAGTAAACGCAGACAGAGACGCGATGGCACCACAGAGCGATGGATTCGATTCCTGACGAGGAGGAGGTCCACCAGCTGATTCACTTGGGATTTGAAGGCAATCGTCATTGCGTGGGTGGAATGATATTCACGCCGATCTTTCGAGAAATTCATTACATAAGGAAAATCGACGATCTTTGAAATTTAATAACAGCTGATTATGAGAAGGTACTGTAAGTGTTATAACTTCCTGATACGATTATTTTCATGAATACTGGGCACACATGTATATTTTTATAATAGGAGTGATACGATTGTTTAGACATGGCTTTGACTTTATATGCTTCGAAATTTTGCTAGAATATGGCGTGACCATATGATATGGCAGGCATCATTATACGAAATTCTCACCATTGGTTGGCTTTATTAAGCAGATGTTAGGTCTTTTAGACATTTTTCCAGCAAGGATAGTTTTCATGAATAGTTTTTTTTTGTGTGACGAGTATTTCGAACTCGTGATCTGCAATTGATTATCTAAATTACTTCGTCAGTTCATTGCATACTAGCGAGTGTGTATTATTCATCAGTAGGGATTTTTTCCATTGGATTGTTTGGAAATATTAAGATGTTATTCACTTTAGTGAATGAATATCGCTTTTATATGACAACTAGAGACTTGTTGATTCCTATCTGGTACATTCACTCATTTCAGTCTTCGAGATGGGGTCTTTCGTATTTATACGATTGTATGGTGGTTACTCATCTTACCCATCGTTCAGGGCACTATCATGTTAGTCGACGGGGCGAGGTCTTTCGTATTTATACGATTGTACGGTGGTTACTCATCTTACTTGCCATTGAGGGACTCATTTTTATCATCCGAGTGTATATGAGATTATAAGCGAATCAAACAAGGAACTACTAGTCACATATCAGTCGAAATTTTCTTAAATAAAGTAAAGATAAATGTCAACAGGGTTACATTTGTAATTCTTGTTTGTCAATCCAATATTTTGTTGTTATACTCTTTTAAGAGTACTTTCAGTTTAACAGCTGGTACAGCTGATGCTTTTGATGATTTTTATAATTGTGTTTGATACCTTTGAGAAGGATTTAAAGTAATTGAATCTTGTAAGATGAATCATTAATGGTCAGATTTATTTTAAGGCAGATCAGTATTGCAGATTTTGATATGAGAGATTATAGCACATTGGTGTTTTTCTGTGATGTGAATTATGAGAATTGTAAGAGAATTTATGCTATTTGAAAGCAGATCTTGAATTACTAAGGTAATATTTTTTTCAATTGTTTAAGAAGTTGTCTAGATGTGATCAGAGTAATTACAGTTATTGGAGATTGTGTGCGTTGATAATTTGAAGCCAGTTATATATTTTTGTAGATCATACAACATGGTTAAGTGAAGTTTGTGATAGGCATTTTGTGGAAGTTGCCAAGTGATAGTTGCAATGTTGCTAATGTATTTTGAGGCAGACATGAGGTTGTCGAACCCAGTCTAGCGTAATTGTTGAGATTCATGCTGTATGTGCTGAATATTTATGGAGTTTTGTGGAATAATTGTGGTATTCAAATGTGATATTTGAAGATGTGAGGATATATAATGTAGTTGTGGATAGTCAGATCCAACGTGATGTCGTGGAGGCAATAATATTTTTTGGCATGATAATTAAATACGAGATATAACTTGGAAGTGATAAAACTGTAAGACAACGTTCTATAAACCCATATTAAACAATTTGTTAGGAAATTAAACAAATAAATAAAGTTGATAATACAAGATTTTCTGATAATAATAATTAACGAAATAATAATCTGAAATTTAAGCATATTAATGATCTGACCTAATGAAATAAAATTCAGAATGACTAGATGAAATAATAAAAATCTAAATAACCAGAAGAATAAAATTTAAATAAATTGATAAATTAAATTTTGGAGTAAATCAACGAATTAAATAAATGGATGAATTAAAGATTGGATAAATAAACTGATTTAAATAAATTAATAGACGATTGGATAGATGATGAATAACTGAATTAGAAGGTGATAATTAATTAAAGAATCTGATGATTAATGCATTTATATGGGATTAAAAATAAATTTATTTGAGATATAATTGAAGAAATTGCAACTTGAGTTGAGGAATTAAATAATTTGTATTGATGATTTAAGATGATTTAATCTGAAGTAGATGATAAAAGGAGTGTGTGAATAATTAGAAAGCATAATGAATTAATGATAATAATTTTCATTTAAATGATTTAATGGTGATGAGTTAATGATTCTGACAGGAATATGTTGAATTTTAAAATGAGAATTAATGGGAGAAATATTTAATTTTGATGATGATGATGATGATGACCAATGAGCAGTGAATTTTCTGTAATTCACAAACAAGCTATTATCAATGACAATGTAAATAGTGTAAATTAATTATTCGATGTTTAGGAGCATTTTACTAATGTATTCAACATTTAAATTATGCCATGCAAGCCATAAATTACGTGATATTTAAAATATGTGATTATAATGTGTATGTTTAGACAGATTAATAATTTTTTCAAATCCACATTCATGATGTTAAATTAAAGAGAAATTAGGTCTCAGGTATCACAAATGTCAGTGACGAAAGACATAGTGCTACAGTGATCCTGAGAACCCAAGAGAACTTTAGAGATTTTTCTTGTTCTATGTGGATGAAATATTTTTGATTAGAAAAGAGATGGTCCGATTTTTGGACAATGACAATTTAACGTTGGCATTCGACCATACTCTCAGGTAGGATGATTATTTAAAATGTCTGTCTGACTATCAAAGTGAAATAAATTTGTTTTTATCTTAGTTGTGATCTGATGATGGTGTGATTTTCCTTTTTCTTTCCTTGTCTTGATTAAGGCTTAACCGGAAAGGATGTGGTTTGCTAGGAATTCAGTTGATGGCGCCCATTTATATTTGCATTTTTTTTTTTATTAAACTTAAGCCCGTAACGACCCTAGAGATACTTTGTCTCGTGTTACCCACTGCTTTTTCGATAACTCAGCTGAATTTCCGACACATTCCTTATTTGACTAGAGGTTCATTTAACTCCGCTCTGTCCTGGAACTCCAGGAATGCGATGTAATAGCAGATGGGTCATCGCATCCCCAGGACGAACGGGTACAACATGAAACACAGAACTTTAAATAATAACTACAACACTCCCACCCTTAACAGAGAAACATTCCATTTCTCGCATGTTACCCCCTCACAAGCCAGACGTGCTATTCTTCGAATAAAATCGAAATCTAAAGGGATTGACAATGATGATGATGATTGAGTCTTCAGTCTTTTGACTGGTTTGATGCACCCCTCCATGCATCCCTGTCCTGAGCTAATCGCTTCATCTCTACATAGCTACCACACCCTACATCCGAGGCAATCTGTTTAACATATTCTAACCTTGGTCTACCCCTACAGTTCTTGTCCTCGACCCTTCCTTCCATAACTAAGCTTGCTATTCCTGGGTGTCTTAGTATGTGTCCTACTAACCTATCTCTTCTCTTCATTAGCAGTCGCCAGAAACATCTCTCCTCTCCCACTCGTCTTAATACCTCTTCATTTGTAACCCTATCTACCCATCTGATCTTCATCATTCTCCTGTAACACCACATTTCAAATGCTTCAATTCTCCTTTTTTCTGCTGCACCAATAGTCCAATATAGAAATCGAATTATTCAAACGTATCATTGATATTATACTTCCCACAATAACACACATATTCAATCACTCGTTAATGACAGGTATGTACCCATCGCTTTGGAAAGCGGCATTCGTCTTCCCAATCCCAAAAAAATACACAGGCTAAACATGTAAGCGATTATCGCCCAGTCAGTATACTATCATTAGGGCCCGGATTTAAAAAAATGCAAATGCATATTTAGAACGTTAGTGCATATTTTGAACGTTAGTGCATATATGGATATATTAGCCTACTTTCGATTTTTGCAAAAAATGAAAGTAGACTTATGAGATCAACACAGGGCGAAAAATTGTGTGTCTGTCTGTGTGTATGTGTGTGTGTGAGTCTGTGTGTGTGTGTGTGTGTGAGTGAGTGAGTGAGTGTACTCTGAATGTCTGTCCCCCCCTATCAATTCGAACACGGTGAAACCGAATTGAACGTAATTTGGTACAGAGGTAGCTCTAGCATAGGGCACCTCAGTGCCATAATTTATATCGCCGCCATATTTACCAAAACTGAATGGCGGCCACTCAAACGTTCAAAACGTAAACTCAAATTACGGCTAAACTAATCATCCGATCTCTACCAAATTTGGTGACAACATACCTTTATATAGGACGCGTCTTTCATCCAAACTTCAAGGTCATCGGTCTTGCCATTTCAGGATGGTGGCCGTGTGAATTATGCAACCATTATAATCAATAGCTTAAGACCCACCAATTCAGATTATCAAGCCTAGGGTGGTTTAAGCTATCCTGAAGGTCGTGATCCGTTATTTATTATAATTTAATATTATAATATTATTCTGTATGACTGGCTTAAAAGAGCTGAGCTGTATCTGCCACACGACAAGATGGCAGCTGTCCTCATGAGCCTGTCTTATATTTCAGTAGTTTTAGTATGTTGTATGCGATATACCCTACTGATACAATAATATAAACTTTGTATGAAATGATCTATAATGAAGATGTACTGCAGTGAAGAAATAGTTTATTTCAAGTCATTATTTGCCAACAGGTTGAATCTAATATATCAGTTAAGATCGCCATGATGTTACGGATATGTTTAGCTCTGGGCTAGCGTGTTAGCCTGTCACGCAGTTGACTGGGGATCGAATACTGCTACAGTTGACTTTTTTTTTCTTGAATTCTTTTACAAATGATGTGCACAAGCTCTTTTCACAGATACTGAATAAAATGTCATTTAGCTCAAAGGGGAGGCTAATGTATACACTCGTTTATTAATAAAATCACAGTCCCAGCATTGCACATAAACAGAAGACATTACGAAAAGGAGAATAGAAGAATTAGATACACGTTTATCAACCACAGCCTTCTTAATGTCTCTGTACGGTGCTGTCCTCTTGTGGGTTATGTGGGTAGTATTGTTCCAAATATACCGCTGTGTCAATACCTGGCCTCCTAAAGTATGGCAATTTTGTAATACTGGTAGTTCGACTATTAGCCACGATCGCGCTCCGATTACCTTTAATGATAGAACGTACAAGGCACTGCCGGCAGGAAGTTAGGTCCTCATTTGAGTACGTAATTCAATTGCTTATATGAGGACGAAGCGTCCTGCTGGCAGGACCGTTCTTTTTTCCATTATATAGAGGGAAATGTAACGAATCAGCGCATGCAAGTCTGAAGTTGGTAGCTCTGACCGTTCAGTAATGGCGGCGATTATACGTAATGGTGACTGTGTTTATGTTTTTGCTACCTATTTCGATGCTCCAAACAGCGGAGATGCATGGAGTCGCTCGTTATTTGCTAGTAGTTATATCAGTAAATGTCATGGTACTGTAGTTTAAATTACGTGTAGTTGTGCAACTGTGCAGTGGGATATTGACAAAAACACAACTAGGCTTTTTTTAATTTATTTATTCTCGAGTGATGGACGCGCCGTCGCTCATACATTTATTTAGTCTCTGTACTATAAGAAAACACGTTTATACTTTATACGTTTATATATTTTAGAGTCAATATGTTGTTAAGAGACAGTTATTGTATTAGTCAATATGAGTCATATTGAATATTTTAGAATATTTACAGACTTTTATCGTTTGCCCAGTACCAGAACTGCAATATTATTACGCTCTGATAACCCAAAGTACTGCCGGAAGGACGCGTCCTGCTGGAAGGCCAGTTCAAACATTTGCCATAAGGGTCCAAAGTCCTGCTGGAAGGACGCACCGCTGTGTACAAAAGTACTTCCGGAAGGTCCTTCTAGCAGGACGAGTGACTGTACGCTCTATCATTAAACACTGCCAGTTGGATCGCCTCCCTCCTGGCTACTTTAAACTGCCTACTCGTTGAACACCCAGAGGCGTACTAGATAAATATGAATTCACTGCTAGGTCGCAGCACCAACCTACTGTGATTGGCGCGGATTTTTTAAGGGGAAGGTACCCAAAACGATAGATCCTTAAGTTTGCAGGCTGGCTTAATATAGAGATTAACGGACGTGAATGCATTACAATAAGTTAGTAGTTTTGTTATTCAATCATCATAAAGTATATAATATTGATTTTGACACTTACTGGCTAATTATCAATATAAAAGAAAACAAACACTACATGGTGATAGAGGTGGTTTTAGGGATGAGGACAAAGAGTTATAAATATACCCATACATTTAGGAGAAAGTAGGCTATATGTTCTTTGCTGAACATCTTGTTTTTCTCTTGTGTGTGTGATCGACTACGGTAATCCAAGATTTCTGAACGAAATAAAAAATCTAATGAACTCCATATGTTGTACATCCCTTGGCAACACGATAAGCCTTCCCTGATCAGGAATGTGCTTTCAATGTCGCAATACAAAACAAGCCGGTAGATGGATAATGACACTTTCACAACAGCTATTTCCTTCAGTCCTATGTAATTTCTCCTAACAGTAGCCTCCCAAGGTTTGCGTGAACAAGTGCGTTCATCTGTTAACTTGCTCTTCGTCTATTACAGTGTGTTACCGGTTTAAACGGTAAAAATGCCTAAAGATAATAGCTCTAGGTCATGTTTAATAAAACAGTGGATATCAGGCAATAGTGACTATACAAGTGACGGTGATGTAGTGTACTGTCAAGTGTGCGAGAAGAGTGTAAAGTGCGATAAAAAAAACACAACAACTTGAGCAACATTCGAAAACAACTTCACATCTTAGATCAAAAGAACAGAGTAAGAATACGCAACAGCTACTTTTAACCGACATTAAAACATGGTGTGAAGTTAGTACATTTTCTGCTGATCTCTGTGAAGCTTTTGTATGCAGCACCATTCCACTGCATAAATTGAGTAATTCACATCTACGCTCGATTCTTGAAAAGTATTGTACTAATCAAAGGATACCAGATGAATCTACCCTTAGGGAGAAGTATTTACTTCACTGCACGCTTCTGTCGTGGATTCGATACCGTCTGACATAGGAGCGAACTGTATATGGATATCGGCAGATGAAACACCAGATTCGTGTGGTCGATACATTGCAAACTTCATAGTGGGTAAATTATGTCCAGAAGAACCCGGCAAACCTCATTTACTTTCGTGCAAAGTGCTAGAAAAAAACAACCACGCTACAGTTGCAAGATTTGTTAACGATTCCCTACGACTTCTGTGGCCTAGTGAATCGGAAAGTGATTGTTACAAAGTGCGCCTTTTAGTCACAGATGCAGCTTCGTATATGTTGAAAGCTGGTCAGTCTCTTGGAGTATTTTTTTCCAAATCTCATCCATGTCACATGTTTGGCCCATGAATTGCATCGTATTGCAGAAGAGATACGTACGCTCTTTCCATCTGTCAACAAAGTCATTTCAAGTGGGAAGAAACTGTTCCTAAAAGCACCGGCTCGTGTACAGTTGTACAAAACTCTCCTGCCTCAGGTTTCTCTTCCGCCGGAACCTGTTCTCACAAGATGGGGAACTTGGTTATCCGCAGTATCGTTCTACCAGGAGTACTTTAAACAAGTGAAAGATGTACTTACAAGTATTGACGATAGTCATACTGCGTGTGTTCGTGAAGCAAAGTGCGCATTTGAATCTGAAACTGTATATCAAGATATCAGTTTCATCCATGTGCATTATTCGTCACTTTCGAAGGCGATTATGGGCCTAGAAACTCGCTGTGCACCCCTACACGAATCCCTTCAGTTAATTCAAAACACCATTAGTTCTTTAAATGGCGTCCCTGGTGAAACTGGAGAAAAAGTTAAAAGGAAACTCAGTGCGGTGTTGGACTCAAATCCAGGACTGAAGAAGATTCAATCCATAAGCAACTACATACGTGGAATCGGGCAGTCTTTACCAGAAGAATGTTCAGAGCAGTCAGTACCAGTGTACAAGTATTGCCCAGTTACTTCCGTCGACGTAGAACGATAATTTTCAGCATATAAATTAATTCTGTCCGACAACAGAAAGTCATTGACCCCTGAAAACATTGAAAAACTATTGATAACCTAGTGACATGCAACATTTTGCAAGGAATGAAACATGTGTATCAATGTAAAGCTGAGTTAAAATTAAATAATACGTTTAGTAAGTGTATTTTGTTTTATTTTTAGTGCATATTTTCAACATTTTTAGTGCATATGTGCATGTATATTTTTGTAGTTTTTAGTGCATATGAATCCGGGCCCTAACTATCATCCCTCTCCAAATCACTGGAATTTATCGTCCACGAACAACTCTCCTCCTATTTGCTAGAGCACAATATCCTTGATGAACACCAATCCGGCTTCCGCAAAAATCATAGTACTACTACTGCACTACTCAAGGTCACGGATGACATAAGAAAGGCTATGGATAGTGGGCTAGTAACAATTCTAACACTGCTTGATTTCAGTAAAGCCTTCGATTCTGTTGACCATGACATATTACTCTCTTGTCTATTTAAAATTCATCTCTCCATGAACAGTATCCAATGGATGGACTCTTATCTACGTGGACGTCAACAATGTGTTAAAATTAACTCAAATCAAATGTCTTCATGGCGTCCAGTTGAGAGAGGAGTCCCTCAGGGGTCAGTCCTTCGACCGCTCCTGTTTTCAATATATATAAACGACATTACGTCATCAATCACTAAATGCAAACACCACCTATATGCTGATGATGTACAACTCTACCTGCATTCATCACCAGAAAAACTATCGGTAGCAATCGGCACCTTTAATGAAGACTTAACTGAAATCTGTAACTGGGCTCACTTACATGGACTACGACTCAATGAGGCTAAAACCCAAGCAATCATAATCTCCCACCCGAAAATCCTTCTAAAACTAAAAAATGAACCCACTTTACCAAAATTACGCTTGTGCGATTCCCCAATCGAATTCCGAGAGTCAGTTAAAAATCTAGGCGTTATTATAGATGAACAACATCTTTCCTGGACGCAGCACGTCTGCAATGTTTCCAGAAAAGTATTTTCCGCATTGATTTCACTTAGAAGATTCTGGAATATTTTCTCTCGTGTATTAAAGGAACGACTTGTTTCCTCCCTAATATTGCCTCATTATGATTACTGCGATGTGGTATACAAAGATCTCACTGTTACTCTTAAAAACAAACTCCAACATGCACAAAATGCCTGTGTACGCTACATATTCAATTTACGGTATTATGACTATGTCACCCCCGCTTATGAGCAACTTAACTGGTTACGTCTAAATCAACGCCACGACCTCCATTCCTTATGTCTTCTTCAACAAATACTCTCAACTTCAACTCCAGCTTACCTCTATTCTCAGTTTCACCGCCTCTCGTACGAGCATAGTCTTGGAACACGGTCAAAAAACGACACACTCTTGCTGATACCCATACACCGCACAGTACGCTATAACAACTCCTTCGTTTTTGCTACTGCACCACTGTGGAACAATCTGTCTCGCTCTGTCAAAGGAACAACCCCGTCCAGCTTCAAGCAGCGTTGCCAGCAGTACATACTCACTAAGTAAATGAAAGTTGAACTCAACACTTATGCTTATATTCTTACGTCGTATTTCATATATTCAAACTTTCCAATTCTCTCTTTCTCATTTACTCTTTATTTAGATATCTAAAGAACTTCCTTCAGTAACGACTAATTATCTTCATCATCATCATCTTCATCACCATCATTATTCTACTTTTTTCAGTATTTCCTTACCTTACTGTAATTTTAAACTTACTTCTAAGTATCTTAGTTATTCACCCTAACAATGCAACAATTTACAGCCTACACCACCAAGCTAATCCAGTTTATATGTATTTTACATTGTATAAATATTGTAATATTGTTAGATTTAAGTTGTATTTGTATTGTTCATTACTTATCATTTGTATAATCTGGTTAGATGGAAGAGAGGGCCCAATGGCCCTAATCTTGCCAGACACAATAAATCTATATATCTATCTATCTATCTATCTATGCCCAGATCGTAACCTATTGAGACTCATCCATGTAGGCCAAGTCTCTTAATGGCCTCTTGGAAGATTTTCAGATGGCTTCTAGATCTGGGTTGTTATCCGTGATGATTGAGGTGGATTCTTAAGTCAGAAAACGTACCCCGATAATGTTTCTGGCTTCTAATGTAGCTGTGCATATTTTTCCATTTATTTTTAAACCCTTGCCTCCCACCCAGCATAACTATCCTACACATAAATATATTCTTTGCCTCCTTCTCTGCTTTATTTAATTCCCTTCTTAACTCTCTTAAATCCGTGTTCTTCACCGTACCCTTTCTAAGTCTGTTTCTTTCAGTCCAGCATTTTCTTTCCAGTGCTCTTTCTTCTTTATTTTAGTATTTCTGAACTTCGAGAGATTACCACTTTCCTAAAAAAGCAAGGCTTCGGGCGATGACTCAGTGCATGAATTACGGGAAACTTCTGGATGATAATGCACTACAGCCCCTCCTACAGTCTCTCCAACAGATTTGGAAGATCACTAATATGCCGCTTAAATGGATCAAAGCTCTTACTCATCCCCTTCATAAAATGAGATGCAATTAATCATCACAGCATCTCTCTCCCCTTGTCACTTAGAAAATTCTCTACATAACCGTACTCACTAGAGCCGTAGACAACTTGACTGTTGACTCACAAATAAGTGAATACCAATCCTACTCCCAAAGATCCCGATCCTGCGCATAACATATCTCACTCACTCACTCTCCTGGCACTACAGTCCATGAAGGACCCTGGCCTCTCATACAGCAGCCGTCCATTCTTTCTTGGTTACAGCGCATCTCCTCCAGCTCCGGATCCCCAGCGTCCGCACTTCCTCTCTGACGTCGTCAATCCACCTCTTCCTCGGCCGGCCTGGCTTCCTTCTGCCCTCTGGTTGATGGTCGAGTGCCTTCCTAGGAATTCTATCTCCCTCCATTCTTATACCATGCCCCAGGTAACGCAGCCGTCTCTTCATTGCCTCGGTAACCAGGTCAATTCCCCCATAGAGCTGATATACTTCTTGGTTGGTGCAAATACGCCACTCACCATCCTACTAACCGCCCTGAAGATCTTTCTCAGCACCTTCCTTTCCCACACCCGGAGCAAATTCTTGTCACGCTCTACGAGCGTCCACGTTTCACACCCATAAAGCACCACTGGCCGAATTATGACGCAGTATACGGTAAGCTTGAGCGTTCTGGAGAGGGTAGAAGATTTTAGTAGTTTACTAAAGGCATAGAAGCATCTGTTTCCTGCGGCAATTTTTGCTTTTATCTCTATACTGGCCTCGTTGTTCTCAGTTACCAGTGACATAGGTACTTAATATCTCCGACCCTCTCATACCTTACCTCCTCACATTCTAAGTGACTCACCTCACGGAACCTTTCCTTTTCTCTCGTGCTGACCATGTACTTGGTCTTTTCATTGTTAACTCGTAGCCCTAAATGCCGGGAGTCATCTCTCATGTGTTGCATTGCCTCCACCAATGTTCTCGAGTTTCTACCAAGTAAGACCATATCATCTGCGAAGGCCATGTGTTGGAGGTATATGGTTCTCGTGGGTTCAGTGGTAACCTTCGAATGACATGCTCCAGGCAGAGATTGAAGAGGGTCGTAGAAAGTCCATCTCCTTGTCTCAGTCCTTTACATATCTCAAACTCTCATGTTAGCTGTCCCTGGATCTTAATCTTGGCCCTGGTGCTGCGTAGTGTCATGCATACCAACTTAATTATCTTCTTTGGCACTCTCATCTCTTCCAATAACGCTTGCAGCTTAGACCTATTGACACTAGCATACGCCTCTTTGTAGTCAATATAGAGATGGTGTATGCTCACATTACGTTCAAAACATTTCTCCAAAATTATTCGCAATGACAAGATGTGGTCTAAGGTCGATCTGTTGCGCCGAAACTCACACTGATATTCACCTAGTTCCCTCTCCGCGTATGTTTCAAACCTCTTTGCCAGCACCTTCGAGAAGATCTTGTATCCAACATTCAAAAGAGAAATCCCTCGGTGGTTACTGCAAATCGTCTTGTCATTCTTTTTGTCGATGAGGCAGATTACCGCTGTCTTCCAATCATCTGGAGTATCTTCGTTTACCCATACTGAATGAATGAGAGTGTACGTGATGTTGTTCACCTCCTCCCCACCATACTTGAAGAGCTCTGCTGGGATGCCATCCTCTCCTGGTGCGCTTGAGCGAGATTGCCCTATTTACCTCTTCTCGAGTCACATCTGGAACCGTTTCCTCTTCGCCAGTCATCTGGTCATCTATTACCTGATCTGGTAGTTCCCTGGTTCCTTCCTCGTCAGAATTGAGAAGGTTTTCAAAATGTTCTGCCCATTTTTCCATTATCCCGTTCACATCTCCAATCAAATTACCAGCTTTATCCTTGCAAAACGTTGTTCTTGGCTGGAACCCTTTCTTTATTTCCCTCGTTCCTTGGAACATAGCCCTCACTTCTTTCTTGAATTGTATTTCCTCGATCTGCTCTAGCTTTTCTTTTTTCCACTGCCTCTCCTTCCTTCTCAATATCCTCTTCGCCTCCCTCCTTAGGGGCTGATGACCCCATAGTTCCGCCCCTTTAAACAACAATAACTAACTAACGCCTCCCTCTTAGCTTGTTGGAAGTTGTCAGTACTCGCTCTTGTTACTCTTCTCTGAAGTGTTTTCTCCCTCGTTGCATTGCGCCTGAGGACAGCAGCTTGACACTCGTCATCATACCACTCTGTTCTCTTTGCAGGTTGTCTGAAGCCCACTCTTTCCACTGCTGAGTTCTTCAGTGCTTCTTGTATCACCTTCCACTGTTGGGCCACTGTCGCACCTTGGATTTCCTGCTTCCGCTCCTTAAGTTTCTCACACACTACTTTCCTGTAACTTTTTTTCACATCCTCATTCCTGTTCAGAACATGTGTATCGAGCTTCTTTACCATCTTCCCCTGAACCTTCCTCACTTTTGAGATCCTTTGTCTGTACTTCATTAACACTAGGTAGTGGTCCGAGTCTACATCTGCTCCTCTCCTAGGCTTAACACCCATGACGTCTGGGGCATGTCTGCGAACGAGAAGGACATGGTCGATTTGGTTCTCAGTTGCTTCATCTGGTGTTTTCCATGTAACTTTCTGGATGTTTTTCCGAGGGAAGTACGTACTACTGACTGTCATCTCATGGCCAGTTGCAAAATCTACTAGTCTGAGACCGTTGTCATTGCTTTCAGTGTGAGCGTTTTCATGCGCGATCACTGGTCTAAACGCTTCTTCTCTCCCTACCTTAGCATTCATGTCTCCAAGGACGATCTTTACCAAGGTAGTTAGAGTATATTAGGTACGTCATTCCCGCCCGCTGCGCTCTCATTTGCTCACCGCGCCTGACGCGGGCGGGAGGGCTCCTCAGGCTAGCAGCAGCCAGGTGCCTGTACTTAACAGTAGGATGGTACAGTCAATAATTCACAATACCTCAATAAATTATAGGTCCGATGATAGTAAACGATAATCGCAACTGTACATGTAATAAATTATAAATACAGTAAGTTAGAGAGTTAAGTTTGTCGCTTAACAGTCTTCTTTAGTGATGTACTAAGAAGTCGTTGCTACTGCTAAGTCAGTAGGTCTCGTGGTTCTTACTTCTGATGAGTAGTATCTGCTTTCTATGAATGAGAACTCGTTGGTTAGTTTTGTAGATGTATTTATTAATCTTTGACAATCCAATATATACAAGTTAACACCAGACAGTCAACCTGTTCGGTCGCTGCTGTAACTGGAAGAGGACCTTTGCTTCTCAGCCCAGGTCTTTTATACAAAATCCCTTCATAACAAAGTGCGTCACAGTGGAGGGGCGTACTAGATAACATGTATGTGGAAATATATATCTTACAGGATATGGACTCATGTCTTTGATAACAGTTCCGTGAATTTGATCACTCATAGCTGTTGCTGTTAATACATCTGGAAATAACAGATTAAGTAATCATATGAGGAAATGTGCAGGGCCATTTCCTTAGTCCTTCTAGGAAGTATTTGATAAATAATAATCTACAGATAGTAAACCACATGTGTTGAAGATAACATGTTTGTGAAGGAATCATTTCCTTGTTTCCTAGAATGAGCATTGTTCCAGTTAACACGTTGATAATAGCATTACATTGGGCAATGGTGTTCCTTCTATAGGAAGAATGACCATAACCTCTAGTTTAGAATGGAGTCTGGGGTTCGACCCTGGACGGGATACATAACTCCTCCACCCTTTGTTGCTCGTTATCGTCCTCGATAACAATTTTCTTAAGTCTATTCTTTGCAGATTTAATACCTTGATATATTCTTGTTCTAAATATTAACATAACAACACAGAAAATAAGTATTATAATACTTGTGTTCACAGACACAAAAGTTTTCATTTTAGTATTGTATTCTGGAATGGGTTTTAAATCTAACTTCATTCCTTTCACATCGAGGTGGGATGAATGGAAATTTATTTCGGTTTTAACGTATGGATCATTTGGAGTTGACAGGAGTGGAAACAGGTGCACATAATTTGTAGGTTGCTGTTGCAAAGTTATGCCCATACTTGTAATAGGGCAAGACTCATTTGAGTAGATAACATATGATCCTGCTAATTTTATAGTTCTCTGAGATTCTGGGCAGGTTTGCAAGATTATTTGAGGATTTTTACTAGAGAAAAGGCTATGTTTCTTATTTAGTGGTTGAAATAATTGTACCTCGTTTTTGACAGTGGCAAATTGACATCTGGTAGTGTCCGTTAAATTACATGAAGTTATTCTAGTATTAAAGAGTATACATGCGTAATATTGAGTAATTTTTATACAAGGTGCGTTAGACCATCTTAAGTTAGGTCCTTGCAAGTAATATTTTTCCGGAGGGATTAATATTAGATTATTGCTAGGTACAGGAGAAATTTTATACAATGTATAAGTTTTAGCATCAGTGATTGGCATATATAATATTACAACCATTTCTTCGTTCATCATGAGAACTTGCGTTTTTTGACAGTTTAAGGTTCTCAAATTGATGGTACTGGTCAGTATGAATTATAGTTTTTGTTGGGTAGATTAGTTGTAAATGTTTTACAACATTTTTTAAATCCTTTTGGGAGAACATCTTGATATTTGTCATTTCATTAAATGACAAGCTAATAGTATCTTGCATCACTTGTATGATTTTATCTAATTTGTTCGTACACAAGAGCACATATTGTTGATGTTCCAGAAGGTTAATCTTGAAGTCGTCTTCTTGTAAAATACCTTTAATTACCTTCATATTATAGTTTACATGGTTCATTTCATTATAGAACTTTTGAGCAATGGAGTTACTGAATGATACTAATTTATTAATATGTTTAATTTCTTTGGCGTTACTTTGTTTTAATGCTTTAAATTGTTCCTGTAGATTGTCTAGATCATCTTGGTCTAGATTACCTGATATGAATTTAATTATATGAGCGGCTTCGGTGGCGTAGTCGGTAGCATGCTGAGCTTCTATGCCCAAGATAGCGGGTTCAAACCCGGCCGAAGCCGTCGGATTTTTTAAGAGCGTTAAAAATCCCTCAGTATGCCTTCCTTCGGAGGGGAAGTAAAGCCGGCGGTCCCATGTCATAGATTTATGGCATGTTAAAGATCCTTCCACTAATTGCACCTGTGTGAAGCTAAATTGGATAGGTTAAGAATGTAAACAACGCTCTTAGGTTTCTATGTTCGTTGCCAAGAGCCGACTGCGGCGGCGTCTAGTAGCTCAGTTCTGAACTTGGCCTAGTAGTCGTTGACGGTGGCGCTTGGCGGCAAAAGTAGGAACTATTTGAAAAATTCTTAGTTGCAGTACTTAAATTAACAAACAGATAACACACACTAATACAGTCATCACAATTAACACCGGTTATCAGACAGATTCTACTCACACCCAAAGTACACGGGGCTACATGACCGCGTTGTCGCAGCCCCTAAACTTAAGAACCAACCAACCAACCAATTTAATTATACTACCTAAACCATTTATAAGACCTCTCTTACTTCTAGGTGTAGCAGGTAGCAACTTATTTAATTCCTTTTTTTGTTTCTTTAATTGATTCTCTTAATTCTGATATTAGATAAGGAAAAGTATTATTGCTTCGTGATACGAGACTTGCGATAGTGTCTTGAATATTATTATAAGATTCTTTTAAACTCGTTAAATTGAAATGAAACATGAACCGGTGATAATCGTTAATTATTAAGGCTGGTCCTAATGAGTCGGCATAGAATCCTTGTGTTTGGATGGGCTGTGCGATGATGGTGCCATATCCAGGGAGGGATCTGGAATAAGAAATTTTCTTTTTGGTTTAATGTCCCGAAAATTCCTTACATGAGTTTTACCGTTTCTCATTTTACAGTATACCCTGTTTTCTTCGATTTTGGTAATGATACCTTCGTTGTACAGGTTTTTTGATTTCTTGTTTCTGGTGAGGGGATCTAATACGTAGACAGTTTCATTAATTTGGTAATTATGATTGAAAGTGTCGGTGTTTGGTTTAGTATGACTCTCTTTTACAATTTTCAACTGATTTCCTTGTCTTTCAATGTATTCATTGATTTTGGGACATGGCGAGAAGACGTGGTCTAAAGCCTTATAGTATGGTCCATATAGAACGTTGAAAGGAGGTTGTTTAGTAGTGGAATGGATTGAAGAATTGTAATTCGTGATTATGGTGGTCACGAGCTCTGAGAGCGGAGTGAACTTATCGTGATCTCTGGAGATACGAAGTTTCTCTAGAAGGGTCGAATTCAGTCTTTCTACTGGGGAATTAGATGAAGAATTCAAAGGGGTAGTAGCGTGATATTCGATGTTCGTGGCTTTACAATATTCTTTTATGACATTGTTTTCGAACTCTCCTCCTTGGTCATGTGTGATTTTCCTTGGGAATCCATGGTGGGAAAAGTAAACTTGTAATTGGCTTAGTGTGGCCAGACCTGTACCATTCGGTAAAATGTAGGCTTGTTCATACTTTGAGAAAATGTCAATTATAGTTAATATGCGACTTTGCTCGAAGTGAAACGTGTCGATGTGAATTTGAGAGAAAGGGTGATCGGCGGTGATGGGACCTTGGTTCGATAAGTCGTTAGGGTGTCTCTCGTATTTGTTTCTTTGACAGAGGTTACATTGATTGATGATTGTCCTAATTTGTTCTCTTAAATGAGGCCAGTAATATTTGGTCTTAAGATGTTCGTAAGTTTCTACTATACCATTGTGGTTTTCAGAATGATAGTGTGAAATCAGCTGTCTCTGAGTTTCGGGGCTTTCAATGTCTTCCAAGAATTTGGATGACCTGATAATGATTAGTTCAGAAGTAAATAGCTTCTGGCATGCCCTGATGAATGGGATCTCGAGAGTGATATCGTCAAAATAAGTAGCATACTTGTTTGAGGTTACTATTATTTTGAGGAGGTGATTTGCTAAATCTTCCTGAAGGTTCTTCTTTGTGACAATCATTATGTGTCTGGTACATTTTTTAAACAGGTTTTGTTTAAGTACCTTGGGATAATTACCATATTTTACAATAATCTGATTGCGGTTTTGGTTTAAGTTCCGTTCAGATATTTTCAATGTGAATATGGGGTCTGCTTGGTTTGAATGGATAGTTTCATTATCCATATCATTTTGGTAGGTGTCATCTCCGGGGATGGCAATGATTGAAGCTGTTTCGTCAGCCATGTTAATCTCTACTCTAGAGAGTGCGTCTGCGACATAGTTAGTTTTGTCTATGACGTAATCAGGCTCTCCTAGTTTTGTGTGGGAATGTTCTTGAATATTACCGTACGTAATGGAATTTATTTCCAGTGGCTCAACTAAATTTGGTTCCTTAAACTCTTGTTTTAGTTGTCTCTCTGTGGGCTGTATGGCTTGGTGAGTTTTGGCATCTAAGAGATACATTTCACCATATTTAAAATTCAGAACATACTCTTCTTCTTTTTCGATATTGACGGAAATCGCAGTGTTAGCTCTATCTACCGTGGGTTGAAAATGATTCACTTGATTATGTGAAGAATGAAAGTGAAACGGTATGTCTGTGCTGTTGAGAGTGACTAGGTTCGAGGCGTAGTCAATCTTTGCGTCTAATTGAGCGAAATCTGCGCTACCTAAATTATTTAAGTCTTCGATTTTGATGGCTGGGCCAAGCGAAAATCCTGAGACTGTTCCTCTGTATCGTACTCATATTCATAGTACTGAGTGTCGTACTCTTTCGGATAGTTTTGTATGTTGTACTCATCTACATACTCTAGTGATTGCTGTATGGGACATAAAGCTTCCTGTTCGATGTCTTCTGAAGGTTCTAAGTGAGCATTCAGATTACCTCTAATGGTTGAAACACCTGACATCGGCTGTGGAAATCTTTGCTGGTTAGTGGGTGTGAAACGTCGGCCAATATTATTTGGAGTTGGGTAAGGACGATTCATGGAGTTAGGTGGCTTGAAAGGCTGAGTGTTCGGAGCTTGAGCATGTCCGAAAATTGGTTGTGGTTTATCTTTAAAGAAGGGTCTGTGGGTTTGATTTTGCATGAAAGGTTGGTTAAATGGGTTCCTTGGTGGAGCTGGGTTAAAATTCGAGAATGGATTGTGTGCTGAGTGGCCTAGTGGTCGAGCTGTTGGAAACTTGCTAGGAGGTAGTTTTCCTCTTAGTTGGTCCATGTAATCTTCATGGGCGCGATCGTTATCATAAGACCTGCATAACCTGAGGCAATGATTCAGGTCTGTAATCTGAGCATATCTTAAGTATGAACGGTAGGGTTCCAAAACTCCTGCTTTAAACGTGTTTAGGCTTAACTCTTCAAGTTCTCGTAATTTCCAAAATTTGGATTTGGTAATTGAGTTTGCATAAGCTTTTGCATTGCAAAGTCAACCCTTCTAATTTATCATGGTAGTCATTGTATGATTCGTTTCTTTTCTGGAAGCAATTAGAGATCTCCTGGATGAGAAGTCTCTCGTCTTTGACGTTACCGTATTTTCTTATGAGTTTATCTTTAAATTTTTCATAAGTACTGTTGGCTTCTAAGTCAAGAATGCTACATGCTTCACCTTTTAGTTTTGACTTTATGACGTTAAATAGGAAGTCATTTATTAATACTGAGTTTGTAGCTGACGCTATTCTCTTGTGAGTGTTTAGAAACGATTCTGTTCTTGCTAAGAAATAGTCAAGACTGCAAGAATTAGTGCCGTTAAATTCAGGCAAAAGCTGTATATGAGCATATTCGAATTTTGAAAGTAACTCGGTTTCAGGCATTTTGTTTGAATTTATAAAGATGGTTTTCAAAATTGTTTATAATAAATATTTAATTTGCTAGATTAAATTTTGTAACAGTGGTTACTTTTAAAAGTTAATTACTTACTTATAAGTGTTAATATTAATCAAAATATATGAGAAAGAGCCCCGGTTAGGTTTTCACAATAAAGGAAATAACTTATTATTAATAATAATCAAAATATATGTGAAAGAGCCCCGGTTAGGTTTTCACAATAAAAGAAATAACTTATTATTATTATTATTATTAATCAAAATATATGTGAAAGAGCCCCGGTAAGGTTTTCACAATAAAGGAAATAAGTTATTATTATTATTAATAATAATCTAAAATTAATGATATGTGGATATCTCGTTTAGATTCTCCACAATATGAACTAGTAAAATGATAAAATTAATTATATGTCTTCTGAAATGAGGATGATGATTGATGATGATAATAAATATTTAATTATTTTATTAATTCCTTTAATAGTGACAAGCGAAAGACCAGTATGGGCTGCACTAACTCACTTTTGCTAGGAAATGATATAACTGTATTATTATTTTTTTTGTTTTAATTGTTTAGTTACAATATTAATTCAAAAGTAAATAAAGAGTGTAAGGTCTGCTAATTAGAGCCCACTAAATTATTTCCTCTTGAAAGTACAAATATTTATTATTATGTATTTATTATTTGTTTTAAGTTTATTAATTTTAATTCAAATCCAAATGACAAGGCAAACTCTACTAGTTAAAGTTAACCGTAATTTGTTTTCGTTTGAAAGGCAAAGAATGTATTATTTAGGTTTTATTATTATTATTGTTGCTCTCCCAATTTGTTACTTGAAATATTGAACCATGCTTTACTAATAATACTCTAGTTCACAAATAAGGTATTATTTGGAGTTTGACTTACAGACAAGAAAAGATGATCAGTGCTGGCTGCATCCTCTTGGAACTGCGGAGTCGGTTGGTTCTCTTGTGTCGTCGTGTTGTCGGAAAGCGCTTCTGGAGCGTTGTCGGCACGTACGGCGATGGCGGTTGGTTGTTGCGAAAGGCGTTTACTTGGAGCGTGAGCTTCTTGGAACGTTTGTCGGTGAACTTCCTTCCTTCCTTCCGTTAAGTTAGCAAAGTTGGTTGTGGACGAAAGGCGTCTCTCTTGGTACGTTGTCAGTTCCACTTCTAACTTGCTTCCTTCAAGCTGGCGAAGTCGTTTGTGGACGAAAGGCCTCCCTGAGGTTGTCAGTACCACTCCTGGCTTGCTGGCTGATTCATAGAAACGATGACTGCATCTAGTACTGAAGATAGGTACCTTGGTGTCGCTAGTATAGTGACGAAAGGCCTCCTTGTGAGGTTTGTCAGAACACTGTACTAACTTACTCGTAGATTATCTGGCAAGGATAATCGTTACCTATCCCGGACGGGCCCCCAGTTAAGTTTGTCGCTTAACAGTCTTCTTTAGTGATGTACTAAGAAGTCGTTGCTACTGCTAAGTCAGTAGGTCTCGTGGTTCTTACTTCTGATGAGTAGTATCTGCTTTCTATGAATGAGAACTCGTTGGTTAGTTTTGTAGATGTATTTATTAATCTTTGACAATCCAATATATACAAGTTAACACCAGACAGTCAACCTGTTCGGTCGCTGCTGTAACTGGAAGAGGACCTTTGCTTCTCAGCCCAGGTCTTTTATACAAAATCCCTTCATAACAAAGTGCGTCACAGTGGAGGGGCGTACTAGATAACATGTATGTGGAAATATATATCTTACAGGATATGGACTCATGTCTTTGATAACAGTTCCGTGAATTTGATCACTCATAGCTGTTGCTGTTAATACATCTGGAAATAACAGATTAAGTAATCATATGAGGAAATGTGCAGGGCCATTTCCTTAGTCCTTCTAGGAAGTATTTGATAAATAATAATCTACAGATAGTAAACCACATGTGTTGAAGATAACATGTTTGTGAAGGAATCATTTCCTTGTTTCCTAGAATGAGCATTGTTCCAGTTAACACGTTGATAATAGCATTACATTGGGCAATGGTGTTCCTTCTATAGGAAGAATGACCATAACCTCTAGTTTAGAATGGAGTCTGGGGTTCGACCCTGGACGGGATACATAACTAGAGTATTAAGAGGAAAAACAACCAGGTATATTATTAGAATTAACTACTGCGTACATGTGAACACTAGAACAGCTGTTAGTTTAAGTGTGTTTAAGGAGGCCGAATCTATCCACATTCGTCTCTTCATCAACGAATACTTTTCCATGGCCTTTATTTTGCGTCTCTTGTTGAGGTGACGTATTTGTATTTAAGTCCGTGTCCTGACGTAGGTATTATATCGTCTTCTTCTGAAGTTCTGAGCCATCGTCTAACACGAAACCTGCATCTTGAAAGTGATTTCTTAAAAATTTCAACAGATGGGGTACATCACAGAAAACCCACACATTTCTGTTACTGTCCACTGGATTGCTGAGAAAACTTTATTACTGTTTACATGTAGTTTCTTCCAGACTTTAGAGTTTTTCCCTCCCATATCACTAGTTACTGCGATATTACGAATGCCACAACCCTCAAGCTGGCTAATAAAGTTTTGTAACAACTCTGAAATCACTGTCACATCGAAGTTATAAAAAGCGGGCTGCTTCCATTTAGCAAACAGCCCTCGGACCATAGCTACTGTGACGTTACTGTGGGGCCATAATATGCGATCGACTGATGAATCGTAGGATATTCAGCCGTCAATATTCATTTCATCAAACACAAAACTGCAATTTTTTCTGAGTCCTTGTTATTTGCGCTCTGGCTTTCAACAGACAAAGCACCTCTCTCAGAATGTCATGCGTTGCGTTTTCTCAAATATTCGTATGCTTTCTTCGAAAGTGATCTTAGTGCGAGGGCATTTGCTATGTCCTCTGAAGACCATTTCACCCTTTTCTTAACTCCTAATAAACATCGAATCTGCCCTGCAGTATAACAAGTGGAGTGAGCTTTTACCATCTCCCTTCTAAGAGTACCCATATGTACTTTCATTGATACAATATATATTTGGGTTTTGAGCTTTCTTAGAGCCGCTTCCCTTCGTCTTAACCCCCCAGGGGCTCACATCTAGTGGAACGTGGGTTGGCGACCACGGGGCCCCAGCTGAGTCCGACATTGCTTCCACTTAGCCTACTTGTGCCGGGCTCCTCTCCGTCTTCATTCCTGTCGACCCCACTTGGTCAACTCTTGTTCTCTTCCGACCCCGACGGTATTAGGGTATCCGAGGCCTAGGGAGTCTCTTCCTTTCCCGCCTTAATTGGTCCTTGTCTCATCTTTAATGATACTCCTTCTGCGAGGGGTCAGCCTTCTTTTTCTTTTCATGTTATCTCTTGCCTTCTGCTCAAGGCCCTCAAGGAGGCAGGGTGTATGTAGCCCCACCACTTCCGGTGCACCCTAGATATTGCTACACCCTCAGGGGCTCACGGCTGGTGAGTTCGGGAGTTGGCGACCCCGAGTGTCTCCTGAGCTGGGTCCGGTTTTCCCCCTTTCATCCAATACCTCTGGGGCGGACCCTCTCCTCTTTCACGTTCCTATCTGCCTTTCATGGCTCTACTTCCCTCCAAATCCCTCAATCCGCATTCTTCGAGGGTTGAGGGCATTTCTTTTCCTCCTGTCCTATATTTGCCTTTTTCTCCTTTTGTTTTCCATTTCTTCTTCTAGTATATAAGTTAGTAGTTATAGTTATAGTTTATATTTCATGATCATCTTCACGATCACCCAAACCATTAGGGGGCCGATAACCTAGATGTTAGGCCCCTTAAAACAACAATTATCATCATTATCATCCTTCGTTTTAAATCCACGTTTGTATTTTTCAAAACCTCAACCCTGTTTTCGGAGTTGTATAATTTCATCATTTTGCAGTGATTCAGTGTTAGTTCCTTGATCAAGTTTCCGTTTTTTTTTGTGTGACAAAGTCTCCAAAGTCGATAGTGCCCGTTTACTCATGCTCCTAGCTTCATGACGCTTTTCTCTGCCACTGGCGACCTGTAGAGTTTAAATAAGGGTTGTATTTCATGATATTTACGCCACGTACGAGAATAAAATCTAAATTGTTAAATAACAAATACTAAGACTACCGCAATTAGATTGAATTCTAGAGAATCGCACCTCTTTATTTTGCAACAACTCTAGGCTGACACATAAGTACTGTAGCTTCCTTTGAGATAGTAGATTCTTCCAAATACCGATAAAAATATTTATTGAACCAAAAAAAATTACTCGTACACTCAACAAATACCCTTTCTGCAATATTTAGTCCGCGAAGGTGCTTGGGCTGTTGCTGGATAATGATGAAGATAGTATATTTAAGGGGCCTAACATCTGGGTTATCGCCCCGCTGTTGCTTGAGCCGGGAACTTTAATAGACGGAACAGCATCCGCACGCAATATTTTTCTCTGTGGTAATCCCAAATGTTCATTTTTCAAATCTCGTTCACAGTGTTCTGGACACAAACGTATAGAACACACTCGAGCGTTATCGGGGTTGAATTTGTCACTTCGCTTACAGCTCAGAGCGCAATTAACTTTGTATTTACTGCTATTACTCATGGTTAACCACAAGGCACGATAAAGCAAATCAAGTATGCAACGGTATTCTAGCTAGACGCGCGATTTTCAGCAACTATGCATTCTACTATTGCAAGCCAACTATCTTACTATGTTCTCTCCGTGTGACGTCACCAGCAAGCAAGCAAGATGAGAAGCGCGGGAGACGGGAGTAAGCCCCCCTGAATCTTTACATCATATCGTGGAGCAGCCCCATATTCCTTATCGAGTGAGGCATAATATGCATCCTTCATGTCTTCATCGGAGTCCTCTGTTGGTGCATGTCAGCAGAATACTGTCACATTGAACAGGGAAAATTTCAAACGCAGGGAACACAATCTCACATTAACTGGCTTGAATCCCACGGCTGCTTGCTTCATGTTGCTCTCCACCATGAATCCTGTTCCCAGCTTATTTCTACTGCCGCCACTGTAGAATACAGCGTAGTCCGTCGAATCCATTATGTCTGTTCCTTTCCAACGCATTTCCTGCAGTGCGGCGATCGACACCTTATAACTCTTCATGACCTCTTTCAGATTCCTAAATGCTCCTTCTCGGTGCAGGCTCAACACATTTCACGTTCCATATATTACATCTCGTTTTCCTTTTTCGCGCTTGGTTGTCATCAGGTTATCTGTCCGGCTATCTCTGAAGTGTTGTCTCGTAACTTTTGTTTGTTTCCGTGGCCGTGTTGTTAGCCCTGCGCACAATCCCAACCTGGAGGACCAGACAACCTTCTGTTAGGGTTACCATACCTTAGCCGAAATGATCCCGATTTAAGTCGCCAGATCTTCGCCCTCACCCATCCCCGTGAGAGGCAGGATTTGCTGGCTTCGTAGGTAAGCAAGCCTACGAACTTGAGTATTTCCCAAAATTTGCCAGAGATACTTATTCGGCATCAGTATCTCCGATTGGGACTCCTCAACCAGCCATTCATCCCCCCATTTCTCCGGGCTTGGGACCGGCACAGAGTTGAGCTGGATTGCTCCCCCTGATACTGGATTGCATAACATATCTAGAATCTATAAATGGCCACCGCTTACCTGGATCTCGGAGTCAGAAAGTTTATCATAACTTTTGTGGACTTCCAGCAGGCGTGCGATTCGGACAACTTTTCTCAAAGTTCTCTAAGAATTTGTCCAAGACAGAAAGACTCAACAAACCATACAACGTACTGTAGTCGTAATCGCGACGTAACGGTGCGCAATGACCCAGCTAAATATCATTACACATCGCCGAGAACTTTATAATTCCTACTTCTTAAAAATGCTGTGGAATTCAGCTTGGAATAATTCAATTTAGTGCGGTAGATCGAGATATTAATATCTCAAGGCGTAGCCTATACGGATTGCTGGTAGATGGGTCTTCCATCAAACTAAATTAACCAGAGCATAATTTTACTCTCCCGACCAAAATAAAGGTAGTTAAAAAAAATAAACAACTCCAAGTTCTGTAAAATTCAGAACATTCATTCTCCTTTATTGCTTCTTATGAACACAACAAATGACAAGTAGTTCATGAAGAACAACACAGCCTATTTTCTTAAATCCTATTTATGTTAATTGCCTCTATCAACATACAAAATTTCAGTTTTATTGCTGTAATAGATTCGTAGATATTGAGAACCGTCTAAATATTTCGGATGGATGCCATATTGGAATTTTATTTACAGTGCCGGAAAAATTAATAGCAACTCAGTGATTTTCCTCTTTGAATGAAGTTATTTCTTGTTTCTGTGTGACAGGTGTCTCCTTAGTAATGCAATCCGAATATTTTTGAAAGCTTATTTAATTACCACTCTATTGCAAGGTAACACATTAAATTTATTGTTGTTTACATGGCAGTTTGTACAGCTTTTGTAAATTGAAGGCCCAAGAGCAAAATATTGTATTTTACGTGTTAGTGTGTATTGTAGGGGCAGATGACCTAGTAGTTCCTCCCCTTAAAACACCAATAACTACTACTACTACTACTACTACTAGTGTGTATTGTGCCAGCAGATGGCAGTGAATGCCCCTGGAAGTTTTAGTCATTGTCTACAGATGTCTCTGTTGGGCATACAGTTGCTCGTTACTACTTCCTGTTGTGCATTCCTACTTCTTGTCTATTAATAATCCCTTTGAATGATCATAAGTATTTTTCGTGTTTACCTGTTGTGTTTTTGTGATTGAGGGAGTTTAATTGACAGATTCTAATTCAGAAATGGGTAGAAAATGTGATATAACACCAAGAAAGGCTACACAGATTGTGACTTTAAGTGGATGTGGTAAAACTAATAGTGAAATAGCTGAAATTGTGGGTGTGCATAAAAGTACAATTGGGAGACAGTTGGGTAGTTTCGAGATAGGGGTGATGTTGTGGGTGGTAGAGTGGAGAAATGTGGCAGAAAACCGGTAGCTTCACCCAGATGTGACAATTCTTTACGTCGTTTATGTTTGGAAAACAGATTTGCTACCTCAGAAGAACTTGCAGAGAAATGGAAGGAAACTTCTCGGGCTAATGTTTGTTCTAGAACTGTTACCTCACTCCTCTTCTTGCCTAGAACGCCTCAAAATAGTTCTGCCTTGGGTTTTTGTGGGTATCTACTCACATAACGTAACGGCGGTACTTTTTGAGGATCCAACCAGCCTTCGGGCTGACTACCTAACAGACAGACTAGAACTGTAAGGAACAGATTGTGAAAATTTGATTAGATGTCTAAGAAGCCTGTCAAGAAACCAATGCTCACCAAACAACAACGTATGAAGCGTGTACAGTGGGCTAAAGAACATCAGCACTGGCCAGTTGAACAGTGGCGTAAAGTTCTCTTTAGTGATGAATCAAAAATCAACATTGGTGGAAGTGATGGGGGTTGTAGAGTGTTTAGGAAAGCAAGTGAAGCACTGAATCCAGCCTGTACTATAAAAACGGTTAAGTTCCCAACTAGTGTTATGCTTTGGGGGTGTTTCTCATACAGCGGTGTTGGGCGTATCCATGTCATAGAATCTACTGTTAATGGATCCATGTACAAGACAATTTTGGAGAAGAAGATGTTGCCGTCAGGACGGGATTTATTTCTAGGACAACCATTCATTTTTCAGGATGATTCAGCACTCTGCCATCGTGCAAAAGTGGTCAAAGACTTCCTACGTTTGCAGGAAATTGTCACAGCATTGTCTTGGCTTGGCAATTCACCAGAGCTAAATCCAATAGAAAATTTGTGGATGACATTGAAGAAGAGAATAAGAGAAAAGAAGCCCAGAACAAAACTGCAATTGATCGAGACAATTGTAAACATCTGGTATCATGGAATACCCGTTGAAACTCTCCAAAATCTAGTAGATTCCATGCCAAGAAGGTGTCAAGAAGTTGTGAGGTCAAAACGCTATCCCACAAAGTACTAGTGCAAAGATAAGAAACTATTCTATGAGGTGTAAAATTTTGCTCTTGTGCCTTCTTTTAACAAATGCTACACAAACTACTATGTAAACAGCAATAAATTTAAGTTATTGTCTGGATTAGAGTTGAAATAAAACGAGCTTTCATAAAATGTATGGATTGTAGTACTTTCTGTTAACCTGTCTGAATGAATCATGAAATAGCTTAATACAGAGAGAAAAATCACTGAGTTGCTATTAATTTTTCCGGCACTGGGGTATGTAGGCCATAGAGTTATATACTATTAGATGAAGATTATTGTGTAGGTTTATTATTCAAACTTCAATCGCATGATTAGGACACAAGAAATAATAAAACGAGATTTTAAAAATTCGCACAGCCGCCATCTTGAGGTTATGAAACAACTGAAATATGTCGGATGGTCGCCATATATGTAGGTCATAGAGTTATGAACTGTCAGATAACGATTATTGCGTAGGTTCACTATTCAAACGTTGACTTTGATCGCATGATTAGGACACAATAAAACTTAATTTTAAAATTTCGCACAGCCGCCATCTTTAGGTTATGTAAACAATTGAACTAAATTAGATGTCAGTGCATTCCAGTGTGTATAAAAATTTGCTGTACGAAGTTTCACTGCGCTCAGGTGGTTAAATCACGAGAAATGTCTATTTAAATGTTCAACTTCGCTTGGCCGCCATGGTCGTTTTGTACTTAACTGGTTTTCGAAAGTCACATAGATGAACCTTTAGTAGTGCCCTTTATAACCATACAAAATGTCTGGGTGATATCAGCAGTAGTTTCGGAGATATAGAATGGCGGTGAAATATTTCGCACAACCGTCATGTTGGATTGGTGAGACGTATTAAAATTTAAAGGGCTCGGTCGGGGTCGGACAAAATATTACTATGTCCCTACCGAGCTTTATTGAAATCTTTCCAGCCGTTTAGATTTCATTAGGGACACACACACATACACACGGACAAAAGGTATCACATGGGCCTATCTTTTTTAAAATTAAAAATAGGGTATAAATGTTAGCCTACTGCCTAATCCCTAAAATGCTCGTTAAAGTGATCAATAGAATTGCAGTTGCTTTACATTATTTCAACGATAAATTCATCCAATAATAAATTGTGAGCATTTTATATTTGGCTGTTCTTTAGCATTTAGCAGAGAACCAGTTGGATTTCATGGTCTGCCAAGTGTTAATACAAGTAATGTTATCTTACGCACGACCTCCCCCAAACCCGTAAATATGGCTCCCATACCTTAACCGCACAGACCTCAAGGGCAGCAACTACTATAGTAAGAGAAATATAATATTCGTTCCTGGCAAGTAATACAATTTAGTTACGGCAGGCCTCGGCTCCATATCGAGCACTTGGACATTTTGGTTAAAAAAAATATATTGAGCAACTAGTTGATGTTTCAGTTCATGAAGACTTCTGGGTTATATCGACTACATTAACAGTTTAGGTTAAATGCAGCGGGTAAGCCTATAACACTCACCTTTTAAGGCTCATATCGAGGCATTTAAAAACATTAATATACAGTAATATTGCATCTTATAAAAGTGTGGCTCTAGGACCTATAATTCTTCATATTGCGAAGAGAATAGAATTCAGTACCCAACAGCACGTAAAATATTTAACATTGCATTCTGCGAAGTGCTCGCGGTTCACATTCACGCGGCTTTAAAATAATGATCAACAGATGGTTCGTACAGAGCTGGTGTATATTGACGTCCTGATGTATAATGTATCACCAGCCGATGCCATATGACATCGTAAATTAGCGAACATTAAAAAATTCATACATACTGTATAGTTTTTAGGACAGGAGCTGTAACATGTACTGGAAAATGGAAGAAATCACTACCAGAATGCGATCTACCCGAAACAACTCAATGGCTGAGCCTTCCTTCATAGAAGAATGTGACACCCTTCTAATAAACATCTCTAACAACTTCGGTCATGCTTTCAGATTACTTGCCTTAAAATAACTTTATGTTCTCACTTACTCTTAATATCATATTCTGCTACCTCAATTTAATATCTCTCACAATAGGTCTACTTACCACCATAAAATTTTCAATAACTTTCTTCTCTAATATCATATTCAGTAAATTCTTAACTTTAGCTCAATAAATTCACAAAAGAAATCTCATTTAAATACATCTTTCAATATTGAAATATTTTAATACTTGACCTTACCATAAATATTCGGTCATATCATCATTAGCCTCGTTACCATAGCCTAATACCACAGTGGTATTAACACTGTTGTCACTTGATAAATATCTATTGTCAACTTCTTAAGATCAACTGTATTAACAAATCATCACGATCCTATATTTGTTATAATTTCCGAACAGCCCACGTAGATTATGATTCGATAATGTTCAGATGGTTCCAAAGTTCTCTGATGATATCTCTTTGCATTTTTTTCTATTATGAATATTACAGAGAGTCCAGTTTGTATGTATCGGAGACCCTCGCTAGCCCGCTCGCCCGCGGCGCGAACCTGTCTCTCGCCAGGCACTTTGCCATTTTGCGGCACTAGCGCGGCATTGAGTCATTGAGTATAGGAATTTGTACTTAAATTTGTACTTCAGTGTGATCCTTGACCAATTTTTTTGACGAACTGACTTACGGAGAGCGATTGTCAACTTATTTTCAACAAGATTCTGCCACTGCTCACAATGACGACGCATCCATGACAGAATTGCGTCGCATTTTTGGTACTAGGATTAGTCGGAACGTGTGGCCCCCGCGAAGCCCAGACTTATCACCATGTGACTTTTATTTGTGGGAGACGCTTAAAAATAGAGTGTATGCGAGAACCCCTCACACTATAAATGAGCTTAAAGACTATATTACAGCTGAAATACAGTCAATCGGTGCTGAGGAACTTCAGAGAGTAAATGCCAGTTTCATAAAAAGGTGCCAGCGATGTGTAGCAGTGAATGGCGAACATTTTCAGCACCAGCTGTGAACTAGGTAAGTACAAATTCCTATACTCAATGACTCAATGCCGCGCGGACGCCGCTTAACGGCGAAGTGCGTGGCGGGAGACAGGCTCGCGCCGCGGGCGAGCGGGCTAGCGAGGGTCTCCGATACATACAAACTGGAATCTCTGTACAAGTTCCACTCTCGTATACAATAACCGCTGCATGGCTACAGATCGCAATTGATACCTCGTTGCATTGGCTATTTTGAAAATATCACAAGTTCAACAATAATGCTTATATATTTGTACTTACACGAATAAATAAATAACAATAATGCTTTTGATGAGCACAAGATAAGTTCCTTTTCGTCGTCTTTTAAACTATTCAAAGTTCGCAACTTCACATCACCGCGAATCTCTCTTATGCTGGCGGAAAATAGCGTGTTCCTCTCCTCCCCTATTCTCTTCACATGACCTCACCATCTGAGTCGGCTCATTTGAAGAGCTTCACTAGCGTGTTCATTTCTTTTCATTACAAGTGCTTTCCTGCCACCTATTTGTCCCAGTAATCAGTCGTGCTACCCCTCACATCAGTTACGGTACATCTAGCTTATGTATCTACCCAGCTCTCACTTCCATAAAGCAAGGTCGGTCTAAATACTGAGCTATGTAGGGAGAGAGTTTCGTCACTACACTAACATATTTTTTTGCAGAATACTGCAGATCGCAATTGATACCTCGTTGCATTGGTTTTTCTACATCCTCAACTCTTATTTCTTTCCCCATACCACTATCCTGAGACATTATATAGCCTAAGTACTTAGAATTGCCCACCTGCTCCAATAATAATAGTAACAATCTAACTTTTGGCTGACTGCTAGGCAGATCTTCCCTGAAACTGAAGGGTTTATGATGGCAATACAAGATCAGGTCATTCCAACACGTAATTATTTGAAGTTCATTGTTAAAGATGGAACTCTTCAAGACAGGGTGCCCTGTGTCGGAGACTATCCACCACATTACATCAAGATGTTCGATATTATCGGACACAGAGCATGACGCAGTGGCTTAAATCTTGCACTTAGAACTCGCTGATAAATTTCAGCTTCTGGGACGTCATAAAGTTCCATACTATCAGTACCTCCCAGAGTGCATCACGGAAAATGAAACCTATCGTGTCTATTGGAATCGTACTAGAATGACCGAGCGGACAGTACAGACCAGATATTGTAGTCTTTAATAAGAAGGATAAGGAAGTCATCCCGGATGATGTAGCAGTTCCCAATAGCAATCACTTAAAAAGGCAAAGCTCGACGAAAAGATCTCCAAATATGAAGATCTAGTGGAGCCTATGAAGAAGCAATGGAAGATTGGTAAGTTGAAGATCATATCAAATGTCATATCAAGCACTGGCGGTGTACCAAGTAGTCTACTGCAGAGGTTGAAGGAACTTGATGCAGACACACATTTAAACAAGTCGACGCAAAATGCAGACATCATTGCGACAACTAGATTTGTTCGAAAATTGAAGCGTATGCGGGAACTAACGTTTATGTTACATTTTGTGTAATTTGAGATATTCACGGAACCAACATCTACGATGTTTTCTGAATACGTATTTGCTAGTAGTTCGAGCATATCTAAAAAGATAGCTTTAGTATTCCCGAAATTGTGAAGCGAAATGCACTTTAAAAATAACAAACAAAAGTCTATGTTACATCGCTTTCCGCTCGAACTGTAGTGTGTTGGTTTACGGAACTAAGGTCTATGTTATGTCTTATCGCGTATCCCTGTCCCACGAACAACAGTCACCTTTATTGCTGTTTTTCTCAATAAGTGAGAAATGTAACATAGACGTTTGTTCCCGCATACGCTTCAATTCATGGACTAGTGAAAATAGTTTTTCTCGATACAGGCCTACACGATCACGGCTAGTCTAAGAGCTTGCCGGGGGAACCTTTCCTCATAGAAGATTTGAGGTTTAAGTTTGCTCTCCCTTCTACGGATGGCTGGAAGAAATTATTGGAAGAAAGGGAAATATAAAAGGACATCTGGCTACAGTTCTACTCGACTGAAGCCATGATGAGCAGGGCATGGTCAGAAGCGAAACAGGACCTTCGACACTTCGTTGACTCCATGGCCGTGCATGGCTATCATCATAAAGTTTGCAAGCTCAAGTCCTATCATGAGCCTTCAACTGATTGTGTTTGTCAGCTGTGTGATCAGCATTGTGAACGGTAACATGTTCAAAAATGCACACAGCGACCATACTCCATTATTAATTATTGCACAATGTGAATATTCATTTGTTAAAGTGCACAACTTGTGTTTAATAAAGTTATTAAAGGTGGTGATTATGCTCTGATTTACATTCTGTATAGTTGCCACGTATTTGCCAGATAATGTTCTGAGAGTACAGTATGTATGTCTACCCCTTATTATTTCCGTTTTCGAACGGGGTCAGGGATGAGATGCGATGGAAGTCTCTGTGGTGAATGGTTTTAATGGCCGGATGCCCTTCCTGACGATAACCTCATGAAAAGAGTTAATGAGAGATGACATGAATGAAAGTGGGGAAGGATGTGGAAGGAAGTGGCCGTGGCCTGTCAGAAGGTACCGTCCCAGCATTTGCCTGGAGTTAAAAATGGGGAAACCACAGAAAACCATTTCAAGGACGGCCGAGAGTGGGGCCCGAACCCGAGTCAGCAGAGAGCTTGGCCCCATGACCTAACGCTGCGCTTTAACAAGCGTAGATAATGTTCTGAGAGTGATTTACTATAAAAATAATAATATACTGTATAATGTCATCAAATAGTAGCAGAAATGATTCCCTTACAATGTAACGTGGACAGGACAAGAACACACTTACCTGTGCTCAGCTCGGCCATATCTTTCCCACAGTAGTCTAGTAGTAGACTATGACCCACCGCACATGGATCAGATGTCGTTTTGAGATAGCTGCGACATGCTATGCGGTCTTAACGTCTCATTCCATATTGATCAAACGAGCACACGCTAGTATCCAGTTTATTTCTGGTGTATCAATAACAACTTATCATTCACAGATAGCCACTTGGAGATATTTTGGTATCCAATCAGATTCGTAGCCTGAATCTAAGAAAGGGGCGCTGACTGAGTACGTCTTAAGTTATTGCTGTTACTCCATTTATCACCGATGAAGAGTAGAGACCATATAAGCCATATAATTGCACACACCAATACGAGGAGAGCAAGGATGTGGAAGGAAGCGGCCGTGGTCTGTCAGAGGGTACCGTCCCAGCATTTGTCTGGAGTTAAAAATGGGGAAACCACGGAAAACCATTTCAAGGACGGCCGACGGTCGCATCAGATGGGGGGCGTGGTGGCGCAGCGGTCAAGCTGTATGCCTCTCACCAAGGCGGACCGGGTTCGATTCCCGGTCAATGCATGTGAGATTTTCGATGTGAAATGCCATGTCCTGTGGTTCGGATTCCACGTAAAACGGAGGTCCCATGGCTTATGATCGCGAGATTAACAGTCACGTTAAACTACAAGCTTCCTTCGCATCAGATGGTCGGCGATGGACCAGTGAAAGCAGAAACCATACTGATACTGGTTTTCTGACGAGGTATCTCTCCCATCCAAGATTCACATCTGTCGATGGTTAATCTTCTCAAACAGCTTGCATAGGTTTCTTTAAAAAAAATGCACCTGTAACTGCCAACAAAAGAGCCTCCGTGGCTTAGGCGGCAGCACGCCGGCCTCTCACCGCTGGGTCCGTGGTTCAAATCCCGGTCACTCCATGTGAGATCTGTGCTGGACAGAACGGAGGCAGACAGGTTTTTCTCCGGGTACTCCGGTTTTTCCTGTCAAAATTTCATTCCAGCAACACTCTCCACTATCATCTCATTTCATCTGTCATTCATTTAATCATTGCCCCAGAGGAGTGCGTCAGGCCTCGGCAGCCGGCACAGTTCATATCCTCGCCGCTAGATGGGGGCGTCATTCATTCCATTCCTGACCCGGTCGGAGACTGGAAGCAGGCTGTGGATTTTCATTCATTCAACTGCCAACAAATTAGGGACTTTTTCCGCACTTCAGTATTGGCACAATGATTCTCTCTCGCCATTGAAATGAATTTCCTCATCGTTGTTGTTGGTTCTTCAGGGGCTTTGTGACATCATGATCATGTAACCCCGTGTACTTGGGTGTGTGTAGAATTTGTCTGTGTCAATGTGATGTCTGTACTAGTGTGTGTATTTGTAATTTGAAATGGCCATGGCCTTAATTTAGGTACCAACCCGGCATTTACCGGGAGTAGAAATGGGAAGCCACGGAAAACCACTTCCAGAATAACTGAGGTAGGAATCGAACCCGCCTCTTTTCAGTTTTGGCTCACGAGGCTGAGTGTACCCCGTTCCAGCCCTCAGACCAAAATTAAATTCTTGACAGAGCCGAAAATCGAACCGGGTCCTCCGCCGTGAAAACCAAGAATCCTAGCCACTACACAATGAAAATCCACAGCCTGCTTCCAGTCTCCGACCGGGTCAGGAACCTAGCCACTACACAATGAGGCGAATTAAATTCTCTCATCAATCCAAATAGGATCAGAGTTAATGCTGTCTTCGTACAGATATGTAAGCGTCTTATTATAATTATCCATAATTATGGATATTATCCAGACTCGTTCATTATTCGTAGAATGAGCTAATTTTGCAACTGAATCAACTTCAAGTCTTGCTGAGTGATGGAGTGGAGTGTTTTCTCCAAGGAACTTCCTGACGATATGGCAGGTGCTTATGTTAGCAGAACTGTCTTCTGTAGTTCAATATATTAGGATGCCTCGTAAATAATGTCGTTTTTAGCCTGCTTCCAATTTTTGCACAAAAAAAAAAAGAAAGTAGACTTATGAGATCGACACGGGCCAAAAGTTGTCAGTCTGTCTGTGTGTGTGTACCTTATATCTGTCCTCCCCATTATCAATTCAAACACAACGAAACCAAATCGAACCACTTTGGTACAGAGGTAGCACTACTCAGTGTCATGTTGTGTCATTCGCTCACTCGAATGTTCTAAGCTTAAATCAAATTACGACTAACCTAATCATCCGATCTCTACCAAATTTTGCAACAATGTACCTTAATGTAAGAAGTGTATTTTCCCCAAACTACAAGGTCATTAGCCAAATAGTTTCAAGATGGTGGACGTATGAATCATGCAAGTATTATAGCCTAACCGTTACTTATGATTCAACAAGGCCCGGCCTCACCAAATCTGTTTATCGTACAGAGGGTGGTTTAAACTGTCCTCAAGGAGGTGACCCGTAGGATATTAACATCATATAATAGAATATTATACCATAGAAGTGTCTAACAGTTCAGGCCGACCGTGCCGTATCGTGCTGGGCCTTGGGTCAAAATGGAGGCTATTGTTTGCTAGCTATTCCATATTCCGTATCATACAGCAGAGTGCGATTCCTGAAGTAGTGTCTCATTATGTGCATAAGATACTGTGGTACTTTGAAAGTATCTTCGAGAGATTCCAACATATCATTCCAACTTGCCGAATTAAAAGCATTCTTTACATCCAGAGTCACAAGAAGTGTCACTTTACGAGAATGATAATTGCCCGTTTGCGCTCTTTCTACTGTGTTCACCACCTCCCATATTGCATCAATAGTCGAATGTCCTCTCTGAAATCCATGCTTGATGAACAGATAAATCCCCTGCTTTATGAACTGCTGAGAGAATTATTGGCTGCAGAAGTTTCTCTAGACCTTTCCCAGCTGTGTCCAACATACATAAAAATTCAGGTATTGGGAGGAGTCGAACTGCTACCACATCCAGCATACAGCCCTGATCTTGTGCCATCAGATTACCATCTTTTTTCGATCCATGGCCAATTTATTGCGTGGAAGAAATTTCGAAAACATTGAAGTTGTGGAAGTGGGTCTCGCCGAAATCTTCGCATCAAAATCCAGAGACTGGTACCGTCGCGGTAAAAAAAAATCGCTGAAAGATGGCTCAAGACCATAGAATCTAATTGGCTCTACTTTGAAGGATAGTTTAAACTTTCCAAATTAAATTTTGTTTAAAAAACGACATTACATATGAGAGATCCCCTATATATCAGAGGATGCAGATTCAATACTGATAGACTACTGTGGAGGGTTTTCGTATCACACCAGTACATGATACAACTATTAGGATTGTAGTCACCGACCCAGGTTTCCACATCTTCTATCTCAATTTCCAGCTCTGTGTATTTAGATATTTTAGTAGCATCTGTTGTTTGGATGGTTTGAGTGTTGGGACATGCGGTGTCTATTAGTAATTATTATTAATAATATTATTTTACATCGTTATGCCCTACTCAGTAGCACTGTTGAACCTGATTAGCTGATGTTTTGGCCTTCTTTTCCTCCCAATATCTCTTTATCCTCTCGCTGAACTTCTTCCTTCGTTCTTCTGTCCAAGTTATAGTGACTCTGGTGTTGGGTTTGTCTCCAAATCGGTAAGTGTCGATTTTGGTTCTGAATTTACATCTGTGTCGTACATTGTCTTCTGAGATGTTGATTTCCTGGAGATCTGTTCCAATTTCACGAAGCCAGCTGTTCTTGGTGTTGAAAGGGCCAGGTTGAGAATGCTTTTAGTTAGTGTGTTATTGTTCATTCTGATAATGTGTCCATAAAATTTCAATCGTCTTTTCCGAAAAGTATGAGAGATTTTTTCAGAATGACAATATATTTCCTGGGATGATTTTTTCCTCCATATTAGCTCCATACAAACTGGGCCAGATATTTTTCTTAACATTTTCCTTTCCTGTTTCTCTATATCTTTGGTTAAGATCCGCCACCAATGATTAAGCATTCTGATGCAAACAACACTTCAGGTTTGATTATTATAGTGAGTAAGTTTGTAACCTGTTTTTCGAAGGGTATTTACGCCACTGACATGAGTCAGATGGGACCTAATTAATGTTTGTTTGAACGCGGCAAACTATTCAGCCAAGTGAGTTTTATTTAGAATTATTATTATTATTATTATTATTAATGTCATATTTTATTTTGGAGCTCTTTTTTAAATTGTATAAACCAATACAGATAGGTTTTCTATCTAATAGAAAACACTATCAATCGGATTATTCCGATATCCATTATACAAGTAAATTATTTGATTGCGGAGAGTACGGATTTTATATTCAGTTAGGGCTAGTTGAGAGTTTTGCGTCATCGGGAAGTACAGATCCAGGAATAGCCTTTGAGAACAACCAGATGTCGCAACCAGGGGCAACTTCCTCAACCATGAAAAGGTGATATGTTTATTGAAACAGAAAATGTACATCGAAGCGTCACTGCAAGAGCAATCAACTTTGAGGCGGGAAGAAACGCATGGGGTGTCCCAGCCAATCAAGAGGAGGGCGGCCCATATCCAGCTCAAGGTTACTTAAATACTAAGGTTGGGCCAAGTCGGGGAGCGCGCGGCAATTGGCTGGCAGCTGTGACGTAGCTACTATGTCAAGCAGCGGTTGGGAGGTAGTGAGCGAAGGGAACAGTATATGGAATGAGAGATTTCCGTGAGGTTATTTTAATTATTTTTATATCACATGACAATCACACAGCACAAGGAAATTCATATACTATATAATACAATATCACAAGTACATGGCATCACCAACACAGGGATTCTACAAGGCTGATTTCGCCCATTTCAGGCGTTTGCTTGCTGACCTTCTTTCAGCCTCTGAGAGACTTAAGGGCATTGAGGAAGCGCATTCTAATAATGTCCTCGTTGTTACATACAGCCGAATAGCATCCTCATTAGTGCACGGGAACTTCTGTTGCAATACTAATGCAAGCGTATGCATTATTCGTTGACCCCTTTTCAATTCATTTCCGAGAAAATATTGAAAAATTGTCTCAAAATGTTCATGGGTTGGCGACCACGGGACTCCTGCTGAGTGCGGCATTGCTTCCTTTTACTTGTGCCGGGCTCCTCTCCGTCTTCTTTCCTGTCGACCTCTCTTGGTCAACTCATGTATCCTTTCGACCCCGACGGTATTAGAGTATCCGAAGCCTAGGGAGTCTTTCACTTTCCCGCCTTAATTGGCCCTTGTCTCATCTTTCCTGATAACCTCATTAATCGAGGGGTCAGCCTTCTTTTTCTTTTCATGTTATCTCCTGCCTACTGCTCAAGGCCCTCCAGGGGGCAGGGTGTATGTAGCCCCACCACTTCTGGTGCACCCTGGATAATGCTACACCCTCAAGGGCTCACAACTGGTGAGTTTGGGAGTTGGCGACCCCGAGGGATTCCTGAGCTGGGTCCGTTTTGTCCCCTTTTTCGTCTTACCTTGGGGCGGGCCCTCCCCTCTTTTCCTTTCATATCTGCCTTTCATGGCTCTCCTTCCTTCCAAGTCCCTCAATCCTCATTGTTCGAGGGTTGAGGGCATTTCTTTTTCTCCTGTCCTTTATTTTTCTTATCCTTTATTGTTTAATCATTCTTCTTTCACAGTTATATCACATTTGGTATTTTAATAGATTACGACTCAGGTACTTAAAAAAACTGGCGCATTCAGCTGGCATTTGAGGGTGCGCAAATGCGAGGGAGCCGTGTCAGTACATTTACTGGCACGTTAAAGATCCCCTTCGGGGCAAAATTCCGGCACCCCGGCATCTCTAAAAGTCAGTGTAGTTAAAAGGGACGTAAAACCAATATTATTATTATTAATATTATTATTATTGTACTTTAAAAAATTAATGACCAGTAAAGTGAGAGATGTTGTTACACTTGTCTAACCTACTTAAAAAGCATTGATTGATTGTAAACGATGAATACCTCAAACATTTGCTACGATCCCTCCAATTGAAATAATTGCAGCTCATTTATATTTATTTTGTTGTTGGTCGTGGTGATTGTTTTAAAAAGTGGAACATCGAGGTCATCCACCCCTATATTTTGTTGCTATTGCTGAATTGGTCAATGAAACCAAAATTCTGGGTTCATATGACTGCTAATAATTCACTTTGTTGTTGTTGTTGTTGTTGTTGTTGGAAAAGCAGGTATTAATTTATATAATTTCAACCTACAATTGGGAACCCCAATTATTTTGAACCGTCTCTTCGCGTAATGGCTAGCACTCTTGGCTGTCACCGCGGAGGCCCGGGTTCGATTCCCGGCTCTGCCAAGAAATTACATTCTGGTCTGGCGGCTGGAACGGGGTACACTGCGCCTCGTAATGCAAAACTGAGAAGAAGAGGGTTCGATTTCCAACTCAGCCATCCCGGAAGTGGTCTTCCGTGGTTTCCCACTTCTACTCCAGGCGAATGCCGGGATGGTTCCCAAATTAATTAAGGCCACGGCCGCCTCCTTCCCAATCCTCATCTGAATTACGTTGTTTTGCTACGCCACTGATTTCAGAACTCGTAGAATAATATATATATATATACACTGACTTGAGAAATAACGACCTACACTACACGCTCAGGAGTTGAAAAGATTTGCATGCTAATCTTCATTTTTATTCTTATCTGAAAGAGCGGTGGAGACCCGTCATTCTAATTATCAGGGCTGTTCTTAATGTCCGAATAGGACTCTTGAACACTGGCGAAGGGAAGATGAAGAGATGGCACAGCATCCGTCGTGAGACGTCTTTTATTCCTTAGTGGCAGGCCCAATAATTCACACTCTATAACACAATAGTAAACATCGCTCGTAAAATGGACGGAGCAAACTTTTGCATTGACTATGATATATTTACTTTATCCCCTCGTTTACATTTTACCAGCCAAGCTTTCACAAGAGTTGTATCTTTTGGGAAGTAATTATACACAATATCAATGTTGTCTTTTGATTTCGTCTAATAGTTCCGGCATTTGGCAATAGCACATTCCATTGTAAGGGAACGTACATGAGTTTATTCTGCTTCAACTAGTGCACAGACGATTGTACATACTGAAGGGGAGTACATTCAATACACAAAATACCACCTATAAAACACGTAAATGAAACTAGGAACAAGACAAAGGTCACACACAAGAAATAAAGCACTTGTTTCGCTACGGCTACTGACATTCACTGTGGCTAGCTTGTATCTACCACGACACTTGCCATACTACCTACGTCACGGCTTCACGTGACCCAAGAGCGGCTAGGCAGAGGACCACCCGCATTGGCACCCCCCTGTATCCAGCTGTGTTGAGATGCATGAAGACGCATGGTGATTGGTCATCAGGCGAGGCGGGAGAACGAGGAGTTGGACGTTGGAAGGGGAAGTGGGCCAGTTGTATATAGTGACCGCGCGTCTTGAAGAAGAGTACTAACTATAACTTTTGTTCAGAGAGGACTTACTTATTACTTTTGTTCCGTAATGGGCGGATCGTTATTTTGATTCAGAGAACATTATAATCTTCGCATTAGTCTCCGGACTTATTACTTGTGTTCCATGGTGAACTACATCTTACTGGTATACTCCACTGACCAATTCGTCATGGGTATTATACGAGCTGTTGTGAATAGGCAGACCATGTAAGTGGCTTTGGGACTTAGATCCACCACTAACAGTATTCAAACTTTCATATTAATTCGCTACTCCATCAAGAAACGAAGAAGATGACGCCGACCGTGAATCTACAGCAATCTCTCTTAAAGCAACAAGTACGAGGGAGAAAGTCTCTCCAATGGTGAGCGGAACTGACACATATCCACGCAATCTCTCTTTTTTCATTATTTTTCTTCGTAAATTCCGTAACTTCATAGCTTGATAATAATCGTAAATTCATCCGACCTCCAATTTCACGTAATTTTCATGTGGTGATGGTAAAATCTTTTAAGCTCCTTTTTATTATTATTAAATTTACCACAGTCTTGTCTTTGATTATTAAACTAATTTTATTCAACATGCAATTTTTAATTCGAGTAGGTAGCTTTATATATAAGACAAAACTTTCTCCCAATGCAAATGTTATCAGGGTTAATGATGCAATCATACCACGGTCTGATTTCGAAGAGAAGTGTTCTACGCAAGCTAGGGGTTGATAAAAAATATAAATTTTAGGATTCAACTTGATGTTGGCTCCTTGGCGCCCAATTATCAAATCAACCTTATACGTAGAAGGTAAATGCAAGCACCCGTCAGGAAAGCGTTACAAGTTTTGCTTTCTGAGATACTGATTTTATATTATACCTGTTCCAGGTGATCATGTGAGCTTCCTGTAATTTGGAAATTCTTTCTTTATTTGCTTCGTGGTTTAAACCAGAGGGTTGAATAATTTCTCCCAAATATTTGAATTGGTTCACTTGAAAGATTTTGTGGAATTTAGTTATGATAGGTTGACCATCTAAGTATCGAAGGCTCCTTCCATGTACTGAGTTTTCTCATACGAGATTTGAAGTCCTGTTTTGATGGCAATTTCATGTAATTTTTCAACAGAATGAATTGCTTCTTGCCTATTATTGGAAAGGATTGCTATGTCATCAGCAAAGGCCATTATTATTATTCTTCTTTCTTCAAATGAGCCAACTATGGACTACGTAGGTTAACCAAAATGGTTTTCAGTTTGATGAGTTGGGATTGGTTTCACGTTCTTAAAAGTCTTCTTCCTAGCCCATAACTCCTTCATTTTCTGACTTTGTAGTTGTTTAGCTGCTTCTAACCTCTTTGGTCTCTGCCCTTTCTTAAGTTTAATCTGTGAATCCCCATTCAACATTTTCCGGAAAGCTTGTCTGTCTTGTATAACGGATTCAGAGATGTTAAAGGTTTGCAGATCTTGTTTAACTTGCTGGTACCACAGTGATGTTGTTTTCTTGCAGGAGCTGGCTCTTTGGATTACACTGGTCAATCTTGACTTGTTCATTCTCTCAAGGTGTCCTTAGAATTGGAGGCGTCTCTTGATGTTTGTGTCCATTAGAGGTTCTTGCTTTAGGTATAGATCATCGTTGGGCCTGTGATACCTTTCTCCATTTATGATCTCTGGGCCTAAGATCTTCCTCAAGATAATTCTTTCCTTGTCCTCTAGTTTCTGTATCAATTATTATTATTATTATTATTATTATTATTATTATTATTATTATTACCGACAGAAGTAGCTACGCTCATTAACGCGCAGTGAGAGCCCACGAGGCCAAGCTCTCTGGAGACTCGGTATGACGTGAGTTTGAACTAGGGCTGTAGATATCATTCGAATATTTACCAATTCTAATTCGAATACATTATTCGAATGTTCAAGGTATTATAATGTTCTAACAATGCGGATGTCCGAATATTTTGGTTGTTCGAAACATTCAAAGTACCGGTACTCGAGTATTTCGAATAGTCGATTATTAAAATAAATCAAACAGTTCAATTATTTGCATTATTCGATGATAAGTACCCGAATATTACTGCAATTAATTGGTGTAAGAAATACTATATGTCCAGTGGACGAGTTGTACGAAGCAGGGGCGAATCCAAGGGGTCGTGTATGGATAACCTGATAGATGCTTTGAAATAAATATCATTCAAAACAAGCATCACGTTTATCTTTCCTTTTTCTATGCCCAAGGTCGCGGGTCCAAACCCGGCCGAAGTCGTCGGATTTTTAAGAGCGTTAAAATCCCTCAGTATGTCCTCCTTCGGAGGGGAAGTAAAGCCGGCGGTCCCATGTCATAGATTTATGGCAGGCAAAAGAACCTTCCACTAACTACACTACTTGTGTGTTGCCAAAATTTGTAGGTTAGGTTTGATTAATGCTCCTAAGCTCCAACGTTCGTCACCGGGTGCAGGTTGCGATGGCATCTAGTAGTGGCGAAGTTCACAGCTAGGTGTCGTGGTTGGTAGTATTTGGTAGCGGAAGTAGGAACTACTACTTGAATTAAAAACAGATAACACACAGTAATACAGCCATCACAATTAACGCCGGTTGTCAGGCAGATTCTACACACACCCAAATTACACGGGGCTACATAACCACGATGTCGCAGCCTCTAAACTAAGGAACCAACGAAAATCTTCCTTCCTTTCTTTCTTTCTTTCTTTTCGTTTCTATGCTTATTAAAATTATTCGAGCATTTGAATGATTCGACTTGTTCGTCGATACATTCGATTATTGACTGAATAATCGGGTCATTGCACTAATGCGGATATTTCGAAATTAAAATAGGTTGGACATTCGAAAATCAAATGTTTGAATATTTCGAATATTTGAATGTGCGGATAATTCGAACAGTCAAACTATTCATATTTGTAATTATTCGTACAATTCAAATAATTATATGTTAAAATATGTACAGCCTAGATCGACCCCCACCGTCGGACGTACTTGAAATGATCTTCCGTAGTTTCCCAATTTTTAGCTCCAGGCAAATACTGGGATTGTACCTTCTAATAGGCCACGGCCGCTTCCTTCCATCTTACCCAGTTTCATTTCATCTTCCATTAATCCCTCTCATGAGGCTGGCGTCAGGAAACGTATCCGACCGTAAAACCATCCGCCACATACTAAAGGAAGCTTGTAGTTTAACGTGACCGTTAATCTCGAGATCATGAGCCACGGGACCTCCTTTTTACGTGGAATCCGAACCACAGAACATGGTATTTCTTCGAAAATCTCACATGCATTGACCGGGAATCGAACCCGGACTGCCTTGGTGAGAGGCATTCAGCCGCCACATACTGTAGACTTAAATAGCATATCATCCCCGTCCCCGTTCAAAACGCGAATAATAATTGTTATTCTGTAAGTAGCCTAACTTAATGAACTGAATGTACACTTATGAAAATGTCCACTTCCCAGTTTAGTGGCTAGCATTCTTGGCTGTCACCCCGGATGTCCGGGTTCGATTCTGTCAATAAATTTAATTCTGGTCTGAGAGCTGGAACGGTGTTCAATGAGCCTCGTGAGACAAGACTGAGTAGAGGTGGGTTCGATTTCAGTGGTTTCTCACTTCTACTCCAGGCAAATGCTGGGATGATTCCTAACTTAGGGACACGGCCGCCTCTTTCCCAACCCTATCTCTAATTTACAAGTACACACACTAGTACAGCCAGCACATTAACACAGGTTATCATACTAATTACAAGTACACGGGGTTACATGATCACGAAGTCGCAAAACCACTAAAATAAGCAACAATAACTCTTCTCTTCTCGTCTCTTGTCCGTCGTCAAGGCATATATGATGGGGAACAGTCCACTACACAGACTGCAAGTCGACTATACTATTGGAGGTGATTCTATAAGGTGCGTCCAAAAAGTAACGAACCGGAGGCTGTATTGCGCAAACCGATAACGACATCGGCTAATCGTGGCGTGTGTAACGAGGTGTGGTTCCGACCAGAGCGTGGAAGGTCACAGCCCGTCACTAGAGGGCACGCGTGCACGTCACGTGACTATACAAAGCAAGCAGCAGCATGCATCAATCGTCCAAAGAAGACCAAGACAGTAGGCCATTCGACATGCTTCCTGGTGTGGTTGAAGACTGTGGGGCACCCATTGGGCACACACTTTCCGCAAGTGCAGTCGTCCTTCATGATGGAGTGCACACTTCCGACTCTCAATCCGACCACGGCGGCTATGGCGTTCACTGTCACTCGGCGGTCCTGGGTAATGGGTGCATCAACCAGCTGGACGTTGTCATCGGTAATGCAGGGCGGTGCCCCAGACCGGGCATCATCGGCTACCGACACCCGTTCTTCCCTGAAGCGCTTGTGCCACGCCTTGACCCTTGCAAGGGACATGCAGTGTTCGCCCTACACTTGCGACATTCGGCGATGAATGTCCGTTCCCCCTACTCCTTTCGCTGTCAGAAACCGAACAACACGTCTTTGCTCTTCGTTTGACGCCCCCATGCCACTGTTTGCAATGCGACTGGCAGCGTTGGACGGTTGATGCATGCTGCTGCTCGCTTTGTATCGTCACGTGACGTGCATGCGTGTCCTCTAGCGACGGGCTGTGGCCTTCCACTCTCTGGTCGGAACCACACCTCATTACACACGCCACAATTAGCCGATGTCGTCACCGGTTTGCGCATTACAGCCTCCGGCTCGTTACTTTTTGAACGCACCTTATACTTGGCCCAATCACATGGGAGCCCTGTATAAAAAAATGCAATGAGCCTGAATGCTATCGTTAGCATACCCAAATGGCGTCGTTCTATACCTTGAAAATCACCACAAACTACCGATTCATTCATTTTGTTGCAATGTCCATTTCCATGAGTGTATATTTTATGCCCTGTGCAATGGAGCTTTTTACTGCTGCTGCTAAGATAACTTGGTGTGAAACTGGGAATATCCTAAAAACATGTGATCTTATATGATCAGCAATAGAGCGATGGTATATCTCCGGGTTTATTACTTGTATTTCGTTATAGACGGGACATCGTGACAATGATTGCAGAGGGATGCGTGGGTGGAGAATTTCCGATCGACCAGATCTAATGATTAGAGGAGAAGGACGAGAGTTTATTCTACTTTATGTGAGAACAGCTGTCTGCCACCTCATCCTTGTGATTAATTTAACTTGCTTTGAACGACTGGCTTTTCTTTTAAGAAGTTTGGTTGGTTGGTTCTTAAGTTTAGGGACTGCGACAACGCGGTCATGTAGCCCCGTGTACTTTGGGTGTGTGTAGAATCTGTCTGATAACCGGTGTTAATTGTGAAGACTGTATTAGTGTGTGTTATCTGTTTTTTTTTTTAAATTTTAGTACTGCAACTTAGAATTTTTCAAATAGTTCCTACGTTTGCCGCCAAGTGACACCGTCAACGACTACTAGGCCAAGTTCAGAACTTAGCTACTAGACGCCACCGCAGTCGGCTCTTGGCAACGAACGTAGAAACCTAAGAGCGTTGTTTACATTAACCTATCCAATTTAGCTTCACACAGGTGCAATTAGTGGAAGGTTCTTTAACATGCCATAAATCTATGACATGGGACCGCCGGCTTTACTTCCCTTCCGAAGGAAGGCATACTGAGGGATTTTTAACGCTCTTAAAAATCCGACGGCTTCGATCGGGTTTGAACCCGCTATCTTCGGCATAGAAGCTCAGCATTCTACCGACTACGCCACCGAAGCCGCTTTTAAGAAGTTTATTATGAAAGAATGGAGAATTAGGGATATTTGAGCCCTCGAGACTTAATAGTCTCCGAATAAGGAGTGAGCAAAATTAGGCAAGTGCAGTCAAACAGGAAATATGAATGGTATGGAGGAAAATCCAGATGATGTGACGATCTGAGGGGTCCAACTGACATTAATGTATATATTAGTTTGAAAATGTAAAACAAATCTTCTCTTAATCGAATTTAATTTTACAAGTTATTTGTGAGGATGTTTCATCACATTATCGATGTTTCTGAAAGGTTGTTACGAGATTTTACACAGAAGATTCCACCATCCTTCGAACCAAACTTAATGTTTGTCAAGGACAGTGATAACTTGTTAACCACCGGAGTTCATCGACGAGACTTACCTCATTATTAGTTGAGAAAGATAGCCGCCTCATGGTGTAGTGAATGAATGATGTCGTGTGGCCTTCGGGAATACCAAGTGCAGGTCTTGCAAGTTGACGCCCGTAGACGACCTGCACGTCCTAATGAGGATGAAGTGATGGTGAGAACGTCACATACACCCAGTCCAGGACCAGGGGAATTAACCCCAAGAGATTAAAATCCCCGATGGCCAGGCCGGGAACCGAACCCGGCACCTCTCGGGCCAAAGCCTAGCGTGCTAACTATTTCGCCATATGGTGTAGAGGTTAGCGTTATTGGCTGCCATCCCTCAGGTCCCAGATTCGGTTCCCGGCCGAGCCATCGGCGATTTTAATCTCTTAAATCTCTTTAATTCTGGTGTGAGTGTTGGAACGGGGTAGTCAGCCCTCCGAGGCAAACCTGAGTAGAGTTGGTTTTTTCCCAACTCGACCATCCTAGAAGTGAATTTACTCCAGGCACTTCCCGGTATGGTTCCTAACTTAAGACCACAGCGACCTCCTCCCCCCCCCCCCCCCTCCTCCTCCTCCACCCCTATCATAGACTACATACATCACAAAAACTCAGATTATCGGATAATTCCTACACACACCCCAGCACATGGGGCTGATGACCACGACCAAGCTCCGAAATAAATCAATAAAAAGAACTGAGTTATGCCTCCAGTCTAAATTCTAATTTATTACAAAACAAAATAAGAAACGCGTGTTATTGATTTCAAGCTTTATAATTTTACGAAGAAAACAAGCAGATTATTGTAATTAGAGCAAGGATTTTGAAGCACTGCAACCCGAGAAGTGCAACAGGGCAAAGGAAACACGTCACGGTCTGTCTGCACATAGACGTTTTAGCTAGACACGCGTACAATTGTAGATTAGTAGCCCATGTAAAAAAAAAAAAAAAAAACCAGTTCGATTTGACGCAAGAGAACCACGTGAATACAGTTGTTGTTTCATTCGAGGGTCTTGGGCATCGTGGTCATTTAGCCTCATATACTTGGGTGTATTTAGAATTTATCTATAAAGCTCTACCCACAATGCGCTGTCGGTAGACGGTAGTGGGCAGACGACAGACGGCAGATGAAGTCAGAAGTCGGTAGTTCACAACCTAGCCACCCACAATGCGCAGTCGTTAAAATGCGAGGAGTAAATAATAACTTGACTTTCATTTATTCCTTGAGAAAGTTGTCAATTGTCGATAACCTAACCTAATATTTGCAAGGATGGACGACTTGGAGCTGTATGGTTTATTTTTATTGCTGATAACTGGTACAGCATTGTTAAAATTGAGAAAAAATACTCGTGCATCCAGTATCCCCTCTTGTAAATAATTAATAACAAATCCAACTCTGAATTAGGCCTACGGATTTTTGAACAGAATTGTTTTTGTGTAGCTGGTCATTTTTAATTGAACGCCCGAGGGCTTCCAACACGTTCAATCTATTACATCTACTACATCATTTACTAATTTATTTTTCGTCATTAGAAAATGTATTTTGGCTAATTTCAGTACCGGTAGGCCCTACTTTAGAAAATTTTATCGTTCGATGAGCTCTCATTCAGCGTTACCTTCCATTGCATTCTATTTGCTACAAAGGAAAACATTATAATCAATGAACTGTTTCCTTTTAAATACTTGGGCTCACACATGTCATACATCCAACGGCGTTCCCTCACAAGATCAATGAATATATCTTCCATCCCAAGGTCAGTACATTCAGTCATCATCTTTTAATATACTGTAATTATGCGAAGAATATACCGCGAATACAACTAGTCAACCACACAGCTGATGACGAGCGGGGAAACGACCACGGCCAACGAGAAAGACAGGCCATGGCGCGTAAACCTAATCCTTTTGTGACGTAGGCATTGCCTACTAGGCAATGTAGTGCTTGATGGTGCTTGTACGTTTAACTCGAGAGCAATTCATAAGCAGCAGAAATGTGATATTTTATATCAATCTTCTTGAAATGAACCCAGTTTAGATGTTCCGTGTGTTTTCAAGCACGATAAATTATACTGTATAGGTTTACAAAGCTACGCCAGCTATAAATAACCTATTAACATGTTGAAGTTACAAAAAAAAAAAAAAAGTCAACCCCTGGCACTATCCAGCCCATGACGGGCTAAGGCCGACCAAGCGACCGCTGCCCAGCCATTCGGCCTGCAGATATTGGGGTGACGCGTGATCAGCGCGTCGGGTCCCCTCGGCCGTTAATCTTGGTTTTCGTGATCGGGGCGCTGTCTCACTGTCAGACAGCTACTCAATTGTCCTCACGAGGCTGAGTGCACCCCGTTCCAACCCTCACGTCAGTTTTAAAATCCCTGACGGAGCCGAGGATCGAACCCGGGGCCTCCGGGTGAGAGGCAGGCGCTCTACCCCTACACCACGGGGCCGGCTGTTGAAGTTATTCGTAACAAAAATCCACTCGAACTAGGATTCAAGGATTTGTTGTAGAGATGGGACTATCGACTACTTTTAACCATCGACTGACTGGTCATTCATTGGTAGAAACTATCGACTAGATAGTCGACTACTTTCAGTCGAATGGTTACCTGAATTCGCATTGCTCCTAAGCGTGTTGTTTCATGTATTCGACTGATGAAAGTAGTCGCTTCTAGGCAGCGTACAAAGCATTGCAAGCCGTTACCGGCTGAGTTGAATCGTACCAACAGATGAAAATCAAACTTCTCCTTAAACCACCTATTTTTGCAGACGTTAGTTTGGACTACTCGACGCTCGGCAACATGCAATTGGTCAAAGTTATTTATTTATTTTTACTGTGCTTCGAAATGGTGGTTTACGTCGTGTAGAGTGCAGCCATTATTTGCAATGTTGCACATTTCATTTAATGCAAAATGTGTGATTAAATGTTCCCCGATACCGGTATTGATACAGGGCACATTACCTTTATGTACTGTGGATAAGTGAAGTAATAGACCAATACTTAATTAACCTAAGAGTAAATTAAATTACTATTACTGAGAGGGAGTTCTTAAGTACCGGGAACAATTCCATAGCCAACATTGAAATAATCACACTTCATATTTTAATACCAAAAAATAGTAAATGTAAAATATGTCCATCGAGTCATAACAACTTAGGCTATGTGTTCACTAATTTAATCCTCTCTGAAGTACTAAGAACGTAGAGCTGAAATACGACTTGAACAAGAAAATTACGGCCTACAGTAAATACACACGAAAATAGAACACTTTAGAACAGCAACGAGGGTGGACTTTCAGTGGAGATGTTGGCAACAATGTAAATACTAAGTTTTTTTTTAATGCGCGCGCTATCCATGTGCTGAAACAATTGACGACCAGAACGTAAAACTATCCGAGCGCGTTCTACATGTTAAAAGTTAAAACACATTGGGATATGCACGGCCGACTGAATACGAGCTGCGCTCTATACCGGCCTTGACATTCCCAGTCAGAACCCATGTATAACATGTAATTGCAAAGTTTCTACTCGTTGCCGGTAGAGCGCACTCCCCTCCCATTATAGGCGCGATAAGGAATCGGCTGTACAGTACGTATATTAAATGTGTAATCTCAAGAACCACTGGATGGATTTTGATGCTGCTTTCACCATTCTGTAAAGGTGATCTCGAGGAAGATTTGTATAGAAAATAATTTATTTATGACCAAAGGGAGCCAAGCAGTAACGATTTCAGTGAAAAGGTCGAAAAAATAGCCTGGCGTCCGTGCGCTTTTTAAGCTTACGCTGGGCGAACCGTTAAAAATATCACTATATTATGAGTGTAAGAATTGTTCAGCGTGAGAAATTCTACAAAAAAGTCCGCGAGAGCATATCTCTATCTTCGATACATCGCCCACTATAAGTGTTTTTAGTTTGGACGGGAGGGGCATTTGGCTTGCACCTCGCCATTCTAAAATTACGTCTGACAGGAATTCCTTGCACATTCATAACTGTTCCCGGGCGAAGCCGGGGCGGGTTGCTAGTGACACTATATAATTATTATCATTATAATTTCCGCATTATCAAAATTAAAATTATATCACTAAATAAAATAGCGTGCTAATAAATCTAAGATAAATTAGACATACCTTGCACCTTCTTCGGGTACAAGGACACTACTCCAACACCGTCTCATTAAAAGGAAAGAGAGGATCAAAATTACAGCCGGGAACAAGTAGCAGCTAATCGTGTGTTGTGTTTTGTGCTAAGAGATCTTTCGACAAATTATCAGATACCGTGCGCCTTCTTTTTCACGAAGCAGCTGTCAGGACGGGACTTACATAAACTCCTGCTGGACGTTAATCTCGAGGTTGAACAATGCGGTTTCATAATTATAATAACTGTCTCTGATAATCACAAAACTAACACTACAATGATGAGGCATTTAGGGGGAGGGAATTTGCAACCAATGGTCAATCACCCATACGACGAGTCTAGGAATGTATTCCCTAGTTTTGATCGTTGTCACATTCTAAAAAAAAAAAAGAAAACATTAGAACGCAGTTTCTGTAACGAGAGATGACTGATGGTACTGGAATAATTTCAGGGAAATACTTGTCATTACTATACACAATGCAAAAGTGTGAGATCGTCAAACCGGTCAGACACCTCACTAAAAAACACATCGAACCCACTAAATTTGAAAAAATGAATGTTCGGCGTGCCAAGGAAGTGTTCTCGTCAGAAGTTATTGGTGCCATTAGTACACTGAAAGAAAATATAGGCATGCACCCGGAAGCGTAGGGTACACATTCATGGACGCAGAAGCAACCATTTTCTTTTGAAAAACGTTAATAAATGGTTCGCTATGCATGACGTAAGCATCACATATCATCATATTCAGTCTAGAAATCCAGATAAAGGGCATTTTTTCTCATTAAATGTCAGTCGCCTAAACCGGCTAGAGGAATATTTTCTTTCTTACCTTGAAACTTTGAAAGCTGCTAGTAACGCTGCTAGAAAGGACTTCCTGAGTTCTGAGACTTACGAAGCTACCTATATAATTAATCACGGATTCAGCTGTCCAGTGCATAAGGTATCTTCTAAAAATGGGTAGAGGAAAGTCGCCAAATATGGAGAGTTTTTTTTTATAGGGCTCACATTAGATATGAGAAGGAACGGAATAATTTTGGTTTTCTCACCAATGTAAACCTCAGGCGATATACTATGTATATTACAAATATGGGCACGTTTGATGTTGTAATACCCTCTGATATTATTGTTAACTTTAAAAGTGCACTTTCCCCGTATTAGGCAACCGGGTTTCGTAATATGGGGAGGTGAGAAACCTCACGGTTTTTATTAAAGCATTAATTCTGACATTTTTTTCGTGTGGCCTCCTGAGAGGCCGAGTGCAGGTCTTTCTAGTCGACGCCCGTGGGCGACCTGCGCGTCAGGATGAGAGATGGAATGGATGAAGATGTATGAAACTGGGCAAGGATGTGGAAGAAAGCGGCCGTGGCTTGTTAGAAGGTACCGTCCCAGCATTTGCCTGGTGTTGAAAAATGGGAAACCACGGAAAATCATTTCAAGGACGGCCGACGGTGGGGCTCGAACACACGCGTCTACCGAGTCAGCAGAGAGCTTGGCCCCATGGCCTAACGCTGCACTTTTGCCAGCGTAGCCACTACTGTCGGTAGTTCTGACAATGTAATGAAATCATGAACACAAATAGTACAAAAATGAATATTTTAAGTAAATAACAGTCCTAGTTTCCTGTTGCCGAACTTCCAAACCGTTCAGCAGAAAAATGCATAAACTTTAATGAAAACCGAGTGATTCTGATCGAATTCAACTGTAACGAGGTGCAAGGTATGTCTAATTTCTCTTAGATTTATTAGCACGCTATTTTATTTTGTGATATAATTTGCATTTTGATATTGTGGGAATTATAATGATGATATAATAGTGTCACTAGCAACCCGCCCCGGCTTCGCCCGGGAAGAGTTATGAATGTGCAAGGAATTCCTGTCAGACGTAATTTAAGAATGGCGAGTTGCAAGCCAAATCCCCCTCCCGTCCAAACTAAAAACACTTATAGTGGGCGATGTATCGAAGATAGAGATATGCTCACGCGGACTTTTTTGTACAATTTTTCATGCTGAACAATTCTTACGCTCATAGTATATTGATATTTTTAACGGTTTGTCTAGCGTAAGCTTAAAAAGCGCACGGACGTCAAGTTCTTTCTTCGACCTATTCACTGAAATCTAAAATCGTTACTGCTTGGCTCCCTTTGATCATAAATAAATTATTTTCTACAGAAATCTTCCTCGATATTACCTGTACAGAATGGTGAAAGCCGCATCAAAATCCATCCAGTGGTTCTCGAGATTACCCGTGATATCCAAGAATCGGGGACTTTGTTTTACACAAGTAGAGATAAGTCTTAGTCGTGCAATGCTTGGTTAACAGCGCTGTGGGAGCAGTTGAGTAACTAACAAGATTTCATGAAAAAGGTCTCATTGTCTAGGCCGGTATGAGCGCATTCAGTCGGCCGTGGGATATGTCGTTTGCAAACGACTTGTTTATGTTACGGTGAGTAGTCGTTGAATTCATTCGACTGTTTTTTAAAAGCAGTCAAACAAGTCGATGGATTTAACATTTTTCAGTCGACTGCTGCGGTGCTGCCCATCTCCAAACAATTGACGACCAGAATCAATTTGTGCGTACGGTCAAGCTGTCCTCACGGTACCCGCTGCAATAGATGTAGAGATTCACATCACCACTCTATCTTATGATGGATGTCAGTACATAAAATCAGCCATAAGGCAACGGCAGTTTAACCACAGACAACGCTACAACTCTTCCATCCCTGCCCTCATGTCTTTGCCACTAACCCCCTTCCACACAGCACGCAACTGCTCTGACACAGTTGTTAGGCCTGCTACAACAACTCTCAGCCATAACCCTGTAAACTACAGCTAAACCAAACCCAGAACCCCCTAATACACTTCATTTGCAGAACAATAAAATCCATAAAACAACTCCGCAACAAGCTTCACAAAAACCTAAATTATAAACGAAAAGACTACTCCACAAACACCAAAATCAGTAAACCTCCCTCATTTCAGCCACACTACACCTTAAACAGACATAGAAGGCATAGGCATGACCCCTTCATGGAGTAGGCTATTGTGTAAACACGATCATGCCTCCTTCGACTTTACTGAAGACTTCATTAAATTCTATTAAAAAAATCATAAACTCATTCCACAAATCTTAAAATCAGTATACATCCTTCATTTCAGTTACTCTATTCATTAAACAAACATAGAAGGCATAGCCATGACCCCTTCATGGAGTAGGCTATTGTCTAAATCTGACCACGCATACTACAACCTTACTCTAATTCAAAATTACGGCTAAATGATCCATCTGACTGGGAGGAAAAAGGTATTTACCGGCTTGCCTGGGATGATGTGCCACAAAACCGGTATCTGGAGTTCAAACATAACCTAAATATTGAATGCTTAACATTTCCAATAACGTGGACAACAGGATTTAGGCTATTTCATTGAAAGAATCAACGAACTGAGTAAAACTATAGGCACCTACAGGTATACTTAACTTATTAATTAAAGCTCTACAATAAACATACAGCATAATGAATTGTAGCATGAAGTTATCCTGAAGAAGTCGTTTGATTAGTACGACTACGGTACTTAAATTCGAATGATTCCATTCGCTTGGAATTAGTCGTTTCCCAACGACTTGTTTCATTCGAATGATTTCCAACGATTGCTTTGGGATCAGTCGTTTACAACTACTTTTATTCGAATGATTCCATTCGCTTCGAAGTAGTCGTTTGCCAACGACTTGTTTCATTCGAATGATTTCCAACGATCGCTTTGGGATCAGTCGTTTACAACGACTACTTTTATTCGAATGATTCCATTCGCTTGGAAGTAGTCGTTTGCCATCGACTTGTTTCATTCGAATGATTTCCAACGATAGATTTGGGATCAGTCGTTTGCAAACGACTTGTTTATGATACGGTGAGTAGTCGTTGAATTCATTCGACTGTTTTTTAAAAGCAGTCGAATAAGTCGATTGTTTTAACTATCGACTAATTCGACTGTTTTCAGTCGACTGCTGCCCATCTCTAATTTGTTGTGTCTTTAATAGTTGTAACGAGTACAGTAAGCTGAGTTGTAGAGCCTGTGACCTTCGTTGTGAGTAACTTATATGGACATGAGTATAATTAGATCAAAGAAACTTGCAGTGAAAGTATTACTTAGTTATTGTTGTTTTGAGGGGCGGAACTGAAATTAATACGTTTATAGAAGAGATCTGCGGAATACACTCGCAACCGACTAACGACTCATATCAATACCTTCTATGAAGAAAAGTGGTAAATGAATACCAACAATTATACAGATTTAATGATGAAGACAAGATGACTACCACACCGGCAGTAAGACGAAGACCATAGAATATTATGTTCGTGAATATCTTTCTATTACAAAAACGTTTGATACATTTATGTATATCGTTCAACTATAAGAGTCATACATGCATACATTGTCCGGCACTATTCATAGCTTTTCATAACCTTCCTGAACGCTTTGTAACCGTCAAGTAATTCCACATAATAAACAATCAACCGCCAGGGAAAGATAACATATTTCTGAAAAGTATTACCTTGTGATCAACTACAACGATTAAATATAAGTGACCTACTGGTTCTACTTAGAGTAATGAATAAATAAGTAAATTGTGGCTAAGTATTGGACTTCATAAGATTGATCAGTGTAAGACTTGAGTTGTAATTACCATGTAGGCCTATGTTTTGCCAGAAGCCGTGCTTGTGTTGGGTCAATGCTTTTTACAGCGTGTTTTCTGATATGATATGATATGAAATGGGTTAAGTTAGTTTCTGTGATTTTAGCATCTTGTTGACAATACGGTTTATGTTCACGTCATACATAACCCTACCAGAAGTGGTGCAGCAGCACTACATTGCTGACGTCACGAAAGCGCACCAGGGCCAGTATTTCTCGTTGGCCGTGGGAAACGACCAAGTGACGTCAGCTTGTGATCTTTTCTGATTGGCTCTTAAATATGCAGATGGCTGTCAAAGATAAAATTGGCGACAGCCGACCACACGCTGCCGATTGTCAACTATCTACTACCGACATGCAACTTCACATTGTGATTGACGCCATAAGACAGCACGGGTCTGACTTCAACTGCCGTCTGTCGTCTGCCCACTACCGTCTGCCGACTGCGCATTGTGTGTAGAGCTTAACCTGTGTTATGTTGGTGTTTGTAGTAGTGTGTGTATTTGTAATTCAGGTGAGGATTGGGAAGGAAGCTGCCGTAGAACCATCCCGGCATTTGCTTGAAGTAGAAATACAAAACCACTTCGAGGATGACTGAGGAGGGAATCGAACTCACCTCTTCTCAATTTTGCTTCACGGGTCTGTTTGTACGCCATTCTAGCCCTCAAACCAGAATAAAATTTCATGACAGGGAATCGGGAATCGAATCTCGACCTCCGGGGCGAGAGCCAAGCAAGCTAGCCGCTACACCTGGAGATAGATCGTGACGTTGCAAATGGCTGCCATTGTCTAGTGCTGGCATGTGTCAACACAAGGTGGGCCAAAGTGGACTTACAGGCGTCGCGGGCCCGACTTAACCTTTGACTACACGCGCCCATTAATATATAATAAGTACACGCGTGGTGAATATTGTACACCAAGAGAATAATGTCACGAAATCACGTAGCCTAAACATTTTATCTTAGTAATCACATTAAATCCACTTCTCTACGAGCACAATAGTGAACGCTAACCATACCTGATTCTGTGTCGTGATCATTTTCCTCTATAAATTCTTCCTCGGAAGAATCTGCGTCTCCTCCAACTTCTTCATCTGATTTTTGCGCTATAGTGTAATAGATTTCCTCTTCAGTAAGCCGCTTCGGATTTTTAGCTCATATACAAGCCCTAAAAACACAGAACCGTACAAGACACGGAGATAGTTTCTAATTCTAAAATATAATTTAAAAAATAAGACTTGAGTTAAATGAGTGAATCAATATTTTTCTTTGTTCACCATGCGCAACAATTCAACGTTTATTCCTGTTAATCAGCACAAAACGAATCCAACAACAATGACATTGCTTGTTACATTTTTTCGGGATAGGTTAGATAGCGCTTAAGAGCCTGCAGAATCATTACAACCAAAAATTTACCATTTATATTAGGGGTGGCGTTCTCTATACACCAGCGCGTGTACTTAAAGGGCGTCGTGGGCCCGACTTAACAATGCATGCTATTTTCACAAGAACGTAGTAGCCACATTCAATGAAGAAGCTCGTTCATCACAAATTAACATCACAAACACACAAGATTATTATAACGATAACCAAAAATGTTATAGACTATACTAAACAAAATAAGAAAATACCTATCTATTTACTTCCCCTATTCATTAGAAACTTAGCGACACGTCTACCAAATTTCTGGCGTGATTGACTGCACAAGGTCGAGTGAGAGATGGGGTGGGAGACTGTCGTTGGTACCAGGGCTAGTCCAAGCCCAGAGTGAAAATTTTCGGACTGTATTGTCAAGGGATTGAAAAATTTTTACTTCAGTTTGACAGATTACGTAAGAAATATATTTTCAATAACTGATCAGGCTGACCGGATGAAAGGGTTCAGTGGACCGGGGCGGCCCGGGAGCCGGTTGTTTCACATGTTTCGTCTAGTGCAATCTCCACGGTTGGTGATTGCAGTGGTAAATAATGAAGGGCGTGGAGAGGAGGGGGAAATGATTATATAAAGCAAGGACTTGAAGTTCATTTTGTCAATTTATCTGCCCATGTTGACGGGTTGTTACGGTATTTGCTTGTGTTTGGACTATCTCCACACTAAGTAGAGTGGACAATAAGTACTTTATCGCTGATCTGAGCAGCTGTGGGCAGCAATGGGTTTATACTGCTGCCGTAATTACATGTTTCAAGCGGACACGAAACACGACCGTCACGAAGTGAAACAAGCAATCCCAGCCTTACAATCATATCACTATCGACATTCAACTTAGTAGCCATTAACAACATTATTTTCACAAATACGTTATTGACGAATGTATTGACCAGTGGATGATAATAATAATATAAATAATAATAACGATAGTAATAAACACTACACGAAACAGGGCTACGCTATGTTCATACAAAGAAATACAGTACATGGACATAAAATCTACAGACAGACACCCACTGAAAACCAAGTAACTTAAGGAAAAAGAACGCAAGTGGAAAGTTTCAAACACCTGGGAGATTTTATACAGAAAATAGGACTGAACTTGGCATCCAATGAAGAAAGGATCACAAAACTACAGAAGGCATACAGACGCACAATACATGGAACTACAACAACAACAACAAAACTATCCCCATCAATGCCAAACTACGACACTAAAATAGTCTTACCAGAAGCCTTATACGCTTCATAAACGACAGCATTCAAGGGAAGAACAAAAATAAAGGAAGTAGAAAAACTAGAGGGAACAAGTAGTTCCGTGAAGAACTATATAGCCTATTTTAGTTAGTTAGTTATTGTTGTTTTAAGGGGCGGAATAGCATATTTTCAAATACAGTATCCTACTTTTGTTCATTGCCTCTATCAATATAAAAAAAATCAGTTTGATTGCTGTAATAGATTCTTAGATATTGAGAACCGTCTAAATATTTCGGATGGTCGCCATGTTGGATTTATATATTATACCCTGCCTGCAGTAACTACTGGGTGGATTGAGTAGCTCAGTAGTTTCTGTTGCCGGTCCCAAGCCCGAAGAAAGGAGGAGGATTGGCTCTAAGCCGTAAAATAGCAAACCCACTGGCGTTTGTTCGGCAACCGACGGCCAGTGTCCAGCGTCTGTTCCTCTAGTTGAGGCGGCTGTACTTAAATCTTCTCGAACTCAAAAATCGAGTCGTATACTTGTGGTCTCAATTGAGACCGCCACAAACACTCAAAACTCAACTTGAGCGCATGATGGAAGAGACGATCATAGAATCGCTACCCCAGGCACCAGTCGATGGACTGGACCCACCTGATCATCGGATTCTGAGGGATCAGGGACACCATGCGGAGAAGAATCGGAGCTTCTCAAGAGCTCTTCATACTGTCAAGACCAGACGTAAACATTTTGTTGGCACGCTTAACGTTAACACCCTCACTAGGACGGGTAAGCTAAAGCAACTTCTCAACACATTGGAAAAATTTGAATTAAAAATCACTGCGCTCCAGGAGACACGCTTCACGGACGAAGAATACTTCAACACAGAGAATTTCCGAATCTACAAGGGAAAACCTGCCATCAAAATTAATGACAACTTACCTCTCCTGGGAACAGGATTCGCCGTACACAATTCTGTGCTCGACTCGATCATCGACTTCACTTCTCCAAACGAAAGAGTCTCTTTACCATCAGTTAAGTCATCTAATGAAGCTTACACGCTGATAACGTGCACGCCCCCACAAATCGACACAATAAAACTGACCCTGGAACCGTGGACAATTCCTGGGAAACTTTGGAAGAAACAACCAATAACATATCAAGACGCCATATGAAAATTTTATTAGGTGATTTTAACGCACAGTTAGGGAAAGAAAGGAAATTCAAGGATACCACAGGCCCTCATACTAAACACAAACGTACCAACAAAAAAGGGAAAAGATTAATTGACTTCTGTCGAAACTTTGGACTTAAAATCATGAGCACCCAATTTTAAAAACCTGCACATAAATTGACCACATGGAGATCACCCTGTCTTAAACAGGGTGAGTATCAAATTGACCATGTCTCAATCTCCAAGAAAATCATAAAAGAAATTTTGAACGTCAGGGCTCGCAAAGGCGTCTTTGAATCAGATCATTATCTTCTCCAAATAAAGACAAAATTCCAACCAATTAGAAGACAAATGCCCACCCAAAAATTTCAGACCAGATCCAGAATATCTGAAACTCCACAAGGAAGAAATTATTTTACAAATCAATTAGGAGGAATCAACAGACTGGATGATACTAACGGGGAGAATTCAGGAAGCCATGAAGCTAGGACAACCACCTCGCTCCAGAAAACATCGCTGGCGGAACACAATTTGCGATCAAGCAGTTGACAATCGCATAATGGCTTGGAAACAATTTCACAGTAGCCAAACAAAGGAAAACTGGGAGAACTTTCTTACCACTTAGAAACTGGCCTCTAAAATAATTTGGAAAGAAAAACGAAGGAATGACAACAACAGACTCCACGAAATCCAGCAGGATTTCACCAAAAATAATACTAGAAATTTCTACAAGACATTTAGAGAAAATCTACGGGGATTCCAAGCACCCTGTCTGTGCTTGAAGAGACACGACGACTCATTAGAAACTAACTCCAAAAATAATTGCAAACTATTAGCCAAATATTTCAACTCTCTTCTTAACTGTGAACCACCTCTAGTAAAACTTGACTTCTCCCCTCCGGTATTCATACACTTGTACTCGCATGCCCCCGACATTGAAGAAATTACGGAGATAATCCGACAACTCAAAAACAACAAAGCACCAGGGGAAGATGGGATCATTGCTGAACTCTGGTAACTGAATGATCCCACACTGACGCGAAAACTCCATTCCATAATTTCAGATATTTGGACAACGGATCAATTACCAGATGACTGGAATTGCACTCTGATTCACCAGTTGCACAAAAAGGGCGACAAGACGGACATCAACAATCATAGAGGAATTTCCCTTCTCCCAGTTGCTTATAAAATCCTTTCCACAGCACTTCTGAACAGGTTAGAACCCCAAATGGATCCACTCATTGGTGAATACCAGGCTGGATTCAGAAGAGGGCGATCGTGTGCTGAACAGATCTGGTGCCTAAATATGATCTTACAAATGAGGAAATGTAGAAATACCGTGATTGCATTCATCGACTTCAGAAAATCATACGGCTCTGTTGACCGCGACATCCTCTTTAAAATCATGGAATAATTTGGGATCGATCGTAAGGCACGCAAAATCATAGAACAGACACTTACAGGAACAATATCCAAAGTGAAATTCATGGGCGAAATATCAGAGCCCTTCGAAATCAAGACTGGAGTCCGACAGGGGGATGAACTATCCCCAATCCTCTTCAATATGGTTCTGGAGAGGATAATTAGTGAATGGGAACCTCTTGTAAAGGGCATTCAAATCGGTATTAAAAAAGAGAACAGAGCTAAAGTCAAATGTCTCGCTTTCTCGGACGATATTGCAATTGTCGCAGACAACAGATCGGAAGCGACTTCCGCAGTGGAAAAGCTCCATGAGATTGCACAAAAGACCGGATTACATATCTCTTACGACAAGACCAAATACGGTAAAATCGCACAAGTCTGCACTTTTAAATACCTTGGCGAAATTATACAGCCCTCAGGACACAATCGAATCGCCAATGAAGACAGAATCACTACGCTCCAGAAGGCCTAAAGGCTAACGTGGGCCCATTACAACAAGAAATGCATTTCGACGAACAACAAATTACGACATTATAAAACAGTTATTCTTCCAGGAGCAACATATGCGGCTGAAACAATAGTAATCGATGGTCATTCCAAGATTAGGGAACTGTAAAAGCAGGAACGAAAAATTCTCCGGAAGATTTACGGAGCAATCAACAGAAACGGCATTTGGATGAAGAGACGTAGTACTGAACTCTATCAAAACACCATTACGATAACAGACGAAATTAGAAAACGCAGAGCCAAATTTTACACTCACATCCACAGGATGGCCACATACAGATTGCCAAAGAAACTACTCGGTATCATGCGGCACAGAATGGCTTGAAGAGCTACAGAGAGACTTACAAGTAATCAGCATAGAAAATTTCGAAGACCAAACTGAGTGCCAGACGAAAATCGCGAATGTTAAGTTCGAACCAAGATCATTACGACAACCTGGAAAAACGTGGACGGATGAGAGGAAGAGGAAGCATTCCGCGTGAATGAAGAGATTTTGGGAGGAGCGGAGGAGAGACGTTTAATCGCTCTCATGTAGGGGAATTTTCGCTTAAATAAAAATTATATATATAGGCCTTTGAGTTATGAACTATTACATGAAGATAATAGGTGTTTTATTCAAACTTCAATCGCATGATTAGGACACAAGAAATAAAAACGATATTTTAATATTTCGCTCAGCCGCCATCTTGTGGTTATGGAAATAATTTAAATGAATTAGATGCCATTGGATTAAAATTTACATAAACATATACCGTACCATGTTTCACTGCGCTCGGATGGTTAAATCGCGAGAAACGTCCATTTGATTATTTAAATTTCGCTTCGCCGCCATGTTGGATTAGTGCTCACCAGGTTATTGAACGTCCCATAGGTAAACTTAGGCTATGTTTATAGCCTCTATACTCATATAAAATTTCAGATTGATTGCTGTCATATATTAATAGATATTGAGAACCGTTTAAATATTTCGGATGGTTGCCATGTTGGATTTTAATATATGTAGGCCATAGAGTTATATACTATTAGATGAGGATTATTGTGTACGTTCATTATTCAAACGTTGATTTCGATCGCATGATTATAACACAAGAAATAAGTACTTAATTTTAAAATTTCGCACAGCCGCCATCTTTAGGTTATGTTAACAATTGTACTAAATTAGATGTCAGTGCATTGCAATTTGTATAGTCATTTTCTGTACCAAGGCTCACTGCGTTCGGATGGTTAAATCACGAGATAAGTCCATTTAAATGTTTCAACTTAACTTGGCCACCATGTTCGTTTTGTAGTTAACAGGTTTTTGAAAGTCACATTGGTGAACGTCTAGTAGTGCCCTTTATTACCGTACAAATTTTCAGGGTAATATTGTAATGGTTTCTATAGCCCTCACAGTTGCGTGACAAATGTAATGTTATTCGTTAAGCTCCACGTTGAGCGAACAAATGTAATGTGTTCTACTAAGATATGTTGTTTTAATGGGCGCCAAGACCTCAACGCTATGTTGAAATCTAAATTTGTATTTAACAACACCTAGCTCTGGTAGAACACCTTCAAGAATCTTTACTCTCAGATCGTGGTATGATTGGATCATTAACCCAACAAACAATTGTATCAGGAGAAGGAATTGGTCTATATCTAATGCTACCTACTGAAAACAAAGATTGCATGGTTAAAAGAAATGAATTTATTGTATAAAAAACAAGTATAGCAAAATTAATAATATTAATAATAATAAGTTTGAATTTAAATTGGAGCGTTGCGATTTAAATATTACCGCTAGAAAATTACGTGAAAACGGAGTCGGATAAATTACTGATTTTACTCTTATTCCCAAGCTATGAATTTACTGAATTACTGAATATGAAACAAAGAAAGACGAGAGATTGCGTAGCTATGTGTCATTCGCGCTTACCACTGGAAATTGCCGTAGCATTTCCCTCGTACTGGATGTTGAAGTGAGCTTCCCATAGCCTCCTGGACGTCGTCATCTTGTTCGTTGTTGATGATATATTTGTAGATATGAAGATTTATGGTCCGTACATCGGAACCAACACGTACAACCACCACGGTTAAGTTTCACAAAGATAGTCGCTAACTCCACTGAACATCGGAGCCACTCACTCGTGCAACCATACTGGTTAAATTTTATAACGATAGTCCTCGTTTCCACGGCGTGCAAACCATATATGCACCCGCCGCATCCCCACTCCAGTCCCGACTTCTAGCTTACGTGGTCTCCACTGATTGGCTGAGCACCCCGCTATACTCCCCTCCTCTGGCTCATTACACTCGGCGGGAGGGTGAAGTCGTTTGCCGTTCCATACATCCGCCTTTTCTTGACGATGCGACCCAGCCTTGCGTCATACTTCCTGACAAGCATAAGCCTGTATCAGAATTTCCAGTGACTCATGTCTCTCAATATACCCTAACTGACGAAACTCCGTAAAATTCCGTAATCATATAATTTTCTACGCTAATGTTGATCGTAATAATTTGCTTGATAGCGTTTTCTATAACATAGAAAACCTATCTGTATGCTTATAATTTTATAAGAAAATGCTCCAAAAAATCAATTAATAATAATAATAATAAGTTAATAATAATAATAATAATAATAAGTTAACATGAAAATTTCTCTTGGCTGAACAATTTGCCGCGTAAATAAATATAGAATGGCTTCCTACTGACTTATGCCAGTGGCATAAAAACCCCTCGAAAAACACGTTACAATATGAGTAATAGTTTCGGAGATATAAAATGCCGGTGAAATATTTCGCACAGCCGCCATGTTGGATGGTGAGCCGTAATAAAATGTAAAGGGCACGGTCGGGGTCGGCCGGAATCGTACTATGACCTTACCGAGTTTCATTGAAATCGCTCCAGCCGTTTAGAAGTTATTATGGGGTGACACACACACGGTCGCATACACATACACACACACGGGCCAGTTCAGAAAGAGGAAATATGGAAAAAGAGACCGACAATAGAACTATACAAACAGACAGAGACGATTACAAACTACAAAGAGAAGGAGACATTTTTAAGGACACATGCATAGAATGGACGAAGACAGACTGACCAAGAAGATTTTTAACCTTTTCACAGCTGTGTATTTCCAGATGAATAAAACGCCTTAGCCCCATTCTACATCAAGGCACTAAATCAATTGAACATATTGCCCCTTTTCCTTTTGGTTCCATATTACATACAGGGTATCACATTGGGTTACACTTTTCACACATGTATTCAAATAAGTTTTCTTCATGCACAAAATAATTTCCGGAGGGACAGTTGAACTATGTAGATGTAGGCAAAGATTGCCTTATGTCTGGCTAAACGGCCTCTCATAAATCAGACTTTAAGTGGGGATTTATCTCCCATGACCCCTCTTGGGTACAGTAAATGTTTAGAATCGCCACTACTCGAACTACTACAAGGTCTGTTGTCAGCCATTACAGCGCAGAGCGCGCACGTAGCGACGAACCGTTTCGTCGATAGCACTCTGAAGGTTAATACAGTTATGGCTACAGTACACTGAAAACCAATTGGGTAAAAGAAACCGTGGAAGACGTCAAGAAACTAAACATCTCTACAGAAGACATGGCAGACAGGAAAATATGCAGAGAAAAAATCAGAAAACGGAAGTTTGAGTAAACGCCCAAAGAGAGAGAAAAAACACAATAAAGAAGTGGACAGAAGAGATAAAGAGGAAACACACTGAATATATGAGAAGTTTTTTGGGAATAAAGAAGAAAGGGACAGAGGAAACCCCATGGAAATTGATTGTGTTTAACGCTCTCCTTAAGGGGGAATTAACGATAATAATAATAAACATTAGTTAATCCATACAACTTTTGCACTTTACCGTAAGAGCAATGAAACGTGAGTAGAAATCTAATTAAAAAGGAAGAGCAAGTTGTTATTGGAAAAGTATTTATTTGAAATTGAGCACAAAGCAAAACATATACAGTATACATGCATTGATACATTAAGACTCGGACATGCTTTACAGAATTTTTGTGTGCACAATGTTCGACTTTGTAATGGAATCTGTTTGCAAACCAAGGTGGGAACTGTAAAAGCAGGAACGAAAAATTCTCCGGAAGATTTACGGAGCAATCAACAGAAACGCCATTTGGATGAATGAGGCCATTTGATATCCGGAGCGCAGTAGGCGGATGAAAGTGGAACTTCTACGGGTATACTTTGTCTTCGTTGGTAGCCTGAATTGATTGGGAAGTTATTCTAAAAAAATAGTCGGCTTCGGTGGCGTAGTTGGTAGCATGCTGATTGCTGAGCTTCTATGCCCAAGATCGCGGGTTCAAACCCGACGGAAGTCGTAGGATTTTTTAAGAGCGTTAAAAATCCCTCAGTATGCCTTCCTTCGGAGGGGAAGTAAAGCCGGCAGGCCCATGTCATAGATGTATGGCATATTAAAGAACTTTCCACTAACTACATTTGTGGGAAGCTAAATTTGTAGGTTAGATTTGATTAATGCTAACCGACAGTAGTGGCTACGCTGGCTAAAGCGCAACATTAGGTCATGGTGCCAAGCTCTCTGCTGACTTGGTAGACGCGTGGGTTCGAGCCCCACCGTCGGCCGTCCTTGAAATGGTTTTCCGTGGTTTCCCATTTTCAACACCAGGCAAATGCTGGGACGGTACCTTCTGACAGGCCACGGCCGCTTCCTTCCACATCCTTGCCCAGTTTCATTCACCATCATTCATTTCATCTATCATTAACTCCTCTCATGAGGTTGGCGTCAGGAAGGGCATCCGGCCGTAAAAACCATCGCCACAAAGACTTCCATCGCATCTCATCCCTGACCCCGTTGGAAAAACGGGAATAATAAGGGGTAGACATACATACATTTGATTAATGCTCTATTAATAGCAACGTTCACCGTCAGGTGCCGGTCGCGGTGGCATCTAGTAGCCAGGTACGCGGCTAGGTGTCGTTGATGGTAGCATTTGGTAACAAAAGTAGGAACTACTTGAAATTGATTGTCTGCAGTCCTTAACTGAATTACAGATAACACACACTAATACAGTCATCACAATTAACACCGGTTATCAGACAGATTCTACACACACCCAACGTACACCAGGCTACATGACCGCGTTGTCGCAGCCCCTAAACTGAGGAACCAACCAAACATTCTAAAAATATTACGAAGGTGACATCCAAGTAACAAAGTGTGCATACCTGTAATTACTGCATTTACTCCTTTGCTACAAATCTCATACGGGGCTGATATGCCAATGTCCAATTCCCTAGCACAAACAACACTTGCCTGTAGTGCAGAAATTTGTATATTAGAATTGAATAGGATTAATGAAACATTAGCATAAAAAGGAAAGAAAGATTGGCAAATAAAATCTACAAAGGTGTGATTCCATGCCTAAAATTAGTAATTTCTTCAAATGTCAAGCATGCTATCCACCAGACCACCATTACACGGAATTATAATACGGCTGTAACGTAACTTCACAGCGTGTGTATTCCTCATATGTTGAGCCCGAAGTCTCATTTTTGAGATTGCTAAATTAGTATAATACACTCACGAAGTTTATCTAACCACCGAGGGAATCGAACACACAACCTAGTGCAAGGGGGGGGGGGAGGGGGAGGCAGAAAGGTCCTTTGTTTCTGTGCTTTTAACTCGAAATTAGCCGTATCTAAACAGTGATTGTTTAAAAAAATGAAAAGCTGACAAACTTTCCTGTAAGATTATCTCTATCCATTATTTTCATTCTTTGAAGGAAATTCAAGATAACATTTTTTTCAAAAATGTAATTTTGTCTTAATTATTTTTATAAACTTTGTCTCCTAACATCTTTACTTTTCATTTGAGAAGGAAATACTCCGAGGATAAGTTGTAGGGCAATACATTTCGTAAAATATTACTACAATATTGAATATGTCATCCACAACTCAACAAAACTTACAGCAACTTGAAAATTCCTTGGAAATATCGAGATAGATGAAACAAAACCGTGCATTGCACTTTCATGTTTTATCATGGTTATACATAGAAGGTCGGCAGGGTATTACTAGGCAGCCGGGAACATGATTCCCCAGGACAAGAAGGACCGAGAAACGTAAAAAAAAGTCCTCTCGGCACGCCGGAAGGCGGAGGTAGATTTCACCGGACAAACTTGGGGATAGGCGAAAATAGGCAGAATATGCAGGTTTTCGTAGAAGGATCAGACCTCATTTATTGCGAGAAGGTATTTTATAGTTGGAGCTTAATTAACTTTGTTTTTCGTAATTTTATGCTTATTTTAAACATTTTATTGTCTTATGGGAACGGTAACCTTCTTGTCATTTGGGGTCCATTTTTATACTTGTGGTCACACTGTCCTTATGCAAGGTTTCGACACTGATGTGTAACTATGTAACGGTCAGTTACTTCTTCACGCAAAATTATATCTCCCGCAGAGATTTTGGTTGGTTGCTCAGTTTAGGGGCTGCGACAACGCGGTCATGTAACCCCGTGTACTTAGGGATGGCTGTATTAGTCTGTAATTCAGGTAAGGACTGCAGACGGTCAATTTCAAGCAGTAGTTCCTAATATTGCTACCAGGTACTACCGTCAACGACATCTAGCTGTGAACTTGGCTACTAGATGCCACCGCAACCAGCAATTCGCAACGAACGTTGGAACTTCCCCTCCAAAGGAAAGCATACTGAGGGATTTTTAGCGCTCTTAGAAAATCCGACGACTTCGGCCGGCTTTGAACTCGCGACCTTGGGCATAGACATTCAGCATGCTACCAGTTACGTCAGCGAAGCCACTTCACACTTAGTCAGATGAAAATCTGAATCTGATCTCGTGCAAGTGCGTTTATCTTGGCAACGTCTGATGGCTCATCCCTCATCAATTTAGTAGTGTTGCCATGGCAACCACTGATAGCTCTTGGCATTTTCTTATAATTCCGAAATAATTTTTCTCATCCCTTGGCATAATGGTCGGTCATATCAAAAATTCTTTCAGACAAAAGTTTTAGGTAATTATTAGGGGAATATTGTCCATTTTGTACGGTTTTGATATTGTGCCTATTAAGAGAGATATGATGAATGTTTCCCGAATAACCCTTTTTTCCCACCCCTTTGGTCAATGGTTGGTGCTATAAAAAAAAACTCTTCAAATATAAATTTTTGGGCTTTATCCGACACATAGTATGAACGTTGAACGGATTCGATATCTCACATATTAAGAGAGTTATAGCAATATTTCACTTTTTCGAAAAAAGCCCCCCCATTTTCACCCCCTTCGACCGATTTAGCCCAGTAACGAACTCGACCGAAATTTTATAGGTAAAACATTCAAAGTGATTGGTGCAAAATTACGGCAGTTATCGTGTCCACAAGAAACTGATATATATATATACATAAATTATATATAAACTTTTGAACTGACGGTGGTTTTGGGGTCTGGGGGATGTGAAACGCGAAGATATGTCGAAATTTTCCGGAAGTCGAAACATGGTACCCATTGCAATAGTTAGCTTTCTAATGAAATCTACCTCTGGTTGGTTCCTCAGTTTAGGGGCTGCGACAACGCGGTCATCTAACCCCGTGTACTTTGGGTGAGTGTAGAATCTGTCTCATAAACGGTGTGAATTGTAATGGCTGTATTTGTCTTAATTCAGGTAAGGACTGCAGACGGTCAATTTCAAGCAGTAGTTCCTAATGTTGCTACCAGGAACTACCGTCAACGACACCTAGCTGTGAACTTGGCTACTAGATGCCACCCCAACCAGTAACTCGCAACGAACGTTGGAACTTCCCCTCCAAAGGAAAGCATACTGAGGGATTTTAGCGCTCTTAGGAAATCCGACGACTTCGGCCGGCTTTGAAACTGCGACCTTGGGCATAGACATTCAGCATGCTACCAGTTACGTCACCGAAGCCGCTTCCCACTTAGTCAGATGGAAATACTGAATCTGATCTCGTGCAAGTGCGTTGACATGGCAACAATGATGGCTCATCCCTCATCAATTGAGTAGTGTTGCCATGGCAACCTCTGATAGCTCTTGGCATTTTCTTATAATTCCGAAATCATTTTTCTCATCCCTTGGCGTAATGGTGGGTTATATCAAAAATTCTTTCAGACAAAAGTTTTAGGTAATTATTAGGGGAATATTGTCCATTTTGTACGGTTTTGATATTGTGCGTATTAAGAGAGATATGATTTATGTTTCCCGAAAAACCCACTTTTTCCCACCCCTTTGGTCAATGGTTGGTGCTATATAAAACTCTTCAAACATAAATTTTTGGGCTTTATCCGACAAATAGTATGAACGTTGAACGGATTCGATATGTCACATATTAAGAGAGTTATAGCAATATTTCACTTTCTCGAAAAAAGCCCCCCATTTTCACCCCCTTCGACCGATTTAGCCCAGTAAAGAACTCGACCGAGATTTTATAGGTATACATACTCGGTAAAAAATTCAAAGTGATTGGTGCAAAATTACGGCAGTTATCGTGTCCACAAGAAACTGATATATATATATATATATATATATATATATATATATATATATATATTGTACCCAACTGTCATCATGTGGACCATGTGTTCGTATCCCAACTAACTCACGGTCTTTCGAGGTATGGGACGTTCCTGCCCACCATACGACCACATGCTCAGGATTTGAGTCTACCAGGTAACTACTCTACATGAAATACACAACATATTCCTAAAATAAAATATTAACTGGTATAAAATCATGGCTATACAACAAATACAAATAAAGGACAAATTATATTTAATTCCCACAAATAAAAATAGGGTTATTCTGTGAGTTTTCTTCTTAAAATAGTGCTACACTGCACTCAAATCTAATTCTAGCATCCTGTCAATGATACTTTCAGACTTCCATGGGTTTCCATAGTGTTCATCATGTGACACAATTACTTAACTGGAGTATCATAACACAAAAATCACATATCCCATCTAAATGACATTAATAAAACATTACTCCGTTTCTTATGGCATTTACCTTGATTAGCATAAATTCATTATTTTCTGCATTCATTAACAAATATTTGTTGTGTCGTGTGAATCATCTTCCTTCTTTCCATCACTATGAAAGCTTTAAAAAAAGTGGTACTTATCCCTCCCAAAATAAACATGGATAGAATATTTTATAGTTTCACCATACAACGATTTTTTCTGGGTCTTGTCGGGCTTATTATCGTTACAAATGTGTCATGTTCTGAGAAAATCACATACCCGTCTGCATAAATTAGTGTGAACTGGCAAAATGCACTCCAAAAGAAGATGCCTACATTATTTTGGTTCAGTTTTCCTCCTCAGAGAATAACTGAGCCAAATATTATCTGATTTCTATGATCCAACAACGTATGTGTGTTGCAATACACCATACAATTCAATTGGCATCACCATAACATTCATATCTTAATTGCATATTGAAATATCGAGATTCTTCAGTGTCCTACTATGACTCTAATTTACAAGGGACTGGTCGACCGACCTTCTCTCCCCTCAGCAGGCAATAAAATTCGTTCCAGCTGGCTAGTCAAGATGGCTGCCGCAGAAGTGGTCTACAACCCCACCTCCTCTCATCTGCTGTCAAGGTCAGGTTTGTTTACAATTGCAGTACTGGAGTTACGCTAGGTGTGGTTCCTAAGTAATTGAGTCATTTAATTATTTAACACCTATCTTTATAGTGTATTGGGCTCAGTTCGGCTCCTTATTAACATTCATGGCTGGGGATGGTATTCCTGTGATAGCCTTGCCGTTCTATGGTGACTACTAGTGGCTTTAGACGCGCATCATAGTGAAAATCCACGATTTTCACCAGCAGCTGTCAATAAAATATAAGGAAATCTGCGTTTCCTAAACGACGAATATGATCCTTACCTCTCAGGGTAGATCATTTATACACATGCTCACTGCGTCTCGATGGACGTCATTCGTGGCCATACTTCATGCAAACGATGGATACAGACAGGCTCTGTCCAATTCGCTGCGAATAATACAGTATGCTCAAGGGCGATACTACTCGTAGATTTAGCCAACTTCTCACCTAACGCGCAAGCTATACTAGTTGGTCCCCGCAATTATTCATTTACGTAAATCACTGGATTCTACGTTATTTCTGCACGCAATATGCGGCTTCAAACAATACTTCACATAGATGACTCAATTATTAAGGCACCCGCGTTCTCTCTGTCATACCACTTAAGCCAAAGCTTTAAAATAGCTCCTAACAACCAGGTATAAATTTACTGGCTTACCTTACTTTAATGGTCCTCAAACATAATCCTAAGGATTGACCATATCACATATTCATTCCACATTTCACTGACACTGAAAAAGCTCTCGTATCTCGCTATATTCCACGTTACTTTCTTACTGTTTACCAAAATCCAGTATCTTTATATTAGACATGACACACTTTGAACATTATTTAGGCCAAAAATGCCTATTACTTTACTGTTGCCGACCCCAGATTATTATTATTATTATTATTCATTTAACGTTACCGTTACATCCATCACTATTTTCGACCTGAATGGCCCTAAACAAATCACCTTCCAAGCCATACTTTATTCAAGACGAGTGGTGAAAACTCGTTCAGTAAGTGACTGTTACATCTTATTCTCAAAGTGATAAATCGTTATATGGTGAACTATTTAGTTATAATAACATTGTAAATTGGTACTCACTTTTTTTCTTTTTCGCTGGATAGTGCCAGCATTTCCGCTTCAGGCCCACCATGACGCTTGATTTAAGCCATCACGTTATATTTTACACAACACTTAAATTCACACATTTTCCACCTGATAAACATACTTTTATCAGTGGCCTCTTTCACTTCTACACAATGCATATTAATCACTATACACATGGACACTTTTAAATCACTATTACACAATTTATGTACACTTATTCACTACTTCACAGGTTGATCCTTAAATCGGACTTCTCCTACGCCTGATCTCAGAGATGCGATGCGATTACTCCAACCGCTGGTCTACGTGAAAATCTAACAGCGTTTTACGTACGTTCGATCCTCGTCACCTGCCATATCGTTCAGCTCACTATCCAGATTAGGTGGCAATGATTCCCAAGCTCCCATCATTGTAGTGATCCTGATGATAATGTCATATTCAACTCTGACAGTACCTCCTGGTATGTGTAAGGTTCAAAAACATTATAAGTTCCTTTTTCGCTGTGGCGAATTTATATTTGCGTCAGATAATAGATAAATATCTGTATTAAATTACTTCGCCGCACTTCATGATTACTTATGAAGCTTTATGACTTGCTTCTATTGTTCTTCGACGGCTGGGCGTTGATACTTTAACATTTCGCGTGCTTACTGGCAGCGTATTAGTTACGTGTATACAGACTGAAGACAACAAGACAACTGCTGGTGTGAGCTGCTCCCCCCCATATAAAGGTTTCTCGTACAAAATAGTCCACTGGACACATGAGAGTGACTCCTTTCTTGAAATAATACCTCTTCAGCCGAAATGACATATACATCTTGTTTATTTAAGTGTGGAGGTTTCATAACCGTTCGCGTGCCGGCGATCGCTTCGGCCAATTAATTACAATTAATTTCCTTAGTTCAGCGCGTTAGGACGCCACTGTGGTGGTTCCCCTTTGGCTGGTCACAAAATCACTGCTCTCGAGCGTAGGCTAGGTTGTAATTCGTTCATTTGGAGATACAGGCATTAATTTAGGTGAAAAACCACTCCTAAATTACCTCTCCGTGAATATATTCACCTGGGTGTATATTTCATTCCATTTCAATGCTCCACTTGGCTGTAATTAATTAATTTCCGTGGGCAATCATCCCTACTCCCGATTCCATCGTTGTCAAGCGGTGAATACCCGAGCCATTAATTGTGGGCTGTCTCCTCGGTCCAGACATAAATAGTGCGCTCGGCGCCTAAGATCTCCGCCCACTTGCTAAGTGTAATTTGTAAAACTTCAAACTGGCATCCTCTCATTCTCGTATGCTCTGAAAACGTATATTTTCTTGCATTTGTCTGCAACTCTTCACCTTAAACTGCTATGATATTCACATATGGGTCGTGAAATCATGCTACAATATTATATGTCAGTATACCTCTCATTGCTCTTTGGGTTCCCTGTAATTGCTCCCCCTCAGAGATCAATGGTTCGACTCTAGGCATAACCATGTGCCTGGTCTTCTCTGATAAGACCCGAGTTCGATGCCAGACTGCCGTGACTGATTGGGCACATCTTTCCCCTGCTAAGCTCGGAAAATTCATTTTATAAGTGAATTTTTCGTGCCTACAGATGGCATCGACTCCATGCAGTATTTACTTTAAGCGGCCAGTGCTCTCGGCAATGGGCTGTCTAGTTCCCCATTCCACTCTGTCTGCCGTCTCGTAGACTCTTGTTCTGCCTTCTCAATTGTTCATTCATTTCCTCTAGCTCCGTAGCGGCCTCCCTCAACTGGTCATAAAGTTCCTTCAGTTGACAGCTGCATTCTCCCCTCGGATCCCTTGGGTCTGCGAGCTGGTCGCTTCGCTCCGTTCCTTCTTGGGACTGCAAGCTTTTCTCAAGATTCTTTCCGTGCATACTTAATGACTCCCCGTCCATTTGGGTGTGCATTGCTTGCTCCTCTCTCGTGTCATAATCCTCTGGTGGACTATATAGTTTTAAATTAGCCGCGTTTACAACAACTTCTCTACCTGTTGCTTCGTCTTTGATCCGATATGCATTATTTTGCAGATCCCTTATAATCAGGTAGGGTCCGTGATAGGCATGCTGAATTTTTTTATATTTACTGCTCTCTGGATCTGAACTGGCGGGTTTCTTCAGTAAGACGTATTCCCCCACGAGTAATGGTCTATGGTAGCGTTTCCTCCTGTTTCTCCGCTGCCGTCTGTCTGCTTGTTTCTTGAGATACTTGAACGTTCTTTGGATCCTCAACTCACGTCCAGGTTGTGCATCGATGGGTGTCCGAATGACATTATTCCATGGCCTCTCTGGTCTTCTATCAAGATGTAGGCTCACTGGCACCTCTCCTGTCGCTTCGTGCACGGTATTGTTGATACAATATTCAATAATCTCAAGTACGTCAATCCATTTCCAGTTCTCAGTAGAGCAGTATATCTTCATGTACTTTTGCAGTTCCCTCATAACTCTCTCAGCGGAATTCGACTCCGGGTGTCGAACTGTGGATAAAATCTGTCTTATGCCCAGATTTTCCAACTCCCTGCGAAATTCTACGCTGGTAAAACAGCTCCCATGATCAGATAAGATATTCTCCGGCTGCCCTAATATAGGAATGATTCTTTCCTTCAGCCTCTTAAGTACCTGTTTTGTACTGGTTTTCTGAATTGGACACAGGACTACCATTTTAGAAAACACGTCTAGTGCAACTAGGATGTGTCTATTTCCTCTTCTAGCTCTAGGAAGCGGCCCAAAGTTGTCCAGTGCCAGAAGCTGACATGGCTTCTCTGGTAAGAGTGGTATAGGTTTCTGCCTCATTAAGTACGAGTTAGGCTTTACTCGTTGGCAAATATCACATGTCCTGATAGTATTCCTGACTGTATCTCGAAGTTTTGGCCAAATAAATGCTTCTTTAAGCAGGGCAACAGACTTATCTACACCGGGGTGACCAAAAGCTCGGTGTGCTAACCATACTAGCCTCCTCTGCAATGCTGGTGGTACAACGATCCTGGGTCGAGTGTGGTCTGAGTCGCTCCATTTATGTAACATCTGGTTAAACCATAGATACTCCGTTGATAGTGCTTCGGCTTCCACATACATCGGGGTTCCTCTGTCCAGCCTTCCCTCGAAGTAATTAATCATCAACCGTATCCAGGGATCTTCACGTTGAAAAACGGTGATGTTCCTCAGATCACCTAAGGTCTTCTGATCTCTATCTTCTATCTCGATAGCTAGAACTTCTTCTTCATCAGCTGTAGGGTATCTGCTTAGCAAGTCAGGTATGATATTGTCCTTCCCCGGGCAATACTCTATTTCCACTTGAAATTGCTGTATGTACAGGGACCATCTCGTCAGTTTTTGACTCGACAAGTCAGTTTTCAGCAGGAACGTTAGGGCTTTATGGTCTGTTCTCAATATAATTCTAAAGCCGTAGACTAGCTTTCGCCAATACTGTAGGGCATACAGTATCGCGAGTAATTCGATCTCTGTGTCCGTATAATTCTTCTCATTAGGTTTTAACCTTCTACTTATGAATGCAATGTAAGTTTTCTCCTCTGGCCTGTCCACATTTTCCTGATATAACATTGCTCCGATACCTATGAATGATGCGTCAGTCTGGATAATAAATTTCTGAGTGTAGTCAGGATATCCCAATTTTATATAATCTAACAGCATCTGTTTAGATTTTACGAAGGCTTCCTCGCATTGCTCCGTCCAGCGCCATCTTCCTCCTTTCTTCAGTAAGTCTTGGAGTGGTGCTACGGTCTCGGTATACTTCGGGCAATGGTTTGAAAAGAATCCAATAACGCCTAGATATTGCCTGACGTTCTTTACCTTCGTTGGTCTCGGGAAATGTTTAATAACTTCCAATTTTCCCGGATTAGGTCTGACTCCTTGTGCATCTATCACGTGGCCTAGAAATTTAACTTCTCTCTGAGCAAAGTTAGACTTCTTTATATTGACCTTAAAGTTAGCCTGACTTAGGTCATACAACAACTTGCGTAGATCTCTGACGTGTTCCTCAACTGTTTCAGATGTCAATAGTATATCATCTACGTAGCATATGGTTGTGGCTTTTACTTCTTCAGACAGGTTCCGATCTAGCGCTCGGATCAACGCTGAACCTGCTGTTTTTAATCCAAATGGGAGACGCACGTATGAATACGTGTGCTGGTCAAATAAAAATCCAGTCAATAAGCTTGTTTTCTCCTCCAGAGCAAGATGGTGAAAACTTGCCGTCAGGTCAAGATTTGAGAACACAGTCTTTCCTTTGAACCTCCTGAGTACCTCCTTAATGGGCAGCACATGGTCAAATTCCTGTATGACCTTGGAATTCAAATTTCGTAGGTCCAGGCATATCCTCACACTTCCGTCCTGTTTAGGTACAACTACCAGTGGGCTGACATAAGGTGTGGCTGTCTTCACAATGACGCCTGCCTCTAGCATTTCCTGTATTGCTTCTTTGACCTTTAAATAATGTTTCTCAGCTACAGGATACGGCTTCTGTTTGAATGGTGTCCAATCGCTGACTTGGAACGCATACTGGAAATTCTTGATCCGGCCAGGTTTCGAATCGAAGACTCCTTTATACTCAAACAGCAGTTCCCTTAGCATTTGCTTATATTCTGGACCAAATTTAGCTTCCTCAATCTTCTCTTCCAGGCATTCTTCAAATTTTGGTTCGAGATCCTTTTCAATGTCTGCGGCCAGTGTTGCCAACTCTTCCTCGATGTCTTCTGTTGTCGACACTGCATCCCCAGTCATATCTCCGTATGTATGCCATACGTACTCTTCTGGTCTCGTTTCATTGTGCTTTAATGAGAGTTCTAAGTCTTCCTTTCCCTCACTTGCGCGAAACATAACAATGTCTTGCGAGAGATCTATAATAACTTTATACTCTCTTATGAAATCCATGCCAACAATAATGTTATAAGGCAGCTTATTCACAAGTAGGAAGCTTTGTGAGAATGTAGAGTTCCCTATCTGCAGATCTAAAAATACTTGGTATCTGCATATCATAACTTTATCTGGTATCACACCTTTTATTTTCACGCTTGAAATAGGTATTTTCAATACGTGGATTTTACTTTGGATTTCATTATATAATGCCTGGGTTATCAAGCACACTGTTGAACCTGTATCAATGAGACTTCTTATCTTCATGCCCGCAATGTTTACAATAATAATGGGTAATTCCCTTCTTACATTGACCAGGTCTTCGATAAGCTCCTCAGGTTTGGCAATCCAGTTAACAACATTCACTGTATTCCATCCTGAACTTATCTCTCTTTGGTCATTTAATTTTGGTGGTTTTTTTTTCAATTGCTCCATTCTTTGTGGAGTTCTTCTGCCTGTCTTCATGCTGTTGAAGTTCCAGACTCTTGGCACCGTCATCATTTTTATATATGTCGGGTGACCTTCTATTCCTAATCGCTTCATCCCAATGAACTCGCGATTGTCTCTGGTCATCTCCGCGCTCTTCCATGTATCTTAAAGATGCGTGATAGCGTTCTTCCGCCTCTTCATCGAACCCGCGACTCTGCTCTTGGGATCTCCATCCTTGGTTGTTCCCATTTCGGCCGTAATTCCTTCTGTTATCAAGCTGCTGGTCTCTGGTACCACGCTGATTCCAGTTTTTCCTTCCTCGGTTACCACGGTTCGATCCTCCTCGATACGCTGGCCTCCAATTTTGGTTTTCACGTCCTTCACGTTGCCAGTCGGATTTTTCTGTTTCGGTGCTTGTAGACTTGCTTTTTGTCTGCACCTTAGTCGGTTCAGTCGGTGTAGTCGTCATGTTGACTTGTTCCACATTTCGACTTTGTCTTGTGTGCTGCACTGTGGTTAGATCGAGTTGTCTCAGCACCTCCTCCATATCGATCGCAGTTTTGGCGTTTGCTGAGATTAGTAGACGTTGTACTTCATACGGTAGCTGCTTGGCTATCGCTATGCACAAATCTGACTCTCTAAGTCCTTCATCAAGCTCGCGAAAACGGAACAATTGATTCACAAAGAATTCTCCGTACTTCGTCGGATTACTAGTACTATAACGCCTGGAATACAAGTCCAATCTGAGGTTCTGTTGTATGCTCGCGTTCCAGTATCTGCTTAAAAATGCTTGGCGAAATTCGTCAACGGTGTCGAACGTGTACCGAAAACTCCTAAATCATAAGGCACACTCACCTTCAGTTAGTTTTTCAATCGCTCTCAACCTGCGCTCTGGCGGTACTTTCGCGTCATTCAAGTACTCGGAAACTTCTTTAAGCCAGTACTTGGGTGTCATGTTAGAATTACTCCCCGAGTATTTCTTTGGTTTCTCATCACTAGCCCTTACAACAGTGACTATTTGATTCTGAATAGCATTTTCATGCGGTGTTGACATGGCAATTGGCATACCAGGTGTGGTATACGGGCTGTCACTTGGCATGGCTGCATTCTTTGGAGTGGGCTGTATTTCTATATCTGCCCATTTGTTTCTCCTATTCTCGTCTATACTTCCTTCGCTAGACCTAGGATTCCGCAACATGGATTCCTCCTGCGCGATCATTCTAGTCTCGATTTGGCTGTGTCTATTTTCTGCCCTTTCCAAACGAGCTAATACCTCTCGTTCTATTTTCTCTAGGCGGTCTCGGTTTCTTTCTGCCATAGAAAATACCTTTTCCTTATCATCCTTAAGGTTTTCCTTCAGGTGGGTGATTTCCCCCGCTAGACTTTCTCTTACTTCGGCAAGAGTCTTATCGCTGGCTTCAGTCTTTAAGCCTTCTCGAAGTTCTAATTCTTCTCGTAAGCCTGTAACTTCCTTTTGAATGTGACCTTGTATATGAGAGATTTCAGTCCTTATCTTCGTGATTTCTCCCTGGTCCTCATCCTGTCTTTTATGGATAACTGCTAGGTCGCTCTGAGTTTGTTCCAACTCTTTCTGCACCTTCCCGACTTGCCTCTTCATATTTGACATTATCTCCTTATTCTCTTGATCAGAAGTTTTTATTTCCTGGATTTCCTTGCATTGGTCAAGGATATTCTGATCCTGTTTCCTTAAGGCTTCGTCTACCGCCTTGGCGTAACCTGCCATTCGCGTATTCCTTTTTACGTCGCTATCCTCGAGCCTTTGATCCACGGTCTGAGTGAACGTATTAAATTGCTCTAATTGACGTTTAGTATTAGCTTCATTCTGACTCTGAATGTCTTTAAGCTCCATGGACATACTGCTTAAACTATCGTTAATTTCACGCTGTGACTCTCTGCACGCTTGCAGATTATTCTCTAATTTTAGCTCTATAGACTCAAAGCGTTTATCGTTATCAGCTTGCATTTCTGAGACCACGCTAACAATATTCTTAGTTACCTCACGCTGGACAGACTCTTTAACGTCATCCATTTTCTTATTAACCTCTGTTAGGTTTGATTCTAATCTAGTGTTTACTTCAGCTTGATTAGCCTCTAATCTAGTGTTTATTTCGGTTTGATTGGCATCCAATCTACCCGCTATTTCATCTTTAAATTCTCTAATTTCTTCATTTCTCTTAGCATTAACATCATCAAAATGTTCCCTTAACTCAGCAATACACCTGAGTACGTCTTCAGTTCCAGGCATCCTGTATTTCTTAATTTGAGATTCAGGTAGGCCGCAGCTGAATATGCTGGCGCGTTCTATTGGAAAGAAAAGGATTCCGATCCCGCGACAACAACAACATATTACAAAATGTCAAAACCACCTATGGAATGGGTATAGACCCTCGTACCCGTCTGACAATAGTGTCTGACGTCTGAATATCATCTAGAAAGACTCACAATCGCTCAAACAGAGTTTGAGGAAAAATATTATTTTTATGGTTTTGCCAATGAAAACCATGCTATTATTATGGGGTTTTCTGAATCCCATAAGCCATCCACGTACTGGGCGCCATGATAAAGTAGAGGGTATCCCATGCTTTGCCACACACAACTGGGCGACATGATAATGAAGTGGGATTGGTATCACTTAAGCTGTGACAAGTTACATTTACATTTAAGCATGTTTTATGGAGGATTATCAACATTTATTTTACGTGATGGCTTATTAACAAATGGGACGCGGCCTTTTCCTATTATATCCTAATTTCTATGCTGTATTTGCTTCTACCATTAATATCTTGGCCGACTTTCAGCAGTACCTGTGACTCAATCCTAGTACAGAGACATATCCCCCATGTACCCAACTGTCATCATGTGGACCATGTGTTCGTATCCCAACTAACTCACGGTCTTTCGAGGTATGGGACGTTCCTGCCCACCATACGACCACATGCTCAGGATTTGAGTCTACCAGGTAACTACTCTACATGAAATACACAACATATTCCTAAAATAAAATATTTACTGGTATAAAATCATGGCTATACAACAAATACAAATAAAGGACAAATTATATTTAATTCCCACAAATAAAAATAGGGTTATTCTGTGAGTTTTCTTCTTAAAATAGTGCTACACTGCACTCAAATCTAATTCTAACATCCTGTCAATGATACTTTCAGACTTCCATTGGTTTCCATAGTGTTCATCATGTGACACAATTACTTAACTGGAGTATCATAACACAAAAATCACACATCCCATCTAAATGACATTAATAAAACATTACTCCGTTTCTTATGGCATTTACCTTGATTAGCATAAATTCATTATTTTCTGCATTCATTAACAAATATTTGTTGTGTCGTGTGAATCATCTTCCTTCTTCCCATCACTATGAACGCTTTAAAAAAAGTGGTACTTATCCCTCCCAAAATAAACATGGATAGAATATTTTATAGTTTCACCATACAACGATTTTTTCTGGGTCTTGTCGGGCTTATTATCGTTACAAATGTGTCATGTTCTGAGAAAATCACATACCCGTCTGCATAAATTAGTGTGAACTGGCAAAATGCACTCCAAAAGAAGATGCCTACATTATTTTGGTTCAGTTTTCCTCCTCAGAGAATACCTGAGCCAAATATTATCTGATTTCTATGATCCAACAACGTATGTGTGTTGCAACACACCATTCAATTCAATTGGCATCACCATAACATTCATATCTTAATTGCATATTGAAATATCGAGATTCTTCAGTGTCCTACTATGACTCTAATTTACAAGGGACTGGTCGACCGACCTTCTCTCCCCTCAGCAGGCAATAAAATTCGTTCCAGCTGGCTAGTCAAGATGGCTGCCGCAGAAATGGTCTACAACCCCACCTCCTCTCATCTGCTGTCAAGGTCAGGTTTGTTTACAATTGCAGTACTGGAGTTACGCTAGGTGTGGTTCCTAAGTAATTGAGTCATTTAATTATTTAACACCTATCTTTATAGGTTGGGCTCAGTTCGGCTCCTTATTAACATTCATGGCTGGGGATGGTATTCCTGTGATAGCCTTGCCGTTCTATGGTGACTACTAGTGGCTTTAGACGCGCATCATAGTGAAAATCCACGATTTTCACCAGCAGCTGTCAATACAATATAAGGAAATCTGCGTTTCCTAAACGACGAATATGATCCTTACCTCTCAGGGTAGATCATTTATACACATGCTCACTGCGTCTCGATGGACGTCATTCGTGGCCATACTTCATGCAAACGATGGATACAGACAGGCTCTGTCCAATTCGCTGCGAATAATACAGTATGCTCAAGGGCGATACTACTCGTAGATTTAGCCAACTTCTCACCTAACGCTCAAGCTATACTAGTTGGTCCCCGCAATTATTCATTTACGTAAATCACTGGATTCTACGTTATTTCTGCACGCAATATGCGGCTTCAAACAATACTTCACATAGATGACTCAATTATTAAGGCACCCGCGTTCTCTCTGTCATACCACTTAAGCCAAAGCTTTAAAATAGCTCCTAACAACCAGGTATAAATTTACTGGCTTACTTTACTTTAATGGTCCTCAAACATAATCCTAAGGATTGACCATATCACATATTCATTCCACATTTCACTGACACTGAAAAAGCTCTCGTATCTCGCTATATTCCACGTTACTTTCTTACTGTTTACCAAAATCCAGTATCTTTATATTAGACATGACACACTTTGAACATTATTTAGGCCAAAAATGCCTATTACTTTACTGTTGCCGACCCCAGATTATTATTATTATTATTATTCATTTAACGTTACCGTTACATCCTTCACTATTTTCGACCTGAATGGCCCTAAACAAATCACCTTCCAAGCCATACTTTATTCAAGACGAGTGGTGAAAACTCGTTCAGTAAGTGACTGTTACATCTTATTCTCAAAGTGATAAATCGTTATATGGTGAACTATTTAGTTATAATAACATTGTAAATTGGTACTCACTTTTTTTCTTTTTCGCTGGATAGTGCCAGCATTTCCGCTTCAGGCCCACCATGACGCTTGATTTAAGCCATCACGTTATATTTTACACAACACTTAAATTCACACATTTTCCACCTGATAAACATACTTTTATCAGTGGCCTCTTTCACTTCTACACAATGCATATTAATCACTATACACATGAACACTTTTAAATCACTATTACACAATTTATGTACACTTATTCACTACTTCACAGGTTGATCCTTAAATCGGACTTCTCCTACGCCTGATCTCAGAGATGCGATGCGATTACTCCAACCGCTGGTCTACGTGAAAATCTAACAGCGTTTTACGGACGTTCGATCCTCGTCACCTGCCATATCGTTCAGCTCACTATCCAGATTAGGTGGCAATGATTCCCAAGCTCCCATCATTGTAGTGATCCTGATGATAATGTCATATTCAACTCTGACAGTACCTCCTGGTATGTGTAAGGTTCAAAAACATTATAAGTTCCTTTTTCGCTGTGGCGAATTTATATTTGCGTCAGATAATAGATAAATATCTGTATTAAATTACTTCGCCGCACTTCATGATTACTTATGAAGCTTTATGACTTGCTTCTATTGTTCTTCGACGGCTGGGCGTTGATACTTTAACATTTCGCGTGCTTAATGGCAGCGTATTAGTTACGTGTATACAGACTGAAGACAACAAGACAACTGCTGGTGTGAGCTGCTCCCCCCCCCCCCATATAAAGGTTTCTCGTACAAAATAGTCCACTGGACACATGGGAGCGACTCCTTTCTTGAAATAATACCTCTTCAGCCGAAATGACATATACATCTTGTTTATTTAAGTGTGGAGGTTTCATAACCGTTCGCGTGCCGGCGATCGCTTCGGCCAATTAATTACAATTAATTTCCTTAGTTCAGTGCGTTAGGACGCCACTGTGGTGGTTCCCCTTTGGCTGGTCACAAAATCACTGCTCTCGAGCGTAGGCTAGGTTGTAATTCGTTCATTTGGAGATACAGGCATTAATTTAGGTGAAAAACCACTCCTAAATTACCTCTCCGTGAATATATTCACCTGGGTGTATATTTCATTCCATTTCAATGCTCCACTTGGCTGTAATTAATTAATTTCCGTGGGCAATCATCCCTACTCCCGATTCCATCGTTGTCAAGCGGTGAATACCCGAGCCATTAATTTTGGGCTGTCTCCTCGGTCCAGACGTAAATAGTGCGCTCGGCGCCTAAGATCTCCGCCCACTTGCTAAGTGTAATTTGTAAAACTTCAAACTGGCCTCCTCTCATTCTCGTATGCTCTGAAAACGTATATTTTCTTGCATTTGTCTGCAAATCTTCACCTTAAACTGCTATGATATTCACATATGGGTCGTGAAATCATGCTACAATATTATATGTCAGTATACCTCTCATTGCTCTTTGGGTTCCCTGTAATTGCTCCCCCTCAGAGATCAATGGTTCGACTCTAGGCATAACCATGTGCCTGGTCTTCTCTGATAAGACCCGAGTTCGATGCCAGACTGCCGTGACTGATTGGGCACAATATATATATACATATATGTATATACATACATAAATTACATATAAACTTTTGAACTGACGGTAGTTTTGGGGTCTGGGGGATGTGAAACGCGAAGATATGTCGTAATTTTCCGGAAGTCGAAACATGGGACCCATTGCAATAGTTAGCTTTCTAATGAAATCTACCTAAAACTTATGGTCAAGGTGCATGGTTCAGTGGATAAAAAAGGCTTAGATCCATTATATAAAGATGTCTAGCAAGATAATCGTACGCACACTATACTTTGTGTTTGTACCATGTATTTTAAAGAATTAGTCATCACAGTACCGTACATCTAATTGCCTTATTATTGCTCATAACTTTCACCATACCGTCAGGGGCGGTTAGAACTTGTACATCTAGGTGGGTGGGGGGGGGGGGTGGGGGGTGAGAATTTAAAAAATGCCGACTGGCTATTTAACACTGTCGACTCTACGCTTAAAAACTGAGCAACGGATGGCAGAGGAGGGGGGGGGGGGGGGGTGGCGGCTGTAGCAAACGATACACGAGACAAATATACTTAATTAACGGCTTCCATTTAAAATGTATTTTATTAGTTCCAGAATTTTGAATAGCAGGAAAATTTGATAAATGAACAAAATAAGTGTTTAAATATTACAAGAATAAAAACAAAAACTCTAGTTATCTTTCTAAATCCCTACTCTACGATGTTTTAACAAGGACCACTTCTCCACAATCTCCGTAATTTCAATGTCGTCGACCTTATCTTTCGTTGCAAACAACATCATGAGGGAGTCTAAGCGGTCGTCACCTATCGAAGTCCGCAAATGATTGCAAATGGGCTTCAACTTGCTGAAGGACCGTTCGGAAGAAGCAGAAGACACTGGGGATGTTAAAATCAGTTGATAACCACATAGGCTAATCCTATTAATTTAACAGCAACGTTTGTGATTTCTTTAAAAGATGAGCACTGTTTACTGGCATCAAGCAGGATTTCCAGCTCAGCCAGCACAAGCTCTTCATCTTAAAGGATGATTTTCGGGTGTGATTGCTTTATAGATCGGACGCGGTCGATGGTGCAGTTTTTTCTGTCAGCGGGTATCTTGAAAATTATGTGGAATGGCTCTAGTAAACAAATTAGTTTTGTGAGATTGTCTTGCACGCTTGTAGTAAATACAACCACAAGTATTCGGAACTCCTCTCTGTAGAATGTACGGAAAGACATTTCTGCTGTCGTTTCAGCGTGCGCGTCATACTTCTTTGCAAGTCGCCGGGTCCTGTGGTGCTTTAAGAAGTCTTCCTCCGCATTTACTTGCATACTTTTCGCAAATGACGATGCACTCTTTATCAAAGCGTTCGTCTTGCCATCGTCGTTGATATCTTCAAAAGACTTCAAAGCGCTCTGAATCAGCTGAATCGCGTCTACTACATTCAGCTCCTCCGCTTCTGAAAGCTCGGGTACGTTCTTAATTTTGAACATGATGTTTTTGGTAAAGTGCATGTCGCAGATAAAATCGAAGTCTAGAAGCTCTTTGTGCAAGCCTGACGCAAAAGTTCGGGTTTTACTGTCAAATTCATAATCGAATGAGGTTTTCATCGTTTCCAATGCTATGACTATCTCTTCAAAAGACGTAGAAACAACTCTCACCGATTCGGCTCGCGCAGTTTTTTATAAATTCTTAAGTTGAAGTGAATTTTCAATTTTATCCAGCTCTTTCTGCAAGCTTAAATGTCGTTTCGTTCTACCCGGAAAAAAACATACAATGCTTCAAGCATGAGTGTCAAAAAACTCTCGGGTAAGCGCGCTAGCATTACAAGCTGTCTCTATGAAAATGTTTAACCTGTGAGCTTGGCATGGAACGTACGAAATATCTAATTTTTTATCATTTCTAAGACACATAGGCTACTCCATAACCGCGGAAAGTGAAAGTAGGTTTAGAGCTGTATGTAAAGGGGGCAAAATATTTAAAAATAACTAAATTTTTTAACAGGGAAAAAGTTTACTACAGTGAAAGCTTAGTTATACGACGTTTAGTTGTACGACGATCCCGTTTATACGACGAATTTAGCCTGTCCCTTCAGCAAAATAAGCTCAGTTATACGACACCTATCAGAGAAGTGCTGCTTTTGCAAGACGTTTTCCAGATCTAAACCGCATTAAGGGTGAGAATGAATGGCTTATATGATAAAGACAGGTCAAAGTAGGCACACATTAACTTATGCGACGCTCACAACGACGTTTTTGGCCAGTACCCTCCATTGGACGTCGTACAACCGAGCTTTCACCGCAATAAAGCGCGAAAAATGAATGGCAAACAGAAAATATCGACCGGACCGGACCGGGTGCTGACTAAGATTTGATAGTTTTTAGGGTATACGCGCTCAATAACGCCTTTGAAAGAAAGGAGGAGGTAAAATATGAAAATATATAACACGTGCAACACACTAAAATAACGATACATAACGGATCGAAAAAAAATGCACACTATACGAGAATACAAGGCAAAATAGCTCTCATATTAAGGTAGTCCGATTGGTACAGTCTGGTTTGACTGTTCATTTTACACAATGGTTTGAAGTACGCAAAAAATACGTAGGGTGTTTACAGATGTCTAATCTACAATTCATTAACAAAATCAATCAAGAGCAAGCCCGAGTGTGGCCGAATCGTTTTGGAGAGTACCGTATACAGGATGTTCCAAAACTCAGTGACAAGAAAACAGGGTCGGGGTGGACGAGACAATTCTAAGCCACTTAGTCTAAAAACGAAGGTCCAGAAATACTCCCCTACGACGCTGGACTTTGTCAAAGTGGGCAGATGGCTTAGTTTGGTATCTGTCGGATAGCTTAATTACTCATCAGATCAGATTAAATCTTAGCGGAATGGATAGAGTACATAAATATGAGTAAACTTCCAATGGAGAGATTTTCTGGTAACGTGTAAGGTTTATGCGCTAGTCACCAAAAATGGTGTGATGATGATGATGATAATTGTTGTTTAAGGGGCCTAACATCTAGGTTATCGGCCCCTGATGGTTTGGGTGATCGTGAAGATGAAAATGAAATGCAAACTTAAAAACTACTAACTACTAACCTACATCTATAAGGCATCCAACGTTTAGAATGAAGCATTGGTCTTATGGCGTGTTACGACAGGGTTGCCACTCCATGAGAGGAAGCAGTACAAAGCGCTTCGCGTACACTTTCCGCACATTCAGCGATTGTGCAGTAACGAAGACTTGAATTAAGTACTGTATAATAATACTAATAGTAGGCTAACATAACACATACAACGAAATTAAATTAAATTAACTATAACGTCATTATAAAGTCATTATATTTAACATTCCTGCTATTCTTGCGAAGTGTATTACTTAGCCTCTTTTTGCGTGGTGACAGTACTGGACCCTGTCCACTCTCACTACGTATTTTAAAAACGGCAGTCTTTGATGTTCCTGTGGCCAGAGCAGTTTCATTGACTAAATTATTTATACTTTCGTTAGGTTTAAGATTCTTAAAATAACTGAACACATTAATTACGACCTGTTTTCCCCTCCTTCTGAGCACTTGACCACGATTTCTTTTCACAAAACTATCCATTGTTGTACGTAAAATACAACACGTTAAATCTAACAGAACTGCTGCACACACACTCAAGATAGAGACTGCTGAACAACTGAAATATAAGCACGAAGGGCACAGTAATAAAGCTGTGAGTAGCATGCTGCACCCCGCTGTCCTTCGAAACTTCATTCATATAATCCGCGGCCAATGAACAGCCCGGCCTGTGTAAACAATTAAATCTACACTCTGGGTAAGCAGGTAGAAAATTTCTTCCAACATTCCTCTACAACTCTCAAACTAACATGACATGGTTATCTTTAAAAATAGAGAAGTTGGCAGCATACGAACTTTTTCAATGCTGCTATGCGGTTATGAGAGAATATTCAGAAGTTTTACCTACATGAAAATTGTAATATTGCCAGTATAAAATATTTCAATAATCCATCATCAAGACGGCACATTTAGCTACACGTGTGTGAAAAAAAAAAGGCATCACAAAGTCAATGCAACATGATATAAGATCGATTTTACTAATAAGGGGACACAGTTCATCGTTTTTTTTAAAATATAGATATCTAATTTTTTCTAGCATTTCTATCAAGTTTACGTAGTTCTAATATAGGTCAAAAAAGATCGGCAAAACATAGTTCTACCCGAATATGCTGTTTTTTTTAGACAAAAAAAATCGACTGATATGGCAACAGTGGATTGCTAGAAAATGACAGCGTCATACATGTCTCACGTGCAACAGAAAGAGAGAAGAATATCCCTATCTAACCAGTGCTTCATTCTAAACGTTGGATGCCTTATAGAAGAAGAAATGGAAAAGCTGAAGGAGAATAAGGCAAATAAAGGTCAGGAGGAAAAGAAATGCCCTCAACCCTAAAAGAATGCGGATTGAGGGACTTGGAAGGAAGGAGAGCCATGAAAGGCAGATAGGAAAGTGAAAGAGGAGATGGTCCGCCCCAAAGGTAAGGGACAAAAGGGGAAAACGGACCCAGCTCAGGAATCCCTCGGGGTCGCCAACTCCCGAACTCACCAGCCGTGAGCCTCTGAGGGTGTAGCATTATCTAGGGTGCACCAAAAGTGGTGGGGCTACTTACACCCGGCCTCCCTGAGGGACTTGAGCAGAAGGCAGGAGATAACATGAAAAGAAAAAGAAGGCTGACCCCTCGCAGAAGGAGGAAATCAGAAAAGATGAGACAAGGGCCAATTAAGGCGGGAAAGGAAGAGACTTCCTAGGCCTCGGATACCCTAATACCGTCGGGGTCGGAAGAGAACAAGAGTTGACCAAGTGAGGTCGACAGGAAAGGAGACAGAGAGGAGCCTGGCACAAGTAAGTGGAAGCAATGCTGGACTCAGCTGGGGCCCCGTGGTCGCCAACCCACGTCCCACAAGATGTGAGCCCCTGGGGGACAAAAATGGTGTGTGTGAATTATTGTCTACTATACAGGTAAAGGCATTTTCTTTAGAGATTTTAAGCACCTAAACCTAACGAGCTACAGCAAAAGTCGCCATAACGAAATGTACCAATGATTCTCTCTCCATTCCGCTAAGATTTAATTTTATTGTAACTTAGCTACCCGATGGGCATTAAGTTCAACCCTTTGAAGACGTCGAGCGTCGCAGGGGTGCTTCTCCGGATATTCGTTCCTTCTACAAAGTTACTTAGAGTTGTCTCCTCCACCCCACCCCGGTCCTCTTGTCACTGTGTTTTAAAAGTGTCTGTAAGTTTTATTTAAATAAAAAAAGATGGTTTAAAAGAGAATAATTTCCCCCGCCCCCCCCCCCCCCCCACCCGCCCCACCACAAAGGTCGACTTTTATGGATTTATCGGGCATTTTTTCTTGTTAACCCCATTAACCATAAACATGGCTGAAAATACGCATGTATTTATTGTATTATTACGGTATTACTTACGTTTGATTGGTACGCGATGCTCCATGATAATGTTCCATGCCGGCAAAAGCTCACGTCCCACTGCCACTGTATTTGCACCTAGTTATCACTGTAAAAGTTGCCGGTTCAGGAACGACTGCTTTTACTAATTCTCGGTGACCACTGCACTGGCCATAGTGAGCACCCCACCCCTTGAGGAACTACGGAACTATAAACCTGTCAATTTTGTCACAATAGCGCGGATATCTGAGGACGCGCCGAGACCAGCGGCAGCAGGTCATTTAAGTTATGACTCATAACATTCCTCCGATTACATCTCAATGAGTTGGCTAGAGTTTGCCGACCCTTCCTCTTGCCGCACTGGGCTATTGCCTGGCTGTACGAAATTATTGCAGCGTCCATTTGTGCCGACTGTCGGTAAAAAATGCCGACTGTCAGTATAATAATTAGTTTAAAAAAAATCGGACCAAATCGTATTTAGCCATACCCCGTTTTGCTTTTTTAAATGCTGTTTTGGGAAATGTTACGACTTCTTCAGGATTTGCCGACTGATATCGTATTTGCCGACTGAGAAAATACCTGAGGGGGGTGAGACACCGTAATAACTACCGTTTGTCAACTGAATTACACTTTCGCGCCAGATTTCCCACGTTGTTTCTTCCCAGCTGACCCAATGAATTCCTAATTTACTCCCGTCATCCATGCAAATACCTCTGCACAAGGCAACGCTTCCAGTTAAGGAGATTCCAGAGCCCATTACACCATCTATTCTTCTAGCAAAATCTCAAAGAGTTGTGTCATCATAGCGATCAGCAGGACGTACGGTGAGTCACCAAGCGCACTGGATTTAAAGGGCAGTAAATACGCCGGGTTCAAATTTCTATAATCTACCAATAATATAAAGATTTTCTGAGTGCAAAATCAAATTTTATTGGACCATAAAGACACTACAAATCGCTGGACGCTGTTCCACCTCTGATTTAAGGTCATATCACGCCAGCCATACATGCGCTCACTGAGAGCAGGAAGAGAGGGCCATGGCCAATGATGTACATACAACATTGGCCTTGACTGAAAATCATATTGCTATATTGAATAGTTCAGTTTAGGAAGCTGTGCTTTAAAATAACATTCATACCATTTGATTTTGAATGATTGGAACCTTGAACATGTGATTGGGGTCCAATAGGGACATCTTATGTGAAACTTTTCCGCCAGATGTCATGACTGTTCTATGTGGAATTCTATTGATTTTCCTCCCATTGGCATTTTATACGCACGACATTTGGAGAATGACAAATTGATGATACGATAAATGTTCATTCTAAAGCGTTTGTAACAGCTTATTGTGCATCATTTTCAAATGTTATTGAACTTAAGAACAAAATGATCCCACAGAACCTCTGCACTGTTGGTGCTAGTTCAGGATATCCATGTTATGCCACTTATACATTGTGAGAATAACATTATATGACTTGACCACTAGGTGAAACAATACGACCTTGAGAGGCAGGTTCCAATATCTATAGTTTTATGTTCTTTGTTCTTCTGTAAAAGCAGACTTCAGAGACAAAAACAAGTACTCCACAGACGACTCCTGTGCAGACCAGACTAAGAAGCGGAACAGTCGCTCGCAATTCCACACTTTTGGCTTGTTGTTTGTCTTGGCTGAGCTCAGTATCCGCCAACAGCGCAAGGTACAATCTTCTCACTAGACCTGAGCGAAGCATCTGCTTAAGCCTTAAAAGAGAAAAATACTACTGTTTGAAAAGTGTTTAATATTAAGATTCTCTATGATGAACAGAACCAATGTTGATGAAGAAGTTTTCCTTTTTATGATGGCAGAGGAGAATAATCATGGTCACACAACATCCTACTGCAATAGGAAGTACCAATTGTTATCTCAGTGATTAGTATAAACAAAGGGGTGAAACATTGAAGTCATCTGCTCCCCGTAACATAGATAAATACAAACTTTAATATTTAAAAAAATGTCTTCAGTAGAGGTGAATATGGTACCAGTACATATGAGACAATTTTGGAAATACAGAAAATAATTATGATGATAAATAATGAGTAAATTAATTTTGCTAATACTAATATTAATTTAAAAGGCACATGCATAATAATAATAATAATAATAATAATAATTATAACAATAATAATAATCACAATCTCACAGATCTTTCTATAATATCCTAGATATAATCCTAGCTCCGTCATAAGTCCTATCATCCATCACCACTCACACAGGGCAATCAGCAGTAGAGGTAGACGTTTAAATAAGAAAACAGCCTAATATGAATATAACAAATAATTATAATAACGAATGAAAATGTACGGAGTAGGAACATAAACGCTTTTAAAACTAAACATAAATGTTGCTCTTTGAGTTCCTTGAGTCAAAAATCACTATACGTTTTATATTCCTGGCCGTAACGCAATCTCTCCCATGAATAAAGTGGATGATGCGATCAGTTGCCGCCATTTCGTCAGCTAACATGATTGTGAGCATATCGTGCAGTCCAAGGTTTCTTCGTGGGTAAGCAAGATCCTCTCCCTCGGGTAAAATGTGGGCCAATGTGAATACGACTCCACAGGTACAAAGTTGCTGTCTTACCTTCTCGTCAAGAACGGATGAGTGGACCTTGCTTGATACTGTATATCCGTCATCTGTATAAGATAACGGGCTCCCTCCTTGTCCGCCACATACAAGTAGTTCCTTTATTCGCTTTCAGTTTACTGGGTCTCGGATCAGCTAGCTACTGAATTTCCCAGTATTGGGTGGTGTAACTGAGAGTGAACATTTTTAGCTGGTGCCTCCATTAGCCGAGGTGGTAGTGAAACCGCCTCTTTTTCAGCTTGATCCCGCAATACCCATGTTGCTTATTAGCCACGAGAAGGTGATTTTAGTGCCAGTGTTGCACATCCCGGCTAGAAGATCGTGGATATGCTGTAATAATGGGTGTTATGAGCATCAAGAAGCAACATACTGCAACAAACTCATGGAACACTAGAAAGTTGAGTCATGTATCCTGAAACGCAAAGAAAAAAAGAAAGATTGTAGTTTAATGTGACCGTGAATCTGGTGATTATGAGCCACGGGACCTCCTTTTTACGTGGAATCCGAACCACAGGACATGGCATTTCACTTCGAAAATCTCACATGCATTGACCGGGAACCGAACCTGGACCGCCTTGGTGAGAGGCATACAGCTAGACCGCTGAGCCACCACGCCCCTGAAACGCAAAGAGAACAATCAGCCCTGCAGTGAAGATAACTACAGGTCAGTGGCAAAGAGATCCTATTTGCACCGTCAATGACATTATGCGTAACCCACCTTCTCGGTCACCTTCGATCAACCCGTGTATAGAATTCCAGAGTCCGGAAGTTGGTAACTGTGCTGCGGAACAGCCTCTGACAACCTCTTTTTAGGACATCGGTGTAGATTTACGGTAATTGAATTTCCAGATGCGTGACTTACCACGGAGGCACATCGCTTGGTGTCCGGATTATACAGGGACCTAGAGCCACGCCTATTTCATTATTCGAGCTATCAAGTCGTATTACAACTAGCCGTGTGGTTCTAGGCTGGTTGGCGTACCCCTGATGGTATCGGGTACTTAAGGGTGTTTGATACGAGGCTAAGATGTTTCAGCATTTACAATATATGCTGGTGTCTTCAGTAATATGAAGAGGTGGAACACCCGATTCGGCGAGTAGGCTATAAATCGGACTGGTCCAGATAGCACCCGTTGCCAGTTGTCAACCAAGCACCGCTATGGTGGATACTGCCCAGCATTTTCAAGGTTGCTAGCCTTGCTGAACTGTATACGCAGAACCATAGACAAGCCGGGACAACCCGAGAGCTTAGTAAAACTGTTGCAGCACAACATGGTCAGTCCTCGCGTAGTGCCGCCAAGAAGCTTAAGCATGTTCAGTTTTCTGAGGCATGCCGTTTTTATTTGCAGAATATGGTGCAGCCACGTGAACTTCCTAAGAAAATGGAGCTCTCAGGAAGTGGTATCAGCCATTGACAATGCGGCATCCCGTTGATGTAGTTCAGGTTCTCCAGTCGCACTAGTTGATCATTGGTGGACCAATGGAAGCGAAAACCGAACTGATACTCAAACAAAACGCCTCTCTCTCTCTTCCATTAATCACACGATTTAACTAGTTTCTCAATCAGCTTGCACAGACTAATTGTGATTCAAATGGACCTGCAGCTGTTCGCAAATTTGGGATCCTTTCCAGTCTTGGCAACCGGTACAAGGATGCTCTCTCAATCCATATACCTATAGGTAGAGTTAAGAGGGAGAGCTGTTATTTCAAGCTGGTATAGCAGAGATGCTTAAGCATTTGGCTTACAGTAGATATCCAGTCCAGGAGATGTATCCCTAAACTGTGCAAGCGCAATGTGCAGTTCCACTGCCATCGTAATGTCCAGGCCGTCAGGCAGCGACCATTACCACGTGATCAGCTGATCGATAGAGTGGGAGATGTAACGGTCATTTGCTTGAAAATGTGTGTCGTTTGTTGTGTGCTGTTTATACATTTTAATTAGTGTCCGAGTGAAAAGCAATACTTAAGAACGCTACTACTTACGTCATCCAGAATGAGGATTATTCCGTTTGTTTCCTGAAGCAAATGTTTATTCTGTAGGTAGGTTATTAGCCTATAGGCCTATCTATAAAAATTTTGAGTTGCAGGCATGATTCATGTTGTGGTTCAGTTAGAACCTTTGCATCGCTTATTTTCGACTAATGCAGGTTTTTTGGATGGTAATACTATATTCTATTTGTTCATTGTAACAATTATTCCTGCCCAGGTCCCTGGCATGCCGAAAAGTTGTTGTGTTACCGGTTGCGAAAGCAACTAGTATGATGGAGATGATTAGGTTATCCGCCATGTTTTTTCTTCCCCGCCGACGAAAATTTAAGAAAGCAATGGAAACTTAAAATTCCTAGAAAAGATTTGCGCATTACAGGGAACACTAGAATGGTCTGTGCATTGATTACAGTTAAAGATAGGTTACGTTGTGCAGCATGAGCCACGAGTAGGTAGTTTAGAATGTGATCTGTTGAATAGCCTAGAATTTATGTAGACATGTAGGCCTACAGTAGACAGATAAGCTACATTAGTTATTAATTTTTCTGTACTGTATCTTACTCCATAAGAGGTTAAACTCTAGTGCTGGTATCACAACAGTAGCTCAATACTGACTGAAATTATGACACTCAGATTAGGATATTCGGTAAAACGTTTGGAGAGGTATTCCTTTGTATAAAATTTTAAGTAAAACTTTTTTTAACTACTGAAATTAACGATTAACATTTTTCTGGTGGTCAAGTAGTACCGCAGTGAATTGGTACTTACAATTTTATGCGAAGAAGTGGTTCTTGAACCTTATTTTTTTGACATAGTGTTTTTATACTTAATTATGTTTATTCGAAGAATAACCTATTTTGTGAACGTCATTCATTTTTGTGAGAAGAAATGAAGTTGGACAACAGTGATAGCATTAGTTTTTTTGAATCCTCAGTAAAGTGACATTGATCTTTTGAAATTTAACCATTTTTCTGACAGGCCATGGGGGATAACGGTTATATTGTACAAGAGATACTTATTTGAAGAAGATCCTCATTAAAGTAACAGTGGCTTTTGGCCCCAATTACTTTGCTTAGTGCATAAATATACAAAAATTCAAAAGTATATTTTTATATCTGGATTTTGCTGGTATTGTTTAGAGAGGAGGAATAATTTTCATAACTTTGTTTCACTGACTGTCAAGAATGTCAGATTTCTTACTTAGCCTTTTTTCTCATGCAAGTCCAGAAGTGAATAGCTAGTATTTTTGTAATGTTATTCTGTTTTACTGGTGAGTAAGGACACTGGCAGTTTTTGTGCGTGAGATCCAGAAAGGAAGTTACCTTCTCTGTTGATTTATTTCTGATAAACAAGGTCTAGAAATGAATATTTCTGTTGCTACCGTATATAATGATTTTTGGGGGCAGAGTGTTCAAGAAGGCAGTAAGGGGTGGGGGGGCTGGTTACCTAAAAGAAAGGAAAATAAAATACAGAATTAGAGATGAACATAATTTGGTATCTTATCCTTGCAAGAGAGATTCTGTAGTTTTCTCGAATGTTATAACTTAAGCTCAGTTCGAGGGTTTTTCTGGCAGTAGGCACAGAAAAGTGTACCTGTCTATGTGTTGTTTCTGTGGGTACGTAGATTTATTTTATAAACAAACCGTTCCTGCAAATTGTTTTGTGTATTGAAATATTCGAATATTTCCTTCCTTCAATCCCGAGTTTAGCCATATGCGATTTATCGACCTTGTGGTACATCTTGAGTAAATGTTTCAATGCCTCTTTTTATTGATATAACATTTACAGGACGTCAAAATCCTGCAATTTTGCCCTGTCTGTGTGCGTCAACGTCCTAGTAAGTTCACAGACGATGTACCATTTTGTTCACTCGTAAAATGCCCGCTACGACGGCAGGATTCGAACTAGCGGAGCTATAATTAGGCCTATTTAGTGGTAACTTATCTAACTGCCAGTGAACTCCAAATAGTATTAAAATTTTCCTATAAATATGAATTTATATTCGCTTTGGAGTGACTGCGTGAGTAAGGAGCCGTCTGACTTGCTGCGGTGGCTGTACCGGCCCTAAGCGTGACGTCACTACAGGAACCTTGCGTCCTGGACATTACGATGGCAGTGGCAGTTCTCATTCTGTGAAGAGAACATTGTAGAATTCTGGAGTAGCTGTGGCAAGGACAATGCGTGAGTCTCTGCATCTCGCTTCATAGTCATAAAATAATGCTGGATCATAACTCCGGATTAATGCGAACCAATACGGTTGGCAGCAAGATGGTTCATGATGATGTCTCCGTTCAGGGGGACTACAGTTATCGTCAGTGATAGATTTATTTCATTATGTATATTTAAATTAAAGAATTTGCTTATCGCTTACTATTGTGCCCTTCAGCAAGAAATATGCTAATCACAATATGCCAGCATTGCTCAATTCGGGATTTTTCGGGGCTGCGGTAAGTTCTCCCACTCTGTGACTACATATTTTGGATTAAATAGAGGATACACTTGCAAAAATAACAACAAAATCAACTCCTATTTTAACACATTTAATTAATCAAAATTATGGCGCTACAAACAATAAAACAAATAAACTACTGACCAATATCATTCTACTTGTCCAAAGTGAACAAGGAATAGCATAAAAATAAAACAAATATTAGAATAAAACACATGGTTTTCCTTAAAACCAACAATTCACGATTATTTTCACTTCCATAAAGTACTTATCTTAAAGTTCCATATAACTACGAGCTTCTTTGGCTCGATACTTTTCCATAATAATGGTGTCATACTTCTGTACACCTCAAGAACTTATTTTACCTTTTCTATCATCAAAACAAATATAAGTTATAATTACATTTAAAATTACATGTTAATTATTCACTTCAATATTTGGGCATTTCACTTATTCTCAGGATTTACTATCTCTCTCAAGTTTGCAAATTCACTACGGTGATCGGGAAACTACTTGTGTACTCCAGAGTCATAAAGATTACTTGACAAAGTCAAAAACTATGATTACTCCCGAATCTAGTTATCTTCACAAAACTCGTGGATTCCTTATTTTCCATACAACATTACAATAGGGATTTTATTTAATTCATTTGTCTTATAAGACTATTATCACATAAGAAAACTACGATCTGAACTGGCAAGCGATAATATAAATCTACAAGGACCTCGGTTCATCGCCCGGGTCATTAACAACTTTAAACACTCACGGTGTATTTCACTTCTTACAAGACGGTTTTTACCCACCCTCGTACTATGAGGGTCAGGCCATTATACTCGAGCGTGATTTATGACAGGGAGAGCGACTCCCGGCCTAGCTTACGGTTGGAGCTCTCTTCAATGCTTTTAAAACAAACCTTCACATTATTCTCATTTCTTTGGGGAGACTTGGCTTTCTACTCAATCGTTTTACTTTCAACAATATTCTTGGCTCATAAACCACTCTCGTAATCTTGGCATTTATTAATTATGAAAGGGTCCTCATTGATTGGGAAGAGTAATACACATTCGACGACGAATAATAAGGGGCTTTAATAAACAGAGGATTATAGGTTCGAGTCCCTTAACATGCCTCGGGAACCATTTCCACATTGGAGGACTTATACAAGACGCGATTTAGGGTCTAGCCGTAGCTTACAGGACCTACGCTCAATAATACCATACATTTGCTCCCTTTTATAATATAATACACACATGGCCTCGTGATCTACGTCACAATTAGAGGACTTACAACATATCTCAATTCACTGCAATCAACTACCCTCCATAAGTAACTTACCAAGTACATTAACTTTTACGCGTTCCTAGCGTGACATTTTATTTAATTGCGTTCATTTACGCTACACATTACTTTACGGCCTAATGTCTTCCAAAGAACTGATAAATTTCATAGTAACAATTGATACATATCCCAATTCTTATATTAATCTTTTCCGTTGACAATAAATCGCTCCATTTTTAAGAACATGCATTCACATCATGTCTTATACATTTGTTAAGGCTTCAACGCTCTATATTTTTATATCATTCAATTTAATCTTTATTTAGATTTCTTTACCTTGTTATTCACATCATGTCTTCATTTCTTACAAAAGCTCAAAAGCTATTTCTTTCATATAATTCAAATTTACCTTTATGTAAATATCTTTGTTATAATTATTATTATTACGCTTGCTTTTATAACATTCATTAAATACACTGACATTTTATTCCATGCATTTCCTCTACCGAATTTATTATTTCACATAATTATTTATTATTTCTTACAACTTTATTTTTGTTCAGATCGCGTTCTTATTTAGTTATTATTTATTTAAAAACATCCCTTTTATTCAAAACTCCGGTGGAATTGTACACAAAAATTTTCCCGACACCAAAATATAATGAAAATCTTTACTCACATGTCTAAGGTCGTTTTCTGACCTTTATTCTCGTTTGATGTGACATTTTGGCCCACCTTCTTGACCTACTCCATATTGTACAAACTCATCTCATGTACAGAAATTTCTTGACACATATTCACTATATTTAACACTGACAACATTTTTAATACACTGGTGTATCCGTTTTGAACACACAATAAAACACTAAAAAATATATTACTTTAACACATATTATAACACATATCACTTGCATAAAACGCTTTCACCTTACGTAAAACACTTAAAATGATCCTCTTATTATTTTTCTTACAATATTTACACTTCACTTCTATCACACGGGCGTATCTCAACGATTTTGACGATTTCTGTCGGCTGTTGACGATCCCTGATGTGAATCCTATCGACCTGCATTGGACGTGTGATTTTACTCGTTCAAAGTTTCTCTCTCCTACAATGGAAACTACTGGTTTCAGTCTCTCAAAAACCGCTTCTATTGTCTATTACTCGGCTTCACTTTATCTGCTTTAACTAGGCGATAAATATCTTTACTTTGCCGTCACCTCTATTTATCTATGGTAGTCTATCGCTCCCTATAGTTTCTATATCTTGGCCTCCTTTCTAGGACCGTACACTGTCTATCGTACCCTATAGTTTCTATATCTTGGCCTCCTTTCGAGGACCGTATACTGTCTATCGTATATTTTTGACGTTTTCTCACTAGAGTACGTTTTCCCTCTGGTTTCGAACCTAAGTTCCTAAGTTCCTTTTGCTAGAACTTCTATCTTTCACGACCTTAATTACTGTTTATTCTTGTCCTTTACAGGACTTAGTGTCTTTAACAAAGACTTTACTGGACATAACGCCGTTTATTTGTTGGAGTTCTTATAACTTCGTAACTGTATCGAACTAGTGTTCTTCTGGAACTCGAAGTTTCCCACTGATCGCTGTATCTTACTTTAAAGTCCGTATATTTAGTGTTCTTTATAATTTAGGACTCTTCAGAGTCTCGAACTGCTAACCATCAGCGTAGCGTACTCATATCGTAACTGGTCTACACTCGGCGAACTTGTAGCATAGCCTCCCACAGGAGTCTCTTGTCGAACTGTGTTTTTGAATTTACTACTTGAAATTGCAGCGCGAATGGCCTACATCCAGACGTGCTATGACGAACTGTGATCAAAGTAACCTCCCTCAGGTTCTGGATCGATGTCTGATACAGCTTAACGCCCCCCTGGACGGACTATTAACTGCCTGTACGATGTGTGATGTAGCACAGTGACGTGCCTTCCGGCCGTTTGAAACTGCATGAACTGATACAGCGTAACGCCTCCCTGGGCTATCGAAAACTGCATGATTATGATGCTCCAGCGTCACGTCCCCCGGACGGACTAGTAACTGCCTGTACGATGCGATGCAGCACTTCCGCTCACGGAATGCTCGTAGACTGCATGATGCGTCGTGACGCCCCCCTCGGGCTCTTGAATACTGTTCTTCCGGCGTGATACAGAGTAACGCCCCCTCACGGACTGTCGAAATGACTGCATGCACTGATGCAGAGTAACGCCCCCTCACGGGCTGTCAGAGTAACTGCATGTTTGGTCTGGCTCTGCCAGGAGCTTTATATTATTCAGCCACAAAAAGATAAAACTCTAGTCCTTTTCGTGACCAACTTTTGAACTAATTGTCGCACAATTATAAAAATCATATCTCCAGAAAGCTCGTCTTCCAAACGTAAAATAATCTTCCTGTGCATGGAAATCGATCGTGCATTTCCGAGATATTAATTAATCCTTCGTCCTCAACTGTGTGGGTGGTGCTGTTCATTTTTAATTCTCCCACTCCTTGGGTCCCGGTGAATTCCCAATGACGTATACTTGCGTTTGCAGTTTTTTCCTGGACTATCATTACAAGGTTTTTCTTTACACAAAAATCTCTAATCCAAAATGATTCACCGTACTGTATCTGTTTACTTATTTTTATACTCGTAAACGGGTTAAATTTAATTATTCCTGTTCTGACTCAGCAGCGAGGTTGCCATATTCCTGCAACGTAAGAGCAATTTCCGAGTCAAGCTACTTCGTCTTACAGTCCAAACTTTCCACTCGTTCTAATAATATCCATGACTGGCTCCTTATAAATGTCAAGAGGCATGAGCTCATCTTAGGAACACCTGGCCCTAGCGCTTGCACAATATTAGGCTAACATCCTGGCTTGAAATCTCTCTCCGTTTCTTTAGAAACTGTATGATTCTTTCATTCCTTTCTCAAAATACATGGATTCGACTCCCTTTGAGGCCATGGTACATGGGTTCATCTCACCCCTCCTTAGGTTAATAAATTTTCGAAAAATTTTGAGGAAATTTATTTCAATTATTTATAAAAATCTTATTTTTCCTTTTTAAATGTCGAAGCCATCATAACGTTCTCCGTACTTTTTGTTTCTTTATTCCTTTAAAGTTTCCTTCCTCTCTGGTTTGTATTTGGGTCTTTCTTAAAGGTCCCATTCATTCATTCATTCATTCCCCTAGTGGTCGACTACACTTCAGGGTCATAAATTTCTTGTCACGTTCGGGTGTTTTGTTAGTCTTCCTCTAGTCTGGCGCGCGCTCTCCAAACTTGAGTCGAACAGTTTGTTTCTTTTCTTCTTTTATTAGACGGACTTCTTGTCGGTCTGTTTCTCTTTCCATTACGTATTGTCAACCTAATGACCTTCTTTTAAATTACCTTGCGGGTGCAACTGGCTTTACCCGTAACTTCATTATTATTATTGTCAGACTCCTCAAGTCTGTAAAATTTCATTTAATTCTTAAGAACTCGGTCTAACCTCACCTGACTCTTCTCGGTTTTCTACCACCTTCCTCATCTCCTTTTGAGATGGTATTTCAAACAAAATTAATTTTATTTCTCTTATTCTTAAATGGTTGCATAGGGCTTTACCCGTTGGTTCCAATGGAATAATTCTTTTCTTATCCTTTGTGCCTCCACCTTACGTCTCCAACTGTTATTACTCCTCATTGTTCTTCTTCCTCATTCTCTTCTTCTTCTTCTTCTTCTTCTTCTTCTTCTTCAGAGTCTTCCTCATTGTCTTCCTCGAGCATATCTCCCATTTCCATAACTTCTTCTCCTCCTGCTCTTAACTCTTCTATCATTTCATTTTCCCATTTTATAAGCAACTCTTGAGCTCGTATATTCACATCCCCTCCTTGTTCGTGAATACTTTCAACTGTCTCTACAACATTTGTTTCTATTAACTGTCGAACAGTTATGGGTAAATGTTTTAACATGCTTAGGCAATATAACAAAACATTTTCATTCCCCATACACCTTTCAATGGCTTTCTGATAATAAATTATGGTATTTGTCAATTCCATACTTTCATATCCTACCATCTCTTGTTCTTCGTCTTCTTCATCTTCTTCTTCTTCATCTTCTTCTTCATTCTCATTTTCTTCTGTTTCCATCTCATCACTTTCTTTCTCTTCACCTTCGAATTCTTCTTCCTCACTTTCATTATCTTCTATTTCCATAGTATCTCTTTCTGATTCTTCACTTTTGCACTCTTCTTCATCACTTTGGCTTTCCATTACCATTTCCTTCCAAAGTTTTATCAGGGCTCGGGATACATCTCCTATCAAACCGTTTCTTTTTCTCATGCCATTTACAACCTTGCCAATTCCTGTTTTCTCCAGATGCTGAACATTTATCGGTAAGTTATATAACTGTTTTAGACAATGCATCGTTCTTTCTTCATTTCCTTCACATCTTTCTATGGCTCTGATATAATGCTCTACTTTCTTTATGATCTCAGCATCTTCCTTAGTCTCTTCATCCCTTACTCTTTCTCCCACTTCTCTCATTTCCTTACATTCCATATTCTCTCGTTTTCTTATTTCTATATAAGTTTTATTCCTTCTTTTCCACCCTCTGTATCTCTTTTGCTTTATGAACCATCTCCGTCTTCCTTTCATCCATGTCCATAAGCGTGCTCTCCTTCTATCTCCCTTCTTCCATTTTTCCTTTCTTTCATTCCTTTTCTTTTTACGGAGCTTCCAGCTGAAATATGCCTGGGCATCCTCTTTCTCTAAGTCATCGTACCTTGTATCTCCTCCTTTCTTACATTCCATGGGGTATCTATTTCCTGGTAAACCGACTACCAATGGCGGTTTTCCTCTTTCCTGATTTTCTTCAAAGGCATCTCCTTCCTTCTTTTCATTATCTCCAGCAATCTCATCATTTCCTTTGAGGTTTTCTTGGCTCGTGTTTGGACCTCTTTCCATTTCTCTTTTCTTTTGTTGCCAGTCCTGATATTTAATCATTAATTCCAGGATCTGTGCTTTCAATTTTGGTCCTTCTTCTTCTTCTTTTAATGCCCTTTTATCTTCCTGATCTTCCTGAATCTCTTCAGGGTTTTCCTTTTCAATTTCCATGAACTCTTGAACCTCTGCTTCTATCGGTGTTTTGACGATAGTTTCTATTATAGTTTCCTTTACTTTTTCCATTTCTTCTGGAATTATTATTTCCATCTCCTCAACTTCCGCTTCTTTCATTATTTCCTGTTCGGAGATTATTTCTAGCTCTTCCAGCTCAATCTTTTTATCAAAATGATTCTTTTCATTTCGCAGCTCGTTTTTATTTTGGCTGTCCTTCTGGTCTGGAACTACTATTTCCTCTTGAGTCTCCATATCTTCTTCAGGAAGGATCTCAAGGTTTTCTTCAGTCTCCACTGGAGTTATTACGATTTCTTCTTCTTGTTTTTCTTCTCTAATATCAATTTTGGGCTCCTCTGGCACCGTGACTTCTTTTTCTTCTTCAATTTCAGCTTGTTTTTCCTCTTGGGCAACTATTTCATTTGCCTGACGGTTCTGCTCCCACATGTATTCCTCATATTTCTTTTGGACGGCTTCTAATATTTCTTCGTATTCCGAAATCTTAACCTTTCTCAATTCAGCTAACTCCTGAACAGTTATTATATCTTGTTCATCATACATGCTCATCGTGAACTGATGCATCTTACTCTTTTCTTTTCCTATCCATTGTTTCTGTTCCTGCACGTAATCTCCTTCTTTTGGCTTTTGATAAAAGGTATTCCACCAAATGTGATTCCATTTATCATGTACCTCCGACCATTTTTCCCTTATCTCATTAATTTCCCCCGCAAATGTCTTTATCTGTTCCCACGAAGCTAATTCCATTTTTCCTTCTTTCACCATACGTTCCGCAAATTTCTTCTTTGTTTCTCTTAATGACTCTTTAACTTTAGGGATTTCTTTGTACAATTCCTCTAATTCCTGTTTGGGTATTGTATACCAATTTTTACTTGCCCTTTCACGGAGCTCAGATATCTTCTTTATTTCCTCGGAAATACTTTCTCTTTGTTCCTCAATTCCTTCTTTCACCCTTGAATTTAAATCTTTTAATTCCCAAAGTTCGTCATCTATCTTCTCATGCTCATTCCGCATTTCCCTAATTATATCCAAGAATTCTTTTACTTCATCCCAAGTCGCCATTTCTACCTTTTCCTGATCCTGAACGCAAAGACTATCGTTCTTTTTCCCTTCGTTTTCCGAGCCTACCTGAACCTGCGTTGCTACGTGAGACTTTGAATTACCTTTACTATTGTTTTCCTCTGTGCTAATTACATTCTCCCTTGGAATCGGTTTACAATTTTCTTTTTCCTTTTGGAGCTCTAAAAGCTCATTTGTTACCCTGTTTTCTGCAGACATGTTACCTTCTCTTCGTGTAACTATGCCTCCAGGTGCACGCATGCTTTCTACAGGAACCTTTACAATTTCCTTATTTGGGTACTCTTTATCATCTATTTGGAGGTTCTCTTGACTATCTCTAGCTTTACTTTCTGCCTTCTTGGCCTCCCATACTTCATTATATATCTTTATCATTTCCTCCATCTCTTTATTAAAATGCTCCCTCAGGCACTTCTTAACATCTGTAGTTTTACCTTTATCTTTACTCTTTACCCTTACATTCTCTGAGAGCCTCCGCCTCTCTTCACTTAATGACATCATATTAGAATATAGTGGGCTACCCATGCCACATCGCTAAAACATGCTTGAGAGATAGTAATCTGAACCTTTGTGTCCCAATTTCTTCAAAAATTTACTTTTGTCCGGGTGTTTACTACACCGTACCCTTTTGATACCCTTCTTCAAACTCAAAGACCTTTATGGAAGTATTTAAAATTCAAAATTTCGAAAAACCATTTTTTTTCAAAGAAAATGAAAATTTTGATTTTTCGAGAAAACTCGGGTTTTCCCTAGGAAAACTCAGCCCTGCATACTGGGCGCCAAAATCGAATAGATTTTTGCTAGTTGTATGATAAAATCATACATGCCCCACGTTGGAAAACGGTAAAACAAATAAACTACTGACCAATATCATTCTACTTGTCCAAAGTGAACAAGGAATAGCATAAAAATAAAACAAATATTAGAATAAAACACATGGTTTTCCTTAAAACCAACAATTCACGATTATTTTCACTTCCATAAAGTACTTATCTTAAAGTTCCATATAACTACGAGCTTCTTTGGCTCGATACTTTTCCATAATAATGGTGTCATACTTCTGTACACCTCAAGAACTTATTTTACCTTTTCTATCATCAAAACAAATATATAATTACATTTAAAATTACATGTTAATTATTCACTTCAATATTTGGGCATTTCACATATTCTCAGGATTTACTATCTCTCTCAAGTTTGCAAATTCACTACGGTGATCGGGAAACTACTTGTGTACTCCAGAGTCATAAAGATTACTTGACAAAGTCAAAAACTATGATTACTCCCGAATCTAGTTATCTTCACAAAACTCGTGGATTCCTTATTTTCCATACAACATTACAATAGGGATTTTATTTAATTCATTTGTCTTATAAGACTATTATCACATAAGAAAACTACGATCTGAACTGGCAAGCGATAATATAAATCTACAAGGACCTCGGTTCATCGCCCGGGTCATTAACAACTTTAAACACTCACGGTGTATTTCACTTCTTACAAGACGGTTTTTACCCACCCTCGTACTATGAGGGTCAGGCTATTATACTCGAGCGTGATTTATGACAGGGAGAGCGACTCCCGGCCTAGCTTACGGTTGGAGCTCTCTTCAATGCTTTTAAAACAAACCTTCACATTATTCTCATTTCTTTGGGGAGACTTGGCTTTCTACTCAATCGTTTTACTTTCAACAATATTCTTGGCTCATAAACCACTCTCGTAATCTTGGCATTTATTAATTATGAAAGGGTCCTCATTGATTGGGAAGAGTAATACACATTCGACGACGAATAATAAGGGGCTTTAATAAACAAAGGATTATAGGTTCGAGTCCCTTAACATGCCTCGGGAACCATTTCCACATTGGAGGACTTATACAAGACGCGATTTAGGGTCTAGCCGTAGCTTACAGGACCTACGCTCAATAATACCATACATTTGCTCCCTTTTATAATATAATACACACATGGCCTCGTGATCTACGTCACAATTAGAGGACTTACAACATATCTCAATTCACTGCAATCAACTACCCTCCATAAGTAACTTACCAAGTACATTAACTTTTACGCGTTCCTAGCGAGACTTTTTATTTAATTGCGTTCATTTACGCTACACATTACTTTACGGCCTAATGTCTTCCAAAGAACTGATAAATTTCATAGTAACAATTGATACATATCCAAATTCTTATATTAATCTTTTCCGTTGACAATAAATCGCTCCATTTTTAAGAACATGCATTCACATCATGTCTTATACATTTGTTAAGGCTTCAACGCTCTATATTTTTATATCATTCAATTTAATCTTTATTTAGATTTCTTTACCTTGTTATTCACATCATGTCTTCATTTCTTACAAAAGCTCAAAAGCTATTTCTTTCATATAATTCAAATTTACCTTTATGTAAATATCTTTGTTATAATTATTATTATTACGCTTGCTTTTATAACATTCATTAAATACACTGACATTTTATTCCATGCATTTCCTCTACCGAATTTATTATTTCACATAATTATTTATTATTTCTTACAACTTTATTTTTGTTCAGATCGCGTTCTTATTTAGTTATTATTTATTTAAAAACATCCCTTTTATTCAAAACTCCGGTGGAATTGTACACAAAAATTTTCCCGACACCAAAATATAATGAAAATCTTTACTCACATGTCTAAGGTCGTTTTCTGACCTTTATTCTCGTTTGATGTGACATTTTGGCCCACCTTCTTGACCTACTCCATATTGTACAAACTCATCTCATGTACAGAAATTTCTTGACACATATTCACTATATTTAACACTGACAACATTTTTAATACACTGGTGTATCCGTTTTGAACACACAATAAAACACTAAAAAATATATTACTTTAACACATATTATAACACATATCACTTGCATAAAACGCTTTCACCTTACGTAAAACACTTAAAATGATCCTCTTATTATTTTTCTTACAATATTTACACTTCACTTCTATCACACGGGCGTATCTCAACGATTTTGACGATTTCTGTCGGCTGTTGACGATCCCTGATGTGAATCCTATCGACCTGCATTGGACGTGTGATTTTACTCGTTCAAAGTTTCTCTCTCCTACAATGGAAACTACTGGTTTCAGTCTCTCAAAAACCGCTTCTATTGTCTATTACTCGGCTTCACTTTATCTGCTTTAACTAGGCGATAAATATCTTTACTTTGCCGTCACCTCTATTTATCTATGGTAGTCTATCGCTCCCTATAGTTTCTATATCTTGGCCTCCTTTCGAGGACCGTACACTGTCTATCGTACCCTATAGTTTCTATATCTTGGCCTCCTTTCGAGGACCGTATACTGTCTATCGTATATTTTTGACGTTTTCTCACTAGAGTACGTTTTCCCTCTGGTTTCGAACCTAAGTTCCTAAGTTCCTTTTGCTAGAACTTCTATCTTTCACGACCTTAATTACTGTTTATTCTTGTCCTTTACAGGACTTAGTGTCTTTAACAAAGACTTTACTGGACATAACGCCGTTTATTTGTTGGAGTTCTTATAACTTCGTAACTGTATCGAACTAGTGTTCTTCTGGAACTCGAAGTTTCCCACTGATCGCTGTATCTTACTTTAAAGTCCGTATATTTAGTGTTCTTTATAATTTAGGACTCTTCAGAGTCTCGAACTGCTAACCATCAGCGTAGCGTACTCATATCGTAACTGGTCTACACTCGGCGAACTTGTAGCATAGCCTCCCACAGGAGTCTCTTGTCGAACTGTGTTTTTGAATTTACTACTTGAAATTGCAGCGCGAATGGCCTACATCCAGACGTGCTATGACGAACTGTGATCAAAGTAACCTCCCTCAGGTTCTGGATCGATGTCTGATACAGCTTAACGCCCCCCTGGACGGACTATTAACTGCCTGTACGATGTGTGATGTAGCACAGTGACGTGCCTTCCGGCCGTTTGAAACTGCATGAACTGATACAGCGTAACGCCTCCCTGGGCTATCGAAAACTGCATGATTATGATGCTCCAGCGTCACGTCCCCCGGACGGACTAGTAACTGCCTGTACGATGCGATGCAGCACTTCCGCTCACGGAATGCTCGTAGACTGCATGATGCGTCGTGACGCCCCCCTCGGGCTCTTGAATACTGTTCTTCCGGCGTGATACAGAGTAACGCCCCCTCACGGACTTTCGAAATGACTGCATGCACTGATGCAGAGTAACGCCCCCTCACGGGCTGTCAGAGTAACTGCATGTTTGGTCTGGCTCTGCCAGGAGCTTTATATTATTCAGCCACAAAAAGATAAAACTCTAGTCCTTTTCGTGACCAACTTTTGAACTAATTGTCGCACAATTATAAAAATCATATCTCCAGAAAGCTCGTCTTCCAAACGTAAAATAATCTTCCTGTGCATGGAAATCGATCGTGCATTTCCGAGATATTAATTAATCCTTCGTCCTCAACTGTGTGGGTGGTGCTGTTCATTTTTAATTCTCCCACTCCTTGGGTCCCGGTGAATTCCCAATGACGTATACTTGCGTTTGCAGTTTTTTCCTGGACTATCATTACAAGGTTTTTCTTTACACAAAAATCTCTAATCCAAAATGATTCACCGTACTGTATCTGTTTACTTATTTTTATACTCGTAAACGGGTTAAATTTAATTATTCCTGTTCTGACTCAGCAGCGAGGTTGCCATATTCCTGCAACGTAAGAGCAATTTCCGAGTCAAGCTACTTCGTCTTACAGTCCAAACTTTCCACTCGTTCTAATAATATCCATGACTGGCTCCTTATAAATGTCAAGAGGCATGAGCTCATCTTAGGAACACCTGGCCCTAGCGCTTGCACAATATTAGGCTAACATCCTGGCTTGAAATCTCTCTCCGTTTCTTTAGAAACTGTATGATTCTTTCATTCCTTTCTCAAAATACATGGATTCGACTCCCTTTGAGGCCATGGTACATGGGTTCATCTCACCCCTCCTTAGGTTAATAAATTTTCGAAAAATTTTGAGGAAATTTATTTCAATTATTTATAAAAATCTTATTTTTCCTTTTTAAATGTCGAAGCCATCATAACGTTCTCCGTACTTTTTGTTTCTTTATTCCTTTAAAGTTTCCTTCCTCTCTGGTTTGTATTTGGGTCTTTCTTAAAGGTCCCATTCATTCATTCATTCCCCTAGTGGTCGACTACACTTCAGGGTCATAAATTTCTTGTCACGTTCGGGTGTTTTGTTAGTCTTCCTCTAGTCTGGCGCGCGCTCTCCAAACTTGAGTCGAACAGTTTGTTTCTTTTCTTCTTTTATTAGACGGACTTCTTGTCGGTCTGTTTCTCTTTCCATTACGTATTGTCAACCTAATGACCTTCTTTTAAATTACCTTGCGGGTGCAACTGGCTTTACCCGTAACTTCATTATTATTATTGTCAGACTCCTCAAGTCTGTAAAATTTCATTTAATTCTTAAGAACTCGGTCTAACCTCACCTGACTCTTCTCGGTTTTCTACCACCTTCCTCATCTCCTTTTGAGATGGTATTTCAAACAAAATTAATTTTATTTCTCTTATTCTTAAATGGTTGCATAGGGCTTTACCCGTTGGTTCCAATGGAATAATTCTTTTCTTATCCTTTGTGCCTCCACCTTACGTCTCCAACTGTTATTACTCCTCATTGTTCTTCTTCCTCATTCTCTTCTTCTTCTTCTTCTTCTTCTTCTTCTTCAGAGTCTTCCTCATTGTCTTCCTCGAGCATATCTCCCATTTCCATAACTTCTTCTCCTCCTGCTCTTAACTCTTCTATCATTTCATTTTCCCATTTTATAAGCAACTCTTGAGCTCGTATATTCACATCCCCTCCTTGTTCGTGAATACTTTCAACTGTCTCTACAACATTTGTTTCTATTAACTGTCGAACAGTTATGGGTAAATGTTTTAACATGCTTAGGCAATATAACAAAACATTTTCATTCCCCATACACCTTTCAATGGCTTTCTGATAATAAATTATGGTATTTGTCAATTCCATACTTTCATATCCTACCATCTCTTGTTCTTCGTCTTCTTCATCTTCTTCTTCTTCATCTTCTTCTTCATTCTCATTTTCTTCTGTTTCCATCTCATCACTTTCTTTCTCTTCACCTTCGAATTCTTCTTCCTCACTTTCATTATCTTCTATTTCCATAGTATCTCTTTCTGATTCTTCACTTTTGCACTCTTCTTCATCACTTTGGCTTTCCATTACCATTTCCTTCCAAAGTTTTATCAGGGCTCGGGATACATCTCCTATCAAACCGTTTCTTTTTCTCATGCCATTTACAACCTTGCCAATTCCTGTTTTCTCCAGATGCTGAACATTTATCGGTAAGTTATATAACTGTTTTAGACAATGCATCGTTCTTTCTTCATTTCCTTCACATCTTTCTATGGCTCTGATATAATGCTCTACTTTCTTTATGATCTCAGCATCTTCCTTAGTCTCTTCATCCCTTACTCTTTCTCCCACTTCTCTCATTTCCTTACATTCCATATTCTCTCGTTTTCTTATTTCTATATAAGTTTTATTCCTTCTTTTCCACCCTCTGTATCTCTTTTGCTTTATGAACCATCTCCGTCTTCCTTTCATCCATGTCCATAAGCGTGCTCTCCTTCTATCTCCCTTCTTCCATTTTTCCTTTCTTTCATTCCTTTTCTTTTTACGGAGCTTCCAGCTGAAATATGCCTGGGCATCCTCTTTCTCTAAGTCATCGTACCTTGTATCTCCTCCTTTCTTACATTCCATGGGGTATCTATTTCCTGGTAAACCGACTACCAATGGCGGTTTTCCTCTTTCCTGATTTTCTTCAAAGGCATCTCCTTCCTTCTTTTCATTATCTCCAGCAATCTCATCATTTCCTTTGAGGTTTTCTTGGCTCGTGTTTGGACCTCTTTCCATTTCTCTTTTCTTTTGTTGCCAGTCCTGATATTTAATCATTAATTCCAGGATCTGTGCTTTCAATTTTGGTCCTTCTTCTTCTTCTTTTAATGCCCTTTTATCTTCCTGATCTTCCTGAATCTCTTCAGGGTTTTCCTTTTCAATTTCCATGAACTCTTGAACCTCTGCTTCTATCGGTGTTTTGACGATAGTTTCTATTATAGTTTCCTTTACTTTTTCCATTTCTTCTGGAATTATTATTTCCATCTCCTCAACTTCCGCTTCTTTCATTATTTCCTGTTCGGAGATTATTTCTAGCTCTTCCAGCTCAATCTTTTTATCAAAATGATTCTTTTCATTTCGCAGCTCGTTTTTATTTTGGCTGTCCTTCTGGTCTGGAACTACTATTTCCTCTTGAGTCTCCATATCTTCTTCAGGAAGGATCTCAAGGGTTTCTTCAGTCTCCACTGGAGTTATTACGATTTCTTCTTCTTGTTTTTCTTCTCTAATATCAATTTTGGGCTCCTCTGGCACCGTGACTTCTTTTTCTTCTTCAATTTCAGCTTGTTTTTCCTCTTGGGCAACTATTTCATTTGCCTGACGGTTCTGCTCCCACATGTATTCCTCATATTTCTTTTGGACGGCTTCTAATATTTCTTCGTATTCCGAAATCTTAACCTTTCTCAATTCAGCTAACTCCTGAACAGTTATTATATCTTGTTCATCATACATGCTCATCGTGAACTGATGCATCTTACTCTTTTCTTTTCCTATCCATTGTTTCTGTTCCTGCACGTAATCTCCTTCTTTTGGCTTTTGATAAAAGGTATTCCACCAAATGTGATTCCATTTATCATGTACCTCCGACCATTTTTCCCTTATCTCATTAATTTCCCCCGCAAATGTCTTTATCTGTTCCCACGAAGCTAATTCCATTTTTCCTTCTTTCACCATACGTTCCGCAAATTTCTTCTTTGTTTCTCTTAATGACTCTTTAACTTTAGGGATTTCTTTGTACAATTCCTCTAATTCCTGTTTGGGTATTGTATACCAATTTTTACTTGCCCTTTCACGGAGCTCAGATATCTTCTTTATTTCCTCGGAAATACTTTCTCTTTGTTCCTCAATTCCTTCTTTCACCCTTGAATTTAAATCTTTTAATTCCCAAAGTTCGTCATCTATCTTCTCATGCTCATTCCGCATTTCCCTAATTATATCCAAGAATTCTTTTACTTCATCCCAAGTCGCCATTTCTACCTTTTCCTGATCCTGAACGCAAAGACTATCGTTCTTTTTCCCTTCGTTTTCCGAGCCTACCTGAACCTGCGTTGCTACGTGAGACTTTGAATTACCTTTACTATTGTTTTCCTCTGTGCTAATTACATTCTCCCTTGGAATCGGTTTACAATTTTCTTTTTCCTTTTGGAGCTCTAAAAGCTCATTTGTTACCCTGTTTTCTGCAGACATGTTACCTTCTCTTCGTGTAACTATGCCTCCAGGTGCACGCATGCTTTCTACAGGAACCTTTACAATTTCCTTATTTGGGTACTCTTTATCATCTATTTGGAGGTTCTCTTGACTATCTCTAGCTTTACTTTCTGCCTTCTTGGCCTCCCATACTTCATTATTTATCTTTATCATTTCCTCCATCTCTTTATTAAAATGCTCCCTCAGGCACTTCTTAACATCTGTAGTTTTACCTTTATCTTTACTCTTTACCCTTACATTCTCTGAGAGCCTCCGCCTCTCTTCACTTAATGACATCATATTAGAATATAGTGGGCTACCCATGCCACATCGCTAAAACATGCTTGAGAGATAGTAATCTGAACCTTTGTGTCCCAATTTCTTCAAAAATTTACTTTTGTCCGGGTGTTTACTACACCGTACCCTTTTGATACCCTTCTTCAAACTCAAAGACCTTTATGGAAGTATTTAAAATTCAAAATTTCGAAAAACCATTTTTTTTCAAAGAAAATGAAAATTTTGATTTTTCGAGAAAACTCGGGTTTTCCCTAGGAAAACTCATCCCTGCATACTGGGCGCCAAAATCGAATAGATTTTTGCTAGTTGTATGATAAAATCATACATGCCCCACGTTGGAAAACGGTAAAACAAATAAACTACTGACCAATATCATTCTACTTGTCCAAAGTGAACAAGGAATAGCATAAAAATAAAACAAATATTAGAATAAAACACATGGTTTTCCTTAAAACCAACAATTCACGATTATTTTCACTTCCATAAAGTACTTATCTTAAAGTTCCATATAACTACGAGCTTCTTTGGCTCGATACTTTTCCATAATAATGGTGTCATACTTCTGTACACCTCAAGAACTTATTTTACCTTTTCTATCATCAAAACAAATATATAATTACATTTAAAATTACATGTTAATTATTCACTTCAATATTTGGGCATTTCACATATTCTCAGGATTTACTATCTCTCTCAAGTTTGCAAATTCACTACGGTGATCGGGAAACTACTTGTGTACTCCAGAGTCATAAAGATTACTTGACAAAGTCAAAAACTATGATTACTCCCGAATCTAGTTATCTTCACAAAACTCGTGGATTCCTTATTTTCCATACAACATTACAATAGGGATTTTATTTAATTCATTTGTCTTATAAGACTATTATCACATAAGAAAACTACGATCTGAACTGGCAAGCGATAATATAAATCTACAAGGACCTCGGTTCATCGCCCGGGTCATTAACAACTTTAAACACTCACGGTGTATTTCACTTCTTACAAGACGGTTTTTACCCACCCTCGTACTATGAGGGTCAGGCCATTATACTCGAGCGTGATTTATGACAGGGAGAGCGACTCCCGGCCTAGCTTACGGTTGGAGCTCTCTTCAATGCTTTTAAAACAAACCTTCACATTATTCTCATTTCTTTGGGGAGACTTGGCTTTCTACTCAATCGTTTTACTTTCAACAATATTCTTGGCTCATAAACCACTCTCGTAATCTTGGCATTTATTAATTATGAAAGGGTCCTCATTGATTGGGAAGAGTAATACACATTCGACGACGAATAATAAGGGGCTTTAATAAACAGAGGATTATAGGTTCGAGTCCCTTAACATGCCTCGGGAACCATTTCCACATTGGAGGACTTATACAAGACGCGATTTAGGGTCTAGCCGTAGCTTACAGGACCTACGCTCAATAATACCATACATTTGCTCCCTTTTATAATATAATACACACATGGCCTCGTGATCTACGTCACAATTAGAGGACTTACAACATATCTCAATTCACTGCAATCAACTACCCTCCATAAGTAACTTACCAAGTACATTAACTTTTACGCGTTCCTAGCGTGACTTTTTATTTAATTGCGTTCATTTACGCTACACATTACTTTACGGCCTAATGTCTTCCAAAGAACTGATAAATTTCATAGTAACAATTGATACATATCCCAATTCTTATATTAATCTTTTCCGTTGACAATAAATCGCTCCATTTTTAAGAACATGCATTCACATCATGTCTTATACATTTGTTAAGGCTTCAACGCTCTATATTTTTATATCATTCAATTTAATCTTTATTTAGATTTCTTTACCTTGTTATTCACATCATGTCTTCATTTCTTACAAAAGCTCAAAAGCTATTTCTTTCATATAATTCAAATTTACCTTTATGTAAATATCTTTGTTATAATTATTATTATTACGCTTGCTTTTATAACATTCATTAAATACACTGACATTTTATTCCATGCATTTCCTCTACCGAATTTATTATTTCACATAATTATTTATTATTTCTTACAACTTTATTTTTGTTCAGATCGCGTTCTTATTTAGTTATTATTTATTTAAAAACAACCCTTTTATTCAAAACTCCGGTGGAATTGTACACAAAATTTTTCCCGACACCAAAATATAATGAAAATCTTTACTCACATGTCTAAGGTCGTTTTCTGACCTTTATTCTCGTTTGATGTGACATTTTGGCCCACCTTCTTGACCTACTCCATATTGTACAAACTCATCTCATGTACAGAAATTTCTTGACACATATTCACTATATTTAACACTGACAACATTTTTAATACACTGGTGTATCCGTTTTGAACACACAATAAAACACTAAAAAATATATTACTTTAACACATATTATAACACATATCACTTGCATAAAACGCTTTCACCTTACGTAAAACACTTAAAATGATCCTCTTATTATTTTTCTTACAATATTTACACTTCACTTCTATCACACGGGCGTATCTCAACGATTTTGACGATTTCTGTCGGCTGTTGACGGTCCCTGATGTGAATCCTATCGACCTGCATTGGACGTGTGATTTTACTCGTTCAAAGTTTCTCTCTCCTACAATGGAAACTACTGGTTTCAGTCTCTCAAAAACCGCTTCTATTGTCTATTACTCGGCTTCACTTTATCTGCTTTAACTAGGCGATAAATATCTTTACTTTGCCGTCACCTCTATTTATCTATGGTAGTCTATCGCTCCCTATAGTTTCTATATCTTGGCCTCCTTTCGAGGACCGTACACTGTCTATCGTACCCTATAGTTTCTATATCTTGGCCTCCTTTCGAGGACCGTATACTGTCTATCGTATATTTTTGACGTTTTCTCACTAGAGTACGTTTTCCCTCTGGTTTCGAACCTAAGTTCCTAAGTTCCTTTTGCTAGAACTTCTATCTTTCACGACCTTAATTACTGTTTATTCTTGTCCTTTACAGGACTTAGTGTCTTTAACAAAGACTTTACTGGACATAACGCCGTTTATTTGTTGGAGTTCTTATAACTTCGTAACTGTATCGAACTAGTGTTCTTCTGGAACTCGAAGTTTCCCACTGATCGCTGTATCTTACTTTAAAGTCCGTATATTTAGTGTTCTTTATAATTTAGGACTCTTCAGAGTCTCGAACTGCTAACCATCAGCGTAGCGTACTCATATCGTAACTGGTCTACACTCGGCGAACTTGTAGCATAGCCTCCCACAGGAGTCTCTTGTCGAACTGTGTTTTTGAATTTACTACTTGAAATTGCAGCGCGAATGGCCTACATCAAGACGTGCTATGACGAACTGTGATCAAAGTAACCTCCCTCAGGTTCTGGATCGATGTCTGATACAGCTTAACGCCCCCCTGGACGGACTATTAACTGCCTGTACGATGTGTGATGTAGCACAGTGACGTGCCTTCCGGCCGTTTGAAACTGCATGAACTGATACAGCGTAACGCCTCCCTGGGCTGTCGAAAACTGCATGATTATGATGCTCCAGCGTCACGTTCCCCGGACGGACTAGTAACTGCCTGTACGATGCGATGCAGCACTTCCGCTCACGGAATGCTCGTAGACTGCATGATGCGTCGTGACGCCCCCCTCGGGCTCTTGAATACTGTTCTTCCGGCGTGATACAGAGTAACGCCCCCTCACGGACTGTCGAAATGACTGCATGCACTGATGCAGAGTAACGCCCCCTCACGGGCTGTCAGAGTAACTGCATGTTTGGTCTGGCTCTGCCAGGAGCTTTATACTATTCAGCCACAAAAGGATAAAACTCTAGTCCTTTTCGTGACCAACTTTTGAACTAATTGTCGCACAATTATAAAAATCATATCTCCAGAAAGCTCGTCTTGCAAACGTAAAATAATCTTCCTGTGCATGGAAATCGATCGTGCATTTCCGAGATATTAATTAATTCTTCGTCCTCAACTGTGTGGGTGGTGCTGTTCATTTTTAATTCTCCCACTCCTTGGGTCCCGGTGAATTCCCAATGACGTATACTTGCGTTTGCAGTTTTCTCCTGTGCAATTATTACAAGGTTTTTCTTTACACAAAAATCTCTGATCCAAAATGATTCACCGTACTGTATCTGTTTACTTATTTTTATACTCGTAAACGGGTTAAATTTAATTATTCCTGTTCTGACTCAGCAGCGAGGTTGCCATATTCCTGCGACTTAAGAGCAATTTTCGAGTCAAGCCTCTTCGTCTTACAGTCCAAACTTTCCACTCGTTCTAATAATATCCATGACTGGCTCCTTATAAATGTCAAGAGGCATGAGCTCATCTTAGGAACACCTGGCCCTAGCGCTTGCACAATATTAGGCTAACATCCTGGCTTGAAATCTCTCTCCGTTTCTTTAGAAACTGTATGATTCTTTCATTCCTTTCTCAAAATACATGGATTCGACTCCCTTTGAGGCCATGGTACATGGGTTCACTATAGCATAATATGTAGGGTAGATGAATTTTCATTTTGTTCTAACGAGGTTGTTCCATCTATCAACAAGTAGTTACGTGAAGAACTATACAGCCTATTTTCATATATCCTACTCAAGTTAACTGCCTCTATCAACATACAAAATTTCAGTTTGATTCTTGTGATAGATGCATAGATATTGAGAACCGTCTAAATATTTCAGATGATCTCCATGTTGGATTTTTATTTATGTACTATTACATGAAGATTATTGTGTACGTGTGGTATTCAGACTTCAATCGCATGATTAGGACACAAGAAGTAGAAACGAGATTTTAAAATTTCGCACATCTGCCATCTTGTGGTTATGAAAACATTTGAAATAAATAAGATGCCAGTATATTAACATTTGTATAAGCATTTAACGTGCGAAGTTTTACTGCACTCGGATGGTTAAAATCACGAGAAATATCCATCTAAAAATGTATATTTCGTGTCACCACCATGTTGGATTTGTACTCACCAGGTTACTGAAAGTCATATAGGTGAACTTATGTTCATAGCCTCTATGGACATAAAAATGTTCAGTTTGATTGCCATAAAAGATTCGTAGATATTGAGAACCGTCAAAATATTTCGGATGCTCACCATTTTGGATTGTTATAAGTATAGGCCATAGAGTTATGTACCATTAAAGGAAAATTATTGCGTAGTTTCATTAATCAAACTTTCACTTCGATCGCATGATTACGACACAAGAAATAAAAACTGACTTGTAAAATTTGGCACAGCCGCCATCTTGAAGTTATGTAAACAATTGAACTAAATTAGATGCCAGTGCATTACAATATGTATAATCATTTACTGTACCACATTTCACTGCGCTCAGATGGTTAAATCACGAGAAAAATCTATTAAAATGTTTCATCTTCGCTTGGCCGCCATGTTCGTTTTGTACTTTACAAGTTTTTGAAAGTAACATAGATAAACTTGTAGCAGTGCCCTTTATCATCGTACAAAATTTCAGGGTGATATCATAAATGGTTTCGAAGATATTGAATACTAGTGAAATATTTTGCACAGCCGCCATTTTGAGGTTATGTAAACAATTGAACTAAATTAGTCGCCAGTGCATTACAATGTGCATAAACATTTGCTGTACCATGTTTCATTACGTTTGGATGGTTAAATCGCGAGGAAAGTCTATTTTAAAGTCTCAACTTCGCTTGGCTGCCATGTTGATTGTGTAATTACCAGGTTTTTGAAAGTCACATAGGTGAACTTCTAGTAGTTCCCTTTATCACCGTACAAAATTTCAGGGTGATATCGGTAATAGTTTCGGAGATACTGAACGCTGGTGAAATATTTCGTACAGCCGCCATGTTGGATTGGTGTGACACAATAAAATTTGAAGGGCACGGTTGGGGTCGGCCAAAATGATGCTATGATCTTACCGAGTTTCATTGAAATCGCTCCAGCCGTTTAGAATTTATTAGGGTGGCACACACACACACCATCACACACACACGCGCACTCACAAACACACGGACAAAAGGTGATCTGATAAGCCTATTTTTTATTCGTAAAATGAAAATAGGCTAACAAATCAAGTCAATACTCTTCATCTATTATGCCATTCTTCTTTTCTGTTGTGACCGTTCCAGTCACAATAATGTTCCCAGACCCTTATTTGGTTGACTTGAAGAGAAGTCAGGTTAGGGTAGTTTGTTCATACCATTCCTTTTTCTTGTTCATCATCATTTAGGTTATAGGATTTAATTTTATTTAGTGTATATATCTTGTGTATATCGGGCTCAGTCAGGAATATTTCATTTAATTTGTATATCGGATCTCAGCATACAAGACAGTGGATTGTGTAAGGCCACGGTCGACTCTAGACAGGTCGGAAGGCTGAGACTTGGCAACATGTTCATCAGTCATACCCATGTCAGGCAGGAACACGAGGGAACGTTCAGTCTGGCAGGTGTTCTTGTTTATCTCATAGGGATATTTCCTTCTATATTTTGCTTCTTCCGCTTTGTACTGCACCCGTTCATCCGAGGTATGCGATGACCCATCTGCCATTACACCGCATGCCTGGCTTCCCAGGCCAGAGTGGAGTTAAATGAACATGAAATAAAATAAGGAATGTGTCGGAAATTCAGTTGAAATATCACAAAAGCAGAGGGTAACACGAGATAAAGTATCTCTAGGGTCGTTAAGGGCTTAAATTTAATCATAATAGCAAATAGAAATGGGCGCCATCAACTGAACCCTTAGCAAACCACATCCTTCCCGGTTAAGCCTTAATTGAGACAAAGGAAAGGATTGGGAAAACAACATCATCATCAGATCACAACTAAGATAAAAAAAATTATTTAAACTTAATCAGTCAGACAGAAAAAGAAACACAAACCCTGCCTAAGAGTATGGTCGACTGTAAACGTTATGTTGTTATAGTCCTAAAAAATCGAACCATCTCTGTGCTATTTCAAATTATTTTTCATCCACATAAAAAATAAAGATTACTAAAGTTCGCTTGAGTTCTCAGGGCCACCGTAGCACTATGTCTTTGCGTCACTGACATTTCGTGATCTCTGAGACCTAACATTTCGTTAATTTAACATCAGTAATGTGGATGTCAAGAAATATGAATCTGTCTAACACAAATACCCTAAAAACACATATATTTAATTATTCACTCATTTCTATGGCTTAAATGGCACTAATCAATGTTGGAAATCCCAACAATTACTCCCTAAAATTTTAACAAATAATTTATACACAATATTTACACTATTGCTAATCATTGCTTGGTTGTGAATCGAAGAAAACTTCACTATTCATCGGTCATCACCATCATTATCATGTCAAATAAAATAAATGTTTCTCAAATCAGTTCTCATCCCATTATTCGTTATATTCAAGTCAGAATAATTAACTAATTACCATCAGATCATTTAAATAAATATTATATTCATCAATTCATTAGATTATTCAATCATCCACACACTCTCATTTCATTATCTCATTTAAATTAAATTATCTCAATCCATCCATTTAAATTGTTCAATTCATTAATTTAAGTTGCAATTCATCAATTTATTTAAATCATATCTCTTATTTAAATTTATTTAAATTATATTGTCATCAGCTCCTTTAATTAATTATCACCATTTAATTCATTTATTCCTCAGCTGTTTAATCACCTATTAATTTATTTAATTCAGTTAATTTATTCAACTATCAATTTATTCAATTCATCGAGTTTATTCAATTTTAATTCATCGGATCAGATCAATAATATGTTTAAATTTCAGATTATTATTCCATAAATTGTTATTATTATTATGAGAAAATCTTGGATTATCAAAATTATTTATTTATTTAAATCCCTAAAAATTGTTTAATATAGGTTAGAGAACGTTGTCTTAAAATTTTATCAGTTCCAAGTTATACCTCATATTTAATTATCATGCCAAAATAATACGTTGCCTTCACAAAATCACGTTGGATCTCACTATCCAAAACTTCACCACTTAATCTCACTTTGTCAAATATCACATTTGAATACCATAATTATTCCATATAACACTACAATTATTCAGCACACAGCATGAATATCAGAAATATGCAAGACTGGGTTCAACAACCTCATGTCTGCCTCAAAATTATCATTGGCAATATTGCAAACTTTCAACTGGCAACCTCAAAAATACCTATCAAAAATACTTCACATAATCACGTTGCATGATCCACTAAAAATAACTGGCTTCAGATGATTAACGCACACAATGTACTAGAACTGTAATTAATCTTGTCATATCTAGACAACTTCTTAAACAATATGAAAATTACCATAGTAATCGTAATCCAATTCAAGATCTGGTTTAATTCAGAGCACAAATTCTCTTAAGATCATCAAGATTTACTTCAAAGAAAAACACCAATGTGTTATATTACCTCACATCAAAATATCTAATAATGATCTGCCTCAAAATAAATTCTGACAATAAATGACTCATCTTACAAGATTCAATTACTTGAAATCCTTCTCAAAGGTATCAAATCACTCACAAAGAGTATCAAAAGTATTAACTGTTAAATGAATATACTCTCAAAAGAGTATTACAACAAACTATTGGATTGGCAAAACAAGAATTACAAAGTGTAACCCTGCTGACATTTATTTTTAATTTATTTAACAAAAATCGACTAATATGTGACTGGTAGTTTATTGTTTAATCCTCTTACGATCATAATTACACTCGGATGATAAAATGAGACCCTCGATTGGCAGGTAAGGTGAGTAACACCACACAATTACTCAAAGTAACAGGCCCCGCCTCGTAGACTATGATGAAAAATCCCTAAAAATGACAGGTTAGGTGAGTGCCACCACACAGTTACTCAAAGTAAGAGGCCCCGTCTCGTAGGCTAATGAATGAGTGTACATGATTGGAATCAACAAAACTCTATTTGCTACATAAAAGCGATATGCATTCACTTGAGTGAATAAAATTTAATATCACCAAACAATCCAATAAAATAAAATAAATAAAAAAATCCTGCTGATGAATTATACATACCCGCTAGTATGCAATGAACTGACGAAAATTCTAATTATCCAAGTGCAGATCACGAGTTCGAAACACTCGCGAAAATATCCATAATCAAGAAATACTATCCTCACAGAAAAATATAAAGACCAAAATCCTGTCTAATAAAGTCAACCAATGGTGAGAACGTCGTATAAATGTGCCTGCCATATCATATGGTAACCACCATATTTTAGCAAATGGAGTGATAAAATATTTAAGCCATGTCGAAAAATAATAGCAGCACTCCTACCAGAAATATATATACGAGTATGCCCAGTGTTCATGAAAAATCATATCAGTAATGCCATAACTCTTACAATACCTTCATATTCCAGATGTTAATAGAATTCAAAGATCGTCGGTAATCCAAGTGTTTGTCACAGATTTCTCGCAAGATCGACGAAAACGCTGTATCACCCACTGAACTAACACCTGACTCCATCCAAGTGAATTTGATGTCATATTTATCCTCTTCGTGAGGAACCGAATCCATCACTCTGAGATGCCATCACGTCTCCGTATCCGCCTAGCACGACATGATGAACTGAAGATTATCCATCAAGGATATTGTCCAAAATCCTCCACAAAGGTTCAAAAACACTGAGTACCCCATACTCTCTTCGAATACGTCACGTCACTGTTCCATAAACTATTCGGTTGGCATTCGATAATAATGTTAGTCTTCACAGCGGCTGAATTGCACTGGTAGAAAAAAATAATGTAGCTTCAAAAGTTTACTGATTTGTCAGTATCTGTATCTGTGTTCGTAATGAAGATATTTCATAACTGTTCATGATGTGTAACTATGATACTGCACGTGCCACTATTCACAAAGTGCATACGCTTACATATTTTAACTTGCCAAAAGCAGTAATGTTGGAACGGCCCCATGGTCGCCTTAAATATTTCGGTTCAAATGCATTATGAAATATGCTGTAATACTTCCGAAATAAATTCAAGTCCATCTGAATGTCCATAATAAAATGTGTATAACTGTAACTGGACTGCACAATTGGACTGTTGAAATACAAGTCCTAACATCTCAAACTTGACAAAATGTCAGAGTAATGTTCAACTCGTTGACTATCGCATGGTAACAAAATGTCGCCCACAGCACGACACGTTTCGCTTCACTGTCAATGTGTAATATGAGGTTAAATACTGGCCTCATTATACTGCTTCGCTGTGCTGTTATACATTGAGAATGTAGCTTAAAAAATGTTTCTCAATCCTAATGTAATACTGCGTATTGCTTCGGTAAATTGTAAGCTTGAAAAAGCATTGCTGAATACGACTGCGATGTTGAAATAACATGTGTCTAAACACCGGCTTCCTTGCTAAAGTTAACGGCTTGCATGACCTGCCCTACAGACATCATGTGCTCCAAAACCGAACTCCTGATACTGCATTGCAGGCTTCGCCTAGCGACTCTCTCCAGCACGTAACTCTCCGTATTGCACTGCCTTATAAACTCGTCTGTTATAGCACGACTTGATCCACTCAGCTGGACTGCTGGAATACTTCTCGTCGCTAGTGTCACTGCACTCGGCCGTCTCGCCTTGACCTACCACGTGACTTCCTCCTTCCTTCCGCTGTCTGACGTCACAGATCTAACCTCTGCCACACTATTTCAGCTATAAAGTCATAACATAACTTAAGGAGTTGTCTACCTTTCTTCAAGTTATTGTCAATAAGATTTCTTGATATTTCCTTCCCTTCTGAGGTTAGATAAGACTTTATTCCAAATTAATCTTTATAATCATCCAGTATTTCTCCCATAATTCTTTATGTTTGAGGGGTAGTGGCTCCATCTCCCTCGGCCTCCTACGTCATTTCCTACCATTCTTCTGACTCGATCTGAGCGCTATCTTTTCTCATTGCCCACAAATCTCAACTATGGCTCGATCACAACTGGCGTAGCCGATAGCCTCAACTAGGTATCGGGTACAGTACGTTTATACGCTTTATAGTAGCGTTTATACTACCCTTCCAGATGAGTTTTTTTACTGTAATCCCGAATCGAGAACACATTGAGGAGTGTGCTTTGTATCTGGCAAATATGGTACGGTATTTTTAAATGCCTATGGTACATGGAAATATCACATATCTTACTCCATGTTTTAAACTTTGATTTTCCTGGAATGTTTCGGCACCGTAACAATGCCAGATACATGTTGTATCCCCAACTATAATGCAAATTATCCAAATAAGGTTCCCAAGTGACGAAAATCTGCGCCAGGCCTGGATTAGGGAACCTTCGAAATGGTTAGTAGATTGCATAAATTAGTCAATTAAGTGAAAAAATACTTTCAGTTATTGCCACTGTATTGCTAAACAATTATTCACAGGCAAGAAATGATGCTGTTGATGTCGGCAAACTTGGTTATGGGAAGAGAAAGTTGCAGCACTTTAGGAAGGAAACAGAAGTTATCTGATACAGTTATGGAATACCAGCAGCAACATACTATTTCTAAAATGGTAGTAAATTATCTACATACATGTGCGGCGGAATCGAGGGTTTATAGGCCTACAGTGTGAAGATGTTATGGGAGATAGCCTACATTTTTGCATCACATAACCCTCAATTGCATCTACTTACTCCATAGTATTATTATTAAAACACCGCCAATTGTTTTATTACCATACTTCAGAGTAGTAAAATACGAAAAGAAACCAAAATAATTTTCTTTATTTTGCTAAACACTTTTATGTTGGTAAATTATTTCCGTGTCACTCATGCCTAATATCAGCTGCTTGGCTCTTATTACAACTTTTCTCGATCATATGCATGTTATTCATTTATTTCCGATTGTAACACTGGGCATGTGTAAATAAAAATCAACAGATGTTTTGCTAAACATGTACATTATGTTTGTCCAATATTAATTCCGTAGTTTTTGTCGCCTCCCTTGCTAGCAAACAGCTGTTTCAGTTCAGGCGCTCGTGACGAAGTATGACTGACAATAGCCGTAGCTTAGGTGTTGTCAGGTTGAACCTTCCGACCTTTCTAGAGTCGACCGTGGTAAGGCAAGTTACAAGATGTTGCAAGCAGGATACTCTAGGCCAAATTTATATTCGGCCAAGAATAACTTCCCTTGTCTCGAAGAAAGCTTTGTATTAATTCTGTAAGATTCTGACGTCAGAGAAGAGTTTCGCACCATGAGTTGTAAGTAATATACATGGATTCGAGATTATTGGTGTATTTTGAATGGGTTTTGGAGGGTATCTTTACCCTGGCGGAGTACAACGAAAACATGTGATTGCAAGATGAGAGGTTGGCCTTTCGTGTCGAGTGATGTTCACTTCAATTCAATACTAGCAGTAGTGGTTTTGTGAGAGTTCTAATGCCACCGCCACCGCTCCACCGCTGGAATACTAAAATGACAATATCTCGCGAACCAATCAGGCTAGAGACTTGTACGAGGTGTCATTGAACTCGGGCTGACACCCCCTTTCCAAATGACAACATATTTCAACCCCAAAATAAAACCTACCCCTACTAGGGGGTGAAATTGTAATTTTTTAGAGAATCTCTCTTTCCAACTGCAACATGTGAGAGTTTGAATGTCAATATGGAATGAAACGTTGTTCTACACAAGAGACATGTGTTCGGTGGAAAGCCACTATGAATTAACATGCTTGTTTTTCCGTTTTTTACACACATGTCCACTCATGGCTTTTGTAAGAGGGCGGGCTTTTTAAAGATGGCGGCTGTAGTGTAACCTAACCTAACCCAACCCACGAGGGGTGATCAAAACGTTTTCCAAGTGGTGCTTGTCGATAGGCAAACTGATAAACAAAGAGGGTCTTGTCAGGCCTTGAGGCGAGAGCCCCTGTTATTGTTGACGAGCCCCTGTGGTCGGGTCCCTGTGAACGGGTCATTGTTGGCGGGTCATTGTTGACGGGTCCTTGTTGATGAGTCCCTGTGGACGGGTCATTGTTGACGGGTCATTGTTGACGATTCCTTGTTGACAGGTCTTTGTGGACGGGTTATTAATGACAGGTCATTGTTGACGGGTCCTTGTTGACGAGTCCCTGTGGACGGGTCATTGTTGACGAGTCCTTGTGGGCAGGTCCTTGTGGACGAGTCCTTGTGGATGAGCCCCTTTGGACTGATCCCTATGGACTAGCCCAAGAATGTATTTAAATTATGACAACGGGCCTAACTACATTTGCGTGTAAAGCAATGTGTTGAACTGACGTTGTTCACCAACCCCCACTAGTATAATGTGATAACGATATGAAAGTAAAGTGACGAAATACATGTGAACATACAAGGGATCTAACTTGGTGGATGGATGTGTTCCAACGAGTCATTTGTAGTTGAAAGAGAATAATACATGTTCTTAAGATGTTAAAACTGAGGAGATGGTATGTGCAGTAAGACGTCTTGTTATATTTCCTGTGTCATATTACAGACATGGCAGAGAGCGCACAGATCTGTTGCTATTACTAACGCTGCAGTAATTTGAAACTGCAAGTGTTCATTAAGACAATGGGTGATGATCATGCAAAGTTAGCAGTTATTGGATATTACACAGGTGTTCCTTCCGGTGTCATGTTGCTGACATGGCAGAGAGCGCACACTGCTGTTGCTATGACTGACGCTGCAGTAATTTGAAACCTCAGGTGTTGATCAAGACAATGGGTGAAGATTATGCAAAGTCAGCAGTCATTGGATACCACACAGGTGTTCCTAGTGTGCTTTGGACTCTGAGCTGTATTGGGAAAGGAATTGCAATGATCTGCAAAAAACTGCTGACACGAGCGATGAGAGTTTATATAAGAGGGTGTCATATATCTCCCTACTGTCAGTCTTTATTACTCGCTTTGAGTGAATAGTGCTCTATTACTGCTCAAGAGTTGTAAAAAAAGCCGTTTTGGTAGAAAATCATTAAATTATTTGCAAGGTAAGTACTTATTATTAATGGATTGTAGTCTTTTATTACTAATTGATGTTGAAGTTATTGATTGGAATGTATTTATTTATTGATTTATTGATTGATTAATTTGTTTACAGATAATTGGGTACCTGAAGGTTACCAGATTCCTACAATCTGTTCATTCAGTGGCAGCAGTTGATCAATTATAAAAAGGTAAGTGCCCCTCTAATAACTTTTAAACAGCTAGAGTATTATTTTCCAACGTTCACCACTACATGTTAGTGAAAATGGTATATTTAGCAGTCAAAAGTTGGAACTACTTGACCATGATGTGTAAAGCTAAATTTGTAGGTTAGATTTTGATTACCACTCTATTAAGTTCGAATGTTCATTGCTAGGTGTCAGTGACAGAGGGAATATTTCAAGTCTTAACCTCAGTTCACTTAACTTTACCTAACTTAACCTTGTCATGTGACATGTTTTACAAGTTTAAACTTGTTTTAAGACTGTCTATGACGTCACACTTAGGTCACTTAACTGGCGATCGCTGGTTTCCAATATGTGACATGTTCTACAAGTTTAGACTTGTTTTAAGACTGGCTATGACGTCACACTTAGCTCACTTAACTGACGATCACTAGTTTCTATCACGTGACATGTCCTACAAGTTAAGACTTGCTTTAAGACTAGCTATAACGTCACACTTAGCTCACTTAACTAGTGACCGCTGGTTTCTACCACTCTATCAAGTTCCAATGTTCACCGCTAGGTGTCAGTGACAGTTAGAACTACATGAAGTTAGACATGCTAGGAGTTCACAGATGATCGATTTAAATACCCTGCTATAACCATTGACTGGAATGTAATTAAACTATTTATATTGTACTTTTGTTTATCATTTATTAACATTTATGATTTCTTTCTTTTATAGGTAACTTCGAAAGTGATCATCATGTTCAAGTGTGGTGACTGTAAGAAACAGTTCTCAAGACCCGACAGCCTTCAACGTCAGGCAAGTACAAAACATAATCAGAAAATGTTTGTATGCAGTCATTGTGCTACAACATTTAACAGACAGGATAGTCTTGGACGGCATGTAAATCTAAAGCATGTCAGTACTGCACCATTTTCGTGTTCAGTTTGTGAACTTGGTTTTTCTGCTGTAAAGCGATATCAATTCCACATGGTTGAAGTGCATGGAGAACAACAGGAATTGAAATCTGTAAAACCATCAACTAGCACGGAACCTTTAAATTATTGTGATGCTCAAAAGCGTAAACGTTCTCAAGATTGTGAAAATAGTCATGCAACAAAAAGAAAGAAGAATGGTGAACCTTCGATAACCCATTGTGATGTATGTAATATTGATATACCTTCATCAATCATTCATGGACATTTACGCAGTATTAATCATAAAAACAACGCTTGCCATGAAAGAAATTCTGGAAATATTCAACAAATTGGTAGTGCATTTAAAAGTCGAATTGCTAGTTACAGACTTTATAGTGAAGAAAAAACTCAAAGTATTGAAACATTTTTACAGAATGTTCAACCTACTGTGTTTGGCTTAGTAGAAAATGTTTTAGTAGAGCATAAAACAATTAAAATGAATTTTGAACTTTTTGGACTCTATGTAAAAACTGGGAGTGACGGTGAAATTATGGATATCAAATCCTTTAATACAAAAAACATAATTGTTAGCGAATCAAGTAATATTAGTGATATGTATCGAAATATTTCAAGTGCTATCATTGTAAAGAGTGAAGAGTTCCAGGAAAGGGAGTCAGGCTGGGCGTTGGTTGAAGTACTTTATTTAGAAACCAACATGAATAAATATAACCCCCTTCGAGCATCATCATACATTGATTTGCCAGGATGGATTAAACGAAAGTGAGCTGTTGTGAATGTTTTGAATAGTGATCAAGCATGTTTGCGTGGGCTGTAACCTCAGCTCTCCATCCAGCAGTGAGGGACACGATGAGGACATCATCATATCCTCACTATTCTTCAGTGTTAGATATAAAAGAAATAGAATTTCCTATGGCGATAAAAGACATTCCACGTTTTGAAGAGCTGAACAATGTAAGTATTAATGTTTATGAAATTGAAAATAAGAGTATAGTTGGTCCTCTATATTATACTCAGGAAAAAATACGATGCTCATGTAAATTTACTATACATAACCGAAGGTGAAAATGCTCACTATTGTTGAATAAAACATTTAAGTAGACTTGTCAGTAATCAGGTTTCAAAACACAATGGTAAAAAGTGGTTGTGTGATGGCTGTTTGCTATATTTCCAGAAAGAGGATCAAATATCACAACATCAAGAATGGGGATGTAATCATGTTCGTACGGTATTACCGACTCCTAAAAATAACATTCTAAAATTTAAGGATTATGAGAAACAGCTTCGAGTACCATTTGTTATATATGCTGACTTCGAGGCTTTGCTAAAACCATTTAATACATGTGGTGTATTCTTGGAATACACGGTTCCAGAGATTATAATTTTCAATGCTTTTGCATGTTTTTTCCTTCCTATTTGTCAAACACCAACAGTGATCTTCTGTTTTCTCTTAGGGGTTCAGGTCGCTTATATCTTTTATGAGTCTGTTCCAGATATATATTCTATGACCCACCTAGCGTCATATAGCAGCGAATCTCTGAAGCTCTTCAACTCTTCCTCGCGCAAGAGTAATTCCTTCTCCATCTGGCTACCAGATTTTACTGCCATCGCCAGCTATTATCTCCATGAGCAAGAGAACTACGTCTACTCTTTTACTCACCATGCTGTGCCAGTATCATCTGTCATCAACTCTTTGAAGTCCGGCTCAGCAAGAGAAGATCAATTTTTTGTTTAAAAGTTGGTTATCTTTATATGTTCTCCTTTTGTTTCCTACCCCCCACTCTTTTTCCCTTCCTTGGACCCTCCGTGCTCCGTTGAGCAGGTCTCACTTCTCAGTCGGCAGTTGACTCGATCAGTTAAGGCTCCTCTCGAGCTAACCTCCTCAAACCAAGAGGCACACTCTCTTCTACGCCATGTTGGCAAGGTAGTTGTCATCTAAGGAACTTCGCCTTCAACATGAAATCAAGATAAGTACCATCTTAAAAGTTTTAACCTCATCTTCATGGTTTTAACTTCCACGTGCTTTTAACTATACTTTTATAGACAGTGTGAGATTATTTATTTTGGGGCAAAAATCATTCTTCGTGGGATTTGTCATGTTGAGCTTTTGTTCATATAAGCCAACCTTATTAAAAAAGAGCTTTTCTTAAGCTATTTAAATGAGAAATCCTCTCGCTACGTGGGATATTATCTAATACCCGCTGTCTATAATTCTCCAAGATAGTTCCTCCGTTGGATTTACATTGGCCCCATTTTCTACTAAGATCGTCCTGGAACCTTCCAGATCTTGTACTCTATCTGCGAGTCTTGCCGTCAGGTATTTTTCACTCACTTGTGAAAATAATATTTAAAATGAGGAATCTTCCTTACAAATTACTGCAATAGCTAACTTTCGTCCACCGTTGGGGTGTTCTATGGCGCATTTAACTGTAATCCACCATTTTCTCCAGCAATAGACTCTCGCCTACCTAGTGCAACCAGTTCTTTTCAGCATTGTAAAAACTTTCTTTCTCATGAACTTTCGAGTTTCTACAGTGAACTTTGCATCAATCTTTACAGACTATAGTGATAACCAGTGCTTGCTCAACTTTTCTACCGCGTCGCGATCGTCCGTTTATATTAAATACGGCCATGAACATTTTTTCCTCCATCCCTATTTCTCTTTCCTAAACCTCTTACTAACAATCTGTAATAAACTTTAAATTCAGATCTGTTTCAATAAGGTGTCACTCTGTGAAGTGCCCTTCCATTTTGCTTGTTTATCATTAAGTAATTGCTGTATAATTACGTGTTTTATACACGTTTCAAACTTACATTGTTTCTCCCTTCAAATCAGGGAAAACAATTCTTTCAACTCTTGTGTGAGTTATTTTTTAGGTCTCACTAAATGGAAACTGCCCCATTTGGCTCGTGATTCCTATCTAAAATATAGGAGGTCGAGAACCTTCCTTTTGATTATCTCTTCAGGTTTCACAGTAAGTGACCTGCCCTCTTTTGTATAATTCTCATAAAGTAATTCTGTTTAAATATAAGAAGTTGTAGGAACTTCTATTTTATTCTTTATGTTTTCCTTATTGTTATTTTCGAAGTTGTTATTCTCTCTAGAATATTCGTTCAGAAATTTCCTATAGTACACTCCTTGTACTCAATTTAATGTTTAAACTTTAATCATTTCATTGCCTTTTTTAAAATCTTACCAAGATTTTAGTACCAGGTTTAAAACCTTAAAAATTATTATTTGCCTGGAGCAATTTCTAAATGTTGTTGGAGGTCTGCGACCCCAAATTGTTAATAAGATTGAAACATATTTAATTGTTAAAGATATCAACTTCTTTGCATTGTTTAATAAATTAAATATTTGTTTTTGGATTCATCATTTCTCTGATACTACAGTTAGGCAAGATCCTGGCTTTCCTAGCTCTTCCTAGGTTTATGCCCTCGTTCATACTCAATAAAGCTTTTACCATTTGTCTTGCCAGACTATCACCCTTCCCTATAGTACTTTTATGCATGCTTGGGAGGAAATACACTAAAGCCTTTCTCTGGCAAACCGCCAAAGTCTTAGCTGCGGTTCCCGTCAGCTTCGACCAAGCTCGTACCCACTTTAGGTATCCGAGAACGGATTTGCGGTGGCAACCACCTTTAAGTGTGTTTAAAGTTAAACTTATTAATTTTGTGGAACTCTCCTCCTATTTTTCTATCCTTTTTCTCCAATCCAAAATCTACTTCCTTCTCTTAATCATCTTCCCTTGGTGGGTGGGTTATTCCTCAGCCTATAAACTACCCAAAATTTGGTCCCAGAAACCCGGGAGAGTCCATTCGTCATTTTTCTCTTTGACAATACTCTGCAAATTATTAATATCTGCTTTGGATTTTTCAGCTATAACTACATCATGCAAAGCCTGTGAACGGGAAAGAGGCCGCTCCTGTCTCCTTTGGTGTGTCCTGTTCTTTCTACCCATTCGCTGCTGCAATCTTGACAGCATCTCCAAGGTTCTACAGTTTCGTGAGTTGTATTTCAATTTATTCTCTTTGTCATGGCCCCTACTGAAAAAGATGAAACTCTCATTGCCAGACGTTCTTCCTATAAAGGGCAACTCACTAGATTCAGAAATTTCATCAGCAAATTAAATCCCGCCGAGTGTGATTTAGACATCTTGACACATCGCCTTAAGTTGTACGAACGGTCTTATGATTATTATGATCAAATTCAAACCGAGATTGAATCCGCTTGCCCAGAACTTCAATCGGATCGGGACGAGGTCGAACCCTTGTACTTTGAAGGGATTGCAAATGCCCACCAACTGATCCGCAATATCTCAGAACCGGACACTAGGGTCATCAATCCGGCCCAGTTCGCACCCGCTTCAGTTCACAAGAACAAACCGAAACCGTTACTTCCTAAGATAAGCCTACCTCATTTCTCAGGCAAGGAAGGTGAATGGTATTCTTTTTACGAACTTTACTGCTCCCTAATTCATGAAAATACTGAGATTTCTGATATTCATAAATTTTATTTCCTCCGTACGTCTTTGGAATCTGAGGCCTTAGCCTTGGTGGAGTCACTGCCTTTAAGCGCAGACAACTACCACATCGCCTTTAATCTCCTTAAAGAGAGATATGGCAATTTACGTTTGAGTGTAGCTCGCCACATACGCTGTCTCTTCAACCTACCAGCCGTCAAACCTAATGACGTCACCTCTTTAAGAGACCTCTTAGACTCTATACAGTTGAATGTCAGAGCATTATACCAACTTAAGCAGCCTGTCCAAACATGGGACACTATTCTTATTCATATGGCTACATCAAGATTCATTTTTCAACTTTAAAGGCTTGGGAAATTGAACTCGCTCGCAAGGAAGAATTTTCCTTCGAACACTTAATCTCGTTTCTTAACAGCCGATGCCAAGTCCTTACAGCACTCGCATTTCAGTGCGAAAAGGTCGAAACGAATCATCAGTGTCAAATTTTTGAAAAAAAAACTTGCTTCTTCAAAGGGACATCAGCCCCCATCTGTCGAGAACAAGCAAACCCGTTCTTCGTTCAATCATTCAAGAGAACAAATCAGGCCGCTCAACAAATCGTTAAAATGCACGCTCTGTAAAAAGCTTCACACATTGTATTTGTGCAAATCCTTTAAAGAATTGTCTGTCGAAGATCGAAGGAAGTTTGTCTTCAATAGCAAACATTGTTTCAACTGCTTATCACCTAAGCATTCTTCTTCAAACTGTACGTCATCCAATCTCTGTTTTCATTGCAAAAAACCGCATCATTCTTTATTGCACGTTCACGATAAATCGAGGTCATCAGTACCTGCCTCTTCAAGCTCCATGCAGAGCAGCTCCGAACAAACTAATGCTTCTTCCTGCATTTCTAACGCCGAAACTTTTCATAGTGCGTAAACCCTTTTGACCACTGTACAGTTCGAAATCCAAGATAAATTTGGAAATTGGTTTAGAACCCGTGGTCTTCTCGATTCCGCTTCAACTCATAACTTTGTTTCGCAATCGTTGATTAAAAAACTAGGTCTTTCGTCATCGCCTACTTCTATCAATGTGACCGGCATTGACAATTTGAAAACTCAAGTCTTGCAGTCTTCAAAATTGAAAATCAGAGACGTTTGCCAAAGAAACACCAATCTTAATTTAAACTGTTTCATTCTTACCAGTATTGGCAAGGACACTCCAAGTCACTCTATTAATACTTCCGATTTAAACATTCCCTCGCACTTAAGGTTAGCGGATCCTCAGTTTAATGCTCAAGGTCCCATTGATGTACTTTTCAGTGCCAATGTTTTTTGGAAGTGCATTCGCAAACAAACACGCAAGTTATCTTCAACCGTGGTCGCCAGAGACACCGATTTTGGTTGGGTTATTACTGGTGAAATTCAGCATCCCAGTGTTCAAACCAAAGCGCAATGTCATTTCGTTACAGCTGACATAAATCCCATTTCTGAAAAAGAGAACGCTCATGTTTCAGATCTCAATATTTTTGAAAAACACTTGCCGAAACGATGTCTTATCGTGAACAACTACGCTACCTCTGTAAGTTGTTTAAATGGTTTTTCCTTCTTCCCGTACAAGATGGCAATTCAAGTTCGCCTTGCTTTGTGTTATTTCGTTTACCTTCTCATGTCATGTTTTATAGCAGGTAATTACTTAAACTCTTTCTCGAAAACTATCTTCCCCTTGTGTAAAACCATGGCTATCAGTCTCCATCACTTCGCTGTAAGCTATGTTTCATTTCTTTCGTTATTTATAAGGATGGCCACGACCAGCTCCTCCCCCCTTCCTCACAATTGGAAGCCGCTTTTGAAACCGCTTGAAAATCTGAATTCCCTAACATCAAGAATAACTATTCTTATGCATAACTTCCTTCTCAATGTCCCGGCTTCCCTTCCTATTTCGGAAGAATCAAGCCTTTTCCTGTCGAAAATTGCCGGATTCCGTGATCCTCTCAATCATGCGAAATTGATTTCCTACTCTGTTTCATACGTCTTTAAAATGCTTTTTCACGTCCAAGTTACGATTGACTGCATGTCGTCCAACCTGAATATCTGCTTTAAGTTACAGCTGATTCAACTAGTGTTGTTTGTGTACTTTGAACTGCTTGTTTTTCAAACTTGTCTGTATACAAGCCCGAGTAATGTCAAGTCACTGTTTATTTCCTGTACGCTTGACAAAGTTCAAAGCAAGTTTCTCTTATCTCAACTCTGGCTGATTGCCAAGCATTGTCTAGTGAGTCGCTCCTGCAAGTACAGAAGCCGTTCACCTACTTCCCAAAATAAACTTGTTCCAGTTAAGGACTCTTTCAGCTATTTATATGCCTTATCTCGCTGTACTATGTGTGTCAAGGCCGTGCTTGCCTGTGTATCTCACTTACTTACGCTCGTATTCTACAATTGCTTCGATTCTTGTCTCGTAATATCGTCGCATATCCTTTACGCGCTTATGTATTGCAATTTGCTTACATATTTTGAAATCTTATTGTTCATTGATGAACAAACTTGTTTTTTCTCGTCGTTACATTCGATGTGTTTTTGCATTTATACTTGTCACGTCACGTTTCTCGCTGACTTAAGTATTTTTCTGAGTAACCCCTTTGATACTCATTATAACTTGAGGTCATTGTTTATGACTACTAGTTTGTTACCTATGGCGTTCTTGCTTTCTACTCGCATAGTTTCTTTGTTTATTTGGTATATTCTTATCCTGAATAGATGTACTTGTTTCTATACGCTTTGTTTAAACTTGTCAATTCTTCTTTCTCATCGTATCGCAATCTTTACTAGTGCTTTATTTCCCTCAGCTTCTAGTTATTTTGTGATTGAAGATGTCGTTAATTCTCGTTTTTTAACTCCGCTCTCTAATGACCCTGATGACCTCCTTCCACTTACACCTGGTCGCTTCCTTACACGCACTTCTCTCTCTGCCCATCTTCCCCTTCCTAATTCTTTCAGGGATTCTGATTTACCTATTGTTTGGTGTAAACTTGAAGCCCTCCGCAATTCCTTTTGGAAGAGATGGAACTTGGAATATTTAACTTCCTTGCAACGGAGGCAGAAGTGGTTTCTTTCCAGTTCCGACATTAAAGTGGGGGACTTGGTCTTAGTTAGGGATTTTTCTCCCCCCTTAGTCTGGATCTCGGGTAGAGTGACCGAGTGTTATCCTGGAAGAGATGGGAGAGTCAGGGTGGTCAGAGTTTTGACCACTAAGGGTCAGATCATAAGACAACTTCTCTTCAATTACTTTATTACTCTTAAATGTTTAATTGCTTATTTGTGCTCTGTTGGTGTTTCCCCCCCCCAGTATGGTGTATTCTTGGAATACACGGTACCAGAGATTATAATTTTCAATGCTTTTGCATGTTTTTTCCTTCCTCTTTGTCAAACACCAACAGTGATCTTCTGTTTTCTCTTAGGGGTTCAGGTCGCTTATATCTTTTATGAGTCTGTTCCAGATATATATTCTATGACCCACCTAGCGTCATATAGCAGCGAATCTCTGAAGCTCTCCAACTCTTCCTCGCGCAAGAGGAATTCCTTCTCCATCTGGCTACCAGATTTTACTGCCATCGCCAGCTATTATCTCCATGAGCAAGAGAACTACGTCTACTCTTTTACTCACCATGCTGTGCCAGTATCATCTGTCATCAACTCTTTGAAGACCGGCTCAGCAAGAGAAGATCAATTTTTTGTTTTAAAGTTGGTTATGTTTATATGTTCTCCTTTTGTTTCCTACCCCCCACTCTTTTTCCCTTCCTTGGACCCTCCGTGCTCCGTTGAGCAGGTCTCACTTCTCAGTCGGCAGTTGACTCGATCAGTTAAGGCTCCTCTCGAGCTAACCTCCTCAAACCAAGAGGCACACTCTCTTCTACGCCATGTTGGCAAGGTAGTTGTCATCTAAGGAACTTCGCCTTCAACATGAAATCAAGATAAGTACCATCTTAAAAGTTTTAACCTCATCTTCATGGTTTTAACTTCCACGTGCTTTTAACGATACTTTTATAGACAGTGTGAGATTATTTATTTTGGGGCAAAAATCATTCTTCGTGGGATTTGTCATGTTGAGCTTTTGTTCATATAAGCCAACCTTATTAAAAAAGAGCTTTTCTTAAGCTATTTAAATGAGAAATCCTCTCGCTACGTGGGATATTATCTAATACCCGCTGTCTATAATTCTCCAAGATAGTTCCTCCGTTGGATTTACATTGGCCCCATTTTCTACTAAGATCGTCCTGGAACCTTCCAGATCTTGTAATCTATCTGCGAGTCTTGCCGTCAGGTATTTTTCACTCACTTGTGAAAATAATATTTAAAATGAGGAATCTTCTTTACAAATTACTGCAATAGCTAACTTTCGTCCACCGTTGGGATGTTCTATGGCGCATTTAACTGTAATCCACCATTTTCTCCAGCAATAGACTCTCGCCTACCTAGTGCAACCAGTTCTTTTCAGAATTGTAAAAACTTTCTTTCTCATGAACTTTCGAGTTTCTACAGTGAACTTTGCATGAATCTTTACAGACTATAGTGATAACCAGTGCTTGCTCAACTTTTCTACCGCGTCGCGATCGTCCGTTTATATTAAATACGGCCATGAACATTTTTTCCTCCATCCCTATTTCTCTTTCCTAAACCTCTTACTAACAATCTGTAATAAACTTTAAATTCAGATCTGTTTCAATAAGGTGTCACTCTGTGAAGTGCCCTTCCATTTTGCTTGTTTATCATTAAGTAATTGCTGTATAATTACGTGTTTTATACACGTTTCAAACTTACATTGTTTCTCCCTTCAAATCAGGGAAAACAATTCTTTCAACTCTTGTGTGAGTTATTTTTTAGGTCTCACTAAATGGAAACTGCCCCATTTGGCTCGTGATTCCTATCTAAAATATAGGAGGTCGAGAACCTTCCTTTTGATTATCTCTTCAGGTTTCACAGTAAGTGACCTGCCCTCTTTTGTATAATTCTCATAAAGTAATTCTGTTTAAATATAAGAAGTTGTAGGAACTTCTATTTTATTCTTTATGTTTTCCTTATTGTTATTTTCGAAGTTGTTATTCTCTCTAGAATATTCGTTCAGAAATTTCCTATAGTACACTCCTCGTACTCAATTTAATGTTTAAACTTTAATCATTTCATTGCCTTTTTTAAAATCTTACCAAGATTTTAGTACCAGGTTTAAAACCTTAAAAATTATTATTTGCCTGGAGCAATTTCTAAATGTTGTTGGAGGTCTGCGACCCCAAATTGTTAATAAGATTGAAACATATTTAATTGTTAAATATATCAATTTCTTTGCATTGTTTAAGAAATTAAATATTTGTTTTTGGATTCATCATTTCTCTGATACTACAGTTAGGCAAGATCCTGGCTTTTCTAGCTCTTCCTAGGTTTATGCCCTCGTTCATACTCAATAAAGCTTTTACCATTTGTCTTGCCAGACTACCACCCTTCCCTATAGTACTTTTATGCATGCTTGGGAGGAAATACACTAAAGCCTTTCTCTGGCAAACCGCCAAAGTCTTAGCTGCGGTTCCCGTCAGCTTCGACCAAGCTCGTACCCACTTTAGGTATCCGAGAACGGATTTGCGGTGGCAACCACCTTTAAGTGTGTTTAAAGTTAAACTTATTAATTTTGTGGAACTCTCCTCCTATTTTTCTATCCTTTTTCTCCAATCCAAAATCTACTTCCTTCTCTTAATCATCTTCCCTTGGTGGGTGGGTTATTCCTCAGCCTATAAACTACCCAACATGTTCATCGAATCCAGCCCAACCTTTTACCAACACTACTCACATTCATGAACCTTTTAGCTTTGCATATTATATTAAATGTAGTTATGATGACTCGTTAAATAAGTTTGAGCTCTATACAGGACCTGATGCACCTAAAGTTTTTATGGAAAGGCTTGAGAAAGATGCCATCCGTATATCCTCTATTTTAAATACGATCATTCCAATGGAACCACTAACTTTATTAGAGCAAATGAATTTTGAAACTGAAACTAATTGTTTTATATGTGGTGAATGTTTATATACAGACAGGGTTCGCGATCATGACCATTTAACAGGACAATATCGTGGTGCTGCTCACCAAGAATGTAATTTAAATTATAGAGTAAGTAAATTCATTCCGGTCATTCTACATAACGGTAGCAAATACGGTAACCACTTTATCGTTAAAGAATTTGGAGCTTCAGATGTGAAAATTGATGTGATTGCAAATAATAAGGAACAATACATATCTTTCACAAAATACATCAAAACTGACAATAAGAAAACCATTAAACTGCGATTTTTAGATTCATTCCGCTTTATGCCGAGTAGTCTTGATAAGCTTGCTAGTAATTTAAAATCAGATCAGTTTCATGAAATTCAACGTGTCTTTCCTAAAGAAGATGATTTTAATTTGATTTGTCAAAAGGGTATATTCCCTTACGAATATATTAACTGTGTGGAACGTCTTGAGGAGTGTTCTTTACCACCGAAAGATGCATTTTACAGTTCCTTAAACACAAGTCATATCAGTGATCAGGAATATTTACATGCACAACGTGTATGGGCACAGTTTAACATTCAAACTTTAGAAGAATTTTCAGACATATATTTGAAGACAGATGTGTTGTTATTAGCAGATGTTTTTGAAAATTTTCGGAATGTTTGTATGAAAACTTATGACCTTGATCCTTATCAGTATTTCACAGCTCCTGGGTTAAGTTTCAGTTCAATGTTGAAAAAAAAACGAAAGTAAATTTAGAATTAATGACTGATATAGACATGATCAATTTTATAAAATCATCAATTCGAGGTGGATTAAGTCAATGTAGTGGACGGTACTCTAAAGCGAATAATAAATACATGCCTAGCAACAACCCTTGTGAAGAGTCAAAGTATATTGTCTACATCGATGCAAATAACCAATATGGTTGGGCTATGAGTCAATATCTACCACTGAAAGATTTTCGCTGGCTGACACAACCTGAAATTGATGTCTTACATGTTGACACTCTTAATGATAACGATGATAAAGGATATATTTTAGAGGTAAATCTTGAGTACCCTAAAGAGTTACATGATGATCATAATGATTTACCATTTTGTCCTGAGAATATGAAATCTCCATACATCACATCACGAACAAAAATGTTAATTGCTAATGTAAATAATAAATGTAAATATGTAATACATTATCGAAACTTGAAACAGTGTCTACAGCATGGATTGAAATTAACTAAAATTCATCGCGTATTGCAATTTCATCAGTCAGCATGGCTCAAACCATATATTGATCTAAACAATAATTTAAGAACACAGTCAACAAACGCGTTTGAAAAAGATTTTTATAAACTCATGAATAATAGTGTTTTTGGAAAGACTGTGGAGAATGTTGATAAACGACTTGATGTAAAGCTGATAACAAAGTGGGAGAATGATGGTAAAAGGTATGGTGCGAGCAACTTAATAAGCAAGCCTAACTTTCATAGCTGTTCAATTATTCATGAGGATTTAGTTGTAATACAAATGAATCGTCTTAAAGTAACTTACAACAAACCCATATATGTGGGTTACACCATTCTGGAATTATCAAAAACACTTATGTATGAATTTCACTATGATTAAGTAAAGAAAAACTATCTTGATAATGCTAAATTACTCTACACAGACACAGATTCTTTTATTTATGAGTTTAAAACTGATGATTTTTATGAGGATATCAAAACTGAGCTAAATAGGTTTGATACAAGTGACTATCCCGAGGATAATATTTACCATTTACCTCTAGTGAACAAAAAGGTTCTTGCGAAATTTAAGGATGAATGTGCTGGTGTTATTATAGACACCTTTGTAGGCACAAAATCTAAATCATACAGCTATATAACAATTGATGATGTAGTAGTAAAAAATTAAAAGGAGTGAAAAAGAATGTTGTTAGTAAAGAGTTAGATATAAGTGATTATAAAAACTGTATAGTTAGTAACCCACCTGTATTATATAAGAAAATGAGTGTATTTAGAAGTAAAAATCATCAGATACATACTAATTTGCTGAACAAAGTTGCTTTAAGTAATGAAGACAATAAACGATTCATTATACCCAACACATTTGATACTTTTGCTTGGGGAAACAGTCACATTGACGACTGTTTCTTTACTTAAGTCTAATGATCACTATATTGTAATATTTGTAGTGTGTTTTATATTGTAATATTTTTTTGTAAAAAACTGTAAGTAGAATGTATAATGTTAGGCTACTGTAGTTTAGTAAAAATAAGATAAGTAATACATTTTAGTGTAAAATGTTTGCTTTTGTATATTACGAAAAAGATTTTTAAAAAATGTACAGAATGTGTGAACTAAACAAGGGAAATGTAAAAATGTAAAGTGGAAAATTGTAAATATCCATGTGTGAAAAAGTGAAATAGTTATCACCATTTTAAAATTAAAAGACATTGTGATCTGGTAAACCTTGTTTTTATTTCAGAACAACAAAAATGTACAGAATGTGTAAACTAAACAAGAAGAATGTAAAAAATGAAAAGTGGAAATTGTAAATATTCATGTGTGAAAAAATGAAAATAAAGAAATGGCTAACACCATTTTAAAATTAAAAGACATTGTGATCTTGTAAAGCTTGTTTTTATTTCACAACATATATGGCTTTACAAAATAGAATACAAAGAAATACCATTTCCTCAATCCTTTTCAATGTTCATGTCCACTCATCATTAACTTCCCTTTTATAGCAGTAATCACAATGAGGGCTGCCAACCTCTCCCCCACTGAGCCATTATAGGATGTCAAACGTTGCTTAGCTTTTCAACGATACTTTATCCACCACACGTATTAAAGCATAATGACTATGACGATAAGAAAGGTCGTGTTCTTTACATGCTTAATCCAAAGAAATAATAGGTATTTACTTAACACAGGGTCTGGAGTCCATGAGTTTGGTACATGTCGCAAGATTTCTTTCACGGCATTGACTGTCACAAAATAAATGAAAACTTGGAGAGCACCAATAATTCATCTTTGGTAAGACTATCCAGGATCTTGAGTCCATGATTTTGGTATAAGTTGCCAGATTTCTTTCACGGCATTGACTGCCACATAATAAATGAACAACTTGGAGAGCACCAATAATTCTTCTTTGGTAAAACTATCTGCATATCGATGACAGATAACCTTTTAGTTCCACCCTTAAAACAACAACACTACCTCTTGCATAATCTGCGATGTTGATGGCTCTTGAGACGTGAAAGATGGATTAAACATAACTTTTACATCAACAGGAGTTAGACTTTGCTCAGTAAACAATGCACTGTCATGAGCCACAGTATTTTTTTTCTTGGACTTGCTTTTTTCTTTTCTTTATAAGTGTTTGAAACGGTGTATTAAAAGAGAATGATAAACATCCAAAGGGTAAATAGAGTAACAAATAAAGAGAAATGAAAATGATACCTTCATATCAATTGTCAAGCATGAACTAATCTCTAGCAAAGTTCACTCAATACTATAAATAATAGTTTAAAGTGGGTGCAAAAGTGGGTGCATAAGTGGGTGCAAATGTGGGTGCATAAGTGGGTGAAAAAGTGGGTGCATAAGTGAATGCAATAGTGGGTGCAAAGGTAGGTGCAAAAGTGGGTGCATAAGTGGGTGCAAATGTGGGTGCATAAGTGGGTGAAAAAGTGGGTGCATAAGTGAATGCAATAGTGGGTGCAAAGGTAGGTACAAAAGTGGGTGAAAAAATGCCCCCCCTTTTTGAATCTCGCTAACGCCCCCTTTTTAATCTATTTTTTGAAATTTTGACAAAGGGTCTAATTGGACGGGTCCTTTTTGAAGGGAGTCATTTTTTTACGGGTCCCGGAGGACGGGTCCTTGTTGACGGGTCTCTGTGACGGGTCCCCTTTGACATAATTTGGATAAAATGCAAGGGCCATTCCATAGGGATCAGTCCAAAGGACCCGCCCACAGGGACCTGTCAACAAGGACCCGTCCTCCGGGACCCGTAAAAAAAATGACTTCCTTCAAAAAGGACCCGTCCAATTAGACCCTTTGTCAAAATTTCAAAAAATAGATTAAAAAGGGGGCGTTAGCGAGATTCAAAAAGGGGGGGCATTTTTTCACCCACTTTTGTACCTACCTTTGCACCCACTATTGCATTCACTTATGCACCCACTTTTTCACCCACTTATGCACCCACATTTGCACCCACTTATGCACCCACTTTTGTACCTACCTTTGCACCCACTATTGCATTCACTTATGCACCCACTTTTTCACCCACTTATGCACCCACATTTGCACCCTCTTATGCACCCACTTTTGCACCCACTTTAAACTATTATTTATAGTATTGAGTGAACATTGCTAGAGATTAGTTCATGCTTGACAATTGATATGGAAGTATCATTTTCATTTCTCTTTATTTGTTACTCTATTTACCCTTTGGATGTTTATCATTCTCTTTTAATACACCGTTTCAAACACTTATAAAGAAAAGAAAAAAGCAAGTCCAAGAAAAAACATACTGTGACTCATGACAGTGCATTGTTTACTGAGCAAAGTCTAACTCCTGTTGATGTAAAAGTTATGTTTAATCCATCTTTCACGTCTCAAGAGCCATCAACATCGCAGATTATGCAAGAGGTAGTGCTGTTGTTTTAAGGGTGGAACTAAAAGGTTATCTGTCATCGATATGCAGATAGTTTTACCAAAGAAGAATTATTGGTGCTCTCCAAGTTGTTCATTTATTATGTGGCAGTCAATGCCGTGAAAGAAATCTGGCAACTTATACCAAAATCATGGACTCAAGATCCTGGATAGTCTTACCAAAGATGAATTATTGGTGCTCTCCAAGTTTTCATTTATTTTGTGACAGTCAATGCCGTGAAAGAAATCTTGCAACATGTACCAAACTCATGGACTCCAGACCCTGTGTTAAGTAAATACCTATTATTTCTTTGGATTAAGCATGTAAAGAACACGACCTTTCTTATCGTCATAGTCATTATGCTTTAATACGTGTGGTGGATAAAGTATCGTTGAAAAGCTAAGCAACGTTTGACATCCTATAATGGCTCAGTGGGGGAGAGGTTGGCAGCCCTCATTGTGATTACTGCTATAAAAGGGAAGTTAATGATGAGTGGACATGAACATTGAAAAGGATTGAGGAAATGGTATTTCTTTGTATTCTATTTTGTAAAGCCATATATGTTGTGAAATAAAAACAAGCTTTACAAGATCACAATGTCTTTTAATTTTAAAATGGTGATAGCCATTTCTTTATTTTCATTTTTACACACATGAATATTTACAATTTCCACTTTTCATTTTTTTACACTCTTCTTGTTTAGTTTACACATTCTGTACATTTTTGTTGTTGTGAAATAAAAACAAGGTTTACCAGATCACAATGTCTTTTAATTTTAAAATGGTGATAACTATTTCACTTTTTCACACATGGATATTTACAATTTTCCACTTTACATTTTTACACTAAAATGTATTACTTATCTTATTTTTACTAAACTACAGTAGCCTAACATTATACATTCTACTTACAGTGTTTTACAAAAAAAATATTACAATATAAAACACACTACAAATATTACAATATAGTGATCATTAGACTTAAGTAAAGTAATAGTCGTCAATGCGACTGTTTCCCCAAGCAAAAGTATCAAATGAGTTGGGTATAATGAATCGTTTGTTGTCTTCATTACTTAAAGCAACTTTGTTCAGCAAATTGGTATGTAGCTGATGATTTTTACTTCTAAATACACTCATTTTCTTATATAATACAGGTGGGTTACTAACTATACAGTTTTTATAATCACTTATATCTAACTCTTTACTAACAACATTCTTTTTCACTCCTTTTAATTTTTTTACTACTACATCATCAATTGTTATATAGCTGTATGATTTAGATTTTGTGCCTACAAAGGTGTCTATAATAACACCAGCACATTCATCCTTAAATTTCCCAAGAACCTTTTTGTTTACTAGAGGTAAATGGTAAATATTATCCTCGGGATAGTCACTTGTATCAAACCTATTTAGCTCAGTTTTGATATCCTCATAAAAATCATCAGTTTTAAACTCATAAATAAAAGAATCTGTGTCTGTGTAGAGTAATTTAGCATTATCAAGATAGTTTTTCTTTACATAATCATAGTGAAATTCATACATAAGTGTTTTTGATAATTCCAGAATGGTGTAACCCACATATATGAGTTTGTTGTAAGTTACTTTAAGACGATTCATTTGTATTACAACTAAATCCTCATGAATAATTGAACAGCTATGAAAGTTAGGCTTGCTTATTAAGTTGCTCGCACCATACCTTTTACCATCATTCTCCCACTTTGTTATCAGCTTTACATCAACTCGTTTATCAACATTCTCCATAGTCTTTCCAAAAACACTATTATTCATGAGTTTATAAAAATCTTTTTCAAACGCGTTTGTTGACTGTGTTCTTAAATTATTGTTTAGATCAATATACGGTTTGAGCCATGCTGACTGATGAAATTGCAATACGCGATGAATTTTAGTTAATTTCAATCCATGCTGTAGACACTGTTTCAAGTTTCGATAATGTATTACATATTTACATTTATTATTTACATTAGCAATTAACATTTTTGTTCGTGATGTGATGTATGGAGATTTCATATTCTCAGGACAAAATGGTAAATCATTATGATCATCATGTAACTCTTTAGGGTACTCAAGATTTACCTCTAAAATATATCCTTTATCATCGTTATCATTAAGAGTGTCAACATGTAAGACATCAATTTCAGGTTGTGTCAGCCAGCGAAAATCTTTCAGTGGTAGATATTGACTCATAGCCCAACCATATTGGTTATTTGCATCGAGGTAGACAATATACTTTGACTCTTCACAAGGGTTGTAGCTAGGCATGTATTTATTATTCGCTTTAGAGTACCGTCCACTACATTGACTTAATCCACCTCGAATTGATGATTTTATAAAATTGATCATGTCTATATCAGTCATTAATTCTAAATTTACTTTCGTTTTTTTTTCAACATTGAACTGAAACTTAACCCAGGAGCTGTGACATACTGACAAGGATCAAGGTCATAAGTTTTCATACAAACATTCCGAAAATTTTCAAAAACATCTGCTAATAACAACACATCTGTCTTCAAATATATGTCTGAAAATTCTCCTAAAGTTTGAATGTTAAACTGTGCCCATACACGTTGTGCATGTAAATATTCCTGATCACTGATATGACTTGTGTTTAAGGAACTGTAAAATGCATCTTTCGGTGGTAAAGAACACTCCTCAAGACGTTCCACACAGTTAATATATTCGTAAGGGAATATACCCTTTTGACAAATCAAATTAAAATCATCTTCTTTAGGAAAGACACGTTGAATTTCATGAAACTGATCTGATTTTAAATTACTAGCCAGCTTATCAAGACTACTCGGCATAAAGCGGAATGAATCTAAAAATCGCAGTTTAATGGTTTTCTTATTGTCAGTTTTGATGTATTTTGTGAAAGATATGTATTGTTCCTTATTATTTGCAATCACATCAATTTTCACATCTGAAGCTCCAAATTCTTTAACGATAAAGTGGTTATCGTATTTGCTACCGTTATGTAGAATGACCGGAATGAATTTACTTACTCTATAATTTAAATTACATTCTTGGTGAGCAGCACCACGATATTGTCCTGTTAAATGGTCATGATCGCGAACCCTGTCTGTATATAAACATTCACCACATATAAAACAATTAGTTTCAGTTTCAAAATTCATTTGCTCTAATAAAGTTAGTGGTTCCATTGGAATGATCGTATTTAAAATAGAGGATATACGGATGGCATCTTTCTCAAGCCTTTCCATAAAAACTTTAGGTGCATCAGGTCCTGTATAGAGCTCAAACTTATTTAACGAGTCATCATAACTACATTTAATATAATATGCAAAGCTAAAAGGTTCATGAATGTGAGTAGTGTTGGTAAAAGGTTGGGCTGGATTCGATGAACATGTATTAAATGGTTTTAGCAAAGCCTCGAAGTCAGCATATATAACAAATGGTACTCGAAGCTGTTTCTCATAATCCTTAAATTTTAGAATGTTATTTTTAGGAGTCGGTAATACCGTACGAACATGATTACATCCCCATTCTTGATGTTGTGATAGTTGATCCTCTTTCTGGAAATATAGCAAACAGCCATCACACAACCACTTTTTACCATTGTGTTTTGAAACCTGACTACTGACAAGTCTACTTAAATGTTTTATCCAACAATAGTGAGCATTTTCATCTTCGGTTATGTATAGTAAATTTACATGAGCATCCTATTTTTTCCTGAGTATAATATAGAGGACCAACTATACTCTTATTTTCAATTTCATAAACATTAATACGTACATTGTTCAGCTCTTCAAAACGTTGAATGTCTTTTATCGCCATAGGAAATTCTATTTCTTTTAAATCTAACACTGAAGAATAGTGAGGATATGATGATGTTCTCATCGTGTCCCTCACTGCTGGATGGAGAGCTGAGGTTACAGCCCACGCAAAACATGCTTGATCACTATTCAAAACATTCACAACAGCTCTCTTTCGTTTAATCCATCCTGGCAAATCAATGTATGATGATGCTCGAAGGGGGTTATATTTATTCATGTTGGTTTCTAAATAAAGTACTTCAACCAACGCCCAGCCTGACTCCCTTTCCTGGAACTCTTCACTCTTTACAATGATAGCACTTGAAATATTTCGATACATATCACTAATATTACTTGATTCGCTAACAATTATGTTTTTTGTATTAAAGGATTTGATATCCATAATTTCACCGTCACTCCCAGTTTTTACATAGAGTCCAAAAAGTTCAAAATTCATTTTAATTGTTTTATGCTCTACTAAAACATTTTCTACTAAGCCAAACACAGTAGGTTGAACATTCTGTAAAAATGTTTCAATACTTTGAGTTTTTTCTTCACTATAAAGTCTGTAACTAGCAATTCGACTTTTAAATGCACTACCAATTTGTTGAATATTTCCAGAATTTCTTTCATGGCAAGCGTTGTTTTTATGATTAATACTGCGTAAATGTCCATGAATGATTGATAGGTATATCAATATTACATACATCACAATGGGTTATCGAAGGTTCACCATTCTTCTTTCTTTTTGTTGCATGACTACTTTCACAATCTTGAGAACGTTTACGCTTTTGAGCATCACAATAATTTAAAGGTTCCGTGCTAGTTGATGGTTTTACAGATTTCAATTCCTGTTGTTCTCCATGCACTTCAACCATGTGGAATTGATATCGCTTTACAGCAGAAAAACCAAGTTCACAAACTGAACACGAAAATGGTGCAGTACTGACATGCTTTAGATTTACATGCCGTCCAAGACTATCCTGTCTGTTAAATGTTGTAGCACAATGACTGCATACAAACATTTTCTGATTGTGTTTTGTACTTGCATGACATTGAAGGCTGTCGGGTCTTGAGAACTGCTTCTTACAGTCACCACACTTGAACATGATGATCACTTTCGAAATTACCTATAAAAGAAAGAAATCATAAATGTTAATAAATGATAAACAAAAGTACAATATAAATAATTTAATTACATTCCAGTCAATGGTTATAGCAGGGTATTTAAATCGATCATCTGTGTACTCTTAGCAAGTCTAACTTCATGTAGTTCTAACTGTCACTGACACTTAGCGGTGAACATTGGAACTTGATAGAGTGTAGAAACCAGCGGTCACCAGTTAAGTGAGCTAAGTGTGACGTTATAGCTAGTCTTAAAGCAAGTCTTAACTTGTAGAACATGTCACGTGATAGAAACTAGTGATCGTCAGTTAAGTGAGCTAAGTGTGACGTCATAGCCAGTCTTAAAACAAGTCTAAACTTGTAGAACATGTCACATATTGGAAACCAGCGATCGCCAGTTAAGTGACCTAAGTGTGACGTCATAGTCAGTCTTAAAACAAGTTTAAACTTGTAAAACATGTCATATGACAAGGTGAAGTTAGGTAAAGTTAAGTGAACTGAGGTTAAGACTTTAAATATTCCCTCTGTCACTGACACCTAGCAATGAACATTCGAACTTAATAGAGTGGTAATCAAAATCTAACCTACAAATTTAGCTTTACACATCATGGTCAAGTAGTTCCAACTTTTGACTGCTAAATATACCATTTTCACTGACAAGTAGTGGTGAACGTTGGAAAATAATACTCTAGCTGTTTAAAAGTTATTAGAGGGGCACTTACCTTTTTATAATTGATCAACTGCTGCCACTGAATGAACAGATTGTAGGAATCTCGTAACCTTCAGGTACCCAATTATCTGTAAACAAATTAATCAATCAATCAATCAATAAATAAATACATTCCAATCAATAACTTCAACATCAATTAGTAATAAAAGACTACAATCCATTATTAATAGTAAGTACTTACCTTGCAAATAATTTAATGATTTTCTACCAAAACGGCTTTTTTTACAACTCTTGAGCAGTAATAGAGCACTGTTCACTCAAAGCGAGTAATAAAGACTGACAGTAGGGAGATATATGACACCCTCTTATATAAACTCTCATCGCTCGTGTCAGCAGTTTTTTGCAGATCATTGCAATTCCTTTCCCAATACAGCTCAGAGTCCAAAGCACACTAGGAACACCTGTGTGGTATCCAATGACTGCTGACTTTGCATAATCATCACCCATTGTCTTGATCAACACCTGAGGTTTCAAATTACTGCAGCGTCAGTCATAGCAACAGCAGTGTGCGCTCTCTGCCATGTCAGCAACATGACACCGGAAGGAACACCTGTGTAATATCCAATAACTGCTAACTTTGCATGATCATCACCCATTGTCTTAATGAACACTTGCAGTTTCAAATTACTGCAGCGTTAGTATTAGCAACAGATCTGTGCGCTCTCTGCCATGTCTGTAATATGACACAGGAAATATAACAAGACGTCTTACTGCACATACCATCTCCTCAGTTTTAACATCTTAAGAACATGTATTATTCTCTTTCAACTACAAATGACTCTTTGGAACACATCCATCCACCAAGTTAGATCCCTTGTATGTTCACATGTACTTCGTCACTTTACTTTCATATCGTTAACACATTATACTAGTGGGGGTTGGTGAACAACGTCAGTTCAACACATTGCTTTACACGCAAATGTAGTTAGGCCCTTTGACATAATTTAAATAAATTCATGGGCTAGTCCATAGGGATCAGTCCAAAGGGGCTCATCCACAAGGACTCGTCCACAAGGACCTGCCCACAAGGACTCGTCAACAATGACCCGTCCACAGGGACTCGTCAACAAGGACCCGTCAACAATGACCTGTCATTAATAACCCGTCCACAAAGACCTGTCAACAAGGAATCGTCAACAATGACCCGTCCACAGGGACTCATCAACAAGGACCCGTCAACAATGACCCGCCAACAATGACCCGTTCACAGGGACCCGACCACAGGGGCTCGTCAACAATAACAGGGGCTCTCGCCTCAAGGCCTGACAAGACCCTCTTTGTTTATCAGTTTACCTATCGACAAGCACCACTTGGAAAACGTTTTGATCACCCCTCGTGGGTTGGGTTAGGTTACACTACAGCCGCCATCTTTAAAAAGCCCGCCCTCTTACAAAAGCCATGAGTGGACATGTGTGTAAAAAACGGAAAAACAAGCATGTTAATTTATAGTGGCTTTCCACCGAACACATGTCTCTTGTGTAGAACAACGTTTCATTCCATATTGACATTCAAACTCTCACATGTTGCAGTTGGAAAGAGAGATTCTCTAAAAAATTACAATTTCACCCCCTAGTAGGGGTAGGTTTTATTTTGGGGTTGAAATAAGTTGTCCATTGGAAAGGGGGTGTCAGCCCGAGTTCAATGACACCTCGTACAAGTCTCTAGCCTGATTGGTTCGCGAGATATTGTCATTTTAGTATTCCAGCGGTGGGGCGGTGGCGGTGGCATTAGAACTCTCACAAAACCACTACTACTAGCGTATGGTTAGAGAGGTCGCGTGCTAGTTATTAGACGTAGGCCTAATTGGAGAAACTGTTGTTTTTTTTTAGTTTTTTTTTAAATTGAAAGCATGGCTTTTGAATGTGCTCGAAACGGCTAAAAATCAGAACAATGTTATATCTGTTAGCACACTTCAATTTTGGTACGGAAGTTCATTCATTTCTCTTGCAGAGATGAGGTTTTGTAATAAACATTTCTAACTTAAACCACGTGTGCATTAATTACGCAGTACAGTATGTTGTATATAATATATCGTTGCGAACTGTGAAGTAGGCCTACCTAGGCTTTCAGCCTCTGTGTATATTTTGAACTGTATAGAAGTCTGCAAGTGCAGAGAATACAGAATATGATCATCTGGAATGTATCGGTAGGCGAATTAATAACAGCAGGAGCTTACAATAACAACCACGCGTGGGAAATCTTGGAAAGCTTGGTAGAATTGATATATCGAGCATGTTTCGTAGATTATCTGCAAGACCATCGGTGAGCGAGTAACAAACATATTTATATATTACAACATTCATCTCTGTGTCACACGTTTTCGTCATTGCCTAGGAGAAATAGAGATAGGATACTGTAGTTTGTTCGACAAGAGTCCCCACCATATGTTTGAATTTGATTTGAATACATATATTTTAAAGGTTATCATTAGTTTTCTTTATAGGGAGTTACACATAATAGCTGAACGCCCAAGTGATACCAGTTAGGTTGACCAAAGGTGTGCCCAACACTCCACGACCCTGCCATCTCAAATGTGTGGTATATGATGGTAAAGTGCTTTCGATCACCAATAGGAGGGTGATTGTGGGAAGTTGGAAATCTGTCGTTCAAGAGGGGCGAGTAGAAAGTCACAAAATAGCGCCTCAACGTGGTGAAAGTGTAGGGAAACCTAGCAGGTATCATTAGGGCACATATGCTACAGTCTGTAAGACACCTTAAGAGTAATAGGGTCAAAAGTAATGTGTTTTGTTTTAAGGAGTATGTCCACATTGGACAATATTGAATTAAGGTCTGGGGTTGCGAATAAATTAAAATTGTAAAATGTCAGTTAATCAGGGAATGGTGGGAAATAGTAGTGAAGAACGTAAGGAACAGACAATGGGAGACTCGGATACCATTTGTTAGGGACCTACGCCTACCCGGTGTAGGTATAACCAATAAAACAAATTGAATGAAACGCTCAAGACTTCTCATAAGAAAACTTTATATTCTGGTAACCACCATCACAACATTTCCACTGCCTTGTGTATCAAAGCTCTCAACAACAAGAAACACAAAAGTCATGGAGTAAAGAATAATCGTCCGTGACATCCTCCCACCTTTGATGCAAATCAAACACAATGTTCATAAACAGAGACGGGAAGGCATTTTAACTCTTCTTCCACTCCTGGTGAAGTTGCGACTTCTGAGACTTACTGCCTCCGGAACTGCACCACGAAGTAAGGGCACCTCCTCACTCCCACCTTTAGCCTCCAAAGGATATAGGGGTCTCGTAGGTCGGATGAGTTCTCCTGAGGATGTCTTTACCCTAACTACTCGGGTCACTTTGTCTTTACCTGGAAGTGTAGCTGTCACTCTCTCCAGGGGCCAGTCTATCCTTCTCTTGCCATCACTACCAATGATGACTACATCGCCTACCTTCCACTGATGGTCAGACTCCTTGCCCGATGAACTGCATAGAAGGCTAGCCAGATACTCCAGTCGGAATCTCCTCCTCAGCTCACCCCTTAGCTGTGAAGATATTGAAACCTTCTGGTGAGATTAACTTGATCTAGCATGTCTAAATCAGGAGTGCCAACCACGGGAATGTCTTGAAGAAACATTGATGGAGTCAGAGGTACAAATTCATCACAGTCTTCTGAAATGTAGGTGAGGGGCCTCGAGTGGATTACCGATTCACTATCAGCAATCACAGTCAATAGTTCGTCATATGTCAAGATAGCTTTGCCTAAAACACGCCTTAATAATTTCTTGACCATTTGCACAATACGTTCCCAGAATCCACCCCACCAAGGGGCTGAAGGAGGACTAAATTTCCACTTGATTCTATTAACGGATACTTCCGCACACATTTTTTTCCAGTCAATGAAGCCAAACAAATTGTTGGTGCCAACAAAGTTTGTCCCGTTGTCACTATAAATCACACGAGACCTCCCTCGTCGGGCTATGAACCGAATAAGAGCTAACAGAAACCCTGCAGTGGACAAAGTCATGACTAATTCAAAATGGACCGCTCTCACTACGGCACATGTAAAAATCACAATCCAAGCCTTGCTCTTGCATTTTAAGTATAGCGGTCCAGCAAGGTCCACTCCTACTACCTCAAATACACCTGCATCTCTTACACGATCTTCTGGAAGGGCTGGCGTTTCCGGAATTGTCTTTTCCATTTCGAATCTCCTGCACTGGGTACACTTCATGATGACTTTGCGAATGGTTCTTCTTCCCTTTGGTATCCAGTAGTGCTCCTTGAGTATAGCGAGTAAAATCTGAACACCAGCATGAGAGGCTCTCAAATGATGATCTCTGATTATCATCTCAGTCAAAGAGTGCTTTGATGGCAATAAAACCGGCGCACGGAAATCATATTCATCCTTTCTGTTGGTAATTTTTGTCTTAATCCTGAAGAGACCCATCTGGTCTTTAAAAGGGCAGAATGTTTCTGGTTGTCCCTTTCGGTAAACTTCTCTTCCTGAACTAATTTCAGCAGTCGTTTCTCTGCCATTGAATTTTCGAGACAATCTAATTCTGAAGCAACATTTTTCACTACGTCCTTCCTGGCATTGTTGACAAACCGTAACATCCAGGCCACCATTCTGACGATTCTTGAGTACTTGGAAAAATACCTCAAATACCAGTGTTTATCCTGGGAGACAAGCATAGTATTGGTAAGATGGCCCTTTCTTCTTTCTTCATCGACCTCCTCTTCATTAACTTTTTCAATGCGCGTTGGCCAGCTGTTTTCTTCCAACTTTAACCAAACGGGTCCCTCCGAACAACGAGAAGAAATCAGCTACAACGTAGAGCAAACTCTCGAAGGTAGATCGGCTGGGTTGTCCGTCCCTGGTAGATGAAACCAACGCTTTGGGTTAGTTAATGTTCTAATTTCTTTCACTCGGTTAGTGACGAACACTCCCCAAGTTTCCTGTCTTCGTATTCAACATAAAACAGAAGACGAGTCACTCCAGTAGTACTCCGGGACGTCCGTTTGATTCAAACTTTCCTTCACTGTCAAGGCAAGACGTGAGCCTATAGTGCAAGCAAATAGCTCCAGTCTCGGTATCGTCACCTTCTTGAGTGGTGCTACCCTGGATTTTGCTGCTAGCAGTTGCACTTCAAATTCTTTCCCGTTGAATGATCTCAAGAAAATAACAACCGCATAAGCCACTTGACTGGCATCACAAAATACATGCATACTCCAAGAGGATCTGTCCTCACAATTAGAAAATCTTCTAGGCACTTTAATCTCAGTTATAGAGGACAGTTCATGTAACCATTTATTGAATTTGCTTTGGGCGTCTTCACTCAGTGGACTATCCCAACTTAATTTCTCTCTCCACCTTTCCTGAAGCAAAACCTTTGGCACAATGGAAACCGGACAAGTAAATCCAATTGGATCAAAGATACTTTGAGCTACCGACAGAACTGTCCTCCTTGTGAGAACATCAGATTCATTTAATTTTGCTACTTTACAATCCAAAGTATCAGCTACTGGGTCCCACCACAAACCCAAAACGGGTGTCACTTCGGGAACCTCATCCTCCAGACTCAATCTGGTGTGCTCCCACCCTCGGAGGTCAAATTTTCCTTGCGACAGTAACTCCTTAGACTCATCCACAAATTGTTTGAGTTCCTCCTCTGTGTTCAAGGAAGTGGCGCAATTGTCTACATATAGTGAGGTTCTTAGTTTATCTGCTGTCTCAGTGAAGCATGTACTGTTTTTCAGATGACTGTCCAATACGGCTCCAAGTAGAAATGGACTACAGTTCACTCCGGAACGACCCGTTTGTGGCGGTATATTTTAAGAGTCCCTTCAGTGAAGTTCTCCCACCACAGGAATTTCAGAAAGTTTCGATCATTCTCAGAGACTGAAATTTGAAGAAAAGCCTTCTTAATGTCTGCGATCACACCTATCCTGTTTAAACGGAATCGGTTCAAAATAGAAGGAATTTCTTCCGACAAATTAGGACCCTTTTCCAGACAGTCATTGAGTGAAAGTCTTCCTTTCGATTTACATGAAGCATCAAACACCGGCCTCACCGCTGTACTCGATCCTTCCTTGGAAACTCCTCGGTGTGGTAAATAATACCCAACATCCCGAGAGCCCTCCTGACCAACTTCTTCGATTATCCCTTCTTGTTCCTAGTCCTGAAGCACCTGCTGGTACTTCTCAAATTTGTCTTCCTTGATCAAACGGTGTGTTACAGAAACCGGTCTTTTTAAGTCAACTTCCTTGTTGCTTGACAATAACTGCTGATCTTCTTTCCACGGAAGTGCGACTTCATACCTTCCTTCCTCATTGATCTTAACATTTTCTTGGAAATGTTTCAATGTTGCAATTTCAATTTCTTTCTTCGATAGTGTTTCAGCAGGATCACTAATTCCAATGGTTTCCAGGTTCCACAGTTCACCCAAAGAAGAAGTTCTCACAAACAGAGAGTTCACCATGGACACGGCGCTATCGTTTTCAGTTGTCTTCCAAAGCTGACCCATCACTGTCCAACCAAATGTAGTCCTAACAGCAACCAATCCAGACTTCAACTTGATTGTGTCCCCAGTCAATAAACTACCCACAGTGTCTGCGCCGATTAGTAGTCCAATCTCCGATGGCTCTGGGCCAAAATCAGAGAGCCATATTTTCTTTTCTCTGATCTCATCCATCCAAGGGCCCCGGTTTAACCATGGGATTACACCACAAATTTCCCTTTGTCCTAACACCTTTATTTTTCGAGAAATTGAATGGTGTAGGTCGTCTATATCTATCTCATATAGATTATGATCATTGGCACTGATTGAAGCACCCCCAAAAAGCCTGTGTTCAATTTTTTCAGTCTTTGGTGGAATATACCCCATTTCCACAGCAATCTTCTCTAACAGATAGGATCTCTGCGAGCCTGTATCTAACAACGCCCGTACAATTTTTTCTCTCCCTTGATGAACCAACCTAACTACAAGATTTTGCAGCAGTACTTCCGAAACATCACTAGTTTGTGTATTAAGGGTTGTAGTTGGGACACCAGGCAATTTTGAGCCCCTTTCCTGGTGCTTCTCCTCACCTTTATAATCCCCCCTATTTACATCTAATTTTGGGCACATAATAGCTTCATGTTTACTACTGCACACAAGACACTTCAGTTTCGTAATACAATTTGCAGCCCTATGTCCAACCTTCAGACACAAAAAACAAGCCTTGTTTTCAGACAGCCTTTTACGTTTGTCCCCTAGGTTCATTTCTTGAGCAAGATAGCAACACTTACTGTTATGTGTTTTTTTTTACAGAAGACACACGTTAAACTGTTTCCTTCACCTTTACCACAAAGAGAACACTAGAAGTTGCTAAACTACTCTCTTTCCATTCTTTAACTTTAGCACTAGAAACTCCAAAACCAGCTTGAGCAAATGTAATCCTCTCTTCACTCTCTACTTCACCCTTCAGAAAACCAAGTAATGCAGTCAGTTTGTCGGCATGTCCATTTTCTTGATCCCTCATAGCTGTTGACGAACTCCTCATCCAGACACGTAACACTTCATCAGGCAAGCAGGATTCTACTAGAGGGAAAAGCATTGACCCGTACTTATCTCGGGTAACACCTATAGACTCCAGAGCTCTCAGTTGTGCTTCCAACTTGTCATATAGACTAGCAAGTTGAGTCTTCTTCCTTGTTTGAGAAACATTTTTCACTACAAGACTTATGAGTTCCCTTACATAGAACTCAGTCAATAAATCCTCCCTTCCAAATCTACCCTGAAGAGATTCCAATGCTTTAGGGTAATTTTCAGCAGTAGGGGGGAAACTGGCAACTAATTCTCTAGCGCGACTATCAACTTTCGTGGATTGGATCAAGTATTGGAATTTGTCTTCGTCCTCAATTTCAGAGTTCTCATGAATGCGCCGAAATTGTCCCCAAAATTCCAACCCATTTTTAATCTCCCCATCGAATTTCAAGAGTTCTATTTTAGGTAGTTTCAACTGCATTTTGGTTTTATTCCCATCTGATAGGACCGATCTTGCTGACACCGCTGCCAATACATTGGAATTAGCCTGCAACCGTAGAGCATACTTCTGTCTTGCATCATCCAATCTGTCTCTAAAACTGTCTACATATTCGTACTCACGGTCATACTCGTCCCCTTCCTTTTCCAGCAACATACTTAAAACTTTCTCGTTCAACGGTGCCAGCTCCGTTCCTAACCTCTCCAATTTGGTTAGCAAGGACTCTAAGGTGTCGTCGTCCACGCCGTCTTGAATTTCTTGATTTAAGTTTTGCAAAAACGCATTGTACGTCTTCGTAAAAGTTGTTCTTACCGGCTTCCGCGCTTTCATTAACTTCTCCATTTCCAATACGAACACAGAACAGGAACACGCGGTCTTTAAATCAACACAATCTTCAAGTTGTTTGAATTAATACCTCATCCTGGCAAGGTCGCCAATATTTTGTGAGGGACCTACGCCTACCCGGTGTAGGTATAACCAATAAAACAAATTGAATGAAACGCCCAAGACTTCTCATAAGGAAACTTTATATTCTGGTAACCACCATTACAACATTTCCACTGCCTTGTGTATCAAAGCTCTCAACAACAAGAAACACAAAAGTCATGGAGTAAAGAGTAATCGTCCGTGACACCATTGTCTGCAATGAGCCGCAGCTGATCACTGAATGTAGTAATTTAAATTTAAATGGGGGGATATAACCACTAGTTTGCTTCTTATGCTATTGAGTGAAATGGAAGGTATTAAAAAGAGGTAGGATCTTGGGGAGAGTCTGTGAGGGAGACGGTCAAGTCCAGTATGGAAGAGTTGGACAAGCAGGTAGTCGTTATGTGTGAGAAGGTTGAGTTCAGTATGGAGGAGTTAAGCAAGGAAGTAGAATCTCTGTAAGTATCTGTAAGTAAGGAGTTAGAATCTCTGGTAGAGACTGTGAGTGAGACGTGTAAGTCCAGTAGGGAGAAGTTGGACAATCTGGGAGAGTCTGTGGGTGAGACGTTTGAGCCTAGTGTGGAGAAGTGGAACAAGCAGGTAGAGTCTAGAACCGAGAAGTTAGAGTCTGGTATAGAGGCAGTGAACAAGCAGGAAGGAGAAGTGAAGGAATATGTAAATAAGGAGACAGGAGAATTGAAGGAATTTAGGAATAAGGAGGTAGGAGAGTGAAATGGAGAGGCTTTGAGAAAGGAGGTAGGGAAGCAAGTAGGATCTGTGAAGTTGTGTGTGGACGAAGCAGCGGAGAAGCAGAAGTTGGAGGAGATGGTAGGTGATGGTAGCTTAGAAGAGAGTGAAAAGCAGTTAGAGGGGACGGTAGACGACAGTAGCGTAGACGAGAGTGAACAGCAATTAAAAAGGACGGTAGGGGATAGTAACTTAGAGGAGAGTGAACAGCAGTGGGAGGAGACGTTAGGTGAGAGTGAATAACATTTGGAGGTGATGTTAGGTGAAAGTCAGCAGGGAGATTCTAGTAGACAGGATAAACGGGAGGTGGAAATAAGGAATTATAGAAGTAGAAAGAAACAAGATAAGCAGATAATATCAGCACAGGAAAACTATCAGAGAGATGGGGGGCGTCAGGAAAATTCGCAGCGACAGGAAGGTAACTATCAGAGTTGTGGGGGGGGGGGGGGGCGTCAGGAGGGTGGTAACGAAGAGTACAGGTAAACCAGAGGAGACAAGAACAAGGTGATCATGGAGCTTCAAACTCCGAACGGGCTGTGTAGGGATGTCAGTCAGGCAGTCCGTAAGAAATGAAGTCAGACAATGTGTTATTGTGTGTGAGGAGGATTTTATGCCTATAAGTCGGGAAGATCTGCTAGCTGACCGGCAGGAGTTCTTGTGTATCGGTGAGAAGGAGGCTTTTACGTAAACTGTTGAGTTGAGCATACTATGTAAGAGTGTGCAGGCATTAGTGGATACGGGGAGTTAGAGAAGTGTCATCAGTAAGGGATTTTATGATAATTTAATCAAGGACGGTGGTAAGTTGGAAGAAATTCCAGTTAAGTCGACATATGTGGTAACTGCTGTTGATAAAAAATCCCAAAGTGTGGGAAAGCAGGTATGGTAATGACGTTGACCACAAGACTTGCTTGGTAATTCCTAACCTAATTTATGAAGTGATGTTAGGGGTAGACTGTCTTAACGAGCATAGTGCTGTTATTGATTTTGACCGGGGTGTTATCAACTTTGTGAGGGGGAATAAAAGCCAGGAATGTAGATAATTCAGTAAAGGCATGTGTTACTGAGGTCACTATAGGGGAGATGTCAGCAGGTAAGCCTGACGATGAGGAGGAAATTGTGGACTTCTGTCACATTGCTGTTGAGGGTGATAAGTGTGATCAACTCCAGCAGGCGGTGAATGAGAGTGTTCTAAATGTTGAGGAGAGAGATAGTTTGTTAGAGGTTTTAGAGGTAAACCAAGAAGTTTGTAGTGACAAGCCAGGGCTAACACATGTCTATACGCATCAGTTCGAAATTGTAGTTCATTCTCAGTTTTCTGGACCCAAGTACCCGATAACTCACAAATTTGCTAATGCTGTGGAGAAGGAAATAGGCATTATGCTGAATCAGGATATTATAGAACCTTCACCTAGTGCATCATATTGGCAGGTAAGTTTGAGAGAGCAGAGTAGGAAGTTGCCAGCTTACAGTTTTTGGAGGGTTAAATTCAGATTTTTGGGATAGGCAATCAGGTGCGTTTCAGGGTTCTTATCTGTCTTCTGTTTAGGGGTTGGTTTAGTTTCTGGTTTCAAGTATTTCAGTTTTTTTTAAGGTAGTTAAACGTATTGGTGAGAGTGCCTATAGATTAACGGACCAGGATGGTAAGTCGGCCAGTACATATAATATTACGAATCTCCGTAAATATTATTCTGTATAATAATCTGGCATGGACTCTTAGAGAACTAGTCAACGCAACGTGATGGCATGACAAAACTCAAGAGATGTGACGAAGAATGCTAACCATCAAAGTGACATCGTCGAGAGTAAGATGGATAGATGGTATGATAAGGTCTGTGCAGGCAAATACCATGGCTAGTGAAGCGATGGGGTCTCAAAATGAGACGAAGAAGAATGAACTGATAGACCTAAGACACTTGAGAAAAATCAGTGAGGCTAAGAAATGGACCCAATAAGACATTCGAGAGAGTGAGAATGTGTGGAAATTTGACAAGTGTATATATGTCTTCCAGGGTTTATGTATGCAATAGTGTTTTTTTGTGTGTTTTCAGTGTGTTGTTCGTTTGAGTGGTTGTGATCCACACTCGTTTCATCCGTGTGAATCACACGGGGGCGTATTTTGAACGGAACGGTTACAATAATGTTCCCAAACCCTTATTTGGTTGACTTGAAGGGAAGTCAGGTTAGGGCAATTTATTCATTCCATTCCTTTTTCTTGTTCATCATCATCATTTAGGATATAGGATTTCATTTTATTTAGTGTATATATCTTGTGTATATCGCGGACTCAGTCAGGAATATTTCATTTAATTTGTATGTGAGATCTCAGCATACAAGACTGTGGATTGTGTAAGGCAAGTTACAAGATGTTGCAAGCAGGAAACTCTAGGCCAAATTTAGATTGGGCCGAGAATTACTACCCTTGTCTCGAAGAAAGCTTTGTGTAAATTGTGTATGATTCTGACGTCAGAGAAGAGTTTCGCGTCATGAGTTGTAAGTAATATACTGAACCCTTGCAAAGACTCTATTTCGGGGAAGTGTTCGATCCATGTTTCTGGTTGATAATGATTTGCTTCTTATAATGACAAGGTAACATAGGGTAAAATTAAACTAATTAGGTAGAAAGTGAACCAAAATTTAAATAAATGAATTTAATTAACAGATCAATTAATAATAAAACAAATTATAATCACCCATAAATTTACATATATTCAACCATCAAAATATTGCAAAAATCTCTCTCAAGAGAATGCAAATAAAATAGGACGTGACCTCGTCCTTACATTACTCCCAAAATATGTGTATGTGAGTGTGATAGTTGCATGCTGAAATGTATAAGTACTGCATACGAGATTCGCTACCATTAGGCACATCCAACGTGGCGAATCCGTATGTCTGCGAATATAGCCTTTGTATCTGGGAAACACTACAAATAAAATGGCTCTGCATGAAATAAGCAAGGCCGACACCCGCTACCCTTAAATAATATACAACAAGATTTCCGCATTGAAATCTGGACTGCGTGCCAACCGCACATTATTAAATGCCTCAATTAGGTCTTCACAATATTAGATAAATTATACACGTGACTACTCTACCAAGCATAAGCAAATGACCGAATATAATTTTTACAATTTAATCACCACAAGTCTAGGCACAAAATCTAACAAATTACTTAAATAAATAAGAAAACATTAATTGCCCACCGGCGAATATCTACAACAAAAAGAATATCTTATTTCATCAAAACACATGAAGTTACGTTTTTCAGCGTAGGGAACTATTCCCTTTAATAACATCAATTTTAACTAAACAGGCTTATCTACTTTAAACATCGGGTCCCAACCATCTGGCCCATACTCATTAACAAGTCTTATCTTTAGATTTGTACGTGGTCTGTGGCATATCGTCGCATATGTCATTAACCAAGCGTGTTACCAAAATATCTCGGGCTTGCACTCGGCAACCAAAGAATGCAGAATTCACACTTGTACTCCTGAAAATACACATATGTCACCTAAATAATCATTTGTCCCAATAATTCAACCAATGAATTATAAGACTCGTCGGAACCGATCAGTGCCTTCGCAAAGTACACCTGTCGTCCAAAATATGCTGCAGTCAGGAAATTGGTCGCTATGCCAAACTTTACTCGAGCAATAAAATACCATATGTGACACCAACAACACACTGCTTGGGCATGACTCAAAATCCACCTAAAATCCACGCCCCAGACGTAACAAATCCAAGATAGACCTAAATCAAGACTTCAATAAATTCCAACTAACTTCATTATTTTTAACATAACTGAGGGTTCTATCAAAAATAGCTGCAACAAGGCAAACTTAAAATAGCCTGTTTAATTAAATGGCAAACACAATATCTCTATAATTTATTTTTACATTACAGCAGCTCCACTTATCACTGAACCCGTAATTCATGTTCTCGTGAAATAAAATAACGCACAAAGAATTTGTACTCGATAGTACACAGAAATTCAAATTTAACACAATAAAATCACCAATAAAATAGTAGTCACGATGCATTATCTACTGAGTATCGGTACAAGAAAATCCTAACATTAAAATTAATACACAAAACACAAGAAAAATATGTACACACAATTCCAATCAAACAATCTACTCCGCTATTGAAATAATTCAATTTTTAGTACTTATCCATTTCTGCATTAATACTCAGCGAACGTACCCATGAGTGGCCCACTGGATTTTACTCTGCCATAGCCATCATCTGAGTAGTACGGATGGTCAACAACCCAATCATTGGTCATGTTCCAGTCATCTTGCTGCTTCTTCTTCGGAGAAAATGTTCAAATAATTAATTAGAAACACTATCTAATCCTGCTAAAATTGCATTGAGTTACTTTATTCGCTCAAAGTCCTATGTAATTTATATCGGCGACCATTGCCCTTATTATTTGCTTAAATAGCTCTAAGTTCACATGCAGCGTAATTTACACTTCATCGCAGATAACTTAAAGTTATTAGAACAGTTATTTCCTGCCATAATTAATTTCAACTTGAACAATCTAAGTTCACAAGTAAATATTATCAAAGTTTAAGTCCGTCTCCTCTAAGACATCAAAAATAAGAACACATGTCTCCTCTGAGACCTGAAAATAAGAGACGTACACGTACCTCCCTCGAAGAACGGAAAATCTCAGCACTTTGGTGAAGTCAGTAGCCATTTTTATATAAATTGACACAAATCGTCGTGGTGGGGACACAAAAATTACAATAAATCGAAGAAATAGGACTACAGACTTGCAGATGATATCACTGAGCTGGTTTCAATACGCATGACCAGGTCCAGGTATTTTAATCCAAATTCGATCGTAGATTAATCAAATATCCATTTCCCTCCAAAATAATTTTCCCGGGCAAAGTGGCTTCATCTCTCCTGATTCGTCGATTAAATCCTCAACATTCGCGCGGAAATTAGTGACTCCTCCCACTGAATAACGTTGCGTATTCTTTTTCTCACTCACACAAAATCTACGCTCTCCGTCTCTGACTGCTGGACAAAGGCTCTCAACCTTCTACGTCACGGACCAACCCACGCTCCTCGGCTCATTGACCCTGTAATTCCGAGAATTTTACTGTACCAAAGTTAGACTTTTGCTTTGTCAGTCCAAGGCCTTGATGTCACAATCCTTCCGTCCTGTACACCTGTCGATTTCATCACAACTGTGTACTTAAAGTTGGCCCAATATTCCTTCCATAGTAATATAAATTAAAAATATGAAACATTATTATAGGACATCATATACCTAGGTAATAAGGGTTCATTTTCCTCGTGCACAGAGAAATTCGAACTGAAGGCTTTGTAGTCGAATTTCAATTTCCCACTTCTTTTAAATTTTCCAAAATGTGTAATTTATGTCATCTCGAATAGTGTCCGACTTCCAGTCTGAGTGCTTCAAATAACTCAGCTCACTAATTACCTCCTCCAGTGTTGACTCATTACAGCTCGTCTCGTCTTGCAGCCTGCCACCTGTCTTTCTCGCGGTACGTCTTCCCTCTCTCTCAAAATAAACTTGACCTTCGTGTCTTCCCTCCTGTTTGTAAACACAGCTGCTCGCTCCTTCTGTACGCTCCTGAGCCCCGTAACTTTGAGTGTGTCTTACTCAAACTCGATCATATTTGCAGCGGCAATGTTTCTGTTATGCTCCCAAGGTTCCATTTTATAATAAAGCTTCATATTGCCAATATTGAAGACGGATTTTGTCCCAGTGCTCCATTCTTCAATTCTGTATGCATTGTTACCGAGATTTTTAACAATGCAAAACGGTCCCACGTACTTTTCGCAAAATTTGGCAAACACCTTGTTCGTAGGGTTCGAAATAGGGGGTTTCTTAACGAGCACTAAGTCGGCTTCCACTAGTTCTCGGTAGAACTTTTTTTCTCTCACATGGCTCAAACGTTGGTCAGCCTGACTTCTCATGTAGTCCACAGTATTCTGCACTCTCAAATAATGCACCAACAACAATGGATCCTTCGGACAATTAATGATATTATCCCTAGATCTCTCTGGATATTTATCGTGATGTACTACCAATGGGATCTGCCCCGTAGATTCGTGCTTACAAGGGGAGGATACGATCCATGGGTCACCGATTCGAATCAACTATAGTACACCTGTAGGGCATGACCAGGCGTATACCAGGTGCAAGTAGTAAGGTGCGCTTCTCAGCCGACTCCGAGGAATTAAAAATTATTCGTAATTGCGGTACGGCGTTCATGTGCGCTGTACGTTAACATGAAGCCAAGGAGCGCATGGTGCAGCGGTAATAGCCCTGCTTCGTAAGCGTGGGATCACTGGATCGAATCCCACCGGTGAGCCATTGTTTCTTTTTTTTTAACATAGGCAATTCATACAATTGTAGGTGTCGTGAATAATGTTCATTTTGTAGTCAATTGTAATAACGTGTTTTGTGAGCGGGAAAAGGGATTCTGATATCATCGTATGGGGGTGAATGTTTGTGACATTAGATAATGTACAGTCGGGGCATTGCAAATATATTGGTATCATGCAGGGCCAGGTGTATTCTATTATATGTATACGTTTATACAATGAAGTCCCAGGCTGTTCCGTTCATTGCACGTCAGTGAACCATCAGACCACCCCGTTCCTCTCAAGTAGTGTCTCATGCTATGGGTATTGATTGGAAAGTGTTCGGACCTGGCGAGGTCATCTGCACACGAACTAACGATAACGGTGGGCAGTTGTACTAACAGCAAATACTGTGAATAAAGGTATTCTTTCATCAATCACATGTACGATTTATTCCGAATCCATTTTCCCGCTCACATAACACGTCATTGCAATTGACTGCAAAATGAACATTATTCACGACACCTACAGTTGTACGAATTGCCTATGTTTACAAAGAAAGGCTCACTGGTGGGATTCGATCCAGTGATCCCACGCTTACGAAGCAGGGCTCTTACCGCTGCACCATGCACTCCTTGGCTTAATGTTAACGTACAGCGCACATGAACGCCGTACAGCAACTGCGAATAATTAACAAATCAATTTCTCGGAATCGGTTGAGAAGCGTCTGGTATACGCATGGTCATGCCCTACAAGTGTACTAAAGATGGTTCGAATCGGTGACCCATGCATCGTATCCTCCCCTTGTTAGTGGTGTTCATGCAGATCTCTATGTTATTAACCTTATCCACCCATTTATGGGGTTAATTAGGAATTAGTACACGATAAAATTTAGCACAACAACGGATTGCTCTTTCACTCGGATTGGCTTGGGGGTTTCGGATCGGTGATAATATGTGTTTTATTCCCAAGTCTTCAATCCCTTTCTTAAATACAGAACTGGTAAAATAACTGCCAAGGTCCGATAATATGTATTCTGGTTTTCCAATAGTAGGTAAGATTTGTTCTTGATCCTGCTTAGAATTTGTTTCGCTGTAGTCTTTTGAATAGGGCATAGCACCACACATTTTGAGATTACATCTTTACACACCAATAGATGTCGACAACCTCGTCTTCCTTTGGGAAGTGAACCAAATGTGTTCATCGCCAGTAATTCGTATGGTTTTTGCGGTAACAATGGTTTTGGGTATTGTTTCATGAGGTAATTATTAGGCTTAGTACGCTGATATGCGTCAAAAGTCAACAACAGTGGATCTCATCATTGGCCATTTGAATGTTTCGCCAATGGTAGCCTCCGTTTTGTCAATACAAATATGAGCTAGACTCTCATGGACATGCCAAGTTGAACCTCTTTGAAGTGAAGCTGGAACTAGAATTCTAAATCTCGAATGTTCTTCGTCCACAAACTTGTGCAAAATATTGTTGAAATAATCGTACTTCGCTTCCTTCGATCTTGCCTCCCGATGTGCAGGTGTCCCCGGTGGTATCTCCTTCTTGAAATATCTGATCATCATCAGCATCCATGGGTCACGTTCCTGTTCCTGTTGTATGTTCTTCTATTAATCCAAAACTCTCGATCCTCAGCTGTTAATTCCAAATGTTGTACTTCCACTGCTACCTAGTTATCTTCCTCAGTATTTCAACTTAAAGCGTCAGGAATTACGTTCATCTTCCCTGGACAGTGTTCAATTTCAATATCAAATTGTTGGATATAAATAGACCAACGAGTCACTCTTTCACTAACCATCGCTGTTTTAAAAAGAAACGTCAGCGCTTTGTGATCAGTTCGCATATCAATGGAATAACCAAAAACTATCTTCCTCCATCGTTGTAGAGCATAGAGTATAGCCAATAATTCCAGTTCGGTGACTGTATAATCTCTTTCATGTTTGCGCAATTTGCGACTTATAAATGCCAAATATGAACGATCCTTAGAATTTTGTGTCCTCTTGATACAATATAGCTCCGATTCCAATCAAAGATGCATCTGCCTGAATTATAAATTTCTTTCCAAAGTCTGGGTATCCCAATTTAATACCATTTTCCAAAGTTTCTTCGTAGCTTTAAAAGACATGTCGCACTCCTCATTCCACGACCATCGATCGCTTTTCTTAAGCATATACTGCATTGGTGCTACTGTTTCTGTATATCCTGGACAGTTTTCCTTAAAGAAGCCGGTAACTCCCAAAAATGCTCTCACGTGCTTCACTCTAGTTGGCGTAGGAAAATTCTTAATTGCTTCAATCTTCGCCGGATTCGGTCTCATTCCTTCATGATCAATAATATGTTCCAAGTACAATATTTCACTCTGGAAAAAGTGCGACTTCTTTTAATTAATGATGAAATTCATGGTTCTCAAGTTATCCAAAAGTTTGTTCAAATTTACAAGATGTTCGTCAATATTGTCAGATGCCAGAAGAATATCATCAACATATCTCACTGTAAAGTTCTTCACTTCCTCGGTAAAATTACGATCCAGAGCTCTTATAAGGGCGGAACCTGCTGTTTTGACGCCGAACGGCATTCTGGTCCATATTTAGGTTTGGTTATCAAATAAAAACCCCGTCAATAGCTGTGATTTTTCCTCCAGTTCAAGGTTATGGGAACTGTTGGTAAGATTTACGCTGGAATTGATCTTCTTTCCTCATATAAGCAGCGCTTTATCGTGTTCAGGTAAGAGCTTCATATTTAAAAATCGTGCATCTAGGCATAGCCTAATAGATCCATCTGGCTTAGCAACTACCAAAATAGCGTTCAAATACGGTGTAGGTGACTTCTTGATCATGCCAGACTCAAGCATACCATCTATAATGTCCTCCACCTGAGAATGATGTTTCTCTGGGATCGGGTACAATTTACTCTTAAAAGGTGTCCAATCATCCACTTGCATACCATATTTGAAATTCAGAACCTACCCTGGAATCGTATCTAAAACCTCCTTGTTATAGCGTAATATCTCTTCTAATTTTCTTCTGTCGGACTCACCCAATTTTGCTTCCTTCAGCCGCTCCTGTAGTAATATTTCAAATTTAGATCCTGTGACTTCTTCTTCTGCTAATAGTATCCAATGTTCCTGCGAGTCATCCTGGCCGCCTTTCTCCACGACAGCTGTCTCAACCATCTCGTCTTCTTGTTTACATAATTCTTCTGTGACGTCATCCGTTATCACCTCCAGCGTCCAAGTGCCTACTTCACGCTCGATAGTCATTTCATCCATATTCAAGCCTACATTCTCTAGCTCTTCTAGTTGTTTGAAGCTCACCGTGTTGTTGTGTAGATCGATAACTGCTTGATAATCACATAAGAAATTGGCCACCAAGATAATATTAAAATTCATCTCGGCCATTACAATAAAAGTCTGAGCAAAAATGTGATTCAATATGTCCAGTTCTAAGTATGCCTGAAGCTTGCATACCACTGTACGTTCTGGGATTACACATTTCACTTTAATTTGTGGGACAGGAATTAATGGTACTTTCTGATTCCATCCTACTTCCTTAACAAGGGCCTCAGATACCAGGCTAACTTGTGAACCCATATCCAACAAACACCTGACTTTGAGACCTCCTATCCTGGCATAAATAATAGGTAATTTTCTTAAAACATCATTTTGCGGCTTTAAAACTTCTTCCAGGCAGTCATCCAGAAATGCAATCCACTCTTCAATGTGCGCTACAATCCGATCATCACGGTCATCAGCCACTCTCGGTTTCAGGCTATCTCCAATTTCCTTTACTGAGCGTTCTTTTTTATCGTGAAATCCATCCTATGAATTTCTTCTCCCTTCTTGCCTCTCTCGCTGTCGAACCAAGCTCTCCGCCCCATCTTCTAAATGATTATCTGGGTTTCTTCGATTGTTCATTGCTCGTCCCCATCTTTCAAGTTCTGACTCTTCACTTCCGTGCTACTCCTCCAAGTATTTTCTTGATTCCGCATGGCGCTCATCCCAATTATTCCGATAATCCCATGGTTCCTCTTGCCCGTTATTCCTTATATCCTCCAGTTTTGATTTTACCTCATGTCATTATTCCTTTGATACGGCATGTTCTGCCTTCGATTACCCCTCCAATTTGAGTAACCTCGCTGATACGGTCGCTGATTATTATTATTATTGTAATAATAATTTATGTCGTTATTATTATTCCTATTGTCGTAGCGTTCCCTGTTCTCTACGTAATCCTGTCATCTAGGTGTGACTTGAGTATTGGTTGCTGTGACCTAGTGTTTGTTTTATTATTCTTGACTATTTCCGCTGTGTTGACATGTTCCATCTGTCTTTGTCTTGCCTGAGGCGTAGTCGTACTAGTCTCATCTAAATGACACACGATCTCTTCTGCCTGCACTGCTGTTTTAACGTTTGTTGCTGCCAGAAACTGCTGAATATTCATGGGAAACTGCTTTCCTATCGTCAAAATCAGATTTTCTTCCGATGATGGTTCATCTAGATCCTTTAACCTGAGCATTTGTTGCGCGAAAAATTCTGAGAATTTGGTCGGGTGTGTACTGTGATATTTTCTCGAATATAGGTCCATTTGAAGACTTTGTTGATGCGAAAGACTCCAAACTTTCTTCAAAAATGCCTCCTTAAATTTGGTCATATTTTCAAATGTATATTTGAAACTTTGGTACCAAATTAAGCTGCTCCCTTGTAAGAACTTCTCGACTATCCTGAGTTGTTTATCTGGACCGACATGATGATCATTAAAGTAATCATCAAGTTCGCGTAAAAAGATTTTGGTGTAATACCTGTGTCGTCATTGAATTTTCCTGGTTTTAAATCATTTCCCCTAATTACTTGAATGATTTGTGCTGTGCTGATGTTTTGTTGTGGCGTGGAAGTTCCGCCTATGTATTTCTGGAACACATCCGTGTTACAAGCCGTGTTTGGACTTTTGTCATTCATTTCCCCTTCTGTAGTAAGTTGTCCTAAGCTCCCCATACTTTCTGGTTTTCCCTCCAGTCGGTGAGACGAAAATAACGTAGCTTGCTCTAATGATCTTAACTCATTTTTTATGATTTTATCTTCGTGCTCTTTAAGCTTGACTTTAATGTTTCCTTCGAGCGCCTGTATGCGAGAGAGATTGTCTCCTAGCCTTCTGATTATAATTAATCTTTCTTCCTTACTCTCTTCGCTCATCTGTTTCCAATCTTTCATTATTTTCTCCTGAAGTGACTTAAAGCTTTCCTCATTCTGTTCTGTGTTTCCATTTGGGCCTGCCTCTATTTTTTTCTAGCCTCGCTTCTATTTGTAATTTATTCTCTTCCATACTTTTCTTAATTTGATCCTGGTCTATTTCTAACTGTTCCCATCTGTCGGCCGATTGAAGATCCAATCTATTCATTTTCTTAATCAAACCATTAACGTTCTGATCCACGGCTCTGATCTGCTCCTGAATGTTTACTGTTTTGCCTCAATGTCGTTGAACCTGCCTTCAAGCTTTTCCTGCGCGATTTTGATATCTGCTGTACTAGTTTCGCAAGTCTGCTCGATTTGTCCTAGTTTATCCGCCACCAATTGGTCAAGTTCAGATAGTTAAGTGTCAAATTTAGTTCCGATTTGTTGTATCTGTCCTAATTGTTTGTTATTTTTTTCGGACATTTCATTGGTTAATTTCTCTAACTGGTCTTTCGTGCTATCCCTAATATCTGTTGTAATTTGATTTAACTGTTCAGTCATATTATTGTTTATTTCAGCCTTTAAGATCAATAACTGCTCATTATTGTTTTCCTTCATCTCTAATATTGTTCCATGCTTTTACTCTTTATTTCTGCTTTTAAAGCCGATAAATGTTCATTATTATTTTCCCTCATCTCTAATAATTGTTCTTTACTAGCCTCCTTCATCTCCAACTTCATCTCCAATAACTGTTCCTGGTTCCGTGCCGCCACACGTTCCAAGAAATCACCAATCTCTTCAATTGTTGTCATCGCAAACACAAATAACTTACTTGAGAATAAGGGTCATGCAATTGGGTAGCATACGCTACACACACATATATATTTTGAAATTTACTGGTTGATATATTCAAATCGTTTACTTTACTATTCCCACAATCTATGCATTATTGAGAATTCACTTTACATTTTAATTTTATTCCACCCCTTTGATCTGATTATTAAATTCCTAACCTTGATGATATTACAATACATTTTAATTAACCAAGTGTTAATTAAAATTTAAAGGCATTAACTTCCTAATTTGCTTATTTTTGAGTTCATTGTTTAAACAATCACTAATTATTTTAACTGGGCGCCAGAAACACAATGCAAAATCAATAACACTATCAAATCTAACAGTGTTTCATATTTATTGTCTTTAAATGAACTCATTTATTTTACTTTATAACATTTGGCGGAACACCTTCACCTCAATTACTGATTTTACATTTAATTTGGCCAACGTCTAGCACGCGCCCCACATTAAAAACCATTTTTTTTTACTAACAACAGATTTAAATCTCACGTTGGGCGCCATTTTTTATCCTATGAACCCTTGCAAAGAAGCGCAACAAGACACTACTTCGGGGAAGTGTTCGGTCCATATTTCTCGTTGCTAGTGATTTACTTCTTATAATGACAAGGTAACATAGGATACAATTAAACTAATTAGGAACACAGTAAACCAAAATTTAAATAAATGAATTTAATTAACATATCAATTAATAATAAATCAAGTAACAATCACCCTTAAATTTACATACATTCAACCATCAAAATATTTTAAAATTCTCTCTCAAGAGAATGCAAATAAAATAGGACGTGACCTCGTCCTTACATTACTCCCAAAATAAGTGTATGTGAGTGTGATAGTTGCATGCTGAAATGTACAAGTACTGCATACGAGATTCGCTACCATTAGGCACATCCAAGTGGCGAATCCGTATGTCTGCAAATATAGCCTTGGTATCTGGGAAACACTACAAATAAATTGGCTCTACATGAAATAAGCAAGGCCGACACCCGCTTCCCTTAAATAATACACAACAAGATTTCCGCATTGAAATCCGGACTGCGTGCCAACCGCACATAATTAAATGCTTCGATTAGGTCTTCAAAAGATTACATAAACAATACACGTGACTACTCTACCAAGCATAAACAAATGACCGTACATCATTTTTACAATTTAATCACCACAACTGTAGGCACAAAATCTAACAAATTACTTAAATACAAAAAGAACATTAATTGCCCATCGGCAAATATCTACAACAAAAAGAATATTTTATTCCATCAAAATTCATGAAGTTACGTTTTTCAGCGTGGAGAACTATTCCCTTTAATAACAACAATTTTAACTAAACAGGCTTATCAACTTGAAACATCGGGTCCCAACCATCTGGCCCATACTCATTAACAAGTCTTATCTTTAGATCGGTACGTGGTCTGTGGCACATCGTCGCATATGTCATTAACCAAGCGTGTTACCAAAATATCTCGGGCTTGCACTCGGCAACCAAAGAATGCAGAATTCACACTTGTACTCCTCCTGAAAATACACATATGTCACCAAAATAATAATTTGTCCCATTAATTCAACCAATGAATTATAAGACTCGTCGGAACCGATCAGTGCCTTCGCAAAGTACACCTGTCGTCCAAAATATGCTGCAGTCAGGAAATTGGTCGCTATGACAAACATTCCCCGAGCAATAAAATACCATGTGACACCAACAACACACTGCTTGGGCATGACTCAAAATCCACCTAAAATCCACGCGCCAGACGTAACAAATCCAAGATAGACCTAAATCAAGACTTCAATAAATTCCAAATAACATCATTAATTTTAATATAACTGAGGGTTCTCTCAAAAATAGCTGTAACAAGGCAAACTTAAAATAGCCTGTTTAATTAAATGGCAAACAAAACATCTCATACCCCCCCCCCCCCCCCGATCTCTATAATTCATTTTTACATTACACCAGCTCCACTTATCACTGAACCCGTAACTCATGTTCCCGTGAAATAAAATAACGCACAAAAAAATTGTACTCGATAGTACACAGAAATTCAAATTTAACACAATAAAATCACCAATAAAATAGTAGTCACGATGCATTATCTACTGAGTGTCGGTACAAGAAAATCCTAACATTAAAATTAATACACAAAACACAAGAAAAATATGTACACAAAATTCCCATGAAATATTTCAATTTTTAGTACTTATCCATTTCTGCAACAATAGTCAGCGAACGTACCCATGCATAGCCCACGGGTTTTTACTCTGCCATAGCCATCATCTGAGTAGTACGGACGGTCATGATCCCAATCATTGGTCACGCTCCAGTCAACTTGCTGCTTCTTCTTCGGAGAAAATGTTCAAATAATTAATTAGAAAACTCTATCTAATCCAGCTAAAATTGCATTGAGTTACTTCATTCGCACAAAGTCCTACGCAATTTATATCGGCGACCTTTGCCCTAATTAATAGCTTAAATAGCTCTAAGTTCACACGCAGTGTAATTTACACTTCATCGCAGATAACTGAAAGTTATTAGAACAGTTATTTCCTGCCATAATTAATTTGAACTCGAACAATCTAAGTTCACAAGTAAATATTATCAAAGTTTAAGTCGTCTCCTCTAAGACATCAAAAAATAAGAACACATATCTCCTCAGAGAACTGAAAATAAGAGACGTAAACGTGCCTCCCTCGAAGTAGGCTACCGAAAATATGAGCACGTTGGCCAAGTCAGTAGCCTTATTTATATAAATTGACACAAATCATCGCGGTGGGGACACAAAAATTACAATAAATCGAAGAAATAGGACTACAGACTTGCGGTTGATATCACTGAGCTGGTCTCATCACGCATGACCAGGTCCAGGTCTTTTAATCCAAATTCGATCGCATATTAATTAAATATCCATTTCCCTCCAAAATAATTTTCCCGGTCAAAGTGGCTTCATCTCTCCTGATTCGTCGATTACATCCTCAACAATCGCGCGGAAATTAGTGGCTCCTCCCACTGAATGACGTTGCGTATTTTTTCTCACTCAATATCTACGCGCTCTGTCTCTGACTGCTGGACAAAGGCTCTCAACCTTCTACGTCACGGACCAAGCTCCACGCTCCTCGGCTCATTAACCCTGTAATTCCGAGAATGTTACTGTACCAAAGTTAGACTTTTGCTTTTTCAGTCCAAGGCCTTGATGTCACAATCCTTCCGTCCTGTACACCTGTCGATTTCATCACAGCTGATTAACTTCAAGTTGGCCCAATATTCCTTCCATAGTAATATAAATGAAAAATATGAAACATTATTATAGGGCATCACATAATAAGGGTTCAATTCATGGGTTCGATATTATTGGTGTATTTTGAATGTGTTTGAGGGTATCTTTACCCTGGCGGAGTACGACGAAAACATGTGATTGCAAGATGAGAGGTTGGCTTTTCGTGTCGAGTGATGCTCACTTCAATTCTAGCGTCTGGTTAGAGAGGTCGCGTTCTATTTATTAGGCGTAGGCCTAATTAGAGAAACTGTTTTTTTTTTAATTGAAAGCATGGCTTTTGAATGTGCTCGAAACGGCTAAAAATCAGAACAATGTTATATCTGTTAGCAGATTTCAATTTTGGTACGGAAGTTCATTCATTTCTCTCGCAGAGATGTGGTTTTGTTAACATTTCTAACCTAAAACCACGTGTGCATTCATTACGCATTACATGTGGTATATCGTTGCGAACTGTGAAGTAGGCTTTTAGCCTCTGTGTATATTTTGAACTGTATAAAAGTCTGCAAGTGCAGAGAATACAGAATATGATCATCTGGAATGTATTGGTAGGCGAATTAATAATAGTAGTAGCTTACAATAACAACCACGCGTGGGAAATCTTGGAAAGCTGTGTAGAACTGATATATCGAGCATGTCTCGTAGATTATCTGCAAGACTGTCGGTGAGTGAGAAACAAAAATATTTATAATAACGTTTTATTGCGCACAAGTTGTGCAAAATTACAAATAACATGCAAGGAAAGATGCACTTTAGCCTATGCAGTGATCTATAATGGGTTTCCCTCTATTCCTACAACGAAGAACGTGATATATCACGTTCACAGATTCCGTCACACAGCTCACAGACACAGGCCGGGTCCGGATCATGGAATGTCTTTGTCTTGCACATTCTATGGTGGAAACCGTGCACAGCCAAAGAGGTCACAAAGTGCCGCAAGTCCTGGTTCGGTTCCATCCATGCTCTGTTGATCATAGCCTAGGTCGAGTAGAATTCTTCCCAGATTTCACTTCTTTTCAACGTTCTTTCTGCTAGAACTCTCTTCCAGCAGGTCGTAGTAGGCAAAGCGAACTTGAATCTGAAATCCTCCATCAAGAAGGGTTCCCAAGTGAGCACATACACTAATCTTAATCGCGTGTATTTGGATACTCCAAGGACAGCCTTCAAGTATCTAGCCTTTACCTGTTCCAATGTTCGGAGGTCTCCTATACTTAACTTGTCCCAAATTATCTCTATGCCATACGTGAGGATTGGAACAATTTTTGCATCGAAGAGTGCAATGGCGGATCTCAAGGATAATCTTGTAATGGCTCTGACGTCAAATATAGCCTTGGTAGCTGCTGTTGCTCTTTGTTTTACGTGGATTTTGAACGAGTTCATTGTCGTTTGTAACGTTACACCCAGATATTTAAAGCTATTGACAGTCTTCAGTGGTTTACTTTTGAAAAATAATCTCTGTTCTTGGGAAAGACGTCCACCCTTCCTGAAAATCATATGCTCGGTCTTCTCTGTATTAACTTGCAATTCATTCTTATCTGCCCATTTCTCCAGAGCATGGGTTGCAATTTGGAGGTCTCTGATGTTTTGCGACCCCAAAACCATATCGTCGGCGTAAAGGTATATCTTCGTTTCCTTTGAAACTTCTCTGACTGCATGAACAATATCGTGCGTGGCGACATTGAACAGCAGGGGACTGAGGGGATCTCCCTGAAGTACGCCGTTCGTTTGTATGATCTGTCTGGAAATGGTTACGTTGTCGGAGATTTTTATATTATTGCTCCTTAACATGTTATGAACCAGAATTGTGAGTGCTTTATTTTCTGTCGCTATCGAATTTAGTTTCGTGGAGATGATGGTCCTGCTTAGATTGTCGAAGGCTTTCGAGAAATCAATAAATACTGCATGGAATTTTCCTTAAGGTGTTCTAAGGGTATTCTCTATGTCATCTTTGAGATTTCTAATTGCCTGAAGCGTGTTTCTCCCTCGTCTAAAACCAAATTGCTCTTCTGGTATTTTAACGTCGATTTCTTCAGTGAGTCTGTTCGTCATGAGCTTTGTAAGTATCTTTAATAAATTGCTTCCTAGGGCAATCTCTCTGTAGGAGTTGGGGTCACACACATCTCCTTTTCCTTTGTGTAGTGCCTTTATTGTAGAAATTTTCCATGACAATGGGATGTTTCCTGATTGTAAGCATAGGTTCATTAGGTCTGTAATAGCTGGGAGTAATACCGTAACTGCTGTCTTAATATGCTAATTAAAGATACCGTCTGGTCCGGGTGCTTTTCCGTTTTTCAAAACATACACAGCATTTCGAACCTCCTCTGTCGTGAACGAGCAGATATTGGAGCCGTCAGAGTCGATTTCTTTCTTATGATAAGCTGTTTTGGATCCATTCTGGTTCAGAATAAGTGTAAAATGTTCCTCTCAGGCTGACATATCGATTTTTCCTGCAGCTTGTGTTTTCCGGGGTCTGAGAGCTACGGTATATACGGTATATTACAACATTCATCTCTGTGTCACACGTTTTCGTCATTGCCGAGGAGAAATAGAGATAGGATACTGTAGTTTGTTCGACAAGAGTCCCCGCCATATGTTTGAATTTGATTTGAATACATATATTTTAAAGATTATCATTAGTTTTCTTTATAGGGAGTTACACCTAATAGTTGAACGCCCAAATGATACCAGTTAGTTTGACCAAAGGTGTGCCCAACACTCCACGACCCTGCCATCTCAAATGTGTGGTATATGATGGTAAAGTGCTTTCGATCACCAATAGGAGGGTGATTGTGGGAAGTTGTAAATCAGTCTCCCAAGAGGGGCGAGTAAAAAGTCACACTGTATATTTGTTCCTTGATCGTCCGTCCCTTTGAGCTTATATTTCTGAACATTGTGTACAAGAAGGCTGAATTATTTTTGTATTACATTTCACTGCTCTCTGCACACCAACGCTATATACTGACCTATAGTCCAAAAGCCCCTTGTATGGGCTTCCCTTGGGCAGCATGAAGGCGAGGAAGACTTTGAAGGAACCGTCAGGAAGGTGGGTGAAACGACAGGGTATTCTCTTCCTGTAATCACGCATGTAGCCACAGTCTATCATGAAGGTACTTCTCTCCTTACATATCCTGTGAAAGGCTTCTATTATAGAGGGTGGTAAGGACTCCTTTATTGGCAGCAGTTTGTGTCTGTATACTTCTTTCATGATGGTATTGTTGGCATCCTAGAAGATGAGGCAGAGACAAAAAGAGCTTCAATTAATTCCCCTTCTCAACTATTCCACGGTGACAAATGAATAACAGAACTACAGTATATAGAGGCATAGTACTAAAACTTGGTATAAGACTAAAGACATTTGTGCCTTACATTATCTTAAAGATAAGCGTATGGTTATCTCTTGTCCTTATCATGCAGTACAATTTCATAGAATTAGGGTGGTCAGCTAAAAATTAACCTCGTGTAGCCCACTGGGTTGACACCACTTGAGTTCCACTATTTCAGCATTTCAATCCAGAATTGTTTTTTATCAGAGCCGGATATCGACCCTCATCTTCGGAGTTGTAGCCAACAGTAATAATCATGATTGATATTCACATACTATGTGAATTCCTTGATCATAAGCCTAATGCAGTTGAAAAGTGGTAAGAGTCATCATAATTGTAACTGCTACAGTAGGCTATATAATGAGCGTTATCAATTTTAGCATTTTGGAGTTTCAAGATGGTGATTGCGCAAAATACTCGGTTGAGCATACTGTGTGCATCAGCAGATGACTTCATAGTTCGGGCCTCTGACGGTTCCCATATGATTAATTTTGTTTCCAAATGTTGGTACATTTCCGATGATTAGTCAAGTCAGAATTTGATTTAAGAATCGAACACTTGGATGGCCGCCAATTTGTAATCGTTAAGATTGTGGTAATATCAAACATGACATTGAGGTGCCCTTTACTAGTGCTTCAAAACTAAACCCCGTGGCACCACAACACACAAAGTTCCTCTTCGACCAAGCGACCACTGCCCAGCCATTTGGCCTTCAGATTGCGGGGTGACATTTGGTCAGCGCGTCGGGTCCCCTCGGCCGTTAATCTTGGTTTCCGAGAACGGGACGCTGCCTCACCGTCAGACTGCAGCTCAATTGTTACCACGAGACTTAGTGAACCCCGTTTCAGCCCTCGAGTCAGTTTTTTAAAATCCCTAATGGAGCCGAGAATCGAACCCATGAACTCCGGATGCGAGGCAGGCGCGCTATCCCAACACCGTGGGAGAATAGAGGCTCAAAAAGGGGGTTCACCTTACATCAGATGCGGGATCGTTTTTTATTTTTTGATGTTGTTTAGGACCATTAGGTAGTTATTAATCCAAGTTTCCGTCATTCTCCCCCCCCCCTTGCTTCGTCCGCCATCTTGAAAAAACTGTCAGAAATCGGCACTTTTTTCAGTTTTTGGCCTCTATCTCATTTCCAGTTCATTTGTTTGAAGATATTTCTAAATAAGAAAATGTAGATTACTAAATTTGCAACAACTTTGATGTGGAAGTTTTTTTTGTAGGACCAAGCGTATTGGAGCTACCAGAAGGCGAAAAAGGGTGATAATTGGCGATTCGGCAAATTTTTCACATTCGCTCCACTTTCCATCGCAAAAACAGGGAGAAGAATTGATCTCAGCAAAAAGTTTATTGAATGAAAGTTGTAGACAATTTAATTTCCTTAGAAACTCCTGTATCAAAAAAACAAATACGAGAAATGGGTAGGAGTGGGGGTAAATTTAAGAAAACTATAGGAAATAGGTTTTTGTGATTCAGCCCTGGAGCGCCGTGTTGGTGAAAGTTTTTCGTTTTCATTATATTACAACCATTTTTTGAACACAGCAGTGCATCTAAATATTATTTGAACCATTTTTGTATAAATGTAACCACACACATACACTCACACTCTCACACACATGCATATTGGTTTTGTTTTATTCTGTTGATGTTCGTACCTCCAGTGTTCACATCGGGTTTAGTCAACGTGCTTGGAAAGAGTTTTCCTGTGGAGTGAGTTGTAGTGGTGAAGGATGGCTTCTTCATCCCAAACACCGGACATGAATGCTTCATATGCGGGAAGAGTTTGGACGAAGGAGTTGTTATTACTGTGAAGAAGAAAGGAGTTCAGACTCTATTAAGCGCAAGTGTTCGAAGGAGGCGAACCGACCACTGCCAGGTTTTGAAGAAAAGAGATGAAATTAACGTTCACAATGCCTGCTCTCAAAAAATTACACCGATCAAAGCCGGATGGACGTAGCTCTACGCTCAGAATCCCCTACACCTGGACCATCTTCAAAGCTAAGGTCAGTAAGTGAGGCGTTTATTTTCAAGGGCCATTGCTTTCTATGTGCGGAAAAAATTGAAGAGGATTATATGAAAAATCAGAAAAAGCTCCCCTGGATTTCTCGAAATCCAGTTCGCTTGGTGGAGAAGATGGAGATAAGGGGCATCTTGTTGCTAGCAGCTCGGGCACGCGGAGATGAGGGGGCTCAACAAATAATTAATCGTGTTCCCCAGACTTAGATCGTATTGCTGCTGACTGTGAGTACCACGATGTTTGTATGAAAAAGTTGTACCGACCCCCGAGAGCTGGGGGAGGGGCAAGAGGATACAGAACACGCCCCAGAGTTGATGAAGCAATGAAATGTGTTTATGCTTTTCTGGAAAGAAACAAAGAAGAATGCCAATTCTCATTTGATCAATTGATGGGGGCCCTTAAGGAAGGATGTGAACTTGACCGGAGAACAGTAAAATCCAGTTTGCTGAAAAAGTACGAGGATGACATCATGTTCGTTGAAACAGGCAAAAATCGACGGTCTGTTTCAAAAATACTGGTTATAAAATATTGAATGACACTTGGTATGCCAATATAAAATCGAATCCTTAGGAAGAAAGAAGGAGGGTGGTGAAAGCAGCTGCAGATATACAGTAATTATAGAGGATATTCGCTCCCGTGTGTACCATTCCACTGACTATCCACCCCCTGATAAATTTTTGAACAGTATCGAGTCAGACATTCCACCAACGTTATTGACAATGGTCCAAACAATTGTGCTAAAACAAACAAGGAAGTTAAGATAAATGGAAGAGGATCAGTATTGCCATTTCCCATGCAATCATTGCTGCTGCACGTCCTCGGTCGTTTGGATCCCGTAAGAAGGGAGGAGAGCATCAGCTCTGGTGTAGTTGGAAGTAAGCAGATGAACTGCTACAAGGCTCAGCAAGTCGGTATGGCTTGACTCTCAAGAATAGTGAGAACAACCTTGGGTGAAGTGTCCTTCAAAAAGAAGGACAACGTGATATCTTTAGCAGCTGACAAGAACATCTTGAAAGTTGGGGAGAAGAAGATTGCTGTGGACCCACTCACACTCTATCACAGGATGTGCATAGCAAAAACAACCCAGGACGACCTCGAGGAATACCTCTCTTATGAGCTTGCACCGTACCCTATGTCGTTGTTCAACGATGATGTCATGCGCAAGGGCACAAAGTCTGCTTGATATGCAGCGTTCACACCCATAGATTTCGAGCTTCTCTCAAATCACCTCACTGTTATCGATGGTGGGCATCTGCTCCACAAAGTTGTGTGGAATCGAAATTCGACTTTTGGAAAAATTTGTGCCGATTATATCAAGTACATCGAGCAGCTCTATGGGACAGTGGTGATGGTCATCTTCGACGGGTACCCAGACAATCTTCTGATGAGTACCAAGAATGCTGAAAGAGCAAGAAGGCGCAAGCTGAACGCCTCAGCAGATGTGATATTTGATGAACCCACAGTCAACAAAACTCCTCAAGACAAATTTCTGTCCAATGAGAGCAATAAAAACGATTTGTTGCCCTCCTCAGAACAACACTTGAAGTGTCCAACGTCATGAACAAGCAAGCTGAAGAGGATGCTGACGTGCTCATTGTGACCACTTCAACATCGATGGCATCTTTGTACGAGGCTGTAATTATTGTCGGGGAAGACATCGATTTATTAGCCATTCTCACTGGGACAGCAAATACAACGTATACCTTAAAAAAACCAGGAAGAGGCAATTCACCTGACGTCATGTACTCCCCCTCATCATTTATGTACGACTTCGCCGAGAACCTGCTGCTCATCCACGCCATCAGCGGGTGTGACACAACGTCAAACATTTATGGATTCGGAAAAAAAAATGTTGTTCCCTGTTCCGGAGGAATCCATTACTGTTGGAGATAAGTGATGTCTTCATGGACCCAGCAGCCACATTAGAGGACATCTCCAAAGTAGGAGAGCAAATATTGGTCGTCCTCCATGGGGGGAAATCACTTTCTGACCTCCGACACACAAAATTTGTTGCCACCACGACAAACTTGAACCTGGAAAAGCTGCTCCTAATCTCCGATGCAGCGCGATACCACTCCTTGAGAGTATACCACCAAGTGACGTCCTGGATGAGCAGGAAGAAAGACCCGATCATCTTTGGCTGGACAAGAGGAAGCAGGGGCTTGATTTCGACAACAACCACCAGAGATGCTGCTCCTCGTACCCTGCTGAAGACGGTATCATACAGGTGTGTCACCGGCTGTTCCACAGCATGTGGATGCAGAAAAGCCGGTATGCGCTGCTCCACTTTCTGCAAATTCTGCTGCGGCGGAAAGTCCTGCGACAACCGTCCTTTGATAGTCGCTGACGAGGAAGAGGAAAACATTGACGACCCGTCCATACCATTCGACGAAGACCCTGCCGAAGAGGCAACCCTCCCGACTCCCCTGGCGAAACGTCTCCGGTTACTATAGAAAGCCCCCACCCCCCATCTATTTTAAAGTTTTTATTTTAGTGTGTTCATTATTCCCTTATAATTAATATGTAAATATATAAAACGCATTGTATTGTAATCTATATTTTATAAATACACACTAACTTTCTTAAATGAATGGGCAACGAATTTGTTCTCTCCCATCTATTCATATTTATACAAAAAATGGTTCAAATATTATTTATAAGCACTGCTGTGTTCAGAAAATAGTTGTAATATAATGAAATCGAAAAACTTTTACCAACACGGCGCTCCAGGGCTGAATAACAAAAAAACGCTTTTCCTCTACGTTTCTTAAATTAACCCCCACTCCTACCCATTGCTCCTAATGGATTTTTTGATACACGAGTTTCAAAGGAAATTAAATTATCTACAACTTTCATTCAATAAACATTTTGCTGAGATCAATTCTTCTCCCTGCTTTTGCGATGGAAAGTGGAGCGAAAGTGAAAAATTTGCCGAATCGCCAATTTTTGCCCTTTTTCGCCTTCTCGTAGCTCAAATACGCTTGGTCCTACAAATAAAACTTCCAAATCAAAGTTGTTGGAAATTTGGTAATCTACATTTTCTTATTTGAACATATGTTCAAACAAATGAACTGGGAATGAGGTAGAGGCCAAAAACTGAAAAAAGTGCCGATTTCTGACAGTTTTTTAAAGATGGCGGACGAAGCAAAGGGGGGGGGGGAGGATGACGGAAACTTGGATTAATAACTACCTAAGGGTCCTAAACAACATCAAAAAATATAAAACGATCCCGCATCTGCTGTAGGGTGAAATTCGTTTATTGACTGGACTACCGGCACTAGTCGTTCAACTTGATTCAATTTTGTTTCGTCGTTAGGTAACCGGTAGGAGGGGACAGATATTCACGTGCATACATATCAATTTATACTTTTCAGTCGGTCAACACGCTATTTGCCCAATATGATTGGAAGGAGGTACAATAAATATATAACACAAGTCATGAAAAAAAAGCGTATATATCACATATTATACACATAAATAAGGGACAATTTAGGAATACGCGTTTCGACTGTCGGGCGGTCGACATCAGATCACACTGATTAGTATTTACACTTTATATATAATCAGGATCTGATGATAACCGCCTGATGGTCGAAACGAGCAATCCTAAATTGACCCTTATCTATGTGAATAATAAGTAATACATGTAATTATTTTAGGTCTTGTGTTATATGAATAATGTACACTCTCCCAATCATATTGGCTAATCACTAGCGTGCTGACGGACTGAAAATCATAAATTGATAGTACTTAGGCCTACATACATATGGAGAACGATATTCAGTTATTTGACCTATTTATTGCAAAATTCAAAAGTAGACTAATATTAGTTCAATAAAGAGAGAACTTGGGGGATGAGGAAGTGTGATTTGACTATTATTTATCCTCCCAGTTCTACTATGTTTGTTGTTAGTTTCTTTAATCCTCCAGTACACGCGGGCCACAGAAGTGATCCACACTGTTGACTGTGTATGTTGCTATAGGATGGCAACGATAATTAAATAGAAGGATCAGAAAAGTGCATCCCCGAGTTTAAAATAATAATCGACAGAGCACCGAATGAATGCAGCCGTTTATGTTGTATTGTCCGTTCTGAGTTAAGAGTAGACTAGGGTAGGGACTCTTATAGGCTTTTACATTTAATGGACTACCCCAGAATAAAATTGATGACTTCGAGGTCTTTAAAAACTGTATTTCTCCTGTCTTAAGTAATAGGTTATTGGTCATGAGTGAATAGTACACGGTACTGGACTCTCATTTCGTGATATATAATATTAATGCATTCTCAATTTCACAACGTGATTTCGTATTTCATCTGAAAATAGAGTCTGCGCACTGGATGGATCTGCCCTCACAGTGTTGTACTTGATTTGGAGCTGTAGTGACAATGCACATTTAGGAACAACGAATAGTATTAGAACTTGACTTCAACTACGAACACATATTATAAGTGTCATATCTTTTACCTCTTTCTTTCTTTCTTTCTTTCTTTCTTTCTTTCTTTCTTTCTTTGACTGTTCATAGTTCTTTCTTCTTTCCTTCTTTTTTCCTAGAGCTTTGTTGTCACCATAGAGAATAAAAAGTGACACCCATAACCACATACGTCATCGTATTTATTATAAACAGTAGATTTATGTTTATATAATATTATTTATCTACAGAGCTGTGCCCTGCAAGATATCTCGTCAAGATAATTCAATGTGTTGAGAAGTTCCAGAGTAGTGAGTGTTTTGCGAAATAAAACAATTACATTGAGATACGTGGTATTTATAAACCCGTCTGATATTCCATTTGCATTTTCTATGCACGTTGACGATGTATGCTGTGTTGTAGGCAAGTTTTTCATTATTGCTGTTATCAGTGTCATAGGCTAGTTCCTCGTGGTCAGTGCTGCACCATAGCTACGCCGTTACACACTGAAACACTTGTACCATAAGAGCTGTAATCCACACTTATAACTCTGGACGGACAATAGAAGAGCTCAAATGGTAGGCTCAGCCCATCGAGCATATATAGAAAAAATGATGGTGTAGGAGAAAGTAGAAGGATTGCAACTACAGGATAGATATCCCAGCGGATGAACTGACCAGTTGAAAACCTGGTTGACAAATCAATCCATGGCGCAATCGGAGACACTTCCATTTATTCCCCAGTAGGCCAGTAAGGTAGTTCATATTCATAATCACTCTCCGGGAACGAGAAGCCAAAAGTCTCCCGGAAGGGCCAACGGGAAACAAGGTTAACTTTTATGTTTGTGTCCTCCGAGCTTCCCGGAACCAATTAGATGGAGGCATATGCAATGGAAACGGCTGTGCTTTGCAACTTTATAGAAACAAATTTCGCTAGAATGTTTTCAGTGACCAGTGAACATAAAGATGATACTTTCACTGCGATAAATAAATGTCTCTAATAAAAAAAATACTTTAGCAGGATTGCAACTACAGGATAGATATCCCAGCGGATGCATACAGAAGGCCTTGAATTGACAAGTCATGTTAAGGAAGACTGGTTGATATATATGTGTTTAAATGATTATTGATTGCTGTTAAATGTTCGAAAGTGCTGTGTGACTAGTTTTGTTTACACTGAATTCGTGTGCACATTGGCAAGTATAGTGATCTAGTATATACCGCTACTAGTAATTATAAATACGATCATTACGAAATACAGGAAATCGCCATTTTGTATTGCTTGCAACGAGCTAGAGAAAGGTTGCTCTAGCTCGTTGATTGCTTGTCATAGAGGTACGGAAGCAGTGAGAATATTTGCACAGACTGAGCATACTCGTGGTCCAAGGGGTTGTCAAGGAATAAAGGAGAGTGTAGAACGTCACCAAAGTTTCATTCCAATATGACGTCAGGAAAATCCAAAGATGATAACACGATTTGCCAAGAGTGCAATAAATCATTTACTGATGTTGACAGCGCTGTTGGATGTGTTGGCAACTGCAGACAATGGTATCATAAAGACTGCGCTGGTCTATCAGCAATCGAATTCAATGCATTGAAGCTGAAGAGAAGTAGTCTCTTTTGGATGTGTAGTAAATGCAGACATCGTTAATTTTGGAATTGCTACATCCGCAGGCCAAGACGATAAATTGAAGAACTTCATAGATGGAAACAAACAAACTTGCACAGAAATTAAAGATGATGTGAAATATATAAAAGACTCTATGGAAGACATGACGTCCCAACTACTAAGAAAAATGACTCTTCTTTTGGAGGCCCAAGTTCAACAAACGGATATACTACTAGTCCAAAATGAACAACCTAAAAAAGCACTAATAAGACCTTCCGCTAATAATGCATTCGATACTCAGAATGCCAAGAGTAGATCAAAAACATTTTATAACAAAGATAATGATCTGATGACCCAAACAAATCCGAAATACATGGAATCATTTCCTGAAATCAACGACTGGAGATCGGTAAAATCCGCCGCAAAAATACATAGGCCTTTAAAAAGCATGACTAAAGTGCATTCACAGTTGAGACTGCAAAATAGATTTAGCTTGCTAGAGGATGAAAGGGAGGAAGAATTATCTGCAACACAGAATATGAGCGAACCTCATAGTCATGTTCCAAAACATCAGCAAACAGATATGTACCAAACCTCACCCATGCCGACAGTGCAGGCCCTAGGCCTTTTTGTAGTGTAAGCAAAGAACATTTTGGCGCCCCCTCCCCCTCCCCCTCCCGCCCTATACTCATCAGAGTACCTTTACTATTTTTACTAAACGTGTTATATGGCCAAAAGGTAAAAGGCAAAGGGATACACAAAAAATAACTTAAAACCAAATATTTATTTACAGGTCATTATTATTACATAGAATGACAATTATTGTTGATTTTTTGCACACTGTTGAAATCTTTTAAAATTAAAACGAGATTTTCCTGGCTTTCACTTTAGAAAACTCGTTCATCAGCAAATCTACTTCCATTTCATTTAAAAAATCATCTTCAATGGCCAAAGTAGCTAGTTCACTCACGTACTCTTGGCTTAAAGTTGATCGCAAGTATGTTTTTATAAGTTTTAACTTCGAAAAACGTCTTTCTCCGCTGGCCACTGATACCGGGAGCGTTAGCAGAATCCTCAATGCAACAACAACATTTGGAAAAAGGTCTACATAACCACGTTTGGTTATAAAAGACAAGGCTCCAGCATTGGTGAAAGAATTTGCAGTTCTTCGAACAGATCATCTCCGTTCACATCACAGTCTCCTCTATCACACAAAACGGTTTGAAGGTGCTTACAGGCTTTCTTCAACTCTTGTTCGTTCAAATTCTTCCAGAAGCTAGCAATGTCATAAAGAAATTTGAAACTTCCACTATGGTGTTCCATTAGCTCAAATCTCTCCCTTAATGAGGCTATTGCTGTGTCAAGTACGACAAAGAAGAAGTTAACTTTAAATGCATTTTTTCCAGAACGTACAGCTTCATCTTCACTCTCATAGGAGAATTGTTTTTTTTTTACTTTTCTTGGCCGAAGTAGGGTTTCTTTTTCAAAGTTAGCATCAATCTCGATTTTCTGCAAGTTCTGTTGCATCTGTAATGACGCTGTTTAGTCCTTGATCTGGTCTCATCTTTTCCAGAAATGATTTTACTCTTTTAATAAGATCCATTGAACTTTGTAGGTCATTTGTGACTTTTTGCAACAGTTTACTACGGTAACCAAATTGGTTTTATGCAGGATCTCATGCCATGTCACTAAGCAGCATAGAAACTTGAAGTTTTGCAGTGTTTTTAAAGTCCTACGGCAGTGTACCTACCAAATGAATCAAGTTTCTGATCTTGAGAAGCTTCATATAAAGCATCATGCACTTCTTCAATGTGGTACCTCAAAGGGAACATTGCCTCAATTCTACTTTCCCATCTAGTATTGCAGAGTGGTTTTACTGTCAGACTTAAAACATGTTTCAGCAAAATAATCCATCTTTGAGTAGAACTGGAAAAAAAAAATTAAATATTTCTTGTATAGTGCTGAAACAGCCCACAGCAATATTGCACGACAGGGCTGCATCAATAATGACCAAGTTCAAGGAGTGGTTCCCACACGGTGCATAAAAAGCTCTAGGATTTAAATCAAGGATTCTCTTCTGGACTCCAACATGTTTTCCCTTCATTGCGGAACCATTGTCGTACCCCTGACCTCTCATGGCTTTCAAAGGAATGCCTCGTGCTTCTAACTGTTTGAGCAATACCTCTGTGAGGCCTTCACCTGAAGAATCTGTAATGGGAACAAAGCCAAAAAAATGTTCCTTAATTGAAATATTCTCATTTGTAATTTTTTTTTCAAATCTTACAACAAGAGTCATTTGCTCGGTGTGGCTAATGTCTGGAGTACAGTCTAATGTAATAGAATAGTACGTTGCTTGCTTTATCTGTTGTAAAATGTTAGCTTGAATCTTGGCCGACAAGAAACTAACAAATTCATTTTGGATACTCTTGCTCAAGTAGTGTACGTGTGTTTCTTTTGAACTTATTCTTCTCAAATGTTCAGCCATAAAACCATCAAATTTAGCTATGTGTTTTACCAGCTTTAAGAAATTTCCATTATTACGTCCAAATAGGGTGTCTTTTTTTCCTCTAAAGGCCAATCCTTGAGTTCCCAAAAATTGTACAATACATAGTAGGCGTTTAAGAACTTGATTTCAATGTTCAGTTTCAGCACGAATAAGTCTTTCATTTTCCTCGTTAATCGTTTTTTTTAACGTAAACCTAAAGAGAGTTCGCGCCAACATTTGCAGTTTTGAATATGAATAGGGGATTTCTCATGACTGGTCAAAGTTTTGCTGAAGTTTTGCCAGTCAGAATACCCTTGGTCACCAGCAAGAAGAGAATTATCATTTCCAAAAAGTTTGCAAGCAAAACAAAAACTGCGTTTTTCAATATGGAATATATTAACCAAATCCTGCGGACTTGCTCTCTGTTTCAAAGCTTCCTTGTGTAATGCTTTGAGGAAAATCGCCTACCTTTAAGGTACACAGGAAATTCTTGGTCTGTGACCTGCTGTGGTCCTCGCTCAACAAGAATTTTTCGTACGTCATCGTTTATTTTAGGTGGCCATTCTCCACAGTCATTTGAAAAAACTGATGACGTTTCTGCGCTCATTTTCTGCAAATAATCCACCGACCTTAAAACTTTTATCTTTAGCTATACATCATTTAAAAGCCGTAATACAAAGAGACCTTAAACATTGCATTCATAATTATGGGTACTTGATGAGTACATTAAACGGAAATTTTATTAATATTAATAAATATTTCTATTTTCAAAGAATATTTTTATTTCTAAAACATGGTAAGAAAGAAAATTGAACATTTTCAAACTGTTAAAAGTAAGTAGTATGAATAAACTTTTATAACAATTTTCGTTTATCAGGAAGATATGAATGTAGTAAGTCAATAAGTATATACAATTTTGGAATAGTAGGTTCAGTGGTTTTATTTGATATGTACTTAAATTATGAAGAAATCTTCATTAAAAAACATTGAATCAGAAAAGGAACAGTCTCCCCTTAATACAAAAAATATAAGGTGCCCCTTTTCCTTCTCTGCCCTCTTTCCTCCCTCAACCTAACAGAGGCTCAACTAACTATGGACTACTAGGCTTAGTTATATTTTAACAAAATCTGTACAACGTTAACTAAGATTCAATTTACACCATTGTAAATTGTAATTCTTAAAGAAATAACTAATAAATAACCCATTGCATTGTATCAACATAAATTTACAGTTTCAGTTTCAAAGGCTTGTTGACTTGTAGACGTCAGGTCTGATGAATCCTCGTCAACACCTTCGGTCCCGGTTATGTCATGGCCAATTGGTAGTGCCAATGGTGTTCCTGTAGTCTGTGTCAAATCCTTATCCTGCAATAAAAATAGCTGTATACTTAAGCACCAATATATCTTCTAAAGCTACCCTCAATTCCTAAATGTATTTTCTGAATATACAACTTAAGTATAAATTAATACTACTTAAGAATTATTGCTATAACACTTTAAATAAATTACGACAGTATTCAGTAAAGTAATGCTATTAAATCAATAATATTATTATAATTTACATTATGAGGGTAAATTGTTTATACAAATGCTCATCAATTTAGATTAAATTAATTTAGGCATTTAGAGTCATTAGCAAAAAAATATGAACTAAATTATTTACAGTTACACTTACATTTTGAGGGACTCACTGATGGTCCAGGCAGCTATGATATTGGTAACTTGTCGTCATCCTCATCGTTATGAAGGGATTCAGTTAACTTAGTTGTTTCGTCGATCAATTTTGCACATGACGATGAAGCCGAAGGCGCAAAAAACCTTTTCAGCGCTTTAGATTGATTCTCATGTTCTTTAGAATGCTGTAACTTTCTTTTACGGTGAAATGCACCTGATGGCTTTTTAATACTGGACATTTCGTGTGTCTAAAAAATCATCTCCTCATGTAAGAAGGGGCAATAACACAGTGCAGCTTACGTCAACACATCAACACACTACAAATTACAACGATGAATGAAGGCTGTCAGCTAGCTGGCAATACTGAGCCACTGAGCGGATAAAGACAAGAGACGTGTGAGTCACGCGGACGAGTCGAAGTAATTAGTGGGAGGGGTGTTCTCCCTTTCGCGAATGGCGAGCGGTCATACTTCGACCGAACGGCTCCAGGCACTCTGTAATAGTTCTAAGTTTGTTTCATAAGTAGCATCACCCGTAAAGCGGCGACTCTTTAAAATGGCTATGCTGAATTTTTCAAATATTATTTCGTTTTGTTTGTTAATGAAATAGTAAAGTAAAACTGAAAAGATGAAACATAAACAGAATGGTTACGTTATGTGGTTACATTGTTTATAATGCAAACATAACAGTTTGTTAATGTTGTAAAAATTTGAATTCGTAATGTTTACAACATTACAAAGTAGCTCCGGGCGCCCCTAACTTGATATTTCGGCGCACCACGGCGCCCCCCGTCTCACGGCGCCACCCGCGACCGCGTAGTTCGCTTATATCTCGCGCCGCCCCTGTATGCCGAAGAAATCGAAGTTAATTATCCTAAGTGACAGCCACGGTAAGGGTCTTGCTCCGAAGCTTAATATAAACACTGACAGCAACAAATGTCAAGTTCTGGGCATCACACGACCTGGTGCAAAAATAGATAGTGTTTTGGAAGGAAGCATGAACGTTATTTATAATTTAACCCGTGAGGACTGTCTTGTTATATGGGGTGGAGCCAACAACGTGTACGAGAATGAGGCAAATGACGTAGTTCAAACTCTACGAAATGTACTGCCAACCCTATTAGGAACAAACGTTGTTGTGATTGGCCTTCCACACAGGTATGACTTAATACCAACGTCATGTGTAAACACTGAAATTAGGAAGACTAACAAAAAACTTAAAATATTGATGAAATACCACCCTAACTGTACATTTCTTGATATTAAATTGCCTAGAAATTGTTACACTAGGCATGGGCTCCATTTAAACTCTAAGGGGAAATCTGAGTTAAGTGGCATATTAGCTGATTGGATGCACTCTATCTTACATTCCAAGGGAACAGCCATCCCTCTCCAGTTTAAACCAAGCTTGTACAGTAATGAGAAGGCAGAAAAATGTATTAACCTGGAAAGTGATCTCACCTTCCAACGTGAATCAGGAAGTCAAGTAAAGATCTCTGATACAAGCAAGGACATTGACATATCAACAAATGCACAAGCAGGTTGTAGCTCGGTTCGCATGTCCTGCAGAAGGAAAAAGACAGCCACCCGAAATGAAGATTTTTTTATGGTTTTGCCCACTCACCAAATAAGCAAGACAACACAAAGGAATAGTTCTTCATCTAAAGATATTAATATCAGTGGTTATTAACAGAATGTAAATGGACTAAGGTCAAAATTAACTGTTCTTTCTCAATCAATCAATATGGCGAATTACGATTTCATAATCCTTACTGAATCTAACCTTTGTGAAATCATAGGTAACGGTGAGTTAGCTCTAGAACAATATGATGTTTATCGTTGTGATCGTTCCATAGATGCTAGTGAATTAGAAGCAGGAGGTGGTGTCTTAATTGCAATCAGGAAAACTCACAAATCTAAACTAATATCCCTAAAAATTAAATCTGTTGAACAAGTCTTTGTTGAAGTCCAAATTCATGACCAAACATTCATTCTAGGCTCTGTATATCTATCTCCAAGCTTAGAATTACAAAGTACATAGCGCATACCATTACAGTTGAAGACATATTGGACTCTCAAAATGAAAATTGCCATTTTCTGTTAATGGGCGATTACAATCTCCCCAATATAACATGGTTTCAATCAAATGAAGACTGTATGGGGTTCCTCCCATGTGGAATTAATACTGACAAATCAGAACAAATTTTTGACTCCTTTTGCTATCTAAACTTATATCAGTTTAATAACATTCCAAATATTCTTAACCGTAATCTAGATTTAATATTCTCCAATTTTTCCTTAACTGTTAACCCTAGCTTAGATGTTCTAATTCCTGAGGATAAGTACCACCCTCCTCTAGATATTGATTTTAAGTTGGCGGTTGACCATCAACCTCTTTCAAGCAATTATAGTTATCACAATTTTGATAAAGGTAATTATATCGGTCTCAATAATTACTTAGCTACAATAGACTGGAGCTCTGCATTGAAGGAACAAGACATAAATTCGGCTGTAAGCATTTTTTACTCTATTCTATATGAAGGCATTGATAGATTTATTCCTCTTGCTTATTATAAGGACCCGTGTTTCCCAAAATGGTTTAACTGAACTAAGAGTCAGTATCTTACAGAAGAAAGCGACCTATGCCTTATACAAAAAGTCGGGCAGCACTCATGATTATTATGCTTTCTCGGAGCTTAGAGCCAAATGTAAACACTTGTCTAAACTATGTTATACTGAATATTTAAACAAAATTAGTTCTAATCTATACAGCGACCCAAAAAGCTTTTGGGCTTATATCAAGACGAAAAAGAATGATAAAGGTATTCCTGGTACAGTTTATCTTGACAATGTGAATGAAAGTGATGGACCAGGTATTGTCAATCTTTTTGCTAAACATTTCTCCTCAGTCTATAAGGCACCAATCGTTAACACCCAAAAATTTGAAACTCCTTTCTCTATTAACGTCTCCATCTGCCAGGTTGAAAAGAGTGATATTTATAACAAATTAGAGAAACTCTCAAATAAAAAATCATTTGGTCCTGATGGTCTCCCACTAATTCTATTAAAATCTTGTCGATTCATTATAACAGAACCATTATTCATCTTATTTAACCTCTCTCTTGGAACTGGTAAATTTCCTGATAGATGGAAGAGTAGCTATGTAACTCCTGTCTTGAAATGTGGTGACAAATCCAATGTTAAAAATTATAGAGCTGTTTGTAAATTGTCCTTTATACCCAAATTATTTGAATCTATAATTACTGACAAAATTACACCCCAATTTTCCTCCTACATAATTGAACAACAGCATGACTTTATGCCAGGTCGTTCAACATGTACAAATCTCCTAGTTTATTTGGAGTACTTACTGAAAGCAGTAGAAGAGCACAATCAAGTGGACTGCATCTACACTGATCTAGCCAAAGCTTTCGACTCTCTCGACCATAAAATTCTTCTTTCAAAATTACAATCTTATGGTATACAAAACCCTCTATTATCATGGCTGTCCTCATATTTAGAAGGCAGAACTCAGATTGTCAAAATACTTAATTTCTTATCTCAGCCAATAGCTGTCTCTTCTGGCGTTCCGCAAGGTGCCCATCTTTCTCCTTTGTTATTTCTAATCTTTATTAATGATATCAATACAGTTTTCAAACATGCCAAAATTCTCCTGTTAGCCGATGATACAAAGTTCTTTATGAAAGTTCAATCTCTACACGACTGTATACTTCTTCAGGAAGAACTTTGGCGTCTAGAGGAGTATTGTTCTTTAAATGGGCTACTGCTCAATGAAACTAAATGTAAACTAGTTAGATTCTCAAAGAAGAAACAGAATATTGAATTCTCTTATCACTTTCTATCGTCTACTCCACTTCATGCTATTAGAAGTATTTGTGACCTGGGAGTAAAATTCGCCGACACGCTTAATTTTAATGAGCATATGGTAAATATTAAGAAAAAGGCTTTGCAGAGATTAGGTTGCATAACTCGTTATTCCAAGGAATTTTGTGACTCAAATATATATTTCCTACTGTACTTGACCCTTGTCAGACCCTTAATTGAATATTGTACACCGATTTGGAGCCCTTTCAATAAAACACAAATTGAGAGTTTAGAGAAAGTACAACACAAATTCCTACGAATTTATGCATATCGTTTCCTACACCCAATAACGAATCATAAATACACTGAAGTAATGATGCAATTAAAGCTGCCAACTCTTAAATCCCGTCGTGATAATTTTTATATTCTTAATATGTACAAAATTGTAAACTCTCACATAAACTGCCCAGAATTACTAAATGGAATCAATATCTATGTGCCACCCCGTTCGATGCGCAAGCATCATGTCTTTGAAACAAACTGGCATCCAACTAATTATGGTCTAAATAGTCCCATTGACAGAATGATGCGAATCTCAAATGGGGTCAACATAGACTTGTTCAATACCGATGAAAGACCCTTGAGAAAATATCTGTTTCCTATTCATTAGACAATCTGTATGAATATAGTTGATTGTAATAGTAGGGTACCGTACTTCGTATTACTCTTAATGTCTTTTATGCTGTATAAAAGAAAATGGTGGAAGCCGTCAATAAATATGTATGTATGTATGTCGCTTTAACTGTACGCACCCTGGACAGGGGCTGATTCGTCATTTAGGGACCCGTCTCACTGAATGTTTGGGGAGGGGGGTCCAAAATATATATTAAACTATTGAAATGTACTACCGTTATTCAGTATTCTATTCATCATTATCAAATAATTCTATTTTAGTAAACCGATTATTAAAGTTTTTGTTAAAAGAAAGAGAAAAGAAACTAAATTTCGAGGAGGGGCTAAATTATCCTCCTTTGAAGAAAGCTTGTAGTTTCGACGTGTCCGTTAATCTCGCGATCATGAAACACGGAACCTCCTTTTTACGTGGAATCCGAACCACAAGACGTGATATTTCACTTCGAAAATCTCACATGCATTAACCGGGAATCGAGCCCGGTCCGCCTTGGTGACAGGTAAGCAGCTTGACCACTGCGCCATCATGCTCCCACCTTACTTTGAAGCCAGATCATACTTAGGAGAAATATGATGCCAACATTTTAGGATTTGTCATACATAATACGATGAGTAGAGATAAGAAAGAAGGAAAAGGAGTACCGGTAATACAAGTAGGAGATAAGCAATTGGAAGTGGTGAAACACTTCAAATACTTGGGAAGTGAACTGACTGAAGATGGAAGACTAGATTTGGAAATTAGCAGAAGAATACAACTCGGGAGTGCTTTCTACCAACAGGTACGGGGACTAGTATGGAACAAGGATATACCAATTAAGGCTAAAGAAGTTACGTACAAAGCATATTAAGTTCCTATATATGCAGCAGAAACTTGGACAATGACTAAGAGGGATGAGAGCAGAGTACAAGCAGCTGAGATGAGATTCCTGAGAAGTATGATCCAGAAAACGAGGAGGGACATAGTGAGAAATGAAGATATACGGAAAGAACTGGGAGTACAGAAACTCAATGACAAACTGGAGCAAAACAGATTGAGATGGTTTGGACATGTCAAAAGGATGAATGAAGTAAGGCTACCAAGACGAGCACTGGAACGACGGATGACAGGGAAGAGAGGACGAGGAAGACCAAGAATGCGTTGGATGGACTCGGTGGAGAATAGTATTAGAAAACGGAACCTAGATTGGAACACTGTGTCGGAAGAGGAATGGTGGAACGACAGAACAAAGTGGAGAAGAACCATATTTGCCCCCAACCAGTGTCAACTGGAAAAGGGGAAATGATGTCTAAAAAATATGTAGCCTACTAATAAATAGGAACATTGGAGATCAGCTATCATCCATCCACTACATAAAAAAGGGGATAAGACAGACTCTAACAATTACCGAGGGATTTCACTCCTGGATGTTACCTATAAATTTTTTTCTCGAATTCTTCTCAATAGAATTAAAGTTCAACTTGAAAATGAATTAGGAGAATATCAAGGAGGTTTCAGGCCCTGGAGAAGTTGCCCAGATCAAATTATGAGCCTAAAATTGATAATGGATTATAATAGAAAAAGGAATAGAGATATGGTGATAACATTTATCGACTTTAAAAAAGCATATGATTGTATTCATAGAGAATCTTTATTAAAAATTCTAAGGCACATGGGATTACACCCCAAATTGACAAATCTCATAAAACTAACTCTTACAGGCACCAAATCAAAAGTTAAATTCAGAGGTGAATTCTCTGACCCATTTGAGATCACAACCGGTTTACGACAGGGTGATGGCTTATCACCATTACTATTTAATTGTGCATTGGAAATGGTAATGCGAGAATGGTCTAAGAAATGCCCTCCAAATATAAAAAATAGGGAGAAAAATTCAAACAAACTGTCTTGGTTTTGCAGACGACATGGCATTATTGGCGAAAGATTTAGAGGAAGCCAAAACACAGATATCAGAGCTTCAGACAATTGCAAATAAAATTGGCCTTAAGATATCATTCGAAAAAACAGAAATCATGCCACAAAAACCAACACCATTAAAGGAAATACAAATTAATGATACAAAAATTAAAATTGTAACACGATTCAAATATCTAGGAGAGCTAATAACAAACAATTTAAATGAGAAAGCGTCAATTCAAATAAGAACCAACAAGTTATCTCTGGCACAAAAATTAACATGGGAAACTTACAAAAAGAAATGCTTATCAATTAATGCAAAAATTAAACATTACAATACAGTCATAAAACCGGAAGCCACATATGCAGCAGAAACATTATTCCATCTAAATGGACATTCTAAAACCGACAGATTACAGAAGATCGAAAGGCGAATTGGAAGAACTTGTATCAATAAAGGATATAAAAAAGATGGGCAATGGCGAATAATACCTAACAATATGGTCTATAACAACCTAGAACCCATTACTGATACCATGCGAAAGAAAAGACTAGGATTCTTTGGGCACATCATGAGAATGCCAGATTCACGTCTTCTAAAACAACTAGTGCAGTACAACCTTGCTTCAAAAAACACAACAACTGGATGCCGATGGTTAAAAGAAATCAGAGAGGACTTAAAAGAAATTGGTCTAACAACAGAAGATGCTGCAAATAAGAAAAGTTTAACTACAGCACTTAAAAATATGACGTTTCATTTTCCACTCACAAAGAAGAAAATTCCTACAAGAATATTTTCCGCCGAAGAACGGGCAAGACGATCAATACGCTTGAAGAAGTACTGGGAGGACCGCAAGGCTCGTACAGTTCCTACAAGTCGACGAACTAATGGTTGGGTAAAGTGATCCTTTGTGGTCTCAAAAGAAGAAGAAGAAGAAGAAGAAGAAGAAGAAGAAGAAGAAATAGGCTATGGTAGGGTAGTACAGTATTCATGAAATTTACATGTGCAGAAAATAAAAACGCGTAATCCTAAAATTACCCCTGTATAATAGGGATCAATCGTTCATGTATATTTTCTAGGAGTGTTATTTACATATTATATGCATTGTACCCCGCCCAGTCATTGGGTAATTCGTGTTGACCGATTGAAGAGCTATAAATAAAACAAACCCAAACCCGTGGCGCTAGATCCCATGAAAGGCCTAGGCCTACCAAGCGACCATTGCCCAGCCATTAGGCCTGCAAATTATGGGGTAACGCGTGGTCAGCGCGTCGGGTCCCGTCGGCCGTTAATATTAGTATCTGTGACCGGGCCACTGCCTCACTTTCAGACAGCTACTCAATTGCCCTCACGAGACAGAGTGCACCCCGTTCCAGCCCACACGTCAGTTTCTAAAATCCCCGACAGAGCCGGGAAATATAACCCGGGGCCTCCGATTGTGAGGTAGGCGTGCTATCCCCAACTCCATGGGGGTGCAAATAACAGTTTGTATATGCAACACTGAAAGAATGTCTTCATTTTCCATTATGAACCAGCCAATCTTTAAACGCAATACGAACGATAACCATAAACGAACCGTGAGTTTATGATGGATTTGAAAGTTTCGGGTACCTGCGCCTAACTGTTCCCCGCTTTGGTGACATAAACGTCTCAAATGCTCTTTGAGTCGGCATAATTCTGACATGTCTGTGTGTACACCATTTACTTTGAGGCCAGAGAATAGAATAGAAAACTTCCCACAATCTTCTGTGATGCACATCCTGCTTATATAAAAGTCTGCAAGAGATTAGGCCTGACCCTCAATCAAGGTTTATGAACAATTCTTGGTATAACGCGTGCCAAATAGCTCAAGTAGGAGCAATATTTCGGACCTGTTTTTGTAGCAAATTCTGAGACATTTTCTATTAGAGAGCCTGAACAATGCAACATTTTATTACTCACTTCCGATCTGTTCAAAAGGTTTGGGGAGGGGGAGAAACTTCTGCCATATTTTATGTTGTACGCCAAAAGTCTAGCTAAATTAATCATCCAAACTTCTCTCGTAAAATTTAAGTTTAAAAAAATACAGTCAGTCTGAAAGACTAGACGTTGTATCATTTCAAATGACGCATGCTACAAATGCTACACATGTTGGAAAGGCGGGAGGGCTTCTCGCTTCGCTCGAAGCCCCAGGACTCTTTCAACAGACTCCATTTCCCATTAACTTATGCTTCCCGCGCGGGCACCTCTTTAAGGGTCACCCTGTATTTGAGTCTGACATCTTTGAACCTAACCTCCTTGTTAATTCTCGACAGGTATACTCTTTGTATATAGTTAGTTTTAGTTGTAAGTATGTAGTTAGTTTGTTTAATAGATATAGTTCATTGTTCCAATAGACTGTGGTGTGCGAATGTGTCTGGTGGCAGCTGCATTGTTTATTAGATATACAGTAGTTCATTGTTTCATTAGACTGTGATGTGTGAGGATGCATATCAGTGTGCCTGGTGACAGACTATTTTAGTGGCAATATTTTGTTGTTGGTACTTTGTAGAACTTTAGTATTTTTTCGTTAGTAGAATTTTGGTATTTAATTGTTAGTAGAAGGTTAGTATTTTTGTTAGTAGAAATGCTCTATTGCTTATTCTGAAAGGGAGTAGCAGCCTTTCAGAATAATTCAATTCTTTACTTGTCTTATAGACGGCTAAGATATTGATAATATAAGCCAACTAATGGCTACACTGCGATCTGCTGCACGGCTGAAAGCAACGGGAAACTACAGCCGTAACGCTATTCCCGAGGATATGCACCTCTCTATGCATAATTACTTGTGATGATGGCCTCCTCCCTTGTAAAATTTCAATCCGGAGGTATAGTCCCCCGTTCGGATCTCCGGGTGGAGACTACTCGAGAGGGGGTTAACATCCCAGAAGTGACAAAGAGGAAATCTGATAGTCTACGGATCGGAGAGTGGAATGTTAGAAGTCTGCTAGGAAGTGGAAGGTTAGAAAACTTGGAAAGGGAAATGGATAGGTTGAGGTTGGATTTGGTTGGGATTAGTGAAATGCGCTGGCAGGAAGAACATGACTTATGGTCAGGAGACTATAGGGTCATTAGCAACAAATCAAACAATGGCCAAGCAGGGGTTGGTCTCATATTGAGTAGGAAACTTGGACAGCAGGTGGAATATTATGAGCAATATAGTGAACGGATTATTGTAGCAAAAATCAATACAAAACCTACGTGCAACACAGTGGTACAAGTCTATATGCCTACCAGTCAAGCTGATGATGAAGATGTTGAAAAGGTCTACAAAGAAATAGATGAAATTCTAAGGTATATCAAGGGTGATGAAAATATTATAGTTATGGGAGATTGGAATGCTGTGGTAGGAAAAGGAAGAGAAGGGAAGATAGTAGGAGATTTCGGATTAGGTGAAAGGAATGGTCGAGGAAGCAGGCTGATGGAATTCCGCACCGAGCATGAGTTGGTCATAGCTAACACCTTATTCAATAACCACAATAGAAGAATATACACATGGATGAGACCAGGAGACACAGGGCGTTACCAAATCGACTTCATTATGGTCAAGCAGAGGTTTCGAAACCATATTTTGGATTGTAAAACATATCCCGGTGCTGACATAAACTCTGACCACAATCTGGTTGTTATGAAATGCAGATTAAAGTTGAAGAAACTGAAGAAAAGTCAAAAGCCAAAAAAGTGGGCAATAGACAGACTGAAAGAGAAGGATGTAAATGAAAGATTCAAGAAGAGTATAAAGGAAGGACTAATGAAAAACCCTAAACAAACTTCAATTGCAGACACTTTTGAAGAATGAAATAACAAAATCCGCAGAAGAAAACATTGGTAGGAAAGAATGAATAGGCAGAAAACCGTGGATCACTCAGGATATACTAGAATTGATGGATGAAAGGCGGAAACACAAGAATGTAAGAGATGAAAAGGGGAAAGCAGAATACAGACGTCTGAGAAATGAGGTTAACAAGAAGTGCAAGGTAGCGAAAGAAGAATGGTTGAAAGAGAAATGTGCAGGTATAGAAAATTGTCTGAAATTAGGAAAAGTAGACGCAGCTTATCGAAGGATTAAGAATACATTTGGGGGAAAGAAGACTAAGTGCTGTAATATTAAGGACACAAATGGAAAGCCTCTAACAGATAGGGAAGAAAAGGTTCAGAGATGGAAAGCTTACATAGAGTGTCTGTATAAAGGAAAGGAGATTGAGATTCTAGTAATAGAAAGGGAGGAGGAAATTGATGACGATGCAAAAGGAGATTTAATATTGAGATCAGAATTTTACAGAGCATTGGGAGACTTAAGCAGGAACAAAGCACCACGTATAGATGATATACAGATTGAGTTGCTACGCTGCATAGCAGATGAAGGTCTGATCAGGTTATTTCACTTGGTGTGTAGGATTTATGAGACAGGTGAGGTACCCTCTGATTTCAAGAAGAATGTTATCATCCCTATACCGAAGAAAGTAGGAGCTGATAGATGTGAGGATTACCGTACAATCAGCTTGATTACTCATGCTTCAAAGATCCTGTTTAGAATAATTTACAAGAGGATGGAAAGCCAGGTAGAAGCGGAATTGGGTGAAGACCAGTTTGGTTTCAGGAGAAATGTAGGAACAAGGGAAGCTGTACTAAGTCTTAGGCTGATTTTGGAAGGTAGAATAAGGAAAGTTAAGAGAACGTTCATGGCATTTGTAGACTTAGAAAAGGCTTTTGATAATGTTGATTGGACTAAATTGTTTGACATTTTGAAAATGATTGGAATAAAGTATAGGTACAGGAGGGTGTTCTACAATCTATACAGAAACCAGAGAGCAGTAATTCGAGCTGATGGACATGAGAGAGAAGCTGGTATTCAGAAAGGTGTGAGGCAAGGCTGCAACTTATCACCCATACTTTTCAATCTTTACATTGAACAAGCAATGAAGGAAATTAGAGAGACATTTGAAGTGGGAGTGAAGATTCAAGGAGAAATAATTTCAACTCTGAGATTTACTGATGACATCGTCATCTTGGCCGACACGCCTGAGGATTTGAATGAGTTTTTGAATGGTATGGACTCCGTCTTGAGGAAAGAATTCATGATGAAAATTAATAAATGTAAAACAAAAATATTGGAATGCAGCCGCAATAAATCAGAAACCTCTATGTACATCAAATTGGCAGGGGAAAAACTAAAGGAAGTAGGAGACTTCTGTTACTTAGGAAGCAAAATAACCTGTGATGGACAAAGCAAAGAGGATATAAAAAGTAGGTTGGCTCAGGCAAGGAAAGAATTTCTACAGAAAAGGAATCTGTTGACATCGAATATAGATTTAGGTATTAGGAAGACTTTTTTGAAAACCTTTGTCTGGAGCGTCGCACTCTATGGAAGTGAAACTTGGACTATTGGTGCAGCAGAAAAGAAGAAAATTGAAGCATTGGAAATGTGGTGTTACAGGAGAATGATGAAGATTAGATGGGTAGATAGGGTTACAAACGATGAGGTATTAAGACGAGTGAAAGAGGAGAGATGTTTCTGGCGACTGGTAATGAAGAGAAGAGATAGGTTGGTAGGACACATACTAAAACACCCAGGAATAGCTAGCTTAGTTATGGAAGGAAGGGTCGAGGACAAGAACTGTAGGGGTAGACCAAGGTTTAGAGTATGTTAAACAGATTGCCTCGGATCTAGAGTGTGGTAGCTATGTAGAGAAGAAACGATTAGCTCAGGACAGGGAGGCATGGAGACCTGCATCAAACCAGTCAAAAGACTGAAGAAAACAACAATATATACGTCAATGTGCCAAAGAAATGAGAGGAATGGCTTTATATTACGTTTATTTAATTTCATTTCATATTTATTCATCAGTGCCTTACACTATATTTACAGTACACTGAAGGGAGCCTCTGAAAAGAGCAAAGCCCCACTTCGCATTCGGGATGCGTCAGAGCCCCACTATATATTGTACCCAATCAGAGATAGGTACAAGTCGAACACATGATTATTTGGTAAAAAGGAAGGAAGTCATAGCGAGCCAAGAAAGAATTTTTACAGAGAGTGAACTCTGGAGCTAAGCTAAGAGAGAGCAGATGGTATATTAAAAGCCAAAAGGAACTATAAATACCCATTAACTTGACAGTTTTTAATATAACGTAAACACGGGGAGCTATTAACGAGGGCTGCAGATGAAGAAATTGAGGGAGTGAAGGACTCTTAACATTCCGCAGACACAGCATCTTTGGAAGGATTGTTGGCCAGTGAGGTGCCTCATCCTGAGGGGTCTATTTCTTGAAATTAATGATAATTACACCTCTTGAGGGTGGCCCCAGATAGTGCAATCCCGCATTTAATCGAAGACAGAGAAAGGGGAATCCCCCGTCTTAGAGTCAGGAATTAATTGAGAACAATTTTGCTTGCCAAAAACACAAGATTATGAAGCCAGAACCATAGGTTTCCAGGGAAACGGGATTTTCCTGTGTGTTCTACTGCTGATGTAGATGACATCATTGTGAAGCCCGCGGATCGATCCGTGGAGGAATGAAGCAAACTAACCGGCCCCTGAATGAGAATAGAAACGTTTTTAATAATTAAAAATCAACGAACAAATTTTAATCCGCCAAGGAGGGATCAAAAACATTTAGGATATATCTCACCTATAAATAAATTTGGAAGGTAATTGGGGCATGGAATCAAAAATCGAGCTCAAGAAGTCAATAACGGACTACGTTTTGTCCCAAACTAAATATAAGGGCTCCAAGCAAAGCCAAAGTCAGTTCATCTCGAACCTCGAAGGGGAGGTCACGTGCCTCGGTGCAGGCACGTCACGTCACGTTACGCTACGACACGCCACGCTAACAGTCGTCAGTTTGATCTTGAAACTCAAAGGAGTCATGTTAAGTTATTATACCAGTTAATATACGGATTGAGAAATAATCACGCTACGATCATTTCAGTTACAGCAGTCATCAGTGGACTTTAAGTTCAGAGAAACACTAGTTCGAGACCAAGTTATAGAAGTCATAGGGACTCAAATAAGAAGCTACGCCACGTCTGGTAAAGACGATTCATAGGCAATAGATCCCAGAGGGATCACACGAACAGTTATTGCGTTAGCTTCGTAAGATAGAACGTAGGAGAGTGTTGGTTCCAAAACAAAGTAAACGTACTCAAGGAAGTATTCGTCGAGGAAATAAAACGATAGTCTAAGGATCTCGAATGGAGGCCAAGCTTATAGAGAATACAAGGTGCGATAGACAGCGATAGAAGGATAGAGTGACGGCGAAGTAATCGGACAATTTATCGCCTAATTAAGCAGAAGAGTTGATCATAGCCAGGGGCGCACCCAGACTTTTCGTTTGGAGGGGGCTTTCCTCAATAACATGATTTCAGCTATGGAAAGAGAATGTGTCCATTATTAGTCTTGTATGTAAATATGTATATATGAGACCATATGCATAAAAAGATATTCTATAAGATCAAACATACTGTAGAATGCTCTGTTAAAACCAATACAAAAGATGCTATTAGACTGGAGATTATTTAAACAAAATGTGCATTGGTTTTATACAAATTTTAGTTACAGTACCATTGAGCTACGGTTATGCAAGTAATAAAAAGGAACAGCATGATTTTTATCAAGAATTAACTTTTGATCACGATCAGAGTGATAACGACTGGATTGCTCTGCTCACTATTATAACTATATATCCAGCTACCAGGATCGTCAGATTGATGTGTAACATCAATAATCTGCAATCATTTACTAAGTTTTGAGTTGTTTATACCAAGAACTAGTACGGTATGGGTTTTAGGAAATTATTAATAACATTTTGATTTTGAATACGTAAATTTAATTGGAACTAAAAATTACATTTTAAAAATTACGAGATGTAATTGTATACCATAGTGTTATGGATTGTAACAAATATTTTATGTACTGAACGTGAAAATATATAAGTTATTTAAATTTTCCTTAATAACTAACATTATAATATAAAACTTGAACATTTCTAGAATTTCAAGTTGAACTTAATTACACAGACTGAATGCAAGTTTAAACAGATAGTTGAATACAAATCATGTATTAATGAATTAACATTAACATTGTTTGAATAAAGTGGAAACTCAAATTTCACAGAACAAAATCCAGCCGCCTAGCAGATTTTATCAAAACGGAAACTACCTCTGTACTGGTGACTTCAATTTCTCGGTGAATATTCAGTGCTGCTAGTCCAGTCAGCCTGTCTGCACCCATGGTATTCCTAAGATATGTTTTCAGCCGACGTAGTGTAGAAAATGACCTCTCAGCAGTGCTTGTAGTCACAGGGATGGTACACAAAATTCTCAACAATGTGTGGATATTAGGAAACAAGTCCTTGTCACATAGATTCAACACATCGATTGCGTTTTTAGGGATATTAGCGTAGGTTTTGAAGCTCTTGTGCCACAGTTCAAACTCAGCCATAAGCAGGCCTTTGTTGTTTCCTCCACTTTCAATTATGTCATTCTTATAAAAATTACACAGCTGTAAGAAATCAGGTTGCATTTTTTCTTGGAAGGTTTCTTTATGTGTATGTGATGCATTGGCTGATGGCAGTAAGCACTCAAAACTCTTTAATAAGTCTTTATGCTTGATGAATCGAGATTCCAATGAAATAATGAAAGAGTCAATCCAAGGGATGAAAACAGATCTTTTATAGTATAATTCTGGAGTTTCTGCCGGTATGTTGCTTCTGTTCAGTTGTCTTCCAACTGTTCGAGGCATCGAAATTATTGAACCGCAGTTATTAGCAATTTTGGTAGCTTCTTCAAACAACTAGTGAAATTCTTGATCTGCATTTTTTCTTAGAGATTTTAAGCTTTCAATCACAGTTTCAGCGTGTGTAATTGCAGATGATAAATCTAAATCAGTTCCCTGAAGCTTTTTGCTTAGGTTTACTGTGTAACCAAGCAGTTTTTCTGATGCCATGAGAGAAATTATAAATTCACCCTGACTTAAGGAGTTTAGTAGTATTAGAGCTCCTGAAGAAGATTCCCTATCATTCCAGTTTTTAATCTCCTCTAACGCTACTTCAAGAGGTTGCAGCAGTTCTTTCATAACAAAAATAGCATCGTGCCTTTGTACCCATCTCGCTGGACAAAGCTGCAGGAGTTTTTTCTTGTTGGTTTCAAGATTTACCTCAGATTCAATGCACTGTTTTAAAACTGCTTGTCTTTTAGGAGTGTTAAAAAAATCCCACAACTTCTCCACTATTCCAAAGCAGTTCCTGATTGATACAACCTCAGACGCGTTCGACAATGCCAGGTTAAGGCTATGAGAAGCGCAATGCACGTATATTGCTGTGGGGTGAGCTTCTTGGATGCACGCTTGAGCCCCTTTAAACTTTGCACTCATGGCAGCCGCCCCATCGTACCCCTGGCCACGTAGGTTATTTATGTCTATATTACTGTCTTCAAGACCTTTAATCAATGTTTTTGCCAATACGCTACCCGTAGTAGAGGTTAGAGGCATGAACTTCAAAAATTGCTCACATATTTCATAACCATTTAAAGTATTTGGGGTTACATAACGTAAACACAAAGAAAACTGTTCAACAGTTGAAATATATGCGAGAACACTAAAAAACTTAGCTTCTTTTACTTTACTTGCTATTTTTTCAGTTATTATTTGGTTACAAGCATCGATGACTTGATTTTGAAAATTCCAACTTATATAGGTCGCATTTTTGCCACATGACCCAAAGTGATCTTTCAAATTGTTGTCACCTGCTTCAATTCTAGCTCTGAGCAAAGCTCTTAAGTTCCCCTCATTTTCAAATGGTTTGCTGTCGATTTAAAACTGACCATAATCTCTATGGCCCCTAAGGGCGATATTTTGCCTGCCACACAAAATAACAGTTTCTATTATTGGAATTATTCTTTTCACATTATTTTGGGCTTGGACGTCTTTTCCTTTATCAAGAGATTTGTCAATCGGTTTCATTCGGCAGTCCATAACTCTTTTAAAGTCAGCTGCGCTTACACATGAGTCTTTATGATACTGCGAGTTTGCATGTTTTTCAAACTTTTCTAGTGCTTTTTTCCAGTTACAAAAACCTTCTTCAACAAGTTGTCCAGTATGTTGAGCGTTACTCTCACCTACTTCTTTTTTTGAAAAAAGCATACAATGGACACAGTATGCAGAGTCTTCAATTCCAGAATACGAAAGCCAGGTATATTTCTTTAGCCATGGAAACGAAAATTTTCGTTGTTGGTTCCCATGCGATCTAAAAGGAAAGTTAAAGTTGCTCTGAGGAACCCATTTGTCATTCAAAACTTTGAACTTTTCATTGTCCGTCAACACTTTGTTTTTAAATAAACCAATGTCCAAATCCATGTTATGTTTACTTACAACGGCCTTAGGCCTGCTCACATTTGCCTCTGAGCCCTCCTCTGACGAACAACTTGGCTGTTTTTCTATGCTTGCAGTCCTTGTTAACAGTTCCTTACTCGTTGAAGGATCGCCACATTCACTAACACTAACCGCATCATATTTATTGATTTTTAACGGTTTAAAATAGTTTTGGATGTTTGACTTTCTTTTGTCTCCCATTACGACTAGTCCAATTGGACACACTACGAACACCAATAGCCAATAGAAAATACAAACACAATAACAATCATCGAATCAACTTTTACAAACACCACTACTGACTTGACGCCTGACACAGAGCACAGCACAATACCTTGGGGAGAGAAATTTTCACCGCTGTCCCACGCGCATCTTGCTCCGAGCATAGTTACGACAACGGACGGAAATATCCGGTCGTGTTGTGTTTACAATATATATTACTAGCGGACCCGTGCGAGAATTCTCGCATGTTCATAAACCACACTTTTCCCAATAGGTTTTGCAAATCGAACACTTCTTACAAAAAATGATATTTAAGAAATTTAGAATGCAATTTGTCACTGATTGAGTGTGCTGTAACACTCATTGGTTATTCGATATTTATGAAATCATACTATTTGTGTACTCATTCCTTTGATTTAGGCAACTGTTTCTGAAATCCATGCAAAATTATAAAGCAAAGACCTCAATGTTAAAATGACATGAAACGGGCGTCACAGCGACCAAAATGTGAAGTAAACAGCAATTATGGAGCGTATTTTCATACATCAACAGAATCTGCAAATCGCACACTTCGTACAATTTTAAAGTCATTTTTTAAAGTAATTATTGATATTTATGGAATTAGAGTGCAATTCGTCATTGCTAATGTCTATTCTCTTTCATTTGAATGCTCATTTTCACAATCGGTCGCTTGTGAGCGCTGCAGGAGGGATATATACTAGGCCTACTGAAATAATATAGGCCTATATATGATTATCACTCAAGTGTTGCTTAAATATAGGCCTAACATAATTCTATTTTAAACAGTAGAAAATCGCAAAATGTTCCAACGTTCCAACACTAAACATTCTGGAACCCGTTATGCAATCAATTTTCTTGAAACATATCATAAATGTTTTTAAAGTGTTACCAGGTTTCTTGGGGGGGGGCCTTAAACCCCCCAAAGCCCCCCCCCCCTGGGTGCGCCCCTGATCATAGCTACGTGTAAAATAAACATTACAACACAGACTAAAAACCGAGAGTTTTTGAGAAGTAGGAGAGACTTTGAAGGAGTAGGACACACGTTCGATGCAGGGAGACGGGAGTAGCATCAGGGAAATCGTCAGCGGTCGAAAAAACTGTCGCCAGAAGCTGATATACGATACGTGTGAGAAAAAGTGAATGTGTAAATAGATATATCAGTGTATATCCCAGTGAAATAAGGGATATGTGTTTTTAGATAAAGTGAAAAATGTTATTAGAAATGTATCAGTGTAAGTTAAGGTTTAAGAATGTGAAGATTATAGGAAATAGTGTCAATATGTGTTGTTAGAACAAAAATCAAGATGGGCGAACCCATTCATAAATATGGTCATCGGCCAAGCCAGCACATGTGGTAAGTGATGAAAATTCATAACATTTATATTGTATCAGGCACTAATTAATGAATTGAATAATGATTTAAATGTATGGTAATGTTAACCAGGAATATCTTCTTCTTTTTCTACCTTATCCGATACGGACGTTGGCTACCACCATGGCTAACACCTTCTTATCCTGTGCAATCCTGAAGAGTTCCGTGGAAGACAGCCCAAACCACGTTCTTAAATTATCCATCCAAGTTATTCGTCTCCTTCCCGGTCCAGGCTGACCTTCAATTTTACCCTGAAGTATAACTTGGAGCAGACGGTATTTTGGATTCCTCATCATGTGTCCCAAGTATTCCAATTTCCTCTTCTTAATTGTGTTTAACAGCTCAGGTTGGCTGCTCACACGCTGAAGAACCTCGGCATTACTCACGTGTTCTGTCCATGAAATTTTAAGAATCCGCCGGTATATCCACATTTCAAAAGCTCGAATCTTCTTTTCTGTAGCTACGGACAAGGTCCAAGCTTCAACACCACAAGGAAGGGTGGAGACAACATAACACTTCACAATTCTTTTCTTAAGCGTCATACTGAGATCTCGACAGCATAGTAGTTGTTTCATTGTCATAAAGATGGATCTAGCCTTCTCTATACGGCATCTTATTTCAACCGAAGGATCCCAATTCTCATTAATATTCTGTCCTAAATAAACCAAACTCTTGACTCGCTCAATCTGATGTCCATCGACTAAAAGGACTTGTGACAATGTTGGTTTTCGCGATATTATCATATATTTTGTTTTCTTAATGTTGAGGTCAAGGCCATATTGTTTACTCTTTTGATACACCATATTAACAATCTCTTTAAGTCCTTCGAAACTATTTGCAATCAATACAGTATCATCTGCGTACCGTATATTATTCATATAATTACCATTGACCTTAATACCTTGTTGAATGCCTTCAAGTGCCTCAGAGAAAATCTGTTCTGCATAGATATTATAAAGAAGCGGTGAAAGAATGCATCCTTGTCTCACACCACGCATTATTTCCACTGATCTCGATATATGTCCATCAATTCTGATACTAGCCTTTTGACCCCAGTATAAATTAATGATGATCCGAATGTCTTTCTCATCTATTCCTGAGTTCTTGAGTGCATTATACAACTTATCATGCTGACAACGGTCAAAGACTTTTGCATAGTCCAGAAAACATGCATATACATCCTGATTTACCTCACGGCATCTCTGGAAAAGAACTTGAAGCGCAAATAATGCCTCACGAGTTCCTAAACCGTTGCGGAACCCAAACTGCGTGTCACTGATATTCATCTCGCATTTCCTGTATATGCGATTATGGATAACTTTGAGAAATATCTTGAGCACATGACTCATAAGACTGATTGTCCTGAAGTCACTACATGACTTAGCCATCGGTTTCTTCGGAAGAGCAATAAATGTAGACAAGAGCCAGTCTTCTGGTAATATGCCCGTGTCGTATATCTTGTTATATAAATTAGTGAGCGTCACAATGCTATCATCATCCAAGATCTACAATAATTCCACTGGAATGTCATCTTGACCAGCAGCCTTACCATTTTTCGCTATCCTAATCGCATATTTCACTTCATCCATGGTGATCATGGGTCCAACAACTGAAGGAATTTCGGGTCGGGAAGGACGATGATCATCATTAAAAAGCTCTTGTATATAGTTCTCCCAAACCTGTAATTTTTCTTCAACTTCAAATACCGTGTTACCTTGACTATCAACTAAGTTGACTGTGTTTCTTTTCCTGTGTCCACCTGAAACTTCTTTGATTTTCTTATGGACCTGGAAAGTATCATATTTACTATTAAGTTCTTCAATTTCTTTGCACCTATCTGACATCCAAGCTTCCTTGGCTTGTCTGATCTTATTCTTTATCAATCTATGAATAAACCAATATTCTTCATTATCTCTTCCTTTGACTTCTCTTCGTTTATCCATTAGATTCAATATTTCATCCGTCATCCATGCCTTCCTTTTTTATGTTGTCTCTTGTTCTTAAGAAAATGATCTCCAGCCCTCTTCAGTGAGGTTTTAAAAGTGTCCCAAAGTTCCAAGGGCTGCATGTCATTTGAATTCAACGCCTTAAGATCAGTGGCAAGAGCAGCAGCCACCTGTGACCTTGTATTTATTTCCCGAAGGGCATCACTATCATATTTCTTTTGTGTTGTTTTATCGGAATCTTGTTAAGCCGGACACAAATTTTGCTAATGAGAGGATTGTGGTCAGAAGGAACATCTGCTCCTGGATAGGTTTTTGCAAAAATCACGCTGTTTCTAAATCTGTTTTTAATTAAAATGAAATCAATTTGATTTCTTATTATGTTGTCTGGACTATCAGCAGGTGCTTTCCACGTATAAAGTCTCCTGGCAGGAAGCTTAAACGAAGTATTAGCAATGACAAAGTTCTCCTCTCTACAAAACTGCACTAAACGATCCCCTCTGTTGTTTCTTTGTCCGAGACCCCACTGGCCCACAATGTGTTCTTCAGAACCTTTCCCAACCTTTGCATTAAAATCTCCCATAACAAGGGTTACATCATGTTCTTTGGTGTCTTTGAGGACGGTCTGAATTTGGGCATAGAATTCCTCTACATCTTCATCGCTTTTGTCTCTAATAGGGGCATACACTTGAATGAGATTAATGTGGAAAGGTTTACCACGTAACTTTAACATCATTATTCTACTGGAGAATGGTATACAACTGATAACAGCAGACTGCAAACTTTTGTCCACTATAAAACCCACTCCATCAAATGCCTGGCATCATTATTACCACTGTAATATACCATGCAATCCTCCACATTACAATCTCCTGTCCCCGGCCATCTCATCTCACTTATACCCATTATGGACACATTCATCCTCTTCATCTCATGAATTGTATTGTGAATATTTCCTGATTCAAACATACTCCGTACATTCCACGTTCCTATCTTCAGGGCTGACCGGGAGATTCTTCGCACCCTCTGACCACTTAAGGTCTGCCCGGGACTAAGGGCCAATATAGTTTTGTTAATTGTGAAAGATATAATGCATTGTGCAAAAGTCAAGTAATTGGAACCCGTATTGATAAATGATGGATAATTAATGTAATCTGAGAGGAGAAATCGAATATAATTGCACCACTGGCAGGTTTGTTTGCCAAGTAAATGATTTAAAGCAGCGGTGAAATTAACATCAGAATTAATGTAATAATAATAATAATTGCTGAGTTTTATACTCCAAAAATGATTAAATAATGAGTTGTTGCACTCCATAATGATAAATAATAATTGAAATAATAATAATAATAATAATAATAATAATAATAATAATAATAATGAGCAATAATTGAGAGGATTAAATAACTGAATGGTTTTTTGATACCTTAAATAGTTGATGAAAGTGATAATGGTTTTTGTAGACCCTAAATGTTGAAGTGATTAAAGTAAATGGTAATTTTGGACACCTTGGTAATGTAATTGTGAGATTAGTAGGCTGTATGCCATGATGAAGGGAAAATGACGATAGGAGGACCAGTAAACAAACCGCGATGTAAAGTTGATTGTTTGAGGATAATTAATTAATTAATGAGGATAAGCAAATATAGTATTGCCATAAATGGGCCTAATGAGTGAAAATCCACAGAAAATCCACAGCCTGCTTCCAGTCTCCGACCGGGTCAGGAATGGAATGAATGAAGCCCCCAACTAGCGGCGAGAATATGAACTGTGCCGGCTGCCGAGGCCTGACGCACTCCTCTGGGGCAATGATTAAATGAATGACAGATGAAATGAAATGATAGTGGAGAGTGTTGCTGGAATGAAATTTTGACAGGGAGAACCGGAGTACCCGGAGAAAAACCTGCCTGCCTCCGTTTTGTCCAGCACAGATCTCACATGGAGTGACCGGGATTTGAACCACGGACCCAGCGGTGAGAGGCCAGCGTGCTGCCGCTTAAGCCACGGAGGCTTGGCCTAATGAGTAATGAGGATAATGAAGTTAGCATCAAGCTAGGAATGTATACGTGTTCTATAACCTGCAGTATTCGGGAGATTTGAAGTAATAAGTCGGATCATCGTGTTGTATTTGGGTAGCACCCATTGGGAGGCAAGGGTCTCGCCAAAATAGCTTACGGTATATGTGTGTGTATTGTTATAATTGCATTGTAAGACCGACTGGGAAGGAATAAGATCTCCAGGGCAGCGGTGCCAAGTTTGACATGTAAGTCTGGGGGAGTACAGTGGTTTCTACGATATACGGGCAACAGGGGAGACGGAAGTGCCGTGTCCGAGCCGAGCCGCGTATAACCAATCCCATTGCCTATCTCCGACAAATAATTGAGTTGTTGTAATCGCAGTGTAAGACGGGATGGGTACGATTGTGAATCTCCATACCCGCATTGCCAGTATTGTATGTGCGTCGTTGTCATCTCCGAATTAAATGCACAGGTATATGGAAACACGAAATAATGTTATGATAAAATGAAGAAGCAGTATGATTTGCGTGATTAAAGCTTGGATGTCCATAGAGAAAGGGGAGAGATGTAAACAGTAGTAGTCGCGGGGGAGCGAGTGAATGAATGGTCTATACAGAGGTTTGTTGGGTCGTAAATTTTAATCTAACAGGTTGAAAAGTAGGGGGAGGCAAATGACAGACTTTGTACCGCATGTAGAAAGGGGCTCGAGGGAAGCCACACAATGAGTGCTTTGTGAATAGACTTTTAAAGGATCAGGCTCGTATTAGTAATATTATGAGCTGCAAAGATATATTTTTGATTGAAAAGTGCTACAGTAATATAAACTAGATATTTGTATTGCTGGGATTTAGACGAGTGTCCCCAGCTAAAATTTGAATAAATTCTATAATATTTGACGAAATGGTCAGAGTAATATTGTTGATAAAATAATCGATTTCTACCTCACAAGATAAAGAGAACAAAACGGCTAAATGAATATACTGAATTTGGACTTAGATGGAAATAAATCCACTAAGAAGTAATAAACAATAGTGCGTGATACAACATAATAAACAACCTTGTGGCATGAGAAAGAGAAGTGATGGGAGTTGGGTTCGATCCATGACATGTGAAATTTTATGTATTGTAGTATAAGGAAGGGATACCTAAGGCTTGAATGGAAGGAAAGCTGTTCAGTTTAAAGAAACTAAATAAAGTGTAAAATAAATGAAAATAAGTGCAGTAAAACCCTGAAGGTAATAAATGTCCTACAAGCCTTAGATGAAATTTGAAAGTGTGATCGGCACGCTCGATGTCTAAATGAGTAGTAATTTCCAGTAAAAGGAATGTTAATGATTGTTAATGATTGTAATGATTGTTGAGAGAAGTGATTTTATTTGATTGATTGGAGTGATTCCAAGTATGTTTTGTTCATTTTTTGTTGTTGTATGTTGTTTCTGGGTGCTTCCCTAACGATAATAAATTCATGTTAACGTAAGATGTGGGTATTTTATGTAGTCTCGTTTCCGTTCTCGTTCAAGTTCCCGGGCCATTGGGAACCAAATCCTGCCAAGGGCTTATGAACTGAGTTAGTTAGTTATTGTTGTTTTAAGGGGCGGAACTAAGAGGTCATCTGCCCCTCTTATGAACTGATAACCGTAAATTGTCACCACTGGCAACCTTAAAGGTCTGTATACCTCCCTGTTCCATTCATGTGTGAATCAGTCTCGTAATTCGTATTGTAACACGCTCTGGTGAATGCATGCATGGTTTATAGCATTCAAAAAGCTCAAACTACATGTTTGATTTAATCAACAAATTGAAAAAATAATCAAATAATTTTCCCACATAAGGCGTTCTGGTGCAGAACATGCGAGTATTTTGTACATACCTGGAAATTTCTGAAGAGGGTGGATTTTGCCTTAACGAGGAAATCGTAGGACTCATCGTGTAGAATTCCCTGCAGATCTACGAAAGGCAGTTCCACACTGGGCACGGTCAAGAATGAAATGAAGTTGCCAGAGTATGCAGCCAGAATAACCAACCCAGTCAATAGACATGTCCAATGTACGAGTCGGCCAGACCACACGATGGGAGGATGAGAGTCACCTGGTGACAATTAAACGACACAATCACATGGATTCTAAGATATAGACGGTGCTCTTTTTATGTGGGAACGCAGCGGGACGCCGTATCGGTGCCTTTTCTAGGATACATTAGTTGCGAGTAAATTAATAGTAAATCCATTAGTGCGAACATTTATACTAAATTTTCACAAAGAGAAACACTTGATTTTAAAATAAAGAAAGAAAACTGCAGTCTCATACAAATGAATATTAGGCCTATTTAAAATCACATAAATGATTTAAGAGAATAGCTCCTCTTGGAATGAACACTGTTGAGTAAGACTTGAAAATGTGAGTGCAGTCAGAATTATAATCCATATCACCTGCATTTCGGTCAGGAGCATCAGTCTACTATTATACCACGGCTTCTGCCAATAGTGATACAGTATGGAGCACGAGGCCGATTCAGACAGTGAGATCTATGAAGACTATAAAGAAGGGAATTTCTCTTCGGGAGAGATGGAGAAACAATGTGGTCCACGACAGATTTTTCAAAAGGGTCAAAGCAATGCATATTATAAAAATACTGCCAGGTCCGATAGGGGAGACGAGGAAGGTATCAACAAAAACTGACTGCTTCATGCAGTTGATAAGCTCTGAGATGTTCAATGAACTATTATACTGAACTAATTTGTACATTTCTAGAAGCGGGAAGAAGTGAATTACAGCTGAGAGCGCGATGCTAAATTTGCGAACCGCAGTCAAATTATGGCATTGCTCGGTCTGTTATTGTTGTTAGGCCTAAAAGGGGGACAGTACAAAAGTGTAGAAGAGTTTTGGAATACCGATGCTTCAGGAATATTTGCAGCGAGAAGTAGTATGTCTTCGAAACGGTTTTTATATTTGCTGAGAAGCTTACGCTTTGATGACAAGAACACTCGTGTCGAAAGCCTAAAAACCAGAGCTAGATAACTTAACCGTAACCATAACGTAACGTAATTAGGGAATGTACCGGAAAACTCCATGATTGCATTTAGGTAAATGCGTTGTGTTTGAGTCTTCAGTCTTTTGACTGGTTTGATGCAGCTCTCCATGCATCCCTGTCCTGAGCTAATCGTTTCATCTCTACATAGCTCCGACACCCTACATCCGAGGCAATCTGTTTAACATATTCTAACCTTGGTCTACCCCTACAGTTTTTGTCCTCGACCCTTCCTTCCATAACTAAGCTTGCTATTCCTGGGTGTCTTAGTATGTGTCCTACCAACCTATCTCTTCTCTTCATTAACAGTCGCCAGAAACATCTCTCCTCTCCCACTCGTCTTAATACCTCTTTGTTTGTAACCCTATCTACCCATCTGATCTTCATCATTCTCCTGTAACACCACATTTCAAATGCTTCAATTCTCCTCCTTTCTGCTGGACCAATAGTCCAAGTTTCACTTCCATAGAGCGCTACGCTCCAGACAAAGGCTTTCAAAAATGACTTCCTAATACCTAAATCTATATTCGATGTCAACAGATTCCTTTTTTGTAGAAAGGCTTTCCTTGACTGAGCCAACCTACTTTTTATATCCTCTTTGCTTCGTCCATCACTGGTTATTCTGCTTCCTAAGTAACAGAAGTCTCCTACTTCCTTCAGCTTTTCACCTGCCAATTTGATCTCCATAGAGGTTTCTGATTTATTTCGGCTGCATTCCAGTATTTTTGTTTTACATTTATTAATTTTCATCATGAATTCTTTCCGTAAGACGGAGTCCATACCATTCAAAAACTCATTCAAATCCTCAGGCTTGTCGGCCAAGATGACGATGTCATCAGCAAATCTCAGAGTTGAAATTATTTCTCCTTGAATCTTCACTCCCACTTTAAATTTTTCTCTAATTTCCTTCATTGCTTGTTCAATGTAAAGATTGAAAAGTATGGGTGATAAGTTGCAGCCTTGCCTTACACCTTTCTGAATACCAGCTTCTCTCTCATGTCCTTCAACTCGAATGACTGCTGTCTGGTTTCTGTACAGATTGTATATCGCCCTCCTATCCCTGTACTTTATTCCAATCGATTTCAAAATGTCAAACAATTTAGTCCAATCAACATTATCAAAAGCCTTTTCTAAGTCTACAAAAGCCATGAACGTTCTCTTATCTTTCCTTATTCTACCTTCCAAAATCAGCCTAAGACTTAGTACAGCTTCCCTTGTTCCTACATTTCTCCTGAAACCAAACTGGTCTTCACCCAACTCCGTTTCTATCTGGCTTTCAATCCTCTTGTAAATTATTCTAGACAGGATCTTTGAAGCATGAGTAACCAAGCTGATTGTACGGTAATCTTCACATCTGTCAGCTCCCACTTTCTTTGGTATAGGGATGATTACATTCTTCTTGAAATCAGGGGGTAAATGCGTTACAGAACGAATTACTTAGTTTCGACAAGAATACCGTATTTATCATATACTAACACAATAACGTTAAATTCAGTAACCGAATTGAAGAACGCTATTATTCCGGTCCCTACCAATAACGTTATTGGGAGGGTGGCTCACATAGTGAATAACTGAATAACGTTATTGGCATCATTTCGTTATTAGTTCAACCTGATGTCGAAGAACGAAATTGAACGAACTACTGACAATAACGTTATTCGAAAGGCGGGAAAAGGAAGTTCCTCATAAAAAACGTTATTCGCCTATTTTCGTAATTTGTCTTACCCAATCTTTAAGGAACGAAATTGTAAGAGCTACCGACGATAACGTTGTTAAAAGGACGGCTAAAATTGAGTTCTACAAATGAATGTTATTCCCATTTCTTGTTTATTATTAATCAAATCCAATCATTATGACAAGAAATTGTACATATACCGTCAAGAACGTTATTAAGGAAACAGCTCAAACAGAGGGCCATAACGTTATTGTTACTAAATGTGATGTAGAAAGAGCGACGTTGTGTGGGATTAGTCACATTTCACAAAGAAGGGTTATATGAAATATTTTAGCACATTGCAATAATAAAGTAGGTGCTTTTTCCCATGTGGTACTAATTATATTTTTGTGAACCAAAATTACCCTTGTTGAGAAAAAAAACGAACCACGGAGTCCCAATAGCTTCTACAGAAATTTCATCATAAACGTATCAATATAAACTCTAGAAAACATAGTAAAGAAATGTGTAACAAATAGAAAAGTCCTAAGTCCACCAGAAACGTTTCTTTTGATTTGTCTCGACTTTAAATCCGTAAGGTCCCCTTCAAGTTGGTCTGTGTACCACGCAGTCCACCTGATGGCGCAGTAACAAGCATTCTTGGCTATTACCCCTGAGGTCCAGTCTCCCACTTATACTCTACCAACTTAAGGCCACGGCCACCTCCTTCACAATCCTAACTTCAATAACAGACACAACAATAACACTGGCAAACAGAAATATTCATTATTTATTTTTTCTACACACGCCCTAGTGCACGGAGGTAAATGACCACAACGCCCAAGACGCTACAATGAAAACAACAACATGTCTACCATGTAGCACCATACCATTTTTTCATCAATATTTCTATGTTCGGTGTCTCCTATTGCTGCTCATTGACACAGTAAACTTCGTGTGGCCTTCTGGAAGGCCGAGTTCGTCTAATTGACACCCGTGGATGAATTGATATGACACCAACCTTACGTGCCTCGGTACTGTGATGATCAGTTCCCTCTCCTTATGGACATACCGCTGTGTTGTACCGCAATCATTGACCATCAGAGTACTGACAGCAGTGGCTACGCTGGCTAAAGCGCTGCGTTAAGTCATGGGGCCAAGCTCTCTACTGACTCGGTAGACGCGTGGGTTCAAGCCCCACCGTCGGCCGTCCTTGAAATGGTTTTCCGTGGTTTCCCATTTTCAACACCAGGCAAATGCTGGGAAGGTACCTTCTGACAGACCACGGCCGCTTCCTTCCACATCCTTGCCCAGTTTCATTCATCTTCATCCATTCCATCTCTCATCCTGACGCGTAGGTCGCCCACGGGCGTCATATAGAAAGACCTGCACTCGGCCTCTTTGGAGGCCACATGGAAAAAAAAAAAACATCAGAGTACAGATACAGGCACAATTCCGGTGTAGGCATGAATAACGTTATTCGCTCCAGCATTCCGTGTTCCAATTGGCTCAGCTGCAAGAAATCACAGATCGAGGAAAGTTGTGGATTGAGAGTAATATTTGCAGTTCATTGGCATTATTAATGCAAATCAGTCATTAAGATGCGTTACGTTGTTTATATGAAGAAGCACTGACTGTTTGAACGCATTCCTGTCAGTATTTACGATTTAACTGAAATCATTCGACTTTTAGCTATATGCATGAAGTTACGTAACTAACAATAAGAGCTGAGATAGTAAGTGAAAAGTGTACGAGTGCTAAAGCTTTAACTTGGTGTCTAATGGGTCTCGGGTTCGAGTCGCTTTAAGGCCAAATTTTTTATTCTTTTTGAATCATTTTGTTGTACTTTTCTTGTAAGTTTTCAACTTCGATTTATTCGCATGATCTACGAAGATGATGTTAATAATGGATAATGGTAGGAAAAATTATTCTATTCTATCATTCAAATTTGTACTTCCCCATTCAAAACCATCAATATTTGTACTATTTGTGAAAGTATAATAATATTTTCATACCACAATAATAGTCTATGTTTACTCCACAATAAGTAATAATATTAACAATAAAAAGGAATAGTTTCGTGACGATCTAAAAAGCTTACTTTTCTTTATATTTAAGATTCATGCCAATGATTAAACTATATAGGCCTATCTAGAATAATGGCACAGTCTGTAGACAGGATCAGATTACAGAATCGAGATTTTACTTTTATATTCAATGGTATCCATCACCACTGTCGCATTTCCCTTGTCAGCATGAAGAATAGAAATGGTGTCATTATTTCTTAGTTCCTTCAATGCCTTTCTTTCACCCCGAGTTAAATTGGGTGCGGGTACTTTAGAGGATCTTAATATCCTCACACTTTCTTGTCTAACTTCTTCAGCTTCATCAGGAGGAAAATTGTAGATGGCAGCCTCAACGGATGTGATTAACTCCTCTGTAGGAATTTTGGAGGGTGCGAGAGCAAAGTTGAGACCTCTGCTTAGTAAAGTTGTTTGATAGTCATCTAAAGGGGTATTAGAAAGATTGACTACAACTTTACTAGTATCAAGAACCGTACGAGGAGCTGTTTGTCTCGAGGACAATCGAAGGAACTTAGCTCTTTGTCTATCTACAGCCCGACAAAAATTATTCTCGGCCTGAATAGCGGAGATACGTTCAAAGAACAGCCACAATTCCTCTGAGAGAATGCTACTAAGAAGCAGATGTAAGTGTAATAACTCACGGGAAACTGCGTCCAATTCAGTACGAGAGTTCTGGATCCTCTCGATAACGAGTGCCTTGCTAGCGCGCTGATAAATTCTCATAGCTTTATGAGTGTGTATAGTTTGCTTCAATTTTACAAAGTTGGGAATGATGTTATGATCCCTGCATCTAAGAAAGAAGGACAACGATGAAAGGAGAGAGCTCTTTCTTCGCCTCAACTTACTAAATTTAGATGATTGTCGAACAACTTCCTCCCCATAGAGGTTTCTAATTTGCATATTAAGGCTTTCACGGCCCGGATTATTACATAAATAATTCATGAATTATTTATGTAATAATCCGGGCCGTGAAAGCCTTAATATGCAAATTTCTAATTAGAGTGGAATATACCTGAAGTATTCTAATACAGCACTACAGTTGGCAGCCTAGGTGACTCTGAATATTCCTTAGTTCCATCTCTTAAGGTACAGAATGCACAAGGTCATGTACGTGTGCTCAGAATTAATCTGAAATAATACTATATTTTATAGTGTCAATTTTGGATAAAATCCATTTGTTGGTATAGAAGTTGCATGCATTTTCAGCAGGCTTAAAATTATGATGGTAGCACTGACGTACATTAGTTACTCGAAATTAATCTGAAATTTCAGGTATCATACGTGTGCAAAATTTAGAGCTGTTGGCTTGCATACTTTCTTATATATTGGTATTAGGATAAAGAAAGAGAATGAGCAATTATTAGCAGTTGACAGGCCTGCTTGCTCTCAAGTATGAGCATAGTCATATCTGTTATAGTAAACAATAGCACATACGAACTTTGGTTAAAATCCAATTGATAGTATAGAAGTTAGATGCACTTAAACATTGGACTTATCCGCAGGCTTAAAATCATGTTTGCAACACTGTCATATATGCGCTTCCTAAAATATATATTTGGAATGTTATTATCTCTATCTCTACTAATTTTGGAAGAGTTCGCATTCATAACGTCTGATAAATCCAACATAGAGCTCAAAAGTGAATTGTGATTTTTCAGCAGTTACTAGCACTGAAGTAATTTTCAAATCTGCCCAAGAGATACTCAGATATAGATCTTTACCTATACCAAATTTGGTTTCAATAACTGCAGACGTTTAGGAGGGGCAGACAGACATTTGCCTGGATCGATGTCATAAGTCTACTTTTTCCTCTTTTTTACAAAATGTGAAAAGTAGGCAAAAATAGTACGTAGAATATACGATAGCTACTGTATAACATCCAAACATAGGTGCTTCGATACTTTGCTGATCAGTACCCTCTGCTTATGGACATATCACATGTGTTGTACCGCAATCATTGGCCATCAGAGTACATATGGTAGAGATTGTAACGTTAAAGCTTGTATATAGGCACAATTCCGGTATAGGCATGAATAACGTTATTCGCACCAGCATTTGGTGTTCCGATTGGCTGAGCTGCAAGAAATCAAAGATGGAGGAAAGTTGTAGATTGAGAGTAATATTTGCAGTTCATTGGCATTATTAACGCAAATCAGTCATTAAGATGCGTTACGTGGAATACATGAAGAGGCACTGACTGATTGAACTCATTCCTGTCAGTATTTACGATTCAACTGAAATCATTCGACTTTTAGCTACTGTATATGCATGAAGTTACGTAACTATGAGCTAAGAGAGTAAGTGAAAAGTGTACGAGTGCTAAAGCAGTAACTTGGTATCTACTGGATCTCGGGTTCGAGACGCTCAAGAGCCATAATTTTTATTCTTTTTGAATTATTTTCTTGTATCCATACTATTTTTCTTGTAAGTTTTCAACTTCGATTTATTCGCATGATCTACGGAGATGATGTTAATAATGGATATTGGTAGGGAAAATTATTCTATTCTATCATTCAAATTTGTACTTCCCCACTCAAAACCATGAATATGTATACTATTCGTGAAAGTATAATAATATTTTCATACCACGATAATAGTCTATGTTTACTCCACAATAAATACTAATATTAGCAATAAAAAGCATTAGTTTCGTGACGATCTAAAGAACCTACTTGTTCTTCATATTTAAGATTCATGCCAATGATTAAACTATATAGACCTATCTAGAATAATGACGAAATTTATTTGGTAATAGGGCCGATAACCTAGATGTTAGGCCCCTTAAAACAACAATTATCATCATCATTATTTATTATTTATAAAGTTAAATTGGCTAACGTCATCAAGGACATCGATTTTCTTATGAAAACAAGAGAAAAAGTACGAACTGTAATTTTATTTTTGGTTAGGATTTCGATGTCATATGATGTTTCACACCAACATATGGGCTGAAGAAGGAAACATATCAAGTTTCCGAAACATGTACCTATAGTATTTTTAGTAAAGTAAAGTATTGATTTGGCGAGTGTAAATTGTGTTATACATCTTGTCATCATTATTTGGCAATACTAACATTGATCGTTAGGTTGAAATAGAGTAGCCTAAAGTCCGTATCACACGACAGTCGTTAGCATGGAAGCTTCTACCTGTACGGGTATACACGCTGGTATAGACGCGTATATTACAGTATGATATGCACTTTCCGTGCTAGGTTCTGTGTTCATGATAGCTTCCATACAACTCTCGAAATTGAACAGGTGCTATTTTTTCCGGCACTTTGCGTGGAAGATTGAGTACAACAACCATTCGGATTGCTTTTCTCGTTCTAGTCGAGATCTTAGCGACAACATAAACAAATAGGCTACATTTGTTATGTCGGTAGGCCGGGTAGTGCTGCGTGTCCCCCCGCACTGCAATCCGAGCCCATGGACTTAAGAAGCGCAGCCCGTTCTGTGCCGTTCTCATCTAATGGGGTCGCGTTCGGGCCCATAGCACTGGACTCACAAAGCTCACCGTAGCCCACCGCACTGGACGGGCTGGGCCGATCAGGCAGACTAACCTTCACCACGCGTGCACAACCAAATGCTCGCTTTACACTTCTATTCAGAATTTTTAACAATACTAGTGTCACTAAGCTAATGGTATAGGTCAAACTGGCTAATCTCTATCTGAAATATATCGATAGTTGTTGTTGATTGGTTTAGGGGCTTTGCGACATCATGGTCTTGTAGCCCCGTGTATTTGTGTGTGTGTGTGTGTGTATAATTTGACTGATAACCTGTGTTATTGTGATGGCTTTATCAGGGTGCGCTTTGTAATTCAGATGAGGATTGGAAGTTAGCGGCCATGGCCTTACGTTAGGTACCATCCCGGCATTTTCCTGGAGTAGATTGAATTACAAATCGGAATTTATTTATTTATCGTATGGCGTATACATGAGCTACAGATCTATATTTACACTATTTACATAGTTAATCGCTTGTGGCGTCCCCAGGAAAAATTCTCTTCTATCTCCGTCGAAACGGCTCAGAGGGCATTCTTGGGTGATGTGCTTCACAGTTTGCCTCTCAGCACCACAGTCGCAACAAGATGATGACTTTTTCCTCCATTTGTATAGCAGATCTGCACACACACCATGGTTAGTTCGAATCCGGTTTAGCTTGGACCATACTTTCCGAGGTTGTTCAAAGCCAGGTACCTTCTGTGAGATGCATGGCATTTCCAAAGACTATGCTGGGGCGAATTGTCTCCATTCATTAGACCATTTCTCAGTAAGGTTGAAATTACTCATTGCCAGGTTCTCCGCCGTGCAGATGGGTGGATGTCTTGACTTCAGTCTATGTATATGTAGGTGGTGGATATCCTCATGAATGGGCAGTCTTTGATTAATCTGGATCTTCTTGTATTCATTCATCAAAGCATTGCATCTGCGGAGGTGGGGTTGAGGAATATGGCTTAATACAGGCAGCCACTGAATAGGAGTTGATCTGATCGTGCCTGTGATCATTCTCATTGTGTCATTTAATTTAACATCTATTCTCTTCACATGAGGGCTGTTTATCCAGACAGGGGCACAATACTCTGCAGTAGAGTAAACCAGGCCAAGAGCTGAGCAACGGAAATTAAGTACTGTATCGAGTTTAACAGAGTTTTTACAAATATTACTTTCGTCAAACGAATTTAGATAACTATTTAAAGTTATTAGACATTACACAAAGCGAAGTTTTAACTTACACATTACGTCGTTCTAAATATTGGTTTTACCTTAAAGGTGTGTAACTATTAGTAAATTGTGCCAATGGTAAGAACAATAACACTACTATTAATAACAAGTAGTTCCGTGACGAACTAAAGAGCCTACTTTTCTTTAAATTTAAGATTCATGCCAATCTATAGAGACTTATCTAAAATAATGACGACATCAAGTTTGTAATACCGTACTAACATTTCTAAGTATTGCAGTTTGAAATACGGCTGAAACAGTGTATCCTAATAAAGTAACTTACTACCGTTGGCAGCCCTGGTGACTCTGAAAATATTCATAGTTCCATCTCTTAAGGTATAGAATGCACATAAAAAATTTGGTTGGAGTCCAATGGATAATGGAAGTTACATGCTGTTTGATATTGGTTGATTAACGGCCACGTAAAACTAAAAGCTTAACTAAACACGTTATGCACAGAGTCCTTGCTTTATATGAGAAATGTGGCTAAAATTCGTCAATATATTTTTAGCCTACTTTTCACATTTTGCAAAAATGAGGAAAAAGTAGACTTATGCGATCGATCCGGGCAAATGTGTGTATGTTTGTCTATCCTTCTGTCTGTCGGTCTGTCTGTCCATCTGTCTGTCTGTCTGTCTGTCTGGCTAAACGGCTGCAGCAATCGAAACAAAACATGGTAGGAGTAAAGAACTATACCTGGACAACTCAATGCTGTATTTGAAAATTATGTCAGTGCTACCAACTGCTGAAAAATCGGAATTGAAATTTGGGTTGAATTCCAATTGATAGTGTAGAAGTTATATGCATTTAAAAATTGGACCTATTAGTCAGCGTAGATTCATTTTGGCAACACTGCCATGCATGGCCTCCTGGAAATTAAACTGAAATATTATTATCTATATGTGTGCCAATTTTGGAATAGCTCCCATGAATACCTTCCATGTTATCCAACATGGAGCTCAAATTCAATTGCAGTTTTTCAGCAGTTGGTAGTACTGACGTGATTTTCAAATATGGGCTTGAGAAATTCAGCTATAGATTTTTACTCATACCAAATTTGGATTCGATTGCTGCAGCCGTTTAGGAGACACGTATAGACAGACAGACAGACAGACAGACAGAAGGACAGACAGACAGACCGACAGACATTTGCCCGGATCGATCTCATAAGTCTACTTTTAGCTCATTTTTGCAAAAAGTGAAAAGTAGGCTAACAAGAAGTTCCGTGACTATAATAATAACCACATCGTATGGCCTCGGATGCCGGGTGCAAGCTTTGTAATTTGACACCCAGAGGGTAGCTTGCATTTCGAATTTCGTTGTTCCTTGAATCACTATGAAAGCCAAGGAGGTTAGATATCCAAGCTCCTTGAACACTATAGCGCTTTCTAGTAGAGAAATGAGGAACTTTGTGTTGGTGGAAACTCCCGAGATAAATTTTGCCATTATGAACTCGGCCTACTGAATTCAAATGGGTTCTTTGACATGCCAACATCGTATGACATGCGTGTCGTATTTTTGCCGCCTTTCAAAAATCACGTAACAAGGCCAGGAGCGAACCTGAAATCTTGGGGTTAGTAGACCGACACTCTATCCACTCACCCACCGTGGCAAGCTAGTTCCGTGACGAACTTTTTCTTAAAACTTAAGATTCATGCCAATGGTTAATCTATATGGATCTATCTAGAATAATGACGAAATTAAGTTGGTAATATAGAAATTTGAAATTAGTTCGAAATACTTTATTCATGGCAGAATGTAGCCTAATAGAGCACTACAGTTGGTAGCCCTGGTGACTGAATATATTCTTAGTTCCATCTATTAAGGTACAGAATACAAAATTTGGTTGAAGTCCAATGGATAGCTCAGACGTTACATGCAGTTAAATATTGGATCTAACAGCGCGCGTAAAATCATGTTGGCAACAATGCCATGCATGTATTGGTCAGAAATTATCTGAAATAATACGATCTATTGTTGTGCCAAGTTTGAATGAAATCCATTAGTTAGTATATAAGTTACACGCATTTTTAAATTGGACCTATCAGCAGGCTTAGAATCATGTTGGCAGCACTGGCGAAGGCCTATATTAGTTACTCCAAATTATTCTAGAATCCCAGGTACTAAACGTGTGCAACGTTTAGAGCTATTGTCTTGCATACTTTCTGATGTATTGATATTAGGGTAACAAAAATAGATACAGCATTTATTAACAGTTGGCAGCCCTGGTTGCTCTTAATAATACGCATACTCATATCTGTTATGGTACACATAGCACATACGAAATTTGGTTGAAATCCAAATGATAGTATAGAAGTTACATGTATTTAAATTTGGACCTCAGCAGGCTTAGAGTAATGTTGGTAGCACTGCAAATACATATAGAATGTCAGGTACTACACATGTGCATAGTTTAAAGCTATCGGCTTGCATACTTCCTGATATATTGGTATTTGAATAAAAGAAATTGAGAGCATTTGCGTGGACTGTTTTTTAAGTAAGGGCAGTTTTTTTTAAGCCTTAGTTAGTGCGCACGCCGCAACAAGCGGCATCCTTTGCGAACAAGCAGGCGTCTTTTGCAGCTGTGTAGCTAACCTGTACGCTGAACTGTGCATCTTTACAATGTTCAAGATTATTGATTCGCCCGTCGCATGTGAGGTACGATCTGTGATACGTATTTCGAGTGCAAGAAACATGTCGGCTGCAGACATTCATCGTCAGCTTTGTGAGGTGTATGGTGATAATGCAATGACGGAAGGTAAAGTGCGAAAAAGGGTACGCGAGTTCAAAAGTGGCCGTGAAAATGTCTATGACGATGGACGCTCATGTGTGTGATCACAGATGACTTGGTGACTGCAATTGACACGAAACTTCACGAGGACCAAATATTCATGATAACCCCTCAATCAATGGATTTTCCTCAAGTGTGAATTCTTGGTTGTCAGAGCAGGCGGCAAACTTTTGTGCAGAGGGATTTGAAAACTTAGTTTTAAGGTATGACAAGTGCCTAAATAAACAGGGCAACTATGTAGGAAAATAGAGGAAGGTATGTAAAACCTAACAAGATGTTCAGTAAAGAACATATAGCCTACTTTCTCCTAAATGCATGGGTATTGTTATAACTCTTTGTCCTTTTCAAGGAGTATAATTGAATGTTGGTTGTAGGAGATTGTCGAAATACAACGTGCTATACGGATATTAAACATGAATATGAGGTGCCCATCGCTAGTGCTACCTCTGTAAAAAAAAAAAAAAAAAGAAAAAAAAAAAAACACACATTCAATTCGGTTTCACCGAGTTTGAATTGATATGGGGAATCGATTTGCTCACTTACATGGCCGCTATCTGCAAACTATAGGGCTGATAACCTTGTAGTTCAGACAAAAGATGCTTCCCCCAAAAAGGTAAGTTGTTGCAAAATTTCGTAGAGATCAAATGATTAGGCTGGTCGTAATTTGATTTAAACTTTGTACTTTTGGGTGACCACCATTACGTTTCCGTCAAGAGGGCGGCGATATAAAATATGACACAGAGGTGCTCTTTGCTTGTGCTACCTCTGTACTAAATTTCGTTTAATTCGGTTTCACCGTATTTGAAAAGATAGGGGGAATCAATTTGCACACATATATGGCCGCCATCCGCAAATTATTGGGCTGATGGCCTTGTAGTTTGCTCAAAAGATGCATCATACTTAAAGGTATAATGTTGAAACGTTTCATAGAGATCAGATGATTAGTTTGGGCGTAATTTGATTCAAGCTTTTAACATTTGGGTGGCCGCCATTACGTTTCCGTCAAGTTTGGCGGCAATATAAAACATGACACTGAGGTGCCCTTCGCTAGTGCTAATCTACCAAATTTCGTTCAATTCGGTTTCACCGTGTTTGAATTGATAGGGGGAATCGATTTGCACACATACAGGGCCGCCATATGCAAACTATTGGACTGATGACCTTGTAGCTTGGTCAAATAACGCTTCTCACATAAAGGTATATTGTTGCAAAATTTGGTAGAGAACAAATGATTAGGTTGGTCGAAATTTGATTTAAGCTTTTTACTTTTGGGTGGCCACCATTACGTTTCCGTCAAGATGGTGGCGATATAAAATATGACACTGAGCTGCTCTTTGCTTGTGCTACCTCTGTACCAAATTTCGTTTAATTCGGTTTCACCGTGTTTGAAAAGATAAGGGGAATCAATTTGCACACCTACATGGCCGCCATCCGCAAAGTATTAGGCTGATGACCTTGTAAATTGGTCAAAAGATTCATCTTACATACAGGTATAATGTTGTAAAATTTGGTAGATATCACATTATTAGGTTGGTCGTAATTTGATTTAAGCTTTTAACATTTGGGTGGCCGCCATTACGTTTTCGTCGAGATGGCGGTGATATAAAACATGACACTGAGGTGTCCTTTACTAGTGCAACCTCTGTTCCAAATTTTGTTCAGTTCGGTTTCACCGTGTTTGAATTGATAGGTGGAATCGATTTGCACACATACATGGCCGCCATCCGCAAAATATTATGCTAATGAACTTGTAGTTTGGTCAAAATATGCGTCCTACATAAAGGTATGTTGTTGCAAAATTTGGTAGAGATCGGATGATTAGGTTAGTCGTAATTTGATTTAAGCTTTGAACATTTGGGTGGCCGCCATTACGTATCCGTCAAAATGGCGGTGATATAAAACATAACACTGAGGTGCCCTTTGCTAGTTCTACCTCTGTATCAAATTTCGTTCAATTCGGTTTCACCGTTTTCGAATTGATAGGGGGGACAGACATTCAGAGTACACACTCACACACACACACACACACACACACACACACACAATTTTTGGCCCTGTGTAGATCTCATAAGTCAACTTGTATTTTTTGAAAAAATCGAAAGTAGGCTAAAAATAAATGTGGTTTCAAAATGAAATGTTCGGTTAATTTTTATTAAAGAAATGGCCCTTACTTAAAAAACAACAGCCCTCTTATCGAACGGAAGTATAAGACGCACTGCCAACTCGATCGATCGATCCAGCTGGCACTGGTAGGAGAAACAATCAGCGCGCGGTGTCAAAAATTGATACCATGACGAACTCTCGGCCAAGTGGAATGTATATGACATACTGAACGGAAAGCGCTCATGCGAACTCTGGTGTCAAGTGATTTAAACATATGACATAGTACATGTTCGAAGTCTTCGTATCAGTATTTAAAATAATGGTAAAATGTCTTAATATCAAGCATTGTAAGTAGTCGGCATTGCATTGGCATAAGGCATTTTAAACTCAATGTCACTCAGGAACATTATAATATAATATATATATATATTTTTTATTTAGTCAATTTACCCTCTAGGTTGGTGGTTCGCACGGACTCAGCGAGGGAACTCACCACTACCGCCTCTATTGGCAGTGTCCTGGAGCCTGGAATATCTGGTCGGGAGGGATACAACTGGGGAAATGTGATCAGCACTTCGCCCAGGCGGCCTCACCTGCAAAGCGAACAGGGGCTTCATGAGGGATGGGAAGGGATGGAAGATTGGGATGGATAGGCGAGGACGAGGGGAGGAGGCGGCCGTGGCCTTACAGTATTTGCCCGAAGACGAAGTGGGAAACCACGGAAAACCACTTCGAGGATGGCTGAGGTGGGAATCGAACCCCCTCTACACATTTGGACCACCCGAGGCTGAGTAGACCCCGTTCCAGTCCTCATACCACTTTTCAAATTTCGTGGCAGAGCCGGGAATCGAACCCAGGACCTCAGGGACGGCAGCTAACCATGCTGACTGCTACGCTACGGATGCGACGCAAAATATAAACGAAACTTAATTCCGTAATGCAGTATTATTGGAACGAGGAAATAAGTCACCATCTTGTGCACAATATTTGCGCAGTCGAAATGGCCGTGGGGTTATTGCGTATGACTGTGTATCTAGAGATCTTGGGTTCGAATCCTGGGCGGGGTAGTTATTTTTGCTACCAGATTATCATTTTAACGATATTTATCATATCAATATGACTCATTTTAACAGAATCCATATGAAATTAGGTGTTAGTCTGTGAATCAAGAGGACCTCTTTATAAGGAATTTAAGGTTATGAGCGGTGTCGCGACTATTAATCTAGTTGATCCATATCGTATTCTTTATTTAGGTCTGGTTGCGTGGCTCAGGGGTAACGTTCTCGCTTGCTGAACCCAAGGTTGCAGGTTCGAAACCTGGCGCAGTCAGCTGGCATTTGAGGGTGCGCAAATGCGAGGGAACTGTGTCAGTACATTTACTGGCACGTTAATGATCCCCTTCGGGGCAAAATTCAGGCACCCCGGCGTCTCTAAAAGCCAGGGTAGTTAAAGGGACGTAAAACCAATAACATTATTATTTCTTTATTTAGGCTAGTGCTGGTGGAAGCTACAAATCATCTAATAAACTGAGTTCCGTATTATAAACTACAATATCTGTAAAACACTCCCTTTTACAATAGATTAATATTTGTGCAAATAATACTATAAAATACCGATTTATCAACAATTTCACGTGAGGTTTCTTCTATGTCAGATGTTACACATCATATGCGACTACTGTAAGGCTCGTAATTTTTTTTTCTTACCATTGGCACAATTTACTAATAGTGACACAATGTGACATTTTTATCATAGTAGCGCTTCGGTGGTGAGACCATGAACTATGCATATTTGAGTGCTAATCTGTGGAATCCATGGAGGAGGATCTAGCGGTAGAGGAAGTGGCTTATCTTGGAAAAGGCAAGGAGATAAGATATATATGAACACTGGATGTAGGAGGCTTTTTAAAAATGATTATTGTAGGTTTGGAGATTATGATATGGGTATGTGCTTGTATATGTGAACTGGAAGATTTTGTTACACTGAATGAACGTTTATGGATTGTTTATCATTGCTGGTCCCGTAATGCTTCTAGTAGAGAAGATTGCTTTTAATAAAGAAAAATCTAGGAAATCATATACTTTTACTGGAGCAAAACAAATATATTATATATGATATTCATATTTCTCCTCAAACCGTAAGTAACATTCCCTGTAATTGATTGTATATTGCAGTAGATATCTAAACTTGCTTTCCTCACTGATGGTATCTTGGTTGGTATTCAGAAATACCCTACCCCTTGAGATTGTAGAGGACTTGTATTTCTATTTCATTGAACAAGAGATTGATTACTCATTGATTAAATTTGTATATGAGTTGGCGCCCACCCGGATTTTTCTTCTTATCCATAAGACTTTTTCAGGTGTTACTTTAATGGTGGGATTGGTTGTTGGCAGGGGCGGTTCGACTGGGGGGGTTGGGGGGGTGTCTCACCCCCCTCAGGTATTTTCTCAGTCGGCAAATACGATATCAGTCGGCAAATCCTGAAGAAGTCGTAACATTTCCCAAAACAGCATTTAAAAAAGCAAAACGGGGTATGGCTAAATACGATTTGGTCCGATTTATTTTTACCGACAGTCGGCACAAATGGACGCTGCAATAATTTCGTACAGCCAGGCAATAGCCCAGTGCAGCAAGAGGAAGGGTCGGCAAACTCTAGCCAACTCATTGAGATGTAATCGGAGGAATGTTATGAGTCATAACTTAAATGACCTGCTACCGCTGGTCTCGGCGCGTCCTCAGATATCCGCGCTATTGTGACAAAATTGACAGGTTTATAGTTCCATAGTTCCTCAAGGGGTGGGGTGCTCACTATGGTCAGTGCAGTGGTCACCGAGAATTAGTGAAAGCAGTCGTTCCTGAACCGGCAACTTTTACAGTGATAACTAGGTGCAAATACAGTGGCAGTGGGACGTGAGCTTTTGCCGGCATGGAACATTATCATGGAGCATCGCGTACCAATCAAACGTAAGTAATACCGTAATAATACAATAAATACATGCGTATTTTCAGCCATGTTTATGGTTAATGGGGTTAACAAGAAAAAATGCCCGATAAATCCATACAAGTCGACCTTTGTGGTGGGGTGGGTGGGGGGAAATTGTTCTCTTTTAAACCATCTTTTTCTATTTAAATAAAACTTACAGACACTTTTAAAACACAGTGACAAGAGGACCGGGGTGGGGTGGAGGAGACAACTCTAAGTAACTTTGTAGAAGGAACGAATATCCGGAGAAGCACTCCTGCGACGCTCGACGTCTTCAAAGGGTTGAACTTAATACCCATCGGGTAGCTAAGTTACAATAAAATTAAATCTTAGTGGAATGGAGAGACAATCATTGGTACATTTCGTTATGGCGACTTTTGCTGTAGCTCGTTAGGTTTAGGTGCTTAAAATCTCTAAAGGAAATGCCTTTACCTGTATAGTAGACAATAATTCACACACACCATTTTTGTCCCCCAGGGGCTCACATCTTGTGGGACGTGGGTTGGCGACCACGGGGCCCCAGCTGAGTCCGGCATTGCTTCCACTTACTTGTGCCAGGCTCCTCTCTGTCTCCTTTCCTGTCGACCTCACTTGGTCAACTCTTGTTCTCTTCCGACCCCGACGGTATTAGGGTATCCGAGGCCTAGGAAGTCTCTTCCTTTCCCGCCTTAATTGGCCCTTGTCTCATCTTTTCTGATTTCCTCCTTCTGCGAGGGGTCAGCCTTCTTTTTCTTTTCATGTTATCTCCTGCCTTCTGCTCAAGGCCCTCAGGGAGGCCGGGTGTATGTAGCCCCACCACTTTCGGTGCACCCTAGATAATGCTACACCCTCAGGGGCTCATGGCTGGTGAGTTCGGGAGTTGGCGACCCCGAGGGATTCCTGAGCTGGGTCCGTTTTCCCCTTTTGTCCCTTACCTTTGGGGCGGAGCATCTCCTCTTTCACTTTCCTATCTGCCTTTCATGGCTCTCCTTCCTTCCAAGTCCCTCAATCCACATTCTTCTAGGGTTGAGGGCATTTATTTTCCTCCTGTCCTTTATTTGCCTTATTCTCCTTTAGTTTTTCCATTTCTTCTTCTATAAGGCATCCAACGTTTAGAATGAAGCACTGGTTAGATAGGGATATTCTTCTCTCTTTCTGTTGCACGTGAGACATGTATGACGCTGTCATTTTCTAGCAATCCACTGTTGCCATATCAGCCGATTTTTTTGTCGAAAAAACAGCATATTTGGGTAGAACTATGTTTCGCCGATCTTTTTTGTCCTATATTAGAACTACGTAAACTTGATAGAAATGCTAGAAAAAATTAGATATCTATATTTAAAAAAAACGATGAACTGTGTCCCCTTATTAGTAAAATCGATCTTATATCATGTTGCATTGACTTTGTGATGCCTTTTTTTTCACACACGTGTAGCTAAATGTGCCGTCTTGATGATGGATTATTGAAATATTTTATACTGGCAATATTACAATTTTCATGTAGGTAAAACTTCTGAATATTCTCTCATAACCGCATAGCAGCATTGAAAAAGTTCGTATGCTGCCAACTTCTCTATTTTTAAAGATAACCATGTCATGTCAGTTTGAGAGTTGTAGAGGAATGTTGGAAGAAGTTTTCTACCTGCCTACCCAGAGTGTAGATTTAATTGTTTACACAGGCCGGGCTGTTCATTGGCCGCGGATAATATGAATGAAGTTTCGAAGGACAGCGGGGTGCAGCATGCTACTCACAGCTTTATTACTGTGCCCTTCGTTCTTGTATTTCAGTTGTTCAGCAGTCTCTATCTTGAGTGTGTGTGCAGCAGTTCTGTTAGATTTAACGTGTTGTATTTTACGTACAACAATGGATAGTTTTGTGAAAAGAAATCGTGGTCAAGTGCTCAGAAGGAGGGAAAAACAGGTCGTAATTAATGTGTTCAGTTATTTTAAGAATCTTAAACCTAACGAAAGTATAAATAATTTAGTCAATGAAACTGCTCTGGCCACAGGAACATCAAAGACTGCCGTTTTTAAAATACGTAGTGAGAGTGGACAGGGTCCAGTACTGTCACCACGCAAAAAGAGGCTAAGTAATACACTTCGCAAGAATAGCAGGAATGTTAAATATAATGACTTTATAATGACGTTATAGTTAATTTAATTTAATTTCGTTGTATGTGTTATGTTAGCCTACTATTAGTATTATTATACAGTACTTAATTCAAGTCTTCGTCACTGCACAATCGCTGAATGTGCGGAAAGTGTACGCGAAGCGCCTTGTACTGCTTCCTCTCATGGAGTGGCAACCCTGTCGTAACGCGCCATAAGACCAATGCTTCATTCTAAACGTTGGATGCCTTATAGATGTAGGTTAGTAGTTAGTAGTTTTTAAGTTTGCATTTCATTTTCATCTTCACGATCACCCAAACCATCAGGGGCCGTTAACCTAGACGTTAGGCCCCTTAAAACAACAATTTTCATCATCATCATCATCACACCATTTTTGGTGACTAGCGCATAAACCTTACACGTTACCAGATAATCTCTCCATTGGAAGTTTACTCATATTTATGTACTCGATCCATTCCGCTAAGATTTAATCTGATCTGATGAGTAATTAAGCTATCCGACAGATACCAAACTAAGCCATCTGCCCACTTTGACAAAGTCCAGCGTCGTAGGGGAGTATTTCTGGACCTTCGTTTTTAGACTAAGTGGCTTAGAATTGTCTCGTCCACCCCGACCCGGTGTTCTTGTCACTGAGTTTTGGAACATCCTGTATACGGTACTCTCCAAAACGATTCGGCTACACTCGGGCTTGCTCTATATTGATTTTGTTAATGAATTGTAGATTAGACATCTGTAAACACCCTACATATTTTTTGCGTACTTCAAACCATTGTGTAAAATGAACAGTTTTCAAACCAGACTGTACCAATCGGACTACCTTAATATGAGAGCTATTTTGCCTTGTATTCTCGTATAGTGTGCATTTATTTTTCGATCCGTTATGAATCGTTATTTTAGTGTGTTGCACGTGTTATATATTTTCATATTTTACCTCCTCCTTTCTTTCAAAGGCGTTATTGAGCGCGTATACCCTAAAAACTATCAAATCTTAGTCAGCACCCGGTCCGGTCCGGTCCGGTCGATATTTTCTGTTTGCCATTCATTTTTCGCGCTTTATTGCGGTGAAAGCTCGGTTGTACGACGTCCAATGGAGGGTACTGGCCAAAAACGTCGTTGTGAGCGTCGCATAAGTTAATGTGTGCCTACTTTGACCTGTCTTTATCATATAAGGCATTCATTCTCACCCTTAATGCGGTTTTGATCTGGAAAACGTCTTGCAAAAGCAGCACTTCTCTGATAGGTGTCGTATAACTAAGCTTATTTTGCTGAAGGGACAGGCTAAATTCGTCGTATAAACGGGATCGTCGGACAACTAAACGTCGTATAACTAAGCTTTCACTGTAGTAAACTTTTTCCCTGTTAAAAAATTTAGTTATTTTTATATATTTCGCCCCCTTTACATACAGCTCTAAACCTACTTTCACTTTCTGCAGTCATGGAGTATGTGTCTTAGAAATAATAACAAAAATAGATATTCCGTACGTTCCATGCCAAGCTCACAGGTTAAACATTTTCATAGGGACAGCTTGTAATGCTAGCGCGCTTACCCGAGAGTTTTTTGACACTCATGCTTGAAGCATTGTACGTTTTTTTTCGGGTAGCACGAAACGGCATTTAAGCTTGCAGAAAGAGCTGGATAAAATTGAAAATTCACTTCAACTTAAGAATTTATAAAAAAACAAGGTGGACTGCGCGCGCCGAATCGGTGAGAGTTATTTCTACGTCTTTTGAAGAGATAGTCACAGCATTGGAAACAATGAAAACCTCATTCGATTCTGAATTTGACAGTAAAACCCGAACTTTTGCGTCAGGCTTGGACAAAAAGCTTCTAGACTTTGATTTTATCTGCGACATGCACTTTACCAAAAACATCATGTTCAAAATTAAGAACGTAACCGAGCTTTTAGAAGCGGAGGAGCTGAATGTAGTAGACGCGATTCAGCTGATTCAGAGCGCTTTGAAGTCGTTTGAAGATATCAACGACGATGGCAAGATGAACGCTTTGATTAAGAGTGCATCGTCATTTGCGAAAAGTATGCAACTAAATGCGGAGGAAGACTTCTTAAAGCACCACAGGACCCGGCGACTTGCAAAGAAGTATTTACTACAAGCGTGCAAGACAATCTCACAAAACTAATTTGTTTACTAGAGCCATTCCACATAATTTTCAAGATACCCGCTGACAGAAAAAACTGCACCATCGACCGCGTCCGATCTATAAAGCAATCACACCCGAAAATCATCCTTCAAGATGAAGAGCTTGTGCTGGCTGAGCTGGAAATCCTGCTTGATGCCTGTAAACAGTGCTCATCTTTTAATGAAATCACAAACGTTGCTGTTAAATTAAGAGGATTAGCCTGTGTGGTTATCAACTGATTTTAACATCCCCAGTGTCTTCTGCTTCTTCCGAACGGTACTTCAGCAAGTTGAAGCCCATTTTAATCATTTGCGGACATCGATGGGTGACGACCGCTTAGACTCCCTCATGATGTTGTTTTCAACGAAAGATAAGGTCGACGACATTGAAATTACGGCGATTGTGGAGAAGTGGTCCTTGTTAAAACATCGTAGAGCAGGGATTTAGAGAGATAACTAGAGTTTTTTTATTCTTGTAATATTTAAACACTTATTTTGTTCATTTATCAAATTTTCCTGCTATTCAAAATTCTGGAACTAATAAAATACATTTTAAATGGAAGCCGTTAATTGAGTATATTTGCCTTGTGTATCGTTTGCAACAGCCGCCCCCCCCCCCCTTCCCCCCCTTCCCCCCCCTTCCCCCCCCCCCTCTGCCTCCCGTTGCTCAGTTTTTAAGCGAATAGTCGGCAGTGTTAAATAGCCAGTCGGCATTTTTAAAATTCTCACCCCCCCTAGATGTACAAGGTCGAACCGCCCCTGGTTGTTGGTTCTTATATTTATCCTTTCAGTAATAATTTTAACATTCCTTTTAATAACAACATCTTAGGGGAACCATTAGTAAAAAAACATAACATTTGGCACCTTAACGTTGGACTCGAGAACCAGGATACATCAGTGTGGGAGTAGGAGAGTGTGACTTGTGCAAGTGTTATCTGAGGGATAGGATATTGTGTATGTATTTACACGGAGGATGAACGAATGAGAATAATGAATGGGAATGGAGTGAGTTGTAGCAGGATGGAGATGAATGGAGAAAATGTGGTGGTGTGCATGTTGGAGAGTGATGGGAATGAGACTGGCAGTAGTGTGATGGAAGGAGAGATGACTGATGTACTAGTACAGGATGTTGTAAGGCCAGTACAGGATGTGTTAATGCCGATGCAGGATATCCTAAATATGTTAAGGGAAATGAATGAAAAATTTGATAAGAATAATCAGGAGATGTTAAGGCAAATGGATAAAAAATATGATAAGAATAATCAGGAGATGTTAAGGCAAATGAATGAAAAATTTGATAATAATCAGGAGATGATAAAACAAATGAATGAAAATTTTGATAATAATCAGGAGTTGAGTAAGAAATTGGATAAAGTAATGCATGTTAATGAGCAGTTAGATAGGAAGTATGGATTGTTACAGCATAGTATTAAGGGGGTAAAACAGGAAATTAGAGGTGAGGTAAGGAGTATAGTGGAGGAAAAGGCGGAAGCAATTATAAAAGAAGTAGATCAGAAAATGATGAAAATGGAAACGAAAATACCAGAGAAATTAAATGATATGACTACAGAAGCAGATAATAAATTGGAAAGGGTACAGGAACATATTCTAGAGAAAATTGAGAAGGTTGAAAAGGTGACTGGTGAGAGGATATTAGATATGGAAATGAGATTAAAGTCTCAAATAAAACATGAGAATGGTCAAGTTAGAGTGGGTTTATTAGGAGTGAATAATCTGAAAGAACTAGAGTTACCGAAATTTAACAATAAACAGGGTTGCCCTATGGAATTTATGAAAATTGTAGAGAATAGATTTAAAGATAAACTTAATGAAGGAAGTATAGAGTGGAATCAAGTTTTAGAACTATTAGATCAAGCTTTTGTAGGTGAAACTCGGAGTTGGTTCCTAGTATATAGGAATTTATTGGATAGTTGTAGTAGTTTTAGGAAGAAATTTTGTGATACATATTGGAACGAATCAATACAAGCACAATTAAGAGAAAGAGTGATATTTGGACAATACGATAGTAGAGATGGTATGAGTATGACTGAATATTTTCTGAGCCAAGTGTTAATATGTAAATATTTAGATGGGATGGCTAAGGATGGTGATGTAGTAAGGCTGTTGCTTAGGCATTTTCCTTATAGAGTAAAGGAGGCGTCATGTATGCAAAAAGTTACTAATATATCGGAATTAGAGAACTTATTGGGGAGCTTCGATGCATTGGGGGGAAGAAGTGAGAATCAAGCAAGTGGTTATGGGAGCCGCATAAATCAGGACCAGAGAGGTCGAGATAATTATAATTATAGGGATAATAATCAACAACTAAATTCCTCTAATAATCAAATGAATCATAGACAAGGTAATCCTTATCAAAATCATAATAATAGAAATAATAGATGGCGGAATGATAATAATTATCAAAGGAATAATCCCCGTAATAGACAAGAAAATGTAGAGGATTGAAGAGAAGAGAGGAGACGAGAGAGTAACAATGATAGGAGTCGAAATGTGGAAACAGTGGATGAGTCTATGGGAAATTTAAACTAGAATCAGACGGTAATGACAGGTCAGATTATCAGTCTGATATTATATCCGCTAATACTATATTTTCCGGAATTTATGACCTAGATATTAGAAGTGACTTACTACGAGAGTTGATTGAAGAGACAGTGGAGCCTAAGGTCAACGACATGAGTCCTATTGTGGAATTAAATGTGTTGGGGGCGCATGTTGATACTTTGTTAGATAGTGATGGTGAGAGTGTAGGGCTAAGTGTACACGGGTGGCTGTGGTAAACCCTGGTACAAGTATTAAGGAGAAGGATAGTCTGGAAGGTGTTCTAAGTTTACGTTTTCAACTTAGGGAGGAGATGAGGAGAGATCATAAGGAGAAGATTAGATTAATTGGCCAGTGGGGTAGAGGAATAAAGAACGATAATCAGGAGATAAATAGGAATGTTTGCCAGAAATTAGATGAGAAGGAGCAGCAGGTAGAGGTTATTGATAAAGCAGTAGAAGAGGAGAAGAAACCACAGTTAGAGGTGATGTTAGGTGAAATTAGAGTAGATGAACGGCAGGTAGAGGAAATTGTAGGTGAAATTAGAATAGAAGTTGAGGAAAGGCTGGAAATATATGATGGTAGAATAGATATGCAGCAATTAAGGGAATTGGTAGGTGATAGTTACTTAGATGAGAATGACCAGCAGTTAAAGGAGATGTTACGTGAATGTCGAGTAGAGGATGAGGAAAGGCTGGAAGTAGGAAATAGTAGATTTGATGTGTGTAACCAGATGATCAGGGGTGGAAATCTGCAGGGAGATCCCAGTAGACTGGGAGCACAGGAGGTGGAAGTAAGGAATTATAAGAGTAGAAAAAAAGGATAGGTCCTTGTGCATATGTACTCGAAGATGAGGGGAGAATTATGTATGGTATATATAATGTACACTCATTAAGGAAGTTTGTTGTTTAAAGGAAGTATAGGTACATCTATGCCTGGCATTTAGAGATAGGTATTTTGAATGCAGAGTTTATGATTTAGTTAATTATATTCATGTATATTCTTATGTGTGTAAGAAATGTGTAAGAAGTGTGTATGTGGTGGATGTATGTTTGGAATTAAATGTGTAGGGGGCGTGTTACGCGACTTCATTATTATTATTATTATTCATGTTTTGAGGCATATTATGTCTATCTTGTGATCTATCTTAGGATATATTTGCACAGGGTACATTTGTTGGTTTGCTGTAATGTACATATCTTTTAGTGAGGATGTTATTTAATTTTCTTTCTTATTTTTAGTCAATCCATTAATTCTGTTTTTTTAAATATCTTTTGACCATAATTTACCTTGGTTTTTGCATCTGTTAATTTGATTTGGTACAGTAATTTTGTATAATTGAAATATGATTTCTAAGTTTTCGTATTCAAGAAGTCTAAATAAGGTAATTATATGGAGATATGAAGACTGGTTATGATAGACCCTACATAATGATGCAGTAACCACAGTAACTCGTGCAGTTTTAGTTAATGGAATATACTTCTATGGCAACTGGACAAAGTAAATCAACTCGAGAGACACTAGATCGGAGCAGTTTCATACGTCATGCAATGATGTGACAAATATGGATATGGTGCATACAGGATACAACAGATGGTAACTTCCTTGACTACCAAGCAATTCAGCTGGACTACCAGGGAGATAAACTCCTCATGTAGATTCTCTTGCCACGAGGTTGTGGAGATAGCAGAGAACTGGATGAACTCTCTCGGACTGTGAACCTCACTGCTGTTCAAAATGGACTGAGGCGAATAAAAGTTGATGTGACTCTCCCCAAGTTCAAGATGGAACAGACTATTCACATGAATGAATATATGCAAAAGATGAATATGCTACCAAGGATCTTCACAGTGGAGGGTGTGGTGGATCTATGTATGAAAGAATGCCTGACTGGATATAACATCTCAGCACCCTTGTCGACAAAAATGGAAAAAATCCTGGTGAAGGGTCTTCATGAAGATGTTGCTCCAATTACTGAAGACGTAAAAGGTCTTGGTCTTGGTATCTAACGTACTTATGGATATTTGGGTTAAATGTGTATCAGAAATCCCTCCAAAATGACTTTGTTGTCAAGATTTCTGGGGGCGAATGTGACATTTTTATCATAGTAGCGCTTCGGTGGTGAGACCATGAACTATGCATATTTGAGTGCTAACCTGTGGAATCCATGGAGGAGGATCTAGCGGAGGAGGAAGTGGCTTATCTTGGAAAAGGCAAGGAGATAAGATATATATGAACACTGGATGTAGGGGATTTAAAAAAATGATTATTGTAGGTTTGGAGATTATGATATGGGTATGTGCTTGTATATGTGAACTGGAAGATTTTGTTACACTGAATGAACGTGTATGGATTGTTTATCATTGCTGGTCCCGTAATGCTTCTAGTAGAGAAGATTGCTTTTAATAAAGAAAGGTCTAGGAAATCATATACTTTTACTGGAGTTAAACGTTACCGAGTAAATGACGAAAAACTGCTACGACCAAACTATTTAAGCTAATACCATAATTTTTACCCCTGAAAATCAACATAAAAACATTTATTATTCAGTTAAAATCTGTGAAATCTACGGTTGGATCTTCTGTTCTAAAATATAAATTAAAATATTGACTTAGCGGTTTTTGCACACGTTTTGTGCAGTTAACGACATTTGCACCCGTGACGACGAGAGTCGTTAATGAAACTTAGGTTGCAAAACCCGCTATTTAATATTTTTACGAATGCCATTTGGATGAGATTTTTAATAAAGAACTATTTTAGTTTCAATTTGGTTTATTAGAGAGAATTATTTAAAAAAAATTCATCTTAAACACCGTGTAATGTCATTAGACAGCATAAAAATTTACAAGTTAAGAAAGTGCACAAAACAAGAAAAAATGGCACTTAAGTTAGGTCAGGTCATCCTGGACACCGTCCATCAGCTCTAAATCTGCTGGTGCTTCGTCTTCTTCCTCTTGACGTCGGACGATATTGTCGGGAATTGCTTCTTGCTCCTGGGAGACCTCACTGAAGAAATTTAGGTCGCCGTTCGCTGGCCAGTTTTCGCCGAAATACAGCTCTAAGGGCCGCCATACGCTTTGTAGTTTAGTTTCTTCGAGTGCAACACCTACTTGAATTGGTGAGGGACCCGGATGTTGGTTAAAATTCGTTCCACTTTTCATGATGCTCTTTCCCTCACCAACCTCAAAATTGTAGAACGGCTCCCCTCGGACCAGACATGTTTTTTGTTTTGTTTCGTCAATTGTGAACACGATTTCCTTCGCTTTTTGGAATTGGAAATTCGTACTATACGGATTTTTTACCATGCCATCCACATACGCTTTCCAATCCCTAACAGGACATTCATCTTGTTCCAGGCGAACTACTGTCGCAAATTTCTCAATGTGCTGATGTATCCGGAAGGATTTTCAAAGACACTCACTTTGCGAAGTTTCCATTCAATATTTCCAAAAACTCTTGTCAGGTGGGATAAATGAGCGGCCTACAATTGGGAACCATAGCTTTATTTCCTCTAGACATGCGGTAGCTTTTATCAGTAACCAGTGAGATAGCATGCTGATCATAGTCTTGTTTTTGTTCTGACCCCCACAGCCATCAGAGAATAACCGAAATATTTTGCACCTTAAAAATTAATGCTGGCCAGTTTGTGAAGAAGTGTCGACGCTATTTGGTTTGATACTTTGGCATGTTATTGTTCTAACCAGACGTAAGAAGTTGTTCTCAACTCCAATATCAACGGGTTCAACTTCTTCAACTTGCACTAAGTTATTTCTCCTACTACTTCTGCCGTTTCTGTTCTTCCCTCCGTATTTGGAACATCCACAATAGTATAACAGTTCTCAAATGCAATAACTGCCTCACTTTAATCACCAAGATCACTAATTTTTCTGGCTTGAAATGCCCACAACCAAGAAACAACCTGTCAATCAAATTTGCTTTTAAACGGTGTATTTCGACAAGGCAGCATGTCATTGTTGTGTATGCTTCCTCGATAGAGCAGCCAACTCAAATCTGAAACACAAAACTATCCTTCCCGATCGAAATAAATAATTATTTATTCTAAAGAAATCCTGTGGGAGGAATATTGGCAGTTCTTGTACCTGTTAGCGGGTTTTGCAGCCTTATGTGGCAAGGCAGACGCCATACTTATGGAACATAGCGGTCTTTGGACACGTGTAACATTAAACTGGCATTGCAACCGTAGCCAACATGCATTTAGCGGTTTATGCAAACGAATGCGATTTTTGTTGGCCATTTTCAACGGTTTTGAGCGGGATATGCACCCTGAAACTTATTCCATCGTGTAGCCAGTTAAAAGACGAACGTGACTGTATGCTCAACTCAAAATCGACAAAAAGTGCACTTAGCGGCCTTTGCATCTGGGCTACTCATATATGATATTCATATTTCTCCTCAAACCGTAAGTAACATTCCCTGTAATTGATTGTATATTGCAGTAGATATCTAAACTTGCTTTCCTCACTGATGATATCTTGGTTGTTATTCAGAAATACCCTACCCCTTGAGATTGTAGAGGACTTGTGTTTCTATTTCATTGAACAAGAGATTGATTACTCATTGATTAAATTTATATATGAGTTGGCGCCCACCCGGATTTTTCTTCTTATCCATAAAACTTTTTCAGGTGTTACTTTAATGGTGGGATTGGTTGTTGGTTCTTATATTTACCCTTTCAGTAATAATTTTAACATTCCTTTTAATAACAACAACTTAGGGGAACCATTAGTAAAAAAACATTACAACACCTTTAAGATAAAACCAGTATTTAGAACGACATAATGTGTAAGTTAAATCTTCGTTTTGTGCCATGTATAATAACTTCAAATAGTTATCTAAATACGTTTGACGAAAGTAATATTTGTAAAAACTCGGTTAAACTCGATACAGTACTTAATTTCCGATTTGTTATTTAACTTCTACTCCCGGAAAATGCCGGGATGGTAACTAACTTAAGGCCACGGCCGCTTCCTTCCAATCCTCATCTGAATTACAAAGCGAACACTAATAGAGCCATCACGATAATACAGGTTATCAGACAAATTATATACACACACACACACATACACGGGGCTACATGACCATGATGTCGCAAAGCCCCGAAACCAATCAACAACAACTATCGATGTATTTCAGATAGAGATTAGCCAGTTTGAACTATACCATTAGCATAGTGACACTAGTATTGCTAAAAATTCTGAATAGAAGTGTAAAGCGAGCATTTGGTTGTGCACGCGTAGTGAAGGTTAGTCTGCCTGATCGGCCCAGCCCGTCCAGTGCGGTGGGCTACGGTGAGCTTTGTGAGTCCAGTGCTATGGGCCAGAATGCGACCCCATTAGATGAGAACGGCACAGAACGGGTTGCGCTTCTTAAGTCCATGGGCTCGGAGTGCGGTGCGGGGGGACACGCAGCACTACCCGGCCTACCGACATAACAAATGTAGCCTATTTGTTTATGTTGTCGCTAAGATCTCGACTAGAACGAGAAAGCAATCCGAATGGTTGTTGTACTCAAACTTCCATGCAACAGCCGGGAAGTTATGATGGGAGGCAGAACTCAGCATAGAAGGTACAAATCATACTGTAATATACGCGTCTATACCAGCGTGTATACCCGTACTGGTAGAAGCTTCCATGCTAACGACTGTCGTGTGATACGGGCTTTAGGCTACTCTATTTCAACCTAATGATCAATGTTAGTATTACCAAAAAATTTCGTCATTATTCTATTTTTTTAATTTTTTTTATTTAGTCAATTTACCCTCTAGGTTGGTGGTTCCCACGGACTCAGCGAGGGAACTCACCACCACCGCCTCTATGGGCAGTGTCATGGAGCTTGGAACATCTGGTCGGGATGGATACAACTGGCGAGGTGTGATCAGCACTTCGCCCAGGCGGCCTCACCTGCAAAGCGAACAGGGGCCTCATGAGGGAGGGGGAAGGGATGGAAGATAGGGATGGATAGGCTAGGAAGAGCGAAGGAGGCGGCCGTGGCCTTACAGTAGGTACCATCCCGGCATTTGCCCGAAGACGAAGTGGGAAACCACGGAAAACCACTTCGAGGATGGCTGAGGTGGGAATCGAACCCCCTCTACTCATTTGGACCACCCGAGGCTGAGTAGACCCCGTTCCAGTCCTCATACCACTTTTCAAATTTCGTGGCAGAGCCGGGAATCGAACCCAGGACCTCCGGGGTGGCAGCTAACCATGCTGACCGCTACGCTACGGAGGGTCATTATTCTAGATAGGTCTATACAGTTCAATCATTGGCATTAATCTTAAATATAAAGAAAAGTAGGCTCCTTAGATCGTCACGAAACTATTTCTTTTTATTGTTAATATTATTATTTATTGTGGAGTAAACACAGACTATTATTGTGGAATGAAAATATTATTATACTTTCACGAATAGTACTAATATTCATGGTTTTGAACGATAGAATAGAATAATTTTCCCTACCAATATCCATTATTAACATAATCTCCGTAGATCATGCGAATAAATCGTAGTTGGAAACTCACAAGAAAAGTAGTGTGAATAAAAAAAAATCAAAAAGAATAAAAATGATGGCCCTTGAGCGTCTCGAACCCGAGATCCATTAGATACCAAGTTACTGATTTAGCACTTTTTTTTAGCTCTCTACGGAATTACGTAATTTTCAGATATGATAAATACCATACTATTACATCACAAGAAAATCCAGATAGTGTCCATATTTATCGTACAATTGTCCACTTTCACTAAGCTTCCAACGCTCTTTCTGCAGGTGATACATGACATCCAGGAACCAGAAATGTTGATCATTGTCCATCACGAAGTGTACATATTGGCCCATTATCCACTCAATGGCAGCCTGATTAATTTGGGGGAAGGCGGTCACCGACAAACGAATCAACTTCCTGTCATCAAGGTCACCCGTGGGCACATTTAATAGTTGACCTACTTTTCCCTTACACCACAGCCACGTGGAGGCAACTCGCGTGCATGATGTGAAGCGGTGTATCGCCGTATCGGTATGACCACATATAGTACACCATGCGTAAGCTTCAAGACGGATGGTATATCGCCGTAGAGCCGTTGGGATGAGATCGTTGAGGAAGATAAAACCTGGGAGTGTACAGCAGAAGAAATAGTCATAGCGCCAAAATTTTTCCAAACAGTGGGCCGATGGACGTAGAGGGTGTTGGCCTCAATTCGCGGTTTGGAGTGTACCACTTGCCGCAACATGTGATAAATACTTTTCGTCGTTGGAACAGTCCCTGAAGGCAGTTGGCGAACAGTTTCCAGAAGGTGCTGTTGATGGTCCCTAAATATCTTAGGCAAAGCTCTATCACAACAACGGGCTGTGTTTCGAATATCTTTGTATAGCGCTTTCGTAAAAGTGTCATGTTGGGAAAGGATGGTGATATCGTTCTTGCAGAGGAGTGCACGGCATTTCATGCCATGAGCTGTTAGCCCTAGCCCACCTTGCAGGGATCGGAGATACAACTATTCCCGTTGTACTCGAAACAAAAATCCTTGCCATATAAACCAACCTGTATATTTTAACAATTGGCTCTCAAAGATTTTGGGAAGTGAGAAAAGTTGTGCGACATACCATACTTTAGAGAGCGCAAACACGTTGAGGACCATGACCCGTTGCACTATATTGAGGTTTCTTTGACCAAATTGGACTGGCTGCGTGGCTCAGGGGTAACGTTCTCGCTTGCTGAGCCCAAGGTTGCAGGTTCGAAACCTGGCGCAGTCAGCTGGCATTTGAGTGTGCGCAAATGCGAGGGAGCCGTGTCAGTACATTTACTGGCACGTTAAAGATCCCCTTCGGGGCAAAATTCCGGCACCGCGGCGTCTCTAAAAGCCAGTGTAGTTGAAAGGGACGTAAAACCAATAACATTATTATTATGACCAAATTGGATCAGCACTCCCCTAACTATGGTAATGACCTTACTCCAGTTTGCTTGCACTGTGTCCAGAAGCGATTGCTTCCAGGTAATGGCATGAATTTTCAGCTCATTTACTATCCGGAACCAGGGCTGTTGGGTAATCACTGAGTTAGTATTGAGCGGAAGCAAAGCAGTTTTCTGGGGGTTCGATTGTGCTCCAGAGGCGATATGGTAGAGCTGAAGGACGCTATCGATGTGAGAGATGTCTTAATTATTGCGGATCAATATTGATACGTCATCAGCATAGGCGCACATGCCGAAAACATGTGTGGACAGTTTGTAACCCTGTAGCACCTGGGTAGTCCGAATGAACGGTTCAAGGCCAATGACAAAAAGTAGCATGGAAAGGGGACATCCTTGTCTAACTGATCGTTGTATTGGAATCAGAGGGGAAAGAAAACCGTTGACGAGCACTCGAGACGTAGCATTACAATTTATCATACGAATGTAGTCAATAAGGATTGCAGGAAATACAAAGTGCTGCAAGACCATGTACAAGTATTCATGACTGATGCGGTCGAAAGCTTTATCAAGATCTAAGGTGAGAAAACTCATTGGCTCAGTGGGGAGCATTTCGGCTTTTAGGTGTAGGTCCCGTAGTATCGCTAAGTTTGTTAACAGAGTTCTTCGAGGAATACTGCAACATTGTTCGTCACCAATTATATCATGTAGAACAGTCTTCAAGCGGCATGCAAGTACTTTGGTAAGGACTTTATAATCACTGCAGAGCAGAGTAACAGGTCGGAAGTCACCAACTGCCATTGGAGAGGATGTTTTTGGTATGAGGACTATGGTACCCTCGTGATGTGATTGACAAAGAGCACGACGTTGGAGAATGGTACGCAAGACGTGACAAAATTCTTTGCCAATGAGAGGCCAGAAGTGTTTATACAGTTCATATGGCAGTCCATCAATGCCAGGTGAGCGGTTATTTGGGAGGTGCCTAACCACAGAGTGAACTCTTCATCCGTAATATCCGCGCTGAGCAGAGTTTTGTTGTCCGAGGATAGTTGGGTACTGGAAGATGAAAGCAATAGGGTCACCTGCTGTGGATCAATTGGAGCCTTAGCGTAGAACCGTTGATAAAATAATGATATTTCACTACGTATAGCATCAGGGAAGGTGACGACACTTCCAGTACTGGTGCGAAGGCGGTGGATATATTTACGTTGCCGCTCACGTTGTCCTTTGGCGATATGGTATACACTTGCACATTCGTCCGGGAGCACTGTACGATCTTTTAAAGCCACGTTTATATGAGCGAGCGTTCGTTGCTGTAGAGACAGGAGCTTGGTTTTAACTTCCCGAATCTGGTCATACATACGCTCCCCAGCATCAGATCGTTGCTGGAGCTGGCGAAGAACTCGATAGCAAAATTCAACTGTATCCCGTCTTTCCCGACCTCTTTGGTAGGATATGTTCTTAAAGACGCGGCGGATCCCTGGTTTAACTAAAATATCCCACCAGTCTGCACAGTCGCGAAAGTTGCATTTTTGTTGGACCCATCGATCCCAGTGTTGTCTGAAAATATCTTGGTATTCCTCCTCCAGTAACAGCGAGCAATTCAATTTCCAATAACCTCTTCCTATGTGAAAAATGGGATGGGGGTAAGAGATTGTACATACGACTGCATGATGATTAGTGAAACTGGCAGGAATCACTTCATATCGTATAGGCTGGATAAGTTCCTGGGAAAAGTAGATGCGGTCAATTCGTGATGAGGAGTTGTGACTTATACAGGTGTAATGGGGCAGGGGCACCCTTAAACTATCCACAGCATCAATGAGGTATAGGGAAGTAAGGAGGGTCCTGAGAGCCGGGTTGACACCTTGGTATGGACTAGTGGAATCCTCTGGGCGTTGAATACAATTGAAATCCCCTGCAAGAATAAGTTTTTCCTTAACGTCGTGCAGATGAGTCAGTATACTCTGTTGGAAGAACATTTTCCGTTCCGCACGTTTGTTGGACCCGGATGGGGCATATACATTTATCAGGGTGGTATTGTTTATGTGTCCAGATATTATGCGTCCTGAGGGATGACACAGCACTCCTTTGAGTGGGATATGATGTCTTATGAGGAATCCGGTCCCTCTATTAGTAGTACCGGTATTGATGTATTGTTTGTAGAAGGCAGATATGGGAAGACAGGGTATAGCAACTTCTTGAATGAAAGCAATGTCAATGTCTGCATCTCGAAGGAATCTCTCCAACAGTTGAAATTTCAGGGGGCGTTCTATTACATTGATATTCACAGTGGCCACAGTGAGAAATTGCGCCATTAAGAGAAGTATAAAAGCTGTGCTCGACATACCGGAAGGTGGACTCGAGAAAAAGCAGAAAGAATTAAAAAAAAAAAGACACGGGTGAGAAATATACTGGTGCACTATGTCAAATTAGGGTGAGATAGTTCCTTATGCGTGCCATTCATAGGCCGGCTGTCAGCGTTTGAGAGCGTTCGTGGGTCCCTAGTGACGTAGAATGAAGATTTTGTTTCTTTTTCACAGCTGCGGCCTGCTTCCAGTCTCCGACCGGGTCAGGAATGGAATGAATGAAGCCCCCATCTAGCGGCGAGGATATGGACTGTGCCGGCTGCCGAGGCCTGACGCACTCCTCTGGGGCAATGGGTCGGAGACTGGAAGCAGGCTGTGGATTTTTTTCACAGCTGCGGGAACATTTGTAGAACCAGTTTGATTCTTCGGGGCTGGTACAGCAATCGAGGCATTTGTTTTAATCTTCTTAGATACGTTCTCAGATCCCCGATCAACCTGCTTAAGTGAGTCGGTAGGTACCAGAGAAGGTGGGGGCAGTGAAGACAAAATTTCTGTGGCAGCCTGTAGTGACGGCAGAGTTGGCTCTAAGGCTGCCATACAGGTGGCCGATGGCACAGGGGCACTCTGTAGCTCGCCGATCTGGTCAGTGCAAGGTACGTGTTCTGCGTCATGTGTGTCAGAGGCCACTTCTGTTGGTGTCCCAGCTGACTGATCAATAATCATGTTTTCATCTGACGTTTGCTGTGTCACAACATCCGAGTATTGGACACGTCGTTGTTGTGTAGGAGTTACACCGAGAGGAATCATTTTCTTTGGGCAGTTGATACGTAGATGTGTGTTAGCATTGCAAATTAAACAGGTCTGTTTCTGTCCATTATAAGATATGTAGCCAGAATGGCCACCAAAAGTCTCAGTGGAGGGTATATCTTGTTTGATTTCCATAGTGACTGCACGTATTCCATTATACACCGGGAACTGATAAGCAGAAGACCATTGTTCTTTCCTGACGTCACTCACAGTCCCATATATCGACAGGACGGATTTGAAAATTTCAGGGGGAACTTCGAGTGGGACATTAAATATACCCACTGCGGTAAAATTTGAATCCGCTGTGGAGAGCTTAACTTTAGTTACCTCGCCTGAGTCATACTGAAATTTAATAGGAGCTTCAAAATTATTTAGCAATTTCTTTTAAGAAGATATGCTGATTAACTTGATGTACATGGTTCTTTCTTGTGCATTTAACTGGATGGCTTCTACTTGGTCGACAGTCAACCGGAGGGTATCGCTAATCCAGCGGTGAATTTCTCCTGGTGTGGGCGAGGACTCTGCCTGTCCCATTGACAGCGTACGGTGTTTTTCCTCTGGTATCCGGACATGATTTTCAGCGGGGTTTTCTGGGTTCCTTGATTTGTTGTCCTATTTGGAACACTACTTGAAAAAGTATTGTCCGAATGACACACGGAAGGTCAGTACACCCGTGGAACTATCGGAAGCACCGGTATTAGGAAACGTACACTCTTCCAATGCAATCACACAGCTCGCACACACGCACCTCACTCGGCCACGACTAGTGACCAACTCCGCAACGTACACTTTTCACTTACTATCTTAGCTCATAGTTACGTAACTTCATGCATATACCTAAAAGTGGAATGATTTCAGTTAAATCGTAAATACTGACAGGAATGCGTTCAATCAGTCAGTGCCTCTTCATGTATTCGACGTAACACATCTTAATGACTTGTTTGCATGAATAATGCCAATGACCTGCAAATATTACTCTCAATCCACAAATTTCCTCCATCTTTGATTTCTTGCAGCTCAGCCAATCGAAACACGGAATGCTGGTGCGAATAACGTTATTCATGCCTATACCGGAATTGTGCCTGTATAAACGCTTTAACGTTACAATCTGTACCATCAGCACTCTGATGGCCAATTATTGCGGTACAACACATGTGATATGTCCATAAGCAGAGGGTACTGATCAGCACAGTATCGAAGCACCTACGGTTGGATGTTATACAGTAGCCATCCTATATTCTACGTACTATTTTAGTCTACATTTCACATTTTGTAAAAATGAGGAAAAAGTAGACTTATGACATCGATCCAGGAAAATATCTGTCTGTCCCTCCTAAACGTCTGCAGTTATTGAAACCAAATTTGGTATAAGTAAAGATCTATATCTGAATATCTCAAGGGCATATTTGAAAATTACTTCAGTGTTAGTAACTGCTGAAAAAGCACAATTCACTTTTGAGCTCTATGTTGGATTTATCAGACCTTATGCATGCGAACTCTTTCAAAATTAGTACACATAGAGATAATAACATTCCAGATATATATTTTATGAAGCGCATATATGACAGTGTTGCCAAGATGATTCTATGCCAGCTGATAATTCCAATGTTTAAGTACATCTAACATCTATACTATCAATTGGATTTTAACCAAATTTCGTACGTGCTTTGTGTACTATAACAGATATGTCTATGCTTATACTTGAGGGCCATTGGGGCTGCCAACTGTTAATAAATGCTCACTCTCTTTATCCTAATACCAATATATCAGAAAGTATGGAAGCCAACAGCTCTAAATTTTGCGCACGTATAGTTCCTGAAATTTTAGATTATTTTGGAGTAACTAATGCACATCAGTGCTGCCAACATAATTCTACGTCTGTTGATAGGGCCCATTTTTAAATGCATGTAACTTCCAAACTAATAAATGGATTTTATCCAAAATTGGCACTATAAAATATAGTAATAATTCAGATTAATTCTGACCACGCATTCTTGACGTTGTTGCCAATATGATTTTACTCGCACTGATACATCCAATATTTCACAGCAAGCAACGTCCATACTATCCATTGGACTTCAACCAAATTTTGTATGTGCATTCTGTACCTAAAGATATGGAAATAAGAATATATTCAGAGTCACCGAGGCTGCCAACTGTACAGCTGTATTGGAATACATTACTTCAGATATATTCCAATCTAAATAGAATAGTTAGTATTACCAACTCAATCTCGTCATTATTCTATATAGGTCTATGTAGATTAATCATTTGCATGAATCATCAATAGAAAGAAAATTACGCTCTTTAGATCGTCACGGAACTACTTGATTTTATTGTTATTATTATTATTATTATTATTATTTTACTGTGGAGTAAACAGTGTTGTGAAAATTATATTAGTTTCACGAATAGTACAAATATTCATGGTTTTGATTGGGAAAGTGCAAATTCGAATGATAAAATAGAATGATTTTTCCCTACCAATATCCATTATTAACATCGCCCCCCTAGATCATGCGAGTAAATCGAAGTTGAAAAGTTGCATCACACAGTAGTGTTGACACAACAAAATAATTCAAAAAGAATAAAATTTCTGACCATAGAGCGTCTCGCACCCAGGAACCATTAGATACCAAGTTAACGCTTTAGCACTCGTACACTTATCACGTACTATGCAGGTTCACAGCTTCATCCATATGGCTAAATGTCGAATGATTTCAGTTAAACCTTAAATACTGACAGAAATGCGTTTAATCAGTCAGTGTATTTTCCTGTATTCAACGTAACGGAACCAAATGACTGATTTCCATTAATAATGCCAATGAACTGCAAATATTACACTCAATCCACAAGTTTCCTCCATATTTGATTTCTTGCAGCTGAGCCAATCGGAACAAGTAATGCAGGCACGAATAACGTTATTCAAGCCTGTACCGGAATTGTGCTTGTATACAAGCTTTAACGTAACGATCTGTACCATTTGTACGCTGATGGCCAATGATTGCGGTACAACACATGTGATATGTCCATAAGCAGCGGGTACTGATCAGCACAGTATAGAAGCACCTAAGGTTGGATTTTTTTAAAAATGAGGATGAGATAGACTTATGGCATCGTTCCAGGCAAATGTCTGCTGTCTGTCTTTGTGTGTCTCCCCCTATCAACTCCTAAAAGACTGCAGTTATCGAAACCAAATTTGGTATAAGGAAATATCTATATCAGAATATTTCACGGACATAATTGAAAATGATTTCAGAGCTACCAACTGCTAAAAATCACAATTCACTTTTAGGCTCTACGTTGGATATTTCAGATGTTATGCATGCGAACTTTGCCAAAATTAGCACACACAGGGATAATAACATTCCAGATACATTTTAAGGAGCCCATATATGACAGTGTTGCCAATATGATTCTAAGCCTGCTGATAATTCCAATGTTTAAGTACATCTAACATCTATCCTATCAATAGGATTTTAACCAAATTTCGTACGTGCTTTGTGTACTATAACAGATATGACTATGCTTATACTTGAGAACCATTAGTGCTGCCAAATGTTAATAAATGCTCACTCTCTTTATCCTAATACCAATATGTCAGAAAGTATGCAAGCCAACAGCTCTAAATTTTGCGAACGTATAGTTTCTGAAATTTTAGATTATTTTGGAGTAACTAATGCACATCAGTGCTGCCAACATAATTTTAAGCCTGTTGATAGGGCCAATTTTTAAATGCATGTAACTTCTATACTAATAAATGGATTTTATCCAAAATTTGCGCTATAAAATATAGGAATAATTCAGATTAATTCTGAGCACGCATTCTTGACGTTGTTGCCAATATGATTTTACTCGCACTGATACATCCAATATTTCACAGCATGCAATCTCCTACTATCCATTGGACTTAACCAAATTTTGTATGTACATTCTGTACCTTAAGATATGGAACTAAGAATATATTCATAGTCACCAAGGCTGCCAACTGTACTGCTGTATTAGAATACATTACTTCAGATATATTCCAATCTAAATAGAATAGTTAGTATTACCAACTTAATCTCGTCATTATTCTAGATAGGTTTATGTAGATTAATCATTGGCATGAGTCTTAAATAGAAAGAAAATTAGGCTCTTGAAATCGTCACGGAACTACTTGATTTTATTGTTAATATTATTATTATTATTATTTTCGTATTATTTTACTGTGGAGTAAACAGTACTGTGAAAATTATATTAGTTTCACGAATAGTACAAATATTCATGGTTTTGATTGGGAAAGTGCAAATTCAAATGATAAAATAGATTTTTTCCCCTACCAATATCCATTATTAACATCACCCCTAGATCATGCGAGTAAATCGAAGTTGAAAAGTTGCATCACACAGTAGCGTTGACACAACAAAATAATTCAAAAGGAATAAAAATTCCGACCATAGACCGTCTCGAACCCAGGAACCATTAGATACCAAGTTAGTGCTTTAGCACTCGTACACTTATCACGTACTATGAAGGTTCACAGCTTCATCCATATGGCTAAATGTCGAATTATTTCAGTTAAATCTTAAATACTGACAGAAATGCGTTTAATCAGTCAGTTCCTTTTCCTGTATTCAACGTAACGAAACTAAATGACTGATTTCCATTAATAATGTCAATGAACTGCAAATATTACTCTCAATCCACAAGTTTCCTCCATCTTTGATTTCTTGCAGCTGAGCCAATCGGAACAAGTAATGCAGGCACGAATAACGTTATTCAAGTCTGTACCGGAATTGTGCTCGTATACAAGCTTTAACGTTATGATCTGTACCATTTGTACGCTGATGGCCAATGATTGCGGTACAACACATATGATATGTCCATAAGCAGCGGGTACTGATCAGCACAGTATAGAAGCACCTAAGGTTGGACGTTATACAGTAATATTCTACGTGCTATTTTTAGCTTACTTTTCACTTTTTTTTAAATGAGGATGAGACAGACTTATGGCATCGTTCCAGGCAAATGTCTGTCTGTCTGTCTGTCTTTGTGTTTCTCCCCTATCAACTCCTAAAAGGCTGCAGTTATCGAAACCAAATTTGGTATAAGGAAATATCTATATCTGAATATCACACGGATATAATTGAAAATGATTTCAGAGCTACCAACTGCTAAAAATCTCAATTCACTTTTAAGCTCTACGTTGGATATCTCAGACGTTATGCATGCGAACTTTTCCTAAATAAGCACACACAGGGTTAATAACATTCCAGATACATTTTAAGGAGCCCATATATGACAGTGTTGCCAAGATGATTCTAAGCCTGCTGATAATTCCAATGGTTAAGTACATCTAACATCTATACTATCAATTGGATTTTAAACAAATTTCGTACGTGCTTTGTGTACTATAACATATATGACTATGCTTATACTTGAGGGCCATTAGGGCTGCCAACTGTTAATAAATGCTCACTCTCTTTATCCTAATACCAATATATCAGAAAGTATGGAAGCCAACAGCTCTAAATTTTGCGCACGTATAGTTTCTGAAGTTTTAGAATATTTTGGAGTATCTAATGCACATCAGTGCTGCCAACATAATTCTAAGCCTGTTGATGGGGCCAATTTTTAAATGCATGTAACTTCTATACTAATAAATGGATTTTATCCAAAATTGGCACTATAAAATATAGTAATAATTCAGATTAATTCTGAGCACGCATTCTTGACGTTGTTGCCAATATGATTTTACACGCACTGATACATCCAATATTTCACAGCAAGCAACGTCCATACTATCCATTGGACATAACCAAATTTTGTATGTGCATTCTGTACCTTAAGATATGGAACTAAGAATATATTCATAGTCACCAAGGCTGCCAACTGTACTGCTGTATTGGAATACATTACTTCAGATATATTCCAATCTAAATAGAAAAGTTACTATTACCAACTTAATCTCGTCATTATTCTAGATAGGTGTATGTAGATTAATCATTGGCATGAATATACCGGGTGAGTTAGTCGTGGTCGTTACGGCATGACTGCTGGCAGTCACTCACATCCGGGAGGCGAGGAGGTTCGAATCCCCCCGCCGGCAACCTTGAAGATGGTCTTCTGTGGTTTCCCATCTTCCTTACAGGCAAATGCCGGGGTTGGTCCCTAACTATAGGCCACAGCCGCTACCTTCCAACTCCTCGACCTTCCATTCCAACTTTCCTCCTCAACGGTACTTGTAGCTCACCCATTGGGTGTCCATCTCGAAGCAGCTACAAAAACTGGCGAGCCGAACATGTCCTCGGACACTCCCGGCAATAACAGCCAAACGCTAAAATAAAAAAAATAAAAATAAATAAAAAAAAGAATCTTAAATATAAAGAAAATTAGGCTCTTTAGATCGTCACGGAACTACTTGATTTTATTGTTAATATTATTATTATTGTTTTACTGTGGAGTAAACAGTGCTGTGAAAATTATATTAGTTTCACGAATAGTACAAATATTCATGGTTTTGATTGGGAAAGTGCAAATTCGAATGATAAAATAGAATGATTTTTCCCTACCAATATCCATGATTAACATCGCCCCCCTAGATCATGCGAGTAAATCGAAGTTGAAAAGTTGCAACACACAGTAGCATTGACACAACAAAATAATTCAAAAGGAATAAAAATTCCGACCATAGACCGTCTCGAACCCAGGAACCATTAGATACCAAGTTAATGCTTTAGCACTTTTTTTTAAATTATTATTAGCTCTCTACAGAATTACAGAATTTTCAGATATGATAAATACCATACTATTACATCACAGGAAAATCCAGATAGTGACCATATTTATCGTACAATTGTCCACTTTCACTAAGCTTCCAACGCTCTTTCTGCAGGTGATACCTGAGATCCAGGAACGAGAAATGTTGCTCATTGTCCATCACGAAGTGTACATATTGGCACATTATCCACACAATGGCAGTCTGTTTAATTTGGGGGAAGGCGGTCACCGACAAACGAATCAACTTCCTGTCATCAAGGTCATCCGTGGGCACATTTAATAGTTGACATACATTTCCCTTACACCACAGCCACGTGGAGGCAACTCGCGTGCATGATGTGAAGCGGTGTATCGCCATATCAGTTTGACCACATATAGTACACCATGGGTAAGCTTCAAGACGGATGGTATATCGCCGTAGAGCCGTTGGGATGAGATCGTTGAGGAAGATAAAACCTGGGAGTGTACAGCAGAAGAAATGGTCATAGCCCCAAACTTTTTCCAAACAGTGGGCCAATTGACGTAGAGGGTGGTGGCCTCGACTCGCGGTTTGGAGTGTACCACTTGCTGCAACATGTTATAAATACTTTTCGTCGTTGGAACAGTCCCTGTAGGCATTTGGCGAACAGTTTCCAGAAGGTGCTGTTGATGGTCCCTAAATATCTTCGGCAAAGGTCTATCACAACCACGGGCTGTGTTTCGAATATCTTTGTATAGCGCTTTCGTAAAAGTGTCCTGTTGGGAAAGGATGTTGATATCGTTCTTGCAGAGGAGTGCACGGCATTTCATGCCATGAGCTGTTAGCCCTAGCCCGCCTTGCCGGGATGGGAGATACAACTGTTCCCGTTGTACTCGAAACAGAAATCCTTGCCATATAAACCAACCTGTATATTTTGACAATTGGCTCTCAAACATTTTGGGAAGTGGGAAAAGTTGTGCGACATACACGTTGAGGACCATGACCCGTTGCACTATATTGAGGTTTCTTTGACCAAATTGGATCAGCACTCCCCTAACTTTGGCAATGACTTTACTCCAGTTTGCGTGCACTGTGTCCAGAAGCGATTGCTTTCAGGTAATGCCAAGAATTTTCACCTCATTTACTATCCGGAACCAGGGCTGTTGGGTAATCACTGAGTTAGTATTGAGCGGAAGCAAAGCAGTTTTCTGGGGGTTCGATTGTGCTCCAGAGGCGATATGGTAGAGCTGAAGGACGCTATCGATGTGGGAGATGTCTTCATTATTGCGGATCAATATGGATACGTCATCAGCATAGGCGCACATGCCAAAAACATGTGTGGACAGTTTGTAACCCTGTAGCTTCACCTGGGTAGTCCGAATGATCGGTTCAAAGCCAATGACAAAAAGTAGCATGGAAAGGGGACATCCTAGCCTAACTGATCGTTGTATTGGAATCAGAGGGGAAAGAAAACCGTTGACGAGCACTCGAGACGTAGCATTACAATTTAACATACGAATGTAGTCAATAAGGATTTCAGGAAATGCATAGTGTTGCAAGACCATGTACAAGTATTCATGACTGATGCAGTCGAAAGCTTTATCAAGATCTAAGGTGAGAAAACTCATTGGTTCAGTGGGGAGCATTTCGGCTTTTAGGTGTAGGTCCCGTAGTATCGCTAAGTTTGTTAACAGAGTTCTTCCACGAATACTGCAACATTGTTCATCTCCAATGATATCATGTAGAACAGTCTTTAATCGGCATAAAAGTACTTTGGTAAGGACTTTATAATCACTCCAGAGCAGAGTAACTGGTCGGAAGTCACCAACTGCCATGGGAGAGGATGTTTTTGGTATGAGGACTATGGTACCCTCGTGATGTGATTGACAAAGAGCACGACGTTGGAGAATGGTACGCAAGACGTGACAAAATTCTTTGCCAATGAGAGGCCAGAAGTGTTTATACAGTTCATATGGCAGTCCATCAATGCCAGGTGAGCGGTTATTTGGGAGGTGCCTAACCACAGAGTGAATCTCTTCATCCGTAATATCCGCGCTGAGCAGAGTTTTGTTGTCCGAGGATAGTTGGGTACTGGAAGATGAAAGCAATAGGGTCACCTGCTGTGGATCAATTGGAGCCTTAGCGTAGAACCGTTGATAAAATAATGATATTTCACTACGTATAGCGTCAGTGGAGGTGACGACACTTCCAGTACTGGTGCGGAGGCGGTGGATATATTTACGTTGCCGCTCACGTTGTCCTTTGGCGATATGGTATACACTTGCACTTTCGTCCGGGAGCACTGTACGATCTTTTAAAGCCACGTTTATATGAGCGAGCGTTCGTTGCTGTAGAGACAGGAGCTTGGTTTTAACTTCCCGAATCTGGTCATACATACGCTCCCCAGCATCAGATCTTTGCTGGAGCTGGCGAAGAACTCGATAGTAAAATTCAACTGTATCCCGTCTTTCCCGACCTCGTTGGTAGGATATGTTCTTAAAGACGAGGCGGATCCCTGGTTTAACTAAAATATCCCACCAGTCTGCATTTTGGTTGGACCCATCGAGTCCAGTGTTGTCTGAAAATATCTTGGCATTCCTCCTCCAGTAACAGCGAGCAATTCAGTTTCCAATAACCTCTTCCTATGTGAAATATGGGATGGGGGTAAGAGATTGTACATACGACTGCATGATGGTTAGTGAAACTGGCAGGTATCACTTCATATCGTCTAAGCTGGATAAGTTCCTGGGAAAAGTAGATGCGGTCAATTCGTGATGAGGAGTTGTGACTTATACAGGTGTAATGGGGCAGGGGCACCCTTTAACTATCCACAGCATCAATGCGGATTAGGGAGGTAAGGAGGGTCCTGAGAGCCGGGTTGACACCTTGGTATTGTACCCGATACCCAGTTGAGGCTATCGGCTACGCCAGCTGACATTGAGCCGTAGTTGAGATATATGGGAAAAGTTGTAAAGATAGCGCTCAAATCGAGTCGAGATGAATGTTAGGAATTGACGTAGAAGGCCAAGGATTAAGAAGGCACTGCCAGTCAAGCAGATGGAATTATGGGAGGAATATTGAAGTTTTATTAAGATCTATATGGAACATAGTATTATATCATCTCAGAAGAGAAGAAATGTCAAGCATTATATATGGTAATAACTTGAAGAAAGACAGATAATCCCTTAAGTTATTGTATAACTTAATAGCCGAGATGATGGTGGTCGAGATTATACTTGTGACCCATGACCGCAGAAGGTGGCGGAGCATCACGTGACAGCGCCAGGTAGGAGCTCCTCAACGCAGTCTAGAGAAGTCAGTCGAGTTCAGTCAGCAGGGCTGAGTAGAACACATGCGCAGAGAGTACGGCGAGTTGAGCGGTGCACAGCACTTGTTACGTGGAGTGAAAGCGACAGTATTACTTCACCAAGCAGAGAGCGGAAAGTAGGTCAGTGAGTCAGGGCAAGCAACGCACGGTAGGCGGCATGAGGACTGGTTACGAGGCAAGCTGTACGGGCCGTGTAAGCAGGAGAAAAGCCGAGGTTAGGACAGCATTATAATACGAGATTGAGAACTTTATTTCGAGCTGCATTTTGTAACGCAGAACAGCACAACAAAGCGGTATGGCGAGGCCGGCTTTAAGCGTAGATCATTCTCGAACAGTGCAGTAGAGCCGAGCGTGCTAGTTCCGACTTTTATACGCAGGCTACATTAAAGAAGCTGAACTTCATTTCAACATTCAGTTACAACATTGAGTTGGGACTTATATTCAGTAATAGAATTGTGCAGGCAGATAGTTATCATATACAGCAATTGTGAACTTCAAATGAACTTAGCTATTCAAATGACATTACGACTTATGTATTTCATAACGGAATAGTTAGAGCGACCATGGGGTCAAGCTAACATTAACGCTTTTAAGCAAACGAAATGTTACAAGTATATGCACTTATGAACATTGGCACGTGCATTAATACAATTCCTTTTCATGAATTATTATAAAATATCGAGTACGAACACAGCTACAGGGTGTTTCAAAAACTTATACACTCTCATAAATAAAATTTATTTTCTACATGTGAAACTTAGCCGCTGTGGAGATTGAACTTTTAACAAGCACACCGAACATTGTATGGGACAGTGGCGTAACATAGAAGAAGAATATGGGGTACGCTGCTTTTATGAACTTTTACGTAAGAATTTGGACAGTATCCGCTATGGATAACATGCAGTTCATCATGTCGGAGTAAACGAAGACAGAGACGCGATGGCACCACGGAGCGATGGATTCGGTTCCTGAAGAAGAGGAGGTCTAACAGCTGATTCACTTGGGATATGAAGGCGATCGTTATTACGTGGGTGATACGATATTCCCGTCGATCTTTCGAGAAATTTATTACACACGAGGATAATCGACGATCTTTGAAATATATTAACAGCTGATATGAGAAGGTACTGTAAGAGTTATGACTTTCTGATATGAATTTTTCATGAACACTGGGCATACTTGTATATTTTTCTAGTAGGAGTTCTACGTTTATTTAGACATGGCTTAAACATTATTTGCTCCAAATTTTGCTAGAATATGGCGTTACCATATGATATGGCAGGCACCATTATACGAAATTCTCACCATTGGTTGGCTTTATTAAGCAGATGTTTGGTCTTTTAGACATTTTCCAGTAAGGATATTTTTCTTGGATAGTTATTTTTTGTGACGAGTATTTCGAACTCGTGATTTGCAATTGGATTATTTAAATCACTTCGTCAGTTCATTGCATACTAGCGAGTGTGTATTATTCATCAGTAGGGATTTTTTCCATTGGATTGTTTGGAGATATTAAGATGTTATTCACTCAAGTGAATGAATATCGCTTTTATGTGACAACTAGAGACTTGTTGATTCCAATCTGGTACATTCACTCATTAGACGACGAGATGGGGCCTTTCGCTTTAGGCGATTGCGTGGTGGTACACATCTTTACCCATCGTTCAGGGCATTATCATGATAGACAACGGGGCAAGGCCTTTCGTATTTATACGATTGCGTGGTGGTACTCATCTTTACTTGCCATTGAGTAACTCATTTTTATCATCCGAGTGTACTTGAGATTGTAAGAGGATCAAACAAGAAGCTACTAGTCACATATCAGTCGAATTTCGTTAAATAAATTAAAAATAAATGTCAGCAGGGTTACATTTTGTAATTCTTGTTTGCCAATCCAATATTTTGTTGCTATACTCTTTTGAGAGTACTTTCATTTAACAGCTGATACAGTTGATGCTTTTGATAAATTTTATGATTGAGTTTAATACCTTTGAGAAGGATTTAAAGTAATTGAATCTTGTAAGATGAATCATTAATGGTCAGATTTATTTTAAGGCGGATCAGTATTGCATATTTTGATGTAGAGATTATAGCACATTGGTGTTTTTTCTGTGAAGTGAATTATGAGAATTTTAAGAGAATTTATGCTATTTGAAAGCAGATCTTGAATTTGATTTCGATTACTAAGGTAATATATTTTTCCTAATTGTTTAAGAAGTTGTCTAGATGTGATCAGATTAATTACAGTTATTGGAGATTGTGTGCGTTGATAATTTGAAGCCAGTTATATTTTTTGTAGATCATGCAACGTGGTTAAGTGAAGTTTGTGATAGGCATTTTGTGGAAGTTGCCAAGTGGAAGTTGCAATATTGCTAATGTATTTTGACGCAGACATGAGGTTGTCGAACCCAGTCTAGCATAATTTTGAGATTCATGCTGTGCGCTGAATATTTATGGAGTTTTGTGGAATAATTGTGGTATTCAAATGTGGTATTTGATAAAGTGAGAAAATATAATGAAGTTGTGGATAGTGAGATCCAACGTGATTTTGTGAAAGCAATAATATTTTTTGGCATGATAATTGAATACGAGATATAACTTGGAAGTGATAAACTGTAAGACAACGTTCTACAACCCATATTAAACAATTTGTTAGGAAATTAAACAAATAAATAATGTTGATAATACAAGATTTTCTGATAATAATAATAATAATAATAATAATAATAATAATAATATCGCATGGCCTCGGGTGCCTGGTGCAAGCTTTGCTATTTGACACCCAGAGGGTAGCTTGCATGTCGAATTTCGTAGTTCCTTGACTATGAAAGTCAAGGAGGTTAGATGTTAGATATCTAATCTCCTTGAACACAATATCGCTTTCTAGTAGAGAAATGAGGAACTTTGTGCTGGCGGAAACTCCCGAGATTAATTTTGCCATTATGAACTCGGCCTACTGAATTCAAATGGGTTCTTTGACATGCCAACATCGTATGACATGCGTATCGTATATTTGCCGCCTTTCAAAAATCACTTACCACGGTCAGGGGCGAACCTGCAATCTTGGGGTTAGTAGACCGACACGCTATCCACTCACCCACCGTGGCAAGCATCGATAATAATTAATGAAATAATAATCTGAAGTTTAAGCATGTTAATGATCTGACCTAATGAAATAAAAATCAGAATGACTAGATGAAATAATAAAAATCTAAATAACCAGATGAATAAAATATAAATAAATTGATAAATTAAATTTTGGAATAAAATCAATGAATTAAATAAATGGATGAATTAAAGATTGAATAAATAAGCTGATTTAAATAAATTAATAGACGATTAAATAGATGATGAATAGCTGAATTAGAAGGTGATAATTAATTAAAGAAGCTGATGATTAATGAATTTAAATGGATTTAAATAAATTTAATTGAGAAATGATTTGAAGAATTGCAACTTTAGTTGATGAATTAAACAATTTATATTGATGATTTAAGATGATTTAATCTGAAGGAGATGATGAAATGAGAGTGTGTGAATAATTAGAGAGCATAAAGAATTGATGATTATAATATTCATTTAAATGATTTGATGATAATTAATTAATTATTCTGACTTGAATATATTGAATTTTGAGATGAGAACTAATGTGAGAAATATTTAATTTTGATGATGATGATGATGATGATTATAACCAATGAGTAGTGGATTTTCTGTGATTTACGAACAAGCAATTATTAATGACAGTGTAAATACTGTAAATTAATTAGTCGATGTTTAGGAGCATTTTACTAACATACTCAGCATTTGAATAATGCCATGCAAGCCATAAATTATGTGATATTTAAAATATGTGATTATAATATGTGTGTTTAGACAGATTAATAATATTTTTACATCCACATTCATGATGTTAATTTAAAGAGAAGTTAGGTCTCAGTTATCACGAATGTCAGTGACGCAAATACATGGTGCTACGGTGATCCTGAGAACCCAAGTGAACTTTAGAAATTTTTCCTATTTTATGTGGATTAAATACACATTGTGTAGAATAGAGATGGTTCGATTTTCTGGACAATGACAATTTAACGTTGGCATTCGACCATGCTCTCAGGTAGGATGAGTGTTTAATATGTCTGTCTGACTATCAAAGTTGAATAAATTTGTTTTTATCTTAGTTGTGATCTGATGGTGATGTGATTTTCCTATTTCTTTCCTTGTCTTAATTAAGGCTTAACCAGGAAGGATGTGGTTTGCTAGGGATTCAGTTGATGGCGCCCATTTATATTTGCATTTTTTAAAATTAAATTTAAGCCCGTAACGACCCTGGAGATACTTTATCTCGTGTTACCCTCTGCTTTTGTGATATTTCAACTGAATTTCCGACACATTCCTTATTTGACTTCATGTTCATTTAACTCCGCTCTGTCCTGGAAATCCAGGAATGCGATGTAATAGCATATGGGTCATCGCATCCCCAGGACTAACGGGTACAGAGAGAGAGAGGGAGAATTGGCTTTACCCATCCGTGGGGCTTCGATTTTGTTTATTCTATGGAATCACATCAGATTTAGATTACGAAGAGATTGATCTCAATTTCATTTAATGGTGTTATGAAGTTTATTAAACTTAGTCAGACAATATACTTGTATGCCCGTTCCAGTTATCATGTTAATCATATTAGTGTTATATCATGTTTAGTTATGCCATTTTTCTTATACCCAAGTGAATGCAGGAATTGATACATTGTGATGTGTTGTTATCTAACGTCTCTGAATAAAACGTTTATTGAAAGATATAATTATGTTACCGGAAGATTTAGCTAAGGTGTTAGGAGAGTTACAGAATGGCATGTCTAGTATTGCAGTAACTATTTCTAAAATTGAAACAGAAGTTAAAGAGCAGATAACTGATTCAGAAGCTAGATGTAGGGAAAACTTAAAAGCTTTACAGACTAGTAATAGGGAAGATTTGCAATTATTACAGACTAGTAATGAAGAAAATTTGAGATCATTACACGCTAGCAATGAAAATAATTTGAAGTCATTAGAGGCTAGATTACAAACCAGTACTGAAAGCAATTTGAAAGCTAGTGAAGCAAACTTGAAAGATAGTTTTAAATTGTTAGAAACTAGATTGCAAGCTCGTAGTGAAGAGAATAACACAGAGTTGAAAAACAATTTTAACTAGTTTGGAGAATAGATTAACGTTAAAGAATGATGAAATCTTTAAGGCTTTACAATTAGATATAAAAGCAGTAGAAATGAAAGGAGAGGAAAATGTGCAAATGTTAAGGAAGAATATTATTGATTTAGAAATTAGAGAAGAAGAAAACATTCTTAATTTGAGAACAGATGTTATGTCTATACAGAAAGACATTAAATCCGATGTATCGAAGTTGAGATTCGATATTGATGGTTTAGTGGCAGATGTAGGCAAAATACAAGAGTGGTCTACCGAAGTATCTTTCGAAACTAAAATCAAAGGTATAGAAATGAATCTAGGTAATGAAATCAAAGGTTTAAAGTCAGTAATTGGGACCGTTAAAGAGGAAGTCTTAGGAGAGGTTAATTCTAACTTGAAATCCTTAGAAAACCAATTGCGGATAGACATTAGGAAAATTGATGATGATATAGAGCAGAAGGTTAATGAAAACTTAGCTTTATTCAAAAATAGAGTCGGTGCAATAGTAGAAGAACGGTATAGTGAGGTCGATGCCGAAGCAAAAGAAAAACGTGCAGGGTTGGATGAGAAATTAATCGCAGGTATGGCGAACTTGGAAGCGAGATTTACTGAGAATAAGGAAGCGATGAAGATAGATTCAACTCAGTTTAGGACAGATGTTGATCAGTTAAAGGAACAAGTCGCGTCAGTAAAGACTACATGCGAAGATAAGATAGACAAATTGAAGAACGATTTAGAAGAGAGTAACAGAACGCAGAATGTTACGTCGTTAGATGATTTGGAGACTAAGGTCAAGACAGTAGAAAAACGAACTGAAGATAGGATGACTAAACTAGAAACTATAATAAATAGTTTCACCAGTCAAAATGTTACAACGGGGGAAGTATCGATAAATCAGACACCGATAGACCGCAGTATGAACTGTCAAGAGGTTAGCGTGGGAGAAGACCGTCAAACGCAACAGAATGTAACATTCGAAAGGGCTAGTTCAACCCCTCAAGATAATCCGAATTCGAATAGAAGTACGTTTGGTACGAGTGAACGATACTCAGGTCCAGTGACCATAATCAGAAATTTGGATGATAAGCCAAGGAAGTTTTCAGGGAACACAGGAGTCACACCAGTCGAATTTCTGAGAGATATTCGCGATTACATGGCGGAACATAGAGTAGCCAAGGAGAGAGAACTAAGGATAGTCGAACGCGCCTTAGACGGGCCAGCGTTAACTTGGTTTCGCGCATTCAGGAGCAATTTTGCGAATATGGAACAATTTGCCATAGCATTCTTAAGGAGATTTTGGAGTGCAGAGGGTCAGCTGAACGTAAGAGCAGAAATGTATTCGAAACGTTACTCTACGTCACATCCAACGCATTATGCTAATTACTTTACTTCGAAATTGGCTAAATTACAGTTTTTGATTCCTCCATTGCCAGAAGAAGAGCTTTTGCAAGCTATAGCAAGACCGTTGCCAATTGAGGTACAACGATCACTCATAGCATCGGGAGCGAACACACTTGAGCACTATGACGATATTTTACGCCGATTAGATTATACAAGCGCTCAAATTACACCCAGAACTGCAAGGAACGATAATCGAAACACGCAAGAGGTGAATGCGGTAGTTGTCGATAACGCAGCACAGACGGATAGAAGAGATTCCTGGGGAAACAGAAGGAACGAAGGGAATAGAGGTAATATTCACAACGTTCGTGGGAATGATCGTTATCGAGGACCATATGAGAGGCCATACGATCAAGAGGCAAGAAACAGTAGATACAGGAACTATGATCAGAATTCCAGATACCAAAATAGGAATAGATACAATAATAGATATCGTGGTCGATACAACTGGAACCAAGGTCAGCAGTCTAGTCAGAACAATAGGCAGGATAGCAGAAGAAATGATCCAAATGAAAGACAAGATAATCGAGAATATGGAAGACCAAGGCAAGAAAGTAGACAGCCTAGTGCACCACCCGAGGAGATAATTAGAGATGTTAATCGAGCAAGCACGAGTGCAGAAGGAAGAAATAAACGACAAAGTAACGAAGAATCAGGATACTAATCATTGGAAATCAATCATCATTGTTGAGAGATAGCAAGTCAAAGAAGAGGATCTAATTTAAGGAGATATAGTACATCGAGGGAATGGATACTAATGAAGTTGTGGGGACTTTTAACGCAGCTAGCATTAGAAAGTATCATCATGCTGAATAAGAGGATTGTAGAGCTATCGTGTACATATGTTGTGTATAGAATGCCTGAGAGTATTTTTTTCTCAAGCCTGAAAAAAAGGAGATGTACGGGAGAGATGTACCCGATACCCAGTTGAGGCTATCGGCTACGCCAGCTGACATTGAGATTTATGGGAAAAGTTGTAAAGATAGCGCTCAAATCGAGTCGAGAAGAATGTTAGGAATTGACGTAGAAGGCCAAGGATTAAGAAGGCACTGCCAGTCAAGCAGATGGAATTATGGGAGGTATATTGAAGTTTTATTAAGATCTATATGGAACATAGTATTATATCATCTCAGAAGAGAAGAAATGTCAAGCATTATATATGGTAATAACTTGAAGAAAGACAGATAATCCCTTAAGTTATTGTATCACTTAATAGCCGAGATGATGGTGGTCGAGATTATACTTGTGACGCACGACCGCAGAAGGTGGGGGAGCATCACGTGACAGCGCCAGGTAGGAGCTCCTCAACGCAGTCTAGAGAAGTCAGTCGAGTTCAGTCAGCAGGGCTGAGTAGAACACATGCGCAGAGAGTACGGCGAGTTGAGCGGTGCACAGCACTTGTTACGTGGAGTGAAAGCGACAGTATTACTTCACCAAGCAGAGAGCGGAAAGTAGGTCAGTGATTCAGGGCAAGCAACGCACGGTAGGCGGCATGAGGACCGGTTACGAGGGAAGCTGTACGGGCCGTGTAAGCAGGAGAAAAGCCGGGGTTAGGACAGCATTATAATACGAGATTGAGAACTTTATTTCGAGCTGCATTTTGTAACGCAGAACAGCACAGCAAAGCGGTATGGCGAGGCCGGCTTTAAGCGTAGATCATTCTGGAACAGTGCAGTAGAGCCGAGCGTGCTAGTTCCGTTTTTTATACGCAGGCAACATTAAAGAAGCTGAACTTCATTTCAACATTCAGTTACAACATTGAGTTGGGACTTATATTCAGTAATAGAATTGTGCAGGCAGATAGTTATCATATACTGCAATTGTGAACTTCAAATGAACTTAGGTATTCAAATGACATTACGACTTATGCATTTCATAACGGAATAGTTAGAGCGACCATGGGGTCAAGCTAACATTAACGCTTTTAAGCAAACGAAATGTTACAAGTATATGCACTTATGAACATTGGCACGTGCATTAATACAATTCCTTTTCATGAATTATTATAAAATATCGAGTACGAACACAGCTACAGGGTGTTTCAAAAACTTATACACTCTCATAAATAAAATTTATTTTTTACAAGTGAAACTTAGCCGCTGTGGAGATTGAACTTTTAACAAGCAAACCGAACATTGTATGGGACAGTGGCGTAACATAGAAGAAGAATATGGGGTACGCTGCTTTTATGAACTTTTACGTAAGAATTTGGACAGTATCCGCTATGGATAACATGCAGTTCATCATGTCGGAGTAAACGAAGACAGAGACGCGATGGCACCACGGAGCGATGGATTCGGTTCCTGAAGAAGAGGAGGTCTAACAGCTGATTCACTTGGGATATGAAGGCGATCGTTATTGCGTGGGTGATACGATATTCCCGTCGATCTTTCGAGAAATTTATTACACACGAGGATAATCGACGATCTTTGAAATATATTAACAGCTGATATGAGAAGGTACTGTAAGAGTTATGACTTTCTGATATGAATTTTTCATGAACACTGGGCATACTTGTATATTTTTCTAGTAGGAGTTCTACGTTTATTTAGACATGGCTTAAACATTATTTGCTCCAAATTTTGCTAGAATATGGCGTTACCATATGATATGGCAGGCACCATTATACGAAATTCTCACCATTGGTTGGCTTTATTAAGCAGATGTTTGGTCTTTTAGACATCTTCCAGTAAGGATATTTTTCTTGGATAGTTATTTTTTTGTGACGAGTATTTCGAACTCGTGATTTGCAATTGGATTATTTAAATCACTTCGTCAGTTCATTGCATACTAGCGAGTGTGTATTATTCATCAGTAGGGATTTTTTCCATTGGATTGTTTGGAGATATTAAGATGTTATTCACTCAAGTGAATGAATATCGCTTTTATGTGACAACTAGAGACTTGTTGATTCCAATCTGGTACATTCACTCATTAGACGACGAGATGGGGCCTTTCGCTTTAGGCGATTGCGTGGTGGTACACATCTTTACCCATCGTTCAGGGCATTATCATGATAGACAACGGGGCAAGGCCTTTCCTATTTATACGATTGCGTGGTGGTACTCATCTTTACTTGCTATTGAGGAACTCATTTTTATCATCCGAGTGTACTTGAGATTGTAAGAGGATCAAACAAGAAGCTACTAGTCACATATCAGTCGAATTTCGTTAAATAAATTAAAAATAAATGTCAGCAGGGTTACATTTTGTAATTCTTGTTTGCCAATCCAATATTTTGTTGCTATACTCTTTTGAGAGTACTTTCATTTAACAGCTGATACAGTTGATGCTTTTGATAAATTTTATGATTGAGTTTAATACCTTTGAGAAGGATTTAAAGTAATTGAATCTTGTAAGATGAATCATTAATGGTCAGATTTATTTTAAGGCAGATCAGTATTGCATATTTTGATGTAGAGATTATAGCACATTGGTGTTTTTTCTGTGAAGTGAATTATGAGAATTTTAAGAGAATTTATGCTATTTGAAAGCAGATCTTGAATTTGATTTCGATTACTAAGGTAATATATTTTTCCTAATTGTTTAAGAAGTTGTCTAGATGTGATCAGATTAATTACGGTTATTGGAGATTGTGTGCGTTGATAATTTGAAGCCAGTTATATTTTTTGTAGATCATGCAACGTGGTTAAGTGAAGTTTGTGATAGGCATTTTGTGGAAGTTGCCAAGTGGAAGTTGCAATATTGCTAATGTATTTTGACGCAGACATGAGGTTGTCGAACCCAGTCTAGCATAATTTTGAGATTCATGCTGTGCGCTGAATATTTATGGAGTTTTGTGGAATAATTGTGGTATTCAAATGTGGTATTTGATAAAGTGAGAAAATATAATGAAGTTGTGGATAGTGAGATCCAACGTGATTTTGTGAAGGCAATAATATTTTTTGGCATGATAATTGAATACGAGATATAACTTGGAAGTGATAAACTGTAAGACAACGTTCTATAACCCATATTAAACAATTTGTTAGGAAATTAAACAAATAAATAATGTTGATAATATAAGATTTTCTGATAATAATAATTAATGAAATAATAATCTGAAGTTTAAGCATGTTAATGATCTGACCTAATGAAATAAAAATCAGAATGACTAGATGAAATAATAAAAATCTAAATAACCAGATGAATAAAATTTAAATAAATTGATAAATTAAATTTTGGAATAAAATCAATGAATTAAATAAATGGATGAATTAAAGATTGAATAAATAAGCTGATTTAAATAAATTAATATATGATTAAATAGATGATGAATAACTGAATTAGAAGGTGATAATTAATTAAAGAAGCTAATGATTAATGAATTTAAATGGATTTAAATAAATTTAATTGAGAAATGATTTGAAGAATTGCAACTTGAGTTGATGAATTAAACAATTTATATTGATGATTTAAGATGATTTAATCTGAAGGAGATGATGAAATGAGAGTGTGTGAATAATTAGAGAGCATAAAGAATTGATGATTATAATATTCATTTAAATGATTTGATGATAATTAATTAATTATTCTGACTTGAATATATTGAATTTTGAGATGAGAACTAATGTGAGAAATATTTAATTTTGATGATGATGATGATGATGATGATTATAACCAATGAGTAGTGGATTTTCTGTGATTCACGAACAAGCAATTATTAATGACAGTGTAAATAGTGTAAATTAATTAGTCGATGTTTAGGAGCATTTTACTAACATACTCAGCATTTGAATAATGCCATGCAAGCCATAAATTATGTGATATTTAAAATATGTGATTATAATATGTGTGTTTAGACAGATTAATAATATTTTTACATCCACATTCATGATGTTAATTTAAAGAGAAGTTAGGTCTCAGTTATCACGAATGTCAGTGACGCAAATACATGGTGCTACGGTGATCCTGAGAACCCAAGTGAACTTTAGAAATTTTTCCTATTTTATGTGGATTAAATACACATTGTGTAGAATAGAGATGGTTCGATTTTCTGGACAATGACAATTTAACGTTGGCATTCGACCATGCTCTCAGGTAGGATGAGTGTTTAATATGTCTGTCTGACTATCAAAGTTGAATAAATTTGTTTTTATCTTAGTTGTGATCTGATGGTGATGTGATTTTCCTATTTCTTTCCTTGTCTTAATTAAGGCTTAACCAGGAAGGATGTGGTTTGCTAGGGATTCAGTTGATGGCGCCCATTTATATTTGCATTTTTTAAAATTAAATTTAAGCCCGTAACGACCCTGGAGATACTTTATCTCGTGTTACCCTCTGCTTTTGTGATATTTCAACTGAATTTCCGACACATTCCTTATTTGACTTCATGTTCATTTAACTCCGCTCTGTCCTGGAAATCCAGGAATGCGATGTAATAGCATATGGGTCATCGCATCCCCAGGACTAACGGGTACAGAGAGAGAGAGGGAGAATTGGCTTTACCCATCCGTGGGGCTTCGATTTTGTTTATTCTATGGAATCACATCAGATTTAGATTACGAAGAGATTGATCTCAATTTCATTTAATGGTGTTATGAAGTTTATTAAACTTAGTCAGACAATATACTTGTATGCCCGTTCCAGTTATCATGTTAATCATATTAGTGTTATATCATGTTTAGTTATGCCATTTTTCTTATACCCAAGTGAATGCAGGAATTGATACATTGTGATGTGTTGTTATCTAACGTCTCTGAATAAAACGTTTATTGAAAGATATAATTATGTTACCGGAAGATTTAGCTAAGGTGTTAGGAGAGTTACAGAATGGCACGTCTAGTATTGCAGTAACTATTTCTAAAATTGAAACAGAAGTTAAAGAGCAGATAACTGATTCAGAAGCTAGATGTAGGGAAAACTTAAAAGCTTTACAGACTAGTAATAGGGAAGATTTGCAATTATTACAGACTAGTAATGAAGAAAATTTGAGATCATTACACGCTAGCAATGAAAATAATTTGAAGTCATTAGAGGCTAGATTACAAACCAGTACTGAAAGCAATTTGAAAGCTAGTGAAGCAAACTTGAAAGATAGTTTTAAATTGTTAGAAACTAGATTGCAAGCTCGTAGTGAAGAGAATAACACAGAGTTGAAAAACAATTTTAACTAGTTTGGAGAATAGATTAACGTTAAAGAATGATGAAATCTTTAAGGCTTTACAATTAGATATAAAAGCAGTAGAAATGAAAGGAGAGGAAAATGTGCAAATGTTAAGGAAGAATATTATTGATTTAGAAATTAGAGAAGAAGAAAACATTCTTAATTTGAGAACAGATGTTATGTCTATACAGAAAGACATTAAATCCGATGTATCGAAGTTGAGATTCGATATTGATGGTTTAGTGGCAGATGTAGGCAAAATACAAGAGTGGTCTACCGAAGTATCTTTCGAAACTAAAATCAAAGGTATAGAAATGAATCTAGGTAATGAAATCAAAGGTTAAAAGTCAGTAATTGGGACCGTTAAAGAGGAAGCCTTAGGAGAGGTTAATTCTAACTTGAAATCCTTAGAAAACCAATTGCGGATAGACATTAGGAAAATTGATGATGATATAGAGCAGAAGGTTAATGAAAACTTAGCTTTATTCAAAAATAGAGTCGGTGCAATAGTAGAAGAACGGTATAGTGAGGTCGATGCCGAAGCAAAAGAAAAACGTGCAGGGTTGGATGAGAAATTAATCGCAGGTATGGCGAACTTGGAAGCGAGATTTACTGAGAATAAGGAAGCGATGAAGATAGATTCAACTCAGTTTAGGACAGATGTTGATCAGTTAAAGGAACAAGTCGCGTCAGTAAAGACTACATGCGAAGATAAGATAGACAAATTGAAGAACGATTTAGAAGAGAGTAACAGAACGCAGAATGTTACGTCGTTAGATGATTTGGAGACTAAGGTCAAGACAGTAGAAAAACGAACTGAAGATAGGATGACTAAACTAGAAACTATAATAAATAGTTTCACCAGTCAAAATGTTACAACGGGGGAAGTATCGATAAATCAGACACCGATAGACCGCAGTATGAACTGTCAAGAGGTTAGCGTGGGAGAAGACCGTCAAACGCAACAGAATGTAACATTCGAAAGGGCTAGTTCAACCCCTCAAGATAATCCGAATTCGAATAGAAGTACGTTTGGTACGAGTGAACGATACTCAGGTCCAGTGACCATAATCAGAAATTTGGATGATAAGCCAAGGAAGTTTTCAGGGAACACAGGAGTCACACCAGTCGAATTTCTGAGAGATATTCGCGATTACATGGCGGAACATAGAGTAGCCAAGGAGAGAGAACTAAGGATAGTCGAACGCGCCTTAGACGGGCCAGCGTTAACTTGGTTTCGCGCATTCAGGAGCAATTTTGCGAATATGGAACAATTTGCCATAGCATTCTTAAGGAGATTTTGGAGTGCAGAGGGTCAGCTGAACGTAAGAGCAGAAATGTATTCGAAACGTTACTCTACGTCACATCCAACGCATTATGCTAATTACTTTACTTCGAAATTGGCTAAATTACAGTTTTTGATTCCTCCATTGCCAGAAGAAGAGCTTTTGCAAGCTATAGCAAGACCGTTGCCAATTGAGGTACAACGATCACTCATAGCATCGGGAGCGAACACACTTGAGCACTATGACGATATTTTACGCCGATTAGATTATACAAGCGCTCAAATTACACCCAGAACTGCAAGGAACGATAATCGAAACACGCAAGAGGTGAATGCGGTAGTTGTCGATAACGCAGCACAGACGGATAGAAGAGATTCCTGGGGAAACAGAAGGAACGAAGGGAATAGAGGTAATATTCACAACGTTCGTGGGAATGATCGTTATCGAGGACCATATGAGAGGCCATACGATCAAGAGGCAAGAAACAGTAGATACAGGAACTATGATCAGAATTCCAGATACCAAAATAGGAATAGATACAATAATAGATATCGTGGTCGATACAACTGGAACCAAGGTCAGCAGTCTAGTCAGAACAATAGGCAGGATAGCAGAAGAAATGATCCAAATGAAAGACAAGATAATCGAGAATATGGAAGACCAAGGCAAGAAAGTAGACAGCCTAGTGCACCACCCGAGGAGATAATTAGAGATGTTAATCGAGCAAGCACGAGTGCAGAAGGAAGAAATAAACGACAAAGTAACGAAGAATCAGGATACTAATCATTGGAAATCAATCATCATTGTTGAGAGATAGCAAGTCAAAGAAGAGGATCTAATTTAAGGAGATATAGTACATCGAGGGAATGGATACTAATGAAGTTGTGGGGACTTTTAACGCAGCTAGCATTAGAAAGTATCATCATGCTGAATAAGAGGATTGTAGAGCTATCGTGTACATATGTTGTGTATAGAATGCCTGAGAGTATTTTTTTCTCAAGCCTGAAAAAAAGGAGATGTACGGGAGAGATGTACCCGATACCCAGTTGAGGCTATCGGCTACGCCAGCTGACATTGAGATTTATGGGAAAAGTTGTAAAGATAGCGCTCAAATCGAGTCGAGAAGAATGTTAGGAATTGACGTAGAAGGCCAAGGATTAAGAAGGCACTGCCAGTCAAGCAGATGGAATTATGGGAGGAATATTGAAGTTTTATTAAGATCTATATGGAACATAGTATTATATCATCTCAGAAGAGAAGAAATGTCAAGCATTATATATGGTAATAACTTGAAGAAAGACAGATAATCCCTTAAGTTATTGTATAACTTAATAGCCGAGATGATGGTGGTCGAGATTATACTTGTGACGCACGACCGCAGAAGGTGGGGGAGCATCACGTGACAGCGCCAGGTAGGAGCTCCTCAACGCAGTCTAGAGAAGTCAGTCGAGTTCAGTCAGCAGGGCTGAGTAGAACACATGCGCAGAGAGTACGGCGAGTTGAGCGGTGCACAGCACTTGTTACGTGGAGTGAAAGCGACAGTATTACTTCACCAAGCAGAGAGCGGAAAGTAGGTCAGTGATTCAGGGCAAGCAACGCACGGTAGGCGGCATGAGGACCGGTTACGAGGGAAGCTGTACGGGCCGTGTAAGCAGGAGAAAAGCCGGGGTTAGGACAGCATTATAATACGAGATTGAGAACTTTATTTCGAGCTGCATTTTGTAACGCAGAACAGCACAGCAAAGCGGTATGGCGAGGCCGGCTTTAAGCGTAGATCATTCTGGAACAGTGCAGTAGAGCCGAGCGTGCTAGTTCCGTTTTTTATACGCAGGCAACATTAAAGAAGCTGAACTTCATTTCAACATTCAGTTACAACATTGAGTTGGGACTTATATTCAGTAATAGAATTGTGCAGGCAGATAGTTATCATATACTGCAATTGTGAACTTCAAATGAACTTAGGTATTCAAATGACATTACGACTTATGCATTTCATAACGGAATAGTTAGAGCGACCATGGGGTCAAGCTAACATTAACGCTTTTAAGCAAACGAAATGTTACAAGTATATGCACTTATGAACATTGGCACGTGCATTAATACAATTCCTTTTCATGAATTATTATAAAATATCGAGTACGAACACAGCTACAGGGTGTTTCAAAAACTTATACACTCTCATAAATAAAATTTATTTTTTACAAGTGAAACTTAGCCGCTGTGGAGATTGAACTTTTAACAAGCAAACCGAACATTGTATGGGACAGTGGCGTAACATAGAAGAAGAATATGGGGTACGCTGCTTTTATGAACTTTTACGTAAGAATTTGGACAGTATCCGCTATGGATAACATGCAGTTCATCATGTCGGAGTAAACGAAGACAGAGACGCGATGGCACCACGGAGCGATGGATTCGGTTCCTGAAGAAGAGGAGGTCTAACAGCTGATTCACTTGGGATATGAAGGCGATCGTTATTGCGTGGGTGATACGATATTCCCGTCGATCTTTCGAGAAATTTATTACACACGAGGATAATCGACGATCTTTGAAATATATTAACAGCTGATATGAGAAGGTACTGTAAGAGTTATGACTTTCTGATATGAATTTTTCATGAACACTGGGCATACTTGTATATTTTTCTAGTAGGAGTTCTACGTTTATTTAGACATGGCTTAAACATTATTTGCTCCAAATTTTGCTAGAATATGGCGTTACCATATGATATGGCAGGCACCATTATACGAAATTCTCACCATTGGTTGGCTTTATTAAGCAGATGTTTGGTCTTTTAGACATCTTCCAGTAAGGATATTTTTCTTGGATAGTTATTTTTTTGTGACGAGTATTTCGAACTCGTGATTTGCAATTGGATTATTTAAATCACTTCGTCAGTTCATTGCATACTAGCGAGTGTGTATTATTCATCAGTAGGGATTTTTTCCATTGGATTGTTTGGAGATATTAAGATGTTATTCACTCAAGTGAATGAATATCGCTTTTATGTGACAACTAGAGACTTGTTGATTCCAATCTGGTACATTCACTCATTAGACGACGAGATGGGGCCTTTCGCTTTAGGCGATTGCGTGGTGGTACACATCTTTACCCATCGTTCAGGGCATTATCATGATAGACAACGGGGCAAGGCCTTTCCTATTTATACGATTGCGTGGTGGTACTCATCTTTACTTGCTATTGAGGAACTCATTTTTATCATCCGAGTGTACTTGAGATTGTAAGAGGATCAAACAAGAAGCTACTAGTCACATATCAGTCGAATTTCGTTAAATAAATTAAAAATAAATGTCAGCAGGGTTACATTTTGTAATTCTTGTTTGCCAATCCAATATTTTGTTGCTATACTCTTTTGAGAGTACTTTCATTTAACAGCTGATACAGTTGATGCTTTTGATAAATTTTATGATTGAGTTTAATACCTTTGAGAAGGATTTAAAGTAATTGAATCTTGTAAGATGAATCATTAATGGTCAGATTTATTTTAAGGCAGATCAGTATTGCATATTTTGATGTAGAGATTATAGCACATTGGTGTTTTTTCTGTGAAGTGAATTATGAGAATTTTAAGAGAATTTATGCTATTTGAAAGCAGATCTTGAATTTGATTTCGATTACTAAGGTAATATATTTTTCCTAATTGTTTAAGAAGTTGTCTAGATGTGATCAGATTAATTACGGTTATTGGAGATTGTGTGCGTTGATAATTTGAAGCCAGTTATATTTTTTGTAGATCATGCAACGTGGTTAAGTGAAGTTTGTGATAGGCATTTTGTGGAAGTTGCCAAGTGGAAGTTGCAATATTGCTAATGTATTTTGACGCAGACATGAGGTTGTCGAACCCAGTCTAGCATAATTTTGAGATTCATGCTGTGCGCTGAATATTTATGGAGTTTTGTGGAATAATTGTGGTATTCAAATGTGGTATTTGATAAAGTGAGAAAATATAATGAAGTAGTGGATAGTGAGATCCAACGTGATTTTGTGAAGGCAATAATATTTTTTGGCATGATAATTGAATACGAGATATAACTTGGAAGTGATAAACTGTAAGACAACGTTCTATAACCCATATTAAACAATTTGTTAGGAAATTAAACAAATAAATAATGTTGATAATATAAGATTTTCTGATAATAATAATTAATGAAATAATAATCTGAAGTTTAAGCATGTTAATGATCTGACCTAATGAAATAAAAATCAGAATGACTAGATGAAATAATAAAAATCTAAATAACCAGATGAATAAAATTTAAATAAATTGATAAATTAAATTTTGGAATAAAATCAATGAATTAAATAAATGGATGAATTAAAGATTGAATAAATAAGCTGATTTAAATAAATTAATATATGATTAAATAGATGATGAATAACTGAATTAGAAGGTGATAATTAATTAAAGAAGCTGATGATTAATGAATTTAAATGGATTTAAATAAATTTAATTGAGAAATGATTTGAAGAATTGCAACTTGAGTTGATGAATTAAACAATTTATATTGATGATTTAAGATGATTTAATCTGAAGGAGATGATGAAATGAGAGTGTGTGAATAATTAGAGAGCATAAAGAATTGATGATTATAATATTCATTTAAATGATTTTATGATAATTAATTAATTATTCTGACTTGAATATATTGAATTTTGAGATGAGAACTAATGTGAGAAATATTTAATTTTGATGATGATGATGATGATGATGATTATAACCAATGAGTAGTGGATTTTCTGTGATTCACGAACAAGCAATTATTAATGACAGTGTAAATAGTGTAAATTAATTAGTCGATGTTTAGGAGCATTTTACTAACATACTCAGCATTTGAATAATGCCATGCAAGCCATAAATTATGTGATATTTAAAATATGTGATTATAATATGTGTGTTTAGACAGATTAATAATATTTTTACATCCACATTCATGATGTTAATTTAAAGAGAAGTTAGGTCTCAGTTATCACGAATGTCAGTGACGCAAATACATGGTGCTACGGTGATCCTGAGAACCCAAGTGAACTTTAGAAATTTTTCCTATTTTATGTGGATTAAATACACATTGTGTAGAATAGAGATGGTTCGATTTTCTGGACAATGACAATTTAACGTTGGCATTCGACCATGCTCTCAGGTAGGATGAGTGTTTAATATGTCTGTCTGACTATCAAAGTTGAATAAATTTGTTTTTATCTTAGTTGTGATCTGATGGTGATGTGATTTTCCTATTTCTTTCCTTGTCTTAATTAAGGCTTAACCAGGAAGGATGTGGTTTGCTAGGGATTCAGTTGATGGCGCCCATTTATATTTGCATTTTTTAAAATTAAATTAAAGCCCGTAACGACCCTGGAGATACTTTATCTCGTGTTACCCTCTGCTTTTGTGATATTTCAACTGAATTTCCGACACATTCCTTATTTGACTTCATGTTCATTTAACTCCGCTCTGTCCTGGAAATCCAGGAATGCGATGTAATAGCAGATGGGTCATCGCATCCCCAGGACGAACGGGTACAGTATGGACTTGTGGAATCCTCTTGGCGTTGAATACAATTGAAATCCCCTGAAAGAATAAGTTTTTCCTTAACGTCGTGCAGATGAGGCAGTATACTCTGCTGAAAGAACATTTTTCGTTCCACACGTTTATCAGGGTATACATTTATCAGGGTGGTATTGTTTATGTGTCCAGATATTATGCGTCCTGATGGATGACATAGCACACCTTTGAGTGGGATATCATGTCTTATGAGGAATCCGGTCCTTCTATTCGTAGAACCGGTATTGATGTATTGTTTGTAGAAAGCAGATATGGGCAGGCAGGGTATAGCAACTTCTTGAATGATAGCAATGGCAATGTCTGCATCTCGAAGGAATCTCTCCAACAGTTGAAATTTCAGAGGGCATTCTATTACATTGATATTCACTGTGGCCACAGTGAGAAATTGCGCCATTAAGAGAAGTATAAAAGCTGTGCTAGACATACTGGAATGTGGACTCGAGAAAGAAAAAAAAAGAAAAAAAAGACACGGGTGAGAAATATACTGGTGCACTATGTCAAATTAGGTTGAGATAGTTCCTTATGACTGCCATTCATAGGCCGGCTGTCAGCGTTTGAGAGCGTTCGTGGGTCCCTAGATGACGTAGAATGAAGATTTTGTTGCTTTTTCACAGCTGCGGGAACGTTTGTAGAACCAGTTTGATTCTTCGGGGCTGGTACGGCAATCGAGGCATTTGTTTTAATCTTCTTAGATACGTTCTCAGCTCCCCGATCAACCTGATTAAGTGAGTCGGTAGGTACCAGAGAAGGTGGGGTCAGTGAAGGCAAAATTTCTGTGGCAGCCTGTAGTGTCGGCAGAGTTGGTTCTAAGGCTGCTATACAGGTTGCCGATAGCACAGGGGCACTCTGTGGCTCGCTGATCTGGTCAGTGCAAGGTTCGTGTTCTGCGTCAAGTGTGTCCGAGGCCACTTCTGCTGGTGTCCCAGCTGACTGATCCATAAGCATGTTTTCATGTGACGTTTGCTGTGACACTACATCCGAGTATTGGACACGTCGTTGTTGTGTAGGAGTTATACCGAGGGGAATCATTTTCTTTGGGCAGTTGATACGTAGATGTGTGTTAGAATTGCAAATTAAACAGGTCTGTTTCTGTCCATTATACGATATATAGCCAGAATGGCCACCAAAAGTCTCAGTGGAGGGGATATCTTGTTTGATTTCCATAGTGACTGCACGTATTCCATTATACACCGGGAACTGATAAGCAGAAGACCATTGTTCTTTTCTGACGTCACTCACAGTGCCATATTTCGACAGGCCGGATTTGAAAATTTCAGGGGGAACTTCGAGTGGGACATTAAATATACGCACTGCGGTAAAATTTGAATCCGCTGTGGAGAGCTTAACTTTAGTTACCTCGCCTGAGTCATACTGAAATTTAATAGGAGCTTCAAAATTATTTAGCAATTTATTTTAAGTAGATATGATGATTAACTTGATGTACATGGTTCTTTCTTGTGCATTTAACTGGATGGCTTCTACTTGGTCGACAGTCAACCGGAGGGTATCGCTAATCCAGCGGTGAATTTCTCCTGGTGTGGGGCGAGAACTCTGCCTGTCCCATTGACAGCGTACGGTGTTATTCCTCTGGTATCCGGACATGATTTTCAGCGGGGTTTTCTGGGTTTCTGGTTTTGGTGTCCTATCTGGAACACTCTTGAAAAAGTATTGTCAGAATGACACACGGAAGGTCAGTACACCCGTGGAACTATCGGGAGCACCGGTATTAGGAAACGTACACTCTTCCAATGCGGTCACACAGCGCGCACACACGCACCTCACTCGGCCACGACTAGTGACCAACTGACACTCGTACACTTCTCTCGTACTATGCAGGTTCACAGCTTCATCCATATGGCTAAATCTCGAATGATTTCAGTTAAATCTTAAATACTGACAGAAATGCGTTTAATCAGTCAATGCCTTTTCCTGTATTCAACGTAACGTAACTTAATGACTGATTTCCATTAATAATGCCAATGAACTGCAAATATTACTCTCAATCCACAAGTTTCCTCCATATTTGATTTCTTGCAGCTGAGCCAATCGGAACAAGTAATGGGCACGAATAACGTTATTCCAGCCTGTACCGGAATTAAGCTTGTATACAAGCTTTAACGTTACGATCTGTACCATTTGTACGCTGATGGCCAATGCTTGCGGTACAACACATGTGATATGTCCATAAGCAGCGGGTACTGATCAGCACAGTATAGAAGCACCTAAGGTTCGATGTTATACAGTAATATTCTACGTGCTATTTTTAGCTTACTTTTCACTTTTTTTTAATGAGGATGAGATAGACTTATGTCATCGATCCAGACAAATGTCTGTCTGTCTGTCTTTGTGTGTCTGCCCCTATCAACTCCTTAAGACTGCAGTTATCGAAACCAAATTTGGTATAAGGAAATATCTATATCTGAATATCACACGGACATAATTGAAAATGATTTCAGAGCTACCAACTGTTAAAAATCACAATTCACTTTTAAGCTCAAGTTGCAACACACAGTAGCATTGACACAACAAAATAATTCAAAAGGAATAAAAATTCCGACCATAGACCGTCTCGAACCCAGGAATCATTAGATACCAAGTTAATGCTTTAGCACTCGTACACCTCTCACGTTGGGGGAGTTGATAGGGGGGAGACACACAAAGACAGACAGACAGACAGACATTTTGCGAACTTTTCCAAAATAAGCACACACAGGGATAATAACATTCCAGATACATTTTAAGGAGCCCATATATGACAGTGTTGCCAAGATGATTCTAAGCCTGCTGATAAGTCCAATGTTTAAGTACATCTAACATCTATACTATCAATTGTATTTTAACCAAATTTCGTACGTGCTTTGTGTACTATAACAGATATGTCTATGCTTATACTTCAGAGCCATTAGGGCTGCCAACTGTTAATAAATGCACATTCTCTTTATCCTAATACCAATATATCATAAAGTATGCAAGCCATCGGCTCTAAATTTTGCGCATGTATAGTTGCTGAAATTTTAAATCAATTTGGAGTAACTAATGCACATCAGTGCTGCCAACATAATTCTAAGCCTATGATAGGGCCAATTTTTAAATGCATGTAACGTCTATACTAATACATGGATTTGATCCAAAATTGGCACTATAAAATATAGTAATAATTCAGATTAATTCTGAGCACCCATTCTTGACGTTGTTGCCAATATGATTTTACTCGCACTGATACATCCAATATTTCACAGCATGCAACGTCCATACTATCCATTGGACTTCAACCAAATTTTGTATGTGCATTCTGTACCTTATGACATGGAACTAAGGATATATTCAGAGTCACCAAGGCTGCCAACTGTACAGCTGTATTGGAATACATTACTTCAGATATATTTCAATCGAAATATAAATGTTTATTATTACCAACCTAAGTTCGTCATTATTCTCGATAGGCCCATCGTATATAGATTAACTTAATATTTGGCTTGAATCTTAAATTTTATGGAAAAGTAGACTTTTTAGTCGGTCACCGAACTACTTGTTTGTCTCCTGGCAGCGCTACGAATTCATTTATAGTTAACTTTCTATTCGTATAATAGTAGGAGGATACCGTTATTGAAATTTGGATCCTAGTACGAGGCTAATAACGTTATTCAACGCGGGACCCATACAACAGAACACGAAGTTAATAACGTTATTAGGGGGCGAAACAAGGCTTTTAAAGTGAGTTTCAACTTCGATGATCTGGAAAAAACTAAGGACCCATTGTTCTGGCCGCGAAATGTGATAGTACGACCCTACCGCTTTCCAAGACAACGTCCAGGACTCATAACTACAAGTACAAGTGAGCCCACCCAATGACTTTTGGATACAAATTCAAGTCAAGTAAACTATATTAATCCAAGTATTAGCGAACTGAGAGATAAGACTAATTCAATCAGGTTACAGACATTACTATGGAATATTGAGGGAATTACTAGTGCGCTAGACCTTGCCCCGAACAACCTACTACAACGATACGACATTGTGATTCTTAATGAAACTTACCTCACAAAACATTGGGAAACGCATAATTTTTACTGCCTCCACAGGTACGCATCAAAGGGAGACAAAGGCAGGCCTAAAGGCGGCATTTCTTGCCTACTTAAACCGTCTCTATCACCATTCACAAAACCGTTTGAAACTGACAATGTGATGCTGGTACTAACGAACAGGCTATCAATATTGTGCGCATACTTCCAACCAGACCTAACAGAAGTAGACATTATAGACGAATTAGGCACAGCAATGTCGATAGTACCTACCACAAATCCGATAATGATAGCCGGAGACTTCAACTGCCGCATTGATGTCCCATGCAGGAAAACAAACGCGTTACTTGAATACTTAGAAGAAGAGGGCTTTTCCTTAACGAACAAAAGTGATGAGAAGACATACATAGCTTTCAATGGCACAAGCACGATAGATCTCTTATTCATAAGCAACGACATAGAAACATTGCATCAAGAAGTACTATCCAATGTTGTAGCAAGAAAACACCTCCCATTAGCAACCACCCTCTCAGTTAACATCAATAAAAACATTCAAAAAAGCTCCAGAACCCCTATTTCGCGGAAAATAGACATGAACAAATTGAGCACTATAGACATGGAAGGAATCACGAACATAATCAAATCTGGAAACATAGACGCCGCGCTAACACTGATCGAGAATCATATCAAGGACGCAACTCCTAAGATAGGTCAAAATACAAGAAGAGCAAAACCATGGTTCACTACCGAATGTTACCAACGGAGGAAGGAGACTCTAGCAGCATTACACAAGATAAAAAGGGCAAGTACACATACAGCACTACAAGAGTATGTCGAGAAAAGAAGATATTATAAGGAGGTAGTTAAAAGAGCAAAGGAAAGCTATCAACAATTGAAGGAAGCTCAACTAATACAGGAGGCTGAAACAAACCCTTTCTCAGCCCTAAACCCCAGAAGACCCAAATTCCCAAAGGACATTCCTATGACAACGTGGATTCAGCATCTTACAGCAACCCTACAAGCGCGGCACACCAGACCTATACAGGTTAACAACCCTTCTCAACTACCAGTGCCGATCACAGCACAAGATGTCCTAATTGAGATAAACAACTGCGCAGAAAAGAAAGCATGTGGTCCAGATACTATTCACTACGAGCACCTGAAGATGACAGCTCCGCTGTTAAAAGGGCTATGGGCAGAGCTCATGAACGAATGTTTACTTCAAGGTCACATACCGTCAAACTGGAGAACCTCGACTTTGAAGATGCTATATAAAGGAAAAGGTAATACAGGAGACCCAAATTCCTATCGTGGTATCGCTTTGGAAAACACAATCTTTAAGATCTTTACGAAAATACTCACTAGAAGACTCACAGATTTAGTTGACAACAAGATACCTGAAGAACAGTTTGGCTTCCGGAAAGGAAGGAATACACTACAAGCCGTTAACTGTCTTTTAACGAATGTAGAAGACGCGCTAAGACAGAAAAGAGGAAAGCTATATGCAGTATTCGTCGACTACACCAAGGCGTTTGATCTAGTGAGTAGAAACACTTTGCTCAGGAAACTTGAAAATATGATCGGAAAAGAACATTACCTTTTTGGGATAATAAGGGACATTCTCCACAAAAACAGCCTACAAATAGATGACAGTATAGTTCAATCAGAACGAATAGAACAAACAAATGGGGTACTTCAGGGTGACCCTTTGAGCCCGTTACTATTTAACATCGCCACAGCTGATGTCATTGAGGCTATTTACCTTGAGGGAGCGAAAATTTACATCTACGCGGATGATATGGTTGTGGCATCGACATCAAAGGAAACCTTGCAATCGTCCATTAATAAACTTACCACATGGGCTCAAAAAAATGATATGACGATAAACTGCACCAAGACAGTAATGCTGGCATTCCGTAAAGGCGGGAAACTATCCGCAGATGAGCATATACTACTAAATGGAGAACCCCTAGTCAATGTAAATCATTTCAAATACCTAGGAGTAATAATGCAAATGCAAGGGAATGTATTCACGCGACATGTCAGGGATAGAACAACATCGGCCATAAAAGCAATGCAAGACATAATGCAACTGGGAAATCTATCTTTACAAACCGCAATGAATTTATTCAGAACGAAAATAACTCCAATAGTGACATACGGCATTCAAATAACTTGGGATCATTTGACACAAAGTAACCTTCGAGAGATAGAAAGAGTTAAGTCTACTTTCCTAAAGAAAATTCTGCACTTATCAAAATACACGCCATCTCGTCTAACGTACGTACTAGCAAGGGAGACTTTCTTCATAGAAGACCTGCGTTTGGAGAACTCCCTACAATCAACAGTGCAATACCAGAGACTGATCGAAGAACTAAACCTCAAGCGTAATGACATATGGCCTGATTTCTACTCCACAGAAGCTCTTATGTCGACGGACTGGATGAATGCCAACTTTGAACTGCGGCATACGATCACCCGTTTTGCAGTCCACGGTTTTCATTTTAAGATATGCACAGCAAGAGGATTTCATGACCCAGGCCCCCAATGCACCTGCTCTCTGTGTGGTAGTGCTTGTGATAGATATCACGCCATTTCCTGCGCCCAGAGGAAAGTATCGCTAACACGCTTCTGCTGCGAATAACTATATATATAGCAAACAGAACCTGTCAGACACTTTGTATATAGACACTTTGATGAGTAAGATTTAAGTTATTAGTATTAGTTTTGTATCTCGGCATGGCTATTTGCTGCAATAAATGATTATTATTAATAACGTTATTCGACCTGTGAGGCATGCAGCATAACACAATGCTATCCTGTCTTGTCAATAACGTTATTTGAAGTTCGGATTGAGTGGTAGTTGTTCGCGACGTGTTCCTACAGCACGAATAATGTTATTCGACCTGCGAGGCATGCAGCATAACACAATGCTATCCGGTTTTGTCAATAACGTTATTTAAAACATCTGAATGAATGGGGTACATTTGATTGTGTTATATCGCCAATAATGTTATTCGACTTGTGTCTCCTGCGATAACTAAAATGCTATCCGGTATGATAATAAAATATTTAAAATAACGGTATATATACAGTATCCGTTTATTCGTTCTTCGTATGAATAACGTTACAACAAACTTTCTGTTATACGTTACGCGATGTATACCGTAACGCCAAACAATTCGTTATTCAAGGCCATTATGTTAAGTTACCGACAGTAGTGGCTGCGCGGGCTAAAGCGCTGCGTTAGGTCAAGGGGCCAAGCTCTCTGCTGACTCGGTAGACGCGTGGGTTCGAGCCCCACCGTCGGCCGTCCTTGAAATGGTTTTCCGTGGTTTCCCATTTTCAACACCAGGCAAATGCTGGGACAGTACCTTCTGACAGGCCACGGCCGCTTCCTTCCACATCCTTGCCCAGTTTCATTCATCTTCATCAATTCCATCTCTCATCCCGGCGCGCAGGTCGCCCACGGGCGTCGACTAGAAAGACCTGCACTCGGCCTCTCAGGAGGCTACACGACAAAAAAAAAATGTTAAGTTATCCAGCCCTGCTAAACTCTGATCGCCTTGCCGCAGTTCGCTCTCTCATAAGTGCATTTATCAACAACTGTGAAGCCAGCTTTACTCCTAGTGAATTTATAACAATACCCAATAAGCCCGCAAAATACGTATTGAAAGTGTATGCAGTGAATGATGCAAACACATTTTATACGTCATCTTTGGAGATTTACTGTGGCAAACAACCCCCAGGCCCCTATGAAGTAGCCTATCATATAAGTCATAAGACATAGTTCATCGTCTAGTGGAACATCCCAAAGGAAAACATCGAAACCTTACTGTTGACAATTGGTACACACCATTATGATCTTGTGCTAAGCCTGTTAGAAGATAAAATAACTACTATAGGAACACTGAGGAAGAACAAAAGATGAATTCCGCCTACATTTCTGCCTAATAAGGACCGTGCAGTAGGCTCAAGTATTTTTGGGTTTCAGTTTGAGATAATGATACTGCCGCATGTATTAAGAAAAACAAAGCTGTTATAATGCTTTCCTCTATACATGATTCTGCTTCCGTAGACGATTGTTACACAGAAACCTCATGCAGTATTAGATTAAAATGCGACGAAAGGTGGCGTGGACACTTCAGATCAAATGGAAGCAAAGTACTCCACTGCCCGTAAATGCAATAGGTGGACATTGTGTGTTTTATATGCTGCTGAACATCGCTGCGGTAAATGGCTATGCCATTCACACTTTCAATAACATTGCACAAGCTCGTGTGACAAGGAGGCGCTTTCTCAAGAACCTGTCTGATCAACTAATGCACTCATGGTTTCTTGAACGTTCTCAAATACTCTCATTGCCAATGGACATCCGTACATTTCTGAAGAAATTTAGTAATAAGGATGACTACAAAGAGGCTGCAAGACATAAGTTATGTGGCAGAAGGGACGATGTGTTCCATGTGGTCGGTAAGGTAATCGTGTTACCACAGTTAAGTGTGATTTTTGTAACAATTTTGTATGTAAGGAACATTCAAAGAACACTATAAAATGTATTAGCTGTGACAGCGGAGGTATGGACATTTCCAATGAGGACTCATCATGAGGGGATAAAACCAAAAGATTTTTAGGGCATGTCAACTAAGTTTATTTTTCATCCAGTACTTTTTTGCTAATATATCTTATAATTGCATTCTTAAGTAGTGGGAATATTGGTTGGTTGGTTCCTTAGTTTAGGGGCTGCGACAACGTGGTCATGTAGCCCCATGTACTTTGGGTGTGTGTAGAATCTGTCTGATAACCAGTGTTAATTGTGATGACTGTATTAGTGTGTGTTATCTGTTTTCAATTCAAGTGAGGACTGCAAACATTTAATTTCAAGTAGTTCCTACTTTTGCTGCCAAACGCCACCGTCAACGACTAATAGTTCAGAACTTAGCTACCTGACGCCACCGCAGTCGGCTCTTGGCAACGAACGTAGGGAACCTAAGAGCGTTGTTTACATTCTTAACCTATACAATTTAGCTTCACACAAGTGTAATTAGTGGAAGATTCTTTAACATGCCATAAATTTATGACATGGGACCGCCGGCTTTACTTCCCCTCTGAAGGAAGGCATACTCAGGGATTTTTAACGCTCTTAAAAAATCCGACGACTTCGGCCGGATTTGAACCCGCGATCTTGGGCATAGAAAGTGGGAATATTAAAATGGAAACATTAATTATTTTACGACGTATCCAGCGTTTTACTCATTGAAATGAGGCGAAGTGTCAAAGTCCATTTTAAATACAAGTTCACTTGTTCACGCCCGTTCATTCATTTTAAGTACTTTTATATTAACTGGTAATGAACGTTTTTTATTTTATTTATAGGATAACGTTACAATAAAACATAAAACTCCTTTAAATACAATGTTCATGTGATTAGAAGCCTGTAAATGACTAAAATCAAAACTGGTTGACTAAGTCAACCGCGCGCCCCGTAGTGTGACTCGAATTCGCGCGCTCGGTGTAGAAAGAAAATAAGAGGCCCTCCATTTCACTTCACAAAATAGAGTAACCTTTGAGATCTATAAATCCATGAAATTGCTGAATTTATAAAACAAATTGTCCTATGTCTTCATATAATTACCAAAGGGTGTGCTAAGAAAACTCACCTCGCCCAAAATACCACTCTGAGTCCGCCTCCAAGCAAGCTTTGCACGAGGATGATTCGGAAAATAGTTTAACCACAAAATATTTCCATTATTATATGAGAGAAACTGAGTATCGTAACATCCTAATCTCAGTCTCCGCATCTTGGTCATTCATGCATTTGTCATATCTCGTGACCAATTGGAGTATTCTTTTGTCGTACAATGTTTCCACATGTTACTTCAACCTGTTCACGGCAGCATATTTATAATCTTTTTAGTTAGTTATTGTTGTTTTAAGGGGCGGAGCAGCGATCTCATCTTAACAAAGACAAACTTATACAAATTTAGACGAATTTAAAATTTAGAGGTGGGTGCCTAAATGTTATTTTTAAATACCCAAATTTAATTTTAAAAAAAATTGCAATAATAAACAAACATTAAGGAAAACAAAACAAAAATCAAAAGAAGACAAGTTCTTTGAATAAATACACACTTGAAAATTTAGATTGTTAGTCCTAACCCACTCTTGTAAAGCGGATGACGAGATCAACAACCACCACATCATCGGCTGATATAAGATCGAGTGTATCCTGTAAACCAAGGTTTCTTCGTAAATCAGCAAGCTCCACAAACTCGGTTAAAATGTGGGCCACGATGAAAACAGCTCCGCAGGTACAAAGCGGGGGGTCTTCCCTTCACATTTGGTACTGTACCCTTATATACTGCATTGACGTATTTTCGTTAGTTAACTCAATAGTCCGATCTTTAATAACATCCTCCACGATGTGAGAATTGCCTACTTCTAACTCCTGCACTTTATTTTTCATCGACTCGATTTCGTTATTTAAATCGGAGATTTTACCTTTTAGTTCATCATCTATGTGTTTTTTGATCTGGTCACTCAGATCTGGTTCTAAATTTACTGACAATATGTTCTGTAAACTATGAATTCTCTTAATAAAATCATTCCTAAGTTCCTCGATGTCTTTAGTACTACGATACTCTGCCATTACAAGTTTTTAGAGAAATCATCTTCTAATCTTTTAACAGTTATGCCTGAGGCTTCAGTTAACTCAGTTTTGAGTTTATCAATACTTTCACTTACAACATGTTTAATATCAATCTCAATATCGGCCCTTACAAGATCACCTTTCTGATTTACCTGTATTTGTAGCATTGCCACAGTTGTTTTCAACTCATCCAGGTTAGAGTTGATGCTTGTGTTCTCGGATTGGAGCTTGCCTAACTGGAGGGTTATGTTATCCTGAAATTCATTTAATCTCTTACTGTTGTCTTCTGACTGAATTTCTAAAACTGCCAAAGAGGTTTGGGTCCTAGCTAAAGTAATCTGTGTTTCAGTGGACTGGGTTTGCAAGGTAGCTAAAGTTTCTTTGGTTTCATTGGAGTTCGTTTGCAGGGTAGCTAGCATTATTTGGGTGTTAGCTAATGTGGCTTAGGAAGTATTTACAGTAGCTTGGGTCTCAGCTAACTTTCTTTGGGTATCGATAGCACTATTTTGACATTCCCTAGCTATCCTATCTGCGTCAGCTATTGCTTCTCTCCTAATTTCTTCTGCATTTTTCTTAATTTCTAATTCTACTCCTTTCTGGTTTTGGTGGGTGGCTTGGTGTGGGGCTTCTAAGTCCTTATCTAATTTGCCCAGGGTCTCCTGCAATGTAGCAAACATTGGCCTAATAGCATCCAGGTCTCCTGGCATCTTCTTTCTTGAGAAATAGGGAACATATACTATGACAACAATCAAGATCATCCGAAAAAACTACCATTTATACCACTATTATAAAATGAAGGAGATTTTACCGTTTATCAGTTACTTAATCTATTTTAATAATATCTCACTTCCCTGTCTGACAAATTATCATTTGTAGTCAACGGTCTACTAAAATTAAAAAACTAACAACACTCCTTAATGACAATATTAATCTAACATGACTTATGGCTTCAAAATAACCATAAAACCGGTAAATTAAATAAATAATACCTAGCCATGACCTTTCTAAGGTTATTCCTTTGGACTAGTTTTTTTAAATGCAATACATGGTTAATTATTCAGGTTAGATTTCTTTCATAAATTCATTTCTTACCTCGATAAATATTGGTTGACTTTCATTACAAATTTTAAGTCTTCCTCCATTTTTCTCACACTCTCGTGTATAATCAACAATGTTCCTAAGGCGATCACATCATGTCAAGGATCCATAATGCGTCTCCCTTCCCCTAATTATCCAAACAAGTTGCTTGCCAACAAACTATTAGACTTACCAGTAACTAACATATGGGTAATTCTATTTAAAAAAAAAAAAACTAGACACTGAACTTGGGTCAAAATTCTAGACACTAAACCAGGGGCCAAAATCACTAGCCATCAGGTTGGCAGCGCCATTAAAATTCTAGGCTAGCTTTATATACTGGATTATTCACCAATATCCTCCGGCTGGAAATAATCTGGGATTGTAGCATTTTGAAGTCCCGGCTTAAAACGACATGGTGCCACTTGGCGAAAACACTCAGAATAAGGGACAGGATTTTCTCAGACGGAATGTGCTGCAGTAACAAACTACAGAACAGTAGGGTCATCTAACTACTTAGGATAAAGAGAGTCTCAAAAAATCTCGGGCGTAAGAATGCGGATTAGGTACCTCGGGAACTTCCACCCTACAGCACATTCCTCTACCACCTGACTACAAATATAATGCCAGTTTCCTATAAAACAATCAGGAAATCGTCAACACGAATCCGTCTATTTATTATTAAAACCAATACACTTCTCGTGTCGTCGAGCTTCGATTAAACGCTCTCAAAAACGATGAAATAAATAAGAATGACCAAGTGTCATTAATCCACATAAAAAAAAAGTCCTCTCGGCACGCCGGAAGGCGGAGGTAGATTTCACCGGACAAACTTGAAGATAGGCGAAAATAGGCAGAATATGCAGGTTTTCGTAAAAGGATCAGACATCATTTATCGCGTGAAAGTATTTTATAATTGGAGATTAATTAACTTTGTTTTTCTTCATTTTAAACATATTTTAAACATTTTATTGTCTTATGGGGACCGTAACCTTCTTGTCATTTGGAGTCCATTTTTAGCCTATTTTCAATTTTGAAAAAATAGGCTTATGAGATCACCTTTTGTCCGTGTGTGTGTGCGTGTGTGTGTGTGTGTGTGTGTGTGTGTGTGTGTCTAATAAAATCTAAACGGCTGTAGCGATTTCAGTGAAACTCGGTAAGTTCATAGCACTATTCCCGGTGACCTCGACCGTGCCCATCGAATTTTGTTACGTCTCACCAATCCAACTTGGCGGCTGTGCGAAATATTTCACTAGCATTCAGTATCTCCGAAACTATAACGGATATCGCCCTGAAATTGTGTACGGTGATAAAAGGTACTACTAGAAGTTCACCTATGAGTCTTTCAAAAACCTGGTTACTACATAACCAACATGGCGGCCAAGCGAAGTGGAGACTGTTAAAAAGACTTTTCTCGCGATTTAACTATCCAAACGTAATGAAACTTGGTACAGCAAATATTTATACACATTGCAATGCACTGGAGTCTAATTTAGTTCAATTGTTTACATAACCTCAAAATGGCGGCTGTGCGAAATATTTCACTGACATTCTATATCCCCGAAACTATTACAGATATCACCCTGCAATTTTGTACGGCGATAAAGGGTACTGATACAAGTTTACCTATGTATAATTCATAAACCTGTAAAGTACAAAACGAACATGGCGACCAAGCGAATTTGAAATATTTTAATAGACTTTTCTCGTGAGTTAACTCTCTGAGCGCAGTGAAATGTGGTACAGTAAATGATTTTGGAGATTGTAATGTACTGCCATCTAATTTAATTCAATTGTTTACATAACCTCAAGATGGCGGCTGTGCGAAATTTTAAAATTAAGTTTTTATTTCTTGTTTCGTAATCATGCGATCGAAGTGAAAGTTTGAATAATGAACCTAGGCAATAAGTGTCCTTGAATGGTACATAACTCTATGGCCTATACATATAACAATCCTAAATGGAAAGCTTCCGTAATATTTAGACGGTTCTCAATATCTATGAATCTTTTACAGCAACCAAACTGAAATTTTTATGTTCATAGAGACTATGAACATATGTTCACCTATAGGACTTTCAGTAACCTGGTGAGCACGAATCCAACATGGCGGCGACGCGAAGTATAAATATTTAAATGGACGTTTCTCGCGAATTAACTATCCGAGTGCCGTGAAACGTTGCACGTTAAATGCTTACACAAATGTTGATCCACTGGCATCTAATTTATTTCAATTGTTTGCATAATCACAAGATGGCTGCTGTGCGTAATTTTAAAATCTCGTTTTTACTTCTTGTGTTCTAATCATGCGATTGAAGTTTGAATACCACACGTACACAATAATCTTAATATAATAGTACAAAAATAAAAATCCAACCTGGCGACCATCTGAAATATTTAGACGGTTCTCAATATCTACGAATCTGTTACAGCAATTAAACTGAAATTTTGTATGTTGATAGAGGCAATTAACATGAGCAGGATATATGAAAATAGGCTGTACAGTTCTTCACGGAACTACTTGTTATACTTGTGGTCACACTGTCCTTATGCAAGGTTTCGACACTGATGTGTAACTATGTAACGGTCTGTTACTTCTTCACGCAAAATTATATCTCCCGCAGAGATGTTGGTTGGTTCCTCAGTTTAGGGGCTGCGACAACGCGGTCATATAACCCCGTGTACTTTGGGTGAGTGTAGAATCTGTCTGATAAACGATGTGAATTGTGATGGCTGTATTAGTCTGTAATTCAGGTAAGGAATGCAGACGCTAAATTTCAAGCAGTAGTTCCTAATGTTGCTACCAGATACTAACGTCAACGCCACCTAGCTGTGAACTTGGCAACTAGATGCCACCTCAATCAGCATCTCGCAACGAACGTTGGAACTTCCCCTCCAAAGGAAAGCTTACTGAGGAATTTTTAGCGCTCTTAGAAAATCCGACGACTTTGACCGGCTTCGACCTTGGACATAGAAGTTCAGCATGCTACCAGTTACGTCACCGAAGCCGCTTCACACTTAGATGGACATCTGAATCTGATCTCGCGCAAGTGCGTTGTCATGGCAACGTCTGATGGCTCATCCCTCATCAATTTAGTAGTGTTGCCATGTCAACCACTGATAACTCTTGGCATTTTCTTATAATTCCGAAATCATTTTTCTCATCCCTTGGCGCAATGGTGGCTCATATCAAAAATTCTTTCAGACAAATGTTTTAGGTAATTATTAGGGGAATATTGTCCATTTTGTACGGTTTTGATATTGTGCCTATTAACAGAGATATGATTAATGTTTCCCGAAAAAAACACCTTTTCCCACCCCTTTGGTCAATGGTTGGTGCTATCAAAAAACGTTTCAAACATAAATTTCTGAGCTTTATCCGACACATAGTATGAACTTTGAACGGATTCGATATTTCACATATAAAGAGAGTTATAGCAATATTTCATTTTTTCGAAAAAAAAAAGTCCCCCATTTTCATCCCCTTCGACCGATTTAGCCCAGTAACGAACTCGTCCGAGATTTTATGGGTATACATATTCGGTAAAAAAAATTCAAAGTGATTGGTGCAAAATTACGGCAGTTATCGTGTCCACAAGAAACTGATATACATATATACATATATTACATAAATTATTTATAAACTTTTGAACTGACGGTGGTTTTGGGGTCTGGGGGATGTGAAACGCGAAGATATGTCGAAAATTTCCGGAAATCGAAACATGGTACCCATTGCAATAGTTAGCTTTCTAATGAAATCTACCTAAAATACTACCGTCAACGACACCTAGCTGTGAACTTGGCTACTAGATGCCACCTCAATCAGCAACTCGCAACGAACGTTGGAACTTCCCCTCCGATGGAAAGCAAACTCAGGTTTTTTAGCGCTCTTAGTAAATCCGGCGACTTCAACCGGGTTTGAACCCGCGACCTTGGGCATAGAAGTTCAGCATGCTACCAGTTCCGATACCGAAGTCGCTTCCCACTGACATATGAAAACTGAATGTGATCTCGTGCAGTGGCGTTGTGATAGCAACTGCTGATGGCTCATCCCTTATCAATTAAAAGTAAAGTTGTCATGGCAACCTCTCTTGGCACTTGGCATTTTCTTATAATTTAAATCATTTTGTTCACCCCGTGGCGTAATGGTGGGTCATATCAAAAATTCTTTCAGACAAACGTTTTAGGTAATTATTGGAGGAATATTGTCCATTTTGTGCGGTTTTTGATATTGTGCCTATTAACAGAGATATGATTGATGTTTCCCGAAAAACCCACTTTTTCCCACCCCTTTGGTCAATGGTTGGTGCTATCAAAAAACGTATTTGACATAAATTTTTGACACTTATCCGACACATATTATGAACTTTGAAGGGATTCTATATTTCATGTATTAAGAGAGTTATAGCGATATTTCACTTTTTCGATAAAAGCCCCCCATTTTCACCCCCTTTGACCGATTTTGCCCATTAACGAACTCGACCGAGATTTTATAGGGATACATATTATATAAAAAATGCAAAGTGATTGGTGCAAAATTACGGCAGTTATCGTGTCCACAAGAAACTGATATATATATATATATATATATATATATATATATATATATATATATAGATAGATAGATAGATAGATACATATATACATAAATTATATATAAGCTTTTGAACTGACGGTGGTTTCGGGGTCTGGGGGATGTGAAACGCGAAGATATGTCGAAATTTTCCGGAAGTCAAAACATGGGACCCATTGCAATAGTTAGCTTTCTAATGAAATCAACCTAATACAAATCGTTTCCTTACGAAACCGTAAAAAATGTTATGTGAAAGCTTCAATAAGCTTCTATACAGCGAACAACTGCTGTGCCCTAGGTGACGGGAGTTTATAACAAGAAAAATGTTATAAGCTATACATTTAAATAATCCCAAAAATAAATGACGTTACCCCTGACGTAGATCTCCGTCATTACAAGTACTATTCATTACACTATACAATTTATCTCACGCACCCTAACATTAAAATTTCTTCCTCTAGGAAGCGCAAAATCTCTACACAACTCTAAAGTTTAAATTAAAAATACAAAACACTCCTAAATATAATTACGAATCTATCTGAAAAAAAATTAATACAACATTCTATACAATGAAAATAATCACGTCGTAGTTCATAGACTACTTACTTAAAACAAAAATATATACAACGCGTTCCTTCCTTTCTCCCGACAATACAACATGTAATTGTCCTTCTACTTCACTCCTGCCTCTCAACGGGGTTCAGAAAAATATAACTTCACTCTACTATGTCTCGTTCGTGGTTTGCGTTACAATCTGGGATTCTATAATCCATACAATTAAGTAGAGACATAGCTCAAAAACCTCCTACAACTAATCTGTTCATGAAATAAATATACTTAATAAAAATACACATTTCCACTCGTCGAATAATTACCATAAATGAAAACATTAGGAAAAGAACCTTTTAATAGACCTCAGTTTACTCTCAGCTTCAACAAAGATCCATTAAATCCTATAATTTCTATCAGATTTAACTTCATCCAGGATCCGCTGTCCTGTGAATTTCAAGGAGTTTCAACTATATTGAGACTATTTCAATAACATCCACAATTGATAAACTGCCATGACACTGCTCTCATAACTTCTTACTTCCATGAAATACACGCGTCTGTCACTACAGACATTTCTACAAAAATCGATCAATGGCTACATACTGGCTCATTGTCTCACAACAAATACCTCTCATCCGTCGAGATACTTCGCAGTTCCTTCAATACAATTCCTTTCTCTATACTCTCCGATAATAAACTCTTCTTTCAGTTACCACAATCTTAATAACAATACAATAAAAAATACTGGTTCTATCCATGAATTAATTTAATAGGTAATGCGATAAAATGATAATCTTCAAATAAAAATCTTATTTCTTTGCCTCACTCACATTTCTTAAAAAGCTTTCAACAAACTGTAATATTCCTTCGTTACATTATTTCTTACTTAAAAATACGCCATCATTCGTATTTGTTACTTCCACATTACAATTCTTTATAGATTTTTTCTTTCAACAAATTCCAATGCTTTAAAAAATGTTACTCACAAAATTTGTTCACCAAATCTGTTTAATTATTTATCCGATCGTGACTTTATATAGATCTCTATAATAGACCTTTCTGAATCGCATTCTTTGACATATACTTTCTATCACATACTTGGAAAACATTTCCATCATTACAATCATTAAGAAAACATAGAAATCGTGCGATTTAAAACACGTTTGAATTTTACTATAACTATTCTGAACTAAACTGTAAAATCTCCCTTCAAATTTCGATTATCGCAAAAATCGAAAGATCGAAATGAAAAATCCCTACCATTCCGAATCCGCATGATGTTTTTACGAACATAAGAATGAAAACTGCAATAATCTAATAAACAATATAGAAAAATGGCATTCAACAATAGTTGTCGGATATTCTAGATACGGTATATACAATTCTACAAAGTGGGATGTTCAATGTTGGTCCGTGGACTACTTGTGCTGGGTTAAAGTTGACATGAAGCGGACTTCCTTTGGTTACCCATTAGAAACGGAATATTTCTAGCCGCTTAAGACTGCGTGATGTTCAGCATTCTTGTTCAATTCTCCCACCGAATATCTCGAGCGGTCAGGTCTCGGGATACGAACTCGATCATCATCGTGCTGTCGCCCCCTCCGCCGATGACTCTTCTGGGTGAGATGGGATAGCCCTTTCTCGCTTCGGCGCCGGGTGATTCCCTGGCCGCCCTCGTTCATGAATTCTTCTGGTCTTCTTTCCCCAAAGCTCCCTGTAGATCGTCATTCCTGTAGATCGTCATTTGAGATGGTAGAATGACTGATGATTGTAGAATTTCTATTACGGGAGAGATGAGATGTTAATCTCCCCCGAAATGTTGATGTTAAGTCATTTCGGATGTTCTTGATGCCATCATAGCGTCGTTCCCACAATTGTTTAGGCGGTCATCACGACGCTTGTAGAATCGTTAGGAAATTCCTCCGTCAACTTTTGGAATTTCACCATGCTTGAAGCTGTGGATTTGTTGTTAATAATATAATTATTTCTTCGCTGAATGTCGACTTTTATGTTACTTGCACATTACTAAGTGCCTTCGATGAATATTTGCTACTTGCTTTGTTCAACTTGAAGAGTAGCTTGTTCGAATGTCCTTCTGCTTCGAAGTCGTGAAGTCTTCTCTTTCCCCCGCGTCTAATTTCCAAAACGGCGTCTTTTCTCAATCCATGGCTCCGATAGGTCGCTTATAATAATTGATCAAACTCTTCCTTAATTACTTAAATACTCGGCTGTAATTGTAGTCAATCGTTCTTAATCGTCATTCAACACTCTTCATGATGGTTTGATATACAGTAGTAACTTTGTCCTAGTAATTATATATGTTAATTACTCTGTTGGTGTTAATTTTAATAAGGCGGCTTCTCATTGGTTCCAGTCGCGTGTCGAGCTCACGCCTCTTCCCCTTCTCCGCATTCTTGCCACGCGCCTTGCTTCTCTGTCGGGAATCTCACTCGGGAGTCTTCGTTGCTGCTCGGGCTCTCTGTCGTCTCGACAAAACAAGTTCCTAGTCCCCTAGCGGCTACTAATCTGCTATTGGCTGGCCGAATTAACTCAGTTAATTCCCTCGCTCAACAAACCTGTTTTTGTGTCAACTTGCAGCATCGTTATATTTTAACATGGGCCAATTTATAAAACTTTCAACTAGATGTATGATTTTCTGGCTCGTATCTCCAAACGAGTACAGTACGAGTGGGTGGAACAAGCATGTCCTGTCCTTAGTCTACACAAAATGACGGACTCCTTCCTTCATGAGTATGGGGATAATAGCAAGCATAACTGATCCTAACCCCTTAAGCTCCGCTCGCTTCGCTTGTTGGATTACTTCTTACATATAACGGCAACATAATTGGGTTTGGCGTGAGGTTGAAAGTGGCTACAGGGGAATGAAGTAAACGTGAAGTGAAATTGGCTGCATTGAGTCAACATTGCATTTTCCAACAAGGCTACTGATATTTCCGTCAGTTTACTGGAAAGACAGGCGCCTTATTCTGAACTGACATAAAAATCAAACTACCGAAATAACAGTTAATGGGAATAAAGGAGAGGCAAAAATAAGAAGAGGTGTACGGCAGGGTTGTCCTCTATCACCATATATTTTTAGTCTTTATATAGAAGCTGCAGTAAATGCAAGAAAAGAGAAAACAGAAGGACTAAAATGTAATGGAATGCAGGTCCATAGCATTCGCTTTGCAGATGATAGGCCTATTGCACTTTTAACAAACTCTGCATGTGAAATGAATAGAATGTTAATTTTTTTTTTTAGAAATCCTTAGGAAAATTCGGGCTAAGAGTTAATTCTCAGAACACTAAATTAATGGTGGTTGATAAAAAGAAACAACCAATGTTTTGCTAATATGATAATACCATTGAACAAGTAACAGAATTTTGTTATTTGGGAAGTGTGATTTATTATGACAACAGATGCATCTCAGAAATTAAGAAAAGAATAGTGTTGGCGAAGAAAGCCTTTCAAAATAAGAAGAATTTGCTGCTCAATGAGCACTTCAACTTGAAAATAAGAAAGTAATTTCTTAAGACATTTGTTTGGAGTGTTTTGACCTATGGTTGTGAAACATGGACACTTGGAAAAAGAGAAGAAACAAAACTTGAGGCAGCTGAAATGTGGTTTTGGAGACGAATGACCCGAAGAAGCTGGATGGAAAGAAAGACAAATGAGCTTGCTCTGAACCTTATTCAGGAGAATCGATGCCTGTTGAACACCATCAAGAAAAGGAAAGCAAAATTCATGGGACACATACTCAGACATGACACTCTCCTCCAGGTAATCTTTGAAGGAAAAATGTCAGGAAAGAATCCAAGGGGACGACCAAGACAATCGTATCCAAGAACATTGTCAAGGAAATGGAATGTGATTCGTATGGCCTTAAGAAGAGAACTGCTCTAGACCGTAAGAAGTGGCTGCAACGACAAGGCTTTTAGCCTTTAGAAGCTGATGATGATGGTGACTGCTCCAAAGTTAAAACTTCGATAATTTCCTCTTCAAAGTGCAAATAATTATGGTACTTCTTAAATTTCAATTAGCGTCTATAAACATGGCACAGTAAGTAGAAACAACTTTCTGAGTGATACATGCAGAATTACGAATGTATGCCGTCAACTGCACGAGTACCCTTTCAAAGATCGGTACACCCAACGTTACGTGCAAGCAGAAGCTCCAGACAAAATTAACGTTCACATCTCATTGAACTCAACTGATTCTGATTGCAACAACACAGCTGAGCAGTAGATATGCGCAAACGTTCGCGAACCAAAGAAAACCTTTTCTATCTTAAAGAACACCAAAGTTTAAAAAAATATAAACTATAAAAAACGACCTTACTTATGAGTAGGGCTAGGATTTCGATGATTTTGCATCCTTTTTTTTCTTTTGGTGAGCCCAATTTATTAATAAAGAAAACCAATTATATCTTATACAACACTACCAATTCTATCATAAAACACCAAACTTAAAAAACGACATTACTTATGAGTAGGGCTAGAATTTCGATGATTTTGAATCTTTTTTTTTTTTTGGTAAGCCCAATTTATTAATGAGGATGTGACAATTGAAGTCATGACAGATGAATGTTTCTCTCCTCGTGTAGGCTACTTAGTTTCCAACACAGGTTACTTTGATGTATTACATGCAATTACTTTCAGTATCGTCAACACTGGGGATACTTTGTTCTCTCAAGGTATACTTGTGCTGCGGTGACAACTTAAAATGTTTTCGGATTCATTCATCTACGAAGTATTCCCCGAGAATTCCAAAGGGTATCGAAACTCTCGATATACTCTTAAGTTTCTTTTACGATAGCAAGAAACTTGCATAAATGCATGTTGTAGACTCCCTGGAGTGAGCACTTCCGTGGAGTACTTTGTTCAACCAGTGAAATTATATAGGTGGCCTAAAGTTACCCTAATCCGGGGTAACTTTAGACCACTATCATAATCCACCATAATGGGATATTTCTAACAATTAGATGGCAGATATTTCTTGATATGGAAAGCAGAACATCTAAGCTATATTTTAACATAAAATTAAGTTAAAATATCATTTATCTCAGTGTACTAAAATTAGGGCAAAAACAAAGAAGTGAAATACATGGCACAAAGTATCCCCTGTTGACGGTACCTTGGTTCTTTACTTCCAAAATCATCTACGTTATAATAGCAGTAGAAAATGTAACGTAAACCACTTGAATAATGCAATCTTACATTCTATTTACCTTGACAGCAAAAGCTGCCCCACACGGTCATTAAAGCTTGCCACACATTGTAGCGATGGTCGAGATGTCTCATTGTTCTCCCCAGTGTGTGTATAGCAGCAAGAAGGACCGTTGCGATCAGAACACAACCTACAATGGCCAACCACAACCTGCATCTGAAAGGACCCACGATCGCTTCCCATCGGGCGTCGGAGCCATCCGGGATTCGTATATAGATGCAATACCTTAAACACATCAATATCTATCATTAAACATACAATTATTATGCAGATGTTTTAATATAAGGATAATAGGCCTATCTATCTAGGAAGAGTTTCACATGAATTCAAACACGCAATTCAATTTCTGCATTGGATAGATGACCACGAAATTATACCCCTTAAAACAACACCACCACCACCAGAAGGCCACACGGCCTTAACAATGCCAATAAATAAACAAATAAATAATTATGATGAATATTGTTGTTGACAGAACTTCGAGATCATCTTCCTTTAAATCAGGGGTTCTCAAAGTGGGGGGCGCTCCCCCCCCCCCTCCCACAGGGGGACGTAGAGAGTGATAAAGGGGGGCGCCGGCTTTGATTGAAATATTTATATTTTATATTCTGTAACAAATATTACTATCCTCATATTCATGAACCTATCATAGGCAGGTAGCTCCCAAGACCATTCAAGAATAATAAACTCGTACCTTTGCTCTCTTATTTCACAAGAATTGACCAGTAGATCCTGCCAGCAGGAATTCTGAGAAAAGGTGGCGAGTAACATTTCCCACACAGCTCCCTTTCACTCGCCACCAGCAGTGACATCTCCTTACCAAACACTTAATAACAAGCCGCTTGGCTATGTGACCGCCACTTCCTCTCAAGAATGGATTCCAAGAATGGATTCTTCTATTTCTGTCGTTGCCGATTCGAATTCAGCTAGGCCTTTTTAGTCAGTTCAAATACAGTGAGTGAACAGGTGAATTCTAGTGCGTGGTTAGCCAACTTTACAATAAACTGATACGAGTGACGCCATTGCCCATGGATAAGTGGCTTATTAGAAGTGGTAAAAAGAGACCCAGTTGACGGTACCTTGGTTCTTTACATCTAAAACCTTCTACGTTATAATAGCATTAAAAAAAAAAACAAGGTCCGAATTTAAACAAAGTCCATTGTTCTTCCGCGTCTACTTCTGCTCCCATCAGGATTATTAATTCTACACACAAAGTGAAAGTGCGGACATATCAAGACGATTATCTGACATTAGGCTTTGCCAGCATTCTTTCGAATTGTTTGGAGATTTTAGCAAATGACAGTTTGAAGCCTGTGAAACTTAAGAGACACTTGCAGACTAAACATCCAGACTGTGTAAGTAAACCTTTAGCATTTTTATGGACACCATGTACTCCTGGGCATACGAAATGTGCACATTAGCTGGCATCATTATACTATGCTTTTCTGGGTTTATGGTAAAGGTACAGCTATGATTCTTGTAACACGTAAAAAGCAGTATATTCTGAGCTGATTGTGGCCATGAAATACTACTTTGCTGTTATAGCATGTGTGAAATGAGTACGAATTTTGACATAGAAATGTTCAGGGGAAAAATTGTATTAGTTGCTTCAGGTAAACATTCCTCAATTGTTTACCGATCAAATACTCCCACATTTTGTTCACAAACTGGGAATGGATAATGACAGACAAGTAACTACTCTTTTAATATTATTGTTGGGTTATAATGTAAGAAAAAAAAACTAAAAAACATTTATTAAAATTTATAAAAAAAAAATATATATATATATTGTTGGGATTTTCTTTTCTTACATTGTAACAAAATAATAATTTTAAAATAATGGTTACTCATCAGTGAAGCCTCCGTGGCTTAGGCGGAAGCACGCCGGCCTCTCACCGCTGGATCCGTGGTTCAAATCCCGGTCACTCCATGTGAGATCTGTGCTGGACAAAACGGAGGCAGACAGGTTTTTCTCCGGGTACTCCGGTTTTCCCTGTCAAAATTTCATTCCAGCAACACTCTCCACTATCATTTCATTTCATCTGTCATTCATTTAATCATTGCCCCAGAGGAGTGCGTCAGGCCTCGGCAGCCGGCACATTGCATATCCTCGCCGCTAGATGGGGGCTTCATTCATTCCATTCCTGACCCGGTCGGAGACTGGAAGCAGGCTGTGGATTTTCATTTTCATTACTCATCAGTCATTATCCATTCCCAGTTTGTGAACAAAATTTGGGAGTATTTGATCGGTAAACAACTGAGGAACGTGTACCTGAAGTAACTAATACAATATTTCTTCCTGAAAATGTCTATGTCAAACTTCGTACTCATGTCACACATATTGTAAAAGCAAAGTAGAATTTAATGGCCATAATCAGCTCAGAATATACTGCTTTTTACGTGTTACAAGAATCATAGCTGTACCTTTACCATAAACCCAGAAAATGCATAGTATAATGAAGCCAGCTAATGTGCACAATTCGTATGCCCACGAGTACGTGGTATCCTTGAGCGCCACGAGCAACAACTAAAAGGAAATGTTAGGTTCCTAGAAAAGCATACGACAGTTCCTAAGGAAGCACTGAGAGCATCCTTGGAGGTATCCTATTTAATTGCAAAATCCAAATCACCACATGCTATTGGTGAGAAATTACTTCTTCCTACAGCCGTGAAAATGTGCGCGATCATGCATGGAGAAAAGTTCGGTGAGTGTTTGAAGTCGATGCCTCTCTCAAATGATACAGTAACTCGTCGATTTGATGTAATAGCCTTTGACATAAAAAAGCAATTGCTACCACGACTTCATGATGGCCCAAAATTTGCCCTGCAACTTGATGACAGTACTGATATCGTAAACAGTGCCCAGTTTCTTGTTTTGTACGCTACTGTCATGAAAATGAAATGCACGAGGATTTTCTATTTTGTAAAGCTCTGCAAGGGCGGACTACAGGCGAAGATATTTTTTCTCTTGTGAATTCCTTGTTTATTGACAACAATCTCTCCTGGACAAATTGTGTTGGTATATATACTGATGGGGCGCCGGCATTTACTGGAACTAAAAAGGGTTTCAGAGCAAGAGTGAGTGCTGTTACTAATTCTGTAAAATTCACACATTGCATGATACACAGGGAGGCATTGGCTTCAAAAGTACTACAACCGGAAGTCAATAAAGTTCTGAACGATGTAATTAGTGTTGTAAAATTTGTGAAAGTAAGAGCTTTATACAGTCTGCTATTTTCCATTCTTTGCGAGGAGATGGGATCAACACATGATTCGCTTCTATTGCACACGGAGGTACGTTGGTTGTCTCGTGGTCGAGTCCTTCGTCGCGTTGTGGAGTTGAAGAATGAACTTCGTATTTTCCTATTGGACAGCAGTCCTTCACTCACAACCCTGTTTCTCGATGAGAAATGGCTTCTAGTACTGTGCTACTTGGCTGACGTATTTGAAAAACTAAATGAACTTAGCGTGTCACTTCAAGGACGAAATGGTAGGCTAATATTTTCATTCTAAGCGACAAAGTGCTTGCATTTAAGAGAAAACTTGAACCTTGGAAAGCCCAGATGGACAAAGGTAACTGAAATGTTTCATTGTCTGAATGAATTCCTGGAAGAAAATAAGTTAGATATTTGTCAAATTAATGGAATTGTCGTAGAACACCTCCAAAACCTTCGTCAAAAATTCGAGGGTAGATTTCCACAACCTTCAACTGAGAATGACTGGATTCGCAGTCCGTTTGAAACGAACGTAACAGCCCACCTGTCAACGGCAGAACAGGAGGAACTAATAGAACTCTCAAGTGACAGAATACTTCGAAATGAATTTAAGTCGTAGTCTCTTGAAAATTTTTGGGTGCAGATTCGGAATGAATATCCCATTTTATCAAGAAAAGCAGTGGACCTGTTATTACCCTTCGCTTCAACTTACTTGTGTGAGTCAACATTTTCAGCAATGGCATCACTCAAGACGAAGCATCGGTCTCGGCTGCAGTTGGAAGGGGATCTGCGGGTTGCTGTTTCAAACATCCAATCAAGACGGGATTTACTTTCATCTCAAATTCAAGCTCACACATCACACTAACTCCGTAAGTGTCTGAGAATTACCGAATTCTGATCCATGTACACTTTTATTCTCCTGTTTTACTTTTTCATGGGTGAAGAGTTTTAACATAACGTTTTCCAAATTCACATTGAAATGTCGAAAATTGTATATATTATTTATATTGTCATTTATAAGTCACGAGCTTTCAAATATGAAAAGCATTACTGAACTCATGTGTCACAGCTAAAGAGCTAATTAGTCAATCACAACAAAATTTGCTCAATTCCAATAACTGCACGTGCAGCAGTTGTTTTTATTTTTATAAGCAAAAGTAATACATTTATGCATGATATTTGTTTTACGAAACGTTGCTACACTTTGATGTGCTCTAAGAATAATTAATTGCGTTTTATTATTATTATTATTATTATTATTATTATTATTATTATTATTATTATTATTATAATTATTATTATTAATGTAACTGGTAGTTGAAATCCTAATTAGGCAGTAGCATACACAGTAGATCTTGTGTTCTGTTTTTGTTTTTGTGGGAAGTAGCCTATGAGAAGAGCTAAGAAAGGAAATGAGAATGGGGGAGGGGGGCTAGATATTTCATGTTTCAGAAGGGAGGCGCGACAGAAACAGTTTGAGAACCCCTGCTTTAAATGAATGAGTAAATGAATTAATGAATCAATCAATCAATCAATGAATAAATAAATGAACAAAAATAAACAAATACACAAATACATAAATAGGCTGTTTATTAATGTTTGCATATTTAGGATAGTTTCTTCTTTAGTGTTATCAAAGGTACAGACTCTGACATGTTCAACAGCGTTCTCGCAGACGAAAGTCTTGCCGGACTGCGCAGGAAACTTGTACTGTTTGTGTGATTTACGTTGCCTTAAGTCCAATTTCCATACTTTATGAGAAGTCACTGTTGAAATATTGGCACAAAACTCGCACAGTTAACAGCATTTGATTTAGAACAATAATAACGAAATAGGCAGACAATTTCAGTACTGAAATTATACATAATAACAATTAATAATAATAATAACAACGCAACAACCATAGAAGTGTATTATAATGTCTGTAAATAGTTGACACGTTACACAACCTTTTACAAACGTATATAATATAGATACCGGTATTGTATATATTTATTTGTGTTTAATTGTGATTCATAAACATCGTACACTGCCTAAGTGAACAGGATCTGAGGATGAACGCGTTACGTTCGAAAGATGTCCTCCAATTAAGTAGGTATTTGTTCATAAAAAAGAGCGTTAGTTTGTAGGGTTTGTAAATACTTGTTTCCCGCCTAATGTAATTGGGCACAATTCGTATTGACCGACTGAAAAGCTTTCTTCATTAGAATTGGGCAACACTGAAAAATGGCTTCTATCAGTACAATAACAGCATTAGCTGTTCTTGATTACTGCACATTATCTTACCCCTATTCTACGCCTTGATTTTCTATAAAATACATTTCACAATATTGTTAGATTGATTTGGGTTATGGAAACATTTTAGCGTACTTTCATAAAAATGAAATAAGCTTGTGAGATCACCGGTGTGTGTTTCCCTGTGTATATCCCCCATCCCCTGCTATCAATTCCTAAACGCCATAAATGAATGGAATAAAACTTGATACAGATATATTCTCTTAAAACGTACCTTAGCCACGCTTTTAAATTGCCGCCTTCTAAGCGGAAACAAAATGTTCGAGTCTCGCGTGCCATCGTATAGGGAAAGTTGGACGCCCAAGTTACACATCTTTTGGCTAATTAATGGCAGCTGTGCCTAATATTCACGTACAGTGTTATAATCGATATCTTACTTTCCAATGCATCAAAGCTCACCAAAATTATCATTCAGAATGCCTCATAATGATGAAAATAAGTTGTTTGTTTTACAACGTACAATCATATTGAACACATAAAAGATTTAAATTTGTTATTCATCATCTAACTGTAGTTTCTGGACTATGCAGAAAGGTAGTATTTTGTAGGAGATTTGATTTGCTGTAGACACAAGAGCATTACGTTCATCCCCCATCTTAAATACAGTATATGAAATAGTGAAATCGAATGCTCACCATCTAATGAACTTAGTATTTCGAAATTTTGAAACTTGGCATAAAGTTAAACTTTATAGTAAATTTTCTCCGATGAAAGCACAAGTCGGTAGATATACGTTCAAAATCACGGCCAAGTACACTATTGAAACAGTAAAATCGGCAAATTAGGATATCGTTTAGCAAATACTACAGATTTGTAAAAACAAAAAGGAGCCTTTAACCAGAATTCTCAGTTACACAAGCCACAAGACTATCGGACTGATTATTACGCAGAATCACCATTTTACACACAATCTACTGTAATAAAATATGTAGAATTGCGAAACTTGACAGAACGTTAATATGTATACGAAATGTACACTGTTGAAGACACATATGCATAGACTTCATACATTAAAATGGCCGCTACACGTAGACTACTGTTGAAATACTAAGGTCGATAAATCAGAATGTAATCGAGGAATTAACACAAAACTTGGTGAAAGAGGAATACTGTATTGTACTGTACATGAGACCACAGTTGCACAAATCACGAAGTTATTTTAGGTTTCATGACTTGAAAACAAGGTGCTCCTTAAAAACTAAACATTATGCCTTCCTTCGGAGGGGAAGTAAAGCCGGCGGTCCCATGTCATAGATTTATGGCATGTTAAAGAACCTTCCACTAATTACACCTGTGTGAAGCTAAATTGGATAGGTTAAGAATGTAAACAACGCTCTTAGGTTTCTACGTTCGTTGCCAAGAGCCGACTGCGGTTGCGTCTAGTAGCTAAGTTCTGAATTTGGCCTAGTAGTCGTTGACGGTGGCGTTTGGCGGCAAAAGTAGGAACTATTTGAAAAATTCTAAGTTGCAGTAAGTACTTAAATTAAAAAACAGATAACACACACTAATACAGTCATCACAATTAACACCGGTTATCAGACAGATCCAACACACACCCAAAGTACACGGGGCTACATGACCGCGTTGTCGCAGCCCCTAAACTTAAGAACCAACCAACCAACCAAAACCTAAACAGTCTACTTTCAACATCTGTACAGAGTTAATCAAAAGAAGCCGTATAGTCACACAAGCCTGTAATCTATTCACGTAAGACTCACTTGCTCTCTAAAACAGGCACCGAATAGTCTACCACCTTGTTCCTTGACACGGTGATGTAGTAATCGTTCATTGTGATGTTTATTTTCTTGTCGAGGATCATGCCCGTTACTCCGCTCCATGAGGCGTTGTTCTGGAGCGTTCCTCCGGAGTTGCCAACGGCCCTCTGTACAGTCACGCTGCAACACAAATGAATATATTCTGCCAGACGACTCATAACCACGGAGACTTCATTCCGTTAAGGCTACACAATGATTGGCATTTTATATTCGGAACATCATTAAAAATAGCTAATGTGTCGACGTTATTGCAATACATATTATTCTAAAATCGTTTTGCACCCCCTGAAGCGAAGTGCTTTCCACTAAAGTGCTCATCATTTCAGAGAGGTTCAAGTTTTTACTTCAATCTCAATCTAGGCTTGCTAAAGCTGACACACGAACTTGATCAATTATAGGACGCAGATAGCCTATGTCTTTATTAATTTTAATTTACTAAAGCTAAGCTCTCCACTTGCCATTGAGATAGGTATTGTCAGCAACATTCCAAAACATATCCAAATGTTGGGAAAGCATTCCACCATATTGTGTTTGGAAATGTAATTTAGATATTGAGTGGGAATTCCTATGCTATCATTACTCACGACTGTCTGAAAATATATTACCCATTTAAGATTTGATTGCCGCTGAGCGTGCCAGAGCCAGGGTTTGTTGTTTATCGAAGCAACTGCCCCGCGGGGCGAAGCGAGGATCACAGCGATGACAGAGTGCATTCTGCACATAAGTCAAGCAGCATTCCACGTCACAGGAGCTCATGCCACCACGGACAGTTAAAGGATGACTGAGGCTACTGGAGCCGAGTCATATCCTACTCGCGCAACTGTGCCTGTCAACGAAGCAGGCTGACATGTGACACAAGTGAACAAAGAATAGTTTCCATCTCGACCGCCGGCAATTAATTCATGAAAGTGTAATACGTAGTATAATATGTTGATACACCAGGTGAATCAGCTTCCCCTTATAATATTGTTGTATGCAACCTAACTAGCGTTGTTACCAGGAAGGTCTATTCCTCTGCTTGCATCCCGTATGGTACCAAATGCACTGCTGGCATATCTTCTTTGGCGGCTTCGGTGGCGTAGTTGGTAGCATGCTGAGCTTTTATGCCCAAGATCGCGGGTTCAAACTCGGCCGAAGTCGTCGGACTTTTTAAGAGCGTTAAAAATACCTCAGTATACCTTCCTTCGGATGGGAAGTAAAGCCGGCGGGCCCATGTCATAGATTTATGGCATTTAAAAGAACCTTCCACTAACTACACTTGTGTGAAGCTAAAATGTGTAAGTTAGTTTTGATTAACGCTCTATTAGTTCCAACATTCGTCGCCAGGTGCCGGTCGCGGTGGCATCTAGAAGCAAAGTCCACGGCTAGGTGTCGTTGACGGTAGCATTTGGTAGCAAAAGTAGTAACTACTTGAAATTGATCATCTGCAGTCCTTACCTGAATTACAGATAACACACACTAATACAGCCATCACAATTAACACCGGTTATCAGACAGATTCTATGCACACCCAAAGTACTACGGGACTACATGACCGCGTTGTCACAGCCCCTAAACTGAGGAACCATCCAACTAAGAAAGGAAAGCTATACAACCTAGTTGAGGCAATACTAAGACAAAGAGACTATAGTTCAAAAGCGAATGTGAATTTTGAATTGATTTAAGAGGGAAAACAGCTTGGTCATCTGCTCTTCACCTAAGAAAGAAAGAAAGAAAGAAAGAAAGAAAGAAAGAAAAACATGTCTTATTACTGTTATACTGTCGTGTGGTCCTACGAATCATTTCCTGCGTATGCCAAACGGTTTCCGACCTTCACAGTCCACCGCAGACTAATCTCCCATCCTATCACGACTACGGTCAAAGGACCAAAATAACCAACAACCTGTCTCTAAAGCGGGACATGGACTACACAACACCGTCCAATCTAGATCTTGGTACTGTGCCCGTTTCTCCAATGGGACAGGCGATCACCCGGCTAACATCCCGGTCCCATCGGAAGAAACGGCCAAGGGAGTGGGTAAGAAAATTAGGGCGTGAATTTTGGTTCAAACAAACAAAGAATAAAAGAAATGCTCAAGCGAGCCAGAGACAAAGTATCTCGGGTCGTTTACGGGTCGGGGATGGAAAATAAACTGAATAAATATTCAAAAGTAAACACCCTAACTTAAATTAACAAACAAGAAATAAAAGCCCTTCGTAAAAACACACTGCTCCTTTATTGACCAAAGAATAAACAGGACATACCACCTGCCTACGACGCACGAGTACCAATGGTTAGGGTGGGAAAGAGTCCAAAAGAAAATAAGAAAAAGTTCATAGTCCTTAAACAAGAAGAATTAACACTTAATCCAACTCGTGTGTGTCCTGCTTAGAAATCTGACCAGGAGATTGCCCCGCAAAAATTAACTCAACCATTATTTAATTAGTGCACACACATAATAATAATAAAAATCACTGGCCCCTTATCCCAAAGTTCACCTGTGGCATGAGCTCAGAAAAAAACAATAACAGTCCATATCATGACAATCTACCTTTATACATCGACGGACAAACCTCCTGTGTCGAACCGAAATTTACCATCTAAGGAGCATCAATCGAACTCGCATAAAAAATGTTTTAACATCAAATTGGCATCACCTAATGTGAAATTCTATAACCAACCGTAATATAAATTATTTACATTTACAACTAGTGTTCAAATATTTACACTGCAAATTCGTAATGTTTTATCTGGTCTATAGGCATGATCGCCCCCATTTACCTTGATCCTCATTAATATGTCCACTTGCATAAGTAAGTTATGTCATATGCTGACGTCTAGAAATGGTTCACAACTTTCATAATAGGGTACCTCAGTTTGTTTCATTTTCGTGACAAACATTTAATCATAGCCATTCAGTCAACCACTATGTGTGAGGATCTGAGTAACCTTACTGCAGAACGTACCCTCAAGTACATCATTGCTCTGTTCAACACTCAACCCTATGAGGAAATGTAGCACATCCATCTAGAGTGAGGAACCTGTCCTTATAATTACAATTTTCACGGTCATACATAGCCCCGAGGATAACCTTGTTACACATAACTGAATATCACCACATTAATCTACCTCGTCACACTTGACGGAACACCATATTAATCTGCCTCGTCACACTTGACGGAATACCATATTAATCTCATCACAAAAATTGCGCTTAATAGCATACCTCGAACCCACACTTAACACAGTAATTCAACATTATCTGGACAACGAAGTCGTACGATAACATGAAACCTTGTCCAAGGAACCATACCATACCAGACAACTATTAACCAATTCGAGAGTCTTATTTCATATCACATTTCTGGAATTCACAATAAACCCTTTTGGAATAAAATTGTTTCATAATTTACATGCCCAATTATCTCGAACGATATTTTCATGGCCATGCGTGATTATCACCAACTATATTTTCGGTACTGATTATAGCAGTATTTATCAACCTTTAACTAAGATGCCTCAAAAATACAATGTCAGCAATCTTTAATCAAAAATGGACATCTCGTATCCTCGTTACTCATTCCCAAAATGTATTATTATTATTATATAATTATATTTCAAAGCATAACTATTTGTCTTACTCCTAACATTGATGCTGTTTATTGCAAAAGTCAAAAACGACTCGAAGTTAAAGAATATATGCACAACTTAAGAAAACAAAAATGATGCTCTTATTTAATCTAGAATCATTAATTATTAATAGCATTAAACTATGTGAAAGGTATTAAGTTACACGACCTCAAGTCATCTCATGGCATGGCTTTTCGAAGTGGATATTCTCTTCTTTACGGTGAACGGGAGTGAGAATAAGATATCTTACTTTGGATCCGGCGTCGTGATGAATCCTGGTCCTTGGGAATAAGAGACGTCGATGTTTCCTGGCCATTCGTACAGCGTCGTTCCACCAGCGTCTCCCGGCGCTCCCGGCGCCCCCAACACCTCTCGATCTCCAGGCGACGACCATGACCGCCCCCGACTGCACCTCTCCATCATCAGCGTCGGCGTTAGCGTCTCTTGTCCTCTCGTTCCAAGTCCATGCGTCCATTTCCTCGCGACCGTTCATCCCATGGCAGCCCCTTATGGGTTTAGTGCAACATAATTTGGGTATAAATGTCCGTGTAAATTCCCTACATATTCGAGTCTGCTTCCATACTGTTCAAGTTGCCGTGTGACCACATTACATTCCACTACACCGGAACACTTTCACATCTACACGCTACAATATCCAGTTCTTAGTTCATTCAACTTGACCTGCTCACGTTTAGACTGTTTGCCTCGCCTGCACAACCTGCAACCCTCAACGCACATTTAAAGCAGATATATCCTTTCCTTATGCTCACACCGTGCCTCTTAAATGCCAGCTTGGCTGTTCATCTTTAAATGACGTAACCGGTCGGCGTTATGATTCAGGTTTCTATTCCGGCCTTCGCTCAAATGTCCAAATGTTCAAATGTTTAGGCGCACACAACGTTATCAGACTATTGCCACAGTACCTTCCTTCAGCGTTTTAATGTCCGTTAGCTGACCCAGATCTCGTGCATTAACTTTCATAATACAAAGAATGGCGAAGAATTCTGTAATATTACACGCACTCTTCATAACCCAATCGCGGCGCTGGCATAAACTACACATACCTCCGTCAATCAGTTTTGGTTCTTCCTTCGTGTGACGGCGGGTCCGATACATGGATATCGCGATGGCGAGACTTCACCAAAACACAACTCCACCGTGCTTCACGAATGATTTCTTACAACATGCGGCGACGAGCATTAGCCATACACATACAAAAATCTATCCAGTGCCCGACGCGAAATTCAACTCACGTGGCTTACATGTCCGACCACACTGCATTACTTACTCGTCCTAGCCGTGTCGCATAATCAACTTCCTCGTCCGGGCCACACCGTATGACTGAACATTCCGGAACCGTGTTAGCCTCCTCTCGAGAATAGGGGGGAAAGTGTTGGAACATTCTGGAGCATTCTCCCTACTCTAGCGGTTACCTCGTGAACCATCGCGATGGCCATTTCTTCCTAATCGCCATCATCCCTCGATGAAAATGGCAAAATGATGAATAACGCTCCCATACATCATTCGCATGCAATATAAAATTGAAATTCCTTGCTATCAAAGGTAAAATATATACAACCTTATAGAATCATCATTCCAAGTTACACATGACGAAAAACCCGTCAGGCTTTATCCCATGGCTCGGCTGTTCGTTTCTAACACCTCGCTACGTCACGCCATGACGTCATGCTGACCTTCCAGTCTCGTCGTTTCTCGAATGATCTGGGGCCGGAAATTGACCCTGACTGGATCGGTCACAGTACTGTACCCGAATTTTATTGTGATATTATGTGCATGTCTGACAGACCGAAGAAGAAGGATTGTATGTTGGTTTTTGATATCCTAATATAGGAGTGGAAGGAAGAACAAGGTATTCTGGGAGCATTAAGTGCCGGTCAAGGTCAGAAGTGGTGTCGAGCCAGGTGTGGACGGCAACCCGCATAGCTTTGACGCGAGACAATACATGTTCATGACAGGCAGATCAGTAAAAAAAAAACGTAATTTACTCATGTTTTGTAACAAGCGTATTTACAGGAAGTTTGTGCAGTGGAACGATGGGAAATTTACATCATAAGAATATTGAAGCAACATTTTCTATTTGGAATTGGATATTGAGACGGTCAATTATATGTTTGGAAGAACACGCCCTCTGTAGAGAAAGTCGCCATTTTTGGACTTGTTAAAGGGGAGGAGAAGAGAAGCTAGTGGAAGTCTCCGTGACGTGGCGGCGGAGTGATACGTGATTCTCGAGCGCTTTTTGCGGGTATATGAAATGCAGTCGGGAGATTGTATCAGTAAAACGGAGACGAATGTAATGTTCCCGGAATTGAACTTATATTCGTGCGGGAGTGTTTGAGTGAACAAGCCAATTTGCGGGCATGTAAACGAAGCGTTGTATCCCTCGGAAAGGAAGTGTTTTAAGGGGTGTTAACGGATATTGTGCCAGTAAATATTTCGGATAAATGTGAACGGTGACCATGGAATTTATAGTCTACTAGAAATTGTTTATTTTCGGAAAGTGAATGTGTCGGCCGGTGGTCGGACATTTTATCATGCAAATGGGGAATGAGACAACAGTCAGTGGACTATGAAATGTAATGATATGCATGAATAACCAAACTAATGTGGTGATATTGTCAAATTAGCCACGATGATTATATTCAATAGTGTTACAATGAACACTAACGGACTGGAAGTGGGAGAGACGCTGCGGAACTATATTGGAATAGATATAATGGATTTCTAAATTCACTGAGGGGACGTGGCAATGCGAGATGCAGAAAGCATTTGACGTAACTTGACTGGGCACAGGATGGAGCATGAAGGTCGTGGCCATATTTAAAATGCAGCAGATAAGACGCAAATGCTTACTACAAGTCATTACGATGGATTTCGGCGATTTGTTTACAACACGCAGTTGCCTGCAGTCCCAATCTGAGAAGATGAAGGAAGGACGGAGAGCTAAATCGAACCCGGGAATGCAGACGAAAGGAGGTGCCGATGTTCGGGAAATTGGTTTAATGGGGAACAATTTTCCTGTTCTACACGCCGATGTCTGGGGAATTTCCTGGTGCAAGATCGTCGATCTAGGAATATACAGGAATTGGTGCGATTCCAACATTATTCCTGTCTTCTTCAGAAAGGAATATGGATATCAGTTTGACGGGAGCCTGCAGCTAAATGTAGAAGCAATCCATACACGTAGTATTTGAATGTAAGCATGCTTTGAAAGGGTCTGAAGTAACATTTTCAATATCTGGCTGCAGTATTTTGATAATTTTCTTTGGAAGTCATTTAATTATTTTCGTCGTATTTTGATTTTACCTAAATTTATACATAAATATTTATTTGTGGAATTTCAGTTTGGATTGGAATTTTGAATTCAGCATCGTAATGTTTTTTTTTTTTCATATTTCAAGGGTGATTATACTTAACCGCTTTTTTAGTATTTCGAATTTTTATGGTGATATTTGAAATTTTGGTGACGTCTGGAATATTTGGAATTTCCAGAATTTTTGGAACCTGCGGTTTAAATGAGCTTTGTTGAATTTCCATCGGCTTTTTGGGTGACGATCGTTTTTGATCGGTTAGCTGTTATGAATTTCGAGAGCTGACGCGACTTCAGACGGATATCAGATTTTTGAAAAATGTCTTCAGGTCGACCATTATGTAAAATTTAGTATCAAGAAATATTTGTTAAAATTTCAGTGGAGATATCTATATTTTAGGATGTGGATAATTTATTCATGGTAATTAAACATTTGTGAACAAGTTAAAATATAATATTCGACCAAATTTGAGTTAGAAGAATGAAGTCGAAATGCACTAATGTGTTATAGATCCATTAATGACAAAGCTAATACTGTTAAATATGAATCAAGTTTCAATATAGTGCATTATTTAGAGATCATCGTGAAGTGAACAATAAAGCGAAATTTTGAACATGATTATATTGTCTGAAGGTGGACATTGGATCTTTGTTGAAGTTTACCGTGTTTCGAAGCTGGATTAATGTAGGCTGTATTGTGATAGTCCAGTTGGGTTTTGCATTCGTTGCTGCTGAGGGGCGTGGCAATGTGCTTGTTTAGCATTGTTCCACGAGTTATGTTATATTTTGAGGACGATGTTGTGGTATTTTTGTCTTCGTTGTGATTTCTATTATGATTGTGAGATACTTGTACTTTGGAAGAATCGTTCTTCATTTTGTAGTGATAGTTCGGGGTGGCTATCGCGTTAGGCTGTTCTCGGGGGAGATATGATGTTGCTCAGATCCTCATTTTACTGATTCACTGAACGAAGGTCGTGCTCGAAGCTAATACAATTTGACAATTGCATCAAGCTAAAATAAATGTATTTATGTGCGAATTTCTATTTTAAATAAAAAAGAAAGAGTAAATCATGGTGCGGACATAGATATGATCTAGGCTTTACTGCACGGATTATCAAAGCTGAGCTGAGTTACAACTATAATAATGATATTGACATAAATTTGGTGGTTTGATTCAAGACTTGATTCAAAGCTTGGTTAAAACTTGATTCCAAGGATGTATAATTGTAATATAAATAGTGGAGATGAACGTGAACCGATAGTTAGTATTTTTGCAAATTATTATTTTATTATTATTATTAATTTCGCTATTAGTTTATTTTTCTTTAATATTTTGAAATAGGGTTGGAAGGATTTAAGGAGTCTTGTATAGAGTTCGAAGATGTTTTGTAATAGCGGAAGGCCATCGCTAATTTAATTTGATTTTGGGCTAGGTAACATTAAATATTTTTTCTTTTACTCCTTAATTTAGTGTATAGGTCGATTGTAGTCTAATCTACTGATTCAGGTTAATGATTATTGCTCTAATTGGCAATCTAGTTTGAATTTGATTTTTACTAAGCGACTGCAAGTAGTAGTTAGGTGTTATTTATTTTGTAGTTGCCAAATTTTGAGTAAATACATTTTATACAGGCACGTATTTGCGTGTTGCTGGTGTTTTATCTAAATTAGATTATTTTTATTTGCATTTCTTTAGGGTTGTATTGTGCTACAGTGGAGATAGGACTCTTGGGCCCACAATTTACCCAATCCTCGAGTGTTAGTAGGGTTTCTCACTCTCCAATTTTTCGTGATATCCTAATCGAACCTGTAGTTTGTCCTGTAACACAATGTAGGATACCTATACTCTTCCTGAAAGTTTTGTCAGTAGTTCTTCGTGGTTTTTAGCCAGGTACCACAAGTTGCTACGATCCTGGTTTATCTTTTTATTCTTCGGATTTTGGCAATCTCCATCAGTTCGGGTAGAGTACGTTGTAAGAAAATACAAAGTATATACTTCCCTTTTTGACATTTTTCTTCCTTTATAGACTACCTCCCCCATTCCTTTTCCCATTCATACCCACTAGCACAAGGTAGCCTAACGTCTTGCCGTCATGTTTTTAATAAGAAAAAGAATAAAGGTGATTCGTCCAAGTACAAGTGGTCATTTGATTTGACGGGTTATTATTCTTCGTATTACGTATTTAAATCGATTTATTGATATCTAAAGCCCTACATTTTGACTCGTGTAAAATTCTTAGATCTTTCTCCAAGTTGGTGAATTTATGATTTTCTTTTTGATGTGTAACATATTTTCATTCTGTTACTGACATTAGTGGCTACGCTGGCTAAAGCACGGCGTTAGGTCATGGGGCCAAGCTCTCTGCTGACTCGGTAGATTCGTGGGTTCGAGCCCCGCTGTCGGCTGTCCTTGAAATGGTTTTCCGTGGTTTCCCCATTTTCAACACCAGGCAAATGCTGGGACAGTACCTTCTGACAGGCCACGGCCGCTTCCTTCCACATCCTTGCCCAGTTTCATTCATCTTCATCCATTCCATCTCTCATGTCGACGCGCAGGTCGCCCACGGGCGTCAAATAGAAATATCTGCACTCGGCCTCTCAGGAGGCTACACGACGAAAAAAAACTCGGTTACTGGGTATTTTTGTGGGAGTGATTTTGGAAAAGGGGCGGAAATGTGTAAGAGGAAACATCGCATACGGTTTACTTCAAGGTTTGGAGGCCCCATTAAAGATATTCCTACAATAAATCATCTTAAAGTTATCGTTCTTTGCTGTGAAACATTCATTATATCATATTTGCTGAAAACAATGATTTATTCATTAAATCTTCATACTTTTGCTGTGGAATGTATATCACATACGGTTTACTTCAAGGTTTGGAGGCCCCATTAAAGATATTCAGGAGTTGGCACTGGAGTTTTACAAGTAGTTATTTCAATGACCAACAGAGTTCACTGTTAACAAGGGATTTGCGCTCCCGGCAAAACTAATAGGTCATCGGCTTTTTAATATCTCGCGAACCAATAATGCTAGGGACTTGTATGAGGTGTCCTATGAGGACGCAAAACTAATAGGTCATCGGCTTTTTAATATCTCGTGAACCAATAATGTTAGGGACTTGCATGAGGTGTCCCAGGTGTCGCGGTGACGCCCCCCCCCCCCTTCCCCCCGTTTTTCTATCCCCCTAGGACCCAAAACTAAAGAGTCATTGTCTTTTTAATATTTCACGAACCAATAATGCTGTATGAGGTGTAGTAGGACTCGGGGTGACGCCCATTTTTTTCATGATTTTGTGATTTGCAGAGATGGGTAAATCCAGAGCAGAATATATGCGAAATTATCGACAAAAGAAACGTGAGAAAAAATTAAAAACCGGAGGAGTACAGCTGAAAAAATTGACTCCACATATATTTCATCTCAATTTCATAGTAGGATAACATGTCAGATGTTACACAACATATGCGACTACTGTAAGGCTCTTTTTTTTCTTCAAAACTGTGTTCGCAAACTGATGAATGTCTGTCGTGTATTAGTGCATGTCTGTGTTTGTTGTAACGTGTGCCAAGTCTCCTTCCACTCTATGAATTGACGGAAGTAGCAACTACTTCTAATTTAAATGTAAGAATGTGGAAACTATCTGAAACTGGAATGACTTTACAAAGTGGTGTATGTTATCGATTCTGGACTTTCTCATTACTACTGATGGCCATTTAATTCATCTGCCACACCTTAGACAATATGTTTGCAACCGGTCTTGAAGGTGAGATAGGACCGCACATAACTGTCTGCCTGAGGCATTGGCGCAGGGTGCATCCTCCTCAAATAACATGTTTCCCTAATTATTCCTTAACACTATCCTCTTTAAACGAAAGTTTGTTGCTTTTCAGTCGGACAACACGATTGTACACAAATGAGATGGGTTGTTCCCTAATCCTGAAAAATATTTACATGAGATTAATAAATACTTTAACGAGTTGAACTATCTCAACTAACACCGCAACCAAAGAAGTGTACATATTGTAAATAAGTTTATCCATACTTTCAGACATAAAACATTTTTGTAGCCTAAGTGCAATGGATCTGATGATGATCGCTTGACGATCGAAACTGGTCATCCAAGTGTATTTATTAATCTCATGTATTTTTTTTCAGGATTTGGGAATAACTCATCTCATTTGGGTACAATCGTGTTGACCGACTGAAAAGCATCAAACTTTCGCTTACTAAAGCAACACTGAAAATGGCTTCAAACACCATAACTCTCCTCTATTATCACACATTTCTCATTTACGAGTATTGAAGCTTTCTGAACTATATTTTAGTGGATATAAAGACTTTCAAGTATACTATAGTCTTTGAGAATGTTTACATATAACAATTTTAACCCATATCAATATCCACACAGTTTTTAAACTCCTCTATTTAAATTGATGAAGATAGTGAGGCGAACCTTTTGCCAAACAGCTGAAATTTCAACATCCTTTGCGCCTGCGACAACACCACCTATGTAGACTATGGCGCTATTGTCATCTCTACAGTGCATTTAACTAACTCTATAGTATAGAGTCTATGCTTGTATGGGGCATCAACTTACAAAGCAACCTCCAACAAGAATCAGTTGTAGATTGCTTAGTTTGAAGTTGGTGATGATTGTTGAATAAGGGATCAATGTTGAGTCATTCTGACCAATCGAGTAGTATTTTGAACAATATTCTGCAATTGTTACCCGTGTTTGAAATGGCTAATAATCTAATTTTATATTCAATTTCAAAAATAACTCACCTAAAATTTAAATTCTCACAGAGATAACGCATTAGCTCCGGAAAAATCCCCTTCGGAATGAGAGCACCATTTTCTGTCTCCTCTATTGTGTCAAAGGGTGGATCCTGCATCAAATAAACAGTATTAAGTGACATCACTGTAGAAATATTGCTCACAACTAGAGGACAACTTCTTATACAGATTAAGGTTACCAATTTAAAAATTCTCAAATGAAAAACAGTGCTTTGAAAAACAGCAAAACTCTTATTAAAAGAATCCTGACAACTTCAATGGGTACCAATATTGACAATACTACACAGAACGCGTTTATAAATTCAGTTATGTAAATCAATTTTCAGCCCTTGTTGTAAATATTTTCTTTTGAGCTCTATTTGCCAATAGAAACTACAAAATTGCTTTCTTGCAGTCTTATGTTTGTAAAATTATTCAGTTAATATATTCTTCAACTTAAACTAATAAGATTTACTTACGTAAATAAGTAGGGTTTCTTCCAACCTTGTCAACACATAAGAAAAAAAACGCTGTAGTATTTAAACATAGGTGGGCTACATATTTCGAGCACTGCGTGATCTTCAAAAAGATAAAACAAGATTTTATTAAAATCAGAAGAAACATTTGCGGAGCTGTCACCACACACCTTTAGTTCAAGGCTATTCTTTACAATTTGTTTCTACTTTCAATCAGATTTTTCAGAGGAAGACTAGATAAAGGAACTAGCTGTGACATAATCATAAGTAACAAGGAATGACGTGCTAATAATCGCAGGCGACTTTATTGTCGTATTGATGAACCTTCACACAAATCTATCGCAGTATTACAATACTTGGAGCAAGAAGACCTACTCCTAACCAACAAAAGAGAAATAGAAGCATACAGGGTGGGCCTGACGCAATTAGACAGTTCTTCATAATTAATGGCCAATCAGTCGAACAACGCTTGGGAAATTGGGAAAGTACCAATTGTTGACCTCCCCAGTGCCACCGTTCAGTATAATTTCCACTCTCCGGGAGTGATAGTGTGGGTTGGCGTATCCACTCCCATCGTAATGTACAGGCCATCATGCAACGGCCATGACCAAGTGATCAGCTGATCGATAGGGGTGGATAAGTAACGACCATTTTGCTTAACTGTGTGTGGTTTGTGCTGTGTTGTTTATACATTTTAATTAGTGTCCGAGTGAAAAGCAATACGTAAGAACGCTACTCCTTACGTCTCCCAGAATGAGGATTATTCCGTTGGTTTTCTGAAGCAAATGTTCATTTTGTAGGTAGGTATTTAGCCTATATCTATAAAATGTTTGAGTTGCATGTTTGCCACCACACTTATTAAGGTTATGGTTCAGTTAGAACCTTTACATCGCTTATTTTCGACTAATGCAGGTTTTTTGGATGGTAATACAATTCTCTTTGTTCATTGAAACAATTATTCCTTCCCAGGTCCCTGGTATGCCAAAAAGTTGTTGTGTTACCGGTTGCAAAACAACTATTATGATGGAGATAATTATGTTATATGACTTGTTTTTCCTTCCCCGTTGACGAAAATTTAAGAAAGCAATGTATACTTAAAATTCATAGAAAAGATTTGCACATTGTAGGGAAGACAAGAGTGTGTGTTCAATATTTCCCTGAAAGTAAGATATTTCGGGCGATAAGAGCTACCGTTACTCGTCTTGATGGTAATTTATAAGTTAATATGGTTTCAATATTATAGTATGAAGTTCCTAAATGTCAGCCTAGGCTAGGACTGGAAATATTTCTAACATGATAATGCTGAGGTTAAATTACTTGTTAGTTATTTTCAGTATTCAGCATCGGTTGAAGTCTGTCCAAGTTAATTTTTTGTCCAAGATGTGTCCCGTTCAACCTCAAGTGAACATAATTTTTTGTGGTAGCATTTATGTAGGCTGCTGTATTTACATTAATAGGATTGTTAGCAACCTAACTACCCGATTTCTAGATTACAATCCATGTAAATTCCTGATGCAATATCCAAGTTAGATTGAGTAATTGAAAATGTGTGCTGTTAGGTTAGGCTCTGTTTAGGTCACACAAGAGGTGGTCTGTGCATTGATTACAGTTAGAGATTGGTTACGTTGTGCATCATGAGCCACGAGTAGTTTAGAATGTGATTTGTTGAATAACCTAGAGTGATGTTGGGTTTTCTCCGGCATTTAACCTTAAAGTGGTGAATAGTGACGATCAGAATTGATCAGATAAAAATGATAAACTTTTGATCTACAAATTAAGAGTAGTTTCCCTTGAGATCATATATACATAGGTCTACATTTTAGGAGAGAGAGTTTTTGGTGTGATTACCTGTAAATAATATTGTAAGTTGAATCTCATTAGATTATCGTTCACACCTACATTGGTACGAGTCAAATGTAGCCACTGGTCAAAAAGTCACTAGATATAATAGCCTACTCTGCATCGTTCAGCACTTAATAACTATTATAATCCAACTCATGACTCACATCGTCACTAGATCTCTAAAATTTCTGAATATATCTGTGTAGGAGCAGAATTTATGTAGACATGTAGGCCTATGGTAGATAGATAGGCTACATTAGTTATTAATTTTTCTGTGCTGCAGCTTACTCCATAAGAGGTTAACATCTAGTGCTGGTATCACAACAGTAGCTTAACTGACTGAAATGATGACACTTCGATTAGGATATTCTTAATGGTTCCACACTTAAATACATGGGTGAAGATATTCATTCGAAGAAGTGCAATGGAGACAATAGCTTTTCAGTTTTGTTGTTGTTCTGCGCAGATTAGATTTTTGAGCTGCGCATTGACATTTTGTGCTTCGCAAATGAGTTTTTAGGTGCGCATTGCTTTTTAAGCTGCGCAGATTAGTTTCTGAGCTGTGTATTGACTTTATGAGCTGCTCAGATTAGTTTTTGAACTGCGCACATCTGGGAATATGTTGAGATTTCTTTTGTTTTCATGCTGAAGGGTCAGCAAGTAGTTATTTTATTCAGAGAAGATCCTCTGTTAAGTAGCCCTGATTTTTGGACCTTATGCCATACATTTTTCTGGTTTTCAAGTAGAACCGCAGTGAATTGGTACATACAATTGTATGCGAAGAAGTGGTTCTTAAACCTTATTTTTCTGACAGGAGGCCAAGGGGGACATACGGTAGTGTTTTAATACATAATTATGTTTATTCGAAGAAGGGTCAGCAAGGTATATCTGTTATTTTGTACAAAAGATATTCATTTGAGAAAGTGCTATGGAAACAGTATAGCCCAGTCATTTGGTGCTCAGAAGTGCCAGTTTCAAAAAAAAGAATTTAGGGTAGTAGGTTTTTCGACGGATTCTTATGTTTTTCGGTGTGCTGAATCCGAATCTGAAGTTTGCCAACAAAAAATGACGGCTTCACAGTGAAAATCGCAAAAAAATCCTAAAAATTTCGGACTTTTTTTCCCCACAAAATCGCTTATAAGTTGAAAAATATGCAACCTAGTGAATTTCTCATTATTTACAAAATTAAAGTAGACAAAATTTCTTTCTAAATGCACTGGGCACTTTTGGTTTTTGAGTGCAGGGTACCGCCGCTAGAGCGCGCTGAAAAAGAGCGACGTTTTGGCACTTAGGCAAAAACGAGAGAAACTCAGCCCTAACTAGCCCCAGGCACTTTCTAATCATGTTTCATCCATTAATACGTGTTTTATTCATGTTCTATGGTAGTAAAATGATTGAAAGTTAATTGAAAAAAAAATTGATAAATTAATATATTCAAGTTAAGTCCATCTGTACTTATCCACCTAATGGTAAAGTGTGAAAGTGATGGGGTGAGTAATGTAAAACAGTTTTTGTGATTTTTCACTCAACATCTCACCATGTCACACATATCTCAAACATTCCTAAAGAGATATATTTAATATATTGATAGTGTGAAACCGGAGTCGTTTCCCCTTTGTGTGAAATGTTCACCCTCAAGCCCTCAATAGGAAGGGTCCCCTTTTTGCCGATACATCTGTCCTTGACAGGTCCCCCCCCCCCCCTACATGCTTCCGGCTAACTCCTCTGCCATTCGAGTTTAGTTTGCTCCCTCCTCCTCGTGGGACTGCTAAGCGTTCTTCTTCGGGTTTCTGCCGTTCGTTCAGTGTTTTCAAGTGAACTAATGTTATTAGTGAATATGTGAGGGACGAAAATGTCGCGTCATGAATGTGCAATTTGTGAGGAGCCTCTTGATGGTCAGACTCGAACTTTCTTTCAAACGACAAGACCAAGAGTAGTTTCATAGAGCTCCTCAGGAGTAGACTGAGTGAGCCAGGGATTGAATCACGACAAGCCATTGAGGATGCTGATGCCCTCATCATAAGAACGGCTCAATCCATAGCTTCCACGCATGGCACAGTTGCAGTGGTGGGAGAAGATGTTGACCTTCTCATCATGATAGGCATCCGCACTTATCCTATTGTGTTCTTCCTGAAACCAGGAAAAAGAAAAGTACCACTGACGCTATATAGCCCTGGCAGCTCGCTAGAGGAGCCTCTGAGCCACCATATTTTATTCCTCCACGCTGTCAGTGGTTGTGACTCCACATCCGCCATGTTCAACCAGGGTAAGACGAAATTCTTGAAGACCCTCAAGAAGAACCCAGATCTTGTAAACTACCTTGAGCATTACATGGACCCCACAGCACAAGTCGAGGAGCAAGTGAATGCTGGCGAAAAATTTCTAGTGGCCTTATATGGTGGTCACCACCATACTACTCGTCTAAACGAACTGAGGTACAAGCTGTACCTCAGTACAGTATATAAAGTCACCGGAAACATGGCCTCGATCCCTCCCACTGAAGCTGCAGCTCGTGAGCACTTTCTGCGAGTTTACCACCAGATCCAGCAGTGACACGACAATCAGCTCAACCCAGAACAGTGGGGGGTGGAAATCGTCGAGGAACGGCCTCATCCCCACGAGAACAGCTAAGGCCCGAGCTCCTGACAAGCTTCTCCGCAAGGTCTCTTGCAAATGCAAAGGCGACTGTCGAGGAACCTGCGGTTGTCGACGTGTGGGTTTATATTGCTCTAGGCTTTGTACCATCTGCGAGGGAAACTGTCTGAACGTTGACAACTCATGCGACATCAACAATGAAGGTGACCCTGATGACCCTTCTCCGATTGAGTCACCACCTACAATCCTGGAGACATAAGCACAAGGTAAATAGCATGTTTGTACACCACCTTATTCCAATGCGGTTTGCTTACTTCACCCTCTAATGTATTCGTACGATTTATTTTTAGAGGTGTCCGAGAATCCTGACGATTCCATCCCGGTCGAATCACCAACGACGATAGAGGAGACTTCAGCAGAAGGTAAACTGCATGTTTGTAATACACCCTATTTCACTGGGTTTGGAACAGTTTTCCAACTAGACACCTGAAAGTATTGTGTATGTACAATTCCTTTTCCAGTGGAGTTACCGACCGATAGCGATCAACCGGGGCCTTCTGATCGGCAACTGGAGGCTGCTCCATCGAGGCCGAAAAGCAGGAAGCTCAATTAAAGAATTGAAATTAATTGTAATGTATTAATAGTTAATTGCTATTACATTCCTTTTCATTATATTCATTTCATTTTGAAATAAATAATAAAACGGCTTGATCGGTCCTTTATGAATTCCTACCACTCCGTGGGCAATGTTTTTCAAGGGCTCCGTAATCTTGTAACCACCATAGAACATGAATAAAACACGTATTCATGGAGGAAACACGATTGTAGTACAGTCACTAGAAAGTTAGGTCAACTTCTTCAAGGTTGTGCCTTTCTTAAAAAGGTATCAGGCTTTTGTTCTTTTGGCAACAAGCAATTACATTGCGGTAATAGCGAGAAACAAAGGTCATGTCACAAGAGCTATAATATTCTTTTGTATTTTTATCAATCAATAAACTTTGGTTTCGAGATTGAAGCTGAACTTCTTTTAAGAAGGTAAATTATAATACATGGCGACGAGAAGTGTAGAAACGAACTTACACGAAATAACTCGCGGACAATAGCGAGTTCCCTGCGGCCTAGATTGTAATCTCCAAGACAACTTGCGGCCAGTAAGTACTGTCTATATTTTTTGGCAAAATGCCGAGAGACTTTCGTCCATTCGACCCACGGGTTGAAGATATCAAATCCTACTTTCAATGCCTCACATATTTTTTTTTGTGACGGAGGAAATTGAAGATCTGCAAGTATGCAAAGCGTTCTTACTACGCAGTGTGGGTCCTAGAACATTCCAAATATTGGCAGACCTCTGTTCGCCTCATAGTCCGGGAAATTGTACTTTCCATCAACTTCGAGACAAGTTGAAAAACCACTACGCACCATCGCGTTCCGTATTTGAGGAACGAATCAAATTCCACAATCGCCGTCCTGCTCAAGGGGAATCGTATGCAGACTATGCCATAGCCCTGAGACACCTATCAGCAACTTGTGAGTTTGGTACATACCTGGATACAGTTCTGAAGACCCAATTCTACTCAGGCATCACCAGTGAAACTACACGGGACCGAATAAAGGATGTGGAAGGTAATTTTAATGCCATGCTTACCATTGCTCAAAGATATGAAAGTGTGCCAACTGTTTCCAGTGTCAACGCTATTCAATACCAAAAATCTAGCAAATCAGGAGCATTCATGAATACCTAACACACTGCATCCAACAACCGGCAGTCAACATCCAGCAACAAGAACAAATCCAGTCAATGTTCTGGTTGTCTTGGTAATCATGCCAGGAAGTCATGTCCGTTCCTAGAGGCTGAATGTCACTCATGTGGGATCAAAGGACACATCTCTGCTGCATGTAGAAAGAAATCTGAGAGAAATAAACATTATTCCAGTCGTAAGGTAAAGTCAGTCGAGGACGACCAACAGATAACACCATCACCAGGTGACATGAACTATCTAATTACCTCAGACTTATACAGTATATCTAGTCGTAACACCAGTAACACCAGTTCCAGGACATCGATATGTGTCCAGGTGGAAGGAGTACCCATACAGATGGAAGTGGACACAGCAGCAACTGTAAGCTTAATTGGTGAGCCATTATACCTGCAACACTTTCAACATCTCTCACTCAAACCCACCAAATCTCTCCGTGGATGTACTGGACACCATCTGGAATTACTTGGACAACTGGAGGTCCAGGTCAAGTATAAATGCCAGAAAGTAACCCTTACATTAATTGTTGCCAAAGGAAAATTTCCCTCACTGATGGGCCTACCCTGGCTCTGGCAATTCACACTGGATTGGCAGGAAATATTTCCTCCCCTTACCGTACACCAGGTAAATCAAGATACAGAGGTTTAAAAAAATAAATTCTCCTCTGTATTCAAAAAACAACCAGGTGAAATCAAACAATTTGAGTTTTTTCTTTTTCGTGTGGCCTCCTCAGAGGTAAACGTAGTTCTTAAAAAAGGTGCTACTCCTGTATTCTATGGACCAAGGGTCATTCCCATACCATTCCGTCTCCCTACCAAGAAATGTCTGGATGCCATGGAGACGAATGGTCAAATCAAGCAAACCATGTCCAAATCATGGGGAACTCCTATAGTTGTAGTCCCAAAACCTGACCAGTTCGCATATGTGGGGACTTAAGTGTCACAGTGAACCCCCAGCTGGATATGGAATACTACCAACTTCTTCACACAGATGACTTATCTATTGTAGTTGGAAATTATTTTTTAAGCTTGATCTCTCCCAGACATATCAGCAACTCCGAGTGGCCGATTCATCCCAAGACATTTTGGTACTCACAACACCCTATGGATTTTATAAATGTCTGCGATTACCATATGGTCTGGCCTCAGCATCTGCTATATTCCAAAATATAATGACACAAATACTTGCCTCCTTGAATGTGTTTATTTATCAGGATGATGTCATGGGAGCTCACAAAACCTATGAAGGATGTATGAAGCTTCTGGAAGAGGTGCTTCAAAGATTCCAGGAATACAACGTAACCGTCAACTGGGATAAGTGTGAACTGCTAGTCAATAGATTAGAATACCTCGGACACATCTTGGATGATAGAGGTCTCCGTCCAGATACCAAGAAGATTGATGCAATTTACAGAGCCAAAGCTCCATCCAAGCCAACAGAACTTCAACAATTCATTGGTCTAGTCTCGTTTTATCATATGTTCATTCCAAATATATCCACAGTCCTTGCCCCCCTATACCAATTAGTCAAGAAGGACGCCGAGTGGAAATGGGGAGAAGAACAGAGTGAAGCCTATGACAAATGCATCCATACACTTACCAGTGATTGTGTTCTGATCCCATACAGCCTCGAACTTCCTCTGCGCCTAACATGTGATGCTTCTCAGCATGGTGCTGGGGCTGTAATATCGCATGTGATGCCCAATGGAGAGGAGCGTCCCATAGCATTCACATCAAAGACATTTTCGTCTGCTGAACATAAATATCCGCAACATGAGCGTGAAGCTGCTGCCATTGTGATGGGCCTCAATAAATTCCATAAGTATTTATATGGCCGAGAATTTGAACTCCATACAGACAACTCGGCGCTTATCACAATATTTGGACCAAAATCACACCTGAGACAGTTCACCGCTTTACGCTTACAGAGATGGTCCGTTCTACTGTCAGCTTACAGGTACAAGATCTTACTCAAGAAATCCAACGAGATACCCCATGCAGATTATCTCAGTCGCAACCCACTCCCAGACCAAACAGAGTGGAGTCGGCAATAAATCGAGTAGATGTAAGCAGTATTGGACCTCTGTCAGCAATCCAGATTGCTCAAGAGACTCGAGCAGACCCTCTCCTAAAACAAGTTCTGCACTACATCATCTCAGGTTGGCCTGACAATATAGAGTCAGCTGAATTGCAACCATTTTACCGCCGCCGCCTAGAGCTTAGCGCCCAACAAGATTGTATACTCTGGGGATGTAGAGTTCTCATTCCGCCTGCGCTACAACCTGTAGCATGTCAAATGTTGCACGAAATGCACCCCGGCACGTCACGTATGAAAACTCTAGCCCGAGGATACGTGTGGTGGCCCCGCATGTACGACGATATAGATCAACTCGTTCAAACATGCACAGTATGCCAATCACTACACATGGCCATACCACCAGAACAAGTCATGCCTTGGCCATGGCCAACAAGAAAATGGCAAAGAATTTACCTAGATTTTGCTGAGTTCAAAGGTACGCACCTCCTAATTGTCATTGATGCACATTCTAAATGGCCTTAAATTGAAACTATGCATGATGGCACCTCAGCGGAACAAGTGTGTAATAAATTATCTACTATTTTTGCGCGATGGGGGTGGCCGGAACAAATAGTGACCAACAATGGTCCCCCCTTTGCCTCTCAAGAGTTTCAGAAGTTCTTAACGGAACGAGGCATAAGACTCCTACATTCACCGGTATATCACCCTAAGGCCAATGGTCAGGCTGAGAACTTGGTCAAGTCAACAAAAACAGCTCTGCTCAAACAACTATTAGATCAAGATACCAAGACCAAACCCCTGCAAAGAAAAATTGATGATTTCTCAATGCATTACAGAACAACACCCCATACATCTACAAAGTCCCAACCAGCTGAAGTGTTCCTGGGTCGGCGTCTTAGGAATCACCTATCACTCCTCCATCCTGCGACAATACTGTCCTGTCAAATGAAGAAGGTCCAAGAGAATATGATAGAAACCAACAAGGGCAAGGTGACAGCCTATCAACAGGGTGACACCGTATGGGTCCGGTCTATCATTCATAAGATAAGTTATGCACTTGTCCACTTTACAATACAAAAATATCTTTTATTTATACATTTTGATACATGTTTCGGCCCTGTGAGCCTTCTTCAGTCAAAATCAATAAAATTCTCCTAGGTCATTCTAATGGTTGGTAGTAGGATATAAAGGGCGGTTCTGGGGCAGGGGCTAATGGGCAAGATGGCCGCCGCGCGCAATCACTCTATGTTATTCTTATGGAGGGGTCAGTCAGAGCTGGGGCAGGGGCTAATGGGCAAGATGGCCGCCATGTCCTGAGACCATGAATGATGTCACAGGGAGAGTTCGGCCGTGTAGTTGCTAAATGGAATATTTATTATTATTATTATTATTATTATTATTATTATTATTATTAGGTAATTATTAATTGATCATGTATAATCAAGACCAGCCTTATATTGTCAACCACTTAGTGTAGTGACTAGCATTCTTGGAGGTCATTCCTGAGGTTCGAATCCCGGCTCTGCCAAGAAATTTAATTTCTGGTCTCAGGAGTGGAACGGAGTACACTCAGCCTTGTGAGGCAAAACTGACAGGAGCTGGGTTTTGATACCTACCTCAACCATTTTGGAAGTAGTTTTCTGTGGTTTCCCACTTTTACTCCATGCAAATGCTTGCATAGTTCCTAAATTAAGACCACGACCACGTCGTTCCCAATCCTTATCTGAATTACAAATACATACACTAATACAGCCAGCACAATGACACAGGTTACCAGACCTATTCCACACTGATCGAAGTACATGGGAACAGAATAATCACGATGTCAAAGCCCTCTCAAATGAAACACCAACAACAACTACATGTCTTCCTTGTGGTGTAGTGGCTACCATTCTTGGATGTCACCGCTTAAGCCTGAATTTGATTCACTGCTCAGCCAAGAAATGTAATTCTGGTCTCAGAATTGGAACGGAGTACACTCAGCCTTGTGAGGCAAAACTGACAGGAGCTGGGTTTTGATACCTACCTCAACCATTTTGGAAGTAGTTTTCTGTGGTTTCCCACTTTTACTCCATGCAAATGCTTGCATAGTTCCTAAATTAAGACCACGACCACGTCGTTCCCAATCCTTATCTGAATTACAAATACATACACTAATACAGCCAGCACAATGACACAGGTTACCAGACCTATTCCACACTGATCGAAGTACATGGGAACAGAATAATCACGATGTCAAAGCCCTCTCAAATGAAACACCAACAACAACTACATGTCTTCCTTGTGGTGTAGTGGCTACCATTCTTGGATGTCACCGCTTAAGCCTGAATTTGATTCACTGCTCAGCCAAGAAATGTAATTCTGGTCTCAGAATTGGAACGGGGTACACTCAGCCTTGTGAGGCAAAACTGACAGGAGCTGGGTTTGGATACCTACCTCAACCATTTTGGAAGTAGTTTTCTGTGGTTTCCCACTTTTACTCCATGCAAATGCTTGGATAAGTCCTAAATTAAGACCACGGCCACCTCTTTCCCAATCCTCATCTGAATTACAAATACACACACTAATACAACCAGCACAATGACACAGGTTATCAGACCTATTCCACACTGATCCAAGTACATGGGAACAGAATAATCACGATGTCAAAGCCCTCTCAAATGAAACAACAACAACAACTACATGTCTTCCTTGTGGTGTAGTGGCTAGCATTCTTGCATGTCACTGCTTAAGCCTGAATTTGATTCTCTGCTCAGCCAAGAAATGTAATTCTGGTCTCAGAACTGGAACGGAGTACACTCACCCTTGTGAGGCAAAACTGACAGGAGCTGGGTTTTGATTCCTACCTCAACCATTTTGGAAGTTGTTTTCTGTGGTTTCCCACTTTTACTCCATGCAAATGCTTGGATAGTTCCTAAATTAAGACCACGGCCGCCTCTTTCCCAATCCTCATCTGAATTACAAATACACACACTAATACAGCCATTGCTGTTACACAGGTTATTAGACAAATTCAACACTCAACCAAGTACGCGGGGCTACATGACTATGAAATCACAAAACTCCTAAAAGAACGGGGTACACTCAGCCTTGTGAGGCAAAACTGAGAAGAGACGGGTTCAATTCCTACCTCACTCATTCTAAGAGTGGTTTTCTGTGGTTTTCCACTCTTACCCTCTTAAGCAAATGCCGGCATGGTACCTAACTTAAGGCTACAGCTGCTTCCTACCCAATACCTACCTCTATTACAAATGCATACAGTAGTACAGACATCACAGTGACACAGGTTATCAGACAGCTTTTACATACACCCAAGTTCACAGGGATACATGACTACGAAATCACAAAACTCCTAAAAGAACGGGGTACACTCAGCCTTGTGAGACAAAACTGAGAAGAGACGGGTTCAATTCCTACCTCACTCATTCTAAGAGTGTTTTTCTGTGGGTTTCCTCTCTTACACTCTTAAGGAAATGCCGGGATGGTACCTAACTTAAGGCTACAGCTGCTTCCTACCCAATACCTACCTCTATTACAAATACATACAGTAGTACAGACATTACAGTGACACAGGTTATCAGACAGCTCTTTCATACACTCAAGTTCATAGGGTTACAAACCAAGAGGTATTAAGACTAGTGAGAGAGAAGAGATGTTTCTGGTGACTGTTAATGAAGAGAAGAGATAGGTTGGTAGGACACATACTGAGGCACCCAGGAATAGCAAGCTTAGTTATGGAAGGAAGGGGTCAAGGGCAAGAACTGTAGGGGTAGACCATGTTTAGAATATGTTAAACAGTTTGCCTTGGAAGTAGGGTATTGTAGCTACAGTATATAGGGATGAAATGATTAGCTCATCAATCAGTCAAAAGACTGAAGATGAAAACATCAATATAGAATTTGGAATTAAGTTACTTACCTCAGTAATGCATATCTTTTGTTGATAATCTTGTTACGATGTTTTAACATTTCTAACCACACGCTACTCATGAACTATATGTCACTATTTATTTCCTATTCAACTACAAGGGACTGATGATCATGGTGTCTCAACCACTTATCGTGAATGATACACTCTCAACTACACGGGTCTGATGACCATGGTGTTTCAACACACTGACGTGAAAGATACACTCTCAACTATACTGAGCTGATGACCATGGTGTCTCACCCCACTAACGTGAATGATACACTCTCAACTACACGAGGCTGATGACCATGGTGTCTCAACCCACTAACGTGAATGATACACTCTCAACTACACGGGGCTGATGACTATGATGTCTTACCACACATACATGCTATAACGCGTGATTGATGATTGAATTTTGTTACAAGTTTTGATTGAATTTTGTTACAAGTTTAAACAATTCATTTGCAAGCGAACACTATGTGAGTTGAAAGGCGACTGTTCTCTCCAGCGTACTGTGGGAGCTTGGTAGGTGCAAGTTCGCAGAAATTTGATAGCTTACATTGCGTGTAATCTCCGAGGCTGAAGGCTTGGCTCTTGACTGTTAGTGAAACTTTTATATGAATTTTGAATACAGAATTTAACCTTGGTTGTCTTAAAAAATGGATTTTGTGGTTTCCCACTTCTACTCCAAGCAAATGTCGGAATGGTTCCTAAATTAATGCCGGGGCAGCCTCCTTCCCAATCCTTACATGAATAACTAATACACACAATCCTACAGACACCACAATAACACAGATTATCGCATACATTTTGCATACACCCAAGTACAGGGGTATAAAAGACCACGATGTCTAAGCCCTTCATAACAACAACAACAACAACGTCGTAACATGAGACTGTACAAAGTAGACTATCATAAGAGACGACCTCGTTGTGTAGTGGCTAGCATTCTAGGTCGTCACCTTGGAGGCCTGAGTTTGATTTCCGGCTCTGCCAAGAAATTTAATCTTGGTCTACATTAGGCTTTGTAAGGAAAAACTGAGAGGAGGTTTTCCTTGGTTTCCCACTTGTACTTCAGGTGAATACCGGGATGATTCTTAATTTAAGTGTCCGCCTGCATCCTTTCCAATCCTCATCCAATTACTAATACACACACTACTGCAGTCATCACAATAACACATGCTATCACACAAATCCTATACACCACGATGTCTAAACCCCTCAAATGAAATGCATATGTACAGTACTTTGAATTGACAGGTGAAAAGCTAATGGAAGTAGGATACTTTTTACTACTTAGAAAGCAAAATAACTAGTGATGGACGATGCAAAGAGGATATATTATGAATTGCAGCCAATGGCCATAGCTGGGCATTTTTGATTTAACGCCCGAGGTCTCCCAACAAGTTCAATTTCAGTTAGGTCCAACTTTAGTTACCAAATGCTACTGTCACTAACTCCAAGTGGCGAACGTTGGAACTTAATAGAGCGTTACTAATTAACCAATATCGCCTATAAATTTTACTACACACTGCCAATTGCAGTGCTAGGTTCTTTTACGTGGAACAAATGTATGACATGGGACGGCAGGCTTTACTCCCCGCCCCTCCGAAGGAATGCATACTAAAGGAATTAGCGCTTTTAAAAATCCCACGACTTTGTCAGGGTTTGAACCCGTTATCTTGAGCACAGCTATTAACTACACCACCGATACCGCTACATTGACATAGGTAATCACGCATATTCCAGAAACATTATGTACATGGGTTTTAATAAATAGTCACAATATCGGATAAGCCCTAAAATGTGACCCTGTGGCTAATTGGTTAGCATGGTAGACTTTGACCTTGAGGGATTTAGCTTTCACTCCTAGGATTTTAATTTGTTATGGAAATAGGAAACATAATTATGGCAAGAAAGGTTGAGGCTAAGAACTGCAGTGTAGTTCAAGGTTCGAATATGCTAAACAGATTGTCTTAGATGTAGCTTAAATTAGCTTGAGCAGGGAGTAACTACCAACCTTGTGAAGAAAGCTGAGACGTGATAAACTCATTTCTACCTCACTCATATTGTTTCATGGTTTTACCACTTTTATTTAAGGCAAATGCATGGATGATTCTTAACTTAAGGCTATGACTGTCTCGTTCCCAATCCTCACTTAAGTTTAAAAATCTATACACCAATAACTATGCAGGAATCATTTATCTATTGGTTCTTTATTATTGGAGTCGTTGCTCATATAGGTAAGAAACGGGTCATACTATACTTTCAACTACACTAGTTTCAACTACTTTTCAAGGCCACGCTCACCGAACATTGCCGAAGACTGCCGAAAGTTAACGATTGGATTAAGAGTGTCAGGCGGGTAACAAGAAACACAAGCGGTACCCATGCAATAGTTTTATTAATTACATATATCTACAATTTTTACATATAATACACTCTTTTCTTTATTTTAATAACATTCATTTTCATTTTTCTACATTTTAACTTAAATTTTTGCTTAAATTTCTTAGGTCCCTTTTGTATCCATTTGTTTAATACGAACAGGGCAGCCCAAATTCTTGATTTGTCATGCATAATTACACACAGAACACAACTCTTTCCTTATTTTTGCTTGGTGTAGTTTTAAGAGCATCCAGCTTAATTTTGATCCGATAATTCAAATCTGTATCCGAATCTTCTAGTTCCTTTTCCAGCCAGTAATTGGATATAAACAAAGAGTCAATATTCTCCATTTCCAACACATATCTAACTTTATGTCTATATACTATTGGTTTTATTCCCTTAATAATTAGTTCTGTTCCTTTTTCCAAACTTTCTAACCGGGAGCACTTTCGGATTTTTATTTGGCCTTTGATTTCCTGCATAGTGATGTTATTAAGCAGATCAACGTCACCTTGCGTATACGATGTCGACTCTACTCTATAGTCTGTTTGAATGCTTGTGAACAACTTAAAATTCTCGATTTTAGCAAACGAGTTACCATTAAATGTAGTAATTCCATTGGTGTTGAATGCTGCAAACGGTTTTTCAGTTTCCAAATGTACAATGTCCAATCCACCACATCGAGTTACAATAAATCCATCCTTTTTAAGCAAGTCTAAATTACCATGACTCTTTAAAAACATAGATTTTAAATATCCTCTTAAGTAGCACACATGTTTACATTTTTCACTTTCTACAAGCACTCCAACGCGTGGATAAGTTCCTTTGTAATTAACAGTAAATGCTGACAGTTTGTATTTCCCACTCACATATAGATTTTGCCAGGGACTTTGTTTAAAGTAAACTGTAAACCTGTTTCTTGCACCCACAATCGTCTGTTCTTTCTGCAACACTGCTTCGTACTCTTTCTTTAGGGCAGTAGTCTCTGCAACATACTCCACTTTCCTTTTTTTGATCTCAATTTCCTTTAACTCCAATTTTCGTTTCCTTACACATAGCACATTAACTGTACTCAATGGGGTAATTTCCTTAAGAGGGTATGGTTTAAGTCTGTTAGATTTATTGGTTCTTTTTTCTCAACACCTGGGGAGGAATATTATTTGTAGGAGTCAATCCTAATTCGCTAATGTTTATGTTTGCGGGAATTGTGGAAAACAATGTCCTGGATTGGGAAAAGAATGTTTCCCCAGCTTTAAGATAGCATTTCTGTATAATGCGAACATTGTTGTTTCCAGAATCATCGTTAACAATTCCTACAAAGTTTACAGGTAAGTAATTAAAACTATAGGCAGAGAGAGCATAGTTTATCATCTTTTCCCGATCTTGTCCATCGCGCAGTTCGATTTGCACACCAGTCAATTTCCGAGTATTTTTATTACCCCAATACACAAATTGCAAAACTTTGTTAAACACCACACAGCAACTATTTCGTAGGTTATCCGATAGTTTGGTCCACATGGACGCGATCGGCACCGAGTGCAGGGGCGCTTCTTTTAAGTAATGTTTGTTGGCGTTTAATACACTAACACAATCTTCGAGTGGGTCAAATACACCATCCATTTTGTAGTTGTAAATTGTTGCCTCTAGTCTTGTAATACCATGTTCTTTAGCTAAGTAAGACGTAAACGTTTCCCTTAGACGGGAGTCTGGACATCGGATAAAGTCTATAATATGGTTTCCAATGACTTTGTTTACACCAGGACTTGTAATTTGACATATAAATTTGTTATATATCTTTATTCTAGAATTAGAGTTCATCCATGTTAAACAGTCTATACCAACCGTTTTATCATTGTTCACAATCACATTACACTTTTCTCGATACTCTCCTTGCACACAAAAGTTGTGATTCGATGTTAGATAATCACACATCTCTGCCTTGTTAAAAACACCAGCCAAATCTTGGGTTATGTTCAAATCCATAAGATAAAACTCCTCAGCACGAAGCTGTTGCAATATCTCTGGAAGTTCGGCTAACAGAACATCTAATTTAACATCAGCTAGCTCCACTTTGTATGGTATAGCCAAAGGATTTTTATACTTTTCCATAATGTTAACCATTCCTTTCTCCCCAAGCTGTGTCCTGAGTCCCCGTGCCATTGCACACTCGTTATTGAGTAGAGGAAATTGTAGCTTTGCCTTAACACCATGTTTAGCAGAGATGAACTTGGAGAATTTACCACGTAAATAGAGGTTGAAAGCACCACACACCTCTTTCTTTAGCAGCACAGACTTACTATTTTCCAATTGTTCTTGGCAGTCCACTTGATCACATATCCTAACCACCATAATGTTATCACAAAACGGCTCCGTAATCGGTGTAAGTAGATTAACATTTTTATCACTTAGGAGCGTCTCGTTTTCTGTGTGGTTTATATTACCAATGTCTGTAACCAGATTGTCCAGGTTTTCCAACAACAACCACAACCCAAACCGATCGTTGGTAGGCTTTATTCTGTTCCCCATAAGTTGGGGGACACTAAACACTTTAGAGAGAGACATCTTCACACTTTCAATTACCACGAAGCACTGATCAAATGCATCTGTAGCGTCTCTTATATATACCATTAATCAATTCTATTTTTAGATTATGACGTAACTGACAACGCTTGTCGGCAGAAAGCAGTACACATATAAATACAAAATCTCTCGAACATTGCCGGAGACTGCCCAAGGTTAACGATTGGAACTCAAACAAGATTTAACTTGTCACATGACGTAACAAAAAGTTAAATGATTTAATTGCATGGGAATGTTGCTTTACCTAAAATGTAATACTATGCAAGTGTTTAACATTTTACAATCAGCTTGTGTATTGGCTTTTTATGTTGGCTTTTTTGTTGGCTTTTGTTGGCTTTTGTTGGCTTTTGTTGGCTTGTGTTGGCTTTTTTGTTGGCTTTTGTTTTAGCTCTCTCATATTTGCTCTTGCTTGTGGGGGGCTTATTATTTGGTCTTGGAAAGTATGTCAGTCCTTTTTTATGGCTGCAAAATGCTTACAGCCATGTTTGTAAGCAGCAACAACAACAACAACAACACACCAAATTACCCCCAAAAAAAACCAAAGTACTCTAAGCTTTATCAATGACTCTCCACTCTTACACTTACCTCTATCCCATGCCTAGTCAAAAAATTAGTGTATTTTTCAAATTTTTCTATAAATATTTGGACTATTTTTGGACTGAGAGTGGTATAGAGGTAGGTGTTGGAGTTAACATATGTCTTTTCAGGATTTTTAGATTAATGACATAGCCTACTTTCCAAATATTTATAGAAAAATTTGAAAAATACACTAATTTTTTGACTAGGCATGGGATAGAGGTAAGTGTAAGAGTGGAGAGTCATTGATAAAGCTTAGAGTACTTTGGTTTTTTTGGGGGGGTAATTTGGTGTGTTGTTGTTGTTGTGTTGCTGCTTACAAACATGGCTGTAAGCATTTTGCAGCCATAAAAAAGGACTGACATACTTTCCAAGACCAAATAATAAGCCCCCACAAGCAAGAGCAAATATGAGAGAGCTAAAACAAAAGCCAACAAAAGCCAACAAAAAAGCCAACACAAGCCAACAAAAGCCAACAAAAGCCAACATAAAAAGCCAATACACAAGCTGATTGTAAAATGTTTAACACTTGCATAGTATTACATTTTAGGTAAAGCAACATTCCCATGCAATTAAATCATTTAACTTTTTGTTACGTCATGTGACAAGTTAAATCTTGTTTGAGTTCCAATCGTTAACCTTGGGCAGTCTCCGGCAATGTTCGAGAGATTTTGTATTTATATGTGTACTGCTTTCTGCCGACAAGCGTTGTCAGTTACGTCATAATCTAAAAATAGAATTGATTAATGGTATATATAAGAGACGCTACAGATGCATTTGATCAGTGCTTCGTGGTAGTTGAAAGTGTGAAGATGTCTCTCTCTAAAGTGTTTAGTGTCCCCCAACTTATGGGGAACAGAATAAAGCCTACCAACGAGCGGTTTGGGTTGTGGTTGTTGTTGGAAAACCTGGACAATCTGGTTACAGACATTGGTAATATAAACCACACAGAAAACGAGACGCTCCTAAGTGATAAAAATGTTAATCTACTTACACCGATTACGGAGCCGTTTTGTGATAACATTATGGTGGTTAGGATATGTGATAAAGTGGACTGCCAAGAACAATTGGAAAATAGTAAGTCTGTGCTGCTAAAGAAAGAGGTGTGTGGTGCTTTCAACCTCTATTTACGTGGTAAATTCTCCAAGTTCATCTCTGCTAAACATGGTGTTAAGACAAAGCTACAATTTCCTCTACTCAATAACGAGTGTGCAATGGCACGGGGACTCAGGACACAGCTTGGGGAGAAAGGAATGGTTAACATTATGGAAAAGTATAAAAATCCTGTGGCTATACCATACAAAGTGGAGCTAGCTGATGTTAAATTAGATGTTCTGTTAGCCGAACTTCCAGAGATATTGCAACAGCTTCGTGCTGAGGAGTTTTATCTTATGGATTTGAACATAACCCAAGATTTGGCTGGTGTTTTTAACAAGGCAGAGATGTGTGATTATCTAACATCGAATCACAACTTTTGTGTGCAAGGAGAGTATCGAGAAAAGTGTAATGTGATTGTGAACAATGATAAAACGGTTGGTATAGACTGTTTAACATGGATGAACTCTAATTCTAGAATAAAGATATATAACAAATTTATATGTCAAATTACAAGTCCTGGTGTAAACAAAGTCATTGGAAACCATATTATAGACTTTATCCGATGTCCAGACTCCCGTCTAAGGGAAACGTTTACGTCTTACTTAGCTAAAGAACATGGTATTACAAGACTAGAGGCAACAATTTACAACTACAAAATGGATGGTGTATTTGACCCACTCGAAGATTGTGTTAGTGTATTAAACGCCAACAAACATTACTTAAAAGAAGCGCCCCTGCACTCGGTGCCGATCGCGTCCATGTGGACCAAACTATCGGATAACCTACGAAATAGTTGCTGTGTGGTGTTTAACAAAGTTTTGCAATTTGTGTATTGGGGTAATAAAAATACTCGGAAATTGACTGGTGTGCAAATCGAACTGCGCGATGGACAAGATCGGGAAAAGATGATAAACTATGCTCTCTCTGCCTATAGTTTTAATTACTTACCTGTAAACTTTGTAGAAATTGTTAACGATGATTCTGGAAACAACAATGTTCGCATTATACAGAAATGCTATCTTAAAGCTGGGGAAACATTCTTTTCCCAATCCAGGACATTATTTTCCACATTTCCCGCAAACATAAACATTAGCGAATTAGGATTGACTCCTACAAATAATATTCCTCCCCAGGTGTTGAGAAAAAAGAACCAATAAATCTAACAGACTTAAACCATACCCTCTTAAGGAAATTACCCCATTGAGTACAGTTAATGTGCTATGTGTAAGGAAACGAAAATTGGAGTTAAAGGAAATTGAGATCAAAAAAAGGAAAGTGGAGTATGTTGCAGAGACTACTGCCCTAAAGAAAGAGTACGAAGCAGTGTTGCAGAAAGAACAGACGATTGTGGGTGCAAGAAACAGGTTTACAGTTTACTTTAAACAAAGTCCCTGGCAAAATCTATATGTGAGTGGGAAATACAAACTGTCAGCATTTACTGTTAATTACAAAGGAACTTATCCACGCGTTGGAGTGCTTGTAGAAAGTGAAAAATGTAAACATGTGTGCTACTTAAGAGGATATTTAAAATCTATGTTTTTAAAGAGTCATGGTAATTTAGACTTGCTTAAAAAGGATGGATTTATTGTAACTCGATGTGGTGGATTGGACATTGTACATTTGGAAACTGAAAAACCGTTTGCAGCATTCAACACCAATGGAATTACTACATTTAATGGTAACTCGTTTGCTAAAATCGAGAATTTTAAGTTGTTCACAAGCATTCAAACAGACTATAGAGTAGAGTCGACATCGTATACGCAAGGTGACGTTGATCTGCTTAATAACATCACTATGCAGGAAATCAAAGGCCAAATAAAAATCCGAAAGTGCTCCCGGTTAGAAAGTTTGGAAAAAGGAACAGAACTAATTATTAAGGGAATAAAACCAATAGTATATAGACATAAAGTTAGATATGTGTTGGAAATGGAGAATATTGACTCTTTGTTTATATCCAATTACTGGCTGGAAAAGGAACTAGAAGATTCGGATACAGATTTGAATTATCGGATCAAAATTAAGCTGGATGCTCTTAAAACTACACCAAGCAAAAATAAGGAAAGAGTTGTGTTCTGTGTGTAATTATGCATGACAAATCAAGAATTTGGGCTGCCCTGTTCGTATTAAACAAATGGATACAAAAGGGACCTAAGAAATTTAAGCAAAAATTTAAGTTAAAATGTAGAAAAATGAAAATGAATGTTATTAAAATAAAGAAAAGAGTGTATTATATGTAAAAATTGTAGATATATGTAATTAATAAAACTATTGCATGGGTACCGCTTGTGTTTCTTGTTACCCGCCTGACACTCTTAATCCAATCGTTAACTTTCGGCAGTCTTCGGCAATATTCGGTGAGCGTGGCCTTGAAAAGTAGTTGAAACTAGTGTAGTTGAAAGTATAGTATGACCCGTTTCTTACCTATATGAGCAACGACTCCAATAATAAAGAACCAATAGATAAATGATTCCTGCATAGTTATTGGTGTATAGATTTTTAAACTTAAGTGAGGATTGGGAACGAGACAGTCATAGCCTTAAGTTAAGAATCATCCATGCATTTGCCTTAAATAAAAGTGGTAAAACCATGAAACAATATGAGTGAGGTAGAAATGAGTTTATCACGTCTCAGCTTTCTTCACAAGGTTGGTAGTTACTCCCTGCTCAAGCTAATTTAAGCTACATCTAAGACAATCTGTTTAGCATATTCGAACCTTGAACTACACTGCAGTTCTTAGCCTCAACCTTTCTTGCCATAATTATGTTTCCTATTTCCATAACAAATTAAAATCCTAGGAGTGAAAGCTAAATCCCTCAAGGTCAAAGTCTACCATGCTAACCAATTAGCCACAGGGTCACATTTTAGGGCTTATCCGATATTGTGACTATTTATTAAAACCCATGTACATAATGTTTCTGGAATATGCGTGATTACCTATGTCAATGTAGCGGTATCGGTGGTGTAGTTAATAGCTGTGCTCAAGATAACGGGTTCAAACCCTGACAAAGTCGTGGGATTTTTAAAAGCGCTAATTCCTTTAGTATGCATTCCTTCGGAGGGGCGGGGAGTAAAGCCTGCCGTCCCATGTCATACATTTGTTCCACGTAAAAGAACCTAGCACTGCAATTGGCAGTGTGTAGTAAAATTTATAGGCGATATTGGTTAATTAGTAACGCTCTATTGAGTTCCAACGTTCGCCACTTGGAGTTAGTGACAGTAGCATTTGGTAACTAAAGTTGGACCTAACTGAAATTGAACTTGTTGGGAGACCTCGGGCGTTAAATCAAAAATGCCCAGCTATGGCCATTGGCTGCAATTCATAATATATCCTCTTTGCATCGTCCATCACTAGTTATTTTGCTTTCTAAGTAGTAAAAAGTATCCTACTTCCATTAGCTTTTCACCTGTCAATTCAAAGTACTGTACATATGCATTTCATTTGAGGGGTTTAGACATCGTGGTGTATAGGATTTGTGTGATAGCATGTGTTATTGTGATGACTGCAGTAGTGTGTGTATTAGTAATTGGATGAGGATTGGAAAGGATGCAGGCGGACACTTAAATTAAGAATCATCCCGGTATTCACCTGAAGTACAAGTGGGAAACCAAGGAAAACCTCCTCTCAGTTTTTCCTTACAAAGCCTAATGTAGACCAAGATTAAATTTCTTGGCAGAGCCGGAAATCAAACTCAGGCCTCCAAGGTGACGACCTAGAATGCTAGCCACTACACAACGAGGTCGTCTCTTATGATAGTCTACTTTGTACAGTCTCATGTTACGACGTTGTTGTTGTTGTTGTTATGAAGGGCTTAGACATCGTGGTCTTTTATACCCCTGTACTTGGGTGTATGCAAAATGTATGCGATAATCTGTGTTATTGTGGTGTCTGTAGGATTGTGTGTATTAGTTATTCATGTAAGGATTGGGAAGGAGGCTGCCCCGGCATTAATTTAGGAACCATTCCGACATTTGCTTGGAGTAGAAGTGGGAAACCACAAAATCCATGTTTTAAGACAACCAAGGTTAAATTCTGTATTCAAAATTCATATAAAAGTTTCACTAACAGTCAAGAGCCAAGCCTTCAGCCTCGGAGATTACACGCAATGTAAGCTATCAAATTTCTGCGAACTTGCACCTACCAAGCTCCCACAGTACGCTGGAGAGAACAGTCGCCTTTCAACTCACATAGTGTTCGCTTGCAAATGAATTGTTTAAACTTGTAACAAAATTCAATCAAAACTTGTAACAAAATTCAATCATCAATCACGCGTTATAGCATGTATGTGTGGTAAGACATCATAGTCATCAGCCCCGTGTAGTTGAGAGTGTATCATTCACGTTAGTGGGTTGAGACACCATGGTCATCAGCCTCGTGTAGTTGAGAGTGTATCATTCACGTTAGTGGGGTGAGACACCATGGTCATCAGCTCAGTATAGTTGAGAGTGTATCTTTCACGTCAGTGTGTTGAAACACCATGGTCATCAGACCCGTGTAGTTGAGAGTGTATCATTCACGATAAGTGGTTGAGACACCATGATCATCAGTCCCTTGTAGTTGAATAGGAAATAAATAGTGACATATAGTTCATGAGTAGCGTGTGGTTAGAAATGTTAAAACATCGTAACAAGATTATCAACAAAAGATATGCATTACTGAGGTAAGTAACTTAATTCCAAATTCTATATTGATGTTTTCATCTTCAGTCTTTTGACTGATTGATGAGCTAATCATTTCATCCCTATATACTGTAGCTACAATACCCTACTTCCAAGGCAAACTGTTTAACATATTCTAAACATGGTCTACCCCTACAGTTCTTGCCCTTGACCCCTTCCTTCCATAACTAAGCTTGCTATTCCTGGGTGCCTCAGTATGTGTCCTACCAACCTATCTCTTCTCTTCATTAACAGTCACCAGAAACATCTCTTCTCTCTCACTAGTCTTAATACCTCTTGGTTTGTAACCCTATGAACTTGAGTGTATGAAAGAGCTGTCTGATAACCTGTGTCACTGTAATGTCTGTACTACTGTATGTATTTGTAATAGAGGTAGGTATTGGGTAGGAAGCAGCTGTAGCCTTAAGTTAGGTACCATCCCGGCATTTCCTTAAGAGTGTAAGAGAGGAAACCCACAGAAAAACACTCTTAGAATGAGTGAGGTAGGAATTGAACCCGTCTCTTCTCAGTTTTGTCTCACAAGGCTGAGTGTACCCCGTTCTTTTAGGAGTTTTGTGATTTCGTAGTCATGTATCCCTGTGAACTTGGGTGTATGTAAAAGCTGTCTGATAACCTGTGTCACTGTGATGTCTGTACTACTGTATGCATTTGTAATAGAGGTAGGTATTGGGTAGGAAGCAGCTGTAGCCTTAAGTTAGGTACCATGCCGGCATTTGCTTAAGAGGGTAAGAGTGGAAAACCACAGAAAACCACTCTTAGAATGAGTGAGGTAGGAATTGAACCCGTCTCTTCTCAGTTTTGCCTCACAAGGCTGAGTGTACCCCGTTCTTTTAGGAGTTTTGTGATTTCATAGTCATGTAGCCCCGCGTACTTGGTTGAGTGTTGAATTTGTCTAATAATCTGTGTAACAGCAATGGCTGTATTAGTGTGTGTATTTGTAATTCAGATGAGGATTGGGAAAGAGGCGGCCGTGGTCTTAATTTAGGAACTATCCAAGCATTTGCATGGAGTAAAAGTGGGAAACCACAGAAAACAACTTCCAAAATGGTTGAGGTAGGAATCAAAACCCAGCTCCTGTCAGTTTTGCCTCACAAGGGTGAGTGTACTCCGTTCCAGTTCTGAGACCAGAATTACATTTCTTGGCTGAGCAGTGAATCAAATTCAGGCTTAAGCAGTGACATGCAAGAATGCTAGCCACTACACCACAAGGAAGACATGTAGTTGTTGTTGTTGTTTCATTTGAGAGGGCTTTGACATCGTGATTATTCTGTTCCCATGTACTTGGATCAGTGTGGAATAGGTCTGATAACCTGTGTCATTGTGCTGGTTGTATTAGTGTGTGTATTTGTAATTCAGATGAGGATTGGGAAAGAGGTGGCCGTGGTCTTAATTTAGGACTTATCCAAGCATTTGCATGGAGTAAAAGTGGGAAACCACAGAAAACTACTTCCAAAATGGTTGAGGTAGGTATCCAAACCCAGCTCCTGTCAGTTTTGCCTCACAAGGCTGAGTGTACCCCGTTCCAATTCTGAGACCAGAATTACATTTCTTGGCTGAGCAGTGAATCAAATTCAGGCTTAAGCGGTGACATCCAAGAATGGTAGCCACTACACCACAAGGAAGACATGTAGTTGTTGTTGGTGTTTCATTTGAGAGGGCTTTGACATCGTGATTATTCTGTTCCCATGTACTTCGATCAGTGTGGAATAGGTCTGGTAACCTGTGTCATTGTGCTGGCTGTATTAGTGTATGTATTTGTAATTCAGATAAGGATTGGGAACGACGTGGTCGTGGTCTTAATTTAGGAACTATGCAAGCATTTGCATGGAGTAAAAGTGGGAAACCACAGAAAACTACTTCCAAAATGGTTGAGGTAGGTATCAAAACCCAGCTCCTGTCAGTTTTGCCTCACAAGGCTGAGTGTACTCCGTTCCAATTCTGAGACCAGAATTACATTTCTTGGCTGAGCAGTGAATCAAATTCAGGCTTAAGCGGTGACATCCAAGAATGGTAGCCACTACACCACAAGGAAGACATGTAGTTGTTGTTGGTGTTTCATTTGAGAGGGCTTTGACATCGTGATTATTCTGTTCCCATGTACTTCGATCAGTGTGGAATAGGTCTGGTAACCTGTGTCATTGTGCTGGCTGTATTAGTGTATGTATTTGTAATTCAGATAAGGATTGGGAACGACGTGGTCGTGGTCTTAATTTAGGAACTATGCAAGCATTTGCATGGAGTAAAAGTGGGAAACCACAGAAAACTACTTCCAAAATGGTTGAGGTAGGTATCAAAACCCAGCTCCTGTCAGTTTTGCCTCACAAGGCTGAGTGTACTCCGTTCCACTCCTGAGACCAGAAATTAAATTTCTTGGCAGAGCCGGGATTCGAACCTCAGGAATGACCTCCAAGAATGCTAGTCACTACACTAAGTGGTTGACAATATAAGGCTGGTCTTGATTATACATGATCAATTAATAATTACCTAATAATAATAATAATAATAATAATAATAATAATAAATATTCCATTTAGCAACTACACGGCCGAACTCTCCCTGTGACATCATTCATGGTCTCAGGACATGGCGGCCATCTTGCCCATTAGCCCCTGCCCCAGCTCTGACTGACCCCTCCATAAGAATAACATAGAGTGATTGCGCGCGGCGGCCATCTTGCCCATTAGCCCCTGCCCCAGAACCGCCCTTTATATCCTACTGTTGGTCTCTCATAAAAATTTGTAAATCCATTTTTACATCGTCAAGATGATTAAAATACATGGATATAAAATACTTAAAAAATTAAAAGATTTAAAAATGTACAATATTTTGAAACGTGGGCTCCATTCTTGTTAATCCATAATCAAAACGAGGGACCCCATTGTACGAGCATCTTGAAAATGGAATGTGTTTAAATCTGTCATGAAGAAATAGGAATCGGACGTTGTTTATTTAGAGCTTTGCCAAAATGTTTTCAACAACCGCAGTTTGGAAACCATAAACTGTCACCTCACAACTTGAAAGAGCTACTACAAATGTGTCCGTCTTGTTGTTCACCTTTAATCACTATTTCTTCATTACAGATTTAAACACATTCCATTTTCAAGATGCTCGTACAATGGGGTCCCTCGTTTTGATTATGGATTAACAAGAATGGAGCCCACGTTTCAAAATATTGTACATTTTTAAATCTTTTAATTTTTTAAGCATTTTATATCCATGTATTTTAATCATCATGACGATGTAAAAATGGGTTTACAAATGTTTATGAGAGACCAACCATTAGAATGACCTAGGAGAATTTTATTGATTTTGACTGAAAAAGGCTCACAGGGCCGAAACATGTATCAAAATGTATAAATAAAATATATTTTTGTATTGTAAAGTGGACAAGTGCATAACTTATCAAAATCAATACGGAAAAACTTGAAAAATGACTAAAGTCATAGATATTCATTCATAAGATATTCAAATGGATCCCTGGCGTCATCGCAAGATGAGTCTCATCTGTCTCCTATGAGGTCATGATGGGGGACAAAATCAAACATATCTCCACATCACATCTACGCCCAAGACACTCTGGTGTTGATCTCAGCCCGGATTCAGAACCACCCCAACTTCCAGTGCAACCTCCTCAAATTTCAATATCTGGTGTTCCTTCTCCACCTCCTATATTGACTCAATGCCCAACAGCAACTGAGCAGGTTGATGCTGCCCATGAGTTTCTCCCTACTCCAAACACTCCGGAGGTCACATCCAGTCCGTCAACTACCCAGTCCCAGATTACTGCTCCATATGACAAGATGACCCCACCTGTACCTAGGGATTCAGCCGTCCAGAGTTCAGGCACGCCGGAGCGTGCACCCAACATCACTACACGGTCTGGACGAAGTGTGATTAGACCTTCCTTCCTAAGGGAATACGAATGCCAAGTTATATATCATAAGTATTAAAATTGTGACACGTTTACATCTCCACCCATTGCCAATGTTCAAATTTTCCCGGGGGAGATTGTAGTACAGTCACTAGAAAGTTAGGTCAACTTCTTCAAAGCTGTGCCTTTCTTAAAAAGGTATCAGGCTTTTGTTCTTTTGGCAACAAGCAATTACATTGCGGTAATAGCGAGAAACAAAGGTCATGTCACAAGAGCTATAATATTCTTTTGTATTTTTATCAATCAATAAACTTTGGTTTCGAGATTGAAGCTGAATTTCTTTTAAGAAGGTAAATTATAATAACGATAAGAAAGCGTCTGGGGCTAGTTAGGGCTGAGTTTCTCTCGTTTTTGCCTAAGTGCCAAAAAGTTGCTCTTTTCCAGCGCGCTCTAGCGGCGGTGCCATGCACTCAAAAATTGAAAATGACCAGTGGATTTTGAAACAAATGTTAGCTACTTTCATTTTGTAAATAATGAGAAATTCACTAGGAAGCATACTTTTCAACTTATAAGCGATTTTGTGAAAATAGTCCGAAATTTTCAGTTTTTTTCTGCTATTTTCACTGTGAAGCCGTCATTTTTTTTGTTGGCAAACTTCAGATTCGGATTCAGCACACCGAAAACCATAAGAATCCGTCGAGAAACCTTCTACCCTTTTTTTTTTTTTTTGTCAAACTACCATTTGACTGGGCTTTCATTTTATTTCTAGTGGTGTATAACGAAAATGTTCTGTAATGTTTTTTAACTTCTTTTATCTGAAAATAGGAAGAGATTTGTTTTGTTTTCTTGCTGAAGTAGTGGTTTTATTCAGAGAAGATCCTCTGTTAAGTAGCCCTGATTTTTGGACCTTATACCTTACATTTTTCTGGTGGTCAAGTAGTACCGCAGTGAATTGGTACATACAATTTTATGCGAAGAAGTGGTTCGTGAACCTCATTTTCTGACAGGAGAGGAGGCCAAGGGGGACATACGGTAGTGTTTTCATACATAATTATGTTTATTCGAAGAAGGGTCAGCAAGGAATATCTGTTATTTTGTACAAAAAATATCCATTCGAGAAAGTGCTATGTAGACTGTAGGCTTTAATTTTTTTCTAGTAGTGTATAACAAAAATGTTCTATTGAGCTTTTTAACTTCTTTTATCTGGAATAGGGTGAGATTTGTTTTGTTTTCTTGCTGAAGTAGTGGTTTTATTCAGAGAATATCCTCTGTTAAGTAGCACTGCTTTTTGGACCTTATACCATACAATTTTCTGGTGGTCAAGTAGTACCGCAGTGAATTGGTACATACAATTTTATGCGAAGAAGTGGTTCTTGAACCTTATTTTTCTGACAGGAGGCCAAGGGGGATATACGGTAGTGTTTTTATACATAATTATGTTTATTCGAAGAATATCCTGTTTTGTGAACGTCATTCATTTTTGTGAGAAGAAATTAAGTAGGACAACAGTGATTTTTACATTAGTTTTTCTGTAGTATCCTCAGTAAAGTGACAATGACTTTTTGAAATTTAACCATTTTTCTGACAGGTGATGAGGGGTAACGGTTATATTGTACAAGAGATACTTATTTGAAGAAGATCCTCATTAAAGTAACAGTGGCTTTTGGCCCCAATTACTTTTTTTAGTGCATAAATATACAAAAATGCAAAAGTATATTTTTTTATATCTGGATTTTGCTGGTATTGTTTAGAGAGAAGGAATAATTTTCGTAACTTTATCAATAATGGCATATTTCTCACTTAGACTTTTACCTCATGCAAGTCCAGAAGTGAATAGCTAGTATTTTTGTAATGTTATTCTGTTTTACGGGTGAGTAAGGATACTGGTAGTTTTTGTGCGTGAGATCCAGAAAGGATGTTACCTTCTCTGTTGATTTATTTCTGGTAAACAAGGTCTAGAAATGAATATTTCTGTTGCTACCGTATATAATGATTTTTGGGGGCATAGTGTTCAAGAAGGCAGTAGGAGGGGGACTGTTTCTCCAAAAGAAAGGAAAATAAAATACAGAATTAGAGATGAACATAATAATTTGGTATCTTATCCTTGCAAGAGATTCTGAAGTTTTGTCGAATTTTATAACTTAAGCTCAGTTGGAGGGTTTTTCTGACAGTAGGCACGGAAAACTGTACGGTACCTGTCTATATATTGTTTCTGTGGGTACATAGATTTATTTTATTAACTAACTGTTCCTGAAAATTGTTTTGTGTATTGAAATATTCGAATGTTTCCTTACTTCAATCCAGAGTTTAGCCATATGCGATTAATCAACGTTTTGGTACATCTTGAGTAACTGTTTCAATGCCTCTTTTTATTGATATAACATTTACGGGACGTTAAAATGTTAAAATTTGCCCTATCTGTGTGCGTCAACGTCCTAGTAAGTTCACAGACGATGCACCAATTTGTTCACTCGTAAAATACCCGCTACAACGGCAGGATTCGAACTAGCGGAGCGATAATTAGGCCTATTTAGTGGTAACTTATCTAACTGCCAGTGAACTCCAAATAGTATTAACATTTTCCTATAAATATGAATTTATATTCGCTTTGGAGTGACTGCGTGTGAAAGGAACCGTCTGACTTGCTACTGTGGCTGTAACGACCCTAAGCGTGACGTCACTACAAGAGCCTTGCGGCCTGGACATTACGATGGCAGTGGCGTAACGCAGGAAGGACTGATTGGCCCGCTCTTCTTTGAAGGTGGCGTCACGGTGGGAAGCATACCTAAAGTTGCTGAGGGAAAGTGTCATCCCAGAACTACAGAGGAGACAGAGCTTTTATGAATTGTGGTGGTAGAAAGATGGTGCCCCACTACACTTGGTCAGTATTGTTCGGACGTTCTTGCATTAAGCTTTCCCTCAAAGCTGGATTAGCCATTGAGGGCCTGTGGAGTGGCCATCCCGATCACCCGACATCACCCCACCAGACTTTTTCCTTTGGGATTACCTCAAAGATAAGGTGTATGCGAATCCTATTGATAGTGTGCAACATCTGCGTGAGGTGATTGTTCAATAATGTTCCGGTGAATATGTGTAGAAAGGCTTTGCGTCTGCGTGGCTGTATTGACGTAGATGGTGATCAGGTCGACCACTATCAGGAAAATCGATTACTTATAGCCTATGCGTGTGATTCCAGTTTTGTTAACCGTTGCAATTGTTAATATTTATCAATAAAAGTAACATCTAAACAAAAAAGTGTCTATTTGAGCGTGGCCCACCCTGTACATTAGTTATAATGGCGCAAGTACAATAGACTTGATCTTCATCAATATTGGCTTCACTCTTATTCATCAACAAGTGCTTGACAGGATTGCTGTCAGGAAACATTTACTCATAGAAACAATACTCTGCTCAGAGGGGAAAACGGCTCTAACCATTCAAGTTAAGAATAAAATTTCGAGAAAATTGGATATTACCAAGGTTGAAACTATTAACATCCCAGATACGCGAGAGCATAAACGCAGGCTACATTGATGACGCGCTGAGGAACCTAGAGATTACCATGAGAAATGTGATACAGACAGTGGCAGTAAGGACCAGAAAAGCCAAGCCATGGTTTTCCTAAGACTGTTATAAAAAAAAAGGAGACACACAATTCAAGCAATACATGCAGCAAGGACACAAAAAACGGAAATAGTGTAAATATAAAGAACGTTTTATTTCTAAAAATATCCATGTAGGCTTAGCCTATCTTTCCTAACCTATGGAGCCACGCCCGAGTCGACTACTAGAGTCCTAATGTCTTCCGAAAGTACGTAAATTTCTACAACAATGTCTGATGCAAAGACTGAAATCTTGTGTAAATACTACGAAGCAATTACTATAGTTTCCAATTCGCGACTTGTGTACATTAAGTGTGTTTGATTGATTATTGTAATTATCTGGAATTGTACAATTTGCCACCGGGGAATTACCCCCATTTGCAAATAAACTAAATGAATGAATGATGCTGTGAATCGTCGCAATGCAGTTATTTTAGGATGTTTAATTAAATGATACGTAATTGGCGTCAACGACATGATGCTTTGATTTCGTCATGCATAGTTTTAAGAGTCCAGGCTAATAGTGATGCTTGTATGGTATTTGACTAGCACAAACTAGAACCTCTGTTGCATGTAAACGGACGTATAGCAGATACCCAAAATCGTGACCCGCTCTCTTTGACTGGATGCAGCCAACCATGGCGATGATCCCTTTCAATAAATTCCGTGTGACTTATGTGAGGATCTGTTGAGAAATAAATCTGCGATCTCCATAGTATTGATTCGCCTCCGAACGCACTTCATTTGAATCTCAACTCGATTATTGAGAGGCACAATGGACGTTTATATGGGGCTACAGCAATCCCATTATTATATATCTTCTGTTCGAAGAGTCAAAGGAGGAACTACATTGTATTACCCTCTATCCCTTGTATTTCATATTTTCAAAGTTAATGAGATACATCACATGAAATGCAGCTCCTGAGAAGGTGATTCCCTGCAAGTCTCCACGCCTCTCAAAGAGACTGCGTGAAGGGGAACTCAGCCCGTCCCTGAAGCTCCAATTGCCCCAACTGGCCTCTTGGAGGGGCCGAGAGGGCATCACTCGATACAACTCGCTCAGCATCAGGACATCATGAGTGTGGCGGGACTGCGTAGCCAGAAGAAACTCGCAGTTAAACGGGATGTTGACCGCCCTCAGCAACTTTTGTGGATCCACTGTATCTCTATCTAAGAGAAGAAGCCATCGAGGTTTGGACACGTCAAGATGAGAGTTGAATAACTGAAACAGTTCAAACAGAAGTTGAGATGGAAGTCCGGGCTCGATTCCCGGTTCTGCCAAGAAATTTAATTCTGGTCTAAGGGATAGAAGTAGTGTGTTTTGGATGGTTCTAATGCCACCTCCACCTCCCCACCTCACAAGATGGCGGCGGCGCGATATCTCTCGAACGCATGGTCGGATTTTGACGAATGAGGTGTCATTGAACTCCGGCTGACACCCCCTTTCCAATGACCAACATATTTCCACCCCAAAATAAAAACCTACCCCTACTAGGGGGTGAAATTGAATTTTTTAGAGAATCTCTCTTTCCAATTGCAACATGTGAGAGTTTGAATGCCGATATGGATTTAAACGTTGTTCCACATAAAGTGCATGTGTTCGGTGGATAGCCACTATGAATTAACATGCTTGTTTTTGTTTTTTACGCATGCCCACTCATGGCTTTTGAAGAGCGTGGGGGAGTGGTTCCCTGTGGACGAGTCCTTGTGGACGAGTCCTTGTGGACAGGTCCTTGTTGACGAGTCCTTGTGGACAGGTCCTTGTGGACGAGTCCTTGTGGATGAGTCCCTTTGGACGGGTCCCTTTGGCCTGGTCCCTATGGACTGGCTCATGAATTTATTTAAATTATGTCAAAGGGCCTAACTACATTTGCGTGTGTTGAACTGACGTTGTTCACCAACCCCCACTACTATAATGTGATAACGATATGAAAGGAAAGTGACGAAATACATGTGAACACGTGTGAGATGACCGTATTACCGTCCTCCTTGTGAAACAAGTCACATCCTGTTTTGGTTCATACGTGAGAAAATGCAAGTTCATGTGTAATATGACCTAACACACAAGTGTACACATGTGCACGTGCACGATAAGAGCTAACAAGTCACAACCTGTTTTGACAGTGGTGGGAATAAGGCTAGAGGCATGTACAAGTAGTCAAATGACTCCGGCAGACAACCCCTTTCCTATGGATAACTTATTTCCACTCAAAAATAAAATCTACCCCTACTAGGGGGTGAAATAATAATTTTTAGGTAAAAGTCGCTTTCCATATGCAACATGTGGGAGTTTGTATGCCAATATGAAATTAAACTCGTTCCATATAAAGTGCATGCATACAACTGAATGCCGCTATGATTTATCATTTTTGTTTTTTGTTTTACGAATGCGCAATTGGGGTTTTTGTAAGAGGGCGGGCTATTTGAATAATGATTTATAGATACGTTTTTTTTTACAAATTAACCAAAGATCCAAAAACTAATAGGTCATCGGCTTTTTAATATCTTATGAACTAAGAAAGCTAGGGACTTGTATGAGGGGTCGTTGGACTTGGGGTGACGCCCTGTTTTTGAATGTATTATTCATTTTTTGTCAAAAGGGCCTAACTGCACTTTCGTTAATATCTCGCTAACTAATAATCACAGAGGGTCAAGTGAAGTGTCATAGGACTTAAAATGGCCAACCCCTCTCCATGACCAATGAATTTACCCAAAAAAAAAACAGCAAGGTCATTAACCTAAGATTTTATCAACTAATAATCAGAGAGGGACAAGTGAAGTGTCACAAGACTCAGGATGGCCAACCCATTTCCATGACCAACGAATTTACCCAAAATACCCAAAACAGCAAGGTCATTGACCTAAGAATTTATAAACTTATCAGTAGAGAGGGTCAAGTGTGGTGTCTTAGGACTACGAATGGTTAACCCTTTCCCATGACCAATGAATTTACCTCAAAAATTCAAAACAGCAAGGTCATTGACCTGAGATTTTATAAACTAATAATAGGATATCAACATGTGAGGTGTCATAGGACTTAGAATGGTCAACCCTTTCCCATGGCTAATGAATTTACCCAAAAATGGACATGTGAAATGTTTGCAGTGAGTGATGAAACATAGCTAGGTAGTGAAAGAATTATTGTAGGCTACATGTATGGTGACTGACAAATCTTTCACCATTGGAACTTGTTTTCAGATCAAACTGCAGTACAGGGAGAGTATAGGTTGTAGGTATGGGATAATAAATAACAAATGGTGTATACAAAATCTGATTTATCGATTCAAGAAATAAGAGTAGACAATCTTTAATTGATTGGTTAAAGAGGATAGCTAAAATCCAAAATGGTGACTACATTGAACTAAACTGAACCAAGCTGAATCAAACCCAACCAAACCGAACCAAACTTAATCAAAAACAAGCCAATGGTTTAAGTGTAAAACTTGTGAGTGAATGTGGTCATTGGTAATGTCAGTAATGTCAGAAAGGAAAGGGATAACGCTCTACCTATAGAGGGTAAGGTAAAGCTAGTGCATGATGCTAATGCACACACACAAGTACATGAACCACACACAACTATCCTATGCAGTTTTTATGGGTTGACTGTTAAAACTTGCTCAGTGGTTACTGGGACAAGATGGTCGCTACACACAACAAGCTTTAAATACCTGAGGCTAATAATCTATACACACACTCACACACACTTGTTCTAAACTAAACTGTCTTGCTGGCAGAGTTCACACAGTAGGTAAATGACAGAAATGCTTGGCTAACAGAAATACAATCATTTTCGGTTGTCTAATGTTACCAGCTAAACATTACGTGCTATAGTGGTGAGCACATGTGCCTCTTTCACTGGAGATCTTAACTCGATTTCTAGCTCTAAGGCCTAGAACGAATCAAACTAAGAAAAAAGGGTATGGTGACGCAGTGGTTAAACTGTTAGCCTTTCACTAAGGTAGACTAGGGTTTGATTTTAGGTTAATATGCATGTCATAAACAAACAAATAAAAGCAGAGATAATGTTTAAAACTGATTACACTTGTCTCTTTTCAAATTATTACTTAGATTACAAATACAAACGTGGACTGGGTTTGACATACAGTTAATGCTTCCTATCACATACTAGACTGTAAGAAAGCCAAACAAGCAAAAGGCGTAGGTAGTGCAGTGGTAAAATCGCTATGTGTAGAGAAATACCTAACGGTTTTATGAACTGGCAAAGGTATGTCGCATAAACAGTGCAGGATACAATCCAGCAACCATAATTTTTATCTCGTGGACAAGAGAAAACATATATATAGAGAGAGAGATATAGAAAGCTTGTGTGTGTGTGTGTGGGTAGCATTGGTTGTTTGACCAGAGAAAATACGGTGAGGTAGGGTGGGGAGAGGGAGAATTAGCACTTATATATGAATGGAAAATAGATTTTTTTCAATCGTTTTGTTTTTCAAATGCAGTGGTAGATAGTCGTTTTTTTTGTAAATCATTCTTACTTGCAGTAGTAATAAGCCTCTATGGTTCCGCTAACACATAGATAGACTGTATTATTGCCATGGTCAAGCCCTCACATTACGATCATTTACAAAATCATAAAATGAAAAATAAAAAATCTTGTTTTGGAAATATCGTTTTTCAACATACACACAAAATAAATATATAAAAAAATTTGTAAACAGCAAAATGGAAAATCCATGTTTCCATATAGACAAAATTTAAAAACCTTAAACGGACATTTAAGAAAATATATGCAAATGGGAAATTGACAAATGTGTAAATATGAAATTGGAAAAATCCATGTTTCCATATCATGAAATTGAAAAACATCAAACTGTCATTTTAAAAAATTCAAATGGAAAATTGACAACTCAGCAATTCTTCTAGGTTTGTGCCGTGTCTTGTGTGGGGTTTCGCCTAGGACACCAAGCTTGGCTCATCGGCGGGCTCTTGGTGTCCCCGCCCGGACCCCCACAGGAGTAACGAACTACGCGCTACCTCCCTTTATATTGAGTGCAACTGCACTACTTTGCTGCGAGAACTAAAAGTTCAAGCAGCCATAACCTCCCTATGAAGGCTTCCAAAAAGATGGTATATTGGCTTTCACGGCCGGTGAATTAAAACTCAGCAATTCTTCTAGGTTTGTGCCGTGTCTTGTGTGGGGTTTCGCCTAGGACACCAAGCTTGGCTCATCGGCGGGCTCTTGGTGTCCCTGCCCGGACCCCCACAGGAGTAACGAACTACGCGCTACCTCCCTTTATATTGAGTGCAACTGCACTACTTTGCTGCGAGAACTAAAAGTTCAAGCAGCCATAACCTCCCTATGAAGGCTTCCAAAAAGATGGTATATTGGCTTTCACGGCCGGTGAATTAAAACTCAGCAATTCTTCTAGGTTTGTGCCGTGTCTTGTGTGGGGTTTCGCCTAGGACACCAAGCTTGGCTCATCGGCGGGCTCTTGGTGTCCCCGCCCGGACCCCCACAGGAGTAACGAACTACGCGCTGCCTCCCTTTATATTGAGTGCAACTGCACTACTTTGCTGCGAGAACTAAAAGTTCAAGCAGCCATAACCTCCCTATGAAGGCTTCCAAAAAGATGGTATATTGGCTTTCACGGCCGGTGAATTAAAACTCAGCAATTCTTCTAGGTTTGTGCCGTGTCTTGTGTGGGGTTTCGCCTAGGACACCAAGCTTGGCTCATCGGCGGGCTCTTGGTGTCCCCGCCCGGACCCCCACAGGAGTAACGAACTACGCGCTACCTCCCTTTATATTGAGTGCAACTGCACTACTTTGCTGCGAGAACTAAAAGTTCAAGCAGCCATAACCTCCCTATGAAGGCTTCCAAAAAGATGGTATATTGGCTTTCACGGCCGGTGAATTAAAACTCAGCAATTCTTCTAGGTTTGTGCCGTGTCTTGTGTGGGGTTTCGCCTAGGACACCAAGCTTGGCTCATCGGCGGGCTCTTGGTGTCCCCGCCCGGACCCCCACAGGAGTAACGAACTACGCGCTACCTCCCTTTATATTGAGTGCAACTGCACTACTTTGCTGCGAGAACTAAAAGTTCAAGCAGCCATAACCTCCCTATGAAGGCTTCCAAAAAGATGGTATATTGGCTTTCACGGCCGGTGAATTAAAACTCAGCAATTCTTCTAGGTTTGTGCCGTGTCTTGTGTGGGGTTTCGCCTAGGACACCAAGCTTGGCTCATCGGCGGGCTCTTGGTGTCCCCGCCCGGACCCCCACAGGAGTAACGAACTACGCGCTACCTCCCTTTATATTGAGTGCAACTGCACTACTTTGCTGCGAGAACTAAAAGTTCAAGCAGCCATAACCTCCCTATGAAGGCTTCCAAAAAGATGGTATATTGGCTTTCACGGCCGGTGAATTAAAACTCAGCAATTCTTCTAGGTTTGTGCCGTGTCTTGTGTGGGGTTTCGCCTAGGACACCAAGCTTGGCTCATCGGCGGGCTCTTGGTGTCCCCGCCCGGACCCCCACAGGAGTAACGAACTACGCGCTACCTCCCTTTATATTGAGTGCAACTGCACTACTTTGCTGCGAGAACTAAAAGTTCAAGCAGCCATAACCTCCCTATGAAGGCTTCCAAAAAGATGGTATATTGGCTTTCACGGCCGGTGAATTAAAACTCAGCAATTCTTCTAGGTTTGTGCCGTGTCTTGTGTGGGGTTTCGCCTAGGACACCAAGCTTGGCTCATCGGCGGGCTCTTGGTGTCCCCGTCCTTTTGGCTGATCCCTTTGGCCCGGACCCTTTGACATAATTTGGATAATTGCATGGGCCAGTCCATAGGTACCAGTCCAAAGGGACCGGTCCAAAGGGATCAGCCAAAAGGACCTGTCCACAGGGACCCGTCAAAAATGACTCCATTCAAAAAGGGCCCTTCCAAAGGGGCTAGTCAACAGGGACCAGTCCAAAGGGACAAATCAACAGGGATCAATGAAAAGGGGGAAGCGCGTCATGTAAGGCGTTGCGCGCTGCCGCCGTGGGAACATAGGTGTTTATCAGCAGCCTCCGGCAATGTTCGGGAGAGTAACCTTGAAAAGTAGCTGAAACTCGGTAGTCGAAAGCATAGCTTGACCCGTTTCTTACCTATATGACAAGGTTAGGTTAGGTAAATTTAGGTTATGTTAGGTGAGCTGAGGTTAAGTCTTAAAATATTCCCTCTCTTATGTGTTCAAAGCCGATTCACCCTGAACAGTCAGCCAAAACTTTAAATATGTATTTATCATTACATAAAGAATTAAAGCAAACTTAATTAATTATGAATGGCGTGTTTTGTTACTGTTCAATGTAGGCAGAATATATGCATTAAATGATAGACTCAACACAAAATGTTTTGATTATTGACTTGCGTTATTGATAAATTGGTTTAATGTTAGGGGCAGTGCACACTTTCCATGTCGATAATTTATATAGGCTAGAAGGATGGTGTTGCAAACTTCTGATGTGTATTTCCAAATTTCCTGCATAGTCTATTTCATAGAATTTTCCTGTAACTTAAAAGTTCATGCTGATTTTGTCTTTGTGTTTGACATTGCAACTACAATGGTTGATTGGATATTCTTTATCAACTTTCAAATCATGTAATTCATGAGTTTAGTGCTTTTCAGTCGGTCAACACGAATGTACCCAAAAGAGATGGGTTATGCCCTAATCCTGAAATAAATTACATGAGATTAATAAAACACTAGGATGACTAGTTTCGATCGTCAGGCGATCATCATCAGATCCATTACACTTAGGCTACAAAATCTATGTTTGAAATGCAGGTGAAAATATTTACAATATGTACAATTATTTAGTTGCAGTATTGGTACTGCAACTGTCAGTGTATGCTAAATGCAGTATATATGTTAGGTGAAATGCTAAATGGTGATAGCTATCCGGAGATTGTACTTTAGAGAGATTATATGGTTGTAAACTATGGTTAACCATATAATCTCTCTAAAGTACAATCTCCGGATAGCTATCACCATTTAGCATTTCACCTAACATATATACTGCATTTAGCATACACTGACAGTTGCGGTACCAATACTGCAACTAAATAATTGTACATATTGTAAATATTTTCACCTGCATTTCAAACATAGATTTTGTAGCCTAAGTGTAATGGATCTGATGATGATCGCCTGACGATCGAAACTAGTCATCCTAGTGTTTTATTAATCTCATGTAATTTATTTCAGGATTAGGGCATAACCCATCTCTTTTGGGTACATTCGTGTTGACCGACTGAAAAGCACTAAACTCTTGTTTACTAAGGCAACACTGAAAATATGGCTTCAAACACCACAATCATGTAATTCATGTCAGATATGTTGGAATTTTTGTTCATGTGTGTGAAGCTATCATGTACCGATACCTAATTGGTTACACAACTGTTTCATAATGAAAATCTTGACCTCTGATTCATTGGAGAACTGTTTACGCTTGTCTGAACCAAGACCAACTGACTACTCACTGCTAAGGTTTAGAAATTACATTTACTCAAATCACATTCTGGTAAAAAAGATCATGACTACTATAAACTGCTACCACTCTTCCACCACTTTGCTAACACTTTTCTAACATTTGACTCTCACTTTTGCTCTTACTTTAAACTGCACATACTACAAACTATCATTTTTATTATCGAGTTAACTTTACTAGAGATTAGTTTATGCTTAACAGTTGACATGGAAGTATCAACGACTAGCTATGGTAAGCCATGTGCTTACTATAAAGGATATGCATATATTGTAAAAAGAACTAATAAAAATGGAACTGTTATTTGGTGCTGTTCGAAACAACGATCTAAAAAGTGTCGAGGAATGATTAAAACAAAAGGCTCCAACATACTTATTTCAATCGATCATCATTGTAAATCTCAAAATAATACTCATTTAAATGGACAAAATACTCTAACCAAGGTAAAAAAGCAAGACCAAGAAAAAAATAGTGTGGCTCAAGATAGTGCTTTGTTTGTTAAAGAGCATTTATTATCTCCTGAAAAAGACATGTTAGGACAGTCGTTAACGTCTAAGAAACCTCTAACACTATCAAAGACAACACAAACTATGCCAAAGGTTGTTGCATTGCAAGATGAACAAGAAGGATTAGATAGTAATAGTGATGATCATTATATTGATGATAATTATATTGATGATGATAACCATGATGATGATGATGATTATGATGATGATGATGATAATGGTTTACACCCAAAAAACTCATTTGTTAAATTTGTTTACTGGAACAATCCCAATAAGCTAATCCAGCGGCTTCAGTACTTGCATACCTGTAAACAGGCTGGTCATACTAAATATGAGGAAGAACTTTTGGATATAGAAAATGAGCTTCGTGATGCTAAAATTATAGTGTAATGAATCCATGTAACGGCTTAAACTATTTCTTAACAATACATGTAATATTTTCTACCACTTTGCTACCACTTTGCTACCATTTTTCTAGTTTGCTACCACTTTTCTACCACTTTGCTACCACTTTTCTACTACTTTTCTGCCACTTTGCTACCACTTTTCTAGTTTGCTACCACTTTTCTACCACTTTGCTACCACATTTCTACTACTTTTCAGCCACTTTTCTACCACTTTTTTAGTTTGCTACCACTTTTCTACCACTTTGCTACTACTTTTCTACTACTTTTCTGCCACTTTTCTACCACTTTTCTACCACTTTGCTACCACTTTTCTACCACTATGTTACCAATTGTCTACCACTTGTCTACCAATTTGCTACCACGTTTCTATCACTTTTCTATTACTTTTAACTGTACATATTAATATAAAAGTCAACGCTAAATAATTCTATTACCAGAACAGAGATAACCTTTGTAGTGTGCAAATCATACTAACAGGTTAGTTACTACTATGGAACTTACTACAACTAACCGAGGTAAACAACGTGTACTCTATAAAGGCTACTCTTATAACTATAGACGACAAAATGTAAAAGGAATAATATTCTGGTGATGCTCAAAACAGAGGTCAACAAGATGTCGAGGCAATATGAAAAGAAGAAATGGTGTGGTTTTAAGTGTGAGTGATCATCAATGTAGTTCTCCAGACAAAACACTGATGGTGTTGGCAAAATATCATCAGAATGCTAATAAGTTAGTACAAGAGAAAGATGTTGCTACTCAAACTAGTGCATTGTTTGTTGTGCAACGTTTAACCCCTGTTGTAAAAGTTATGTTGTATCCATCTTCCACGCCTCAAGAGTCATCAACATCACAGACTATGCAAGAGGTAGTGTTGTTGTTGTTTTTTTAAGGGGCTGAACTACAAAGTCATCTGCCTTGTTAAGCAAGTGGATCGAAAAGGACTAGATAGTAGTAGACAAACGAGAGCTGTAGTTTGTATATAACTATTGTACAAGTACTTACATTAAATAAATAAAAATAGTGTATGGGTATTGTCTGTTTTTCTTAATTGCTATCCCTATGTCCCACTATTAATGCAATTGTTAACCATCAACAGTCTCTGACTATGTTCGCAAAGAGAGTGACCTTAAACAATACACTCTATCTATGGTTTGTGTACCGAGTACACAATAATACAGTGTGGTCAAGCCATGTTGAGGTAATAGTTATATCAGGTAAGGGATTCGAACCCTTGCTTTCTTGTACAGAAAATTTGAACTTAAGTCAAACACCATAACCACTCGGTCAACCTGACAGTTACTAATTTAATTATTTTTGTGGACTTGAGTGTTTATAAAACTTTTTCCAGTATACATTGACTAAACCACTTGTTTGTTTTGAAATATAGATTTTGTTTTGTTTGACCATAACATTGCAGTTATGAGTCTTGTGAACTGGGTGTTTAATATAGGGTTAAAGGAATTTTAAAATAATTTTAGAAAAGCTCTTAGGTATCGTGTCATGGGTTTTAGTAATGCATTACTGTTCGTTGACTAACATTTACCGTTACACAACATTATTTTGGTGAGCCCTACATGTTGTTGTTTGAGTCGTCAGTCTTTTGACTGGTTTGATGCAGATCTCCATGCCTCCCTGCCCTGAGCGAAACGTCTCATCTCTATATAACTACCACACCCTACATTCAAGGCTATCTGTTTAACATATTATAACCTTGGATCCCCCCTACAAGCTCTTGGGTTCAATTCCTAGATTTAACACAAACTTTTAAAAGTGGTTTGACAACTAAAACTAGTCTACTCAGTCTCGAGTGGTCCAAATAAGTAGAGAGGGTTTGATTCACACCTCAACCATAGAGCACCATGTTCTTTTTTTTTGAAAATAATGATAGCCATTTGTTCAATTTCACATTTCACACATTGCAATTTGTCAATTTTCCATTTGAATTTTTTAAAATGACAGTTTGATGTTTTTCAATTTCATGATATGGAAACATGGATTTTTCCAATTTCATATTTACACATTTGTCAATTTCCCATTTGCATATATTTTCTTAAATGTCCGTTTAAGGTTTTTAAATTTTGTCTATATGGAAACATGGATTTTCCATTTTGCTGTTTACAAATTTTTTTATATATTTATTTTGTGTGTATGTTGAAAAACGATATTTCCAAAACAAGATTTTTTATTTTTCATTTTATGATTTTGTAAATGATCGTAATGTGAGGGCTTGACCATGGCAATAATACAGTCTATCTATGTGTTAGCGGAACCATAGAGGCTTATTACTACTGCAAGTAAGAATGATTTACAAAAAAAACGACTATCTACCACTGCATTTGAAAAACAAAACGATTGAAAAAAATCTATTTTCCATTCATATATAAGTGCTAATTCTCCCTCTCCCCACCCTACCTCACCGTATTTTCTCTGGTCAAACAACCAATGGTACCCACACACACACACAAGCTTTCTATATCTCTCTCTCTATATATATGTTTTCTCTTGTCCACGAGATAAAAATTATGGTTGCTGGATTGTATCCTGCACTGTTTATGCGACATACCTTTGCCAGTTCATAAAACCGTTGGGTATTTCTCTACACATAGCGATTTTACCACTGCACTACCTACGCCTTTTGCTTGTTTGGCTTTCTTACAGTCTAGTATGTGATAGGAAGCATTAACTGTATGTCAAACCCAGTCCACGTTTGTATTTGTAATCTAAGTAATAATTTGAAAAGAGACAAGTGTAATCAGTTTTAAACATTATCTCTGCTTTTATTTGTTTGTTTATGACATGCATATTAACCTAAAATCAAACCCTAGTCTACCTTAGTGAAAGGCTAACAGTTTAACCACTGCGTCACCATATCCTTTTTTCTTAGTTTGATTCGTTCTAGGCCTTAGAGCTAGAAATCGAGCTAAGATCTCCAGTGAAAGAGGCACATGTGCTCACCACTATAGCACGTAATGTTTAGCTGGTAACATTAGACAACCGAAAATGATTGTATTTCTGTTAGCCAAGCATTTCTGTCATTTACCTACTGTGTGAACTCTGCCAGCAAGACAGTTTAGTTTAGAACAAGTGTGTGTGAGTGTGTGTATAGATTATTAGCCTCAGGTATTTAAAGCTTGTTGTGTGTAGCGACCATCTTGTCCCAGTAACCACTGAGCAAGTTTTAACAGTCAACCCATAAAAACTGCATAGGATAGTTGTGTGTGGTCCATGTACTTGTGTGTGTGCATTAGCATCATGCACTAGCTTTACCTTACCCTCTATAGGTAGAGCGTTATCCCTTTCCTTTCTGACATTACTGACATTACCAATGACCACATTCACTCACAAGTTTTACACTTAAACCATTGGCTTGTTTTTGATTAAGTTTGGTTCGGTTTGGTTGGGTTTGATTCAGCTTGGTTCAGTTTAGTTCAATGTAGTCACCATTTTGGATTTTAGCTATCCTCTTTAACCAATCAATTAAAGATTGTCTACTCTTATTACTTGAATCGATAAATCAGATTTTGTATACACCATTTGTCATTTATTATCCCATACCTACAACCTATACTCTCCCTGTACTGCAGTTTGATCTGAAAACAAGTTCCAATGGTGAAAGATTTGTCAGTCACCATACATGTAGCCTACAATAATTCTTTCACTACCTAGCTATGTTTCATCACTCACTGTAAACATTTCACATGTCCATATCCGATTATAAGTTTATAAAATCTCAGGTCGATGACCTTGATGTATTGGGTATTTTTGGGTAAATTCATTAGCCATGGGAAAGGGTTGACCATTCTAAGTCCTATGACACCTCACATGTTGATATCCTATTATTAGTTTATAAAATCTCAGGTCAATGACCTTGCTGTTTTGAATTTTTGAGGTAAATTCATTGGTCATGGGAAAGGGTTAACCATTCGTAGTCCTATGACACCTCACTTGACCCTCTCTACTGATAAGTTTATAAAATCTTAGGTCAATGACCTTGCTGTTTTGGGTAATTTGGGTAAATTCGTTGGTCATGGAAAAGGGTTGGCCATCCTGAGTCTTGTGACACTTCACTTGTCCCTCTCTGATTATTAGTTGATAAAATCTTAGGTTAATGACCTTGCTGTTTTTTTTGGGTAAATTCATTGGTCATGGAGAGGGGTTGGCCATTTTAAGTCCTATGACACTTCACTTGACCCTCTGTGATTATTAGTTAGCGAGATATTAACGAAAGTGCAGTTAGGCCCTTTTGACAAAAAAATGAATAATACATTCAAAAACAGGGCGTCACCCCTAGTCCAACGACCCCTCATACAAGTCCCTAGCTTTCTTAGTTCATAAGATATTAAAAAGCCGATGACCTATTAGTTTTTGGATCTTTGGTTAATTTGTAAAAATAAACGTATCTATAAATCATTATTCAAAAAGCCCGCCCTCTTACAAAAACCCCAATTGCGCATTCGTAAAACAAAAAACAAAAATGATAAATCATAGCGGCATTCAGTTGTATGCATGCACTTTATGTGGAACGAGTTTAATTTCATATTGGCATACAAACTCCCACATGTTGCATATGGAAAGCGACGTTTACCTAAAATTATTATTTCACCCCCTAGTAGGGGTAGATTTTATTTTTGAGTGGAAATAAGTTATCCATAGGAAAGGGGTTGTCTGCCGGAGTCATTTGACTACTTGTACATGCCTCTAGCCTTATTCCCACCACTGTCAAAACAGGTTGTGACTTGTTAGCTCTTATCGTGCACGTGCACATGTGTACACTTGTGTGTTAGGTCATATTACACATGAACTTGCATTTTCTCACGTATGAACCAAAACAGGATGTGACTTGTTTCACAAGGAGGACGGTAATACGGTCATCTCACACGTGTTCACATGTATTTCGTCACTTTCCTTTCATATCGTTATCACATTATAGTAGTGGGGGTTGGTGAACAACGTCAGTTCAACACACGCAAATGTAGTTAGGCCCTTTGACATAATTTAAATAAATTCATGAGCCAGTCCATAGGGACCAGGCCAAAGGGACCCGTCCAAAGGGACTCATCCACAAGGACTCGTCCACAAGGACCTGTCCACAAGGACTCGTCAACAAGGACCTGTCCACAAGGACTCGTCCACAAGGACTCGTCCACAGGGAACCACTCCCTCACGCTCTTCAAAAGCCATGAGTGGACATGTGTAAAAAACAAAAACAAGCATGTTAATTCATAGTGGCTATCCACCCAACACATGCACTTTATGTGGAACAAAATTTAAATCCATATCGGCATTCAAACTCTCACATGTTGCAATTGGAAAGAGAGATTCTCTAAAAAATTCAATTTCACCCCCTAGTAGGGGTAGGTTTTTATTTTGGGGTGGAAATATGTTGTCCATTGGAAAGGGGGTGTCAGCCCGAGTTCAATGACACCTCATTCGTCAAAATCCGACCATGCGTTTGAGAGATATCGCGCCGCCGCCATCTTGTGAGGTGGGGAGGTGGAGGTGGCATTAGAACCATCCAAAACACACTACTGATGGAACGGGGTACTCTCAGCCTCGTGAAGCAAAACTGAGAAGAGTTTGATTCCTACCTCAGCCATTCTGGAAATAGTTTTCCGTGATTTTCCACTTCTACTCCAGGCAAATGCCGGGATGGTAGCTAGCTGAACGCCACGGACGCTTCATACCCATATCCTATCTTAATAACAAATACACACACTAGTACAGACATCACAGTGACATAAGTTATCAGACAAATTCTACACACACCTAAGTACACGGGGCTACATGACCACGAAGTCGCAAAGCCCCTAAAGAATCAATAACAGCAAACTCCCAGGCTACTTTGTAAGTTATATCTCTGATCATAGCATTTCACTATTACCACCCCTGTCCACTATTTATAGACAAGTACAGTACATCGTGATTATGCTTACCTACACTGAGGTCACCTCGAGCGCGATTAATACTCGAGATATTCGACTCGCCATGCCACCTCTGTTAGCATTCATATATTTACGTCACGACTGTGCTGGACTTATCATCCATCTGTTAATCGGTGATTGCCTAGGCTGCTTACAAAACGTATAGGCCTACACAAAATATTTAGCATTATGCTGTAGAAGGGCCCAAATGTGTGTAGAGTTGTACCAAGTACCATATAATGACAGGCCGCAAAAGAACAAAATCATTTATTTAATACAGTAAAATTTAATGCCCATTCGGGCGTTCCTTCTTCCTCTATTGTTCCTGTTAGGATGTTTAGTTTAGTTGTTTCAATAAAGGAAATCTTTCATTCAAATGTGAGTAGAGTAGGAGTATTGTTTGCTTTTTAGGTAGATTTCATTAGAAAGCTAACTATTGCAATGGGTACCATGTTTCGACTTCCGGAAAATTTCGACATATCTTTACGTTTCACATCCCCTAGACCCCAAAACCACCGTCAGTTATAAAGTTTATATATAACAAGCTGTACCCGGCATGCGTTGCAATGCCAATCAAAGAAAGTGTTGGCGTTGAAATTCTGTTTCTTGAAGTGCTTTTGGATACACAACTTGTTAACTGCCTCTAAGCTATCGTAAAATGGATTTTCTAATTTAGAACCATTCGTGGAAGCGTGCACAACAACTTTCAAAAGTTTCATCGCTGTCACTCATTTGTTGAATCTACTCGTACGCTACCTGTTGTGAAATGGATTTACTAAGTCGAAACCCTTCCCTAGCGTGTACACGATAACTCATCAATGATTCATCGCAATCGGATGAATTGTATATGCACGTATACGGAGTTTTGTTTAAACGATTCGTGCGCTGTCACTCATTAGTTGAATCTACTCGTGCGCTACCTATTGAGAAATGTATTACTAAGTCGAAGCCCTTCCCTGGCGTGTACACAATAACTCATCAAGGTTTCATCGCAATCGAAGAATGTTATATGAACGCAATAGGGGATTTTGTTGAAACGCTTCGCGCGTCGTCACCCATTTGTTGCATCTACTCTTGCGCTACTTATTGTGAAATGGATTTACTAAGTCCCCTTCCCTGGCGGATACACAATAACTGATCAATGTTTCATCGCAATCGGATAAATAGTATATGAACGCATACCTGATTTTGTTTAAACGATTCGCGCTCCGTCACTCATTTGTTGAATCTACTCGTGCGCTACCTACTGTAAAATGTATTTACTAAGTTAGAAACCGTCACGTAAGTGTCCACAACATCTCACCCAAGTTTCATCGCTATCGGACTAATGGGATATGAAGACATAGGGGACTGTATTGAAACGCTCCGCATGTCGTCGTTCATTTGTCGAATCTACTCGTGTGCTACCTACTGTGAAATGTATTTACTAAGCCAGAAACCTTCTTTGGAGTGTCCACCATATTTCACCCAAGTTTCACCGCTAACGGCAGAATGGTATATGTCCTTATACGGGACTTTGTTGAAACGCTTCGCGCGTCGTCCCTCATTTGTTGAATCAACTTGTGCGCTGCATATTGTATAGTGGATTTACTAAGCCAGAAATTTTCCATGACGTGTACACAACATCTCACCCAAGTTTCATAGCTACGGACGAATGGTACATGAATGCATACGGGACTTGGTTGAAACGCTTCGCGTGTCGTCGCTCATTTGTTGATTCTACTCTTGCGATACATATTGTAATATGGATGTACTCAGCCAGAAACCTTCCCTGGAGTGTACACAACATCTCACCCAAGTTTCATCGCAATCGGATGAATGGTATGTGAACGTATACGGGACGTTGTCGAAACGCTTCGCGCGTAGTCACTCATTTGTTGAATATAAACGTGCGCTTCGTATTGTAAAATGGATTTACTTAGCCAGAAACCTTTCCTGGAGTGTACACAACAATTCACCAAACATTTATCACTATCAGACGACTGGTATATGACTTTATACGGGACTTTGTTGAAACGCTTCGCGTGTCATCGCTCATTTGTTGAATCTACTGGTGCGATACCTATTGTAAAATGTATGTACTAAGCCAGAAACCTTCCCTGGAGTGCACACAACATCTCACACAAGTTTCATCGCTATCGGATGAATGGTATATGAAATTATATGGAACTTTGTTGAAACGCTTCGCGCGCCGTTGCTCATTTGTTGATTCTACTCGTGCTCTACCTATTTTTAAAGGGATTTACTAAGCTAGAAACCTTCCCTGGCGTGCACACAAAATCTCAGCCAACTTTCATCGCTATCGGACGAATGGTATATGAACGCATACGTGACTTTGTTGAAATGCTTCGCGCGTCGTAGCTCATTTGTTGAATCTACTCGTGCGCTGCCTATTGTAAAGTAGATGTACTAAGCCAGAAAATTTCCCTGCAGTGTACACAACATTTTACGCTAGTTTCATAGCTATCGGACGAATGGTATATGAATGCATACGGGACGGAGCGTGTTGTCGCTCATTTGTTGAATCTACTTGTGCGCTATCTACTGTGAAATGTATTCACTAATTTTGAAACCTTCACGTAAGTGAACACAACATCTCACCCAAGTTTCATCGCTATCGGACGAATGGTATATGAACACATACGGGACTTTGTTGAAATGCTTCGCGCATCGTCGCTCATTTGTTGAATCTACGCGTGCGCTACCTATTGTAAAATGGATTTACTAAGTCAGAAACCTTCCTTGGAGTGTACTCAACATCTCACCCAAGTTTCATCGCAATCGGACGAATGGTATATGAACGCATAGGAGACATACATACCCACAGACAAACTATCACGTTACATTGATTTTTATATATATAGATTATGTATATATTTATGTATATGTTGTTGTTGTTTGAGTCTTCAGTCTTTTGACTGGTTTGATGCAGCTCTCCATGCCTCCCTGTCCTGAGCTAATCGTTTCATCTCTACATAGCTACCACACCCCACATCCGAGGCAATCTGTTTAACATATTCTAACCTTGGTCTACCCCTACAGTTCTTGTCCTCGACCCTTCCTTCCATAACTAAGCTTGCTATTCCTGGGTGTCTTAGTATGTGTCCTACCAACCTATCTCTTCTCTTCATTAGCAGTCGCCAGAAACATCTCTCCTCTCCCACTCGGCTTAATACCTCTTTGTTTGTAACCCTATCTACCCATCTGATCTTCATCATTCTCCTGTAACACCACATTTCAAATGCTTCAATTCTCCTCTTTTCTGCTACACCAATATATATATATATCACTTTCTTGTGGACACGATAACTACCGCAAGTTTGCACCAATAAATTTGAATTTTTTACATAATATGTATCCCTATAAAATCTCGGTCGAGTTCGTTAATGGGAACAATCGGTCGACGGGGGTGAAAATGGGGGGCATTTTTCGAAAAAGTGAAATATCGCTATAACTCTCTTAATATTTGAAATACCAAATCCATTCAAAGTTCATACCATGTGTCGAATAAGGCCCAAAAATGTATGTTTGAAGAGTTTTTTGATCATTGACCAAAGGGGTGGGAAAAAGTGGGTTTTTCGGGAAACATTAATCATATCTCTCTTAATAGGCACAATATCAAAACCGTACAAAATGGACAATATTCCCCTAATAATTACCTAAAACTTTTGTCTGAAAGAATTTTTGATATGACCCACCATTACGCCAAGGGATGAGAAAAATGATTTCGGAATTATAAGAAAATGCCAAGAGCTATCAGAGGTTGCCATGACAACACTACTAAATTGATGACGGATGAGCCATCAGACGTTGCCATGACAACGCACTTGCACGCGATCACATTCAGTTTTCCTTCTGACTAAGTGAGAAGCGGCCTCGGTGACGTAACTGGTAGTATGCTGAACTTCTATGCCAAAGTTCGCGGGTTCAAAGCCGGCCGAAGTCGTCGGATGTTCTAAGAGCGCTAAAAATCCCTCAGTATGCTTTCCTTTGGAGGGGAAGATCCAACGTTCGTTGCGATTTGCTGGTTGTGGTGGCATCTCGTAGCCAAATTCAGAGCTAGGTGTCGTTGACGGTAGTATCTGGTAGCAACATTAGGAACTACTGCTTGAAATTGACCGTCTGCAGTCCTTACTTGAATTACAGACTAATACAGCCATCGCAATTCACACTGTTTATCAGACAGATTCTACACTCACCCAAAGTACACGGGGTTACATGACCGCGTTGTCGCAGTCCCTAAACTGAGGAACCAATCAAAATCTCTGCGGGAGATATAATTTTGCGTGAAGAAGTTACAGACCGTTACATAGTTACACATCAGTGTCGAAACCTTGCATAAGGACAGTGTGACCACAAGTACAAAAATGTACCCCAAATGACAAGAAGGTTACCGTCCCCATAAGACAATAAAATGTTTAAAATATGCATAAAATGATGAAAAACAAAGTTAATTAAGCTCCAATTATAAAATACTTTCTCGCAATAAATGAGGTCTGATCCCTCTACGAAAACGTGCATATTCTGCCTATTTTCGCCTGTCCCCAAGTTTGCCCGATGAAATCTACCTCCGCCTTCCGGCGTGCCGAGAGGACTTTTTTTAAATTTATTTGTGTATTTGTATTTATTTATTTATTTACTTATTTTGGTTCCGTTTGGGACGGCTGTGGACCACGTGGTTCTTATCTCTGGCACCTTTCATCTTAGCCCAATATTCCTTCATCCTGGCACTGTGAATGTCCTTCCGTTCCTGAGTCCATTTCACACCTACTCCTGGACGCACTGCTTTTGCTGTAAGTGACTGAAGAGAGTCTGCTGTTCTGATCAAAGTTCTGTATTTATTCCTGTCGTAGATGTTACTGGGGTCGATAGCCAATTGTTCAAGGTCTTTCCTGGCTAGTTTCGTCCACTTGGTGTTAGATGCTTTCCCTCTAGAGACAGTGTTGAAAATTCTAGAGGTGAGCCTCTGATTATCCATTCTCACAATATGACCATTGGCATCAGTCTCCTCTTCCTCATAGCTGTTGTAATCCTCTCCACTTGTTCATACAGTTCATTGTTGTGCCTGATTCTATACGCGCCTTCCTCTTTAATAGGGCCCATGATTTTTCGCAGGTTCTTCCGGTCCTTCAGCTCCAATTTCCGGAGTTGTCCTTTTCTGACCATATTTAGGCATTCGGAGGCACATAGTACTGATGGTCTCACTACAGTACTCTAATGTCTGAGGTTGAGATGCATTGAGAGGGATTATTTATGTATTTATTTATTTAATTATTTATATATATTTATTAATATTTATTCATTTTTTATATTTTTTATTTTTTATTTATTTTTAGTTCCGTTTGGGCCGGCTGTGGACTACGTGGTTCTTATCTCTGGTAGCTTTCCTCCTAGCCCAGTATTCCTTCATTCTGGCACTGTGATTGTCCTTTCGCTCCTGAGCAGTGCAGGCCCTAGGCCTTTTTGTAGTGTAAGCAAAGAACATTTTGGCGCCCCCTCCCCCTCCCCCTCCCGCCCTATACTCATCAGAGTACCTTTACTATTTTTACTAAACGTGTTATATGGCCAAAAGGTAAAAGGCAAAGGGATACACAAAAAATAACTTAAAACCAAATATTTATTTACAGGTCATTATTATTACATAGAATGACAATTATTGTTGATTTTTTGCACACTGTTGAAATCTTTTAAAATTAAAACGAGATTTTCCTGGCTTTCACTTTAGAAAACTCGTTCATCAGCAAATCTACTTCCATTTCATTTAAAAAATCATCTTCAATGGCCAAAGTAGCTAGTTCACTCACGTACTCTTGGCTTAAAGTTGATCGCAAGTATGTTTTTATAAGTTTTAACTTCGAAAAACGTCTTTCTCCGCTGGCCACTGATACCGGGAGCGTTAGCAGAATCCTCAATGCAACAACAACATTTGGAAAAAGGTCTACATAACCACGTTTGGTTATAAAAGACAAGGCTCCAGCATTGGTGAAAGAATTTGCAGTTCTTCGAACAGATCATCTCCGTTCACATCACAGTCTCCTCTATCACACAAAACGGTTTGAAGGTGCTTACAGGCTTTCTTCAACTCTTGTTCGTTCAAATTCTTCCAGAAGCTAGCAATGTCATAAAGAAATTTGAAACTTCCACTATGGTGTTCCATTAGCTCAAATCTCTCCCTTAATGAGGCTATTGCTGTGTCAAGTACGACAAAGAAGAAGTTAACTTTAAATGCATTTTTTCCAGAACGTACAGCTTCATCTTCACTCTCATAGGAGAATTGTTTTTTTTTTACTTTTCTTGGCCGAAGTAGGGTTTCTTTTTCAAAGTTAGCATCAACCTCGATTTTCTGCAAGTTCTGTTGCATCTGTAATGACGCTGTTTAGTCCTTGATCTGGTCTCATCTTTTCCAGAAATGATTTTACTCTTTTAATAAGATCCATTGAACTTTGTAGGTCATTTGTGACTTTTTGCAACAGTTTACTACGGTAACCAAATTGGTTTTATGCAGGATCTCATGCCATGTCACTAAGCAGCATAGAAACTTGAAGTTTTGCAGTGTTTTTAAAGTCCTACGGCAGTGTACCTACCAAATGAATCAAGTTTCTGATCTTGAGAAGCTTCATATAAAGCATCATGCACTTCTTCAATGTGGTACCTCAAAGGGAACATTGCCTCAATTCTACTTTCCCATCTAGTATTGCAGAGTGGTTTTACTGTCAGACTTAAAACATGTTTCAGCAAAATAATCCATCTTTGAGTAGAACTGGAAAAAAAAAATTAAATATTTCTTGTATAGTGCTGAAACAGCCCACAGCAATATTGCACGACAGGGCTGCATCAATAATGACCAAGTTCAAGGAGTGGTTCCCACACGGTGCATAAAAAGCTCTAGGATTTAAATCAAGGATTCTCTTCTGGACTCCAACATGTTTTCCCTTCATTGCGGAACCATTGTCGTACCCCTGACCTCTCATGGCTTTCAAAGGAATGCCTCGTGCTTCTAACTGTTTGAGCAATACCTCTGTGAGGCCTTCACCTGAAGAATCTGTAATGGGAACAAAGCCAAAAAAATGTTCCTTAATTGAAATATTCTCATTTGTATTTTTTTTTTCAAATCTTACAACAAGAGTCATTTGCTCGGTGTGGCTAATGTCTGGAGTACAGTCTAATGTAATAGAATAGTACGTTGCTTGCTTTATCTGTTGTAAAATGTTAGCTTGAATCTTGGCCGACAAGAAACTAACAAATTCATTTTGGATACTCTTGCTCAAGTAGTGTACGTGTGTTTCTTTTGAACTTATTCTTCTCAAATGTTCAGCCATAAAACCATCAAATTTAGCTATGTGTTTTACCAGCTTTAAGAAATTTCCATTATTACGTCCAAATAGGGTGTCTTTTTTTCCTCTAAAGGCCAATCCTTGAGTTCCCAAAAATTGTACAATACATAGTAGGCGTTTAAGAACTTGATTTCAATGTTCAGTTTCAGCACGAATAAGTCTTTCATTTTCCTCGTTAATCGTTTTTTTTAACGTAAACCTAAAGAGAGTTCGCGCCAACATTTGCAGTTGGTTGGTTGGTTGGTTCCTTAGTTTAGGGGCTGCGACAACGCGGTCATGTAGCCCCGTGTACTTTGGGTGTGTGTAGAATCTGTCTGATAACCGGTGTTAATTGTGATGACTGTATTAGTGTGTGTATCTGTTTTTTAATTCAAGTAGGGACTGCAACTTTGAATTTTCAAATAGTTCCTACTTTTGCCGCCAAACGCCACCGTCAACGACTACTAGGCCTAGTTCAGAACTAGCTACTAGACGCCACCGCAGTCGGCTCTTGGCAACGAACGTAGCAACCTAAGAGCGTTGTTTATATTCTTAACCTATCCAATTTAGTTTCACACAGGTGTAATTAGTGGAAAGATCTTTAACATGCCATAAATCTATGACATGGGACCGCCGGCTTTACTTCCCCTCCGAAGGAAGGCATACTGAGGGATTTTTAACGCTCTTAAAAAATCCGACGGCTTCGGCCGGGTTTGAACCCGCTATCTTGGGCATAGAAGCTCAGCATGCTACCAACTACGCCACCGAAGCCGCCAACATTTGCAGTTTTGAATATGAATAGGGGATTTCTCATGACTGGTCAAAGTTTTGCTGAAGTTTTGCCAGTCAGAATACCCTTGGTCACCAGCAAGAAGAGAATTATCATTTCCAAAAAGTTTGCAAGCAAAACAAAAACTGCGTTTTTCAATATGGAATATATTAACCAAATCCTGCGGACTTGCTCTCTGTTTCAAAGCTTCCTTGTGTAATGCTTTGAGGAAAATCGCCTACCTTTAAGGTACACAGGAAATTCTTGGTCTGTGACCTGCTGTGGTCCTCGCTCAACAAGAATTTTTCGTACGTCATCGTTTATTTTAGGTGGCCATTCTCCACAGTCATTTGAAAAAACTGATGACGTTTCTGCGCTCATTTTCTGCAAATAATCCACCGACCTTAAAACTTTTATCTTTAGCTATACATCATTTAAAAGCCGTAATACAAAGAGACCTTAAACATTGCATTCATAATTATGGGTACTTGATGAGTACATTAAACGGAAATTTTATTAATATTAATAAATATTTCTATTTTCAAAGAATATTTTTATTTCTAAAACATGGTAAGAAAGAAAATTGAACATTTTCAAACTGTTAAAAGTAAGTAGTATGAATAAACTTTTATAACAATTTTCGTTTATCAGGAAGATATGAATGTAGTAAGTCAATAAGTATATACAATTTTGGAATAGTAGGTTCAGTGGTTTTATTTGATATGTACTTAAATTATGAAGAAATCTTCATTAAAAAACATTGAATCAGAAAAGGAACAGTCTCCCCTTAATACAAAAAATATAAGGTGCCCCTTTTCCTTCTCTGCCCTCTTTCCTCCCTCAACCTAACAGAGGCTCAACTAACTATGGACTACTAGGCTTAGTTATATTTTAACAAAATCTGTACAACGTTAACTAAGATTCAATTTACACCATTGTAAATTGTAATTCTTAAAGAAATAACTAATAAATAACCCATTGCATTGTATCAACATAAATTTACAGTTTCAGTTTCAAAGGCTTGTTGACTTGTAGACGTCAGGTCTGATGAATCCTCGTCAACACCTTCGGTCCCGGTTATGTCATGGCCAATTGGTAGTGCCAATGGTGTTCCTGTAGTCTGTGTCAAATCCTTATCCTGCAATAAAAATAGCTGTATACTTAAGCACCAATATATCTTCTAAAGCTACCCTCAATTCCTAAATGTATTTTCTGAATATACAACTTAAGTATAAATTAATACTACTTAAGAATTATTGCTATAACACTTTAAATAAATTACGACAGTATTCAGTAAAGTAATGCTATTAAATCAATAATATTATTATAATTTACATTATGAGGGTAAATTGTTTATACAAATGCTCATCAATTTAGATTAAATTAATTTAGGCATTTAGAGTCATTAGCAAAAAAATATGAACTAAATTATTTACAGTTACACTTACATTTTGAGGGATTCTTCACTCACTGATGGTCCAGGCAGCTATGATATTGGTAACTTGTCGTCATCCTCATCGTTATGAAGGGATTCAGTTAACTTAGTTGTTTCGTCGATCAATTTTGCACATGACGATGAAGCCGAAGGCGCAAAAAACCTTTTCAGCGCTTTAGATTGATTCTCATGTTCTTTAGAATGCTGCAACTTTCTTTTACGGTGAAATGCACCTGATGGCTTTTTAATACTGGACATTTCGTGTGTCTAAAAAATCATCTCCTCATGTAAGAAGGGGCAATAACACAGTGCAGCTTACGTCAACACATCAACACACTACAAATTACAACGATGAATGAAGGCTGTCAGCTAGCTGGCAATACTGAGCCACTGAGCGGATAAAGACAAGAGACGTGTGAGTCACGCGGACGAGTCGAAGTAATTAGTGGGAGGGGTGTTCTCCCTTTCGCGAATGGCGAGCGGTCATACTTCGACCGAACGGCTCCAGGCACTCTGTAATAGTTCTAAGTTTGTTTCATAAGTAGCATCACCCGTAAAGCGGCGACTCTTTAAAATGGCTATGCTGAATTTTTCAAATATTATTTCGTTTTGTTTGTTAATGAAATAGTAAAGTAAAACTGAAAAGATGAAACATAAACAGAATGGTTACGTTATGTGGTTACATTGTTTATAATGCAAACATAACAGTTTGTTAATGTTGTAAAAATTTGAATTCGTAATGTTTACAACATTACAAAGTAGCTCCGGGCGCCCCTAACTTGATATTTCGGCGCACCACGGCGCCCCCCGTCTCACGGCGCCACCCGCGACCGCGTAGTTCGCTTATATCTCGCGCCGCCCCTGCTCCTGAGTCCATTTCACACCTACTCCTGGTCGCACTGCTTTTGCTGTTAGTGACTGGAGAGAGTCTGATGTTCTGACTAAAGTCCTGTATTTATTCCTGTCATAGATGCTACTGGGGTCAATATCCAATTGTTCAAGGTCTTTCCTGACTAGTTTCGACCACTTGGCGTTAGTTGCTTTCCCTCGAGAGACAGTGTTGAAAATTCTGGAGGTGAGCCTCTGATTATCCATTCTCACAATATGACCATAGAAGATCAGCCTCCTCTTCCTCATGGCTGTTGCAATGCTCTCCACTTGTTCATAGAGTTCATTGGTATGCCTGATTCTATACTTGCTTTCCTCTTTAATAGGGCCCATGATTTTTCGCAGAATCTTTCGATCCTGGGGGCGTGGTGGCGCAGCGGTCAAGCTGTATGCCTCTCACCAAGGCGGACCGGGTTCGATTCCCGGTCAATGCATGTGAGATTTTCGAAGTGAAATGCCATGTCCTGTGGTTCGGATTCCACGTAAAAAGGAGGTCCCGTGGCTCATGATCGCGAGATTAACGGTCACGTTAAACTACAAGCTTCCTTTTTTTCTTTCGATCCTTCAGCTCCAATTTCCGGAGTTGTCCTTTCCTGACCATATTTAGGCATTCTGAGGCATATAGTACTGATGGTCTCACTACAGTACTGTAGTGTCTGAGTTTGAAATTCATTGAGAGGGATTTGGATTTGTACATATTCTTGCATATGTGGTAGGCTCTCTCCAGTTTGATGCATCTGTCGTTCATGGCCAGGTCTTCATTGATGTTTGGAGTTATCCATTCTCCTAGGTATTTGAAGGAGTTAGTCCTTTGTACTACTTTGTCCCCCAGTGGGAATGACTCAGGCGCATCTCTGATGTTGCTGATAAACTGTGTTTTGTTGATGGCGATCTTTAAGCCTACTTTAGCTGCTATATACGAGTAGTTCAGAGAGGATAGTTGATGGTTAACTTCCTCCACACTGGACGCTAGGAGTGCAAGGTCGTCTGCGAAGGCTAAACAGGGGACTGTTAACTTGTCTTTCTTGTAGCCTATTCTTAATCCAGAATCATCCTTCAGAGTTTTCGTCCACTCACGAATTACTTTTTCTAGTAGGCAATTGAAGAGGATCGGAACCAAGCCATCCCCTTGTCTAACACCAGTTCTGACCTCGACGCTCTTGGACAGTTCTCCTCTGAATTTGACTTTAACTGTGGTGTTGGTGAGAGTCGCTTTCACTAGATTCAGGGTCTTTTTATCTAGCCCCAATTCAGCCAGCGTCTCAAAGAGTGACTCTCTATCTACTGAGTCGTAGGCCTTTTGGAAGTCAACGAAAATTGCAACATAAGGTGAGGCACTTAGATTTTTGTAAGTGAGAATGGTTTTGAGATTCACAATCTGTTCGGTGCATGACCTTGACTTTCGAAACCCAGCTTGGTACTCTCCAATGCAGGAATCCAGTTGAACCTCTACACTTGTGAGCAATACTTTGGAGAGTATCTTTTATGTCACTGAAACCAGGGAAATCCCTCTGTAGTTGTTGTGATCTGATTTGTCACCTTTTTTTATGTAGTGGGTGAATGATAGCTGAGGTCCAGTCACTAGGTAATTGTTCTGTCAACCAGACGTTAGATATGATGTCATGAATACTCTGTATTGACTCCTCGTCAGCATACTTCCAGAGCTCTGCAATGATCCCATCTTCGCCTGCTGATTTATTGGACTTTAATTCAGAAATGACTTTCTGGATCTCTTCCTTTGTTGGAGGGAAAGAGTGTGGCTCAACGTTCTTGGGTTCAAAACGTAGCTTTTCCATGGGTTCCTCGGAGTTAAGAAGGTCGCTGAAATACTCTGCTAAGGCTGTGGTGCACTCCTCATTGTTCAGTTTCAGATCTCCGTCAGCTCCCCGAAGGTGAAGTGTAGGAGCTGAATAGGGTGTTATTTTTGATTTAAAATCCTGGTAGAAGTCACTAGTGTTGTTCCGCTGGAAATCCCTCTCTGCCTGGTCAATGATATCCTTATTATGCTGCCTCTTGCTTGTTCTGATAATTTTGTCAGTAGTTTTTCGAATTTCTAAGAAATTATCATGATTGTCCACACTTTTATTACGGTTCCATTTCAGCCATGCTTGTTTTCTCTCTTCTATTGCCTTGTCACATGTAGCTGTCCACCACGGATGTTAATTCTTTCTGACTGCCGGGATGGTTATTGTCGCTGCATCTACTAATGCCTTCTGTAGTTGGGGCCAGTCCTTCTTTTCCTTGTTCTTAGCTAGGGTCTTGGTGAAGTCATCGCTGTCTCTCAGCTTAGATGGATTGAACATTGGAATTCGCGATTTGATGCAATGGATTCCTCTGCTTGTTTTAAGAGGGATGAAATTGGTTTTGATCAAAGAAAGATAATGATCCGAGTCAATGTTCGCACTTCTCAATATGTATTTATTAATATGTATTTATTAATTAATATTTATATATTTATTAATATTTATTTATTTATTTACTTACTTACTTATTGCGATAAATGTGAAATTCGTTTAAAACTAAATAATAGTGTATTTTCAAATCTTCTAACTTTTACTGTTCATGTGGATTCAAATTGTTTTGAATTCGCAACAAAATGAAAAATTCATTCGAAATGACACTATCCTTTCTCATTCTAAATAAATACGATACAATTTTGATTTTCTTTATTAATAGGATCGTTTTTCAATCAGCCAACACGAGTGTACCCACAATTAGGTTGGGCGAGGAGTAATAAATAATGCAATGGCCTACAGAACTGCAGTGCCTGAAATAAATACATGAATTTTATTTATACACTTAAAAAAACACTTCTCACACAAATGGTGGGTGGGGATTCATTGGATGACTAGTTTCGTTCGTCAAGCGAACATCATTGGACCCTGTTCACTTAGGCTTATTTTGAATGGTCGAATATATCTTTATATATATAATTCTTCGACACGTGTGTATGTGACTGAACTCCTCCTAAACGCCTGGGCCGATTTTCATGAAATTTTGTGTGAATGTTAGGGTGGGCCCATGTATGGTTTAGATTCACAATTTGACCAGATAGGTGGAATTTTAGAATTTTAGAACCACAATTTACACACAAATTTAGAACCACAATATACAGTCATAAACAGTCGTCATGGAAACCGCTAGCCTTAGTGAAAAGTCATCCTTTTGGACTGTGTGTCTCTGCACGTAGAGCCACCTGGTCACAACCTGTGCAACTACCGCCATAACATACACTCCGCCCATGGCGGAAAGTTGTGTTTTATACCAAAGGTGGCAGTGATGTCGAATTCTGTTTGTCTCTGCACGTTAGAGCGTTTCAATGTTCCGTATGCGTTCATATACCATTCATCCGAATTGCGATGAAACTTGGGTGAGATGTTGAGTGCACTCCAGGGAAGGTGTTAGGCTTAGGAAATCCATTTTACAATAGACAGCGCGCGACTAGATTCAACAAATGAGCGACGACGCGCGAAGCGTTTCAAAAAGGTCCTGTATGCGTTCAAATACCATTCGTCCGATAGCGGTGAAACTTGGGTGAGATGCTGTGCACACTCCAGGGAAGGCTTCTGGCTTAGTAAATTCATTTTACTACAGGTAGCGCACGAGTAGATTCAACAAATGAGCGACGACGCGCGAAATGTTACAACAAAATCCCGTACAAGTTTATATACCATTCATCGATTACGATGAAACTTTGATGAGTTGTTGTGTACACTTACGTGAAGGTTTCTAACTTAGTACTTCCATTTCACAGGAGGTTAAGCACGAGTAGATTAAACAAATGAGCGCCGACGCACGAAGCATTTCAACAAGGTCCCGTATGCGTTCAAATACCATTCGTCCGATAGCGATGAAACTTGTGTATATGTTGTGTGCACACTAGGGAAGGCTTCTGGCTTAGTAAATTAATTTTACAATAGGTAGCGCACGACTAGATTCAACAAATGAGCGGCGACGTGCGAAGCGTTTCAACAAGGTCCCGTATGCGTTCAAATACCATTCGTCCGATAGCGATGAAACTTGGGTGAGATGTTGTGTACCCTCCAGGGGAGGCTTCTGGATTAGTAAATCCATTTTACAATAGGTAGCGCACGAGTAGATTCTACAAATGAGCGACGTTTAAACTAAGTCCCGTATGCGTTCATATACCATTCATCCGATTGCAATGAATTTTTGGTGAGATGTTGTGTACACTTTCGTGAGGGTTTCTAACTTAGTAAATCCATTTCACAGGAGGTTGCGCACGAGTAGATTCAACAAATGAGCGACGACTCGCGAAGCGTTTCAATAAGGTCCCGTATGCGTTCAAATACCATTCGTCCGATTACGATGAAACTTGGGTGAGATGTTGTGTACACCCTACGGAAGGTTTCTGGCTTAATAAATCCATTTTACAATTGGTAGCGCACGAGTAGATTCAACAAATAAGTGACGGCACGCGAATCATTTCAACAAAGTACCATATGCGTCCATATACCATTTTTCCGATTGCGATGAAACTTTGGTGAATTGTTGTGTACACTTCTGTAAAGGTTTCTGACTCAGTAAATTCATTTTACAATAGGTAGCGCACGAGTAGATTCAACAAATGTGCGATGGCGCGTGAATCGTTTAAACATAGTCCTGTATGCGTTCATATACCATTTATCCGATTACGATGAAACTTTGGTGAATTGTTGTGTACACTCCAGGAAAGGTTTCTGGATTAGTAAATTCAGTTTTCAATAAGTAGCTCACGAGTAGATTCAACGAGTGAGCGACGGCGCGTGAATCGTTTCCACAATGTCGCGTATGCGGTCATATATCATTCATCCGATTGCGATGAAACCTTGGTGAATGATTGTGTACACTCCAGAGAAGGTTTCAGGCTTAGTAAATCTATTTTACAATAGGTAGCGCATGAGTAGATTCAACAAATGAGTGACGGCACGCGAATCGTTTAAAAAATCCCGTATATGTTCATATGTCATTTATCCGATTCCGATGAAACTTCGATGAGTTGTTGTGTATACTTACGTGAAGCTTTCTAACTTAGTAAATCAATTTCACAGTTGGTAGAGCACGAGTAGATTCAACAAATGAGTGACAGTGCACGTATCATTTAAACAAAATCCCGTATGCGTTTTATGCCATTTATGCAATTGCGATGAAACGTTGGAGAGTTGTGTGCACGCTCTCACGAATGTTTCTAGATTAGTTAATTCATTTCACGATAGTTTAGAGGCAGTTACAGAAATTGAAAAAAATATTGTGTATCCAAAAGCACTTCAAGAAACTAAGTTACAACGCTTTCTTTGATTGGCAGGACAACGTCTGCCGGGTCAGCTAGTACTGTATATATTTTGTGCCCATGTGGACATAGGCACAAGTCGAACACCAACCCCTTTAATAAAATATGATAGAATTCTTATAGAAATCATAGCTAACCAAAAAAATATTCTTTTAGAGAACAGACTTTAAAACCAAGTACAGAGCATGCGGGTGGCTTATTAGGAGCCCACAGGAAACATAAAGTCACATTAGTTTGACACGTTTAATATTGAATGCCATTAAAAAAGCGATTAAGGGAGCTAGCAGCAGCAGAATTGGAGAGCCCTAATGGACACTCGACATTCCTCAACGGAAGCGAGTTTAGAAGGATTAACGACTGTTGAAGTGTCAGATTTCGAGGGGACTCTTTTTTAATATTAACGATTATTACAGCTCTTGAAGACGGCCACAGAACATGAAACTCAGCAATTAATTTGAACACATAGAGGATGAAGTTCCCAAACAGTAGCGAAGCGAAAGTGAAGAAAAAACTTAACAGGCTAAAATTACTACTTCATAAGGCCAGCAGCTGAGATAAACATAGGGAAAAGTTTTGTTTGAAGGTTTAAAGCCTGTAATGCTTACTAGAAGAAAAGTCGCTGACTCGACAATGACGGCATTGGGGAATAACACGCATTGATACGAGGATGAAGGAGGCAAATAGGCCGGCCCCTGAAGGAGGATAATAACCTTTTTAATTAATTAAAAATAATTGACCGATCAAAATTCATTCCGCCAGGAAGGAACCTTACTTTTAGGATGTTTTACCAGGGGCGTATTCTTTGGGCTACCGGGGCTACCGGCGGTAGCCCAAGAAAATTACATTAAAAATAAATAACACTTTATTACAGTTTCAACAAAGCATTCAAACAATTGTGACTTTCATGCACATTCTTCTTTATCGAAAGAAATAATGGTTAGTGGGTAGTCAACGCGGCAATGCAGCAGAAACCGACCAAGAAAGCGGCAGCCTTACGCCGCTCTCCCCATCTCTCCGCACCCACTCTTGTTCCGTGCAGGCACATCGAGCCGCTACAGCCAGCAGTTTCTTTGACGTTGAAAGAGTTTAGAGCAACAAATAGCCTACAATAAATATATATTATCGCGCGCATAAATGTGAATATGTTTTCGAAGTTGTAGTATTTTCGATGTGTGATTTATTTAAGTGTGTGTATGCTGATGAATCTTCATGTAGTGTTTTGTTTTAACTGTGCCAGTTGTGATTTTGTAAGAAGATTATGGAACAAACACCTGCGGGGGCTTTAAATGCCAATTACTGTATAATAGAGAGTTTGTTAGAAGTTCCTCTCAGCCGTCGTCCATACAGTGAGAAAGTTCACATTATACATATGACAAGGCCTACATCTGAACTGCAATTGTGTGCCTATGTATACACGTCATTTCACATCATCTACATATGCTAGGTGGAATAGATTATCAGGCAGTTTTAAACTGTCTAAATTGTATTGCTGGCCGTGTTTTTTATTTAGTCGTGAAGTGAATGTATGGTCAAATGAAAGGTTTTCAAATATGAACTCTTTTCGCACGGCAGTTCAAAAGCATGTTTTGCGTAATATTAGGCTCAGTGGTAGTCCAGATCTTCAGACCAGTATACGTCACCGTGTTTTACACCTGCAAATAAAATTATGAGTAAATCGAAGCACGGACTTAGGAAAAGAGGTCTGAAAGCAATTAAGGGACTACGTTTCATATGGAATTGAATCAATAGGCTCCGAGGGAAGCCAGAGTATGACAGTTTCATCAGAGACTCCTAAGGGAGGTTACGCTACAGGTCAGTTGATCACAGTTCGTCATAGCACGCTTTGCTGTAGGCAGGTCGCGCTACAATTTCAAGTATTCAGTTCAACACACAGTTCGACAAAATACTCATGTGGGAGGCTACGCTACAAGTACGCCGAGTGTAGGCCAGTTACGATACAAGTGCGCTACGCTGATAGTTAGCAGTTCGAGACTCTGAAGAGTCCTAAAGTATAAAGAACACTAAATCTACGGACTTCAAAGCAATATCGTCGAAGTAAGATACAGCGATCAGTAGGGAATTTCGAGTTCCAGAAGAACATTAGTTCGATACAGTTACGAAGTTATAATAACTCAAACAAATAAACGGCGTTACGTCCAGTAAAGACATTGTTAAAAACACTAAGTCCTGTAAAGGACAAGAATAAACAGTAATTACGATGGCGAAAGATAGAAGTTCTAGCAAAAGGAACTTAGGAAATTATGTTCGAAACCAGAGGAAAAACGTACTCTAGTGAGAAAACGTCAAATAATATACGATAGACAGTATACGGTCCTCGAAGGGAGGCCAACATAAAGAAACTATAGAGTAATAGAGGTTACGGCAAAGTAAAGACATTTATCGCCTAGTTAAAGCAGATAAAGTTAAGCCGAGTAATAAACTATAGAAGCAGTTTTGAGAGACTGAAACCAGTAGTTTCCAGTGTAGGAGAGAGGAACTTTGAACGAGTAAAATCACACGTCCAATGCAGGTCGATAGGATTCGCATCAGGGATCGTCAACAGCTGGCAGAAATCATCAAAATCGCTGAGATACGATCGGGTGATAGAAATGAAATGAAAAATATTATAAGAAAGAAATAAGAGTATCATTTTAAGTGGTTTATGTAAAGTGAAAGTGTTTTATGCAAAGTGTTGACCGACTGAAAAGCACTAAACTCTTGCAAAGTGAAATTTGTTATAATATGTACCAGTGTAATATGAGTGTACATAAATTGAAGATTGTGAAAAAGAGTGTTATGGTGGCGTATTAGAAAAATAATGAGATGGGCGACCCCATTCGAAAATATGGTCATCGACCAACGCTGCATATGAGGTGAGACATGAGAATTTAATTATATTAATGTTGTATCAAGCACTGAACTAGTGCAAACATGCAATGATTAGGGAGATCAAGCACGTATTCACTAAGTAATTGAAATGCACTAAGTAATTGTGGAAAATGATTGAAATAATGATAAATGCTAACCACGAGTATAATTTTGTTGTTTGTAAAAATAATAATTGCGTTGCGCAATGTAAAGTAATTGAAACCCGTAATAATGAATAGCAAATGATTAATGAATCTGAAAGGAGGAATCGAAGATAATTGCATCACTGGCAAGTATTTAAGCCAAGTAATTGAATTTGAAAAATAAAGTAAATGAGCACCATAATGATGATAATAATAATAATAATAATAATGGTCGAGTTTTGTACTCCTGAATAATGGTTAAACAAGGAATTGTTGCACTCCATGATAAAGTTGTTGTTGAATAATGAGAATTTGAAGGAATAATAATGAGCTCTAATTGAAAGGATTAATTAATTAAAGGATAGTGAATACCTTAAAATATTGTTGAAATAATAATGAGTTTTGCAGACCTTTGAAGTGAATAACGTAAATGGTGAATACGGAACACCAGATATTGTATTGTGAAATTGCAGGCTGTTATGCCTAGTTATGGGAATAAAGGAAGAGGAAGACCAGAGAGTCTTACCGCGTTGAAATAAAGTTGTTGTAAGGAAAAATAAATGTATGATGGAAATCCAAAATGGGCCAAGTTAAAAGTGAGTTAATAAGTTATCTTCAAGATAGAGATGTACGTGATCCATGATTTGCATATACTCGTGAGATGGGAAATTAAAATGAGTTGGATTCTTCGTTGTTTGAGGGTAGCATCCACTGACCTGCAAGAGGCATGGTCAGGTCAGCTTATGGTATATTATGGTATGTTATGGTACGTTATGGTAATTGCAAGTAAGACCCGTTGGGAAGGACTAAGAATCTCCAACCTGGCATTGTTAAATTTGTTCGCCTATGAGACTGGAGGGAGAACTGCGGCCCCTGCGAGATACTGGCAACTGGGGATGCAATTATTGTGTCCGAGCCTTAGTCATGTATGGCCGATCCCAATTTGGTCCAGCATTGCTTATCCGACAGTAAATGGAATTGTTGTATTGACTGGAAGACTAGGTCTTGCCAGGTCAACTTATGCGTCGTATCCTCTCCGAATTTAATGCATAATCATCTGGAAACACGAATAAATAATATGAATGAAACAAGGAAGTAGGCAGCTGCAGTAATTAAATGATATGTAAAACTTGGATATCCATTCAGTGAAAGGAAAATAAAATAAACGATGAACATGAGGGGACACGGTCTGAGCGAAGGTCGTAAATCGTGAACTAATTGCCGAAGGGGGAGGGGAGGTGAATAGCCGACCTTGGCCTTGCTTCTCGCAAAGGGGACGGAAACCAAATAATGGATGTTTTGTTAAGAAACTTAAATAAGGGTCTTCGTGTATACTAGCAATTAGCGAGTGCTATGCAAGATTTTTTATTAAAAAGGTGCTAGGATAGAATAAAGTAAATATTTGAAATGCTGGGATGGAGACGATTCTCCCAAGCCAAAGTTTGAAATTATTAAGAAATACTTGACGGACTTGGTCAAATATTAACATTGTTGATAAATACTCGATTCCTGCCTTGAAAGATAATGAAACAAACGGGTATTGAATATAATGATTTTTATTATGATTGGAATAAATCCACTGAAAGGAAATGAAAATAGTGCACGATACAACAGGAATAAATCACCTTATAGCGTGAGTAAAGAAATAAAGAAGTATAGGGTTCGATTTATGACATGTCTTTTAAAATATATGTATTGTGCTTTTATGAATCCTAAGGCTTTAAGGAAGCAAGTTGTTCTGTTTAAAGAACTAAATAAAAGTTAAGCAAATGAAAGTGTGAATAAAGATTAACCCTGAAGGGAAATAAAGTAGTTTAAATGTCCGCAAGCCTTAGAAGTAATTTTGACCGGATTGATAGGCACACTCTGTGTCTGAAGAAATGTAAACTATAATAAAATAAATGTAAAGGTTGATTGTTAGATAAGCTAAGCAAGATGATTTTAAGGGATTGTTAAGATGATTTTGAATGATTTTAAAATGATTTTGGTTTGATTTTTGATTAATTCTTACTTGATGGGACAATTCCAAGTAAATGTTTGTGTGATTTATGAGTTTTGATATGTTTGAAGTAAAAGAAATTCACTTTAAATCTAATGTGTGAGTTGTTTATGTAGTCTTGTTAACCTAATAGTGTATCATATCCGAATGTGAGGTCATACAGTGGGCTGAACGGTACACACCCCGAAGCCGCGAGCTGAGCCAGGTAATGACTAAGCATTCCCCATCTATGAATGGGTACAATATATATATAATGGTATATATATAACACTTGTGTACAACAGTCAACTTCCAGACACATCACAGCAGCACCTCCAAGGGTAAGTGTGCCAGCTTTTCCGTTTTCCTCCACTGCACCTTTGACAACACTTCCCCCCTGACTTTAACGCATTAAACCCTAAAGGTGTATTATCCAGAGTAGGAATCTGACAGTTCGGCGGAGAACTGTTGAACTGAAGGCAGCGTTGCCACGTATGCTACTGGCCACCACGTGTGTACTTCCACCCTCCCACTCTTTTCCTCGTGCCCATAATATCATTAGCACCGTTATTACATTTATTACATTTTTACTAAGATGGTTTAAAAAAAACTCTTAAACAAAGCAATGCTTAAAACTGTTCGGTGCACACTGTAAACTAAAATAATAGCCCGCCAATTGAGGAGAGGCCTAAAATATTGTAATGAGTAGCAATATTACGAATACTATCATAAAGCAAAAATGTTCAAAGCGAAACGACAACACGTGATTGTTTCCGTGATATTTAGCTTCTTCTTCTTTCTTCGTTTAGGCCAACTATGGACCACGTCATTTCAACTGCTTCCGTCTTTGGGCCTTGACCTTAGCCCAGTGTTCACGCATTCGCTGCCTGTGAAACTCCTTTCTTTCATCAGACCACTTCTTGCCGGTTTTTAATTTCGCTTTTTCTTGGAATTGGTGGTGTGCTTCAAGCTTTTCCTTCAAAAGATCACATTCCATAATGTCTGCGTGGGTGATCCCTACTTCTTGCAAATCCTTGTCTAGCTCAAAAGCCAGGGGCCCTTGGGTTCCTTGTTAAGAAAATAGGTAAATATCCGATTGGCGATTCTCTCGGGTTTCAAACGAGTTATGTGGCCATAGAAAGATATTTTTCTCCTCCGAAGTACTTGAGATATCCTTACTACATGATGGTACAGCTCATTGTTATGCCGTCTCCTGTATTCACAATCGTCTCTCAACGGCCCTAAGACCTTCCACAGAATCTTCTTTCCTTGGCTTCCAATTTCTCAACCAGACCCTCCTATTCATTGCCAGGCATTCTGCTGCGTATAGTGCCTCAGGTCGGATAACTGTACGATAGTGTCTTAGTTTGGCATTGCGGGACACTGTTCGCTTGTTGTACACTCATTTCGTTAGCTGGTAGGCCACTTCCATCTTGTTCATTCTTGATGTGAATACTTACTTCTCTGATATGTTGGGCTCGATCCACTCCCCTAGGTACTTAAACTCTTTTGCCTGACGGAGCTTTCCATGTTCAACATTTAATTATTTGACTGCAGGGTTAATATTAGTTACGAACTCGGTCTTTCCAAATGAAATCTGTGAACCTCCCTTTGCCGCGTGTATTCTGAGTTGGTTGACTTGTTTTGCGGCTGTGTCTACGGAATCATAAAAGATTGCTAGATCATCTGCGAATGCTAGGCAGTCAATTTTCAGGTCCAAGCTCCTGCAGCCCATTCTGACACCATTTTCTAACATTTCTTTACCCATCTCCTTGCGCCATTCACGAATCACTTTCTCCAGTACACAGTTGAAGAGTAAAGGTGACAGTCCATCTCCTGCCTCACACCCGTTCTGATTTTGAAAGCGTCTTAAATTTCTGATATTTAGCTATTTATATTTACTGTAGAATAAGTTTCAAGGCACAAGAAACACACAAATATATTACAAAATATTAACTCACCCATCAGAGGACAGAAGCTAATCACTAGGAAGAGACTCTATCCCATCCATATCATCATCATTGCTGCCCCGGTCCTCCCCGTCACTGGAACCCGCACTGGAGGACGACGAATCGCCGATGGAAATAAAGAGCTCATCCACAACTATATGAACACCACCTTCACGAACCCGCGCTTCGCTTAACACTCTTTCCACGTGCAACACCACTTTTGTCTAGTTTTCAGCTAACACTTGCCCAACCGCTTCGACATTAAGTTTTTCAACCTCTGTCAAATTAAATGCTTTATTGTTAGCCGCAACGTATTGCTTAACTTGAGCCCAGATTATGGAATTTAAATGGCAGTGGTAGGTTGGAAGCCGGATAATCTCATGTCAATGTTTTTAGCCAGTTCATCAACGTGACAACTAAATAAATAACGGACACTAATGAATTATAAGTATAAATCCTACACAAAAAAGTAAATAACTAATTAATTCAAAACAATTATAACTCATAAAAACACCAGATTATAAAACGCAGCAAGGTCAGTGTGCACACTGGAGGCAACCAAACAAGCGGCTGGTAGGCGACAAGCACGTGGCCAATTAGCATCATTCAACTTGGCAGTACTGTATGGTTTCCATGGCAACAAGCCTTGCGTGCGATCTATTCGTCAACTGGCACCAAAACGTCAGATTTCATCATTGGAAAATACAACCTTAGTTAATGATTGTTATACCTTTGAGGTGAAGGGCTTTGGTAACTAGTCTTTATTTTAGGTAGATTTCATTAGAAAGCTAACTATTGCAATGGGTACCATGTTTCGACTTCCGGAAAATTTCGACATATCTTCGCGTTTTACATCCCCCAGACCCCAAAACCACCGTCAGTTCAAAAGTTTATATATAATTTATGTATATACTGTATATCAGTTTCTTGTGGACACGATAACTGCCGTAATTTTGCACCAATCACTTTGAATTTTTTACATAATATGTATCCCTATAAAATCTCGGTCGAGTTCGTTAATGGGCAAAATCGGTCGAAGGGGGGTAAAAATGGGGGGCTTTTTTCGAAAAAGTGAAATATCACTATAACTCTCTTAATATGTGAAATATCGAATCCCTTCAAAGTAAATATTATGTGTCGGATAAGTGCCAAAAATTTATGTTGAAAAAGTTTTTTGATAGCACCAACCATTGGCCAATGGGGTGGAAAAAAGTGGGTTTTTCAGGAAACATTAATCATATCTCTCTTAATAGGCACAATATCAAAACTGTAATGGACGATATTCCCCTAATAATTACCTAAAACTTTTGTCTGAAAGAATTTTTGATACAACCCACCATTACGCCAAGGGATGAGAAAAATGATTTCGGATTTAGAAGAAAATGCCAAGAGCCATCAGAGGTTACCATGACAACGCTTCTAAATTGATGAGGGATGAGCTGTCAGAGGTTGCCATGACAACGAGACCACATTCAGTTTTCCATCTGACTATGTGGGAAGCGGCTTCGGTGACGTAGCCTAGCTGGTAGCATGCTGAACTTCTATGCCCAAGGTCGTGGGTTCAAAGCCGGCCGAAGTCGACGGATTTTCAAAGAGTGCTGAAAATCCCTCAGTATGCCTTCCTTTAGAGGGGAAGTCCAACGTTCGTTGCAAGTTACTGGTTGCGGTGGCATCTAGTAGCCAAGTTCACAGCTAGGTGTCGTTGACGGTATATTTGGTACCAACATTAGGAACTACTACTTGACATTGACCGTCTGCAGTCCTTACCTGAATTACAGACTAATACAGCCATCACAATTAACACCGTTTATCAGACAGATTCTACACACACCCAGAGTATACGGGGATACATGACCGCGTTGTCGCAGCCCTAAACTGAGGAATCCGTGTCGTCCCATGAGTTCCGATTCCCATGAGTGCCGATTCCCACCAGTTCCAAATTCTTTAGCGGATTAGCTATCTGCCAATTACGCTACCTCAGCGAGTCCCATAAGTTCCGAACACTACCTGAGCGAGTTCCAGCTTAATTTTCTACAGCAAAATTGTATTAATTTGTTTATTACTGAAACAAATAAGGCCCATTATTAGCGCCAGCAGGGAGTACGTGCCCTCTTTAATGAATTGGCTCCTCTAACAGAGGGGAGGGGGAGGGGACGCCATGGACCGGTAGCTCCCATAAGCAGCTTTCGCCTTGTCAGTATCTATATCAGCATGTGCCTTCGTCAAAATAATCAGTTTTGAGTTATATTTATAAAGTTCTTAAAATAGTATCAGCATGTCGCTTTTGCGGCACATGGTTTTGCAGCAAAAATCCACACTTCACTCGATTTGTTGTCGCGTTTCTTATAAATACGGTAACCATTAAAAATCAAAATTTGGTTTCCTTTAAAGCTAGTTGTGAATTCCATGTTTATTTGATCCACTCAAAGACACAAACACAAATGACATACCTGGTGGGTTAACTCTTCTAGGTCGCGTCGTACCATTATTAGCCGGTCAAACCTCAGAACTGACAGCTGGGGTTTCCAGATATATTCGGAACTAGTGAGACTCATTAGCTTATTTACTCCGGCGTGAATACGCGTTCGGAACTCATGGGACGTTTTTCCTAAGAAATTTGTTTTCGGAACTCATGGGAATGGAACTCGTGGGACGGAACCGAGGAATCAACCAACATCTCTGCGGTAGATACAATTTGACGTGAAGAAGTAACAGACACATCAGTTCCAAACCTTGCATAAGGACGGTGTGACCACAAGTATAAAAATGAACCCCAAATGACAAGAAGGTTACCGTCCCCCTAACACAATAAAATGTTAAAAATATGCATAGTAAGACGAAAGAAAAGTTAATTGAGCTCCAATTACATTGTAAAATACTTTCTCGCAATAAATGACATCTGATCCTTCTGCGAAAACCTGCATATTTTGCCTATTATAGCCTATCCCCTAGTTTGCCCGGTGAAATCTACCTCCGCCTTCCGGCGTGCCGAGAGGAATTTTATTTTTATAGCACCAACCATTAACCAAATTGGTGGGAAAAAGTGGGTTTTTCGGGAAACATTAATCATATCTCTCTTAATAGGCACAATATAAAAACCGTACAAAATGGACAATATTCCCCTAATAATTACCTAAAACTTTTGTCTGAAAGAATTTTTGATATGACCCACCATTACGCCAATGGATGAGAAAAATGATTTCGGAATTATAAGAAAATGCCAAGAGCTATCAGTGGTTGCCATGGCAACACTACTAAATTGATGAGGGATGAGCCATCAGACGTTGCCAAGATAACGCACTAGCACGAGATCAGATTCAGATTTCCTTCTGACTAAGTGTGAAGCGGCTTCGGTGACGTAACTGGTAGCATGCTGAATGTCTAAGCCCAAGGTCGCGAGTTCAAAGCCGGCCGAAGTCGTCGGATTTTCTAAGAGCGCTAAAAATCCCTCAGTATGCTTTCCCTTGGGGGGGAATTTCCAACGTTCGTTGCGAGTTGCTGGTTGCGGTGGCATCTAGTAGCCAAGTTTACAGCTAGGTGTCGTTGACGGTAGTACCTGGTAGCAACATTAGGAACTACTGCTTGAAATTGACCGTCTGCAGTCCTTACCTGAATTACAGACTAATACAGCCATCCCTAAGTACACGGGGTTACATGACCGCGTTGTCGCAGCCCCTAAACTGAGGAACCAACCAAAATCTCTGCGGGAGATATAATTTTGCGTGAAGAAGTAACAGACCGTTACATAGTTACACATCAGTGTCGAAACCTTGCATAAGGACAGTGTGACCACAAGTATAAAAATGGACCCCAAAAGACAAGAAGGTTACCGTTCCCATAAGACAATAAAATGTTTAAAATAAGCATAAAATGACGAAAAACAAAGTTAATTAAGCTCCAATTATAAAATACTTTCTCGCAATAAATGAGGTCTGATCCTTCTACGAAAACCTGCATATTCTGCCTATTTTCGCCTATCCCCAAGTTTGTCCGGTGAAATCTACCTCCGCCTTCCGGCGTGCCGAGAGGACTTTTTTATTTTTGGGTTCGTTTATTCCAAGCGGGCTCTATATCTTGTTCTGTGTTCTGATTGAAGGGCATGGCTGAACATGCCTTTTTGGTGTTTTGGAAATAATTTAGTCTTATAAAAGAACCTACACGCCAGTTAGGCTTTCAAGAGATATAATTTCGAAACACCTAGATTGTAAACATGGAATCTCTCTTTCATTGTCCCGCTGTCACAGATCCTAATTTTCCCGCAACTTAGCACGGAAAAGCACCTGACCGTGAGGGCTGTTCCCACTGTCAGTGCAGGCCGGGACCTGCCCTGACTCAGCACGCGACTAGCAATTGCGGCAAAGTCGCGTACGCGTGCCTCCAAGCCCAGCTGGTGGCCGGCGTACGAACCTATGGGGAGTACCCATCCTTAGTCCAGTTCCGTTCCCTCTACACTCGTTCATCCCTACATACCCCAACACACACACGCACACTCACCAACACAACCTCGTTCCAGGAAGCCGCCACCTGTTCTGATCATCCCCCATCACACAACCAGCCATTTGCCAAGCACCTCCAAGCACCTACAAGTCTACCAAAGAGGGTAGCAACCTGAACAATTGGTGGAGTCACCAGGGTTGAGCCATTTAAACACGGGGCTCAACGAGATCTCAGCTACCTCTTCGCTAAGCGGAAAATACACCTCAAAGTCCTGAACAATTGGTGGAAGTGCCGGGGTTGAGCCACATAAACATGGTCCAACACGATATCGAATGCCTCTCGCTCACATTGTAAAATCCATACAACAATATTTCTACCCCCACCCCACCCCAGTACCAGAACAATATAAAATGCAACTCGACCCCCAAACATCCTCTCGCAACCCCTCAAGACACTCCCCCAGCTCCGCCCTCCTCCATACACTACACCCATACCCGCCTACCCCAAATCACGGGGGAAAAACTGGTGGAATTACGCCCAAGCTATACTAACGATAGTTCTACACGATCCTTGAATACCTCTCACAATGCCGTAATATACCCCCGCATAAGACCCTTCGATAAATCACCCCTTGCACGCATCACACACAATTAATTCTAACCCTCGCCCACCCCCACTTAGACCCTTTTTAACATTCTAAACATCAACACAAACCCCGCATACCTCTCGCGAATAGAACACACACCTCATAGGCTCAATAAACTGGCAGAATAGCACCTGGACTGTACTGCCTCTAGCAAAATGCCAGATATAGTTTCCCCTAGCACCCTCAAGACAAGAATCATTCACATCTTCTCCTCACACACAGTTACATACGCCGATATACAACACTAATCAGGGATTCACATTGAACAAAGAGCACCAGAGCCATAGTAGATAAACAGAGAAGTTCAACACCATTTTGCAACCCCCTATAATCTCTCACACCCTTATAAAAGGCTATCACACGCACAATCCAGTAACACACATGACAGGCAAACGATCCCCTCCCATTAAACACGCTTAATATACGTTGCATTTCATACCTCCCAGGCAAACGTAGGGACTACATTCTAAATTCTTTTCGCCCCCATAATTAAAGCTTATACATTCGTATTTAACCAAACCAATAGATGGAGAGGAATACGATTTGGCATTTCAGAGAGAATGTTCATTCGGTATTATAATTAGGTTATTATTCTCGTCATTGTCATCATTAAGTGTATTGCGGCGAAATTACGATCCTTATTTCTCGGCAACACCCCAAATGTCTGGATCCAACTCGTGACTCGAACAAAGACACACAATTCAGATTATAGGCTAGGATTTCACACACACAGTACAGTAAGCAAACGAGAAGACGCGGATTCGTACCTCACCTCAAATATCCGAGAAACGACGTTCCACGACTTTCCCACTCCTACCCAGGCGAACGACGGATTTCTCCCATTCATAAGGTCACAACCTCCATCCCATCCCATACTTCTATTATAATCTATATTGCTCCATTTTATAGTAATAATAATTAACTAACACATGTAATTCCTTCCAGGAATGTATGTGTATATCTTGTACCCCACCCATTCATTGGAGAATATTGGCGTTGACCGACGAGCACTAACGACAAATTTGTGTAGACAATAAGAATAATTTCAAATATTTCCAAGCCTTACGCTCTTAGAATTACAAGACGCACACACAAATACATTCACCACAATAACAAAGGCTAGCAGTTAAGTCACACACACTAATGCATTCGCCACAATAGCACAGGCTAGCAGACAAGTCACACACACACTAATGCATTCACCACAATAACACAGGTTAACAAACAAATCTCACGCACTAATTAAGTCACTACAAAAACACAGGTTAATAGACCTATATCACGCACACACACTAATTAAATAACTACAATAACAGGTGAAAAAAAAGATCCCACGCACACACACTAATTAAGCCACTACAATAGCACAGGTGAACAAACCGATCCCACGTACGCACACTAATTAAGCCGCTACAATAACACAGGGGAACAAAGCGATCTCAGGCACACACACACTAACACAGGTTAACAGACCATAATCACGCGCACACTCGAATTACGTCACTACAATAACTCAGGTCAACAGACAGAACGCACACACACCTAAGTGCACGGGGACACATCACAATAGCACAGATTACCGGACAGCCACACACAATAACACAGGTTATCAGACAGTCACCACAAGGACACAGGTTACCAGACAGTTACCACATTGATACACGTTATCAAACAGAGTACACACACGCCCAAATACAAGGGTATACACAACCACGATGTCGCAAAGCCCCACAGGAGCTATACAACGTACAAAAAATATTCATACATATCATTCAATTTACCAATCTCAATTAATTGTTTCTTCAAAATCAGATGTTAGACCATAGTACGCATTGTTATGCAACTCTCCACTCGTTCTTGCAGAATTGCAAGTACGCGAATTCCATCACGCACCTAGATCGAGGCGGCCATTGCGGAAGCGTACACCCCTCAACCCGTCGCTAGGCTAACTTGTAAAATTCACACATGACACATCAGCACAACATTCTCGCCCGCCACACTCAACGCAAGTTTGACTCCCGGTGGAGTCACTTTATAATACACGAATGTGAGGGAGCAGTACCAACACATTTACCGGCCATTAAAGGCCTCCTTTGAAACAAACTCGAGTCTCTAGGAGCCACAATAGTAAAAGTGGACGCAAAACAAGTAACACAGTAACTAAGGACTTTCTACATACATTTTCCACAAAACAACAAAACAAAGGGTACAGACAGTCCAACACCACACTCAAACATCCCCCATCACTAGATACATCCCCCTACATCCCCCTACATCGCCCCCTTAGACACCAGACAATTAATAGGGACCACCTCTCAAATACGAGCAAATCCTAGCAAATCCTAAGGAACTAACTAACTTACTATCTAACCAACCAACTAGAGAACTAACTAACTAACTAACACTAGATTATAAGGATACCGACACCTAGCTAACTAACTAACAAACTAATAACCCAATTAACTAACTAACAAATTACTTAATTAACTAACCGATTAACTAATTAACTAACCCACTACCTAACGGAATAACTCACGAATCAATCAAATCATAGACCACCCTTCCTGAGCTCCATGATTTAACATCGGCATCTAGGTAAATCTCTCAAACACAGTACCACAATACATTCCCACCCCTACCGTCTCACTCTCCAATACACAATGCCAATGCCGTTCTATTACAATTACACAATTCTAAATAGACGCGACAGTAGACCAACACTCCCACACCTGTAACTATCCTCTCAGCCCAAGAAATCTCCATTAACCCTCCGCCCTCAACGATTCCACGACATACAATATAGCCTATATAATCTAACCGTGACCTTCTTTTCACCAAGGATGGATGTACTCAATCATAGATCGGATACAAGAACTAACAACTTTCAAACTACAAATATCGTTAACACGCGTGATCCTTCTCAGAGAACGTAGACAACACAATACTGTACGGCTGTAAACACTACATACAAATGAATTCGTAGCTCCAACTCTTAAAACAACAACAACAACAAGTGACTAAAATATTCAGTCAGTACTATACACACATATATACAGTCACACAGATATATGCACTTACGAACAATCACACCTATAATTCCCGATATATACCATCCTGAGCAAATAGCGACGAACATTTATACACGTAGCAATCAATCAACAAACAAGAAGTAACAAGTAAAACCAGATCCCAGCAATGGAGTTTATTCAAGGCACTATTACTTTTCCTATATTATTATTATTAATAATAATAATACTGTTATTGTTATCATGAATATTATCGTTATCCGTTATCTAGACATCAATACACAACAGAACAAGGGAAGAAGAGACATAATACGACGAATATGAGGAATAAATATTATATGAGAATATTGGAGAAGAAGAAGCAGAACAATAAGAAGAGACACCCACGCAAACAAACACGTATTATCTATTAAACAACACATATAACACGAAGAGATAGAGAGAGAAGAGCAAAAACAAATACGCCGTGAATTATTATTATTATCATTATTATTATTATTATTATTATTATTATTACCTTGCTGCCAGGCGATAAATATATAACGCACTTCAAACACAGCACATAAACTCCCAATCACCAGAAACACGCGGAAGAAACACATTAACATTGTACATCACACAACAATTCGAATCAACAATAACAACATTACAGACAAAAACGCAACGTCACTCATACATTACAACGCCACCAAAATACATCATACCGACCTCTGAAGGTCACAAGTAAGTCCACTTATTACAGTATAGTTTCAAAATACAGGGAAATAGCTACATTATTACGCATTCTCCGGAATCCCAAAACTTTGAGCCACTACAGGCAAACACAAAACAGCTCTATAATCATACAATAGCTTTACAACACAGGAAAATATATTATTATCTCTATTATTCTGCTCTTACGGAATATTAACGCTTCACACCACCAGTCAGCACAACAACACAGGTCATCAGACAAATCGTACACGCAACCAAGCACACGGCCCGATGACACAGCCAGTACCTACGCACACTAAGTAAAGCTACATTCACAAGATCAGTGAGATCATCCTCACGCAGCGAGGAAAGCAATGGCAAGCTACCTCACTACTCACCCAAGGCGCATGCATCTTTATTACCAGACAAGACTCCGTGAGTGACGATTATAATAATCATACTAATATATAACAAGATGTTCAGTAAAGAACATAATTATAGCCTACTTTCTCCTAAATGCATGGGTATGGTTATAACTCTTTGTCCTTTTCAAGGAGTAGACAATTGAATGTTGGTTAAAGTAGCTTATTGAAATACAACGTGTTATACCGATATTAAACATGAATATTAGGTGTCCTTTGCTAGTGCTACCTCTGTACAAGATTTCATTCAATTCGGTTTCACCGTGTTTGAATTGATATGGTGAATCGATTTGCACACATACATGGCCGCTATCTGCAAACTATTGGGTTGATAACCTTGTAGTTCAGTCAAACGATGCTTCCCACAAAAAGGTATGTTGTTGCAAAATTTGGTAGTGATCAGATGATTAGGTTGGTCGTAATTTGATTTAAGCTTTTAATATATTTGTGGCCGCCATTACGTTTCCGTCAAGATGGCGACGATATAAAACATGACACTGAGTTGCCTTTTGCGAGTGCTATCTCTGTACCAAATTTCGTTCAATTCGGTTTCACCGAGTTTGAATTGATGGGGGGAATCAATTTGCACACATACATGGCCGCTATGTGTAAATTATTGAGCTGATGATCTTGTAGTTTGGCAAAAATATGCTTCTCACACAAAGGTATGTTGTTGCAAAATTTGGTAGAGATCAGATTATTATTAGGGTGGTCGTAATTTGATTTAATCTTTTAACATTTGGGTGGCCGCCATTACGTTTTCGTCAATATGGCGGCGATATAAAACATGACACTGAGGTGCCCTTTGCTAGTGCTACCTCAGCACCAAATTTCGTTCAATTCGGTTTCACCGTGTTTAAATAGTTAGGGGGAATCGATTTGCACACATACATGGACGCTATCCGTAAATTATTGGTCTGATGACCTTGTAGTTTGGTCGAATGACTCTTCTTACATAAGGGTATAATGTTGCAAAACTTAGTAGAGATCAGATGATTAGGTTGGTCGTAATTTGAATTAAACTTTTAACTTTTGGGTGGCCGCCATTACGTTTTCGTCAATATGGCAGCGATATAAAACATGACACTGTGATACCCTTTGCTAGTGCTATCTCTGTACCAAATATTGTTCAATTCGGTTTCACGGTGTTGGACTTGATAGGGGGAATCGATTTGCACACAAACATGGCCGCCATCCGGAAAGTATGGAGCTGATGACCTTGTAGTTCAATCAAAAGCCACTCGCCATATAAATATATGTTGTTGCAAAATTTGCTAGAGATCGGATGAATAGGTTAGTCGTAATTTAATTAAGCTTTGAACATTTGGGTGGCCGCCATTACGTTTCCGTCAAGATGGCGGCGATATAAAACATGACACTGCGGTGCCCTTTGCTAGTGCTACCTCTGTACCAAATTTCGTTCAATTCGGTGTCACCGTGTTCGAATTGATATGGGGGGGGGGGGACAGACAGGCATTCAGAGTACACACACTCACAGACACACAGACTCACAGACAGACACACAATTTTTCGCCCTGTGTTGATCTCATAAATCTACATTCATTTTTTGCAAAAATCGAAAGTAGGCTAAAAATGAGATGGTGTTTGTCTGTCGTCCTGTCTGTTACTCAATCACGCAAGAACCACTGGTCCAATAGAAATGAAATTTTGCATGGATGTAGCTGATTTACCAGGTTTACGCATAGGTTAGTTTTGATTTCGATATTTTGCACTATTTAAAAATGGCGACCATTTTAGTGACGTCACTACACCCTTTGGTTTCAAAATTTCATATTTCCATTTCAAATAAAAAGAGAACGCTAAGAAATAGGAAACTTTTGATGGCACATACGAGCTTTAAAAATCAATTTCCTATCCGAACGGTCCTTATCACTTTTCGTGTATCTCCAACGGTTAGCGAGTAAAACCCACATTTGTGACGTAACTACATCCTTTGGTTTCAAAATTTCATATTTCCATTTCAAATAAAAAGAGAACGCTAAGAAATAGGAAACTTTTGATGGCACATACGAGCTTTAAAATCAATTTCCTATCCGAACGGTCCTTATCACTTTTCGTGTATCTCCAACGGTTAGCGAGTAAAACCCACATTTGTGACGTAACTACACCCTTTGGTTTCAAAATTTCATATTTCATTTCAAATAAAAAGAGAACGCTAAGAAATAGCAAACTTTTAATGGCATACACGAGTTTTGACATTTAATTTTCTATCCCAAAGGTCCTTATTACTTTTCGAGTATCTCCAACGGTTAGCGAGTAAAACCTAAATTTGTGCAATAAAACACGGCCAACACCGAGCGGTGCAGTTTATCTCTATATAGGGGGCGTGGTGGCGCAGCGGTCAAGCTGTTGGCCTCTCATCACGGCGGACCGGGTGCGATTCCCGGTCAATGCATGTGAGATTTTCAAAGTGAAATGCCATGTCCCGTGGTTCGGGTTCCAAGTAAAAAGGAGGTCCCGTGGCTCATGATCTCGAGATTAACGGTCACGTAAAACTGCTATCTTCCTTTCCGTATCTATACTAATATAATAAAGCTGAAGAGTTTGTGTGTTTGTGTGTTTAAACTAAACTAACTAACTACCAGTCGGATTCAAAAAAATATTTTCGTATATGATAGCCTGATTAAAGAGGAATAGTTTAGGCTATGTTAAATTTCGGACTGACCACTCCATTCCCCGCATTTAGGCCCTTTTGCACAAGTCTACACCGTTTCACCGATCTAATAACTTGACGGACATATTGTCGCTAGGCGACAACGACTAACACTGTATCATGATAGTCAACGCCGCACCATTGATGGACAGGTTGTCACTAGGCAACAACGATTCACTCTGTATCATGATAGTCCGGTAAAATTTCCCAAAGGACACATGGGAAAACTGACCAATACTACAAGGATTGTATTGGACTGTAGTATTCTCTATGCTATCGTATGCACAGTTAATATTTCATTTGCGGAGCTTAGAAATCGTGGTCATGTTGCCCCGTGTACATGGGTGTGTGTGTAGAATTTATGTGATAACCAGCGTTATTGTGATTGTTGCACTAGCATGTGTAAATCTATACTAATATAATAAAGCTGAAGAGTTTATGTGTTGTTTTGTTTATGTGTTTAAACGCGCTAATCTCTGGAACTACCAGTCCGATTCGAAAAATTCTTTTTATATGATAGCCAGATTCAAGAGGAATAGTTTAGGCTATGTAGCATTCGGCTACACCTCTCTGGTAACCTTAAAGATTGATTTTTGTTCAGTAAGTCGGTAGAACAAGCGCTCCCGAACAGCTCTATCCGCATGCGCTGGCGTTATGGTTAGTGATACGTACACAGTTTCACCTATCTGAACCAAAATTTGTATACTTAACCTTTGGAGCCCTGATGGTATCAGTGTCTACGTGAAATTTATGACAGACCAGTCCATTCCCTGCATTTAGGCCCTTTGGTTCAAATCTACACCTTTTCCCCGATCTGAACCAAAATCTGTATACTTACCCTTTGGAACCCTGCGAGTAACACTGTTTACATGAAATTTTGGACAGACCACTCCATTCCTTGCGTTTAGGCCCTTTGACACAAATCTACACCGTTTCACCGATCAGAACCAAAAGTTGTATACTTACCCTTTGCAACCCTGCGAGTAACAAAGTCTGCATGAATTTCGGACAGACCACTCCATTCCCAGCATCTAGGCCCTTTGGCACAAATCTACTCCGTTTCACCGATCTGAACCAAAATTTGTATACTTACCCTTTGGAAACCTGCGAGTAACACTGCCTACATGAAATTTATGACAGACCTGTCCATTCCCTGCATTTAGGCCCTTTGGCACAAATCTACACCTTTTCACCAATCTGAACCAAAGGTTGTATACTTACCCTTTGGAACCCTGCGAGTAAAACTGTTTACATGAAATTTCGGACAGACCACTCCATTCCCTGCATTTAGGCCCTTTGGCACACATGTACACCAGTAGGGGAGTGAGGCGGTTTCTAACTCCCCCCACCACTACTCCCAATGCGAGCCGATAATTCCCGAACCCGTTGTCGGAGATTCACGAATAAAGTGTCGTTGGACTCGGGATGACGGGGGCTTTGCTATGGACCACTCGTTATATTTTTGATTTTTTTTTGTTTTTTTCGTTTTCGAAAATAGGCTATAGCTTGAAAACCAAACAGGATAGAACGTTGTGCCATGGCTCAAACGAATGGTCTTTATGACCTTTATTTTTTGTAATAAAACTTTTTTATTTTTTATATTTTTTTGAAAACACTTGAATTTTGAAAATCCTATATTTTGAAAACTAGGAACTCTACAAAAAAAATTGTTTAACGTAAATCAATGGTCCCTACCCCCTCTACCCCCAAAATAAATTTCAAGTCTCTAGAATGAAAACCTGCAGTAGTGTGGTAAGGAGAGAGCTGTTCCACTTAACAAGTGGTGAGCCCCTGCGACCTTGGAATGGAAGGAGTCATGCTAGGAGGGCGTGCTTGGATTCGTTTTTTTCGTCTCGTCGTGCTCTTTACGGGAATGTTGGTGTCGAAAATGTGAAAATCTGGAAACACAGTCTTTTTGGGGTAAAAACGTGATTTTAGACTTTTTGCTATATCTCACGAACCAATAACGCTAGAGGCGTGTTCGACAGGTCCAAGGACTCGGGGTGACGTCCTCTCTGCTATGGACCACTCGTTATAATTTTTAATAAAATTGGAAACTCGGTTTTGGGGTAAACACGTGTTTTTTGTGATTTTGTTGATATCTCACGAACCAATAACGCTAGAGACGTGTACGAGGTGTCCTAGGACTCGGGCTAACGCCCCCTTTCAAATGTGGTAGATATTTTTTTTCCAAAAAGATAATTCACAAAGGGCCTAACGCCGTACATGTTGAAAAAAAAATCATTACCGTTACCTGTTTATAATGTTTATAAAGCGTGGTGGTTGAGAGAGACGATACGGCTGAGTGTGTGTGTTTGACCAAACCTGTCGCTGACCACGGTGGCCGTGTTCAATAGTACAATCGCTATTTCGGCGGGTCGATGTATGACAGAGCGAGGGTGCGTTTTTTTCTGATATTTTACCTTTGACATGTAAACGGTGATGAGAACTTGATTCTATGTTGGTCGAAGCGAGTACAGAAAACAAACTTACAGGAGGTGAAGGTCATTTGAGCTTATTGGAAGGCATTGATCTGACTTGACAAAAGGTGACGCTTGAAGGTGAAATAATCTGACCATCGTGGTGGCAGGAGAGTGTGAAAGGCATGCACACACATGTGTGAAACCACAGGCACGCTAAACCAGTGACATCCTGTTTTGCTTCGTACGTGACAAAATGCAAGTTCATGTGAAATTTGATCTACCACAGGTGTTCGCCTGAGACGTTATCTGTCCACGTGCGCGATAACTGTTAACAAGTCACATCCTGTTTTGCTTCGTACGTGACAAAATGCAAGTTCATGTGAAATTTGATTCGCCACAGGTGTTCGCCTGGGACGTTAGCTGTCCACGTGACCGATAACAGAATGTTCAAAGCGTGGGAAAAAATGATTATACATGCAACGTAGCATATATAAAGACATGTCGTTATCATTTCCACTCTCACTTGGGTGGACTACCTTTCAACACACTGCGTTGCATGAAACCCCTGGTCTTGTTTAACAGTTTTGGTGTTGGTGGAAAATACTTAACCTTGTTGTGGGGTAGGTATTTATTTATATATTTATTCATTTATACATTTATTGATTAATATATATATATTTACAAGCAATTATTTATTGATTAAGTAATTAATGATTTTATTTATTTGTTTGCAGATAACCGGCATACCTTACATGTCTGAGGGAGAAGAAACCATTGCACTTTTGAGCCCACTAGAAGGGAAGAGTAACAAGTCACTGCGAGTAAAGGTGAGATGATTTTTTTAAACTAACTTGTTTCATTTTTTGTTTTATGTTTTATTTTATGAAATGTATGTATTAACCTGAATTTAGGTATTTATAGCGGTTTATTTTATTTATTTTTAGAAACTTGGAAAGAATAGCCTTACCGCCGTAGCAGTCGCTGAAAAAAAAACAGAAACGCACTAAAGCGAAACCACTGCCAAAGAGTGAACTGTTTAAAACTCAGGTAAGTCCAACTTAAAAATGCTATTCCATTTTACCACTACTGAAAACTCGTAGACAAAAAAAAAATTCATTACCTGTACATGACTGGGACAATGATTGCTTTCTTGATTAATGGCTATGTTGTTGTTGTTGACTGGGAAAAGTACAAGGCCATGTTGGATTTTCTAAAAATAAAAATAATAAATTTAATTTACGGGTGGTTCCCTATGGACTCAACGAATATCCACAGGTTTGAACATGATAATGTGAACAAAATGACATGACATTCATTTTTGTTTATATATTGGTTAAAGGGAGGGTGGGGGAATGTAAATGACTGTAGCTTTATAAAAAAGAAAATAAGTACATGGGTTACTGTTAGTGCCAACATACAGTTTATTTTTAATGGTGTTTTGATATATTAATGCCAATTAACGTTAACGTTTTATTTACAAGTATTGATTGATTGATTGATTGATTGATTGATTGATTGAGTGATGGGTTATTTTGTTTGCTTTTAGGTGTCGTCATGTGCCATTAACGTAATGAACAGACAGTGAACAAGCACGCATTATGCTTTAAAGTACTCTGTGCAATGTTAATAACTTACAATAAGAAAAAGTTTTATTATAACACATGGCGTTAGTACCAAATACAACAAGTGAGCAAGTTGGTTTACCACGTGGGTTAAATTTAAAATCAGAACATGATCGATGGTTAACATTTGAATCCTGGCCTGTAGGCTTTTTGTCGACGCATGAACTTGCAAAAGCCGTTTTTTTTTACTTGAACCGAGAAGATGTGGTGCGCTGTGTGTTTTGTCGTATTGAACTTTCACACTGGGAAGAAGGGGATGATCCCTTTAGAGACCATTTGCGATGGTCTCCTCACTGTCCTTACATGCTTGGAAAGCAAGTGGGTAACCTACCCGTGCATTCATTTTACCGAACCACAAGGCCTTTGGCCGCTACTTACGTTGCTGAATCACAAATAAATAATAATAATGATGTATTACCAGCCAACGGTAGTGTCGATATATGTGGTCCATATGCCATAAACAGTGTTGAATTGGCGTGTGCTTTTGAAAAATTGGGAGTTTGCAAGACTAAAGCACTAGCACACCCAGAGTACAGCTCTGTTGAAAAACGTTTCGAATCTTATAAAAATGTTTGGCCATTAATATTAAAACACATTACCAAACAGCTAAGTGAAGCTGGATTTTTTTATACTGGTGAAGGGGATAAAACAATATGTTTTTATTGTGGATTTGCTTTAAAGGATTGGCAAATGACTCATGACCCTTTTGTGCAACACGCTCGTTGGTTACCAAACTGTAAATACATGGTGTTGCTTAAAGGTCAGGAATTTGTGAACACTATTCGTAAAGAAAAAGTGATTGCAGCACAAGACAAAAAAGTGCCTTTAGAGTTAGAGCACGCGGAGCAAATACATAAGGCTGAAAGAAAAGACTTGTGTTACGAACAGATACAAAAGTGTGACCAACAATTATGTAAAATTTGTTATCAAGATGAACTAGGTGTTGTATTTTTACCCTGTGGACACATGATAGCCTGTGTCAAGTGTGCATTAGAACTTAACACTTGTGCTATATGCAGAAAAGTAGTATCTGCTACAGTTAGGGCATTTCTTGCATAACTAGTATAATTTATTCGCCATGCATAGTGCAAAATCCCTAATTGCACAATATTATTAAAGCTGTTTTAGAGTGTAATAGATATGCTTTTGTTTTGTTTATAGACTACTACAATGAATGTTTTGAATGCTGTGGGACAATCATGTGGCTTAGAGACAAAGAAGCTCAGCGAATTGCCAACGCATATTCCATTCCGCATTATCAAGATTCGGAAATTGAAAACAGCATATGGTGATCGTGTAATTTGTGTATGTGAAAACTTTGAGACATTTCTGCCTATACGGTTTAATGATATGTCGGAGAGTGTTTTTGATGAAGTCAATAATGCTGTACAACCTGTACACTTAATTTATGAAGGTTTTAAAAACAATAGGTGCATGGTTCGTTTTAATTAAATAAATAAATAATGTGAAATAATAATGGAAAATATAAGTAATGACAATATACTGAAAAAGAAAGAAAATATGTGTATAGAATAGTAATGTTTTAGTGTTTAGTGTTGTCTTTAAAAATATTATGATGAAACCAAAAAAAAAATGTATATAAAGTTTGTAAATAAATGCAAAATGATGTTACAATGCTGTTTTATTTTATACAAAGTTAATATATTTAACATTGCAGAGTATACTTGATTATGACAATAAATGCACACTGAATACAAGCCTTTCTCACTTTACAATAGTCTGTTATAGTTTTAAACACAAGGCTTGTTGTAGATCATTTTCTAGCAATGTCCATTCAATGTTGTTTTCGAAAAGTGGGAAAGCCACAATGGTTGTATTGACATAAAAACCTTATGGTTATTACTATTTAGTCACTTTGATCCCCTTGCAGATCAACAGCAGATGACCTAGTTGTTCCACTCTTTAAAACGACAACAACAACACTACCTCTTGCATAGTTTGTGATGTTGATGGCTCTTGCGACGTGGAAGATGGATTAAAAATAACTTTGAGAACAGGGGTTAAACGTTGATCATTAAACAATGCACTATTTTGAGTAGCAATATGGTTTTCTTGATTTTTTGTCGACGGCAACTGTGTTTCATGCGGTACACTACATTGATGATCACTGACACTTAAAACCTCACTATTTTTACTTTTTAGGTCACCACGACAATGTTTGGAACGTTGCTTTGAACAACGCCAAATAACAGTTCCATTTTTATTGGTTCGTTTCACAATATATGAATATCCTTTATAGTATGCGTAAGGCTTACCATACCTAGTCACTGATACTTCCATATCAACTGTCGAGCATAGACTAAGCTCTAGTAAAGTCAACTTGGTAATAAGAATACTAGTTTAATGTGAGAGCAAATATGGATCCAAAGAGTTCAGGTAAAAGTGAAAGCAAATAAGCAAATATTAGAAACAAGAGTTGGGGTGAAAGTGGTCGCAAAGTGGTAGACCCATTACACAATAATTTCAGCACGACGAAGCTCTTGTTCAATTTCTTTGATTTCCCAATCGTGACCAGTATGGCCAGATTGACGTGAGGCATGCAACAACTGTAGCCGCTGGACGAGCTTATTGGGATTGTGCCAGTATACAAATTTAACAAATGGATTTTTAGGTGTAAACAAAGCATTACCATTATCATGATCATTATCATCATCGTCATTATCATCATCATGATCACCATTATCATCATGACCATCATCATTGTTACTATATAGTCCTTTTTGATCCTCTTGCAATACCACTTTATTTATAGTCTGAGTTGATTTTGACAGTGTTGAAGGTTTCTTGGACGTTGACAACTGTCCTAACATGACGTTTTGAGGACATGATAAGTCCTTTTGAACAAACACTGTACTATCTTTAGCCGCAATATCGTTTTCTTGAACTTGCTTTTTAGCATTTTGATAATTGTTTGTAAACAGTAAGCGTGGTTCGTTTCGAGCACTACATTGATGAACACTCACACTTAAAACCTTTCCATTTTTACTTTTCAGATTGCCTCGACATTTTGTTGACCTCTCTTTTGAGCATTGCCAGAATATTATTCCATTCACATTCTGGCGATTATAGTTATAGGAGTAGCCTTGATAGAGTGCACGTAGCCTACCTTTGTTGGTTGTAATAAGTTCCATAGTAGTAACTGACCTGTCAGTACGATGTTCACACTACAAAGGTTACAACTGTTTTGCTGATGGAGTGACCTACTATAAGCTTATATATTGGCTTATGTGTTGGCTTTTTGTGTTGGCTTTTCGTGTTGGCTTTTGTGTTGGCTTATGTGTTGGCTTTTTGTGTTGGCTTTTTGTGTTGGCTTTTCATGTTGGCTTTTCGTGTTGGCTTATGTGTTGGCTTTTTGTGTTGGCTTTTTGTGTTGGCTTTTCGTGTTGGCTTTTGTGTTGGCTTATGTGTTGGCTTTTTGTGTTGGCTTTTCATGTTGGCTTTTCGTGTTGGCTTTTTCGTGTTGGCTTTTTGTGTTGGCTTTTCGTGTTGGCATTTCGTGTTGGCTTTTGTGTTGGCATTTCGTGTTGGCTTTTTGTGTTGGCTTTTCGTGTTGGCATTTCGTGTTGGCTTTTCGTGTTGGCTTTTTTGTATTGGCCTTTCGTGTTGGCTTTTTGTATTGGCTTTTCGTGTTGGCTTTTTGTGTTGGCTTTAGTATTGGCTTTTGTATTGGCTTATTTGACAAGTTATTTGTGTCAATGTATTTAGTGGATTTTTTCTTGGTGTTGGAAAGTAGTTGAAAGAGAGGGAATATTTAAAGACTTAACCTCAGCTCACTAAGCTAACCTAACCTAACCTAACCTTTCAACTCTCAGATGTTAATTAAATTCTGTGCATAGTCGAGTTGGAGCCCAAGACCTCAGGGGTAAAAAAACAATTATTTTTGACGACTTATTTTGGTAACTTATTTTAATGGCTAACCTAACTTTACCTAACCTAACCTAACCTAACCTAACCTCAGCTCACTTTGGATATTACTAGTAAGTGTTCATATCCTCTGCTAGGTAGCATGCTAGTAGTACAGGTAGTGCTCATATTTACCGCTAGATAGCGGAAACATACTTTGCATGTTGCATGTGACACTTGTGAAGTTTAACCACATGCAAGACGTGCTTGTATAAGTTCTCTATTTAAACTCAATATACAATTAACCACTAAATGTTCAGAACTAACATGTATAGCCATGTTTAGGGTATATAGGAGACCCTTAGCAAGAAAGGCTGTCTAACCCACGAGTGTACAGCCTTGTCATACGCAGTAAGCCCCTGTTGGCAGAAAACAACAACAACAACAATTTGAGAAAGCCAACAGGGGCTTACTGCGTATGACAAGGCTGTACACTCGTGGGTTAGACAGCCTTTCTTGCTAAGGGTCTCCTATATACCCTAAACATGGCTATACATGTTAGTTCTGAACATTTAGTGGTTAATTGTATATTGAGTTTAAATAGAGAACTTATACAAGCACGTCTTGCATGTGGTTAAACTTCACAAGTGTCACATGCAACATGCAAAGTATGTTTCCGCTATCTAGCGGTAAATATGAGCACTACCTGTACTACTAGCATGCTACCTAGCAGAGGATATGAACACTTACTAGTAATATCCAAAGTGAGCTGAGGTTAGGTTAGGTTAGGTTAGGTTAGGTAAAGTTAGGTTAGCCATTAAAATAAGTTACCAAAATAAGTCGTCAAAAATAATTGTTTTTTTACCCCTGAGGTCTTGGGCTCCAACTCGACTATGCACAGAATTTAATTAACATCTGAGAGTTGAAAGGTTAGGTTAGGTTAGGTTAGGTTAGTGAGCTGAGGTTAAGTCTTTAAATATTCCCTCTCTTTCAACTACTTTCCAACACCAAGAAAAAATCCACTAAATACATTGACACAAATAACTTGTCAAATAAGCCAATACAAAAGCCAATACTAAAGCCAACACAAAAAGCCAACACGAAAAGCCAATACAAAAAGCCAACACGAAAGGCCAATACAAAAAAGCCAACACGAAAAGCCAACACGAAATGCCAACACGAAAAGCCAACACAAAAAGCCAACACGAAATGCCAACACAAAAGCCAACACGAAATGCCAACACGAAAAGCCAACACAAAAAGCCAACACGAAAAAGCCAACACGAAAAGCCAACATGAAAAGCCAACACAAAAAGCCAACACAAAAAGCCAACACATAAGCCAACACAAAAGCCAACACGAAAAGCCAACACAAAAAGCCAACACAAAAAGCCAACACATAAGCCAACACGAAAAGCCAACATGAAAAGCCAACACAAAAAGCCAACACAAAAAGCCAACACATAAGCCAACACAAAAGCCAACACGAAAAGCCAACACAAAAAGCCAACACATAAGCCAATATATAAGCTTATAGTAGGTCACTCCATCAGCAAAACAGTTGTAACCTTTGTAGTGTGAACATCGTACTGACAGGTCAGTTACTACTATGGAACTTATTACAACCAACAAAGGTAGGCTACGTGCACTCTATCAAGGCTACTCCTATAACTATAATCGCCAGAATGTGAATGGAATAATATTCTGGCAATGCTCAAAAGAGAGGTCAACAAAATGTCGAGGCAATCTGAAAAGTAAAAATGGAAAGGTTTTAAGTGTGAGTGTTCATCAATGTAGTGCTCGAAACGAACCACGCTTACTGTTTACAAACAATTATCAAAATGCTAAAAAGCAAGTTCAAGAAAACGATATTGCGGCTAAAGATAGTACAGTGTTTGTTCAAAAGGACTTATCATGTCCTCAAAACGTCATGTTAGGACAGTTGTCAACGTCCAAGAAACCTTCAACACTGTCAAAATCAACTCAGACTATAAATAAAGTGGTATTGCAAGAGGATCAAAAAGGACTATATAGTAACAATGATGATGGTCATGATGATAATGGTGATCATGATGATGATAATGACGATGATGATAATGATCATGATAATGGTAATGCTTTGTTTACACCTAAAAATCCATTTGTTAAATTTGTATACTGGCACAATCCCAATAAGCTCGTCCAGCGGCTACAGTTGTTGCATGCCTCACGTCAATCTGGCCATACTGGTCACGATTGGGAAATCAAAGAAATTGAACAAGAGCTTCGTCGTGCTGAAATTATTGTGTAATGGGTCTACCACTTTGCGACCACTTTCACCCCAACTCTTGTTTCTAATATTTGCTTATTTGCTTTCACTTTTACCTGAACTCTTTGGATCCATATTTGCTCTCACATTAAACTAGTATTCTTATTACCAAGTTGACTTTACTAGAGCTTAGTCTATGCTCGACAGTTGATATGGAAGTATCAGTGACTAGGTATGGTAAGCCTTACGCATACTATAAAGGATATTCATATATTGTGAAACGAACCAATAAAAATGGAACTGTTATTTGGCGTTGTTCAAAGCAACGTTCCAAACATTGTCGTGGTGACCTAAAAAGTAAAAATAGTGAGGTTTTAAGTGTCAGTGATCATCAATGTAGTGTACCGCATGAAACACAGTTGCCGTCGACAAAAAATCAAGAAAACCATATTGCTACTCAAAATAGTGCATTGTTTAATGATCAACGTTTAACCCCTGTTCTCAAAGTTATTTTTAATCCATCTTCCACGTCGCAAGAGCCATCAACATCACAAACTATGCAAGAGGTAGTGTTGTTGTTGTCGTTTTAAAGAGTGGAACAACTAGGTCATCTGCTGTTGATCTGCAAGGGGATCAAAGTGACTAAATAGTAATAACCATAAGGTTTTTATGTCAATACAACCATTGTGGCTTTCCCACTTTTCGAAAACAACATTGAATGGACATTGCTAGAAAATGATCTACAACAAGCCTTGTGTTTAAAACTATAACAGACTATTGTAAAGTGAGAAAGGCTTGTATTCAGTGTGCATTTATTGTCATAATCATGTATACTCTGCAATGTTAAATATATTAACTTTGTATAAAATAAAACAGCATTGTAACATCATTTTGCATTTATTTACAAACTTTATATACATTTTTTTTTGGTTTCATCATAATATTTTTAAAGACAACACTAAACACTAAAACATTACTATTCTATACACATATTTTCTTTCTTTTTCAGTATAGTGTCATTACTTATATTTTCCATTATTATTTCACATTATTTATTTATTTAATTAAAACGAACCATGCACCTATTGTTTTTAAAACCTTCATAAATTAAGTGTACAGGTTGTACAGCATTATTGACTTCATCAAAAACACTCTCCGACATATCATTAAACCGTATAGGCAGAAATGTCTCAAAGTTTTCACATACACAAATTACACGATCACCATATGCTGTTTTCAATTTCCGAATCTTGATAATGCGGAATGGAATATGCGTTGGCAATTCGCTGAGCTTCTTTGTCTCTAAGCCACATGATTGTCCCACAGCATTCAAAACATTCATTGTAGTAGTCTATAAACAAAACAAAAGCATATCTATTACACTCTAAAACAGCTTTAATAATATTGTGCAATTAGGGATTTTGCACTATGCATGGCGAATAAATTATACTAGTTATGCAAGAAATGCCCTAACTGTAGCAGATACTACTTTTCTGCATATAGCACAAGTGTTAAGTTCTAATGCACACTTGACACAGGCTATCATGTGTCCACAGGGTAAAAATACAACACCTAGTTCATCTTGATAACAAATTTTACATAATTGTTGGTCACACTTTTGTATCTGTTCGTAACACAAGTCTTTTCTTTCAGCCTTATGTATTTGCTCCGCGTGCTCTAACTCTAAAGGCACTTTTTTTGTCTTGTGCTGCAATCACTTTTTCTTTACGAATAGTGTTCACAAATTCCTGACCTTTAAGCAACACCATGTATTTACAGTTTGGTAACCAACGAGCGTGTTGCACAAAAGGGTCATGAGTCATTTGCCAATCCTTTAAAGCAAATCCACAATAAAAACATATTGTTTTATCCCCTTCACCAGTATAAAAAAATCCAGCTTCACTTAGCTGTTTGGTAATGTGTTTTAATATTAATGGCCAAACATTTTTATAAGATTCGAAACGTTTTTCAACAGAGCTGTACTCTGGGTGTGCTAGTGCTTTAGTCTTGCAAACTCCCAATTTTTCAAAAGCACACGCCAATTCAACACTGTTTATGGCATATGGACCACATATATCGACACTACCGTTGGCTGGTAATACATCATTATTATTATTTATTTGTGATTCAGCAACGTAAGTAGCGGCCAAAGGCCTTGTGGTTCGGTAAAATGAATGCACGGGTAGGTTACCCACTTGCTTTCCAAGCATGTAAGGACAGTGAGGAGACCATCGCAAATGGTCTCTAAAGGGATCATCCCCTTCTTCCCAGTGTGAAAGTTCAATACGACAAAACACACAGCGCACCACATCTTCTCGGTTCAAGTAAAAAAAAACGGCTTTTGCAAGTTCATGCGTCGACAAAAAGCCTACAGGCCAGGATTCAAATGTTAACCATCGATCATGTTCTGATTTTAAATTTAACCCACGTGGTAAACCAACTTGCTCACTTGTTGTATTTGGTACTAACGCCATGTGTTATAATAAAACTTTTTCTTATTGTAAGTTATTAACATTGCACAGAGTACTTTAAAGCATAATGCGTGCTTGTTCACTGTCTGTTCATTACGTTAATGGCACATGACGACACCTAAAAGCAAACAAAATAACCCATCACTCAATCAATCAATCAATCAATCAATCAATCAATACTTGTAAATAAAACGTTAACGTTAATTGGCATTAATATATCAAAACACCATTAAAAATAAACTGTATGTTGGCACTAACAGTAACCCATGTACTTATTTTCTTTTTTATAAAGCTACAGTCATTTACATTCCCCCACCCTCCCTTTAACCAATATATAAACAAAAATGAATGTCATGTCATTTTGTTCACATTATCATGTTCAAACCTGTGGATATTCGTTGAGTCCATAGGGAACCACCCGTAAATTAAATTTATTATTTTTATTTTTAGAAAATCCAACATGGCCTTGTACTTTTCCCAGTCAACAACAACAACATAGCCATTAATCAAGAAAGCAATCATTGTCCCAGTCATGTACAGGTAATGAATTTTTTTTTGTCTACGAGTTTTCAGTAGTGGTAAAATGGAATAGCATTTTTAAGTTGGACTTACCTGAGTTTTAAACAGTTCACTCTTTGGCAGTGGTTTCGCTTTAGTGCGTTTCTGTTTTTTTTTCAGCGACTGCTACGGCGGTAAGGCTATTCTTTCCAAGTTTCTAAAAATAAATAAAATAAACCGCTATAAATACCTAAATTCAGGTTAATACATACATTTCATAAAATAAAACATAAAACAAAAAATGAAACAAGTTAGTTTAAAAAAATCATCTCACCTTTACTCGCAGTGACTTGTTACTCTTCCCTTCTAGTGGGCTCAAAAGTGCAATGGTTTCTTCTCCCTCAGACATGTAAGGTATGCCGGTTATCTGCAAACAAATAAATAAAATCATTAATTACTTAATCAATAAATAATTGCTTGTAAATATATATATATTAATCAATAAATGTATAAATGAATAAATATATAAATAAATACCTACCCCACAACAAGGTTAAGTATTTTCCACCAACACCAAAACTGTTAAACAAGACCAGGGGTTTCATGCAACGCAGTGTGTTGAAAGGTAGTCCACCCAAGTGAGAGTGGAAATGATAACGACATGTCTTTATATATGCTACGTTGCATGTATAATCATTTTTTCCCACGCTTTGAACATTCTGTTATCGGTCACGTGGACAGCTAACGTCCCAGGCGAACACCTGTGGCGAATCAAATTTCACATGAACTTGCATTTTGTCACGTACGAAGCAAAACAGGATGTGACTTGTTAACAGTTATCGCGCACGTGGACAGATAACGTCTCAGGCGAACACCTGTGGTAGATCAAATTTCACATGAACTTGCATTTTGTCACGTACGAAGCAAAACAGGATGTCACTGGTTTAGCGTGCCTGTGGTTTCACACATGTGTGTGCATGCCTTTCACACTCTCCTGCCACCACGATGGTCAGATTATTTCACCTTCAAGCGTCACCTTTTGTCAAGTCAGATCAATGCCTTCCAATAAGCTCAAATGACCTTCACCTCCTGTAAGTTTGTTTTCTGTACTCGCTTCGACCAACATAGAATCAAGTTCTCATCACCGTTTACACGTCAAAGGTAAAATATCAGAAAAAACGCACCCTCGCTCTTTCATACATCGACCCGCCGAAATAGCGATTGTACTATTGAACACGGCCACCGTGGTCAGCGACAGGTTTGGTCAAACACACACACTCAGCCGTATCGTCTCTCTCAACCACCACGCTTTATAAACATTATAAACAGGTAACGGTAATGATTTTTTTTTCAACATGTACGGCGTTAGGCCCTTTGTGAATTATCTTTTTGGAAAAAAAATATCTACCACATTTGAAAGGGGGCGTTAGCCCGAGTCCTAGGACACCTCGTACACGTCTCTAGCGTTATTGGTTCGTGAGATATCAACAAAATCACAAAAAACACGTGTTTACCCCAAAACCGAGTTTCCAATTTTATTAAAAATTATAACGAGTGGTCCATAGCAGAGAGGACGTCACCCCGAGTCCTTGGACCTGTCGAACACGCCTCTAGCGTTATTGGTTCGTGAGATATAGCAAAAAGTCTAAAATCACGTTTTTACCCCAAAAAGACTGTGTTTCCAGATTTTCACATTTTCGACACCAACATTCCCGTAAAGAGCACGACGAGACGAAAAAAACGAATCCAAGCACGCCCTCCTAGCATGACTCCTTCCATTCCAAGGTCGCAGGGGCTCACCACTTGCTAAGTGGAACAGCTCTCTCCTTACCACACTACTGCAGGTTTTCATTCTAGAGACTTGAAATTTATTTTGGGGGTAGAGGGGGTAGGGACCATTGATTTACGTTAAACAATTTTTTTTGTAGAGTTCCTAGTTTTCAAAATATAGGATTTTCAAAATTCAAGTGTTTTCAAAAAAATATAAAAAATAAAAAAGTTTTATTACAAAAAATAAAGGTCATAAAGACCATTCGTTTGAGCCATGGCACAACGTTCTATCCTGTTTGGTTTTCAAGCTATAGCCTATTTTCGAAAACGAAAAAAACAAAAAAAAATTCAAAAATATAACGAGTGGTCCATAGCAAAGCCCCCGTCATCCCGAGTCCAACGACACTTTATTCGTGAATCTCCGACAACGGGTTCGGGAATTATCGGCTCGCATTGGGAGTAGTGGTGGGGGGAGTTAGAAACCGCCTCACTCCCCTACTTACACCGTTTCACCGATCTGAACGGCAATTTGTATACTTACCCTTTGGAACCCTGCGAGTAACACTGTCTGCATGAATTTTTGGACATACCTCTCCAGTCTCTGTACTTAGGCCCTTTGGCACAAATATACACAGTTTCCCAGATCTGAAACAAATTTTACATACGTACCCTTTGGAACCCGACGAGTAACACTGTCTGCTTGAAAATTCGGACAGACCACTCTATTCCCTGCATTTAGGTCCTTTGGCACAAATCCACACAGTTTCACCGATCTGAGCCACATTTTGTTTACTTACCCTTTGGAACCCTGCGGGTGACACTGTCCACTTTAAATTTTGGACAGACCACTCCATTCCCTGCATTTAGGCCCTTCATCACAAATCAACACCGTTTCTCCTAATTGCACCAAATTTTACATACACATTGAAACCCTGCTGGTAACACTGTCCACTTGATATTTTGGACAATGCTCCCCATTCCCTACATTTAGAATAACAGACAAAATGAACTTGAAAACCACGTGACTGTCCAGCTCCGATAACTCGTCTTTCTTCGAGCACTAATAAACGCGCACTTATTAATTGTAAATCTGCATCTCTCTGCGTCAGTAGTTCGTCTAAAGCACTGCAAGCTTTCGTGAACAATGTGCGGATAACCGCTCTCCTCTTAGTTATTTGTGTACCCGCCATAATTACGGGCTACGGATGTAAACAACAGGATACGGTATACTGGATTAGGCCTTAGAACCATTCATGTCCGTAGTAGTGTAACTGTAAGAGTATTTTAATAAGTCTATTGTTGACGGGCAGTTCGGGCTGCATCACGTCACCCCTACCAGTGTTCTGGTGCAGAATTGCGAAAATAGTTACATCTTGTGCTGTTTATAAATTGCAGTCACGGGGGGGGGGGGGGGGGGGGTAATTAGTACAAAAAACAAAGGATATAGGGCCCACTTTGAAGATCCTACAACTGAATGTTGAGGGTATAAGCCGATCCAAAAGTGATTACCTCTTAAAAGTACCTTACGACAACCACGTAGATGTCGTACTTCTTCAAGAAACACATTGTGAGAATGAAATCCAACTTCACTCCAGATGTAAACTACCAGGATTCAATCTTGCTGCAGCTACCTTCCATAAAAACTACGGCATCTCTACGCACATTCGAAATAATATTGAGCAAGTAGAAATTCTAGACAACAGCTCTGATAACATTTTCACCACCAGCATTAAAGTTGCAGACTTGGAAATAGTAAATATTTACAAACCACCATCTCAACCTTGGTGTAATGAAGCCATCGAGAATGCAAATCATCCAGCAGTCATCATGGGAGATTTCAACAGTAGGAGTACTTCCTGGGGGTATGGAGATACTAATACAGATGGTCTTGGTGTGTTAGAATGGTCTGAAACAGAAGACGTCTTCCTTGTGTACGATGCAAAAGAGAGAGGCTCCTTTCACTCAGGAAGATGGAAGAAAGACACCAACCCAGATCTCTGTTTTGCTTCAAGGGACGAGCATGGAAGACCTTTACAGTGCAGCAGGAAAGTACTGAACAATTTTCCTCAGCATAGACCAATTCTTCTAAAAATTGGCATTGAAGTTCCAATAATAAGATCAACACCTGTACCTCGCTGGAATTTTGAAAAAGCAAACTGGGAAGCGTTTACTAATGAGATTGAGATGGATCACAATATCCAGTGGATTCCATCCAAACTGGACAACTATAAACAATGTGTTGGTTTAATATGCTCCATGGCAAGGAAACACATTCCCAGAGGATTTAGAAAAGAATATATCCCGGGATGGAATAGAAGATGTGATGAACCTTACGAAGAATACCAACTCAGCAACAGAGCAGAAGTCGCTGATGAACTATTGCACTGCCTAGAATCTGCCAGAAAAGATAAATGGAACTAAATTACAGCAAACATGAATTTTCAACACTCAAGCAGAAAAGCATGGACTCTTCTTAGAAAACTTGTAAGTTGTACTCCCAAATATATTAATATATTAATAAGAGCTCAGAGGTATCTCCAATAGATGTAGCCAAAATAATCGTCAAGCTATCCAAGATACCAGATAATGTCAATAAAAACAAGTAGTTCCGTGAAGAACTATACAGCCTATTTTCATATATCCTACTCATTTTAATTGCCTCCATCAACGTACAAAATTTCTGTTTGATAGTTGTGATATTGAGAACCGTCTAAATATTTCAGATGGCCGCCAGGTTGGATTTTTATTTATGTACTATTACATGAAGATTATTGTGTACGTGTGGTATTCAGACTTCAATCACATGATTAGGACACAAGAAGTAAAAACGAGATTTTAAAATTTCGCACAGCTGCCATCTTGTGGTTATGAAAAAAATTGGAATAAATTAGATGCCAGTGGATTAACATTTGTATAATCATTTAACGTGCAGAGTTTCACTGCACTCAGATGGTAAAATCACGAGAAACGTCCATTTAAATGTTTAAACTTCGCGTCGCCGCCATGTTGGATTTGTGATCACCAGAACACTGAAAGTCATATAGGCGAACTTAAGTTCATAGCCTCTATGAACATTAAAAATTCCAGTTTGATTGCTGTAAAAGATTCGTAGATATTGAGAACCATGAAAATATTTCAGATGCTCTCCAATTTGGATTGCTATATGTTTAGGCCATAGAGTTATGTACCATTAAAGGAAAATTGTTGCGTAGCTTCATTTTTCAAACTTTCACTCCGATCGCATGATTACGACACAAGAAACAAAAAATTATTTTAAAATTTGGCACAGCCGCCATATTGAGGTTATGTAAACAATTGAACTAAATTAGATGCCAGTGCATTACAATATGAATAATCATTTACCGTACCACATTTCACTGCGCTCAGCCGCTTAAATCACGAGAAAAGTATATTAAAGTATTTCAAGTTCGCTTGGCCGCCATGTTCGATTTGTACTTTACAGGTTTTTGAAAATTACATAGATAAACTTGTAGCAGTCCCCTTTATCACCGTACAAAATTTCAGGGTGATATCATAAATAGTTTCGGAGATATTGAATGCCATTGAAATATATCGCACTGCCGCCATTTTGAGGTTATGTAAACAATTGAACTGAATTAGACCCAGTGTATTACAATGTGTTTAAACATTTGCTGTACCATGTGTTATTACGTTTGGATGGTTAAATCTCGAGAAAAAACTATTAAAATCTCAACTTCGCTTGGCCGCCATGTTGCTTTTGTAGTTACCAGGTTTTTGAAAGTCTCATATGTGAACTTCTAGTAGTTCCCTTTATCACCGTACAAAATTTCAGCGTGATATCGGTAATAGTTTCGGAGATACTGAATGCTGGTGAAATATTTCGCACAGCCGCCATGTTGGATTGGTGAGACACAATAAAATTTGAAGGGCACGGTCGGGGTCGGCCAGAATGTTGCTATGATCTTATTGAGTTTCATTGAAATCGCTCCAGCCGTTTAGAATTTATTAGGGGACACACACACACACCTCACACACACACACACACACACACACACACACGGACAAAAGGTGATCTCATAAGCCTATTTTTTTTATTTCAAAATTGAAAATAGGCTAATGAATCCAAAAAACTCAAGAAAGAGCTAAAAACCAGGCTATCCTCGACTGAATCAATCTCCCAGTTCTCAGGAGTATTCACAACTGCAGAAATCTTAACAGCTCTAAAAGAAGTAAAACCAGGCAAAGCAGCAGGGGTGGATGGAATATATCCAGAGTTTCTGAAACATTGTGGACCTAGAACTCTACACTGGTTAGTTATGTTCTTTAATGACATCCTAAGAAGTGGTAAGCTTCCATCCCTGCTTAAGAGAACTAAAATAGTTGCCATCCTAAAGCCCGGAAAAAGTGGAGATAGTCCTGAAGATTATCGACCAATAGCACTCTTAAGTATTTGCTACAAGTTGATGGAAAGAATGATTTACAACAGAATCTCAGCCACAGCCTTCCAACACATACTAGCTGAACAAGCAGGATTCCGACCCAATCGAAGCTGCTGCGACCAGGTTTTGGCACTCGCCAGCCACATTGAGAACGGATTTCAAGACAAGAAGAAGACCAGCGCTGTTTTTGTGGACTTGACATCAGCTTATGACACAGTGTGGCGACAAGGAATGATTTTGAAACTCTTGAAGATCATTCCCTGTAAGATTCTTGCTACACTGCTCAACAACATGCTATGCAATAGAGTGTTTGAAGTGCATTTAAATGGAAGTAAGAGTAAGCCTTATGCACTAAACGATGGTTTACCTCAATGATCAGTTCTTGCTCCGCTACTGTTCAGCACCTATACTGCAGATCTTCCAGAAACTACTTCCATGAAATTCATATATGCAGATGACATAGCCCTGACTGCCCAATCTAGTGACTTCAAAACAGCAGAAACTACACTCACAAAGGATCTCCATAACCTGAACAAATATTTCAGTGCATGGCGACTTAAACCTAACCTGAACAAAACTGAAGTAAGCTACTTCCATCTAGACAACCAAAAAGCCAGCTATGTACCTCAACTCGAATTCAAAGGCCAGCAACTTAAGTATAACCCCTATCCAAAGTATCTGGGTGTCACAATGGACCGGACACTTGCATACAAGCAACATCTCTCTAACACTGCAGCCAAGATAAAAACAAGGAACAACATATTACACAAGCTCAGTGGAACAGGCTGGGGAGCAAACGCGGCAGTACAACGGACATCAGCTCTTGCCTTGGTCTACCCAGTTGCAGAATACTGCTGCCCTGTGTGGCTTAACAGTGCACACACTTCAAAAGTTGATACACAACTGAATGATACCATGAGGACAATATCAGGCACCATCAAATCGACACCTCTAAAATGGTTTCCCGTCTTATCCAACATCCATCCCCGTCACATACGAAGAGAACTAGCTCTTGTAAGAGAATGGTAGAAATGCCGCAGTAATCCTCAACTGCCCTTACATCAGGACTGCAACCCTCAGAAACCCAAGATATTAAAGTCCAGAAACCCATCATGGAAGCTAGGTGAGAAGCTCCTGGAAACACATTTTGATGCTGATGAGATCTGGCATGAAGAATGGTCCTCTTCAAATCCCGACCACCTGGGTTTAATCCATGATCCTTGTTGAGCTCCGCCTGGTTTCAACTTACCGAGAAGGGAATGGACATCTCTAAACAGAATCAGGACAAATCATGGAAGGTGTAAATTCTGGCTTCAAACGTGGGGAAAATCTGAAGACCCATTCTGCGACTGTGGTAATGTGCCTCAGACCATCCAGCACATTGTTACGGACTGCACAAAGAGAAAATTCAATGGATCTGCCCAAGAATTACATAGTGCCCCTACGGAAACAGTGGACTGGCTGAAAAGTCTGGACATTAAGTTTTGAATGTGTATCATTGATCTGCAAATAATGTATATAAAATTGGAAGATATATGTATTTATAATGTATCCATGTTTTGACATAGAAATAAATACAATAAAAGTGCAAAAAGATTTCTTAGGCCCCTTTTAACAGTTATCATCATGAAAATATTATGTATCGGTATAAGTGCAATGGTGTTGGTGCAGTACATTGAGGTTATCAGCTGCAATAAGCGTTGGTGCTTTCAAATTTACATTCATGTATTCCGAAACTTATCGTTAAGCGCTTTGTGGCGATATATGATACTATTGCTACCTCAGTAGCTCGGGACAGCCGAAGTTTTCCAAAGAGTTCTGATTATTTTCCTACGTCGCTATGCGACAAAAGACGACACTATTGGTCTCTACATTTCTAACAGCCAATGAGATATAGGCCCTAGGCAGAGTCTTTTATTTCACTTACTCCTCTTTTTTTTATAAATTTGTTTGTAAATTACATGTGTCAGTGCTGTAGTTAGAAAATAGCTGTTTCCCTATTCATAATTTCATTACGGGAAAAAGACCTGAATGTTACGTCCATTATACTGTACTACTTATCACCCCCACTACAACCACCACCACCACCACCACCACTACAAAAAGATATTTTTTAAAAATATTGTTTTCTGTTAGTTTAAGTATCATGTGCCAGTTCTGTAGTAGTATTCATTATCATCCATAAAACAAATAAATCCACCGGGCGAAGCCGGGCACTACTGCTAGTCTCTATATATATAAAAATGAAAGTTTGCCTGTTTTTTTTTTCTGAATTTCTACTGAAATGTGAGTTATTTACGCGTTTCAGACTGTTTTATGATGGATGCGCGCGAAAATAATTTTTTGTCTGTCTGTTTGTTTGTTTGTCTGTCGACAACTTTGTACCCTTATAACTCGAAAATGGCTGGGTGTATTGTGCCCAATCAGTCACGGCAGTCTGGCATCGAACTCAGGTCTCATCAGAGAAGACCAGGCACATGATTATGCCTAGAGTCGAACCATTGGTCTCTGAGGGGGAACAGTTTTAGGGAACCTGAAGAGCAATGTGTTAAATAATGAGATATAACAATGTAGCATGATTTCACGACCTATATGTGAATATCATAGCAATTTAAGGTAAAGAATTGCAACCAAATGCAAGAAAATATACGTTTTCTAAGCATATAAGAACGAAGGAGGCTAGTTTGGCATTTTACAAATTACACTTGGCAAGTGGGTGGTAACCCTAGGCGCCGAGCGGACTATTTACGTCTGGACCGAGAAGACAGCCCAAAATTAATGACTCGGGTATTCACCACTTGACAACGAGGGAAGCTATGGGGGGAACGACTGCACACGGAAATTAATTAATTACCGCTAAGTGGAGCAATGAGATGGTGTGAAATGTACACCCAGGTGAATATATTCATGGAGAGGTAATTTAGGAGTGATTTTTCACCTAAATTAATGCCTGTATCTCCAAATGAACGAATTACAACCTAGCCTACCCTCGAGAGGAGTGATTTGCTGACCAGGCAAGGGGGAATTACCACGATGGCGTCCCCACGCGCTGAACTAAGGCAATTAATTGTAATTAATTGGCCGAAGCGATCGCCGGCACGCGAACGGTTATGAAACCTCCACACCTAATTAAACAAGGTGTATATGTCATTTCGGCTGAAGAGGTATTATTTCAAGATAGGAGTCGCTCTCACATGTCCAGTGGACTATTTTGTGCGAGAAACCTTTATATAGGAGGAGTAAGGCAAGCCAAGCCAGTTGTTCTCCAGTCTTCACCAGTTCATCTCCAGTCTTCAGCAGTATACACGTAACTTATACGCCGCCAGTGAGCGCGCCAAATGTTAGAGTATCGACGCTCAGCCGTTAAAGAACAATGGAAGCAAGTCACACAGCTTCATAAGTATAATCATGAAGTGCGTCGAAGTTAATTTAATACAGATATTTATCTATTATCTGACGCAAATATAAATTCGCCACAGCGAAAAAGGAAATTATAATGTTTGTGAACATTACAAATACCAGGAGGTACTGTTAGTGTTGAATATGACATTATCAGCAGGATCACTACAATGATGGGAGCTTGGGGAAGCATCGCCACTTCATCTTGACAGTGAGCTGAACGATATGGCAGGTGACGAGGACCGAACGTCCGTAAACGCTGTTAGATTTCACGAAGACCAGCGGTTGGCGTAATTGCATCGCATCTCTGAGATCAGGCGTAGGAGAAGTCCGATTTAAGGATCAACCTGTGAAATAGTGAATAAGTGTACATAAATTGTGTAATAGTGATTTAAAAGTGTTCATGTGTATAGTGATTAATATGCATTGTGTGAAAGTGAATGAGGCCACTGATAAGAGTATGTTTATCAGGTGGAAAATATGTGAAATTAAGTGTTGTGAAAAGTATAACATGATGGCTTAAATCAAGCATCATGGTGGGTCGCAGGTTGAGCTGCTGGCACTATCCAGCCAAAATAAAAAGTGAGTACCAATTCATTATGTTATTATAACTAAATAGTTCACCATATAACGATTTTATCACTTTGAGACTAAAATGTCACAGTCACTTATTGAACGAGTTTTCACCACTCGTCTTGAATAGAATATGGCTTGGAAGGTGATTTGTTTAAGGCCATTCAGGCCAAAAATAGTGATGGATGTAACGGTAACGTTAAATGAATGATAATAATAATAATATGGGGTCGGCAACAGTAAAGTAATAGGCATTTTTGGCCTAAATAATGTTCAAATTGTGTCATGTCTAATATAAAGATATTGTATTTTGGTAAACAATAAGAAAGTAATATGGAATATAGCGAGATACGAGAATTTTTCAGTGTCAGTGAAATGTTGAATGAATATTTGATATGGTCAATCCTTAGGATTATATTTGAGGACCATTAAAGTAAAGTAAGCCAGTAAATTCATACCTTGTTATTAGGAGCTATTTAGAGCTTTGGCTTAAGTATTATTACAGAAAGAGCGCGGGGGCCTTAATAATTGAGTCATCTATGTGAAATATTGTTTGGAGCCGCATATCGCGTGCAGAATTAACGTAGAATCCAGTGATTTACGTAATAAATAATTGCGGGGACCAACTAGTATAGCTTGCGCGTTAGGTGAGAAGTTGGCTAAATCTACGAGTAGTATCGCCCTTGAGCATACTGTATTATTCGCAGCGAATTGGACAGAGCCTGTCTGTTGCCATCGCTTGCATGAATTATGGCCACGATTGAGATCCGTTGAGACTCCGTGAGCATGTATATGAATGATCTACCCTGAGAGGTAAGGATCATATTCTTCGTTTAGGAAACGCAGATTTCCTTATATATTATTGTGACAGCTGCTGGCGAAAATCTTGGATTTTCGTTATGATGCGCGTCTAAAGCCACAGTATTCACCATAGAACGGCAAGGCTATCACCAGAGTCATCCCCAGCCATGAATGTTAATAAGGAGCCAAGTTGAGCCCAATGCACTAATTATAGGTGTTAAATAATTAAATGACTCAATTACTTAGGAGCCACACCTAGCGTAACTTTACTGTACTGCAGTTGTAAACAAATCTGACCTTGACAGCAGATGAGGGAAGTGGGGGAATAGACCACTGCTGCGGCAGCCATCTTGACTAGCCTGCTGGAACGAATTTTATTGCCTGCTGGGGGAAGGGGAAGGTCGGTCGACCAGTCCTTTAATTGAGGGTCACAGTAGGACACTGAAGAATCTCGATATTTCAAATATGCAATTATGATAGGAGTGTTTTGATGATGCCAATTGAATTGAATGATGTGTTGCAACACACATACGTTATTGGATCAAAGAAATCGGATAATATTTGGCCCAGTTATTCTCTGAAGAGGAACACTGAACCAAATAAATTGTTAGGCATCTTTTTAGAATGCATTTTTGCCAGTTCACGCTAAGTTATGCAGACGGGTATGTGATTTCTAAGAACATGACACGTTTGTAACGATATAAGCCCGACAAGACCCAGAAAATCGTTGTATGGTGAAACTATAAAATATTCTATCCATGTTTATTTTGGAAGGGATAAGGACCACTTTTCTTAAAGCGTTCATATTGACGGAAAGAAGGAAGATGATCCACACGACACAACAAATATTTGTTAATTAATGCAGAAAATAATGAATTTATGCTAATTAAAGTAAATGCCGTAAGGAACGGAGAAATGTTTTATTAATGTCATTTTGATGTGATATGTGACTTTTGTGTTATGATACTCCAGTTAAGTAATTATGTCACATGATGAACACTATGGAAACCCATTGAAGTCTGAAAGTATCAATGATAGGATGCTAAAATTAGATTTGAGTGCAGTGTAGCACTATTTTATGAAGAAAACTCACAAAATTACCCTATTTTTATTTGTGGGAATTAAATATAATTTGTCCTTTATTTGTATTTGTTGTATAGCCATGATTTTAGACCAGTAAATACTTGATTTAGGAATATGTTGTGTATTTCATGTAGAGTAGTTACCTGGTAGACTCAAATCCTGAGCATGTGGTCGTATGGTGGGCAGGAACGTCCCATACCTCGAAAGACCGTGAGTTAGTTGGGATACGAACACATGGTCCACATGATGACAGTTGGGTACAGTATCAACGTACAATTTGGTACAGATATCCATCAGAGGCACGACACTAATCATTTATGTAACTCTTCTCCGTACCTCTCATAAAAGGGGACCTACCCCCTTAAAATACATGCTGAAATAGGCGTAGAAGGACGAGACAAAGCTCATTTTCAGCCCCTCAATGTGAGAGACAAAATTTGGGGGCCCTAAAGGGTTCCCGAAAACCACATTTTAAGGCCCTAAAACCAACCGTTTTTGAGATATTCCCAGAAAACTAATTTCATTTAATAAACTAATGACCGAATGCAAGCCGGTAACCATGGCAACAGATTCTCAGAGGTCCATCTATTGCTGTAAAACGCAATGCAATTCCATTCATTATATTAGTGTGAAAGTTTGCAAACGGCTAGAAGGTTATCACGGAACCAAATTAAGCTGTCAAATTCATCAATACGTATAATGCGCTTAAGGGGGTCAAGGGGTTCTCTAGAATTTTTTCACGCGATTTACACCGGTGGGTGTGGTACGGCAGGTCTATTATATTCCTATCCCTATATTATACTGTATTATTATTATTAGTAGAATTATATTATGGCGTACAACGACGAGACAAAGTCCCTCGGTGCCAGAAACAAAACTCGGGGGCCCTAATCGGTCCTCGAAAATTTTCATGCAATTTTCACGTGCGACATATAGTACAGAAGGTCTATTATATCTCCAAGCAGCAACATAAGACTCTAAATCCAACAGTTTGTGAAAAATCCCCAGAAAACTAATTTAATTTAATTTAACAAACTAATGAAGGAATGCAAATCGGTAACCATGACAACATATCTCAAGGGGTGGCATCCAACTTTCCATCTATTTCTGTAAGAAGCAATGTCACTCCATTTATTACATTTCTGTGAAAGTTTGCAAATGGCTATAAGGTTATCACGGAACCAACGTAGACTGTATAATTCATCAATGCAATTAAGGGGGTCAAGGGGTAACCTAGAATTTTTTTCATGCAATTTTCACGTGCGATATATAGTACAGATGGTCTATTATATCTCCAAACAGCAACATTAATTTCAAAAATTCCTGAATTGAATCAGCATTTTTTGCGGCTTTTAGGAATTTGGGCCATTTGAGGCTAAAGAACCTGAATTTTCATGCACCACAAGCCTTTGTAATTTATGAAAGGGGTAAGGGATCTTCCTGTGTATGGAGACCTAACACAACGTAGAGGGTCAGTTTTTATGTGACGTGTATTGCGTTTCGTCTACAAGGCTTTCAATTCTATTTCACGTCAGGAAGTACACGTTAGGTGAATTTAGTTTGAGAGCACATTTTAACTAATCTTTTTTTTTTTTTGTCGACATACGGGGTCATCGTAAGGATGATTTTGTTTGATACTGTGTGGTAGATATACCCATATTTGGATATCTGGGTATAAGTTGTAGACAATAGAATTGTATGTCTGTCTTTCTGTGTATCTTTATGTACGCCTATAACTCGTGTTCGGATGCTTGGTGTATCGTAAAATTAGGTATGGTATCCATGAGAGTCAATACACCAATCATTTATAAAACTCTTCACCGTACTTTTCATACAGTAGAAAGGTGGATATAGGGAAAACTTCTCAAAATACATGCTAAAATAGGCGAAATATAAAAATTATCCTAGAAGGACGACCATAGCATATGTTGCGCTTCTCAATGTGAGACACACAATTCGGGAGTCTATAAAGGGTCTCCGAAAACCACATTTTAAGGCCCTTAAATTAACAGTGTGTGTGTGATATTCCCAGAAAACTAACTTCGTTCTGATAAACTTATGAAGGAATGACAAACCGCTAACCATTGCAACAGTTGCTCAATTGATAATGTCTGGTGTTAACACCGAACACCGTTCGAAGAACGGGTACTTCTGCTAGTTATTAATAAACTTACAATTATTTTAAACGAGTTAAGTACCACAAACACGAACTTAAATAGGAAGACACTTATCTATCAACAACCTACCCATTTATGAACCCTTTTTTTCCCTTTGTCAGCCCCCACCCACCATTTCACTCATCATTTAACCTTTAAGTATACTGTAGATATAAGGTATATTTTAGAACTCTCATCATATTTATTACTATCTTTATTATTATGGTTGCCGTATCACTATTGACTATAACCTAATTTGACCACACCACACCTCCCGAGGATTGATCACCCTCAAGGCCCAACTGCAAGCACACCCCTGTTCAAACAGGAAACCTTTACCCCTACGGGTCATAAATAGGATAACTTTATCACAGCATTTTTAGTCACATTCTACGCACTAGGAATAGCATACCACTATTAAGATTATATTTAAATTGTACATAGCACATTAACATTAAATGACATTTAAATTACATTCATTACATTAAAACTAAGGAACCATACCATTCAGCAATCAACATAAATGTCATAACTATTAAGGTCACAGGATAATTCAATACCCCCACCCCTCAGGGTCTCACGACTAGTGGGATGTGGGTTAGCAACCAAGGGGCCTCAGCTGAGTTCAGTATTACGTCCACTTACTTGTGCCGGGCTCCTCTCTGTCATCTTTCCTATCAACCTCCCTTGGTCAACTCTTGAACTTTTCCAACCCCGACGGTATTAGGATATCCGAGGCCTAGCGAGTCTTTTACTTTCCCACCTTATTGGCCCTTGTCTCATCTTTCCTGATCCCTCAATCTTCTGTTCTCTTCATATCTCCTGCCTTCTGCTCAAGGCCCTTAAGGAGGCAGGGTGTGTGTAGCCCTACCACTTCTGGTGCACCATGGATAGTGCCACACCCTCAAGGGCTCACGGGCTGGTGAGTTCGGGAGGGATTCCTGAGTTGGTTCCGTTTTATTTTTCCCTTTTCCATTTCTTCTGGGGCGGACTCTCTCCTCTTTCCCTTTCCTATCTGCCTTTCCTGGCTCTCCTTCCTTCCAAGTCCCTCAATCCTCATTCTTCGAGGATTGGGAGCATTTCTTTTCCTCCTGTCCATTGTTTGCCATATTCTTCTTTATTTGTTTACCATTTCTTCTTCTAGTTTGCAAGACTGTATTAGTTACAGTTTTCATTACACTCTCGTCTCATCTTTCCCTATCACCCAAACCATTAAGGGCCGATAACCTAGATGTTAGGTCCCTTAAAACAACAATTATCATCATCATCGAATTCAATTAATCTTATATTTAACGTAAGCTACTAGCACTAGAGTACTAACCAACCCTCCAACCCACCCCCAGCCCCTAATTATCGCCATTACCCCTTTTTATTCTATAAACCCATAATCTACCCCCCCCCCCCCCAACTCTTGTAACAATGTAAATAGCATAAGTGGCTAACCATGATTTTTCTTCAGCAGTGTAAATACATTATTTCACCATGAACATAGGCATATGCAGTCACAAATTATACACTGTATAAGGCTTACAGTACTACTAGACGGACCACCTACGCAGCACAAATTCAGCCCCTCAAGGCGCAAGTTCGTCAAACTCATCATTACCAACGCTAACACCATCATTATCATGATTATTATTATTTACCCCTATTACCGCGCATATCGTATGAATATCCACACAATTCCACACTAGACGACGAAGAAGTGAAATAGATAAGAAATATAATGAAGAATAAATGAATGATTAACACAACATATTACACGTGTGCTACGGTATCATATATCATCTGACACTATACTTATTTTTACGCAAACAAAAACATATAAGCGATGAAGGAGAGAGAGCTAAAAATATGATGAATAATAAGGCACGAAGACGAAGTATACGATAATACAATACCGCAAACATTTATTGATACCGTATTTATATTAAGTGGCACCATTATTATCTATGATATATCACAGATACACACGGAAACGAGAAGGACTTGGCACAAACGAAAACACTAATCTATTTATTACTATTATTTTTATACCTAGTTTCAGACATACCACACATTAGTATGTAAGTAGAAGAATATATAGATCACAACGCAGCCATTCATTATTATCGATCACAACACATACTCCGGAAATACAGAGGGACGATACAAGAACACCAATGGATATGTTTATTATTACTATTATTATTATTATTATTATTATTATTATTATTTCCGATTATTCCCCTTTAGGAGAGCGTGAGAACTTAAGCCAATCACAGCATCACTTCCTTTTCCTCTCTTCTTTCCTTCCCAAAACCTCTTCATTAGTTCACTGTGCTTTTGCATCCTTTCCTCTGTCCATTTTTTCCCTGATGTGTCTTTCCTTGATACTTGTACAATTTTCGTGTTTCTGATTTTATTTCTAAATTGTTCTCTGTCCTTAATGTCGTCTTCAGAGATTTTAAGTAATTCCATGTCTCCATGTACTTCTTTTATCCAACTGGTCTTTAATTTACTTGCATTCACGATATTGAAAATCTTCTTAGTGAGTCTGTTCTCATCCATCATATATATGTGTGCATAGAACTGCAGACGTCTCTTCCTAAATTTATCTATAGTGGTGTCTGTATTTTCATAAAGTTCCTTTGTTGGTCTCCTGACCCAAATTCCATTACGGAAAACAGCGCCATGGATTTTCCTAAGAATCTTTCGTTCCTGTTTTTCAATATCATGAATTGTCATTCCTCTAATGACGGTGGTTTCTGCCGCGTACAAGGCTTCAGGCAAGACAACTGTGTTATAATGGCGCAGTTTTGCATTGCGAGATACTGCTCTTTTGTTATAATGATTCCATGTCAGCTTGTACGCCTATTATTATTATTATTATTACCACTAAACCATGTAGTTAGTATTTGTTATAATTTTCATTACACTCTCATATCATATTTCACTCATACTCTACTTCATTATAGGTGGAGAACGATACACCAGTGTAAAAAGCACACAAACATGGATAGAAACCAACACTACTCTCTCATTACAGAAATAACAAAGCTGGCACCATTTATTCCCCATAATAGCAAGTGACCTTAAGACAACCATGAAGAACGAGGAGAAGAAGACGACAAATGAAAGAAATTACAGCCCCAACAAAGAAGACGAAATTAATGTAGCATTCAGAAGCCGTATATAGGCAGGTTAGCTATAAGTTCTATTCCTTCTACACATACACCAACTATTCATCGTACAACTCATTGTAAAACTACTATTTTCACATAATAATATAAACAATCATTCATGCATCATCATTACACACTACCATCATCATCCCTATTTTGCAGGGAAATTAACGTTGCATGTGAACCCCCACGGCAGAACGTGAACAGTGGTGTACTACGCAATTCATGCACGAGTCCAAAAGGGGTAGCTATACTTTAAGTTCCCCGTAACTACTGTGCCCATTCGGACACGGCAGACTGGCATCGAACTCGGGTCTTATCAGAGAAGACCAGGCCCATGATTATGCCTAGAGTCGAACCATTGATCTCTGAGGGGGAACAGCTACAGGGAACCCGAAGAGCAATGAGAGTTATAATGACATATAATAATATAGCATGATTTCACGGCTAGAATGTGAATATCATAGCTGTTTAAGGGAATAATTGTTAGAAAATGAAAGCATATGTACATTTTGGAAGCATAGAAGTATGAAGGCAAGCCAGCTTGACGGTTGACTAATCGCAGCCAGTGGATGGGCGTGGATTCGTGACGCCAAAGGAACTCATTTCGTCTGGACCGCCACGACAGCTCAAAATTAATGACTCTGGGGTTCACCGATAGACAACGCTTGAGAATGGAGAGGGGGTAATTGTCCACGGAAATTAATTGATTGCAGCCAATTGGAGCATCGAAATGGAGTAAAATGTACACCCAGGTAAATATATTCTAGGAGAGATAATTTAGGAGTGGTTTCAAGCCTAAATTAAAGCCTATATCTCTAAAAAAGCCTGTGAACACAGAGCCTACGCGCGAGAGGAATGATTTGGAGACCCACACGAGGGGATTTACCATGGTGGCGTCATGACGCTATGGAAGGAGGCAATTAATTGTAATTAATTGGCCGAAGCGATCGCTTGCACGCGAGTGATTATGGGACTTCCACACCTAGATAAACGAGGTGTATACGTCATTTTGATTGGAAATGCATTATTTCAAAAAGGGAGTCGCACACGTATGTCCTGTGGACTACGTTTTACGAGAAACCATTATATAGGGAAAGCAGCGCAGACCAAGCCAGTTCATCTTTAGTTGCTCTGCAGTTCTTCTTTAGTCTTCTGACTCAACACGTAAACTAAAACGCTGCCAGAAAGTGCGCGAAATGTTAGAGTATCGACGCTCGAGTATATATGAAGAACAATGGAAGCGCATCATACAGCTTCTTAATAGTAATCATGAATCGCGTAAGATTTAATCTACAGCAGATATTTATCCATTAGCATACGCAAGTATAGTTCGCCTCAGCGTAGGAACAAGATAGGATATTTTTTGGACAGTGAATATACCAGGAGGTATTGTCATAGTTATAAATGACGCAGTATCGTCAGGATCACTACAATTATGGGAGCCGGGAAGGCATCACAAGTAATCATGACGGTGAACTGAACAGTATTGAAGGTGACGAGAATCGAACGCACGCACACGCAGATAGACTTCCACGGAGACCAGTGGTCGTCAGAAGTTAGATGCATCGCACTCTGAGGCCAGGCGTTAGGAGGAGTCCGATTAAGGATCCACATGTGAAATAGTGCGAAAAGTGTATATAAGTTTATTACAGTGATTTCAAAAGTGTTTATGTGTATTGTGAAAAATATGTATTGTGTTAAAGTGAGAAAAGCCACTGATAAAAATATGATTATCATGTGTGAAGTATGTGATAGCATGTGTCGTGTGAGATATAGCATGATGGCTTAAACCAAGCATCATGGTAGGTTCGTGGCTGGTGTGCTGGAATAATCCAGCGAAAATGAAAAGTGAGTACAAATTTACAATGTTAATCTAATTAGATAGTTCACCATACAACGAAGCATCACTTTAAGACTAAGATGTAACAGTCACTTATGTACGAGCTTTCACCATTCGTATTTTGGTGGAATATGGCTTGGAGGGTGATTTGTTTAGGGCCATTCAGGCCTAAGATAGTGATGAATATAACGGTAACGTTAAATGATAATAATAATAATAATAATAATAATAATAATAATCTGGGGTCGGTAACAGTAATAAGTAAAGTAATAGGCATTTCTGGCCTAAAGAACGTTCAAAGTGTGTCATGTCTAATATAAAGATACTGTATTTGGTAAACAGTAAGAAAGTAACATAAAATATATCGAGATACGAGAATTTTTCAGTGTCAGTGAAGTGTTGAATGAATATTTTGATATGGTCAATTCTTAGGAGTGTATTTGAGAACCATTAAAGTAATGTAAGCCAGTAAGTTTATACTTGTTTTTGGAGCTATTTAAAGCTTTGGCTTAAGAGTAATTGCAGAGAGGACGTGAGTGCCTCAATAATTGAGTCATCTATGAGAAGTATTGTTTGAGCCACATATTGCGATCAAAGTAACGTTGAATCAAGTGATTTACGTCAATAAAGTTGCGGGGACCACTCTAACATAGCTTGCACGTTAGGTGAAAGGTTGGCTAATCTACGAGATAGTATTGCCGTAGGAGCATACTTATATTATTCGCAGCGAATTGGAACGGAGCTTGTCTGTATCCATCGCTTGCAGGAATATTGCCACGAGGGATGCTCTTCGAGACCCCGTGAGCTCATGTATTAAATGATCTGCCCTGAGAGGAGATTCATGTTCGGCGTATAGGAAACGCAGATTTCCTTATTATTGTAGGCAGCTGCTGATGAGAAATCTTGTATTCTCAATCGTGATGCGCGCCCGAAGCCACTAAGAATCGCCACAGAATGGCAAGGCTATTACAGGATCCATCCCCAGCCATGAATGTTAAGTAGGAGCCGAGTTGAGCCCATTACACTATAAATATAGGTGGTAAATAATTAGAATGACTCAATTAGTAGAGACAACACTCAGCGTAACTCCATTGTATTGCAATTGTAAACAAAGTTGACCTTGCCAGCAGCCAGAGGGGTGTGGTAGGTATGCCACGAGGACGGCGGCCATCTTGCTCGGCCAGCTGGAACTAATTTTATTGCCTGCTTGAAAGGGAGGTCTGTTGACCTGGTCCCTTTATTTTAGAAGCATAGTGGGACACTGAAGAATCTCGATATTTCGAAATGTAATTAAGGTATGATTGTTGTGATGATGCCAATTGAATTAAATGATGTGTTTCAACACACATACCTGGTAGGATCATTGTGATCGGATAATATTTGGCCCAGTTATTCTCTGAGGAGGAACGCTGAACCAAATAAATGTAGGCATCTTTTTTAAAGTGCATTTTGCCCAGTTCACACTAAGTTATGCAGACGGGTAGGTGATTTCTATAACATGACACGTTTGTAACGATAATAATTTCGACCAGACCCAGAAAATCGTTGTATGGTGAAACTATAAAATTTCTATCCATGTGTATTTTGGAAGGGAAAAAGTACCACTTTAGCGTTTCATATTGATGGGAAAAAGGAAGACGATTCACACGACACAAAATTTGTTAATTAAGGCATAAAATAATGAATTTATGTTAATGAAAGTAAATGCCCGTGAAAAACGGATTAATGTTTAATTATTACAGAATTGATGTCATTTAAAAGTGATATTGTGACTTTTGTGTTGTGATACTCCAGTTTGTAAAATTGTGCCACGGGAAGAACACTATGGACGCTCGTAGATGTCTGAAAGTATCAATGATAGGATGCTAGAAATATATTTGAGTGCAGTGAAGCACTAATTAAGAAGAGACTCACAAATAACCTTGATTTTCATTGTGGGAAGTAAATGTAAATTATCCTTTGTTTGTATTTTGTTGTATAGCCATGACTTTGTATCAGTAAATATTTTATTTAGGAATATGTTGTTTCTTTCATGTAGAGTAGTTACCTGACAGACTCAAATTCTGAGCATGTGGTCGTATGGTGGGCAGGAACGTCCCATACCTCGAAAGACCGTGAGTTAGCTGGGATACGAACACATGTTCCATATGATGACAATTTGGTACATGGAGGAGATGTCACTGTACTAGGATTGAGTCACAGGTACTACTAAAAGTCGGCCAAGATATTAATGGTAGAAGCAAGTACAGCAGAAAAATTAGGATATATTAGGAAAAGGCCGCGTTCCATTTGTTAATAAACCTTCACGTCAAAATAAATGTTGATAATCCTCCATAAGACATGCTTAAATGTAACTTGTTAGCGTTGAATACCCACCTACTTACATTCACCTCAAGGCACGTAATTTTACCCTTTCTTTATCATGACGCTGATACATGGGGCCAGTTTTAAATACAGGTCACCATAAAGCATGAGATGTCCTACTTCCTTTTCATTATCATGGCGCCCAAAGACGTGGAAGGCTTATGGGATTCAGAAAACCCCATAATAATAGCATGGTTTTCATGGGGAAAACCAGAATAGTATTTTTCCTCAAACTGTGTTTGAGCGATTGTGAGTCTTTCTAGATGATACTCAGACATTAGACACTATTGTCAGACGGATACGAGGGTCTAAACCCATTCCATCGGTGGTTACAGAACTGTGTAATATGTTGTGTTGTTGTCGCGAGATCGGAATCCTTTTTTCCAATAGAACGCGCCAGCATGCTCAGCTGCGGCCTACCTGAATCTCAAAATAAGAAATACAGGATGGCTGGAACTGAGGAGGTACTCAAGTGTATCGCGGAGTTAAGAGAACATTTTGATACTACTCATGCTAAGAGTAAGGAAGAGGCTAAAGCATTTAAAGATGAAATAGCAGGTAGATTGGCTACAGTCAATACTCAATTGGATGCCAATCAAACTGAAATAGACACTAGATTAGAGACCAATCAAACTGAGGTAAGCCAGATGTTGGCTAATCAAACTGAAATGAACAGTAGATTAGAAGCTAATCAGTTAGAGGTCAATAAAAAATTTGATGACGTTAAAGAGTCTATTAAGCAAGAAATAAATAAGAATATTGTTAGCGTGGTCTCAGAGATGCGAGCTGATAACGACAAACGATTTGAGTCAATCGAGCTAAAACTAGAAAATAATCTGCAAGCGTGCAGAGAATCACAGCGTGAGATTAATGATAGCTTAAGCAGTATGTCCATAGAGCTTAAAGACATTCAAAGTCAGAATGAAGCGAATACTAAGCGTCAGCAAGAGCAATTTAATACGTTCACTCAGACCGTGGATCAAAGGCTCGAAGACAGCGAAGGAAAATGGAATAAGCGGATGGCAGGCTACGCAAAGGCGGTAGACGAAGCCTTAAGGAAGCAGGATCAGAATATCCTTGACCAATGCAAGGAGATCAATGAAATAAAAACTTCTGATCAAGAGAATAAGGAAATAATATCAAATATGAAAAGGCAGGTCGGAAAGGTTCAAAAAGAGTTAGAACAAACTCAGAACGATCTAGCAGTCATTCATAAAAGGCAGGATGAGGACCAGGGAGAAATTACGAAAATAAGGACTGAAATCTCCCATATGCATGGTCACATACAGAAAGAAGTTACAGGCTTACGAGAAGAATTAGAACTTCGAGAAGGCTTGAAGACTGAAGCCAGCGATGAAACTCTTGCCGAGGTAAGAGAGAGTCTAGCGGGGGAAATTACCCACATGAAAGAAAGCCTTAAGGATGACAAGGAGAAAGTATTTTCTATGGCAGAGAAAAACCGGGATCGCTTAGAAAAATAGAACGAGAGGGCAGAAAATAGGCACAGCCAAATAGAAACTAGAATGATCGCACAGGAGGAATCCATATTGCGAAATCCTAGATCTAGCGAAGGCAGCATAGATGAAAATAGGAGAAATAAATGGGCAGATATAGAGATACAGCCCACTCCAAAGAATGCAGCCATGCCAAGTGACAGCCCGTATACCACGCCTGGTATACCTATTGCTATGTCTACACCGCATGAAAATGCTATACAAAATCAAATAGTCACTGTTGTGAGGGCTAGTGACGAGAAACCGAAGAAATATTCTGGGAGTAATTCTAACATGACACCCAAGTACTGGCTCAAAGAGGTTTCCGAGTACTTGAATGACGCGAAGATACCGCCAGAGCGAAGGTTGAGAGCTATCGAAAAACTGACTGAAGGCGAGTGTGCCTTATGGTTTAGAAGTTTTCGGTACACGTTCGACACCGTTGACGAATTTCGCCAGGCATTTTTAAACAGGTACTGGAACGCAAATATACAACAGAACCTCAGATTGGACTTGTACTCCAGACGCTATAGTACTAATAACCCTACGAAGTACGCAGAGTTTTTTATAGCTCAATTGTGCCGTTTCCGTGAACTTGATGAAGGGATTCGAGAGTCAGATCTGTGTATAGCGATAGCCAAGCAGTTACCGTATGAAGTACAACGTCTATTAATCTCAGCAAACGCCAAGACAGCGACTGACATGGAGAAAGTGCTGAGACAACTCGATCTCACCACAGCGCGGCACACAAGGCAAAGTCGGAACATGAAAAAAGTCAACATGACGACTACACCGACTGAATCGACTAGGGTGCAGACTAAAAGTAAGTCTACTAGCACCGAAACGGAGAAATCAGGCTGGCAACGCGGAGGACGGGAAAACCAGAATTGGAGGCCAGCATACATATTCATACGTGCGCCTACCATTTGGATTGAAAACAGCGGGTTCAGCGTTGATACGAGCGCTTGATCGGAACCTGTCTGAAGAAGTAAAAGCAACAACCATATGCTATGTAGATGATATACTACTGACATCTGAAACAATCGAAGAACACATCAGAGACCTACGCAAGCTGTTGAATGACCTAAGTCAGGCTAACTTTAAGGTCAATATAAAGAAATCTAACTTTGGTCAGAGAGAAGTTTAATTCCTAGGCCACATAATAGATGCGCAAGGAGTTAGGCCTAATCCGGGAAAATTGGGGGTCATTAAACATTTCCCGAGACCAACGAAGGTAAAGAACGTCAGGCAATATCTAGGCGTTATTGGATTCTTTTCAAGCCATTGCCCGAAGTATACCGAGACCGTAGCACCACTCCAAGGTTTACTGAAGAAAGGAGGTAGGTGGCGTTGGACGGAAAAATGCGAGGAAGCCTTCGTGAAATCTAAACAGATGCTTTTAGATTATGTAAAATTGGGATATCCAGACTACACCCAGAAATTTATTATCCAGACTGACGCATCATTTATAGGCATTGGGGCGATGCTCTACCAGGAAAATGAGGACAGGCCAGAGGAGAAAACTTATATTGCATTCATAAGCAGAAGGTTGAAACCTAATGAAAAGAACTATACGGTCACGGAGATCGAATTACTCGCAATACTGTATGCCTTACAGTATTGGAGAAAACTAATTTATGGGTTCAGAATTATATTAAGAACGGACCATAAAGCCCTAACATTCCTGTTGAAAACTGACTTGTCGAGTCAAAGACTGACGAGGTGGTCCCTGTATATACAGCAATTTCAAGTGGAAATCGAGTATTGCCCGGGGAAGGACAATATTATACCTGACTTGCTAAGCAGATACCCGACAGCTGATGAAGAGGAAGCTCTAGCTATCGACATAGAAGATAGAGACCAGAAGAACTTAGATGATCTAAGGAACATCACCGTTTTTCAACGTGAAGATCCCTGGATACGGTTGATGATTAATTACTTCGAGGGAAAGCTTGTCAGAGGAACCCCGATGTATGTTGAAGCCGAGGCGCTATCAACGGAGTATTTATGGTTTAACCAGATGCTACACAAATGGAGCGATACAGACCACATTCGACCCAGGATTGTTATACCACCAGCATTGCAGAGAAGGTTAGTATGGTTAGCACACAGAGCTTTTGGCCACCCTGGCGTAGACAAAACTGTTGCCCTGCTTAAAGAAGCATTTATTTGGCCAAAACTTAGAGACACAGTCAGGAATACAATCAGGACATGTGATATTTGCCAACGAGTAAAGCCTAACTCGTACTTAATGAGGCAAAAACCGATACCACTCTTACCAGAGAAGCCATGTCAGCTTCTGGCATTGGACAATTTTGGGCCGCTTCCGAGAGCTAGAAGAGGAAATAGACACATCCTAGTTGCACTAGACGTGTTTTCTAAAATGGTAGTCGTATGTCCAATTCAGAAAACCAGTACGAAACAGGTTCTTAAGAGGCTGAAGGAAAGAATCATTCCTATACTAGGGCCGCCGGAGAACATATTATCTGATCATGGGAGCTGTTTTACCAGCGTAGAATTTCGCAGGGAGTTGGAAAATCTGGGAATAAGACAGATTTTGTCCACAGTTCGACACCCGGAGTCGAATTCCGCTGAGAGAGTGATGAGGGAACTGCAAAAGTACATGAAGATATACTGCTCTACAGAAAACTGGAAATGGATAGATGTACTAGAGATTATTGAGTATTGTGTCAACAATACCGTGCATGAAGCGACAGGAGAAGTGCCAGTGAGCCTACATCTTGATAGAAGACCAGAGAGGCCATGGAATAATGTCATTCGGACACCTGTAGATGCACAGCCTGGACGCGAGTTGAAGATCCAGAGAACATTCGAGTATCTCAAGAAACAAGAGGACAGACGGCAGCGAAGAAATAGGAGGAAACGCTACAACAGACCACTACTCGTAGGGGAGTACGTCTTGTTAAAAAAAACAGCTAGTTCAGATCCAGAGAGCAGGAAATACAAAAAATTTCAGCATAGCTATCACGGATCCTACCTGATTATAAGGGACTTGCAAAATAATGCCTACCGAATCAAAGACGAAGAAACAGGTAGAGAAGTTGTTGTAAATGCAGCTAATTTAAAGTTATATAGTCCGCCAGAGGATTATGAAACAAGAGATGAGCAAGCCATGCACACCCAAATGGACGGGGAGTCATTATATATGCACGCAGAGACTCCTGAGAAAAGCTCGCAGACCCAGGAAGAAAGAAAGCGAGGCGACCAGCTCGCAGACCCAGGGGAAACGAGGGGTGAATGCAGCTGTCGGTTGAAAGAATTTTACGACCAGTTTTGTGAGGCCGCTGCGGAAACACAAGAAATGAATGAACAACTAAGGAAGCAAAACAAAAGAATACGAGACGGCAGACATAGTGGAGTGGGGAATCGAGACATCCCATTGCCGGGAGCACTGACCGCTTAAAGTAAATATAGCATGGAGTCAATGCCATCTGAAGGCCCGAAAAATTCACTTGTGAAATTAATTTTCCGAGCTTAGCGAGGGAAAGATGTGCCCAATTGGACACGGCAGACTGGCATCGAACTCGGGTCTTATCAGAGAAGACCAGGCCCATGATTATGCCTAGAGTCGAACCATTGATCTCTGAGGGGGAACAGCTACAGGGAACCCGAAGAGCAATGAGAGTTATAATGACATATAATAATATAGCATGATTTCACGGCTAGAATGTGAATATCATAGCTGTTTAAGGGAATAATTGTTAGAAAATGAAAGCATATGTACATTTTGGAAGCATAGAAGTATGAAGGCAAGCCAGCTTGACGGTTGACTAATCGCAGCCAGCGGATGGGCGTGGATTCGTGACGCCAAAGGAACTCATTTCGTCTGGACCGCCACGACAGCTCAAAATTAATGACACTGGGGTTCACCGATGGACAACGCTTGAGAATGGAGAGGGGGTAATTGTCCACGGAAATTAATTTATTGCAGCCAATTGGAGCATCGAAATGGAGTAAAATGTACACCCAGGTGAATATATTCTAGGAGAGATAATTTAGGAGTGGTTTCACGCCTAAATTAAAGCCTATATCTCTAAATAAGCATGTGAACACAGAGCCTACGCGCGAGAGGAATGATTTGGAGACCCACACGAGGGTATTTACCATGGTGGCGTCATGACGCTATGGAAGAAGGCAATTAATTGTAATTAATTGGCCGAAGCGATCGCTTGCACGCGAGTGATTATGGGACTTCCACACCTAGATAAACGAGGTGTATACGTCATTTTGAATGGAAATGCATTATTTCAAAAAAGGAGTCGCACACGTATGTCCTGTGGACTACGTTTTACGAGAAACCATTATGTAGGGAAAGCAGCGCAGACCAAGCCAGTTCATCTTTAGTTGCTCTGCAGTTCTTCTTTAGTCTTCTGACTCAACACGTAAACTAAAACGCTGCCAGAAAGTGCGCGAAATGTTAGAATATCGACGCTCGAGTATATATGAAGAACAATGGAAGCGCATCATACAGCTTCTTAATAGTAATCATGAATCGCGTAAGATTTAATCTACAGCAGATATTTATCCATTAGCATACGCAAGTATAGTTCGCCTAGGCGTAGGAACAAGTTAGGATATTTTTGGACAGTGAATATACCAGGAGGTATTGTCATAGTTATAAATGACGCAGTATCGTCAGGATCACTACAATTATGGGAGCCGGGAAGGCATCACAAGTAATCATGACGGTGAACTGAACAGTATTGAAGGTGACGAGAATCGAACGCACGCACACGCAGATAGACTTCCACGGAGACCAGAGGTTGTCAGAAGTTAGCTGCATCGCACTCTGAGGCCAGGCGTTAGGAGGAGTCCGATTAAGGATCCACATGTGAAATAGTGCAAAAGTGTATATAAGTTTATTACAGTGATTTCAAAAGTGTTTATGTGTATTGTGAAAAATATGTATTGTGTTAAAGTGAGAAAAGCCACTGATAAAAATATGATTATCATGTGTGAAGTATGTGATAGCATGTGTCGTGTGAGATATAGCATGATGGCTTAAACCAAGCATCATGGTAGGTTCGTGGCTGGTGTGCTGGAATAATCCAGCGAAAATGAAAAGTGAGTACAAATTTACAATGTTAATCTAATTAGATAGTTCACCATACAACGAAGCATCACTTTAAGACTAAGATGTAACAGTCACTTATGTACGAGCTTTCACCATTCGTATTTTGGTGGAATATGGCTTGGAGGGTGATTTGTTTAGGGCCATTCAGGCCTAAGATAGTGATGAATATAACGGTAACGTTAAATGATAATAATAATAATAATACTAATAATAATAATAATAATAATAATAATAATAATAATCATCTGGGGTCGGTAACAGTAATAAGTAAAGTAATAGGCATTTCTGGCCTAAAGAACGTTCAAAGTGTGTCATGTCTAATATAAAGATACTGTATTTGGTAAACAGTAAGAAAGTAACATAAAATATATCGAGATACGAGAATTTTTCAGTGTCAGTGAAGTGTTGAATGAATATTTGATATGGTCAATTCTTAGGAGTGTATTTGAGAACCATTAAAGTAATGTAAGCCAGTAAGTTTATACTTGTTTTTGGAGCTATTTAAAGCTTTGGCTTAAGAGTAATTGCAGAGAGGACGTGAGTGCCTCAATAATTGAGTCATCTATGAGAAGTATTGTTTGAGCCGCATATAGCGAGCGAAGTAACGTAGAATCAAGTGATTTACGCCAATAAAGTTGCGGGGACCACTCTAACATAGCTTGCACGTTAGATGATAGGTTGGCTAATCTACGAGATAGTATTGCCGTTGGAGCATACTTATATTATTCGCAGCGAATTGGAACGGAGCTTGTCTGTATCCATCTCTTGCAGGAATATTGCCACGAGGGATGCTCTTCGAGACCCCGTGAGCTCATGTATTAATTGATCTGCCCTGAGAGGAGATTCATGTTCGTCGTATAGGAAACGCAGATTTCCTTAATATTGTAGGCAGCTGCTGATGAGAAATCTTGTATTCTCAATCGTGATGCGCGCCCGAAGCCACTAAGAATCGCCACAGAACGGCAAGGCTATTACAGGATCCATCCCCAGCCATGAATGTTAAGTAGGAGCCGAGTTGAGCCCATTACACTATAAATATAGGTGGTAAATAATTAGAATGACTCAATTAGTAGAGACAACACTCAGCGTAACTCCATTGTATTGCAATTGTAAACAAAGTTGACTTTGCTAGCAGCCAGAGAGGTGTGGTAGGTATGCCACGAGGACGGCGGCCATCTTGCTCGGCCAGCTGGAACTAATTGTATTGCCTGCTTGAAAGGGAGGTCTGTTGACCTGGTCCCTTTATTTGAGAAGCATAGTGGGACACTGAAGAATCTCGATATTTCGAAATGTAATTAAGATATGATTGTTGTGATGATGCCAATTGAATTAAATGATGTGTTTCAACACACATACCTGGTCGGATCATTGTGATCGGATAATATTTGGCCCAGTTATTCTCTGAGGAGGAACGCTGAACCAAATAAATGTAGGCATCTTTTTAAAGTGCATTTTGCCCAGTTCACACTAAGTTATGCAGACGGGTAGGTGATTTCTATAACATGACACGTTTGTAACGATAATAATTTCGACCAGACCCAGAAAATCGTTGTATGGTGAAACTATAAACATTTCTATCCATGTATATTTTGGAAGGGAAAACGTACCACTTTAGCGTTTCATATCGATGGAAAAAGGGAAGACGATTCACACGACACAAAATTTGTTAATTAAGGCATAAAATAATGAATTTATGTTAACGAAAGTAAATGCCCGTGAAAAACGGATTAATGTTTAATTATTACAGAATTGATGTCATTTAAAAGTGATATTGTGACTTTTGTGTTGTGATACTCCAGTTTGTAAAATTGTGCCACGGGAAGAACACTATGGACGCTCGTAGATGTCTGAAAGTATCAATGATAGGATGCTAGAAATATATTTGAGTGCAGTGAAGCACTAATTAAGAAGAGACTCACAAATAACCTTGATTTTCATTGTGGGAAGTAAATGTAAATTATCCTTTGTTTGTATTTTGTTGTATAGCCATGACTTTATATCAGTAAATATTTTATTTAGGAATATGTTGTTTCTTTCATGTAGAGTAGTTACCTGACAGACTCAAATCCTGAGCATGTGATCGTATGGTGGGCAGGAACGTCCCATACCTCGAGAGACCGTGAGTTAGCTGGGATACGAACACATGTTCCATATGATGACAATTGGGTATACTACTCTTATACAATTTCTTTTCGCGCTTAATATCTTTCTTACATTCATGCAACACCCTCACTCTCATCCCCACTACATCTAAATCTACTATATACACCTTTATACCCACATCAATATTTTTAATCATCCCCCACAATCATCCTCACATTTAAAAACCACAAATCAATTGACAAACAACTCTATACTACATGTAAAAAGAAGAAATGCAAAATGTAAATATATAAATCGACTATATACGCCACAAATCCTCCCCACACCTACCTACCCACTAGCATGGCACACTAACCTAACCACTACGAGAAGAAGAAGCCACTACACGACTACAGCACAATCTCACAGAAGAAAAGAAGAAAAGAAGAAAAGAACTAAATAAGACAGGAGAAAAGAAGAGAAGAGAAAATATAAAAGAACCTACACATCCACCGCACCGACGCCCCAGACAATACCCGGGACGGCTATTCGTGGGGGAAGTAGGGTTGTTAAGGCCCAGCCCTCAATGAGGCGTTAACGCCCAAAAACCCATAATTACTACAATTATTAAGGATTCCTTCACCCACATGAAGCAATAATTACTTCACCAAGTAGGGCACCTGAACACAAAGCCTGCAACTACACGACGTACAAACGAACACCGCTGACCATTACCCTTTCACGAATTGATTGCCGGTGGTCGAGATGGGAACTATTCCTTGTTTACTTGTGTCACACGTCAGCCTGCTTCGTTGACAGGTACAGTTGTGCGAGTTTGATATGACTCAGCTCTGGTAGCCTGAGTTATCGTTTGACTGTTCGTGGTGATTTTTTTTTTTTTTTTTTTTTTTTTTAGCGTATGGCTTTTTTTTAGTGCCGGGAGTGTCCGAGGACAAGTTCGGCTCGCCAGTTTTGTAGCTGCTTCGAGACGGACACCCAAGGGATGAGCTACAAGTACCGTTGGGGAGGAAAGGTGGAATGGAAGGTCGAAGAGTTGGAAGGTAGCGGCTGTGGCCTATAGTTAGGGACCAACCCCGGCATTTGCTTGGAAGGAAGATGGGAAACCACAGAAGACCATCTTCAAGGCTGCCGGCGGGGGGATTCGAACCACCTCGCCTCCCGGATGTGAGCGACTGCCAGCAGTCATGCCGTAACGACCACGGCTAACTCACCCGGTTTCGCGGTGACATGAACACCTGTGACGCGCAATGCTGCTTATCTTATGTGCAGAATGAACTCTTGTCATCGCTGTGTTCCCCTCTTCGTTCCGCGGGGCAGCTGCTACAATCAACAACAAACACTGGCGCAGCCACGCTCATCGGCAATCAAATCTTAAATGGGCAATACTCATGACCTAATTGAGCCTTCAAATAAGCAAAGTACCTACGCGCCCTGGCAGTTCCGACACAGATAGATGACAGCGTGACGACGGACGGAGGATGGCCGCCCTCCGGCGGTTACCGCCTCCGGTTGGGATTCGACTTCCAGACACATACAGCAGTACCTCCAAGTGTAAGTGTGCCAGCTTTTCCTTTTTCCTCCTCTGCATCTTTGACAACATTTTCCCCTGACTTAAACGCATTAAACCCTAAATTGTAAACAAGGGATCTCTCTTTCATTGTCCCGCTGTCACAGATCCTAATTTTCCCGCAACTTAGCACGGAAAAACTCCTGACCGTGAGGGCTGTTCCCACTGCCAGTGCAGGCCAGGACCTTGCCTTGACTCAGCACGCGACAATTGCGGCAAAGTCACGTACGCGTGCCCCCGAGCCCAGCTGGTGGCCCGCGTACAAACCTATGGGGAGTACCCATTCTGAGTCCACTTCCGTTCCTTCTACACTCGTTCATCCCTACATCTCCCAACACAGATACGCACCCTCACCAACACAACCTCGTCCCAGGAAGCCGTCCCCTCTTCTGAGCATCCCCCATCACACAACCACCCATTTGCCAAGCACCCGCAAGCCTACCAGAGTAGGTAGCGACCTGAACAATAAGTTTCGAACGTTTTTAATTAAACTTTGTAACGAGTCAAACTTTTTGACCTATTATTTTTATTTTTTGTTCCGTTAGTATACTACACTTCTGTGAGTGTTGTTGGTACTTTTTATGTGTTTAAGTATGAAAACCCTTTGAATCGTTAACTTCTACCGTTGCCAGCTTTTGAAGTGATTCCGTTCGAAACAATTTTGTAGGTCACCGTTCCTGTTCAAATTTTCTATTTCAATAGTGAGCTTATATAATTAAGTTTAATTACTTGAACAAACACAAACATATAACTGAGTTAATAATGTGGTTGTGTGGACTTACCTGATTCCTGGATGTTACAGTATAAATTATTTTAATTCCGATCTCAAAGAAAATGTAAGAATTATTTCTAAAGTCAGCTTTCTTCTACTCATGCCTACTTATTTCCACTTGGAGTGCGTCATTGCTGATATTGGCGCTCACGAGTTCATGGGAAAATATAAAAGCATAAATTGGACAACTCTGCTGTCATACTGGCCATTAAGTTCAGTACCAATAAATGTGGGGAAATCGAGACATTTTTCTCTGTCCGAGTTTTTGTTGATTACTTAGGGGATTTGCGACATTGTGGTCATTTAGCCCCGTGTACTTGGGTGTGTGTAGAAGTTGTCTGATAACCTTTGTCACTGTGATGTCTTTACTAGTGTGTATATTTTTAACTGAGGCAATATTTGTGTAGGAAGCGACTGTGACCTTAATTTAGGAACCATCCCGGCATTTTCTTGAAGTAGAAGTGGAAAACCACTTCCAGGATGGTTGAGGTAGGAAATGAACACGCATCTTCTCAGTTTTGCCTCATGATGCTGAGTGTAGCCCGTCCCAGTCCTCAGACAAGAATTACATTTCTTGGCAGAGTCGGAAATCGAAACCGGACCTCCGGGGCGACAGCCAAGAATGTTAGCCGCTACACCACGAGGTGGTTTCTGTCCGAGTTGTAAAGAACACGAACACTAAAACATCGGTTTGCTTCAGAGAACTATAAGTTACAATTTCATGTATTGCACTTATTGATATCATATGAATATACTGTATTCTGAACAGTTTTAGTAATACAGCGCATCATAGTTATGAGACAAGCTTGGTTTATTCAAAGCCGGCACTTTGAAAATGTTGAAGATAAATACTGTAATGGCAGCAATGTTGATGATTTAAAAAAAATCATAGTAATGCATTTTTCAAGCCTGGAATAACTACACATTTGACCACAATGAAAATAATTAAATATGCAAATGTAAATGACTGGTTTTGGAGGTATAGACCCTTCTTCATCTATCTGATGTAGGCTACTTAAGAGAGAATTGCAAAATGTGTACACGTTTGTAATTATTAATAATAATTAAGAGAGAACTAGTATAGTAACTCACACTAAATGGATGATTTTAGCAACTCACCTGCTTCAAGTTTCGGGAGACATGACCACTGCTACTCAAAATCACGATCAAAGCTCTGTTATGGTTACAAAAGAAAGTTTTCATCGGCCCAGTAAAATTTGTGGCAACCAATGCCGCAGTAGCGACATATTTCTCAGCCAGTAGCACTTGTAGTTGAACCAAACTGCTTGTTACCGGAAGATCTGTAAACAAGGTGGCTTTATTTTAGGGAAAGCTCCCCTATGAGAATAGAAAATGTGACCTTAATCAGGATCGGGATTTGAACCCAAGTGTATAGGGGACTTATGTGTAACGTCTTTAAGGTCATAGCATCGCCATCTTAATTCTGCCGTATCATTACGCTTGGCAACGCCGCCCATCTGTCATCTGGTAGGCCTAGAGCAAGCACATGGTAATTGCTAACACTGCGTAAACACATAGATTTTGATGCGAAATGTGTCCGAAAACAGAACATAACGTCCGCTAAATCCACACATAAATATCACAAATAATATTATCCTGCTATATACTGTCAATTCCGGATAAGATAATAATAAAATGCCTTACTGTAGTCTACCTCAATGACCCAATATCTGAAATTTCCTTTTCTTGCTGCTATGCTAACTTCCGTCATTGATGCGCTTAGGAAAGTTATTTAAAGCTATTCTAATGAACTTAGACACTGCCTTTGCTATTAAATCCTTCGCTTTTTGTCCAAAGATGCACTAATAGTAATTACAATAGGTCTCGACGCTTAATGTCTTTAGGGAAAGAAAACGTAGTGATATAACCAGTTATTTTCATAGTGCTGTGATAATTTGCCTTACGGCCAGGCACACAACACTTCATAGGCATTTGAAATATTTTAATGAAATATTAGTGAACAATTTGTTGGTTTGGTCATGCATACAACTTAATACGGGAAATACTCACTTCTACAACTTTCAGCAGGTCTGATTTACCACGAGGAATTTCACTGCTTTTCAAATAGTAAATACCAGCTGATTTTAAGTGTTGTCTTATCAAAATAAACTATATGTATTAACAAAAGTTAGCATGTGAGCTTAGCTTGTTTACATACCTTACAGCCTAATGCACCGCTTAGCAATCAAGCTATACTTACTGTCACTGATGGATTATCAGAATTTGTATGGTTATTTCCTGTCAGGGAAATCACCCCACGTACCACTGTTGGGCTTTTGACTAATTATGTGTTTGGAGTTCTTGGTCCTCCAAAGTTTTTAGTGTCCGATAACGCGAACGTTTTCTGGTCCAAGTCTTTTAGATCAATGTGTTTTTCTAGGGGAATTGATCATGTCTTTATGGCACCCTACCACCCTCAACCAAATCACGTTGAAGGTTTCATCGTAACTTGAAGGCTTGCCTGAGTGTGTTCCACAACGCAGATCAGTCACGTTGGGATTTAATCGACAAATTCTACCCCTTCGAAATTGGTCTTAGGAAGGCATATTGTTGATCCACTTCAGCTTCAGTGGAAAATAGATTATCTGGCTGCGCCATCCCGCCGTACCTCAGTCAAAGAAAAATGGGAAGTTGATGTTCGGCATCTGAAAAGGGCATGAGATCACGTGGCGTCTCGCTATAACAAGGGTAGGCAACCTGTTTGCAGTGGAATGATGACGTGCTAGTGCGCCTGCACCCACAGAGTTCGGCCAAGAATAAGGAGTCAGCTAGGCTAATGCTTCGCTGGAGCACACCCAAAACTATCACTAGATTTTTAACATCTGTCACTGTTGAATTGATCTCCAAGGGTAATCCCACCGACGTATCCAGAGCTAAAATATCTCATTTGAAACAATTTATTCTATAACCCTCTTATTTGCTGTGATTAATGTTGTCTTTTTCTGAGTAGGTTAGCCAATCATAATATGATTATGTTATTCAAAGATGCTAGTATCCATATGGTGTCTCCTTGGCCTGCCTATTATTGAACCAATTTTGATCGAGGCAGCGCCAAGTACAAATTTTGAAGCTCAAGAAAGAAAATAATAAAAAAAGAAGAAATAGGGCTATATACACTGTGTAACTTAACATTTATTGAAAACGAAAAGTATTTTCGCGAACTCGGCCAAAAGAGAATTTATATTCTGTAACTAATGAACACATTATTTCGCTTCTTTGTTATTTTAATTCGTCACTCTCATGATGAGTTTAAGGGCGATGGCAGACTTCGACGTCAAACGGCGAAAGTCTTTAGTTTATGATTTTCGTCCGTGTCTCAATTTATTTTCTTCTCATTGTAACACTCAGGCGAACCGTAATACCATTATGACAAGCCCAGGGATCGTCAAAGGAACGCGCGCCTTTGAGGACCCCAAAGGAGTTCTGTCCTGATATTGCGATAGCCGAAGCGAACTGATTATTATTATTATTATTATTATTATTATTATTATTATTATTATTATTATTATTATTATTATTTACTACCTTTCCAAAAATTATTATTTCTGATACGGTTCAATTGCATTATAGATTGTTATATCGACCACCCACCCCCTCATTTTTGGCGTACCGTTAAGAGCTTTTTAACTACCTCATGTGTGATAAGGATGTTATTTGTTATGGAACACTTGGGACTTGATTCATTTCAACGTGATGGTGCTTAGTGATATAAAAAGAAAAGTCCTTTATTATCATAAGTCATTTTTATTTTGGGGGGTGGCGTCGATCCTGAGCCATGTTTAACATACCTCTTTTCTTTTTTCCTTTGACGGCCGTCCCGGTAGAGTCAGACGCCATGTGACCTACTTCCTGTGTGGACGTGCCTTTAGGGTCTCCGCCTTATTCACTCAAAATGTGATATATTTCTTTATTATTTAACTTTGTCACTACGCCGAAGCCTTCCATTAACTCATGTAAGTAATTCTACCTTGTTCCTACTATGATCATTTCCTAATTTAATTTATCCTTTTAGTATTCGTCGTGTGCCTGGATTTGCTGTGGGACCAGTAAAAATGGCGGTCTCCTGTATTTTTTTGTTTGGGTCTAGGGTTTAACCTTTTATTTGTGCCGTGAAGTATATCTGCGAGTGATTTTGTGAGTGTATGTTTTTCTTCCTGCCAGGTACATTGAAGTTATATTTGTTTGGGCAAGTCTTCAAGTGGGTCTCCCGTGGATTGTGGATGTTGGCGTTTCGACCATTCTCTCAACACGAGGCATGACACCATATATTAAGCCCTTATGTATTCCCTTCATTCCATGCTTCGGGCAACTGAATCACGGCGGTAACTTTTAGTAGGCCTTACCGTATTGAGCTCGAACACGGAAAGTAAGTAGGGGATCATATTCTTCTAGCATGCTTTGCTAGACTACCTACAAGCACGAGTTGCTTTGTATTTCATTTCTTTTCTCGGCCGTCATTTTGGTATTTGGGGCTGCTACACCAGGTGTAATGATTGCGTGTGTGTATCTTTGATATATTTCACGGACACTTTACGTCATTTGTTTCTCTCTGTTGTATCTTTATGTTTCCACCGTTCATTGGATTTCGCATTTCTTTTCTCTGCCGTCATTTTGGTATTTGGGGCTGCCAGCTTGATCGCATCCTTCCTGGCTGCGTTATTGGTCACCACAGCCTCTAGGACACAGCCCCTTGTGTTTTATATTTGCTCCGGCCTGTTATTGTGGTCTCCATGACTACACCATCTCGAGGCTGAGGTGTGATTGTTGTTTATTATTATTATTATTATTATTATTATTATTATTAAATATCCAAAAATACAGGAACCCTATTTTACCAGAGGTGCATTAGGGTTGTAGATTAAAAACAAAGCAAATACAAAATATTACTAACATAGTTTACAAAAAAATTTGTTGATGAAAGTGAGAAATTGTCCTAAACAGCACTGCCTCTTTAAAATATGGTACAGCGGCTTTGAAAGTTCCAGGTTACAGCTATTATGGTGGCATTGTAAGTAGTATCTTTCCTTTTCAAAAACAGGACACTGAAATATAAGGTGATACACTGATTGAGGCAATCCACAAAAACATGAATAGTCGTCTGTTGCTATTTTAAAACGTTCAAAATAAGACTTGAATTTTCCATGACCAGTTAAAAATTGTGCGAGGACAAAGTTTGGCTCAAGTAATTTTGATAACAGTCGATTTTGTACTTCCGGGAAGATTATTTCTCTTGTTACAGATCCTTTCAGGCTACATGTCCATGCGATATTCCATTCGTGTAGTATGTAATTCCTTATCTGCCTTTTAACGTAACATATTGGAGACTTATTATATGTTATTTCAAGATGTGTCGTAGCCGCTGATTTTGCTAATTGGTCTACTCTTTCATTACCAGCCAATCCAGTGTGTCCCCTTATCCATGATGTGCATATATGTGAGCACTCCTGAGCAGTTGCCCTGATGTACACAGCTATTGGGTTAGAATTATATTTGTCATTTATAGAATACAATGCGGATTGTGAATCACTGAAAATCCTCACTCTTTTATTGTTAGCTTAACCCATTCTATTGCGCACTTTAAGGCCCAAAGTTCTGCCTGGAAAATTGAACTGGGAGAGAGCTTATGCTGAGCTGCAAATATTTCAGTATCATTCTCATAAACGACAAAGGCACAGCCAACACTGTCATTTCCATCAGAGCTTGGTGTACGGGAGCCATCAGTGTAGATGAAACAATTATTGTTTATTAGTGACTGACTGGATTGCCTCTTTTGATCAAATACTTCCTCCCTTTTTAAATATCATCTTCTTGGAAGTGAGCACAGGTATTTATTTAATTTTATTCCGTTATTTATTATTAATGACTAAGTTATTTATTCTTAATAATCATCTTCCGCTCATGAAGTGACTATATTTAACCCCTAGGTGAAGGGTACTCTTTTCTTTCTGTGTGTTATTCAGGCCGGGTTTAGTTTTGTGTTTATTTATTTGTTCAATTTCACACATCATTAAATATTCATTTATTTTATCCAGTGTCTTATTTAGTAGTGTTTGACGATTGGGCTGCTCTCTCTCTCTATCTATGCCTCTCTTCACGTCTATACTTATTCTAGCTTTCAAGCACCAGGAGAGTATTCCTACCACTCGTCGTGGGACCACCTTCACGGAGTCTGGAGTCGCTCGGCACATCTGACCTGTAAATACGGGCACAGCGCAGGTTAGAAATTAACATCAACTTCCACTGCGTACTCCTTTCTTTTTCAGTTGGTTTCAGTGATGCAGCTAGTAGGCACGCCGAGAATATGTTTCTTTTCCAGGGCGGTGCAGATGGTAGCAGAGCGTGGTTCGTTGATAGGGTCCAACTCACTTTACTCTCCTTACGGTTTGCAATTTTTATGGTTCATACTCCTTGGAAGTTCACATTGACTCTCAATATTTGTTTTAGAATAGCACACAATAGGGTACATGAAACAGAAAATGACAACATTGAAAAATATGCAGCGAAATATTAAAATAAATTTCGATATTGACTCCGTGAAGGTGGTCCCACGACGAGTGGTAGGTATTATCTCCTTGTGCTTGAAAGCTATAATAAGTATAGACGTGTAGAGAGACATAGATATGGAGAGCAGCCAAATCGTCAAACACTACTAAATAAGACACTGGATAAAAGAAATGATTATTTAATGATGTGTGAAATTGAACAAATCAATAAACACAAAACGAAACCCGGCCAGAATAACACACAGAAATAAAAGAGTACCCTTCACCAAGGGGTTAAATAAAGTCACGTCATGAGAGGAATATGATTATTAAGAATAAATAACTTAGTCATTAATAATAAATAACGGAATAAAATTAAATAAATACCTGTGCTCACTTCCAAGAAGATGATATTTAAAAAAGGAGGTAGTAATTGATCAAAAGAGGCAATCCAGTCAGTCACTAATAAACAACAATCACTTCTCAGCCTCGAGATGGTGTAGTCATGGCGACCACAATAACAGGCCGGAGCAAATATAAAACACAAGGGGCTGTGTCCTAGACGCAGCCAGGAAGGAAACCGTCGAGCTGACAGTCCCAAATATTAAAATGACGGCAGAGAAAAGAAATGTGAAATCCAATGAACGGAGAAATCATAAAGATACAACAGAGAGAAACAAATGACGTAAAGTGTCCGTGAAATATATCAAAGATACACACACGCAACCATTACACCTGGTGTACAAGCCCCAAATTCCAAAATGACGGCCGAGAAAAGAAATGAAATACAAAGCAACTCGTGCTTATAGGTAGTCTAGCAAAGCATGCTAGAAGAATATGATCCCCTACTTACTTTCCGTGTTCGAGCTGAATACGGTAAGGCCTACTTAAAGTTACCTTCGTGATTCAGTTGCCCGAAGCATGGAATGAAGGGAATACGTAAGGGCTTAATATATGGTGTCATGCCTCGTGTTGGGAGAATGGTCGAAACGCCAACATCCACAATCCACGGGAGACCCACTCGAAGACATCCCCAAACAAATGTAACTTCAATGTACCTGGCAGCAAGAAAAACATACTCACAAAATCACTCGCAGATATATTTCACGGCACAAATAAAAGGTTAAACCGTAGACCCAAACTAAAAAATACAGGAGACCGCCATTTTTACTGGTCCCACAGCAAATCCAGGCACACGACGAATACCAAAAGGATAAATTAAATTAGGAAATGATCATAGTAGGAACAAGGTAGAATTACTTACATGAGTTAATGGAAGGTTTCGGCGTAGTGACAATGTTAAATAATAAAGAAAAATATCACATTTTAAATGAATAAGGTGGAGAGCCTAAAGACACGTCCACACAGGAAGTAGGTCACATGGCGTCTGACTCTACAGGGACAGCCGCCAAAGGAATAAAGAAAAGAGATATGTTAAACATGGCTCACAAACCACAGTGTTGCCAATTCTACCAACAGCACGGCTTGAGAATTAAAGACGGCGATGGTGATAGACATCTGTACGTTATTCCAGAAGCCACCAGGCAGAGACTCTCTGTCTAAGATTTAAAAATGTTTTGTGGTCCAGGCGTGGATCGCAGTGGTATAAGTGTTCTGACGTGCCTGCCCGGACTGCAGGATAGTCGGGTTCGAATCCCGACTGCAGTTACATTTTCAAGTCTTACTCAACAGGTACTGGTACTATATACCAGGTGAATCAGCTGTCTCTAATAATATTGTTTTACGCAGCCCAGCTAGCCTTGAGATCAGGAAAGTCGATATTCCTCAGGGCATGTAAAGTAACAAGTGAAGGAACTCCGGTAGTTGACCGTTTCCGCCGCTAGGTGGTACTAACGTAACTTGGCCTCTGCTTGCCTGTCTGGCTCGCCTCCACTTCGTATAAAACAAAGTCCCCGATTCTTGTATGTCACGGGTAATCTCGAGAACCACTGGATGGATTTTGGTGCGGCTTTCACCATTCTGTAAAGGTAATCTCATGGAAGATTTCTGTAGAAAATAATTTATTTATGATCAAAGGGAGCCAAGCAGTAACGATTTCAGATTTCAGTGAAATGGTCGAAAATAGGACCTGGCGTCCGTGCACTTTTTAAGCTTACGCTGGGCAAACCGTTAAAAATATCAATATACTATGAGTGTAAGAATTGTTCAGCATGAAAAATTGTCCAAAAAACTCCGCGAGAGCATATCTCTATCTTCGATACTTTGCCCAATATAAGTGTTTTTAGTTTGGACGGAACGGGGATTTATGTCTCATGCACGTCGCCATTCTTAAATTACGTCTGACAGGAATTCCTTGCCCATTCATAACTGTTCCCGGGCGAAGCCGGGGCGGGTTGCTAGTTGTTTATTAAAAGAAGTATTGCACTAAATACTAAGCAAGTTGTGAATAACAGAAACAAATCTTCAAGGGAATACGAACATATTAAAATACTATCCAGAACACACTAAAATAAATTTCTAAGAAGAGTAGAGCTTACCTCTAAACAGAAGAGACTTTCATTATTTGTCTCGCTGATTTTGAAGACGATCTGGATCTCAGTCCCCTGGACATTTCTTTCGCCCGGAAAATGAACCGGTATTTAATGTAATGAAACACTATCCTAGGGAAATATAGTAACAGATGATCCTCTGAGCGCCGGCCCTGTGGTGTTGGTGTAGCGCTCCTACCTGTCACCCGGAGGCCCCGGGTTCGATTCCCGGCTCCGTCAGGGATTTTAGAAACTGACGTGAGGGCTGGAACGGGGTGCACTCAGCCTCGTGAGGACAATTGAGTAGCTGTCTGACAGTGAGACAGCGCCCCGGCCACGAAACCCAAGATTAACGGCCGAGGGGACCCGAAGCGCTGACCACGCGTCACCCCAATATCTGCTGGCCAAATGGCTGGGCAGCGGTCGCTTGGTAGGCCTAGGCTCTTCAAGGGCTGTACTGCCAGGGGTTATTATTTTGATCCTCTGAGTAGCACACATTTCGGAACACAGGAAGTTCACAGATCATATCCACACAATCTGAAAATATATCGCCCCACAACGCGCCTTCTTGCTCCAACTTTGCCTCCACTACTGCATCTACACGTTTCATTACACGGTTCATCACGTGAAATGTTCGGCTCCGTGGCTAAATGGTTAGCGCGCTAGGCTTTAGTCCGCCGTGTCCCGGGTTCGATTCCTGGCCGGGCCTTTAGGGATTTTAATCTCTTGGGGTTGATTCCCGTGGCTCGGGGACTGTGCCGTCTTTATCATAACCTCATCCGCATTACGACGCACGGGTTGCCCACGGGCGTCAATTAGAAAGACCTGCACTCGGCCTCTCAGTAGGTCACACGATCTTTTTTCTTTCATCACGTGAAATAAAGATAACGACGGGTATTTGAGAAATTTAGATTCACTTCCGCCAAAGTCTCTCAGCATGGTGAGGATACATACATCACTAACAGCATTGAATGTTTCGGAATCACTTTCCAATGACCAAATGCAGGAAGTACATAATCTCAATCTTCGTTGCTGCTGTGTGAATCAGGTAACCACTCAAATAATAAACAACGTTATCGCCTGCTCTCTCAGAACTCTCATCATTAACTGACAGGATTATAGGGTTCAATTTCTGTCAGTGTAATAGTTTCTTTAATTTGCTGACAATTGTTATCCTTCACCTCTCTGCTCGTATGTATTTCATTTCTCGCCATTGACCGTATTCATTAAGAGAAGAAAGCTAATTGTCCATAACGTCCTCATAATTAGCTTGTGAAGAAAGGACCTCTTTCACTGGTAGGCCTATGCATAATGATAACAGAAGTTTAAAACAAGCATAGAAATAAAACGTAAGTACAATTTGCGCGCGGTAATGTATCACTGCTTGACTTGCCGTCCCGTCATGTGCTTTAGACCATATGTTCGGCGCGTCGACTGGTGTTGAAATTTAAAACTACTTCATCGTAACCATTGACTCATACGGAAGTTCCACCACTTATTACTTTACACGCCCTGATATTCCTGACAACACGCGTTAGTTGGGATGCATAAAACTATATTATTAGGAGCAGCTGATTCACCCAGTTTTATACTGAATTGATTCCGTTCTTCCAGTATGACTCAAATAAATGGCTGTCCCGGTAACACATTACAAATGTATTTGATTCCTGGTTTGATTCGCATGAACGGCTGCAAAGATTTGATTTGATTTCTTTCTTCCAGGTTCGATTAAAATGAAGGTCTGCCGCAATAACATTATAAACATAGATTTCTTTCATCCAAGTTCAATTCAAATGAACAGCTGCCCGGATAACACTAGTATACCGGTATGGGCACTCGTAATTTATATCTGTTTGGCAATAAAGAATACATACGGTATACTACATACATACATACATACATACATACATACATACATACATACATACCTGGTCTTGCTATAAATACTGTCACAACATTTGACGGTGGCTGTACGTTTCCCCTTGTAAGGGCATCCACATTCCTGTGTTGTAGCACCAGCTATGTGTCATTCCGAGTGCAGCTGCAGTAGTGGAGAGTTCCGTGTGTTCGCTTTAAAGATGGAATGGGGCGATAACGAAAATCGTGTAGCTGTGATCGCGTTGTACAAGGTAGGCAAATCCCCAGGTGAGATTTTCAAAATTCTCCAGAAACTTCAAATAAGCAAAAGGTTCTTGTACCGCATTATCCAGCACTTCCTTGAGACAGTAACTGTGAAAGACCGAGACAGAGTAGGTAGACCACGCAATATGCGGACTCCAGAATTGGTGAAAGCAGTGGCGGCTGTGTGCGAAGAAATCCGGTGCGGAGACAGTCTGTGATGGCTTATGAGCTGAACATTTCCAAAATATCTTTGTCTCACACATTGAGCAGTGACCTTGAACTTCGTGCTTACAAACGACGGAAAGGACAACTCGTCACATATGCGTTGAAGGAACATAGGCTCTTAAAATCAAAACGCTTACTGTCGCATTACGCAGCAAATGGTCACTAAAAAAATCCTTTTCACTGATGATAACATTTTCAGTGTTGAGGAGGCTTTCAATGCCCAAAATGACGGGCTATATGCCACATGCTCTGCATAAGCTGCTGAAAAGGCTCCAAGGATCCAGTGGGGCCATCATCTTTCATGGTGGGGCGTGAGCAACGAAGGTACCACCGACCTCCATTACTGTGAGAAAGGGGTCAAAAAGTCGGCCCAAGTGTATCAGGAGACAGTGCTGGAGACACTGGTCAAGAAACTCATTAACACCCTCTTTCATGGAGAACGCTGGAGCTTCCAGCAGGATTCGGCCCCAGCACATAAGGCTCACGCATCTCAGGAGTGGCTTGGGGCCAATGTTCCGGACTTTATTACGACCTCGGATTGGTCTTCTGCAATTCCGGACCTAAATCCCCTGCACTGCACATTGTGGTCCAAGCTTCAGGAGATGGCTTGCAAGAAGAGACATCCAAATATTGAAAGTTTAAAGTGTTCTCTTTTGAAGGAAGCAGCAGATTTTCCGATGGAAGTGGTGCGTAATTCAATTGATGAGTACCCACAGCAGTGGCTACGCTGGCTAAAGCGCAGCGTTAAGTAATGGGGCCAAGCTCTCTGCTGACTCGGTAGACGCGTGGGTTCGAACCCCACCGTCGGCCGTCCTTGAAATGGTTTTCCGTGGTTTTCCATTTTCAACACCAGGCAAATGCTGGGACGGTACCTTCTAACAGACCACGGTCGATTCCTTCCACATCCTTGCCCAGTTTCATTCATCTTCTTCCACTCCATCTCTCATCCCGACGCGCAGGTCGCCCACGGGCGTCGACTAGAAAGTCCTGCACTCGGCCTCTCAGGAGGCCACACGACAAAAAAAATGAGTGGCCACAAAGACTTAAGGACTGTGTTCGTGCCAAAGGTGGCCATTTTGAATAATTACATGTGATTTTGATTTGTTACACATTCATTTAACTAATATCATTAGGATATTAAAATCTCTCAAACCATGTAGTGTAAATTTATTGGAAACTTTGTGACAGTATTTATGGTAAGACTAGGTGAATACAGTACATACGTACAAACAAACGTGGATTTGATTTCTTTCTTTCAAGTTTGATTCAAACGAAAGGAAATCTTGGCAACACCATAAACATAGTTCTGAATCCTTTTTTCAGACTTGATACTTTTTTTTTTAGCGTATGGCTTTTAGTGCCGGGAGAGTCCGAGGACATGTTCGGCTCGCCAGTTTTTGTAGCTGCTTCGAGACGGACACCCAATGGGTGAGCTACAAGTACCGTTGGGGAGGAAAGTTGGAAGGGAGGGTCGAGGAGTTGGAAGGTAGCGGCTGTGGCCTATAGTTAAGGACCAACCCCGGCATTTGCCTGGGAGGAAGATGGGAAACCACAGAAGACCATCTTCAAGGTTGCCGGCGGGGGGATTCGAACCTCCTCGCCTCCCGGATGTGAGCGACTGCCAACAGTCTTGCCGCAACGACCTCGGCTAACTCACCCGGTAGACTTGATACTAATGAACGGCAAAACAATATATACATGGATTTGATTCCTTTCTCTCAGGCTTGATTCAAATTAACGGCTACCCTGATAACACTATAAACGTGGATTTGATTCTTTTCTTTCAGGCTTGATTCAAATGAACGGCTGCCTTGATAACACTATGATTGTGGATTTGATTCCTTTCTCTCAGGCTTGATTCAAATTAACGGCTGCCCTGATAATACTATAAACGTGGATTTGATTCCTTTCTTTCAGGCTTGATTCAAATGAACGGCTGTCCTGATAACGCTATAAACATGGATTTGATTCCTTTCTTCAATATTTGAATCACTTGAAGGACTGAAGGATTCCTTTCTTTCAGGTTTGAATCAAATGAAGGGCTGCCCTGATAACACTGTAAACATGGATTTGAATCAGTTCTTCCACGTTTGAATCAAATGAAGGACTGCCTTGATTGCTCTATAAACATGGATTTGATTCCTTTCTTTCGGGCTTGTTTCAAGAACTGCTGCCTTGATAACACTATAAACATAGACTTAGTTCCTTTCTTCCAGATTTGAATCAAATGGACTACCCTGATTGCACTCTCAACGTGGATTTGATTCCTTTCCTTCATGCTTGATTCAAATGAAGGACTGCCCTGATAAAACTGTAAACATGGATTTGAACCCTTTTTTCCAGGTTTGAATCAAATAAAGGACTGCCCTAATTGCATTCTCAACGTGGATTTGATTCCTTTCCTTCATGCTTGATTCAAATGAAGGACTGCCCTGATAACACTATAAATAAGGATTTGATTCCTTTCTTTCAGGTTTGAACAAATGAAGGACTGCCCTGATAACACTATAAACATGGATTTGATTCCATCCTTTCAGGTTTGAATCAAATGAAGAACTTCTATTCCCAAGATCGCGGGTTCAAATCCGGCCGAAGTCGTCGGATTTTTAAGAGCGTTAAAAATCCCTCAGTATGCCTTCCTTCGGAGGGGAAGTAAAGCCGGTGGTCCCATGTCATAGATTTATGGCATGTTAAAGAACCTTCCACTAATTACACCTGTGTGAAGCTAAATTGTATAGGTTAAGAATGTAAACAACGCTCTTAGGTTTCTACGGTCGTTGCCAAGACTGACTGCGGTGGCGTCTGGTAGCTAAGTTCTGAACTAGTAGTCGTTGACGGTGGCGTTTGGCGGCAAAAGTAGGAACTATTTGAAAAATTCAAAAGTCTGCAGTCCTTGCTTGAATTAAAAAAACAGATAACACACACTAATACAGTAATCACAATTAACACCGGTTATCAGACAGATTCTACACACACCCAAAGTACACGGGGCTACATGACCACGTTGTCGCAGCCCCTAAACTTAGGAACCAACCAACCAAATGAAGAACTGCCCTGATTGCACTAGGCCTATAAACATGGACTTGATTCCTTTCTTTCAGGCTTGATTCAAATGAACCGCTGCCTCGATAACACTACGATTGTGGATTTGAATCCTTTCTTTCGGGCTTGATTCAAATGAACGGCTGACTTGATAATAATATAAACGTGGATTTGATTCTTTTCTTTCAGGCTCGATTCATATAAACATGGATTTGATTCCTTTCTTTCAGGCTTGATTCAAATGAACGGCTGTCCTGATAACAGTATAAACATGGGTTTGATTAATTTCTTTCAGGCTTGATTGAAATAAACATGGATTTGATTCCTTTCTTTCAGGCTTGATTCAAATAAACATGTATTTGATTCCTTTCTTTCAGGCTTGATTCAAATGAACGGCTGTCATGATAACATTATAAACATGGTTTTGATTCATTTCTTTCAAGCTTGATTGAAATAAATATGGATTTGATTCCTTTCTTTCAGGGTTGATTCAATTTAAGTGCTACCCTGATAACACAATAAACGTGGATTTGATTCCTTTCTTTCGGGCTTGATTCAAATGATCGGCTGCCTTGATAACGCTATAAACATGGATTTGATTCTTTTCTTTCAGGCATGAATCAAATGGCTACCCTGATAACACTATTTATTTATCGTATGACTTTTAGTGCCGGGAGTGTCCGAGGACATGTTCGGCTCGCCAGAGGCTGTAGCTGCTTCAAGCGGACACCACTAGGGTGAGCTACAAGTTCCGTTCAATTTCAAGTAGTTCCAACTTTCGCTACCAGATATCAAGGATACCTAGTGGTGAACGTTGGAACTTTGATAGAGCGTTACAATGAAATCTAACCAAGAAAATTAGCTCCACACAAGTTTAGTCTGTGGAAGGATCTTTTATATGCCATAAATCTATGACATGGGACCGCCGGCTTTACTTCCCCTCCGAAGGAAAGCATACTGAAGGATTTTAACGCTCTTCAAAAATCCTACGACTTCGGCCGGGTTTGAACCCGCTATCTTGGGCACAGCAGTTCAGCATGCTACCAACTACGCCACCGAAGCCGCTCCTGATAACACTGTAAACATGGAAGTGATTTCTTTTTTTTTAGGCGTGGTACAGATAAAGAACCCCATACTCACCGTGGTCTTGCAAACTCAAAAAGTACAAACAGCCAGATTGAAAGTGTGTTTTTAGTGCTGAGGAGAGTCGAACAGTGGTGTCCAGAGTTAGTGACTGTGTGTTCCACGCTTGTAGTAGCAGTAACAGAAGAAGGTAACTCATTGTACGTGATTCATGCTTGAATTAAGGACATAACAACGATGACAGTTCCCCTGGTCTGGGAAAGTGGCCAACTGCCTGACTGATGCGTGTATGAAGTGTGTGATAGGCTGATGGCAATCAGTAAACCTATTCGTCACTAATCGTATTTTCTAATCATGCTAGTGGCACTTGGTAGAAGAACCATCATAAAGATTATAGCCTGGATGTTGGACAAATAATTCATGAAGATAATAAACGGAGTGTATCAGATAATGTCTGCTCCTAGACTATGTAAACTAGCTATTGATGCCAGGCGATTTGAAAGATAGTCACTTGGCGCTCGACTCCGAGCATTGACGGAGCTACAGCACGAACATGTGTTTTATTTTATGAATCTTACAACATATTTTCCGCGATACTTGCACATTCATAGCTTACATGTTCTACGAAACACAGCTTAAATGAGGTCGTGGTGACAGGGCCAACGCGAGGGGCGGCAAACGACCCGGGGTGGTAGGGGAGACCAGAGTAAACATATTCACTCCATTTAGTATTTAGTTTAGTAATTTATTACCAAAATGTAAAATCTTACAGAGCTGGAATAATGACGGCGTTATCAAATCGTATTGGTTATTATTATTTCGTTTGGTACAAAAGTCTACATGATTACTGATGGATATTACTTGAAAGACTTAATTTTGGAATTATATTCAAAGTAGCCTAACTGAATTATGTTGTTTTCATTTGAGGGACTTGGACATCGTGGTCATTTAGCCCCGTGTAGTTGGGTGTGTGTTATTTTGTCTGATAACCTGTGTTATTGTGATGGCTGTATTAGTGTGTAGCACGAAAACTCCATGCAGCACAACCACCACGTCCTCCTCCAACAATTCTATGTGATCTGTGTGGATGCTTGTTCCACGCAAGATTTGAACTATTTAGTCACCGCAAGCATATTCACAGACTTGAGAAAGGGGTGAACTGATTTGGTAGAAGATGTATATTCGGAAACGAGTTAAAGCCGACGATGACGATTAGTATGAGTATTTGGGTTTCAGGTGAGGATTGGGAAGGAGGCGGTCGTGGCCCTAAATTAGAAACCCTCCCGGCATTCAACTGGACTAGAAATTGGAAACCACGGAAACCCACTTCCATAATGGCTGAGGTGAGAATCGAACCCACCTTTACTCAGTTTTGCCTCACGAGGCTGAATGTACCCCATTCCAGCCCTCAGACCAGAATTAAATTTCTTGACAGCCAGGAATTGAACCCGGACCTCCAGGGTGACAGCCAAGCATGCTATCCGTGTAACTGAATTTAGGGAATAGACTACAAAACATCTACAAGAGAACATAACATGGATTTTGTAAATAACCATTATGTATATTATCTTAAGGGGATAGTCTGGTAAAATATGAAACTTTTTCCCTAATTTATCAAAAAAAATGAAAATCCACAGCCTGCTTCCAGTCTCCGACCGGGTCAGGATTGGAATGAATGAAGCCCCCAACTAGCGGCGAGGATATGAACTGTGCCGGCTGCCGAGGCCTGACGCACTCCTCTGGGGCAACCTAATTTATCAATTGGTCTCAAATTACAAACATATAATTTGTGAGTAGTATTAAACACAATTACAAACTTACAACTCAATTGATCGAACCGTTTTTGAGAAAAATATTTTTATTTTATTTTTAAGGGTTTTTCAAAAATCATTTTTTTATAGCAAATTTACTTTAATGTGCTTGAAAAATTAAAGACTGTATCTCATAATATAGCCAAACGGTTTTGTGTAAGGTTTTTTGGGTATCTTGTGTGGTGACCTTTAAATTAATTTTCAACCTTTTGAATCTTATTATCGAAATAATTAAAACATAGCCTATACTTATCAATATTTTCGTTTCTAAATACTTAAAAAAATATACTCAAGACTGTTAGCACTGTTAGTAGGGGTTAGCTCCAAAAATTTCATCAAATTCAGAAAATATTTACTAGGAAAAAGTTATATTTAAATGTTCAATTTCAAAAATTAAAGATAAACGCAGTCAAAGTTACACAACCAAATCGTCCGCCGATCCTTGCTCTAAAATCCACCTGGGCTGTATATTGTTCCTTCTTTTCTCTTTAGAGCTCCCTCTGTGTATGGCCGTCAACCTTGATGAATGTTTTCTTCGTTTTCCGAATTCTAAGCACCGTTTTGCCGTTTGTTTCCTTCGTCGCTCGTCTCTAACTTGGCTCAGTCGCTTCCTTTTATTGCTGACATTGGAGTGGTCTCTGTCGTTCTTGTTGCTTCTGTCAGATAGCATCCTTGATTGAACTGTGAAACAGCTTCTGTCACAGCTAGTTCTACATTTTTCTTAGATACAAATACATCCTTTGGGCACTTTGACCAGATTATACTATGTTGACACTCATTTGTTTACAACTTGTTTACGACTTCAATGACCTTATGATCACTGAGCATTAATAAATACCTGCATCTCAAAGAACACTGGAATACCTGGAATGCTCAAGAGATGGCACCAAAGTCCAAAATCACTCCTTACATTCATTCATATAATTCTTTTCAGAGCAAACAAGTAACATCGTGACAGCTTTCATATGATGCCACACCCACTCCTCAGCTGCAGGCTAGTATTTAATGTTTTCTATATTTCTCTTTGGAATTTCACAAAATCCTTTTGTACTATGAAAGCGCTTATATGAATGCACATATTTAGGCAAAAAAAGAAAAACACAAAAATTCAATATTTTATTGCCCGTGTAACTGAATTTAAGGTATAGACTACAAAACATCTACAAGAGAACAAAACATGGATTTTGTAAATAACCATTATGTATATTATCTTAACTGCAAAGGAAATGGCAACATACAGTATCTAAAGTTATCAAGCTTATACATGGTGAAACATTTATAGACCACGTTTTCAGATTCAGACTTTAACTTGTTTTTGTGATAAGAGTACACTTTCCGGTCAGATACACAGAAAACGATTCTCTCTGAAAAGGAATTAAAACGTACAAAAACAAAATAATCTAAATCCCACGGAGTTTTCTTTAGGGAGGGGCGCTTCAAAATACACTAGTGTCCAAACGTTAAGCTTAAGTTACGAATAAGCAGGGCAACAGGAAATCACACGACATATGCACCTACCAACTTTACGTGTACGCTCTGTATAGGAAAGGAGTATTCCCTGCTTTGACTAGCGGCATACCCATCACGTTGATAACAGAGTCCTCCTATAAAGCATTCTGAATGTCAAGTACTGTGCACATTGGCTCATAATTTATGGATTATAATGCTTGCTTGATTCGCATGGCCGCCATCTTGAAATTATTTGGCTGATGGCCTCGGCATAAGACGCTTCCCACGTGAAGGTATGTTTTTCCAAAATTTAATAGAGATCCTATGATTAGTTTAGTCGTAATTGGGTAGATTATTAGCTTGGGAATAACCTAACCCCCAAGGGAATATGATAAAGAAAAGGAAGTGGGTTTCGGACTGGAGAAAAAGGATGGAGAATGAAGACGAGAGTCCAAAAGAAGTTATAATTTTAACTTTAAATGTACTTAAAGGCGGCTGCCACTGCAAATCCGCTCTCCGATACCTAAAGTGGGTAGGGACCTGGGCAAAGCTAACGGGGAACGCAGCTGGAACTTGGGCGGTTTGCAAGAGAGTGGCTTTAGTGTATTCCCTCTCAAGCATACATATGCCTACTATGGGGAAGGGTGATGGTCTGGCAAGACAAAGAGTAACAGATTTATTTTGTATCTGTTCAAAGGAGTTTGTTTTTAAACAAGTAATTTGAAGAATACCAATAATTTGAATCAGCTTCGAGATTTTTAGTTTTTGAAATTGTAGAATTTCTAAAGAGCGACCAAATGCTTCCAAGAAGGATGGGGATAAAGCAATTATACCTTTGGGAATAATTGTGGTGAGTAAAACAATAGTTGCATTTAGAAATGGCTAAGCTTTTACCCAGCAAGGCGCCGACTAAAAGTTTAGACAATGAGAAACACTTATTTTGAAAAACCAACCATAAGTGTTGGAGAGAATCTCCACAAGCAGGAAGCTGGCGTAGCGAGCTATGCTTGCCTTACTGGCTAGTTAGAATTAGCTATTAAAGCTAAGAGAGACTTTACCAAGTTACCAACTAAGAGTTTTTGCTCAAATGCAACAAGTGTTGAAAGCCCTATCAATAGATTTATTTGCATTAAGTGGGAAGAGTCAAGGAAGACATGATCTTGCCTAACCGTTATGTTAGAGAAATGATAAATCCAAAAAGAACTCTTTAATTTATTTAACAATGCAAAAGAGTGTAATGAATTTAACAAATATATAATTTTAATTTTGTTAACAATTGGGGTCGCAGACCTCCAAAAAAACATATAAAGCTTGCGCCAGGCAATTAACAATTCTTTTGGTTTCAAACCTTTTATATGCTTTAAAATCTTCGTAAGATTTTGAAATGGCGAAGATAAAATGAAAAATTTAAAGACAATTGAAGTGATTAAAGTTAGACAATAAATCAAGTACAAGGTGTGTACTTTAAGGAATTTTAGATAAGTATCTTAGAAATAATAACAACTTCGAAAGTAACAACAACAAAAAGCAGGAAGAATAAAATAGAAGTTTCTATAACTTCTTGTATTAATGCTGAATTACTTTTAATTATTATACAAATAGGGCAGGTCACTTATTGTGAAACCTGAAGAGAACAATCGAAAGGAAGTTTCTAGAACTCCTATGCTTAAGTAGGGATCACGAGACAAATGGGGCAAGTTTCCCTTTCGTGAAACCTAGAGATAACTCACTTATGAGTTGAAAGAATTGTATTCCCTAATTAGAAGGGAGAAACAATATAATTTAAGGCGTGTACTGGACACGAAGTTTTACAGACATTAATTTATGGTACATAAAGCAAAAAAGGGAGGGCACTTATTGAGAGTGACACCTCATTGAAAAAAGACCTAAAGTAACAATTTTATTATTTTGGTTTGTTAGTAAGGGGTTTGGGAAAGATCAAATAGGATGGTGGAAAAGTGTTCATGGCCGTATTTATAGTATTCGGACGAACGCGACGCGGATGAAATGTTGAACAAACACTGTTTTCAATATAGTCTGTTAAATAGATGAAAAGTTCACTGTAGTAGCACAAAAGGTTTATGGCAAAGAAAGTTATTGCAATGAGGGAAAATAACTAGTTACACTAGATATACGAGAGTCTATTGCTTGAGAATGTTGTAGATTATAGTTGAATGCGCCAGAGAAAATCCCAACGGAGGAAGAAAAATTAGCTATTGATTAGTAGTTCATAAGGAAGATTCCTTAGTTTGAAAAAGTATTCCCACATGTGAGTGGAAAATACATGACAGTATAACTGGTAGATAGAGTGCAGATTCTGGAAGGTTCCAGAGCAATCATGATTGAAGAATAGGGCAAAAGTTAGTCCAGCGGTGGAACGAGCTAAGTATTTTGTAGACAGTGGGTAATTTAATGGTAGCCCACGTTGTGAGAAAATCTCTCATTTAATAAGCATAAGAAATGCTGCTTCCTGTTAAGATTGGCTTAGATAGACAAAAGCCCAACATAGAAAATCCCGCGAAGGATGATTATTGCCCCAAATATAGTAATCTCACACTGCCTATAAAATGATCATTAAAAAGCATGTAGCTATTCAAAATCCATTAAAATAAGTTGAAGAACGTAGAAGTAGTACTTAGCTTTGCTTCATGGCGAAGGCGATGATCCCTTTGACGGTTGATACTAAAATTCTAACATGGCGTAGAATTTAAGAGGTTGCCTCTCGAGTTGAGGAGACGAGCTCTAGTTAAGCTCTAACTGACTGAGTCGACTGCCGACTTACAAGTGAGACATGCTCAGCGAAGCACGGAGGGACCAGGGAAGGGAAAAGAGTGGGGGTAGGAGACAAAGGAATACATATAAGAATAGACAACATAACAGAAATAAATTTTCTCTTGATGAAATGATCTTCAAAGAGTTGATAGCAGGCAACACTAGCGCAGCCTGGAGGGTGAAATAGTAGACGAAGTTCTTTTGATCACGGAGATGATAGCTGGCGATGGCGACGAGGTCTGGTGGCCAGATTGATAAAGAAGTCCTCTTGTACAGGGAAGAATTGAGGAACTTCAGAGATTCGCTGCTAGGTGACGCTAGGTGGGTCCTGGAAGATATATCTCTAGAACAGACTCACAGGTAACATGGGACACATGACCAACAAGGAGAAATCAGAAGATCACTGTTGGTGTTTGAGAAAAAGGAAGGAATGAACTATAGCAGAGAGAAGCAAGAGCTTACTCTATCTTACCGTGTATTCCAAAGAATACACCAGTAATTAGAATTAAGCTTTGAACATATGGGTGCCCACCTTTTTGTTTTCGTTAAGATGGCGGGAATATAAAACGTGACTCTAAGGTGCCCTTTGCTGGTGCTACCTTTGTGCAAAATTTATTTCAATTTTGAAATTTCAAAATAAATTAATAACTTTAGGTAGGATCCTAGAGCTGTTACGAAATTTAGTAATAAAATGGAACTTTATAAACCTCTTCGTATGCCAAAGCAAAATACCAGCGACTCCATAGATTCAAGATGGTGGCTAGGCGTACTATTAAAATATACACATTAGTAACTCAGGATGTTATTTCACACTTAAGGCGAATCGTAGAAGAAGAGGAGTATTATACGCTGAGTGGCCAAAAGTAATAGTCCCATGCGAAAATGTGCCGTGTATGACTCCTAGGCGTTGCGGTTAGCTGCGGCGGAGTAGAGCAGTCTGTCACAGACACGAGTGTAGTGATGTTGGCAACACGTCGCCAGTTAACCGACTTTGAACGTGGGATGATCATCGGCACAAGGCGCATGGATCATAGTACAGTACTTCGGAGATTACACGCGAATTAGGGTTTCTGAAGTCAACAGTATCGAAGGTGGATCTTCAATATCGCAAAGATAATGTTACCATCCGCGTAAACCGCCGCACGGGACGACCACAGGTGTTTAACGAACGGATATCACGTCGCCTCAGTAGAACCATACGGGGCGATCGAAGGGTTACCGTGAGTCAGATCACCGCCCAGTTGAATGTTGGGAGCCAGGAATCCAATTCTTGTCGAGTCGATGCCTCGCCGTATTGCTGCAATTTTCGGGGCTCTCGGAGGAGCAACTAGTTATTAAAATCATATTCCGTGTCTTCCCATGACGTTTGGCCACTAAGTGTATAAGAGGAGTCAGTAGCGATGGTGATACATTTATCACACTGAATATACAACGCAGCAGCCATCCTGAAATGTCTTTTTTTATCGTTTTACCCTCCAGGGTTGGCTTTTCCCACGGACTAAGCGAGGGACCGCCACTGAGGGCAGTGTCCTGGAGCTTGAGACTCTGAGTCAGGGATACAACTGGGATGTGTGACCAGCCCCAGGCGGCCTCACCTGCAAAGCCTGATGAAGGGATGGGAAAAGTGGGACGGGTAGACAAGGAAGTGGGAAGGAGGTGGCCGTGGCCTTACAGTAGGAACCATCCCGGCATTTGCCCGAAGACGAAGTGGGAAACCACGGAAAACCACTTCGAGGATGACTGAGGTGGGAATCGAACCCCCTCTACTCATTTAAGCCACCCAAGGCTGAGTAGACCCCGTTCCAGTCCTCATACCACTTTTCAAATTTCGTGGCAGAGCCGGGAATCGAACCCAGGTCCTCCGGGACGGCAGCTAACCATGCTGACCGCTACGCTACGGAGGCAACTATGTCATAATTTAAAAAGAAATAACTCTCTATGTTTTAGAGCTACATGCTAACATTAGTGATGAGGTAGAAAGGCCTATGGAGTATCGTGTACCCAAAGGAAAATAAAAGCGACTTTAAATTTTAAGGATGGTGGCCGGGCGTAATATTAAAACCTAAAAATGAATCATTCTGAATGTAAATGCGCAATTGAAACGAAACTCAGTAAGACACAACTACCATATAAGAGATATTGCTGAAATAAGTCATAAGAATTCAATGTGAAATGGCCGTCTTCAAAATATAGAATATGATAATGAATAACTCAAATAATTTTTAAGATACAACACCAAAAATTGCAGTAATGTAGAACCGTATATGTGTATTCCTATGACTAAGTCAAAAGAACAGCGACTCTCACACGTTCATGTTGGCGACTGGGCGTATTCTTAAAACTTGAATATTATTAACTTACGATATAATAGCACAAGTAATGCGAAATTTAGTGAGAGAGGAGTTCCACACGAAAGATCTCGCTACCATTATTCATGTCAATATGACTCTGAATTTAGTGCGCAACTGCCATCTTGTAATATGAAATATTCAAACAAAAATTCTATATATTCTAGAGATAAAATATCTCAAATTAACTTTAATGTAGAAACATACAAAATGGGCTTTGTATGCTAAAGGCATTTATTCAAGATATTCAAGATGGTGGCTGAGCATACTATTAAAACTTCAAAATCAATAACTCAGGACCCAATTGCGCAATTAACACGAAATTTTGTAAGAGGAGTGAAACAGATAAGATACCTTAGTTCCAATAGCCATAAGACTATCACATTGCATATAGCACCTAGCTGGCATCTTTAATACATAAGACATTGATATCAACAATTAACTATTTATTACAGGTACAATGACGAAACGCAGGAAATATATACATTCAAGATGGTGGATGGGCGTACTTTTCTAATGTTTCAAACAATTACTCGGGATTAATAGGCAGAATTATAACGAAACTTGGTGAAATAAAGAGTCTTAAGTAGGATACAACATGTAATGTTCATTACAAGAATATTCAATTAAACTCCTCGATAAGGACAATGTATAGGCTATAGGTTCTTAGCTGAACATCTTGTCTTTACAAAAATCGAAAGTACGCTAAAAATATCAAGCGCCACGTGAATGGGATAGGTTATGATTTTCATATTTCAAAAGTGATTCTCGGTTGATGCTGTACTGTTGATTTCTAGAGGTGTTTGCGGCATCGTGGTCATGTAGCCCCATGTACTTGGGTGTGTGTGATAACTTGTAGCATTGTGATGGTTGTGCTAATGTGTGTATATGTAGTTGGGGCTATGATTTGCGTAGGAGGTGGCCGTGGATTTGCTTTGGGTACCATCACGGTATTTACCAGGAGTAGAAGTGGGGAAATTACGGAAAACACTTCTCACTGCTGCCTCTCGAGGCAGTCAGAAGTCTGTTGATGTTGTCAAGGGATGCACGATCGTTTAGAATGCATAACTGCTCTCCATAAAATAGGCTACTGCCTATTAATGAAGTGACGGGGAAAACTCAAACAGAATGCCATATCAACGTATATCAGCCAATTTCGAGCAGAAATAACTTAATATCGCAGCACACGAACACACTTGCCTGACCATAACTTCGCTATGTCAGAGTTAGTTTGGCCGGACAGCATGCCAGTACCTCTCGACATGAAAGAGAGATCCAATGAGATAGCTTCAACATATTACGTTCGAGTGTAGACTACGTGCCCAGATGTTAACATGAAATGTATTGATCAGGCAAGCCAGTTCACGCTATTTACTAATTTCCTCCGGATGTTTCAAGTTGTCACGTGAATAGCACATTCACATTTGCATTGTATCAAAAACTCCTCTTCCGTGGTAATCCGGGAAAGCGCTTAATTGATTTGAGTCCAAAACTCAGCATTTTTTTTATGTTTGTGCCGTGTCTTGTGTGGGGTTTCGCCTAGGACACCAAGCTGGCACATCAGCGGGCTCTTGGTGTCCCCGTCCGGACCCCCACAGGAGTAGCGAACTGCGCGCTACCTCCCTTTTCATAAAGCGCACCTGCGCCTTACTGCGAGAACTAAAAGCTCAAGGAGCCATAACCTTCCTATAAAGGCTTCCAAAAAGTTGGTAGGCCTATATTGGCTTTCACGGCCCGCTGATGAGCCAGCTTGGTGTCCTAGGCGAAACCCCACACAAGACACGGCACTAACCTATAGAAATTGCTAAGTTTTAATTCACTGACCGTGAAAGCCAATATACCATATAATTTGAGTCCGTTTGGAAAATCGATCATATACTGTATTGTAGCCTACCCTTTTGGGCCAGACCTCATGATGTGCTCCGGCTTGCTCTCATCTCAGGCGTCCGACTAACTATTGCTAACTTTAATTCATGAGGGAATGGAAATGGCGTAGTATTTATAGTTTCCAACACTATATGAAAGGCACATGAATCAATTGCATAAACTATTTACTATACAAGAAATTCTAATTACAAAACATGGGTCATATTAATCCAATGAAACTTAATACATTTTCCCTCTTCACTCAAATCATGTACTATTTGTAAGTTCCTATCAAATATAGGCAGTATAACATCTGGATATAATGCAATCATCATAGAATCAGCCTTAATCCAAGTGCATAATCCATCATTAGGTTAACATCTCATTAAATTGAAATTATTTTGTTCTACTTGAAATCACCCTTTTAGTAGCAATACAATTCGTTACCTTTCCTTTAAAATAAATTATTTTGATGTCACCGTGGTATCCCTTACTTGCACACATTGATAACTCATTCATATCGTTGCCTCTTGAACCCGAGAAGCTATTCGCATGGCGTAAATTTTGTTTTGCTTTGTGAAGGAACAGGGAGAAATTGGCCGTGTTACAAGCTATAACCTGTTTGGAGCTGAGAAGCGATCGATAACCACCGAGGTTCTTTGGATGTACTGAGAGTAATTAACACATAATTACAGACCTACAGATTCAGCAAAATTTAACGAAAATGATGGTGTTTAGTGAAGTTTTTGTGATTAATTGAAGAGAATATATTATCCATAAGGCATATTCGCGGCTTTTTTTAGAGCAAATGCCCGGGAAGGAAGCCGATATTTACTCTGGAAGAGCCGAGAGAAAGCACACCGCGTCTTCGCCTGACTGGGGACCGACTTGCGTTGGCGGCTCCTGATTTTATCACCATTAGGGACTTGAAAAATTTTCACTAGTAAAATAATGAGAAAGTAATATAAAAGTTGTTGCAATGAATACTCCATCAATATTATTACAAGAAGGTAGCGGATAACCGAATATTGAGTTGAAGCAAGAAATGAAATCGCACAAAGTTATAATAGAAGCGAGGAGCTAGTGTGAACTTGAGCTGTTTCCGAATGCGGCTATACGAAGCTAGTGATCGGCGAATGAGGGACCCGTCTCCGCCAACTTTAGCCAATTGGTGCACAGTTTGAGTCTGCTACATGAGCAGCGGAATAAAAGCTTCTTCGTGATTATAAAAGCAACAGACAGTTGTAGAGAGCTATAATCCTGGCAATAGTTATTAGATTTATGAAGGCTGCATATTGTGAGAACGAGACTTTGACACTTGGAAGGCGAGTGACCTCAATGAAGGGTTAAAACAAGGTTTTACGACCAGACCAGACTATTTGAAAAATTCAAAGTTGCAGTCCTTACTTGAATAGAAAAAAAAACAGATAACACACACTAATACAGTCATCACAATTAACACCGGTTATCAGACAGATTCTACACACACCCAAAGTACACGGGGCTACATGACCGCGTTGTCGCAGCCCCTAAACTAAGGAACCAACCAAAAAAGACCAGATCTATACCTCACATTAAGGAGCAGGCACGGAATAATGTCCTTAGTCAACATTCCCCCATTCCTTCTTCGCCACGATGTTCACTTTCTCACTTCATCCCTCTTGACAGATATAACCCGCAAGTTAAACTCAACTTTATCCAGTATCCCACAAACCAGTTGGCAGAATTTTCCACTATTGCTTTCTTAATACATTCATTTCTCCCCCCTCCATTAATCTTTACTTTCGCTTTTATTCACTTCAATTCCTATTTTTTACCTGACATCTCTCACCCTGCAAGACTTCAAGACAGAAAACTTCAGTGATTCAAGTTCATACTCTAATCCTTTACATTACTCGCTTTAAACATAATGCGATTAGTACATTAGTTACCTACAGCGTATTTCTTATTTCATCTGCCATTTCCTATTTTTATACTATTTTTTTATTATGATATTTTTACTATCTTTTCAGTGCACCAAGAAAACTTCAAGAATCGTTCCACAGTCTGTTACTTTGTGTTGTGCCCTTATGAGTTCTGGCAACGTTGTGGCCGTGAGTAAATTTAAATTCAGCGCGAGGAAGTGTGACGTAAGACGTGCTTTGTCTCGCCGGAGAGCAGGTGTATCTCAGCGCACGGACACGCAACCAATGAGAACTCCAGCATTAAAAAAAATATTATATTCATCCCCCACCAGCAACCTATAATGGGCATTTACCTTCCGTCTGCGGTCGATTACTACCACTACCGGCCTCCCACTTGTGCCCCATTCATCCTTGTTCATTATCCATTCCTTTATTCACCTAGCGTCATCTATTCTTCACGATGGGCCGGAGTAAAGGTAAGCCCTCTCCTAAACGCACCCAAGCAACCAGCACGCGAACCTCCTCCTCCTCCTCCTCCTCCTCCTCCTCCTCCTTATCCACCGCCAAAGGGGTAGTTCCCAAACAGATAAAGCACTCACCCTTCCTGCACCTCCAAAACCCCTGTTGCCCATCCCAAACTACCCCCAGTAGTCGTGCAGACTCTTAGCCGCACTGAGAAGCGGCGCAGGTTGACTTCACCGATGCGGAGGGGGGCACCGCGCTCGCTTGCGAGTTCATGAGGGGATGGAGGAGACTGCTACCATTTCTAGCCGACACTGCAGCACCTCTCTGTCCCCAACCACCCCTCTCCCTTCTCCATTCGACCCCCGTCTCCCAGCCACTGGATCATTACCTCACTTCAACCTCGCTACTGAAACACCACCCCAAATACCCCCCGTCACTTCCCTCCTACGCCTCGAAGGCCTCTGAGACTGTTTTTAAACACATTTTTTTGTTCCGCGGCCACACCCATACTATCAAATACTTCTTCACAGACGCACTGCGCCGTGTGCTCAGCCACCCCAATTCCACAGCCACCGTCACCACCAATGAGAGCTAGCCTACGCGATAACCAATGATGACGCCACGACCGCTGTCCTACACAGCCCTGAAGTGGTCCGCGAGATTTTCAGGTGACTGCGGAATCCATCCGTGCCCGCAGACACCCAGCTACTCGTCCCCCTCCACAACACAACCCACACTTCTCGTGTGTGAATCGGGGCGTGGACCCCCCTCTCACCGAGGAGGCGGTGTTACGAGAGCTCCACCTCGAACATATCGACGCACATAAGGCCTACCGTATCCGCAGATGGCCCCACATCCTTGCCACCCAGGTTGAGGTCGATCGATTCCTCACAGCCGGGGTCTACCTCTACAGGTACCACCACCGGGTGGAACCGTCGAAAGCCCCTGCTCCCGTCGCCCTGAGATGCAATCAATGCCCTCAACATAACGCCCACTCCATAGACCAATGCCGGGAACCCCCGTGCGCCGGCCATTGTTCCCAACCCGCACATACCACCGGGAAACGCCCCAACCTCGCTCCGCCCCCTCGTTACAACGAAAGCCACGACACCCATCCCACGTACTCCTCCAAGTGCAAAGCCAAACCTGCACCCATCCCCAACAGCCCTGAAACTGTAGCCCCCATCAAATCCGTCGACTAACCACCCCCACCCTAACCATCGAGGACCTCATACGATTTATCGTTGTTTGTCTTCAAATCATCCTCCCGTACCAACGGCCCCTTGTACTGGCCCAGCTCCAGCTGGCAAAACAAGAGATATTCGGAGTACAAACCCGTCGACTCACCACCCCCCACCTTCTTTCTCCGGCCCCCTCACACATTTCACCTTCTTTCCCTATCCCCGCGTCACTGCCGTCTAATCCTATTATGGCGCAACAAATAAATGGAAATGGAACTCCCCGCAACATTACCGTCCTCTACCATAAGGTTTGCTCCTTCCACGCCCGCCGCACACTCCTCACCCACACCCTTAGAACTCAACACGTCGATGCTGCGTTATTAAACGAGACCTTCCTCCACAGCGACCATCACGCCTTCCTCCCCGGCTATACCCTTCTCCGCGCCGATCGCCCCAACGATGAAGGACGCGGCGGTTTGGTCCTGGCCTGCCACCCGCGTTTCCCCACCCGACATCATACAACCCCTCCCCCTCTAGTCTTTCTCGAAAGCCTTACTTGTTCCATCTATTCCCCCTCCCGCGTCCTACACCTAGCCACAATTTACATTCGTCCTTACCACCCCATCCCGAAGACTTAATTGCCCACGTAGCTAAAGCCTTCCTCCTGTAGGGGACCTGAGAGGGTGTCCTCTACAATGTAATAGCTGGGAAATGAAATATAAATAGCTGGAGGTTGCTTGGAGCTCGAGTGTAAGAGGTGTCGGTTATGGACTGGTTCGAGGGCGTATGAGCACTCGAAAGGAGAACTCCCGAATGTACTGTTTGTTCGGGTAGTTCGATATCGGGATTAGGGGTGGATTGGTGCTGGAGGCTTTGAGTAGCTGGGTCGCTGTCTGGAATACTGCTAATGCGGGCACCGGATGGCTCGCGCTACAAAGCGATGCAAGCAGTCTGACGTATGCGAATAGCTGGATGCGGGCGTCACGAAACAATTAACTAAGTATTAGCCTGGATCCTACCGGGACGAGGGATGAAGGGTAGGTTCTTAACAATTAAGCAAATAAGCTAAATGACCAGATACTTATGAGATGTATGACTTTACTCCTAGAATTTGCAGAACAGTTATTAAACCAGATGCTTATCACAATCCAAGCACTAAGGGATGAGAGTGTGAATGTCTGTGTGAGGAAGTGTAGATCGCTTAGACACTTACCCTTTGGCGTTCGTCGGAGCGGCGCTCTGCAGCGGTTTGGCACACAGTGACACTGAGGACGACTGACTGGCTGGTTGACTGAAGGACTGACCTCGAGTTACCTCACCTCTCTAGTTTTATAGTCCTTTGAGTGCCGAGTGTGCGGAATTGCACATTTCACAGGATGTGAGGCGTTGGCCGGGGTTATTGGAGGTTGTTGCTATGTATTAGGTCTAGAATTTTGGTAATGTATTCCGAAGGCGTTTGTGTGGAGATAGATGTATGTTTCGTAGATAGAAGGGGATGGGGATGCATCCCCCGGATGCAACAACTCCTTCGACGGAGCTAGTCATCGTCCTCGATGACGGGACGAAGACTAGGCCGTGTGGGTAGTTTGGTTGGTGTATGTGTGTGAAAGGTCATCTGCTTCTGTCTTGAAAAATCTTCTTTCTTCTTTGCTTCTCTTGGTTCATTCTGTTCTTGTAGTAGAACCCTCCGGAAAGAAGGCAGTGATGTCGGCGAGGGTGTGTGGTTATCCCCGTGTGGGGTGAAGTGTAGAAGTAAAAAAATTCGTAAATGGAGAGGTGGGTAGTATCGTAGACTGAAGAGTGGGGTGAGTCAGTGTATACTGCCTTGTAGATGAAGTCTGCCTCGGGTTCGTGTCTAGCGATCATGTGTAGGTGTTCTGGTGGGGGGTACAATATTTCTGGGTACAATTACATCATTTTTACAGCTTGGGTGCCCTGGGCACATAACAATGTATAACATGGAACATGGAATTCGTCAGATAAGAGTACAATTCAAATAAAACATTCATAAATAACATCGTACAATAAATCACAATCAAGTCAAGAAATCAACACAAGGGGTGGCTACCCTGAGAGGACAAAACATCTAAAAGGGTGGGATTTACACTTCCATCCGCGTCATGAAGGGCGGGATGAAAACCTGCCCTCAGGTAGACAATGTACTTACATAACTAACAATGTGTAATAGGGGATAGAAGAGAGATATGGAAATAAATGCCTCGGTGTGTAAAGTTACGGGAATATATATAAATGACTTTATTGTGTGGGGTTAGAAAGGAGGCATTTTTACAAGTTATATTTTAGAAGAAAGGAAAGGAAAGAGAAAATAATGTGTAATGGTACTGTACTCGTTTGGAGAGACGAGATAGAAAATTGTACATCTAGTTAATTGAAGCCTCGGGCATAACTGTTAAAAGATTAGAAGATGATTTCTCTAAAAAACTTGTAATGTCAGAATATCGTAGTACTAAAGACGTTGAAGAAATTAGGAAAGATTTTATAGAGAGAATTCATAGTTTACAGAACATATTATCAGTAGATTTAGAACCAGATCTGAGTGATAAGATCAAAGAACACATAGATGATGGACTAAAAGATAAAATCTCCGATTTTAATAACGAAATCGAATCGATAAAAAGTAAAATGCAGGAGTTAGAAGTAGGCAATTCTCGCATCGTGTAGGATGTTATTAAAGGTCGAACTACTGAGTTAACTAACGAAAATACGTCAATGCCAGAACGGACAGAAAATAGTAGCATCAGAGAAGAACGGAGATTTTTGCAAGAAAGAATCGATAAATTAGAGGAGGAATTTATCCAAGCTAGGAGGTTAAATACACCGCAAGCTAGGGAGAACCAAGTACGATTTTCGACACCTATGGAAAACATGTCACGTGGAAACACATCATCAAATGTTCCAAACGTTATGATAATTCGGAATATTGACCAGAAACCACGCACGTTTCCAGGAAATGATGGAATAACACTAATAGAGTTTATTAATGATATCTCAGAGTACTTTTTGGGGAATAATGTTCTCGAAGTAAGAAAGTTACGACTGGTAGAGCGTTACTTAAGTAATATCGCACTTCAGTGGTTCAGAGCATTCCGATGGACTTTCCTAAGTTTTGAGGACTTTGCTAATGCCCTCATAAAACGATTTTGGTCGGTAGATGAACAGCACAATGTTAGAGCAGAAGCATACTCACGAAAGTACGCGGGTTCGTATAACACACGCTATGCTAGCTACTTCGCGACGAAATTAGCACGTCTTCAATATTTGCAACCGGCACCGTCAGACATAGAAATGATACAAATTATCTCACGGCAATTTCCAGCAGATGTTAGAAGAAACATAATTGCATCTAGAGTATCAAGTCTCCAAGAAATGGATGATCTACTGAGACAGCTTGACTACACTTCTAGCGTAACGAATTCTAATTTTCGTAGCCCAAGAACAGACATTCGAGAAGTCAACAATATAAGGATTGACGAAGTACAGCAAACTGAAGAAAATATCGCCGATAATAGGAGAGGAGGACCGGTAAGAAATGCTTATACTCAGAATCAGAGAAACGAGTATCAGAACCGAAGGCAACAGGATAACAGGCCATATCAGAGATACGCCAGAAACAATACTCAAACCAGAAGATCGGGTTATCAGTATAATAATAATTATCGCTAGAATAATTATTACCAGAGAGGTAATAACAACGAAAATAACAATAATCGCCAAGGATATTCCTGGTATAAGAACTGGAATGACGATAATTACAATCGCCAGAATTTCCAGCAGAGGAGAAACCAAGAGAACAGAGATTATATCTGAGGTCAACAGGAGGAAAATCGGAGAAATAGAGAAGAGAGACCAAGAGAGGACGAACCAAAACCAGACTCGAGTAGACAAGAAAATAGCGGTAATAACGATGATACCTCGAGGCAAAGAAAAACTTCAAATCGGAAACAACAATAAACGGCAGAAAAACTTCACCTACTAATGAAATCACGGTAAAAGATATATACCTAACGATCACCTACCCACGAGGGAAAGAAGAATTGAGGTAGCCCGCCAGAATCTAATCACAGCAGCGGAGAGGTGAGAAAAACGCACGTTAGGAAAACGTTACGATACACCGTTGAGACCAGATGAATTAGTGGTTATTAAAAGACCCACAAAGGCTGATGTGTCAAAGCAGATATACCCCAGATGTGCTAAGGCATATTATGGTCCTTTCAAAGTAATTGAAAGTTATGGTAATAATTGTTACAAAATTGTGAACATTCATGACAATCAAATTGTGGGAAATTACAATGCCAAGAATTTAAAACGCTACTACAGGAAAGTAGAATAGTGAGTTAACTATGGTCTAATTCAGTGCTAAAGAAGACATTTCAAAAGCTTTGTTCCACACTTGTGCAATAAAAATTGAGTGAGGATTGTACTCGTTTGGAGAGACGAGACAGAAAATTATACATCTAGTGGAAAGTTTTCTAAATTAGCCCATGTTAATATTTATCGATGCTGGAAGCTGACACAAAACAGGTTTATTGAGCGAAGGAATTAACTGAGTTAATTCGGCCAGCCATTAGCAAATTAGTAGTTGTGAGGGGACTCAGAACTTGCTTCGCCGAGATGACAAAGAGCCCGAGCAGCAACGAGGACGCCCGAGTCAAATCTTAGAGAGAGAAACCGAGCGTGTGGCGGGGAGAAGGAGTAGGGGAACTGGCGCGACTTCGACACGCGACTAGAACCAATGAGGAGCCGCCTATTAAAATTAACACTGACAGAGTAATTAACATATATAATTACTAGGACAAAGTTATTATATTAAACCATCATGAAGAGTGTTACATGATAATTAAGAACGATTGACGATAATTACAGCCGAGGATTTAAGTAATTAATGAAGAGTTTGATCAATTAATACAGGCAACCAATCAGAGCCATGGATTGAGAAAGGACGCGGTTTTTGGAAATTAGACGCGGGGGAAAGAGAAGAGGAAGCGAGACTCTTATCAACCACGACTTTGAAGCAGAAGGACATTCAGACAAACTACTCTCCAAGTTGAACAAAGCAGATAGAAAATATTCATCGAAGGCACTCAGTAATGTGCAAGTAACATTAAAAACGACATTCAGCGAAGAAACAATTATAAATTTATACGACAAATCTACAGTTTCAAGAGTGATAAAACTCCAAAAGTTGAGGGAGGAATTTCATGGCGATTCTACAAGCGTCGTGATGAACGCTTAAACAATTATGGGAACGACGCTATGATGGCATCAAGAACATCCGAAATGACTTAACATCAACATTTCGGGGGAGATTAACATCTCATCTCTCCCGTAATAGAAATTCTACAATTATCAGTCATTTTACCATCTCAAATGACGATCTACTGGGAACTTTGGGGAAGAAGACTTGAAATTATTCATGGACGAGGGCCGCCAGGGAATTACCCGGTGCCGAAGCGAGAAAGGGCTATCGCATCTCAATCAGAAGAGTCATCGGCGAAAGGAGGCGACAGCACGATGATGATCGAGTTTGAATCCCAAGACCTGACCGCACGAGATATTCGGAGGGAGAATTGGACAAGAATGCTGACCACCACGCAGTCTAGAAACATTCCGTTTCTAATGGGTAACCAAAGGAAGTCCACTTCATGTCAACTTTAACCCAGCACAAGGTAGTCTACGGACCAACATTGAACATCCCACTTTGTAGAATTGTATATATCTTGAATAACCGACAACTATTGTTGAATTCCATTTTTCTATATTGTTTATTAGATTATTGCAGTTTTCATTCTTATATTCGTAAAAACATCATGCGGATGTTTGGTCGTAATTTTCGACGATTTCGGAATTTAAGGGTTTCATTTCGATGTTTCGATTTTTGCGATATTCGAAACTTGAAGGGAGATTTTATAGTTTAGTTCAGAATTGTTATAGTAAAATTCAAACGTGTTTAAATCGAACGATATCTATGTTTTATTAATGATTGTAATGATGGAAATGTTTTCCAAGTATGTGATAGGAACTATATGTCAAAGAATGCGATCCAGAAAGATCTATTGTAGAGATCTATATAAAGTCACGATCTGAGAAATAATGAAACAGATTTAGTGAAGAAATTTTGTAAGTATTGTTTTGTTTGAAAGTATTCGAATTTGTTGAACAGACAATATAGAAAGAATCTGTAAATAATTGTAATGTGGAATTAACAGATGCAAACGAGAGCATATTTTGAAGTAGGAAATAATGCAATGATGGAATGGAAGAAATGTTACAGTTTGTTGAAAGATTTTTAAGAAATGTGAGTGAAGCAAATAAATATCGCATTACCTATTAAATTGAGTCATGGAGAGAACCAGTATTTTTATTATATGGTCATTGAGATTGTTGTAACTGAAAGAAGAGTTCATTATTGGAAAGTGTAGAGAAAGATAATGTTATGGAAGTTTGCGAAGTATCTCGATGGATGAGATTTATTATTCCCGTTGTAGACGGAGGTATTTGTTGTGAGACAAAGAGCCAGTGTGTAGCCATTGATCTATTTTTGTAGAAATGTCTGTAGTGACAGACGCGTGTATTTCATGAAAGTAAGAAGTTATAAGAGAAATGTTATGGAAGTTTATTAAGGCGACACTCCTGAGATAAACACATATTTTTACCTAATGCATGGATTTTCACGAAACTTTGTGGGAATGTCACCCAAACAAAAGTAGAGATATCACAAACATTTGTTTCATATACAATTAACAGTTCTTCCAAAATATTTTAATTTTAATTTTTTATTTTTGGAATTTTTAATTCCATTTTTTTCATAGATTCCAAATGTCATGTTAATGGAAATTTTGAATTAGGTAGATAATACTTCTTTAAAAAACACTACGTATCGATTTTTCTGTAAATAATTTATATAATGAGATATTATAGTACTAGATTTGTGTAATTTTTTTGTTCAAAAATTTTGGACTTTTAAATCCCTACTACTGGGAAAAATTCTGTAATCAAGAATTCCATACGCAGGTTTCCTAATATAGCTGTGATACATATACCATACAAATTTTGTTACATTTGGCAGAATATTGTGGGAGAAAAATGGGATTTAAATGTAAAATTACAATTGGCGGGAAAATTAAAGCAAAGTTCTAGTGACGTTATCTTCCTACCTAATGCATTGATTTTCACAAAACTTTGTGGGAATGTCACCCAAACAAAAGTAGAGATATCGCCAACATTTGTTTCATATATAATTAACAGTTTTTCCAAAAAAAGAAAAAATATTTTTGGAATATTTTATTCCATTTTTTTCATAGATTTCAAATGACATGTTAATGGAAATTTGGAATTAGGTACATAGTACTTCTTTAAAAAATACTACGTATCGATTTTTCTGTAAATAATTTATATAATGAGATATTATCGTACTAAATTTGAGTAATTTTTTTGTTCAAAAATGTTGGACTTTTAAATCCCTACTACTGGGAATAATTCTGCAATCAAGAATTCCATACGTAGGTTTCCTAATATAGCTGTGATACATATGCCATACAAATTTTATTACATTTGGCAGAATATTATGGGAGAAAAATGGGATTTCAATGTAAAATTATAATTGACGGGAAAATTAAAGCAAAGTTCAAGTGACGTTATCTTCCTACCTAATGCATGGATTTTCACGAAACTTTGTGGGAATGTCACCCAAACAAAAGTAGAGATATTACAAACATTTGTTTCATATACAATTAATAGTTTTTCCAAAATATTTATTTTTATTGTTTATTTTTGGAATTTTTAATTCCATTTTTTTCATAGATTTCAAATGACTTGTTAATGGAAATTTGGAATTAGGTAGATAATACTTCTTTAAAAAACACTACGTATCGATTTTTCTGTAAATAATTTATACAATGAGATATTATAGTACTAAATTTGTGTAATTTTTTTGTTCAAAAATTGTGCACTTCTACATCCCTACTACTGGGAAGAATTCTGCAATCAAGAATTCCATACGCAGATTTCCTAATATAGCTGTGATACATACACCATACAAATTTTGTTACATTTGGCAGAATATTATGGAAGAAAAATAGGATTTAAATGTAAAATTACTATTGGCGGGAAAATTCAAGCAAATCGTATGTTTTTCCTTCCTTTAGTTTCTTAGCAGCTTCTGTACGAATATTGGTAATTCTGGAAGCTTGTCTAGTATCTTGATACACAATTACAAGAGGTTACTTGCGCACGAACTTCACAAAAGTAAACAGACTGGCTGCCGCCACAGAACTCACAAGAAAGAAGAAACATACAAGAATAACAAAACTTATAGTTATCGCCATTATTGTAGTGACATCAGGAATACCAATACAGGCATACAATGTTGCTCAATGGCAGTAGAGTCAAGTACTGAAATATTAGTCCTTTGCAGGCTTTATAAATTCATTCAGAAACATGGTAGATCCTACAGCTCGATTCAGTAGAAATATATGCGGGAGGGGGAGGAGTGAGAGGGGGGGATGCGTAATTGCAAAGAACAGGGATATTTTATTGATTTGATTGAATGAAAACAAGACAATGACATCATAAATAATCTAACCACGCAGTTCAGCAGATGCCACACCCATTTCTGCTGAGTGCAAACTGACAAACAAAGCATTATTAAGGTGACAAATTGTTTGAATTCAACGGAATAACTTTATGACAAGAAAGAAGAAACCCTATCCTTACAATTTCAGTCATTAAAAAAATCACCAAAATGAACAAAATATCGACTTTTATCTCCGGAGTGTCGCCTTAATTGTGGATGTTATTGAAATAGTCTCAATAGAGTTGTAACTCCTTGAAATTCACAGGACAGCGGATCCTGGATAAAGTTAAATCTGATAGAAATTATAGGATTTAATGGATCTTTGTTGAAGCTGAGAGTAAACTGAGATCTATTAAATGGTTCTTATCCTAATGTTACCGGGTGAGTTAGCCGTAGTCGTTACGGCATGACTGCTGGCAGTCGCTCACATCCGGGAGGCGAGGAGGTTCGAATCCTCCCGCCGGCAACCTTGAAGATGTTCTTCTGTGGTTTCCCATCTTCCTTCCAGGCAAATGCCGGGGTTGGTCCCTAACTATAGGCCACAGCCGCTACCTTCCATTCCCACTTTCCTCCCCAACGGTACTTGTAGCTCACCCATTGGGTGGCCACCTCGAAGCAGCTACAAAAATTGGCGAGCCGAACATGTCCTCGGACACTCCCGGCACTAAAAGCCATACGCTAAAAAAACTAATGTTTTCATTTATGGTAATTATTCGACGAGTGGAAATGTGCATTTTTATTAAGTATATTTATTACATGAACAGGTAAGTTCTAGGAGGTTTTTGAACTAGTCTCTGCTTAGTTGTATGGATTATAGAATCCCAGATTGTAACGTAAATCACGAACAAGACCAAGTAGAGTGAAGTCATATTTTTCTGAAGCCCGTTGAGAGACAGGAGTGATGTAGAAGGACAGTTACATGCAAGGCTTCATAACGTAACAGAATTGTCAAAAATAACGAATTAATTTTTGTTACGTTACTGCTTCCGTACCCAAAACAAATGGTATATGAATAACGTTTTTAGTGCGGCAACGAAATAAGGGGTTACAATTTTTCCTGATTTGTGCTATTAACGTTATAACCAGCAGAGGGAAAGATTCCGTTATTTTAAAATGTGCTCCCGTTAATAACGTTATAAGTCTAGTAAGGGTATGACAGCGTATTTGACCCGCTGTGCGCCATCAATAACGTTATTCATACAGAGTGATCGATTCGGTTATTTCTAAATGCAAACCTACTAATAACGTTATAAGCCTAGTAACGGTATACGAGAGATTTTTACCAGTTATACGCTATCAATAACGTTATTCAGGGCAGAAAAATTAATTCCGTTATTTAGAAATGCGAACCCACCAATAACGTTATAAGCCTTGTAATGGTATACGAGCGTTATTTACGAGCTTTGTGCTGGCAATAACGTTATTCATGGCAGAAAAATAATTCCGTTATTTAGAAATGCGAACCCACCAATAACGTTATAAGCCTAGTAACGGTGTACGAGAGATTTTTACCAGTTATACGCTATCAATAACGTTATTCAGGGCAGAAAAATTAATTCCGTTATTTAGAAATGTGAACCCACCAATAACGTTATAAGCTTAGTAACGATATACGAGCGATTTTAACGAGCTTTGCGCTGTCAATAACGTTATTCATGACAGAAAAATAATTCCGTTATTTAGAAATGTGAACCCACCAATAACGTTATAAGTTTAGTAACGGTATACAGGCGATTTTTACCAGCTATGCGCTATCAATAACGTTATTCTAAGCAGAGAAATTGATTCCATTATTTCAGAAAAGATTTTCGTCAATAACGTTATGCAAGTGTCTATTTGCCCGCTATCCGGACAAGCATGGAAGGTGACCGTGGACAGACAATTTACCAGGTCAATTGTATTACAGCGTTTATTACGCTGTTACACTGATTATTGCAAACTGTCACATAATAGCCTAATTACACAATAACTACATCGAATTACATACCCGTTATATTATCTAGGGGCATTTCTTTCAGGATATCCTAATACTCTATCCAGTCAAAGTATATTTTTCAGTATCTACTGTCCTACCTAGAACCCTGATAAAAGAGATCCTTTTTTCTATTTGCGTCAACGAGATATCCCAGTTTGAACGATGCTGGGCAATATGTAATTCCAGGCAAATTATTTATTCAAATATAGGATAATTACTTCTTGAAATATCAATAATAATCAACATAGTGATTTCAATCTGAGCGCGTGCCCCATCAGACAGGGCAAGGCACCTTGCTCGTTTCGATCGCGGTCATACTGTAGCCTACGTTAGACACATGTTTCCTAAAAACAATACGATGGATCCCATTGATTCGAAATATTTCTTGTTGTTTCATATAGAGGTTTGGAACATAGCCTATTGTTCATCAGTCCCATGTAGTTGAGGTGCTAATGAAATTTGTCTGATAAACTTTGTTATTTTTGGAGTTTGCCATGGCCTTGACTTAGGAACTATCCACGCATTTTCCTGGAGTAGAAGTGGGAAACCAAGGAGAAACACTCTAAGATGGCTAAGATGGGAATCGAACTCACCTTCTAGCAGTGTTGCCATATAAGGCAGCGTGTAACCTACACACCAAACTTTCACTCCTTTGTGACCAATAAGAGTATTTCTTTCCTAAATGAAACCTCCCGATCTTGCTTTTCGTTTACTTGTTAGCCTGTTTTCATTTAGTAGTGATAGAAACCATTTTTCAGTGATGGTTATTTCAAATGAAGAAAGCTATTCAGTCGGTCAACAGGAATTTTGTGTTGACTGACTGAAAAGCTTTCTTTATTATTTTCATTTATGAAAAGAAAAGGCTTATGACATTAAATTTAGTCCGTGTGTGTGCGTATGTGTCGCTGTGTGTGTGCGCCCCCCCCCCCCCTAATAAAATATAAACGGCTAGAGCGATTTCAATGACATTCGGTAAGGTCATAGTACTATTTTGTCCGATCCCGACCGTGTTCTTCAAAATTTATTACATCTCACCAATCCAACATGGCGACTGTGCGAAATATTCCACTGGCATTCCATATCTCCGAAATTATTACAGATATCACCTTGACATTTTGTACGGTGATAAAATGAACTACTAGAAGTGTAATGATGGGACTCTCAAAATTCCTGTTACGTAAAAAACGAACATGGCGGCCAAGTGAAGTTGATACGTTAAAATAGTTTTTTTTTTCGCGATTAAACCATCCGAGCGCCGTCAAATGGTATAGCAAATGTTATACACCTTGTGATGCACTGACATCTTATTCGGCTCAATTGTTTACATAACCTCAAGATGGCGCAATTGTGAAATTTTAAAATTAAGTTTTTATTTCTTGTGTCCTAATCATGCGATCGTGGCCAACGTTTAAACAATGAACCTACCGTACGCAATAATCGTCATCTAATAATACATACTGTAGCTCTATGGCCTACAAAGTATATAAAAATCCAACATGACGACCATCCGAAATTTTAGACGATTCTCAATGTCAACTAATCTATGACAGCAATCAAACTGAATTGTTTTCATAACCACAAGATGGCGGCTGTGCAAAATTTTAAAATCTCGTATTTAGCCTATTTCCATTTATGAAAAAATAGACTTATGAGATCACCTTTTGTCCGTGTGTGTGTGTGCGTCCGTGTGTGTGCACCAGGGCAAGGTGAAGCAGTGCTAGCAGGTGAAGAGCAGCCCTATCCTGCCCATTTCTGAGCAGTGCAGCACGACATCACACTAGCACTGCAGCGCTTAGTCGCACAAGCACGTCCATTTGACGGGATGCTGCAGTACGTTTAGTACTGAGCGCAGAGCCTGGACACTAGGCGCACTAGAGCCAACGTTTTGTCATATGCGTGTGGTCTGCCGTGCTCATGACGTCTTTTGTGCATGGGGAGCACAAAATATCATAGTGGGAAAGTCACACATTAAAGAAACACACCGACGACGTATAATACATGATATTTGGACGTACATGAACCAGATCTGCTACAAGGATACAGGAAGTTGCATACATTTTGGGTTTGTTATTGTTGTTTTAAGGGGCGGAACCCCAACTTATTTGGGTGATGCAGCAGGTGCAGCGAGATATAATAATCCAAAAAATGGAATCAAGCATATTGGTAATCATGCATGTGACAGTAACAGTGGCCGGTATGGAATCAGGAGAGTTAAAATACATTTTTTAAATTTGTTGACATAATGTCACAAACCAGCCGAGGTAGCTACACACGCCAACGTGCATGGTCAGACTACACCGATCTCGAAATACCACACGCAGTCACTTCATATCTTACCTCATTAATTTCAATTGGCATTAAATCCCCTCGTGAGATTGACGTCATGAAGGGCATCTATCCGTAATATCATTCCCACAAGGAAACTGTCTCACCACATCCCCTACCTCATAGCAACCGGAATAATTACGGGTAGAACAAAAAAACTACATTAGGACTATAAAGCTATAGTCTATTTCAATAACAAGATTCTGAATTCATCAACTGATTAGATTGATGCTGTTCAGGGATATGTGAATTCGAGAAACGTGCGTTAGTAAATTTATCAGGTTTTTAAACTGAACAATATTCCGTCGCGTCTGAGGTAATTTATGTCTTTTATTCGTATTTTCAACGTTGCCTGAAACAATAACTTATGGAATTTACCTACACATAAGATATACGGCAACATAAGCAAGTTGACATGAAATCCTTCTAACTTTTGAAGTTTTAGGACAATTTTCATTATTTCAACAGCATGGAGACGAAGAGCGCCATTCATTGTAAAACAATTTTGCTCTGAAAATTTAAAAAATATGTTGTCTGTCTTTTTACCAGCTTGTCGGTATTTCTTTCGGTTGTTTGTTGGTTTTTGGAACTATTTGGCTCTAGGGTTATGGTATGCGAACCATCTCTCTTACTTACCAGGGGCTATGTAATGCCAAGAATACCATGAAATGTGTACAGAAATGTGTGCAAAAATTACATTGTATCGTGCAATATATTGCGCTGACAATGAAAGAGATCGCCTTGTGGTGTAGCGGCTAACATTCTTGGATGTCGCCCCAGTGGTCCGGGTTTGATTCCCTGCCCTGCCAATAAATTTAATTTCGATTTGAGGTACTGAAATGGTATCGATGATACGTAAGTCATCAAATGGGTGTTCATTTCGAGGACTTGCACCAGGTCAGTGGGCACGTGTTTCCTTTTATTTTCTGCATTCTTATTCTGCAATTCGAACATTGATATGGGAACTCTGAGAGCAAATCACTTCGCAGAGTTGTTAGAATAGCTTCCGAAAAATGTTCTCAAAGGCCAATGCTACAAGTAGCCATCGTGAGATAATCAAATTGCATATTTATATGTAATCAACACATCGTATTTTAGACCATTTGATTTTCATAGCATTCTATGTTCTGGGCATAGGAAAACCTCGAAGCTAATTTCGCAATTTTCAGTGAATGAACATCCAAAGTATAGTAATCATCATGTAGGGAGCCTGTGCCACATATATACAGAGAGTGCAAGAATTGCTTGAAGGCATGGTGACATGGTGCGTAATTTGGGTTTGTACAACGAATGAGGTTGTCATTACGGTGATGATGATGATGATGATGAAGATGGTGGTAACGATGAAGACGGTGATTTACTAGTTAGGAACCAAAGGAATACTTGAGGCTTAAGGCTGAAGCGGATGTATGAAAAAAATGAACTTGTAGGTTGATTGCGAAAGTGTCTAATCACCATATTTTATGGAGAACGACTTATCCAGAAGTACACATAAAAGGGAGTAGCCAAGCACAAATAGGTGGAGGCAAAGGTTGTTCTTGTGTGAGATGTAAGCTGCAAACACTGATAACCTAGCTCACGTTCAAACACCATAATTAAGAAGGGGATTCACTACAAACGTTAGGAATAGCCGACATAGATTTAAGACGCACCTGTAACATTTCAGAAATGTTACGCTATCCATGTTTTCGTGCTTCCTCGTGTTAGAATCAAAAGTACAATAGAATAATAATTGTTATTGGCCGTAAGAAGGATACAAGATTTATGCTGGACCCCACCAGCAGATGTGAAGTAACCATCGGCATAACAAGGCAGGTAGTTTAGAGTAAACGATGGGCTTCAAAGAGAATTAAAAGCTTGTGGTACGTTTGGAATAAGGGAAAGAAACAACATCAATATTTTTTAATCACTTATCATGTTTGGGTATGCCTAACTTAAGTATAAATGGCATAATTTTGCTATCAAATGAATCCATTCAATAATAGAGAATTGATCTACAATGTACTCAGGAACAGAATGAGACGTATTCTATTGGTTTCCAATAACATTGTATTGCTAATAATAATAGTCTAATAATAATAATAATAATAATAATAGTAATATGAAGAGAAGAGATGAACGGCTTTGGGAAATCCAGCCACGACATGCTAGCCACGCGCTCTTGAACTGAGGAGTTCCAGCGTAGACAGTGCTGACAGTGTGCGCCTGGGTCATATGGCACTAAAAAAGCACTTGCTTGACTTGCAGGGTACCACGCCATACTATACAAAGCTCACTCGCACACGTACATAGCTTGCGGCAGGCGGGGAGAGGCAATGATACAGATTACTACTGACATGACATGACGTCCCACGCATGTGGCTTTCTTCTTAGACTATCCGTAAGGGTGCAGCAGGATAGAACATACTACAGGCACTACCTACGCAGGGCCTTGGTGTGCACCTCCTCCCCCCCCCCTTCCCCACACCTAATAAAATCTAAGTGGCTGGAGCGATTTCAATGAAATTCGATAAGGTCATAGTACTATTTTGGCAGACCCCGATCGAGCCCTTCAAAGTCTATTATGTTTCACCAATCCAACATGGTGGCTGAGCGAAGTATCTCACTGGCATTCCTTATCTCCGAAACTGTTACCGATATCACCGTGAAATTGTACGGTGATAAAAGCCACTATTAGAGGTTCACTTAAGTGACTTTCAAACAGGGACCCGGAACAGAACGTAACACGGAACGGAATTGTTGTCAATGTGGAACGGAGAAATTCCGTTATCTCCAAGGTTATTTCCAAGTTGTAACGTTACCGCTGTATGTTCCAATGCGTTACGTTACCGTCCGGGAACGGAATGGGGTCTGAAACCATACCCGGTATCTGGAACATTGGAACGGTGGCTGAGCCTGTACCGGTACAGCAGATTGGATCCGGGTGGAACGTTACGCGGTCTCGTACCGAAATGAACAGAGGGATATCCGATAGTTACAGTTCGGAACGTTTCGCTTAAAACAACGGAACAAAACAGACGGGACGGAATGGGACATATTTAACAGGAGTTGTATTGTTACTAGGCTGCATTATGACCTCTCAAGGTCAATTAGGAGAATTTGGTGCGGTGCAATGCAGCTCTTATTCTTATTGGGACGACAGCGTTAGTGGTCAAATCACATCCAAACACAGCGTTTACATATTCTGCCAACCACACAATCCCCTCTTCTCTCTCACCTCACCAGACACCGGCAATGTGTTTCAGCTACAATGGAGATCCTGTACCCCAAATATAGATACGCGAATTCCGTCCTCTCGCTATTATAGGTTGATCAAAATTCATTTGCTGATGATGAATTTCAACCAGATTAGAGTTGTTGTTGATTATTTTGGGGCTTTGTGACATCGTGGTCATGTAGTCTTGTGTACTTGGGTGTGTGTAGAAGCTGTCTGATAACCTGTGGCACTGTGATGTCTGTACTTGTGTGTGTACTAGTAATCGAGGTAAGAAGTGGCCGTGGCCATAAGTTAGTTACCATCCCAGCATTTGCTTCAAGTAGAAAGGAGAAATCACGGAAACCAATACTAGGATGATCTCGTCATCCGCTTTATAAGTGAGGGTGGACTAGGGCCAGCAATCTAAATTTTCCAGTGTACATTGACTGAAAGATTTGTTCTTTTTTTAATATTTTATTTAGTCAATTTACCCTCTAGGTTGGTGGTTCCCACGGACTCAGCGAGGGAACTCACCGCTACCGCCTCTATGGGCAGTGTCCTGGAGCTTGGAACATCTGGTCGGAATGGATACAACTGGGGAGGTGTGATCAGCATTTCTCCCAGGCGGCCTCACCTGCAAAGCGAACATGGGCCTCATGAGGGATGGGACGGGATGGAAGAGTGGGATGGATAGGCTAGGAAGAGGGAAAGAGGCGGCCGTGGCCTGACAGTAGGTACTGCCCCCGTAATTGAATTATATAGAGACCACGGTGGCTATTGTGGAAATTATAGCGAAAGTTATGGCTGTCATAGTTATGACGTGGGTAGTCATGACGTAAGCACGGATGACGCAGACGTTATGCCAGCAGGCTACTTGAGCTGAGATTCTCAGTGACGTCAGCATTTATTCGAGAAGGATGTTCCGAGATGTACGACGCAGTCGCAGGAAACGTGGAATTCTGCTGAGGAAGAAATTATGCTATTGGAGGGGAGACTTAAACCAATGAACGATAGTCTTAGGGAAGACGGAGATTGCTGAAACTATGGTATTTTTATTACTTTTTGGAATGCAGAATTGTGGAAATCCATTTGCAGTAGAGGCATTGTTCTGGAATTTTGGTGAAATTAATTTTCAGTTTTTGAATTATGAAAATCCGTCATGTATTGACGAAGTTGGAACTTCTAGCGATGACGCAGTAACACGCGATGGAAGGGATAGATACGCCCCTCATGAAGTTCATAAAAGGCCTTGCGCAGAAGAGAGGAGTCTCATTCGCTCATTCTCAATTGTCAGATTTTTTTTTTCAGTGAAACGTCGAGTGAGTTTTAGTAGTGAAAAAGTCGTCTTTGTAACGCGTGGCGAAGCCACTGCATGAAACGAGAGTCGAACATATAAGCAGTGCAGGTTTACTGTGAAGTAAATCTAGGTGAAGTTGAAACGACACTTATAACGCTTCTACGAGATTAGCTGTGAACAGTTAGCGGTCGCCTATCAGCTAATTCTCTTGTGTATTGCTACAGTAAGGACTGTAGAAAAGCTGAACAATTTCGAGGAAGTATTTTGGAAGTTATTGACAATATTAGACGACTGACAAAAGTGATTTTCTCGCCACAGAAGAAACACTTTGTATAGCCAGACTCAACGCTACGGCTGACAGGGCTAGTGAAATAGGGAGACTTCAGATTGCTTTTGTGACACAACACTGCAGTATAATGGAGCAATTTAATAAGGCAGTTTGTTCTTCTAATACTTCAACCGAAGAGCAAATGGAAGGCTAAAGGACTTAATGCAATTGGGACATATTTCAACGGAGTAAGATAGCGACATGGAACTTCGCTAATTGCTATTCCATACAAGCGAACATGTGGTAAATAACCATCTACACCCATGTTTCGTGATTAAAGGCTGAACACTATCAAACAGCAATAGAAATGATTTCATACTTTCTGAATATGAATATTTCTTCGGAAATTTATGCAAAGACTTCATGGCGATTTTCAACGGGAACTTCAGGGATTTTTCAAGAGAGGTCAGGGTTGTCCCGACTCACAAAGAAGATTATTGCCGGAAGGATGTCGTTCGTCTTCGTGAAGCAGTTCGATTCTTCGATGGTGCTGTTTCTGGTTTCGAGGATGGAGCTCAGCTCTAACTTGGTGGAATGGATCCATCAACAGTCTTCTTTGGGGAATTTTCCTCTGGAACGTCAATCGGCAGATAAGGTAGTCGTGAACGTTTATTGTATTTGAGTTTCTTAGCAATTTTTGAGCAACCATTTTTCCCATATTTTTGTCCTCATGTATTTTTGCCCGATATTCTTGTTTGAGATTCCTATTCTCAGTACACCTTGATGAGTTATGCCTTTTTCGACGTTTTATTAAGACATTGTTATGTCATGGGCATAGTTAAATGATTTTGAATCAGTTGAGACTGATATTTAGATTTTTCAGTAATTTGCTTATTTTTGTAGTCTCGATTTGACTGTAAGTTAATGATTTTTATGGCAGATTTAAATTCAGACAGCGTGTCACTTTATTAAAGTAATTCTACCCCAGTTTAATTACTTTGAACAATTTTCTGTCATCATCAAGAAGGAAGAACATTTAAATGATTTTAGAGCGTTAAAATCCAGTACGTTGTCGACGATCTTGGAAATACTAGTCGTTATTTGAATTGATTGCAACACAGACATTTATCGTCAGTCATGAACGACCATTGCATCTCAGGCAATTTTGTGAAAGATGAACATTAATTATGAATTATTGAATGCATTAAATTCGTGAAACTTGTGTTATGTTTTTTTTCTCATATAGAGATTTATATAATGATGTTTGCATTCCCCAGTCTAATTGGATTCTATTCGACTATTTTGCAGTTAGTCGCACTTTGTTGGATGATAGTATTTTTATACTACAATTCTTTGAAGATGTTAATCTTAAATTTTGATAGACCAGACAGGCGTATATAAGCGTATTCACTATTAAACTTGTTTGTGATTGGCAAATTTTTATTTCATTTCGATTCATGAATGAAATCCACGAAGTTTAAATGACAACAGTTTTGAAACAATTATTGATATAAATTTTTTTAAGTGGAACTATGAATGTATAATCGATAGTGCAGCGGACATGTTGAAAGTCGCTGACGTATAATGCCCTTAAATAAATGAAGGAGATTCCCACTGTAATTAATAATGATAAAGAATTATTTGTGGAAGTTTTGTAAGTTCGGTGGAAGTTTTAATGCCATATAGATTAATATATGATGAATTTTGGGCTATTTTGAATGCAGTTTGTGCATTATTTTGTAAGCGAAGTATTTTCCGCTAGAGTGTATTGTCATAGTTCGTTGAAAATTAAGCAAGTGAATTTACTGTTATAATTAACAAGAGTTTGAAAGAATTTGAGATAAGATTTTGAATGAAGATTACCGTCACAAATAATTAAAATTATTACAACCTTTATTAAACCAGATTGTGACATTTACATGTATAACTAACCTTCATTGGTCGATTATATTAAACACGATTTTGAATTTACCAACCGGATAAAACATGTGGTTCAATGTATTTCTTAAATTAATAATTTAAATAATTTAAATGTTGATATTGTAAATAATAAATGTAAATATCTTTGACAATAATGTGGAACGAAAGTAATGTTAAAGGCGTGTTTAAAATTTTTGTAATTATTTTCGACAATATTATAAACAATTTCTAATTGTTATAAATAATTTATGTGATTTTGTTATAAACATTTAAGAGTGTGTTTTATACTCTAAACTATGCTGATTAAACATTTGGATGATAACTTAACAAGTTTAAGGATAGTTAAAATAATCAAGTGGGATGGAAGTTAAGCATTTGAAAGATTTGCGTCAATATGTATGAGTTGTCTTGTAGACATTTAAAGCTTTAAAAGGAGCTGAATTCTTACGCAAGTGTGGGGAGAGGAGTGCGCCCCATTTGACAGGTGTGAGCCAGGTTAAAGAGTAGACCAGCCGGTTCGACATCTGGTTACAAGCGGGTGAGGTCGATACTCCGGCCTTGTGCCTATTAATAAAGGTGTTATGTTTATTAAAAGGAAACCAAATGCTCTATATATGTCGTACCCTGACTTCCTCATCCAATCCAAATATGTTTGAAAATGTTACGTTATTTTGAGCTCATGGGAGCTAACATATTGTTTGATAAATTTGCAAGTCCTTTAGGAGGACGTAGTCAGATTGACATAGGCTACTGATAGCCACGTTTATTTTGTTGAGTTGTGAAAATCATACTCTTTATTTGGAAATAAAGCTCTTGTACAGTTCAAAGTTCTCGTCTTCGGTCTGGTTCATTTTTAAATGTCATGGTGAAGGTTATTGTGAGAGCATACTTTAAGGATCCTGTTGTCAACCCAATCCCCGAGATATTTATAAGAGGTAAGTAAAAGTAAGTATGAAACCCCGTCTATTTTGGTGTGTTCCACAATAATTTTTTTTTCTTGGTAACTTCTGTGTTCAAACCTCGGTAGTATCTGTCAGTGCCATTTTCATTGATGTAGCTGAGCTGGTGCGATTGATTGTTGGCAATCCGATTGAGGGGGCGGATATCTGACAGCCTACTATCCGGGTATACGGGGACAGAAGGATTGGCGACCCAAGAACGTGGGGCTGGGCGTGGTGGCTCAGCGGTCTAGCTGTATGCCTCTCACCAAGGCGGTCCGGGTTCGATTCCCGGTCAATGCATGTGAGATTTTCGAAGTGAAATGCCATGTCCTGTGGTTCGGATTCCACGTAAAAAGGAGGTCCCGTGGCTCATGATCTCAAGATTAACGGTCACGTTAAACTACAAGCTTCCTTTCCTTCCTTTTGAGTCAATAGAAGGATTGGCGCACCTAAAACGTTGGGGCTCGATTCAACATAACTGGATCACCAGGTTGAACGCCAGTAGGATTGGCAAACCTAAAACGTGTGGTTCGATTAGACTCAAATAAAGAGGTTGATTCTTTGTTAGATGTCTAGGCCAATTGTAGAATTTAAGAGTGTGATTATATAGGAATTAAATGTTGTATTGTAGTAGGAAAATTACACTCAGAAAAGATCAGATCTTATACAACTTGAGAAAGGTTAAATAGGCTGGAAACTTAGAAAAATCGCCTATGATCTAGAATCTTATTTTATTTGACCGGCTTATGACATTTCAGTCATATTAAAGATAAAATTAAATTATTTAGATTGTAAATGTAAATCATTTGTGTTAGGATATTTTAAAATGAGCCAGGGAAATCTGAACATGTGCTTGAGTTTGTTTCAACATAAGGTGTCTTCGAAAGTTAATTATAAGGTAGTTATAAGTTAGATTTAAGACAGAAAATTGATCAAAATTATATATGGTGAAAAGTGTTGCTCAAATGTTGTTATTTTGCTCTTTTGATGTATGTCCCTACAGCAGTCTAATTTTTGAATAATATTGTAATGGCAGATGAAAGTTTGAAGATGATGTTAGCGGAGATGTCTGCTAACATGAATAGTAATATGAAGCAGATGATGGAGGAGAATGCTAGTAATTTGTCTGCCAATTTGAAAGCTAGCATGGATGAAAGTTTGAAGGGTCTTCAGACTAGTTCTGTTAACTTAGAGGATAATATGTCGCGTTTACAGATTAATACCCAAGGAATTGAGAATACTGTAACTGACATCCGCTCAGACGTGTCCAATGTTAAAATAGATGTTGCTAATGTGCATAAAGATCTTACAATGTTGAATTTAGATGTTGCTAATGTCCGTAGTGATATTTCTTGTGCTAGGGCTGAGGTAGTTGTTGTCAAAAATGATGTTGCGACTGTCCAAGACAAGGTTGAGGAAGTCCAAAGAGGAATCCAAAATGTTAGAACTGATGTGTCCAATGTTCAGGTTGATATTAATAACATTCATTCGGATGTAAACGAGATGCAAAGCGACATAAATAAAATTCAAGTAGAGGTCAACACAGTTTTCGTAGATGTTGCTAAAGTCCAAACTGATGTAAATAAAGTCAGGGAAGAGATAGAAAATTCGAAAACCCTTTGTACACGTAATATAAGTGCATTAACGACTAGGCTAGTTGATGAGTCAGTTAGAACGACAGCATCTTTAGAAGGTTTAAAGTTTGATGTAGAGGTCATGAGAACCCAAGTATTAGACCATAATAAAGTATTGAAAGAGGATATTGAATTAGACATAGCAGAAATGTTAACGGCAAATGTAGAAATTTGGAAAGAAGAGTGGATTAGGTCAAGTGGGGAACATGTAACCCAAATTCAGGATCGTATTGAAAGGAAACTTGCCAGTACTCAAATTGATATTAACAATGAAGTAGTACAGATTAGGAAAGATTTAAGCGTCAGGATGGATTCGCTATCCGAAAGACAAGTTGAAGATAGGACAAAATTATATCGGGATGTGCAAACATTAAAATCTGCATTAGAGGAACAGATTCATAAAGTTGTCTCTGATGTGAATGAAACGACGAGTAAACTACAGAATTTGAAGTTAGGAGAGGCTAATTTAATGGAGACTTACAAAGAAGAGTTAATCAAGAAAGTCTTAACGGAAATCACGGACAAGGATACAGTAGGCTTGACTTACGAAACCAGTAGGAATTATGCCAGAAGATATAACGTAGATCCAGAAGAGAGAGACGTGACTCCTGAAGAACGTATATCCAGATTCAGGGAGAAAGATGACGAGGGGAATATGGAACCTGAGTGGAACTATAGAGATAGTGGGAAAAACTACCCGGATTCATATCCGAGGAACGTAACGGTCATCAGGAATTTTGAAGATAAACCGCAAAAATTCAGTAACACGGATAGTTTGACACCTATCGAATATGTAAGGAACCTCAAAGATTATTTCATCGAAGCTCACATTCCCAGAGAGAGAGAAATGAAGATAGTGGAGAGATATTTGATTGGAGGACCCCTCGAATGGTTTTGCGCATTTAGATACACATTCAGTAACTTTGTCGAGTTTGCAGAGGCATTAATCAAACGATTTTGGTCCATAGAAGCGCAGAATTCGTTAAGAGCGGAGGTGTATTCAAGAAAATACTCCGGTACTCTTCCAACGCGGTACGCTGATTTCTTTACGAGTCAATTATCCCGCTTGAGATTCTTACAACCCCCATTGTCCACGGAGCAACTTATTGATGCGATTTCTCGTATGCTGCCAGTTGAGGTGAGAAGACTAATAATTTCGTCCAACATCAGGGATTTAACCAGCATGGATGAATTACTGAGGAGGTTAGACTACACAAGTCCAATGCCTAACGTGGTGCAGAAAGGTCAAAGGCAGGAGTTTAAAGAAATAAATACTGTATATATGGACCAAGTCCAACAAACTGACAAGCCAGATGAGGAGAAAACTGACAATGTAGGTCCTCACAGGAATAATCAGTTTCGAAATAACAGATCGCAAGGTTACCGACCGTATCAACAGAGAAGAGGCTGGAACTATAACCGAGGAAATTATAATGGAAGAGGCAGATATTATAACAATAATGGTTATAACCGAAATTATAACAGGAATAACCAGAGCCAAAACAGAAATCAGAATCCTCAAGGTCAGGTTATGACACCCGATCAATATCAGGAAAGAGAGAAGGAAAGCCAGCAATACCTGAAAGAATTACGGGAAAAAGAAGCCGACAACCAAAAGAAAAGGCAGGATGTTGTAATCGATCCTGGGCCTTCTACGAGCCAACAGAATTTTGAGGTCGGTAACACAAAAAAAACCGCCGATTTCTCAACGTCAGTGAGAACCTGTAAATACATTGCCACACCACACCTAATTACGATTAATGAGATATATGAAGTGACTGATGAAGATTTGCTAGAAGAGAGGGGTATCATTAAAGAGGAAAGACCATGTGCCTTACCCATTATTTCTGTACGGATAGATGGACAACAGTATAAAGCCCTGATGGATACTGGTGCAATTATCTCCATCATTTCAGAGGAATGTTATCAAAGTCTGCTAAGAGGAGAGAACATGACAGTTCTACCTGTTTCTACCGTCAAAGTGAGAGGGATATTCCAAGATAAGGCAGTGAAGTGCAAGATTCAAGTGTTATTGAACTTTGAGATCAATGGAAGGAATTATGAACAGATCTTCATTGTAGTGAGCAAGATCAACTTTGATATGGTGCTTGGAATCGATTTTATATCGAAGGTCGGAGCTATTATTGACATGAAGAACAGAAGTATTAGCTTTAATGATGGGTACATAATCACAGAAGAGATAGAAAAACAGGACGTGAAAAACAGTCTGGAAATAGACCTTAGGGAAGAAATTTTGAATACTATAGTTAATGAAGTGGAAAATTTAGCAGAAATACCCAGTAGAAAAACTGAAGGATTTGAAGAAATTCAGGGGGAATTTGAGGATCTGATAAAGGAATTCCAAGATATTTTCGATGAAAAGCCTGGATTGATTAAGGATTATAAATACAAGATAAGGCTGACAGATGAAACCCCTTACCAGAAGAGAATATACCCCATTCCTGAGAAATACTATCAAGAAGTACGAGGGTTAATCAGAAAAATGGAGGTAGACGGGATTATTAGAAAACAGGCGTCGTATTATATAAACCCCATCACAGTAGTGAAGAAAAGTAATGGTCAGATACGTCTTTGTCTCGATGCCAGAACCATTAACTTGAAGATTCTTCAAGAAAATGACCGACCACCCAAGATTAGAGATCTGCTTCGAAAATTCAAAGGAAGAGCATGTTTCAGCGTTCTTGACTTGACGTCTTCATTTTATCAAGTTCAGCTAGAAGAAGATAGTATGCAGTACACTGGATTCCTATTTGACCAGACGTCATGGGTCTTTGTCCGAATGCCTTTTGGTATGGTTAACAGTGGACCAGCACTTATTCGAGCACTTGATAGTAAGCTCACTGACGAAGTGAAAGAAAATGTAATCTGCTACATCGACGATTTAATCGTATCTTCACCCAGCGCCGCAGAACATTTAGTGCACTTGAGAAAGTTGTTCGAGAATTTACGGGAGGCCAATATCAAGGTGAATTTTGGAAAATGTCAATTCTTGAAGCAGGAAATAAATTACTTGGGGCATACTATTGATAAAGATGGATATCATCCGAACATGAAAAAAGTAGATGCGATCACGAGATTTCCAAAGCCAACTAAGGTGAAACAAGTCAGAGAATTTGTAGGAGCATGCCAATTTATTAGCAGCCACTGTCCAAGATACTCGGAAATTATGGCTCCTCTGTATGACTTACTCAAGAAGAATAACAGATGGAAATGGAGTACCGCTGCAGACGAGGCTTTTGAGAAAGCAAAAGAGATGCTCAGAAATAATGTGAAACTGGAGTACCCAGACTTTGAGAAGGTGTTCTATATTGAGTCTGATGCATCAAGAGTAGGCATTAGTGCAGTCTTATACCAGAAATACGAGGCAGGCAACAAGCACTACATTGCGTTCACTAGTCGGAAGTTGAAGAAACACGAGGAAAATTACTTCACGACGGAGCTTGAAGCGTTAGCTTTTGTAACAGCATTGCAAGCCTGGAAGAAAATACTGCTGGGACATAAGGTCATTATTATTACTGACCATAAAGCACTACAGTTTATGCTGCAAACTGACATGTCGAGTGATAGATTGACACGTTGGGCTTTGTTCACCCAACAGTTTAACGCCACTATCGTCCACTAGCCTGGGAAAGATAACTTACTGGCTGATGCTCTATCACGTAACCCTATTAAAAATGTGCAGATACACCATGTACAATTGGAGCAAGAAGATCAAGAAACCGTTAGGAGGTTAGCCCGAATCGGTGTGTCACAGAAGAGACACGCTCCAATAAGGAAAATGTACAGGTTCCTCAAGGGTTACATGGACAATACTGATGTTGACTATGCAGTTACACGGAGAAATTCACGACACTTTGCCTTGAGTGGAGACATCGTATGCAAGTATGCTGACTCTGCGCATACAAAACTCCGAATAGTCGTGCCACCTAAACTTGTTGTCAATTTAGTGTGGGTAGCTCATCACGCAACTGGACATGCCGGTTTAGATAAGACTCTTAATACACTTAAAGAGAGATTTATCTGGACTAACATGCGTTCCAGCATTGCTAAGGTCATTAGATCTTGTGACAAATGTCAAAGAGCAAAGGATGCTTCTGCTTTATTAAAAGGAAAACCGAAGGCTATGATTCCTTCTAAGCCAAACGAACTTATGGCGACGGACATATTTGGCCCCTGTCCGAAGGGATATCAGGGTAACCAGTACCTGCTGGTTACCGTGGATGTTTTCTCAAAATTTGTTACAATGAGTCCCATGCAGAAAGCTAACACAAGGAACGTAGTAAGCAGACTGGAAAATGCTGTATTTCCTAAAGCTGGTGTACCAGAATATCTACTGTCAGATCATGGAACGCAGTTTACGTCCGTGGAATTTGCAGCGGACATGGAAAGGCTTGGCATTAAGCACTTATTTTCAAGCGTGCGTTACCCAGAATCGAATTCCTCAGAAAGATATATGGCTGAATTTTCGAAATTCTGTCGAATTTTCTGTCCAAACGATCATTCTGGTTGGGTGAGATTTGTACCCCTTATAGAGGAATGTCTGAACTCTACAGTGCAGGAGAGCACAGGAGAAGTGCCAATGCGACTTCATCTTGGAAGAAACCCAGAAAGGCCGTGGGATAATCTTTTCAACCACATTCCTAGAGATCCCGACTTAGGAAGGCAACAGAGGATTGACAAGGCGAAGGAACAACTCCAGAAAGCAGCAGAGAAACGATTGAAAAGAGTAGCTGGAAAACGCTTTGGTGCACCCTTACAAGTAGGAAATCTTGTATTATTACGCAGACCTGTCAAGGCTGATATGAGCAAGAAAATATACCCCAAATTTGGAAATGTATTCATGGGGCCGTTTAGGATTACGAACGCCTATGGAAACAACTGCTATGAACTCTACGATGATGAGAATAACGTCATTTACGGCAAGTTCAATGCTGGAAATTTAAAAAGATACTATCCTAGAGTAAGCCAGTAATAATTCAATTTCGTGTTCAAGAGAGTTGAGGTACTTGTAACACTGAGTTTAAAAACAATTTGCAACTGTTTTTAAAACGTGGTGAGAGGAGAATGCCCCCGTAATTGAATTTTATAGAGACCACGGTGGCTATTGTGGAAATTATAGCGAAAGTTATGGCTGTCATAGTTATGACGTGGGTAGTCATGACGTAAGCACGGATGACGCAGACGTTATGCCAGCAGGCTACTTGAGCTGAGATTCTCAGTGACGTCAGCATTTATTCGAGAAGGATGTTCCGAGATGTACGACGCAGTCGCAGGAAACGTGGAATTCTGCTGAGGAAGAAATTATGCTATTGGAGGGGAGACTTAAACCAATGAACGATAGTCTTAGGGAAGACGGAGATTGCTGAAACTATGGTATTTTTATTACTTTTTGGAATGCAGAATTGTGGAAATCCATTTGCAGTAGAGGCATTGTTCTGGAATTTTGGTGAAATTAATTTTCAGTTTTTGAATTATGAAAATCCGTCATGTATTGACGAAGTTGGAACTTCTAGCGATGACGCAGTAACACGCGATGGAAGGGATAGATACGCCCCTCATGAAGTTCATAAAAGGCCTTGCGCAGAAGAGAGGAGTCTCATTCGCTCATTCTCAATTGTCAGATTTTTTTTTCAGTGAAACGTCGAGTGAGTTTTAGTAGTGAAAAAGTCGTCTTTGTAACGCGTGGCGAAGCCACTGCATGAAACGAGAGTCGAACATATAAGCAGTGCAGGTTTACTGTGAAGTAAATCTAGGTGAAGTTGAAACGACACTTATAACGCTTCTACGAGATTAGCTGTGAACAGTTAGCGGTCGCCTATCAGCTAATTCTCTTGTGTATTGCTACAGTAAGGACTGTAGAAAAGCTGAACAATTTCGAGGAAGTATTTTGGAAGTTATTGACAATATTAGACGACTGACAAAAGTGATTTTCTCGCCACAGAAGAAACACTTTGTATAGCCAGACTCAACGCTACGGCTGACAGGGCTAGTGAAATAGGGAGACTTCAGATTGCTTTTGTGACACAACACTGCAGTATAATGGAGCAATTTAATAAGGCAGTTTGTTCTTCTAATACTTCAACCGAAGAGCAAATGGAAGGCTAAAGGACTTAATGCAATTGGGACATATTTCAACGGAGTAAGATAGCGACATGGAACTTCGCTAATTGCTATTCCATACAAGCGAACATGTGGTAAATAACCATCTACACCCATGTTTCGTGATTAAAGGCTGAACACTATCAAACAGCAATAGAAATGATTTCATACTTTCTGAATATGAATATTTCTTCGGAAATTTATGCAAAAACTTCATGGCGATTTTCAACGGGAACTTCAGGGATTTTTCAAGAGAGGTCAGGGTTGTCCCGACTCACAAAGAAGATTATTGCCGGAAGGATGTCGTTCGTCTTCGTGAAGCAGTTCGATTCTTCGATGGTGCTGTTTCTGGTTTCGAGGATGGAGCTCAGCTCTAACTTGGTGGAATGGATCCATCAACAGTCTTCTTTGGGGAATTTTCCTCTGGAACGTCAATCGGCAGATAAGGTAGTCGTGAACGTTTATTGTATTTGAGTTTCTTAGCAATATTTGAGCAACCATTTTTCCCATATTTTTGTCCTCATGTATTTTTGCCCGATATTCTTGTTTGAGATTCCTATTCTCAGTACACCTTGATGAGTTATGCCTTTTTCGACGTTTTATTAAGACATTGTTATGTCATGGGCATAGTTAAATGATTTTGAATCAGTTGAGACTGATATTTAGATTTTTCAGTAATTTGCTTATTTTTGTAGTCTCGATTTGACTGTAAGTTAATGATTTTTATGGCAGATTTAAATTCAGACAGCGTGTCACTTTATTAAAGTAATTCTACCCCAGTTTAATTACTTTGAACAATTTTCTGTCATCATCAAGAAGGAAGAACATTTAAATGATTTTAGAGCGTTAAAATCCAGTACGTTGTCGACGATCTTGGAAATACTAGTCGTTATTTGAATTGATTGCAACACAGACATTTATCGTCAGTCATGAACGACCATTGCATCTCAGGCAATTTTGTGAAAGATGAACATTAATTATGAATTATTGAATGCATTAAATTCGTGAAACTTGTGTTATGTTTTTTTTCTCATATAGAGATTTATATAATGATGTTTGCATTCCCCAGTCTAATTGGATTCTATTCGACTATTTTGCAGTTAGTCGCACTTTGTTGGATGATAGTATTTTTATACTACAATTCTTTGAAGATGTTAATCTTAAATTTTGATAGACCAGACAGGCGTATATAAGCGTATTCACTATTAAATTTGTTTGTGATTGGCAAATTTTTATTTCATTTCGATTCATGAATGAAATCCACGAAGTTTAAATGACAACAGTTTTGAAACAATTATTGATATAAAAATTTTTAAGTGGAACTATGAATGTATAATCGATAGTGCAGCGGACATGTTGAAAGTCGCTGACGTATAATGCCCTTAAATAAATGAAGGAGATTCCCACTGTAATTAATAATGATAAAGAATTATTTGTGGAAGTTTTGTAAGTTCGGTGGAAGTTTTAATGCCATATAGATTAATATATGATGAATTTTGGGCTATTTTGAATGCAGTTTGTGCATTATTTTGTAAGCGAAGTATTTTCCGCTAGAGTGTATTGTCATAGTTCGTTGAAAATTAATCAAGTGAATTTACTGTTATAATTAACAAGAGTTTGAAAGAATTTGAGATAAGATTTTGAATGAAGATTACCGTCACAAATAATTAAAATTATTACAACCTTTATTAAACCAGATTGTGACATTTACATGTATAACTAACCTTCATTGGTCGATTATATTAAACACGATTTTGAATTTACCAACCGGATAAAACATGTGGTTCAATTTCTTATTACAACCTTTATTAAACCAGATTGTGACATTTACATGTATAACTAACCTTCATTGGTCGATTATATTAAACACGATTTTGAATTTACCAACCGGATAAAACATGTGGTTCAATGTATTTCTTAAATTAATAATTTAAATAATTTAAATGTTGATATTGTAAATAATAAATGTAAATATCTTTGACAATAATGTGGAACGAAAGTAATGTTAAAGGCGTGTTTAAAATTTTTGTAATTATTTTCGACAATATTATAAACAATTTCTAATTGTTATAAATAATTTATGTGATTTTGTTATAAACATTTAAGAGTGTGTTTTATACTCTAAACTATGCTGATTAAGCATTTGGATGATAACTTAACAAGTTTAAGGATAGTTAAAATAATCCAGTGGGATGGAAGTTAAGCATTTGAAAGATTTGCGTCAATATGTATGAGTTGTCTTGTAGACATTTGAAGCTTTAAAAGGAGCTGAATTCTTACGCAAGTGTGGGGAGAGGAGTGCGCCCCATTTGACAGGTGTGAGCCAGGTTAAAGAGTAGACCAGCCGGCTCGACATCTGGTTACAAGCGGGTGAGGTCGATACTCCGGCCTTGTGCCTATTAATAAAGGTGTTATGTTTATTAAAAGGAAACCAAATGCTCTATATATGTCGTACCCTGACTTCCTCATCCAATCCAAATGTGTTTGAAAATGTTACGTTATTTTGAGCTCATGGGAGCTAACATATTGTTTGATAAATTTGCAAGTCCTTTAGGAGGACGTAGTCAGATTGACATAGGCTACTGATAGCCACGTTTATTTTGTTGAGTTGTGAAAATCATACTCTTTATTTGGAAATAAAGCTCTTGTACAGTTCAAAGTTCTCGTCTTCGGTCTGGTTCATTTTTAAATGTCATGGTGAAGGTTATTGTGAGAGCATACTTTAAGGATCCTGTTGTCAACCCAATCCCCGAGATATTTATAAGAGGTAAGTAAAAGTAAGTATGAAACCCCGTCTATTTTGGTGTGTTCCACAATAATTTTTTTTTCTTGGTAACTTCTGTGTTCAAACCTCGGTAGTATCTGTCAGTGCCATTTTCATTGATGTAGCTGAGCTGGTGCGATTGATTGTTGGCAATCCGATTGAGGGGGCGGATATCTGACAGCCTACTATCCGGGTATACGGGGACAGTACCATCCCGGCATTTGCCCGAAGACGAACTGGGAAACCGCGGAAAACCACTTCGAGGATGGCTGAGGTGGGAATCGAACCCCCTCTACTCATTTGGACCACCCGAGGCTGAGTAGACCCCGTCCCAGTCCTCATACCACTTTGCAAATTTCGTGGCAGAGCCGGGAATCGAACCCAGGACCTCCGGGGCGGCTGCTAACCATGATGACCACTACGCTACGGAGGCGACTTTTTTATTTTTTATTCTGAATTTTTGTTTTACCGAAATTTTTGTTTATTATTATTATTAGTTTTCTTAATTTTTTTAAAATTCATTTTTCGATATTTTCATTTTCAAGCGTCCACCTCTAAATTTATAATTTTATTCTAAATTTGTATACATTAATCTGTGTTAAGAGGGGCAGATGACCTCGAAGTTCCGCCCATAAAAACCTCAATAACTAACTAACCACTTCCAGGATGGCTGAGGTAGGAATCGAAACCACCTCTTCTCAGTTTTGTCTCACTAGGCTGAGTGTACCCCGTTCCAGTCCTCAGACCAGAATTAAATTCCCTGGTAACCCGGGAATCCTAGCCACTGCTATTTACACGAGTGAAATCTTGATGCAGTACGAGGGCTAGAAAAATTACAATAATATTTAATTATTAATAATTATGATGAAATTAATCATGATGACGTTCCAAACAACAACTACCCGAGCAAAGAAAATTGAAACATACGAAGTAAAAAACAAGATGTTCAGTAAAGAACATATAGCCTACCTTCTCCTAAATGCATGGGTAATGTTATAACTCTTTGTCCTTTAAGGAGTATAATTGAATTTTGGTTGTTGTAGCTTGTTGAAATACAACGTGCTATAGGGATATTAAACATGAATATAAGGTGCCCTTTGCTAGTGCTACCTCTGTAAAAAATATCATTCAATTTGGTTTCACCGTGTTTGAATTGATATGGGGAATGGATTTGCCACCATACATGGCCGCTATTTGCAAACTATTGGGCTGATGACCTTGTAGTCAGTCATAAGATGCTCTCCACAAAAAGGCATGTTGCTGCAAAATCTGGTAGAGATCAAATTATTAGGATGGTCGTAATTTGATTTAAACTTTTAACATTAGGGTGGCCGTCATTCCGTTTCCGTCAAGATGGTGGCGATATAAAACATGACACTGAGGTGCACTTTGCTAGTGCTACCTCTGTACCAAATTTCGTTCAATTCGGTTTCACCATGTTTGAATTGATAGGGGGAATCGATTTGCACACATACTTGGCCACCATCTGCAAACTATTGGGCTGATGATCTTGCAGTTTGGTCAGAATATGCTTCCCACATAAAGATATGTTGTTGCAAAATTTGGTAGAGACTAGATTATTAGGTTGGTCATAATTACATTTTTGCTTTATAACATTTGGGTGGCCGCGATTACGTTTCCGACAAGATGGTAGTGATATAAAACATGACACTGAGGTGCACTTTGCTAGTGCTACCTCCGTACCAAATTTCGCTCCATTCGGTTTCACCGTGTTCGAATTAATGGGGGGAATCGATTTTCATACAAAGATGGCCGCCATACGCAAAATATTAGGCTAATGACCCATTAGTTTGGTCAAAGGATGCTCCCTCCATAAAGGTATGTTAATGCAAAATTTGATAGGGATCGGATGATTAGGTTAATCGTAATTTGATTTAAGCTTTGAACATTTGTGTGGCCGCCATTACGTTTTCGTCAAGATGGCGGCGATATAAAACATGACACTGAGGTGCCCTTTGCTAGTACTACCTCTGTACCTAATTTCGTTCCATTCGGTTTCACCGTGTTCGAATTAATAGGGGGGAATCGATTTTCACACAAAGATGGCCGCCATCCGCAAACTATTAGGCTGATGACCTATTAGTTTGGTCAAAGGATGCTCCCCCCATAAAGGTATGTTGTTGCAAAATTTGGTAGAGATCGGATGATTAGGTTAGTCGTAATTTGATTTAAGCTTTGAACATTTGTGTGGCCGCCATTACATTTCCGTCAAGATGGCGGCGATATAAAACATGACACTGAGGTGTCCTTTGCTAGTGCTACCTTTGTACCAAATTTCGTTCAATTCGCGTTCACCGTGTTCGAATTGATAGGAGGGGACAGACATTCAGAGTACACACACACACACGCACACTCACACACACACACAGACAGACAGAAACACTTTTTTTTCGCCCTGTGTTGATCTCAAAAGTCTACTTTCATTTTTTGCAAAAATCGAAAGTAGGCTAAAAATAGCAGTTGGTGGGGTTAGATCCCTGGTCCTCTCGTACGACAGTCGAGCGCTCTACACATTCTGCCAGATACAGTCTTGCCTAGCCTACTATATTTGGTTACATATTTTACCTACCGGTTAGGATCAAGTGATTATTTACACACTCTTGTAATAAGGTGGTTTTTTTTTTCGTAGGCAGTTTACTCTCCAGGTAGGATTTCCCACGGACTCAGCGAGGGATCCCACCTGTACCTCTTCTACGGCAGTGTCCTGGAGCTTGACATCAGGTCAGGGGATACAACTGGAGAGGCGGGACAAGCCCTCTGTTCGCTTTGCAGGTGAAGCCGCCTGGGCGAGGCGCTAGTCCCGCCTCGACAGTTGTATCCCCGGACCCAATGTCAAGCTCCAGGACACTGCCCGTAGAGGCGGTAAAGATGGGATCGCTCGCCGAGCCCATGGGAAAAGCCTACCTGGAGGGTAGACTGACTACGACGACGAAAATAAATGTCATTATGGCGCTTCATTATGCTGAATAAGACACTAGAAATAAAGAGAATCTTTTAACATTTCGAACTTGAATAATCTTAAATTTTTAAAAACAAGTGAACTAAATAAAAATTCAAGTTCACTAGGCTTGAATGATCAGTTGGCCAGGGAGGTAATTTTAAATATTTGAAATTCTCGTGCCCACCGTGCTTTTCTTTTTCATAGGCCTATCAGGTTTTGAAAGGAACATATACAAGGTCATTCACCAAAGACGTTACGCCCGAATAACGTCCAGTCCATTGAAGATATCCATGTTTTGTTTCCTGATTCTCAAATGATATTAAGGTGCTCCAAAAACAACGAGCTAACTTTTACCTGGGATTTTTAGCCTACTTTCGATTTTTGCAAAAAATGAAAGTAGACTTATGAGATCACTACAGGGCGAAACAAAGTGTGTCTGTCTGTGTGTGTGTATGTGTGTGAGTCTGTGTGTGTGTGTGTGTGTGTGTGTGTGAGTGTGTGGTACTCTGAATGTCTGTCCCCCCCTATCAATTCGAACACGGTGAAACCGAATGGAATGAAATTTGGTACAAAGGTAGCACTAGCAAAGGACACCTCAGTGTCATGTTTTATATTGCCGCCATCTTGACGGAAACGTAATGGCGGCCACACAAATGTTCAAAGCTTAAATCAAATTACGACTAACCTAATCATCCGATCTCTACCAAATTTTGCAACAACATACCTTTATGGAGGGAGCATCCTTTGACAAATCTAATAGGTCATTAGCCCAATAGTTTGCGGATGGAGGCCATCTTTGTGTCAAAATTGATTGCCCCTATTAATTCGAACACGGTGAAACCGAATGGAACGAAATTCGGTACAGAGGTAGTACTAGCAAAGGGCACCCCAGTGTCATGTTTTATATCGCCGCCATCTTGACGGAAACGTAATGGCGGCCACACAAATGTTCAAAGCTTAAATCAAATTACGACTAACCTAATCATCCGATCTCTACCAAATTTTGCAACAACATACCTTTATGGAGGGAGCATCCTTTGACAAATCTAATAGGTTATTAGCCCAATAGTTTGCGGATGGAGGCCATCTTTGTGTCAAAATCGATTGCCCCTATTAATTCGAACACGGTGAAACCGAATGGAACGAAATTTGGTACAGAGGTAGTACTAGCAAATGGCACCCCAGTGTCATGTTTTATATCGCCGCCATCTTGACGGAAACGTAATGGCGGCCACACAAATGTTCAAAGCTTAAATCAAATTACGACTAACCTAATCATCCGATCTCTACCAAATTTTGCAACAACATACCTTTATGGAGGGAGCATCCTTTGACAAATCTAATAGGTCATTAGCCCAATAGTTTGCGGATGGAGGCCATCTTTGTGTCAAAATTGATTGCCCCTATTAATTCGAACACGGTGAAACCGAATGGAACGAAATTCGGTACAGAGGTAGTACTAGCAAAGGGCACCCCAGTGTCATGTTTTATATCGCCGCCATCTTGACGGAAACGTAATGGCGGCCACACAAATGTTCAAAGCTTAAATCAAATTACGACTAACCTAATCATCCGATCTCTACCAAATTTTGCAACAACATACCTTTATGGAGGGAGCATCCTTTGACAAATCTAATAGGTTATTAGCCCAATAGTTTGCGGATGGAGGCCATCTTTGTGTCAAAATCGATTGCCCCTATTAATTCGAACACGGTGAAACCGAATGGAACGAAATTTGGTACAGAGGTAGTACTAGCAAATGGCACCCCAGTGTCATGTTTTATATCGCCGCCATCTTGACGGAAACGTAATGGCGGCCACACAAATGTTCAAAGCTTAAATCAAATTACGACTAACCTAATCATCCGATCTCTACCAAATTTTGCAACAACATACCTTTATGGAGGGAGCATCCTTTGACAAATCTAATAGGTCATTAGCCTAATAGTTTGCGGATGGCGGCCATCTTTGTGTCAAAATCGATTACCCCTATTAATTCGAACACGGTGAAACCGAATGGAATGAAATTTGGTACAGAGGTAGCACTAGCAAAGGGCACCCCAGTGTCATGTTTTATATCGCCGCCATCTTGACGGAAACGTAATGGCGGCCACCCAAATGTTCAAAGTTTAAATCAAATTACGACTAACCTAATCATCCGATCTCTAACAAATTTTGCAACAACATGCCTTTATGAAGGGAGCATCCTTTGACAAATCTAATAGGTCATTAGCCTAATAGTTTGCGGATGGCGGCCATCTTTGTGTCAAAATCGATTACCCCTATTAATTCGAACACGGTGAAACCGAATGGAACGAAATTTGGTACAGAGGTAGCACTAGAAAAGGCCACCTCAGTGTCATGTTTTATATCACCGCCATCTTGACGGAAATGTAATCGCGGCCACCCAAATGTTAAAGGCTAAAATGTAATTACGACCAACCTAATAATCTAGTCTCTACCAAATTTTGCAACAACAAATCTTTATGTGGGAAGCATATTCTGACCAAACTGCTAGATCATCAGCCCAATAGTTTGCAGATGGTGGCCAAGTATGTGTGCAAATCGATTCCCCCTATCTATTCAAACACGGTGAAACCGAATTGAACGAAATTTGGTACAGAGGTAGCACTAGCAAAAGGCACCTCAGTGTCATGTTTTATATCGCCGCCATCTTGACGGAAACGGAATGACGGCCACCCAAATGTTAAAAGCTTAAATCAAATTTCGACCATCCTAATAATTTGATCTCTACCGGATTTTGCAACAACATGCCTTTTTGTGGAAAGCATCTTATGACTGACTACAAGGTCATCAGCCCAATAGTTTGCAAATAGCGACCATGTATGTGTGCAAATCCATTCCCCAGATCAATTCAATCACGGTGAAACCGAATTGAATGAATTTTTTTTACAGAGGTAGCACTAGCATGTTTAATATCCCTATAGCACGTTGTATTTCAACAAGCTACTACAACCAACATTCAATTATACTCCTTTAAAAGGACAAAGATTTATAACAATACCCATGCATTTAGGAGAAAGTAGGCTATATGATCTTTACTGAACATCTTGTTAATAATATATTTATTGCAACCAAATGGTCATCTCAATTATATACAGTACATGAATTTACACTTTCTGTTTTGCGTATGCACTTATTGATTTTGTCCTTTTGTTCTATGTGGTAGCTTTCACACTTTTTGTTGCACAATTAACACTAGTACGATTCATTTGGTTCGTGGTATGCTGTTTTTTTTGTTTTTTTGTTTTTTTTAAGATGGTGAAACCTATGAACTGCCTGTCTGGTAATCACATGTCGTAGTTCGAAATTCTCCTTTGTCCATTCTCGATCTACAGTATCATGGCTCCTGTGCCGTAAATCTGGGGTTTTGGTAACAGAGATATCGATACCGTCGCCTCCGTAGTGTAGTGGTCAGGGTGATTAGCTGCCACCCAGGGGGTCCGCGGTTCGCTTCCCGGCTCTGCCACGAAATTTGAAAAGTGGTATGAGGACTGGAACAAGGTCTACTCATCCTTGGGTGTTCAAAATGAGTAGAGGGGGTTCGATTCCCACCTTAGCCATCCTCAAAGTGGTTTTCCGTGGTTTCCCACTTCGTCTTCGACAAATGCCGCGATGGTACCTAACGTAAGGCCACGGCCGCCTTCTTCCCGCTTCCTTGCCTATCCCTCCCACTCTTCCCCATCCCCTCATCAGGTAACTGTTCACTTTGCAGGCGAGGCCGCCTGGGCGACGTGCTAGTCACACTCCCCAGTTGTATCCCCAACCCAGAGTCTCAAGCTCCAGGACACTGCCAGTGGCGGTAGAGGTGGGATCCCTCGTTTGGTCCGTCGGAAAAGCCAACCCTGGAGGGTAAAAGATAAAGAAGAAGATATTGATACCAACGTTGCTTTTTAAATAGTACTCTACTATCTTCTGCCATTAGCTGAATGGTTCAAATTATTACAATTCAAGACAAATAATTTATTCAATCATTGGATAATTACTTCTTGAAATATCAATAATAATCAGCGTAGTGATTTTAGTCTGAGCGCGTACCCCATCACACAGCACAAGACAACGTACATGTTTCGATCGCTGTCACACATGCACATACCGTACGTTAAAAATACAGGGTGAAGAAAAAAAATGCCACCCTTGGAGGTCACCATGCGGTTCCTCGAGGCTCTGGCAATGCTGTAACTACGTGCAGCGTTGCCAAGAACAGGTCGCATGAACTCGGCGCTGAGCCGGAGGTGTCTCATTCGCTCAGTGGTACGAAGTAGTGAATGCCGGTTATGCGGACTTAGCGATGGTCGAGTCGCATTCGCACCAGAAAAAAACAGTTAATGTATCAAATTGTATCCAATGTACACCTCCACAATACAATATATTATGTCTTGTGTTTACATGAACTTCTTACAAACGTAAACTACCACTTTGTTTCGTCCATGGCACAAATAAAGCCATTAGAACCTAAGAGTGGATGCAGTAACATCCTCTTTACCCAATTAGGTACAAAAAAACACAATAGGTAGACTACACTAGACTGCTCATTGTGATACGCACAATAATTCCATTCTGTACGTTTGACGTCTAGTCTTCTCTTCACTCCCCAGGGGCTCACATCTAGTGGGACGTGGGTTGGCGACCACGGGACTCCAGCTGAGTCCGGCATTGCTTCCACTTACTTGTGCCGGGCTCCTCTCCGTCTTCTTTCCTGTCAACCCCCCTTGTTCAACTCTTGTTCTTATCCGACCCCGACGGTATTAGGGTATCCGAGGCCTAGGGAGTCTTTCACCTTCCCGCCTTAATTGGCCCTTGTCTCATCTTTCCTGATCCATCCCTCCATCCTTTTCTTTTCATTATATTTCCTTTTCTCTGTAATATTCCCGCACTGTTTTTGTTAATTGGCTCTCCGTGTATCTAAATTCCCTTTTGCGATTTTTTTTTTTTAATTTACACTCCATTTTGTAGGTATATCCAATCTACGTTGCATTTTGTAAGTCTTTTCTATCTAAATTGCATTTTGCGAGTGTTTTCAGCCTCCATTGCATGTTGTAAGGATTGACAATGTAAATTGCTTTTTAGTAAGTCTTTCAATATCCGGTCCGGGACTTTTGTGAGTATTTTGAATTTCAATTGCATTTTGTACGCATTTTCAACCTAAACCGCTTTTTGCAGGTATTTTCAATCTAAATTGCATTTTGTATGGTCGGCATTTTGCAAGTATTCCGATTCTCAATTGCATTTTGTGGGTATTTTGAATCTGAATTGCAGTTTGTAAGTCATTTCAATCTAAATTGCATTTTGTAAGTATTGTCTATCCAAATGAGTAGTTAGAATCTACCGTGCATTTTGTAAGAATTTTCAATTTCAATTGCATTTTGTAAGCATTTTGTATTTCAATTGCACTTTGTGAATATTTTGGATTGGAAATGGGAGCTTTCAATCTGAATTGCATTGTGTATTTTCAATTTCAATTGCATTTTGTAGGTATTTTGAACCTCAATTGCATTTTGTACGTATTTTCAATCTCATTTGCATTTTGTAAATATTGTGAATATCAATTGCATTTTGTAAGTATTTCGACTCTACATTGCATTTTGTACGTATTTTGAACCTAAACTACATTTTGTGTGTATTTTTCAGTCGATTCCTTTTGTGAGTATTTTCGTTCTAAATTCCCTTTTGTAAGTACAGAGAGTCTAGTTTGGGTGTATCGGAGACCCTCGCTAGACCGCTCGCCAGCGGCGCGAGCCTGTCTCCCGCCACGCACTTTGCCGTTATGCGGCGCCGATGCGGCACTGAGTCATTGAGTACAGGAATTTGTACTTACCTAGTTCACAGCTGGTGCTGAAAATGTTCGCCATTCACTGCTACACATCGCTGGCACCTTTTTATGAAACTGGCATGTACTCTCTGAAGTTCCTCAGCACCGATTGACTGTATTTCAGCTGTAAAATAGTTTTTAAGCTCATTTATAGTGGAGGGTTTCTCGCATACACTCTATTTTTAAGCGTCCCCCACAAATAAAAGTCACATGGTGATATGTCTGGGCTTCGAGGGGGCCACATGTTCCGACTTATAATCCTAGTACCAAAAATGCGACGCAATTCTGTCATGGATGCTTCGTGAGTGTGAGCAGTGGCAGAATCTTGTTGAAAATAAGTTGACAATCACTCTCCGTAAGTCAGTTCGTCAAAAAATTGGTCAAGGATCACATTGTAGTACAAATTTAAGTACAAATTCATATACCCAATGACTCAATGCCGCAAAAGCGCCGCATAACGCAAAGTTTCTGGCGGGAGACAGGCTCGCGCCGCGGGCGAGCGGGCTAGTGAGGGTCTCCGATACATCCAAACTAGACTCTCTGTATTACCACTCTCCATTTTGTGAGTAGTTTCAATGAGTTCCTCTTTGTAAGATTTTTACGTCTCACTTAATTTTCGTTCTGGTTTCCACTTCATTGTCTTTTTTTGCTGTCACCCAGACCATTAGGGGGTCGATAACTTAGATGTTAGGCCCCTTAAAACAACAATTATCATCATCATCATCATCATCATCTTCTTCTCTTCTCTTCACAGAGCCAGTACGTACATTTACGAGCAAAGTTCATTGCACAGATGTTCAAACCGACCATTGTCATGTGTACAATTGGAATGTAACAAAATGATGGCCGGCTTATAAACGCAGATAAACGAAGGGAACTGATGACACAAAAAACAAACGACCTGAAGTCGATACGAAGCATACCTCCAAAGCTGAGAAATATTTAATAACCCACCAGTCTACTCAGTGAGCTACGACAGCTGGTTCGGTACAGCGAGGTGATAAACATTTCTCTGTACATTCTGATCCGCAGCAGGATGTGACAGTGTTGCCAGCTTCTCGTTTTCATAATTGTGTTTTCAAACTGCACCCGATCCGATTTTGCTTCAGAAACTTTCGTTTTACATTTGGATGAGTAGTCCCATGCCGACCTTCAAGTGTGGCATATTTTCTTCACCCTGTATGTCTCGTAAATACAATATGATGGATCCCAATAATTAGGAATGTTGGTTGTTGCTGTTGATGCTTCATATAGGGCCTTGGAACATAGCCTATTGGTCATCAGTCCCATACAGTTGAGTGTGTATTGTATTTGAATGATACCTGTGTTTCTGAGGCAACAGTATCATTGTGTAACTATAATATTAGTACGGTCAAAGACTGAGTAGGAGGCTCGGATCTTGAATTAATTCTTTTTTTTTAGAAATGGTTTCCCACTTCGTCTTCGGGCAAATGCCGGGATGGTACCTACCGTCAGGCCACGGCCGCCTCCTTCCCTTTTCCTTTTCTAACCGTCCCATTCTTCCCATCCCGTCCCATCCCTCATGAGGCCCCTTGTTCGCTTTGCAGGTGATACCACCTGGGCGAGGCGCTAGTCCCGCCTCCCCAGTTGTAACTCCAGACCCGATGTCGAGCTCCAGGGCACTACCCGTAGAGACGGTAAAGGTGGGATCCCTCGCTAAGTCCGTGGGAAAAGCCTACCTGGAGGGTAAACTGACTACGAACGAACGAATTTTTAAGGAGTATGAAAAATTCCGAGGAAAGTGCTCAGGATTGCTTCTGTCAGTGCCGGGATTCAAATCTCCTATCTTTGACCTTACAGCAGCCAATTTTACAGTAATTATGGAGTGATCATTAATGCGCTGTTGGAAATCGATATGATTGACAAACAAATAAACGAAAATCAGGACCGCGAGGTTTCATTTTGGAAAGAAATAATAATATTGGTTAGAAACGAGCAAAAGTCTATTCTGTGGTCTGCTACACTCTTCTTTATATAGCAACACTGCGAGAAAGTGAGTTCCATTACCATCTTAGCCATCCTACAGTGGTTTTCCGTGGTTTCCCACTTCTACTCCAGGAAAATGCGTAGATAGTTCCTAAGTCAAGGCCACGGCCAACCCCTTCCCAAGCCTTGCCTTAATTTCAAATACACACGCTACTACAGGCATCACAATAACAAAGTTTATCAGACAAATTCAATACACACCCCAAATGCATGGGACTGATGAACAATAGGCTATGTTCCAAACCTCTATATGAAGCAACAATAGCAACAAATATTTCGAGTCAATGGGATCCATCGTATTGTAATTACGAGACAATATAAACATGTGTGACCGTGATCGGAACAATCACGTTACCATGGGCTGTATGATGGGGCACGCGCTGAGCTAATATCACTATGTTGATTATTATTGATATTTCAAGAAGTAATTTCCCGATGATTGAATAAATTATATGTATGGAGTCATAAGAATGTGAACTATTCTTATAGTGGCAGAAAGTAGTGTCGTCCCGTAAAAATGGTCTAAGTTGTTATCAATATCTCCGTTGCTAATAATGCCACGTAAAAGCGAAGCACGTTCTTTTCAAGCACCTCAATACCATTTAAGAAACTGAAAACAAAATATCAATATTAGACATTATTCGGGTGGGTAACACTTAACGTGAATAACCCTGTATGTACAAAAATTAATAGTCCTTTACCACCACACATAATTTCAGTTTGAATGCTATCACAGTTTCGGATATCGAGATCAAGTGAAATATTTCGCGAGGCCATCATGTTGAATTGGTGACATTTATCAACGATTGAAAGTCACGGTCAAGGTCAGACGGGATAGTAGGCCTACCAATTCCGTACCAAACTTCATTGACATCGCTCAAGCCATTCAAGAATTATTAAGGACACGGACACACACAGACCAACTGTGATCTATTACCTAAAGCATTTCATATGATGAAAATAGGCTAATATGTACCCAGATACGATTATTGAAATATATCAGAAAGTTCCTGAATATACCCATGTATCATCCATACACATTTCCGCCTTTGCGTATACCGAGAGAAAATGCGTTTTTATCATTTCAAATGATCTTGTCGACTTCGTCGTTATGGTTGGGGTCCATCGTTATGCGTTACGAACACGGACACGGAGACGGACGTGACGTCATGCAGCCGCGCGGGAAGTGACGTCATGCAGCTGCGCGGGAACGTGACGTCATGCTCACGCGGGGAGCGAGAAGCAGACGCTAATGATTATTGGAGTCTGTTGAAAGAGGCCTGGCGTCGAGCGACCTGGGGCTTTGAGCGAAGCGACCACAAGAATACAGGATGACTTCTAAAGAGATATACAAGATGGCATATAAGAATACAGGGTGTCTCCTAAAGAGGTGTGCAGGATGTCAGAGCAAACAAGAAGTTCCGTGAAGAACTATACAGCCTACTTTTCATGCCAATGATTATTCTACAGAATATGAACCTATCTAGAATAATGACGAAATTAAGTTGCTAATATCGAAATTTCCAATTAGTTCGAAATACTGTATACCTGGCATAATGTATCCTAATAGAGCACTACAGTTGGCAGCCCTGATGACTAAATATATTCTTAGTTCCGTCTCTTAAGGTACAAAATACAAAATTTGGTTGAAGTCCAATGAATAGCAGTTAAACACTGGATCTAACAGCGCGCGTAAAATCATGTTGGCAACAATGTCATGCATGTAATGGTCAGAAATAATCTGAAATAATATGATCTATTGTTGTGCCAAATTTGAATGAAATCCATTAGTTAGTATAGAGGTTGCATGCATTTTAAAATTGGATCTAACAGCAGGCTTAGAATCATGTTGGCAGCACTGACGTATATTAGTTACTCCAAATTCGTCTAGAACGCCAGGTACTATACGTGTGCAAAGTTTAGAGCTATTGGCTTGCATACTTTCTGATATATTGATATTAGGGTAACAAAAATAGGGACAGCACATATTAACAGTTGGCAGCCCTGGTTGCTCCTTAGAATACGCATAGTCATATCTGTTATGGTACACATAGCACATACGAAATTTGGTTGAAATCCAAATGATAGTATGGAAGTTACATATATTTAAAGTTGGACCTGTCAGCAGGCTTAGAATCATGTTGGTAACACTGACGTATATAAGTTACTCCAAATTAATATAGAATGTCAGGTACTATACGTGTGCATAGTTTAAAGCTGTCGGCTTGCATACTTTCTGATATATTGGTATTTGGATAAAATAAATTAGGAGCATTTATTAACAGTTGGCAGCCCTGGTAGGTCTTAAGAATACTCTCAGTCATATCTGGTTATGTACACATACAACATACGAAATTTGGTTGAATTCCAATTGTTAGTGTAGAAGTTATATGCATTTAAAAATTGGACCTATCAGGAGGCTTATAATTATTTTGGCAACACTGCCATGTTTGGCCTCCTGGAAATTAAACTGAAATATTATGATCTGTACGTGTGCCAATTTTTAAATCGCTCCCATTCATACTTTCCAAGATATCCATCATGAAGCTCAAATTTCAATTGCGATTTTTTAGCAGTTGGTAGCACTGACATCATTTTCAAATATGGCCGTGAGATATTCAGGTAAAGATCTTTACTCCTACCAAATTTTGTTTCGATTGCTGCAGCCGTTTAGGAGTTGATAGGGGGGGGACACACACACAGCCAGACAGACAGAAGGACAGACAGACAGACAGACAGACAGACAGTCACACATTTGCCCGATCTCATAAGTCTACTTTTTCCTCATTTTTGCAAAATGTGAAAAGTAGGCTAAAAATTACAGTCAGTCTGAAATAAGAATACAGGATGCCTCCTAAAGAAGTGTGCAGGATGTCAGAGCAAAGCATCGAAACAGTCCCAATATTCCATCCCTACTCTCACTCAAAATAGCCTCCCCCCCTAATGTTCAGCCCGCCACTGCTCGCTCCCAGGTTCTACAACTCATCTCCAAACTCTATACCGTTACACTAGTCTAGCCAGATCGAACACAGGCCTGCCTGGGTCAAAAACACTCCTTTTCAGAGAAATAACAACTCCGCAACAAGCTTCACGAAAACCCAAATTAAAATCGAAAATTACATTCTACAAACACCAAATTCAGTAAATTTCCCTCATTTCAGTTACTCTATACTTTAAACAGACACAGAAGGCATAGTCATGACTGCTTCATGGAGTAGGCTATTGTCTAATCATGTTCACCTCTCCTTCACCTTTACCATAAATTTCATAAACTCCATTTAAAAATCAGTATTCTTCCCTTATTTCAGATACACTATTCATTAAACAAACATATAAGGCATAGTCATGAACCCTTCATAGAGTAGGCTATTGTCCAAATCAGGACACTCATACTACATCCTTACACTAATTCAAATTTACGGCCAAATGATCCTTCTGACAGGGAGGCAAAGGTTTCCGCCGCCTTGCCTGGGATGATGGGCCACAAAACCACTGTCAAAAAGTACAGAATTTACGCTTTATTCTACCAAACACATCTCTAATACAAGTACAAGAAACACATTTCTTCCCGTGACCCTTAAAGAGGTCCCGCACTGGAAGCCTAAGTTAATGGGTAATCCTCCTGAGCCTTTCTAACATGTTGTAATGTTTTTTTAGGGTGGTGGTTTGCTCACTGTTGGATGATAAATGTAATAGGTCATGAAATGAGATGAGACACATGTTAATACACACTGGTATTGTGAACTTACCTTCAGTAGTGCTCTCAAAATGAAATGTTGGGCGCCATGGTCGCAACAGAGTGTTGAAGACCAATAAAAGAAACGAGTGAGAACACAACTAATGGTAATTAAGCATTAGTGGAGCACCTGAGACCTCTTTCTCCCAGCCCGTGGCGAAATCAAAGTAATCAACCAGTTAGTTTTTGCATTGGTGATAAGGGATGACTTACATGTACTTCTAACTACTGAAAAACGAATGTAAGGCATGGATTAAAATACTGAATTTAATTCTACACAAAAACAAAATATGAAAAGTTAATAATAATAATAAATAGTAAATACTTTTACTGAAGTTATGTTAACCTGAGGCGCGAGAAAAGTGATGAGACCGATATTAAATTTAACGTTATTTCCAAAACTATGAAGTTACTTGCCAGAAATATAAAAGAAGAGATTTTGAATAATATATGTCAGCCTAGCTTACCGAGGTTGCGTGTCGAAGGAATTGGTCTCCATATTTAAAACTTGTAGTTGTCCCTGGGGCGTTGATTCATCTCTTGGAATGACGTCTTGAAGGATTCCAGCAGATAAGTTCCGTTAATTATATTTACTGAGCAGCGATGATGAAGATTTAGCTGCTAGCTTGATCAGTGATGAAGTGCTAACTCCATAAATCACTTTACTGACTTTGGCCAATAACACAACCTTTGTCGTTATTGCATGGAAAGACGAGGTTATATGTCTTATATGCACAATCAAGTCCAAACTATAGACGGTCTGAATGACTTACTTCATTCCCAATAAGATTCACAGTAGTGTGACTCTTTCCTTAAACGCGCCAGCCCTCAAGTGCCCTCCGTCTTTCTCCCCACTCCTGCAGAAAATAAACCTTCGTCGACCAATCAAAATACCGTTGCTATGGTCTTCTGTCTCAGAGATACGTTCCAGTAGACCCCGTGTCCTTCTTAGAAAACATCAGTTAAAATCCTCTTCACTTGGTACAGGCATACCTTGTGAAGCTAGATAGCTTCATTGTTCGATACACTCTTTGACACTAATCTCTTGAAATCTGTAGTAGTAGGCTGTCCATTGTTCGCTTGCTCAGCGGAGAGCCCCCGCTGTGCGTGTCACTCAGAATAATTGCACTCGCCACGGTTTTAAAATCTGTCTTAAGAAAATAAGGAAAGGGTCTCATGACTGTGGTCACCTCGCAAGTTAACATACTGTAGAATAACTGAAATATGTAGAATCCCTTTGATTCTAATAGCGAAAATAATTGGAGTTATCGTGTGTAATAAAACATCTCCATGGCTCAGTTAGCCTTGAATCTAAACTTAATAATAATAATAATAATAATAATAATAATAATAATAATAATAATAATAATAATAATAATAATAATAAAGAATTCTATTAATTAAGTACGAATAATAATAATAATATTAATAATAATAAAGAATTCTATCAATTAAGTACGAATAATAATAATAATAATAATAAATCTAAATATATAAATAACAAGTAATAGTTTGCCGTTATGAACATATTACAGAACGCCCTAGAAGATCACGCTATATTACATAGTAATGTAGTGCTGATTTTCTTCCGACACGAATATAAAAAAATGTGACACAAAGTACAAAAAATACAAAATATAATAATTTGTCCAAGTATAATTTGCAATCATCTTCAACGTAATTACGTCATTGTTCCCTTTGTATTCATTTGCAACTTGTGCGTTCAAGTGTTTTTGTATAGCGGAAACACCGCCTGTTACACGAAATCGATACCCTGAAAAATAGAACATATATTTATATTTTACCCTTTATTTACACACGCTAAATTTTGTTCTCGTGACACAATCATAATTATGTCACATTACGGGTCGGTTCCATACTACACGTATGAAATAATATCACTTCGGAGGGTTAATTCCTGGAGTAGAGTTTACGGAGATTTGATCAAATTACGATGTTATATAGTGTAGTCATAACTTCTCCTGAACTTAATTCGATATGTCGGGAATTCCACCTCTCACACGCATACACATGTACCGTAAATTAACACAATTTTCGCTGCCGTACGTCACACGTAAGCTATAGGGCTTACAGACTGCATTACACAAAATCTCTGAAAATTAATTACAATGTGAACCTCTACTGAAATAATATCAAAATATAGAAATCTATGTAATTCATCTTATCTCTGTGCTTAATGAGTCCCATTTAGCTTCCTTTAAAACCAGTCTCTCACCTTCCAACAGCGAGCACTCCTCCTGTCACCCTTATCTCCTTGAGATAACTCCAACACGGCCTCTCTCCAAATACATACCTTCCTAATTACGGCAACCACTAGCCTATAGTCCAGATCAACAGCCTCCATACCACCTTACATAGGCTCTCTATTCAAATATCAAGTCTTAGAGGTTCATCACCGGTCACCCTTTCGTAACAGCTGTTACCTCTCCAACTCACGCCACATACTTACGCAACGAGTGAATGTTATATGCACCATATAAGCGAATTCCATTATTCTCTAACACATAAGCGCACTAACCGACGCGCTGAGAAACAACATATGGTCCCTCAAATAAGAGAAACCACTTCTTTATGACCTTCTCTACGGCGCAAGACTGTTTCGGGACCCTCAATAGGACGCGATCTCCCACATTGAAAAAGTCATGTTTCGATTTGTTTTGTTGGCGAATTCTTTTCTCTGCTGATTTAGTCAAATTCTGTTTCGCCAACTGGACATAAAAATTCTCCCCCGGTTGTTTACCCTCCGTTAAGCCCAAACTTCTCGCTAATTCATTCTGGGGTCTCCTACCAAAATGAATTTCAAACGGTGTCAATCGGGTACTCTCGTGTTGAACAGCATTCAGCCAGGTCTCAACTTTGGGAATCTGACTCACCCATGCTGTATGTCTGTTATGCACCAAAGCCCGGAAAAGTCGAGATAACTCTTTCATTGATCGTTCACAAGAATTTCCTTGCGGATATCGCACTGATGAATGAACGTGTGTGATGCCGACTTTCTCCATGCTGGTTTTCCTGTGCTTAGAGGTGAACTGCGGTCCGCTGTCAGACAAAACTCTGAGTGGAATGCCAAACTCAGGTATGTACTTATCTTCGATCAGTCGGCTACATGCAAGACCCGTGGCTTTCCTTAATGCATAAAGTTTGACGTATTTACTGAATGCGTCAACTATTACAAATATGTACTCGTAGCCAAACTGACCTTTAATCACAGGACCATAAAGATCAACACAAAGAAGTTCACCAGGACGACTTGTGAGGACCGCCTGCATAGGACCGGATAAATAGCGAACGGGAAATTTAGATTTCTGTCAGAGGTCACACCTAGCGAGAATCTTTCTAACTTCCCTTCCCATTTTCTCCCAAATAAAGTCATGACGAAGTTCATAGAGCACCTTGTTCGCGCCAAAATGCCCCAGTTCTCTGTGTAGGAACCATATAAGTTCCTCCCTTAAAGAAGTCGGAACACATATTGCCCAGCGATCATCCTTACACCTGCGTGCGAGAAAGCCGTCCTGCATCATATATGTGAACCATCCAACTTTCACCGTTGCCGAGTCACCTGTTTCCAACCTAGCCAGAGGCTCACACAAATTGGCATCTTCTCTCTGTTCCACCAACATGTTCTTCAATATTTCAAGTGACTGCTTATTGCCTGGATCCATACAAGCACATATCAATATGCCTTCCTCAGCTTTCAACACCGAAACCTCCTTACTTAAGGATACATCTGGTGATAACATATCAGCCAATATGTTGTCTTTACCTTTTATGTGTTTGACGTCGAAATCATATTCTTGAAGCGCCAATATCCAACGACTTACCCTGTTGGAACTCAACTTGCAAGTTTTTATGAGAACCAAAGCATGATGATCCGTGTAAATCTAAATACACAATTCTCAAGTCTCCTTGCTCATCTCTTTGACACAATACACCCGAAATGCCTATATGGGATGCATCAGTCATCACCACATACTCTCTGTCTCTCAGTGGGTATCGCAGTACCACCGCTTGGCCAAATCCACGCTTCAGAGCCTGGAATGCTTCGGCATGCGCTTCATCCCAATACCATCTGTATCCAGCCTTCAGTAGCTCCCTAAATGGCTCCACCAAACATGAGTACTTCACAACAAACCTCCTTAAGAAGTTACACACGCCCAGAAAAGACTTCAGTTCCTTAGCGTTCCTAGGTGCACTAGAGTCCAGTATTTTCCTTACCCTACTTACCTCCGGTGTTACTCCCAATCTCGATACATTATGACCTAGAAAAGTGACATTCTGCCTACAAAATGATGACTTAAAAAGTTTAAGAGTAAGTCCTGCCTTGTCCAGCTTCTTGAAGACATAGTTCAAATGAACTAAATGCTCCTCATAAGTCCTAGAGCTGATTACCATGTCATCTATATATATAGTTACGAACTCACGTGTGTCCCTACCTAGAGCTATATTCAGAGCACGAATCAGAGCCGCTGAACTACTCTTCAAACCATACGGTACACGCCGAAATTGATATAGGTTATACTGGTGTGAAAATGCTGTCAATGCCCTATCCTCTTTCCTTAAAGGGACCTGCCAGAAACTAGAGCTAAGGTCAACACACGTGAACCATTGCTTCCCCTCAAAGCTCTGCATCAGTTCCTCAATTGACAAGGATTTCAGCTGGTCAAAACTTATGTGCGTATTGAACAGACGGGCGTCAAGGCAAAGTCTGACCTTACCATCAGCTTTCAGGACCGTAATGAGTGAATTCACATAAGAGCTATTTGAATGCTTGATAATACCATCTGCCAGCATTTGGTTAATTTGAGTTTGGACCATTTCCTGATAACGAAAAGGCACGGGATAGCGATGACCGACCAAAACAGAGTAATTAATAACGTTTAACGAATGTTCGTAACAATTTGCTTCTCCAATCCTATTCTCAAAAATTCTCTTATTCTTCAATAAAACCTCATAAAGTTGATCAACCTGATCTGCATCCAATTTACTCTCCCCTGCAGCGTGACGTAATGCGTCTTCAAGATCACCATTCGTCTGTAGACTGCCCACAAAGAATGACGGTACAGGCTCTGCACGTCTAGATACCTCCCCACTTACCTCGACATCACTTGCCGGGAACACCTCACTTAGAATACACACTCCCTGGGAAGCACTACACTTCTTACCTGGGACAACAAACGTTATAATTACCTCATTGTCATTCCATCTTAACTTCGCACACCCTTCTTTAAAACATAATTTAGCAGAAAACCTGGTCAACCAATCCGAACCAAGGATGCCCTCATAGACAAGATTTGGAATGACCAAACACACTTGACTCTCAATATGGTTATTAATTTCTATATCGACCAGCACTTGCCTCGAAATCACGTGGGATTTCTTACCAACAGCCGTAATTACATACGTCGATTTAATCGGAATCTCTTCAAACTTCACACCACCGTCCTTCATCCTCCCATAAAATCCAGCACTCACGCAAGATCTTACACAGCCACTATCTAACAAACTACCTACACTCGCCCTCGACACGAATAATTCGACGACAAGATTCAAATTTAAGGACTCAACTACCTCGGGTTCTTCGGTAAATTCACGTAACAAGTCACTTTTCATATCCAGGTCATAAGTATCAGATATCAACGTACTGACGGGAATAAAAACAGACTGTAATACTGACCCACCATTGCAGTTTGGTACTAGTTTAAAGTTGGCGTGACGGCATTGTCATCACTACCTCTCTGGCTGCCGATCTGACTATTGTTACTCTGTACTGTTTCTTCTCTATTGTTAGGGCTATTGTAACCCTGGTCACCTCTGTTATAACCTCGATTACCTTGATTGTTGTTCGAGTTATTATAACTCCCTGACCTTTGATTACCTTGTGGACCGTTACCTTGGCCCTGGTGATTACCTCTATGTTGATAATTAGGGTTATTCCCATTATTGCCTCGATTCTGATTGTTCTGGCTCACATTGTTACTACGGTTCTGAAAATTATTACTGTTATTGTTACCCCTATTCTGATAATTCTGGCTGCCGCCACTGCTTCTACCTTGGAAACTCTGGTTCCTAGCATCCTGTCCCTGATGACCTTGATTGCCTTGATAGCTAACCAATTGTTCTTCTCCGCCACCCCTTCCCAGTGCATCAAAAGTCCCTAATAACTTCTCAACCTCCTGTATTGTATTCGCTCTCTGAATACAAGCAGCTTCCTTAATGCGGTATGGGAAATGCGTCAAAAGTAGTCTGACAACATCCTTCTCCTGAGTCAACCCATCCAAATATTTGCATGTGAGCACTTGACCTAGAAAATATTCAGTCATACTGCTATTTCCCTTTATGTTGTATTTACCGCACACCACTGCCTCACGATGCAGTGACTGAATTGCCTCATTCCAGAATTTATCGCAGAATTTATCTCTAAAATCATATAAGTTTTCGAATGTGCTCTTGTATACGGCAAACCAATTTCTTGTTTCACCAACAAATGCCTGGTCTAATATTTCCAGTACATTACACCACTCAAGACTTCCTTCATCCAGCCTTTCTTTAAATTTGCTTTCCACGGCTTCTAAGAATTCCATAGGACATCCCTGACGGTAGCTAAATTTAGCCAGCTCTACCTCCTGGAGACCGTGACCGCTTATGAAACTTGTTCTCCCCTGCCCGGCCTCTTGCCTTAGCTTATTCAATCTCACTTCCAGCTCCGCTATCTTCTTTTCCGCCTTCCTCTCAATATTCTCAACTCTTTCCCTGTTACTTCCTTCCCTTTCTTCTATCCTGTCCGTTAATACTCCTTGCTTCTCCTTGACTTCCTGAATACTATCTAAATTCACTAAGTTGAAATCTTCCACCTTCTTACTTAATTCTTTCTGTACCTTTTCAATCTCACCCTCCAGCTGTTCTTTAACCTGTTTGGTCTCCACTTGCACCAACACCTTGAAATTCTCTGTCTGAGTGTTCATTCTCTCATCCAAACTTCCTTGTACCTTCCCCGATCTACTATCTACATCTGCTATGATTTCACTAGATTTCTCAGTCAACTGACTCTTAATTTCTCCTCTCACTCCTTCAATACTATGCTTCACCTTCTCATACTCTTTACTCAGCTCCTCATTGATTTTAGTGACTCCATCTAACTTTTTATTTAGCTCTTCAATTTTATTATTAGTTTCAGCGTTATTCTGATCTAATTTCCTGTTTATCTCTTTGTTATTAAGTTCAAGTTTAGCATTAGTTGCTTCTAACTTGTTACTCAAATCCTGATTATTACTCTCTAATCTAGCATTTATTTCTTGAGTGTGACTTTCTAATTTAGCATTTATTTCCTGACTCGTATTATCTAGTTTATAATTAGTGGCTTCTAATTTGTTATTCAACAACCTTAACATGCTCATAATGCCTTCACTTATTTCTACCGACATCTCCTTACTGGTATTGGGATTAACCTCCAATCTCCCTTCCATCAACTTCTGACCATCTTCTGCCAACTGATTACTCTCCTCCCCCACATTCTACTCTACCATATCACCACTCAACTGTTGACCACTCCTAAGCTTCATCTGGTCCTTATCAGCCATACTGATACACCACAATTAAAATCCCCCACAAAACACAAGCACAAAGATAATACCGTTCCTCAATTACAAATACTATCTGGTTTTCGTGCCCTACGCTTTGGCACCACCTGTAATGTCTTTTAGGGTGGTGGTTTGCTCACTGTTGGATGATAAATGTAATAGGTCATGAAATGAGATGAGACACATGTTAATACACACTGGTATTGTGAACTTACCTTCAGTAGTGCTCTCAAAATGAAATTTTGGGCGCCATGGTTGCAACAGAGTGTTGAAGACCAATAAAAGAAACGAGTGAGAACACAACTAATGATAATTAAGCATTAGTGGAGCACCTGAGACCTCTTTCTCCCAGCCCGTGGCGAAATCAAAGTAATCAACCAGTTAGTTTTTGCATTGGGGATAAGGGATGACTTACATGTACTTCTAACTACTGAAAAACGAATGTAAGGCATGGATTAAAATACTGAATTTAATTCTACACAAAAACAAAATATGAAAAGTTAATAATAATAAATAGTAAATACTTTTACTGAAGCTATGTTAACCTGAGGCGCGAGAAAAGTGATGAGACCGATATTAAATTTAACGTTATTTCCAAAACTATGAAGTTACTTGCCAGAAATATAAAAGAAGAGATTTTGAATAATATATGTCAGCCTAGCTTACCGAGGTTGCGTGTCGAAGGAATTGGTCTCCATATTTAAGACTTGTAGTTGTCCCTGGGGCGTTGATTCATCTCTTGGAATGACGTCTTGAAGGATTCCAGCAGATAAGTTCCATTAATTATATTTACTGAGCAGCGATGATGTAGATTTAGCTGCTAGCTTGATCAGTGATGAAGTGCTAACTCCATAAATCACTTTACCGACTTTGGCCAATAACACAACCATTGTCGTTATTGCATGGAAAGACGAGGTTATATGTCTTACATGCACAATCAAGTCCAAACTATAGACGGTCTGAATGACTTACTTCATTCCCAATAAGATTCACAGTAGTGAGTGACTCTTTCCTTAAACGCGCCAGCCCTCAAGTGCCCTCCGTCTTTCTCCCCACTCCTGCAGAAAATAAACCTTCGTCGACCAATCAAAATACCGTTGCTATGGTCTTCTGTCTCAGAGATACGTTCCAGTAGACCCCGTGTCCTTCTTAGAAAACATCAGTTAAAATCCTCTTCACTTGGTACAGGCACACCTTGTGAAGCCAAATAGCTTCATTGTTCGATACACTCTTTGACACTAATCTAGGCTGTCCATTGTTCGCTTGCTCAGCGGAGAGCCCCCGCTGTGCGTGTCACTCAGAATAATTGCACTCGCCACGGTTTTAAAATCTGTCTTAAGAAAATAAGGAAAGGGTCTCATGACTGTGGTCTCCTCGCAAGTTTACATACTGTAGAATAACTGAAATATGTAGAATCCCTTTGATTCAAATAGCAAAAATAATTGGAGTTATCGTGTGTAATAAAACATCTCCATGGCTCAGTTAGCCTTGAATCTAAACTTAATAATAATAATAATAATAATAATAATAATAATAATACTAAAGAATTCTATCAATTAAGTACGAATAATAATAATAATAATAATAAATCTAAATATATAAATAACAAGTAATAGTTTGCTGTTATGAACATATTACAATGTGTAGCATTTGTAGCATGCGTCATTTGAAATTATACATCGTCTAGTCTTTCAGACTGACTGTGATTTTTTTAGCCTATTTTCATTTATGAAAATATAGGCTTATGAGATCACCTATTGTCCGTGTGTCTGTGTGTACGTATGTGTGTGATTCGTGTGTGTGTGTCCCCTAATTAAATATAAACGGCTGGAGCGATATCAATGAAACTCTGTGATTTCATTGCACTATTCCGGACGACACCGACCGTGCCCCTCAAATTTTGTTACGTCTCACCAATCCAACATGGCGGCTGTGCTAAATATTTCACCAGCATTCAATATCTCCGAAACTATTACCGATATCACCCTGAAATATTTTACGGTGATAAAGGGAACTACTAGAAGTTCACCTATGTGACTTTTGAAAACTTGGTTACTACAAAACCAACATGGCGGCCAAGCGAATTTGCGACTTTTAAATATGCTTTTCTCGCGAGTTAACCAACCAAACGCAATGAAACTTGGTACAGTATATGTTTATACACATTGTAATGCACCGACATCTAACTTCGTTCAATTGTTTACATAACCTCAAGGTGGCGGCTGTGCGAAATATTTCACCGGCATTCTATATCTCTGAACTATTACCGGTATCATCCTGAAATTTTGTACGGAGATAAAGGACACTACTGAAAGTTCATCTATGAGACTTTCAAAAACCAGTTAACTACAAAACAAACATGGACGGCCAAGCGAATTTGAACGTCTTAAATAGACTTTTTCTCGTGATTGTATGATTCAAACGCAATGAAACTTGGCACAGCAAATCTTTATACCCATTGCAATGCACTGGTATCTAATTTAGTTCAATTGTTTACATAACCTCAAGATGGCGGCTGTGCGAATTTTAAAATTAATTTTTTATTTCTTGTGTCGTAATCATGCGATCGAAGTGAAAGTTTGAATAATGAACCTACGCAATAATTTTCCTTTAAAGGTACATGCCTCTATGGCCTATACATATAACAATCCAACATGACTATCATCCGAAATATGTAGACGGTTTTCAATAACTACGAATCTATTACAGCAATCAAACTGATTTTTTATGTTCATAAGTAGACCATGGCTAGGATACATAAAACAAATCATTCACGACAAGGGTTGTGATAATTACTTGGACTTGAAGAGACTAGCCACAGACTGGAGTTCATGGAAAGCTGCTAAAAACCAATCTTCGGATTGAACACTACAGAAGAAAGGGGCTATGAACAGAAGTTCACCTATAGGACTTTCAATAACCTGGTGATCACAAATCCAACATGGCGGCGACGCAAAGTATAAATATTCACATGGACGTTTCTCGCAATTTAACCGTCCGAGTGCAGTGGAACTTGGTACAGTAAATCCTTATAGCCTACAAATGTTAATCCATAGGCATCTAATTTATTTCAATTGTTTTCATAACCACAAGATGGCAGCTGTGCAAAATTTTAAAATCTCGTTTTATACTTGTTGTGTCCTAATCATGCGATTAATGTTTGAATACCACACGTACACAATAATCTTCATGTAACAATACATAACTCTAAGACTACATATATAAAAATCCAACATGGCGACCATCCGCAATATTTACTCTGTTCTCAATATCTACGAATCTATTATACCAATCAAACTGGAATTTTGTATGCTGATAGTGGAAATTAACATAAGTAGGATATATGAAAATAGGCTATATAGTTCTTCATGGAACTAGCCTACATGTTTTTACTGACACTGATTGCAGCATCAGAGGTGGATGTAAACTCTGCCCTGTGAGTGCTCTCGTTCTTATTGTATTGCATCCTGAAATTCCATGTCTTCCGACCACGTACATTGGGTTTTGGTTACGAACCAGTAGTGACTGGTTAGTTAATAGTATCTGGCTGCTGCACAGACTGCTATGTTGGCTGGCTGGTGTGTCCCTTCCCCGTGCTGTCCGATCGTGACGTCCCAGTTCCTTCTACTTTGCTACGTAAAGTAGTCAGGTATGTTTCAGCTACGTTATCTGATGGTTGAGTTACTTCCGCAATGCTATATGAGTTTGTAGAATGGGGCCTCTGATATGGTTGGATATTCAGGGGAGAGTACTGCAGTCTCCATGTCCGTAGTGTTGCTTAGCTTACTACTCCCATCAGACTCACCCAGCACCGTGCTGTAGGTTTGTTGTCTGAAGTGAAGTACCGGGCGATTCCTTCTGTTCGGACAGTCTATTTATAAGTGGGAGGTTCCTTTACAATAAAAGCAATACTTGTCCTTCATATGTTAACAGAACTTTATAATCATTGACCGTCAAATATGATGGAATGGGGTATTTAAGTTCAATTGTTCCAATACGTATGCCATTACTCACAGCAGAAAATTCGTAGGCTATACTTCATTCCAGCACTCGTTCCGTATGTCCTTGACAACTCCATACGTAGAAAGCACGCGGGAGAGCCTTTCGTTGTTGACTTCGGGAGGAGATTAAACAGACACTCACTCGTTTTGCCAAAGAGTCTGCAGCAGAGATAGTTATCTCTGTGGTGTTACCGCTAGCTGGCCGGAAGGATTTCACACCTTCATGTCGAGATAATATGTTTTCATGAAGTAAGGTGGACACTAATTTAATATACACTGAATTTTCCCCGTTGTCTACTTGATTCGCTAGTACTTGATCTCTATTAAGCTTCAGGTCGTTTGCTATCCACCTAGGCCTTTGTATTTCAAGTGGTGTCGGTCTGTGGTTCCTTTCTTCGAAAGCGCATTTAATAGTGTTTCTCCTGACATTCGCCATTTTCACTAGTTCAACAGGAAGTTTCGTGACGAACTAGAGAGCCTACTTTTCTTAAACTTTAAGATTCATGCAAATGATTAATCTATATGGAACTATCTAAGTAAATGACGAAATTAAATTGGTCATATCAAAATATCTAATTAGTTCGAAATATATCTGGCATAATGTAGCCCAATAGAACAATACAGTTGGCAGCCCAGGTGACTGAATATATTCTTAGTTCCATCTCTTAAGGTACAGAATACAAAATTTGATTGAAGTTCAATGGATAACATGGACGTTACATGCAGTTAGATATTGGATCTATCAGCGCGCGTAAAATCATGTTGGCAGCAATGTCATGCATGTGTTTGTCAGATATAATCTGAAATATTATGACCTATTGTTGTGCTAATTTTGAATTAAATCCATATGTTTGTATAGACGTTACATGCATTTTAGAATTGAACCTATCATCAGGCTTAGTATCATGTTAGCAGCACTGACATATATATTTACCCCCAAATTAATCTAGAATGTCAGGTACTATATGTGTGCAAATTTTAGAGTTGTTGGCTTGCATAATTTCTGATATATTGATATTAGGGTAAAAAAATAGAGGCAGCAATTATTAACAGTTGGCAGCCCTGGTTGCACTTAAGAATAGGCATAGTCATATCTGCTTATGTACACAGAGTACATACGAAATTTGGTTGGAATCTAAATGATAGTATAGAGGTTACATGCATTTAAAAATTGGTCCTATCAGCAGGCTTACAATCATGTTGGTAACACTGACGTACATTAGTTACTCCAAATTGATCTAGAATGTTAGGTACTATACGTGTGCATAGTTTAAAGCTGTCGGCTTGCATACTTTCTGATATATGGGTATTTTGATATTTTTTTTAATGAGAGCATTTATTAACAATTGGCAGCCCTGGTGGCTCTTAAGAATACGCTCAGTCATATCTGTTTATGTACACATAGTACATATGATATTTGGTTGAAATCCAATTGATAGTGTAGAATTTATATGAATTTAAATATTTGACTTATTGTGCCCTTGCAGCAAGAAATATGCAAATCACAGTATGCCAGCATTGCTCAATTCGGGATTTTTCGGGGCTGCGGTAAGTTCTCCCACTCTGTGACTTACATATTTTGGATTAAATAGAGGATACACTTGCAAAAATAACAACAAAATCAACTCCTATTTTAACACATTTAATTAATCAAAAATTATGGCGCTACAAACAAATAAACACATAAACTACTGACCAATATCATTCTACTTGTCCAAAGTGAACAAGGAATAGCATAAAAATAAAACAAATATTAGATTAAAACACATGGTTTTCTTTAAAACCAACAATTCATGATTATTTTCACTTCCATAAAGTACTTATCTTAAAGTTCCAAATAACTACGAGCTTCTTTGGCTCGATACTTTCCCATAATAATGGTGTCATATTTTTGTACACCTCAAGAATTATTTTTATCTTTTCTTATCATCAAAACAAATATATAATTACATTTAAAATTACATGTTAATTATTCACTTCAATATTTGGGCATATCACATGTTCTCCATATTTACTATCTCTCTCAAGTTTTTCAAATTCACTACGGTGATCGGGAAAACTATTTGTGTACTCCAGAGTTATAAAGATTACTTGACAAAGTCAAAAACTATGATCACTCCCGAAACCTAGTTATCTTCACAAAACTCGTGGATTCCTATTTTCCATCCAATATTACAATAGGGATTTTATTTAATTCATTTGTCTTATAAGACCATTATCACATAAGAAAACTACGATCTGAATTGGCAAGCGATAATATCAATCTACAAGGACCTCGGTTCAACGCCCGGGTCATTAACAACTTTAAACACTCACGGTGTATTTAACACATCTTACAAGACGGTTTTTACCCACCCTCGCTCGATGAGGGTCAGGCCATTATACTCGGGCGTGATTTATGACAAGGAAAGCGACTCTCTGCCTAACCTACGGTGGCAGCTCTCTTCAATGCTTTAAAACAAACCTTCACATTATTCTCAGTTCTGTGGAGAGACCTGGCTTTTACTTCACGTATTTCCATTCAACAATATTCCTCTGCTCATAAACCACTTTCATAACCTTGGCATTTATTAATTATGAGAGGGTCCTCATTGATTGGGAAGATTAATACACATTCTACGACGAATAATTAGGGGCTTTAACAACAAGAGGATTCTAGGATCGAATCTCTTAACATGCCTCGGGAACATTTCCACATTTGGAGGACTTATACAAGACGCGATTTAAAGTCGGCCGTGGCCTACATGACATACGCTCAATAATACCATACATTAGCTCCCTTTTAAATAATACACACATGGCCTCGTGATCTACGTCACAATTAGAGGACTTACAACATATCTCAATTCACTGCAATCAACTACCCTCCATAAGTAATTTACCAAGTACTTTAATTTTTACGCGTTCCTAGCGTGACTTTTTATTTAATTGCGACACATTACTTTACGGCCGAATGTCTTCCAAAGAACTGATAAATTTCATAGTAACAATTGATACATATCTTAATTCTTATATTAATCTTTTCCGTTGACAATAAATCGCTCCCTTTTTAAGAACATGCATTCACATCATGTCTTATACATTTGTTAAGGCTTCAACGCTCTATATTTTTATATCATTCAATTTAATCGTTATTTAGATTTCTTTACCTTGTTATTCACATCATGATTTCATTCCTTACAAAAGCTCAAAAGCTATTTCTTTCATATAATTCAAATTTACATTTATGTAAATATCTTTGTTATAATTATTATTATCACGCTTGCTTTTATAACATTCATTAAATACTGACATTTTATTCCATGCATTTCCTCTACAGGATTTATTATTTCACATAATTATTTATTATTTCTTAAAACTTTATTTTCGTTCAGATCGCGTTCTTATTTAGTTATTATTAATTTAAAAACATCCCTTCTACTCAAAACTCCGGTGGAATTGTACACAAAATTTTTCCCGACACCAAAACATAATGAAAATCTTTACTTACATGTTTAAGGTCGCTTTCTGACCTTTATTCTCGTTTGATGTGACATTTTGGCCCACCTTCTTGACCTACTCCATATTGTACAATCTCATCTTATGTACAGAAATTTCTTGACACATATTCACTATATTTAACACTGACAACATTTTTTTATACACTGGTGTATCCGTTTTGAACACACATTAAAACACTAAAAAATATTACTCTGGTACATATTATAACACATATCACTGTGCATAAAACGCTTTCACTTTACCTAAAACACTTAAAATGATACTCTTATTTCTTTTCTTACAATATTTACACTTCACTCCTATCACACGGGCGTATCTCAACGATTTTTACAATTTCTGTCGGCTGTTGATGATCCCTGATGTGAATCCTATCGACCTGCATTGGACGTGTGATTTTACTCGTTCAAAGTTTCTCTCTCCTACAATGGAAACTACTGGTTTCAGTCTCTCAAAACCGCTTCTATTGTCTATTACTCGGCTTCACTTTATCTGCTTTAACTAGGCGATAAATGTCTTTTCTTTGCCGTCACCTCTATTTATATATGGTGGTCTATCGCACCCTATAGTTTCTATATCTTGGCCTCCCTTCGAGGACCGTATACTGTCTATCGTACCGTTTAGTTTCTATATCTTGGCCTCCCTTCGAGGACCGTATACTGTCTATCGTATATTTTTGACGTTTTCTCACTAGAGTACGTTTCCCTCTGGTTTCGAAGCTAAGTTCCTAAGTTCCTTTCGCTTGAACTTCTATCTTTCGCGATCGTAATTACTGTTTATGCTTGTCCTTTACAGGACTTAATGTCTTTAACAATGTCTTTACTAGACGTAACGCCGTTTATTTGTTGGAGTTCTTATAACTTCATAACTGTATTGAACTAGTATTCTTCTGGAACTCGAAGTTCCCTACTGATCGCTGTGTCTTACTTTGGCGATATTGCTTTAAAGTCCGTATATTTAATGTTCTTTATAATTTAGGACTCTTCAAAGTCTCGAACTGCTAACCCTCAGCGTAGCGTACTTATATCGTAACTGGTCTACACTCGGTGAACTTGTAGCCTAGCCTCCCACAGGCTCTGGATCGATGTCTGATACAGCTTAACGTCCCCCTCACGGGCTCTTGAATACTGCGTATACGATGTGGTGCAGCACTTCCGCTCACGGAATGCTCGTAGACTGAATGATTATGATGCTCCAGCGTAACGCCCCCCTGGACGGACTAATACTGCATGTACTGATACAGCGTGACGTTCCCCTCACGGGCTCTCGTAGACTGCGTGATTGGCTAGGTGAGGCCAGGAGTTTTATACCTTTCAGTCACAAAAACATAAAATCCTAGTCCTTTTCGTGACCAACTTCTGAACTAATTGTCGCACAATTATAAAAATCGTATCTCCAGACAGCTCGTCTTCCAAACGTAAAATAATCTTCCTGTCCATAGAAATCGATCGTGCATTTCCGAGATATTACTTAATTTCTCGTCCTCAACTGTGTGGGTGGTGCTGTTCTTTTTTTATTCTCCCACTCCTTGGGTCTCGGTGAACCCCCAATGACGTCTACTTGCGTTTGCAGTTTTCTCCTGTGCAATTTTTACAAGGTTTTTCTTTACACAAAAATCTCTAATCCAAATTGATTCACCGTACTGGATCTGTTTACTTATTTTTATACTCGTAAACGGGTTAAATTTAATTATTCCTGTTCTGACTCAGCAGCGAGGTTGCCATGTTCCTGCAACGTAAGAGCAATTTCCGAGTCCAGCTTCTTCGTCTTACAGTCAAAACTTTCCACTCGTTCTAATAATATCCATGACTGGCTCCTTATAAATGTCAAGAGGCATGAGCTCATCTAAGGAACACCTGGCCCTAGCGCTTGCACAATGTTAAGCTATAATCCTGGCTTGAAATCTCTCTCCGTTCCCTTAGAAACTGTATGATTCTTTCATTCTTTTCACAAAGTACATGGATTCGACTCTCTTTGAGGCCATGGTACATGGGTTCATTATCAATAGGCTTAGAATCATTTTGGCAACACTGTCATATATGGCCTCCTGGAAATTGAACTAAAATATTATTATCTCTGTATGTGCCAATTTTGGAATAGCTCCCATGCATATCTTCCATGATATTTAACATGGAGCTCAAATTTCAATTGTGGTTTTTCAGCAGTTGGTAGCACTGACATCATTTTCAAATATGGTCTTGATATATTCCGGTATAGATCTTTACTTATACCAAATTTGGTCTTGATTGCTTCAGCTGTTTAGGAGTTGATAGGGGGGGGGGGAGGGCAACAGATAGACAGACAGACAAGACAGGCATTTGCCCGGATCGATCTCATAAGTCTACTTTTTCCACATTTTTGCAAAATGTGAACGGTAGGCTAAAAATACAATACCCTATCACGGTAAGCACTTCCGAGTATTTGTTAACCTCGCGGCTAAACTCAGAACCTAACACGACGTAGGTCGCTAAGTGACACTTCCACTCTTTCTACTCTATGGAGTTCTCCAACGCAAAATGTATCAAAATGGTGCCATTCTGAATGGATGATGCCGTTTGAAATATATAACTTATAAGGATATCCGAATAACGTTATTAGTCCGAATAACGGTATTGGGAGAATATTTTTCGATAGATGTACTCAAATAACGTTATTTCTAGTGAGCACTACCATTTCGTTCCTGCGATAACTGATATCCGAATAACGTTATTAGTCCGAATAACGGTATTGGGGGAATAATTTTCCAGAGATGTATTCAAGTAACGTTATTTCTAGTGAGCACTGCCATTTTGTTCCTGCGATAACCGTTATCCGAATAACGTTATTAGTCCGAATAACGATATTGCGGGAATATTTTTGGAGAGATCTATTCAAATAACGTTATTTCTAGTGAGCACTACCATTTCGTTCCTGCAATAACCGATATCCGAATAACGTTATTAGTCCGAATAACGGTATTGGGAGAATATTTTTGGAGAGATTTATTCAAATACCGTTATTTCTAGTGAGCACTACCATTTCGTTCCAGAGATAACCAATATCCGAATAACGTTATTAGACCTAATAACGGTATTGGGGGAATATTTTTCGAGATATGTATTCCGACAACGTTATTTCAGGCGGGCACTACCATTTCGTTCCTTCGTTACCCGATATTCGAATAACGTTATCAGTCCAAATAACGATATTAGGAGATTTTTTTCGAGATATGTATTCCGATAACGTTATTTCAGGTGGGCACTAGTATATCGTTTCTACGATAACCGATATCCGATGAACGTTATTAGTCTGAATAACGGTATTAGGGGATATTTTTCGAGAGACTTATTCAAATAACGTTATTTCTGTCGGACAATACTATTTCGTTTCTACGATAACCACTATCAGAATAACGTTATAAGGACCAATAACGTTACCATGCGATACAAATGACGTCCGGATATGAAACGTAACGACCACAATATGACCAAGACCCATTTTGTTATATAATCTACCCAAACAACCATTTTCGTTATGTTAAGTTATGAAGCCTTGGTTACATGTTGTATTGTCGGGAGAAAGGAAGGAACACGTTGTATTATTTTTATTCTAAGTAAGTAGTTGATGAACTACGACGTGATTATTTTCATTGTATAGAATGTTATATTAAATGTATTTCAGATAGATTCGTAAATAGTTTTAGGAGTGTTTTATATTTTAAATTTAAACTTTAAAACTTTGTGTAGAGATTTTGCGCTTCCTAGAGGAAGAAATATTAATGTTAGGGTGCGGGAGATAAATTGTATAGAGTAATGAATAGTATTTGTAATGACGGAGATCTACGTCAGGGGTAACGTCATTTATTTTTGGGATTATTTAAATTTTTAGCTTATAACAGTTCTCTTGTTATAAACTCCCGTCACCTAGGGCACAGCAGTTGTTCGCTGTATAGAAGCTTATTGAAGCTCACACGTAACAGTTTTTACGGTTTCTTAATGAAACAACTTGTACTTTTATATGGATTAATGACACTTGGTCATTCATATTTATTTCATGGTTTATTTTTGAGAGCGATTAATCAAAGCTCGACGACACGAGAAGTGTATTGCTTTTTTAATAAATAGACGGATTCGTGTTGACGATTTCCTGATTGTTTTATAGGAAACTGGCATTATACTTGTAGTTAGATGGTAGAGGAATGTGCTGTAGGGTGGAAGTTCCCGAGGGACCTAATCCGCATCCTTACGCCCGAGATTTTTATAGAGACTTTTTTATCCTAAGTAGTTAGATGACCCTACTGTTCTGTAGTTAGATATTGCAGCACATTCCGTTTGAGAAAATACATGTCCCTTATTCTGAGTGTTTTCGCCAAGTGGCACCATGTCGTTTTTAGCCGGGACTTCAAGATGCTACAATCCCAGATTATTTCCAGCCGGAGGATATTGGTGGATCATCCAGTTATAAGGGTACAGTACCAAATGTGGTGCATGTGACATGTGAACAGTGTGTATACAGAGATCATTTGAACGGTGTTGGCCTTGCCATATCGGCCGTAATCGCATATAAATTCGTTGTGCCTGAGCACTAACTTACACCTTTATAATTATCGCATGAACAATAATATCCCTCGGGAATACCCTTACAAAGAGGAACCTGTGTCCTGCAGCTTAAACACTCTATGGGCTAAAATTAACTTAGGCAATAATTAACCTATGGCCACCACAGATATATTAAACCTCTATGGATCGTCCCCTGTGGGTGGACGCTCCATCTTAGTAGGGAAGATGGCCCCTTACAATCAATGGGCACGATCCTCGCTACTGTACCTCTCATTATAGGTGCCTGTGTGGGATCCGTCCAGGGGGAGTGGATATCCCACAGGTATCCCTAACCATGGGACGGATATCAATTGAGTACTGGTAGAAAGCTGTGGGGAAAAATGTGAGATCCGGGGGTGTGTTGGCCCTGTGTGTGTGGGAGAGGTTGCGACGAGCGCGTGTGTAGGGCGTGGGCAAGATATATACATGGGACTATATACAGAACGCCACCTGTGGGGAAAGAGAGAAAATGGAAACCTTGGTGTAAAATGTCCTCTTCGCCTGCCGCTGTGTTCTAATCTGTGGGGGTGTAAAAATATAAGTAGAACATATAAGCCTGGAGAACAAAATGTAAATAAACACAAGTGAGCATCTGTGAATTATCATACGTGCAGGGCGCGTCTGCAATTACCCCTAGGTACTATATGGCTGCCGTTGGTGTCCCACGCTGGAGCTGACCTGTAAAGAGGAATCATGTGGAAACATTATCGAACTGGTGTGGCTGACATAACGAACGTGAAAACCACCGTGAAATCCACTCGGGACCACAGTAGCACTACGGCATATCGCATATCGTATATGATCGCAAACACGTCGCAGCGGAACGCCTGAAATAGGCTAGGGACCATAGGATCCCTAGGACGCAATCGCAAGGTAATACAAAGGTGTTCCCCCCTGTGGCATGATCAGAGAGACCACCGGTGATCTATACCTCGGCCAGGGAGAGAACCGTGGGCATTTCGCAAATCGTCTATCATATATAAGGTGGTATCGTCCCCGGGAGTATGGCCAAAGAGATCATCGGTGACCAATACCTCGCCCCGGGAGATAATCGTATATAATATATTCATCATTATTTATCATTCATTATTATTCATCTTCACCTGCCGCTGCAGGTCTTAGCTTCGCGCAATGAAGCTTACTACTTATTTTACATGCTAACTAAGAGTCAAGTAGAGGGGTACGTCCCTAGGTGGATAATCGATCCTGTCCGACGGTGAGTTGGTCAGTTCTCCCGCCGAACTTTCAAGAGTCCACCTACAGGTCGGGCTTTGCTGACAGTAGTGCATTATGGGTGTAGCATACCGTCGCGTCGGGGGACAGGCTAGGTACATCCGTCAGCTTCGGCACTTGCCCGCACTACGCCATCGCTGCGTCGACCTTCCGTCGTTCGTCAAAGTCCACGTCATGGGCTGTGATGGCCCTAAGTCCAATTACAATTACAAATAACAGTTACCAGTTACCAATATCCTATTTTCCGGTGGAAAATAGCGTCACATCATCCACAGTGCACCTCTGTGCGCAAACCTTATAATGTACAACATTATGTCAAGCGAGTTGTGTTTGTGTAGGGGTTGGTAGTTATTCGTGGGGGGGGACTGGTTTTGGCACAGTGCACCTCATTGCGTCTGGCTTTCAGGTGGCTAGCTAAATTGAGCTGCGGTTATTCTGTAACATGTTAGTCCGAAAGTTAAGGACTTCGAAGGGTGTTCTCATGTTAGTGGGAGAGTGTACACATGTTAAAGGTTTTAGTAGTTAGGTGATGGGATGGTCAATTAGGACTAAGGAAGTGCGGTCCTAAGTGGATGTGGGACAACCGTTAAAGGTAAGGAACGCTCTACTGATGATGGTTAGGATTGTAATGAGCCAGGAACTGGGTTGTCAGTGCAGTGTTTATAGTCCGTACTGAAGTAGGTAGGGTACGTATGTACTAGAGATTCGCATGCAACGTTAAAGATCCCTATCAGGGTAAAAATGGCATGCGGGATAAAAATACAATATCTCATATAACTATGTTAATGGGTAATTCCTTTTTACGCTAAGCTGTTAGCTCTATAGTTCCGAAGTTGAATAACATGTAGCCACGAGCTAAAAAAAACATGGTGTGCACCCTGGCAGTTGCATGACTACCAAGTGCCTCGCATTAATAAGGGACGGTGGAAAATGTGTAAAATGTATAGTGTTTATATTGTGTGATGGGGGGGGGGGAAGTATTGCTAAGCTTGGATCAACGTGTTGTGATTTATTGCATCTGCGGCCGTATAACGTAGCACACTGCTGCCTGCAATGCACAATACATCATCTGCACTTATACACTTGATACCTTATATACTAACACTGGTCATTTCAATAAAAAGAACCTCTGCACGTAGTACCAATGTACTATACATTCCTGGAAGGGTCACGGAGATCTGTCAGGATACCCTGTGATCGAACGTTTGCGAAAAGATGGTTATATCGTCGATGTATGTTAAGACCGATCGATATTTAAGGCCCACGAATGCCTTATCTACCAGTTTCTGAAATGTTTGACTGGCATTTTTCAAACCCATCGGTAACACATTATAGCCGTACAGGCCTTTTTCGGTGACAAATGCCAGCTTGTGCCTATCAGGCTCATAGACAGGTATCGTATAAAATCCTGAATGGCAATCTATTATGGAAAAATACTTAGCTCCGCTAAGTGTCTCTAAATAAGTGTCTGTGCGCAGTAGCGGGTAATTATCATTCTTAATTAGTCTATTGAGTCGTCGGTAATCGGTGCAAAATCTGTGCGAACCGTCGTCCTTTCGGGTGAGAATTACCGGGGCGCTGTAATTGGACACTATGGGCTGGATAATATTGGCGTTTAACATCTCCTGAATCTGGGTTTCTATGGCCTTTCTTTCTTTAGCGCTAACTTTGTAGGGCGCCTGGTGAACCGGAGCATCACTGGTCAATTCGACACGGTGCTGGATTAAATCGGTTACCTCTAAATCGGCAAGTGAATGTGCTAAAATGTCCTTATACTCCTCCGAGTGGTCTGTAAGCCTTTGATGCTGCTCTGGGGTCAATGCTTGTGTGGGCTCGTGTTCCTCCGTTGCTTGTGTGGCACCTAAGTCGGGCTGTGGAGGTATTGTGACCAACGGAGAGACCTGGTGCGGGCGTGTGTCTCGCTGCGCTCGCGGATTATATGTACTCCGCGCGTATGTTATCGGATGCGTAGTGATAAGGTCTCCGTTTACCAGGCGTATTTCGTTGGTGACGAAACTAATGTTGCACCGAACTTGGCAAGGAAGTTCGTGGCAATTATCCCTGGCACTGATCCTCTATAATAAACATAGGATGGCTGGCTTGAAAGGAACCTATCTGAATTCGTATGTCTGTTATCCCTTAACAGTGAATGAATGGTCTGCGAGTTAGCAGCTACGAGTCGAGTGTTGATAGGCACCCTGTGTATGCGCTCGTTGGTAATATACCGACTGCTGATGCAGGAAATGGCCGAACCGGTATCAAATAACATTTGGATGCTATACCCATTGACGTTGGCAGGTATGGATAGGGTCGTGATATTGTTTCCGTCTTGTGCCGTGTGCATGTTATTAAGGGCATAAGTGATTAAAGGTACTGGGGGATTTCGGGACGGGGAATGATGTCTATCTCCCTGTGTTGCGGCCTGAGTGAATGTGTGCCCTGTCGGTCTGGGATTCGCGCTGAGTGAGCTTTGAGCGGGGAGCTGCGTACTGAATCGAACACGCTTGGCTGTGTCATGAAAAACTGGGAGCCGCGATGCAGCTGTGTCATGCTCGGCTGCCAGGTGTACTGGTCTAAGTTTTCTTTTAAGCTGCCGGTGAGCTGAAAAATATTTGCTACGGTTTCTAGTGTTACTGGATGTGAACCCAGGCCTCGGTTTCGGCGTTCTATAGGGTATATGTGTCGGGGCGGGTACGGGTTCGCAGCCGGCTTTCTGTAAAGTCACCTGTGCCGCTAGAGCGTCGATGCACGTTACCGGCTTCGCTGCGCCTGGTTTAGTGGACAGTGCGCTTGGCCCGTTGGCTGAATTAATGTCGCTTGATTTGCCATGTGTGGCCTATCTGCACCCGACATTTTACCGTCCTTAGGGGATGTGACTTCGCTTCTCTGTTGGGTCGCGCCGTTTCCTTGATCACTTTGGGGGACGGGAGGTTTAGATTTGTGTGATGTGTTGATCGTGAGAGGGCTGTAATGTCCTGCATTTGGACTGCCCGTGAATAGTAGATGTATATGCTTATTGAAGCCTGGCGTGGAAAGGGTGGGGCTCATCTTATCCATGGTGTATACATGAATGCTTCGTTGGGTTATTTGTCCTAAAGCGGCATGTGCCGTTTCCATTCATATATTCCCGGTATGCATATTTATTAGGGAATAATACATCGTTCCCGTCGGCTAGAAAGTACCGATATTCGTCCCAATGAGCCATAATGTACATGACCATTTGAGTTCGAAGGTCTTGATGTCGATCTTCCGTTTGACGGATGAGGAAGCTAACTGCCCTGAACAAACAGTTTCCGTCTCCCTGGACATGGCGTACCTGTAACTGTGATCGGGGAGGGGTGTCCTGCGTTTTATCTGTGTGGACTGATGTGGGGGAGATTTGCAATTTGCCAGGGCGTATAAGAGAATCTCTATGTGGGGGCTGGTTACCCTGTTGGCTGCTCCGATGCGTTTGATGAGGAGGAGTGGTCGTTGGGGGTGGTTTTCTGTGGTGCAACGGTTGTGGGGAGGGTTATCCGAATTATGATGTGTGGTACCTTCCCCGTCTAATAGTTATTTGGCTGCATATGTCCGAGTCTTTCTGAGTAGCGTGGCTGCCCCCTGGGTGCATTGTCTCGCCAATTGTCCAGCTGGGGCTCATATGCGGGTTTGGGGCGTAATATCCTTCTATCCTGTTGGGGAGAATACCTTCCTGATGCCCGCGGAGGGAGGTCGGGCAGGGGATAGTCCTCTGGTCCCCGTTCGCGTTGGACAGGGGCGTATTGAGTGTACCCTGGGGGAGGTCTTTCATAATGAGGACCGTTCCTCGCATATTGCGGGGGATTATTCGGCCTACGGTGTGGAGGGGTATATGCTGGGCGTGCATTATCCGGATATTGCTCGCGAAGCCATGGCAGATCGTCCCTATATTGTGGATGACGGTTTGTTGGGTGATCTGGGGGCGGATGTCCGCGTGGGCGTGTGTCTTCCCTATACTGTGCTGGGGGCTGTGTCTGCCTGAAGGGAGGTGAGTTGTTTTGCCGAGGCACATCCTCCCGGTACTGCGAATAGTAGTTCACTTGCCTCACCGGGGGTGAATTACGCCAACCGGGGTGGGTGGTTCTATAATGATCCCGGTCATCCCCCTGTGGCGATCGCCATCTATCTTGTGGATCATTCCTACGTGGTCGGGCCTTAGTGCTAGCGTGGATAGCAGTTATTTTCATTTCCTGCATCTGTTGCGTTAAATCGCGTATTTGTTGATGCAGGTCACTGTTATCCGCGCGGATGTGCTGATCCACCGCTTTCTGCGTAATTTTGTTACCCTCCTCGATAAATTTGATATTCTCCTGGAGGTCTAGCACAGTATCGCTGCGTAATGTGCAGAGTTTATCTACCAGAGACGGTCTCATTCCCTGCATAAGGAGACGGACTTTCTGTCTGTCTGGCATTGCCCTATTGTATTTGTCACACATTAATAGTTTGGCATTAATATATGCATGTGTGTTTTCTGTGGGACCCTGGTTGCGCGCCCTGATTTGATCGTACAAATCGTCCTCATCAGGGGTGAATTGAAATGCGCGGTTAAGTGATGCCGAAAATTGGTCCCAACTGGCGTCGGCTAAAACGGTTTCATTAAGCTCGTACCATGTAAGGGCGGATTTGGTAAAATAGGCCGGGAGGAGGCGTTTCTTGTCCTCAGCTGTTGATTTTAGCCGTTCTGTTGAACGCTTTAAGGTATTCCTCGGGGTCCTGCTTGTCTCCTGAATACTTAGCAGGCTGTATCATGGGGTACTTGGCTGGCATAGCCATATTGACTCCGCAGGATATCTCGGGGTTGCTCAGGGGGGTGCGATCAATTGGGCTCTCTAGGGCGCCGTTAAGCAAATAAGCGTTAGAGCGATCGTGGGTGTGGGGTTGATTGTTAACTTCGACCGGTGCGAGGTAGATGTTCTCAGCTCGCGAAGTACCCCGCTGGTGAGGGGTAGACTGTGGCACGTCCTGTGGGTTAAATTGTTCAGTACCCTGAATATTATCCAGCGATAAATTATGGTCAATTTGGACCGTTTGTATCGTGGAAAGCGCCTTGTTGATATTTTCGCCTAGTGTGAAGGCGATGGCTTGGATGTCCGCGATTAGCCCTCCGTTCGATGCACTCTGTTCAGTTTCGCCTAATTGCTGTAAAAGGGCTTGTAAACCGCTGTAGGTTAGTTGCGTGTCACTGATCTGCTGTAATATACTGTAGGTTAATGTGGGGGTTAGTTCCTCGCTAGAGCAGCTATCTGAGGATGATCGTTGAGCGTTCTGTGCCTGCGCTCGTGTGAGGGGAGGGATATGTGGTAGTACGCGAGGGTATCTGACCCTGATGTCTAGAGCTGCGTCCGCAAGCTCGGCAAGTAATTTGCCTGCGTTGTGTTGGGATATTAAGTCGGCGTTCCTAACTATGATTTTAGGGCGTAGTGGCTTGGTGGTAACGGCGAGGGTGTGGGCTGTGTCCCTAATTGCACGTCTGATCTTACTGACCTTCTAGAACCTTAGCATGGATTACTATCTGTGCTAATCTTCCTATGGGACTGGGGATCTGGGGTGGTAAATTGCTTGCTTCTATATAGGGGTGGCTTCGGAAATGTTATATCTGCTGGGGCGGGCTTGGGTGGGTACTAAATACTAACTGATCCGTGCTCTGAAAAATGTTCTCAATTTTGAGTGGCGTAGGCTTGGTTAGTAAGAGGTTAATTTTGGGATCTTTTACCGCAGAGCTACGTTGTTTGTAACGCTAGGGCGTTGTCCTAAAACACCGTCACAGTACCCCGCGCATCCACCAATTGTAGGGGACCTGAGAGGGTGTCCTCTACAATATTATAGCTGGGGGGATGAAATATAAGTAGCTGGGGGTTGCTTGGAGCTCGAGTGTAAGAGGTGTCGGTTATAGACTGGTTCGAGGGCGTATGAGCACTCGAAAGGAGAACTCCCGAATGTACTGTTTGTTCGGGTAGTTCGATATCGGGATTAGGGGTGGTTTGGTGCCGGAGGCTCTGAGCAGCTGGGTCGCTGTCTGGAATACTGCTAATGCGGGCTCCGGACGGCTTGCGCTACAAAGCGATGCAAGCAGTCTGACGTATGCGAATAGCTGGATGCGGGCGTCACGAAACAATTAAGTAAGTATTAGCCTGAATCCTACCGGGACGAGGGATGAAGGGTAGGATCTTAACAATTAAGCAAATAAACTAAATGACCAGATACTTATGAGATGTATGACTTTAAAGAGTACTTCAGACTTGAAGTACTCCTAGAATTTGCAGAACAGTTATTAAACCAGATGCTTATCACAATCCAAGCACTAAGGGATGATGAGGGTGTGAATGTCTGAGTGAGGAAGTGTAGATCGCTTAGACACTTACTCTTTGGCGTTCGTCGGAGCGGCGCTCTGCAGCGGTTTGGCACACAGTGACACTGAGGACGACTGACTGGCTGACTGACTGACGGACTGACCTCGAGTTACCTCACCTCTCCAGTTTTATAGTCCTTTGAGTACCGAGTGTGCGGAATTGCACATTTCACAGGATGTGAGGCGTTGGCCGGGGTTATTGGAGGTTGTTGCTATGTATTAGGTCTAGAATTTTGGTAATGTATACCAAAGGCGTTTGTGTGGAGATAGATGTATGTTTCGTAGATAGAAGGGGATGGGGATGCATCCCCCGGATGCAACACTCCATTTCCTTTTAATGGCCGACCTCAATCTCCATTCTCGTTCGGCCCTAGAACGTCACAGCCTGGACATCCACCTACGCCACCCTCGTTCCTCCCCCCCCAAACCTACCCGCCCTTCCTCCAACACCACCCCTGATGAACTTATTGCCCTTAACTCCCTCCTCCATCTCTTTGACGTGACAATCTTGTCCCTCATCGGAGGAGATCACACCCCGGTTCTACTTACCTTTCCTCTTCCCCCTCGCAATGCCCCATTCCCACCTCCCAGGATGATCCAGAACTTTTGCACTGCAAACTGGCAGGAGTACCGCGACCATAATAACGAACATCTCCGAACAGACCATCTCCTGTTGGAAGATCAGACGACGGTCGATACGTACACTGCACACATCGAATTCACACTCTAACAAGTCTCTCAACTTTCCATCCCCTTCATCCCAAAGACCCCTTCCCGCCCCCTATCCCCCAAGGCACGCCGTCTCCTCTCCTTATCCCACTCCTACTACACTTCATACCTACGGACACGTGACCGCTATATTCTACAGCGCCATAGACAGTCATTTCGGCAGGTCAAATCATACATAGAAGCCCACAAGCGCCTCTCCTGACACACCGTCTGCACACGACTCAACCGTGTATCTCCATCTCTCTCCACATACTGGCGCCAACTCAACCGGTTGACCGGCAAGACCTCCACACCACACTACCCCATTATCTACAATGGGACGGCACCCCCAGACGACGCAGCCAAGCTCGACATCTTTGTAAACCGCTTCTCCCGCATGTTTCGATACTCCCACGAGCCCTCCCACACCCATGAGCATGATGATTTCATTGCCACCTTGCCATCCCGCCTCTACCTCCAACCCTCTACCCATCACGCCCTCTCTCCCCATCCTCTCGATACCCCCATCACTAAACTTGACATCTCCTCTGCTCTGGCCCCGACTCCATCCGCCACCGACACCTCAAAGAGGCACCTCCCATTTTTCTCACCGCTCTCACCCGCCTCTACAACTTTCTCCTCTGCTCCGGTTTTTATCCCACCCATTGGCTCCACGCCACAATGCTTCTCTTCCCTAAACCCAACAAACCACCTTCCTCCCCCAATTCTTACCGCCTAATCTGCCGTCCTTTCCAAAACCTTTAAAAAACTCCTCACCAAGCGCATCCACACCCACCTCCTCCACCACCACCTACTTCCCCAAAATGCCTTCGATACGGTGTGGCTCGACGCCCTGATCCTCAAACTCCATTACTTGAACCTTCCCCACAGCTACATCCGTTTCGTCAACTCCTTCCTTAGACACCGCACAGCCTAAATCACTATCAGCAACCTTTATTCCCACCCCATATCCTTTGAACAAGGCGTACCCCCAGGGCTCGGTCCTTCCCCCACCCCCCTCCTCTGCGTCCTCTTTGTGGCCGACATCCCCCAACCAACTCATCCCCTCCAGCTCCTACAGGTTGCAGACGATACTACCATTGTGGCACAATTCGCCAGCGTTGCCCATATCAATGGACACAACCAACTGTACCTCGAGCGCTTCACCTCATGGTGTGACAGGTGGCACCTCAGCTTCAATCGCGATGACGCAAACCATCCGTTTCCGTCCCCGCAGACGGGCCACTGTCTTCACCCAAAATCCTGCTAACCTCCACCTCCACCTACATGGTCGTCGCCTCATCCCTACACCTTCTGTTCGATACTTGGTTTTGCTCTTAGATCAGCATTTCACCTTCCCCCCTCAATTCACCGCGAGATTAACCGCAGTCCGGAAGCGCGTGCATCTTCTCCGCCACCTGGCAGGCACGTCGTGGGGCCTCAACACCAAGACCGTGATCCACACGTACAAGTCATTGCTTTGTACATTCATCATCAATGGCCACCCAGCTTGGGCCGGCTTCCCTGATCGACCTCTCATCCCATTTCTCCAACTAGAGTGCCGTCTGGTTCGTGTAGCTATGCGCCTTCCCTTCACCTACCGAGCCGCGGACCTCACAGACCACATGCCGCTGTCGCCCCTCACTACGAACGTCGAGATCCTTCAATGCCGATACATCCTCAAAGCTCGCACCCAACACAATCCCATTGTAGGCCCCCTACTGACAAGGCACCTCCGCACTCCTCTGCGTACTAAACTGGGCATATAGACACTGAAGGCCCTTCTCCTGGCGCCTGACTGAAGCGCACCTCATATGAAGACGTCAAACCTGGCACCTCCCTCATATTCTCACTGTCTACACTCACAATATCAACATCTGCTCATAGTGTCATCCATCCTCACCATTCTTAAATAAAAACATTAAAAAACAGCCTTTTTACACACTCCATCTTTCATGCAATTCTCGCGCTTTTCGATTTCACCATCACCTCTCACCTCATTCACATCATCTGCTCTGATCCATTCATCCTCACACTTAAAAAAAAAACAGCCATTTTACACACCCCATCGTTTATGGAATTCTCGCGCTTTTTCGACATCATCATCTCTCTCCTCATTCACATCATCTGCTCACCGATCCATTCATTCTCACACTTCTTTAAAAAAGAGAGACAACCCCTCACCAACTACAGTAGTTCTCCATCGCCGCAATACGACTCCCCTTCCTTCCTCCAGTCTCTCCCCATCCCCACATTTCTCCACTCCCCCATTTCCCCCCACCATCTTTTACCTTCATCTCCCTCTTATTACATCACATCCGTGAAGCGATACGCCCATTTCTACCTCCGCACCACAACTCACAAACAAATACTGTCCCCATAAACGGCCATCAACTACTACATCAATTAACTTACCATACTTCGAACTTTCCCCTCCCCAATAATTCTACCTCTCCAAAATATCACACTCCCCTGGCCCGAAGAGACGGCAAAACCATCTAAGGGGGCCCACCACAGCAAGGAAGCCCCTGCGGTGGAATGAAACAACTGCCTATCAATCAATCAAGCAGTGCTAGCTTTCCTTTAACTGAACTTACTCACTTGCTTGAGCTGTGCTACGTGTGAGGTTCATCTTCGAACGATGTGCTATCCCTATATCCCTATATTATATTATAATTGTGAAAATCTGTGCGTGTGTGTGTCTGTGTGTTAGTTTGTTACCTCTTGACACTAAAACGGCTGGACGGATTTGGGTGAAATTTGAAATGGAGACCCTGGGATAACATATAGGCTACCTTTCATCCGGAAATAAATCATTGTTCCCGTGGAACGGGCAACATAACTGAAAAGTCACCAAAAATACTCAACCGGGACAAAATATCGAAGTTATCGCATAAAGACCGGACAAAGCTTATTTTATGCCCCTCGATGCAAGAAACAATACTCGGTGGGTCCCTACGGGACACCGAAAACCACATTTTAAGGCCCTAAAACCAACAGTTTCAAAGATATTCGCAGAAAACTCTCCTCTGATAAACTGATGAACTAATGGCAAGTCCGTTTCCATGGCAACAGTATGACATCCGATTTTCTATATATCCCTGTAGGAGGCAATGCCAGTCCATTTATTACCTTTTTCAAGATATATGTAAACACAATAAGAACAGGGTAGCGCGCCTGCCGCTCATCCGGAGGCCCCGGGTTCGATTCCCGGCTCTGTCAGAGATTTTAGACACTGACGTGAGGGCTGCAACGGGGTGCACTCAGCTTCGTGAGGACAATTGAGTAGCTGTCAGATAGTGAGGCAGCGCCCCGGTCACGAAGAACAAGATTAACGGCCGAAGGGACAAGATGCACTGACCACGCGTCACCACAATATCTGCAGGCCAAATGGCTGGGAAGCGGTCGCATGATAGGCCTAGGCCCTTCATGGGCTGTAATGCCAGGGGTAGAAAATAGGAAAAGCGCCTTCTAATTGGCAACTCCAGCTATCTGATATGACATCTAGCGGTAAAAATGAGAAACTTACCAAGTAGGGTACATTTGTCACGTGGTGACTGTTTGTATATGGTTTCTTGTATTGGTAAACAGATCGTGGTAAATTGTTCGTGTCTTTATACATAAGTAATAAGTTTTACTCGTTGATAGAGTGAAAAATGAATAAAAGCAAAGTTTATTGCTCAGTTTACGGCTGTAAGTCGATGTATAAGAGGGCTGCGGATATACGTTTTCATCACTTTCCAAAAGATGCAAATAGCAATAGCCGAAATGTGATGATACCTAATAATACCTAATAATAATACCTTTCCACCCCGGGAAGGATCTAACACTTGTCGAGGTAGACAGACAGAAGACCTGCGACGTAAAGCCAGCGAAGGTTATTCAGTTTAAAAACAGCTGCTACGATGGACGCGCTGGTAAGATTGAAGTTACTTGAATAATTAAATAATTAATTATTGGCTGCTTGGTAGGGAGAAGGGATGAGTTTAACTTGTATTAAAACTCGGGGGGCGACAGGAATTGCTTGATTTGGATAGTTAAAAGGTGGGTTTGGTGTTGAATATTTGAATGGTAGCGGAATCACTCATTCTACAGTGCCCACGGGGAGGCAAATTAGGCCTATATGACTCGTAGTGGAATAGCTCGAATATCGAAGAACTTAGCGATTACAAGGTGTAGGCTTGGCGGAAAGGCTGGCGGATCATCAGTTTGACATCAATTCACGATATAAGTCGGAGCTTGGAACAGTGGCGTCTGGTTTGCGTGGATGCTAGTCTCGGAATGATAAAAGTAGCGCAGCTTCGGTGTGTTATTTATTTGTTTATGTACCGTATTTCTCTATTTGAATGTCCTCGGCGTTGACTCAGGATCGATATTTACATTATATTGCGCATAATCGTAGTACCAAAATAATGTCCGAAGTGTAGCCCTGTGTAAATTTGAATCAGCTGATCTACATCACCCATAAAAACTGATGCTTGATAATATGCAAATGACACCAAAAAATCCAGTGGAACACACAAATTAGATCACGTGTATCGCACAGTTATACATATATACAATTAAAAATAACACTGTCATTACTTTAGAGACCATATTTACTGATTATAACCGAAAAATAAAAAGTGTTCCATATCAAACGCGTGTTATTGAGTATTTTAAACCCTACTTATCCAGACCGACCGCAGCGCCCCAAGTGTTAGTTTGAGTTGCCAATACCACCTTTAATTTTTAAATACTACAGTAGCGGCTATTAAATAAAGGTAGCGATATAGCTACGTTCAATTTCATAAACACTGGGCTCACAAATCCCGTATAGTTAAGAACGGTCATTATTTCAGTAGCAAAGAAGCTATTGTCGTTTCCGTAACACTTAAGGCCGTCACATTCCTCAATGTGCACTCACAAAATTGTGAACCAGTCTATTTTACTGAAAACAATTTCTACGAGCGAGTATCCACTCCGGCAAAAATCACACTCACTACAGTTTCCAAAATTTACACAAGACATGATTTTTAAAGCACTCTTCTGTATGTTGAGGTACAGAGATATACCACATGGAAAGATACAATAAAATGTTGGCAAATCTGTGCTGAAAGAACTGCTGTTCAGAATAGGCCTTGTGTTAAATCTGCAGAAGCTTTCGGGACAGGTTATGCGGCCCATGTTCGTAACATGGAATGTTTTCCTTTGACAATGCATCTACACCATGTGCGAGGGCAATGCATTTCAAAGATCTCTAAAAACACAATAATCCGGAAATTGGGGAAAATTTTAAAGAGGGAGCGAAGATTCAAGGAGAAATAATTTCATCTTTGAGATTTGATGATGACATCGTCATTTTGGCCGATACACCAGAGGATTTGAACGAGTTTTTGAATGGTATGGACTCCGTCTTGAGGAAAGAATTTCTTATGGAAATCAATAAATGTAAAACAAAATTATTGTAATGCATCAGAAATAAATCAGAAACCTCTATGGACATCAAATTGGCAGGCGAAACGCTACGGGAAGTAGAAGACTCCTGTTACTTAGGAAGCAAAATATCCAGTGATGAACGAAGCAAAGGTGATATAAAAAGCAGGTTAGCTCACGCAAGGAAAGCATTCCTACAGAAAAGGAATCTGTTGTCATCGAATACACATTTAGGTACTACCCGACCAGCGAATTGTTACCGGTGGCGGAAATCGGAACTAATGCGCTCCGCCCAGCCACACGCCTGCGATGGACGTTATTTGTGTGCCTGATTCATACTGGGCCGTGCCCTGTGCGGTGTGTTCTCATTGTAGCCTATGACTCTAGATGAGTCCCCCCCCCTTGACCCCGCAAGCCGCTCGCTGCAGCCGCTCTCCTTCTAGCGGTAACAATTCCCTCGTAGGGTAGTATTAGGAAGTCATTTTTGAAAGCTTTTGTCTGGAGCATGACACTATAAGGAAGTGAAACTTGAACTAATGGTGCAGCAGAAAAGAGGAGAATTGAAGCGTTTGAAATGTGGTGTTACAGGAGAATGATGAAGATCAGATGGGTAGATAGGGTAACGAATGTAGAGGTATTAAGACGAGTGGGAGAGGAGAGATGTTTCTGGCGACTGCTAACGAAGAGAAGAGATAGGTTGGTAGGACACATATTAAGATACCCAGGAATAGCAAGCTTAGTTATGGATGAGAGGGTCGAGGACAAGAACTGTAGGGGTAAACCAGGGTTAAACAGATTGCCTCGGATGTAGGGTGTGGTAGCTATATAGAGATGAAACGATTAGCTCAGGAGAGGGAAGTATGGAGGGCTGCATCAAACCAATCAAAAAACTGAAGACTCAAACAACAAAAATCTGGAATTTTAATTACTTAGAGAGGCATGTGAGGAAAAAGGGTTGTTGGAGAATTTCAATCCCTGGGATGAAACACTGGAAGAGACTGCATAATGTACATCAGTGGCCAAGGTGGGAGATATTTTACTATAGGTTTAGGTTGATGTTCAAATCATCAATAAGTGTGGCAAAATTACACCCAGAATAGATTAAGGAAAAATACTTTTAATTACTCATATTCCGATAGATTTGCCATTCCAGTGTGCAAGAGTGCAGTTCCCTCTTCAAACAATATTTGCAATTTTTATTAACAAAGCGCAATGACACACACTTAACAGCAGCAGGTGTACATTTAGACAAAATAATTTTTTCCCCATGGGCAACTGAATTTGGCGTGCTCGCGAGTATCCGGACAACAAAATCGTTATGTCTCAGCAGAAGATGGCAAAACCAAAAACGTAATTTTCAAATGTGTTCCCATAATGTAACATCGTACCCTGCCGACTTTCACAACTCTAAAAAATTCCCACTTTGCTGCTCATATCAATATACTGTATGTATCAGGGTTTTTTTTTTTGGGGGGGGGTCAAACGTTGCTCACGTCCGTAGGTTTTACCCATTGCTACCCTACACGTGTCCCCCGGGTGGTGCTAAGTAAGCAACAAAATAGAGATGAGACCGAACTGCCTCAAAAGGCCTCCCGGTCAACAAATACAGAGTAAACAGTCAATAAGTCCTTCTCAGGACGCACAAGTTTGTAGGGTTGGACCATCTCTCCGCATATGTCAACTGAACATTGAAGGAATAAGTAGAGCTAAATGTGACTATCTATCCAGACTATCAAAGAAACGTGCTATCGATGTCATTGCACTCCAAGAAACGCATACAGCAGATGATCAACAGTTACGAAGTAGAGGGAAAATACCAGGATATACATTAATAGCCTCGAACAACCATGAAAAGTACGGCCTAGCGACTTACGTCAAGCATAACATAAAAAATCATCAGGTACTTTCAGTGAGCAGTGAAAATAATATATTTACAATTATAACAAAAATTGATAGTGTAACAATAGTAAATGTATACAAGCCTCCTGAAGTAAACTGGCGAACCCCTACTTTTCCATCTCAGCAACACCCAACTCTATTCCTGGGTGATTTCAATAGCCATCATAGTCTCTGGGGATACTGCGAGAGTGACAGTAATGGCGAAGCTCTCTGTGAATGGATGGAAACTGAAAACCTAAAATTAATTTTTGATGGTAAAAGTTTACCCACTTTTCATTCAGGTCGCTGGAACAGAGGATATACTCCTGATCTGTGTTTCACAACTCAGCTTCAAAACTCCTATAGCCAGATACGCCGTTCGGTACTTAATGATTTCCCCCACAGTCAGCACAGGCCTATTATTTTAGAGACTGGGATATGTGTACCTATTGTACAGTCCCATCCAAAACCAAGGTGGAACTTTAAGAAGGCAAACTGGTCTGAATTTGCAAAGCAAACAGACTCCAACATCAGATGGATCAAGCCAACATGTAGTAATTACACACGATTTATCGGCATAATTAAAGGAGCAGCTAGACGATGTATTCCTAGAGGTTATCGTAAAGAATACACGCCCGGTTGGAGTGAGGATAGTGAAAGCTTACTGGAAAAATATGAAGCAAATCCATCTGCTGATAATGCTACTGGCCTCCTACATTCACTAGATGAGAATAGAAAAAAGATCTGTCATGAAACTGTGGAATCATTCGACCACACACACTCGAGTCGGAAAGCTTGGTCTGTTATTAGAAAACTAGACCCAACAAATTCAACACCAATCAGATCGAAAACTGCCATTAAGCTAAATGACTTTGCCAATCATCTAATCTCAAATTCCATGAGCCCAAAAGAAAAGCAGACAAGAAGGGAAATCAAATCTCAGCTGAAAATCAAGAAAAGAGCAGCCCAGAATTCTTCAAAACTTTCCACTCTATTCACTGTAGAGGAAGTCAGAGTCGCCATCACAAACATGAAACTTGGGAAAGCAGCTGGATTCGACGGAATCTATCCTGAATTACTCACTCACTGTGGACCAGCTACAATTAAATGGCTTACTAACTTCTTTTCAGATATCCTTAATACTGGAAATCTCCCTGTATTATTCAAGAAAACAAAAAATATTAGCGATCCTCAAACCGAACAAAGATCCGACAAAAGTTGAAAGTTATCGCCCCATAGCTCTACTAAGTGTCACTTACAAACTACTTGAGCGACTCATCTACAACAGAATTTTTGATACTATTAACAACCACATCCCCATAGAACAAGCTGGATTCAGGCCTGGTAGAAGCTGTAATGATCAAGTGTTTGCATTAACAACTCATATTGAAAATGGGTACGAGAAGAAATCTGTAAGCCTAGCTGCTTTCTTGGATCTATCTGCCGCTTATGATACAGTATGGCGAGAAGGCCTCCTTCTGAAATTTGTGAGCATCATTCCGTGTCTCAAACTCACAAACCTAATTAACAACATGCTGTGCAATAGACTTTTCCAGGTTTACTCTGGCAATGATAGAAGCAAGTTCTTCAAATTAAATGATGGATTACCCCAAGGATCTGTCCTAGCTCCTCTCCTTTTCAGCTTGTACATATACGACCTGCAAGAAACTTCTTCAAGGAAATTCATATATGCTGATGACATCTGTTTGGTAACCCAGATCTCCAACTTCACCGATGCTGAAAATACACTAACTGCCGACTTGGAAGTCTTGGACACATATTTCAAGAAATGGTGCCTACGCCTAAATTATCAGAAAACGGTTGTATCCGCATTTTACTTACGCAATAGGTTCTCTAATTACAAACCAGAAGTCAAATTCAGAGGACAAACTTTGCAGTTCTGCAGCATGCCTAAGTACCTTGGGATAACACTTGATAGGTCCTTGACCTTCAAACAACATCTCACGAACGTGGTCACAAAGGTGAAGACCCGTAATAGCATCATTCAGAAGCTTGTTGGTACCTCCTGGGGTTCCAGCGCTCAAACTTTACGATCAACTGCTCTGGCACTGTCATACTCCGTTGCTGAATACTGCTGCCCATCTTGGCTAAACAGTGTCCACTCCAAGAAGATAGATGTGCAACTTAACCAGACAATGCGACTGATTACGGGCTGTATACGTAGCACACCCACTATATGGTTACCTGTTCTAAGTAACATCCAACCTCCAGCTCTTCGAAGATCAGAGGCTCTCCTGAAGATCTGGAAAACCATTCAGAAGAACCCCCAGCTACCCATACATACTGATGTAGCAAAAGCAGGCAATCAACGGTTGAAGTCAAGAAAACCACCTTGGCGCTCTGCAGTACTTCTTGAAGACTCTTCATTTAACATCTCAGAAGCATGGAAAACTATGTGGGAAGAATCATCAGTATTCAAATTTACATCTGATTGAAAACCCTTCCAACCGGGTAGAAGGTTTCAAACTCCCCAGACGCCAATGGAGAATTATTAACCGGATCTGTACAGGACAAGGCAAATGTGGATTCCAGCTTCACAAATGGGGTTGGGTTACTTCTGCAAACTGCGATTGTGGAGCTACTCTGCAAACCATCGGACATATTGTTGGTGAATGTCCGCAACGAGCGTTCCAAGGATCAGTAGGTGACATTCATCATGCATCTTCTGAGGCACTTCAGTGGATTGATGGCCTGGACTTAGAAGTTTAAACCAAGAACTTGTGTTTATGACTATGTATATAACTGTATATATAACTTTATATGTAGTGTATGAACTTTTATTTTAACTCTGTATCATCATACGATAAATAAATAAATCAGAATTTTCAGAATTAGAATGGACCCACCTGTAGCCGCGATTGCTGTAATGGAATATACAAATTACCAGCAATAATGCATGGTCCTCATTGTCTTGATCGCGAGCGAAGCCGCGGGTACCTGCTAGTATTCTTATATTCTGTGAAAATCATCACTACGCTACTACTCTGAGTGTTATAGTATGCAAAACTTAGTTGCAGGTAGTAACCCGACTTACGAAAGTTACGAAGTTCTTCAAAATTAAGGTATATTATAAACCACCTTGGTGACAATAACAATATCGTAGTAGAACTCTGAAAATTATTTTTGTGCTGCTTAATACAGCGTCTGATCACTGTGGACTTGAGCGACTAGTCAGTCATACTAGATCTAATTGGACAGACTGGAAGTGGACTTGGCTAAAAGCCGGTGCCCTACACAAGTACTTGGTGTTACCAGCAAATACATTGACTAACATCTGCTAACTGTTAGCATTTGTAGACAGAATTACAGTACTTATACTGAACGATTTTCCTATGGAAAGATACCTTTACCAAACTGACTGTGCAATTATGACGATAAAGGAAACCGTAAAATTGGACCATAAGATCCAATCATTAAGAAGATGACGGCTTAAGAAGAAGGTGAGATGGACAAGATACCCGACGTCAATTGAATCGTGGGACCGACGCCATCCCAGGCTTGCCACCACTGATCTCTATAATACTACTGGATGTCTCACTCGTCACATCGGCCACACGAAAAAGTGTGTCCAGGTAATCGGCTACGTTCGCCTGGAGGTGCGGGAAGCTCTGTCCTCCGTTAGCTGTTCGACAGTATGTAATGTGTGAAAGGCGGGCAATATTTTATGGAAAATTATAATTTCTGGTAAATATATGTATATCATAACAGTTTCAGCCTACGCATTGCTGTTAATTAGTAGAATACAAACTAATTTATGAGGATTTGAGAAAAAAAATAAGATATTTATTTTAAAGGGCCTGGTTATATGGTTGTTAAGTCAAGTTTTTCATATGAATAGAGAGTAGTGGAAAATGGTTCTGACTTGCGAAAAACGGCATTCTTGGCTGTTACCGCGGAGGCCCGGGTCCGATTCGCGCCTGCGCCAAGAAGATTTTAATTCTGATCTGAGGGCTGGAACGGATACACTCAACCTTGTGAGGAAAATGAATAGAGGTGGGTTCGATTCCTACCTCAGCCATCCTGGAAGTGGTTTTCCGTGGTTTCCCCACTTCTACTCCAAGCAAATGCCGGAATGGTACCTAACTTCAGGCCACGACCGTTTCCTACCCAAATCCTACCTCAATTGAAAATACACACACTAGTAGAATACAGATATCACAATAACACAAGTTATCAGACAAATTCTACACACACCCAAGTACACTGGGCTTCATGACCACGATGTCGCAAAGCCCCTAAAACAATCAACAACATAAAACTGCAGCCCAGACTACTTTGGCAGTGCACAGTAGATTATGTAAATGAATGTATCTTTCTCTCTCAGTCATAAACATAATGCATTACCGCAATCGATGCCAGCATTTTCTGGGTTATAGGAAGGATATACCGTATTTTTATAGAACATTGCTTTCACGTGTTTCAGGCTAACATATTTGATGCCTGAACTCCCTTGGTTAACTCATGTTCTCGTCTTACCCCAAAGCTATTTGGGTAATGTTTCCGGGGGTTGGGGTATACTTCCTTTCCCTGACTCTCATGCCGCCTTCTCTTTCTTGGTCTGATTTAGAGATTTAGCACCAGGACACACAGGGCGGTCGGAATGGATCTCCCCTTACTCGAAGGCACAGTCTGATCGCCTTCGTCGATGAAACCATCTATAATCTTGAAAACACCCCTTTAACCCTTTACCCAAACCCTGGGACGTTTTAATATCATTTTGGAGGATTCTGTCAACATTTTAGGGAATTTTACTGAATTGTTACATCACGTTTGAGGAAATTTGATGAATTGTGAAATAACACTATATTCCCCACACCTTGCCCCATGTTCCCTCAGAGTTAAATGTTAGTGTGGGAGTTGAATGTTAGCGATCAACGGTTAAATAGATAGAAAACAAAGTGTGTTGTCATAGTAATTAAACCTGTGCTAGGAAATGTCTAGTACTTGCTGTAAACGTGAACACTGTAACTTTGTGATATCAGAGGTGAGCTTAGGTTAAGTTAGATTAGGTTAGGTGAACTGAGGTTAAGTTAGGTGAAGGCAGGTTACCTAGCTCTATCTCACTCCTAGTCAATCATTAACCTTTAAGTACTCTAGAATTCTTGGAATCTTGGTGTGTTCTTGTTGTTGTTGTTGTTGTTGTTGCTGCATGCTTACAAACATAGCAGTAAGTATTATGCTGCCGATGTTAGGTATGGTTAGGTTAGGGGTGAAGGTAAGTTAGGTTAGGTAACGTTAAATGCCACTCTTAGTCAATCATTAACCATAAAGTATTTTAGAATTCGTTGGAATCTTAGTGTGTTGAAAGCCAACATAATATATATCGCTATAAATCCCTCCCAGTATAAATCGCGCCAACTATAAATTGTGTCTACTAATCGCGCCTACTAATCACCCATAGTATAAATCGCGCCTACTAATCGCGCCCAGTATAAATCCCCCAATTTGAATCGCGCCCACTATAATCGCGCCCACTTTAAATCGCGCCCACGTCAAATCGCGCCCACTTTAAATTGCGCTCACTATAATCGCGCCCACTTTAAATCGCACCCACTTTAAATCGTGCCCACTATAATCACGCCTGCTATCAATTACGCCCGGTGAAATCGCGTCCAGTAAAAGTCGCGCCCAGTATAAATCATGCTCAGTATAAAACGCACCCAGTATCAAACGCACCTACTAATCGTGGCTACTATCAATCACAGTCAATGAAAATCATAATCACAATAAATTGTATTCAGTATAAATCTTGACATTGAGGAACGTGCGTGTAAATCGCTTCTAGTCTTAAAATTGATCATGTAATTATTATTCTTGACAGTACTCTGGAAATACCACCTTTGAAAAATATCAATCCACTTCATTTTTTACTATTATTATTACTCAGGTGACTTTACTAAAATTTAATTCAAGTGTATTAGTTGATATGGAAGTCTCAACAACCAGCCATGGTAAGCCATGTGCCTACTATGAAGGATACACAAATACGAGCAGATACCCGCGGCTTCACTCGCGATGAAGACAATGGGGACGATGCATTATTGCTTATGATTGGTATATACTATTTCAGCTACAGGTGGGTCCATTTTAATTCTCAAAATTGTGATACTTACATTATATTGATATGAGCAGCAAAGTGGGAATTTAATAGAGTTGAGAAAGTCTGCAAGGTACGATGTTACATTATGTGGACACATTTAAAAATTGCGTTTTTGGTTTTACCAGCTTCTGCTGAAACATAGTGATTTTGTTGTCGGGATACTCGTGAGCACGCCACATTCAGTTTCCCATGGGAAAAACTGGTTTTGTCTAAGTGTACACCCGCTGCTGTAAGTGCTTGTCATTGTGCTTTCTTAACAATAATTGCGAATACTGTTTCAAGAGGGAACTGCACACTGGAATGGCAAATCGAAATAATCGGAATATGGGGAATTAAAAGTATTTTTCCTTAAGCTATTCAGGGTGTACTTTCCCCACAATTATTGATGATTTGAACGTTAACATGTCGCTATTAATAGAATAGCTAAAATATCTCCCACCTTGGCCGCTGATGTACATTGTGCCGCTTCTTCCAGTGTTACATCCCAAGGATTGTAACTCTCCAACAACCCTTTTGCCTCACACGCCTCTCTAAATAATTAAAATGTCTTATTGTTGTCGTTTGATTCTTCAGTCCTTTGACTGGTTTGATGCAGCCCTCCATGCCTCCCTGTCCTCAGCTAAACGCTTAATCTCTACATAGCTACCACACCCTACATCTGAGGCAATCTGTTTAACATATTCTAACCTTGGTCTACCCCTACAGTTCTTGTCCTCGTTCCTCCCATCCATAACTAAGCTTGCTATTCCTGGGTGTCTTAATAAGTCATACCAACCTATCTCTACTCTTCATTAGCAGTCCCCAGAAACATCTCTCCTCTCCCACTCGTCTTATTACCTCTTCATTTGTTACCCTATCTGCCCATATGATCTTCATCATTCTCCTGTAACACCACATTTCAAACGCTTCAATTCTCCTTTTTCTGCTGCACCAATAGTCCAAGTTCCACTTCCATATAGTGCCACATTCCAGACAAAAGCTTTCATAAATGACTTCCTAATACCTAAATCTTTATTCGATGTCATCAGATTCCTTTTCAGTAAAAATGCTTTCCTTGCCTGAGCCAACCTACTTCTTATATCCTCATTGCTTCGTCCATCACTGGTTATTTTGCTTCCTAAGTAAGAAAAGTCTCCTACTTCCCGTAGCATTTCACCTGCTAATTGATGTTCATAGAGGTTTCTGATTTATTTCGGCTGCATTCCAATATTTTTATTTTACATTTATTGATCTTCATCATGAAATCTTTCCTCAAGACGGAGTCTATACCATTCAAAAACTCATTCAAATTCTCTGGCGTATCGGCCAAGATGACGATGTCATCAGCAAATCTCAGAGTTGAAATTATTTCTCCTTGAATCTTCACTCCCACTTTAAATGTTTCTCCAATTTCCTGATTATTGTGTTTTTAGAGATCTTTAAAATGCGTTGCCCACGCACATGGTGCAGATGCATTGTTAAAGGAAAACATTCTATGTTACGAACATGGGCCGTATAACCTGTACCGAAAGGTTCTGCAGATTTAACACAGTGCCTATTCTGAACAGCAGTTCCTTGAACTCAGATTTGCCAACATTTTATTGTATCTTTCCATGTGTAATATCTTTGTACCTCAGCATACAGAAGAGTGCTTTCAAAATCACGTCTTGTGTAAATTTTGGAAAAGGTAGTGAGTGTGGTTTTTGGCGGAGTGGATACTCGTTCGTAGAAATTATTTTCAGTAAAATAGACTGGTTCACAATTCTGTAAGTGCACATTGATGTATGTGACGGTGGGATGCCTTTAGTGTTACGGAAACGGTAATAGCCGCCACAGAGCTTCGTTGCTACTGATATAACGGCCAGACTGATATGTTTGTACTTAACTATACGGGATTTGAGCCCTGTGTTTGTGAAATTGAACGTAACTTGATCGCTACCTTTATTTACTAGTCGCTACTGTTACAAAATTAAAGGTGGTATTGGAAGGCACTATCTCACACTAATTTTCGTTCTTGTACTAAACCATAGAAAGTTATTTATTTTTAAATTATGATATATACATATCTTGAAAGGGGGATGACCGTTTAGACTTCTAGTGTTCTTATCGTGTTTAGATTTATCTTGAAAGCGGAATGACCGTTTAGATTTCTAATGTTCTTTTCGTGTTTTAGAAATAATGTTATTGGATTTACGTTCCTTTTAATTACTCCGACTTTTAGAAACGCTGGGGTGCTAGAATTTTGCCCCGAAGGGGATCCTTAACGTGCCAGTAAATTTACTGACCCGGCTCAATTGCATTTGCGCACCCTCAACTGCCAGCTGACTGTGCCATGATACGAACCAGCAACCTTGGGCCCAGCAAGCGAGAACGTTACCGCTGAGCCACGCAGCCAGTCTATCGTATTTAAGATAATAAATGGATTGGCATTGCCTCTTACAGGGATAGATGGAAAATTGGATGCCATGTCTTGAGCTACTGTTGCCATGGATACGGACTTGCGATTCGTTCATCAGTTTATCAGAGCGTAGCCTACTGTTGCCATGGATACGGACTTGCCATTAGTTCATCAATCAGAGCGAAGATAGTTTTCTGGGAATATCTTTGAAACTGTTGGTTTTAGGGCCTTACAATCTGGTTTTCGTTGTCCCGTAGGGACTTACCGAGTATTGCCTCCCTCATTGAGTGGCATAAAATGAGCTATGTACGGTCCTTATGCAACACTTTCGATATTTTGTCCCAGTTAAGTATTTTTGGTGACTTTTCAGTTATGTTGCCCGTTCCACGGGAACAATGATTTATTTCTGGATGAATGGCAGCCTATGTGTTAATCCAGGGTATAAGCTACCTGCATTTCAAATTTCATCCAAATCCTTCTGCCGTCTTAAAGTGAAGAGGTAACAAATTAACACACACACAAACTTTCACAATTATAATATTAATATATATATATACTAGCAGGTGCCCGTGGCTTCGCATGCGATAAAGACAATGGGGATGATGCATTATTGCTGATAATTGGTCTATTCTATTACAGCAATCTCGGCTGGGTGGATCTATTTCAATTCGGAAACTTCTGATGCCTACAGTATATTAGTGTGAGCCGCAAAATAGGAATTCCGTAGAGTTGAGAAAGTTGAGTTGTTACCTTATGTGAACACATTTTAGAATTACTTTTGGTTTTGGCATATTTTGCTGAGACATAACGATTTTGTTGTCTTGATACTCGTGAGCACGCCACATAGCCTACAGTTGCCCATGGGAAAAAATGGTTTTTGTCTAAATATAACGGAGCGGCCGCTTTCGTTTGAACGTCGGCCCTCAATATCAGTGCCTTGCCAGATAATTTACTACCACCAATCTGTAACGAAGCCACGACCCTCTAGATCAGTGCCTCACCAGGTGCATTTCTGTTACCAATCTGTAACGCGTAAGCGTTACCTTTCTCTCTCTATACATGGATAAGAACTTTGTTAAGTACCCGGCAAACCACTTAAAACCAAGAGCTGAATTTCAATCGTTTTCACGACCAGATAACCGTGAAAAATAATAAAGGTCTCTCAGAGCTGAGAAAGCCATTACCTGTTACTTATAGTATATATTGGGAATATGGAAAGATGCTTAGGCAAAAACATGCAATAGACTTCATTCTTTAAGGTGCTGTCTATTCCATTCTGACAAATACAAACAATTATAGCATGGATGCTATACATTCTAAACTACATGGGTTAGTAAAATAACAATAATTAACTTACATGTCGGAACAATCTTTGTTTCAGCGAACCTAGCAGCGAAGCCTAAATGTTGAATTATTGGGTGTTAATTAAGCTTCTTACCTCAAACTGCCAGGCCGAGCAACGCAAGGCGTTGGTCCTGCATCTTACGGAGAGTGGACAGCACACACACCGTCAGATCTTCAATGAAATACAGGCCTCGAACGGCCCTTGACATGTTATTTTAAACACTTCACTTGAATCCCTTCTGCTTCAGTTACCTCCCACTCGCTATAGCAACTTCTCGATCTGATTGGTCGGGACTACAATTACAGCAAGTACTTTCGAGCAAAGGGGGCTTAATGCTGAGTAAGACTCACGTGGAAAATATTCCTACGTCAACCCCTTATCATGTACAAAGTCATTAAGAACCAATGTGGTCTGTACCAAGCGGGCCACACACATTACTTCCCAATAACGAGGCTATAAGTTGACACGTTCAACAAATTAGAATATTGAGCTAGCGCGAGTAACCAAATATCTAATGATAGCAATAAAAAATTAATATGATTCCTGCAGGCTAACTGAGAAAGCGCTTGACATGTACAGTCATTGATACTGTAAAGAATCTCTGTACCAAGCTAGAAAAAGAGGGTACCCAAAGTTGGAATTAAACGGGGGTTAGAAACTAAGGAAATACTCACTTAATACGCAAAGTACGTCCACTGCGTCACAATACCCGCCACTTTTCAAAAGTGATGGCATGATTGCCGACACTTTTAGATTGATAAATGTTCTATGAAGCTCTTTGTAAGGTCTGTCTATTAGCGAGGCAACGAGAGCAGTATAGCTCCACTCTTAGTGGTGCCCAGATTATATCAGTCGGCCGAACCAATCGGCTAGAGGTGCATTAAGTTTGCAGACTACTATCGTCGTGCCAGTGACTAACGCCCTCATAATTAACACAAACATTCACTCAGCTCTCTCTCATCTAATTAACAAACACTTGAGCAAAGTGCTTAAAAGCAGAAGAAAACAACTATTTGTTTCTATCCCAGTAGGGTTTTGTTCAACAGAGTGCGTACATTGCGGACAAAAGGACCCAATTTCTTACTGCATCGCTTAAAATCACAAGTACTCTTAGTAGTTTCAGCATAAACTTGACACGCAGAAATATAAAGATTTCGTATCAACTTACTTAGGAGGATAATTTTGATATCATTCAAAAGTACTTACTATATAAAAAACATTACTGTAACGAGTGGATCTGAATTTCTACTGTATATGAAAATGCTTATATCTCAACCCATAGTTCGTTTAGACTTCACTGCTTTACGTATCATAAGACTTAGTTGCATACTAAATTTGGTTTAGCATGATTGTGTCCTCCAATGGACATATTTTTACAGGATTACAGTATTTACTTATATAGAATGAAATTGCATGTGTTCTTCTTATTAGTGTCTTTTCATTTTGTGATCTTACAACTAAACACATATCACTTGGATTGTTGCATTTATCTTGTTGGACGTGATGCGCAATCTTAGTTTCTTTTCAATCATCTTCTTCCTGACGCCTTCAATTCAGCAGTATGACGGCTAATCTCTTCGTTTTTCTCTGCACATATACCTTGACCACATCGCGCCTTGTTCTCTACCTGTATCAACATACAAAATAAAGTATGAGCACTAGCCATATAAAAGAAAATGGGAGGGGTTTGAAGATTACATGAATATTTATGCTAAAATTACAGCAACGAAAATGTTTTTCCATTTACTTAAAAGTGTAATGCAAGGGATACATTATTATCCAGTGAATCTTTATTTATTTTCAAAGGTTTTTCTCATGGGATATATGTTAATGAGTTTATGAAAAATGACAAGGGGCTTATTTGTACTATATCTATTGTTAGTTATTGTAGAGTTTTTAAATCAAATTGTGCCTTACAGAACATCGTTTAGTTTAAGTAACCCATTCTCTTCGGTATCGAAGGAGTGGTCCTTTGTTTCGTCTTGGGGTCTGCATTGGTGAAGACCTGGATGTAATTTGGTGGTTAACTGGATAAGGCTGGTTAAAGTCTTCTTCACACGTTCACGAAGTAAGCTGGTCACTCTGTAACGTGTTTTTCGAGGGTTTTTTATGCAACTGGCATAAGTCAGTAGGAAGCCATTCTATATTTATTTACGCGGCAAATTGTTCAGCCAAGAGAATTTTTCATGTTAATTTATTATTATTATTAATTTATTATAATTATTATTAAGGTATTTTCGGAGCATTTTATAAAAATTATTAGCATTCAGATAGGTTTTCTATGTCTTAGAAAACGCTATCAAGCAAATTATTACGAACGACAATATCATAGAAAATTATGTGATTGCGGAATTTTACGGAGTTTTCGTCAGTTAGGGTATATCGAGAGACGTGACTCACTGGGAATTCAAGTACACGCTTAATCTTGTCGGAAAGCATGACGCAATCCTGGGTCGCAGCGTCCAGGAAAGGGCGAATAGTTGGAGCGGAAATCGACTTCATCATCGCCGCGCCGTGTGTAATGACCCGGAGGAGGGGAAGATCGCGTGGTGGGTCAGCCAATCAGTGAGGACCACGCAAGCTACAAGTCGGCTGAAGAGTGGGGGAGCCGACAGGTGGATATATCGTTCGACGCGCCGTGGAACGAAGACAATCTGTGAAATACTTGACGAGTATGGGTGCGCGTGCGAGTGGCTCCGATGTTCGGTGGAGTTAGCGACGATCTGTATAGAATTTAACGAGTACGGTTGTACGCGGGAATCGCTCCGATGTTCCGTGGATTGGAGGACTAACTTTTGTAAAACTTAACCAGTGCGGTTGTACGAGTGTTTGGGTCCGAGGTACGGACCATAGAATTAGCTAATCTACCAGAATCTCATCAAATATCGACAAAGATGTCGACGTCCAGGAGACTGTGGGATGCTCACAGCATCATCCAGTACGAGGGAAATGTTTCGGCAATTTCCAGTGGTAAGCGCTAATGACGCAGAAATACGCAATCTCTCATTTCTCTTGGTTTTATATTTCATATTTCAGTAACTTCATAGCTTGGGAATAAGTATAAAATCAATAATTTATCAGACTCCGTTTTCACGTAATTTTCTATCGGTAATATTAAAATCACAACGCTCTTATTTAAATTTTATACTTATTATTATTATTAATTTTGCTATACTTGTTTTATATAATAAATTCATTTCTTTTACAATGCAATCTTTGCTTTCAGTAGGTAGCATTAGATATAGACCAATTCCTTCTCCTGATACAATACGTTTCAATTGTCGCCGACAACTTGGGGCTGAAAACCTAATAACATTTGTGGAAGGAGAAGGGTATATATTTCTGTGTCTGTATTTTGGGGGTTATTTGTCTTTATCAGTGTATATCATTATGGGGGATGAGAAAGAAAGACAGATGAGGTTACGTAGTGGTCATCAACTGGAGAGTGATGATACGAGCAGTATGTCGAGTGATGGTAGTACCGGGGTAGCGGAGGTAAATCCCGATACTGAAACAGGGAGTGTAGGCGGCCAACCAGAATTAAAAACTTTACTTCTCGAGTTCATGTATCAGTACAAAGTTAGTAGTGATGCCTTAAACGCAAAGTTAGAACACAATAATGCAAGATTAGAACAAAACAGTAGGGAAAATAAAGAAAGTACAGACGCTTTAAATGCTAAACTGGAACAAAACAACGCTAAATTAGAACAAAACAGTAGGGAAAATAGAGAGAGTAATGAAACTTTAAACGCCAGATTAGAACAAAACAGTAAGGAAAATAGAGAGAGTACTGAAACTTTAAATGTTAAATTACAACAAAACAGTAGGGAAATGAGTGACAAATTCGAACTGATTAGAGGTGAGATCAGGGGGGTGATGGAAGAAAAGGCTAAAGAGATTATTGCAGATGTAGACAGAAAATTAGGAAAAGTACAGGAGGAGTTGGAAATTAGAATCAGTACACAGGCTGAAAATTTAAAAGAACTAGTGCAACTGGAAACACAGCAGGTCAAAAAGCAATTTGGGGGAGAAATTGACAAAATTCAGGTAGCTACTAAAGAGGTTAAGGAACAGCTGGGGGGTAGAATTGAGAAAGTCCACTCACAAATAGTTGCAGATGTAAATGATTTAAGAGAGAGTAATAGAGAGAGCATTAGCAAGATTGAGGAGAAACAAGCAAAGCTATATGATAAAGTAGAAGAATCAGAAGGAAACATTAAATTAACAGTAAACAGTATTGAGAGGAAGGCTGAGGAGAAAATCGCAGAATTAGAGTTAAAATTAAAAGCTAGGATCAGGCAAGAAAATAGTCAGAATAGGCCAGTTTTTGTGAATAGCACATACAGGGAGGTAGAACTGGGTAAGTTCAGCAATCGACAGGGGTGCCCAATGGAGTTCATGAACACTATAGAAAATAAATTCGGGGAGAGGTTGGAAAATGGTAGTATTGAGTGGTGCCAGGTAGTTGAAATTTTAGAACAAGTGTTTGTGGGGGAAACGAGGAATTGGTTTGCTGTCTACAGAGACAAGTTTACTGATATTAATGACTTTAAAATGAAATTCTGTGAAAAGTTCTGGAATGAGGTTATTCAGTCGCAGCATCGTGAGGGAGTAGTGTGTGGTAAATATAACCCTAAAGGAAGCTCCACCATGACCGAATACTTTTTAGGGCAGGTATTAGTGTGTAAATATCTAGATGGGTTGAAGGAGGAAAGTGATGTGATGAGGTTGCTACTTAGGCACTTTCCCTATAGGATCAAGGAGGCTGCTTGTATCCAGAATGTAAAGACTATATCACAAGTAGAAAATTTGTTAAGCACATTATTGATGCACTAGGGAGAGGGGGTTATGAGGACAATTTCAATAGGAACCAGGGTAATAATAATAACAGACCTAATGAAGCCAGGCATCAAGAAGTTCAAGGGAACGGTGGCGAAGGGGCCAACGCTCAAAATAGAAATAATAATAATAATCATCTAAATCAGAACAGAGGAAATGGCTATGGTAATCAGTATCAAGGAAGGAACAATGATTTCAGGGGAAATCAAGGGAGGAACAATGATTACAGGGGAAATCAAGGGAGAAACAATGATTTCAGGGGAAATCAAGGGAGAAATTATAATGACAATAATTACAACCAGAATAGGGGTCAAGGAAGAGGACAGCCTAGTGGTAGTAATATACAGCCAAACAATGACAACACAGCCCAGAACAACCAGACCAGTTTAGTAGTTAGTAGTACTACGGCCAGCTGTAGCGGTTCTTTAAACGCGAACCAGGCTGCGAAGTAAGGTCAGAATCTCAGTCTGTAGCATGCCCTGTCCATACAATTATACAGGAACCCTATGACCTAAATGTAAGAAATGAATTATTACATGAACTAAATGATGAAGGTATTATTCAGGAAGTGGTTAGTAAGAGCCCCATAGTTAAATTTAACGTGTCCGAGGCGTACACAGATGTTTTAATTGATAGTGGTTGTATGAAGAGTTGCATAAGTAGTGCATTTTATGATAAAATGAAAGGAACTGGAGTAAATTTTGGGGAGATGCCAATTAAAAGCACTTTTGTTATCACAGCTGTTGGGAAGAGGTCTAAAGTAATTTCTAAGCAAGTTTTAGTAGACATTAAAATTAATAATCATGTAGAGAAGCAGATTTGCCTTGTAATTCCAAATTTAGTATTCAGTGTTATCTTGGGTTCAGAGTGGCTAAGTAGAGTGTCTGGTAACTTCTGTTATGATGTAGGGAGTTTGAAATTTAAATGGGGAGATTCTCAAGTAGAAGTAGCGTTCAATGACCATATTCAGAGGAGTAGTATTGTAGGTGTGATTTGTACTTTAAATGAGATATCGCCAGCCGTAGAGCGGGGTTCTCCATGTTTTGTGGGTAGTGTGATTACGAACGGTAGTCTAAAGGACTCGTTACGTGATGCTGCATTTCGGGGAAATATAGAGGATGAACAGTGTGTTCGGCTCTATGATGTGTTATTGTGTAATAGGAGAGTTTTTGAGGATCGCATTGGTATGGCCAATTGCTATACACATTCATTGAACGTTATTGATAGGTCAGTATTCACAGGACATAGATATCCCGTACCTTTCGCTTATCAGAGTGCAGTTGAGGCACAAATTAACCAGATGCTTGAAGATGGGATTATTGAGCACTCTAACAGTCCATATGTTAATTCTGTGATCACGGTACCCAAGACCGACGGCACAGTTCGTATTTGTTTAGACGCTCGTTTGGTTAACAGTAGAATTAGTTCAGATCAGCTGAAATCTATGTCAATAGAGGAATTAATGCAAACATTTCAGGGGAAGAAGTATTTCACTTGTGTAGATTTGAGTTCCAGTTTTTGGCAAGTGCCACTTATGTACGAAGATAGACCATTTACAGCTTTTAGTCATAAATATAACCTTTATCAATTTTGTAGAACACCTTATGGGTTAAAGAGTAGTTCAGCAGCTTTAATTAGGGCTTTAAACATCGCATTAGGGGATGACACAGGAGAGTTTGTAACCATTTACATAGATGATATGGTAATTAGTTCACGCAGTTTTGAGGAGCATCTACGTCATTTAGATATAGTTTTTCAGAAGTTAGATCAGGCAGGGTTCACTTTGAAGCTGTCTAAGTCGTCATTCTGTCAGTCAGAAGTGACATTTTTAGGTCATAGAGTGTCGAGTAGAGGTGTAACACCAGAAGAAAGTAGGGTTAATAAGATACTTCACGCAGAGGTGCCACAGAATGTTAAACAGTTAAAAACTTACCTGGGAATTTGCAACTTTTTCAGGAGGTTCGTTCTTAAATACTCAGGGTTGGTAGAACCATTCAGGGAATTGCTTAAAAGTGGGACTCGGTGGAGATGGGAGTCCAAGCATGATCAGGCTTTTAGAGCGCTGAAGGAAGATTTTGAGAAAGCTGTAGTGCTGAAATATCCGTTAAAAGATAAGGAATATGTGGTTATGACAGATGCTTCACATATAGGGATTGCTGGAGTATTATGTCAGAGAGATGATGAGGGTAATCTGTGCATTGTATCTTTAGCCTCGCGAGGACTGACAGCAGCAGAGAAAAGATACACGATTACTGAGTTAGAGCTTTTAGGTATTGTTTTCAGTTTAGGGAAATTTAGAATGTATTTAGTAGGGGGGAAATTTGAGATCCACACAGATCACCATGCATTACTGTATATGAGGACTTGTAAACTGAGTTCTAACAGAGTTAGTAGGTGGATTCTTGCTCTGCAGGAATACGAATTCACAGTAAAATATATTAAAGGTAAAGATAACATTCTTGCAGACATGCTATCGAGGGACACTAATTTATGTAGGGATTATCCTGTGGTTAAAGCATATGACGGTATTTTAATATGTGCCTGTGTGGACAGTAGCAACAGGGCATCGTTACAGACACTGAGAAATATGCTAGTGGAGCAACGTGATGACGTTAAGTTAAAGGAGCCACTGGCTAGGTTGGAAATAGGTGAAGAAGAGTATGTGAAAGTAGGATGGTTCACGTACAAGATGCAGGATGGGCTTCTTGCAAGGAAATGTAGGAATAATCGGTGGGCAATATGTGTTCCTGCCACTTTGCGGGAGGAGCTAATTTGGTTCATTCATAGGGAATTAGGACACTTTGGTACTGCCAAGGTCTTCTATGAAATTGGTCGTGACTTCATTTGGAGTAAAATGGGAAGGGACGTTAGGAGGATTTTAGCTAAGTGTGACACCTGTCAAAGGAGTAAATATCCAGTTAAATATTTAGTGGGGGAGAGATCTGCAGTTCTCACCAGTAGTCCCGGCGAACTACTGTGTGTGGATTTATTTGGCCCGATCGTTAAAGGACAATACGGCTACGAGTACATTTTTATAGTTATTGACGCTTTTAGTAAGTATGTCAAGCTATATCCGCTAAGGAAAGCCACGGGACTAGCGTGTAGCCGTCTGATCATTAATAAGTATGTACCTGAGTTTGGCATTCCTCTCAGGATACTATCTGACAGTGGACCACAGTTTACTGCAAAGAAATGGAGAACCAGTAAGCAGGAAGCTGGTATAACACACGTTCATTCCTCTGGGTAATTCTGCAGAGCGTCCATTAAGGGAAGTGGCTCGTCTTTTTCGGACTCTAGTGCATGACGAGCATGCGGCCTGGGTTGGACATCTTCCCAAGGTCGAGACTTGGCTGAATTCTGTCCAGCATGAGAGCACGAAATTGACGCCATACGAAGTTCACTTCGGAAAAAGACCACAAAATGAACTAGCGAGGGTGTTGGGATTAAATGAGGGTAAGCAACCGGGGATAGATTACATTGTCCAGTTGGCGAAACAGAATTTATCTAAGTCAGCACAAAAGAGAATTCGCCAACAAAAAGAAACTAAATTTGACCTATTCGAGGCCGGGAGACAGAGTCTTACTTAGAGTGCCGAAACAGTCAAATAAGCTAGAGAAAGTCATGTCCAAGTTCTTTTATCTCTACGAGGGCCCATTTATTGTTTCAAAACGTATTGGAAAAACAGCATATGTGCTGGAGGATAGTAAGGGAAACAGATTATACGGGACGTATAATATACATAGTCTAGGAAAATATGTGTCATAAAGTGAGTGTGTTTAGCTGGCGAGCCAGCCTATCAAATGAGTAAGTGTGGTATTTGGTGCGTGGGAGGAGATGGTCTTCCAGGCAGGCGTATCAGAAGTCACACAGGGGGGTAGTATGTAAGTAAATGAGAGTTTTTAAGGTACAGGGAAATATGACGGGATTGTCGGATGCTCTTGAGCACTAAAATGTCTCGATACACCAAGGCCAGAATTTGGTAGCGCTGGTGAATTCTCATTTTCCTCCAAGAGATGGGTGAGCGCTTGAACAGGGTATTTTTGCTTAAGGCGTCCACGAGGCAAAAGATGGGCCATCAGAAGGCGAGACAGTCCTTCATGAAACTCATACATATCAGCACACGTGATTTCTGTTTACGGCCTCGCCATGTAAGATTTGTAAGTGTGTAATTTAAGGTAATTTGTACAAAGGTATTATTTGTGTCAGGAGAAATGGTCTGTGTTGAGAACTAGTATTAAGTAGAATATGGTCTACGGGAACTTAACAAGACAGGGCGATTACGGCACAGAAATATTTGGTGTTATATGTAATGCGTATTTACTGTTTTTTTTTCAGAAGTCAATTTTAATTTAATCTACTTTAAAGAGAGATTAAGTATTATGGTCACGAGGCGCTAACACAATAGTGTGATCGTGTGCTCAGTGATAAGTGAGATTAAATTTCACCATAAGGAAGGGACCTCCAGTGAAATTAGGAAGTTCTATGGTGATATAAATATATCAGAACACCTTCAATGCGTGTGTTATGACATCATAAATACATAGTGCTCACACATTAATTATGTCTATTTCTCCAACATAGAGAAATTTGAGAGGCGGAAATATCCGTGGAACACTATTCTATATGTAAAACATTGGACTGGTTGCAAAGTGCAATCCATAGTGACAACAAACTTTGACGCAAAGTGCGTGAAGAAAAATTATGAGTGTATATATCTGTAATTTAGGGTGATTTCATTTATGTAATATGTATTTTGGATGGGGTTTATTAACGTGTCTGGGATAATCGGATAATGGACCGTCGTCACGGTAAATCATCCGATGATCCGAGGCGAATATGTAACGTGTTTTTCGAGGGTTTTTTATGCAACTGGCATAAGTCAGTAGGAAGCCATTCTATATTTATTTTCGCGGCAAATTGTTCGGCCAAGAGAATTTTTCATGTTAATTTATTATTATTATTAATTTATTATAATTATTATTAAGGTATTTTCGGAGCATTTTATAAAAATTATTAGCATTCAGATAGGTTTTCTGTCTTAGAAAACGCTATCAAGCAAATTATTACGAACGACAATATCATAGAAAATTATGTGATTGCGGAATTTTACGGAGTTTTCGTCAGTTAGGGTATATCGAGAGACGTGACTCACTGGGAATTCAAGTACACGCTTAATCTTGTCGGAAAGCATGACGCAATCCTGGGTCGCAGCGTCCAGGAAAGGGCGAATAGTTGGAACGGAAATCGACTTCATCATCGCCGCGCCGTGTGTAATGACTCGGAGGAGGGGAAGATCGCGTGGTGGATCAGCCAATCAGTGAGGACCACGCAAGCTACAAGTCTGCTGAAGAGTCGGGGAGCCGACAGGTGGATATATCGTTCGACGCGCCGTGGAACGAAGACAATCTGTGAAATACTTGACGAGTATGGGTGCGCGTGCGAGTGGCTCCAATGTTCGGTGGAGTTAGCGACGATCTGTATAGAATTTAACGAGTACGGTTGTACGCGGGAATCGCTCCGATGTTCCGTGGATTGGAGGACTAACTTTTGTAAAACTTAACCAGTGCGGTTGTACGAGTGTTTGGGTCCGAGGTACGGACCATAGAATTATCTAATCTACCAGAATCTCATCAAATATCGACAAAGATGTCGACGTCCAGGAGACTGTGGGAAGCTCACAGCATCATCCAGTACGAGGGAAATGTTTCGGCAATTTCCAGTGGTAAGCGCTAATGACGCAGAAATACGCAATCTCTCATTTCTCTTGGTTTTATATTTCATATTTCAGTAACTTCATAGCTTGGGAATAAGAGTAAAATCAATAATTTATCAGACTCGGTTTTCACGTAATTTTCTATCAGTAATATTAAAATCACAACGCTCCTATTTAAATTTTATACTTATTATTATTATTAATTTTGCTATACTTGTTTTATATAATAAATTCATTTCTTTTACAATGCAAGCTTTGCTTTCAGTAGGTAGCATTAGATATAGACCAATTCCTTCTCCTGATACAATTGTTTGTTGGGTTAATTAATGATCAAATCATACCACGATCTCAGTGAATAGAGTCTTGAACGTGTTCTGCCAGAGCTAGACGTTGTTAAATACAAATTTAGATTTCAACATTGCATTGAGGTCTTGGCGCCCATTAAAACAACATAGCTTAGGCAAAGGTAAACTGCTACAATTCTCACCCAACAGTTAGGGGCTAGCAAAACGTTTCAATTGTCGCCGACAACTTGGGGCTGAAAACCTAATAACATTTGTGGAAGGAGAAGGGTATATATTTCTGTGCCTGTATTTTGGGGGTTATTTGTCTTTATCAGTGTATATCATTATGGGGGATGAGAAAGAAAGACAGATGAGGTTACGTAGTGGTCATCAACTGGAGAGTGATGATACGAGCAGTATGTCGAGTGATGGTAGTACCGGGGTAGCGGAGGTAAATCCCGATACTGAAACAGGGAGTGTAGGCGGCCAACCAGAATTAAAAACTTTACTTCTCGAGTTCATGTATCAGTACAAAGTTAGTAGTGATGCCTTAAACGCAAAGTTAGAACACAATAATGCAAGATTAGAACAAAACAGTAGGGAAAATAAAGAAAGTACAGACGCTTTAAATGCTAAACTGGAACAAAACAACGCTAAATTAGAACAAAACAGTAGGGAAAATAGAGAGAGTAATGAAACTTTAAACGCCAGATTAGAACAAAACAGTAAGGAAAATAGAGAGAGTACTGAAACTTTAAATGTTAAATTACAACAAAACAGTAGGGAAATGAGTGACAAATTCGAACTGATTAGAGGTGAGATCAGGGGGGTGATGGAAGAAAAGGCTAAAGAGATTATTGCAGATGTAGACAGAAAATTAGGAAAAGTACAGGAGGAGTTGGAAATTAGAATCAGTACACAGGCTGAAAATTTAAAAGAACTAGTGCAACTGGAAACACAGCAGGTCAAAAAGCAATTTGGGGGAGAAATTGACAAAATTCAGGTAGCTACTAAAGAGGTTAAGGAACAGCTGGGGGGTAGAATTGAGAAAGTCCACTCACAAATAGTTGCAGATGTAAATGATTTAAGAGAGAGTAATAGAGAGAGCATTAGCAAGATTGAGGAGAAACAAGCAAAGCTATATGATAAAGTAGAAGAATCAGAAGGAAACATTAAATTAACAGTAAACAGTATTGAGAGGAAGGCTGAGGAGAAAATCGCAGAATTAGAGTTAAAATTAAAAGCTAGGATCAGGCAAGAAAATAGTCAGAATAGGCCAGTTTTTGTGAATAGCACATACAGGGAGGTAGAACTGGGTAAGTTCAGCAATCGACAGGGGTGCCCAATGGAGTTCATGAACACTATAGAAAATAAATTCGGGGAGAGGTTGGAAAATGGTAGTATTGAGTGGTGCCAGGTAGTTGAAATTTTAGAACAAGTGTTTGTGGGGGAAACGAGGAATTGGTTTGCTGTCTACAGAGACAAGTTTACTGATATTAATGACTTTAAAATGAAATTCTGTGAAAAGTTCTGGAATGAGGTTATTCAGTCGCAGCATCGTGAGGGAGTAGTGTGTGGTAAATATAACCCTAAAGGAAGCTCCACCATGACCGAATACTTTTTAGGGCAGGTATTAGTGTGTAAATATCTAGATGGGTTGAAGGAGGAAAGTGATGTGGTGAGGTTGCTACTTAGGCACTTTCCCTATAGGATCAAGGAGGCTGCTTGTATCCAGAATGTAAAGACTATATCACAAGTAGAAAATTTGTTAAGCACATTTGATGCACTAGGGAGAGGGGGTTATGAGGACAATTTCAATAGGAACCAGGGTAATAATAATAACAGACCTAATGAAGCCAGGCATCAAGAAGTTCAAGGGAACGGTGGCGAAGGGGCCAACGCTCAAAATAGAAATAATAATAATAATCATCTAAATCAGAACAGAGGAAATGGCTATGGTAATCAGTATCAAGGAAGGAACAATGATTTCAGGGGAAATCAAGGGAGGAACAATGATTACAGGGGAAATCAAGGGAGAAACAATGATTTCAGGGGAAATCAAGGGAGAAATTATAATGACAATAATTACAACCAGAATAGGGGTCAAGGAAGAGGACAGCCTAGTGGTAGTAATATACAGCCAAACAATGACAACACAGCCCAGAACAACCAGACCAGTTTAGTAGTTAGTAGTACTACGGCCAGCTGTAGCGGTTCTTTAAACGCGAACCAGGCTGCGAAGTAAGGTCAGAATCTCAGTCTGTAGCATGCCCTGTCCATACAATTATACAGGAACCCTATGACCTAAATGTAAGAAATGAATTATTACATGAACTAAATGATGAAGGTATTATTCAGGAAGTGGTTAGTAAGAGCCCCATAGTTAAATTTAACGTGTCCGAGGCGTACACAGATGTTTTAATTGATAGTGGTTGTATGAAGAGTTGCATAAGTAGTGCATTTTATGATAAAATGAAAGGAACTGGAGTAAATTTTGAGGAGATGCCAATTAAAAGCACTTTTGTTATCACAGCTGTTGGGAAGAGGTCTAAAGTAATTTCTAAGCAAGTTTTAGTAGACATTAAAATTAATAATCATGTAGAGAAGCAGATTTGCCTTGTAATTCCAAATTTAGTATTCAGTGTTATCTTGGGTTCAGAGTGGCTAAGTAGAGTGTCTGGTAACTTATGTTATGATGTAGGGAGTTTGAAATTTAAATGGGGAGATTCTCAAGTAGAAGTAGCGTTCAATGACCATATTCAGAGGAGTAGTATTGTAGGTGTGATTTGTACTTTAAATGAGATATCGCCAGCCGTAGAGCGGGGTTCTCCATGTTTTGTGGGTAGTGTGATTACGAACGGTAGTCTAAAGGACTCGTTACGTGATGCTGCATTTCGGGGAAATATAGAGGATGAACAGTGTGTTCGGCTCTATGATGTGTTATTGTGTAATAGGAGAGTTTTTGAGGATCGCATTGGTATGGCCAATTGCTATACACATTCATTGAACGTTATTGATAGGTCAGTATTCACAGGACATAGATATCCCGTACCTTTCGCTTATCAGAGTGCAGTTGAGGCACAAATTAACCAGATGCTTGAAGATGGGATTATTGAGCACTCTAACAGTCCATATGTTAATTCTTTGATCACGGTACCCAAGACCGACGGCACAGTTCGTATTTGTTTAGACGCTCGTTTGGTTAACAGTAGAATTAGTTCAGATCAGCTGAAATCTATGTCAATAGAGGAATTAATGCAAACATTTCAGGGGAAGAAGTATTTCACTTGTGTAGATTTGAGTTCCAGTTTTTGGCAAGTGCCACTTATGTACGAAGATAGACCATTTACAGCTTTTAGTCATAAATATAACCTTTATCAATTTTGTAGAACACCTTATGGGTTAAAGAGTAGTTCAGCAGCTTTAATTAGGGCTTTAAACATCGCATTAGGGGATGACACAGGAGAGTTTGTAACCATTTACATAGATGATATGGTAATTAGTTCACGCAGTTTTGAGGAGCATCTACGTCATTTAGATATAGTTTTTCAGAAGTTAGATCAGGCAGGGTTCACTTTGAAGCTGTCTAAGTCGTCATTCTGTCAGTCAGAAGTGACATTTTTAGGTCATAGAGTGTCGAGTAGAGGTGTAACACCAGAAGAAAGTAGGGTTAATAAGATACTTCACGCAGAGGTGCCACAGAATGTTAAACAGTTAAAAACTTACCTGGGAATTTACAACTTTTTCAGGAGGTTCGTTCTTAAATACTCAGGGTTGGTAGAACCATTCAGGGAATTGCTTAAAAGTGGGACTCGGTGGAGATGGGAGTCCAAGCATGATCAGGCTTTTAGAGCGCTGAAGGAAGATTTTGAGAAAGCTGTAGTGCTGAAATATCCGTTAAAAGATAAGGAATATGTGGTTATGACAGATGCTTCACATATAGGGATTGCTGGAGTATTATGTCAGAGAGATGATGAGGGTAATCTGTGCATTGTATCTTTAGCCTCGCGAGGACTGACAGCAGCAGAGAAAAGATACACGATTACTGAGTTAGAGCTTTTAGGTATTGTTTTCAGTTTAGGGAAATTTAGAATGTATTTAGTAGGGGGGAAATTTGAGATCCACACAGATCACCATGCATTACTGTATATGAGGACTTGTAAACTGAGTTCTAACAGAGTTAGTAGGTGGATTCTTGCTCTGCAGGAATACGAATTCACAGTAAAATATATTAAAGGTAAAGATAACATTCTTGCAGACATGCTATCGAGGGACACTAATTTATGTAGGGATTATCCTGTGGTTAAAGCAGAGGACGGTATTTTAATATGTGCCTGTGTGGACAGTAGCAACAGGGCATCGTTACAGACACTGAGAAATATGCTAGTGGAGCAACGTGATGACGTTAAGTTAAAGGAGCCACTGGCTAGGTTGGAAATAGGTGAAGAAGAGTATGTGAAAGTAGGACGGTTCACGTACAAGATGCAGGATGGGCTTCTTGCAAGGAAATGTAGGAATAATCGGTGGGCAATATGTGTTCCTGCCACTTTGCGGGAGGAGCTAATTTGGTTCATTCATAGGGAATTAGGACACTTTGGTGCTGCCAAGGTCTTCTATGAAATTGGTCGTGACTTCATTTGGAGTAAAATGGGAAGGGACGTTAGGAGGATTTTAGCTAAGTGTGACACCTGTCAAAGGAGTAAATATCCAGTTAAATATTTAGTGGGGGAGAGATCTGCAGTTCTCACCAGTAGTCCCGGCGAACTACTGTGTGTGGATTTATTTGGCCCGATCGTTAAAGGACAATACGGCTACGAGTACATTTTTATAGTTATTGACGCTTTTAGTAAGTATGTCAAGCTATATCCGCTAAGGAAAGCCACGGGACTAGCGTGTAGCCGTCTGATCATTAATAAGTATGTACCTGAGTTTGGCATTCCTCTCAGGATACTATCTGACAGTGGACCACAGTTTACTGCAAAGAAATGGAGAACCAGTAAGCAGGAAGCTGGTATAACACACGTTCATTCCTCTGTAAGGTACCCTCAGGGTAATTCTGCAGAGCGTCCATTAAGGGAAGTGGCTCGTCTTTTTCGGACTCTAGTGCATGACGAGCATGCGGCCTGGGTTGGACATCTTCCCAAGGTCGAGACTTGGCTGAATTCTGTCCAGCATGAGAGCACGAAATTGACGCCATACGAAGTTCACTTCGGAAAAAGACCACAAAATGAACTAGCGAGGGTGTTGGGATTAAATGAGGGTAAGCAACCGGGGATAGATTACATTGTCCAGTTGGCGAAACAGAATTTATCTAAGTCAGCACAAAAGAGAATTCGCCAACAAAAAGAAACTAAATTTGACCTATTCGAGGCCGGGAGACAGAGTCTTACTTAGAGTGCCGAAACAGTCAAATAAGCTAGAGAAAGTCATGTCCATGTTCTTTTATCTCTACGAGGGCCCATTTATTGTTTCCAAACGTATTGGAAAAACAGCATATGTGCTGGAGGATAGTAAGGGAAACAGATTATACGGGACGTATAATATACATAGTCTAGGAAAATATGTGTCATAAAGTGAGTGTGTTTAGCTGGCGAGCCAGCCTATCAAATGAGTAAGTGTGGTATTTGGTGCGTGGGAGGAGATGGTCTTCCAGGCAGGCGTATCAGAAGTCACACAGGGGGGTAGTATGTAAGTAAATGAGAGTTTTTAAGGTACAGGGAAATATGACGGGATTGTCGGATGCTCTTGAGCACTAAAATGTCTCGATACACCAAGGCCAGAATTTGGTAGCGCTGGTGAATTCTCATTTTCCTCCAAGAGATGGGTGAGCGCTTGAACAGGGTATTTTTGCTTAAGGCGTCCACGAGGCAAAAGATGGGCCATCAGAAGGCGAGACAGTCCTTCATGAAACTCATACATATCAGCACACGTGATTTCTGTTTACGGCCTCGCCATGTAAGATTTGTAAGTGTGTAATTTAAGGTAATTTGTACAAAGGTATTATTTGTGTCAGGAGAAATGGTCTGTGTTGAGAACTAGTATTAAGTAGAATATGGTCTACGGGAACTTAACAAGACAGGGCGATTACGGCACAGAAATATTTGGTGTTATATGTAATGCGTATTTACTGTTTTTTTTTTCAGAAGTCAATTTTAATTTAATCTACTTTAAAGAGAGATTAAGTATTATGGTCACGAGGCGCTAACACAATAGTGTGATCGTGTGCTCAGTGATAAGTGAGATTAAATTTCACCATAAGGAAGGGACCTCCAGTGAAATTAGGAAGTTCTATGGTGATATAAATATATCAGAACACCTTCAATGCGTGTGTTATGACATCATAAATACATAGTGCTCACACATTAATTATGTCTATTTCTCCAACATAGAGAAATTTGAGAGGCGGAAATATCCGTGGAACACTATTCTATATGTAAAACATTGGACTGGTTGCAAAGTGCAATCCATAGTGACAACAAACTTTGACGCAAAGTGCGTGAAGAAAAATTATGAGTGTATATATCTGTAATTTAGGGTGATTTCATTTATGTAATATGAATTTTGGATGGGGTTTATTAACGTGTCTGGGATAATCGGATAATGGACCGTCGTCACGGTAAATCATCCGATGATCCGAGGCGAATATGTAACGTGTTTTTCGAGGGTTTTTTATGCAACTGGCATAAGTCAGTAGGAAACCATTCTATATTTATTTTCGCGGCAAATTGTTCGGCCAAGAGAATTTTTCATGTTAATTTATTATTATTATTAATTTATTATAATTATTATTAAGGTATTTTCGGAGCATTTTATAAAAATTATTAGCATTCAGATAGGTTTTCTGTCTTAGAAAACGCTATCAAGCAAATTATTACGAACGACAATATCATAGAAAATTATGTGATTGCGGAATTTTACGGAGTTTTCGTCAGTTAGGGTATATCGAGAGACGTGACTCACTGGGAATTCAAGTACACGCTTAATCTTGTCGGAAAGCATGACGCAATCCTGGGTCGCAGCGTCCAGGAAAGGGCGAATAGTTGGAACGGAAATCGACTTCATCATCGCCGCGCCGTGTGTAATGACTCGGAGGAGGGGAAGATCGCGTGGTGGATCAGCCAATCAGTGAGGACCACGCAAGCTACAAGTCTGCTGAAGAGTGGGGGAGCCGACAGGTGGATATATCGTTCGACGCGCCGTGGAACGAAGACAATCTGTGAAATACTTGACGAGTATGGGTGCGCGTGCGAGTGGCTCCAATGTTCGGTGGAGTTAGCGACGATCTGTATAGAATTTAACGAGTACGGTTGTACGCGGGAATCGCTCCGATGTTCCGTGGATTGGAGGACTAACTTTTGTAAAACTTAACCAGTGCGGTTGTACGAGTGTTTGGGTCCGAGGTACGGACCATAGAATTATCTAATCTACCAGAATCTCATCAAATATCGACAAAGATGTCGACGTCCAGGAGACTGTGGGAAGCTCACAGCATCATCCAGTACGAGGGAAATGTTTCGGCAATTTCCAGTGGTAAGCGCTAATGACGCAGAAATACGCAATCTCTCATTTCTCTTGGTTTTATATTTCATATTTCAGTAACTTCATAGCTTGGGAATAAGAGTAAAATCAATAATTTATCAGACTCGGTTTTCACGTAATTTTCTATCAGTAATATTAAAATCACAACGCTCCTATTTAAATTTTATACTTATTATTATTATTAATTTTGCTATACTTGTTTTATATAATAAATTCATTTCTTTTACAATGCAAGCTTTGCTTTCAGTAGGTAGCATTAGATATAGACCAATTCCTTCTCCTGATACAATTGTTTGTTGGGTTAATTAATGATCAAATCATACCACGATCTCAGTGAATAGAGTCTTGAAGGTGTTCTGCCAGAGCTAGACGTTGTTAAATACAAATTTAGATTTCAACATTGCATTGAGGTCTTGGCGCCCATTAAAACAATATAGCTTAGGCAAAGGTAAACTGCTACAATTCTCACCCAACAGTTAGGGGCTAGCAAAACGTTTCAATTGTCGCCGACAACTTGGGGCTGAAAACCTAATAACATTTGTGGAAGGAGAAGGGTATATATTTCTGTGCCTGTATTTTGGGGGTTATTTGTCTTTATCAGTGTATATCATTATGGGGGATGAGAAAGAAAGACAGATGAGGTTACGTAGTGGTCATCAACTGGAGAGTGATGATACGAGCAGTATGTCGAGTGATGGTAGTACCGGGGTAGCGGAGGTAAATCCCGATACTGAAACAGGGAGTGTAGGCGGCCAACCAGAATTAAAAACTTTACTTCTCGAGTTCATGTATCAGTACAAAGTTAGTAGTGATGCCTTAAACGCAAAGTTAGAACACAATAATGCAAGATTAGAACAAAACAGTAGGGAAAATAAAGAAAGTACAGACGCTTTAAATGCTAAACTGGAACAAAACAACGCTAAATTAGAACAAAACAGTAGGGAAAATAGAGAGAGTAATGAAACTTTAAACGCCAGATTAGAACAAAACAGTAAGGAAAATAGAGAGAGTACTGAAACTTTAAATGTTAAATTACAACAAAACAGTAGGGAAATGAGTGACAAATTCGAACTGATTAGAGGTGAGATCAGGGGGGTGATGGAAGAAAAGGCTAAAGAGATTATTGCAGATGTAGACAGAAAATTAGGAAAAGTACAGGAGGAGTTGGAAATTAGAATCAGTACACAGGCTGAAAATTTAAAAGAACTAGTGCAACTGGAAACACAGCAGGTCAAAAAGCAATTTGGGGGAGAAATTGACAAAATTCAGGTAGCTACTAAAGAGGTTAAGGAACAGCTGGGGGGTAGAATTGAGAAAGTCCACTCACAAATAGTTGCAGATGTAAATGATTTAAGAGAGAGTAATAGAGAGAGCATTAGCAAGATTGAGGAGAAACAAGCAAAGCTATATGATAAAGTAGAAGAATCAGAAGGAAACATTAAATTAACAGTAAACAGTATTGAGAGGAAGGCTGAGGAGAAAATCGCAGAATTAGAGTTAAAATTAAAAGCTAGGATCAGGCAAGAAAATAGTCAGAATAGGCCAGTTTTTGTGAATAGCACATACAGGGAGGTAGAACTGGGTAAGTTCAGCAATCGACAGGGGTGCCCAATGGAGTTCATGAACACTATAGAAAATAAATTCGGGGAGAGGTTGGAAAATGGTAGTATTGAGTGGTGCCAGGTAGTTGAAATTTTAGAACAAGTGTTTGTGGGGGAAACGAGGAATTGGTTTGCTGTCTACAGAGACAAGTTTACTGATATTAATGACTTTAAAATGAAATTCTGTGAAAAGTTCTGGAATGAGGTTATTCAGTCGCAGCATCGTGAGGGAGTAGTGTGTGGTAAATATAACCCTAAAGGAAGCTCCACCATGACCGAATACTTTTTAGGGCAGGTATTAGTGTGTAAATATCTAGATGGGTTGAAGGAGGAAAGTGATGTGGTGAGGTTGCTACTTAGGCACTTTCCCTATAGGATCAAGGAGGCTGCTTGTATCCAGAATGTAAAGACTATATCACAAGTAGAAAATTTGTTAAGCACATTTGATGCACTAGGGAGAGGGGGTTATGAGGACAATTTCAATAGGAACCAGGGTAATAATAATAACAGACCTAATGAAGCCAGGCATCAAGAAGTTCAAGGGAACGGTGGCGAAGGGGCCAACGCTCAAAATAGAAATAATAATAATAATCATCTAAATCAGAACAGAGGAAATGGCTATGGTAATCAGTATCAAGGAAGGAACAATGATTTCAGGGGAAATCAAGGGAGGAACAATGATTACAGGGGAAATCAAGGGAGAAACAATGATTTCAGGGGAAATCAAGGGAGAAATTATAATGACAATAATTACAACCAGAATAGGGGTCAAGGAAGAGGACAGCCTAGTGGTAGTAATATACAGCCAAACAATGACAACACAGCCCAGAACAACCAGACCAGTTTAGTAGTTAGTAGTACTACGGCCAGCTGTAGCGGTTCTTTAAACGCGAACCAGGCTGCGAAGTAAGGTCAGAATCTCAGTCTGTAGCATGCCCTGTCCATACAATTATACAGGAACCCTATGACCTAAATGTAAGAAATGAATTATTACATGAACTAAATGATGAAGGTATTATTCAGGAAGTGGTTAGTAAGAGCCCCATAGTTAAATTTAACGTGTCCGAGGCGTACACAGATGTTTTAATTGATAGTGGTTGTATGAAGAGTTGCATAAGTAGTGCATTTTATGATAAAATGAAAGGAACTGGAGTAAATTTTGAGGAGATGCCAATTAAAAGCACTTTTGTTATCACAGCTGTTGGGAAGAGGTCTAAAGTAATTTCTAAGCAAGTTTTAGTAGACATTAAAATTAATAATCATGTAGAGAAGCAGATTTGCCTTGTAATTCCAAATTTAGTATTCAGTGTTATCTTGGGTTCAGAGTGGCTAAGTAGAGTGTCTGGTAACTTATGTTATGATGTAGGGAGTTTGAAATTTAAATGGGGAGATTCTCAAGTAGAAGTAGCGTTCAATGACCATATTCAGAGGAGTAGTATTGTAGGTGTGATTTGTACTTTAAATGAGATATCGCCAGCCGTAGAGCGGGGTTCTCCATGTTTTGTGGGTAGTGTGATTACGAACGGTAGTCTAAAGGACTCGTTACGTGATGCTGCATTTCGGGGAAATATAGAGGATGAACAGTGTGTTCGGCTCTATGATGTGTTATTGTGTAATAGGAGAGTTTTTGAGGATCGCATTGGTATGGCCAATTGCTATACACATTCATTGAACGTTATTGATAGGTCAGTATTCACAGGACATAGATATCCCGTACCTTTCGCTTATCAGAGTGCAGTTGAGGCACAAATTAACCAGATGCTTGAAGATGGGATTATTGAGCACTCTAACAGTCCATATGTTAATTCTTTGATCACGGTACCCAAGACCGACGGCACAGTTCGTATTTGTTTAGACGCTCGTTTGGTTAACAGTAGAATTAGTTCAGATCAGCTGAAATCTATGTCAATAGAGGAATTAATGCAAACATTTCAGGGGAAGAAGTATTTCACTTGTGTAGATTTGAGTTCCAGTTTTTGGCAAGTGCCACTTATGTACGAAGATAGACCATTTACAGCTTTTAGTCATAAATATAACCTTTATCAATTTTGTAGAACACCTTATGGGTTAAAGAGTAGTTCAGCAGCTTTAATTAGGGCTTTAAACATCGCATTAGGGGATGACACAGGAGAGTTTGTAACCATTTACATAGATGATATGGTAATTAGTTCACGCAGTTTTGAGGAGCATCTACGTCATTTAGATATAGTTTTTCAGAAGTTAGATCAGGCAGGGTTCACTTTGAAGCTGTCTAAGTCGTCATTCTGTCAGTCAGAAGTGACATTTTTAGGTCATAGAGTGTCGAGTAGAGGTGTAACACCAGAAGAAAGTAGGGTTAATAAGATACTTCACGCAGAGGTGCCACAGAATGTTAAACAGTTAAAAACTTACCTGGGAATTTGCAACTTTTTCAGGAGGTTCGTTCTTAAATACTCAGGGTTGGTAGAACCATTCAGGGAATTGCTTAAAAGTGGGACTCGGTGGAGATGGGAGTCCAAGCATGATCAGGCTTTTAGAGCGCTGAAGGAAGATTTTGAGAAAGCTGTAGTGCTGAAATATCCGTTAAAAGATAAGGAATATGTGGTTATGACAGATGCTTCACATATAGGGATTGCTGGAGTATTATGTCAGAGAGATGATGAGGGTAATCTGTGCATTGTATCTTTAGCCTCGCGAGGACTGACAGCAGCAGAGAAAAGATACACGATTACTGAGTTAGAGCTTTTAGGTATTGTTTTCAGTTTAGGGAAATTTAGAATGTATTTAGTAGGGGGGAAATTTGAGATCCACACAGATCACCATGCATTACTGTATATGAGGACTTGTAAACTGAGTTCTAACAGAGTTAGTAGGTGGATTCTTGCTCTGCAGGAATACGAATTCACAGTAAAATATATTAAAGGTAAAGATAACATTCTTGCAGACATGCTATCGAGGGACACTAATTTATGTAGGGATTATCCTGTGGTTAAAGCAGAGGACGGTATTTTAATATGTGCCTGTGTGGACAGTAGCAACAGGGCATCGTTACAGACACTGAGAAATATGCTAGTGGAGCAACGTGATGACGTTAAGTTAAAGGAGCCACTGGCTAGGTTGGAAATAGGTGAAGAAGAGTATGTGAAAGTAGGACGGTTCACGTACAAGATGCAGGATGGGCTTCTTGCAAGGAAATGTAGGAATAATCGGTGGGCAATATGTGTTCCTGCCACTTTGCGGGAGGAGCTAATTTGGTTCATTCATAGGGAATTAGGACACTTTGGTGCTGCCAAGGTCTTCTATGAAATTGGTCGTGACTTCATTTGGAGTAAAATGGGAAGGGACGTTAGGAGGATTTTAGCTAAGTGTGACACCTGTCAAAGGAGTAAATATCCAGTTAAATATTTAGTGGGGGAGAGATCTGCAGTTCTCACCAGTAGTCCCGGCGAACTACTGTGTGGGGATTTATTTGGCCCGATCGTTAAAGGACAATACGGCTACGAGTACATTTTTATAGTTATTGACGCTTTTAGTAAGTATGTCAAGCTATATCCGCTAAGGAAAGCCACGGGACTAGCGTGTAGCCGTCAGATCATTAATAAGTATGTACCTGAGTTTGGCATTCCTCTCAGGATACTATCTGACAGTGGACCACAGTTTACTGCAAAGAAATGGAGAACCAGTAAGCAGGAAGCTGGTATAACACACGTTCATTCCTCTGGGTAATTCTGCAGAGCGTCCATTAAGGGAAGTGGCTCGTCTTTTTCGGACTCTAGAGCATGACAAGCATGCGGCCTGGGTTGGACATCTTCCCAAGGTCGAGACTTGGCTGAATTCTGTCCAGCATGAGAGCACGAAATTGACGCCATACGAAGTTCACTTCGGAAAAAGACCACAAAATGAACTAGCGAGGGTGTTGGGATTAAATGAGGGTAAGCAACCGGGGATGGATTACATTGTCCAGTTGGCGAAACAGAATTTATCTAAGTCAGCACAAAAGAGAATTCGCCAACAAAAAGAAACTAAATTTGACCTATTCGAGCCGGGAGACAGAGTCTTACTTAGAGTGCCGAAACAGTCAAATAAGCTAGAGAAAGTCATGTCCAAGTTCTTTTATCTCTACGAGGGCCCATTTATTGTTTCCAAACGTATTGGAAAAACAGCATATGTGCTGGAGGATAGTAAGGGAAACAGATTATACGGGACGTATAATATACATAGTCTACGAAAATATGTGTCATAAAGTGAGTGTGTTTAGCTGGCGAGCCAGCCTATCAAATGAGTAAGTGTGGTATTTGGTGCGTGGGAGGAGATGGTCTTCCAGACAGGCGTATCAGAAGTCACACAGGGGGGTAGTATGTAAGTAAATGAGAGTTTTTAAGGTACAGGGAAATATGACGGGATTGTCGGATGCTCTTGTGCACTAAAATGTCTCGATACACCAAGGCCAGAATTTGGTAGCGCTGGTGAATTCTCATTTTCCTCCAAGAGATGGGTGAGCGCTTGAACAGGGTATTTTTGCTTAAGGCGTCCACGAGGCAAAAGATGGGCCATCAGAAGGCGAGACAGTCCTTCATGAAACTCATACATATCAGCACACGTGATTTCTGTTTACGGCCTCGCCATGTAAGATTTGTAAGTGTGTAATTTAAGGTAATTTGTACAAAGGTATTATTTGTGTCAGGAGAAATGGTCTGTGTTGAGAACTAGTATTAAGTAGAATATGGTCTACGGGAACTTAACAAGACAGGGCGATTACGGCACAGAAATATTTGGTGTTATATGTAATGCGCATTTACTGTTTTTTTTTTCAGAAGTCAATTTTAATTTAATCTACTTTAAAGAGAGATTAAGTATTATGGTCACGAGGCGCTGCCACAATAGTGTGATCGTGTGCTCAGTGATAAGTGAGATTAAATTTCACCATAAGGAAGGGACCTCCAGTGAAATTAGGAAGTTCTATGGTGATATAAATATATCAGAACACCTTCAATGCGTGTGTTATGACATCATAAATACATAGTGCTCACACATTAATTATGTCTATTTCTCCAACATAGAGAAATTTGAGAGGCGGAAATATCCGTGGAACACTATTCTATATGTAAAACATTGGACTGGTTGCAAAGTGCAATCCATAGTGACAACAAACTTTGACGCAAAGTGCGTGAAGAAAAATTATTAGTGTATATATCTGTAATTTAGGGTGATTTCATTTATGTAATATGTATTTTGGATGGGGTTTATTAACGTGTCTGGGATAATCGGATAATGGACCGTCGTCACGGTAAATCATCCGATGATCCGAGGCGAATATGTAACGTGTTTTTCGAGGGTTTTTATGCAACTGGCACAAGTCAGTAGGAAGCCATTCTATATTTATTTACGCGGCAAATTGTTCAGCCAAGAGAATTTTTCATGTTAATTTATTATTATTATTAATTTATTATAATTATTATTAAGGTATTTTCGGAGCATTTTATAAAAATTATTAGCATTCAGATAGGTTTTCTATGTCTTAGAAAACGCTATCAAGCAAATTATTACGAACGACAATATCATAGAAAATTATGTGATTGCGGAATTTTACGGAGTTTTCGTCAGTTAGGGTATATCGAGAGACGTGACTCACTGGGAATTCAAGTACACGCTTAATCTTGTCGGAAAGCATGACGCAATCCTGGGTCGCAGCGTCCAGGAAAGGGCGAATAGTTGGAACGGAAATCGACTTCATCATCGCCGCGCCGTGTGTAATGACCCGGAGGAGGGGAAGATCGCGTGGTGGGTCAGCCAATCAGTGAGGACCACGCAAGCTACAAGTCTGCTGAAGAGTGGGGGAGCCGACAGGTGGATATATCGTTCGACGCGCCGTGGAACGAAGACAATCTGTGAAATACTTGACGAGTATGGGTGCGCGTGCGAGTGGCTCCGATGTTCGGTGGAGTTAGCGACGATCTGTATAGAATTTAACGAGTACGGTTGTACGCGGGAATCGCTCCGATGTTCCGTGGATTGGAGGACTAACTTTTGTAAAACTTAACCAGTGCGGTTGTACGAGTGTTTGGGTCCGAGGTACGGACCATAGAATTATCTAATCTACCAGAATCTCATCAAATATCGACAAAGATGTCGACGTCCAGGAGACTGTGGGAAGCTCACAGCATCATCCAGTACGAGGGAAATGTTTCGGCAATTTCCAGTGGTAAGCGCTAATGACGCAGAAATACGCAATCTCTCATTTCTCTTGGTTTTATATTTCATATTTCAGTAACTTCATAGCTTGGGAATAAGAGTAAAATCAATAATTTATCAGACTCGGTTTTCACGTAATTTTCTATCAGTAATATTAAAATCACAACGCTCCTATTTAAATTTTATACTTATTATTATTATTAATTTTGCTATACTTGTTTTATATAATAAATTCATTTCTTTTACAATGCAATCTTTGCTTTCAGTAGGTAGCATTAGATATAGACCAATTCCTTCTCCTGATACAATTGTTTGTTGGGTTAATTAATGATCAAATCATACCACGATCTCAGTGAATAGAGTCTTGAAGGTTTTCTGCCAGAGCTAGACGTTGTTAAATACAAATTTAGATTTCAACATTGCATTGAGGTCTTGGCGCCCATTAAAACAACATAGCTTAGGCAAAGGTAAACTGCTACAATTCTCACCCAACAGTTAGGGGCTAGCAAAACGTTTCAATTGTCGCCGACAACTTGGGGCTGAAAACCTAATAACATTTGTGGAAGGAGAAGGGTATATATTTCTGTGCCTGTATTTTGGGGGTTATTTGTCTTTATCAGTGTATATCATTATGGGGGATGAGAAAGAAAGACAGATGAGGTTACGTAGTGGTCATCAACTGGAGAGTGATGATACGAGCAGTATGTCGAGTGATGGTAGTACCGGGGTAGCGGAGGTAAATCCCGATACTGAAACAGGGAGTGTAGGCGGCCAACCAGAATTAAAAACTTTACTTCTCGAGTTCATGTATCAGTACAAAGTTAGTAGTGATGCCTTAAACGCAAAGTTAGAACACAATAATGCAAGATTAGAACAAAACAGTAGGGAAAATAAAGAAAGTACAGACGCTTTAAATGCTAAACTGGAACAAAACAACGCTAAATTAGAACAAAACAGTAGGGAAAATAGAGAGAGTAATGAAACTTTAAACGCCAGATTAGAACAAAACAGTAAGGAAAATAGAGAGAGTACTGAAACTTTAAATGCTAAATTACAACAAAACAGTAGGGAAATGAGTGACAAATTCGAACTGATTAGAGGTGAGATCAGGGGGGTGATGGAAGAAAAGGCTAAAGAGATTATTGCAGATGTAGACAGAAAATTAGGAAAAGTACAGGAGGAGTTGGAAATTAGAATCAGTACACAGGCTGAAAATTTAAAAGAACTAGTGTAACTGGAAACACAGCAGGTCAAAAAGCAATTTGGGGGAGAAATTGACAAAATTCAGGTAGCTACTAAAGAGGTTAAGGAACAGCTGGGGGGTAGAATTGAGAAAGTCCACTCACAAATAGTTGCAGATGTAAATGATTTAAGAGAGAGTAATAGAGAGAGCATTAGCAAGATTGAGGAGAAACAAGCAAAGCTATATGATAAAGTAGAAGAATCAGAAGGAAACATTAAATTAACAGTATCAAAAATCAAAATCACTTTATTTGCAATGAGGTGTCAACCTCGGTGGCAAATGAGGTACATAATTTACAAACACTACACAATATTAAAAGAATACAGTAACTTAATGTGCAAACACTACACAATATTAAAAGAATAAAGTAACAAACCCCCAAAAGAATACAGTAACAAACACTACACAATATTAAAAGAATACAGTAACTTAATGTACTATTCACACATTGATTGAACTCCCCTCTCACAACTGCTGTAGGAATTACATAGCACGTATAATGTTTCTAGGAATACAGCACTAAGTTATTACCACTTCTTTCTTTTCCCTGGTTTTGTCTATTCTGCTCTTGAATAACTGGACTGATTTTGGAAAGGGATCAAACACCGCCTTTGGTAAACTGTTCCATTCCTTCACACCCTTCCCAATGAATGAAAATTTACCCCAATCGCTTCTGCTAAAGTGCCGTCCAATTTTGAATTTGTGGTCTGCCCTGCCAATATAATTACTTTCCAATTGGAGCCTCTCACGGATTTCCCCCCATGCTTCCTCTCCTGTATATGCTCTATATAACCCTACAAGTCTGTTTTTCTCCCTTCTCTTACTTAATGTTTCCCACCCAAGCTTCTCTAACATATCTGATACACTGCTTCTTCTCCTAAAATCCCCTATCACAAATCTTGCTGCTTTCCTTTGAACACTCTCAATTTCTTTTATTAGGTATTCCTGGTGCGGATCCCATACACTGCTTGCATATTCCAATATTGGACGAACCAAACTTAGGTAACTTTTCTCTCTTATTTCTTTGTTGCATCCTCTAAGTAGTCGCATAATGACATGGAACGATCTGTATGCTTTCCCAACAATGTCTCCAACATGACCCTTCCAGTGCAATTTACTATCAAATCTCACACCTAAGTATTTGCACTTGTCATCTTTTGGTACGATTACCCCATCCAATGTATATTGAAATTCAGTTTTTAATCTCTTGTTTGTGAATATTGTGACAGTTGATTTACCTCCGTTAACCTTCATGTGGTTCTCTTCAACCCAATGTTGGATACTGTCGAGGTCCCTTTGTAATATTTTACAATCCTCTATATTATTTATTTCCCTATAGATGATAATGTCATGAGAGGAAGGCTGAGGAGAAAATCGCAGAATTAGAGTTAAAATTAAAAGCTAGGATCAGGCAAGAAAATAGTCAGAATAGGCCAGTTTTTGTGAATAGCACACACAGGGAGGTAGAACTGGGTAAGTTCAGCAATCGACAGGGGTGCCCAATGGAGTTCATGAACACTATAGAAAATAAATTCGGGGAGAGGTTGGAAAATGGTAGTATTGAGTGGTGCCAGGTAGTTGAAATTTTAGAACAAGTGTTTGTGGGGGAAACGAGGAATTGGTTTGCTGTCTACAGAGACAAGTTTACTGATAGTAATGACTTTAAAATGAAATTCTGTGAAAAGTTCTGGAATGAGGTTATTCAGTCGCAGCATCGTGAGGGAGTAGTGTGTGGTAAATATAACCCTAAAGGAAGCTCCACCATGACCGAATACTTTTTAGGGCAGGTATTGGTGTGTAAATATCTAGATGGGTTGAAGGAGGAAAGTGATGTGGTGAGGTTGCTACTTAGGCACTTTCCCTATAGGATCAAGGAGGCTGCTTGTATCCAGAATGTAAAGACTATATCACAAGTAGAAAATTTGTTAAGCACATTTGATGCACTAGGGAGAGGGGGTTATGAGGACAATTTCAATAGGAACCAGGGTATTAATAATAACAGACCTAATGAAGCCAGACATCAAGAAGTTCAAGGGAACGGTGGCGAAGGGGCCAACGCTCAAAATAGAAATAATAATAATAATAATCAGCTAAATCAGAACAGAGGAAATGGCTATGGTAATCAGTATCAAGGAAGGAACACTGATTTCAGGGGAAATCAAGGGAGGAACAATGATTACAGGGGAAATCAAGGGAGAAACAATGTTTTCAGGGGAAATCAAGGGAGAAATTATAATGTCAATAATTACAACCAGAATAGGGGTCAAGGAAGAGGACAGCCTAGTGGTAGTAATATACAGCCAAACAATGACAACACAGCCCAGAACAACCAGACCAGTTTAGTAGTTAGTAGTACTACGGCCAGCTGTAGCGGTTCTTTAAACGCGAACCAGGCTGCGAAGTAAGGTCAGAATCTCAGTCTGTAGCATGCCCTGTCCATACAATTATACAGGAACCCTATGACCTAAATGTAAGAAATGAATTATTACATGAACTAAATGATGAAGGTATTATTCAGGAAGTGGTTAGTAAGAGCCCCATAGTTAAATTTAACGTGTCCGAGGCGTACAGAGATGTTTTAATTGATAGTGGTTGTATGAAGAGTTGCATAAGTAGTGCATTTTATGATAAAATGAAAGGAACTGGAGTAAATTTTGAGGAGATGCCAATTAAAAGCACTTTTGTTATCACAGCTGTTGGGAAGAGGTCTAAAGTAATTTCTAAGCAAGTTTTAGTAGACATTAAAATTAATAATCATGTAGAGAAGCAGATTTGCCTTGTAATTCCAAATTTAGTATTCAGTGTTATCTTGGGTTCAGAGTGGCTAAGTAGAGTGTCTGGTAACTTATGTTATGATGTAGGGAGTTTGAAATTTAAATGGGGAGATTCTCAAGTAGAAGTAGCGTTCAATGACCATATTCAGAGGAGTAGTATTGTAGGTGTGATTTGTACTTTAAATGAGATATCGCCAGCCGTAGAGTGGGGTTCTCCATGTTTTGTGGGTAGTGTGATTACGAACGGTAGTCTAAAGGACTCGTTACGTGATGCTGCATTTCGGGGAAATATAGAGGATGAACAGTGTGTTCGGCTCTATGATGTGTTATTGTGTAATAGGAGAGTTTTTGAGGATCGCATTGGTATGGCCAATTGCTATACACATTCATTGAACGTTATTGATAGGTCAGTATTCACAGGACATAGATATCCCGTACCTTTCGCTTATCAGAGTGCAGTTGAGGCACAAATTAACCAGATGCTTGAAGATGGGATTATTGAGCACTCTAACAGTCCATATGTTAATTCTTTGATCACGGTACCCAAGACCGACGGCACAGTTCGTATTTGTTTAGACGCTCGTTTGGTTAACAGTAGAATTAGTTCAGATCAGCTGAAATCTATGTCAATAGAGGAATTAATGCAAACATTTCAGGGGAAGAAGTATTTCACTTGTGTAGATTTGAGTTCCAGTTTTTGGCAAGTGCCACTTATGTACGAAGATAGACCATTTACAGCTTTTAGTCATAAATATAACCTTTATCAATTTTGTAGAACACCTTATGGGTTAAAGAGTAGTTCAGCAGCTTTAATTAGGGCTTTAAACATCGCATTAGGGGATGACACAGGAGAGTTTGTAACCATTTACATAGATGATATGGTAATTAGTTCACGCAGTTTTGAGGAGCATCTACGTCATTTAGATATAGTTTTTCAGAAGTTAGATCAGGCAGGGTTCACTTTGAAGCTGTCTAAGTCGTCATTCTGTCAGTCAGAAGTGACATTTTTAGGTCATAGAGTGTCGAGTAGAGGTGTAACACCAGAAGAAAGTAGGGTTAATAAGATACTTCACGCAGAGGTGCCACAGAATGTTAAACAGTTAAAAACTTACCTGGGAATTTGCAACTTTTTCAGGAGGTTCGTTCTTAAATACTCAGGGTTGGTAGACCCATTCAGGGAATTGCTTAAAAGTGGGACTCGGTGGAGATGGGAGTCCAAGCATGATCAGGCTTTTAGAGCGCTGAAGGAAGATTTTGAGAAAGCTGTAGTGCTGAAATATCCGTTAAAAGATAAGGAATATGTGGTTATGACAGATGCTTCACATATAGGCATTGCTGGAGTATTATGTCAGAGAGATGATGAGGGTAATCTGTGCATTGTATCTTTAGCCTCGCGAGGACTGACAGCAGCAGAGAAAATATACACGATTACTGAGTTAGAGCTTTTAGGTATTGTTTTCAGTTTAGGGAAATTTAGAATGTATTTAGTAGGGGGGAAATTTGAGATCCACACAGATCACCATGCATTACTGTATATGAGGACTTGTAAACTGAGTTCTAACAGAGTTAGTAGGTGGATTCTTGCTCTGCAGGAATACGAATTCACAGTAAAATATATTAAAGGTAAAGATAACATTCTTGCAGACATGCTATCGAGGGACACTAATTTATGTAGGGATTATCCTGTGGTTAAAGCAGAGGACGGTATTTTAATATGTGCCTGTGTGGACAGTAGCAACAGGGCATCGTTACAGACACTGAGAAATATGCTAGTGGAGCAACGTGATGACGTTAAGTTAAAGGAGCCACTGGCTAGGTTGGAAATAGGTGAAGAAGAGTATGTGAAAGTAGGACGGTTCACGTACAAGATGCAGGATGGGCTTCTTGCAAGGAAATGTAGGAATAATCGGTGGGCAATATGTGTTCCTGCCACTTTGCGGGAGGAGCTAATTTGGTTCATTCGTAGGGAATTAGGACACTTTGGTGCTGCCAAGGTCTTCTATGAAATTGGTCGTGACTTCATTTGGAGTAAAATGGGAAGGGACGTTAGGAGGATTTTAGCTAAGTGTGACACCTGTCAAAGGAGTAAATATCCAGTTAAATATTTAGTGGGGGAGAGATCTGCAGTTCTCACCAGTAGTCCCGGCGAACTACTGTGTGGGGATTTATTTGGCCCGATCGTTAAAGGACAATACGGCTACGAGTACATTTTTATAGTTATTGACGCTTTTAGTAAGTATGTCAAGCTATATCCGCTAAGGAAAGCCACGGGACTAGCGTGTAGCCGTCTGATCATTAATAAGTATGTACCTGAGTTTGGCATTCCTCTCAGGATACTATCTGACAGTGGACCGCAGTTTACTGCAAAGAAATGGAGAACCAGTAAGCAGGAAGCTGGTATAACACACGTTCATTCCTCTGTAAGGTACCCTCAGGGTAATTCTGCAGAGCGTCCATTAAGGGAAGTGGCTCGTCTTTTTCGGACTCTAGTGCATGACAAGCATGCGGCCTGGGTTGGACATCTTCCCAAGGTCGAGACTTGGCTGAATTCTGTCCAGCATGAGAGCACGAAATTGACGCCATACGAAGTTCACTTCCGAAAAAGACCACAAAATGAACTAGCGAGGGTGTTGGGATTAAATGAGGGTAAGCAACCGGGGATGGATTACATTGTCCAGTTGGCGAAACAGAATTTATCTAAGTCAGCACAAAAGAGAATTCGCCAACAAAAAGAAACTAAATTTGACCTATTCGAGCCGGGAGACAGAGTCTTACTTAGAGTGCCGAAACAGTCAAATAAGCTAGAGAAAGTCATGTCCAAGTTCTTTTATCTCTACGAGGGCCCATTTATTGTTTCCAAACGTATTGGAAAAACAGCATATGTGCTGGAGGATAGTAAGGGAAACAGATTATACGGGACGTATAATATACATAGTCTACGAAAATATGTGTCATAAAGTGAGTGTGTTTAGCTGGCGAGCCAGCCTATCAAATGAGTAAGTGTGGTATTTGGTGCGTGGGAGGAGATGGTCTTCCAGGCAGGTGTATCAGAAGTCACACAGGGGGGTAGTATGTAAGTAAATGAGAGTTTTTAAGGTACAGGGAAATATGACGGGATTGTCGGATGCTCTTGAGCACTAAAATGTCTCGATACACCAAGGCCAGAATTTGGTAGCGCTGGTGAATTCTCATTTGCCTCCAAGAGATGGGTGAGCGCTTGGACAGGGTATTTTTGCTTAAGGCGTCCACGAGGCAAAAGATGGGCCATCAGAAGGCGAGACAGTCCTTCATGAAACTCATACATATCAGCACACGTGATTTCTGTTTACGGCCTCGCCATGTAAGATTTGTAAGTGTGTAATTTAAGGTAATTTGTACAAAGGTATTATTTGTGTCAGGAGAAATGGTCTGTGTTAAGAACTAGTATTAAGTAGAATATGGTCTACGGGAACTTAACAAGACAGGGCGATTACGGCACAGAAATATTTGGTGTTATATGTAATGCGCATTTACTGTTTTTTTTTTTCAGAAGTCAATTTTAATTTAATCTACTTTAAAGAGAGATTAAGTATTATGGTCACGAGGCGCTGCCACAATAGTGTGATCGTGTGCTCAGTGATAAGTGAGATTAAATTTCACCATAAGGAAGGGACCTCCAGTGAAATTAGGAAGTTCTATGGTGATATAAATATATCAGAACACCTTCAATGCGTGTGTTATGACATCATAAATACATAGTGCTCACACATTAATTATGTCTATTTCTCCAACATAGAGAAATTTGAGAGGCGGAAATATCCGTGGAACACTATTCTATATGTAAAACATTGGACTGGTTGCAAAGTGCAATCCATAGTGACAACAAACTTTGACGCAAAGTGCGTGAAGAAAAATTATGAGTATATATATCTGTAATTTAGGGTGATTTCATTTATGTAATATGTATTTTGGATGGGGTTTATTAACGTGTCTGGGATAATCGGATAATGGACCGTCGTCACGGTAAATCATCCGATGATCCGAGGCGAATATGTAACGTGTTTTTCGAGGGTTTTTTATGCAACTGGCATAAGTCAGTAGGAAGCCATTCTATATTTATTTACGCGGCAAATTGTTCAGCCAAGAGAATTTTTCATGTTAATTTATTATTATTATTAATTTATTATAATTATTATTAAGGTATTTTCGGAGCATTTTATAAAAATTATTAGCATTCAGATAGGTTTTCTATGTCTTAGAAAACGCTATCAAGCAAATTATTACGAACGACAATATCATAGAAAATTATGTGATTGCGGAATTTTACGGAGTTTTCGTCAGTTAGGGTATATCGAGAGACGTGACTCACTGGGAATTCAAGTACACGCTTAATCTTGTCGGAAAGCATGACGCAATCCTGGGTCGCAGCGTCCAGGAAAGGGCGAATAGTTGGAACGGAAATCGACTTCATCATCGCCGCGCCGTGTGTAATGACCCGGAGGAGGGGAAGATCGCGTGGTGGGTCAGCCAATCAGTGAGGACCACGCAAGCTACAAGTCTTCTGAAGAGTGGGGGAGCCGACAGGTGGATATATCGTTCGACGCGCCGTGGAACGAAGACAATCTGTGAAATACTTGACGAGTATGGGTGCGCGTGCGAGTGGCTCCGATGTTCGGTGGAGTTAGCGACGATCTGTATAGAATTTAACGAGTACGGTTGTACGCGGGAATCGCTCCGATGTTCCGTGGATTGGAGGACTAACTTTTGTAAAACTTAACCAGTGCGGTTGTACGAGTGTTTGGGTCCGAGGTACGGACCATAGAATTATCTAATCTACCAGAATCTCATCAAATATCGACAAAGATGTCGACGTCCAGGAGACTGTGGGAAGCTCACAGCATCATCCAGTACGAGGGAAATGTTTCGGCAATTTCCAGTGGTAAGCGCTAATGACGCAGAAATACGCAATCTCTCATTTCTCTTGGTTTTATATTTCATATTTCAGTAACTTCATAGCTTGGGAATAAGAGTAAAATCAATAATTTATCAGACTCCGTTTTCACGTAATTTTCTATCGGTAATATTAAAATCACAACGCTCCTATTTAAATTTTATACTTATTATTATTATTAATTTTGCTATACTTGTTTTATATAATAAATTCATTTCTTTTACAATGCAATCTTTGCTTTCAGTAGGTAGCATTAGATATAGACCAATTCCTTCTCCTGATACAATTGTTTGTTGGGTTAATTAATGATCAAATCATACCACGATCTGAGTGAATAGAGTCTTGAAGGTGTTCTGCCAGAGCTAGACGTTGTTAAATACAAATTTAGATTTCAACATTGCATTGAGGTCTTGGCGCCCATTAAAACAACATAGCTTAGGCAAAGGTAAACTGCTACAATTCTCACCCAACAGTTAGGGGCTAGCAAAACGTTTCAACTCTTGTCTTTGAAACAAACTTGTAAATTTGGGTTAATATTCGGATCGATTAGAATTACTATACTCAATCATCCACTGATGACCGGGCATTTTGAGAATTCGATTTTATTTTTAAATAAAAATTCGAGTGAAAATTATGCATGCTATTGCCTGCAAGGATAAGGGTGGGAAAAAGGATTATTTTCAACATACTGTACACCTACCATCTGTCGTTAGCTATTCGCGTTACTAAAATATTTGCTTCAATGCACAAATCAATTAATGGTCTATAGTAATTTATAATTCCGCTGATCTATAAAATTATACCACAGAAAGTTACAATACTAATTTAATATACAGAACAGCAATTTCTGGGTGCTATTTCACGTATTCTCTCTGAGGTCGCTTTCCTAGGATAGTGGCACAAGAAGTATTCACAGAAGAAAAGAGAAAACAAGTAGTTCCGTGAAGAACTGTACAGCCTATTTTCATATATCCTACTAATGTTAATTGCCTCTATCAACATACTAAATTTCAGTTTGATTGCTGTAATAGATTCGTAGATATTGAGAACCGTCTAAATATTTCGGGTGGTCGACATGTTGGACTTTTATATATGTAGGGCTTAGAGTAATGTACTGTTATATGAAGATTATTGTGTACGTGTAGTATTCAAACTTCAATCGCATGATTAGTACACAAGAAGTAAAAACGAGATTTTAAAATTTCGCACAAATGCCATCTTGTGGTTATGGAAACAATTGAAAAACATTAGATGCCAGTGGATTAACATTTGTATAAGGGTTTACTGTACCAAGTGTCACTGCATTCGGATGGTTAAATTGCGAGAAACGACCATGTGAATATTTATACTTCGCTCCGTCGCCATGTTGGATTTGTGATCACCAGGTTACTGAAAGTCCTATAGGTCAACTTATGTCCATAGCCCCTATGAACATTAAAAAATTCAGTTTGATTGCTGTAATAGATTCGTAGATATTGAGAACCGTCTAAATATTCCGGATGGTCGCCATGTTGGATTGTTATATGTACAGGCCTTAGAGTCATGTACCTTTAAAAGAAAATTATTGCGTAGGATCATTATTCAAACTTTCATTTCGATCGCATGAATACGACACAAGAAACAAAAACTTAATTTAAAAATTCGCACAGCCGCCATCTTGAGGTTATGTAAATAATTGAACTAAATTACATACCAGTGCATTACAATGTATATAAACATTTGCTGTACCAAGTTTCATTGCGTTTGGATCATTAAATCGCGAGAAAAGTCTATTTAAAACTTTCAAATTCGCTTGGCCGCCATGTTCGTTTTTAGTTAACCGGTTTTTGAAAGTCTCATAGATGAACTTCCAGTAGTGCCCTTTATCTCCGTGCAAAATTTCAGGGTGATACCGGTAATAGTTTCAGAGATATAGAATGCCGGTGAAATATTTCGCACAGCCGCCATATTGAGGTTATGTAAACAATTGAACGAAGTTAGATGTCGGTGCATTACAATGTGGATAAAAATATACTGTACCAAGTTTCATTGCGTTTGGTTGGATAACTCGCGAGAAACGTCTATTTAAAAGTCGCGAATTCGCTTGGCCGCCATGTTGGTTTTGTAGTTACCAGGTTTTCAAAGGACACATAAGTGAACTTCTAGTAGTTCCCTCTGTCACCATACAAAATTCCAGGATGATATCGGTAATAGTTTCGGAGATATTGAATGCTGGTGAAATATTTCGCACAGCCGCCATGTTGAATTGGTGAGACGTAACAAAATTTGAAGGGCAGGTTCAGGGTCTCCGGGAATAGTGCTATGAACTTACCGAGTTTCATTGAAATCGCTCCAGTCGTTTAGATTTTATTAGGACACACACACACACACACACACACACACCTCACACACACACACGCACACACACAAACGGACAAAAGGTGATCTCATAAGCCTATTTCTTCAAAATTGAAAATAGGCTAAAAATATCATCGTCATTAAAAATAACATTATTATTATTATTATTTCGAGCCTCCATGGCTTAGGCGGCAGCACGCCGGCATCTCACCGCTGGGTCCGTGGTTCAAATCCCGGTCACTCCATGTGAGATCTGTGCTGGACAAAACGGAGGCAGACAGGTTTTTCTCCGGGTACTCCGGTTTTCCCTGTCAAAATTTCATTCCAGCAACACTCTCCACTATCATTTCATCTGTCATTCATTTAATCATTGCCCCAGAGGAGTGCGTCAGGCCTCGGCAGCCGGCACAGTTCATATCCTCGCCGCTAGATGGGGGCTTCATTCATTCCATTCCTGACCCGGTCGGAGACTGGAAGCAGGCTGTGGATTTTCATTCATTATTATTTCGTGGGGACCTCTCTCAGAATAGTGGGAGCCCCACTGGACTTGCGCTCCAAGGTTTGCCTTTTGTAATTACAATTCCTGGCCACAATAAAGTCGTCAACTTAAGAGGGGCATGATTGTATACTGGCATGTGTCTTGCTTGCTCGGGCGCTAACCATAAGTTAGGTTATTCATTACAAACGCGCTCTGCGGTCAATAGTGAGCGCCTTTTTTTTTTTTTTTTTTTTTTTTTCACTATTCAATAATGAATGAGGGGACCCTACCGTCATTATAATTCTTATTTATTATGTTTACAATATTGACTAACACTACAATAAAACATTATGACAATTAAACTGAGCTAAATAATTCATAAATAGGTTACTGTTCTACCTCCACGAAACTGAAGTGATTTGCGATCGCCACGGTGTCTGTATCTTGTAGCGATCTTACATTTTGTTTTCAGTGTGAGTTCCTTTTTGGGCCGGCTCGGTGTCAATCTTGATTTCACCGTGTTTTCGTTACACTGTTTCTGTTCTTCTAAATTGAATTGAGGATTCCGAGTTTCACTTACTAGAACATTCTCCAAATCGAACCGGGGACTCGCGGTTACTGGAAAACTTTCTAAATCGAACCGGGGACTCTCGGTTTCCGAATGAGCACTTGGCTCCCTAGCAAGTGGGATCAGATTTCTGACTTGCCTTCTAACTGTTCTAGTGGGACACGGTTTAATTCTATTCACGTGAACCAATACTGCACGTGAACGCATTTTAAGTTTTACATTCAGTGGGAAACAACATGTATGATTTCGTGAGGGCCTTTCCATTGCTTTGACAGCTTCTTTACCCTATTTCTACCAATACATGGAGTATGAAGGAATACCATCTGACCTACATGATAAGTCACAACCTTGGACTTCTTGTCATACTGAGTTTTTTGCTTCTTCCTTGCTCTACAAGCGTTAGATTGGGATGTGGTTCATAGTTCTGTGAGTTTACTTCGCAAGTCTTCGACATGATCACTATAAATCTCTGTATCAGGCGTGATAGTTAAATCAGCCTCTATGGGTACTGACATAGGTCTAACAAAAACAATTTCATAGGGTGAGTACCCTGCACTCCCATGAATCTTTGAATTTATTGGCTTCGTTACATACGACAAATATTTATCCCAATCAGTTTGACTCTTATTGATATAATGACTGAGCATATTAGCTACGGTTCGATGTACTCTTTCTACTCGACCGTTAGATGCGGGTTGATACGCTGTAGTTTGAAGTTTGCGTATTTTCAAAAGTTTACACATTTCCTGCATTAGGGCAGAAGTGAAATTTGCGCCTTGCTCTGTAAGCAATTCTTTAGGGACGCCAAATTTCGTGATAATTCTGTGCATTAATCCTCTAGCAATAGTTTCAGTGGTTTGATCTGGTACAGGGATAAATTCTGCGAACCTGGAAAAATGATCAATTACACTAAAAATGTACCTGTTTCCGGATCTTGTGGTTGGCAACTTTCCAACAATGTCACAAGCAATGCGTTCGAAAGGTTTCTGGGGTTCTTTAAAATTTCCGAGTGGAGCTTTAGTTTGTCCGTGGTTCGATCTAGTACAACATTCTCGACATGCACGCAAATAACTATCAACATCACTTTCCATGTTAGGCCAAAATAATTTATGCTTGATTCTTAGGAGCGTTTTCTCCGGACCCATATGACCAGCAGTAGGGAGGTCATGGTTCAGGGCTAACACTCGATCTCTCAGGGGTTGTGGTACGAGTATTAATCTCTTATCCTTAAATTGGTAATAGATTACTTGTTCTGGGCTCATTTTATATCTCTCGCGCGATCGCAATTTCTGGCATTCTTCGTCACCTCTCTGGTGATGCCTAATGAGATCTAAATCTAACACTGGGAGGTACTCTACCTGTGTTTTGAGTACATGGCGGCTAAGTGCATCAGCGTTTGAGTGCTTCTTTCCGGGTTTATGCACCACCTCGTAATCAAATTCAGACAGTCTCAAGGCCCAGCGAGTTAGTCTGCTGCTAGGGTCCTTGAGGTTAAGCATCCATCGCAATGCTGAATGGTCTGTTACAACAGTGAATTTTCTACCTAACAGGTAACATCGAATGCATTTAGTTGCCCAAATTACGGCAAGCAATTCACGTTCCGTAGTGGAATAGTTAGATTCGGCTGTATTCAACTGACGAGACGCATAAGCTATTGCGTGCTCTTGACCATGAATGACCTGTGCCAATACAGCGCCAATTGCCAAAGCACTTGCATCCGTGCTTAACATAAACGGCAAAGAAAACTCTGGGAACACTAAAACTGGATTTGAAATTAGTTTAGATTTCAACGTCTCGAATGCTTCGTGACATTCATCACTCCACTTAAAAGGAATTTCCTTTTTTGTAAGCTGGGTGAGGGGTTTTGCAATTTCCGCAAAATCTGGGATAAATCGTCTGTAATACCCAGCTAAACCAATAAATTCTCTTACATCACGTACTGATTTGGGTACCGGTAACTCAGATACAGCTCTGATTTTCTTCGAATCCGGGCGGACAACATCCGCACTTATTACATGGCCAAGGTAATCACATTTTTCCAAATGAAAAATCAAATTTGCCTCTCTTAGTTTATCAAAAACATTTCTGATTCGTTCGATATGTTCTTCAAGAGTTTTACTGAAAATTATTACATCATCTAGATAAACAAGACATTGGGTGCTTATCAAGCCAGAAAGTAAACTGTCCATAACCTTCTGGAAAGTGACAGGTACATTAATGAGGCCAAATGGGAGGCGCAAATAGTGATAATGACCCGTTGGTACACTAAAGCCTGTCTTTTCCTGACTATCTGGGTCCACTTTAATTTGGCGAAATCCGCTGACGAGGTCTATTATCGTGAAAAATGTAGCACCACCCAGCATGTCTATAGTTTCTTTTATCAATGGGAGGGGGTAATGAGCAGGGGTTGTCACACTGTTTAGAGCCCTAAAATCTACACAAAATCTATATTTAGGTGTGCCGTCAGCCGACTTTTTGGGTAAAATTACTATAGGGGCTGACCAGGGCGAAACGCTCGGAACGATAATTCCCTTCTTTAATTAGTCATCTATAAATTCCTGTACTAGTTCTATTTGAGCGTGAGGCACTCGGTACGGCCTCTTGAAAATTGGTTGAGCTGAGCCTGTTTCAATCTTGTGAGTAATTTTGGTTGTACTTCCCAATATCCCTTTGTCTTCGTTATAATAAAGGTCTTGATATTCTAATAGAGTGTGTAGTACTAAACGTCTATTCACTTCCCCAAGATGAGAAAGCTTTAGCCATAGTTTGTCAATCATCTTAGAGTCACAGGGTATTGTAATCCAACAATCCCTCTTGCTACCCTCTGGGCAACGATCACCTTTGGAGAGGTCCAGCCACTCTAACTCAAAATACTCGGGCTTTCCCGTGCGCTGGATAAGACCCGACGTGGCAAGTCCTCTCGCTTCACCACCAAAATCACACTCATCAACTCCTGAAGTGGTTAGCTCCCTCGCTTCGCCACTTAACTCACTGACATTAGTACAAAACTCCTCCACATAGGCAATAGGTGTACCGCTAGGAATAGTCAGTTCTTCCTGACTGATGTTAATTAATTTTGCAATACATTTCTTATCTCTGAGTGTACTGAGCACTCGTGCAACACGTACACCATGTATGCTCACCTCGATGGGTTCCAAAATTACTTCAGTATCTGTTTTTGGTAATGAGCCATAGGCTCTATCAGACACTATCACTTCGCTTTTTGGTGGCAAATTCACGCATTTCGTGATGGAGACTTGCGTAACCTTCGAAAAGGGGCTAAGGATGGCCGGTTGTAATTCCTTAGAGGATGACCCGCTGAAACCTTGTATGTTCAGTTTTCTGGGTGAAACTGCGACATCCTTTGAGGGAGGATGGCATGCACTAAGCATGACTTGTGTCTGTTCAGAGTGTCCAGCTACAAGCACCCTCGTGGATTTCCCAGGATACGAAAGGTTAACTACTCCCGTGGAATCCGGAGCTAGCGCTGATCCACTTCCTATTAAACAACAATGAGGCGCTTCCTGAGGGGGATCGCTTTCCATTGTTACTACACAAGGTATGACACCAGAATTCATCCTACGCGTTATCTCTATCGAACCTCTTCCTTTAAGGTGTACTTGGCGAAGAGACACATCAATGACAGCACCCCAGTTGCTAAGCATATCAATGTCTATAACCGCTAGGTAATCTGCCGGGAGGTCGACTACTAAAAATTTTGCCATCAAGACGCTAAGTTTTGGACCTAAGTCCACTAAAACATGTTGTTCATCGTAGACTTCTAGTAATGCTCTTGAAATTCCTTTAATGTTTAAGCTATTCTCTAATATAGGCATTTTGGAAACTCATCTCTGTAGTAGAGAAACCTGTGCGCCAGTATCAATTACAATAGGTCCTGTCACATCTTCTATAGTTCCAATGCACACTAATTCGTTCGTATACTCATCTATTTTACTGTTTTCAGTTTGGGATCCAATCGCTACGACTGGGGGTGCTGTGTTATCGCATTCCCGTGTCAGTTTACTTTCGTCGTTATTTACTCGTGAGGTTCTCGAACCGCGGTCTTCATCGAGACCTCTTGACCATTTGGGTAATTCTGAGTACGTGTCTCTACATTGATAGTTCTGTTTTTACATTCACGACTTGTATGCCCCGTTTTATGACAAGAAAAACATTCTACATCTCTCGTGAAATGTCGCTGGTTCACACCCTGTGCGCGAGCTGGTTCCTTAGCCACGCATTCTCGGGCGATATGACCATGTTTACCGCATCTATAACAAGTAATTGATCGTGGGCGATCTTCATGGGTAACGAACACTCTGCGTTCATTCTTAGGAGGGATAGGTGTCGTTCGCGAGAAAGGGCGATTAAAACTGCGTCGCTCAAACATGTGGGAGGGGGTAAATGAAGACGTATGTAGAATCCTACCTGACCGGACAGTCCTTTAAGAAAAGCTGTCAGCACTTGAACATCTACTAATTCAGCTGCACCGGGCGAATCATAATTCATGCCAGATAAAATACCCTGACCTAATGCCTGAAGTCGTTCTGAGTAATCTTGTATCGGTTCTCCTGCTTTCTGTACTGCACTGGCTAATTTCTCATAGTAAGACCTAGTATCTGTCCTCTCTGAGAATCTTTCATGTAATTTATTACGAAATTCTTGATAGGAATTAAATACTGTGTGCTTGAGAGAGACTTTTACGTATGTGAGGGCCGAACCTGCGAGCTTCCGCTTAGCGAGACGAATTTTATCTAGATCACGCCACCCATTCAAGTCTCCTACCTCTTGTATGGCATCTAGCAAGTCTGTTATTCGGCTGTTAGGTAAACTAGGATCAAATACCGGGATTGTTCCTATTAAATTTAGGCGATCTGAAGGTAATTCTACCGGGATCGTGTCATTAAACCTGGATCTACTTTCATTACCAATAATTACGCGGTCTATCAAAATGTCAATAGCTTCCTGTAAGGCGACTTCCTGTCCATCTATGCTTACGTTAGTAGCAATGGTACAATTAAATTAAATGAAGTACAATTAAATCAAATTATATCAAATTAAAATTAAATAAATTAAATAAAAACAATCACTCAAACGAACGTTTACAATGAAGCTATACAATCCTAACGTACGACGTAATTGTACACTGAACACATTTCCTATGATATCACTAATTAAATTCACACGGTTGTTGACACAGTTATTTAGAACAAACGGAGGCAAGTATTAGACATTACATGCAATAAAGTGTATCAAAAATAATGTTAGACAGTATTAGAGGGATATATTAGTATGCCACTAGACTAGGTTAAGTAGGTTATAAAAATATCTATGAGATCACAAGACAACAACAATACTGCTCTGAGACTCTCTTTGATATAGGTTAGGGGATGACTGAAGCTATAAAATCGACTTACAAGTATCCGACAATCTTACTTTACAAGAAATCATCCCACCGACCGCTGCCACCAATCTGTAACGGAGCCACTGCTTTCGTTTGAACATCGGCCCTCAATATCAGTGCCTTGCCAGGTAATTTACTACCACCAGTCTGTAACGAAGCCACGACCCTCTAGATCAGTGCCTCGCCAGGTGCATATATGTTCCCAATTTGTAACGCGTAAGCGTTACCTCTATCTCTATACATGGATAAGAACTTTGTTAAGTACCCGGCAAACCACTTAAAACCAAGAGCCGAATTTCAATCGTTTTCACGACCAGATAACCGTGAAAAATAATAAAGGTCTCTCAGAGCTGAGCAAGCCGTTACCTGTAACTTATAGTATATATTGGGAATATGGGAGGATGGTTAGGCAAAAGCATGCAATAGACTTCATTCTTTAAGGTGCTGTCTATTCCATTCTGACAAATACTAACATGCTACATATTCTAAACTACGTGGGTTAGTAAAATAACAATAATTAACTTACATGTCAGAACAATCTTTGTTTCAGCGAACCTAGCAGCGAAGCCTAAATGTTGAATTATTTGGTGTTAATTAAGCTTCTTACCTCAAACTGCCAGGTCGAGCAGCGCAAGGCGTTGGTCCTGCATCTTACGGAGAGTGGACAGCACACACACCGTCAGATCTTCAATGGAATACAGGCTTCGAACGGCCCTTGACATGTTATTTTAAACACTTCACTTGAATCCCTTCTGCTTCAGTTACCTCCCACTCGCTATAGCAACTTCTCGATCTGATTGGTCGGGACTACAATTACAGCAAGTACTTTCGAGCAAAGTGGGGGTTAATGCTGAGTAAGACTCACATGGAAAATATTCCTACGTCAGCCCCTTATCATGTACAAAAGTCATTAAGAACCAAAGTGGTCTGACCAAGCGGGCCACACACATTACTTCCCAATAACGAGGCTATAAGTTGACACGTTCAACAAATTAGAATAGTGAGCTAGCGCGAGTAACCAAATATCTAATGGCAGCAATAAAAATTAATATGATTCCTACAGGCTGGCTGAGAAAGCGCTCGACACGTACAGTCATTGATACTGCAAAGAATCTCTGTACCAAGCTAGAAAAAGGGGGTACCCAAAGTTGGAATTAAACAGGGGTTAGAAACTAAGGAAATACTCACTTAATACGCAAAGTACGTCCACTGCGTCACATAAATGTAAACCTGCTGCTCTTAAGTGTGTGTCATTGCGGTTTGTTAATACTGATTGCGAATATTGTTTGAAGAGGGAACTGCGCTCTTGCACACTGGAATGGCAAATCTATCGGAATATTGGGAATGAAAAGTATTTTCCTTAAGCTATTCAGGGTGTAATTTTCTTACAATTAATGATGATTTGAATGTCAACATGTCGCTATTAATAGACCTATAGAAAATATATCTCACCTTGGCAACTGATGTACATTATGCAGCCTCTTCCAGCGTTACATCCCAGTGATTGAAAATTTCCAACGACACTTTTGCCTCACATGTCTCTCTAAATATTGAAAATTCCTGTTATTGTGCTTTTAGAGATCTTTGAAAGAGGTTACTCTCGCACATGGTGTAGATGCTTTGTCAAAGGAAAACATTCCATGTTACGAAGATGGACCGTGTAACCTGTACCGAAAGTTTCTGCAGATTTAACACCGGGCCAAATCTCAACAACAGTTCCTTGATCTCAGATTTGCAAATAGTTTATTGTATCGTTCCATGTGTAATAACTCTACAGGGCAAGTAGGTCTACGTAATATTTGGTTCAGATCGGTGAAACGGTATATATTTGTGCCAAAGGGCCTAAATGTAGGGAATTCAGCGGGCTGTCCGAAATTCCAAGTGGATAGTGTTACTTGTCGGGTTCCAAAGTGTAAGTACGTACATTTTGGTTCAGATCGGTGAAACGGTGTAGATTTGTAACTAAGGGTCTAAATGCAGGTAATGTAGAGGGCAGCTTGAAATTTTAGATGGACAGTGTTACTTATCGGGTTTCAGAAGGTAAGTATGTAAAATGTGGTCCAGATCGGTGAAACGGTGTAGATTTGTGCTAAAGGGCCTAATTACGAACATTGAGCTTTATATATATTAGGTATATGGATGAAAGGCAGCCTATGTGTTAATCCAGGGTATAAGCTATCAGTGTAATCTGCAGTGTTCCAAAAGATAAGTACGTAAAATTTGGTTCTGTTTGATTAAAAGTTTTTTTGTGTATGTGCTAAAAGGCCTAAATATATGGAATTGAGAGGGCTGTCCGAAATTTCAAGTGAACAATGTTACTCGAAGGAATCCACAGGTATGTACATAATATTTGGTTCAGATCGGTGAAACGATGTAGATTTGTGCCAAAAGGTCTAACTACGAACATTGAGCTAAATACATATATGGATGAAAGGCAGCCTTTATGTTAATCCAGGGTATAAGGTATCTCCATTTCAAATTTCATCTAAATCCGTCCAGCCGGTTTAGTGTGAAGAGGAAACAAACACTATCACTCACACACACACACACTCACAAACGTTCACAATTATAATATACACCCTCAAATGCCAACTGACTGTGCCAGGATACGAACCTGCAACCTTGGACCCAGCAAGCAAGAACGTTACTGGTTACACGTTTATACGTTACACATTTAAATGCACAAAAGACTCTAACCAAGGTAAACAAAGCAAGTCCGAGAAAAAGATATTGCTAAAAATAGTGCATTGTTGGTAAAGAGCATTTATCATCTCAAAAAGTTATGTTAGGACAGTTGTCAACGTTCAAAAAACTCCCAACACTATCCAAGGCAAGACGAACTTTACAAAAAGTGGTATTGCAAGAGGATCAAAAAGGACTATATAGTAATAGTGATGATGATGATGATGATGATGATGATGATGATGATGATGATGATGATGATGATAATGGTAATGTTTTGTTTACACCTAAAAATTATTTGTTAAATTTGTTTACTGGAACAATCCCAGTAAGTTAATTCAGCGGTTTCAGCACTTGCATACCCGTAAACAGGGTGGACATAGTGGATATGAGGATAAACTATTGGATCTAGAACATGAGCTTCGTCGTTCCAAAATGATTGTGCAATAGGTCCACGTAACCGATAAAACTATGTCTTAACAATGCATATAATATTAAATATAAACAGCTATATAAGCCAATCTAATATCCGACGCTAAATCACTCCATCGCAAAAACTATTGTAACCTTAGGAGTGTGCAAATCAGTCTGACAAGCTAGTTGCTATTTTATTATGGAACTTACTATAACCAATAAGGTAAACAACGTGCACTCTATAAAGGCTACTCTTATAACTATAAACGACAAAATATAAAAGGAATAATATTTTGGCGATGCTCAAAAGAGTGGTCAAAAAAAATTCAAGGCGATATGAAAAGTAAACAAGAAGTTCCGTGACGAACTAAAGAGCCTACTTTTCTCGAAATGTAAGAGTCATTCCAATGATTAATCTAAATGGACCTAATTAGAATAATGACGAAATTGAGTTGGTAATATCGAAATTTCTAATTAGTTCGAAATATAACTGGCACAATGCACCCTAATAGAGCACTACAGTTGACAGCCCTGGTGACTGAATATATTCTTAGTTCCAATTCTTAAGGCAATGACTACAAAATTTGGTTGAAGTCCAATGGATAGCATTGACGTTGGTTGTAGTTAGACATTGAATCTATCAGCACGCGTAAAATCATGTTGGCAACAATGTCATCCATGTGTTGGTCAGAAATAATCTGAACTATTATGATCTATTGTTGTGCCAATTTTGGATGAAATCCATTTATTTGTATAGAAGTTACATGCATTTTAAAATTGGACCAATCAGCAGGCTTACAATCATGTTGGAAGCACTCACGTATATTAGTTACTCCAAATTAATCTAGAATGTAAGGTACTATACGTGTGCAAAGTTTAGAGCTGTTGGCTTGAATACTTTCTGATATATTGATATTAGGGTAAACAAATAGAGACAGCATTTATTAACAGTTGGCAGCCCTGGTTGCTCTTAAGAATACGCTTAGTCATATCTGGTATAGTACACATAGCACATACGAAATTTGGTTGAAATCTAATTGATAGTATAGAAGTTACATGTATTTACAATTGGTCCTAACAGCAGGCTTACAATCATGTTGGTAGTACTGAGGTCCATTAGTTACTCCAAATTAATCTAGAATGTCAGGTTTTATACGTGTGCATAGTTTAAAGCTGTCGGCTTGCATATTTTCTGATATATTGGTATTTGGATATAAACAATAGAGAGTGCATTTATTAACCGTTGGCAGCCCTGGTGGCTCTTAAGATTACGCTCAGACATATATGTCTATCTACACATAGTACATACGAAATTTGATTGAAATCAAATTGATAGTGTAGAAGTTATATGCATTTAAAAATTGGACCTATCAGCAGACTTAGAATCATTTTGGCAACACTGGCATGCCTCCTGGAAATTAAACTGAAATAGTATTACCTATATGTATGCTAATTTTGGTATAGCTCCCATGCATACCTTCCAAGATATACAACATAGAGCTGAAATTTCAATTGCGATTTTTCAGCAGTTGGTAGCACTGAAATCATTTTCAAATACGGCATTGAGATAGTCAGATAGAGATCTTTACTAATACCAAATTTGGGTTCGATTGCTACAGCAGCTTAGGAGTTGATTGGGGACACACACACACACACACACACACCCAGACAGACAGACAGACAGACAGACATTTTCCCAGATCGATCTCATAAGTCTACTTTTTCCCCATTTTTATAAAATGCGAAAAGTAGGCTAAAAATGGTGAGGTCTTAAGTGTGAGTGATCATGAATGTGGTGTAAGATGAAACACAGTTGCTGTTGACAAAAAATCATCAAAATGCTAAATAGCGAGTTCAAGAAAACAATATTGCTGCTCAAGATAATGCATTGTTTATTGAGCAACGTTTAACCCCTCTTTTAAAAGTTATGTTTAATCCATCTTCCACGTCTCAAGAGCCATTAACATCACAGACTATGCAAGAGGTAGTATTGCAAGAAAATCAGAAAGGACTAAATAGTAATAGTGATTATAATAATAATGATGATGTGGATGAATTTTTTATACCTATAAAACTATTAAAGCTTTCTCTGTTTGTAAAACATTAGGCATTGCTCGCCGTGGAAAAAGAAAACATCTACCGCTAGCTTTGTGTTTAAAAATCTATAGCAAGCAATGTTAAAAAGAGAAAAGAAGGTTTTATTTCGTATGTAAATATTGTAAAAGTACTTAATTAATTAAATAAAAATATTGTATGGGTATTGTCTGTTTTACTTAATTGTTATCCCCACTTCCCACTACGAATGCAATTAATTGTTAACCATCAACAGTCTCTGGCTATGTTCAGAAAGAGTGGTCTTAATTAATGCACTTTATTTGTAGTCTTGTGTACCGAGTATCATAATATACAGTGTCGCCAAGCAATGTTGAGGTAATAGTTATGTCGGGTAAGGGGTTCGAACCCTTGCTTCCTTATACAGGAAATTTGAACTTAAGTCAAACGCCTTAACCACTCGGCCAACCCAACAGTTACTAATTTAATTAGTCCTGTGGACGGCGGCTTCGGTGGCGTAGTTGGTAGCATGCTGAGCTTCTATGCCCAAGATCGCGGGTTCAAACCCGACCGAAGTCGTCGGATTTTTAAGAGCGTTAAAAATCCCTCAGTATGCCTTCCTTCGGAGGGGAAGTAAAGTCGGCGGTCCCATGCCATAGATTTATGGCATGTTAAAGAACCTTCCACTAATTACACCAGTGTGAAGCTAAATTATATAGGCTAAGAATGTAAATAACGCTCTTATATTCCTACGTTCGTTGCCAAGAGCCAACTGCGGTGGCGTCCAGTAGCTAAGTTCTGAACTAGTAGCCGCTGACGGTGGCGTTTGGCGGCAAAAGTAGTAACTATTTGAAAAATTCAAAGTCTGCAGTCCTTACTAGAATAAAAAAACAGATAACACACACTAATACAGCCATCACAATTTACACCGGTTATCAGACAGATTCTACACACACCCAAAGTACACGGGGATATATGACCACGTTGTCGCAGCCCCTAAACTGAAGAACCAACCAACCAGTCCTGTGGACTTGAGTGTTTACAAAACTTCCCAGTGTACATTGACTCAACGACTTGTTCGTTTTTGAATGTTGAATTTTTGTATTTTTTATAACTTAGAGGTTTTCAGTCGTGTGAACTGGGTGATCAATATAGGGTTAAAATCTTAAAATAATTTTAGAAAACCTCTCAGGTATCGTGTAATAGGTTTTAGTAAAGAATCACCGTCCGTTGACCAGCATTTACCGTTACACAACATCATTTTGGTATGCTCTACATAAGCATCAATCGTTTCTCTAATAATGTCGTTTAAAAAAAACAATAGTCGCTCAGTTTCTATATAGGCCTAAGCATCTGTTGTATATGGATAAAAATGGCAAACAGCTTTCTAGAACCCTGTTGGATCGCGAATAGAGTACGTGCTCACGGCCGAACCATACCTCTGGTGGTCGCACATAAACATCACGTTTATTAAAAGTAATTTGCGGAGGGCCACTTAAATGTTAATAAGAAAAAGAATGAAATGTAATATATTTGAAATCAAATAAAGCAAAAAAAAATCAAGCTTGCAGTTTAACGTGACCGTTAATCGCATCAAATAAAGCACACCGGTCATTGGTTTATTGCACCACTTGGTTGCCACGGCAACATGCATACTTTCGTGCCCATACATCTTGTTGATCCCCATGGTAACTGACTCAAAACAACACTTACTAAACTATTTTCTCCCTTCACATTGCAGGCACAGTAGACTATAGTAACCATATACAATATGGACACATGAGGCCTTTACCATGTATTTTTTTTCGTCATGGTTTTGAAACGGCCGTCACCGGAAGCACCGCACGCACGCACGCATGACGGCGACGGTTCACCATGTATCCGCGAGAGAGCTGCGTACCCATATTCTTTGAGTGCGGCCTGTCGATTTTGTCTGAAGGTAATATTGCGAAAAATTATTAAACACAATACAGTGTTTTAATTTTGGAATTTAATCAACAGCAGAAATGCCCAACGTCTGTGCGGTAAAATTATGCCGCATCTCTTACCTCACCGGACACAACTGCTTATTCCGGTTTCCTCGGCGACTGGAGCGGTAAGTACAAACACCGAACATTACAATTGAATGATTTTGGTTCTAATAAACATGAAATTCCAGTCCCTCAGACACCTATCCACTAATTCACAAATTCCTATTCCAGATTCAGTGACTGGGTAAAGGCCTGTAATCGGGAGGATTTGCTGGAATACGGGCTAAATCTACACAAGTCAATGTATAGGGTGTGTAGCCTTCATTTCTCACAGGAAATGTTTTACCCCACAAATGAGGGCAGTTCTAGTCTGAGATTACGCCCTAATGCCCTACCAATATTAAATATCTACTCTTGAGAAGGCATGGTTTCTTTTAAAGTGTCAATTTTCTAACCTCTCTTAAGGCAACAGTACCGGTTTTCGTCACTGAGCCAATACTCGTCACTCGCGTATATAAGTACAAATAATAAGCCTGTCAACGGGTCTTGCTCAACGCACAAAGTCTAACGAGATTCGTCATACCTTCGTTGCCGGTAAGGAGCAACTTTGCGAAATCATGCGTGCGATGCAATAGGTGATTCCCAGCGTCAAACATATCTTGTGAGTTGAGCTGTCTTGACGCGGCGTATTGCTTCTCGCATGTGCTAAGCGGGCACGCGAGTTAATTATGTGCATACGTGTTATGTTCCGACGTTTTAAAATGTTACAAGTGTGTGATATAGTTGGTAATTATTTCTATAACATATACGATTTGCTATTTCGTGCTCACGTTCCTAGTTTGGTTAGAAATGCTGGTGACGAACACTGGATTTTAAAAACGCACTTGACCAATGCTCGTCATTTGTGACGAAAACTGGCACTTTGTCATTTCTCCTTGTAAGACCTAACAGCACAGTGGTCCGGATTTGAAAAAAAGCGGACAAAAATATTTTCCGCTATATGAAATGAAATACTTTTGTATAAAACTTTAAATTAGATGTTACTATTAGGTAAATTTGTCTTAGTACATAAAATTACTTACTTATTCATCCTCTGATTCGGATGAGTCGACTTCTTTTTCTTCCCCTTCCTGCTCCGTCCTGTCCTCGGGTATTGACAATAAATTACACACCTCCTGAGGCAACTGTCTTCATTTCTTCTTCGGTAGACTTTCCGTGCTTCAGATTACTGGATCAGACCTTAGCAATAGTCTATGGAACAAGCCAAAATTATTGGAAATTCTTGAGGATTTTCTGGTATGGTCTTCTCTATATTTTCTCACGTCTTGGTTTCTAGACTCTAAGACCTCTTCTGAAAGTTCCCCAATCGGCAACATAGCTGCTTCTATAATGAAAGATCCATGGATAAGTATTTTATGGAGTGTTAGAGGCATGTAACACCACGGATATAGCCGTACATATAAGCTTGCTGTTTCGCTGCAGTAGGAATTTAACTCTGAACTATTAATTTCATGACCAGAGGAAATTTCTTTTAAAATTATTCCAAAACGAGTTATTAACTCACAGTCTACCCCTGTTATTTCGGATGCTACTTGAGGTTGATCAAAAAACCTTCGGGCAGTGTTGCCATCACTGGTTGTTCCATATCCAGGCTTCGGAATATTAACTAGAAGACATAATCTCGTTCTGAATGAGTCTTGCACAATTTTTTCTTTCTTTCGAGTAAGTCTCGATTACCTTCTTTCACGCTCACTTTCCACTTTTTAAAACCCAGGCGGTACGAATATGTAAGAGACATTAAAAAAATCGAAAGTGGACGTGTGGAACTGAAATTCCAAACTCAAGTTGTAAATTGTCGACGAGCTTTTGTGCCACTTATGTAGATTTTTCATTTCTGAAATTTTCGCACCATTCGTTTTCCCCTTGTTGGTGTAGTCGTGGTAGCTTCTTTTTAGCTTGGCTGATGAATCGTCTCCCTCTGCCCTTAAATAAATAACGGTCGCATAGGCAAGCTCTGATGAAGTGGCACTCTCCCTTAGGTCTTTAATTTTCCTTATTTTGCTTCTCTCCGTTAGCTCTTGAAATTATTTTGGAGGACGACCTCGATCTACTGATTTTGCGGAGCCAGGAATGCTCGGAATTGATATCACAACTTCTGTTTTCAACCAGTCTGAATATTTCTTCAAAAAAAGCATGTTCTAAGAAGTTACACTTTCTCCACCGGTCAACATACGGCAAAAAGAAAAGGTTCTTATATTATTATACACTGTTTTCTCTACACTGTCGTCAACATTTAATTGGAATTTGTTAATAATATATATATAATATCGTATGGCCTCGGGTGCCTGGTGCAAGCTTTGTTAACTGACACCCAGAGGGTAGCTTGCATGTCGAATTTCGTCGTTCCTTTGAACGCTATGAAAGTCAAGGAGGTTAGATATCTAAACTCCTTGACACTAGAGCGCTTTAAAGTAGAGAATGGAAGAACTTTGTGTTGGCGGAAAATCCCGAGATTAATTTTGCCATTGAACACGGCCTACTGAATTCAAATGGGTTCTTTAACATGCCAATAACGTATGACATGAGTGTCGTGATTTTTGTCGCCTTTCAAAAAAAATATCACTTACCATGGCCAGGAGCGAACCTGCAATCTTGGGGTTGGTAGTCCGACACTATAACCACTCACCCACCGTGGCAAGCTATTGGAATTTGTTAAGGAGATATGTTACCACAAACTTTCCTTGACGCGCGCGAGACTGATTTTTGTTCTGTCGAATCTTGTTAATAAGATCACTGCGACTAACAACGAAAATTCATTTTTCACTTTTCACAACACACACAACTACTACTATTCAATTACTTCTCATGATTGAAGATTATTTTGGTTTCATGGCCTCGAGATATCCCTTGCGTAGCATAAACAAATGTCTCAACAGGCCCTTATCTCGCGCGAGTGTTTATCCTTAGAGCGCGCAGTAATGTTCTCTCCCTTCTCAATCACGCATCTGGCGGGTTCTGGCGATGAAACCTTTAAGGATATATTCTCCAGTCTTCATTTTAAAACTTTCATAAGTTTCATGGTATACATATGTATACATTTTTTTGTAGGTCAAGCAAAATTTATTTTTCTTGAAGAAAATAATGCACTATAAAGATAAGTATAACAGTCCTTATAAGTGATCTGAAATCGAAAATCATGCTATAATCAAATATATCAGATCACAAATTACATACAAATACAGTATTATAGATCCCGAGTTTCGTTTTAAAGTTAGAATTATATTTCAAAGTTTACTTAACGGAGCGCGGAATTCAGAAACGAAGAGTTGTATCACTTTTGTAGTATTATATCTGAGAAACACAGAAGCAATTTCCAAAGAAAAAGTGAAATTAATGTACACTGATTAACATACTTCACTTGGGAGTTGGTTTGGCCTTTCTAATGTAAAGTTGAAAAATCTATTTTTGTCCGCTTTTTTACGGATACGGACCACTGTGAACAGGGGCAATATACTTATAATGTAGTTCTGAAGCACCCTGCATTAATTAAATTGTCGTTTTATCATCGTGTCCAATAGTCGTCATAGCTGACGATCTTTAGAGCACTTGCGTGACGAACACTATTGCACGATAATGTTAAATTTTGCGTTAACGTTTCAGAACCAATTAGCATTTACAGTGTGCTGTTATTAAGCAGATCTGTCTTTTTGACGGCTGTAGGTCTAGGCTGGCTGCGTGGCTCAGCGGTAACGCTCTCGCTTGCTGTTGCAGGATCGAATCGTGGCGCAGTCATCTGGATTATGAGGGTGCCCTAAAAATCGAGGGAACCGTGTCAGTAGATTTACTGGCACGTTAAAGATCCCCTTCGGGGGGAAATTCTGGCACCCCGGCGTCTCTAAAAGCCGCAGTAGCTAAAAGGAAGGTAAAACAAATAACAGAAGACGGCATAACCATGAACTATATACTCATGTGGAGAAGGTAAGTGACGTCATCCGGAAGAGAAGGATAACATTTTCTGGACATGTGAAACGAATGAGCCCAGCGAGACTGACCAACCGCAACATAACTTACTTTCAGGAGAGGAAAACAAAATGGGCCTGGTTCATTGAACTGGATAAAGATCAGAAAGAAGTGGGAATTGCACCAACAGACATTCAGGAGCGCGCCCCACTCAAAAGGAAACTTCAAGCTTGCAAAGGTTTCCTAGAAAAACCGAAGCTGAAAACGGGAAAGATTTGGACCCAGAAACGGAAGGAAGTCCACCGAGAACGAATGCGGGCGAACTGGGCAAACATCAAAGCCTGTAGGAGACAGTTGGAATGACGCGGTCCATAGATGGCCTATACTAAATGAATGAATGAATTATTATTATTATCAGTAGGTCTAGGCCTAAGGTTTTTAGGTGTGCTAAAGAGGATTCGTTTTAAATGGAGATGAAAAATATATTCTAAGACTAAATCTTTGCTTTCAAGCAATATGCCGAAACGCACATTTCTCAATTAGCCTAAGATATTCAGCAAATGGAAGCTGCTATTAAGGTCGTTGAGGAAGACGGCATGAGTATTATAACGGCCGCGGAGGGGAATGGTGTTCCCAGAAACTCCCTCTCGGACAAAATTAAAGGAAAAACTAGAGAGAAGAAGATGGGGCCAAGTTCCCTTTTAACAAGGGGTGTTAGTTCAATAGGTAATCTCACTAGGAAAAGCAGGATTCCCGGTAACAAAGTACGATTTGCAAAATAGCGTCCAGTGCCTCACAAAAGAATTGAAGAGGGCGGCCAGGGAGGAAATGGTGTGAATCTTTCCTAAAATGAAATCCAAGCCTGTCTTTACGAACCCCTTCACATGGAATTAAGTGATTTAATTTCAAGCTGCAATGCAGATCACGTTGAGAATTTGCTCCCTCATCTACTGTAGGGGACTTTGGTTCTATTCCCGATGGATGAGTGCAGTGAAAGTTCGATTGTCCTGGTTACGTCTCAAAACTCACGAGCTAAAAATAGTAGCAAATAGTATCAAAACTCACGACAACAAACTAGTATCTAAATAATAAACATTTTAATCATTCTAAAAATTCACAACTCCAGAGAGCTCGTGCCTGCAATGACCACAGGAGGGACTGTGTCGCATATAACTTACTTTGTGCGACAAGCCCATCTCTTGATGAGAAGTGCCAATTACAAGAGGGCACGCAATTTCAGCTGACACTAACAATGGACCTCTTTGCACAATTCCGATTAATTTTTCAAGTAGGATATCTACAGTCGTTATGTGGGTAGAGTGGGCATTTATCCATTCAAAGAAAACTGCTCCGGCTCGTGAGTTTTGAGACTGATAAAGAAACCGGTTAGAACCTACTCTTACTAATTCCCTTCTTGGAATTCGTGAGTTTTGATATTCGTTAGTTCTGAGAAGACACAACTTTCCTGCACCCAAAGCTACAATCCCACCATTGTTGAAAACAGACTTAAATAAGAACCTTATTGCAGCCAATGGCCAAATTAATCAATTAACATTAAAAGACAAATAAACAAAGATTTCCTTAGTCTTCATTACAAAACATTGTACGTGTGACCCGTGTTTGTTGGCACAACATCACGTGATACCTATTGAACCCATGTGCCATAGGGTCCATGGAGGTCGAATCCATGTATTTGGGGAAGAAATGAAAGAAACGTACAGTTTCTAATGTAACATAGAGAAAGATCAAGCCAGGATTCTAGCCTAACATTGTGCAAGCAGCGCGAGCCAGGTGTTCGAGAGATGAGATCACCCCTCTTGACATTCAGAAGGAGCTGGTTATGAGTATTAATAACCGAGTGGAAAATTTCGACTGTTAGACAAGGAAGCCTGACTCGGAAATCGAGCTTAGCTTGCTGGAAAACGACAACACCGCCTATGCGCCAGAAGAGGAATAATTAAATTTAACCCGTTTACGAGTATAAAAATAAGTAAACAATTACAGTACGGTGAATCATTTCGAATTAGAGATTTTTGTGTAAAGAAAAACTCTTTAATAATTGCACAGGAGAAAACTGCAAACGCAAGTAGACGTCATAGGGGATTTACCAAGGCCTGTGGAGAGGGGAGAATGCAAAAGAACAGCAACACCCACACAGTTGAGGACGAGAAATTAATTAATATCTCCGAATTGCACGATCGATTCTTATGCGCAATGAGATTATTTAACATTGAGAAGACGAGCTTTTTGAAGGTATAATTTTTATAATGGTGCAACCATTATTTTAAAAGTTGGGCACGGAAAGGGCTAGAGTCTTATCTTTTTGTAGCGAAAGAGTATAAAGCTCCTGGCATCACCAAGCCAAACATGCAGTTCACGACAGACTCCGTGAGGGGAGGTGCTGTATCACAATCAGGCAGTATTAGTCCGTCCAGGGGGGCGTGACGCTGGAACATCAACAGTATATGCAGTTTCAAACAGTCCAGGGGACGTGACGCTGGAGCATCAGTACAGGCAGTTCCAAACAGCCCGAGGGGGGCGTTGCTACGCTTCAGTATTCAGACAGCCGTGTGGGGCGTGACTCTGCGTCACACCGAAGACAGTTTACCAGTACTCCTTGAGGGGAGAAACGCTGTATTACACCGCAGAATTAATATCCGATAGCCACAGGCGTCGCAGTATTAACAATTTGCGTGCCTCCATAAGGAGTTGTAAAGAAGAAATATTAAAGTATCGCCGTGTTGGAAAATTAGGAAAATCCTAGTTACAGGATTTAGGTCCGACAGTACACAAGTTTACAGTGAAAAGTTCGTAAAATATAGTCAGAGCAGGCTGCGAACGTTGGACTTAAGGCGATAGGTCTTTAAATAAACGACCGAAAAAATCATAACGTACGAAAGTACCGTAATAGAAAGATAAACAGTTATCTAATTTAAAGAACCCAAACAGGGAAAAACAGAGTAAGGTTCGCAACGTATTTCAAAAAGGTAGGAGTGCGAGAACCGAAGAAATAAAGAAGAACGGAGACTATAGACATTATCTCCAGAAAGCAGACGAACTATTCTAAAGCACTAGACTCGAGAAGTACTAGCTGCTATAAAATAAATCCATCGATCATCGATAGGTTATCGAGGGGACCTCGATCCGAACAGACTTTCATTAGGATCGATAAACTAGATCTAAAGGAGAAGCCGTTCAAGCTAGAGAAATAACCGGTCATCCAGAATAGGATTCGAAGAATTAGGATTCCAGGGAAAAGTAGATGATTCGAGACTTTCGTATTCTGCAGGATAGGAAGCCGACATTGAATAAATTTCACCCTTGGAAACGGGAGATTAAGAGGTCACGTGTGATAGGCTAGGAAAATACGGCCTAGTGATCAAAAGTTGTGAAGTGTAAATTTATCAAGATTGTGTGTTAAAATAATATTTTTTAGTGTTTATTGTGTGTTCTAAATGGATACACCAGTGTATTAAAAATGTTTTCAATGTTAAGTGTATTGAAGATGTGTCAAGAAGTGTTTGTACATGAGATGAATTTCTACAATATGAGTTAGATAATTAAAAGTGGGCCAAAATGAAACACCGCACAAGGATAAAGGTCATGAGACGACCTTAAAAACATGTGAGTAATGAATTTCATTATATTTGGTGTCAGGAAATGATTGTGTACAAATCCACCGGAGTTTTTGAGTAAAAGGGATGTGTTTAAATAAATAAATACTGAATAAACAAAAACGCGGTCTGAAAAATAATAGAAATTTGAGAAACTATAAATAATTATGTAAAAGAATCCAGTAGAGGAAATATATGAATAAAAGGTCAGTGTATTTGACGAATGTCAGAAGAGCAAGCGAAATATTAATAATTATCATGAAGGATATTTAAATGAAAGTAAATTTGAGTTATATGAAAGAAATAGCTTTTGAGCTTTTTGTAAAGAATGAAGATATGATATAATAATAATAATAACCAAGTAAGGAAATATTAAATAAAGATCAAATTAATTGATGTGAACATAAAAGCGTTAGAGCCTTAATAAAAAGTATAGACATGATATTCAAATGCATGTTCTTAAAAAGAGAGAAAGTTATTGTCAAAGGAAAAGAATAATATAAAAATTGAGATGTGTATCAATTGTTAAAATGGTATTATCAGTTCTTTGGATGACGCTAGGCTTAAATATAAAGTATAGCGCAAAACGAGCGCAATTAAAATAAAATGTCACGCTAGGAACGCGTAAAAGTTAATGTACTTGGTAAATTACTTATGAGAGGTAGTTGATTGTAGCGAATTGAGAATTGGTGTAAGTCCTCTATTTGTGACGTAGTTTCACGAGGCCATAGTGTATTTTGTATTGAAAGGGAGCAAATGTATGGTATTGAGCGTAGGTCTTAAGCCATAGGCTGACCCTAAATCGCATTTTGTGTAGTCCTCTTTATGGGAATGGTTCCCGAGGCATGTGAAGAGATTCGAACTCAGAATCCTCTTATAGTGAAAGCCCCTTTATTATTCGTCGTAGAATGTGTATATCTCTTCCCCAATCAATGAGGACCTTTCATAATTAATAAATGCCAAGATTACGAATGTGGTTTATGAGCCAAATAATATTGTTGATTTTAAACGAGGAGTAGAATGCCAGGTCTCCCCAAAGAATTGAGAATGAACGAAAAGCTGTTTGTAAAAGCATTAAAGAGAGCTCTAGCTTAGACTAGACGGGAGGGTTCCCGCATAGTCATAAATAACTCTCAAGTAGCACGGTCAGACCCTCGGAGTAGGAGGGGTGTCTGGCGGCCGTCTTGTAAGGAGTAATGAATACACCAGGAGTGTTTAAAGTTGTTAACGACCCGGGCGTTGAACCGAGGTCCTTGTAGATTGATATTTCCGCTTTCCTGTTCAGATCGTAGTTTTTTTATGTGATAATGGTCTTATAAGACATATGAGATAAATAACAATCCCTATTGTAATGTTGTATGGAAGTAGGATTCCATGAGTAAATTGAAGGCAACTAGGTTTCGGGAGTGACCATAGTTTTTTTGACTGTGTCAAGTATCTTCATACTCTGGAGTACACAAGTAATTTCCTGATTACCTTAATGTATTTGTAAACCTAGAGAGAGATGATAACAGCTGAAAACATGTGAAAATGCCCAAATATTGAGTTAGATAATTAACATGTAATTTTAAATGTAATTATACATTTGTTTAATGATTAAGAAAATATAAAAAAGTAGTATTTGAGGTGTACAGAGAATGACACCATTATTATAGAAAGCATTGAGCCAAAGAGCTCGGAGTTATATGAAACTTACAGTTGATGCTTTATGGAAGTAAAAATAATTAGGAATTGTTGGTTTATATGGAAACCAGATGTTTTAATATAATATTTGTTTTATTCTTATGTTATTCCTTGTTCATTTGGAACAAGTAGATGATTATGGGTCAGTAATTATTATTGTTTAACCGTTTTCCAACGTGGGGCTTGTATGATTTTATCATACACCTAATTATCGTAGATTTTGGCGCCCAGTACGCAGGGCTGAGTTTTCCTAGGGAAAACCCGAGTTTTCTCGAAAAATCAAAATTTTCATTTTTTTTGAAAAAAATGTTTTTTCGAAATTTTGAATTTTAAATACTTCCATAAAGGTTTATGAAATTGAATAAAAGTATCAAAAGGGTACGTTGTAGTAAACACCCGTACCAAAGTAAATTTTTTAAAGAAATTGGGACACAATGGTTCAGAGTATCATCTATCAAACATGTACTAGTGTGGTGGCATGAGTGGCCCACTGTATTCTAATAAGATGTTGTTAAGTGAAGAGAGGCGGAGGCTCTCAGAGAATGTAAGGGCCGAGGGTCCAGATAAATGTAAAATTACAGGTGATAAAGAGTACCCAAATAATGAAATTGTAAAGGTTTCTGTAGAAAGCATGCGTGCACCTGGAGACATAGTTACACGAAGAGAAGGTAACATGTCTGCAGACAAAAGGGTAAATGTTGAGTCTTTAGAGCTCCAAATGGAAAAGGAAAATTGTAAACCGATTCCAAGGGAAAATGTAATTAATACAGATAATGATAATGATGAAGGTAATTTAAAGTCTCACGTAGTAATGCAGGTTCAAGTAGACTTGGAAAGTACAGGGGAAAAGAACGATAGTCCTTGCGCTCAGGATCAGGAGAAAGTAGAAATGGCGACTTGGGATGAAATAAAGAAATTCTTGAATATAATTCGGGAAACGGATAGTAAGTATCAAAAGATGAGAACTGAACTTTGGGAATTAAAAGATCGCGAATTAAGAATAAAAGAAGGAATTGAGGAACAAAGAGATAGGATCTCTGAAGAAATGGAGAAGATAGACAAACTTTATAAGAGGGCAAGTAAAAATTGGTATAAAATATCCAAACAGGAATTAGAAGACTTGTACAAAGAAATCCCTAATGTGAAGGAGTCATTAAGGGAAACGAAGAAGGAATTTGCAGAACGTATGGTGAAAGAAGGAAAGATGGAATTGGTTTCGTGGGAACAGATAGAAAGTTTCAGGGATGAAATTATGGAAATAAAGAGACAATGGTCGGAGATACATGATAAATGGAATCATATTTGGTGGAATAACTTTTATCCAAAGCCAAATGAAGGTGATTATGTGCAAGAACAGAAAGATTGGATAGGAAAGGAGAAGAGTAAGATGCATCAGTTTATAATGAGCATATATGAAGACCAGGATATAATAAGTATTCAGGAGTTCGCCGAGGTAAGAGAGGTCAAGATTCAGGAATACAAAGAAATATTAGAGACCGTCCAAAAGAAATATGATGAATACATATTAGCAGAGGACCTCAAAGCAAAAGAAATGGCTATCCCAGTCATAAATGAAACAGTTGTCCAGACGGAAGTTGAAAAGCCAGCTAAAATTAAAGAAGAAAAAGAAATCACGGTGCCAGAGGAGCCCAAAATTGATATGAAAGAAGAAAAACAAGAAGTAGAAATTATAATGACTCCAGTGGAAACTGAAGAAAACTTTGAAATCCGTCCTGAAGAACAAATGGAAATTCAAGAGGAAATAGTAAGTCCAGACCAGGAGAACAGCCAAGATGAAAACGAGCTGCGAAGTGAAGAGACTCAATTTGATGAAAAGGATGAGCTGGAAGATCAAGATATAATCTCGGAACAGGAGATAACAAAAGAATTGATAGTTGAAGAAACGGAAATAATAATTCCTGAAGAAACAGAGAAATTAGATGAAACAATAATAGAAAATATCAACGAAGCACCGATGGAAAGAGAGGTTCAAGATTTCACAGAAAGTGAAAAAGAAAACCCAAAAGAAATGCAGGACAAGGAAAATAAAAGGGCATTAAAAGAAGAAGAGGAAAAATTGAAAGCCCAGATCTTTGAATTAATGATCAAATGTCAAGATTGCCAAAGAAAGACGAGAGAAATAGAGAAAGATGCCACCAAGAGCCAAGAAAACATAAAAGAAAAAGAGGAGATTGCTGGAGATAGTGAAAAGAAGGAAGGAGATGCCTTTGAAGAAAATCAGGAAAGAAGAAAACCGCCATTGGTAGTCGGTGTACCAGGAAATGGATACCCCATGGAAACAATGAAAGGAGGAGGAATAACATACGATGCCTTGGAGGAAGAGGATGCCCAGGCATATTTCAGCTGGAAGCTCCGTAAAAAGAAAGGGAGTGATAAAAGGAAGAGACAGAAGGGAGATCTGAAGATCTAAAGAATTGGAAGAGTCGAAAAAAGAAATACTCTTTGAAAATGCCATCTCGACGCGAGGTGAAGGAAAAGGATTATTCCATCATAAGCCGACGGGTTAAGCCATTTGCAACCGTCGAAGAATAAGAGGAATAAAAAAATATTTGTTTGAAATACCATCTCAAAGTGAGATGAGGAAGGGGGAAGAAAACCAGAAAGAGTCAGGTGAGGTTAGACCGAGCTCTTAAAAATCAAATGAAATGTTACAGACTTGAAGTCTGAGAACAGTAATGAAGAAAGTTACGGGTAAAGCCAGTTGCACCCGCAAGATAATTTAAAGAAGGTCATTAAGTTGAAAATACATAATGAATAGAGAACAGACCGACAAGAAGTCCGTCTTATGAAAAGAAGAAAGGAAACCAACTGTTTGACTCAAGTTTGGAGAGAGCTCGCCAGACGAGGGTAGAAGTTGTAAACACCGAACGTGACAAGAAATTTAAGACCCTGAGTGGAGACGTCTACTAGGGGGAATGAATGAATGGGACCTTTAAGAAGACCCAATACAAACATAGATCAGAGAGGAAGGAACTTTAAAGAAATAAACAACAGAAGGTACTGCCCCCGTAATTGAATTATATAGAGACCACGGTGGCTATATTTGAAATTATAAGGAGAGTTATGGCTGTCATAGTTATGACGTAGGTAGTCATGACGTAAGCACGGATGACGTATATGTTATGCCAGCAGGCTACTTGAGCTGAGATTCTCAGTGACGTCAGCATTTAGTCGAGAATGTTCCAAGATTTACGACGCAGTCGCAGGAAACGAGGAATTCTGCTGAGGAAGAAACTATGCTATTGGAGGGGAGGCTTGAACCAATCAACGATAGTTTAAAGGAAGACGGAGATCGCTGAAACTATGGTATTTTTATTACTTTTGGAATGCAGAATTGTGGAAATCCATTTGCAGTAGAGGCATTGATTTGGAATTTTGGTGAAATTTATTTTCAGTTTTTGAATTTTGAAAATCCGTCATGTATTAACGAAGTTGGAAGTTTTAGCGATGACGCAGTATCACGCTTTGGAAGGGATGGAAACGCCCCTCGTGAAGTTAATAAAAGGGCTTGCGCAGAAGAGAGGAGCCTCTTTCGTTCTCTGATCATTCTGAGATCTCATTCTCAGATCATCGAAGTACAATTGTGAAAGTTCTTTTCTTATACATTCATTATAGTGAGACGTCGAAGTGAACAGCAGTGAAAAGAATCGTCTTTATAACGCGTGGCGAGGCCACTATATTAACGAGATCCAAGTCAAACTAGGTGAAGTTGAAACGGACCTTAGAAAGCTTCTACAAGTTTAGCTTCGAACAGTTAGCGGTCACCGATAAGCTAATTGTATTGTGCTGTGCTTCATAAAGTAATAGAGAAAAGTTGAACAATTTCGACCGATTAGTTTAAAAGATATTAGCAGTTTTATACGACTGACAAAAGTGATTATCTCGCCACAAGAGAAGCACCTTTGTATAGCCAGAATCAACGCAACGGCTGACGCTGCGAGTGGAATAGAAAGACTTCAGATTGCTTGGTTACAGAACGATACAGTATAATGGAGCAATTGAATACGGCAGTTTGTTCTTCTGACACTACAACCGAAGAGCAGATGGAAGGCTAAAGGGCTTATTGCAATTGGGACATATTTCAACGGAGTAAGATAGCGACATGGAACTTCGCTAATTGCTATTCCACACAAGCGAACATGCGGTGAATACCATCTACACCCATGTTTCGTAATTAAAGGCTGAATACCATCGAACAGCCATAGAAACAATTTCATACTCTGTATATGAATAATTTCTTCGGAAATTTCTACAAAACTTCATGACGATTGTCTACTGGAACTTCAGGGAATTTTTCAAGAGAGGTCAGGGGTGTCCCGACTCACAAAGAAGATTATTGCCGGAAGGATGTCTATTCGTCTTCGAGGAGCAGAGCGATTTCCGGAGAAGGAAGCAGTTCGATTCTCCGAGGGTGCTATTTCCTATTTCGAGGATGGAGCTCAGCTTTAACGTGGTAAAATGGATCCATCAGCAGTCTTCTTTGGGGAATTTTCCTCTGGAACGTCAATCGGCAGATAAGGTAGTCGTGAACGTTTATTGTATTTGAGTTCATTAATGATGTTTGAGCAACCATTTTTCCCATATTTTTATCCTCATGTTTTTGCCCTATTTTCTTGTTGAGATTCTTATTCTCAGTACACCTTGATGAGTTATGCATTTTTCGACGTTTTATTAAGACATTGTTATGTCATGGGCATAGTTAATGATTTTGAATCAGTTAAGACTGATATTTGGATTTTTCAGTAATTAATATTTTTTTTGTAGTCACGATTTGACTGTAAGTTAATGATTTTTATGGCAGATTTAAATTCAGACAGCGTGTCATTTTTATTAAAGTAATTCTACCCCAGTTTAATTACTTTGACCAATTTTCTGTCATCATCAAGAAGGAAGAACATTTAAATGATTTTAGAGCGTTAAAATCTCTTACGTTGTCGACGATCTTGGAAATACTAGTCGTTATTTGAATTGATTACAACACAGACATTTATCGTCAGTTATGAATGAACATTGCATCATAGACACTTTTGTGAAAGATTAACCTTAATAATGAATTATTGAATGCATTAAAGTCAAGAACTTTTGTTAGGAGTTTTTCTCAATTAGAGATTTATAGAACGATGTTTGCATTCCCCAGTCTAATTGGATTCTATTCGACTACTTTGCATTTTAGTCGCACTTTATTTGAAGATAGTATTTTCATACTACAATTTCTTTTAAGATGTTAATCTTAAATTTTGATAGACCAGACAGGCGTATATAAGCGTATTCACTATTAAATTTGTTTGTGATTGGCAAGTTTTGACTTCATTTCGGTTCATGAATGAAATCCACGAAGGTTAAATAAAAAACAGTTTTGAAACAATTAATGGTTATAAAAAAATTTAAGTGGAACTATGAATGTATAATCGCTAGTGCAGCGCGTGTTGAAAGTCGCTGAGGTATAATGCCCTTGAATATGAAGGAAGTTCCCACAGGAATAAATGTTAAAGAATTATTTGTGGAAGTTTTGTAAGTTATGTGGAAGTTTTTAATGCCATATAGATTAATATATGATGATTTTGGGCATATTTTTAATGCAGTTTATGCATTAACTTGTTAGCGAAGGATTTTCCGCTGGAGTAAGATTGTTATAGTTCGTTGAAAATTAATCAAGTGAATTACTGTTATAATTAACACGAGTTTTGAAAGAATTTGAGATAAGATTTTGAATGAAGGTTGCCGTCACAAATCATTATTAAAACCTTTATTAAACCAGATTGTGACATTAACATGTATAACTAACCTTCATTGGTCGATTATATTAAACACGATTATGAAAATTACCAACCGAATGAACATGTGGCTAATGTATTTCTTAAATTAACAATTTAAACAATTTAAATGTTAATATTGTAAATGATTGCTGTAAATATTTTTGAAAATAATATGGAACGAGAGTGATGTTAAAGGCGTGCTTATAATATTTTTATTGTCTTTGACAAATATTATAAACAATTTCTAATTGTTATAAATAATTTATGTGATTTTGTTATAAACATTTAAGAGCTAATTAAACATTTGGATTGAACTTAACAAGTTTAAGAAATTAACATAATGATCCAATAGGATGTGAGCAAAGTACTTGATAGATTTGCGTAAATATAAATGTGAGTTGTCTTATAGACATTTAAAAGCTTGAGAGAACAAGCTGTATTCTTACGTAACATAGCATGTGAGAAGGGAGTGCATTTGACCAGTATGCAACAGGCTGGAGGGTAGCCCGCAGCTGTGCCAACATCTGGTTCACAGAGAGTGAGGTCGTCCACACTCTGGCCTTGCGACTATAAATACCATTCTCATGTTTATTAAAAGGAAACCAAATGCTCTATATATGTCACACCCTGACGTCCTTTTCCAATCCGATAGTGTTATGAATATTACGTTATTTGGAGCTCTTGGGAGCTAAAATGTTTTATATCATGTTGTATGATAATTTTGCAAGTCCTATAGGAGGACGTAGTCAGATTGACTTGGGCTACTGATAGCCACGTTGATTTTGTTGTGTTAGTAAAATCATTCCCTTTATTAGAAATAAAGCTTTTGTACAGTTCAAAGTTCTCGTCTTCGTTCTGGTTCATTTTTAAATGTCATGGTGGAGGTTATTGTGTGAACAGACTTTAGTGATCCTGTTGTCAACTCAAACCCCGAGATAATTAAGAGGTAAGTAACGGTAAGTATGAACCCCCGTCTATTTTGGTGTGTTCCACAATGATTTCCTGTGAACTTCTGTGCTCTTATCTCGATAGTATCTGTCAGTGCCATTTTCATTGATGTAGCTGAGCCGGTGCGATTGATAATTGGCAATCCGATTGAGGGGGCGGATATCTGACAGCCTACTATCCAGGTAAACGGGGACAGAAAGATTGGCGCACCTAAAACGTTGGGGCTCGATTCGACAAAACTGGATTACCAGGTTGAACGCCAGTAAGAGTGGCAAACCTAAAACGTGAGGTTCGATTAGACTCAAATAAAGAGGTTGATTCTTTGTTAGATGTCTAGGCCAATTGTAGAATTTAAGAGTGTGATTATATAGGAATTAAATGTTGTATTGTGTTAGGAAAATTACACTCAGAAAAGATCAGATCTTATACAACTTGAGAAAGGTTAAATGGGCAGGAAACTTAGAAAAATCGCCTATAATCTGGAATCTTATTTTATTTGACCGGCTTATGACATTTCAGTCATATTAAAGATAAAATTAAACTATTTGGATTGTAAATGTAAATTATTTGTGTTAGGATATTTTAAAATGAGCCAAAGAAATTTGAACATGTGCTTGAGTTTGTTTCAACATGAAGTATCGTCGAAGGTTAATTATAAGGTAGTTATAAGTTAGATTTAAGACAGAAAATTGATCAAAATTATATATGGTGAAAAGTGTTGCTCAAATGTTGTTATTTTGCTCTTTTGATGTATGTCCCTACAGCAGTCCATTTTTGAATAATATTGTAATGGCAGATGAAAGTTTGTGGATGATGTTAGAAGAAATGTCTGCTAACATGAAGCAGATGATGGAGGAAAATGCTAATAATATGTCTGCTAACTTGAAAGCAAGCATGACTAGTAGTATGAAGCAGATGCTGAATGAAAGCATAAAGGAGATGGAAGCTAGGAATACTAGTCGAATGGAGGAGAATGCTAGTAATTTAAATGCAAGAATGGAGGAGAATGCTAGTAATATGTCTGCTAATTTGAAGGGTATCCAAACTAGTGCTGCTAATTTGGAGGAGAATATGTCGCGTTTACAGATTAATACCCTAGGAATTGAAAATACTGTAACTGACATCCGCACAGATGTATCTAATGTGCATAAAAATGTTGATGATGTTAAATTTGATGTGTCTAAGGTACAGAAAAACCTTACAATGTTAAATCTAGATGTAGCTAATGTCCGAGGGGATATTTCTTGTGCTAGAGCCGAAGTAGTTGTTGTCAAAAACGATGTTGCGACTGTCCAAGACAAGGTCGAGGAAGTCCAAAAAGAAATTCAAAAAGCTAGAACTGATGTATCCAATGTTCAGGTAGACATTAATAACATTCGTGCGGATATAACTGAGGTGCAAAGTGACATAACTAAGATTCAGGTAGAGGTCAACACAGTTTTCATAGATATGACTAAAGTCCAAACTGATGTAAATAAAGTCAGGGAAGAAATCGAAAACTCAAAAACTCTTTGTACGCGTAATATAACTGCATTAGCGACTAGGTTAGTCGATGAATCAGTTAGAACAACAACGTCTTTAGCAGAGTTGAAGTATGATGTAGAGGTCATGAGAACCCAGGTATTAGACCACAATAGAGTATTAAAAGAGGATATCGAAGTAGACATAGCCGAAATGTTAACAGCAAACGTAGCGGTATGGAAAGACGAGTGGAATAAGTCAAGTGGGGAACATGTAACCCAAATTCAGGAAAGGATTGAAAGAAAACTTGCCAGTACGCAGATAGAAATTAACAATGAAGTAGTACAGATTAGGAAAGATTTAAGCGTCAGGATAAATTCGTTATCCGAAAAACAAGTTGACGATAGAACACAACTAGATCAGGATATGCAAACTTTAAAATCTACATTAGAGGAACAGATGCATAAAGTTGTCTCGGATGTAAATGAAACGACGAGTAAACTGAAAAATTTGAAGTTAGGAGAGGCTAGTTTAATGGAGAACTACAAAGAAGAGATAGTCAAGAAAGTCTTAACGGAAATCACTGACAAGGATACAGAAGGCTTAGCTTGCGAATTGAATAGGAATTATGCTAGAAGACATAACCCAAATCCAGAAGAGAGAGACGTGACTCCTGAAGAACGTGTATCCAGATTCAGAGAGGAGGATGACGAGAGGAATATGGAACCTGAGTGGAATTATCGAGATAGTGGGAAAAACTATCCGGATTCATATCCGAGGAACGTGACGGTCATTAGGAATTTCGAAGACAAACCACAAAAATTCAGTAACACTGATAGTTTGACACCTATAGAGTATGTAAGGAATCTCAAAGATTATTTCATCGAAGCTCACATTCCCAGAGAGAGAGAGATGAAGATAGTAGAGAGATATCTGATTGGAGGACCCCTTGAATGGTTTCGCGCATTTAGATACACATTCAGTAACTTTGACGAGTTTGCAGAGGCATTAATCAAACGATTTTGGTCCATAGAAGCGCAGAATTCGTTAAGAGCGGAGGTCTATTCAAGAAAATACTCAGGTACTCTTCCAACGAGGTACGCTGATTTCTTTACGAGTCAGTTGTCCCGCTTGAGATTTTTGCAACCCCCATTGTCCACGGAGCAACTAATAGATGCGATTTCTCGTATGCTGCCAGTTGAGGTGAGGAGACTTATAATTTCGTCCAACATCAGGGATTTATTCAGCATGGATGAATTACTAAGAAGGTTAGACTACACAAGTCCAATGCCTAACGTAGTCCAGAAAGGTCAAAGGCAGGAGTATAAGGAAATCAATACGGTATATATGGACCAAGTCCAACAAACTGACAAGCCAGAGGAGGAGAAAACTGACAATGTAGGTCCTCACAGAAATAATCAGTTTAGAAATTACAGATCACAAGGTTACCGACCGTATCAACAGAGAAGAGGTTGGAACTACAACCGAGGAAACTACAATGGAAGAGGCAGATATTACAACAATAATGGGTATAACCGAAACTATAATAGGAATAACCAAAACCAAAATAGAAACCAGAATACTCAAGGTCAGGTTATGACACCCGATCAGTATCAGCAAAGAGAGAAGGAAAGCCAGCAATACTTAAAAGAATTAAGGGATAAAGAAGCTGACAATCAAAAGAAAAGGCAGGATGTTGTAATCGATCCTGGGCCTTCTACGAGCCAGCAGAATTTTGAGGTCGGTAACACAAAAAAAAAAACGCCGATTTCTCAACGTCAGTGAGAACCTGTAAATACATTGCCACACCACACCTGATTACGATTAATGAGATATACGAAGTTACCGATGAAGATTTACTAGAAGAGAGGGGTATTGTTAAAGAGGAAAGACCATGTGCCTTACCTATTATTGCTGTACGGATAGATGGACAGCAGTACAAAGCCCTGATGGATACTGGTGCTATTATTTCCATCATTTCAGAGGAATGTTATCAAAGTCTGCTAAGAGGAGAGAACATGACAGTTCTACCTGTTTCTACCGTCAAAGTGAGAGGGATATTCCAAGATAAGGCAGTGAAATGCAAGATTCAAGTGTTATTGAACTTTGAGATCAATGGAAGGAATTATGAACAGATCTTCATTGTGGTGAGCAAGATCAATTTTGATATGGTGCTTGGAATCGATTTTATATCGAAGGTCGGAGCTATTATTGACATGAAGAACAGAAGTATTAGCTTTAATGATGGGTACATAATCACAGAAGAGATAGAAGAACAGGACGTGAAAAACAGTCTGGAAATAGACCTTAGGGAAGAAATTTTGAATACAATAATTAATGAAGTGGAAAATTTAGAAGAAATACCCAGTAGAAAAACTGAAGGATTTGAAGAAATTCAGGGGGAATTTGAGGATCTGATAAAGGAATTCCAAGATATTTTCGATGAAAAGCCTGGATTGATTAAGGATTATAAGTACAAGATAAGGCTGACAGATGAAACCCCTTACCAGAAGAGAATATACCCCATTCCTGAGAAATACTATCAAGAAGTACGAGGGTTAATCAGAAAAATGGAGGTAGACGGGATTATTAGAAAACAGGCGTCGTCTTATATAAACCCCATCACAGTAGTGAAGAAAAGTAATGGTCAGATACGTCTTTGTCTCGATGCCAGGACCATCAACTTGAAGATTCTTCCAGAAAATGACAGACCACCCAAGATTAGAGATCTGCTTCGAAAATTCAAAGGGAGAGCTTGTTTCAGCGTTCTTGACTTGACGTCTTCATTTTATCAAGTTCCATTAGAAGAGGATAGTATGCAGTACACTGGATTCATATTTGACCAGACGTCATGGGTCTTTGCCAGAATGCCTTTTGGAATGGTTAACAGTGGACCGGCACTTATTCGAGCACTTGATAGTAAGCTCACTGACGAAGTGAAAGAAAATGTAATCTGCTACATTGACGATTTAATCGTATCTTCACCCAGCGCCGCAGAACATTTAGTGCACTTGAGAAAGTTGTTCGAGAATTTAAGGGAGGCCAATATAAAGGTGAACTTTGGAAAATGTCAATTCTTGAAGAAGGAGATAAATTATTTGGGGCATACTATAGATAAAGATGGATATCATCCAAACATGAAAAAAGTAGATGCGATCACGAGATTTCCAAAGCCAACTAAGGTAAAACAAGTCAGAGAATTTGTAGGTGCATGCCAATTTATTAGCAGCCACTGTCCAAGATACTCGGAAATTATGGCTCCTCTGTATGACTTACTCAAGAAGAACAACAGATGGAAATGGAGTACCGCTGCAGACGAGGCTTTTGAGAAAGCAAAAGAGATGCTCAAAAATAATGTAAAACTGGAGTACCCAGACTTTGAGAAGGTGTTCTATATTGAGTCTGATGCATCGAGAATAGGCATTAGTGCAGTCTTATACCAGAAAGACGAGGCAGGCAACAAGCACTACATTGCGTTCACTAGTCGGAAGTTGAAAAAGCACGAGGAAAACTACTTCACGACAGAGCTTGAAGCGTTAGCTTTTGTGACAGCTTTACAAGCCTGGAAGAAAATCCTGCTGGGACATAAGGTCATCATTATTACTGACCATAAAGCACTACAGTTTATGTTGCAAACTGACATGTCAAGTGATAGACTGACACGTTGGGCTTTGTTCACCCAACAGTTTAACGCTACTATCGTCCACCAGCCTGGGAAAGATAACTTACTGGCTGATGCTCTATCACGTAACCCTATTAAAAATGTGCAGATACACCATGTACAATTGGAGCAAGAAGATGAAGAAACCGTTAGGAGGTTAGCCCGAATCGGTGTGTCACAGAAGAGACACGCTCCAATAAGGAAAATGTACAGGTTCCTCAAGGGTTACATGGACAATACGGATGTTGACTATGAAGCTACACGGAGAAATTCACGACACTTTGTCTTGAGTGGAGACATCGTATGCAAGTATGCTGACGCTGCGCATACAAAACTTCGAATAGTCGTGCCACCTAAACTTGTTGTCAATTTAGTGTGGGTAGCTCATCATGCAACTGGACATGCCGGTTTAGATAAAACTCTTAATACACTTAAAGAGAGATTTATCTGGACTAACATGCGTTACAGTATTGCCAAGGTCATTAGATCCTGTGACAAATGTCAAAGAGCAAAGTATGCTTCTGCTTTACTAAAGGGAAAACCGAAGGCGATGATTCCTTCTAAGCCAAACGAACTTATGGCGACGGATATATTTGGCCCCTGTCCGAAGGGATACCAGGGTAACCAATACTTGTTGGTAACCGTGGATGTTTTCTCAAAATTTGTTACAATGAGTCCCATGCAGAAAGCTAACACGAGGAACGTAGTAAGCAGACTGGAAAATGCTGTATTTCCTAAAGCTGGTATACCGGAATATCTACTGTCAGATCATGGAACGCAGTTTACGTCCGTGGAATTTGCAGCGGATATGGAAAGGCTTGGCATTAAGCACTTATTTTCAAGCGTGCGTTACCCTGAATCGAATTCCTCAGAAAGATATATGGCTGAATTTTCGAAATTCTGTCGAATTTTCTGTCCAAATGATCATTCTGGTTGGGTGAGATTTGTACCCCTTATTGAGGAATGTCTGAACTCTACAGTGCAGGAGAGCACAGGAGAAGTGCCAATGCGACTTCATCTAGGAAGAAACCCAGAAAGGCCGTGGGATAATCTTTTCAACCACATACCTAGAGATCCCGACCTAGGAAGGCAGCAGAGGATTGACAAGGCAAAGGAACAACTCCAGAAAGCAGCAGAGAAACGATTGAAAAGAGTAGCTGGAAAACGTTTTGGTACACCCTTTCAAGTTGGAAATCTTGTATTATTACGCAGACCTGTCAAGGCTGATATGTCCAAGAAAATATACCCCAAATTTGGATTAGTGTTCCTGGGGCCGTTTAGGATTACGAACGCTTATGGAAACAACTGTTATGAACTCTACGATGATGAGAATAATGTCGTTTACGGCAAGTTCAATGCTGGAAATTTGAAAAGATACTATCCTAGAGTAAGCCAGTAATAATTCAATTTCGTGTTCAAGAGAGTTGAGATACTTGTAACATTGAGTTTAAACACAATTTGCAACTGTTTTTAAAACGTGGCGAGAGGAGAATGCCCCCGTAATTGAATTATATAGAGACCACGGTGGCTATATTTGAAATTATAAGGAGAGTTATGGCTGTCATAGTTATGACGTAGGTAGTCATGACGTAAGCACGGATGACGTATATGTTATGCCAGCAGGCTACTTGAGCTGAGATTCTCAGTGACGTCAGCATTTAGTCGAGAATGTTCCAAGATTTACGACGCAGTCGCAGGAAACGAGGAATTCTGCTGAGGAAGAAACTATGCTATTGGAGGGGAGGCTTGAACCAATCAACGATAGTTTAAAGGAAGACGGAGATTGCTGAAACTATGGTATTTTTATTACTTTTGGAATGCAGAATTGTGGAAATCCATTTGCAGTAGAGGCATTGATTTGGAATTTTGGTGAAATTTATTTTCAGTTTTTGAATTTTGAAAATCCGTCATGTATTAACGAAGTTGGAAGTTTTAGCGATGACGCAGTATCACGCTTTGGAAGGGATGGAAACGCCCCTCGTGAAGTTAATAAAAGGGCTTGCGCAGAAGAGAGGAGCCTCTTTCGTTCTCTGATCATTCTGAGATCTCATTCTCAGATCATCGAAGTACAATTGTGAAAGTTCTTTTCTTATACATTCATTATAGTGAGACGTCGAAGTGAACAGCAGTGAAAAGAATCGTCTTTATAACGCGTGGCGAGGCCACTATATTAACGAGATCCAAGTCAAACTAGGTGAAGTTGAAACGGACCTTAGAAAGCTTCTACAAGTTTAGCTTCGAACAGTTAGCGGTCACCGATAAGCTAATTGTATTGTGCTGTGCTTCATAAAGTAATAGAGAAAAGTTGAACAATTTCGACCGATTAGTTTAAAAGATATTAGCAGTTTTATACGACTGACAAAAGTGATTATCTCGCCACAAGAGAAGCACCTTTGTATAGCCAGAATCAACGCAACGGCTGACGCTGCGAGTGGAATAGAAAGACTTCAGATTGCTTGGTTACAGAACGATACAGTATAATGGAGCAATTGAATACGGCAGTTTGTTCTTCTGACACTACAACCGAAGAGCAGATGGAAGGCTAAAGGGCTTATTGCAATTGGGACATATTTCAACGGAGTAAGATAGCGACATGGAACTTCGCTAATTGCTATTCCACACAAGCGAACATGCGGTGAATACCATCTACACCCATGTTTCGTAATTAAAGGCTGAATACCATCGAACAGCCATAGAAACAATTTCATACTCTGTATATGAATAATTTCTTCGGAAATTTCTACAAAACTTCATGACGATTGTCTACTGGAACTTCAGGGAATTTTTCAAGAGAGGTCAGGGGTGTCCCGACTCACAAAGAAGATTATTGCCGGAAGGATGTCTATTCGTCTTCGAGGAGCAGAGCGATTTCCGGAGAAGGAAGCAGTTCGATTCTCCGAGGGTGCTATTTCCTATTTCGAGGATGGAGCTCAGCTTTAACGTGGTAAAATGGATCCATCAGCAGTCTTCTTTGGGGAATTTTCCTCTGGAACGTCAATCGGCAGATAAGGTAGTCGTGAACGTTTATTGTATTTGAGTTCATTAATGATGTTTGAGCAACCATTTTTCCCATATTTTTATCCTCATGTTTTTGCCCTATTTTCTAGTTGAGATTCTTATTCTCAGTACACCTTGATGAGTTATGCATTTTTCGACGTTTTATTAAGACATTGTTATGTCATGGGCATAGTTAATGATTTTGAATCAGTTAAGACTGATATTTGGATTTTTCAGTAATTAATATTTTTTTTGTAGTCACGATTTGACTGTAAGTTAATGATTTTTATGGCAGATTTAAATTCAGACAGCGTGTCATTTTTATTAAAGTAATTCTACCCCAGTTTAATTACTTTGACCAATTTTCTGTCATCATCAAGAAGGAAGAACATTTAAATGATTTTAGAGCGTTAAAATCTCTTACGTTGTCGACGATCTTGGAAATACTAGTCGTTATTTGAATTGATTACAACACAGACATTTATCGTCAGTTATGAATGAACATTGCATCATAGACACTTTTGTGAAAGATTAACCTTAATAATGAATTATTGAATGCATTAAAGTCAAGAACTTTTGTTAGGAGTTTTTCTCAATTAGAGATTTATAGAACGATGTTTGCATTCCCCAGTCTAATTGGATTCTATTCGACTACTTTGCATTTTAGTCGCACTTTATTTGAAGATAGTATTTTCATACTACAATTTCTTTTAAGATGTTAATCTTAAATTTTGATAGACCAGACAGGCGTATATAAGCGTATTCACTATTAAATTTGTTTGTGATTGGCAAGTTTTGACTTCATTTCGGTTCATGAATGAAATCCACGAAGGTTAAATAAAAAACAGTTTTGAAACAATTAATGGTTATAAAAAAATTTAAGTGGAACTATGAATGTATAATCGCTAGTGCAGCGCGTGTTGAAAGTCGCTGAGGTATAATGCCCTTGAATATGAAGGAAGTTCCCACAGGAATAAATGTTAAAGAATTATTTGTGGAAGTTTTGTAAGTTATGTGGAAGTTTTTAATGCCATATAGATTAATATATGATGATTTTGGGCATATTTTTAATGCAGTTTATGCATTAACTTGTTAGCGAAGGATTTTCCGCTGGAGTAAGATTGTTATAGTTCGTTGAAAATTAATCAAGTGAATTACTGTTATAATTAACACGAGTTTTGAAAGAATTTGAGATAAGATTTTGAATGAAGGTTGCCGTCACAAATCATTATTAAAACCTTTATTAAACCAGATTGTGACATTAACATGTATAACTAACCTTCATTGGTCGATTATATTAAACACGATTATGAAAATTACCAACCGAATGAACATGTGGCTAATGTATTTCTTAAATTAACAATTTAAACAATTTAAATGTTAATATTGTAAATGATTGCTGTAAATATTTTTGAAAATAATATGGAACGAGAGTGATGTTAAAGGCGTGCTTATAATATTTTTATTGTCTTTGACAAATATTATAAACAATTTCTAATTGTTATAAATAATTTATGTGATTTTGTTATAAACATTTAAGAGCTAATTAAACATTTGGATTGAACTTAACAAGTTTAAGAAATTAACATAATGATCCAATAGGATGTGAGCAAAGTACTTGATAGATTTGCGTAAATATAAATGTGAGTTGTCTTATAGACATTTAAAAGCTTGAGAGAACAAGCTGTATTCTTACGTAACATAGCATGTGAGAAGGGAGTGCATTTGACCAGTATGCAACAGGCTGGAGGGTAGCCCGCAGCTGTGCCAACATCTGGTTCACAGAGAGTGAGGTCGTCCACACTCTGGCCTTGCGACTATAAATACCATTCTCATGTTTATTAAAAGGAAACCAAATGCTCTATATATGTCACACCCTGACGTCCTTTTCCAATCCGATAGTGTTATGAATATTACGTTATTTGGAGCTCTTGGGAGCTAAAATGTTTTATATCATGTTGTATGATAATTTTGCAAGTCCTATAGGAGGACGTAGTCAGATTGACTTGGGCTACTGATAGCCACGTTGATTTTGTTGTGTTAGTAAAATCATTCCCTTTATTAGAAATAAAGCTTTTGTACAGTTCAAAGTTCTCGTCTTCGTTCTGGTTCATTTTTAAATGTCATGGTGGAGGTTATTGTGTGAACAGACTTTAGTGATCCTGTTGTCAACTCAAACCCCGAGATAATTAAGAGGTAAGTAACGGTAAGTATGAACCCCCGTCTATTTTGGTGTGTTCCACAATGATTTCCTGTGAACTTCTGTGCTCTTATCTCGATAGTATCTGTCAGTGCCATTTTCATTGATGTAGCTGAGCCGGTGCGATTGATAATTGGCAATCCGATTGAGGGGGCGGATATCTGACAGCCTACTATCCAGGTAAACGGGGACAGTACGAACAACGTTATGATGGCTTCGACGAATAAAGAGAGATAAGATTAATTGAAATAAATTTCCTCAAAATATTTCGAAAATTTATTTACCTAAGGAGGGGAGAGATGAACCCATGTGCCATAGGGTCCATGGAGGTCGAATCCATGTATTTGGGGAAGAAATGAAAGAAACGTACAGTTTCTAATGTAACATAGAGAAAGATCAAGCCAGGATTCTAGCCTAACATTGTGCAAGCAGCGCGAGCCAGGTGTTCGAGAGATGAGATCACCCCTCTTGACATTCAGAAGGAGCTGGTCATGAGTATTAATAACCGAGTGGAAAATTTCGACTGTTAGACAAGGAAGCCTGACTCGGAAATCGAGCTTAGCTTGCTGGAAAACGACAACACCGCCTATGCGCCAGAAGAGGAATAATTAAATTTAACCCGTTTACGAGTATAAAAATAAGTAAACAATTACAGTACGGTGAATCATTTCGAATTAGAGATTTTTGTGTAAAGAAAAACTCTTTAATAATTGCACAGGAGAAAACTGCAAACGCAAGTAGACGTCATAGGGGATTTACCAAGGCCTGTGGAGAGGGGAGAATGCAAAAGAACAGCAACACCCACACAGTTGAGGACGAGAAATTAATTAATATCTCCGAATTGCACGATCGATTCTTATGCGCAATGAGATTATTTAACATTGAGAAGACGAGCTTTTTGAAGGTATAATTTTTATAATGGTGCAACCATTATTTTAAAAGTTGGGCACGGAAAGGGCTAGAGTCTTATCTTTTTGTAGCGAAAGAGTATAAAGCTCCTGGCATCACCAAGCCAAACATGCAGTTCACGACAGACTCCGTGAGGGGAGGTGCTGTATCACAATCAGGCAGTATTAGTCCGTCCAGGGGGGCGTGACGCTGGAACATCAACAGTATTTGCAGTTTCAAACAGTCCAGGGGACGTGACGCTGGAGCATCAGTACAGGCAGTTCCAAACAGCCCGAGGGGGGCGTTGCTACGCTTCAGTATTCAGACAGCCGTGTGGGGCGTGACTCTGCGTCACACCGAAGACAGTTTACCAGTACTCCTTGAGGGGAGAAACGCTGTATTACACCGCAGAATTAATATCCGATAGCCACAGGCGTCGCAGTATTAACAACTTACGTGCCTCCATAAGGAGTTGTAAAGAAGAAATATTAAAGTATCGCCGTGTTGGAAAATTAGGAAAATCCTAGTTACAGGATTTAGGTCCGACAGTACACAAGTTTACAGTGAAAAGTTCGTAAAATATAGTCAGAGCAGGCTGCGAACGTTGGACTTAAGGCGATAGGTCTTTAAATAAACGACCGAAAAAATCATAACGTACGAAAGTACCGTAATAGAAAGATAAACAGTTATCTAATATAAAGAACCCAAACAGGGAAAAACAGAGTAAGGTTCGCAACGTATTTCAAAAAGGTAGGAGTGCGAGAACCGAAGAAATAAAGAAGAACGGAGACTATAGACATTATCTCCAGAAAGCAGACGAACTATTCTAAAGCACTAGACTCGAGAAGTACTAGCTGCTATAAAATAAATCCATCGATCATCGATAGGTTATCGAGGGGACCTCGATCCGAACAGACTTTCATTAGGATCGATAAACTAGATCTAAAGGAGAAGCCGTTCAAGCTAGAGAAATAACCGGTCATCCAGAATAGGATTCGAAGAATTAGGATTCCAGGGAAAAGTAGATGATTCGAGACTTTCGTATTCTGCAGGATAGGAAGCCGACATTGAATAAATTTCACCCTTGGAAACGGGAGATTAAGAGGTCACGTGTGATAGGCTAGGAAAATACGGCCTAGTGATCAAAAGTTGTGAAGTGTAAATTTATCAAGATTGTGTGTTAAAATAATATTTTTTAGTGTTTATTGTGTGTTCTAAATGGATACACCAGTGTATTAAAAATGTTTTCAATGTTAAGTGTATTGAAGATGTGTCAAGAAGTGTTTGTACATGAGATGAATTTCTACAATATGAGTTAGATAATTAAAAGTGGGCCAAAATGAAACACCGCACAAGGATAAAGGTCATGAGACGACCTTAAAAACATGTGAGTAATGAATTTCATTATATTTGGTGTCAGGAAATGATTGTGTACAAATCCACCGGAGTTTTTGAGTAAAAGGGATGTGTTTAAATAAATAAATACTGAATAAACAAAAACGCGGTCTGAACAATAATAGAAATTTGAGAAACTATAAATAATTATGTAAAAGAATCCAGTAGAGGAAATATATGAATAAAATGTCAGTGTATTTGACGAATGTCAGAAGAGCAAGCGAAATATTAATAATTATCATGAAGGATATTTAAATGAAAGTAAATTTGAGTTATATGAAAGAAATAGCTTTTGAGCTTTTTGTAAAGAATGAAGATATGATATAATAATAATAATAACCAAGTAAGGAAATATTAAATAAAGATCAAATTAATTGATGTGAACATAAAAGCGTTAGAGCCTTAATAAAAAGTATAGACATGATATTCAAATGCATGTTCTTAAAAAGAGAGAAAGTTATTGTCAAAGGAAAAGAATAATATAAAAATTGAGATGTGTATCAATTGTTAAAATGGTATTATCAGTTCTTTGGATGACGCTAGGCTTAAATATAAAGTATAGCGCAAAAAGAGCGCAATTAAAATAAAATGTCACGCTAGGAACGCGTAAAAGTTAATGTACTTGGTAAATTACTTATGAGAGGTAGTTGATTGTAGCGAATTGAGAATTGGTGTAAGTCCTCTATTTGTGACGTAGTTTCACGAGGCCATAGTGTATTTTGTATTGAAAGGGAGCAAATGTATGGTATTGAGCGTAGGTATTAAGCTATAGGCTGACCCTAAATCGCATTTTGTATAGTCCTCTTTATGGGAATGGTTCCCGAGGCATGTGAAGAGATTCGAACTCAGAATCCTCTTATAGTGAAAGCCCCTTTATTATTCGTCGTAGAATGTGTATATCTCTTCCCCAATCAATGAGGACCTTTCATAATTAATAAATGCCAAGATTACGAATGTGGTTTATGAGCCAAATAATATTGTTGATTTTAAACGAGGAGTAGAATGCCAGGTCTCCCCAAAGAATTGAGAATGAACGAAAAGCTGTTTGTAAAAGCATTAAAGAGAGCTCTAGCTTAGACTAGACGGGAGGGTTCCCGCATAGTCATAAATAACTCTCAAGTAGCACGGTCAGACCCTCGGAGTAGGAGGGGTGTCTGGAGGCCGTCTTGTAAGGAGTAATGAATACACCAGGAGTGTTTAAAGTTGTTAACGACCCGGGCGTTGAACCGAGGTCCTTGTAGATTGATATTTCCGCTTGCCTGTTCAGATCGTAGTTTTTTTATGTGATAATGGTCTTATAAGACATATGAGATAAATAACAATCCCTATTGTAATGTTGTATGGAAGTAGGATTCCATGAGTAAATTGAAGGCAACTAGGTTTCGGGAGTGACCATAGTTTTTTTGACTGTGTCAAGTATCTTCATACTCTGGAGTACACAAGTAATTTCCTGATTACCTTAATGTATTTGTAAACCTAGAGAGAGATGATAACAGCTGAAAACATGTGAAAATGCCCAAATATTGAGTTAGATAATTAACATGTAATTTTAAATGTAATTATACATTTGTTTAATGATTAAGAAAATATAAAAAAGTAGTATTTGAGGTGTACAAAGAATGACACCATTATTATAGAAAGCATTGAGCCAAAGAGCTCGGAGTTATATGAAACTTACAGTTGATGCTTTATGGAAGTAAAAATAATTAGGAATTGTTGGTTTATATGGAAACCAGATGTTTTAATATAATATTTGTTTTATTCTTATGTTATTCCTTGTTCATTTGGAACAAGTAGATGATTATGGGTCAGTAATTTTTATTGTTTAATTGTTTGTAGCGCCATAATTTTGATTAATTAAATGTGTTAAAATAGGAGTTGATTTGTTGTTATTTTTGCAAGTGTATCCTCTAATTAATCCTAAATATGTGAGTCACAGAGTGGGGGAACTTACCGCTGCCCCGAAAATCCCGAATTGAGCTACGCTGGTATACTGTGATTGGCATATTTCTTGCTAAAAGGGCACACTATCACACTGCTCTCCAAACAGCAAACAGATGCACTGCTGGTCCGGCTGATGATATTTCTTCTTGGTACTGTGTCCGTTTAGGAAAATGGAAATACAGGTCATCATCCGACTAAATACTCAGCTCAGGGCGTGTACAGTTATTCCCCACTATCTGACCATGTACTCAGAATGAGAACTATAGGAAGGACAAGCACAAAAGGACTATAACACCAACTACTTTAAATTGATATCTATAATTTATTCAAATATTTCCAAATATAAATTCATAACACTAATATATTAGTTGAAATTACCTTCAAACATTTAAAAAAAATCTAATGACCCTTAGTCTATCTTGCTTCATTTCCAATGGATTCGTCATGATCCATTTGCTTACACTGATACTTTAGCCTTAGATATTCTAAATCTTATATTCCCAAAAATATAAGGGTTTTCAGTCGCTTCAACTGAGTTCCGCCTGGTCAGGCTCGAACTCAGGATATTTACTTTTACTCATACAATCCTTCATTCGGCTATAATCTGAACTTACTATTCTTCACATTTATTTATCTTTTTAAAATCTCTTTTTCCACACATTTCAAACACAAATTATCCCCCAAAACACAAATAGCATTATTTACACACGAGTACCAATTACTTCTCCGCATCCATGACAATTATATTTTATTGCAGCCATTGTGTCCCAGAGAATTGGATGTTCAATGGAGCCCGCACTCCCCGAAGTCCTATTCTATGATTTTTATCTTACCAGTATTTCTTTTCTTTAAGAGTATGGAACCAAAATTTGACATTTTCAAAAATGCATTTATTATTATTATTATTTATATTCATCATTTCATTATTATTATTATTATTATTATTAGCATTCACGATTAGCAATCCATGAATAATAATCATCTATGGCAGGTATTACTTCTGCGACATTTTTATCTTTCAAATAAAACCACGAGGTCTTCATTAAGATATTCCTTACCACAGTGACAGTTTAATGGCTTGGCCTGCGTGTGGTGCGACCTTCATTAGTCTCCCCTCGCCTTGAGCGAGACAACGAACCTCTTATAAACAATCCTGTATCTTGACCTAGCTCAAACTCTAACCGTATGTTTTAACATTCAACGACAGACCACCTCTCCATTGAGACTCCAAGCATTTTTATTCTATTCTTCATACGGACTGCGATCAGTCTAATTATTCACATTTATTCGCGCTTCTTTTTGGGATAATTATTATCTGCTATTAGGATGACAAATATTACTCTGCTGTGATAGGTATTCCAAATACAAATGTTAACCAACCCAGGGACGCCATGTCCTGCCTGGCTACAGAGGTCGGTATAGCTCGCAAGAGGGAATCAATTTCACCCTACCTCCGGCTACCCGCCTAGACAAAAATCATCTATCCAGTCTTACGATACTTTTTCATTCATGTGCTCCCTGGCCAAGGCTTCATAACTTAACATAACGAAAATGGTTGTTTGGGTAGATTATATAACAAAATGGGTCTTGGTCATATTGTGGTCGTTACGTTTCATATCCGGACGTCATTTGTATCGCATGGTAACGTTATTGGTCCTTATAACGTTATTCTGATAGTGGTTATCGTAGAAACGAAATAGTATTGTCCGACAGAAATAACGTTATTTGAATAAGTCTCTCGAAAAATATCCCCTAATACCGTTATTCAGACTAATAACGTTCATCGGATATCGGTTATCGTAGAAACGATATACTAGTGCCCACCTGAAATAACGTTATCGGAATACATATCTCGAAAAAAATCTCCTAATATCGTTATTTGGACTGATAACGTTATTCGAATATCGGGTAACGAAGGAACGAAATGGTAGTGCCCGCCTGAAATAACGTTGTCGGAATACATATCTCGAAAAATATTCCCCCAATACCGTTATTAGGACTAATAACGTTATTCGGATATTGGTTATCTCTGGAACGAAATGGTAGTGCTCGCTAGAAATAACGGTATTTGAATAAATCTCTCCAAAAATATTCTCCCAATACCGTTATTCGGACTAATAACGTTATTCGGATATCGGTTATTGCAGGAACGAAATGGTAGTGCTCACTAGAAATAACGTTATTTGAATAGATCTCTCCAAAAATATTCCCGCAATATCGTTATTCGGACTAATAACGTTATTCGGATAACGGTTATCGCAGGAACAAAATGGCAGTGCTCACTAGAAATAACGTTACTTGAATACATCTCTGGAAAATTATTCCCCCAATACCGTTATTCGGACTAATAACGTTATTCGGATATCAGTTATCGCAGGAACGAAATGGTAGTGCTCACTAGAAATAACGTTATTTGAGTACATCTATCGAAAAATATTCTCCCAATACCGTTATTCGGACTAATAACGTTATTCGGATATCCTTATAAGTTATATATTTCAAACGGCATCATCCATTCAGAATGGCACCATTTTGATACATTTTGCGTTGGAGAACTCCATAGAGTAGAAAGAGTGGAAGTGTCACTTAGCGACCTACGTCGTGTTAGGTTCTGAGTTTAGCCGCGAGGTTAACAAATACTCGGAAGTGCTTACCGTGATAGGGTATTGTATTTTTAGCCTACCGTTCACATTTTGCAAAAATGTGGAAAAAGTAGACTTATGAGATCGATCCGGGCAAATGCCTGTCTTGTCTGTCTGTCTATCTGTTGCCCTCCCCCCCCCCCTATCAACTCCTAAACAGCTGAAGCAATCAAGACCAAATTTGGTATAAGTAAAGATCTATACCGGAATATATCAAGACCATATTTGAAAATGATGTCAGTGCTACCAACTGCTGAAAAACCACAATTGAAATTTGAGCTCCATGTTAAATATCATGGAAGATATGCATGGGAGCTATTCCAAAATTGGCACATACAGAGATAATAATATTTTAGTTCAATTTCCAGGAGGCCATATATGACAGTGTTGCCAAAATGATTCTAAGCCTATTGATAATGAACCCATGTACCATGGCCTCAAAGAGAGTCGAATCCATGTACTTTGTGAAAAGAATGAAAGAATCATACAGTTTCTAAGGGAACGGAGAGAGATTTCAAGCCAGGATTATAGCTTAACATTGTGCAAGCGCTAGGGCCAGGTGTTCCTTAGATGAGCTCATGCCTCTTGACATTTATAAGGAGCCAGTCATGGATATTATTAGAACGAGTGGAAAGTTTTGACTGTAAGACGAAGAAGCTGGACTCGGAAATTGCTCTTACATTGCAGGAACATGGCAACCTCGCTGCTGAGTCAGAACAGGAATAATTAAATTTAACCCGTTTACGAGTATAAAAATAAGTAAACAGATCCAGTACGGTGAATCAATTTGGATTAGAGATTTTTGTGTAAAGAAAAACCTTGTAAAAATTGCACAGGAGAAAACTGCAAACGCAAGTAGACGTCATTGGGGGTTCACCGAGACCCAAGGAGTGGGAGAATAAAAAAGAACAGCACCACCCACACAGTTGAGGACGAGAAATTAAGTAATATCTCGGAAATGCACGATCGATTTCTATGGACAGGAAGATTATTTTACGTTTGGAAGACGAGCTGTCTGGAGATACGATTTTTATAATTGTGCGACAATTAGTTCAGAAGTTGGTCACGAAAAGGACTAGGATTTTATCTTTTTGTGACTGAAAGGTATAAAACTCCTGGCCTCACCTAGCCAATCACGCAGTCTACGAGAGCCCGTGAGGGGAACGTCACGCTGTATCAGTACATGCAGTATTAGTCCGTCCAGGGGGGCGTTACGCTGGAGCATCATAATCATTCAGTCTACGAGCATTCCGTGAGCGGAAGTGCTGCACCACATCGTATACGCAGTATTCAAGAGCCCGTGAGGGGGACGTTAAGCTGTATCAGACATCGATCCAGAGCCTGTGGGAGGCTAGGCTACAAGTTCACCGAGTGTAGACCAGTTACGATATAAGTACGCTACGCTGAGGGTTAGCAGTTCGAGACTTTGAAGAGTCCTAAATTATAAAGAACATTAAATATACGGACTTTAAAGCAATATCGCCAAAGTAAGACACAGCGATCAGTAGGGAACTTCGAGTTCCTGAAGAATACTAGTTCAATACAGTTATGAAGTTATAAGAACTCCAACAAATAAACGGCGTTACGTCTAGTAAAGACATTGTTAAAGACATTAAGTCCTGTAAAGGACAAGAATAAACAGTAATTACGATCGCGAAAGATAGAAGTTCAAGCGAAAGGAACTTAGGAACTTAGCTTCGAAACCAGAGGGAAACGTACTCTAGTGAGAAAACGTCAAAAATATACGATAGACAGTATACGGTCCTCGAAGGGAGGCCAAGATATAGAAACTAAACGGTACGATAGACAGTATACGGTCCTCGAAGGGAGGCCAAGATATAGAAACTATAGGGTGCGATAGACCACCATATATAAATAGAGGTGACGGCAAAGAAAAGACATTTATCGCCTAGTTAAAGCAGATAAAGTAAAGCCGAGTAATAGACAATAGAAGCGGTTTTGAGAGACTGAAACCAGTAGTTTCCATTGTAGGAGAGAGAAACTTTGAACGAGTAAAATCACACGTCCAATGCAGGTCGATAGGATTCACATCAGGGATCATCAACAGCCGACAGAAATTGTAAAAATCGTTGAGATACGCCCATGTGATAGGAGTGAAGTGTAAATATTGTAAGAAAAGAAATAAGAGTATCATTTTAAGTGTTTTAGGTAAAGTGAAAGCGTTTTATGCACAGTGATATGTGTTATAATATGTACCAGAGTAATATTTTTTAGTGTTTTAATGTGTGTTCAAAACGGATACACCAGTGTATAAAGAAAATGTTGTCAGTGTTAAATATAGTGAATATGTGTCAAGAAATTTCTGTACATAAGATGAGATTGTACAATATGGAGTAGGTCAAGAAGGTGGGCCAAAATGTCACATCAAACGAGAATAAAGGTCAGAAAGCGACCTTAAACATGTAAGTAAAGATTTTCATTATGTTTTGGTGTCGGGAAAAATTTTGTGTACAATTCCACCGGAGTTTTGAGTAGAAGGGATGTTTTTAAATGAATAATAACTAAATAAGAACGCGATCTGAACGAAAATAAAGTTTTAAGAAATAATAAATAATTATGTGAAATAATAAATCCTGTAGAGGAAATGCATGGAATAAAATGTCAGTATTTAATGAATGTTATAAAAGCAAGCGTGATAATAATAATTATAACAAAGATATTTACATAAAGGTAAATTTGAATTATATGAAAGAAATAGCTTTTGAGCTTTTGTAAGGAATGAAAACATGATGTGAATAACAAGGTAAAGAAATCTAAATAAAGATTAAATTGAATGATATAAAAATATAGAGCGTTGAAGCCTTAACAAATGTATAAGACATGATGTGAATGCATGTTCCTAAAAAGGGAGCGATTTATTGTCAACGGAAAAGATTAATAAAAGAATTAAGATATGTATCAATTGTTACTATGAAATTTATCAGTTCTTTGGAAGACATTCGGCCGTAAAGTAATGTGTCGCAATTAAATAAAAAGTCACGCTAGGAACGCGTAAAAATTAAAGTACTTGGTAAATTACTTATGGAGGGTAGTTGATTGCAGTGAATTGAGATATGTTGTAAGTCCTCTAATTGTGACGTAGATCACGAGGCCATGTGTGTATTATTTAAAAGGGAGCTAATGTATGGTATTATTGAGCGTATGTCATGTAGGCCACGGCCGACTTTAAATCGCGTCTTGTATAAGTCCTCCAAATGTGGAAATGTTCCCGAGGCATGTTAAGAGATTCGATCCTAGAATCCTCTTGTTGTTAAAGCCCCTAATTATTCGTCGTAGAATGTGTATTAATCTTCCCAATCAATGAGGACCCTCTCATAATTAATAAATGTCAAGGTTATGAAAGTGGTTTATGAGCAGAGGAATATTGTTGAATGGAAATAAGTGAAGTAAAAGCCAGGTCTCTCCACAGAACTGAGAATAATGTGAAGGTTTGTTTTAAAGCATTGAAGAGAGCTGCCACCGTAGGTTAGGCAGAGAGTCGCTTTCCTTGTCATAAATCACGCCCGAGTATAATGGCCTGACCCTCATCGAGCGAGGGTGGGTAAAAACCGTCTTGTAAGATGTGTTAAATACACCGTGAGTGTTTAAAGTTGTTAATGACCCGGGCGTTGAACCGAGGTCCTTGTAGATTGATATTATCGCTTGCCAATTCAGATCGTAGTTTTCTTATGTGATAATGGTCTTATAAGACAAATGAATTAAATAAAATCCCTATTGTAATATTGGATGGAAAATAGGAATCCACGAGTTTTGTGAAGATAACTAGGTTTCGGGAGTGATCATAGTTTTTGACTTTGTCAAGTAATCTTTATAACTCTGGAGTACACAAATAGTTTTCCCGATCACCGTAGTGAATTTGAAAAACTTGAGAGAGATAGTAAATATGGAGAACATGTGATATGCCCAAATATTGAAGTGAATAATTAACATGTAATTTTAAATGTAATTATATATTTGTTTTGATGATAAGAAAAGATAAAAATAATTCTTGAGGTGTACAAAAATATGACACCATTATTATGGGAAAGTATCGAGCCAAAGAAGCTCGTAGTTATTTGGAACTTTAAGATAAGTACTTTATGGAAGTGAAAATAATCATGAATTGTTGGTTTTAAAGAAAACCATGTGTTTTAATCTAATATTTGTTTTATTTTTATGCTATTCCTTGTTCACTTTGGACAAGTAGAATGATATTGGTCAGTAGTTTATGTGTTTATTTGTTTGTAGCGCCATAATTTTTGATTAATTAAATGTGTTAAAATAGGAGTTGATTTTGTTGTTATTTTTGCAAGTGTATCCTCTATTTAATCCAAAATATGTAAGTCACAGAGTGGGAGAACTTACCGCAGCCCCGAAAAATCCCGAATTGAGCAATGCTGGCATACTGTGATTTGCATATTTCTTGCTGCAAGGGCACAATAAGTCAAATATTTAAATTCATATAAATTCTACACTATCAATTGGATTTCAACCAAATATCATATGTACTATGTGTACATAAACAGATATGACTGAGCGTATTCTTAAGAGCCACCAGGGCTGCCAATTGTTAATAAATGCTCTCATTAAAAAAAAAATCAAAATACCCATATATCAGAAAGTATGCAAGCCGACAGCTTTAAACTATGCACACGTATAGTACCTAACATTCTAGATCAATTTGGAGTAACTAATGTACGTCAGTGTTACCAACATGATTGTAAGCCTGCTGATAGGACCAATTTTTAAATGCATGTAACCTCTATACTATCATTTAGATTCCAACCAAATTTCGTATGTACTCTGTGTACATAAGCAGATATGACTATGCCTATTCTTAAGTGCAACCAGGGCTGCCAACTGTTAATAATTGCTGCCTCTATTTTTTTTTACCCTAATATCAATATATCAGAAATTATGCAAGCCAACAACTCTAAAATTTGCACACATATAGTACCTGACATTCTAGATTAATTTGGGGTAAATATATATGTCAGTGCTGCTAACATGATACTAAGCCTGATGATAGGTTCAATTCTAAAATGCATGTAACGTCTATACAAACATATGGATTTAATTCAAAATTAGCACAACAATAGGTCATAATATTTCAGATTATATCTGACAAACACATGCATGACATTGCTGCCAACATGATTTTACGCGCGCTGATAGATCCAATATCTAACTGCATGTAACGTCCATGTTATCCATTGAACTTCAATCAAATTTTGTATTCTGTACCTTAAGAGATGGAACTAAGAATATATTCAGTCACCTGGGCTGCCAACTGTATTGTTCTATTGGGCTACATTATGCCAGATATATTTCGAACTAATTAGATATTTTGATATGACCAATTTAATTTCGTCATTTACTTAGATAGTTCCATATAGATTAATCATTTGCATGAATCTTAAAGTTTAAGAAAAGTAGGCTCTCTAGTTCGTCACGGAACTTCCTGTTGAACTAGTGAAAATGGCGAATGTCAGGAGAAATACTATTAAATGCGCTTTCGAAGAAAGGAACCACAGACCGACACCACTTGAAATACAAAGGCCTAGGTGGATAGCAAACGACCTGAAGCTTAATAGAGATCAAGTACTAGCGAATCAAGTAGACAACGGGGAAAATTCAGTGTATATTAAATTAGTGTCCACCTTACTTCATGAAAACATATTATCTCGACATGAAGGTGTGAAATCCTTCCGGCCAGCTAGCGGTAACACCACAGAGATAACTATCTTTGCTGCAGACTCTTTGGCAAAACGAGTGAGTGTCTGTTTAATCTCCTCCCGAAGTCAACAACGAAAGGCTCTCCCGCGTGCTTTCTACGTATGGAGTTGTCAAGGACATACGGAACGAGTGCTGGAATGAAGTATAGCCTACGAATTTTCTGCTGTGAGTAATGGCATACGTATTGGAACAATTGAACTTAAATACCCCATTCCATCATATTTGACGGTCAATGATTATAAAGTTCTGTTAACATATGAAGGACAAGTATTGCTTTTATTGTAAAGGAACCTCCCACTTATAAATAGACTGTCCGAACAGAAGGAATCGCCCGGTACTTCACTTCAGACAACAAACCTACAGCACGGTGCTGGGTGAGTCTGATGGGAGTAGTAAGCTAAGCAACACTACGGACATGGAGACTGCAGTACTCTCCCCTGAATATCCAACCATATCAGAGGCCCCATTCTACAAACTCATATAGCATTGCGGAAGTAACTCAACCATCAGATAACGTAGCTGAAACATACCTGACTACTTTACGTAGCAAAGTAGAAGGAACTGGGACGTCACGATCGGACAGCACGGGGAAGGGACACACCAGCCAGCCAACATAGCAGTCTGTGCAGCAGCCAGATACTATTAACTAACCAGTCACTACTGGTTCGTAACCAAAACCCAATGTACGTGGTCGGAAGACATGGAATTTCAGGATGCAATACAATAAGAACGAGAGCACTCACAGGGCAGAGTTTACATCCACCTCTGATGCTGCAATCAGTGTCAGTAAAAACATGTAGGCTAGTTCCATGAAGAACTATATAGCCTATTTTCATATATCCTACTTATGTTAATTTCCACTATCAGCATACAAAATTCCAGTTTGATTGGTATAATAGATTCGTAGATATTGAGAACAGAGTAAATATTGCGGATGGTCGCCATGTTGGATTTTTATATATGTAGTCTTAGAGTTATGTATTGTTACATGAAGATTATTGTGTACGTGTGGTATTCAAACATTAATCGCATGATTAGGACACAACAAGTATAAAACGAGATTTTAAAATTTTGCACAGCTGCCATCTTGTGGTTATGAAAACAATTGAAATAAATTAGATGCCTATGGATTAACATTTGTAGGCTATAAGGATTTACTGTACCAAGTTCCACTGCACTCGGACGGTTAAATTGCGAGAAACGTCCATGTGAATATTTATACTTTGCGTCGCCGCCATGTTGGATTTGTGATCACCAGGTTATTGAAAGTCCTATAGGTGAACTTCTGTTCATAGCCTCTTTCTTCTGTAGTGTTCAATCCGAAGATTGGTTTTTAGCAGCTTTCCATGAACTCCAGTCTGTGGCTAGTCTCTTCAAGTCCAAGTAATTATCACAACCCTTGTCGTGAATGATTTGTTTAATGTATCCTAGCCATGGTCTACTTATGAACATAAAAAATCAGTTTGATTGCTGTAATAGATTCGTAGTTATTGAAAACCGTCTACATATTTCGGATGATAGTCATGTTGGATTGTTATATGTATAGGCCATAGAGGCATGTACCTTTAAAGGAAAATTATTGCGTAGGTTCATTATTCAAACTTTCACTTCGATCGCATGATTACGACACAAGAAATAAAAAATTAATTTTAAAATTCGCACAGCCGCCATCTTGAGGTTATGTAAACAATTGAACTAAATTAGATACCAGTGCATTGCAATTGGTATAAAGATTTGCTGTGCCAAGTTTCATTGCGTTTGAATCATACAATCACGAGAAAAAGTCTATTTAAGACGTTCAAATTCGCTTGGCCGTCCATGTTTGTTTTGTAGTTAACTGGTTTTTGAAAGTCTCATAGATGAACTTTCAGTAGTGTCCTTTATCTCCGTACAAAATTTCAGGGTGATACCGGTAATAGTTCAGAGATATAGAATGCCGGTGAAATATTTCGCACAGCCGCCACCTTGAGGTTATGTAAACAATTGAACGAAGTTAGATGTCGGTGCATTACAATGTGTATAAACATATACTGTACCAAGTTTCATTGCGTTTGGTTGGTTAACTCGCGAGAAAAGCATATTTAAAAGTCGCAAATTCGCTTGGCCGCCATGTTGGTTTTGTAGTAACCAAGTTTTCAAAAGTCACATAGGTGAACTTCTAGTAGTTCCCTTTATCACCGTAAAATATTTCAGGGTGATATCGGTAATAGTTTCGGAGATATTGAATGCTGGTGAAATATTTAGCACAGCCGCCATGTTGGATTGGTGAGACGTAACAAAATTTGAGGGGCACGGTCGGTGTCGTCCGGAATAGTGCAATGAAATCACAGAGTTTCATTGATATCGCTCCAGCCGTTTATATTTAATTAGGGGACACACACACACGAATCACACACATACGTACACACAGACACACGGACAATAGGTGATCTCATAAGCCTATATTTTCATAAATGAAAATAGGCTAAAAAAATCACAGTCAGTCTGAAAGACTAGACGTTGTATAATTTCAAATGACGCATGCTACAAATGCTACACATTGTAATATGTTCATAACAGCAAACTATTACTTGTTATTTATATATTTAGATTTATTATTATTATTATTATTATTATTATTCGTACTTAATTGATAGAATTCTTTAGTATTATTGTTATCGGTTTATACAGAACATATAACACATTTCTGGTATATTACAACGTAACTATACGGGCTTCAGTGAACCAAAATATAGCTACGGAAACAGCAACTTCTAAGCTAGAATTTCGCTACCCATGAACTTCCGAACGATTCTGGTTGTCGATAGAACTACTGCCTTCTGCATTAGTTTGTAGAGCCCAGTATCCAGATTCAGTTCTTTAAGGCCTTGGAGCAAGGTACTTGGGATCACGCCCGTACTCGAGACAATGATAGGTATGGTTTTCACTCGCTCTACATGCCATTGTCTTTTGATAGGGTCGACCAACTCGCTGTATTTGCTGATCTTTTCAATGTGTTTTGACTGGAGATTCTTGTTGTTAGGAATCGCAACATCAATCAATGTAGTTTGCTTGGTTTTCTTGTTTACAACCACCAGATCCGGCCTGTTGTGTGATACCGATTGATCAGTCAAAATAGTTCGGTCCCAATACAGTTTGTATTCATTGTTTTCAAGAACACACTCTGGCTGATATTGGTGGTACGGAACTTTCTTTCCTTTCAAAAGCTGAAACTTATCAGCCAACTCCTGATGCAAGATTTTAGCAACTGCATCATGCCTTTGTTTGTGCTCTGTTGCCAGGAAATATCTACATGCAGATGTAATATGCTGTATTGTTTCTGACTGTTGACATCCGTAGCGGCACTTATCATCTGGTACAGCGGGATCTTTTACAATGAACTTGAGGTAGTTCCTTGTAGGGATGACTTGGTCTTGAATTGCTAGCATAAAACCTTCAGTTTCTGGAAAGATCTGTCCTGAAGTGAGCCAGTAGTTTGACGCATTTATATCAACATTTGCTTGACTCACCTCATTTGGATGTCTTCCGTGCAAAGGTTTTGCTTTCCATGCTTCCATCTTCTGAAGGTCAGTATGTAGGAGGTGTTGAATCTCTTGCTGACACAAGACCAGTGGCGTTGATCTGTCCGCCTCACTGATGGCTCTGTGAAGTACAGATGACCTCGCTTCTGCATAGAAGTACTCCCTAAGGCTGACTATCTGCCGTTTCATCTGATTATCAATGTCAACGAACCCACGTCCACCTAGGCTTCTGGGTAGAGTCAATCGCTCTATTGAAGATCGTGGGTGGTGTTTCCTTCCTTTTGTGAGCATCGTTCTCATTTTTCGTTCAAGTCCTTCGATGTCCGTTTTGCACCATTTGATTATGCCAAAGGAGTAGCTCAGCACAGGTACAGCATACGTGTTAACAGCTTTCACTAAGTTTTTGCTGTTCAAGTGCGTTTTTATAATTTGTTTTAATCTTTTGACAAATTCACAGGACAGATCTTTCTTTATTGACACATGGTCAATATGCTTAGCTTGTTTTACTCCTAAGTATCTGTAGGTGTCTTCTGCCAACATAGCCCTAATATGCTGTCCATCTTCCAGCTCATACCCGGACTTCTGTACTTTTCCTCTCACCACCTTTAGTGTCCGACACTTGTCCAAACCAAATCCCATTTGTATGTCTCGTGAGAATGCTTCAACTATTCTCAACAAGTTTTCCAGATGCGACTCTGTTTCGGCATAGAGTTTAAGGTCGTCCATGTATAGCAGATGATTTAGCCGAGTACCAATTCTCTTTCCAATCTTGATAGAAAAGCCGTAGTGAGTAGAGTTAAGCTGGGTAGATAAAGGATTCATTGCCAGGACAAACCATAAGGGGCTAAGGGAGTCTCCTTGAAAGATGCCTCTCCGAATCGATATCTCATCTGTTCGTATATCTCCGCGTGGCGTACTGAGACACAGTCTAGTTTGCCATGCTGACATAACCCTTTCCAAGAAACTGACAAATACCTCATTGATCCTATACAATCGCAGCACTGCTACTAGCCAGTCATGGGGCACAGAATCAAAGGCCTTCTTATAATCGATGTACGCCATATGAAGGTTTCGGTGATTTAAGTGTGCCTGGCCACACACAACTGAGTCAATTATTAGTTGTTCTTTGCACCCTTTTGAACCCTTTTTACAACCTTTCTGTTGCATGGCAATTATATTGTTTCTTTCACAGTGTGCATATATCCTGTTAGCCAAGCATGATGTAATGATCTTATACAACGTGGGCAGACATGTGATGGGACGATATTTTGTAGGATCCCATGTATTCTGAAGATCTTTTGGAAGCAAATATGTGATGCCACGTGTGATGAATTCGGGTAAGCTATCAGGATGAAGGATGGAATCATTAATGAACTCACCTAGTCGATTGTGGATGCTCCAGAACTTCTTATACCAAAAATTCTGAATCTGGTCAGGGCCAGGGGCTTTCCAATTCGCTAAGTTGTTGATAACTTCCTTAATATCATTTGTGGTGAATTTCTCGTGCTGCATTTGCTCAAATCTTTGGGAAGCTTGCTGTTCTTCTCTTACCCAACTTGATTGAGTGTCATGATGAGATGGTGTAGACAGATGTTTTCCCCAAAATTCTTAAACTTCTTCTTTAGTCGGATAGCTCTTGTCCGCAGAAACCTTTATCTTACCCAGAGTCTGATAGAATCTTCTCTCTGAGTTGGCGAAAAGGAAGTTATCCTTCTTCCTCTTCATGCTCTCCCTATACTTTGCAAGTCTGGCGGGTAAAACAGACAGCCTTTGTTTCAAGGTATCTAAGCACTGTTCAGGTGTTGAATTCGGCACATCTCGCTGTGTGTGGGCTGTGTTTTGTCTCATTATATGCTCAGCTTTCCTCAGTAATTTTCTTGTTCTTGTACCACGAACATATTGTGTCATTCTGGCAATATCTGCCCTGAGCTGTTCAATCCTTCCAACAAGTCTTCTTTCCCAGTTTGGCATCGATGGCATTTGCTTTTTCCGTTCATGTTGTCCAATACCCATAGCTCTCACAACAGTTACTGCACCACAGTAAATAATAGTATGAAGGGATTCCAGATTGGCAGATGCTTCAACATGTTCCGGCAAAACATCCCGATTCATGATACTCAGTATCTTTGTCAGCTTTCTTGAACCATTGACTTTCGGTATTTTCGGCCTGCAATTTGTATCAGTTCCATAAAACTCTATGACTGTAGTCATCATTTCATTCTTCAACTTTCCAATTTGGTGTTGATCGATAATTTGCATGGAAACTGGATCTACTTCTTGAAGGTCCTGGCTATCAGCTTGTGCCGACTCCAGTTCTTCAGGAACACTGTTTTGAGTGACTCCATTCACACCTTCCTTCTCACGCCGTACCTCTTCTTTAATGGTGTTCATTCTGGCTTCAGGGATAAGATTATTCCGGAGAATAGCCCTGTATTGATCAGATACTCTCTGTTCGGTCACAGTTAGTTCAGGGTAATGCAACAGAAATTCAGAATGTAAGCGTTGCCTATAACCAACTGAATTCTGTCCGAAGTCAGTAACCCTAAAATAAGTGCGTATTATGGTTTCATTCATGACATTTGTCCATTTAATACGCTGTCGTGGCAGTCCTGCCTGGGTGAGCACAGGTTGAGTTACCTGTGCAGCACCTTCAGTAGGTGAAGTACTAGATAATGATTCACTTCGCTGCTCAGGCTCATCATGCAAACGCTTGTCGGCTGTAATGATTTCGGGATCTTGCCCGGTAGGGGCCCGCCTGTTCAGCCCTCTACCACCGGCGGCTCGCATACTGTCACGTCCAGCACCGGCTCCAAACGTGCCCTGGCGCTCCCCAGGCAGCGGCATTTCATCCGAGGCATTACTCGTTAATTTCTCCATCATGCACTAGATGGGTTTGCCTTTTATACCTACAGCCAGGTTTTGTTATCAGCCGTCCCTAACATGGGATACAGACGCTGTTGGCAGCCGCCCGTTCCGGATCAGACACTACCATTGTAGGTTTAATTTTGGAGTTTTCCATCTCCTAGACAGGTTGCCTTCACTACGGCTCAGGAGTCCTGCCTACCCCATTTAGTATATCTCGTCATTCCAGGTTTGCACATACCTTGTCATTGCAGATTTCTCACAACACACATTAGATATACGGTATAATTATCTTGCAGAGATAGTGTTTATATTACAATAGTAGACGTCATTTAAGTGCAAACGACCAGCAGAGAAGGAATATATGTAGCAAATACGTGTAACCTAATTTTGTAGGTTAAGCAGATGTAAACTTTACCATTCGTAATATTAACACGAAAACAGTCCGATTACCTCCACACATTATATGAAGTATGTAATAAATGGGCTTGAAACATCCCAATTACACACAAAACACCGTACATAACCTATTTCGAGAAGGCATTTGGGGTTATATGGCACTGTAACTAACGATGTAGCAACCACGACATGAATGTAAACAAACATTTCGCAGCTGTATTTTGAAGATTATGACGTTGATAGATCCACAAGCACTATAACACACACTTGTTTTCGACAAGAGTCCATAAAAATCACCATAGAAATCGTAAACTAACCATATAAACGTGTAAAACTTACTTAAAAAGCGGAAATGTGAGGAGCTCAAAACAAGGACTGTACAGCACAGCATGCCACCGCTGGCATTATTATTATTATTATTATTATTATTATTATTATTATTATTATTATTATTATTATTATTATTATTATTATTATTAAGTTTAGATTCAAGGCTAACTGAGCCATGGAGATGTTTTATTACACACGATAACTCCAATTATTTTTGCTATTTGAATCAAAGGGATTCTACATATTTCAGTTATTCTACAGTATGTAAACTTGCGAGGAGACCACAGTCATGAGACCCTTTCCTTATTTTCTTAAGACAGATTTTAAAACCGTGGCGAGTGCAATTATTCTGAGTGACACGCACAGCGGGGGCTCTCCGCTGAGCAAGCGAACAATGGACAGCCTAGATTAGTGTCAAAGAGTGTATCGAACAATGAAGCTATTTGGCTTCACAAGGTGTGCCTGTACCAAGTGAAGAGGATTTTAACTGATGTTTTCTAAGAAGGACACGGGGTCTACTGGAACGTATCTCTGAGACAGAAGACCATAGCAACGGTATTTTGATTGGTCGACGAAGGTTTATTTTCTGCAGGAGTGGGGAGAAAGACGGAGGGCACTTGAGGGCTGGCGCGTTTAAGGAAAGAGTCACTCACTACTGTGAATCTTATTGGGAATGAAGTAAGTCATTCAGACCGTCTATAGTTTGGACTTGATTGTGCATGTAAGACATATAACCTCGTCTTTCCATGCAATAACGACAATGGTTGTGTTATTGGCCAAAGTCGGTAAAGTGATTTATGGAGTTAGCACTTCATCACTGATCAAGCTAGCAGCTAAATCTACATCATCGCTGCTCAGTAAATATAATTAATGGAACTTATCTGCTGGAATCCTTCAAGACGTCATTCCAAGAGATGAATCAACGCCCCAGGGACAACTACAAGTCTTAAATATGGAGACCAATTCCTTCGACACGCAACCTCGGTAAGCTAGGCTGACATATATTATTCAAAATCTCTTCTTTTATATTTCTGGCAAGTAACTTCATAGTTTTGGAAATAACGTTAAATTTAATATCGGTCTCATCACTTTTCTCGCGCCTCAGGTTAACATAGCTTCAGTAAAAGTATTTACTATTTATTATTATTAACTTTTCATATTTTGTTTTTGTGTAGAATTAAATTCAGTATTTTAATCCATGCCTTACATTCGTTTTTCAGTAGTTAGAAGTACATGTAAGTCATCCCTTATCCCCAATGCAAAAACTAACTGGTTGATTACTTAAATGTTAATAAGAAAAAGAATGAAATGTAATATATTTGAAATCAAATAAAGCAAAAAAAAATCAAGCTTGCAGTTTAACGTGACCGTTAATCGCATCAAATAAAGCACACCGGTCATTGGTTTATTGCACCACTTGGTTGCCACGGCAACATGCATACTTTCGTGCCCATACATCTTGTTGATCCCCATGGTAACTGACTCAAAACAACACTTACTAAACTATTTTCTCCCTTCACATTGCAGGCACAGTAGACTATAGTAACCATATACAATATGGACACATGAGGCCTTTACCATGTATTTTTTTTCGTCATGGTTTTGAAACGGCCGTCACCGGAAGCACCGCACGCACGCACGCATGACGGCGACGGTTCACCATGTATCCGCGAGAGAGCTGCGTACCCATATTCTTTGAGTGCGGCCTGTCGATTTTGTCTGAAGGTAATATTGCGAAAAATTATTAAACACAATACAGTGTTTTAATTTTGGAATTTAATCAACAGCAGAAATGCCCAACGTCTGTGCGGTAAAATTATGCCGCATCTCTTACCTCACCGGACACAACTGCTTATTCCGGTTTCCTCGGCGACTGGAGCGGTAAGTACAAACACCGAACATTACAATTGAATGATTTTGGTTCTAATAAACATGAAATTCCAGTCCCTCAGACACCTATCCACTAATTCACAAATTCCTATTCCAGATTCAGTGACTGGGTAAAGGCCTGTAATCGGGAGGATTTGCTGGAATACGGGCTAAATCTACACAAGTCAATGTATAGGGTGTGTAGCCTTCATTTCTCACAGGAAATGTTTTACCCCACAAATGAGGGCAGTTCTAGTCTGAGATTACGCCCTAATGCCCTACCAATATTAAATATCTACTCTTGAGAAGGCATGGTTTCTTTTAAAGTGTCAATTTTCTAACCTCTCTTAAGGCAACAGTACCGGTTTTCGTCACTGAGCCAATACTCGTCACTCGCGTATATAAGTACAAATAATAAGCCTGTCAACGGGTCTTGCTCAACGCACAAAGTCTAACGAGATTCGTCATACCTTCGTTGCCGGTAAGGAGCAACTTTGCGAAATCATGCGTGCGATGCAATAGGTGATTCCCAGCGTCAAACATATCTTGTGAGTTGAGCTGTCTTGACGCGGCGTATTGCTTCTCGCATGTGCTAAGCGGGCACGCGAGTTAATTATGTGCATACGTGTTATGTTCCGACGTTTTAAAATGTTACAAGTGTGTGATATAGTTGGTAATTATTTCTATAACATATACGATTTGCTATTTCGTGCTCACGTTCCTAGTTTGGTTAGAAATGCTGGTGACGAACACTGGATTTTAAAAACGCACTTGACCAATGCTCGTCATTTGTGACGAAAACTGGCACTTTGTCATTTCTCCTTGTAAGACCTAACAGCACAGTGGTCCGGATTTGAAAAAAAGCGGACAAAAATATTTTCCGCTATATGAAATGAAATACTTTTGTATAAAACTTTAAATTAGATGTTACTATTAGGTAAATTTGTCTTAGTACATAAAATTACTTACTTATTCATCCTCTGATTCGGATGAGTCGACTTCTTTTTCTTCCCCTTCCTGCTCCGTCCTGTCCTCGGGTATTGACAATAAATTACACACCTCCTGAGGCAACTGTCTTCATTTCTTCTTCGGTAGACTTTCCGTGCTTCAGATTACTGGATCAGACCTTAGCAATAGTCTATGGAACAAGCCAAAATTATTGGAAATTCTTGAGGATTTTCTGGTATGGTCTTCTCTATATTTTCTCACGTCTTGGTTTCTAGACTCTAAGACCTCTTCTGAAAGTTCCCCAATCGGCAACATAGCTGCTTCTATAATGAAAGATCCATGGATAAGTATTTTATGGAGTGTTAGAGGCATGTAACACCACGGATATAGCCGTACATATAAGCTTGCTGTTTCGCTGCAGTAGGAATTTAACTCTGAACTATTAATTTCATGACCAGAGGAAATTTCTTTTAAAATTATTCCAAAACGAGTTATTAACTCACAGTCTACCCCTGTTATTTCGGATGCTACTTGAGGTTGATCAAAAAACCTTCGGGCAGTGTTGCCATCACTGGTTGTTCCATATCCAGGCTTCGGAATATTAACTAGAAGACATAATCTCGTTCTGAATGAGTCTTGCACAATTTTTTCTTTCTTTCGAGTAAGTCTCGATTACCTTCTTTCACGCTCACTTTCCACTTTTTAAAACCCAGGCGGTACGAATATGTAAGAGACATTAAAAAAATCGAAAGTGGACGTGTGGAACTGAAATTCCAAACTCAAGTTGTAAATTGTCGACGAGCTTTTGTGCCACTTATGTAGATTTTTCATTTCTGAAATTTTCGCACCATTCGTTTTCCCCTTGTTGGTGTAGTCGTGGTAGCTTCTTTTTAGCTTGGCTGATGAATCGTCTCCCTCTGCCCTTAAATAAATAACGGTCGCATAGGCAAGCTCTGATGAAGTGGCACTCTCCCTTAGGTCTTTAATTTTCCTTATTTTGCTTCTCTCCGTTAGCTCTTGAAATTATTTTGGAGGACGACCTCGATCTACTGATTTTGCGGAGCCAGGAATGCTCGGAATTGATATCACAACTTCTGTTTTCAACCAGTCTGAATATTTCTTCAAAAAAAGCATGTTCTAAGAAGTTACACTTTCTCCACCGGTCAACATACGGCAAAAAGAAAAGGTTCTTATATTATTATACACTGTTTTCTCTACACTGTCGTCAACATTTAATTGGAATTTGTTAATAATATATATATAATATCGTATGGCCTCGGGTGCCTGGTGCAAGCTTTGTTAACTGACACCCAGAGGGTAGCTTGCATGTCGAATTTCGTCGTTCCTTTGAACGCTATGAAAGTCAAGGAGGTTAGATATCTAAACTCCTTGACACTAGAGCGCTTTAAAGTAGAGAATGGAAGAACTTTGTGTTGGCGGAAAATCCCGAGATTAATTTTGCCATTGAACACGGCCTACTGAATTCAAATGGGTTCTTTAACATGCCAATAACGTATGACATGAGTGTCGTGATTTTTGTCGCCTTTCAAAAAAAATATCACTTACCATGGCCAGGAGCGAACCTGCAATCTTGGGGTTGGTAGTCCGACACTATAACCACTCACCCACCGTGGCAAGCTATTGGAATTTGTTAAGGAGATATGTTACCACAAACTTTCCTTGACGCGCGCGAGACTGATTTTTGTTCTGTCGAATCTTGTTAATAAGATCACTGCGACTAACAACGAAAATTCATTTTTCACTTTTCACAACACACACAACTACTACTATTCAATTACTTCTCATGATTGAAGATTATTTTGGTTTCATGGCCTCGAGATATCCCTTGCGTAGCATAAACAAATGTCTCAACAGGCCCTTATCTCGCGCGAGTGTTTATCCTTAGAGCGCGCAGTAATGTTCTCTCCCTTCTCAATCACGCATCTGGCGGGTTCTGGCGATGAAACCTTTAAGGATATATTCTCCAGTCTTCATTTTAAAACTTTCATAAGTTTCATGGTATACATATGTATACATTTTTTTGTAGGTCAAGCAAAATTTATTTTTCTTGAAGAAAATAATGCACTATAAAAATAAGTATAACAGTCCTTATAAGTGATCTGAAATCGAAAATCATGCTATAATCAAATATATCAGATCACAAATTACATACAAATACAGTATTATAGATCCCGAGTTTCGTTTTAAAGTTAGAATTATATTTCAAAGTTTACTTAACGGAGCGCGGAATTCAGAAACGAAGAGTTGTATCACTTTTGTAGTATTATATCTGAGAAACACAGAAGCAATTTCCAAAGAAAAAGTGAAATTAATGTACACTGATTAACATACTTCACTTGGGAGTTGGTTTGGCCTTTCTAATGTAAAGTTGAAAAATCTATTTTTGTCCGCTTTTTTACGGATACGGACCACTGTGAACAGGGGCAATATACTTATAATGTAGTTCTGAAGCACCCTGCATTAATTAAATTGTCGTTTTATCATCGTGTCCAATAGTCGTCATAGCTGACGATCTTTAGAGCACTTGCGTGACGAACACTATTGCACGATAATGTTAAATTTTGCGTTAACGTTTCAGAACCAATTAGCATTTACAGTGTGCTGTTATTAAGCAGATCTGTCTTTTTGACGGCTGTAGGTCTAGGCTGGCTGCGTGGCTCAGCGGTAACGCTCTCGCTTGCTGTTGCAGGATCGAATCGTGGCGCAGTCATCTGGATTATGAGGGTGCCCTAAAAATCGAGGGAACCGTGTCAGTAGATTTACTGGCACGTTAAAGATCCCCTTCGGGGGGAAATTCTGGCACCCCGGCGTCTCTAAAAGCCGCAGTAGCTAAAAGGAAGGTAAAACAAATAACAGAAGACGGCATAACCATGAACTATATACTCATGTGGAGAAGGTAAGTGACGTCATCCGGAAGAGAAGGATAACATTTTCTGGACATGTGAAACGAATGAGCCCAGCGAGACTGACCAACCGCAACATAACTTACTTTCAGGAGAGGAAAACAAAATGGGCCTGGTTCATTGAACTGGATAAAGATCAGAAAGAAGTGGGAATTGCACCAACAGACATTCAGGAGCGCGCCCCACTCAAAAGGAAACTTCAAGCTTGCAAAGGTTTCCTAGAAAAACCGAAGCTGAAAACGGGAAAGATTTGGACCCAGAAACGGAAGGAAGTCCACCGAGAACGAATGCGGGCGTACTGGGCAAACATCAAAGCCTGTAGGAGACAGTTGGAATGACGCGGTCCATAGATGGCCTATACTAAATGAATGAATGAATTATTATTATTATCAGTAGGTCTAGGCCTAAGGTTTTTAGGTGTGCTAAAGAGGATTCGTTTTAAATGGAGATGAAAAATATATTCTAAGACTAAATCTTTGCTTTCAAGCAATATGCCGAAACGCACATTTCTCAATTAGCCTAAGATATTCAGCAAATGGAAGCTGCTATTAAGGTCGTTGAGGAAGACGGCATGAGTATTATAACGGCCGCGGAGGGGAATGGTGTTCCCAGAAACTCCCTCTCGGACAAAATTAAAGGAAAAACTAGAGAGAAGAAGATGGGGCCAAGTTCCCTTTTAACAAGGGGTGTTAGTTCAATAGGTAATCTCACTAGGAAAAGCAGGATTCCCGGTAACAAAGTACGATTTGCAAAATAGCGTCCAGTGCCTCACAAAAGAATTGAAGAGGGCGGCCAGGGAGGAAATGGTGTGAATCTTTCCTAAAATGAAATCCAAGCCTGTCTTTACGAACCCCTTCACATGGAATTAAGTGATTTAATTTCAAGCTGCAATGCAGATCACGTTGAGAATTTGCTCCCTCATCTACTGTAGGGGACATTGGTTCTATTCCCGATGGATGAGTGCAGTGAAAGTTCGATTGTCCTGGTTACGTCTCAAAACTCACGAGCTAAAAATAGTAGCAAATAGTATCAAAACTCACGACAACAAACTAGTATCTAAATAATAAACATTTTAATCATTCTAAAAATTCACAACTCCAGAGAGCTCGTGCCTGCAATGACCACAGGAGGGACTGTGTCGCATATAACTTACTTTGTGCGACAAGCCCATCTCTTGATGAGAAGTGCCAATTACAAGAGGGCACGCAATTTCAGCTGACACTAACAATGGACCTCTTTGCACAATTCCGATTAATTTTTCAAGTAGGATATCTACAGTCGTTATGTGGGTAGAGTGGGCATTTATCCATTCAAAGAAAACTGCTCCGGCTCGTGAGTTTTGAGACTGATAAAGAAACCGGTTAGAACCTACTCTTACTAATTCCCTTCTTGGAATTCGTGAGTTTTGATATTCGTTAGTTCTGAGAAGACACAACTTTCCTGCACCCAAAGCTACAATCCCACCATTGTTGAAAACAGACTTAAATAAGAACCTTATTGCAGCCAATGGCCAAATTAATCAATTAACATTAAAAGACAAATAAACAAAGATTTCCTTAGTCTTCATTACAAAACATTGTACGTGTGACCCGTGTTTGTTGGCACAACATCACGTGATACCTATTGAACCCATGTGCCATAGGGTCCATGGAGGTCGAATCCATGTATTTGGGGAAGAAATGAAAGAAACGTACAGTTTCTAATGTAACATAGAGAAAGATCAAGCCAGGATTCTAGCCTAACATTGTGCAAGCAGCGCGAGCCAGGTGTTCGAGAGATGAGATCACCCCTCTTGACATTCAGAAGGAGCTGGTCATGAGTATTAATAACCGAGTGGAAAATTTCGACTGTTAGACAAGGAAGCCTGACTCGGAAATCGAGCTTAGCTTGCTGGAAAACGACAACACCGCCTATGCGCCAGAAGAGGAATAATTAAATTTAACCCGTTTACGAGTATAAAAATAAGTAAACAATTACAGTACGGTGAATCATTTCGAATTAGAGATTTTTGTGTAAAGAAAAACTCTTTAATAATTGCACAGGAGAAAACTGCAAACGCAAGTAGACGTCATAGGGGATTTACCAAGGCCTGTGGAGAGGGGAGAATGCAAAAGAACAGCAACACCCACACAGTTGAGGACGAGAAATTAATTAATATCTCCGAATTGCACGATCGATTCTTATGCGCAATGAGATTATTTAACATTGAGAAGACGAGCTTTTTGAAGGTATAATTTTTATAATGGTGCAACCATTATTTTAAAAGTTGGGCACGGAAAGGGCTAGAGTCTTATCTTTTTGTAGCGAAAGAGTATAAAGCTCCTGGCATCACCAAGCCAAACATGCAGTTCACGACAGACTCCGTGAGGGGAGGTGCTGTATCACAATCAGGCAGTATTAGTCCGTCCAGGGGGGCGTGACGCTGGAACATCAACAGTATATGCAGTTTCAAACAGTCCAGGGGACGTGACGCTGGAGCATCAGTACAGGCAGTTCCAAACAGCCCGAGGGGGGCGTTGCTACGCTTCAGTATTCAGACAGCCGTGTGGGGCGTGACTCTGCGTCACACCGAAGACAGTTTACCAGTACTCCTTGAGGGGAGAAACGCTGTATTACACCGCAGAATTAATATCCGATAGCCACAGGCGTCGCAGTATTAACAATTTGCGTGCCTCCATAAGGAGTTGTAAAGAAGAAATATTAAAGTATCGCCGTGTTGGAAAATTAGGAAAATCCTAGTTACAGGATTTAGGTCCGACAGTACACAAGTTTACAGTGAAAAGTTCGTAAAATATAGTCAGAGCAGGCTGCGAACGTTGGACTTAAGGCGATAGGTCTTTAAATAAACGACCGAAAAAATCATAACGTACGAAAGTACCGTAATAGAAAGATAAACAGTTATCTAATTTAAAGAACCCAAACAGGGAAAAACAGAGTAAGGTTCGCAACGTATTTCAAAAAGGTAGGAGTGCGAGAACCGAAGAAATAAAGAAGAACGGAGACTATAGACATTATCTCCAGAAAGCAGACGAACTATTCTAAAGCACTAGACTCGAGAAGTACTAGCTGCTATAAAATAAATCCATCGATCATCGATAGGTTATCGAGGGGACCTCGATCCGAACAGACTTTCATTAGGATCGATAAACTAGATCTAAAGGAGAAGCCGTTCAAGCTAGAGAAATAACCGGTCATCCAGAATAGGATTCGAAGAATTAGGATTCCAGGGAAAAGTAGATGATTCGAGACTTTCGTATTCTGCAGGATAGGAAGCCGACATTGAATAAATTTCACCCTTGGAAACGGGAGATTAAGAGGTCACGTGTGATAGGCTAGGAAAATACGGCCTAGTGATCAAAAGTTGTGAAGTGTAAATTTATCAAGATTGTGTGTTAAAATAATATTTTTTAGTGTTTATTGTGTGTTCTAAATGGATACACCAGTGTATTAAAAATGTTTTCAATGTTAAGTGTATTGAAGATGTGTCAAGAAGTGTTTGTACATGAGATGAATTTCTACAATATGAGTTAGATAATTAAAAGTGGGCCAAAATGAAACACCGCACAAGGATAAAGGTCATGAGACGACCTTAAAAACATGTGAGTAATGAATTTCATTATATTTGGTGTCAGGAAATGATTGTGTACAAATCCACCGGAGTTTTTGAGTAAAAGGGATGTGTTTAAATAAATAAATACTGAATAAACAAAAACGCGGTCTGAAAAATAATAGAAATTTGAGAAACTATAAATAATTATGTAAAAGAATCCAGTAGAGGAAATATATGAATAAAAGGTCAGTGTATTTGACGAATGTCAGAAGAGCAAGCGAAATATTAATAATTATCATGAAGGATATTTAAATGAAAGTAAATTTGAGTTATATGAAAGAAATAGCTTTTGAGCTTTTTGTAAAGAATGAAGATATGATATAATAATAATAATAACCAAGTAAGGAAATATTAAATAAAGATCAAATTAATTGATGTGAACATAAAAGCGTTAGAGCCTTAATAAAAAGTATAGACATGATATTCAAATGCATGTTCTTAAAAAGAGAGAAAGTTATTGTCAAAGGAAAAGAATAATATAAAAATTGAGATGTGTATCAATTGTTAAAATGGTATTATCAGTTCTTTGGATGACGCTAGGCTTAAATATAAAGTATAGCGCAAAACGAGCGCAATTAAAATAAAATGTCACGCTAGGAACGCGTAAAAGTTAATGTACTTGGTAAATTACTTATGAGAGGTAGTTGATTGTAGCGAATTGAGAATTGGTGTAAGTCCTCTATTTGTGACGTAGTTTCACGAGGCCATAGTGTATTTTGTATTGAAAGGGAGCAAATGTATGGTATTGAGCGTAGGTCTTAAGCCATAGGCTGACCCTAAATCGCATTTTGTGTAGTCCTCTTTATGGGAATGGTTCCCGAGGCATGTGAAGAGATTCGAACTCAGAATCCTCTTATAGTGAAAGCCCCTTTATTATTCGTCGTAGAATGTGTATATCTCTTCCCCAATCAATGAGGACCTTTCATAATTAATAAATGCCAAGATTACGAATGTGGTTTATGAGCCAAATAATATTGTTGATTTTAAACGAGGAGTAGAATGCCAGGTCTCCCCAAAGAATTGAGAATGAACGAAAAGCTGTTTGTAAAAGCATTAAAGAGAGCTCTAGCTTAGACTAGACGGGAGGGTTCCCGCATAGTCATAAATAACTCTCAAGTAGCACGGTCAGACCCTCGGAGTAGGAGGGGTGTCTGGCGGCCGTCTTGTAAGGAGTAATGAATACACCAGGAGTGTTTAAAGTTGTTAACGACCCGGGCGTTGAACCGAGGTCCTTGTAGATTGATATTTCCGCTTTCCTGTTCAGATCGTAGTTTTTTTATGTGATAATGGTCTTATAAGACATATGAGATAAATAACAATCCCTATTGTAATGTTGTATGGAAGTAGGATTCCATGAGTAAATTGAAGGCAACTAGGTTTCGGGAGTGACCATAGTTTTTTTGACTGTGTCAAGTATCTTCATACTCTGGAGTACACAAGTAATTTCCTGATTACCTTAATGTATTTGTAAACCTAGAGAGAGATGATAACAGCTGAAAACATGTGAAAATGCCCAAATATTGAGTTAGATAATTAACATGTAATTTTAAATGTAATTATACATTTGTTTAATGATTAAGAAAATATAAAAAAGTAGTATTTGAGGTGTACAGAGAATGACACCATTATTATAGAAAGCATTGAGCCAAAGAGCTCGGAGTTATATGAAACTTACAGTTGATGCTTTATGGAAGTAAAAATAATTAGGAATTGTTGGTTTATATGGAAACCAGATGTTTTAATATAATATTTGTTTTATTCTTATGTTATTCCTTGTTCATTTGGAACAAGTAGATGATTATGGGTCAGTAATTATTATTGTTTAACCGTTTTCCAACGTGGGGCTTGTATGATTTTATCATACACCTAATTATCGTAGATTTTGGCGCCCAGTACGCAGGGATGAGTTTTCCTAGGGAAAACCCGAGTTTTCTCGAAAAATCAAAATTTTCATTTTTTTTGAAAAAAATGTTTTTTCGAAATTTTGAATTTTAAATACTTCCATAAAGGTTTATGAAATTGAATAAAAGTATCAAAAGGGTACGTTGTAGTAAACACCCGTACCAAAGTAAATTTTTTAAAGAAATTGGGACACAATGGTTCAGAGTATCATCTATCAAACATGTACTAGTGTGGTGGCATGAGTGGCCCACTGTATTCTAATAAGATGTTGTTAAGTGAAGAGAGGCGGAGGCTCTCAGAGAATGTAAGGGCCGAGGGTCCAGATAAATGTAAAATTACAGGTGATAAAGAGTACCCAAATAATGAAATTGTAAAGGTTTCTGTAGAAAGCATGCGTGCACCTGGAGACATAGTTACACGAAGAGAAGGTAACATGTCTGCAGACAAAAGGGTAAATGTTGAGTCTTTAGAGCTCCAAATGGAAAAGGAAAATTGTAAACCGATTCCAAGGGAAAATGTAATTAATACAGATAATGATAATGATGAAGGTAATTTAAAGTCTCACGTAGTAATGCAGGTTCAAGTAGACTTGGAAAGTACAGGGGAAAAGAACGATAGTCCTTGCGCTCAGGATCAGGAGAAAGTAGAAATGGCGACTTGGGATGAAATAAAGAAATTCTTGAATATAATTCGGGAAACGGATAGTAAGTATCAAAAGATGAGAACTGAACTTTGGGAATTAAAAGATCGCGAATTAAGAATAAAAGAAGGAATTGAGGAACAAAGAGATAGGATCTCTGAAGAAATGGAGAAGATAGACAAACTTTATAAGAGGGCAAGTAAAAATTGGTATAAAATATCCAAACAGGAATTAGAAGACTTGTACAAAGAAATCCCTAATGTGAAGGAGTCATTAAGGGAAACGAAGAAGGAATTTGCAGAACGTATGGTGAAAGAAGGAAAGATGGAATTGGTTTCGTGGGAACAGATAGAAAGTTTCAGGGATGAAATTATGGAAATAAAGAGACAATGGTCGGAGATACATGATAAATGGAATCATATTTGGTGGAATAACTTTTATCCAAAGCCAAATGAAGGTGATTATGTGCAAGAACAGAAAGATTGGATAGGAAAGGAGAAGAGTAAGATGCATCAGTTTATAATGAGCATATATGAAGACCAGGATATAATAAGTATTCAGGAGTTCGCCGAGGTAAGAGAGGTCAAGATTCAGGAATACAAAGAAATATTAGAGACCGTCCAAAAGAAATATGATGAATACATATTAGCAGAGGACCTCAAAGCAAAAGAAATGGCTATCCCAGTCATAAATGAAACAGTTGTCCAGACGGAAGTTGAAAAGCCAGCTAAAATTAAAGAAGAAAAAGAAATCACGGTGCCAGAGGAGCCCAAAATTGATATGAAAGAAGAAAAACAAGAAGTAGAAATTATAATGACTCCAGTGGAAACTGAAGAAAACTTTGAAATCCGTCCTGAAGAACAAATGGAAATTCAAGAGGAAATAGTAAGTCCAGACCAGGAGAACAGCCAAGATGAAAACGAGCTGCGAAGTGAAGAGACTCAATTTGATGAAAAGGATGAGCTGGAAGATCAAGATATAATCTCGGAACAGGAGATAACAAAAGAATTGATAGTTGAAGAAACGGAAATAATAATTCCTGAAGAAACAGAGAAATTAGATGAAACAATAATAGAAAATATCAACGAAGCACCGATGGAAAGAGAGGTTCAAGATTTCACAGAAAGTGAAAAAGAAAACCCAAAAGAAATGCAGGACAAGGAAAATAAAAGGGCATTAAAAGAAGAAGAGGAAAAATTGAAAGCCCAGATCTTTGAATTAATGATCAAATGTCAAGATTGCCAAAGAAAGACGAGAGAAATAGAGAAAGATGCCACCAAGAGCCAAGAAAACATAAAAGAAAAAGAGGAGATTGCTGGAGATAGTGAAAAGAAGGAAGGAGATGCCTTTGAAGAAAATCAGGAAAGAGGAAAACCGCCATTGGTAGTCGGTGTACCAGGAAATGGATACCCCATGGAAACAATGAAAGGAGGAGGAATAACATACGATGCCTTGGAGGAAGAGGATGCCCAGGCATATTTCAGCTGGAAGCTCCGTAAAAAGAAAGGGAGTGATAAAAGGAAGAGACAGAAGGGAGATCTGAAGATCTAAAGAATTGGAAGAGTCGAAAAAAGAAATACTCTTTGAAAATGCCATCTCGACGCGAGGTGAAGGAAAAGGATTATTCCATCATAAGCCGACGGGTTAAGCCATTTGCAACCGTCGAAGAATAAGAGGAATAAAAAAATATTTGTTTGAAATACCATCTCAAAGTGAGATGAGGAAGGGGGAAGAAAACCAGAAAGAGTCAGGTGAGGTTAGACCGAGCTCTTAAAAATCAAATGAAATGTTACAGACTTGAAGTCTGAGAACAGTAATGAAGAAAGTTACGGGTAAAGCCAGTTGCACCCGCAAGATAATTTAAAGAAGGTCATTAAGTTGAAAATACATAATGAATAGAGAACAGACCGACAAGAAGTCCGTCTTATGAAAAGAAGAAAGGAAACCAACTGTTTGACTCAAGTTTGGAGAGAGCTCGCCAGACGAGGGTAGAAGTTGTAAACACCGAACGTGACAAGAAATTTAAGACCCTGAGTGGAGACGTCTACTAGGGGGAATGAATGAATGGGACCTTTAAGAAGACCCAATACAAACATAGATCAGAGAGGAAGGAACTTTAAAGAAATAAACAACAGAAGGTACTGCCCCCGTAATTGAATTATATAGAGACCACGGTGGCTATATTTGAAATTATAAGGAGAGTTATGGCTGTCATAGTTATGACGTAGGTAGTCATGACGTAAGCACGGATGACGTATATGTTATGCCAGCAGGCTACTTGAGCTGAGATTCTCAGTGACGTCAGCATTTAGTCGAGAATGTTCCAAGATTTACGACGCAGTCGCAGGAAACGAGGAATTCTGCTGAGGAAGAAACTATGCTATTGGAGGGGAGGCTTGAACCAATCAACGATAGTTTAAAGGAAGACGGAGATCGCTGAAACTATGGTATTTTTATTACTTTTGGAATGCAGAATTGTGGAAATCCATTTGCAGTAGAGGCATATTTGCATATTTGGAATTTTGGTGAAATTTATTTTCAGTTTTTGAATTTTGAAAATCCGTCATGTATTAACGAAGTTGGAAGTTTTAGCGATGACGCAGTATCACGCTTTGGAAGGGATGGAAACGCCCCTCGTGAAGTTAATAAAAGGGCTTGCGCAGAAGAGAGGAGCCTCTTTCGTTCTCTGATCATTCTGAGATCTCATTCTCAGATCATCGAAGTACAATTGTGAAAGTTCTTTTCTTATACATTCATTATAGTGAGACGTCGAAGTGAACAGCAGTGAAAAGAATCGTCTTTATAACGCGTGGCGAGGCCACTATATTAACGAGATCCAAGTCAAACTAGGTGAAGTTGAAACGGACCTTAGAAAGCTTCTACAAGTTTAGCTTCGAACAGTTAGCGGTCACCGATAAGCTAATTGTATTGTGCTGTGCTTCATAAAGTAATAGAGAAAAGTTGAACAATTTCGACCGATTAGTTTAAAAGATATTAGCAGTTTTATACGACTGACAAAAGTGATTATCTCGCCACAAGAGAAGCACCTTTGTATAGCCAGAATCAACGCAACGGCTGACGCTGCGAGTGGAATAGAAAGACTTCAGATTGCTTGGTTACAGAACGATACAGTATAATGGAGCAATTGAATACGGCAGTTTGTTCTTCTGACACTACAACCGAAGAGCAGATGGAAGGCTAAAGGGCTTATTGCAATTGGGACATATTTCAACGGAGTAAGATAGCGACATGGAACTTCGCTAATTGCTATTCCACACAAGCGAACATGCGGTGAATACCATCTACACCCATGTTTCGTAATTAAAGGCTGAATACCATCGAACAGCCATAGAAACAATTTCATACTCTGTATATGAATAATTTCTTCGGAAATTTCTACAAAACTTCATGACGATTGTCTACTGGAACTTCAGGGAATTTTTCAAGAGAGGTCAGGGGTGTCCCGACTCACAAAGAAGATTATTGCCGGAAGGATGTCTATTCGTCTTCGAGGAGCAGAGCGATTTCCGGAGAAGGAAGCAGTTCGATTCTCCGAGGGTGCTATTTCCTATTTCGAGGATGGAGCTCAGCTTTAACGTGGTAAAATGGATCCATCAGCAGTCTTCTTTGGGGAATTTTCCTCTGGAACGTCAATCGGCAGATAAGGTAGTCGTGAACGTTTATTGTATTTGAGTTCATTAATGATGTTTGAGCAACCATTTTTCCCATATTTTTATCCTCATGTTTTTGCCCTATTTTCTTGTTGAGATTCTTATTCTCAGTACACCTTGATGAGTTATGCATTTTTCGACGTTTTATTAAGACATTGTTATGTCATGGGCATAGTTAATGATTTTGAATCAGTTAAGACTGATATTTGGATTTTTCAGTAATTAATATTTTTTTTGTAGTCACGATTTGACTGTAAGTTAATGATTTTTATGGCAGATTTAAATTCAGACAGCGTGTCATTTTTATTAAAGTAATTCTACCCCAGTTTAATTACTTTGACCAATTTTCTGTCATCATCAAGAAGGAAGAACATTTAAATGATTTTAGAGCGTTAAAATCTCTTACGTTGTCGACGATCTTGGAAATACTAGTCGTTATTTGAATTGATTACAACACAGACATTTATCGTCAGTTATGAATGAACATTGCATCATAGACACTTTTGTGAAAGATTAACCTTAATAATGAATTATTGAATGCATTAAAGTCAAGAACTTTTGTTAGGAGTTTTTCTCAATTAGAGATTTATAGAACGATGTTTGCATTCCCCAGTCTAATTGGATTCTATTCGACTACTTTGCATTTTAGTCGCACTTTATTTGAAGATAGTATTTTCATACTACAATTTCTTTTAAGATGTTAATCTTAAATTTTGATAGACCAGACAGGCGTATATAAGCGTATTCACTATTAAATTTGTTTGTGATTGGCAAGTTTTGACTTCATTTCGGTTCATGAATGAAATCCACGAAGGTTAAATAAAAAACAGTTTTGAAACAATTAATGGTTATAAAAAAATTTAAGTGGAACTATGAATGTATAATCGCTAGTGCAGCGCGTGTTGAAAGTCGCTGAGGTATAATGCCCTTGAATATGAAGGAAGTTCCCACAGGAATAAATGTTAAAGAATTATTTGTGGAAGTTTTATAAGTTATGTGGAAGTTTTTAATGCCATATAGATTAATATATGATGATTTTGGGCATATTTTTAATGCAGTTTATGCATTAACTTGTTAGCGAAGGATTTTCCGCTGGAGTAAGATTGTTATAGTTCGTTGAAAATTAATCAAGTGAATTACTGTTATAATTAACACGAGTTTTGAAAGAATTTGAGATAAGATTTTGAATGAAGGTTGCCGTCACAAATCATTATTAAAACCTTTATTAAACCAGATTGTGACATTAACATGTATAACTAACCTTCATTGGTCGATTATATTAAACACGATTATGAAAATTACCAACCGAATGAACATGTGGCTAATGTATTTCTTAAATTAACAATTTAAACAATTTAAATGTTAATATTGTAAATGATTGCTGTAAATATTTTTGAAAATAATATGGAACGAGAGTGATGTTAAAGGCGTGCTTATAATATTTTTATTGTCTTTGACAAATATTATAAACAATTTCTAATTGTTATAAATAATTTATGTGATTTTGTTATAAACATTTAAGAGCTAATTAAACATTTGGATTGAACTTAACAAGTTTAAGAAATTAACATAATGATCCAATAGGATGTGAGCAAAGTACTTGATAGATTTGCGTAAATATAAATGTGAGTTGTCTTATAGACATTTAAAAGCTTGAGAGAACAAGCTGTATTCTTACGTAACATAGCATGTGAGAAGGGAGTGCATTTGACCAGTATGCAACAGGCTGGAGGGTAGCCCGCAGCTGTGCCAACATCTGGTTCACAGAGAGTGAGGTCGTCCACACTCTGGCCTTGCGACTATAAATACCATTCTCATGTTTATTAAAAGGAAACCAAATGCTCTATATATGTCACACCCTGACGTCCTTTTCCAATCCGATAGTGTTATGAATATTACGTTATTTGGAGCTCTTGGGAGCTAAAATGTTTTATATCATGTTGTATGATAATTTTGCAAGTCCTATAGGAGGACGTAGTCAGATTGACTTGGGCTACTGATAGCCACGTTGATTTTGTTGTGTTAGTAAAATCATTCCCTTTATTAGAAATAAAGCTTTTGTACAGTTCAAAGTTCTCGTCTTCGTTCTGGTTCATTTTTAAATGTCATGGTGGAGGTTATTGTGTGAACAGACTTTAGTGATCCTGTTGTCAACTCAAACCCCGAGATAATTAAGAGGTAAGTAACGGTAAGTATGAACCCCCGTCTATTTTGGTGTGTTCCACAATGATTTCCTGTGAACTTCTGTGCTCTTATCTCGATAGTATCTGTCAGTGCCATTTTCATTGATGTAGCTGAGCCGGTGCGATTGATAATTGGCAATCCGATTGAGGGGGCGGATATCTGACAGCCTACTATCCAGGTAAACGGGGACAGAAAGATTGGCGCACCTAAAACGTTGGGGCTCGATTCGACAAAACTGGATTACCAGGTTGAACGCCAGTAAGAGTGGCAAACCTAAAACGTGAGGTTCGATTAGACTCAAATAAAGAGGTTGATTCTTTGTTAGATGTCTAGGCCAATTGTAGAATTTAAGAGTGTGATTATATAGGAATTAAATGTTGTATTGTGTTAGGAAAATTACACTCAGAAAAGATCAGATCTTATACAACTTGAGAAAGGTTAAATGGGCAGGAAACTTAGAAAAATCGCCTATAATCTGGAATCTTATTTTATTTGACCGGCTTATGACATTTCAGTCATATTAAAGATAAAATTAAACTATTTGGATTGTAAATGTAAATTATTTGTGTTAGGATATTTTAAAATGAGCCAAAGAAATTTGAACATGTGCTTGAGTTTGTTTCAACATGAAGTATCGTCGAAGGTTAATTATAAGGTAGTTATAAGTTAGATTTAAGACAGAAAATTGATCAAAATTATATATGGTGAAAAGTGTTGCTCAAATGTTGTTATTTTGCTCTTTTGATGTATGTCCCTACAGCAGTCCATTTTTGAATAATATTGTAATGGCAGATGAAAGTTTGTGGATGATGTTAGAAGAAATGTCTGCTAACATGAAGCAGATGATGGAGGAAAATGCTAATAATATGTCTGCTAACTTGAAAGCAAGCATGACTAGTAGTATGAAGCAGATGCTGAATGAAAGCATAAAGGAGATGGAAGCTAGGAATACTAGTCGAATGGAGGAGAATGCTAGTAATTTAAATGCAAGAATGGAGGAGAATGCTAGTAATATGTCTGCTAATTTGAAGGGTATCCAAACTAGTGCTGCTAATTTGGAGGAGAATATGTCGCGTTTACAGATTAATACCCTAGGAATTGAAAATACTGTAACTGACATCCGCACAGATGTATCTAATGTGCATAAAAATGTTGATGATGTTAAATTTGATGTGTCTAAGGTACAGAAAAACCTTACAATGTTAAATCTAGATGTAGCTAATGTCCGAGGGGATATTTCTTGTGCTAGAGCCGAAGTAGTTGTTGTCAAAAACGATGTTGCGACTGTCCAAGACAAGGTCGAGGAAGTCCAAAAAGAAATTCAAAAAGCTAGAACTGATGTATCCAATGTTCAGGTAGACATTAATAACATTCGTGCGGATATAACTGAGGTGCAAAGTGACATAACTAAGATTCAGGTAGAGGTCAACACAGTTTTCATAGATATGACTAAAGTCCAAACTGATGTAAATAAAGTCAGGGAAGAAATCGAAAACTCAAAAACTCTTTGTACGCGTAATATAACTGCATTAGCGACTAGGTTAGTCGATGAATCAGTTAGAACAACAACGTCTTTAGCAGAGTTGAAGTATGATGTAGAGGTCATGAGAACCCAGGTATTAGACCACAATAGAGTATTAAAAGAGGATATCGAAGTAGACATAGCCGAAATGTTAACAGCAAACGTAGCGGTATGGAAAGACGAGTGGAATAAGTCAAGTGGGGAACATGTAACCCAAATTCAGGAAAGGATTGAAAGAAAACTTGCCAGTACGCAGATAGAAATTAACAATGAAGTAGTACAGATTAGGAAAGATTTAAGCGTCAGGATAAATTCGTTATCCGAAAAACAAGTTGACGATAGAACACAACTAGATCAGGATATGCAAACTTTAAAATCTACATTAGAGGAACAGATGCATAAAGTTGTCTCGGATGTAAATGAAACGACGAGTAAACTGAAAAATTTGAAGTTAGGAGAGGCTAGTTTAATGGAGAACTACAAAGAAGAGATAGTCAAGAAAGTCTTAACGGAAATCACTGACAAGGATACAGAAGGCTTAGCTTGCGAATTGAATAGGAATTATGCTAGAAGACATAACCCAAATCCAGAAGAGAGAGACGTGACTCCTGAAGAACGTGTATCCAGATTCAGAGAGGAGGATGACGAGAGGAATATGGAACCTGAGTGGAATTATCGAGATAGTGGGAAAAACTATCCGGATTCATATCCGAGGAACGTGACGGTCATTAGGAATTTCGAAGACAAACCACAAAAATTCAGTAACACTGATAGTTTGACACCTATAGAGTATGTAAGGAATCTCAAAGATTATTTCATCGAAGCTCACATTCCCAGAGAGAGAGAGATGAAGATAGTAGAGAGATATCTGATTGGAGGACCCCTTGAATGGTTTCGCGCATTTAGATACACATTCAGTAACTTTGACGAGTTTGCAGAGGCATTAATCAAACGATTTTGGTCCATAGAAGCGCAGAATTCGTTAAGAGCGGAGGTCTATTCAAGAAAATACTCAGGTACTCTTCCAACGAGGTACGCTGATTTCTTTACGAGTCAGTTGTCCCGCTTGAGATTTTTGCAACCCCCATTGTCCACGGAGCAACTAATAGATGCGATTTCTCGTATGCTGCCAGTTGAGGTGAGGAGACTTATAATTTCGTCCAACATCAGGGATTTATTCAGCATGGATGAATTACTAAGAAGGTTAGACTACACAAGTCCAATGCCTAACGTAGTCCAGAAAGGTCAAAGGCAGGAGTATAAGGAAATCAATACGGTATATATGGACCAAGTCCAACAAACTGACAAGCCAGAGGAGGAGAAAACTGACAATGTAGGTCCTCACAGAAATAATCAGTTTAGAAATTACAGATCACAAGGTTACCGACCGTATCAACAGAGAAGAGGTTGGAACTACAACCGAGGAAACTACAATGGAAGAGGCAGATATTACAACAATAATGGGTATAACCGAAACTATAATAGGAATAACCAAAACCAAAATAGAAACCAGAATACTCAAGGTCAGGTTATGACACCCGATCAGTATCAGCAAAGAGAGAAGGAAAGCCAGCAATACTTAAAAGAATTAAGGGATAAAGAAGCTGACAATCAAAAGAAAAGGCAGGATGTTGTAATCGATCCTGGGCCTTCTACGAGCCAGCAGAATTTTGAGGTCGGTAACACACAAAAAAAACGCCGATTTCTCAACGTCAGTGAGAACCTGTAAATACATTGCCACACCACACCTGATTACGATTAATGAGATATACGAAGTTACCGATGAAGATTTACTAGAAGAGAGGGGTATTGTTAAAGAGGAAAGACCATGTGCCTTACCTATTATTGCTGTACGGATAGATGGACAGCAGTACAAAGCCCTGATGGATACTGGTGCTATTATTTCCATCATTTCAGAGGAATGTTATCAAAGTCTGCTAAGAGGAGAGAACATGACAGTTCTACCTGTTTCTACCGTCAAAGTGAGAGGGATATTCCAAGATAAGGCAGTGAAATGCAAGATTCAAGTGTTATTGAACTTTGAGATCAATGGAAGGAATTATGAACAGATCTTCATTGTGGTGAGCAAGATCAATTTTGATATGGTGCTTGGAATCGATTTTATATCGAAGGTCGGAGCTATTATTGACATGAAGAACAGAAGTATTAGCTTTAATGATGGGTACATAATCACAGAAGAGATAGAAGAACAGGACGTGAAAAACAGTCTGGAAATAGACCTTAGGGAAGAAATTTTGAATACAATAATTAATGAAGTGGAAAATTTAGAAGAAATACCCAGTAGAAAAACTGAAGGATTTGAAGAAATTCAGGGGGAATTTGAGGATCTGATAAAGGAATTCCAAGATATTTTCGATGAAAAGCCTGGATTGATTAAGGATTATAAGTACAAGATAAGGCTGACAGATGAAACCCCTTACCAGAAGAGAATATACCCCATTCCTGAGAAATACTATCAAGAAGTACGAGGGTTAATCAGAAAAATGGAGGTAGACGGGATTATTAGAAAACAGGCGTCGTCTTATATAAACCCCATCACAGTAGTGAAGAAAAGTAATGGTCAGATACGTCTTTGTCTCGATGCCAGGACCATCAACTTGAAGATTCTTCCAGAAAATGACAGACCACCCAAGATTAGAGATCTGCTTCGAAAATTCAAAGGGAGAGCTTGTTTCAGCGTTCTTGACTTGACGTCTTCATTTTATCAAGTTCCATTAGAAGAGGATAGTATGCAGTACACTGGATTCATATTTGACCAGACGTCATGGGTCTTTGCCAGAATGCCTTTTGGAATGGTTAACAGTGGACCGGCACTTATTCGAGCACTTGATAGTAAGCTCACTGACGAAGTGAAAGAAAATGTAATCTGCTACATTGACGATTTAATCGTATCTTCACCCAGCGCCGCAGAACATTTAGTGCACTTGAGAAAGTTGTTCGAGAATTTAAGGGAGGCCAATATAAAGGTGAACTTTGGAAAATGTCAATTCTTGAAGAAGGAGATAAATTATTTGGGGCATACTATAGATAAAGATGGATATCATCCAAACATGAAAAAAGTAGATGCGATCACGAGATTTCCAAAGCCAACTAAGGTAAAACAAGTCAGAGAATTTGTAGGTGCATGCCAATTTATTAGCAGCCACTGTCCAAGATACTCGGAAATTATGGCTCCTCTGTATGACTTACTCAAGAAGAACAACAGATGGAAATGGAGTACCGCTGCAGACGAGGCTTTTGAGAAAGCAAAAGAGATGCTCAAAAATAATGTAAAACTGGAGTACCCAGACTTTGAGAAGGTGTTCTATATTGAGTCTGATGCATCGAGAATAGGCATTAGTGCAGTCTTATACCAGAAAGACGAGGCAGGCAACAAGCACTACATTGCGTTCACTAGTCGGAAGTTGAAAAAGCACGAGGAAAACTACTTCACGACAGAGCTTGAAGCGTTAGCTTTTGTGACAGCTTTACAAGCCTGGAAGAAAATCCTGCTGGGACATAAGGTCATCATTATTACTGACCATAAAGCACTACAGTTTATGTTGCAAACTGACATGTCAAGTGATAGACTGACACGTTGGGCTTTGTTCACCCAACAGTTTAACGCTACTATCGTCCACCAGCCTGGGAAAGATAACTTACTGGCTGATGCTCTATCACGTAACCCTATTAAAAATGTGCAGATACACCATGTACAATTGGAGCAAGAAGATGAAGAAACCGTTAGGAGGTTAGCCCGAATCGGTGTGTCACAGAAGAGACACGCTCCAATAAGGAAAATGTACAGGTTCCTCAAGGGTTACATGGACAATACGGATGTTGACTATGAAGCTACACGGAGAAATTCACGACACTTTGTCTTGAGTGGAGACATCGTATGCAAGTATGCTGACGCTGCGCATACAAAACTTCGAATAGTCGTGCCACCTAAACTTGTTGTCAATTTAGTGTGGGTAGCTCATCATGCAACTGGACATGCCGGTTTAGATAAAACTCTTAATACACTTAAAGAGAGATTTATCTGGACTAACATGCGTTACAGTATTGCCAAGGTCATTAGATCCTGTGACAAATGTCAAAGAGCAAAGTATGCTTCTGCTTTACTAAAGGGAAAACCGAAGGCGATGATTCCTTCTAAGCCAAACGAACTTATGGCGACGGATATATTTGGCCCCTGTCCGAAGGGATACCAGGGTAACCAATACTTGTTGGTAACCGTGGATGTTTTCTCAAAATTTGTTACAATGAGTCCCATGCAGAAAGCTAACACGAGGAACGTAGTAAGCAGACTGGAAAATGCTGTATTTCCTAAAGCTGGTATACCGGAATATCTACTGTCAGATCATGGAACGCAGTTTACGTCCGTGGAATTTGCAGCGGATATGGAAAGGCTTGGCATTAAGCACTTATTTTCAAGCGTGCGTTACCCTGAATCGAATTCCTCAGAAAGATATATGGCTGAATTTTCGAAATTCTGTCGAATTTTCTGTCCAAATGATCATTCTGGTTGGGTGAGATTTGTACCCCTTATTGAGGAATGTCTGAACTCTACAGTGCAGGAGAGCACAGGAGAAGTGCCAATGCGACTTCATCTAGGAAGAAACCCAGAAAGGCCGTGGGATAATCTTTTCAACCACATACCTAGAGATCCCGACCTAGGAAGGCAGCAGAGGATTGACAAGGCAAAGGAACAACTCCAGAAAGCAGCAGAGAAACGATTGAAAAGAGTAGCTGGAAAACGTTTTGGTACACCCTTTCAAGTTGGAAATCTTGTATTATTACGCAGACCTGTCAAGGCTGATATGTCCAAGAAAATATACCCCAAATTTGGATTAGTGTTCCTGGGGCCGTTTAGGATTACGAACGCTTATGGAAACAACTGTTATGAACTCTACGATGATGAGAATAATGTCGTTTACGGCAAGTTCAATGCTGGAAATTTGAAAAGATACTATCCTAGAGTAAGCCAGTAATAATTCAATTTCGTGTTCAAGAGAGTTGAGATACTTGTAACATTGAGTTTAAAAACAATTTGCAACTGTTTTTAAAACGTGGCGAGAGGAGAATGCCCCCGTAATTGAATTATATAGAGACCACGGTGGCTATATTTGAAATTATAAGGAGAGTTATGGCTGTCATAGTTATGACGTAGGTAGTCATGACGTAAGCACGGATGACGTATATGTTATGCCAGCAGGCTACTTGAGCTGAGATTCTCAGTGACGTCAGCATTTAGTCGAGAATGTTCCAAGATTTACGACGCAGTCGCAGGAAACGAGGAATTCTGCTGAGGAAGAAACTATGCTATTGGAGGGGAGGCTTGAACCAATCAACGATAGTTTAAAGGAAGACGGAGATTGCTGAAACTATGGTATTTTTATTACTTTTGGAATGCAGAATTGTGGAAATCCATTTGCAGTAGAGGCATTGATTTGGAATTTTGGTGAAATTTATTTTCAGTTTTTGAATTTTGAAAATCCGTCATGTATTAACGAAGTTGGAAGTTTTAGCGATGACGCAGTATCACGCTTTGGAAGGGATGGAAACGCCCCTCGTGAAGTTAATAAAAGGGCTTGCGCAGAAGAGAGGAGCCTCTTTCGTTCTCTGATCATTCTGAGATCTCATTCTCAGATCATCGAAGTACAATTGTGAAAGTTCTTTTCTTATACATTCATTATAGTGAGACGTCGAAGTGAACAGCAGTGAAAAGAATCGTCTTTATAACGCGTGGCGAGGCCACTATATTAACGAGATCCAAGTCAAACTAGGTGAAGTTGAAACGGACCTTAGAAAGCTTCTACAAGTTTAGCTTCGAACAGTTAGCGGTCACCGATAAGCTAATTGTATTGTGCTGTGCTTCATAAAGTAATAGAGAAAAGTTGAACAATTTCGACCGATTAGTTTAAAAGATATTAGCAGTTTTATACGACTGACAAAAGTGATTATCTCGCCACAAGAGAAGCACCTTTGTATAGCCAGAATCAACGCAACGGCTGACGCTGCGAGTGGAATAGAAAGACTTCAGATTGCTTGGTTACAGAACGATACAGTATAATGGAGCAATTGAATACGGCAGTTTGTTCTTCTGACACTACAACCGAAGAGCAGATGGAAGGCTAAAGGGCTTATTGCAATTGGGACATATTTCAACGGAGTAAGATAGCGACATGGAACTTCGCTAATTGCTATTCCACACAAGCGAACATGCGGTGAATACCATCTACACCCATGTTTCGTAATTAAAGGCTGAATACCATCGAACAGCCATAGAAACAATTTCATACTCTGTATATGAATAATTTCTTCGGAAATTTCTACAAAACTTCATGACGATTGTCTACTGGAACTTCAGGGAATTTTTCAAGAGAGGTCAGGGGTGTCCCGACTCACAAAGAAGATTATTGCCGGAAGGATGTCTATTCGTCTTCGAGGAGCAGAGCGATTTCCGGAGAAGGAAGCAGTTCGATTCTCCGAGGGTGCTATTTCCTATTTCGAGGATGGAGCTCAGCTTTAACGTGGTAAAATGGATCCATCAGCAGTCTTCTTTGGGGAATTTTCCTCTGGAACGTCAATCGGCAGATAAGGTAGTCGTGAACGTTTATTGTATTTGAGTTCATTAATGATGTTTGAGCAACCATTTTTCCCATATTTTTATCCTCATGTTTTTGCCCTATTTTCTAGTTGAGATTCTTATTCTCAGTACACCTTGATGAGTTATGCATTTTTCGACGTTTTATTAAGACATTGTTATGTCATGGGCATAGTTAATGATTTTGAATCAGTTAAGACTGATATTTGGATTTTTCAGTAATTAATATTTTTTTTGTAGTCACGATTTGACTGTAAGTTAATGATTTTTATGGCAGATTTAAATTCAGACAGCGTGTCATTTTTATTAAAGTAATTCTACCCCAGTTTAATTACTTTGACCAATTTTCTGTCATCATCAAGAAGGAAGAACATTTAAATGATTTTAGAGCGTTAAAATCTCTTACGTTGTCGACGATCTTGGAAATACTAGTCGTTATTTGAATTGATTACAACACAGACATTTATCGTCAGTTATGAATGAACATTGCATCATAGACACTTTTGTGAAAGATTAACCTTAATAATGAATTATTGAATGCATTAAAGTCAAGAACTTTTGTTAGGAGTTTTTCTCAATTAGAGATTTATAGAACGATGTTTGCATTCCCCAGTCTAATTGGATTCTATTCGACTACTTTGCATTTTAGTCGCACTTTATTTGAAGATAGTATTTTCATACTACAATTTCTTTTAAGATGTTAATCTTAAATTTTGATAGACCAGACAGGCGTATATAAGCGTATTCACTATTAAATTTGTTTGTGATTGGCAAGTTTTGACTTCATTTCGGTTCATGAATGAAATCCACGAAGGTTAAATAAAAAACAGTTTTGAAACAATTAATGGTTATAAAAAAATTTAAGTGGAACTATGAATGTATAATCGCTAGTGCAGCGCGTGTTGAAAGTCGCTGAGGTATAATGCCCTTGAATATGAAGGAAGTTCCCACAGGAATAAATGTTAAAGAATTATTTGTGGAAGTTTTGTAAGTTATGTGGAAGTTTTTAATGCCATATAGATTAATATATGATGATTTTGGGCATATTTTTAATGCAGTTTATGCATTAACTTGTTAGCGAAGGATTTTCCGCTGGAGTAAGATTGTTATAGTTCGTTGAAAATTAATCAAGTGAATTACTGTTATAATTAACACGAGTTTTGAAAGAATTTGAGATAAGATTTTGAATGAAGGTTGCCGTCACAAATCATTATTAAAACCTTTATTAAACCAGATTGTGACATTAACATGTATAACTAACCTTCATTGGTCGATTATATTAAACACGATTATGAAAATTACCAACCGAATGAACATGTGGCTAATGTATTTCTTAAATTAACAATTTAAACAATTTAAATGTTAATATTGTAAATGATTGCTGTAAATATTTTTGAAAATAATATGGAACGAGAGTGATGTTAAAGGCGTGCTTATAATATTTTTATTGTCTTTGACAAATATTATAAACAATTTCTAATTGTTATAAATAATTTATGTGATTTTGTTATAAACATTTAAGAGCTAATTAAACATTTGGATTGAACTTAACAAGTTTAAGAAATTAACATAATGATCCAATAGGATGTGAGCAAAGTACTTGATAGATTTGCGTAAATATAAATGTGAGTTGTCTTATAGACATTTAAAAGCTTGAGAGAACAAGCTGTATTCTTACGTAACATAGCATGTGAGAAGGGAGTGCATTTGACCAGTATGCAACAGGCTGGAGGGTAGCCCGCAGCTGTGCCAACATCTGGTTCACAGAGAGTGAGGTCGTCCACACTCTGGCCTTGCGACTATAAATACCATTCTCATGTTTATTAAAAGGAAACCAAATGCTCTATATATGTCACACCCTGACGTCCTTTTCCAATCCGATAGTGTTATGAATATTACGTTATTTGGAGCTCTTGGGAGCTAAAATGTTTTATATCATGTTGTATGATAATTTTGCAAGTCCTATAGGAGGACGTAGTCAGATTGACTTGGGCTACTGATAGCCACGTTGATTTTGTTGTGTTAGTAAAATCATTCCCTTTATTAGAAATAAAGCTTTTGTACAGTTCAAAGTTCTCGTCTTCGTTCTGGTTCATTTTTAAATGTCATGGTGGAGGTTATTGTGTGAACAGACTTTAGTGATCCTGTTGTCAACTCAAACCCCGAGATAATTAAGAGGTAAGTAACGGTAAGTATGAACCCCCGTCTATTTTGGTGTGTTCCACAATGATTTCCTGTGAACTTCTGTGCTCTTATCTCGATAGTATCTGTCAGTGCCATTTTCATTGATGTATCTGAGCCGGTGCGATTGATAATTGGCAATCCGATTGAGGGGGCGGATATCTGACAGCCTACTATCCAGGTAAACGGGGACAGTACGAACAACGTTATGATGGCTTCGACGAATAAAGAGAGATAAGATTAATTGAAATAAATTTCCTCAAAATATTTCGAAAATTTATTTACCTAAGGAGGGGAGAGATGAACCCATGTGCCATAGGGTCCATGGAGGTCGAATCCATGTATTTGGGGAAGAAATGAAAGAAACGTACAGTTTCTAATGTAACATAGAGAAAGATCAAGCCAGGATTCTAGCCTAACATTGTGCAAGCAGCGCGAGCCAGGTGTTCGAGAGATGAGATCACCCCTCTTGACATTCAGAAGGAGCTGGTCATGAGTATTAATAACCGAGTGGAAAATTTCGACTGTTAGACAAGGAAGCCTGACTCGGAAATCGAGCTTAGCTTGCTGGAAAACGACAACACCGCCTATGCGCCAGAAGAGGAATAATTAAATTTAACCCGTTTACGAGTATAAAAATAAGTAAACAATTACAGTACGGTGAATCATTTCGAATTAGAGATTTTTGTGTAAAGAAAAACTCTTTAATAATTGCACAGGAGAAAACTGCAAACGCAAGTAGACGTCATAGGGGATTTACCAAGGCCTGTGGAGAGGGGAGAATGCAAAAGAACAGCAACACCCACACAGTTGAGGACGAGAAATTAATTAATATCTCCGAATTGCACGATCGATTCTTATGCGCAATGAGATTATTTAACATTGAGAAGACGAGCTTTTTGAAGGTATAATTTTTATAATGGTGCAACCATTATTTTAAAAGTTGGGCATGGAAAGGGCTAGAGTCTTATCTTTTTGTAGCGAAAGAGTATAAAGCTCCTGGCATCACCAAGCCAAACATGCAGTTCACGACAGACTCCGTGAGGGGAGGTGCTGTATCACAATCAGGCAGTATTAGTCCGTCCAGGGGGGCGTGACGCTGGAACATCAACAGTATTTGCAGTTTCAAACAGTCCAGGGGACGTGACGCTGGAGCATCAGTACAGGCAGTTCCAAACAGCCCGAGGGGGGCGTTGCTACGCTTCAGTATTCAGACAGCCGTGTGGGGCGTGACTCTGCGTCACACCGAAGACAGTTTACCAGTACTCCTTGAGGGGAGAAACGCTGTATTACACCGCAGAATTAATATCCGATAGCCACAGGCGTCGCAGTATTAACAACTTGCGTGCCTCCATAAGGAGTTGTAAAGAAGAAATATTAAAGTATCGCCGTGTTGGAAAATTAGGAAAATCCTAGTTACAGGATTTAGGTCCGACAGTACACAAGTTTACAGTGAAAAGTTCGTAAAATATAGTCAGAGCAGGCTGCGAACGTTGGACTTAAGGCGATAGGTCTTTAAATAAACGACCGAAAAAATCATAACGTACGAAAGTACCGTAATAGAAAGATAAACAGTTATCTAATATAAAGAACCCAAACAGGGAAAAACAGAGTAAGGTTCGCAACGTATTTCAAAAAGGTAGGAGTGCGAGAACCGAAGAAATAAAGAAGAACGGAGACTATAGACATTATCTCCAGAAAGCAGACGAACTATTCTAAAGCACTAGACTCGAGAAGTACTAGCTGCTATAAAATAAATCCATCGATCATCGATAGGTTATCGAGGGGACCTCGATCCGAACAGACTTTCATTAGGATCGATAAACTAGATCTAAAGGAGAAGCCGTTCAAGCTAGAGAAATAACCGGTCATCCAGAATAGGATTCGAAGAATTAGGATTCCAGGGAAAAGTAGATGATTCGAGACTTTCGTATTCTGCAGGATAGGAAGCCGACATTGAATAAATTTCACCCTTGGAAACGGGAGATTAAGAGGTCACGTGTGATAGGCTAGGAAAATACGGCCTAGTGATCAAAAGTTGTGAAGTGTAAATTTATCAAGATTGTGTGTTAAAATAATATTTTTTAGTGTTTATTGTGTGTTCTAAATGGATACACCAGTGTATTAAAAATGTTTTCAATGTTAAGTGTATTGAAGATGTGTCAAGAAGTGTTTGTACATGAGATGAATTTCTACAATATGAGTTAGATAATTAAAAGTGGGCCAAAATGAAACACCGCACAAGGATAAAGGTCATGAGACGACCTTAAAAACATGTGAGTAATGAATTTCATTATATTTGGTGTCAGGAAATGATTGTGTACAAATCCACCGGAGTTTTTGAGTAAAAGGGATGTGTTTAAATAAATAAATACTGAATAAACAAAAACGCGGTCTGAACAATAATAGAAATTTGAGAAACTATAAATAATTATGTAAAAGAATCCAGTAGAGGAAATATATGAATAAAATGTCAGTGTATTTGACGAATGTCAGAAGAGCAAGCGAAATATTAATAATTATCATGAAGGATATTTAAATGAAAGTAAATTTGAGTTATATGAAAGAAATAGCTTTTGAGCTTTTTGTAAAGAATGAAGATATGATATAATAATAATAATAACCAAGTAAGGAAATATTAAATAAAGATCAAATTAATTGATGTGAACATAAAAGCGTTAGAGCCTTAATAAAAAGTATAGACATGATATTCAAATGCATGTTCTTAAAAAGAGAGAAAGTTATTGTCAAAGGAAAAGAATAATATAAAAATTGAGATGTGTATCAATTGTTAAAATGGTATTATCAGTTCTTTGGATGACGCTAGGCTTAAATATAAAGTATAGCGCAAAAAGAGCGCAATTAAAATAAAATGTCACGCTAGGAACGCGTAAAAGTTAATGTACTTGGTAAATTACTTATGAGAGGTAGTTGATTGTAGCGAATTGAGAATTGGTGTAAGTCCTCTATTTGTGACGTAGTTTCACGAGGCCATAGTGTATTTTGTATTGAAAGGGAGCAAATGTATGGTATTGAGCGTAGGTCTTAAGCTATAGGCTGACCCTAAATCGCATTTTGTATAGTCCTCTTTATGGGAATGGTTCCCGAGGCATGTGAAGAGATTCGAACTCAGAATCCTCTTATAGTGAAAGCCCCTTTATTATTCGTCGTAGAATGTGTATATCTCTTCCCCAATCAATGAGGACCTTTCATAATTAATAAATGCCAAGATTACGAATGTGGTTTATGAGCCAAATAATATTGTTGATTTTAAACGAGGAGTAGAATGCCAGGTCTCCCCAAAGAATTGAGAATGAACGAAAAGCTGTTTGTAAAAGCATTAAAGAGAGCTCTAGCTTAGACTAGACGGGAGGGTTCCCGCATAGTCATAAATAACTCTCAAGTAGCACGGTCAGACCCTCGGAGTAGGAGGGGTGTCTGGAGGCCGTCTTGTAAGGAGTAATGAATACACCAGGAGTGTTTAAAGTTGTTAACGACCCGGGCGTTGAACCGAGGTCCTTGTAGATTGATATTTCCGCTTGCCTGTTCAGATAGTAGTTTTTTTTATGTGATAATGGTCTTATAAGACATATGAGATAAATAACAATCCCTATTGTAATGTTGTATGGAAGTAGGATTCCATGAGTAAATTGAAGGCAACTAGGTTTCGGGAGTGACCATAGTTTTTTTGACTGTGTCAAGTATCTTCATACTCTGGAGTACACAAGTAATTTCCTGATTACCTTAATGTATTTGTAAACCTAGAGAGAGATGATAACAGCTGAAAACATGTGAAAATGCCCAAATATTGAGTTAGATAATTAACATGTAATTTTAAATGTAATTATACATTTGTTTAATGATTAAGAAAATATAAAAAAGTAGTATTTGAGGTGTACAAAGAATGACACCATTATTATAGAAAGCATTGAGCCAAAGAGCTCGGAGTTATATGAAACTTACAGTTGATGCTTTATGGAAGTAAAAATAATTAGGAATTGTTGGTTTATATGGAAACCAGATGTTTTAATATAATATTTGTTTTATTCTTATGTTATTCCTTGTTCATTTGGAACAAGTAGATGATTATGGGTCAGTAATTTTTATTGTTTAATTGTTTGTAGCGCCATAATTTTGATTAATTAAATGTGTTAAAATAGGAGTTGATTTGTTGTTATTTTTGCAAGTGTATCCTCTAATTAATCCTAAATATGTGAGTCACAGAGTGGGGGAACTTACCGCTGCCCCGAAAATCCCGAATTGAGCTACGCTGGTATACTGTGATTGGCATATTTCTTGCTAAAAGGGCACACTATCACACTGCTCTCCAAACAGCAAACAGATGCACTGCTGGTCCGGCTGATGATATTTCTTCTTGGTACTGTGTCCGTTTAGGAAAATGGAAATACAGGTCATCATCCGACTAAATACTCAGCTCAGGGCGTGTACAGTTATTCCCCACTATCTGACCATGTACTCAGAATGAGAACTATAGGAAGGACAAGCACAAAAGGACTATAACACCAACTACTTTAAATTGATATCTATAATTTATTCAAATATTTCCAAATATAAATTCATAACACTAATATATTAGTTGAAATTACCTTCAAACATTTAAAAAAAATCTAATGACCCTTAGTCTATCTTGCTTCATTTCCAATGGATTCGTCATGATCCATTTGCTTACACTGATACTTTAGCCTTAGATATTCTAAATCTTATATTCCCAAAAATATAAGGGTTTTCAGTCGCTTCAACTGAGTTCCGCCTGGTCAGGCTCGAACTCAGGATATTTACTTTTACTCATACAATCCTTCATTCGGCTATAATCTGAACTTACTATTCTTCACATTTATTTATCTTTTTAAAATCTCTTTTTCCACACATTTCAAACACAAATTATCCCCCAAAACACAAATAGCATTATTTACACACGAGTACCAATTACTTCTCCGCATCCATGACAATTATATTTTATTGCAGCCATTGTGTCCCTGAGAATTGGATGTTCAATGGAGCCCGCACTCCCCGAAGTCCTATTCTATGATTTTTATCTTACCAGTATTTCTTTTCTTTAAGGGTATGGAACCAAAATTTGACATTTTCAAAAATGCATTTATTATTATTATTATTTATATTCATCATTTCATTATTATTATTATTATTATTATTAGCATTCACGATTAGCAATCCATGAATAATAATCATCTATGGCAGGTATTACTTCTGCGACATTTTTATCTTTCAAATAAAACCACGAGGTCTTCATTAAGATATTCCTTACCACAGTGACAGTTTAATGGCTTGGCCTGCGTGTGGTGCGACCTTCATTAGTCTCCCCTCGCCTTGAGCGAGACAACGAACCTCTTATAAACAATCCTGTATCTTGACCTAGCTCAAACTCTAACCGTATGTTTTAACATTCAACGACAGACCACCTCTCCATTGAGACTCCAAGCATTTTTATTCTATTCTTCATACGGACTGCGATCAGTCTAATTATTCACATTTATTCGCGCTTCTTTTTGGGATAATTATTATCTGCTATTAGGATGACAAATATTACTCTGCTGTGATAGGTATTCCAAATACAAATGTTAACCAACCCAGGGACGCCATGTCCTGCCTGGCTACAGAGGTCGGTATAGCTCGCAAGAGGGAATCAATTTCACCCTACCTCCGGCTACCCGCCTAGACAAAAATCATCTATCCAGTCTTACGATACTTTTTCATTCATGTGCTCCCTGGCCAAGGCTTCATAACTTAACATAACGAAAATGGTTGTTTGGGTAGATTATATAACAAAATGGGTCTTGGTCATATTGTGGTCGTTACGTTTCATATCCGGACGTCATTTGTATCGCATGGTAACGTTATTGGTCCTTATAACGTTATTCTGATAGTGGTTATCGTAGAAACGAAATAGTATTGTCCGACAGAAATAACGTTATTTGAATAAGTCTCTCGAAAAATATCCCCTAATACCGTTATTCAGACTAATAACGTTCATCGGATATCGGTTATCGTAGAAACGATATACTAGTGCCCACCTGAAATAACGTTATCGGAATACATATCTCGAAAAAAATCTCCTAATATCGTTATTTGGACTGATAACGTTATTCGAATATCGGGTAACGAAGGAACGAAATGGTAGTGCCCGCCTGAAATAACGTTGTCGGAATACATATCTCGAAAAATATTCCCCCAATACCGTTATTAGGACTAATAACGTTATTCGGATATTGGTTATCTCTGGAACGAAATGGTAGTGCTCGCTAGAAATAACGGTATTTGAATAAATCTCTCCAAAAATATTCTCCCAATACCGTTATTCGGACTAATAACGTTATTCGGATATCGGTTATTGCAGGAACGAAATGGTAGTGCTCACTAGAAATAACGTTATTTGAATAGATCTCTCCAAAAATATTCCCGCAATATCGTTATTCGGACTAATAACGTTATTCGGATAACGGTTATCGCAGGAACAAAATGGCAGTGCTCACTAGAAATAACGTTACTTGAATACATCTCTGGAAAATTATTCCCCCAATACCGTTATTCGGACTAATAACGTTATTCGGATATCAGTTATCGCAGGAACGAAATGGTAGTGCTCACTAGAAATAACGTTATTTGAGTACATCTATCGAAAAATATTCTCCCAATACCGTTATTCGGACTAATAACGTTATTCGGATATCCTTATAAGTTATATATTTCAAACGGCATCATCCATTCAGAATGGCACCATTTTGATACATTTTGCGTTGGAGAACTCCATAGAGTAGAAAGAGTGGAAGTGTCACTTAGCGACCTACGTCGTGTTAGGTTCTGAGTTTAGCCGCGAGGTTAACAAATACTCGGAAGTGCTTACCGTGATAGGGTATTGTATTTTTAGCCTACCGTTCACATTTTGCAAAAATGTGGAAAAAGTAGACTTATGAGATCGATCCGGGCAAATGCCTGTCTTGTCTGTCTGTCTATCTGTTGCCCTCCCCCCCCCTATCAACTCCTAAACAGCTGAAGCAATCAAGACCAAATTTGGTATAAGTAAAGATCTATACCGGAATATATCAAGACCATATTTGAAAATGATGTCAGTGCTACCAACTGCTGAAAAACCACAATTGAAATTTGAGCTCCATGTTAAATATCATGGAAGATATGCATGGGAGCTATTCCAAAATTGGCACATACAGAGATAATAATATTTTAGTTCAATTTCCAGGAGGCCATATATGACAGTGTTGCCAAAATGATTCTAAGCCTATTGATAATGAACCCATGTACCATGGCCTCAAAGAGAGTCGAATCCATGTACTTTGTGAAAAGAATGAAAGAATCATACAGTTTCTAAGGGAACGGAGAGAGATTTCAAGCCAGGATTATAGCTTAACATTGTGCAAGCGCTAGGGCCAGGTGTTCCTTAGATGAGCTCATGCCTCTTGACATTTATAAGGAGCCAGTCATGGATATTATTAGAACGAGTGGAAAGTTTTGACTGTAAGACGAAGAAGCTGGACTCGGAAATTGCTCTTACATTGCAGGAACATGGCAACCTCGCTGCTGAGTCAGAACAGGAATAATTAAATTTAACCCGTTTACGAGTATAAAAATAAGTAAACAGATCCAGTACGGTGAATCAATTTGGATTAGAGATTTTTGTGTAAAGAAAAACCTTGTAAAAATTGCACAGGAGAAAACTGCAAACGCAAGTAGACGTCATTGGGGGTTCACCGAGACCCAAGGAGTGGGAGAATAAAAAAGAACAGCACCACCCACACAGTTGAGGACGAGAAATTAAGTAATATCTCGGAAATGCACGATCGATTTCTATGGACAGGAAGATTATTTTACGTTTGGAAGACGAGCTGTCTGGAGATACGATTTTTATAATTGTGCGACAATTAGTTCAGAAGTTGGTCACGAAAAGGACTAGGATTTTATCTTTTTGTGACTGAAAGGTATAAAACTCCTGGCCTCACCTAGCCAATCACGCAGTCTACGAGAGCCCGTGAGGGGAACGTCACGCTGTATCAGTACATGCAGTATTAGTCCGTCCAGGGGGGCGTTACGCTGGAGCATCATAATCATTCAGTCTACGAGCATTCCGTGAGCGGAAGTGCTGCACCACATCGTATACGCAGTATTCAAGAGCCCGTGAGGGGGACGTTAAGCTGTATCAGACATCGATCCAGAGCCTGTGGGAGGCTAGGCTACAAGTTCACCGAGTGTAGACCAGTTACGATATAAGTACGCTACGCTGAGGGTTAGCAGTTCGAGACTTTGAAGAGTCCTAAATTATAAAGAACATTAAATATACGGACTTTAAAGCAATATCGCCAAAGTAAGACACAGCGATCAGTAGGGAACTTCGAGTTCCTGAAGAATACTAGTTCAATACAGTTATGAAGTTATAAGAACTCCAACAAATAAACGGCGTTACGTCTAGTAAAGACATTGTTAAAGACATTAAGTCCTGTAAAGGACAAGAATAAACAGTAATTACGATCGCGAAAGATAGAAGTTCAAGCGAAAGGAACTTAGGAACTTAGCTTCGAAACCAGAGGGAAACGTACTCTAGTGAGAAAACGTCAAAAATATACGATAGACAGTATACGGTCCTCGAAGGGAGGCCAAGATATAGAAACTAAACGGTACGATAGACAGTATACGGTCCTCGAAGGGAGGCCAAGATATAGAAACTATAGGGTGCGATAGACCACCATATATAAATAGAGGTGACGGCAAAGAAAAGACATTTATCGCCTAGTTAAAGCAGATAAAGTAAAGCCGAGTAATAGACAATAGAAGCGGTTTTGAGAGACTGAAACCAGTAGTTTCCATTGTAGGAGAGAGAAACTTTGAACGAGTAAAATCACACGTCCAATGCAGGTCGATAGGATTCACATCAGGGATCATCAACAGCCGACAGAAATTGTAAAAATCGTTGAGATACGCCCATGTGATAGGAGTGAAGTGTAAATATTGTAAGAAAAGAAATAAGAGTATCATTTTAAGTGTTTTAGGTAAAGTGAAAGCGTTTTATGCACAGTGATATGTGTTATAATATGTACCAGAGTAATATTTTTTAGTGTTTTAATGTGTGTTCAAAACGGATACACCAGTGTATAAAGAAAATGTTGTCAGTGTTAAATATAGTGAATATGTGTCAAGAAATTTCTGTACATAAGATGAGATTGTACAATATGGAGTAGGTCAAGAAGGTGGGCCAAAATGTCACATCAAACGAGAATAAAGGTCAGAAAGCGACCTTAAACATGTAAGTAAAGATTTTCATTATGTTTTGGTGTCGGGAAAAATTTTGTGTACAATTCCACCGGAGTTTTGAGTAGAAGGGATGTTTTTAAATGAATAATAACTAAATAAGAACGCGATCTGAACGAAAATAAAGTTTTAAGAAATAATAAATAATTATGTGAAATAATAAATCCTGTAGAGGAAATGCATGGAATAAAATGTCAGTATTTAATGAATGTTATAAAAGCAAGCGTGATAATAATAATTATAACAAAGATATTTACATAAAGGTAAATTTGAATTATATGAAAGAAATAGCTTTTGAGCTTTTGTAAGGAATGAAAACATGATGTGAATAACAAGGTAAAGAAATCTAAATAAAGATTAAATTGAATGATATAAAAATATAGAGCGTTGAAGCCTTAACAAATGTATAAGACATGATGTGAATGCATGTTCCTAAAAAGGGAGCGATTTATTGTCAACGGAAAAGATTAATAAAAGAATTAAGATATGTATCAATTGTTACTATGAAATTTATCAGTTCTTTGGAAGACATTCGGCCGTAAAGTAATGTGTCGCAATTAAATAAAAAGTCACGCTAGGAACGCGTAAAAATTAAAGTACTTGGTAAATTACTTATGGAGGGTAGTTGATTGCAGTGAATTGAGATATGTTGTAAGTCCTCTAATTGTGACGTAGATCACGAGGCCATGTGTGTATTATTTAAAAGGGAGCTAATGTATGGTATTATTGAGCGTATGTCATGTAGGCCACGGCCGACTTTAAATCGCGTCTTGTATAAGTCCTCCAAATGTGGAAATGTTCCCGAGGCATGTTAAGAGATTCGATCCTAGAATCCTCTTGTTGTTAAAGCCCCTAATTATTCGTCGTAGAATGTGTATTAATCTTCCCAATCAATGAGGACCCTCTCATAATTAATAAATGTCAAGGTTATGAAAGTGGTTTATGAGCAGAGGAATATTGTTGAATGGAAATAAGTGAAGTAAAAGCCAGGTCTCTCCACAGAACTGAGAATAATGTGAAGGTTTGTTTTAAAGCATTGAAGAGAGCTGCCACCGTAGGTTAGGCAGAGAGTCGCTTTCCTTGTCATAAATCACGCCCGAGTATAATGGCCTGACCCTCATCGAGCGAGGGTGGGTAAAAACCGTCTTGTAAGATGTGTTAAATACACCGTGAGTGTTTAAAGTTGTTAATGACCCGGGCGTTGAACCGAGGTCCTTGTAGATTGATATTATCGCTTGCCAATTCAGATCGTAGTTTTCTTATGTGATAATGGTCTTATAAGACAAATGAATTAAATAAAATCCCTATTGTAATATTGGATGGAAAATAGGAATCCACGAGTTTTGTGAAGATAACTAGGTTTCGGGAGTGATCATAGTTTTTGACTTTGTCAAGTAATCTTTATAACTCTGGAGTACACAAATAGTTTTCCCGATCACCGTAGTGAATTTGAAAAACTTGAGAGAGATAGTAAATATGGAGAACATGTGATATGCCCAAATATTGAAGTGAATAATTAACATGTAATTTTAAATGTAATTATATATTTGTTTTGATGATAAGAAAAGATAAAAATAATTCTTGAGGTGTACAAAAATATGACACCATTATTATGGGAAAGTATCGAGCCAAAGAAGCTCGTAGTTATTTGGAACTTTAAGATAAGTACTTTATGGAAGTGAAAATAATCATGAATTGTTGGTTTTAAAGAAAACCATGTGTTTTAATCTAATATTTGTTTTATTTTTATGCTATTCCTTGTTCACTTTGGACAAGTAGAATGATATTGGTCAGTAGTTTATGTGTTTATTTGTTTGTAGCGCCATAATTTTTGATTAATTAAATGTGTTAAAATAGGAGTTGATTTTGTTGTTATTTTTGCAAGTGTATCCTCTATTTAATCCAAAATATGTAAGTCACAGAGTGGGAGAACTTACCGCAGCCCCGAAAAATCCCGAATTGAGCAATGCTGGCATACTGTGATTTGCATATTTCTTGCTGCAAGGGCACAATAAGTCAAATATTTAAATTCATATAAATTCTACACTATCAATTGGATTTCAACCAAATATCATATGTACTATGTGTACATAAACAGATATGACTGAGCGTATTCTTAACAGCCACCAGGGCTGCCAATTGTTAATAAATGCTCTCATTAAAAAAAAAATCAAAATACCCATATATCAGAAAGTATGCAAGCCGACAGCTTTAAACTATGCACACGTATAGTACCTAACATTCTAGATCAATTTGGAGTAACTAATGTACGTCAGTGTTACCAACATGATTGTAAGCCTGCTGATAGGACCAATTTTTAAATGCATGTAACCTCTATACTATCATTTAGATTCCAACCAAATTTCGTATGTACTCTGTGTACATAAGCAGATATGACTATGCCTATTCTTAAGTGCAACCAGGGCTGCCAACTGTTAATAATTGCTGCCTCTATTTTTTTTTACCCTAATATCAATATATCAGAAATTATGCAAGCCAACAACTCTAAAATTTGCACACATATAGTACCTGACATTCTAGATTAATTTGGGGTAAATATATATGTCAGTGCTGCTAACATGATACTAAGCCTGATGATAGGTTCAATTCTAAAATGCATGTAACGTCTATACAAACATATGGATTTAATTCAAAATTAGCACAACAATAGGTCATAATATTTCAGATTATATCTGACAAACACATGCATGACATTGCTGCCAACATGATTTTACGCGCGCTGATAGATCCAATATCTAACTGCATGTAACGTCCATGTTATCCATTGAACTTCAATCAAATTTTGTATTCTGTACCTTAAGAGATGGAACTAAGAATATATTCAGTCACCTGGGCTGCCAACTGTATTGTTCTATTGGGCTACATTATGCCAGATATATTTCGAACTAATTAGATATTTTGATATGACCAATTTAATTTCGTCATTTACTTAGATAGTTCCATATAGATTAATCATTTGCATGAATCTTAAAGTTTAAGAAAAGTAGGCTCTCTAGTTCGTCACGGAACTTCCTGTTGAACTAGTGAAAATGGCGAATGTCAGGAGAAATACTATTAAATGCGCTTTCGAAGAAAGGAACCACAGACCGACACCACTTGAAATACAAAGGCCTAGGTGGATAGCAAACGACCTGAAGCTTAATAGAGATCAAGTACTAGCGAATCAAGTAGACAACGGGGAAAATTCAGTGTATATTAAATTAGTGTCCACCTTACTTCATGAAAACATATTATCTCGACATGAAGGTGTGAAATCCTTCCGGCCAGCTAGCGGTAACACCACAGAGATAACTATCTTTGCTGCAGACTCTTTGGCAAAACGAGTGAGTGTCTGTTTAATCTCCTCCCGAAGTCAACAACGAAAGGCTCTCCCGCGTGCTTTCTACGTATGGAGTTGTCAAGGACATACGGAACGAGTGCTGGAATGAAGTATAGCCTACGAATTTTCTGCTGTGAGTAATGGCATACGTATTGGAACAATTGAACTTAAATACCCCATTCCATCATATTTGACGGTCAATGATTATAAAGTTCTGTTAACATATGAAGGACAAGTATTGCTTTTATTGTAAAGGAACCTCCCACTTATAAATAGACTGTCCGAACAGAAGGAATCGCCCGGTACTTCACTTCAGACAACAAACCTACAGCACGGTGCTGGGTGAGTCTGATGGGAGTAGTAAGCTAAGCAACACTACGGACATGGAGACTGCAGTACTCTCCCCTGAATATCCAACCATATCAGAGGCCCCATTCTACAAACTCATATAGCATTGCGGAAGTAACTCAACCATCAGATAACGTAGCTGAAACATACCTGACTACTTTACGTAGCAAAGTAGAAGGAACTGGGACGTCACGATCGGACAGCACGGGGAAGGGACACACCAGCCAGCCAACATAGCAGTCTGTGCAGCAGCCAGATACTATTAACTAACCAGTCACTACTGGTTCGTAACCAAAACCCAATGTACGTGGTCGGAAGACATGGAATTTCAGGATGCAATACAATAAGAACGAGAGCACTCACAGGGCAGAGTTTACATCCACCTCTGATGCTGCAATCAGTGTCAGTAAAAACATGTAGGCTAGTTCCATGAAGAACTATATAGCCTATTTTCATATATCCTACTTATGTTAATTTCCACTATCAGCATACAAAATTCCAGTTTGATTGGTATAATAGATTCGTAGATATTGAGAACAGAGTAAATATTGCGGATGGTCGCCATGTTGGATTTTTATATATGTAGTCTTAGAGTTATGTATTGTTACATGAAGATTATTGTGTACGTGTGGTATTCAAACATTAATCGCATGATTAGGACACAACAAGTATAAAACGAGATTTTAAAATTTTGCACAGCTGCCATCTTGTGGTTATGAAAACAATTGAAATAAATTAGATGCCTATGGATTAACATTTGTAGGCTATAAGGATTTACTGTACCAAGTTCCACTGCACTCGGACGGTTAAATTGCGAGAAACGTCCATGTGAATATTTATACTTTGCGTCGCCGCCATGTTGGATTTGTGATCACCAGGTTATTGAAAGTCCTATAGGTGAACTTCTGTTCATAGCCCCTTTCTTCTGTAGTGTTCAATCCGAAGATTGGTTTTTAGCAGCTTTCCATGAACTCCAGTCTGTGGCTAGTCTCTTCAAGTCCAAGTAATTATCACAACCCTTGTCGTGAATGATTTGTTTAATGTATCCTAGCCATGGTCTACTTATGAACATAAAAAATCAGTTTGATTGCTGTAATAGATTCGTAGTTATTGAAAACCGTCTACATATTTCGGATGATAGTCATGTTGGATTGTTATATGTATAGGCCATAGAGGCATGTACCTTTAAAGGAAAATTATTGCGTAGGTTCATTATTCAAACTTTCACTTCGATCGCATGATTACGACACAAGAAATAAAAAATTAATTTTAAAATTCGCACAGCCGCCATCTTGAGGTTATGTAAACAATTGAACTAAATTAGATACCAGTGCATTGCAATTGGTATAAAGATTTGCTGTGCCAAGTTTCATTGCGTTTGAATCATACAATCACGAGAAAAAGTCTATTTAAGACGTTCAAATTCGCTTGGCCGTCCATGTTTGTTTTGTAGTTAACTGGTTTTTGAAAGTCTCATAGATGAACTTTCAGTAGTGTCCTTTATCTCCGTACAAAATTTCAGGGTGATACCGGTAATAGTTCAGAGATATAGAATGCCGGTGAAATATTTCGCACAGCCGCCACCTTGAGGTTATGTAAACAATTGAACGAAGTTAGATGTCGGTGCATTACAATGTGTATAAACATATACTGTACCAAGTTTCATTGCGTTTGGTTGGTTAACTCGCGAGAAAAGCATATTTAAAAGTCGCAAATTCGCTTGGCCGCCATGTTGGTTTTGTAGTAACCAAGTTTTCAAAAGTCACATAGGTGAACTTCTAGTAGTTCCCTTTATCACCGTAAAATATTTCAGGGTGATATCGGTAATAGTTTCGGAGATATTGAATGCTGGTGAAATATTTAGCACAGCCGCCATGTTGGATTGGTGAGACGTAACAAAATTTGAGGGGCACGGTCGGTGTCGTCCGGAATAGTGCAATGAAATCACAGAGTTTCATTGATATCGCTCCAGCCGTTTATATTTAATTAGGGGACACACACACACGAATCACACACATACGTACACACAGACACACGGACAATAGGTGATCTCATAAGCCTATATTTTCATAAATGAAAATAGGCTAAAAAAATCACAGTCAGTCTGAAAGACTAGACGTTGTATAATTTCAAATGACGCATGCTACAAATGCTACACATTGTAATATGTTCATAACAGCAAACTATTACTTGTTATTTATATATTTAGATTTATTATTATTATTATTATTATTATTATTATTCGTACTTAATTGATAGAATTCTTTAGTATTATTGTTATCGGTTTATACAGAACATATAACACATTTCTGGTATATTACAACGTAACTATACGGGCTTCAGTGAACCAAAATATAGCTACGGAAACAGCAACTTCTAAGCTAGAATTTCGCTACCCATGAACTTCCGAACGATTCTGGTTGTCGATAGAACTACTGCCTTCTGCATTAGTTTGTAGAGCCCAGTATCCAGATTCAGTTCTTTAAGGCCTTGGAGCAAGGTACTTGGGATCACGCCCGTACTCGAGACAATGATAGGTATGGTTTTCACTCGCTCTACATGCCATTGTCTTTTGATAGGGTCGACCAACTCGCTGTATTTGCTGATCTTTTCAATGTGTTTTGACTGGAGATTCTTGTTGTTAGGAATCGCAACATCAATCAATGTAGTTTGCTTGGTTTTCTTGTTTACAACCACCAGATCCGGCCTGTTGTGTGATACCGATTGATCAGTCAAAATAGTTCGGTCCCAATACAGTTTGTATTCATTGTTTTCAAGAACACACTCTGGCTGATATTGGTGGTACGGAACTTTCTTTCCTTTCAAAAGCTGAAACTTATCAGCCAACTCCTGATGCAAGATTTTAGCAACTGCATCATGCCTTTGTTTGTGCTCTGTTGCCAGGAAATATCTACATGCAGATGTAATATGCTGTATTGTTTCTGACTGTTGACATCCGTAGCGGCACTTATCATCTGGTACAGCGGGATCTTTTACAATGAACTTGAGGTAGTTCCTTGTAGGGATGACTTGGTCTTGAATTGCTAGCATAAAACCTTCAGTTTCTGGAAAGATCTGTCCTGAAGTGAGCCAGTAGTTTGACGCATTTATATCAACATTTGCTTGACTCACCTCATTTGGATGTCTTCCGTGCAAAGGTTTTGCTTTCCATGCTTCCATCTTCTGAAGGTCAGTATGTAGGAGGTGTTGAATCTCTTGCTGACACAAGACCAGTGGCGTTGATCTGTCCGCCTCACTGATGGCTCTGTGAAGTACAGATGACCTCGCTTCTGCATAGAAGTACTCCCTAAGGCTGACTATCTGCCGTTTCATCTGATTATCAATGTCAACGAACCCACGTCCACCTAGGCTTCTGGGTAGAGTCAATCGCTCTATTGAAGATCGTGGGTGGTGTTTCCTTCCTTTTGTGAGCATCGTTCTCATTTTTCGTTCAAGTCCTTCGATGTCCGTTTTGCACCATTTGATTATGCCAAAGGAGTAGCTCAGCACAGGTACAGCATACGTGTTAACAGCTTTCACTAAGTTTTTGCTGTTCAAGTGCGTTTTTATAATTTGTTTTAATCTTTTGACAAATTCACAGGACAGATCTTTCTTTATTGACACATGGTCAATATGCTTAGCTTGTTTTACTCCTAAGTATCTGTAGGTGTCTTCTGCCAACATAGCCCTAATATGCTGTCCATCTTCCAGCTCATACCCGGACTTCTGTACTTTTCCTCTCACCACCTTTAGTGTCCGACACTTGTCCAAACCAAATCCCATTTGTATGTCTCGTGAGAATGCTTCAACTATTCTCAACAAGTTTTCCAGATGCGACTCTGTTTCGGCATAGAGTTTAAGGTCGTCCATGTATAGCAGATGATTTAGCCGAGTACCAATTCTCTTTCCAATCTTGATAGAAAAGCCGTAGTGAGTAGAGTTAAGCTGGGTAGATAAAGGATTCATTGCCAGGACAAACCATAAGGGGCTAAGGGAGTCTCCTTGAAAGATGCCTCTCCGAATCGATATCTCATCTGTTCGTATATCTCCGCGTGGCGTACTGAGACACAGTCTAGTTTGCCATGCTGACATAACCCTTTCCAAGAAACTGACAAATACCTCATTGATCCTATACAATCGCAGCACTGCTACTAGCCAGTCATGGGGCACAGAATCAAAGGCCTTCTTATAATCGATGTACGCCATATGAAGGTTTCGGTGATTTAAGTGTGCCTGGCCACACACAACTGAGTCAATTATTAGTTGTTCTTTGCACCCTTTTGAACCCTTTTTACAACCTTTCTGTTGCATGGCAATTATATTGTTTCTTTCACAGTGTGCATATATCCTGTTAGCCAAGCATGATGTAATGATCTTATACAACGTGGGCAGACATGTGATGGGACGATATTTTGTAGGATCCCATGTATTCTGAAGATCTTTTGGAAGCAAATATGTGATGCCACGTGTGATGAATTCGGGTAAGCTATCAGGATGAAGGATGGAATCATTAATGAACTCACCTAGTCGATTGTGGATGCTCCAGAACTTCTTATACCAAAAATTCTGAATCTGGTCAGGGCCAGGGGCTTTCCAATTCGCTAAGTTGTTGATAACTTCCTTAATATCATTTGTGGTGAATTTCTCGTGCTGCATTTGCTCAAATCTTTGGGAAGCTTGCTGTTCTTCTCTTACCCAACTTGATTGAGTGTCATGATGAGATGGTGTAGACAGATGTTTTCCCCAAAATTCTTGAACTTCTTCTTTAGTCGGATAGCTCTTGTCCGCAGAAACCTTTATCTTACCCAGAGTCTGATAGAATCTTCTCTCTGAGTTGGCGAAAAGGAAGTTATCCTTCTTCCTCTTCATGCTCTCCCTATACTTTGCAAGTCTGGCGGGTAAAACAGACAGCCTTTGTTTCAAGGTATCTAAGCACTGTTCAGGTGTTGAATTCGGCACATCTCGCTGTGTGTGGGCTGTGTTTTGTCTCATTATATGCTCAGCTTTCCTCAGTAATTTTCTTGTTCTTGTACCACGAACATATTGTGTCATTCTGGCAATATCTGCCCTGAGCTGTTCAATCCTTCCAACAAGTCTTCTTTCCCAGTTTGGCATCGATGGCATTTGCTTTTTCCGTTCATGTTGTCCAATACCCATAGCTCTCACAACAGTTACTGCACCACAGTAAATAATAGTATGAAGGGATTCCAGATTGGCAGATGCTTCAACATGTTCCGGCAAAACATCCCGATTCATGATACTCAGTATCTTTGTCAGCTTTCTTGAACCATTGACTTTCGGTATTTTCGGCCTGCAATTTGTATCAGTTCCATAAAACTCTATGACTGTAGTCATCATTTCATTCTTCAACTTTCCAATTTGGTGTTGATCGATAATTTGCATGGAAACTGGATCTACTTCTTGAAGGTCCTGGCTATCAGCTTGTGCCGACTCCAGTTCTTCAGGAACACTGTTTTGAGTGACTCCATTCACACCTTCCTTCTCACGCCGTACCTCTTCTTTAATGGTGTTCATTCTGGCTTCAGGGATAAGATTATTCCGGAGAATAGCCCTGTATTGATCAGATACTCTCTGTTCGGTCACAGTTAGTTCAGGGTAATGCAACAGAAATTCAGAATGTAAGCGTTGCCTATAACCAACTGAATTCTGTCCGAAGTCAGTAACCCTAAAATAAGTGCGTATTATGGTTTCATTCATGACATTTGTCCATTTAATACGCTGTCGTGGCAGTCCTGCCTGGGTGAGCACAGGTTGAGTTACCTGTGCAGCACCTTCAGTAGGTGAAGTACTAGATAATGATTCACTTCGCTGCTCAGGCTCATCATGCAAACGCTTGTCGGCTGTAATGATTTCGGGATCTTGCCCGGTAGGGGCCCGCCTGTTCAGCCCTCTACCACCGGCGGCTCGCATACTGTCACGTCCAGCACCGGCTCCAAACGTGCCCTGGCGCTCCCCAGGCAGCGGCATTTCATCCGAAGCATTACTCGTTAATTTCTCCATCATGCACTAGATGGGTTTGCCTTTTATACCTACAGCCAGGTTTTGTTATCAGCCGTCCCTAACATGGGATACAGACGCTGTTGGCAGCCGCCCGTTCCGGATCAGACACTACCATTGTAGGTTTAATTTTGGAGTTTTCCATCTCCTAGACAGGTTGCCTTCACTACGGCTCAGGAGTCCTGCCTACCCCATTTAGTATATCTCGTCATTCCAGGTTTGCACATACCTTGTCATTGCAGATTTCTCACAACACACATTAGATATACGGTATAATTATCTTGCAGAGATAGTGTTTATATTACAATAGTAGACGTCATTTAAGTGCAAACGACCAGCAGAGAAGGAATATATGTAGCAAATACGTGTAACCTAATTTTGTAGGTTAAGCAGATGTAAACTTTACCATTCGTAATATTAACACGAAAACAGTCCGATTACCTCCACACATTATATGAAGTATGTAATAAATGGGCTTGAAACATCCCAATTACACACAAAACACCGTACATAACCTATTTCGAGAAGGCATTTGGGGTTATATGGCACTGTAACTAACGATGTAGCAACCACGACATGAATGTAAACAAACATTTCGCAGCTGTATTTTGAAGATTATGACGTTGATAGATCCACAAGCACTATAACACACACTTGTTTTCGACAAGAGTCCATAAAAATCACCATAGAAATCGTAAACTAACCATATAAACGTGTAAAACTTACTTAAAAAGCGGAAATGTGAGGAGCTCAAAACAAGGACTGTACAGCACAGCATGCCACCGCTGGCATTATTATTATTATTATTATTATTATTATTATTATTATTATTATTATTATTATTATTATTAAGTTTAGATTCAAGGCTAACTGAGCCATGGAGATGTTTTATTACACACGATAACTCCAATTATTTTTGCTATTTGAATCAAAGGGATTCTACATATTTCAGTTATTCTACAGTATGTAAACTTGCGAGGAGACCACAGTCATGAGACCCTTTCCTTATTTTCTTAAGACAGATTTTAAAACCGTGGCGAGTGCAATTATTCTGAGTGACACGCACAGCGGGGGCTCTCCGCTGAGCAAGCGAACAATGGACAGCCTAGATTAGTGTCAAAGAGTGTATCGAACAATGAAGCTATTTGGCTTCACAAGGTGTGCCTGTACCAAGTGAAGAGGATTTTAACTGATGTTTTCTAAGAAGGACACGGGGTCTACTGGAACGTATCTCTGAGACAGAAGACCATAGCAACGGTATTTTGATTGGTCGACGAAGGTTTATTTTCTGCAGGAGTGGGGAGAAAGACGGAGGGCACTTGAGGGCTGGCGCGTTTAAGGAAAGAGTCACTCACTACTGTGAATCTTATTGGGAATGAAGTAAGTCATTCAGACCGTCTATAGTTTGGACTTGATTGTGCATGTAAGACATATAACCTCGTCTTTCCATGCAATAACGACAATGGTTGTGTTATTGGCCAAAGTCGGTAAAGTGATTTATGGAGTTAGCACTTCATCACTGATCAAGCTAGCAGCTAAATCTACATCATCGCTGCTCAGTAAATATAATTAATGGAACTTATCTGCTGGAATCCTTCAAGACGTCATTCCAAGAGATGAATCAACGCCCCAGGGACAACTACAAGTCTTAAATATGGAGACCAATTCCTTCGACACGCAACCTCGGTAAGCTAGGCTGACATATATTATTCAAAATCTCTTCTTTTATATTTCTGGCAAGTAACTTCATAGTTTTGGAAATAACGTTAAATTTAATATCGGTCTCATCACTTTTCTCGCGCCTCAGGTTAACATAGCTTCAGTAAAAGTATTTACTATTTATTATTATTAACTTTTCATATTTTGTTTTTGTGTAGAATTAAATTCAGTATTTTAATCCATGCCTTACATTCGTTTTTCAGTAGTTAGAAGTACATGTAAGTCATCCCTTATCCCCAATGCAAAAACTAACTGGTTGATTACTTTGATTTCTCCACGGGCTGGGAGAAAGAGGTCTCAGGTGCTCCACTAATGCTTAATTATCATTAGTTGTGTTCTCACTCGTTTCTTTTATTGGTCTTCAACACTCTGTTGCAACCATGGCGCCCAAAATTTCATTTTGAGAGCACTACTGAAGGTAAGTTCACAATACCAGTGTGTATTAACATGTGTCTCATCTCATTTCATGACCTATTACATTTATCATCCAACAGTGAGCAAACCACCACCCTAAAAGACATTACAGGTGGTGCCAAAGCGTAGGGCACGAAAACCAGATAGTATTTGTAATTGGGGAACGGTATTATCTTTGTGCTTGTGTTTTGTGGGGGATTTTAATTGTGGTGTATCAGTATGGCTGATAAGGACCAGATGAAGCTTAGGAGTGGTCAACAGTTGAGTGGTGATATGGTAGAGTAGAATGTGGGGGAGGAGAGTAATCAGTTGGCAGAAGATGGTCAGAAGTTGATGGAAGGGAGATTGGAGGTTAATCCCAATACCAGTAAGGAGATGTCGGTAGAAATAAGTGAAGGCATTATGAGCATGTTAAGGTTGTTGAATAACAAATTAGAAGCCACTAATTATAAACTAGATAATACGAGTCAGGAAATAAATGCTAAATTAGAAAGTCACACTCAAGAAATAAATGCTAGATTAGAGAGTAATAATCAGGATTTGAGTAACAAGTTAGAAGCAACTAATGCTAAACTTGAACTTAATAATAAAGAGATAAACAGGAAATAGGATCAGAATAACGCTGAAACTAATAATAAAATTGAAGAGCTAAATAAAAAGTTAGATGGAGTCACTAAAATCAATGAGGAGCTGAGTAAAGAGTATGAGAAGGTGAAGCATAGTATTGAAGGAGTGAGAGGAGAAATTAAGAGTCAGTTGACTGAGAAATCTAGTGAAATCATAGCAGATGTAGATAGTAGATCGGGGAAGGTACAAGGAAGTTTGGATGAGAGAATGAACACTCAGACAGAGAATTTCAAGGTGTTGGTGCAAGTGGAGACCAAACAGGTTAAAGAACAGCTGGAGGGTGAGATTGAAAAGGTACAGAAAGAATTAAGTAAGAAGGTGGAAGATTTCAACTTAGTGAATTTAGATAGTATTCAGGAAGTCAAGGAGAAGCAAGGAGTATTAACGGACAGGATAGAAGAAAGGGAAGGAAATAACAGGGAAAGAGTTGAGAATATTGAGAGGAAGGCGGAAAAGAAGATAGCGGAGCTGGAAGTGAGATTGAATAAGCTAAGGCAAGAGGCCGGGCAGGGGAGAACAAGTTTCATAAGCGGTCACGGTTTCCAGGAGGTAGAGCTGGCTAAATTTAGCTACCGTCAGGGATGTCCTATGGAATTCTTAGAAGCCGTGGAAAGCAAATTTAAAGAAAGGCTGGATGAAGGAAGTCTTGAGTGGTGTAATGTACTGGAAATATTAGACCAGGCATTTGTTGGTGAAACAAGAAATTGGTTTGCCGTATACAAGAGCACATTCGAAAACTTATATGATTTTAGAGATAAATTCTGCGATAAATTCTGGAATGAGGCAATTCAGTCACTGCATCGTGAGGCAGTGGTGTGCGGTAAATACAACATAAAGGGAAATAGCAGTATGACTGAATATTTTCTAGGTCAAGTGCTCACATGCAAATATTTGGATGGGTTGACTCAGGAGAAGGATGTTGTCAGACTACTTTTGACGCATTTCCCATACCGCATTAAGGAAGCTGCTTGTATTCAGAGAGCGAATACAATACAGGAGGTTGAGAAGTTATTAGGGACTTTTGATGCACTGGGAAGGGGTGGCGGAGAAGAACAACTGGTTAGCTATCAAGGCAATCAAGGTCATCAGGGACAGGATGCTAGGAACCAGAGTTTCCAAGGTAGAAGCAGTGGCGGCAGCCAGAATTATCAGAATAGGGGTAACAATAACAGTAATAATTTTCAGAACCGTAGTAACAATGTGAGCCAGAACAATCAGAATCGAGGCAATAATGGGAATAACCCTAATTATCAACATAGAGGTAATCACCAGGGCCAAGGTAACGGTCCACAAGGTAATCAAAGGTCAGGGAGTTATAATAACTCGAACAACAATCAAGGTAATCGAGGTTATAACAGAGGTGACCAGGGTTACAATAGCCCTAACAATAGAGAAGAAACAGTACAGAGTAACAATAGTCAGATCGGCAGCCAGAGAGGTAGTGATGACAATGCCGTCACGCCAACTTTAAACTAGTACCAAACTGCAATGGTGGGTCAGTATTACAGTCTGTTTTTATTCCCGTCAGTACGTTGATATCTGATACTTATGACCTGGATATGAAAAGTGACTTGTTACGTGAATTTACCGAAGAACCCGAGGTAGTTGAGTCCTTAAATTTGAATCCTGTCGTCGAATTATTCGTGTCGAGGGCGAGTGTAGGTAGTTTGTTAGATAGTGGCTGTGTAAGATCTTGCGTGAGTGCTGGATTTTATGGGAGGATGAAGGACGGTGGTGTGAAGTTTGAAGAGATTCCGATTAAATCGACGTATGTAATTACGGCTGTTGGTAAGAAATCCCACGTGATTTCGAGGCAAGTGCTGGTCGATATAGAAATTAATAACCATATTGAGAGTCAAGTGTGTTTGGTCATTCCAAATCTTGTCTATGAGGGCATCCTTGGTTCGGATTGGTTGACCAGGTTTTCTGCTAAATTATGTTTTAAAGAAGGGTGTGCGAAGTTAAGATGGAATGACAATGAGGTAATTATAACGTTTGTTGTCCCAGGTAAGAAGTGTAGTGCTTCCCAAGGAGTGTGTATTCTAAGTGAGGTGTTCCCGGCAAGTGATGTCGAGGTAAGTGGGGAGGTATCTAGACGTGCAGAGCCTGTACCGTCATTCTTTGTGGGCAGTCTACAGACGAATGGTGATCTTGAAGACGCATTACGTCACGCTGCAGGGGAGAGTAAATTGGATGCAGATCAGGTTGATCAACTTTATGAGGTTTTATTGAAGAATAAGAGAATTTTTGAGAATAGGATTGGAGAAGCAAATTGTTACGAACAATCGTTAAACGTTATTAATTACTCTGTTTTGGTCGGTCATCGCTATCCCGTGCCTTTTCGTTATCAGGAAATGGTCCAAACTCAAATTAACCAAATGCTGGCAGATGGTATTATCAAGCATTCAAATAGCCCTTATGTGAATTCACTCATTACGGTCCTGAAAGCTGATTGTAAGGTCAGACTTTGCCTTGACGCCCGTCTGTTCAATACGCACATAAGTTTTGACCAGCTGAAATCCTTGTCAATTGAGGAACTGATGCAGAGCTTTGAGGGGAAGCAATGGTTCACGTGTGTTGACCTTAGCTCTAGTTTCTGGCAGGTCCCTTTAAGGAAAGAGGATAGGGCATTGACAGCATTTTCACACCAGTATAACCTATATCAATTTCGGCGTGTACCGTATGGTTTGAAGAGTAGTTCAGCGGCTCTGATTCGTGCTCTGAATATAGCTCTAGGTAGGGACACAGGTGAGTTCGTAACTATATATATAGATGACATGGTAATCAGCTCTAGGACTTATGAGGAGCATTTAGTTCATTTGAACTATGTCTTCAAGAAGCTGGACAAGGCAGGACTTACTCTTAAACTTTTTAAGTCATCATTTTGTAGGCAGAATGTCACTTTTCTAGGTCATAATGTATCGAGATTGGGAGTAACACCGGAGGTAAGTAGGGTAAGGAAAATACTGGACTCTAGTGCACCTAGGAACGCTAAGGAACTGAAGTCTTTTCTGGGCGTGTGTAACTTCTTAAGGAGGTTTGTTGTGAAGTACTCATGTTTGGTGGAGCCATTTAGGGAGCTACTGAAGGCTGGATACAGATGGTATTGGGATGAAGCGCATGCCGAAGCATTCCAGGCTCTGAAGCGTGGATTTGGCCAAGCGGTGGTACTGCGATACCCACTGAGAGACAGAGAGTATATGGTGATGACTGATGCATCCCATATAGGCATTTCGGGTGTATTGTGTCAAAGAGATGAGCAAGGAGACTTGAGAATTGTGTATTTAGATTTACACGGATCATCATGCTTTGGTTCTCATAAAAACTTGCAAGTTGAGTTCCAACAGGGTAAGTCGTTGGATATTGGCGCTTCAAGAATATGATTTCGACGTCAAACACATAAAAGGTAAAGACAACATATTGGCTGATATGTTATCACCAGATGTATCCTTAAGTAAGGAGGGTTCGGTGTTGAAAGCTGAGGAAGGCATATTGATATGTGCTTGTATGGATCCAGGCAATAAGCAGTCACTTGAAATATTGAAGAACATGTTGGTGGAACAGAGAGAAGATGCCAATTTGTGTGAGCCTCTGGCTAGGTTGGAAACAGGTGACTCGGCAACGGTGAAAGTTGGATGGTTCACATATATGATGCAGGACGTCTTTCTCGCACGCAGATGTAAGGATGATCGCTGGGCAATATGTGTTCCGACTTCTTTAAGGGAGGAACTTATATGGTTCCTACACAGAGAACTGGGGCATTTTGGCGCGAACAAGGTGCTCTATGAACTTCGTCATGACTTTATTTGGGAGAAAATGGGAAGGGATGTTAGAAAGATTCTCGCTAGGTGTGACCTCTGACAGAAATCTAAATTTCCCGTTCGCTATTTATCCGGTCCTATGCAGGCGGTCCTCACAAGTCGTCCTGGTGAACTTCTTTGTGTTGATCTTTATGGTCCTGTGATTAAAGGTCAGTTTGGCTACGAGTACATATTTGTAATAGTTGACGCATTCAGTAAATACGTCAAACTTTATGCATTAAGGAAAGCCACGGGTCTTGCATGTAGCCGACTGATCGAAGATAAGTACATACCAGAGTTTGGCATTCCACTCAGAGTTTTGTCTGACAGCGGACCGCAGTTCACCTCTAAGCACAGGAAAACCAGCATGGAGAAAGTCGGCATCACACACGTTCATTCATCAGTGCGATATCCGCAAGGAAATTCTTGTGAACGATCAATGAAAGAGTTATCTCGACTTTTCCGGGCTTTGGTGCATAACAGACATACAGCATGGGTGAGTCAGATTCCCAAAGTTGAGACCTGGCTGAATGCTGTTCAACACGAGAGTACCCGATTGACACCGTTTGAAATTCATTTTGGTAGGAGACCCCAGAATGAATTAGCGAGAAGTTTGGGCTTAACGGAGGGTAAACAACCGGGGGAGAATTTTTATGTCCAGTTGGCGAAACAGAATTTGACTAAATCAGCAGAGAAAAGAATTCGCCAACAAAACAAATCGAAACATGACTTTTTCAATGTGGGAGATCGCGTCCTATTGAGGGTCCCGAAACAGTCTTGCGCCGTAGAGAAGGTCATAAAGAAGTGGTTTCTCTTATTTGAGGGACCATATGTTGTTTCTCAGCGCGTCGGTTAGTGCGCTTATGTGTTAGAGAATAATGGAATTCGCTTATATGGTGCATATAACATTCACTCGTTGCGTAAGTATGTGGCGTGAGTTGGAGAGGTAACAGCTGTTACGAAAGGGTGACCGGTGATGAACCTCTAAGACTTGATATTTGAATAGAGAGCCTATGTAAGGTGGTATGGAGGCTGTTGATCTGGACTATAGGCTAGTGGTTGCCGTAATTAGGAAGGTATGTATTTGGAGAGAGGCCGTGTTGGAGTTATCTCAAGGAGATAAGGGTGACAGGAGGAGTGCTCGCTGTTGGAAGGTGAGAGACTGGTTTTAAAGGAAGCTAAATGGGACTCATTAAGCACAGAGATAAGATGAATTACATAGATTTCTATATTTTGATATTATTTCAGTAGAGGTTCACATTGTAATTAATTTTCAGAGATTTTGTGTAATGCAGTCTGTAAGCCCTATAGCTTACGTGTGACGTACGGCAGCGAAAATTGTGTTAATTTACGGTACATGTGTATGCGTGTGAGAGGTGGAATTCCCGACATATCGAATTAAGTTCAGGAGAAGTTATGACTACACTATATAACATCGTAATTTGATCAAATCTCCGTAAACTCTACTCCAGGAATTAACCCTCCGAAGTGATATTATTTCATACGTGTAGTATGGAACCGACCCGTAATGTGACATAATTATGATTGTGTCACGAGAAGAAAATTTAGCGTGTGTAAATAAAGGGTAAAATATAAATATATGTTCTATTTTTCAGGGTATCGATTTCGTGTAACAGGCGGTGTTTCCGCTATACAAAAACACTTGAACGCACAAGTTGCAAATGAATACAAAGGGAACAATGACGTAATTACGTTGAAGATGATTGCAAATTATACTTGGACATATTATTATATTTTGTATTTTTTTTCCTTTGTGTCATATTTTTTTATATTCGTGTCGGAAGAAAATCAGCACTACATTACTATGTAATATAACGTGATCTTCTAGGGCGTTCTGTAATATGTTCATAACGGCAAACTATTACTTGTTATTTATATATTTAGATTTATTATTATTATTATTATTATTATTCGTACTTAATTGATAGAATTCTTTATTATTATTAATATTATTATTATTATTCGTACTTAATTAATAGAATTCTTTATTATTATTATTATTATTATTATTATTATTATTATTAAGTTTAGATTCAAGGCTAACTGAGCCATGGAGATGTTTTATTACACACGATAACTCCAATTATTTTCGCTATTTGAATCAAAGGGATTCGACATATTTCAGTTATTCTACAGTATGTTAACTTGCGAGGTGACCACAGTCATGAGACCCTTTCCTTATTTTCTTAAGACAGATTTTAAAACCGTGGCGAGTGCAATTATTCTGAGTGACACGCACAGCGGGGGCTCTCCGCTGAGCAAGCGAACAATGGACAGCCTATTACTACAGATTTCAAGAGATTAGTGTCAAAGAGTGTATCGAACAATGAAGCTATCTAGCTTCACAAGGTATGCCTGTACCAAGTGAAGAGGATTTTAACTGATGTTTTCTAAGAAGGACACGGGGTCTACTGGAACGTATCTCTGAGACAGAAGACCATAGCAACGGTATTTTGATTGGTCGACGAAGGTTTATTTTCTGCAGGAGTGGGGAGAAAGACGGAGGGCACTTGAGGGCTGGCGCGTTTAAGGAAAGAGTCACACTACTGTGAATCTTATTGGGAATGAAGTAAGTCATTCAGACCGTCTATAGTTTGGACTTGATTGTGCATATAAGACATATAACCTCGCCTTTCCATGCAATAACGACAAAGGTTGTGTTATTGGCCAAAGTCAGTAAAGTGATTTATGGAGTTAGCACTTCATCACTGATCAAGCTAGCAGCTAAATCTTCATCATCGCTGCTCAGTAAATATAATTAACGGAACTTATCTGCTGGAATCCTTCAAGACGTCATTCCAAGAGATGAATCAACGCCCCAGGGACAACTACAAGTTTTAAATATGGAGACCAATTCCTTCGACACGCAACCTCGGTAAGCTAGGCTGACATATATTATTCAAAATCTCTTCTTTTATATTTCTGGCAAGTAACTTCATAGTTTTGGAAATAACGTTAAATTTAATATCGGTCTCATCACTTTTCTCGCGCCTCAGGTTAACATAACTTCAGTAAAAGTATTTACTATTTATTATTATTATTATTAACTTTTCATATTTTGTTTTTGTGTAGAATTAAATTCAGTATTTTAATCCATGCCTTACATTCGTTTTTCAGTAGTTAGAAGTACATGTAAGTCATCCCTTATCCCCAATGCAAAAACTAACTGGTTGATTACTTTGATTTCGCCACGGGCTGGGAGAAAGAGGTCTCAGGTGCTCCACTAATGCTTAATTACCATTAGTTGTGTTCTCACTCGTTTCTTTTATTGGTCTTCAACACTCTGTTGCGACCATGGCGCCCAACATTTCATTTTGAGAGCACTACTGAAGGTAAGTTCACAATACCAGTGTGTATTAACATGTGTCTCATCTCATTTCATGACCTATTACATTTATCATCCAACAGTGAGCAAACCACCACCCTAAAAAACATTACAACATGTTAGAAAGGCTCAGGAGGATTACCCATTAACTTAGGCTTCCAGTGCGGGACCTCTTTAAGGGTCACGGGAAGAAATGTGTTTCTTGTACTTGTATTAGAGATGTGTTTGGTAGAATAAAGCGTAAATTCTGTACTTTTTGACAGTGGTTTTGTGGCCCATCATCCCAGGCAAGGCGGCGGAAACCTTTGCCTCCCTGGCAGAAGGATCATTTGGCCGTAAATTTGAATTAGTGTAAGGATGTAGTATGAGTGTCCTGATTTGGACAATAGCCTACTCCATGAAGGGTTCATGACTATGCATTATATGTTTGTTTAATGAATAGTGTATCTGAAATAAGGGAAGAATACTGATTTTTAAATGGAGTTTATGAAATTTATGGTAAAGGTGAAGGAGAGGTGAACATGATTAGACAATAGCCTACTCCATGAAGCAGTCATGACTATGCCTTCTGTGTCTGTTTAAAGTATAGAGTAACTGAAATGAGGGAAGTTTACTGAATTTGGTGTTTGTAGAATGTAATTTTCGATTTTAATTTGGGTTTTCGTGAAGCTTGTTGCGGAGTTGTTATTTCTCTGAAAAGGAGTGTTTTTGACCCAGGCAGGCCTGTATTCGATCTGGCTAGACTAGTGTAACGGTATAGAGTTTGGAGATGAGTTGTAGAACCTGGGAGCGAGCAGTGGCGGGCTGAACATTAGGGGGGGGAGGCTATTTTGAGTGAGAGTAGGGATGGAATATTGGGACTGTTTCGATGCTTTGCTCTGACATCCTGCACACCTCTTTAGGAGGCATCCTGTATTCTTATTTCAGACTGACTGTAATTTTTAGCCTACTTTTCACATTTTGCAAAAATGAGGAAAAAGTAGACTTATGAGATCGGGCAAATGTGTGACTGTCTGTCTGTCTGTCTGTCCTTCTGTCTGTCTGTCTGTCCTTCTGTCTGTCTGGCTGTGTGTGTGTCCCCCCCCTATCAACTCCTAAACGGCTGCAGCAATCGAAACAAAATTTGGTAGGAGTAAAGATCTTTACCTGAATATCTCACGGCCATATTTGAAAATGATGTCAGTGCTACCAACTGCTAAAAAATCGCAATTGAAATTTGAGCTTCATGATGGATATCTTGGAAAGTATGAATGGGAGCGATTTAAAAATTGGCACACGTACAGATCATAATATTTCAGTTTAATTTCCAGGAGGCCAAACATGGCAGTGTTGCCAAAATAATTATAAGCCTCCTGATAGGTCCAATTTTTAAATGCATATAACTTCTACACTAACAATTGGAATTCAACCAAATTTCATATGTTGTATGTGTACATAACCAGATATGACTGAGAGTATTCTTAAGACCTACCAGGGCTGCCAACTGTTAATAAATGCTCCTAATTTATTTTATCCAAATACCAATATATCAGAAAGTATGCAAGCCGACAGCTTTAAACTATGCACACGTATAGTACCTGACATTCTATATTAATTTGGAGTAACTTATATACGTCAGTGTTACCAACATGATTCTAAGCCTGCTGACAGGTCCAACTTTAAATATATGTAACTTCCATACTATCATTTGGATTTCAACCAAATTTCGTATGTGCTATGTGTACCATAACAGATATGACTATGCGTATTCTAAGGAGCAACCAGGGCTGCCAACTGTTAATATGTGCTGTCCCTATTTTTGTTACCCTAATATCAATATATCAGAAAGTATGCAAGCCAATAGCTCTAAACTTTGCACACGTACAGTACCTGGCGTTCTAGACGAATTTGGAGTAACTAATATACGTCAGTGCTGCCAACATGATTCTAAGCCTGCTGTTAGATCCAATTTTAAAATGCATGCAACTTCTATACTTACTAATGGATTTCATTCAAATTTGGCACAACAATAGATCATATTATTTCAGATTATTTCTGACCATTACATGCATGACATTGTTGCCAACATCATTTTACGCGCGCTGTTAGATCCAGTGTTTAACTGCTATTCATTGGACTTCAACCAAATTTTGTATTTTGTACCTTAAGAGACGGAACTAAGAATATATTTAGTCATCAGGGCTGCCAACTGTAGTGCTCTATTAGGATACATTATGCCAGGTATACAGTATTTCGAACTAATTGGAAATTTCGATATTAGCAACTTAATTTCGTCATTATTCTAGATAGGTTCATATTCTGTAGAATAATCATTGGCATGAAAAGTAGGCTGTATAGTTCTTCACGGAACTTCTTGTTTGCTCTGACATCCTGCACACCTCTTTAGGAGACACCCTGTATTCTTATATGCCATCTTGTATATCTCTTTAGAAGTCATCCTGTATTCTTGTGGTCGCTTCGCTCAAAGCCCCAGGTCGCTCGACGCCAGGCCTCTTTCAACAGACTCCAATAATCATTAGCGTCTGCTTCTCGCTCCCCGCGTGAGCATGACGTCACGTTCCCGCGCAGCTGCATGACGTCACTTCCCGCGCGGCTGCATGACGTCACGTCCGTCTCCGTGTCCGTGTTCGTAACGCATAACGATGGACCCCAACCATAACGACGAAGTCGACAAGATCATTTGAAATGATAAAAACGCATTTTCTCTCGGTATACGCAAAGGAGGAAATGTGTATGGATGATACATGGGTATATTCAGGAACTTTCTGATATATTTCAATAATCGTATCTGGGTACATATTAGCCTATTTTCATCATATGAAATGCTTTAGGTAATAGATCACAGTTGGTCTGTGTGTGTCCGTGTCCTTAATAATTCTTGAATGGCTTGAGCGATGTCAATGAAGTTTGGTACGGAATTGGTAGGCCTACTATCCCGTCTGACCTTGACCGTGACTTTCAATCGTTGATAAATGTCACCAATTCAACATGATGGCCTCGCGAAATATTTCACTTGATCTCGATATCCGAAACTGTGATAGCATTCAAACTGAAATTATGTGTGGTGGTAAAGGACTATTAATTTTTGTACATACAGGGTTATTCACGTTAAGTGTTACCCACCCGAATAATGTCTAATATTGATATTTTGTTTTCAGTTTCTTAAATGGTATTGAGGTGCTTGAAAAGGACGTGCTTCGCTTTTACGTGGCATTATTAGCAACGGAGATATTGATAACAACTTAGACCATTTTTACGGGACGACACTACTTTCTGCCACTATAAGAATAGTTCACATTCTTATGACTCCATACATATAATTTATTCAATCATCGGGAAATTACTTCTTGAAATATCAATAATAATCAACATAGTGATATTAGCTCAGCGCGTGCCCCATCATACAGCCCATGGTAACGTGATTGTTCCGATCACGGTCACACATGTTTATATTGTCTCGTAATTACAATACGATGGATCCCATTGACTCGAAATATTTGTTGCTATTGTTGCTTCATATAGAGGTTTGGAACATAGCCTATTGTTCATCAGTCCCATGCATTTGGGGTGTGTATTGAATTTGTCTGAAAAACTTTGTTATTGTGATGCCTGTAGTAGCGTGTGTATTTGAAATTAAGGCAAGGCTTGGGAAGGGGTTGGCCGTGGCCTTGACTTAGGAACTATCTACGCATTTTCCTGGAGTAGAAGTGGGAAACCACGGAAAACCACTGTAGGATGGCTAAGATGGTAATGGAACTCACTTTCTCGCAGTGTTGCTATATAAAGAAGAGTGTAGCAGACCACAGAATAGACTTTTGCTCGTTTCTAACCAATATTATTATTTCTTTCCAAAATGAAACCTCGCGGTCCTGATTTTCGTTTATTTGTTTGTCAATCATATCGATTTCCAACAGCGCATTAATGATCACTCCATAATTACTGTAAAATTGGCTGCTGTAAGGTCAAAGATAGGAGATTTGAATCCCGGCACTGACAGAAGCAATCCTGAGCACTTTCCTCGGAATTTTTCATACTCCTTAAAAATTCGTTCGTTCGTAGTCAGTTTACCCTCCAGGTAGGCTTTTCCCACGGACTTAGCGAGGGATCCCACCTTTACCGTCTCTACGGGTAGTGCCCTGGAGCTCGACATCGGGTCTGGAGTTACAACTGGGGAGGCGGGACTAGCGCCTCGCCCAGGTGGTATCACCTGCAAAGCGAACAAGGGGCCTCATGAGGGATGGGACGGGATGGGAAGAATGGGACGGTTAGAAAAGGAAAAGGGAAGGAGGCGGCCGTGGCCTGACGGTAGGTACCATTCCGGCATTTGCCCGAAGACGAAGTGGGAAACCATTTCTAAAAAAAAAAAGAATTAATTCAAGATCCGAGCCTCCTACTCAGTCTTTGACCGTACTAATATTATAGTTACACAATGATACTGTTGCCTCAGAAACACAGGTATCATTCAAATACAATACACACTCAACTGTATGGGACTGATGACCAATAGGCTATGTTCCAAGGCCCTATATGAAGCATCAACAGCAACAACCAACATTCCTAATTATTGGGATCCATCATATTGTATTTACGAGACATACAGGGTGAAGAAAATATGCCACACTTGAAGGTCGGCATGGGACTACTCATCCAAATGTAAAACGAAAGTTTCTGAAGCAAAATCGGATCGGGTGCAGTTTGAAAACACAATTATGAAAACGAGAAGCTGGCAACACTGTCACATCCTGCTGCGGATCAGAATGTACAGAGAAATGTGTATCACCTCGCTGTACCGAACCAGCTGTCGTAGCTCACTGAGTAGACTGGTGGGTTATTAAATATTTCTCAGCTTTGGAGGTATGCTTCGTATCGACTTCAGGTCGTTTGTTTTTTGTGTCATCAGTTCCCTTCGTTTATCTGCGTTTATAAGCCGGCCATCATTTTGTTACATTCCAATTGTACACATGACAATGGTCGGTTTGAACATCTGTGCAATGAACTTTGCTCGTAAATGTACGTACTGGCTCTGTGAAGAGAAGAGAAGAAGATGATGATGATGATGATGATGATAATTGTTGTTTTAAGGGGCCTAACATCTAAGTTATCGACCCCCTAATGGTCTGGGTGACAGCAAAAAAAGACAATGAAGTGGAAACCAGAACGAAAATTAAGTGAGACGTAAAAATCTTACAAAGAGGAACTCATTGAAACTACTCACAAAATGGAGAGTGGTAATACAGAGAGTCTAGTTTGGATGTATCGGAGACCCTCACTAGCCCGCTCGCCCGCGGCGCGAGCCTGTCTCCCGCCAGAAACTTTGCGTTATGCGGCGCTTTCGCGGCATTGAGTCATTGGGTATATGAATTTGTACTTAAATTTGTACTACAATGTGATCCTTGACCAATTTTTTGACGAACTGACTTACGGAGAGTGATTGTCAACTTATTTTCAACAAGATTCTGCCACTGCTCACACTCACGAAGCATCCATGACAGAATTGCGTCGCATTTTTGGTACTAGGATTATAAGTCGGAACATGTGGCCCCCTCGAAGCCCAGACATATCACCATGTGACTTTTATTTGTGGGGGACGCTTAAAAATAGAGTGTATGCGAGAAACCCTCCACTATAAATGAGCTTAAAAACTATTTTACAGCTGAAATACAGTCAATCGGTGCTGAGGAACTTCAGAGAGTACATGCCAGTTTCATAAAAAGGTGCCAGCGATGTGTAGCAGTGAATGGCGAACATTTTCAGCACCAGCTGTGAACTAGGTAAGTACAAATTCCTGTACTCAATGACTCAGTGCCGCATCGGCGCCGCATAACGGCAAAGTGCGTGGCGGGAGACAGGCTCGCGCCGCTGGCGAGCGGTCTAGCGAGGGTCTCCGATACATCCAAACTAGACTCTCTGTACTTACAAAAGGGAATTTAGAACGAAAATACTCACAAAAGGAATCGACTGAAAAATACACACAAAATGTAGTTTAGGTTCAAAATACGTACAAAATGCAATGTAGAGTCGAAATACTTACAAAATGCAATTGATATTCACAATATTTACAAAATGCAAATGAGATTGAAAATACGTACAAAATGCAATTGAGGTTCAAAATACCTACAAAATGCAATTGAAATTGAAAATACACAATGCAATTCAGATTGAAAGCTCCCATTTCCAATCCAAAATATTCACAAAGTGCAATTGAAATACAAAATGCTTACAAAATGCAATTGAAATTGAAAATTCTTACAAAATGCACGGTAGATTCTAACTACTCATTTGGATAGACAATACTTACAAAATGCAATTTAGATTGAAAAGACTTACAAACTGCAATTCAGATTCAAAATACCCACAAAATGCAATTGAGAATCGGAATACTTGCAAAATGCCGACCATACAAAATGCAATTTAGATTGAAAATACTTGCAAACAGCGGTTTAGGTTGAAAATGCGTACAAAATGCAATTGAAATTCAAAATACTCACAAAAGTCCCGGACCGGATATTGAAAGACTTACTAAAAAGCAATTTACATTGTCAATCCTTACAACATGCAATGGAGGCTGAAAACACTCGCAAAATGCAATTTAGATAGAAAAGACTTACAAAATGCAACGTAGATTGGATATACCTACAAAATGGAGTGTAAATTAAAAAAAAAATCGCAAAAGGGAATTTAGATACACGGAGAGCCAATTAACAAAAACAGTGCGGGAATATTACAGAGAAAAGGAAATATAATGAAAAGAAAAGGATGGAGGGATGGATCAGGAAAGATGAGACAAGGGCCAATTAAGGCGGGAAGGTGAAAGACTCCCTAGGCCTCGGATACCCTAATACCGTCGGGGTCGGATAAGAACAAGAGTTGAACAAGGGGGGTTGACAGGAAAGAAGACGGAGAGGAGCCCGGCACAAGTAAGTGGAAGCAATGCCGGACTCAGCTGGAGTCCCGTGGTCGCCAACCCACGTCCCACTAGATGTGAGCCCCTGGGGAGTGAAGAGAAGACTAGACGTCAAACGTACAGAATGGAATTATTGTGCGTATCACAATGAGCAGTCTAGTGTAGTCTACCTATTGTGTTTTTTTGTACCTAATTGGGTAAAGAGGATGTTACTGCATCCACTCTTAGGTTCTAATGGCTTTATTTGTGCCATGGACGAAACAAAGTGGTAGTTTACGTTTGTAAGAAGTTCATGTAAACACAAGACATAATATATTGTATTGTGGAGGTGTACATTGGATACAATTTGATACATTAACTGTTTTTTTTCTGGTGCGAATGCGACTCGACCATCGCTAAGTCCGCATAACCGGCATTCACTACTTCGTACCACTGAGCGAATGAGACACCTCCGGCTCAGCGCCGAGTTCATGCGACCTGTTCTTGGCAACGCTGCACGTAGTTACAGCATTGCCAGAGCCTCGAGGAACCGCATGGTGACCTCCAAGGGTGGCATTTTTTTTCTTCACCCTGTATTTTTAACGTACGGTATGTGCATGTGTGACAGCGATCGAAACATGTACGTTGTCTTGTGCTGTGTGATGGGGTACGCGCTCAGACTAAAATCACTACGCTGATTATTATTGATATTTCAAGAAGTAATTATCCAATGATTGAATAAATTATTTGTCTTGAATTGTAATAATTTGAACCATTCAGCTAATGGCAGAAGATAGTAGAGTACTATTTAAAAAGCAACGTTGGTATCAATATCTTCTTCTTTATCTTTTACCCTCCAGGGTTGGCTTTTCCGACGGACCAAACGAGGGATCCCACCTCTACCGCCACTGGCAGTGTCCTGGAGCTTGAGACTCTGGGTTGGGGATACAACTGGGGAGTCTGACTAGCACGTCGCCCAGGCGGCCTCGCCTGCAAAGTGAACAGTTACCTGATGAGGGGATGGGGAAGAGTGGGAGGGATAGGCAAGGAAGCGGGAAGAAGGCGGCCGTGGCCTTACGTTAGGTACCATCGCGGCACTTGTCGAAGACGAAGTGGAAAACCACGGAAAACCACTTTGAGGATGGCTAAGGTGGGAATCGAACCCCCTCTACTCATTTTGAACACCCAATGATGAGTAGACCTTGTTCCAGTCCTCATACCACTTTTCAAATTTCGTGGCAGAGCCGGGAAGCGAACCGCGGACCCCCTGGGTGGCAGCTAATCACCCTGACCACTACACTACGGAGGCGACGGTATCGATATCTCTGTTACCAAAACCCCAGATTTACGGCACAGGAGCCATGATACTGTAGATCGAGAATGGACAAAGGAGAATTTCGAACTACGACATGTGATTACCAGACAGGCAGTTCATAGGTTTCACCATCTTATATTGAAAAAAAAAAAAAAAAAAAAAAACAGCATACCACGAACCAAATGAATCGTACTAGTGTTAATTGTGCAACAAAAAGTGTGAAAGCTACCACATAGAACAAAAGGACAAAATCAATAAGTGCATACGCAAAACAGAAAGTGTAAATTCATGTACTGTATATAATTGAGATGACCATTTGGTTGCAATAAATATATTATTAACAAGATGTTCAGTAAAGAACATATAGCCTACTTTCTCCTAAATGCATGGGTATTGTTATAAATCTTTGTCCTTTTAAAGGAGTATAATTGAATGTTGGTTGTAGTAGCTTGTTGAAATACAACGTGCTATAGGGATATTAAACATGAATATGAGGTGCCCTTTGCTAGTGCTACCTCTGTAAAAAAAAATCATTCAATTCGGTTTCACCGTGATTGAATTGATCTGGGGAATGGATTTGCACACATACATGGTCGCTATTTGCAAACTATTGGGCTGATGACCTTGTAGTCAGTCATAAGATGCTTTCCACAAAAAGGCATGTTGTTGCAAAATCCGGTAGAGATCAAATTATTAGGATGGTCGAAATTTGATTTAAGCTTTTAACATTTGGGTGGCCGTCATTCCGTTTCCGTCAAGATGGCGGCGATATAAAACATGACACTGAGGTGCCTTTTGCTAGTGCTACCTCTGTACCAAATTTCGTTCAATTCGGTTTCACCGTGTTTGAATTGATAGGGGGAATCGATTTGCACACATACTTGGCCACCATCTGCAAACTATTGGGCTGATGATCTAGCAGTTTGGTCAGAATATGCTTCCCACATAAAGATTTGTTGTTGCAAAATTTGGTAGAGACTAGATTATTAGGTTGGTCGTAATTACATTTTAGCCTTTAACATTTGGGTGGCCGCGATTACATTTCCGTCAAGATGGCGGTGATATAAAACATGACACTGAGGTGGCCTTTTCTAGTGCTACCTCTGTACCAAATTTCGTTCCATTCGGTTTCACCGTGTTCGAATTAATAGGGGTAATCGATTTTGACACAAAGATGGCCGCCATCCGCAAACTATTAGGCTAATGACCTATTAGATTTGTCAAAGGATGCTCCCTTCATAAAGGCATGTTGTTGCAAAATTTGTTAGAGATCGGATGATTAGGTTAGTCGTAATTTGATTTAAACTTTGAACATTTGGGTGGCCGCCATTACGTTTCCGTCAAGATGGCGGCGATATAAAACATGACACTGGGGTGCCCTTTGCTAGTGCTACCTCTGTACCAAATTTCATTCCATTCGGTTTCACCGTGTTCGAATTAATAGGGGTAATCGATTTTGACACAAAGATGGCCGCCATCCGCAAACTATTAGGCTAATGACCTATTAGATTTGTCAAAGGATGCTCCCTCCATAAAGGTATGTTGTTGCAAAATTTGGTAGAGATCGGATGATTAGGTTAGTCGTAATTTGATTTAAGCTTTGAACATTTGTGTGGCCGCCATTACGTTTCCGTCAAGATGGCGGCGATATAAAACATGACACTGGGGTGCCATTTGCTAGTACTACCTCTGTACCAAATTTCGTTCCATTCGGTTTCACCGTGTTCGAATTAATAGGGGCAATCGATTTTGACACAAAGATGGCCTCCATCCGCAAACTATTGGGCTAATAACCTATTAGATTTGTCAAAGGATGCTCCCCCCATAAAGGTATGTTGTTGCAAAATTTGGTAGAGATCGGATGATTAGGTTAGTCGTAATTTGATTTAAGCTTTGAACATTTGTGTGGCCGCCATTACGTTTCCGTCAAGATGGCGGCGATATAAAACATGACACTGGGGTGCCCTTTGCTAGTACTACCTCTGTACCTAATTTCGTTCCATTCGGTTTCACCGTGTTCGAATTAATAGGGGCAATCAATTTTGACACAAAGATGGCCTCCATCCGCAAACTATTGGGCTAATGACCTATTAGATTTGTCAAATGATGCTCCCTCCATAAAGGTATGTTGTTGCAAAATTTGGTAGAGATCGGATGATTAGGTTAGTCGTAATTTGATTTAAGCTTTGAACATTTGTGTGGCCGCCATTACGTTTCCGTCAAGATGGCGGCAATATAAAACATGACACTGAGGTGTCCTTTGCTAGTGCTACCTTTGTACCAAATTTCATTCCATTCGGTTTCACCGTGTTCGAATTGATAGGGGGGGACAGACATTCAGAGTACCACACACTCACACACACACACACACACACACACACACACACACAGACTCACACACATACACACACACAGACTGACACACTTTTTTTCGCCCTGTAGTGATCTCATAAGTCTACTTTCATTTTTTGCAAAAATCGAAAGTAGGCTAAAAATCCCAGGTAAAAGTTAGCTCGTTGTTTTTGGAGCACCTTAATATCATTTGAGAATCAGGAAACAAAACATGGATATCTTCAATGGACTGGACGTTATTCGGGCGTAACGTCTTTGGTGAATGACCTTGTATATGTTCCTTTCAAAACCTGATAGGCCTATGAAAAAGAAAAGCACGGTGGGCACGAGAATTTCAAATATTTAAAATTACCTCCCTGGCCAACTGATCATTCAAGCCTAGTGAACTTGAATTTTTATTTAGTTCACTTGTTTTTAAAATTTAAGATTATTCAAGTTCGAAATGTTAAAAGAATCTCTTTATTTCTAGTGTCTTATTCAGCATAATGAAGCGCCATAATGACATTTATTTTCGTCGTCGTAGTCAGTCTACCCTCCAGGTAGGCTTTTCCCATGGGCTCGGCGAGCGATCCCATCTTTACCGCCTCTACGGGCAGTGTCCTGGAGCTTGACATTGGGTCCGGGGATACAACTGTCGAGGCGGGACTAGCGCCTCGCCCAGGCGGCTTCACCTGCAAAGCGAACAGAGGGCTTGTCCCGCCTCTCCAGTTGTATCCCCTGACCTGATGTCAAGCTCCAGGACACTGCCGTAGAAGAGGTACAGGTGGGATCCCTCGCTGAGTCCGTGGGAAATCCTACCTGGAGAGTAAACTGCCTACGAAAAAAAAAAACCACCTTATTACAAGAGTGTGTAAATAATCACTTGATCCTAACCGGTAGGTAAAATATGTAACCAAATATAGTAGGCTAGGCAAGACTGTATCTGGCAGAATGTGTAGAGCGCTCGACTGTCGTACGAGAGGACCAGGGATCTAACCCCACCAACTGCTATTTTTAGCCTACTTTCGATTTTTGCAAAAAATGAAAGTAGACTTTTGAGATCAACACAGGGCGAAAAAAAAGTGTTTCTGTCTGTCTGTGTGTGTGTGTGTGTGCGTGTGTGTGTGAGTGTGTGTACTCTGAATGTCTGTCCCCTCCTATCAATTCGAACACGGTGAACGCGAATTGAACGAAATTTGGTACAAAGGTAGCACTAGCAAAGGACACCTCAGTGTCATGTTTTATATCGCCGCCATCTTGACGGAAATGTAATGGCGGCCACACAAATGTTCAAAGCTTAAATCAAATTACGACTAACCTAATCATCCGATCTCTACCAAATTTTGCAACAACATACCTTTATGGGGGGAGCATCCTTTGACCAAACTAATAGGTCATCAGCCTAATAGTTTGCGGATGGCGGCCATCTTTGTGTGAAAATCGATTACCCCTATTAATTCGAACACGGTGAAACCGAATGGAACGAAATTAGGTACAGAGGTAGTACTAGCAAAGGGCACCTCAGTGTCATGTTTTATATCGCCGCCATCTTGACGGAAACGTAATGGCGGCCACACAAATGTTCAAAGCTTAAATCAAATTACGATTAACCTAATCATCCGATCCCTATCAAATTTTGCATTAACATACCTTTATGGAGGGAGCATCCTTTGACCAAACTAATAGGTCATTAGCCTAATATTTTGCGTATGGCGGCCATCTTTGTATGAAAATCGATTCCCCCCATTAATTCGAACACGGTGAAACCGAATGGAGCGAAATTTGGTACGGAGGTAGCACTAGCAAAGTGCACCTCAGTGTCATGTTTTATATCACTACCATCTTGTCGGAAACGTAATCGCGGCCACCCAAATGTTATAAAGCAAAAATGTAATTATGACCAACCTAATAATCTAGTCTCTACCAAATTTTGCAACAACATATCTTTATGTGGGAAGCATATTCTGACCAAACTGCAAGATCATCAGCCCAATAGTTTGCAGATGGTGGCCAAGTATGTGTGCAAATCGATTCCCCCTATCAATTCAAACATGGTGAAACCGAATTGAACGAAATTTGGTACAGAGGTAGCACTAGCAAAGTGCACCTCAGTGTCATGTTTTATATCGCCACCATCTTGACGGAAACGGAATGACGGCCACCCTAATGTTAAAAGTTTAAATCAAATTACGACCATCCTAATAATTTGATCTCTACCAGATTTTGCAGCAACATGCCTTTTTGTGGAGAGCATCTTATGACTGACTACAAGGTCATCAGCCCAATAGTTTGCAAATAGCGGCCATGTATGGTGGCAAATCCATTCCCCATATCAATTCAAACACGGTGAAACCAAATTGAATGATATTTTTTACAGAGGTAGCACTAGCAAAGGGCACCTTATATTCATGTTTAATATCCCTATAGCACGTTGTATTTCAACAAGCTACAACAACCAAAATTCAATTATACTCCTTAAAGGACAAAGAGTTATAACATTACCCATGCATTTAGGAGAAGGTAGGCTATATGTTCTTTACTGAACATCTTGTTTTTTACTTCGTATGTTTCAATTTTCTTTGCTCGGGTAGTTGTTGTTTGGAACGTCATCATGATTAATTTCATCATAATTATTAATAATTAAATATTATTGTAATTTTTCTAGCCCTCGTACTGCATCAAGATTTCACTCGTGTAAATAGCAGTGGCTAGGATTCCCGGGTTACCAGGGAATTTAATTCTGGTCTGAGGACTGGAACGGGGTACACTCAGCCTAGTGAGACAAAACTGAGAAGAGGTGGTTTCGATTCCTACCTCAGCCATCCTGGAAGTGGTTAGTTAGTTATTGAGGTTTTTATGGGCGGAACTTCGAGGTCATCTGCCCCTCTTAACACAGATTAATGTATACAAATTTAGAATAAAATTATAAATTTAGAGGTGGACGCTTAAAAATGAAAATATCGAAAAATGAATTTTAAAAAAATTAAGAAAACTAATAATAATAATAAACAAAAATTTCGGTAAAACAAAAATTCAGAATAAAAAATAAAAAAGTCGCCTCCGTAGCGTAGTGGTCATCATGGTTAGCAGCCGCCCCGGAGGTCCTGGGTTCGATTCCCGGCTCTGCCACGAAATTTGCAAAGTGGTATGAGGACTGGGACGGGGTCTACTCAGCCTCGGGTGGTCCAAATGAGTAGAGGGGGTTCGATTCCCACCTCAGCCATCCTCGAAGTGGTTTTCCGCGGTTTCCCACTTCGTCTTCGGGCAAATGCCGGGATGGTACCTACTGTCAGGCCAAGGCCGCCTCTTTCCCTCTTCCTAGCCTATCCATCCCACTCTTCCATCCCGTCCCATCCCTCATGAGGCCCCTGTTCGCTTTGCAGGTGAGGCCGCCTGGGCGAAATGCTGATCACACCTCCCCAGTTGTATCCATTCCGACCAGATGTTCCAAGCTCCAGGACACTGCCCATAGAGGCGGTAGCGGTGAGTTCCCTCGCTGAGTCCGTGGGAACCACCAACCTAGAGGGTAAATTGACTAAATAAAATATTAAAAAAAGAACAAATCTTTCAGTCAATGTACACTGGAAAATTTAGATTGCTGGCCCTAGTCCACCCTCACTTATAAAGCGGATGACGAGATCATCCTAGTATTGGTTTCCGTGATTTCTCCTTTCTACTTGAAGCAAATGCTGGGATGGTAACTAACTTATGGCCACGGCCACTTCTTACCTCGATTACTAGTACACACACAAGTACAGACATCACAGTGCCACAGGTTATCAGACAGCTTCTACACACACCCAAGTACACAAGACTACATGACCACGATGTCACAAAGCCCCAAAATAATCAACAACAACTCTAATCTGGTTGAAATTCATCATCAGCAAATGAATTTTGATCAACCTATAATAGCGAGAGGACGGAATTCGCGTATCTATATTTGGGGTACAGGATCTCCATTGTAGCTGAAACACATTGCCGGTGTCTGGTGAGGTGAGAGAGAAGAGGGGATTGTGTGGTTGGCAGAATATGTAAACGCTGTGTTTGGATGTGATTTGACCACTAACGCTGTCGTCCCAATAAGAATAAGAGCTGCATTGCACCGCACCAAATTCTCCTAATTGACCTTGAGAGGTCATAATGCAGCCTAGTAACAATACAACTCCTGTTAAATATGTCCCATTCCGTCCCGTCTGTTTTGTTCCGTTGTTTTAAGCGAAACGTTCCGAACTGTAACTATCGGATATCCCTCTGTTCATTTCGGTACGAGACCGCGTAACGTTCCACCCGGATCCAATCTGCTGTACCGGTACAGGCTCAGCCACCGTTCCACTGTTCCAGATACCGGGTATGGTTTCAGACCCCATTCCGTTCCCGGACGGTAACGTAACGCATTGGAACATACAGCGGTAACGTTACAACTTGGAAATAACCTTGGAGATAACGGAATTTCTCCGTTCCACATTGACAACAATTCCGTTCCGTGTTACGTTCTGTTCCGGGTCCCTGTTTGAAAGTCACTTAAGTGAACCTCTAATAGTGGCTTTTATCACCGTACAATTTCACGGTGATATCGGTAACAGTTTCGGAGATAAGGAATGCCAGTGAGATACTTCGCACAGCCACCATGTTGGATTGGTGAAACATAATAGACTTTGAAGGGCTCGATCGGGGTCTGCCAAAATAGTACTATGACCTTATCGAATTTCATTGAAATCGCTCCAGCCACTTAGATTTTATTAGGTGTGGGGAAGGGGGGGGGGAGGAGGTGCACACCAAGGCCCTGCGTAGGTAGTGCCTGTAGTATGTTCTATCCTGCTGCACCCTTACGGATAGTCTAAGAAGAAAGCCACATGCGTGGGACGTAATGTCATGTCAGTAGTAATCTGTATCATTGCCTCTCCCCGCCTGCCGCAAGCTATGTACGTGTGCGAGTGAGCTTTGTATAGTATGGCGTGGTACCCTGCAAGTCAAGCAAGTGCTTTTTTAGTGCCATATGACCCAGGCGCACACTGTCAGCACTGTCTAAGCTGGAACTCCTCAGTTCAAGAGCGCGTGGCTAGCATGTCGTGGCTGGATTTCCCAAAGCCGTTCATCTCTTCTCTTCATATTACTATTACTATTATTATTATTATTATTATTATTAGACTATTATTATTAGCAATACAATGTTATTGGAAACCAATAGAATACGTCTCATTCTGTTCCTGAGTACATTGTAGATCAATTCTCTATTATTGAATGGATTCATTTGATAGCAAAATTATGCCATTTATACTTAAGTTAGGCATACCCAAACATGATAAGTGATTAAAAAATATTGATGTTGTTTCTTTCCCTTATTCCAAACGTACCACAAGCTTTTAATTCTCTTTGAAGCCCATCGTTTACTCTAAACTACCTGCCTTGTTATGCCGATGGTTACTTCACATCTGCTGGTGGGGTCCAGCATAAATCTTGTATCCTTCTTACGGCCAATAACAATTATTATTCTATTGTACTTTTGATTCTAACACGAGGAAGCACGAAAACATGGATAGCGTAACATTTCTGAAATGTTACAGGTGCGTCTTAAATCTATGTCGGCTATTCCTAACGTTTGTAGTGAATCCCCTTCTTAATTATGGTGTTTGAACGTGAGCTAGGTTATCAGTGTTTGCAGCTTACATCTCACACAAGAACAACCTTTGCCTCCACCTATTTGTGCTTGGCTACTCCCTTTTATGTGTACTTCTGGATAAGTCGTTCTCCATAAAATATGGTGATTAGACACTTTCGCAATCAACCTACAAGTTCATTTTTTTCATACATCCGCTTCAGCCTTAAGCCTCAAGTATTCCTTTGGTTCCTAACTAGTAAATCACCGTCTTCATCGTTACCACCATCTTCATCATCATCATCACCGTAATGACAACCTCATTCGTTGTACAAACCCAAATTACGCACCATGTCACCATGCCTTCAAGCAATTCTTGCACTCTCTGTATATATGTGGCACAGTCTCCCTACATGATGATTACTATACTTTGGATGTTCATTCACTGAAAATTGCGAAATTAGCTTCGAGGTTTTCCTATGCCCAGAACATAGAATGCTATGAAAATCAAATGGTCTAAAATACGATGTGTTGATTACATATAAATATGCAATTTGATTATCTCACGATGGCTACTTGTAGCATTGGCCTTTGAGAACATTTTTCGGAAGCTATTCTAACAACTCTGCGAAGTGATTTGCTCTCCGAGTTCCCATATCAATGTTCGAATTGCAGAATAAGAATGCAGAAAATAAAAGGAAACACGTGCCCACTGACCTGGTGCAAGTCCTCGAAATGAACACCCATTTGATGACTTACGTATCATCGATACCATTTCAGTACCTCAAATCGAAATTAAATTTATTGGCAGGGCAGGGAATCAAACCCGGACCACTGGGGCGACATCCAAGAATGTTAGCCGCTACACCACAAGGCGATCTCTTTCATTGTCAGCGCAATATATTGCACGATACAATGTAATTTTTGCACACATTTCTGTACACATTTCATGGTATTCTTGGCATTACATAGCCCCTGGTAAGTAAGAGAGATGGTTCGCATACCATAACCCTAGAGCCAAATAGTTCCAAAAACCAACAAACAACCGAAAGAAATACCGACAAGCTGGTAAAAAGACAGACAACATATTTTTTTAATTTTCAGAGCAAAATTGTTTTACAATGAATGGCGCTCTTCGTCTCCATGCTGTTGAAATAATGAAAATTGTCCTAAAACTTCAAAAGTTAGAAGGATTTCATGTCAACTTGCTTATGTTGCCGTATATCTTATGTGTAGGTAAATTCCATAAGTTATTGTTTCAGGCAACGTTGAAAATACGAATAAAAGACATAAATTACCTCAGACGCGACGGAATATTGTTCAGTTTAAAAACCTGATAAATTTACTAACGCACGTTTCTCGAATTCACATATCCCTGAACAGCATCAATCTAATCAGTTGATGAATTCAGAATCTTGTTATTGAAATAGACTATAGCTTTATAGTCCTAATGTAGTTTTTTTGTTCTACCCGTAATTATTCCGGTTGCTATGAGGTAGGGGATGCGGTGAGACAGTTTCCTTGTGGGAATGATATTACGGATAGATGCCCTTCATGACGTCAATCTCACGAGGGGATTTAATGCCAATTGAAATTAATGAGGTAAGATATGAAGTGACTGCGTGTGGTATTTCGAGATCGGTGTAGTCTGACCATGCACGTTGGCGTGTGTAGCTACCTCGGCTGGTTTGTGACATTATGTCAACAAATTTAAAAAATGTATTTTAACTCTCCTGATTCCATACCGGCCACTGTTACTGTCACATGCATGATTACCAATATGCTTGATTCCATTTTTTGGATTATTATATCTCGCTGCACCTGCTGCATCACCCAAAAAAGTTGGGGTTCCGCCCCTTAAAACAACAATAACAAACCCAAAATGTATGCAACTTCCTGTATCCTTGTAGCAGATCTGGTTCGTGTACGTCCAAATATCATGTATTATACGTCGTCGGTGTGTTTCTTTAATGTGTGACTTTCCCACTATGATATTTTTGTGCTCCCCATTCACAAAAGACGTCATGAGCACGGCAGACCACACGCATATGACAAAACGTTGGCTCTAGTGCGCCTAGTGTCCAGGCTCTGCGCTCAGTACTAAACGTACTGCAGCATCCCGTCAAATGGACGTGCTTGTGCGACTAAGCGCTGCAGTGCTAGTGTGATGTCGTGCTGCACTGCTCAGAAATGGGCAGGATAGGGCTGCTCTTCACCTGCTAGCACTGCTTCACCTTGCCCTGGTGCACACACACGGACGCACACACACACACGGACAAAAGGTGATCTCATAAGTCTATTTTTTCATAAATGGAAATAGGCTAAATACGAGATTTTAAAATTTTGCACAGCCGCCATCTTGTGGTTATGAAAACAATTCAGTTTGATTGCTGTCATAGATTAGTTGACATTGAGAATCGTCTAAAATTTCGGATGGTCGTCATGTTGGATTTTTATATACTTTGTAGGCCATAGAGCTACAGTATGTATTATTAGATGACGATTATTGCGTACGGTAGGTTCATTGTTTAAACGTTGGCCACGATCGCATGATTAGGACACAAGAAATAAAAACTTAATTTTAAAATTTCACAATTGCGCCATCTTGAGGTTATGTAAACAATTGAGCCGAATAAGATGTCAGTGCATCACAAGGTGTATAACATTTGCTATACCATTTGACGGCGCTCGGATGGTTTAATCGCGAAAAAAAAAACTATTTTAACGTATCAACTTCACTTGGCCGCCATGTTCGTTTTTTACGTAACAGGAATTTTGAGAGTCCCATCATTACACTTCTAGTAGTTCATTTTATCACCGTACAAAATGTCAAGGTGATATCTGTAATAATTTCGGAGATATGGAATGCCAGTGGAATATTTCGCACAGTCGCCATGTTGGATTGGTGAGATGTAATAAATTTTGAAGAACACGGTCGGGATCGGACAAAATAGTACTATGACCTTACCGAATGTCATTGAAATCGCTCTAGCCGTTTATATTTTATTAGGGGGGGGGCGCACACACACAGCGACACATACGCACACACACGGACTAAATTTAATGTCATAAGCCTTTTCTTTTCATAAATGAAAATAATAAAGAAAGCTTTTCAGTCAGTCAACACAAAATTCCTGTTGACCGACTGAATAGCTTTCTTCATTTGAAATAACCATCACTGAAAAATGGTTTCTATCACTACTAAATGAAAACAGGCTAACAAGTAAACGAAAAGCAAGATCGGGAGGTTTCATTTAGGAAAGAAATACTCTTATTGGTCACAAAGGAGTGAAAGTTTGGTGTGTAGGTTACACGCTGCCTTATACGGCAACACTGCTAGAAGGTGAGTTCGATTCCCATCTTAGCCATCTTAGAGTGTTTCTCCTTGGTTTCCCACTTCTACTCCAGGAAAATGCGTGGATAGTTCCTAAGTCAAGGCCATGGCAAACTCCAAAAATAACAAAGTTTATCAGACAAATTTCATTAGCACCTCAACTACATGGGACTGATGAACAATAGGCTATGTTCCAAACCTCTATATGAAACAACAAGAAATATTTCGAATCAATGGGATCCATCGTATTGTTTTTAGGAAACATGTGTCTAACGTAGGCTACAGTATGACCGCGATCGAAACGAGCAAGGTGCCTTGCCCTGTCTGATGGGGCACGCGCTCAGATTGAAATCACTATGTTGATTATTATTGATATTTCAAGAAGTAATTATCCTATATTTGAATAAATAATTTGCCTGGAATTACATATTGCCCAGCATCGTTCAAACTGGGATATCTCGTTGACGCAAATAGAAAAAAGGATCTCTTTTATCAGGGTTCTAGGTAGGACAGTAGATACTGAAAAATATACTTTGACTGGATAGAGTATTAGGATATCCTGAAAGAAATGCCCCTAGATAATATAACGGGTATGTAATTCGATGTAGTTATTGTGTAATTAGGCTATTATGTGACAGTTTGCAATAATCAGTGTAACAGCGTAATAAACGCTGTAATACAATTGACCTGGTAAATTGTCTGTTCACGGTCACCTTCCATGCTTGTCCGGGTAGCGGGCAAATAGACACTTGCATAACGTTATTGACGAAAATCTTTTCTGAAATAATGGAATCAATTTCTCTGCTTAGAATAACGTTATTGATAGCGCATAGCTGGTAAAAATCGCCTGTATACCGTTACTAAACTTATAACGTTATTGGTGGGTTCACATTTCTAAATAACGGAATTATTTTTCTGTCATGAATAACGTTATTGACAGCGCAAAGCTCGTTAAAATCGCTCGTATATCGTTACTAAGCTTATAACGTTATTGGTGGGTTCACATTTCTAAATAACGGAATTAATTTTTCTGCCCTGAATAACGTTATTGATAGCGTATAACTGGTAAAAATCTCTCGTACACCGTTACTAGGCTTATAACGTTATTGGTGGGTTCGCATTTCTAAATAACGGAATTATTTTTCTGCCATGAATAACGTTATTGCCAGCACAAAGCTCGTAAATAACGCTCGTATACCATTACAAGGCTTATAACGTTATTGGTGGGTTCGCATTTCTAAATAACGGAATTAATTTTTCTGCCCTGAATAACGTTATTGATAGCGTATAACTGGTAAAAATCTCTCGTACACCGTTACTAGGCTTATAACGTTATTGGTGGGTTCGCATTTCTAAATAACGGAATTATTTTTCTGCCATGAATAACGTTATTGCCAGCACAAAGCTCGTAAATAACGCTCGTATACCATTACAAGGCTTATAACGTTATTGGTGGGTTCGCATTTCTAAATAACGGAATTAATTTTTCTGCCCTGAATAACGTTATTGATAGCGTATAACTGGTAAAAATCTCTCGTATACCGTTACTAGGCTTATAACGTTATTAGTAGGTTTGCATTTAGAAATAACCGAATCGATCACTCTGTATGAATAACGTTATTGATGGCGCACAGCGGGTCAAATACGCTGTCATACCCTTACTAGACTTATAACGTTATTAACGGGAGCACATTTTAAAATAACGGAATCTTTCCCTCTGCTGGTTATAACGTTAATAGCACAAATCAGGAAAAATTGTAACCCCTTATTTCGTTGCCGCACTAAAAACGTTATTCATATACCATTTGTTTTGGGTACGGAAGCAGTAACGTAACAAAAATTAATTCGTTATTTTTGACAATTCTGTTACGTTATGAAGCCTTGTCCCTGGCATACATGAGAATTACACAATACTTGAGTGAGCATTTATTCTTTCACTCGAACACATTATATGACTTTACCTTAGTCAACCGACGAATTTCCCATAGACTATAACAATTTTCCGATACTTGCACGTTAATTCAATATTTCAAGCCCTATCTTACATTTGGTCTAGCCCATTTTGGCGACAATAATGTTTCTTGGATACTCAATTCATTATTACGGTGGTCCAGATATCCTGGCGAGGATAAATGAATTTACTTTCATTATTACATTTTCATATTATTTCCCTTTCGTTATATTTGAAGTCTTTTATTATTACTCTTATTTTCGAGAGGCCTTTCATTGCCTTTACTCGTGATGCTGAGGTCATTTGCAATTATTTTTAATTTATATCATTTAACCGTATAAGGTTTGTTTATTATTTTATCACTGACTTGGATTTTCATTGCATTACTTTAAATTTTATTAAATTATCTTTCAATTTCCTAATTATTTACTTTCGCATTAACTTAAGTTGTTTTCAACTTCTGTTGCGTTTACTTTGCATAACAAACGTCACTGATTTCAATTACTTAGTTTATTTCTTTCGACAATACTTTGGTTCCACCCCTTTATTAATTACTTTATATGCTTACACGCACTTGGGTATTTTCCGTACAATATTTAGTTCGTTACTGGGCCTCATTTTCAAGGCCTTCTTCATTAAAAAGTGACACTTTAAAGCACTATTCACCGTTATCACTTTATCATTAATCATTTCACAACAATACATTTCGAATTATGGGCCCACAATGGCTCAATATGTTTAATTCATTTTGGTACTTACCAACCCAGGATCTGCCGTTGTGAAGAATTTCACCCACATGATTGTAACTAATACTTTTTCACAACAATATGGCAACACATAACACACGTGATTTTTACCTGATGTGACATATTGATATTTCTACACATAATGATTCTTGATTAAAACACTTTCACAAAATGTATATTAATTTTTAAACAATTACCCTATACCTTTTCACACGTTTCCACTTTATCACTTATTTACTCTGTGACAATTCACACGTGTTAACCCTTGGGTTATGTCCTATTTTAATATCTATTTACAATTTCTTTACACACTGTGTAATAGTTCTTGTCGCATCTCAGAACGCAAGCGATGACTTCCGATTGGTCCCTTGATGACGACTTCTCACCTCGATCTAGTTGCACAATCTGTCCTACGATGACTTCTAGCTCGGATCCCTAGGACTCGAATCAAAGTTCTATAGTTTATCCACGGTTTAAACTCACCGGTTTATTAACTTAACCTGGATTCTCTTTTAACAACGTTATGTTGTGAAACGATGTAATTATCGACCTGTTCTTTTATTTCAACATAGCTCGAAATGTTCCTTTTATTTGACAATGTCCGGTCCTTTCCACTTTTTACTGCGCATTCATTTTAAACTGAAAAGCGACTCTACTTTTACTTTCGATATGCGGTCCTGTTATCTTACAGGCTTTTATTTAAAAACCCATAGATGATGCTAGCGATACTTGTCTCTAGCGATCGTATTCGGACCTAACTTTCACTTCTGTTGCGTATTGTTCATCTATCCTCACAATTTTATATAGGCGGAGTTCTTTCAACTTTCGGTAGCTTCTGCCTGGTCTCGAACCAGCTGACTTGTACTCTTGAAAACTTACAATTCTTTCCGAAGCTACGTGACTTTCCCTGATGTCTTTGTGTTCGATGTACTGAACTACCTCGCCACGGCGGACACCACTGAATAATGTGAACCAGTACCGTGCTCCTTGGCGCCTACGGTAAACTGAATATACTGAAAATTGTTATTTTCGCTGATACGGCCCAACTTGGCTCACTAACGATTCGTACTGGCGGTCTAGATACTGCAATCCAACGTCGTGTCCGACTGGACTGACAAACTGCACGTACTGTGATGTAGCACCTCCGTCCCAACGGACTGGAAGACTGCCTACGATGTGATACAGCACTCCTGCACTTGGTGTCCACTGTAGACTGCATCTGATACAGCCTCACACCCCACTGGACTGACGAAAACTGCATGCCTTCTCCCTAGAAGCTCGGCTATATATTGGGAACATGCAAAAATAAACTAATTTGGTCTTCTTCTCGGAGCTATCTTTTGAACTAGACGTCGCACGTTTTTGAAAAAATAACCATTATGTTCCCTATAATCTAAACGTTACATTCTCATCTTGTTTTCCGAAAATCGATCGTCTACTATTTTTAAATTAAATTTACAAGGCTCCTCAGCTGCGTGGGTGAGTTGGTTTTATTTTCTCCTTCCCAGGACCTCTTCATAGCCCCGCCTAATGACGTAACTGCTTCGTAAGCGCTTTTTCCCTGTGCCTAAATTACTCGATTGTAGTCTTGATTAATTCGTCATTCCCTGGATTATTCTGATTGACATAACAATATTTATGTGATTTTGCGTCATTTCCAAGAAAACGGTTTATTTCATAATTCTGCGGTGTTGGGATGCAATCCAGGGCAGGCGCGGATTCAAGGAGGGGGTCACGGGGGTCTTGACCCCCCCCCCCCCAAACGGAGACCAATTTTTTTTTGCAAACTCAAAAAACGGAAACACAATTAGTTTGCCGACGTCCAAACTGCATGCTCGGTAGGCAATTTAAGCTGTGACTTTCTTCCTTTGGTTGGTTGGTTGGTTGGTTGGTTGGTTGGTTGGTTCCTCACTTTAGGGGCTGCGACAACGCGGTCATGTAGCCCCGTGTACTTTCGGTGTATGTAGAATCTGTCTGATAACCAGTGTTAATTGTGATGACTGCATTAGAGTGTGTTTCTGTTTTTTTTAAATTCAAGTAAGGACTGAAATTTTTCTAATAGTTCCTACTTTGGCCACCAAACGCCACCGTCAACGACTACTAGGCCTAGTTCAGAAATTAGCTACTAGACGCCACCGCAGTCGGCTCTTGGCAACGAACGTAGCAACCTAAGAGTGTTGTTTACATTCTTAACCTATACATTTTAGTTTCACACAGGTGTAATTAGTGGAAAGTGGCTTTACATCCCCTCCGAAGGAAGGCATACTGAGTGATTTTTAACGCTCTTAAAAAATCCGACGGCTTCGACCGGGTTTGAACCCGCGATCTTGGGCATAGAAGTTCAGCATGCTACCAACTACGCCACCGAAGCCGCCTTTCTTCCTTTGTTGGTACCAACTCGACTTGCCGAAACTGTAACGTACCTTGATACCTTTTCTCGAAGCTCGATGTAAAAGTCGCAAAACACGCCGTTGCAATTTGTACGAATATTTTTGGTGCACTAAACGCATCAAATTTCTATCCATGTAGCTTGCAAAAAGAAAAGTCTGGTTTTGTACGTTTGGTTATTTTGCGATTGCGTTTTTAGTGACACCATTTTTCTTAACAATTTCGATTCTCTGACCCCCTCCAAAGCAAAACTCTAGATCCGCGCCTGATCCAGGGTTGCCATAAAAACGCTGATATCAAATCTTTGCAGTGGTTCCCCTGCCTACCTGCTCTGATCGTTTCCTCACAGCATGACTGTACTCGTGATTCATACACGGCTTGCATCTTGTGACTTCATATAAGACTGTCAATGCTCTGCGTCATTACCTGTATCACTTCCTATTTCCTCATGGCTAGCTTATGCGTAACTGAAAGTCTTACAGCTATTTTACATTTCTCGATTTATAATAACTTAGGTTCGAACCCCGTACCTCTCGATCGGGCATAGTACATACTTTAAAGTGAAAACCAGGCACCGAAAATCTCGTGACTATATGACGCAAATCGTACAATGCATTTGTCCATTCAGTTGAATGCATCGCGCCAGTGCCGTAAAAGTCGTCCCATATGTCTTCTCTCTTCCTTTCCAATTCTGTCAGTAGAGTATCATATCCAGGTAAAACGGGCAGCAGTAGGTTCAGTGTCAGGTCTTCAACAAGATATGGCTCTCTAGCTAGCAGGTAAATCAAACGGGATGGCGTGTACTTTGAAAGGCACAAAGCTCTCTTGAGATAGATGGATTTTACTCTTTCCAGATCTTCCAGGTGTTTTCTCTTGAGGTGTACACATATATTTTCCAATCCATAAGATGCAATTGGTGATATTTTTACATGAAACAGTTGGATTGCAGTCTTTAGGGACAATTTATGAATCTGTTTTATGTCACTCATCGCTTTCACTGCAGTGGTCAGCTTGTCTCTCATATGGATTGTAAAAACGTTTCCCAGAGTCTGCAAAGTTATCCCGATATACTTAAAATGAGTCACCGATGGAAGAAGTCTGTCTTTATAGCTTATCTTTCCCCGCTTCCCTCCTTTCCTGAATGGCATCATAACTGTCTTGTCCTCGTTTAAGCGTAATTCATTGACTTCAGCCCAATCCACCAACTTGTTGAAAGATCTTTGGAGATATTCCGTACTTGATGATGATAGAACCATGTCGTCTGCATGTATATATAACCTGACTTTGTCTGTCAATGTTGCTTCTACTATGTCCGCAGTGGCGATGTTGAACAACAGGGGACTCAGACGGTTCCCCTGTAGTACACCATTAGTTTGTTGTATCGGCTTAGACTTGGAGATGTTGTCATTAATCTCCACACAATTCCAGCTAAGAATATTCCGTATTATAGTGGTCAGGTAGTGCTCCTCGCCTATGAATTTCTCCATTTTTTTTTTTTTTCAATAGGATAGTTCTGTTTAATGTGTCAAAAGCCTTGCTGTAATCAATGAACACTGCGTAAAGTTTTCCACTTGGTGGTGCTAATGCCTCCTCTATTTCCATCTGAAGACACTGAGACTTAAGGGATTCGACACACTACAGTCCATCGGAATTTTTAATAGCGTTGCTTTCAGCGACAAACTAGGTTATCAAGCTCCTCAGTAGACCTAGGCGTGGCAGTAAGTATGTGTGGCTTAAAAAGCAAGGCGGTTAACCATAGTGTTTCTATCTTATCGGTAGCCAGATTAGAGAAATCTAAATCTTTGACCCAACAGACCCATCCTTTGTATGGTTACTTACCTGCAGCTCAAAGACTCAATCAAGAAGAAGTTTTCTTCACGCCACTGAAAATTTGACAGTCTCTCCTTCAGTATTTAGATTGCTCTCTTGGCGCTCCAGATCTAACGACTCTGCAGGATGGACGCTACCATCTGAACACCTGCCCGCTGGACACGAAGAAACCTAGTCAACGTGGAAGACCCTCAGCAGGCTGCGCGCAGGAGTGGGAAGGTCGAAGACAAATTTGAAAAAGTGGGGATTTGCCTGTGACTCGACTTTGTGTGAGTGTGGTGAGGAGCAGAATATGATTGTCACCTCCTTGTTTGCGGGTTGTGTCCCATCACATGTTCTCCACGGAATCTGATGGACGGAACTTCTGAAGCTTGCAAGTTGGCAAAATTCTGGTCTCGGTATTTGATTTGAGTATGAGTGAGTGTATAATATAATCAATTATGCAATGTATACAGGGATTTCATGGTTTTCTTATAGTACCAAATGTAATTTTTCTATTGTTTTATGATGTATGTTCTCTGACACGATTAAATTAAATCGCTGTATTACAATGCAATTAATTTAAATTACACTAAAAACTCGTCCATCCATATAAATGATCAGCACACTCTGGAGTGTCTCATAAGCTGACAAGTGACCTTACTTTTGCGAGACTCCACTCTCGTATCATTATTATTTATTTAATTTCAAATAAGTCAGATCTATATTGCTCAAGTGGCAAGAAACTACCTCAATCTATAAAGCCAACCCTAAGTGAAGAAAAAATATCCCTACGATTGGTGCTGAAAGTATTCAGGCATTCTGTTAGTGGGTGTCCGAAAGATACCAGTTACCGTATATTAGTACATTCACTAGCAGAGCAAACTTGTAGCTCTCGTGATCATAAACCACAGAACCTTTCTTTTCTTTGAAATTGGACCACTGGATGCGACTGTGAAATTCTAACATGCGTATTTAACCAAGAATCAAACCCAGTCCAAAAATACACAATGACTTTAGGTTCTCCTAATGTTGGAGGTTATTTGGGTGTGGTCTTGGCTTCTAGGATAAAAGAAGCGCGCCTCAGTAGGAAGGGTGGTTGGCTAGTTAAGAGTACTTAAGCCCTGAGCTTGTATTTCACCTTTACTTTTCGTTAAGTTAATTTATTTTTAGGCTATCTGTAAATAAAACAATCAGTAAATGTAGCCTATTTGTTGAATCATAAGCTCTAAGAACTTCACCCACGTATACAGTAATTCGTAACTTTCCTTGTTGTGGCGTAAGGACTACATATCTTAGTTATTATTATTGATTTAAGCCCACTACGGAGCGCTTATGACTAGTTCTTCGATGCTCTTTTCCGTTCCCAATATCTCTTGAGCCCTGCTGATAATTTCTCCTTTCTCTCCTGCGAAAGGGGCTTCCGACATTTAGAGACTCTAGGTGGTGGGGTCCAAGATTCTACCATAGCACAAAATTTAGAACGATCTTCTACATCAAGGTCAGCAATTCCAGCCGAATGCAAGTCCTTTAGCACTTCAATAAGCCACAGGCTTCCAGTCTTGTAGCTTTTAAGCAAGGAGAAGATCTTCTTGGTAAGCCTGTTGCTGTTCATTCGTTGTAGGTGCACATAGAACTTTAGCCTCCTACGTCGCATACTGGTATTGGCTGATTCTAACTGTCGATACAGGTCAGAATTTAGATTTCAAACGGTAGGTTCCATCTGGGAGCAATCTCGGGCCATGGATTTTCCTGAGGATACGTCTTTCGGCTTTCTCCAGGTCATGGTGCCTTTTCTGTTCATCAAGAGGGTCTCTGCGGCATACAGAAACTGTGGTCTGACAGCAGTTCTGTAGTGACAGATCTTAGCATTCCTCGAAATGCATTTCTTGTTGTACAAATTGTGGGATAGTTGGTATGCTGCGTTGAGTTTGGTACGCCTTGCTAAGATGGAGGTGCCATCTCTACCATTGGGGTGAACCCATTCACCAAGATAACGAAAGCGACTCTTCCAATCGTTCCATGAATGGTCGTCAAAGGGGTGTTTCCGGAGTGCCGATTCTCAAAGTACTTGGTCTTATCGTAAGATATCTGTGATCCAGATTTCACCGCTATCTCGTGCAGGGCTTGGACAGCTATGCCAGCATCCTTAGAGTTGTTGGCCAAGATTGCAATGTCATCTGCGAAGGCAAGGCACCTGATCTCGATTCTTCGGGTTCCAGCTCCAATGGCAACTGGTTTGATTCCTAGATTCCTCAATGTGCATTCCCAGGTCTTGATGACTTTATCAAGCACCAGATTAAACAGAATGGGCGAGAGACCATCACCCTGTCGTACTCCAGTTTCGATCTTGAAACTCCGAGATAGTTCTCCTCTGAATTTCACCTTAGAGGTTGTATCCGTGAGAGTCTGTTTGATGAGGGTGCGTGTGTTATAATCCACACCTCGTTCTTGGAGTATTGAGAACAGTGTCTGGCGGTCGATGGAATCATAAGCTTTTGCGAAGTCGACGAAAACCACAGTAATGTTCGTACTCCTTTCTTGTTTTAGTTGGAGAATGGTTTTCAGATTGAAGATCTGCTCGGTACAGGACCTTCCACGCCGAAATCCTCCTTGATATTCACCAATTGTTTGGTCACATTGACTTTCTACATTATCCAGTAAAATCCTGGAGAGCACTTTGTATGCTATTGACAGCAGATATATCCCCCGGCAGTTGTTTACATTACTTTGATCGCCTTTCTTATGTAAAGGGTGTATGACAGCTGATTTCCCGTCATCAGGGATCCTGCCAGTCTCCCAACATTCGATTAAGATCTGGTGTAGGGCCTCTGCGATCGTATTTCCACCTGCTTTCAGGGCTTCTGCAATGATTCCATCTTCCCCGGGTGCCTTGTATTTCTTAAGATGGTTGATGGCATTAGCAACTTGCTGCAAAGTTGGTGGGTTAGATGCCAGGTGTATCTCTGGAGGATCTTCAACAGGCAATCTGTCCGTGGGCTCTTCGCAATTAAGCAATTGTTCAAAGTAGTTTGCCAAAAGTTCCACGTTCTCGCGGTTGCTGGTGACCAGCTCCCCGGCTGTATCCTTAAAGTGAAGGCATTGTGGTCTATACCCAGAGAGTTCCTCTTTGAAGACCTGATAAAAGTTTCTGGTGTTATACATTTTAAATTCTTCATCCAACTTTTCCAGTCTTGACCTATCGTAAGATCTCTTCACACGCCTTATGGTCTTTCTCGACAGTTTCCGCACCACTGTGAAATTCTCCCAATCTTCTTGTCGTTTTGTCGAGTTCCACTTCATCCAAGCAGCAGCACGCTCATCAACTGCAAGGTCACATTCAGAATTCCACCATCTATGGCGTCGCTTCCTTCGAGGTTGTCCGAGGTTATTGGTCGATTCGCATATAGTGGACCTCAGGTGGTTCCAGTCTTTCATTTCATTTTGCATGATGTCAGATTTAAAGCGTTCTCTATTCTCCATAAGGAATTGAGGATCAATCCGTGGTGGAATTATGGTAGGAGGTATCTTTCGTTTAGGTAATAATCTGGTCTTAATTTGTGTGAACAAATGGTCAGAGTCAACATTCCAACCTTTTCGAACTCTGACATTCATGATCTCTTTCCTACTCTTTACACTGATTGCAACGTGATCGATTTGAAATGATCCCATAGCAGTGTTCGGTGACTGCCAGGTGGTCTGGTATCTTGCCTTTCTAGGAAAAACTGTGGACATGATCTTTAATTGGTACAACCTACACAGTTCAATTAAGCGTTTGCCGTTGGTATTGGTTCGTCTATGTGCTGTATATGGCCCCAGTATGTCTTGGTACTGTCGTTCTTTCCCCAGTTGAGCATTGAAGTCACCTACCAGGAACTTGACGTGGTGATCGGGGATCTTACTGATCTCGTCTTCTAGCAACTGCCAGAAACTTTGCACCTTTTCAGGGTTCATCTTGTTGTCATCATTAACTGGAGCGTGTGCATTTACAATAGAGTATCTCATGTTGCCGCATCTGAGAAATAATACGGAGATACGTTCGCTAGCTGATGTGAATCCGATGACAGAATCCATCACATCACGTCTTATTAAAAAGGCTGTTCCAAAAACGCTAGAGCCTTGTTTATTCTTAGACGCCGGCTTCCCCTTAATTACTCTATAACCTTCTGACTCAAAAGCCACATCATCAGTAAATCTGGTTTCTTGGACTATTGTTATTGAAATTTTGCGTTTATTCAGGATATCGGTCAATTTCTTGAGTTTTCCGGTCTTACAAAGAGTTTGAATATTGATAGTTCCAATGTGTGTGATAGTTTTGGGTCTCAATCGGTTGACAGTATTGGGGAACTCCGACTTTCCCCGCACGATGAGGTCAGGCTCCCCAGAGTCCGAAGGCCTGAATGCGCCACCATTGGTGACGGGAGATTGGATACTCCCTGGGGTAGTGACATCTGCGTCGTTGTTTATCATCGTATGTGAACTAGTAAAGAGATTTACTAGGGGTGAAGACTGAACGCCTTCAAGGTTGGCCACTCCGAATCTTATTCAGGAGCGTTAATTACAATGGGGTCGCCACTCCCAAAGGCATTTTATAGCTACTGTCAGCAAGTATTCAGGCCGCCCCTTACATGGAGAATAGACGCCCTTGCAGCCGCCCCTAACATGGGAAACAGACGCTGCTGATGCTTAGTGCACTCACATTATGCCCTGAGTACTGGGCTGCCTCGTCCGCAATCTCCACCGTTCCGAAGTCCATCTTCTCCGCTGTAGATTCCGTTGAGGTCTTCACTCGTAACCCTGAGCTGGGACCCTTACCAGATGGTACACACCGGGCCAGTATGCTCTGGGACTCACATAGGCAGGGGCGCCAATCCCTGGGCAGGGCTACCTCCGAAGAGGGTCGCTACCTGCTACCTTAGATTAATAGTCGAGTAATCATATATCTTAGTTATAATCCTTCAATCATACACTCCTTTTCAGCCCTCGATAATAGGCCTATCATAACTTCATATCATTTAAAAAAATCAAGCTGTCGTGATTTTATTCTGTGTATTGACCTAGCCCACCTCGTAGCACTTGGCAAATAATGTTCATTCAAAGGAAGTTTGTAGTTTTAAGTGACCGTTGATCTTGAGATCATGAACCACGGTGCCTCCTTTTTATGTTGAATCCGAACCACAGGACATGACATTTCACTTTGAATAACTCACATGTATTAACCGGGAATCTAACCTGGTCTGCCGTGGTGAGAGGCCAACAGCTCCTATGTTCATTCAGGCAGATAAACTAATTTATTATTAATATAAAATAAAATTGTGCCTACTTGTTGCTGCTATAATAGCCATACAAAGATGTGACACTATTGAAGGTGAAGAATAGAAATGGCACATTAATATAAGTTTATTTTATCATGAAACTTGAAAATAACATTGCATAGATCCCCTCACATCAACATTACTTTTTTATTGACTAAATAATTGTCCGGGTATTTACGATAGGGAGTTGAGAATATTAAAAATTAACACTTGACTTGAAAATATATACACACATCAAAAAAAGTTTTGCATCACCTCGGTTCCAAGAGTTCCGGAACCGTTAAATACAAAGGGAATAGAGATCAACACAAACAACATTTCAGCTCGTTTTATTGCTCATGAGACCCACACATTGCATGTTGTACCATCATACAGCTAGACTTTCAGCATTTGTGGTCCAGATTGCAGTACACACCACTACCTCTAATACCCAGTAGCACGTCCTCTTGCATTGATGCATGCCTGTATTCGCCGTGGCATACTATCCACAAGTTCATCAAGACACTGTTGGTCCAAATTGTCCCACTCCTCAACGACAATTCGGCGTAAATCTCTCAGAGTGGTTGGTGGGTCAAGACGTCCATAAACAGCCCTCTTCAACATATCCCAGGCATGTTCGATAGGGTTCATGTCTGGCGAACATGCTGGCCACTGTAGTCGAGCGATGTCGTTATCTTGAAGGAACGCATTCACAAGATGTGCACGATGAGGTCGAGAATTGTCGTCCATGAAGACAAATGCCTCTCCAATATTCTGCCGATATGGTTGCACTATGGGTCGGAGGATGTCATTCAGGTATCGTAAAGCCGTTTCGGAGCCTTCCATGACCACCAGTGGCGTACGTCGGCCCCACATAATGCCACCCCAAAACATCAGGGAACCACCACCTTGCTGCACTCGCTGGACAGTGTGTCTAAGACGTTCAGCCTGACCAGGGTGCCTCCAAACACGTCTCCGACGATTGTCTGGTTGAAGGCATATGCGACACTCATCGGTGAAGAGAACGTGATGCCAATTCCGTGGGGTCCATTCAGCATGTTGTTGGGCCCATCTGTACCGCGCTGCATGGTGTCGGGGTTGCAAAGCTGGACCTCGCCATGGACGTCGGGAGTGAAGTTGCGCATCATGCAGCCTATTGCGCACAGTTTGAGTTGAAACACGACGTCCTGTAGCTGAACGAAACGCATTATTCAACATGGTGGCATTACTGTCAGGGTTCTTCCGAGCGGCAATCCGTAAGTAGCGGTCATCCACTACAGTAGTAGCCCTTGGGCGGCCTGAGCGAGGCCTGTCATCGACAGTTCCTGTATCTCTGTACCTCCTCCATGTCCGAACAACATCGCTTTGGTTCACTCTGAGACGCCTGGAAACTTCCCTTGTTGAGAGCCCTTCTTGACACAAAGTAACAATGCGGACGCGATCGAACTGCGGTATTGACCTTCTAGGCATGGTAGAACTACAGACAACATGAGCAGCGTACCTTCGTCCTGGTGGAATGACTGGAACTGATCGGCTGTCGTACCCCCTCCGTCTAATAGGCCCTGCTCATGCATGGTTGTTTACATCTTTGAGCAGTTTTAGTGACATCTATGAACAGTCAAAGGGACTGTATCTTGGATACAATATACACAGTCAACGTCTATATGCCGGAGATCTGGGAACCGAGGTGATGCAAAACTTTTTTTGATGTGTGTATATATTTCTACAAGGGCATCCGCCTGGCATTCCGGGAGACCATAAGATCCAGAATAATAAAGTACATTGTTTGCTCTACAGTGCATACAGTATACATCACGATACACCATACAAATGGTTATGCAGTATGTGGATTGAAGCCCTCAATATGCCAAAGCAGACCTTCTCAAGATTATCCTCGATGATCCCAAGCTCATTCAGGATGTTCCCCGAGCTCCGAAAAGGAGGCCGTTAACTTTCCATGCATTTTTAGTTACTCTAGAAAACTTGAATTGCATTAGTTCTGTCCGCAAAAGCTCACGAAACAAAAACCACATTCCCTCCCCCCCCCCCCCCCCCCACTTTTCAATATATTGTGTGTTAATTTAATAATTTAAAACATCCCATAACCTTTCATCGTTACTATGAAATCACAATGCGAAACCACAGGAGTGAAGGAATGTGGTGTTAAACATTTAATTACACACTTCTTACAATTAAAACTCAGTAATATTAACACTTTCTATTTTCTAGTTATTTATTTTCTTAAAATATCTGATTATAAAGAGAGCTAGTGTGTTGAAATCGAGTTAAATAAATTACATAAAATATACATTCATCAATCAGCTGTTTATCATGTGTTTGTCCATAAGTGGTGCTACCTAGCGGCTTAGAGGTGTATTGGTGCTCCCCCTTATCAATTGTTTTTTTTTAAATCCGTTCTTCCGGTTTTGCCGAAGTGTCCATACTGTATTGATATCTATACTGTGTTGCAGGGCTCCATGACTAATATATCTCTGCATCCGACCTCTCAACAACCATTAATCAAGACAACAAAATAGTTTGAATAAAACAAATAAAACTGTTAATGCTATATGTGTATTAACATACCGGCCCACTTAAAATGTGCTCGCATATTTTACTAAAAAAATACATTAAACAATGAAAATAAGTCCCCTGAAAATAAAGATCACTAGTATCGAGTTCCCTCTTAAAACTGTCAATGCACATAATTACACAAATACACAAAAATACATTGACGAAGCATTTACTGGTCAATTGGGAGAGGGCGCAATTTGTGCACAGGTCTCCTATAATCTCTCGAAGGCGTGCGGACATCAACGACTCTCACCAAACCGTCCTTGCCTGGGAACGTTTGCTTACCGGCGCCCAATCTCCATTCGAATGGTTGAATATGATCATCTTTAATAAGGACCATCGTTCCTGTAGGCACACTGGGCTGTGCCGACCTCCACTTCATGCGCTGCTGCAAGCTGCCCAGATAGTCAGATGACCACCTATTCCAAAAATGTCCCCTCATTTTTTGAAGATGGCGCCACCTGCAAAGCCTGGAAGTGGTTGACAAGGTTAAATCTGGTTTTGGAAGCCATCATGGGTTCTACTATCAGGAAGTGTCCTGGTGACAGATAGGAGGTGTCATTCGGGTCATTGTTCAGGAGAGTGATTGGTCGTGCATTTAAAATGGCTTCTATCTTACAGAGGAGAGTAGTCATTTCTTCAAATGTCGATTGAGCGTGCCTCTAGTAAGATGACATTTCATAGATTTTACGCCAGCTTCCCAAAGCCCTCCAAAATGTGGTGCTCGTGGAGGAATGAATATCCAGGTAAATCCTTCTAAAATTCCAACCCTTCCAATGTGCCGTTGGTGTTGCTCTGACTGGAACAACTCTTGAAGTTCTCCAAGTTGATTTCTGGCTCCGATGAATGACGAACTGTTGTCACTCTGAATTTTTCCCTCTCCGAGCTATAATTCTTCTCAGAGCAGCAATGAAGGCTCCGGTAGTTAGATTGCTTAAAAGTTCCAAATAAATGACCTTGGTGGCTAAGCAGACAAAAATTGCAACGTAACACTTAACTTTGGTGTTACTCCGTGGAGAACCTTGTTTTATAAATAATGGCCCCGCGAAACCCACTCCAGTATATAGGAAAGTACGAGTAGGCTTAACTCTTTCAGTAGGCAGCTGACCCATTAATTGCGATGAGCTATTAGCCTTGAACCTGTAGCATGTCACGCATTTGCGAATGACACCTTTGACAGTTGTCCTAGCGTGAGGAATCCAATATTTCATTCTTAATGAAGCAACCAGCAGCTGTGTGCTAGCATGTAGTAGTCTTAAGTGTTCGTCACGGATAATTAATTTCGTGACATGGTGATGCGCTGGTAATATAAACTGATGTCGTATGCTGCGTCTGCATTGCGTAATCGCCCGCCCATTCTGAGACATCTGTCTTTATCGATAAATGGAGTGAGTGATTTAACTGACTTCTCTTGTCAACTTCCTTCTTCAATTGGAGGTCTTGAATTTCCTCTTGAAATTCCTGGTGTTGAATATATCGTACTCAGCAAAGTTGTGCATTGTTGCATTCTTCAGTACTTAATTCTCCTGTAATCTTCGTATGATGGTGCTGTATATTGAAGATAAATCGCTTACAGTAAGCTAAGACACGTTTAATTTACAATGAGGACAACCTTGAAGTGATATCTTCATTGTTGCAGCTGGTGACTGCACATGCTGTGGGTTTAGCTTCGAGTGCTTCTGAGGTACATTCCACGGTAGTAATTGGCCATAATTCTTCAGGCTGGCACAACCAGGACGGCCAGTGCCACCAGAGGTCGTTTAATTTTAATGCTTTGGGTCCACTTCCTCGTGACAATATGTCTGCTGGATTCTGCTGTGTAGATACATGATGCCATGTACATGTCTCTGCAGTGTCCTGGATTTCAGAGAGCCGATTGGCGACAAATGTTTTCCACTTTGACGGCGGTGAAGAAATCAATTGTAAGACAATTGTTGAGTCTGTCCACGCATGAATAGAACTAATATCCAAAGTGAGACTCATGAATGTTCGCTTCAGTAACCTTGCTAATAGGAGAGCGCTGCACACTTTTAAACGTGGAATTGACAATTGTTTAAGTAGCGCGACTCTTGATTTAGAACACATTAAATTGCATGAAACAATCCCTTGTTCATCTGTAGTACGAATGTATACGCAAGCTCCGTAACCACATTCAGAGGCATCACAAAAATAATTTAATTGACAGTTTATAATTTTGTTCTCACTTAAAATGTACCTGTGAATTTCAATATCGTTAAGGTCTGGCAGTTGCGAGTAAATTGCATTCCAATTGTTAAGAAGCTGACTTGGTAGTTCTTGATCACATTGTAATTGAAGAGACCTGAGTTGTTGCATAAAGACCTTACAGGAGAGGATAACTGGATCCAATAAACCCAAAGGGTAAAATTGCAGCAATAGATGAGAGTACACTTTTCTTGGTTACGTTAACAACCTTTTTTGACAGTTATGTCGAATTGAAATTGGTCTGTTGATGGGTGCCAGATTATTTCCAATGTTCTTACCGTGTCTGCACTGTTGTGGCGATTTGGTTTCTCTATTTCCTTCTGGTATTGTTGACATGACCTTACTGCTGTTAGAACACCATTTCTTAAGTTCAAATCCTCCTCTTAACAGTAGTGTATCTAATTCTTGCTGTAAGTGAATAGCTTTTAATTCAGTATTAGCTCCGATTAGAAGGTCATCAACATAAAAATCATTTCTGAGGACAGCTGCTGCTTGTGGAAATTCCTTCGTCTCTTCATCAGCTAACTGTTGTAAGCATCTCGTAGCTAGAAACGGAGCGCTTGCCGTTCCATAAGTCACTGTCGTGAGTTCATAACACTGCAGTGGTTCTGTACTAGTGTTCCTCCATAGTATTCGTTGTAGCCTCGTGTCTTTGACAACTTGAATCTGGCGGTATATTTTTGTAATATCTGCGACAAGAGCAACATTGTGTGACCTGAAACGTAGTACAATAGCATACAGGTCGTCTTGTATTGTAGGGCCTACGAGTAAATTATCATTCAAAGATACGCCACTGTCAGTTTTTGCGGACGCATCAAAGACAACACGAGTTTTAGTGCTAGTACTTGTCGGTTTGATACTGTATGGTGTGCCATGAAGTATCCTCCATATTTGGTGCACGTGGGTACTGGTTTCATGTGACAAAGTTGTAAATACTCATTCATGAATGTTGAATATTCTTGCTTTAACTTAGGATCACGATTAAGTTTTCTCGAAATGGCGTGAAATCTCACTAATGCCTGTGGATATGAATTCCTAGCTGCGATGAAGTCTGTTTAAGGGGTAGTCGAGCCCGGAACCTTCCCGTAGCATCACGCGTCGTATTCTTCGTAAAGTGCTCTTCGCAATCTCCTTCTTCCTTAGTGATTGGTGACGTATGCCATTCTTCAATTTCCGAGAACCTTATAAGCTGTTTGTCTAGTTGGTCTATTTGATTGAATAGCGACGTTGCATTTTCCCTTTGATGTTGCATGAGTGCCTGACCAGCTACTACCCATCCCAGTTGCGTATTCTGCAAGGTTGGACACCCATCACGAGTTTTCTTACCTTCTATTATGACCTTAAAGAATATGTCTGCACAGAGTAGCAAATCGATCTTGCCTGGATTGTTGAAATTTCTGTCAGCATATTGTATATTGGCGGGTAAATTCCATCTTTGAATGTCAATTTTTCTACTTGGCAGATTGTTGGTATTCATCGATAGCTCTAGGCATGTCTCATCTATATTGAACGAGCCGACCGCAGACTGTAAATGAATTGTAATGCAATGTGAGGTTTGAACCCCTGCTCCGTTTATTCCAGTTACGGTACTGTTGTAATATGTTTTTGTTCCCGTAGATTTAATAATTGAGCTAATTCTTCGCTCACGAAATTAGTTTGAGAACCTGAGTCCAGCAAACATCTGGCCTCATGCATATTACCATGACTGTCTTTCACTTTTACTATTGCTGTTGATAACACGACTATTGACAGATTGGATTCCTTTACAGCGCAGTGAGTGACATCTATTGGACGCGCTGTGTGATGAATAGCTGCTTGGCGAGAGATGTGTTCGCTCTCATTCCCAGTGACCTTGTCATTGGCCTGGTGCGGTCACGTCTCGTCTCATCGTACAGAAGTGTATTGTGATATTTACCGCAGATCTTGCACGAGCTTGATTGGCACTGATCGACATTATGATTGTTGCCCAAACAATTAAAACACAGTTTATTCTCTCTTACAACATTGTGTCGGTCATGGACATTACATTTTTTGAAGGAATCACATTTATATATGTAACTAGCTGAAGTACCCGTGCTTCGCTACGGGTCGTAAATAAATTAAAATGTGAAGGTGACAGTTAAAACAGGGGATAAGCGAGGTGCTGCGCAGAGGGAGATTAAGGATGGAACATTTTGTCCAACTACACCGCTCTGCCTTGACCGTGTTTTATAGCACACATTTAGGTTTTACTCGCTAACGGTTGGAGATACATTTCGGAGAGAAAATGCAATTTTTAACCTCGTACATGTCATCAAAAGTTTGCTATTTCTTAGCGTTCTCTTTTTATTTGAAATGGAAATATGAAAGTTTAAAACCAAAGGGTAGAGTGACGTCACTAAAATGGTCGCCATCTTTAATTAGTGCAAAGTATTGAAATCAAAAGTAACCTGTATGTTAACCAGGTAGATCTGCTACTCCCATGTAAAATTCATGTAAATCGGACCAGTGGTACTTGCGTGATTGAGTAATATACAGACACACACTATCTCAATTTTAGTCTCGCTTCGCTCGCGTTATAGTCGTGTCATATTGTTATTCAATGAATTGCAGGTTTAACCCCGTTAACACCCCTTTAGAACCTGAATATCCAAAAATCCCTCCTTAGTAGATGTTTTCGACTCACGACAAACATATCCTCAAAATATCATTCTTCTAACATTAATAGTTTTGGTTGGTCGATGAGAGTGAACATCCAAAAATCCTTCCTTAGTGGACGTTTTTCTTCCAGAATTTCACCCCTCCCCATAGGCCCCTTAAATTGGTTTTATGAAAAGACGGTCGAACACCTATTTATTTTATTACGTTCTCGCTTGCTGAGCCCAAGGTTGCAGGTTCGAAACCTGGCGCAGCCAGCTGGCATTTGAGGGTGCGCAAATGCGAGGGAGCCGTGTCAGTAGATTTACTGGCACGTTGAAGATCCCCTTCGGGGCAAAATTCCGGCACCCCGGCGTCTCTAAAAGCCAGTGTAGTTAAAAGGGACGTAAAACCAATAACATTATTATTATTTATTTTATTTATTTATTTATTTATTTATTTTAAGCTGATTGATTTCCTCCGAGTTTCAAACTCCTCGCCTATGTCGTTTAAGAGATACACGCTCCGTTAAGAATCTTTTAACCCCCACTTTTCATCCCTTTCACCTCATAATATACACTATATCGAAAAACCATTAGACATGTGTCAGCTTATTTTTAATGATTAGTATATATGCCAAGTATCAATCCCCAAATGAAACCACTCGTGAGATATTGTTATTCAATGAAATGCACGTTTACCCCCTTAACACCTATTAAGAACCTGAATATTCAAAACTCTTACCTTAGTGGACGTTTTCGACATAAAACGAACATATCCCCAAAATTTCATGTTTCCTACTTCAATAATTTTGGCTGGGCGATGATGAGTGAGTGAGTCAGTCAGGACATTTTCTTTCATTTATATTTGATAATTTCACCACTCCCCATGAACCCCTTAAATTGGATTTATGAAACAAACGGTCGAACACCTATTTACTTATTTAAAGCTGATTTCCCCCAGAGTTTGAAGAGTGAGTAAGTGAGTCAATCAGTTAGGACACTTTCTTTCCTGTTTTATCCCCCCAGAATTTCACTCCTCTCCAAGGGCCCCTTAAATTGTATTTATGAAAAAACGGTCGGACACATATTTACTTGTATTTTAAGCTGTTTTATCCCGCCGAATTTCAAACTTCTCGCCTATGTCGTTTAAGAGATACACGCTCCGTTAAGAATCCCTCAATCCCCAATTTTCACCCCTTTCACCTCAAATATACACGACATCGATAAACCTTTAGATATATGTCTGATTATTTTTAATGATTAGTTTATATACCGAATATCACATCCCCAAAGAAACAACTCATGAGATATCGTTATTCAATGAAATGCACGTTTATCCCCTTAACATCTCTTTAAAACCCGAATAAAGAAAAATCATTCCTTAGTTGACGTTTTGACAAACAGCGAACATATTCCCAAAATTTCATTTTTCCAACATTAATAGTTTTCGCTGGGCGTGATGAGTGAGTGAGTCAGACAGGACATTTTCCTTCAATTATTTTTACCAGAATTTCACCCCTCCCCATGGGCCCCTTAAATTGGATTGATGAAAAAACGCTTGAACACCTATTAACTTATTTTTTTAGCTGTCTTTTTCCCCTGAGTTTGATGAGCGAGTGAGTTAGTCAGTCAGTTAGGACACTTTCTCTCCTTTTTCCCCCCAGAATTTCACCCCACCCCATTGGCCCCTTAAATTAATTTATGAAAAAACGGTCGAACACCGATTTACTTAATTTTTTAGCTGATTTTTTTTCGCTGAGTTTCAAATTTCTCACCTATGTCGTTTAAGAGATAGGCCTACACGCTCCATTAGGAATCCTTCAACCCCCAATTTTCACCCCTTTCACCTCATAATAATACACCACATCGAAAAACCCTTAGACACATGTCTGCTTATTTTTAATGATTAGTTTATATGCCGAGTATCACATCCACAAATGAAACCACTCGTGAGATATTGTTATTCAATGAAATGCAGGTTTAACCCCCTTAAGACCCCTTTAGAGCCTGAATATCAGAAAATCCACCTTAGTGTACGGTTTTGAGATACAACGAACATATCCCCAGAATGCCATGGTTCCAACTTCAATATTTTTGACTGGGCGATCATGAGTGAATGAGTCAGGACATTTTCTTTCATTTTTTTCCTTCAGAATTTCATCCCTCCCGATGAACCCCTTCAATATGATTGATCAAAAAAATGTCGAACAGCTATTAACTTACTTTAAAGCAGTCCCCCCCCCCCCCCGAGTTTGATGAGTGAGTCAGTCAGTCAATCAGTTAGGACACTTTATTTCCTGTTTCCTCCCACCCACCCAGAATTTCACCCCTACCCATGGGCCCCTTAAATTGGATTTATGAAAAAACGGCCAAACACATTTTTACCTATTTTTTATGCTGATTTTTTCCGCTGAGTTTCAAACTCCTCGCCTATGTCGTTTAAGAGATACACGCTCCGTTAGGAATCTTTCAATTCTTACTTTTCACCCCTTTCACCTCATAATATACACCACATCGAAAACCCCTCAGAGACGTGTCTTCTTCCTTTTTAATGATGAGTTTATATGTCGTGTATCATATCCCCCAATGAAACCAATCGGGAGATATTGTTATTCAATGAAATGCAGGTTTAACCCCCTTAAGACCCCTTCAGAACCTGAATATCTGAAAATCCTCCCTTAGTAGACGGTTTTGACATACAATGAACATATCCCCTAACTGTCATGTTTCTAACTTCAATAATTTTGGCTGGGCGATGATGAGTGTGTGAGTGAGTGAGTGAGTCAGGACATTATCTTTCAATTTTCTTTTTTCAGAATTTCACCCCTCCCCATGAACCCCTTAAATTTGATTTAATAAAAAAACTGTCGAACAGCTATTTACTTACTTCAAAGCAGTTTTTTTCCCCCTGAGTTTGATGAGTGAGTGAGTCAGTCAATCAGTTAGGACACTTTCTTCCTGTCCCCCCCCCCCCCCAGAATTTCACCCCTCCCATGGGCTCCTTAAATTGGATTTATGAAAAAACGGTAAAACACATATTTACGTATTTTGTATGCTGATTGTTTTCCGCTGAGTTTCAAACTCCTCACCTATGTCGTTTAAGAGATACACGCTCCGTTAGGAATCTTTCAATCCCCACTTTTCACCCCTTTCACCTCATGATATACACCACATCCAAAAACCCTCAGACTCTTGTCTTCTTATTTTTAAGGATGAGTTTACGTGCCGAGTATCACATCCCCCAATGAAACCAATCGGGAGATATTGCAATTCAATGAAATGCAGGTCTACCCCCTTAACACCCCTTTATAACCTGAATATCCAAAAATCCTCTCTTAGTGGGCATTTGCGGCCCTTTGGGAAGCTGCATACCAAATTTCATTCCAATCCGTCGGTGGTTTCTGAGATTTCGTGATGAATGAATGAGTGAGTGAGTGGTATTTGACAAATATATATAGTAGATGATAGAGTCAAGTCTTTGTTATGCTAAACTCGGTTGACAGTGCTGTGTGAGTAGTTGAGTAACTAACGGGATTTCAAGTAAAGATCCTCTTTTTCTATACCGGTAGTGCAGAGCAGAACTGGCATCCGGTCGGCCGTGTCTCGACTTTAGCTATGTTGCCATGGAAACTATCTGGCTTGCCATTCCTTCATGAGTATATTTTATGATTTGATTAGCCTGTGCTTGAGTGCAAAAGGGCCGAAATCAGAAGAATGAGAAAGACTATCGAAAATTCATGTAGCCAGCGGTTCCTTCTGGATCCTAAACTATATGTATGCAAAATTTGGTTGAGATTGGCGGAACGGTGTAGATTTGTATACGGAACAGACCCACATACATACATACATACCCACATACAGACTTTCACTTTTATATATAAGATGTGAGCCCTTACAAAATACACTTTGGTAATCAACACTTGCATGCACATTGCTGACACTAACTTATGTTTGTGTGTAATTCTACTTGGCTGTTTACTCTGTTGAACTTGTGTACCTGGCTTGATTGCCTCGTGTGCTAAGCATCACTTCTCTGAAAATGTCCATAGAGCCTCCAGGGATTCTAACTCAGAACCTGAAGTATGTATTTCCCATGCCTTCCTAGTAGCTTGATCTAATTTGTTGATTAACAATGGTGACAATAACAAATCTTCAATTGAAACATTTAATTCAAGGGCCTGTAAAGCCTTCCTGTTTGCCTGACTTGTGTTTATAGACTTTCTGAGAGAATTGGCATTCTCCTTCTGGATTGAGTCTTGCTTTAATAACCGCTTTATGTGAATTGAAGAAATTAATTTGTTGTTTTGGAATATGTCTATTAACCTCTGCCAAACTATGATGTAGTTTTCAGTAGATAGTGGAAGACTATGTGCAATGGAAAGAGGTTCGTTTCTTAAACTGCTAATTAGGTAGAGGAATTTCTGAATGTCATGCAAATCTTGATTGTTATGAATCATAGATACAAAGGAATCATGAAATCCTCTTCAGTTTTCATATTCTCCTCCAAATGGTTTCAGTGTAATGGTAGATAATTTGATGTGGGCCCCAATGTAGTTACTTCTAACTGAGATATCTCCTTGACTGGAGTGTCTTGAAAGATTTGGTATTTCATGCTTGGTGATTATTCTGTCTATGTCGTCCTTTATTTGATATGTGTCTTCAAAAAATTCCCTATCAGCTTCGTACGTTTCGCCCTCCTTACTGATTTCTAATTGCCATTGAACCTCCTCATATTTTTGTTTCAGTTCCTCTAAACGTTCTCTACGTGATGTGATAGCAGTAGACCTAATTCCTTGCTCACTGTTAAACCCATCCAGAAAGTTTTTAATACGTGTCACGCTGCCCTTTATTATACCTCGTATGCGTATTAATATTTTAATACTCTCCTCCGCCATAGTGAAAGGATTGAAATTAAAATAAGAATAAATTGGATCTTACCTTGTAAGGTGGGGAATATTTTTTTTTGTCATCAAAGATCCATCTGATTCAATGACTCAGGGTTGCCATTGCAAAATGTCCACAGGTTGCACGTTCCATAGCGCGGCAGTCATGACTTTCGCGGTTGGTAGGCCCGATTTGGCGTCGTAAGATCGTAGTAATATTGTCATTACACTGTGGTTATTATAAATGCACTGTATATACTGTCACTGTAAAGAATGTACATTGGAAAATCCGTCCCGCTAGAAAACCAAAAATGTCTGATCGCGAATAGAGTACGTGCTCACGACCGAACCTTACCTCTGGTGGTCGCACATAAACATCACGTTTATTAAAAGTAATTTGCGGAGGACCACTTAAATGTTATTAAGAAAAAGAATGAAATGTAATATATTCGAAAACAAATAAAGGACACCGGTCATTGGTTTATTGCACCACTTGGTTGCCACTGCAACATACATACTTTCGTGCCCATACATCTTGTTGATCCCCATGGTAACTGACTCCAAAACAACACTTGCTAAACTAAACTATTTTCTCTTCTCACATTGCAGGGCTCCATGACTAATATATCTCTGCATCCGACCTCTCAACAACCATTAATCTAGACACCAAAATAGTTTGAATAAAACAAATAAAACTGTTAATGCTATATGTGTATTAACAAACCCTACTCACTGGTCAATAACAGGCATTGTCGCCAAAGTGTTCCCTGGTAGGTGGCTCATGTCTGGTTAGCAAATTCTTATATCACTGTGTGTAATAAATATTAAATAATTAATTAATTAAATAAATAACTTAAAAATCCATTATTAGCCATCTTAAATCTGTTACTCATGCTATCCTGTCGCGGTCAGTCAGGTATCATGTTACATAACTTTGAGTAAACCCATTGTTGCTCTTAAAAAGGTATAACATTTTTTTAAATATTTATAAAACTCAAATTTCTAGTTACGTCGTCAAACCCAAGGTAAAAAAATAACTTGGCTTAGCAATAAAAGGGTTTGCGCTTTTTTCATTCAAGCTAATGTATAACATTATCAAATTATTGGTTTTGGAAATCTCAAGTCAATAAAGGTATAGACATGTTAAAACAAAATGTATTTGTTTAAATTCTTACTGCACGGTTTACCAAAAAAAAAAAAGATATAGGCTAGCTTGTGGTACTCGGACAGCTGGTCCGATGTTTGAAATAAATACAATTTAAGTGTTCACAAAATCTTTAGTCAATCATCTAGTATTAATTAGTAATCAAAAATTTTGAGTCAGTATCCTTTAAGTTTTGGTCTTTTTGCTAAATGTAAAATTTAAAATCTAAATTCTATAATCTAAAAATTAATAGTAAATAAAACGTAATTCCAACTAATATACAGTAAATCCTTATATGTGTTTCTTTAATAATTAGTTACCAAAAATTGTAAGTCATGACATTATGGTTTGGTCTTTTCGCAAAATCTACAATCAAAAATATAAAATCAAAAATCAAAGCAAAATTCCACACCTTTTGTTTTGATTACTTTATTCTAGTTTTCGTGTAAATTTAGGAGACTGTAAGTCTTTTATTACTGATTGTCCACTCTTGAACTATTCAAAGATTCGTGGGCAATGGATTGAAATTACCTGATTTAGAGTATACATTCCAAAGTCAATAAAAATGAGACAAATTGGACCCATCTCAGATATCCCTCAGAATCTCCAAATTAGAAAATTTCTATATGCAATTCCTAATAGGAGACATTGTAAGTCCACTGGGTGGAAAACAATAAAGAAACAAATATTATAGTTTAACGTCAATCTTGTGTTTATGAGGCACGGAACCTCCTTTTTACGAGGAATCCGAACCACAGGACATGGCATTTCACTTGAAAAATCTCACATGCATTAACCAGGAATTGAACCCAGTCCGCCTTTGTATTTGTAATCCAAGTAATAATTTTAAAAAAGATAGACAAGTGTGTTCGGTCTTAAACATTATCCCTGCTCTTTTTGTATGTTTATGACATGCGTATTAATCGAAAATCAAACCCCGGTCTACCTTGGTGAAAGTCTAATAGCTTAACCACTGCGCCACCATGCCCTTCTTTCTTAGTTTGGTCCGTTCTAGTCCTCAGAGCTGGGAATCGAGTTAAGACCTCCAGTGCGAGAACCGAGAGTGCTCGCCACTGGAGCACAAAATGGTCAATCTTGGTCAGCTGGTAACATTAGACCACCAAAAATGATTGTATTTCTGTTAGCGATGCATATCTGTCATTTGCCTACTGTCTGAGCACTGCCGGCAAGACAGTTTAGTGTAGTTTGTTGCGAGTGCGTGTATAGATTATTAGCCCCGTGTACTTAAAGCGCGTTGTGCGTAGTGACCATCTTATCCAGTAACCACTGCGCTAGTTTTAACTCACCTTCCATAAGAACAACATGGGATAGTTGTGGGTGCCCCGTGTACCTGAGGGTGTGTATTAGCACCATGCACTAGCTTTATCTCACCCTGTATAGGTAGAGCGTCATCCCTTTCCTTTTCACATCGCCAATGACAGCATCCCCCCACGAGTTTTACTGCACTTAAGCCCTTGGCTTGTCCTCGATTAGGTTTGGTTAGGTTAGGTTAGCTTAGGTTAAGTTATGCTATGGCCACCATCTTGTTTTTTCGGCTACCCTATTTAACCGATCAACTAAAGATAGTCTGCTCTTAATTCTTGGATCAATAAATTGGATTTTGTGTACACCGTTTGTCATTTATTAACCCATGCCTACAACCTATACTCCCTCTGTACTGCAGTCAGGTCAGAAAACAAGTTCCAACGGTCAAAGACTTGTCAGTCGAAAAACGTGTAGCCTGCAATAATTCTTTGTGTACCTAGCTATGTTTCATCACTCACGATAAACATCTAACATTATGGGTTTGCAATATATTGGGGGAAACAAAAGTCGATTACCTTGCCGTTTTGGATTATTATAATGCGCCGTGGGAAAGGGGGTTTCGCATCGCGTTAAAGGACACCCGACATGTCCATGTACGATTATCGATTTGCGACCTATCAAGGCATACAAAAGTCGATGACCTTGCCGTTTTGGGTCTTTTGGGTAAATTCATTGGCCATAGGAAAGTGTTGACCATCATGAGTCCTATGACACCTTACTTGACCCTCTCCGATCATTGGTTTTTAGAATCTCAGGTCGATGATATTGCCGTTTTGGGTCTTTTTGGTAAATTCATTGGTCATGGGAAAGTGTTGACCATCATGAGTCCTATGACACCTCACTTGACCTTCTCCGATCATCCGTTTTTAGGAACTCAGGTCGATGACCTTGCCGTGTTGGGTCTTTTGGTTACATTAATTGGCCATGGGAAAGGAAGGAAGGAAGGAAGGAAGGAAGCTTGTAGTTTAACGTGACCGTTAATCTTGAGATCATGGGCCACGGGACCTCCTTTTTACGTGGAATCCGAACCACAGGACATGGCATTTCACTTCGAAAATCTCACATGCATTGACCGGGAATCAAACCATGGGAAAGGGTTGGCCATCTTGAGTCCTATGACACCTCACGTGACCCTGTCCGATTATTAGTTTATAAAATCTCAGGTCGATGACTTTGCCGTTTTGGGTCTTTTGGGTAAATTCATTGGCCGTGGGAAAGGGTTGACCATCCTGAGTCCTATGACAACTCTCTTGACCAGTAGCGTAGCGTCAGGGTAGACAAGGTAGACACTGTCTATCCAAATTTACGAAACAAATGACAGGTTATATTATTATTTATTGTAATTTTGTTTTTCTTCCAAGTTCTTAAGCCTTAATAGTAATTTTCATGATTTAAAAGTTTCTACACTTGCATCCTGCGTACCAACAATGAGGCAGATAGACACGGATGTCTCCCCTGCCTTCTTAATCAAGCGTGCAAGATCGTGCGCGCGCCTCCATCCCCTCCATGCCCCTCCACGCTGCCTGCCGTGAACATAATAGACATGTCTTTTCTGTCGCGATGTGGTGAACGTTTCGTGATCCTGTACTTACTGTGCCTTTGTTTCTAGTTATGTTAACCATGGGAAGTGATGAGCTATTAGTTGACATGAACAGTTTAATCTTGATTCTGTAAGATTTCTTCATAGTAGTCTAATTCACTATCATCATAAACACTTGAACAAAAGTTGAAACTAAAATCTAAAATAAATGGCACTCAGTTGGATTTGTCCCCAAAAGATGGCAAAGTTAGCCTACAAGAACATTTCAAAGTAGTTGCCATTCGAAATATAGATGGTTATGTGGTTCTCAGCACACAAAGTAGGCTACCGACAGCTCGCTAAAGCGCAGCGTTAGGTCATGAGGCCAAGCTCTCTGATGACTCGGTAGATGCGTGGGTTCGATCACCACCGTCGGCCGTCCTTGAAATGGTTTTCCGTGGTTTCCCCATTTACCTTCTGACAGGCCACGGCCGCTTCCTTCCACATCCTTGCCCAGTTTCATCCATCTTCATCCATTCCATCTCTCATCCCGGCACGCAGGTCGCCCACGGGCGTCGACTAGAAAGACCTGCACTCGGTCTCTCAGGAGGCCACACGACAAAAGAAAGCACAAAGTCAATTCATTGTTATTACTGTTTGATGTTTGGGGGCGAAGAACCATGGACCCGTACGGTATCACAACAATAAAAAAAAAATTGAGGCAAAACTCTATAAAACATTCAGGGACCAAGAAACACATTAATATGCAGAGATGTTTCACATGCTAGCAAGAACTAGAATTGAGTATTGTTTAGTGGAAACAACGCGATTAGCAGCTGTGAAACATAATGAAAATGTAACTCGAAATAGACGAATAGTGGGTCGCCTAATAGATGGTGTACCATGTCGGGCGGCAAGAACTTGCCCTTAGAAGGCACAGAGAAGACCACAAATATCTTAATAAGGGCAGTTATTTAGAAACCCTCGATTTACTGGCAATAGAAGAATCATTTATGAAAGAAGGCAGCTCTGTTTTTTTAAGGAACATCTCGAGACATCCAAAATGATTTAATCCAATCTGTCACTAATGCAGTAAGGGAAAGGATTGCAGACAGGCGCGGATCTAGAGTTTGGTTTTTTTTTTTGGGGGGGGGGGGGGCAGAGAAATCGATCTAGAGTTTGGCTGGGGGGGGGGGGAGGGAAAGGGGGGGGGGGGTCAGAGAATCGATATTGTTAAGAAAAATTGTATCACTAAAAACGCAATCACAAAATAACCAAACGTACAAAACTAGACCAATTTTTTTGCAAGCTTCATGGATAGAAATTTGATGCGTTTAGCACACCAAAAATATTCGTACAAATTGCAACGGCGTGTTTTGCGACTTTTACAGCGAGCTTCGAGAAAAGTATCAAGGTACGTTACAATTTCGGCAAGTCGAGTTGGTACCGACAAAGGGAGAAAGTCACAGCTTAAATTGCCAACCAAGCTTGCAGTTTGGACGTCGGCAAAAATTTTTGGTGCGAAAAAAAAGCCCCAAATTCCTATCCGTGCATTGCTGCACATTCATCGTGACATCACTATAAACTTCGATTCGGTAATCACAAGGTTTGCTAAACAAAATAGACGAGTTGATTTTATTGTATAAATAATCGTTTTTATATATGAGGTTTGAAGTTGTAAATATGTACAGTTGTAACAGAACATAATAATTCCAATAACGATATTTCAGTATTGAATTAAAAAAAAACTGTTTTTCAGTTAAAATTCGTTAAGTTTTATTTGTCTGTTTTCGTTTTTTGCGTTTGAAAAAAAATTGGTCTCCGTTTGGGGGGGGGGGGGGCATGACCCCCGTGACCCCCCCCCCCTTGAATCCGCCCCTGATTGCAGAAGAGCTTTCGTCATCTGAATTTGTGGCCAATCAGGCAGATGAGACTAATGACGTGTCCTTCAAAGCTCAATTAAGTGTATTTGTGCGATATGTCTGTAACTCGAGAGTTGAGGAAATATTTGTAGTTTCTTCGATGTATCATTAGATAAAAGTGCACAGGGTTCGGAAATACACACGTAATTTTCGATCTGGAAGAATATAAAATAGATAAGAAAATAGTCCGCCCCTTAAAACCTCAATAACTAACTGGACATACGCTGGAGCTACTGTCATGTCGGGTAGCAACAATGGTCTTCAAGCAATTATCAGACAGCATTGTCCCATGGCATTATTTGTACATTGTTACGCTCATCAATTAAACTTAGTTCTTTTACATGGGGCCAAGGGAATATGTAGTATGTAAGATTTAAGTTAAAACTTTAAACATTTTCTTTAAAATGTGTTACTGCAGTTTTTCTTTTTATTTGTGTCGACCCAATTATTTTCCTCACGCTACACTACTGCTCTTGACCCTCTCCGATCATTGGTTTTTAGTATCTCAGGTCGATGACCTTGCCGGTTTGGGTCTTTTCGGTAAATTCATTGGCCATGGAAAAGGGTTGGCCATCCTGAGTCCTATGACACCTCACGTGACCCTCTCCGATTATAAGTTTATAAAATCTCAGGTCGATGACCTTGCCGTTTTGGGTCCTTTGGGTAAATTCATTGGCCATGGAAAAGGGGGCGTCACTCAGAGTCCTATGACACCTCACATGCCAATATCTGATTAATGGTTCGCGAGATATCAGGTTGCCGGGCTGCAACATGCAGTCGCGATGGGTGCTTTAACGCTCACGGCTACGGGTGGCCTATAATCGGCCTCATCCCTCTACTGTCGTACGTGCATAAATGTGGTAATGTGACTTATTAGGTGTGGCTTGATATTATATCACCACTAAAATGGAGCACGGGCTGTCGTTCAAAAAAGTTTGACTACGGCTGGATTCGAAGCACTATTCTGCTCGGTGTTTCCCATAAGTCCAACCCCTCGTCCACGCCGTGGGAGACGAGCAACGTCACAAAGTAGGGGATTGCCTGTAGGGACGAAGTACAGTGGGGACTTCGTGTGCCCCGGGACCGTTGCGGTAGCTGTGAAGGTCCTACAGGAACCCTGAAAAGTGACAGCTAACGGGGCTCTGTTGAAGCTACGATAGGCCCAGCAAGCCAGTAGTGGATAAGACTTTTGCTTTCAAGAAGGGATCAGGCCTCGGACAGGACGGATACAATGGACGACAACCTAGCTGTGATCATGGACTACGATTCGGAATGCTGAATATTCAAACATTGACTGGGAAGGTGGAAGGAAGGAAGGAAGGAAGGAAGATTGTAGTTTTACGTGACCGTGAATCTTGTGATTATGAGCCACGGGACCTCCTTTTTACGTGGAATCCGAACCACAGGACATGGCATTTCACTTCGAAAATCTCACACGCATTGACCGGGAATCGAACCCGGACCGCCTTGGTGAGAGGCATGAAGGTGGAAGGGATGGTGGATATGATGGGAAGAAGGAAGTTGGATCTGCTGAGGCTGTCAGAAACAAGGTGGAAGGGAGAAGGAAGGAGAGAATTGAGAAAAGGCTGTAGACTATATTGGAGTGGGAATGAGGGAGGAACGAGGAATGGAGTGGGGGTACTAGTGAGAGATGGGTTAAAAGAAGAAGTGGTGAGAATAAGTGACAGGATGATGAAGGTAATAATATCACTGAAAGGAAAGTATGAGAGAGGTACTGATACGCGGCTTTGGTGGCGTAGTTGGTAGCATGATGAGCTTCTATGCCCAAGATCGCGGGTTTAAACCCGGCCGAAGTCGTCGGATATTTTAAGAGCGTTAAAAATCCCTCAGTAAGCCTTCCTTCGGAGGGGAAGTAAAGCCGGCGATCCCTTGTCATAGATTTATGGCATGTTAAAGAACCTTCCACTAATTACACCTGTGTGAAGGTAAATTATATATAGGTTAAGAATGTAAACAACGCTCTCAGGTTCCTACGTTCGTTGCCAGGAGCCGACTGCGGTGGCGTCTAGTAGCTAAGTTCTGAACTAGTAGTCGTTGACGGTGGTGTTTGGCGGCAAAAGTAGAAACTACTTGAAAATTCAAAGTCTGCAGTCCTTACTTGAATTAAAAACAGATAATAATAATAATAATAATAATATCGTATGGCCTCGGATGCCGGGTGCAAGCTTTGTTATTTGACACCCAGAGGGTAGCTTGCATGTCGAATTTCGTTGTTCCTTGAATCACTATGAAAGTCAAGGAGGTTAGATATCTAAGCTCCTTGAACACTATAGCGCTTTCTAGTAGAGAAGTGAGGACTTTGTGTTGGCGGAAACTCCCGAGATTAATTTTTCCATTATGAACACGGCCTACTGAATTCAAATGGGTTCTTTAACATGCCAACATCGTATGACATGCGTATCGTATTTTTGCCGCCTTTCAGACATCACTTACCATGGCTAGGGGCGAACCTGCAAGCTTGGGGTTAGTAATCCGACACGTTAACCACTCACCAACCGTGGCAAGCTAGAAACAGATAACACACACTAATACAGTCATCACAATTAACACCGGTTATCAGACAGATTCTACACACACACCCAAAGTACACGGGGCTACATGACCACGTTGTCGCAGCCCCTAAACTGACGAACCAACCAACCGAGGAACTGATAGTGTGTAGGAGAAAAGAATGTGATTATAATGGGAGATTTAAATGCGCATGTTGGAAGCGAAAGACAAGGGTACGGTATGAAAATGTGCTTGGACCAGAGGGTTGGGGCAGTCGAAATGAGGAAGGTGAAATATTGCTGGATTTTTGTAAAAGGAATGACTTGTTGGTGAGAAACCCCTGGTACAAGAAAAGAGAGCCACAAGATTACCTGGTATAGCAATGACCTGACTAGAAAGTCGGTAGTTGACTATATCCTGTACGATAGTGATATGAATAGAAACATCATAGACATCGAGGCAATTCCATCAGAAGCCTTGGATAGTGACTACCTACTGTTGGTGATGAACCTGAGAGGGACCAAGGATAAGAAAGGGGCGGAAAATCAGGATAGACCGATAAGGGTAAGGAAGTTGAGAGGTGAAGAAAACAGGGTACAGTACCTAAGAATAGTGAAGGAAAGCATCCCAAATGATGAACTGAAGGCAGTAGAAGAGGAATGGGGTAGATTCAAGAGGACACTAGTAAGTGCGGTAGAGGCAGTATGTGGAAGGACAAGCAACAAGAGGAGATGGAAAGAAACACCATGGTGGAATCAGGAAACAAAAGATATAGTGCAGAAAAGGAATAGAGAGAGCCTTTAGTGTGTGGTTCCAAAATAGGACAATAGAGACAAGAAAGGAGTACCAAATACGAAAGAAGGAAGTGAAACGAGTGGTGGGTGAGGAGAGAAGAAAATGGATGAAAGAGTGGACAAGGTAGTGAAGGTACTGTCCCCGTTTACCCGGATAGTAGGCTGTCAGATATCCGCCCCCCTCAATCGGATTGCCAAAAATCAACCGCACCGGCTCAGCTACACCAATGAAAATGGCACTGACAGATACTACCGAGGTTTGAGCACAGAAGTTAACAAGAAATTATTGTGGAACACACCAAAATAGACGGGGGTTCATACTTACCTCTACTTACCTCTTAAAAATAATCTCGGGGATTGGGTTGACAACAGGATCTCTAAAGTATGCTCCCACAATAACCTCCACCATGACATTTAAAAATGAACCAGAACGAAGACAAGAACTTTGAACTGTACAAAAGCTTTTATTTCAAATAAAGGGTATGATTTTAACAACTCAACAAAATAAATGTGGCTATCAGTAGCCCATGTCAATCTGACTATGTCCTCCTATAGGACTTGCAAAGTTATCAAACAATATGTTAGCTCCCACGAGCTCAAAATAACGTAACATTCATAGCACACTTGGACTGGAAAAGGAAGTCAGGACGAGACACATATACAGAGCATTTGTTTTCTTTTAATAAACATCACACTTATATATAGGCACAAGGCCACAATGTAGACGACCTCGCCCGCTGATAACCAGTTGTCTGGCCAGCTGCGGTCTACCCTTCAACATGTCGTACACCTGTCAAATGGACTCACTTGTCCTGCTATGTTGCGTAAGAGTCCAGTTCCCTCTCAAAAGCTTTAAATGTCCGCAAGACAACACAAATATAGTTACGCAAATCTTTCAAATGCTTTACTCACACACCACTGGATTATTCTGACAATCCCTAAACTTGTTTAATTATCGTCCAAATGTTTAATAAGCGTTGTTTAGAGTATGAAACAAACTCTTAAATGTTTATAACAAAAAGCTCAAAAATAATGTATAACAATTAGAAATTGTTTATAATATTTGTCAAAGAAAATAAAAAAAATTAAACACGCCTCTAACATTACATTCGTTCCACATTATTGTCAAAGATATTTACATCATTATTTACAATATTAACATTTAAATTATTTTAATTATTAATTTAAGAAATACATTTAACCACATGTTCATCCGGTTGGTAATTTCATAATCGTGTCAATATAATCGACCAATGAAGGCTAGTTATACATATTTAATGTCACAATCTGGTTTAATAAAGGTTGTAATAATTATTATAATTATTTGTGACGGTAATCTTCATTCAAAATCTTATCTCAAATTCTTTCAATACTCTTGTTAATTATAACAGTAAATTCACTTGATTAATTTTCAAAGGACTAAGATAATACACTCCATCGGAAAATACTTCGCTTACAAAATAATGCACAAAACTGCATTAAAATAGGCCCAAAATTCATCATATATTAATATATATGGCATCAAAATCTTCCACAGAACTTACAAAAATCTCCACTAACAAATTCTTCAACATCATTAATTACTGTGGGAACCTTCTTCATTAATTCAAGGGCATTATACATCAGCGACTTTCAACACGTCCGCTGCACTAGCGATTATACATTCATAGTTCCACTTCAAAAATTCTTATAATCATTAATTGTTTCAAAACTGTTATCTTAAACCTTCGTGGATTTCATTCATGAATCGAAATGAAGTAAAAATTTGCCAATCACAAACAAATTTAATAGTGAATACGCTTATATACGCCTGTTTGGTCTATCAAAATTTAAGATTAACATCTTCAAAGAATTGTAGTATAAAAATACTATCATCAAACAAAGTGCGACTAAACTGCAAAATAGTCGAATAGAATCCAATTAGACTGGGGAATGCAAACATCATTATTCAAATCTCTAATTGAAAAAAAACTCCTAACAAAAGTTCATGACTTTAATGCATTCAATAATTCATAATTAAAGTTCATCTTTCACAAAATTGTCTATGATGCAATGGTCGTTCATAACTAACGATAAATGTCTGTGTTGCAATCAATTCAAATAACGACTAGTATTTCCAAGATCGTCGACAACGTAATGGATTTTAACGCTCTAAAATCAATTAAATGTTCTTCCTTCTTGATGATGACAGAAAATTGGTCAAAGTAATTAAACTGGGGTAGAATTACTTTAATAAAGTGACACGCTGTCTGAATTTAAATCTGCCATAAAAATCATTAACTTACAGTCATATCGTGACTACAAAAATAAGCAAATTACTGAAAAATCTAAATATCAGTCTCAACTGATCCAAAATCATTTAACTATGCCCATGACATAACAATGTCTTAATAAATCGTCGAAAAAGGCATAACTCATCAAGGTGTACTGAGTACAGGAATCTCGAACAAGAATATAGGGCAAAATACATGAGGACAGAAAATATGGGAAAATGGTTGCTCAGATATCGCTAAAAAACTCAAATAAAACAATAAACGTTCACGACTACCTTATCTGCCGATTGACGTTCCAGAGGAAAATTCCCCAAAGAAGACTGCTGATGGATCCATTTCACCAACTTGAAGATGAGCTCCATCCTCGAAACAGGAAACAGCACCCTCGGAGAATCGAACTGCTTCCTCCTCCGGAAATTGCACTGCTCCGTGTAGACGAAAGACATCCTTCCGGCAAAATTCTTCTTTGTGAGTCGGGACTACCCTGACCTCTCTTGAAAAATCCCTGAAGTTCCAGTAGAAAATCGCCATGAAGTTTTTGTAGTAATTTCCGAAGAAATATTCATATTCAGTGAGTATGAAATCGTTTCCATTGCTGTTTGATAGTATTCAGCGTTGAACCACGAAACATGGGTGTAGATGGTTATTCACCACATGTTCGCTTGTGTGGAATGGCGATTAGCGAAGTTCCATGCTGATATCTTACTCCGTTAATATATGTCCCAATTGCATTAAAGTCCTTTAGCCTTCCTTCTTCTCTTCGGTTATGGTAATAGTAGAACAAACTGCCATATTAAACTGCTCCATAATACTGTAGCGTTGTGTCACAAAAGCAATCTGAAGTCTCCCTGTTATACTAGCAGTGTCAGCCGTACCGTAGAATCAGACGATATAAAGTGCTTCTCAGATGGCGAGAAAATCACTTTTGTCAGTCGTCTAAAATTGCCAATATCTTCCAAAATAACTTCACGAAATTGTTCAACTTTTCTACACTCCTTAATGTAGCACTGCACTATAGAATTAGCTTATAGGCGACCGCTAACTGTTCATAGCTAATCTTGTAGACGCGTTATAATGTGCGTTTTAACTTCGCCTAGTTTTACTCACTGTAAACGTGCACTGCTTGTCTGCTCGATAGTTCACTGCGGTGGCTTCACCACGCGGTATAAAGACGACTCTTTCTACTAATTTCACTCGACGTCTCACCAAATCAGAAAAACGACTATATAAGAACTGAGACTGAAGATCTGAGCTTAGGTTCTGACGATTTGAGATATGAGTTGAGATATGAGTTGAGATATGAGACTGCTCTCTTCTGCGCAAGGCCTTTTATAAACTTCATAAGGGGCGTATCCATCCCTTCCATAGCGTGTTACTGCGTCATCGCTAGAAGTTCCAACTTCGTCAATACATGACGGATTTTCAAAATTCAAAAACTGAAAATAAATTTCACCAAAATTCCAGATCAATGCCTCTACTGCAAATGGATTTCCACAATTCTGCATTCCAAAAAGTAATAAAAATACCATAGTTTCAGCAATCTCCGTCTTCCTTCAAACTATCGTTCATTGGTTCGAGCCTCCCCTCCAATAGCATAATTTCTTCCTCAGCAGAATTCCACGTTTCCTGCGACTGCGTCGTAAATCTCGGATCTTTCTCGAATAAATGCTGACGTCACTGAGAATCTCAGCTCAAGTAGCCTGCTGGCATAACGTCTGCGTCATCCGTGCTTACGTCATGACCATCCATGTCATAACTATGACAGCCATAACTTTCTTCAAATTTTCCAATATAGCCACCGTGGTCTCTATATAATTCAATTTACGGGGGCAGTACCAAAAAGGTCCTATATGGGATGGTTAAAAGTAAGAGGAGGAATGATATGACGGACTACGTTCGAATGGTGAACAAAAGTGGTCGAGAAGTAGGGAATAAGGATGAACTCAAGATCATGTGGAGAGAGTACTTTGAAGAACTCTTGAACCCGAATGGTGACCCTGATGAAGAAATAAAGGAACTGGGTACAAAAGAGGACTTAACAGGGAGGGAAGTGGAGGACGCAGTGAGGAAGATGAAAGGAGGGAAGGCACCAGGTCTGGAAGAGATATGTGTCGAGATGCTGAGAGCGGCAGGAGAGGTGGGGATGCAATGGCTATATCGAGTAATTGAGGGCTATATGGAAAGAGAGGAGGACCTCTGAGGACTGGAAGAAGGGAATAATTTTCCCAATCTTCAAGAAAGGTAGCAGAAAGGAGTGCGAGAATTATCGGGGGATTACATTGATGAGCCATTGTGCGGAGTCTTTGAGACAGTTTTGGAAAAGAGAATTCGGGCAAAAATAGAAGGAAAGATGAGAGAAGAACAACATGGCTTCAGAGCAGAAAGGTCCACAGTAGATATAATTTTTGCTGTAAGACAGTTGCAGGAAAAACATTATGATTATGGAATTGACCTACTGATGGCCTTCCTGGACATTGAAAAAAGCATATGATAGTGTACGTAGATGATGATAGGCATTTATTCGTCAACGAATATATAGTATAAAATACAATGTTATTTGGAAGTATTGTGTCGTCTCAGATGGCTGAACAGTCCAATTCTGGAAGCACACACTTTACTGCAGTGACAGCACACAGTTGTATCAGCAGATATTTGTGCATGCACACCATCCCTTGCATTCACACGTTCTTTCCTGCGGTTCCTCCTTTCAGCTTCTAGTCTTCTCCTATCTTGTTCTAATTGTTCAACTCCGTTGTACACAATTTTACGCCATTTAGTTCTATCTTCGGCTGCGGTTTCCCAGTTGACTGTATCAATTTGACAATCTTTGAAGTTATGTTTAAGGACATCCTTGTATCGTTTAAGCTGCCCTCCATGGTTACGCAGTCCATTCTTTAGTTGGGAGTACATGATTCTCTTTGGGAGGCGTGTATCTGGCATGCGGACAACATGGCCAGCCCAACGTATCTGATGCCTGACTACCTTTGCCTCCATGCTTGCAGTGTTGGCTTCTTCGAGGATACTAATGTTTGTTCGACGATCTTGGCATTTAACTTTCAGTATTCTCCGTAAGCATCGTTGATGGTATTTTTCCAGCCTTTTTAGATTTCTCCTGTAAGTTGTCCAGGTCTCGCAACCATAGATAAGAGTAGGGATTACAACAGCGTTGTAAACGTGGAGTTTGGTTCTCACACTGATATCATGATTGTCAAACACTCTTTTTAGGAGACGACCGAAAGCCGCACTAGCACATCTTAAACGATATTGGATTTCTGTATCAATGTTCGCAGATGTGGAGAGGTTGCTTCCAAGGTAAGGAAACTGATTTACGTTTTGCAGAGATTGACCATTGATTGTAATAGCCGTAGTTCTCGTGTTGGAATTTGGTGCCGGCTGATAAAGGATCTTAGTCTTATCAATGTTAATTTCCAGTCCAATACTTTCATATGCTTGACTAAAAGCATTTAGGATTGATTGCAATCTTCCTCATTGATGGCTAAAATAACATTGTCATCTGCATATTGAAGATCTATAACTGACACATGGGCGCCCGCAGGGAGGGGCAAGGTGGAGCCGTGCCCCCCCCCCCTGGAATTCCGAGAATGTTGATATTCGATTGGTCATTGTCACCAGTTTATTTCATAAATTGAAGTTTCTGATAATCAACTGACAAATATTACAATAGAAAACTTCTTTAATGTTGCTGACGTAATATGCATTTATATTCAAAAATTATATGGTTCTAATGATGTCATGCACTAGACTACCAATGGAAACATAGCTCCAGTTTTCAATATGGTTATGCCTAGTGTTAAATAACATAAGTTTCCCCAACACTATCAAAAGTGGGTACCACTTTCGCCACCTCACTTTGGTAGTGACGATATGAAAGCATGTTCGGGAGATATTTTTATACATTGCAACACCGATAGTGGATTTCAATCCCTAAAACGAAGTTTTCTTTGCTGACTAGTAAAACACTGGTCCCTTAAGGCCGTGCTTACAATATTGGGTTACTTACTGTCTGTACTATACACTCGTCTAATTTTTTCGCTGTTTTGCCTTACCGGGTTCGTTCTTTGTGCTGTGAAATGCCATAGGCTATATTTTTATTCTTAAAGTGTGCAAGTGGCTCATTTCTTGGGAACAGAGCAATTATTGCAACAAATGAACAGCAATTTGCCATTGTTGTAGATTCTTAACCTGCAGTGTTAAATCTTCTACGATCGAAGCAATTTATAGGCTAATAGTTAAATTGTTTTGCGGTGGTTTTGTGCCTTTATCAAAGCGACTAAGATTCACACTCTCAATCGAATGTAGACAGCAGATCAGTTGAGAGAAAATAGTGATTGAATACTGATAGACTTCCTAATGTTGTACAGGGGCGTAAAATATGGAGGGGGGGGGGATTTTCCCCATCAAGTAAAATAACCAGAAAGTGTTCTATAAACGATTTAATACGCTACTACGTTAGGCGGAAAATGGGAATAGCCATCTTGCCTTGCTTAGTCGAAATTTCTTCATTCTACCGAGCAAACAGTCTGTTTTTGCTCCCTCTGCTGATTCCCGCCCAGGCGCCAACTCAGCCGATGATCCGAAAAGGTACATTTTCGAACTATTATTTCTGAGCCCTGGTTTAAAACTGAGGTAAGGTACTGGGACACACAAAATCATTACTCATGCCCGGAAACAACAGCGTGCGCGTCGTTTTCTGAAATAAACTAAGTAAAATAACATGACTGTTCTCTCGCGCATCTGGCGTTTTAAGCACATGCTACGCATGCGCCCTGCTTTGCGCCGACATGGTTCGAAAAGCTTTGAAAAATTTTCATTTCAAATTATTTAAAAAATTAAAGTATCTTTTAATGAAATACTGTTTTAATTATTTAGCATCTCATATACGGTACTGTTGCCGTTTGCACCGAGATCCAAAGGCCACATTTTGTAAAATACCGAAATCAGTTCAGCACGAGAAAAATCTATCTCAGGGTCTATCTAGGCAAATATTAGGTCTATAACTGGCATCCCTGATATCGGTAATTCACAAGTAAGGTAGGGAGAAATTATTTCAAAATAGCACACTTCTTAAAAATCACAATTTATTTATAATTAAAATTTGATATTGATTGGTAAAAAAACTCAAAACACAAATACACCCACACATAAAAAATCAACATTCCCTATAAACACCCTTAAACTTCGCTGAATTGATACCCAGAAAATTAATAGTCCATTCTGGTATCAACGAAAACGAAAATAATCTAATATTTACACTTAGGTAATCACGATTCAATTAAGAGTTCTGGTGATTCCTCTATTTACATTATTGCAGTTTCACTTTCACGAAGATTTGTTTTGATTGTTCAAGTACACGTTGAATTTTTATTTTGAAAATTTTCACTTTGTTAATTCGATGATGTTTTCCCAAAAAAAAAAAAAAAACACTTGATTCATAGATCTTTTTACATCAACATAATATCAAAATTCGGCTAACATAAAGTCAAATGTTAATATTGTTGTGTTTCGATTTTTGTTTGTTTCAAAGACAACAATTGTTTATAAATTTTCATTATCTTGATAATGATGTGAAAAATAAATCTTTTCTCTTCTCATTTCCATTTGTTTCATATAAATAAATTTTTAAATTTACTCATCTCAAAAATTTATTATAAACATTAATATAAATTGTTGTTACAACAGGTCTTCTCACTCTCATATTATGAATTTTTAATGCTCATTTCAAATGTTATTATTATTATTATTAGACTATTATTCCAAGCACAAAAACATAAATATTTTCGGTTATTTTCCATTATTGCATTAGCAACTATTTATTTTCTTAATTTTTTTTTCGGTCAGGTTCATCAAATCAAAACTCATATGTGATTCAGTTATCTAGGCATAATGTTGGAAATTTAGATTGAACCAGGTAAAAAAATTAATATTCAGATCTACAGATTCTGGAATTTGACTAGAATATGGGGCGGTCTACTTGCCTTACCCTTCTTTTGCAACTGAGAGCCCACACGCTCCTCTCAAACACTTCACATAACACACGCACATCTACATGTGGTCATAACTACAGGAACAAATGCCCTCTTGGATGACCCCTTGGCCTCCACACAAACTCAAGTGTCGACAATCCTAGTCGCACACTAAACTCATCATATTTGACTTCAAATATTTTTTCACAAAACATTATTATTATTTTTTTTTCTCTGTAATATTCAGTCTCACTACTTTTACTGTGTTCTCAAATTTAATTTTTCCAATGAAAAGATGTAGCTATTCCTGGTCAACTTTTCCTCGCCTCCATTTTACATAATCTCACCCTAAATGTATACCTCTTACCTAGATGGCCACTCAAACCTAAGCAGGTTTTTGGCCTCGCCAACAGCACGGCGCCATCTTTCTCGGTCATCCATTATGTCCTCCGTGACTCCGATTTTTCTCATATCTTTTTGAACTTGGTCCCTCCAGCGAAGTCTCGGTCGTCCCAATGGTCGCCTTCCTCTGGGTACACCTTCCAAAACTGCCCTTCAATTCAATTCTCTACTTCTTCTATGTACATGACCAGCCCAGCGTAGTCTTTGGCTTTTGGCACGGGCGACGATATCCGGTTCTTTGTAGAGATCCCGCAATTCCTTATTTGTTCTAATTCTCCACTGGCCATTTTCTACTATCGGTCCGAAAATGCGTCGTAGTATTTTATTTTCAAAAGTTACTAATTTCCTTTCAGTTTGCTTGGACAATACCCAGGTTTCTGAGCCATACGTGACAACAGGAAGTATAATGCTTTTATAAATTCTCACTTTAGTTTTTCTAGATATAATTTTACTCTTTAAGAGATTTTGCAGAGACCAGTAGCTTTTGTTGCCACTGAGAATTCTTGATTTTATTTCTGTTTCTTCCATATTATTCTGGTCTATGATAATTCCCAGATATCTGAACTCAGTACATCTGTGAAAAGCGTATGAAGCAACTGTTAAGGGGTTTTGTACTTGTGCTGCATTCCTTCCTACAACTAGATATTTTGTTTTTTGTTCATTTATCATTAGACCTACCTCCTTGGCTTCTTCAATAAGGGTTTCTGTGAGTATTTTTAGATCGTATTCGCTTTCTGCCATGAGTGTTATGTCATCAGCATAAGCTAATATGTTTATCTTGGTTCCCACTTCAAGGCCTGGGTGGAGCTGGTTTACTCGTTTCAATGTTTCTTCTAAAGCTAAATTGAATAATAAAGGCGAGAGTCCATCTCCCTGTCTTACTCCAGTGTTGACATTAAATTCTTCGGTATATTCATTATTGATTCTAATTTTGCATTTGGACCCTTCTGTGCACAGTTTTGCCATAGTGATAAGTTTTTCTGGTATTCCATTCCGCTGCATGTATTTCCACATTTGTTTCCTATTGACACTATCGTATGCCTTGTTGAAATCTACAAAAAGAAGATGGGCTGTTTTGTTAAACTCCCAATATTTGGAGATTACTTGCTTTAAGACAAAAATTTGGTCTGTTGTAGATCTTTGGCTTCTAAATCCTGCTTGGTGATCTCCAAGAATTTCTTCTGTATAACATGCTAGTCTGTTGTAGATTATTCTTGAGAATACTTTATATGCGCTGCTTATTAATGATATCCCTCGGTAATTATTGCACTCGAATTTATCTCCCTTTTTGTGAATCGGAACTACTACTGCCATCTTCCATTCTACTGGGATTTCTTCCTTCTCCCAGATTTCTACAATTAAGTTATGTAACCTTTTTAGCAAAGGGCTTCCACCTGCTTTAAGAAGTTCTGCTATTATGTTATCCTCTCCAGGGGCTTTATTGTTTTTTAAACTTTTAACTACCTTTTCAACTTCTTCATAGGTAGGAGGGTTAATCTTTGGCTGGACATTTAGGTACAATTCCTCTTCAATGTTTGTTGCCACTTCTTCACAATTTAAGAGGTCTTCAAAGTATTTTTTCCAAGTTGCTAGCACTTCTGTTTGGTTGCAAAGAACATTGCCATTCCTATCTTTTACTCCTACTGATCTTGCCTTGTACCCTTGTTTAAAATATCTGACAAAGCGAAAAAATTCTCTTGTATTATTTTTGTTGCTATCTTCTTCTGCTTTTCTTAGCTGATCTTTCACAAAGTTCCGTTTAGCTGCTCGTAATGTTTTGTTAGTCTCCCTATTTATCTGTTTGTAATGTTGTTTGTTGGTTAGAGTTTGTTTGGTAAGCATCAACTTTTTTGCTCTTAATCTATCGTCTATTAATCTTTGGCAATCCTCATTAAACCAAGGTTTTTTCCCTTTTGTACCCTCTCGATAGCCTACAACTTCTTCGGCGATTGTTGTGATAGAATCCTTTATTTTTTGCCATTTTTCCTCTACCGTTTTTCTGATTCTTGTTGATCTAAAATTTGGAATCTGTTGGTTAGCTTCAGTTTAAAATCATTTTTTATAGTTTGATCAGTAAGCCTTTTGATATTAATTTTTGGAGCTGTAGTTTGTTTCACTCTTTTGACTATACATAGTTTTTGTCTAAGTTTGAAAATGACTAGGTAGTGATCTGTTCCACATTCTGCACCTCTCCTGCTTCTTACATCTACGATGCTACTTTTGTGTCTACTTTCCACTAAAACATGGTCAATTTGATTTTTTGTTATGCCATTAGGAGATACCCATGTTGCTTTATGAATATCTTTTCGAGGGAAGTGAGTGGACATAATTTTAAGGTTTTTGGCACTAGCAAAGCTGATTAGCCTTTGTCCATTATCATTGGAAATATTATGAAGGCTGTTGCCTCCTGTGTACTGTTTCCATATTTCTTCATTACCAACTTTTGCATTTGCATCTCCCAAAAACAATTTTATGTCATAGCTGGGTAGGGTTGTCATCAGTTGGTCTAAACTATCATAGAAAGAGTCTTTAACATCGTCCTCTGCCTCCTCAGTGGGTGCATAAAAACATACTATAGAAATATTATGAAACTTTCCTTTTAATCGCATATAGCACATTCTTTCATTGACTGGGTCAAACGTAATTAAGGTGTTTAAAAATTTCTTGGCTATGGCAATTCCTACACCCGCATGGTAACTTCCATTATCACAGCCACTATAGTACAGGGTATAGCTATTGGAGTTAATTTGGCCATTTAATGGCCATCTTGTCTCTTGTAGGCCAACTAGATCTATGTTATACTTTTCTAGTTCCTTGGTAACTAAATCCAATTTTCCTGGTGTTGCCAGAGTTCTTACATTCCATAAACCAAATCTCAAATCCGAAATACCAAGCTTAGGTCTGTTTCCATTATTTCCGTCCGAGTCCGAGGCATACTGTTGGCGTTTCTGAACAAGAAGATTTTTTACAGGGTAAGGTTGTTAGCCTTACGCCTAACCCCCAACCTGGAGGACCAGGGTATCCCTTCTAGTCTGGCTCCTACCTCACGAAGACCTGTCCGGCATGGGAGGCCCTACCAGTAGCTAAGCTACCGCCGGCATAGCTCTCGAGGTTGTCAGAGCACGCAAGCCCCACCGCCACTTCAAGGCAAGGATACCATCGGGGGGACCCTAAATGTATACATTTTAATAACTGCCGCTTTATTCTCCCTTCATTTAATATTTTTAGTGCTTTTGGAAAATGTACTAACTCAAATTCCCGCTATTCCACTTCATTCATAAACTCATTTAAACCTGTTAATAAATACAAACTTCTATTCCAAAAATAAACAAAAGTTATTATATTAAACTCTTCCAATTATTTAAATCCTTCCATGAATTATTATTATTATTACTGGCAAAAAATATTATTTAGGCATTGTTGCTTCACTACAACATCAGAAATGATTATTATTGCCCTATTTCATCCATAAATAATTAAAAAATTGTTTAAACCCTCATCACCAATTATTTATAACACTCTCTTTCTGATTATTAATTCGACAATTTTTAATCACGATCAACAATTAAATTTAATTTATAAATTTGGTGCTAATACCTCCCAAAATAAATTATTTATAACTTTAAATGGTGGATTTCAACTTTAAATATTATTAATTTATTTATTCCACAGTGATTTATTATTATTAAATAAGAAAATTATTTAAATAATCCAATTTATAATCGAGCCTCTAATAAGAGCTATAGAAAAAAATATTCCTATCCTTTGAAAATAAATTAAATACTTCATGTCGAAACACATGAACATGACTGTTGTCCTGACAAAGTAGCAAAATTGAATAATAAATTGTCGAACTTCAATATCGCTCCATTTACCATCCTGGACAAATATAACTGACGTTCTCATAACGATGATGGTGTTGATTTCTTATAGTGACAGTATAAAAAGGAATTCTCAAATACTACATTAGGCTAGTGAATAATACATGTAGAGTTGGCTTACTTCATGCTCGATGTGATGGTAATGCGTGTCCTTCGGCGTTCACTATTTCCATAGCGTCCTCCCATGGTCATCTGTGATTCCTTATCAGCTTCGGTTGGTTGGTTCTTAAGTTTAGGGGCTGCGACAACGTGGTCATGTAGCCCCGTGTACTTTGGGTGTGTGTGGAATCTGTCTGATAACCGGTGTTAATTTTGATGACTGTAATAGTGTGTGTTATCTGTTTTTTAATTTAAGTACTGCAACTTAGAATTTTTCAAATAGTTCCTACTTTTGCCGCCAAGCGCCACCGTCAACGACTACTAGGCCAAGTTCAGAACTTAGCTACTAGACGCCACCGCAGTCGGCTCTTGGCAACGAACGTAGAAACCTAAGAGCGTTGTTTACATTCTTAGCCTATCCAATTTAGCTTCACACAGGTGCAATTAGTGGAAGGTTCTTTAACATGCCATAAATCTATGACATGGGACCGCCGGCTTTACTTACCCTCCGAAGGAAGGCATACTGGAGGATTTTAACGCTCTTAAAAAATCCGACGGCTTCGGCCGGGTTTGAACCCGCTATCTTGGGCATAGAATTCAGCATGCTACCGACTACACCACCGAAGCCTTTCATATCAGCTTCGTTCCCTTCCATATCACACCTACCCTCGTGTAGTTTTAACGGCGCATGTCGGTGATTATCACAACGCGTTTATTAACACTCCCGTTGTACTCAGTGAAATTTGACATGTTGAAATGTTGTAAAGTTTTGTACTGTTCGATTACTTTCTTCAAGTTCGACACAAGAATAAGTTCTATAACCGAAAATTGCGGTTTCATTCGCTTTGCTATCACAGGAACACCAGTCAGCTGCGTGAAATGAACTATAAATGAAATGTCTTTCTGGTATTTATGAAGTGCCTGATATTCAGTTTCACCACAAGAAACATACTGTTTTGTAGGCTGAACTTCGTGAATGGTATTCCAAAAAAAAAATCACCATCACTTTACCAGTAGAATAATTTGGCCATAATGTCATCCTATATTCTAAGACGTTCGATAATGTAAGTGTTCGTTCACTGAACATAAACTAAGTCCACGGACAGCTCGTCCCGCGACTAAGTCCTTCGGTGATTATAATGACGACGTAACCACTCGTTCACGATGTAGCGTTTATGTGCACTAGAGCAGTTGCTCTGATGAAGTACATCCTTCCTGGATTTCCTGGCTCCTTTTATACTCCCAGCGGTAGAACTTCTAGAAACTTCCATTCCGTATCTCGGCTCCTGCTGAACGGATTTTCTTGCTTGATAGCTCTATTTTCTTCTAATTCAAATGCCAGAAAACTGTGCCACTTTTCTAAGTTCTATTCCATCGTCTAGAGGAAATTCTAGAAAACTTAAATCTGTTACGTAGTCCAGCGCTCACGTCACAGTTCCACGTCACTCACCCCTACGTCTTATACCTTCCTCAACACTCGAAGTCTCCAAGCGCGCTATTCAAAAGTCCGCCGTTCCATCGCCAATATAGACTAACGTCTATTCGTCACAATAATAACGTCATCATGTCACGGACGTGTAAACAATCCGGGTACAGTACTATATTTGCCTTCTACAGTCAAATATCAAAATCTTAAAAAAGATTGGTAGGCCAGAATGTTTATCAGAAACGTGTGATTTCATTAAACTTAGCTTGGCACCCGAATGGTTAATTAGAAATAAATAATAAAATTAACGTTTTATTAAATATTATATAATATCGTATGGACTCGGGTGCCGGGTGCAAGCTTTGTTATTTGACACCCAAAGGGTAGCTTGCATGTCGAATTTCGTTGTTCCTTGGAGCACTATGAAAGTCAAGGAGGTTAGATATCTAAGCGCCTTGAACACTATAGCGCTTTCTAGTAGAGAAATGAGGAACTTTGTGTTGGCGGAAACTCCCGAGATTAATTTTTCCATTATGAACACGGCCTACTGAATTCAAATGGGTTCATTGACATGGCAACATCGTATGACATGGTATCGCAATTTTTGCCGCCTTTCAAAAATCACTTACCACGGCCAGGAGCGAACCTGCAAGCTTGGGGGTTAGTGACACGTTGACCACTCACCCACCGTGGCAAGCTGTTTTTTTTTAATGAAGCGTTAGGACTATATTGCCGTGTTATGTCAAGCTTTAGGCTAAAGCCTAAAACAAAAAGAAGTTCTCCCTGGTAGGTAGGCAACCACAGTTTATAAATTTGACCCCCTCCCAAGTTTGCGAGGAGTTTTACGCCCCTGATGTTGTAGGCTATATGATTTCAATGGAATCTTCTTGCAACGCAATTTTCGATTCGCAACATGTAGCCTACTTATATGAGCGGAGAAGCTAATTTAATCGTATTTTAACTAGCGTACCTGTGTGAAAACTCGCGCATAATGGGCTGTGTGTGCACCATGTGTACAGACTATCCTCCCGGCTCTAGTGCTATGCGGTCTGTACGCGACACAGTTCTGCCCGGGGCTATTGTATTGTTTATTTATTTAAAATCACTTTATAAACAAATATATTTCCGTTGACTTATAAAGAAATGCAAGATATTTCCTATATTATTGAGACGATTTGGAAGATTTTGGTACAAACCACACCTTCTAACTCCCTCAGGTTTAGGAGCTTGATTTTGTGAAACATACACCTTAGCGTATTATATATTAAGATTGGGCTTATACTCGTATTGACAGACCGAAAGTTACAATTCAATATAGATCAATTAGGTGATAAAGCCAACGTTCAAGGGGGGATTGATAATGATGTGATTCTGAAAGAAGAAAATTACAGAACAGACATTGGCTGGGTCTTAACTCAAGGAACATTTATGCAACATTCGTAAGTACGAATGTACCGGTACCTAGTTAAATGATCCTGCGATGTTTGTGTCGTTATCAAAGCGACTAAGTAAGAAGTACGCGATTTAGTGAATTTTATATATTTTACTTAACAGTCAGCAATAATAAAATGTAATGTTTTCTTTCTAAAACGAAAATTTGCTAAAACCATGGGCGTCACAAGTACGAGTAACGTACAATACGCATTTATCATTTCGCACAAAATTCATTATGCTAAGAAGAGCAATGCGAAGTATTCCTGATAGCTTGTGAAGAAAAGGAGAAACGTGATGGATCCTCTGTAACGGCCAGTACAATCTAGATATTTGAAAACGGGGCTATTTGAATTATTAGACAGATTAATATGTAGGGATATTTCCACAGTTAAATTTAACTCAGTAATTTGGAAATATCTGATAATATGACCTCCAGTTACCGTATTCGAAAATAGGCGAACTGGATTTACTTTAGCATATTAATGAACTGCTTGATTTTTATATTATTGTCGATACATGGTGATACCACTAGTTTTACCTGTTTTTAAGAACTGAACATTATGACAATAAATCAGAAAAGAAGAAAAGCGAACTTCCATGGACAAAAACTGTGAACTAAAAACAAAATATTCCTCCCAATCTTGCCTTAAGTAGCCAAAGTTTCAGAGCAGTCGAATAATGAATTTCACGAAGCAAGTAAGAAATGAAACGAAAATGGGGGGGGGGGCAATGAAATGAAAATTGTACCATGAACTGACACTGAGGACACCTTGGTCTTAGCTTGCATTCTGCTAATATTAAACAGATTCCCATCACTTCTATACACAAGTTCTACGCCTGATGGCAGTTTATCATCCACAAGGTGTAGTATAGTTCCAACAAACACCGAGAACAATGTTGGAGCAATAAGGATGTAGCGGGAGAAAGTTCGCGCCAGATAGCACTCGTGTAGTACTGGGTAAGCGCAAGGCGATCGTCTTATGTTTCTCCCAGTCAGCTGCGACGAATGTGTGAATTGTGACCGAGTTTTCTAAGCTAAAGTAAATTATATCTTCTCTAATTTTACTCCAAGACTATATATATATTAATTCTATAGGTATACCTCCTAATATATGATAAACGATTTTCAGCGTTTAAGCGTTAAACAGTTGCAAAATGAGCTACGGACTAGAGGCACTAAAACCAGCGGGAGGAAGGAAGAATTAATAGCCTACAGTGGTAATAACAAAATTCTAACACGCTTTATTATTCAAATAATGAATATGAGTCAGCATGCTTTCTCCTAAAGATTACAATTACTAGAGTATTGTAGGCCTATATTGATAAATATATCTCCAAAAGACTTAAATCATAAATTGAGATTTAAATATTCACTTGCTCCCCCTGCTTACAGACTTCGATTCATGTATTTTTTTAGGTTGATAGCTTACATGAAACTGTCGTGTTTTAAGGTAAACATAATCAAAGAAAGTTGATACTGGTAATTAAATGTGAACTTCGAAAATGCATCGCAACGTTTGGTTCTTATGTAATTTTGCCAATTTCGCAATAAGAATCGTTCCCTTACCCCTGGGAAAGGACTTGAGGGTACAATTTTTTTAAAGTTTGAGAATCCCTGCTTTAGGGCCACGAACTGTTTCCATTCATCTGACTATGTCTCAAGAATGTAGAAGTCAGTCGCTACCACATTCTCCGTCAGGCAGATGGAAATTGACGATTAATTCAGATTTCAAGAAACCAACCATAATACGTTTGTGACTGTTAATGTTGCGACATTTATTCTTGAAGTATTTGACCGAGTAGCCTATTGATGGGAGTCAGAAATGTTACTTTCATTTCTTCGTGTATATTGACGATTTCTTCCCGTACTTCAATGGAGATGATTTCTGCAGATTCCGATATTGTAGGCTTATCGTGATAATCCAGCAATTTTCTTGTGTATGGCCTCTTCCTAAATAATTATTTTTGTTGTATTCGTGGTCCACGGAAAAAGCGGTAGAACAGCGCCCGGTTTTTATCTTGCTCTCTCACCTTCAAATAGGCCTACAAACGCATAAATTCAGTGGATGTTATCGAAATGTCTAATCAGTTTATAGGTACAAAATAGGAATTATTTTCCATTGTAAGTCACACTTATCCAACACAGTTTTCGTGAAGTCATCGGGTTGTAAATGATGGAAACACACTTTAATATATTCGGTCAGATTTTTCTCACCGAAATGTTTCCTTCTAAAAGCATGTGACCATTTCTTCCTCATTTCTTTATTTTGTGAAAATTGGTGAAACGAAAACGGGCTTCCCTGATTTTTGCAAAGAGGAACACTGCAATTGCTCGGCATAGTTACGAAAATAAGAATTTAAACAACTTAAATTCGTGGATATTAGCGGCATGAGAACATAGGAGACAAATGAAGAGCGCCTTGCGCTTACCCAATACAACAGCAGTGCGCTCTATCGGTGCTAGTTCTATACATCCCTATTACGCAACCTTGTTTGACTCCAGTACTAACATGGAAAGCGTATCCTGGTCTTGTATTGGAATGAACAGTAGCAAAAATGCCGTCGTGCAGTAGCCTAAGTATCTGTATGTTTATTTGTTTGGACATCCAATCAAAGCTAGAATTCTCCATAGTTCTTCTCGATTAACAGAATCAAACGCCTTGACAAGATCTATAAAAGCCATATACAAGGGTTGGTTTTGCTCTCTGGATTTTTCCTGCATTTGTCTTGCACTGAAAATCATATCGACTGTACCACTGTTTGGTCTGAAACCACATTGTGTTTCTGGTAGACGCATTTCAGTCAATGGCAGTAGACGATTGGACAATACTCTAGCTAGAATTTTTCCCGTAACAGAGAGCAAAGATATTCCTCGATAATTGTTACACAGAGTCTCATCCCCTTTCTTGAAAATAGTGATTATGGAAGCACCTCGCAAATCAGCAGGGATTGTTCCTATGTTCCATATTTTCACAATCAACATGTGAGGATGTTGAATTAGCAAAGGACCACCCTCCTTGAAGAGCTCAGCTGGGATTCCATCTTCTCCGGGTGCCTTTTTATTCTTCAGCTGTTGAATGGCCTTCTCGATTTCTTGAAGAGAAGGGACATCACCTAAGTGATCTTGAATTGGTTATTGTGGAATATAGGCAAACACATCTTCCTTGACTTGCGAGTTTCTGTTCAAGAGGTCTTGAAAATGTTCCTTCCAACGGGAAGCTATCGAGTCAGGATCTTTAAGAACTTCAGTACCATCTTTGGATTTTAAACAATTAAGACCTTTGGTTGAGGAACCATAAATAGCTTTGGAAGCACTGAAGAAGACACTAGTGTTTATAGAGGCGATTAAAATAAGGTATGGAAGGCTTTGAAGAAGAGAGGAGTAGGAAAGCAGACTATATGGAGGATAAGGGAAATGTACAATGGAAGTATAAGCTGTGTGAAAGTAGGAGGAGATAGATCAGATTGGCTGGAACAGAAGAATGGCTTGAGGCAAGGAAGTGCACTCTCACCACTACTCATCATTGTAGTGATGAACGATATAATGACCAGAGTGGCGGAAGTGATTGGCGAAAGAAGGATGCAAGTAATGGCGTTTGCAGGTGATTTGATGATCTGGGGAAACAAGGAGGAGGAAGTACAGGAACAGTTGGATGTATGGGAAGAAATAGTACATGGATATGGGATGAAGTTTAACATAAGCAAAAGCGAGTGGATGATCACAACCAGGAAGAAGGAGAGAGTCACAACGGGAATAACAATTGGTGGGGAAGAATTGAAATACATAAGTATTGATGAACTAGGTTCGCACTTACCTGAGTGTAAGAGACACCAGGCATAGCAGCAATCTTCTTGAGAAGGATGTAAAACTGGCGGTGGAAGAGAGAGAGAATAGTTTCGTGCTGGGCCCATTGTTTTGCGAAACTACCGTGCCAAGACTCAAGACGATGAGCTGGGCACCCCAGGGTCATGGACGAACGTACCCTCTTTAAGAGAGTAAGTTCAACCAAGTCCCCACATATGACAGTATCTCGCCAAACTTGAGCCGAGAACGAAAATAAAGAAAGACTATAAGACAAGGGATAAGCAAGAAATTGTCGAGACGACGTATATTTCAAATATGAAAAAGATCCGAAGCGAGAGGAACGATAACAAGCTAGGATGAACGTAAAATAAGTGGAGCACATCAAGATACGTCCACTACCGCAAGGTAGTAAGGATTTTAAAAAATGACGTTGGGAAAGAAAAAAATTAAGAGGAGCTGACGTAGAAGTTAGAATACGATAGCTTTAAGATGGAAGTTTGATGTAAAAAAAAAACAGGAAAGTATTGAATTTGCTTTAGTAACAATTGGTATGGGAAGTTCATTGATTTATATGCGGAGGCGCGTATGGCGACACCCCGCGGCTTGGTAATCACCCAACCTGTTTATTAGCGGGTTGATACTGCGAGTAGCTGTATTACACATTTTAACTGCCTGCTTATGAATTATCTGACGTACTGTCAGGAGCTTATAGTCATTATGAAATTGAGCATTAAATACGTACCACGGGGCTCCGGATATCGTACGCAATGCGCGGTTCTGAACAACCTGTAGTTTATCGAGAGTTGGGGTCAGCGTATCCCCATGCATGACTGGCACATTCCATTATTGGGCACACAATCGTGTTGTCAGTAAGGAGCTTGCTAAAGTCATCTAGTGAGCTCTGGGACCTAAGTAGGGGCCAGAGCTGCGCTCGAACCGCTTTCGTATGGTTGGTGCCCTGGGTAATTTTCTGTGTGAAAGTAAGGCCACGATCAAGCGTGACTCCCAGGTAGAGCCGGGTAAATTTGCTCTATTTCCGATCGGGATCGTAAGTTGCCGCATGGCCAGTATCGTCCCCCAACCAAGCGCACTCAAGGCCAGGTCTCTCCGCTGAATGATAATTTCTCGATAATACCGGCACTGAGTGGGAACCTTAAGTCTCGATAATACCGGAACTCCTTTTTTCTCAGTGTTATCGACATTATTTATTTAGAGGTAAAAGCAAACTCACTCAAGCCGCTGCACGTGCCACTCAAGCCACTGCACGGGTAAAGTCAAAGCCATCTGTAATAACTCCTGAATGTAAACCACTTTTATGAAAATGATTAATGCATATTGGAAGTGATCATGTTCACGCAGTATATCGTCTATCATTTAGATTAATGAACGTACCACGGGGCTCCGGATATATTTGAGTTTTTTTGTTTTCTTGTTTGAAAAATAAATGAATGTCGGATTTGGTTCAAGTATCTGCATGAATTTTTAATATTTAATAGGATGGCGTTTTACATCAAACGCGCAGGCATTAATTTAAAATTAATATAAACATTTGAAGCCTACTTGACGGGATATTCTTGTACCGTATTCAACATCAAATATCTACCCGCCTTCTGTGGCATGGTTCGTAATTCAAGTCCACTGCCACCTCCTTGCCACTCCTACCCTCAGTTACAAATATACACACACTACTACGGACACCATAATAACTCAGGTTATTAGACAAAGTTGACACACAAGAACACAAAAATGATCACGATGTTGTAGCTCCTAGAGTAAAATAAAACTCAAATAATTGACGTAGCGGAGAAGAGCTGAAAGAAAGTCTCACGTGTATGGTTCATGAATTATTAGCCCTACTGACTAGGAATTTGCTTTAAAGAATACCTTTAACCTTCTTCTCCACCTTGTAACTGGTTGTTATACGAGGCAACTATAGTGCCAAAATTAGCTACGATGGTGAAAATACACTTGCAAAATATTTCGCTTAAAATGTTTCAACTAATTTCATTTACTAAAAACTCTGATTTTGTGCTTGAAAGCAATACCAGTTTGTGGCATGCGGTGTATTAATCATGTCAGTTCAAACACCTCACTGATTTGTCCATAAATGCCAAAGATATGACAGTTTTATTGAAAATAGTGCGACGGGAGTTGCACTGAGAACAACTCATTATTACCGCATGAATGCAAGACCAACTACAATCCTCAGACCTTAATGTAGAAAAAACATGGCGGCGATGGTTGTCCTACCAATAGCTAAGATCATGCCATCGGGGTTGTCACAGTTCGTGTAAATTATTATTTTTACTCACCTAAGAGCATAAAAGATATCACAAGACGAGACTAGCTTCCGAATAAATATGCATCAATAATTTAGACTTACCTGAATTAATTTATCTATATAGTGCTGGCCTCGAATTATAGGTTTCTTCGTCTTCACCCAAAGGGAAGCTACAATAGTCTCACTGTTTCTGTGGTTGAATAAGAAGCTTTTTGGCGAGTTATCACGATTTGTATTTCAGTTCAGTAATTATAGATTAGTATTATTAGCATAAAATCAAACAGATTCTAAAGTAGGAGAGAAGCAAGTACCTGGTTACTGAAGTGCTGTCCCAGCACATGCAGAGTATTTGTGTACACAATCGGAATGAGAATAGTTGCCTGAAATAATCGAACCAACGCTATAGAGATACAATTCAATTAAGACCTCTCGTAGAATTGCCTAAAATCTCGGCTAAAACATCACACCAAATTAGTTGATTGAAATATGCAAAGAAGTCGTCGTGTGGATATCTGAACATAATTATGGAGATTACCACACACAAAGGACACGATGATATGTTACCATCTAACCTATTAAACATTCGCTGTTACCGTTTGGAATAGTTGTACGCTGTAAATAGTTGATTTAGTAAAGTAATGCAGTTAGGAAAGCACCATCTCCCTCTTACGGAATTATCGCGGCACACCATCTCGCAATCATCATCATCATCTTGAGCAGTTTCCAACCGCTGGTCGGGTCTGCTTGGAACATAAGCCTCTCCATCGTTTCCTGTCCATCCACCATCTCTCGTCATTTACTGTGTCCCAGCACACTCCTCTTTCCTCCACACTCCTCTTAACTCCTTTTGTCCATCTGTCCCTTGGTCTTCCCCTTGGCCTCCTTCCCGTCATTTCCATTCCAAACATCTTCTTCGGTATCCTCTCCTCTTCCATCCTCCTCACATGTCCATACCATTGTAGCCTAGATCGCTCTATTCTATTTTGCAATGGTTCCTCTCTTACCATCTCCCTGACTCTCTCATTCCTTACTCTGTCCATTCTTGTCACTCCTACCCTACTCCTCTGGTACTTCATCTCCACTGCTCGTATTTTATTCTTGTCCCTTTCCTTCATCACCCATGTTTCTGAACCATATGTCAAAATTGGCACAAAGTAGGTCTTGTAGATGATTCCTTTACATTTTTGTGGTACATCTTTATTCCATATCATCCCCATAACACTCTTGAAAAATCCATCTGCGCACCTTCCCCTCTCATTTATTTCCATCCTATTGCCTCCCTTTTCTTCAATTATGCTTCCCAAGTACTTGAAGCATTCTACTTTCTGCAACTGCTGTCCTCCAAGTGTTATGCCCATATCCAGGCTGTTCTTCTTCCTCGTTGTGATGACCACTTCACTCTTTTGTGCTGAGAACTTCATCCCATATGATAACACTACCTTCTCCCACTCATCTAATTGCTCTTGTACTTCTTCCTCATCCTCTCCCCATACCAGAAGGTCATCAGCAGACAACATTGCCTTCATTTTCCTTTCCCCAATGCTATTTACCACTTATCGTATGATTTCATCCATCACCACTATAAATAACAGGGGTGAGAGGGCACTTCCCTGTTTCAGACCACTCTCCAGTTGAAACCATTCCGTTCTCTCTCTTCCCACCTTTACACAGCTTTTGCTTCCCTCGTACATTGCTTTCACTCTTGCCACTGTCTCCTTGTTCACTGCTTTTGCTCTCATTGCTTCCCATACCTTGTTTCTATTAATACTATCATATGCTTTCTCAATATCCAAGAAGGTCATCACGAGATCTTTCCCATATTCATAATGGTGTTCTTGTAGCTGTCTTACTGCAAAGATGAGGTCAACTGTTGACCTTCCTGGCCTGAATCCATACTGTTCTTCCCTCAGCCCATCTTCAACTTCTGTCCGAATTCTTCTCTCCAGTACCTTCTCAAATATTTTGGCGCAGTGGCACATGAGTGTAATTCCCCTGTAGTTCTTGCATTCCTTCCTACTTCCCTTTTTAAATATGGGTATTATTATCCCTCTTTTCCAGTCCTCTGGTATTTTCTTCTCCCTCCATATCACTTTCATTACTCGAAAGAGCCACTGTGTTCCTATCACCCTTGCTGCTCTCACCATCTCCACACTCACTTCGTCTATTCCCGGTGCCTTTCCCCCTTTCATCTTCTTTAATGCTTCCTCCACTTCTTTCCATGTCAATTCCTTCTCTGAAATGTCTTGGTCACTGTCTGTTTCTTCCTCCACAATGTCCACTACGCTGGTTTTAGTTGGATTTAGGAGTTCCTTGAAGTATTCTCTCCAGATAACCTTTACTTCTTCCATATTTTCGACCTCCTTTCCATTCCTGTCCACCATTCTGACATTTTTCCCTGTATCTCTTCTCTTTGCCTTTATCATTCCATACAACACTTTCTTACTGCCATCACAGTCCTCCTCCATCATTTCTGTCCATTTCTCCAGCCATTTCTTTTTCTCTTCCTTCACTACTTCTCCTGCTTCTTTCTTCCGCTCTTGGTATTCTTTTCTTGTTCTGTCTGTCCTCTGTTGGAACATTTCCTGAATGCTTCATTTTTCTTTTTCACTGCTTCCTTAGTTCTGGGGTTCCACCATGGTGTTTCCTTCCACCTTTTCTTTCCACTAGTTCTGCCACACACGACTTCCGCTGCTTCTACCAACACGTCCTTGAACCTATTCCATTCTTCTTCACCTGTTTTCGGATCATCCTTCGGTAATTTGTTCCTCACTAATATCTGGAACTTCTCCTTATTTCCATCCTCCTTCAGCTTCCATGTCCTTATTCTTCTTTCTTGGTTCTCAGTTCTCCTCTTTTCCTTCAGTCCTCTCACCTTGGCGACCAGCAGACGGTGGTCACTGTCCAGGGCTTCTGAAGGTATTACCCTTATACCCGTGATACTCTTCTTTGTCTCCTTCCCGCATAGAATATAGTCCACCACTGATTTCCTAGTCAAATCCCTGCTGTACCAAGTAATTTTATGGCTCTCTCTCTTCTTGTACCATGTGTTTCCAACCATTAGCCCATTTATCTTGCACAGTTCCAACAATCTCTCTCCTTCCTTATTCCTGTTTCCCCATCCTTCACCACCAATCACTTCCTCAAAACCTCTTCTATCAGTTCCGACATGGGCATTTAGGTCTCCCATGACTATCAGGTCTCTCGCAATATTAGTACATAATTGGCAAGTTACTCACAACACTTTATTACACACATCATAATAAAAAATAACTTGCAAGCTGTAAGAATCACAAAAGATGAATAATGACGGAACACAATGAGTTCACTGTTTGGCGCAGTGTAGAACATCTGCTAGACTGGTAAGGATTTACGGAGGCACATGAAGCTGAGCGTTCAAGATAACGTCAACGGTTTGATCTTGCCGTAGATGCTCATTGCGTTTTCCCTTTGCGTACTTAAGTTCGACACTACCGGTACTGAAGTGTACAACTTGTACACTTGTCACTAACTAGAAAATCATTGCGGTGTATATTCTTGAGTCACTTATTAATGTCTTAGGTACTTCAACATCTGCAGTAAATTACACAATGCCATCGGTCGACTGAACAATCATCACACAAACGAACCAGTCCATAATAAGTGTATGATCACATATTTACACACGATTGCAGTATATTAACGCGAACTGGACTTTACAGACGTACTGAAGACACTAAAATTTTCAGATGAGCGATAGTTTATCCCAACATTCATCAAACGAAGCTAATCAAAGCTAATATTGTATCCCAGCAACGAATGTAAACAAACAATATGTCGGTCTTCTGCATACGCCATTTTCAAACTTTCGATACCTGCATTATTTAGGTCTGAGTATTGTAGTTGGTCTTGGTTGGTCTTGGTGAATGTCACTTTATCCGATACTCCACAGTCTCGTTCGATCACAAGGTGATATCGTTGTTGCTCTTTCTACCCATGATGCAACGTGTCAGCTTTTGCGTTGGGACGCGATTGAAATGGCGGTGTCTTACGCATATGGCAAAGCCATTATGACGAAAGATAAAATCAATCTTATTCTTGAAGGTGAACATTATTTTTTCGTATGCCCGACGACCAGAGAATTTGAGATAAAGAGAGTCAAGTATCCAACACAAAAGTTTTATCTGTGTATGTTAGTGAAATTTTCCCTCTGCGTATAAGAGACTTACTGGCTGAATTGGTTACGCGTTCGACTCATGAATGAAAGGATTGGGGCTCGATAATTGGTAGGGGAAGTAATTTTAATTTTTCGTTACGTTTTATTGTTTATGTCGACCGCTTTACCAGTATCTTACTGCATAAATGATAAGACAGTACACAGTAGCATCATAGGGGGCTTTAGTAATATAGCGAGTGCATGAATTTTCAGGTTCGATTACGAGAACGTTTCATAGTGCTTGAATGTAGCATTAAACGAAAAAGTCTTAATATGTGGGCCTACACGTCAAATAGAATTTTCTTTTGCTGAAATTTAATGACCAAGTAATACCGACTGACGATCAAAATGTCCTTCGATATGTTATTAGGATGATATGCTCAATATACCTTAGGTAGTCTGTTAATATGATATCGTTGAAGTTCTACCAATTCGCAGACTCCAGTCAACGGAATGAACTATTTCCATTGAATCCTTACACAACAAGCATCAGTGCCTTCAGGCAGCGCCATATTGCCCAAGCGAGAACGTGCGATAATGTCGACAATTATCGTTATCGAGCCCTCATTATCGGTAATACCAGTTCCGGAACCAGTATTTCCGTTCTTCATTCTCGTACAACGAGACCGATCGGAACTCAAGAGCTTTTTTGCCCGGCTCTACTCCGAGGTACTGTGTGGCTGTCTGCTCCTGGACTTGTCGATTTCCGTTTTTTAGTGAACGGTGTTTATTAATAATTTAATGAGTGCAGCCAATGGCCAAAATGTACAGTAGGTATGCCAGTTAATATAAACGTATATACATTTTCTTTTAACATTTGACACATCTTTCGGAAAATATGTCACAGAGATCACACGCACAGCCTGGACTGGGGCTATAGCATGTCTTCGTCCCGCATAACCTGTGCACTGCCAGCCAGGTGACCAAATGGCTCAATGCATAGCCTGCTTCGAAACACCCGAGGTGATGGCATCCCTGAAGTCATCCGGATTTCTGTTTTCTTCTGCTGCAGTTTCTGCAGGTCTAGTCCTTGATCTGATCTCATCTTTTCCAGAAATGATTTTACACTTTTAATGAGATCCATTGAACTTTGTTGGTCATTTGTGACTTTTTGCAACAGTTTACTAACCTTATTGGTTTTATGCAGGGTCTCATGCCATGCCACTAAGCAGCGTCGACACTTGAAGTTTTGCAGTTTTTTTTTTAAGTCTTACGGCAGTGTTCGTACCAAATGCATCACGTTTCTGATCTTGAGAAGCTTCATATAAGGCATCGTACACTTCTTCTATAGGGTAGGTCAAAGGCAATAATGCCTCAATTCTACTTTCCCATCTAGTATTGCAGAGTGGTTTTACTGTCAGACTTGAAACACGTTTCAGAAAAATATTCCATCTTTGAGTAGAACTGGAAAAAAAAATTAAATATTTCTTGTATAGTGCTGAAACAGTCCACAGTAATGTTGCACGACAAGGCTGCATCATTAATGATCAAGTTCAAGGAGTGGTTCCCACACGGTACATAAAAAGCTCTAGTATTTAAATCAAGGATTCTCTTCTGGACTCCAACTTGTTTTCCCTTCATTGCGGAACCATTGTCGTACCCCTGGCCTCTCATGGCTTTTAAAGGAATACCTCGTGCTTCTAACTGTTTGAGCAATACCTCTGTGAGGCCTTCACCTGAAGATCCTGTAATGGGAACAAAGCCCAAAAAATGTTCCTTAAATGAAATATCCTCATTTGGTAAAATTTTTACAAATCTTACAACAAGAGTCATTTGCTCGGAGGGGCTAATGTGTGGAGTACAGTCTAATATAATAGAATAGTAGGCTACGTTGCTTGCTGTATCTGTTATAAAATGTTAGCTTAAATCTTGGCCGACAAGAAACTAACAAACTCATTTTGGATACTCTTGCAGAAGTAGTGTACGTGTGTTTCTTTTGAACTTATTCTTCTCACATGTTCAGCCATAAAACCATCAAATTTAGCTATGTGTTCTACCAGCTTTAAGAAATTTCCATTATTACGTTCAAATAGGGAGTCTTTTTCCGCTCTAAAGGCCAATCCTTGAGTTCCCGAAAATTGTACAATACATAGTAGGCGTTTTAGAAGTTGATTCCAATGTTCAGTTTCAGCACGAATAAGTCTTTCATTTTCTTCGTCAACAGTTTTTTTAACGTAAACGTAAAGAGAGTCCGCGCCAACATTTGCAGTTTTGAATATGCATAGGGGATTTCTCATGACTGGTCAAAGTATTGCTCAAGTTTTTCCAGTCAGAATACCCTTGGCCACCAGCAAGAAGAGAATTATCATTTCCAAATAGTTTGCAAGCAAAACAAAAAAAACTGCGTTTTTCAATATGGAATATATTAACCAAATCCTGCGGACTTGCTCTCCGTTGCAAAGCTTCCTTGTGTAATGGTTTGAGGAAAATCGCCTACCTTTAAGGTCCACAGGAAATTCTTGGTCTGTGACCTGCTGTAGTCCTCGCTAAACAAGAATTTTTCGTACATCATCTTTTATTTTAGGTGGCCATTCTCCACAGTCATTTGAAAAAATTGATGACGTTTCTGCGCTCAGTTTCTGCAAATAAACCACCGACCTTAAAACTTTTATCTTTAGCTATACATAGTTTAAAAGCCGTAATACATAGAGACCTTAAACTTTGCATTCATAATTATGAGTACATTAAACCAAAACTTTATTAATTTTAATAAATATTTCTATTTTCAAAAAATATTTTTATTTCTAAAAACTGGTAAGAAAAATGAACATTTTCAAAGTGTTAAAATAAGTAGCATGTATAAACTTTTATAACAATTTTCGTTTATCAGGAAGATATGGATGTAGTAAATTAATAAGTAGTCTATATAAAATTCAGGAATATTAGGTTCAGTGGTTTTATTTGATATGTACTTAAACTTTGAAGAAATCTTCAATAAAAAGCATTGAATCGGAAAAGGAACAGTCTCCCCTTAATACAAAAAAAATATAAGGTGCCCCTTTCCCTTCTCTGCCTTCTTTCCTCCCTCAACCTAACAGAGGCTAAACTAACTATGGACTACTAAGCCTAGTCATATTTTAACAAAACCTGTAGGCCTATTCCGTTAACTAAGATTCAATTTACACCATTGTAAATTGTAATTCTTAAAGAAATACCCAATAAATAACCCATTGTATTGTATCAACATAAACTTACAGTTTCAGTTTCAATATCTTGTTGACTTGTAGTCGCCAGGTCTGTAAGTTCTGATGAATCCTCGTCAACACCTTCGGTCTCAGTTATGTCATAGCTGTGCCAATTGCATTGTCACAAGGAACAAATTGACATTCGAACCCGGGAAGATTTATTCTTCCAACTTTGGACCTGAACTTTGCAAAACCCTGGACTGGTGTTTGTGCATCCCTGCAGACTGTGTAACCCTAAGGGAATTAGAAAACCCTTGTTCCCCCTTACATTTATTTAAAAATCTGGAATTGGACCATCAACTGAACTTTGTGCACCCCTACTAACTGTGGACAGCCCTGAGGGAAATGTGAAAAGTTTCAATTCTCACGCTAACACTTGCACGAGTCGTCAACCAACCGGCAACATCGCATTGGGCCAATGCGCAGTAAACCACTACTCTTGGCAACGCTCAGTTGGTCAGTAACCAATGATGCCAACTTGGAACAAATTGCACTCCATTGTGTACTCGGCAGCCCGAGTCGTTTCGTCCCCCCCGTTAGGTTGACTGAACTGTGCGCGAGTAACGTGTTTGGCGCGTAATTGCCGGACTGAAGAGGAAGGGAGCTCGATCGGCCTCATTACTGAAAGGACTGGTACGAAGTCATGTTGTGTTGGGCTCCGGGGAGACACCTCGTGTTCTTTCCGGAGTCCCAAGAAAATAAGGTAAAGCTTTGAAGATAACATGTTGGAAAATGGCACATATCATGAAAGAACAGCGTGTGCGATTCTCGCGTTTCCTCAAGAAAACTTTCGAGAAAAAACTATTTTCGAACATAGCGTCACTTACCGTGTGTGATATTTTTTTAAGCTAAGAGACTAACTTATATTTTGTCTGCAGACAATATTACAGCTTTCTATTTTGTGTGTTATGTAATTTTTTGATGTATTTTTGGGCTGGGAAAACAGTTAAGTTTTTTGGTTCTTGAAGTAGGGATGGGGGGGGGGGGGGGTGAGATCTCGTGGTCTTAACCTTTGTTAGGCAAGTCAGCGTCCTCTTAGATGATTCGATTCTAGGCTGGCGAGCCGGACAGTTCAGTCGCACTAAGTGGCTCTTAACCTCTAACATGTAACACTTCGGTTTTGACTTTGTTGCAGCATCTTTTAATAGTTATCTTGCTTGTTCCCGGGGAACATTTCTTGTGTATTTCCTGAACTTTATTTGTTTAATTACTTAACATTTCTTGTGAATTTTGATTTTCTTTACGCATTCCTGATCGCGTGTTGTCATGGAGATTCTAGTCTATGCTTGTACTTCAGAAACGGATGTCGTTCCGCAAATTGTTTTCACCTCTCTTATTTGCGTTGGGTTCTAACTTACCTTGCCTTTGGGGTTTTTCACTATGTATTTCTTTTACTTCGAGTCAGGCTAGGATTGGTTTATTTTTAGTATGCCTGTATGTGAAATTATTTAATATGCCCTTGTTTCTTGTGTACCCTTTGTATATGGCTCTTAGTTTAATAATATTTTGTCAATGTTACCCTTCATTCTTTTATTTCCATGCATGCAGTCAACTCCTAACCGGACCTCTGGTTACGCACCAGCCGTCCACTCCACAGGTTTAAGCCTGAAGTCCCATTAGGGCACCGCTCAACTCTGAACCTCTTGGCGAATGTCCAAGTTATGGAAAGAGTGGCTCAATAACCAATTGGTAGTGCCAATGGTGTTCCTGTAGTCAGTGTCAGCTCCTCATTCTGCAATAAAAATAGCTGTTGGTCAAGTATACTTAAGCACCAATATATCTTTTAAAGCTACCCTCAATTCTTTTTTTTTCTAAATATATAACTAAATTATAAATTAATACAAGGCCTACTTAAGGATTAACTTAGTGCTATAATACTTTAAATAAATTACGACAGTATTCAGTAAAGTAATGCTATTAAATCAATAATATTATTATAATGTACGTTAAAAGAGTAAATTGTTTATGCAAATGCTCATCAATTTAGATTAAATTAATTTAGGCATTTAGAGCCATTAGCCAAAAAATATAACTTAAAATTATTTACAGTTACACTTACTTTTTTGAGGAATTCTTCACACATTGATGGTCCAGGTAGCTCTAATATTGGTAACTTGTCGTCATCCTCATCGTTATGAACGGATTCAGTTAACATAGTTGATTCGTCGATCATTTTTGCACATGGCGATGAAGACGAAGGCGCAAAAGTCTTGTTCATCCCTTTAGATTGATTCTCATCTTCTTTAGAATGCTGCAACTTTCTTTTATGGTGAAATGCACTTGATGGCTTTTTATTGCTGGATATTTCGTGTGTCCAAAAAATCAATTACTCATGTAAGAAGGGGCAATAACAGTGCAGCTTATGTCAACACATCAACACATTACAACGATGAATGACGGCTGTCAGCTAGCTGGCAATACTGAGCCACTGAGCGGATAAAGACAAGAGACGTATGAGTCACGTGGACGAGTCGAAGTCATTAGTGGAAAGGGTGTTCTCCCTTTCGTGAATGGCGAGCGGTCATACTCATACTTCGACCGAACGGCTTCAGGCACTCCGTAATAGTTCTAAGTTTGTTTCATAAGTAGCATCACCCGTAAAGCGGCGACTCTTCAAAATGGTTATGCTGATTTTTTCAAATATTATTTCGTTTTGTTTGTTAGTGGAATAGTAAAGTAAAACTGAAAAGACGAAACATAAACAGAATGGTTATGTTATCTGGTTACATTGTTTATAATGTAAACATTACAGTTTGTTAATGTTGTAAATATTAGAATCCGTAATGTTTACAACATTACAAACTAGCTTCTGGCGCCCCTAACTTGATATTTCGGCGCGCCACGGCGCCCCCGTCTCACGGCGCCACCCGCGGCTGCGTAGTTCGCTTATATCTCGCGCCGCCCCTGAATACAGAAAGGACTAGGGCAACAAGACTGTTAGAAATAATACACACAGATGTTTGTGGACCTCTAGATCCACCCACCCATGACGGCTACAGGTACATTCTGTGCTGTATAGATGATTACTCACATTTTAGTGTTATCCAGGGGGATGACAGTTCATAGGGAGCGCGTGGGTCGGGGTAAGGCCCTGTACTGTTTGTTCTGCCAACCAATGAAGAATTAATTTTAGCACTAAGGTTCCGTAGTTGGCACTCATGAACGTTCACATCAAACCGAATGGCGGAAGCGGGAATAGTCTGTTTTGATTGATTTTCCTCGTGGTGTTGTTGGTTGTTTTGATTTGTTCAGTATTTTCATTGTTTATTTGAATTTAATTGAGAGTCAATCATGCCACTGCAAGGGAGGAAAAATTGCCAAGCACCGGGATGTAAGAATTATAATGATAGTAAGAACAATACGGCAATTTTCATCTTCCTGGTGTTGACCATGTGTAGCCTAAAACTAGTGGGCAATATGGACTACTCGCGAATAAAATTATATAGAGAATAAATGTGTGCATTTCATCTCTTGTTTGTTTTCTTACCCATTCTCCTTATCATTGCAATAAAATTTGTGGTTTAGGGCTACGGGGAGGGGTGGGTGGTTGCGGGCATGCTAGGCAAAAAGTGAGGTTATGGCAATGTAGTGTGTGCATTTGGACGATTTTCTTTATATTCATCGAATATCCCAACTATTCTGTAGAGTATGAGAGCATTTTTTAATTAGCCTAGAGGTGAATTAAGCTCTAGAACGGCATAACTGTGTCTTTCGTGACAAATCCATTGCCAACATTGATATATATCAAAATGTATTCTTTTCCTATCTGGACGTATATTTCAGCACCTAGCGAAAGGCGCAGTTATGTTTGAGTTATATTCATCAATAATCAATAACTCGTCGCAGAACATACTCTTCATTTACGTGTAATAAAGGCTACATTCATATGGCTTTTTACTTTTTATGTTGCCAGACTTGGCAGTACAATCCATAGCCTCAGGCGGTGTTCTCTCTCGGAAATTCTATAACCAAAAGTGACGAATCTCTTATACTTACATGATCCTTGGTGTTATCTATCTGTTGTTAAATAAAAGTCAAGTTCCTATGTACTTAAAACAGTATGTGACAATGGCCGAAAACAAATTTGATCTGAGAGTAACCCAGATAAGGTGTGATAATGGAGGAGAGTATTCCTCACATGATCTGAAAGATTGGTGTAAAAACAAAGGTATTATGCTGTACTATACAATTCCATATACACCCCAATTAAATGGAACAGCAGAACGGTTCAATCGTACTCTTGTGGAAAGAACAAGAGCTATGCTTTGTGATTCTAACCTAGATAAAGAGATGTGGGGGGAAGCAGCACAAACAGCTACATACCTGATTAATAGAAGCCCCACCAGTACTGTTGACACAACCCCAGCTGAAAAATGGACATACAAGAAACCAAATCTGTCTAACCTACAAATTTTTGGTTGTGTTGCCTATGCCAAAAATTTGGGTTATCTCAAGAAGCTTGACAGCCGAAGCAAGAAGTGAATTTTTGTAGGCTATGCACCAAACGGATACCGACTATGGGATGAATAAAACAGGAATATATTCGTCTCTAGAGATGTGGTATTTGAGAGAAATATAATAAAATTAGATCAACATAACCCTAAAACTGAAATCTACCAGGCAAATGTTGAAGAAACAGATCATGAACCACAAGAAGAAGAAGAAGAAGAAGATGTTGACTTCGTAAATTCAGATCACGAACAGAGAGAAGAAAGATGTCATGAACTTGGTTTACGACCAAGAAGAACATTAAAGAGACCTAATAAATATGATGACTATCAACTAGATAGCGGAGAAGATGAAGAAGCAATGATGACATACAGGGAGTCGCAAACAAATGAAGACAAAGAAAAATGGAAAATAGCTGTTAAAGAAGAAAAAGACTCTTTGAAGAAAAATAAAACTTGGAAATTAGTAAGCCCTGAGGCAGCAAGAGGAAAAGAAGTTTTGTCAAGCCGGTGGGTGTTCAAAGTTAAGGAAGACGGTAGATATAAAGCTAGACTTGTAGTACGAGGATGTGAACAAAGGAGTGGATATATAAATTATGAAGAAATCTTCAGTCCAGTTGTAGACACAACTTCACTAAGAGTTCTTTTTGTTATCGCAGCACACTATAGCCTGCACATTAAAACATTTGATGTCAAGACGGCCTTTTTGTATGGAACCCTAGATGAGGACATCTACATGAAAATACCAGAAGGTTACAAAGAAGAAGGGAAAACATGCAAACTGCAGAAAGCCTTATACGGACTGAAGCAAGCCCCCTGTAGGTGGAATAAAACTCTCACAGAGTTCCTGAAACAAGAAGGCATGACACAAACTAAGTCAGACCCCTGCATCTTCAAGAATTCTGAGAACAGTTTGTTTCTAGCAATTCATGTAGACGATGGCATTATCATGGGCAAAGACATTCAGAAAATGACACTGCTACTCTCTAAACTTGAGAGAAATTTTGAAATGAAGACAACTCATGAACCCAAAACCTATTTGGGGATAGATATTAACAGAACAGAAGATTGTATCTTCATTTCTCAAGAGAAATACACTCATAATGTGCTGCAACGTTACAACATGCAAGAATGCAAAGAAGTTAAAACCCCAATAATCCAAAATGAAGAAACAGGTGCAGCAGAGGACAGCGTGAAGGCAGATTACCCCTATAGACAAGCAGTTGGGAGTCTGTTATATTTGTCTTGTAAAACCAGACCAGACCTGGCTTATAGTGTGAATTATGAAAGCAGGTCTATGGAGAAACCAACAGATCAAGATATACAGAATGTTAAACGAACACTTCGATATCTGAAAGGAAGCACAAAAATGGGAATACACTATGCATCGAAAATGAAAGATGATCTGAAAATAATTGCATACAGTGATTCAGATTTTGCTGGTGATCATAAGAAAAGAAAAAGTACTACAGGCTATGTCATAATGCTGGCAGATGGACCGGTGGCATGGCGGTCACGCAAGCAGAAAATTGTGGCACTGTCATCCACAGCAGCCGAATACATTGCTGCAGCAGACTGCTGCAAGGAGTTAGAGTATCTGAAATACTTGATACAAGAACTAACTGGAAAGTCTGTTCCCATTGTTCTTAACATAGACAATCAAAGTAGCTTAAAGTTGGTGAAATCAGGACAAATGAGAGGAGAGTCAAAGCACATTCAAGTGAGGTATCACTATCTGCATGAGAACTATAAAAATGATTTGTTTTCTCTTCAATTCTGTCCGACCCATGACCAGGTAGCTGACATTTTTACAAAGCCTCTATTGTCTACTAAATTTGAAAAAATCAAAGATGTTCTGTTGAGGAGTGGAGTAGAATAGGTCCAAAGAAAGTATTTGATTTTAAATATGTCAATAACAACTAAGACTATTTTGAAATTGTGACATTTCATGTTTTATTTTTGAAATATCAACGAGTATGTTATCCAATATATAGTCATAGTGTAGTTTAAGTCAAATATTGTTTGTACAACTTTTCATAATTTGAATTATGATAAAGATTTTGTTCTTACGGGGGGATGTTAAGAAATAATTATGTTGGTAACAACAAAATCTTTATTGATACTCAATTCACATGTTGGCATTACTGCATATTGTAATTTGTTCAACACTAAATTCATTACTCATTGCAAATGGCGTACCAGCTGATTGTCCCATATCACCTGAACTATAAAAACATAAAACTTTAACAATGTTAAGTATACATATGCGGTAATGTAGCAGGAGACCTGATCGGCCTAGGCTATTCTAACTTTAATTAGTTCCCATTTCAGGGTTTTACAGTTTTGAGTTGCGAATAGTTGGTTTGAAAGTTGTACAACAGTAAGGAGAGTATGTTTTGTATAGATTTTAATTGGTATTATGGTTTATGTCGAGCTGACGAGTGAATTTGATTTGGCTTAAAGTATAGTTTTTGATCTGTTCCGTGTGCTTATGACAAGTTCAAATGGAGACTCCAGCTTTGTTAAAAATCTGTATTTTAAATATTTAATTAAATATATTGATAAAGAGCATGTCTCCATTTTAACTTGCCTGTGGCAAGAGATTAATAAATTTATATTCTTGCCTTTACAGCAAGTATGTAGGTCAATATTAGCAATATTGAAGTATGATTTGAGCATCCCAAGTAACGCTTCTTTGAACCTAAAACAATCATGCAAATTCAGGGTTGCTGGATTCAGTTTATTATCAGGCAGTCGTCCTTTGTGTTATGTGAGATATATATATTGTGAAATTAATAAAAAACATCGATACCGCTAGGCTCCCAAGTACAGGCTTCATATATGTAACAGCAAATTGTAAATTAACTATCTACCGGTGGGTAATATTTTTAACTGGTAGTCTAGTAATTAAGCACTGCATTTAAATTGATTATAAAAATATTTCTCTCAATGAAAGAAAATATGTAGTATTTTGCCATCATAAATTAGAAGCCATAACAAACGCACACCATATCACTGTCTTGCTTACTTCTCGTCACTATCACGCCGCCATATTGCAAACAGCTGACAGTAAGCTCCTCTCCCGTTTCGGACGTATAGAACTAGCACCGATAGAGCGCACTGCTGTTGTATTGGGTAAGCGCAAGGCGCTCTTCATTTGTCTCCTATGTTCTCATGCCGCTAATATCCACGAATTTAAGTTGTTTAAATTGTTATTTTCGTAACTATGCCAAGCTATTGCAGTGTTCCTCTTTGCAAAAAATCAGGGAAGCCCGTTTTCGTTTCACCAATTTCCACAAAATAAAGAAATGAGGAAGAAATGGTCACATGCTTTTAGAAGGAAACATTTCGGTGAGAAAAATCTGACCGAATATAATAAAGTGTGTTTCCATCATTTACAACCCGATGGCTCCACGAAAACTGTGTTGGATAAGTGTGACTTACAATGGAAAATAATTCCTATTTTGTACCTATAAACTGATTAGACATTTCGATAACATCCACTGAATTTATGCGTTTGCAGGCCTATTTGAAGGTGAGAGAGCAAGATAAAAACCGGGCGCTGTTCTACCGCTTTTTCCGTGGACCACGAACACAACAAAAATAATTATTTAGGAAGAGGCCATACACAAGAAAATTGCCGGATTATCACGATAAGACTACAATATCGGAATCTGCAGAAATCATCTCCACTGAAGTACGGGAAGAAATCGTCAATATACACGAAGAAATGAAAGTAACATTTCTGACTCCCATTTTCAAAGACATCAATAGGCTACTCGGTCAAATACTTCAAGAATAAATGTCGCAACATTAACAGTCACAAATGTATTATGGTTGGTTTCTTGAAATCGGAATTAATCGTCAATTTCCATCTGCCTGACGGAGAATGTGGTAGCGACTGACTTCTACATTCTTGAGACATAGTCAGATGAATGGGAACAGTTCGTGGCCATAAAGCAGGGATTCTCAAACTTTAAAAAAATTGTACCCTCAAGTCCTTTCCAAGGGGTAAGGGAACGATTCTTATTGCGAAATTGACAAAATTACATAAGAACCAAACGCTGCGATGCATTTTCGAGGTACACATTCAATTACCGGTATCAACTTTCTTTGAATATGTTTACCTTAAAACACGACAGTTTCATGTAAGATATCAACCTAAAAAAAATACATGAATCGAAGTCTGTAAGCAGGGGGAGCAAGTGAATATTTAAATCTCAATTTATGATTTAAGTCTTTTCGAGATATATTTATCAATATAGGCCTACAATACTCTAGTAATTGTAATCTTCAGGAGAAAGCATGCTGACTCATATTCATTATTTGAATAATAAAGCGTGTTAGAATTTTGTTATTACCGCTGTAGGCTATTAATTCTTCCTTCCTCCCGCTGGTTTTAGTGCCTCGAGACCGTAGCTCATTTTGCAGCTGTTTAACGCTGAAAATCGTTTATCATATATTAGGAGATATACCTATAGAATTAATTAATATAGTCTTGGAGTAAAATTAGAGAAGATATAATTTACTTTAGCTTAGAAAACTCGGTCACAATTTACACATTCGTCGCAGCTGACTGGGAGAAACATAAGACGATCGCCTGGCGCTTACCCAGTACTACACGAGCGCTATCTGGCGCGAACTTTCTCCCGCTACATCCCTATTGTACAGGAGTAGTGTCATGATGGGGAAGCTGTCTCACTTTTTATTGACCCACCCTCGTAGCGGCCCCGAACCTGATATCTCGCTAATGAATCATGGGATTTGAACATACAGGGTGTCCTAGCACTCGTAGTAATGCCCCCTACTTTCCTATAGCCTCTTTATTTAATTAAAAGACCAAAGCTAAAAGGTCATTCGCGAGTAGTGGGGTAGTGTATGTTTTCTTGCAAGTCGCGTGTGTGCTTGAATACGTATGCCTATGTTCGGAAAAGGTTAGGTGGTGGGGGAGGACTAGGGTTGAGTGAGGGGTCGTTTCGATGGTATTTTTCCCGCTCTATTTGATGGTGAGGTTATTTTTAAAATGGGTGGAATTTGGAAACGCAATTTGAGGTAAAAGTGCGTTTTTGACATTTTGGCGATTAGTGTCATTTTTTTGTATGCATGCGCACTTGAGGGCTTTCGTAAGAGAGCGGGCTTTTTAAATGATTATTTATAAATGATTTTTTTAATATTTATTTAAATAAACCCAAAAACTAATAGGTCATCGGCTTTTTAGTATCTCGCTAACCAATAATGCGATTTAAACATATGAGGTGTCGTAGGACTCGTGGTGAACCCCCCTTTTCTATGGACGGGGTATATCCACCCCAAAACAAAAACTACCCTTACCCGGGGGAGGGGGGGGGGGATGAAATAGTATTTATTTTTGTTGTATGCATATGAACTTGGCGACTTTTTTAAGAGAGCGGGCTTTTTAAATGATTATTTATGGATATGGTTTTTTAAAATATTTATTTAATTAAACCCAAAAAACAAATAGGTCATTCGCTTTTTAGTATCTCGCTAACCAATAATCGGATTTAAACATATGGGGTGTCGTAGGACTCGTGGTGAAATCCCCGTTTCTATGGACGGGGTATATCCACCCCAAAATAAAAACTACCATTTCCCGGGGGGTAAATAATATTTTTTGTATGTGCGAACACTGACGGCTTTTGTCAAAAGGACCTAACTACACTTTTGTTAATATTTTCTGAACCCCTGATAGGATTTTGCCATAGGCAGTATCCTAGCCCTTGGGGTGACGCCCTGTTTTTGAATGTAAGATTGGATTTTGTCAAAAGGGCCTAACTAGACTTGTGTTAATATCTCGCGAATCAATCATGCTAGGGACTTGTATGAGGGGTCCTAGCAATTGGGGCGACGTCCCCCTTTTGGGGGTGAAACTAGCCCCCAAAATTGAAAATCAATATCTTGGAAACTAAGAACCCTAAAATTAGGTGTCCTAGCTTTAAAAATAGGTGATGATATAGGCTTTTATCTCGATTGGTCATTTCACCCCTAAAACAGTAAATAGTTATTTTACGAGAAAAGAAACCTGTTAAACCCTTAAAAATGATAAATGAACCTAAGATCTTTCGTTTCTGATGAAAAATAGCAGGGGTAAAATATACCTCCAAATTGAAAAATCGATACCTTGGAAATTAAGAACCCTAAAATTAGGTGTGATAGCTTAAAAAATATGCCATGACATACGCTTTTACCTTGATAGGTCATTTCACCCCTAAAACAGTAAATAGTGATTCTACAGGGGGTAAAAAAGGTGTTAAACGAGTAAAAATGATAATTGAACCTATGATCTTTTGTTTTTTATGAAATATAGTAGGGGAGTGTAAACTACCCCCAAATTGAAAAAATCGATATCTTGCAAACTTAAGAACCCTAAAATTTGGTGTGATAGTTTAAAAATAGGTGATGACATACGCTTTTACCTTGATAGATTATTTCACTCTTAAAACAGGGAATAGTAATGTTACAGGGGAAAAAGGTATTAAACACCTAAAAGTATAAGCGTTTTTGTGAAACCATGCTTAAATGGACATATGTATGGAAGATTATTGTTATTATTATCATTTTTATTATTATTATTATTAGGTAATTATGGATTATTGTGTGTATAGATAACTAACAAGTGGGGAGCGTGATGGCGCAGTGGCTTACCTGCTCGTCTTTACCCGGACGGTTGGGGTTCAAATCCCGGTGACAGCAGGGTGGAATTTTCACCTGAAAAATCACGTGGCGTCAGGAAGGACATTCGGCCTTAAATCTCCGACCAAGACCAAAATGAGCCTGGTTGGCTCCGGCGATTCCAAATAATTAGGAAAAGGCGAAGAAAGAAAGAAAGAAAGAAAGAAAGAAAGAAAAAGGTAACTAACCAGTAATAGTAAACATTTGTTTGAGGTGTTGAAGAAACAGGATGGCCAACCCTTTGCCATGGTTCACTAATTGACCCCAAAATTTTACCTGTCAAGACTCAGTATACCCTGTTGCAGCCTTTAGAAAAAATCGAACCCGGAGCCTCTGTGGTGACAGTGGAGTTATATTAATGATGCTTTTTAAACAAACATACGCTTGCATATTACCGCTGGGTTGAATCTGCACAGTGACACTGGCTTTAATTTGTGTAGTGAGCCTTGGTGATAACAGCACGGCGATCTTGTCAGCAAGTTTCATATTACTCGTCTGCTTGATAGTGGACGTGCTCTGCACCGTGTTAACATACAGTACATGACTAGATAGTTGTTAGGTAAGGGTTGACAAAGGCTTAATGAACCGTATTGCAACCTTAAAATGAATTTCGTGGTATAGTCAGGGTTGGAAGCCAAGACCTTAGGGTTGACAACCAAGTATGTTAACCACTACACTGTGAGATGGTCAAATAATTATGTAACAGAACATATAGAAAAGTTTTCTATAGTTTAACGAATTGACTAAGAGCCATACCATGAGAGGTGTAGGTAATTGAAATTGAATCCTTAGTTGATGATCCTACTACATGTAAGCTATAGCAATGCCCGCCTATAAGCTATCATGTTAGAAAAAGAAATGTATGGCTTGTTTTAAACGGAGAATAATTGTGTTTACTGTGAAACACAAATCTGAATTTAAAAATAGTTTATGTCCTACACGATGTTTGAACTCTTTTTTTATTTATACTTTAGATAAACGCTAACATAGTTGTAATTCAGAAGCCATGGCCGCCTCCTTTCCAATCCTACACCGTACACTGAAGTTAAAATGAATAATGATCACGTTACAGACAGACAGTTTCAAAGCCATGAGAAATAAGTGAACAAAGTATAAAATTCATGAGCCAGTGAGGAAATCAACACGGTATCCTTTGGACAAAAGAGAAGCGTTCTATAAACTTAACCACCAAGCTGTCCTATCGAACCCCAATGGTTTGGGTCATCGTAAAGATGAAAATTAAATCTAAGCTATAACTAAAACCAACTAAACACTTATATACTAGAAGAAGTAATGGAAAACAAAAGGACAATACGCCAAATAAGGGACAGAAGGAATAAAAAATGGCCCACAACCCTCAGGAATGTGGATTGAAGGAGTTGGAAGGAAGGAGAGCCATGAAAGGCAGATCGAAAAGTGAAATAGGAGAGGCTCTGCCCCAGAGGTAATGGATAAAGAGGAGGAAAACTGGACTCAGCTGAGAAATCCCTTGGGGTCGCCAACTTCCAAACTGATCAGCCGTAAGCCCCTTGAGGTTGTAGCCATAAGCAGAGTGCACCACAAGTGGTGGGGCTATATACACCCTACCTTCTTGAGGGGCTTGAGCAAAAGACAGTAAATAACATGAAAATAAAAAGAAGGCTGCCTCCTCACACAAGTAAGATATCAGAAAAAATAAATAAACAAGGGCCAATTAAGTTGCAAAAGGAAGAGACTCCCTAGGCCTCGGATACCCTAATAATGTCGGGGTCGGTAGAGAACAAGAGTTGAGCAAATGAAGTCGACAGGAAAGAAGACAGAGAGGGGCCTAGCACAAGTTAGTTGAAGCAATGACGGACTCGGCTGGGACTCCATGATCGTCAACCTACATGACACTAGATATGACTCCCAGGGGTGGAATTAAAGACCTCTTTTGTTTTATATAACTGGCTTTAAGGACGGTAATACATGCCATGCCTTTCTAATGCGATACTGGTCCTAGGGTATGCAAAATTGTAACAGATACTCAGCTAATAATAGTGTGCATGACCATTATTATTTTCCCTAAGTATAGTACATGGGACTGATAATCGTGATTTCCAAGCCCCTAATAAAGACAAAAACAAATTATTTTCATTTTCCAATGAGTTGGGGTGAGGTGAGGTGAGTTTTCTATACACCAAACTGATGTGGTTTCCCACTTCTACTCCAGGCAAATGCACATTTGATGTTAAGAATAGTGAAATGGTTTGCAACTGTCCAATGCTAGGACCTGATTAGTGGCTTTTAAAAATGGAATTAAATGGAGTACACTTCCCCCAAAATCAACAAGAGGAGTATTCGATCCCCCACAACAGCCATTCTTAAAGTCAATATAAATGGCTATGCACTTCAGGTCATGACGGTCTTCTCTCTCCAATCCTACCCCTTGGTGGTGAAAGGCACACTCTAATACAACCATAATAGTGACAGGTTATCTGTTAAATACCTAACTATCCCCAGATTTACCTTGAATTTTCCAAAAATCCACGAAATTTTCCGCAAATTGACCAAATGACACAAAATTCCAGCAAATTTCAACAAATGACAACCAGATTTATTGAAATTCCATTGATTTACCTAAGAATGGTTTAAACGACCTCAAATTCATATAAAATTAGACGAATATAGATGAAAATTCACTAAAATTTAGCCAAGTGGTGTACAAACTATGAAATTTAACCATTTTTTTAAATTAAAATTGACTACATGTACTCGAAAATTCCATAATATTCTCTTTACATGTATGCTTTTTTGTTGCTGTTGTTTCGTTTACCACACTCCCTGCAGACAAACACCTCAACATGACTTTCTCCTAGACTTGGAGCTCCACATTCGACATGATAGCTGAGTTTCATCTCCCATAAACTTGTCTCTGAGGTGGGTGTCAAGAAAAGGCATCCAGCTGTAAAAACCACACCCTCACATAGATTTTCATAACCTCTTACGTTGAGGTTCCTAACATTAACGACATTGAATGATTGAACGGTTTCCTTTTCACAATTCTTGTCTATTCTTTCCTCTTTAAGGTTGCAAGATGCTTGCAAGATTCCTAAAATGCAATTAAACTTAATAAATACCTTAATATGGTTTGATTGGTTTAATGATAATGGTGTTGATGATTGTTATATACGTTAAGACTAATTTTTTAGGTCTTGAGTGGCCTTGCAATAAGAATTGACTAACCAAACATGAGTTACCTATGAGGGAAACATCTTAGCCCACTATGTTGGTTATTGACCAGTGAGTACAGTTGTAGAAAGCTGTTTATTATTGTTTGAAATCATATACAACAGAGGCTTAAACCTATAGACAAACCGTGTGACCATGTTTATTAATCATGACATTATACCCGAGACAATTAGGATACATATGTAGAGCTTAACAAAAATAATGTTGTGTAACAGTAAATGCTAGTCAACAAACAGTTATGCAGTACTAAAAAAATCATCATACAATACCTGAGAGAGCTCTTCTAAAATTATTGATGCGTAACATGTTTCCACTCGCTTGCTATATATTTTTCGGCGTGGGGATGATTCTCAAGATTTAAAATGCAAATGGAAATGAAATACAACACAAACAAACAATTAGGGCGCGTGGTGACTGAGATTGATAACATGTAGCTATGTGGAATGTTTATATCATATGGTTTACTTCAAGGCTTGGAGATCCCATTAAAGATATTCCTACAATAAATGATCTTGAAATGGACATTCTTTGGTGTGAAAATATTTATTATATGATATTTAATGAAAACAATTATGAGTTATTACATTTTTATACGTTTACTGTATTCTTATTTAATGTAAGCACTCGAGGCACTATCGACCAAAATACGGCACCATGTGGAATGTATATTGCATACGGTACTTGAAGGTTTGGTGTTCCCATTAAAGGTATTCCTACAATAAATTATTTTAAGTTGTCGTTCTATGGCGTGAAAATAATTTATATATGTTATTTGCTAACAGGATTTGCCACTGGAATTATTTTACAAGTAGTTATTTTAATGACCAACAGAGTTCACTGTTAAGAAGGTAGATCCCTATGTGGGAATGTAGGATAACATGTAACATGTTATACATGATATGTCACAACTGTAGGACTTGTGATTTTTTTAAGATGCCTTCATCCCTATATTAATCATCCAGTTTACAAGACTGATAACTACAATGTTACGGAAAAATAAAAACAAAACAAAAATCTGCATTGAAAACCAAAAGTGGTTCAGCAAATATACACTTAACATGCACAAAAACAAGAAATATATACAAACAACTGTATGTTAATTAATTTAATTCATATATAGGCCTATATATATATTTACAATAGGTATACACACAGAATACAGCTCTTTCTTGTTTATGCTTGCTTGTTATAGTTTTTTTAAATATAACACTTGTTGAAAATTATTTTTAGGGGATGGGGGTGTTGCTACGTTGACCAATTACACAATAATACCAGCTTTACGAAGTTCATTTCTTTCTCATAACCAATATGACCAGCCTTTTTACAGGCATGCAAGAGCTATAGACGTCCCACTAATAAATTAGGATCGTTCCATTTGCTATTTTTATGAATGGTTTCAAATACTCGGGAAGCAGTTCATCATTATCACCATCATCATTATCATCATTATCATCCTCATAATCATCTTCATAATGATGATCATCATTATCATCGTTGTCATTATTACCATGATAATTTCCACCTGTGTCCACAGCCTGTTCAATGGTTTGAGTTGCCTTTCATAGTGTCGAAAGCTTCGTTTTACATGTGCTAGAGTGCTTTAACATTGTTATATTATTATTATCACCATCACCATCCTTTTTACATTCCCCCACCAACGTTTTGATGGGGTATGTTGTCTCTGATAGAGTTGAGGGCTTTTGAGATGTGGATGTGTGTCTGAACATGGGTTTTACAGGAGGTGTTAAACGTTTCTCATTAAACAACTGGCTAACAGCATGAGTGCGTTGTAGTGTATTAAACTTGAGGTTAATATTATCTTGAGCAGCACTATCTTTTTCTTGGACTTTGTTTCCTTCTTTTGTTTGAGCTTTCCTTACATTTAGACTAGTGTGATTATTAAGTTTACAATCATGATTGTTTGAAGAAAGTATGTCCAATTCTTTTGTTTTAAGCATACCTCGACACTGTTTCGATCGTTGTTTTGAACAGCGCCAAATAACAGTTCCATTTTTATTGCTTCGTTTCACAATATATTCAGGGCATAAGGCTTACCATACCTAGTCACTGATACTTCCATATCAACTGTCAAGCAAAAACTAATCTATAGTAAAGACAACTTCGTAATAACAACAATAGTTTAATGTGGGGGCATATATACATGCAAAAAGTGGGAGCAAAGGTGGGGGGTAAAATGTGGGAGCAAAAGTGGCAGGTAATGTGGGAGAAAAAAAACTGTGATCAAAAAGTGGGGGCAAATATGGGATAAAATGTGGGAGCAAAGCAAAAATAAAAAGTGGGAGCAAATATGGTAACAAATATGTCAACAAATATGCCAGCAAAAGTAAATACACAAGTCAAGATAGTTTAAAGTGCAAAGAAAATATGGAACCAAATATGAGAGCAAAAGTGGTATTTTTCTAAAACAACTAGACATAACAAACTTACTCATAACCTAACCTAACCTAACCTAACCAAACCTAACCTAACCTAACCTCACCTCACCTAACCTCACCTAACCTAACCTCACCTCACCTAACTTCACCTAACCTAACTTGACTGAACTTTACCTAACCTAACCTATCATAACTTCACCTAACCTAACTTTACCTAATCTAACTTCACCTAACCTAACCTAACCTTTCAACTCTCAGATTAAAATTAAATTCTGGGCATAGTTGAGTTGGAACCCAAGACTTCAGGGATAACACCCAAGTATACTAGCCACTACACCGCGAGATGGGCAAATTATCATGCAACACAACATAAAAATAAAGTTTCTTGTAGTGTAACTCATTGGCTGACAACCGTAGTTGGGAATTCAAACCCAAGACCTCAGGACATTTGTTTTGAACATTATCAGAAATATTAATCCATTTACATTTTGCTGCTGCTTATAGTTATAAGAGTTGGCATTAATATGGAGAGCAAAAAAAGTGGGAGCAAATGTGGGAGCCAATATGGGGGCCAATATGGGAGCAAAATTGGGAGCAAATATGGGAGCAAATGTGGGAGTCAATATGGGAGCCAATATGGGGGCAAAAGTGGGAGCAAATGTGGGAGCCAATATGGGAGTCAATATGGGGGCAAATATGGGAGCAAATGTGTGAGCAAATCAGCTCACCTCGGATATCACCAGTGAGTACTCATATCCACCGCTAGGTAGCGTAAACATACTTTGCGTGTTGTATGTAACTATCTTACAAAGTTTGACTGCATGCAAAACGTGCTTGTATAAGCTGTGCATATAATTTTAATATACAATTAACCCTAAGTGTTCAGAACTAACATTTATAGCCTTGTCTAGGGTATATAGAGGAGCCTTAGCAAGAAAGACTGACTAACCCAGGAGTGTAAAGCCTTGCCATATGCAGTAAGCACCTGTTGGCAGAAAATGGTTCCTAATAATAACGGACTTAATGAATATGAAACATGTTTTGAGTGTCGTCTCGAATCCTATTTTGTACGTTGTGATACGTCTAAGGATTTAAGATGACACAAACGTCTTTGGTGTGTCATCTTTTGTTTGTTACTAGGTCTCGTGCAAATCTGCTGGCAAATTTTGTTTTAATTAAATATATATTTTCCATCGTAATATAGACAATAGAACGCTTAATTTTAAAACGTCTGAGTCATTACAAAACAATAAATATAAAAAATCAAGAAGAAAAAACAAACTCTGATGGGGTTTGAACCTTAGCCATAAGAGTGGTAGGCCGACGCTTTACCACGAAGGTAATCGTGCCAATGAACGTCTTTCGATATCATATGAGTTACATAGAACATGTTAGCAAATAATGATTTAGACTAAACGATTTCATCAGTGAAGGATATTATTTATGTATAAAGCATTTCATGCAAAGTTTATTTATTTTGTATCAGTGCGCTATATTACATGCAATACTCAAATTAGTGAAATATAAGTCAGGCACAAGATATCCGCTGCCATCTTGCCTTGTAACTGAGACGCCTCAGCTTTTTAAAATACCGTCTGCACTATAGTATTACAAAATAAACTTTTAATTTCGAACGTGCATCTTCCTTTAGAACAGTTTAAACGATTCTCGGCTCGATAATCGGAACTGGCGGGTCCCATGATATGGATTATAAAGTTTGCATAATTCGCACGGCCACTATCCTGAAATGGTACGGCGGATGACCTTGTAGTTTGGTCACAAGACGCGTCCTATATGAAGGTATGTTGTTACCAAATTTGGTAGAGATCTGTTGATTTGCTTAGTCGTTATTTGATTTTACGTTTTGAACGTTTGAGTGGCCGCCATTCAGTTTTGGTAAAGATGGCGGCGATATAAAACATGACACTGAGGTGCCCTTTGCTAGTTCTACCTCTGTACCAAATTTCGTTCAATTCGGTTTCACCATGTTTGAATTGATAGGGGGACAGACATTCAGAGTATACACACTCTCACACACACACACACACACACAGACTCACGCACACACACACATACACACACAGACAGACACACAATTTTTGGCCCTGTGTAGATCTCATAAGTCTACATTCATTTTTTTTTGCAAAAATCGAAAGTAGGCTAAAAATGGAACTGTTATTTGGCGCTGTTCAAAGCAACGATCGAAACAGTGTCGAGGAATGCTTGAAACAAAAGAATTGGACATACTTTCTTCAAACAATCATGATTGTAAACTTAATAATCACGCTAGTATAAATGTAAGGAAAACTCAAACCAAAGCAAGAAACCAAGTCCAAGAAAAAGATAGTGCTGCTCAAGATAATATTAACCTCAAGTTTAATACACTACAACGCACTCATGCTGTTAGCCAGTTGTTTAATGAGAAACCTTTAACACCTCCTGTAAAACCCATGTTCAGACACACCCACATCTCAAAAGCCCTCAACTCATTCAGAGACAACATACCCCATCAAAAGGTTGGTGGGGGAATGTAAAAAGGATGGTGATGGTGATAATAATAACATAACAATGTTAAAGCACTCTAGCACATGTAAAAAAGAAGCTTACAACACTATCAAATGCAACTGAAACCATTGAACAGACTGTGGACACAGGTGGAAATTATCATGGTAATAATGAAAACGATAATAATGATGATGATTTTTATGAAGATGATTATGAGGATGATAATGATGATAATGATGATGGTGATAATGATAGACTGCTTCCCGAGTTTTTGAAGCCATTCATAAAAAATAGCAAATGGAACGATCCTAATTTATTAGTGGAACGTCTACAGCTCTTGCATGCCTGTAAACAAGCTGGTCGTGTTGGTTATGAGAAAGAGCTATTAATAATAGAAAATGAACTTCGTAAAGCTGGTATTATTGTGTAATGGGTCAACGTAGCAACATCCCCATCCCCTAAAAATAATTTTCAACACGTGTTATATTAAAAAAAACTATAACAAGCAAACATAAACAAAAAGAGCTGTATTCTGTGTGTATACCTATTGTAAATATATATATATATATATTATATGTATATATGAATTAAATTAATTAACATACAGTAGTTTGTATATATTTCTTGTTTTTTGTGCATGTTAAGTGTATATTTGCTGAACCACTTTTTGTTTTTCAATGCAGATTTTTGTTTTGTTTTCATTTTTCCGTAACATTGTAATTATCAGTCTTGTAAACTAGATGATTAATATAGGGATGAAGGCATCTTAAAAAATCACAATCCTTACTGTTATGACATATCTTGTATAACATGCTACATGTTATCCTACATTCCCACATAGGGATCTACCTTCTTAACAGTGAACTCCGTTGGTCATTAAAATAACTACTTGTAAAATAATTCCAGTGGCAAATCCTGTTAGCAAATATCATATATTAAATATTTTCACGACATAGAACGACAACTTAAAATAATTTATTGTAGGAATACCTTTAATGGGACCACCAAACCTTCAAGTACCGTATGCAATATACATTCCACATGGTGCCGTATTTTGGTCGATAGTGCCTCGAGTGCTTACATTAAATTAGAATACAGTAAACGTATAAACATGTAATAAATCATAATTGTTTTCATTAAATATCATATAATAAATATTTCCACACGAAAGAATGACCATTTCAAGATCATTTATTGTAGGAATATATTTAATGGGATCTCCAAACCTTGAAGTAAACCATATGTTATAAACATTCCACATAGCTACATAACCGACAGTACGTCATGTTATTAATCTCAGTCACCGCGCGCGCTAATTGTTTGTTTGTGTTGCATTTCAGTTCCATTTGCATTTCATTTCTTGAGAATCATCCCCACGCCGAATAATATATAGCAAGCGAGTGGAAACATGTTACGCATCAATCATTTTAGAAGAGCTCTCTCAGGTATTGTATGATGATTTTTTTAGTACTGCATAACTGTTTGTTGACTAGCATTTACTGTTAAACAACATTATTTTTGGTAAGCTCTACATATGTATCCTAATTGTCTCTGGTATAATGTCATGTTTAACAAACATGGTCACACGGTTTGTCTATAGGTTTAAGCCTCTGTTGTATATGATTTCAAAAAAAAAACAGTTTTCTACAACTGTACTCACTGGCCAATAACCAACATAGTGGGCTAAAATGTTTCCCTCATAGGTAACTCATGTTTGGTTAGTCAATTCTTATTGCAAGGCCAGTCAAGACCTAAAAAATTAGTCTTAACGTATATAACAATCATCAACACCATTATCATTAAACAAATCAAACCATATTAAGGTATTTATTAAGTTTAATTGCATTTTAGGAATCTTGCAAGCATCTTGCAACCTTAAAGAGGAAAGTATAGACACGAATTGTGAAAAGGAAACCGTTCAATCATTCAATGTCGTTAGTGTTAGGAACCTCAACGTAAGAGGTTATGAAAGTCTATGTGAGGGTGTGGTTTTTACAGCTGGATGCCTTTTCCTGACACCCACCTCAGAGACAAGTTTATGGGAGTTGAAACTCAGCTATCATGTCGAATGTGGAGCTCCTAGGAAAAAGTCATGTTGAGATATTTGTCTGCAGGGAGTATGGTAAACGAAACAACAACAACAAAAAAGCATACATGTAAAGTGAATATAATGGAATTTTCGAGTACATGTAGTCAATTTTAATAAAAAATGGTTAAATTTCATGGTTTGTACCCCACTTGGCTAAATTTGGTAAATTTTAATGAATTTTCATCTATATTTGTCTAATTTTATATGAATTTAAGGTAGTTTAAACCATTCTTAGGTAAATCAATGGAATTTTAATAAATCTGGTTGTCATTTGTTGAATTTTGCTGAAATTTTGTGTCATTTGGTCAATTTGCGGAAAATTTCGTGGATTTTAGGAAAATTCAAGGTAAATCTGGGGATAGTTAGGTATTTAACAGATAACCTGTCACTATTATGGTTGTATTAGAGTGTGCCTTTCACCACCAAGGGGTAGGATTGGAGAGAGGAGACCGTCATGACCTGAAGTGCATAGCCATTTATATTGACTTTAAGAATGGCTGTTGTGGGGGATCGAATACTCCTCTTGTTGATTTTGGGGGAAGTGTACTCCATTTAATTCCATTTTTAAAAGCCACTAATCAGGTCCTAGCATTGGACAGTTGCAAACCATTTCACTATTCTTAACATCAAATGTGCATTTGCCTAGAGTAGAAGTGGGAAACCACATCAGTTTGGTGTATAGAAAACTCACCTAACCTCACCCCAACTCATTGGAAAATGAAAATATTTTGTTTTGTCTTACTTAGGGGCTTGGAAATCATGGTTACCAGTCCCATGTAATATACTTAGGGAAAATAATTATGGTCATGCACACTATTATTAGCTGAGTATCTAATACAATTTTGCATACCCTAGGACCAGTATCGCATTAGAAAGGCATGGCATGTGTTGCCGTCCTTAAAGCCAGTTATATAAAACAAAAGAGGTCTTTAATTCCACCCCTGGGAGTCATATCTAGTGTCATGTAGGTTGATGATCATGGAGTCCCAGCTGAGTCCGTCATTGCTTTCACTAACTTGTGCTAGGCTCCTCTCTGTCTTCTTTCCTGTCGACCACATTTGCTCAACTCTTGCTCTCAACCGACCACGACATTATTAGGGTATCCGAGGCCTAAGGAGTCTCTTCCTTTTGCAACTTAATTGGCCCTTGTTTATTTATTTTTTCTGGTATCCTACTTGTGTGAGGAGGCAGCCTTCTTTTTATTTTCATGTTATTTACTGTCTTTTGCTCAAGCCCCTCAAGAAGGTAGGGTGTATATAGCCCCACCACTTGTGGTGCACTCTGCATATGGCTACACCCTCAAGGGGCTTACGGCTGATCAGTTCGGAAGTTGGCGACCCCAAGGGATTACTCAGCTGAGTCCAGTTTTCCTCCTCTTTATCCATTACCTCTGGGGCAAAGCCTCTAATATTTTACTTTTCTATCTGCCTTGCATGGCTCTCCTTCTTTCCAACTCCCTCAATCCACATTCTTGAGGGTTGAGGGCCATTTTTTATTCCTTCTGTCCTTTATTTGGCGTATTGTCCTGTTGTTTTCCATTTCTTCTTCTAGTATATAAGTGTTTAGTTGGTTTTAGTTATAGCTTAGATTTAATTTTCATCTTTACGATGACCCAAACCATTGGGGGTCGATAGGGCAGCTTGGTGGTTAAGTTTATAGAACGCTTCTCTTTTGTCCAAAGGACACCGTGTTGAAATCCTCACTGGCTCATGAACTTTATACTTTGTTCACTTATTTCTCATGGCTTTGAAACTGTCTGTCTGTAACGTGATCATTATTCATTTTAACTTCAGTGTACGGTGTAGGATTGGAAAGGAGGCGGCCATGGCTTCTGAATTACAACTATGTTAGCGTTTATCTAAAGTATAAATAAAAAAAGAGTTCAAACATCGTGTAGGACATAAACTATTTTTAAATTCAGATTTGTGTTTCACAGTAAACACAATTATTCTCCGTTTAAAACAAGCCATACATTTCTTTTTCTAACATGATAGCTTATAGGCGGGCATTGCTATAGCTTACATGTAGTAGGATCATCAACTAAGGATTCAATTTCAATTACCTACACCTCTCATGGTATGGCTCTTAGTCAATTCGTTAAACTATAGAAAACTTTTCTATATGTTCTGTTACATAATTATTTGACCATCTCACAGTGTAGTGGTTAACATACTTGGTTGTCAACCCTAATGTCTTGGCTTCCAACCCCGACTATACCAAGAAATTCATTTTAAGGTTGCAATAAGGTTCACTAAGCCTTTGTCAACCCTTACCTAACAACTATCTAGTCATGTACTGTATGTTAACACGGTGCAGAACACGTCCACTATCAAGCAGACGAGTAATATGAAACTTGCTGACAATATCGTCGTGCTGTTATCATCAAGGCTCACTGTACAAACAAAAGCCAGTATCTCTGTGCAGATTCAACCCAGCTGTAGTATGCCAGGGTATGTTTGTTTAAAAAGTATCATTAATATAACTCCACTGTGACCTCAGATGGCCCAGGTTCGATTTTTTTCTATAGGCTGCAACAGGGTACACGGAGTCTTGACAGGTAAAACTTTTGGGGTCCATTCGTGAACCATGGCAAATGGTTGACCATCCTGACTTCTTCAACACCTCAAACAAATGTTTACTGTTACTGGTTAGTTACCTCATTTTTCTTCTTTTTCTTTCTTCGTTTTTTTTCCCAATTATTTGGAGTCGCCGGAGCCAACCAGGCTCATTTTGGTTTTGGCCGTGGATTTAATTCCGAATGCTCTTCCTGACGCCACGTGATTTTTCAAGTGAAAATTCCACCCCGCTGTCACCGGGATTTGAACCCCAGCCGTCCGGATAAATACGAGCAGCTATGCCACTGTGCCATCACGCTCCCCACTGGTTAGTTATCTATACACACATTAATCCATAATTACCTAATAATAATAATAATAATAAAAATGATAATAACAATAATCCTTCATACACATGTCCATTAAAGCATGGTTTCACAAAACGCTTATGCTTTTATGTGTTTAATACCTTTTTCCCTTGTAACATTAGCCTACTATTCCCTCTTTTAAGAGTGATATAATCTATCAAGGTAAAAGCGTATCACACCTCATTTTAGGGTTCTTAAGTTTGCAAAATATCGATTTTTTTCAATTTGGGGGTAGTTTACACTCCCCTACTCTATTTCATAAAAAACAAAAGATCATAGGTTCAATTATCATTTTTACTGGTTTAACATCTTTTTACCCCCTGTAGAATCACTATTTACTGTTTTAGGGGTGAAATGACCTATCCAGGTAAAAGCGTATGTCATAACATATTTTTAAGCTATCACATCTAATTTTAGGTTTCTTAGTTTCCAAGGAACCGGTATCGGTTTTTCAATTTGGGTTTAGTTTTCACCCCCCTAATATTTTTCATAAAAAACAAAAGATCTTAGATTCAATTATCATTTTTACCCGTTTAACTCCTTTTTACCCCCCGTAAAATCACTATTTACTGTTGTATGGGTGAAATGACCTATCCAGGTAAAAGCGTATATCATGGCATATTTTTTAAGCTATCACACCTAATTTTAGGGTTCTTAGTTTCCAAGGTATCGATTTTTCAATTTGGGGGAAGTTTTCACCCCCCTGCTATTTTTCATCAAAAACAAACGATCTTAAGTTCATTTATCATTTTTAAGTGTTTAAGAGGGTTTTCTCGTAAAATCACCATTTACTGTTTTAGGGGTGAAATGACCTACCAAGGTAAAAGCGTATGTCATGGCATATTTTTTAAGCTATCACACCTAATTTTGGCGTTCTTAGTTTCCAAGGTATCGATTTTTCAATTCCGGGGTAGTTTTCACCCCCTTGCTATTTTTCATCAGAAACGAAAGATCTTAGGTTCATTTATCATTTTTAAGTGTTTAACAAGTTTTTTCTCATAAAATAAATATTTACTGTTTTAGGGGTGAAATGACCAATCGAGGTAAAAGCCTATATCATCACCTATTTTTAAAGATAACACACCTAATTTTAGGGTTCTTAGTTTCCAAGATATTGGTTTTTCAATTTTGGGGGGTAGTTCCACCTCCAAAACGGGGACGTAGCCCCAAGTGCTAGGAACCCTCATACAAGTCCCTAGCTTGATTGGTTCGCGAGATATTAACAAAAGTGTAGTTAGGCCCTTTTGACAAAAAACGAATCATACATTCAAAAACGGGGCGTCACCCCAAAGCCAGGAAACAGCCTATTGCAAAATCCCATCAGGGGTTCAGAAAATATTAACAAAAGTGTAGTTAGGTCCTTTTGACAAAAGCCGTCAGTGTGCGCACATACAAAAAATATTATTTACCCCCGGGTAAGGGTAGTTTTTATTTTGGGGTGGATATACCCCATCCATAGAAAAGGGGAGTTCACCACGAGTCCTACGACACCCCATATGTTTAAATCCGATTATTGGTTAGCGTGATACTAAAAAGCGAATGACCTATTAGTTTTTTTGGTTTAATTAAATAAATATTTAAAAAACCTCATCCATAAATAATCATTTAAAAGGCCCGCTCTCTTAAAAATGTCGCCAAGTTCGTATGCATACAAAAAATCTATTACCCCCCCCCCTCCCGGCTGTAAGGGTAGTTTTTGTTTTGGGGTGGATATACCCCGTCCATAGGAAAGGGGGGGGGGGGGGTTCACCACGTGTCCTACTACACCTCATATGTTTAAATCGCATTATTTGTTAGCGAGATACTAAAAAGTCGATGACCTATTAGTTTTTGGGTTTATTTAAACAAATATTAAAAAAACTCATAAATAATCATTTAAAAAGCCCGCTCTCTTACAAAGGTCCTCAAGTGCGCATGCATACAAAAAAAACACTAATTGCCAAAATGTCAAAAACGCAGGTTTACCTCAAATTGAGTTTCCAAATTCCACCCATTTTAAAAAAATAACCTCACCATCAAATAGAGCGGGAAAAATACCATCTAAACGACCCCTCGCACAACCCTAGTCCTCCCCCACCTCCTAACCTTTTCCCAACATAGGCATACGTATTCAAGCACACACGCGACTTGCAAGAAAACATACACTACCCCACTACTCGCGAATTACCTTTTAGTTTTGGTCTTGTAATTAAATAAAGAGGCTATAGGAAAGTAGGGGGCTTTACTACGAGTGTTAGGACACCCTGTATGTTCAAATCCCATGATTCATTAGCGAGATATCGGGTTCGGGGCCGCTACGAGGGTGGGTCAATAAAAAGTGAGACAGCTTCCCCATCATGACACTACTTACAGGGATGATGTGCGGTTTTCTTTGGATTAAGGAATGTTTAGTGTGTGGAATGTGCATAATATCTTTGAGCCTGGTAGAACGGGAGGGGGCTCTTAGTTTGAAGAGTGACAGCAGGTGGTCCGAACGATAATGGCCATTTAAAATTGAATGTAGGAACGATAGGTCAGTTACCTGGCGTTGTAACAGTACATATTAGGGGTCATGGTTGATTATACTCAATGAGGAATACTTAAAAAAACATCTTTCTCCATTTATTATTTTCATTTAACAATGAGCATCAATCTCTAACACTTGACTTCTCGGGACTTATCACACAAAACCAATTCATTCTTGCTAATAAGAATCAGACCAATCAGAACAGATACTTCTCATTTCCACAAAAATCTTATCAAGTCCAAGACCGAACTCAATAATCATCTAACCTCTTCCCTCACACATTTCCACAATCTCCATAGTGTACCCAACTAGGGTTGGTGCAGGATATGAACTTCTGATCTTTAAGATGAAAAGAAGTCCAGCTACAAGCCGGCAGTGGGGAAATAGGAAGTGATTCAAGCCATGACGCAGAACATTGACAGCTTTAACTGGAGATAAGTGGTGCAAGCGATAGGTGAATCACGAGAGCAGTCACGCTGGGATGAATCAACCAGAGCAGATTAGCGGGGGAATCACCACAGAGTGCTAAGATCAGCAAATTAACAACAATAGGCCTATCGGGATCAGAATAATCCACAAAATTATGAATTAAACGAGGTTAAGAGTGAATAATTTAGGCCCAGCAAAAAATCACTTAGCCAGCAACTACATCATTAGGCTGAGCCAAGCGAAGGTAGTGGGAAGAAGAGAAAAACACTCAGTCGCCCACACAGCTGAGGAGCCTTGTAGATTTTATTTAAATTAATTAGACGATCGATTTTCAGGAAACGAAATGGTAATGAGACGTTTGGATTATAGGGAACATAATGATATATTTTTCAAAAACGTGCGTCGTCTATTTCAGAAGTAAGCTCCAGGAAGAAGGCAAAAGTAGTTTATTTTTGCAAGTTCCCAATAAATAGCCCAGGTTTCAACCAGAGAGCATACAGTATCCGTCAGCCAAGTGAGGCTATATGCTGTGTCAGAAGCAGTTCATCATCAGCAAGCGGGGAGAAGCTACACGCTGTCTTCTAAAACGCAGAAGCGCTGCATTATACTCGTCGCAGGTCAGTTAAGCCCGGGGAGGCTCAGCGCAATTCCGCACAGTATTTAAGTATACAGTACGCAATATTGTCAAACTGCCGGGATGGAAGTCCGTCCTCACACTAGTAAAGACTCAGCGTACTCCTGTATGGAGAAGTCACAACAAGTAACGCCGTTCGTTACCAACCGCAAAAAGTGGATCGTGTTAAGACGAATTAACAATCATCAGTATCCGCGGTTTAACAAAAAGTTGTATGTGCGTGGTAATATAAATCCGCTACGGATGTTTATAAGTGATCACTAAAGCACTTGTGCTGGATCAAATAAATTATACGCTACTCGAAAACCGTGTCGAAGTAAAAATTGCGCCGCGACAAATTCTAGAACAGTAATTAGCTAGAATACCGCAGTCCAGATCAGTAGAGACATCACGCTGGAGGTCATTGTTTCGAAATATACAGACAGGTCTCCGTGAAAGTTAAGTGAAAGACTACATTTGGAAGGGACCTATATTGGAACGAAATCCAATAATCCAAGTAAATGAACACGGGTTCGAGACCCAAGAACAAATATGGTGAACTTTAGCGAAGCTACAGTGTCTCAAATAAGAACGTAGGAATAAAGACATTCTCGTAGGAGAAATAAGGGAACTTGTCGCAGATAAGGACAAAATACGGTCAAGAAGTGAGCGGGGCATAGGTTCGATAGACCGCTACGTAAACGTAGGACAAGTAAAAATTGAAAATCGCTAATAAAAGGACGATAAAATAGTCAAAATAGACTATTTAAAAGACAGGGCAGAGACTAGATCCAGTGAAGAATTAAGAGCCGTTCAAGTTTGCATCACGTCCAATGCAGGGTCCGGAGTTCTCATTAGGGCGTTGACCACCGATAAAACGTGCCAAGAGTCACTGAAATGTGGTGAAAATTAGTGCAGTGTAAATAAGTTACAAGATATATGTGTTTTAGTGTTAATACAGTATTTTACAAATTAATGATGTGTTTAATTTAAGTGAAGGTCGATTGGACCTAAGTGAGGTGCCACTCACAAAAGAAAGTGCCATGGAAGAGTGCTAATTATGTCGTTAGGTGGGTTAAATCTTACCCAAGATGGAGCACACTGGTGAGTCATGATTTTTCATTAAAATTGCAGATGTACGATGTACTGGCTCGATGGGATCGGTGGTAACTGGGGAGTTTACCGATCGAACTCATCGGGTAGTTGAATGCACTTATATAACTGGAATGTTGAAATAATAATAATAATAATAAATAATTGAGAGAATGACCTCGCAGAATAATTATATGAAAGGGATCAGTAATGTAAAGTAATAAAGTAACCAAGAAATGAAATAACAAATAATAAATGATTTGGAGGAAGGAATCGAAAATATAATTTAAATGGCTAAAATTTTCGCCAGAGTAAAAGCAGATAATGAAATAAATATGCATCATAATAAAATAGTTAAAATAAATAATGAAAAGGAAAAATATAAAATAGTTTGATCTTACAATTACATGGCAAATAACAAAAAGTTGAAATAAAAAAAATTGAAAGTTCGAAATAAAAATAATAAAATATAAATATTATCGAGTTGTTATGCACTAAAAATAAAGTGATAATGAAAATTGTAATAAGGAACTCTAGTAATAAACGGAACGAAATAAATTAAATATCTTGACGTATTGTTATCAAATGATCAATTTTATAATTATCTAAAAGTAATTGGTGAATAAAAACACCCAAAGAAAATGTATTATCACAGGCTAGCGAGCCAGAATTATGAAGATTAAATGATAGGAAGGCTCAGGTCTTACCGCTATAAATGAAATATTAATTTGAGATATTAAATAAACCGCGAATAACCAAGCAAGAAATCGTTATTGCCAAAAGGGCCTAATAATCAGTAAATGAAGCTAAACGCTAATAAATGTGCGTTAATCTGGATAAAAATTAATCAGGAGATGGAGAGTCTTATCGAAATGTTGTTGGTGAAAGATTCCTCTTTCTGTATTGTTGTTGTATGTAAACGTCGTGTTGTATTGGGTAGGTGAAATTCCCATAAACTGTATTGCCATATTGAAGCGTTGAAAATAATAGTTACATTGTAAGTCCAATCAGGCTGTGTTAAATAAATATCGTAGGCCAAAATCTTCGAACGAATATACATGTGAGACCATGAGAGCATTGTTATAATTATTGTAGGCCATAATCGTCGAAATAATGCGTTGTAAGTGAATATACATGTGAGACCATGAGGCAGTGTTATATAAAAAGGTTGTAGGCAATAATCGTCGAATGAAATTTGCAAGTAAGTCGGATAACGGCATTGATATAAATAATATTGTTAGAAGGCGTCATACAACTTGTGATTAAAGTTGGTGTAGTCAACTATTAGGCATCCTCTCCGGAATAAGTTATAAATATCCTGTAAAAAAACGAAATATAAATAATGATAATAATAATAATTAAAAGCAGGAACAAATAGCTGTTTTAGAAGTGAAACAAAAGTCTTGGTAAATCATATGGTTAGAGATATAAACAGAGTTGTAAGCGTGGTGGCTGGCTAGAAGCCATAAATCAAGCGAAGCATCACCAGAGGGGCAAGGCAGCTGTGAGCGCCCGACCTACCGTAATGTGTGATTGAGACAGAAAGTTAATGGGTTCTGCGGTAAAGCAAAGGTCTGTTATAGACTAACAATAAAAGGCCATAATGTAAAAGTTTTTATTAAAAGATGCAAGCTGTAATTAACTTATAAAATCACAATGCTGGGATGGAGACCATTCTCCAGAATGTAAGTTTGAAGCATTTACATGAATTTGACGGGTTTTGTCAAACACTTTTATTGTAAATAAAAGGATTCCTTCCTCAAAAGAATGAAAGAACGGGTTGTGAAAAATACTGTTTAAAGATGAATAAAGATCCCACAAAAATAAATAACACAGTGCATGGTACGCTGCAAAGAAAGATCACCTGATGCATGAGAGTGGAACTGGTGGAACAAGGGTTCGATTTACAGACATGGCATGTTTCTTGTACAGAATTTTAAATGTGTAAAATCTAAGGCTTTGTGGAGAAATACTAGTAAGGTCCAAAGGACTAAATAAGTGATAAATAAATGATAATTATCTAACGTTAAAGAAGCCCAGAAGGGTAAAGATTGAAATGAATACAAATATCCAAAGCTTTGGAAAGTTATATGACTTGAATGATAGGCGCGCTTGACGCCTTAGTAAGATATACTACAAATAATTATAATTAGATTTAAGCAAGACAAAGTGGTTACAAAGTGGTTACAAAGTTCATAGGATAATGAAATGACATTATAGTGATTTGATAAATTTTAACAAAGTGATTAATTTTAGTTTGAATGGCACTTGAAGAGACTATGCCAAGTGATTGATTTCTTTTAATATATTTTGAGTGACACTTGAAGGAACTATGCCAAGTGATTGATTTTCTTACATGTTTTTGAGTGAATATATTTTTCTTTTATGAATTAAATTCTGTAAAATTATAATGTTGTGTATTTCCTCAAATCTTTGTGAACCTTGAGTATTCCATATCAGATGTTTAATCCGCGGTGGAGGGAGCGTACCATACCCCGAAACCGCAAGAGCAAAAGCCGAGTGCAGAGTAATCATCATCCGTGCAAACGGGCACATAGGGGAAGCATATAATGCGTGCTGGATATGGATACTAGGTCTCATGGAAAGTCGGTCAAATTAAAGATAAAATATATATTAAAGTAGGAAGGTAGGATGACCGCAACCCTATATAAATGTAAGGAGATATGCCCCCCTATATGTCAATCTTCTTTGGCGCCCACCTTTAGGGGAAGATGATGGAAGATGGGGTAATAGAAAAAGTAGCTACGCCTTATGTGAGACCATTGGTCGTGGTAAATAAACCAGATGGAACAGTGAGAGTATGGGAACCCACAGAAAAAGTCGAGTTTTCCGGATATTTTTTTGAAAAATTTCGAGAAAATTTTTCAGATCACAATTTCAAAATGTCTTGCTTAAAGTTGTTGAAGTTTTTGAAGGAGGGACGTGTGGACGTGTTCGTGCGCCTGCACACCCGTTAAACACTTCATCTCAAAAAAAAGAAAGAAAGAAAGAAAGAAAGAAAGAAAGAAAGAAAGAAAGAGTACAAGCACGTCGGGTCGAGCCCAGATTCACCTCGTGTGCATGATTCATCCTGGGGCGGGGGGGGGGGGGGTAGTAGTAGCCCATCTTTTCTCAAATAAATCGGAGAAAGAATGGCTACAACGGAAGAGATGAAAAGTCTCTTGGAAGCAATAAACAATATGCTTCAAGAAAATATGGAAGCAATAAATAATAGGCTTCAAGAAAATAAGGATGAAATTAAAAAGGACTCAAAAGTTTCAAACAATAAACTTCAAGAAAAGATGGAAGTTTTAAACAATAAAAGTAGGGATGAAACTAAAAAGGACTTGGAAGTTTTAAATAATAAACTTCAAGAAAATAGCGATGTTTTAAACAATAAATTCCAAGAAAGTAGGGATGAAACTAAAAAGGACTTGGAAGGAATAAATAGTAAAATCCAAGAAACTAAAAAGGACTTGGAAGTTTTAAATAATAAACTCCAAGAAAATATAGAAGTTCTGAAGGTTGAACTTCAAGAAGATATCAGTAAGGGTAGGATTGAATGTCAACAGAATTTTGAAACAACGAAAAATAGACTTGATGAATTAAATAATAAAGTTGACACCGCACAGGCAAATGTAAATGATAGTATTGTAAAAATACAGGGAAGTATTGATACTATTAAAGATGATGTAAACCATATATCAGGCGAACAGGCAGAGGTTAATTCACGCTTAGATGAGATCGAGCTGAAAATTAACTATATTAAAACCGAAACAAGAGAGTAAATAGACAGTAGATTCAAAGAGATAGAGAAATCGTTCGGAGATACGTTAGATCTTAGACTAGAAGTAAATAAGGTCGATTTCCAGGAATTTAAGTACGATGTAACGAAGCAATTAGCAAACAATGAAAACAATGTAAAAATCCACACAGGAATTAAAAAGGGAAATAAATGATTTATCGAAACAAATCCAAGAAAGTAATGAACATAGGAAGTTCGATATAGATAAAATAGGTCAAAGAATAGATATGCAAGCAAAGGAAGATAGAGAGTACGTAGATCAAAGAATAGATGATCAGGATAAAGCATGGGAAACCACGTTAGGTAAACGTATAGAACCCATACAGTCACTAATAAAAACACAGGGAGAAATTGTTGAGAAACAGGGGGAAAACATTGATAGGCAACAATCCCAAATTGAAGAAATCATAAATGGTATAAATCCTTTGAAAATTAGCATAGGGGAAACCAATAAGAAAGTAGAACCAAACCAGGGGGATCTGGTAAGGATAAAGAAGACCCTGGAGAAAACCCAAGGGGAAATAAAATCTATAAGACAGGATCTTAAAGAAATAGAGAAATGCGTAAAGCAAAACTTAGAAAACGCGAAAGAGGAAGTAGAAACAAGAGCACAGGTTAAATTTCTAATAGAAAGAACAACAGTTCCTTGAAACCAGAAAGGAAATAAAGGAAGAGTTTGAAATATTCACGGAAAACTTGAAGGGAAAGCAAGAAGAAATAGGGAGAAGAACTGAGGACAATGAGGATCGAATGAATAAGATAGAACAAGAATCATTTGCTAGGATAGAGAGACTCGAAGGAAGAGTAACTCAGAGCGAAACAAGAATGATTGCTATAGAAGGAATTAGTGGGGGAGATCGTAAGTCAAATCAGGAAAGCACAGAAGATTTGAGAGATAAATGGGGAGAAACAAAACCCCAAAACATATTCAAGAATTACCCAGAAGGGGAAAGCCAATTTAAAACACCGGGACGACCTGTATTCAGGTCTACCCCTTTTAATAATAACAATAATAATGAAGTCCAGAACCAGGTGATAACCATTATTAGATCAGACTCTGATAAACCCATTTTCAGGAAACGTGTCTTCTCTAACGCCTAAATACTGGTTAAAGGAGGTATTTGAGTACCTAAAAGACACACGAGTTGCACCGGAGCGTCAATTAAAGTCAATCGAAAAATTAATGGATGGCGATTGTTTAACATGCTTTGGAAGTTTTAGGTATACTTTCGACACCGTGGACGAATTTAAAAGACGCATTCTTAAAGAGATATTGGGCAGCGGACGTCCAACAAAATTTAAGGCTTGATCTCTACTCCAAAAAGTATAGTACGAATACGCCCACGCGCTATTCCGAATATTTCACTGCAAATTTAGAGAATTAGACTGCGCACCGTTAGAAAATGACTTATGTCTGGCAATAACAAAGCAGTTACCGTTTGAAATACAAAGATTCCTAATCTCATCGAATGTGTAGTTTTGACCCTAATAGAAGATATGCAGATTGTAGGATTTGTTGAGAGTTGGCTCCCTGTAGGTTGCGAGGTTAAAATAGATGGCTTCAATATATATACAAAACCTAAGATTAGGAAAGCTCGTACAGGTAGGTTTCCGGGGGGAATTGTTGTTTTAATTAAAGAAGAGGTGAGGGAATTATCAGAATTTATTAGTTCAGAACTGGAAGAAGTAGTGTGGGTAAAAGCAGATATTAGGGGGAGGGGGAAAGGAACGGTATGTTTCGGCTTTGTCTACAACCCTCCGGAGAATTCCCCGTATGCAAGAGAAAGCTTTTTCGATGAGTTAGCTATGGAAATAAACAGAATTCAAAATATATATGAAGAGGCAGAGATTGTGCTTTTAGGGGACTTCAATGCGAGGGTTGCAGACAGAAAGCCCCTTTACAGCAAGGGGGTTGCCGAGGCCGTATGTGGGGATAGGCACAGCAAAGACAAGGAATGTAATAAGAACGGAGAAAAGATTTTGGAACTATGTGGTGCAGAAGAGCTATATATATTAAATGGTGTCTGTGTGGGGGATGAAGAAGGTAACCTGACGTATATAACAGAGACTGGAGGAAGTGTAATAGATTTAGCAATATGTTCCAGAGGAGCACTAGCCCTAATTAAGAGGTTCACTGTTGAAGAATGGGGGGAATCACACCACCTACCAATTGTCGTCAACATGCAGGGAGCGGTGACAAAATTAAAATCAAAAGGGAACCCACAAGTTAAAGCTATAGAGAGAAAAGTAAATAGATTCAGATGGAGGGAGGAAAACTGCAGAGAGTTCCAGAACTACTTCCAGGGAGAAAATTTTGAGCTGATAAAGGTAGGGATAAGTTTAATGATCAGTAATGATGAAATTGAAGGGGTAATACGTATGATTGAGAATGCAGTTATGATGGCCGGGCGGAAAATGCGCGTGAAGGCTAGAGGAAAATTAGGGAGAATTAAAGGATGGTACGATGAATCTTGTAGAAGGAAGAAAACCGAAGTTATTAGGGCACTGAAGTTATACAAGAGAGGAGGGGATGATACGATGAGAGTAGAATTTTGTCGTCTAAGGAAGGAATATAGGGAACTGCTCAGCAAAATGAAAGATGAATGGCAGGGTAAGGAAGCTACAGCACTAAATAAGTATTCTAAAGCTAACGACTGTAGCAAAGTGTGGAGCAGGATAAATTCTTACTGTAGGGGGAGCAGAAGTGGTGGGGGGAGCTCTATTAGTGATGAAGTATGGATTGCATATTATGAGAATCTGTTAAATGCTGAAGATAATTGGAGGAAGAGGGATGAGTTTGGCGTCCCGAGGGGGATGGAGGTCGTTCTGCCTATGCTGGACCAAGTCATATCGATAGAGGAAATTAAGGGAGTAATAGTAAAGAGTAAAGGAGGGAAGTCAGGTGCTATTTCGGGGATAACAAATGAATTTTTGCAAGAGTTGAGTAATAATAGGTTCATGATGGACAGCTTGGTAAAAATCTTTAATAAAATCTTTGAAGGAGGTAGATTTCCGAGGGCGTGGCAGGAAGGGATAATTTGTCCAATATATAAGAAGCGTGGGGACAAACTAGACCCAGGCAACTATAGAGGCATAACTTTGCTTGATAATTTGAGCAAAATGTACACCGGGGTCTTATCCAAGCGTTTAATAGCATGGGCAGAGGGCTGTTCGGTGTTCTCGAGACTCCAGACAGGGTTCAGAAAAGGGATGAGAACCAGTGACAATATAATGGTGGTTAAAACGGTGATGGACAAGTACATAAGAAGGAAAAGAGGCAAGCTGTATATCACAGCTATTGATTTGGAGAAGGCGTTTGATTCAGTGAGCAGGGGAGCTGTCATGGCTAAACTGGGAAAAATCGGGGTGTCACATAAAATGATACGAGCAATTGAGAATGTGTATTCCGAAGTGAAATGTGCAATTAAAACTAAAGATGATGTAATTGTAGGAGAGATAACGTCTAATATAGGATTAAAACAGGGATGCAAATTATCCCCGGTGCTTTTTTTGCTATTTATCAACGATATTTTTGATTCAAAGGGCTTTGAGCAACGGTCCAACCCTTGCCTGGACAATTATGATATCCCGGGCCTAGCTTTTGCTGATGACATCCTTCTGCTTGCTCTAACACCCTATAATATGCAATATAGTATTGACGAGATTGTGAGATACTGTGAGGACTGGAACTTAAAAATTAACCCGAGTAAGACCAAAGTTATGGTCTGCAAAAAGGGAGTTAAACTGGCTAAGAATGAAAAGTGGGTCATGTATGGGTCTCAGTTAGAGACGGTGAAAAAACTTGAGTATCTAGGGACGATAATGGCGAGTAATGGTAAATGGACCGAACAAATTAAAAGGGCAAAATCGAAAGGGCTAGCGGCATTGGCGAATGTTAAAGTGTTAGAGCGTAGGTTACCGAATCTTGACTACAAAGTGTATAAGAATGTGTTCAACGCACTCATCGTTTCAAGAGCACTCTATGGAGTGGAAGTATGGGGTTTAGAGGAAGGAACGAAAACCCTGGACAGTATTGTAAGTAGGTTCGCCAAGATAATTTTGGGGCTACCTAGTTGCACGGCGAATTGTGGAGCGAGAATGTTGTGTGAGGATGTAAGCATTAGACAACATATCATAAAAAGGGTCATAAAGTCTTGGATTCGTTTAAAAGCAGGTGGAGGGGGGGAAATGCTTAAGGTAGCCTACCTGCACCAAATGAAGCATCAGCAAGAGGGCTACTGGGTGGACGGGGTAAGAAGTGTACTGGAAAGATTAGGAATGGGTTATCTATGGGATAGGGACTTACAAAGAGAGGAAGGTAGGGTGTGTAAAAAAGTGTGCAGAAGGGTTAATGACGTAGAGTTGCAGGTGCTAAGGGAAGAGTGCACCAGTAGGAGAACCTTAACGGAGTTCTGCGAAATAAGGAACTTTATGAGCATAAAGCCTCAATGCCTAATGAAAAGAGAAATGAGAGGGATAATTTGGTGGTTAATGGGGGTGTATAAGAACAAAGCGTTGAGAGAAGTAGGAAAAGAGGACATTTGCCTGTTTTGTGGGAAGGTTATGGGTGCGGCGCACCTGATCAGGGAATGCAAGGAAATTAAAATGATAAGAGCAAAGTTTGTAGACAAAGCAGATCTAAACAGAATAGAAAATGAAAATGAGTATCACACTTTAATTAAATTACTAAAAAGGGAATGGGGGAAAGCAGGTCAATTAGCAAAATATTTTAATACCATCAGGGCAATGTGGAATAAGAAAGCGTCGGATGAGATTCAGAACAAAGATGCATGTAAATTAAGCATTCAAGTACAGGAGATGGCTTCCTAAGCTATAAATCTTGTTAAAGCCTAGGAGAGTCTATCTGTATTAACTAGGTAGCCTATACGATACTACCGTACAGCCACATATTGCTGTCTGTAGATTTTTCCTGTGAGTTTGATGGGTTTTTTTTTCCTTACCACAAAACTTATCAGACTCTTACAGTCAGTAAGGGCTCGATAGGGAAATAAAAGTAATTCTTTCTGTGAGGTGTCTCCCATGGAGAACTGTCAAAAAATGAAGAACACTGTGTCCACATTTATGATTAAGAAAGATCTTTGTGCAGTTTCCATCAGAAAAGTTGCCCAGTGATATTGTGAATGAAGATAACTACTGCAAAACATTATTAAGTTTTGAAATAACAAGGAAGCTATGAAATGCCGAATGGACATTTGGTTTAATTATCTAACGCCACACTGTACATTTATGTTATCTATGTGTTTATTGTCTGTATGTCACGATATGACTCTCTGAGTTAAAGTGACAATTAACAAGTAGACTTGGTTTAAATGAAAAAAATGAAAATCCACAGCCTGCTTCCAGTCTCCGACCGGGTCAGGAATGGAATGAATGAAGCCCCAATCTAGCGGCGAGGATATGGCCTGTGCCGGCTGCCGAGGCCTGACGCACTCCTCTGGGGCAATGATTAAATGAATGACAGATGACATGAAATGATAGTGGAGAGTGTTGCTGGAATGAAATGTTGACAGGGAAAACCGGAGTACCCGGAGAAAAACCTGTCTGCCTCCGTTTTGTACTTGGTTTAAATAAATAAATAAATAAATAAATAAATAATCTCATCGAATGCGAAGACAGCGATTGAAGTAGAAAGCGTCTTGCGCCAATTAGACATGACTACTGCACATATGTCGCCACGACAACACATAACAGTAGAGCATGCGCACGTGACTGAAACCCAGACGGGAAATTTGGATAGGTCAAGAAACGATAAAGCAATGGGTACGGAGGAAATTAGAATGGGACAAAATAACCCAGGATATAACCCGAGAGAACAGAACACACCTTATAGAAGAAACTATAAAGGGAATTATAGGGGCAACTACAAAGGAAATTATAGCCCAGGTAATAGCAAGAACAGAGGATATTACGGATCAAAACCCGGAAATCAGAGGGATCGCCGAATGAGAGGCCATACCAGGCAAGAAAATGGAACCCAAACTACAATAGAAATAATCAGCAAAGAGATAATGACATTGATTATCAGGCTGAAATTGAAGAACGCAGAGTAATAACCCAGAGGTATTACGACGAAAGAGGAGATAAATACAATCAACCTCCTAAAGTAAAATGGAGTAATGCAATGGAAAAAAGAACCTCGCCAGATATTCATGATATGAGAGGAGCACAGAGTTTGGAACTCCAAGAACCTAATCAGAGATCGCAGCATGAGGATCCTGAGGAAAAAAACGCCAAAATTTGAAGGGTTAGAAAGAGATGGAAATGGAGGATGGAATACTATCCAAGTGGTAAATTGGATTGAAAGGCCCGAAGAACTAATAGAGGAAATAAAAGAAGGTCCAGTCGTTATTAAAAGAGAGTTACCAATAATATTAATAAGAATCGAGGGTACTCTAGTTCGAAGCTTGTTAGATACAGGATCAACGGTCTGCTTAGTAACTCAAGCACTAGTGAATGAGTTAGAAAGGGAAAAGTACTAAAGATACCTATATCAGTGATTAAAATAAAAGGAATAATTCCAGAAAAGAGTTTAGTTTGCAAATATCAAGTGTTCTTCGAATTGCAAATAGGAAACTTATTGTTGTCTCAAAGCTTTTTGTTAGTTAACAAGCTACCGTACAACATAATTTTGGGCATTGATTTTATAAGAGAACATAAAGTAGTGATCGATTCGTCCCAGAATTGCATTAAATTCAAAAATGAAGAACAGAACTATGAAATTGATATCTCATCACACAAGGCAGAACCTAGAGAGGGCGAACAAATTTGGAACATAGAATAGGAGAATTACAGGACTGTAACGGAAGAGGAAATACTATTTTTAGAAAGGGAATTAAGTACACTGGCTGCAGATATTGAAAAGGAAGAAGAAGTCAAATTCGAAGAATGCCTTAAAGAAAAACTAGAAGAAGCTAAGATGTCAGCAGAAGACAAAGAGATCTTGAAGAATATAATTCTAGACAAGAGAAATGCATTCGACTCCAAGCCAGGGAAAATAAAAAAAATCAAGTATGCCTTCCAAGTAAATGACTGGAAGCCATTTCGCCAAAAAACTTATCGAGTAGCCGAAAAACACTTCAAACAAACCAAGGAAGTACTTCAAAAGATGATGGAAGATGGGGGTAATATAAAAAGTAGCTACGCCTTATGTAAGCCCATTGGTCGTGGTAAATAAACCAGATGGAACAGTGAGAGTATGCTTGGATGCCAGGAATTTAAACTCAAGGATAATTCCAGAAAATGATGCAGCACCTCCAATTAAAGAAATTTTGAGAAAATTTAAAGGGAAAAAAATATTTACAAACATTGATTTAACAAGTTCTTACTACTATTTGGAGTTGGAAGACAAAACACGCCTATTAACAGGATTTCAATTTGAACAACAAACTACGTGTTTTCGAAGGCTACCGTTCGGATTGAAAACGGCAGGGTCAGCGTTAATTAGAGCGTTAGACAGGAACCTCTCTGAAGATGTAAAGGAATGTAGAATTAGATATGTCGATGACATTTTATTAACATCAGAGTATATGGAAGAACATTTGAAAAATTTGAATAAATTATTAAAGGATCTGGAACAAGCAAATTTTAAAGTATACTTCAAGAAATCAAATTTTTGTCAGAGGCAAGTGACGTTTTTGGGTCACGTGATCGACCAACATGGAGTCATGCCGAACCCATGTAAATTAGAATCAATTAAAAATTTTCCAAGGCCAACCAAAATCAAGAATGTAAGACAGTTCTTGGGATTGACAGGGTTCCTTAACAGCCATTGTCCTGCGTACACAAGAACAGTTTCACCTTTGCAAGACTTGCTTAAGAAAGGGGGAAAGTGGAAATGGACTGAGGAATGTGAAAAAGACTTTATGAAGGCAAAAGATATGTTACTGCATTCCGTGAAATTGGGATATCCGGATTTTAACGAAAAATTTATCATTCAGACATATGCTTCTCAGATAGGCGTAGGAGCCATGTTGTATCGAGGAAGTAAAGAACAAACACATCAAAGAAATTATTTAGCATTCGCCTCAAGAAGATTGAAGCCCCATGAGAAGAATTACACAATTAGTGAGATTGAACTTCTCGCAATATTGTACGCGCTACACTATTGGCGTAAGATAGTGTATGGATTTCAGATTATATTACGGACAGACCATAAGGCGCTGACATTTCTGATGAAAACGGACTTATCAAGTCAGCGGTTAATGCGATGGGCGCTATATATACAACAATATGATGTCGAAATTGAATACTGACCTGGAAAGGAGAATATTACTCCGGACTTTTTAAGTAGGAATCCAGGCAACAGTGAGGAGGCCTGTACAATTCAGATAGATACCAAAGATCAAGAAACAATTGAGGAATTAAAAAGAATTGAGGAAAAACAGAAACAAGACCCATGGATGAGGATGTTGATAAGCTACTTCGAGGGAAGTCTTGACAGAGCATCACCCGCGTTCATTGAGGCAGAAAGAATATCTACCGATTACAGTTATTTTAATGGAATCCTACACAAATTTGCAGATGCAGACCACATTCGTTTAAGAAGTATTGTGCCTGCAGACATGCAGAGAAAATTAGTTTGGCTATTGCATAGATCATTCGGACATATGGGAGTTGACAAGACAGTCAACATGTTACAGGAAGCGTTTACATGGCCACGGTTGAGAGATACAGTGAGATACACCATAAAACTTGCGATACATGTCAGAGAATAAAGCCAAATTCCTTCCTAATGAGGCAAAAACCAATTCCACTTTCGCCGGAAAGACCGTGTCAGATATTGTCAGTGGACAACTTCGGTCCGCTGCCAAAAGCCAGAATAGGCAACAGACATATTATTGGTATCCATGGACGTTTTCACAAAAATGGTCGTGTTATGTCCGATACAGAAAACATCGACAAAGCAGATTGTCAAGAGTTTAAACGAACGAGTAATCCCTGTGTTAGGCAAGCCAGAAAACCTACTTTCAGACCATGGAAGTTGTTTTACGAGTATAGAGTTTCGCCGAGAATTAGAAAATTTGGAAATTCAGCAAATCTTATCAAGCATAAGACATCCAGAGGCAAAATCCGTCGAAAGAGTGATGAGGAAGGTGCAAAAGTATTGTAAAATTTATTGTTCAGAGGATAACTGGAAATGGATTGATATATTGCCAAACATTGAATTTTGAATCAATAATACAGTTCACGAAGCAACAGGGGAGGTACCCGTTAGGTTGCATTTGGATAAGAAGCCAGAAAGGCCCTGGGACCAGATTTTACCAACCTTTACTGATGCTCAAGTAGGAAGGGAACTAAGAATCAGGAGGACATATGAACATTTAAAGGCACAAGCTGATAACAGGCAGAAAAGAAATCGAAATAAAAGATATCATAGGCCGTTGGTTGAAGGAGAATTAGTACTGGTGAAGCGACGGGCGATATCAGATCCTGAGAATCGTGTATACAAAAAGTTCAGGAAAAAATATCATGGGCCATACCGAATAATTAAGGACCTTAAAAGCAACGCATATAAGGTACAACACACGGAAACTGATCATAAAATGATCATGAATGTGGCAAATTTAAAAGTTTACCATCCTCCAGACGAATACGAGAAGGAAATCCAAGCATTGCTCTCCCGAGTAGAAGATAACAGTGTGAATGAAAGAGAAAGGAGATGGAAGAAATTAAAGTGCACATGTGATCTGAAGGAAACGTACGAAGATATGAAAGAATTAATCAGACACATCGAGAAAGAAAATGGGGAGTTGAGAGAAAGGGGTGAGAGGCTCAGAAACCTAATGTAAATGACAAAATTAAACTGAAACGGGTAAGGACGGGCCTAACCCAATGACAAATTGATAATATATATGTAAGAATTAAACTGGAAAGGAAAAAGAACCAGAAAGGAAAGTACGGTTGAAACGGGCAAGGATAGATCATACCCAGGTGATAACGGAACTGAAAATCTGATGAGGATAAATAATAATACTGAATTAATGAAACGGTCAGGGAGAGTCCTTCCCCATTCAAGGAATTAAAAGGAATAATTCCAGGAAGTTCATATAACTAGATTTTTTTATTCTTTTATTTTGATAAATAAATTTCCTCAGCTCCTCAAAATTTTATTTACCTTTGAAGGAGGGATTCTGTACCCAACTAGAGTTGGTACTTCTGATCTTTAAGATGAAAAGAAGTCCAGCTTCAAGCTGGCAGTGTGGAAATAGGAAGTGATTCAAGCCATGACGCAGAACATTGACAGCTTTACCTGGAGATACGTGGTGCAAGCAATAGGTGAATCACGAGAGCAGTCACGCTGGGATGAATCAACCAGAGCAGATTAGCGGGGGAATCACCACAGAGTTCTAAGATCAGCACCTTTCTGGCAACATTGGATTACGAATCAACACCGCAAAGTTGTAAAATAAGCCGTTTTCGCGGAAATAATGCAAAATTACAACAATAGGCCTACGGGGATCAGAATAATCCACGAAATTATGAATTAAACGAGGTTAAGAGTGAATAATTTAGGCCCAGGAAAAAATCACTTAGTCAGCAACTACGTCATTAGGCGGAGCCAAGCGAAGGAAGTGGGGAGAAGAGAAAAACACTCAGTCGCCCACACAGCTGAGGAGCCTTGTAAATTTTATTTAAATTAATAAGACGATCGATTTTCAGGAAACGAAATGGTAATGAGACGTTTGGATTATAGGGAACATAATGATATATTTTTCAAAAACGTGCGACGTCTATTTCAGAAGTTAGCTCCAGGAAGAAGGCAAAAGTAGTTTATTTTTGCAAGTTCCAAATAAATAGCCCAGGTTTCAACCAGAGAGCATGCAGTATCCGTCAGCCAAGTGAGGCTATAGGCTGTGTCAGAAGCAGTTCATCATCAGCAAGCGGGGAGAAGCTACACGCTGTCTCCTAAAATGCAGAAGCGCTGCATTATACTCGTCGCAGTTCAGTCAAGCCCGGGGAGGCTCAGCGCAATTCCGCACAGTATTTAAGTATACAGTACGCAATATTGTCAAACTGCCGGGACGGAAGTCCGTCCTCACACTAGTAAAGACTCAGCGTACTCCTGTATGGAGAAGTCACAGTAAGTAACGCCGTTCGTGACCAACCGCAAAAAGTGGATCGTGTTAAGACGAATTAACAATCATCAGTATCCGCGGTTTTAACAAAAAGTTGTATGTGCGTGGTAATATAAATCCGCTACGGTTGTTTATAAGTGGTCACTAAAGCACTTGTGCTGGATCAAATAAATTATACGCTACTCGAAAACCGTGTCGAAGTAAAAATTGCGCCGCGACAAATTCTAGAACAGTAATTAGCTAGAATACAGCAGTCCAGATCAGTAGAGACTTCACGCTGGAGGTCATTGTTTCGAAATATACAGACAGGTCTCCGTGAAAGTTAAGTGAAAGACTACAGTAGGAAGGGACCGATATTGGAACGAAATCCAATAATCCAAGTAAATGAACACGGGTTCGAGACCCAAGAACAAATATAGTGAACTTTAGTGAAGCTACAGTGTCTCAAATAAGAACGTAGCAATAAAGACATTCTCGTAGGAGAAATAAGGGAACTTGTCGCAGATAAGGACAAAATACGGTCAAGAAGTAAGCGGGCCATAGGTTCGATAGACCGCTACGCAAACGTAGGACAAGTAAAAATTGAGAATCGCTAATAAAAGGACGATAAAAGAAGTCAAAATAGACTATATAAATGACAGGGCAGAGACTAGATCCAGTGAAGAATTAGGAGCCGTTCGAGTTTGCATCACGTCCAATGCAGGGTCCGGGGATCTTATTAGGGCGTTGACCACCGATAAAACGTGCCAAGAGTCACTGAAATGTGGTGAAAATTAGTGCAGTGTACATAAGTTACAAGATATATGTGTTTTAGTGTTAATACAGTATTTTACAAATTAATGATGTGTTTAAATTTAAGTGAAGGTCGATTGGACCTAAGTGAGGTGCCGCTCACAAAAGAAAGTGCCATGGAAGAGTGCTAATTATGTCGTTAGGTGGGTTAAATCTTACCCAAGGATGGATCCGAAGATGGAGCACACTGGTGAGTCATGATTTTTCATTAAAATTGCAGATGTACGATGTACTGGCTCGATGGGATCGGTCGTAACTGGGGAGTTTATCGATCGAACTCATCGGGTAGTTGAATGCACTTATATAACTGGAATTTTGAAATAATAATAATAATAAATAATTGCGAGAATGACCTCGCAGAATAATTATATGAAAGGGATCAGTAATGTAAAGTAATACAAAATAAGAAATGAAATAACAAATAATAAATGATTTGGAGGAAGGAATCGAAAATAAAATTTAAATGGCTTAAAATGTCGCCATAGTAAAAGCAGAAAATGAAATAAATATGCATCATAATAAAATTGTTAAAATAAATAATGAAAAGGAAAAATATAAAATAGTTTGATCTTACAATTAAATGGCAAATAACAAAAAGTTGAAATAAAAAAATTGAAAGTTCGAAATAAAAATAATAAAATATAAATATTATCGAGTTGTTATGCACTAAAAATAAAGTGATAATAAAAATTGTAATAAGGAACTCGAGTAATAAGCGGAACGTACTAAATTAGATATCTTGACGTATTGTTGTCAAATGAACTATTTTATAAATCTCTGAAAGTAATTGGTGAATAAAAACAACCAAAGAAAATGTATTATCACAGGCTAGCGAGCCAGAATTATGAAGATTAAATGATAGGAAGGCTCAGGTCTTACCGCTATAAATGAAATATTAATTTGAGATATTAAATTAACCGCGAATAACCAAGCAAGAAATCGTTGTTGCCAAAAGGGCCGAATAATCAATAAATGAAGCTAAGCGCTAATAAATGTGCGTTAATCTGGATAAAAATTAATCGGGAGATGGAGAGTCTTATCGAAATGTTGTGGGTGAAAGATTCCCCTTTCTGTATTGTTGTTGTATGTAAACGTCGTGTTGTATTGGGTAGGTGAAATTCCCATAAACTGTATTGCCATATTGAAGCGTTGAAAATAATAGTTACATTGTAAGTCCAATCAGGCTGTGTTTAATAAGTATCGTAGGCCAAAATCTTCGAATGAATATACATGTGAGACCATGAGAGCATTGTTATAATTATTGTAGGTCATAATCGTCGAAATAACGCGTTGTAAGTCAATATATATGTGAGACCATGAGGCATTGTTATTTAAAAAGGTTGTAGGCAATAATCGTCGAATGAAATTTGCAAGTAAGACCGATAACGGCATTGATATAAATAATATTGTTAGAAGGCGTCATACAAATTGTGATTAAAGTTGGTGTAGTCAACTATTAGGCATCCTCTCCGGAATAAGTTATAAATATCCTGTAAAAAACGAAATATAAATAATGATAATAATAATAATTAAAAGCAGGAACAAATAGCTGTTTTAGAAGTGAAACAAAAGTCTTGGTAAATCATATGGTTAGAGATATAAACAGAGTTGTAAGCGTGGTGGCTGGCTAGAAGCCATAAATCGAGCGAAGCATCACCAGAGGGGCAAGGCAGCTGTGAGCGCCCGACCTGCCGTAATGTGTGAGTGAGACAGAAAGTTAATGGGTTCTGCGGTAAAGCAAAGGTCTGTTATAGACTAACAATAAAAGGCCATTATGTAAAAGTTTTTATTAAAAGATGCAAGCTGTAATTAACTTATAAAATCACAATGCTGGGATGGAGACCATTCTCCAGAATGAAAGTTTGAAGCATTTACATGAATTTGGCGGGTTTTGTCAAACACTTTTATTGTAAATAAAAGGATTCCTTCCTCGAAAGAATGAAAGAACGGGCTGTGAAAAATGCTGTTTAAAGATGAATAAAGATCCCACAAAAATAAATAACACAGTGCATGGTACGCTGCAAAGAAAGATCACCTGATGCATGAGAGTGAAACTGGTGGAACAAGGGTTCGATTCACAGACATGGCATGTTTCTTGTACAGAATTTTAAATGTGTAAAATCTCAGGCTTTGTGGAGAAATACTAGTAAGGTCCAAAGGACTAAATAAGTGATAAATAAATGATAATTATGTAACGTTAAAGAAGCCCAGAAGGGTAAAGATTGAAATGAATACAAATGTCCAAAGCCTTGGAAAGTTATATGACTTGAATGATAGGCGCGCTTGACGCCTTAGTAAGATATACTACAAATAATTATAATTAGATTTAAGCAAGACAAAGTGGTTACAAAGTGGTTACAAAGTTCATAGGATAATGAAATGACATTATAGTGATTTGATAAATTTTAACAAAGTGATTAATTTTAGTTTGAATGGCACTTGAAGAGACTATGCCAAGTGATTGATTTCTTTTAATATATTTTGAGTGACACTTGAAGGAACTATGCCAAGTGATTGATTTTCTTACATGTTTTTGAGTGAATATATTTTTATTTTATGAATTAAATTATGTAAAATTATAATGTGTTTTTCCTCAAATCTTTGTGAACCTTGAGTATTCCATATCAGATGTTTAATCAGCGGTGGAGGGAACGTACCATACCCCGAAACCGCAAGAGCAAAAGCCGAGTGCTGATTAATCATCCGTGTAAACGGGCACAATAGATACTCTCAAAGATACTCACTACTAATCAGACCTCTAACAAAAAATTTACTGCATGGAATCTAAAATAATAATCAAAGATATATATAAACATCATTAAAAAAGGAACTTAGAAAATACGCTTCACTGGCAAGGCCCTCCATCACCCCACTGCCAGAAACTAGATATCTCTAACTTTGGGATAACGGACAGCACTCCCAGCAAGCGCCATTTTCTTAACCTAACAAACCCAAGGAAAATGAAAAGTGACAATACGCCCCCCTATATCACATATATATATAAAACAAAGGATAAATTACTGAACATATCACACATACACAAAATTAACAAACACACTAACTAAAATTATCCCTAAATTATGTTCACATTATTCGAATGTTACTATTAAGTCTCTTAGATCATTCAGCAAAACATTGATATTGCAAAGATGGAATGTCACTGTTTTCTCTGAGCCGGTTTAAGTACATGCCATAATATCTCTTCTCTGGACTATGATACCAATCACTTGCTTCTGAATTGGGCTTAGTTTCAGATATCCACTCTTTTAACATTATCGAGTACAAAATGCCTTAACCCACTGTTCTCAAATCCCTCAATATGTTGAAACACGTCATCACCAGTAACCTCGAATATTTTCGTATTTGTCAACACTTATACCGGAACAAATACCTCCAGCAAACATAACGCTATCACCCTCAGTTGACTCTAAAGAAATATAAAGTTCTACATTGGACCTCTCATATCCATCTTCATTCTCAGCAATACCATCTTCTTCCTCATTCTTCCATTTTTCGTTCTTCCTATTCATCTGTTTCTCCTTCTTCTCCATTCTTCTTTCTTCTTCTGCCTTCCATCTTGTCTTTTTCTTCATCTGCCATATCATTCCATACCTTGTACTCCTCATCTTCCATCTCCACCATTCCTGTCTCCTTCCCTTCATCATTTTCTTCTTCTTCTTCTTCTTCTTCTTCTGATCCTTCAATCTCTTATCTTCCTTTACCTGACATCTCATCTTCTTCCTACTCCTTCTCTTTGCTTTCCAGCTCATCCTTTTATCTAATCTCCAGGTCCTCTTTGTCTTCATTCTCAACCACTTCTCTCTTCTTCCTTTCCACATTTTCCTCCTCTTCTTTTTTTGTCTGTCTCATCTTGCTCAACAGTTTCTTTCTCTCCTACCACCGTATTTTCTTCACCTGATCTTCTTCTAGTATGTTGTCTTCTTCATGATTCACTCCTGCACTTTCACCCTCATCTTTAGCCTCTTTTTCTTGACTGCTACTGTCCTCCTCATAACCAACCCCATCGGCTTCTGCCTCCTCTCCTTCAGTTTATTCCATATCACCTGCTTTCTCACGCCCTCCTGTTTCACCTTCTCCCTTATCCGTTTCTCCTTTCTCTTCTGCCTTCTCCTTTCTTTCACCTGCCTCCTCTCCTTCAGTTTCTTCCATATCACCTGCTTTCTCACGACCTCCTGTTTCACCTTCTCCCTTATACGTTTCTCCTTTCTCTTCTGCCTTTTCCTTTCTTTCACCTGCCTCCTCTCCTTCAGTTTCTTCCATATCACCTGCTTTCTCACGCCCTCCTGTTTCACCTTCTCCTTTATCAGTTTCTCCTTTCTCTTCTGCCTTTTCCTTTCTTTCACCTGCCTCCTCTCCTTCAGTTTCTTCCATATCACATACTTTCTCACGCCCCCCACATCTGTGATAATTTTCTTGCTTTCCTTCAAGTAAATCACTTATTGGGTCAAATTTCTCATCTAACTGTACTTTCATGGATTCCACCTGCTTACTCACAGACACCTCTAATGAACTAACAAACTCCTCCAATGAACTCTTATAACTTGTTTTTATAGCATCCTTTATCTCTGTGACCTTGCTAAGCAGCATTAGTAATACATCCCGATTTATAGCCTCCGCCATTTCTTTTTCTACTAGCACTGTACTCACTTTATTAAAGTTTGCTTTTCTTTCTTCTTTTCCTTATTCGTGTCCGTATCCCTCTTTCGATCCCCACGTTGGGCGCCATAATTGTAACTGTACATATTCGGGGTCATGGTTGATTATACTCAATGAGGGATACTTAAAAAAACTTTCTCAATTTATTCTTTTCATTTAACAATGAGCATCAATCTCTAACACTTCACTTCTCGGGATCTTCTCACACAAAACCAAATCATTCTTGCTAATAAGAATCAGACCAAGTCAACAGATACTTCTCTTTTCCACAAAAACCTTATCTAAGTCCAAGACCGAACACAATAATCATCTAACTTCTTCCCTCATACATTTCTACAATCCCCATAGAAAGTCTATTCTTAAAGATACTCACTACTAATTAGGTATCTCTAACTTTGGGGTAACGGACAGCACTCCCAGCAAGCGCCATTTTCTTAACCTAACAAACCCAAGGAAAATGAACAGTGACAGCGTGTCGTGCTGAGGGGAGGGATGTTTATGGACGAAAGTACCTGCTGAGTGGTGAATTGTCTAAACCTTGGCATTCTGTTCCTTACAATGGCTGCAAAGAAGGATTGAATTCTGTTAAATTTAGCTAAGTTTGACGGGAAAGACGTTGTCCAAATGGAAGAGCAGTAGTTTGCAATGGGCTGGATTATCGAGAGGTAATAGAGTTGAAGAGCTGCGGGATTTGTTATTTCTTTGAAGCGGTAGAGTATGCCAAGGCATTTAATGGCTTTGGATAAAGAATGTTGTATGTATTCTTTAAATCTTAGCTGGCTGTCGAATATGACCCCGAGATCTCGCTGGTGGGCAACTGCGGTAATGGTCCTGTCTAGTAAGGAATATGTTGTAGGTACTGGTGAATTGCGTAGGGTAATATTGTTAAAAAAGCTGCATTTATCTGGGTTTGGTTTCAACTTCCATGTGCGGCACCAGTCGGACAGAGCGTTAAGTGAGGACTGAAGGAGAATTCAAGTCTCATTTCCACAGAATTATGTAAGAGACAACTCTCTGCACTTGCACGTCCTCGCATAGTATCTGTCACATGGACCATTAGAGTTTCACACGCATAGTTAATCTGGTTGGTGATAGACGTCCGGTGGTGAAGCTACATTCATGCAACTGGGTATTCTAAAGTTCATACCTTATAGTTTTTTTTTTACTCCAGTCGCCGTGTTTTTCGCTCAGCAATGATATCAATGATGCGTTCTTTGAAGATGTCATCCCTGGAAATATAGCTCACCAAACTCTTCTCAATAGCAAATTACCCAGTCTAGAATCTGACATGGAGTTCCTTAAAAATGCATTAACTCTTATCAAAGCACTCATACTTCACTTGAAGCAGTAGAACCAGGAAAGGTAAGAATCAGTCTTATGAGGCGCACTGTTTCTTGATATATTTTTCCAGGCCGTTGTTAAAAACATATTTCAGTAACAAACCTGCAGGCAAGTGCTTTGCTTGGTCAGAATATGCATTTGTTAGTTTATTTTGAAGCTGTTCACTGTCAAAGTATGGATACCTTCTCATCAATACACTCAACATAAGTGACTGATCCATGTTTTAAAACTCACAAACGAGCATGCAGGCACTGAAATACCGCCCGCCCCACGAATGATGCCCTGCTTGGAGCCTAGGCTCTCTGCTGACGCATTCAGATATCGACCTTCTTCTTGGCGCATGCGCAGTTGCCATCTCTACCCACAGAGACTTGAGCCTGTTTAAAAGGAGACTCACTGGCAGCTCAGTCCCGCGCTGAGAAGTTGGCGTCAATCCCATCGTGACTACAGAGAATAATACCCGAAAACTAAGAGATTTAATTTGCCTATGTCAATGAAAAATAGGAAAATTTAAATGTGCGTATTCCTTGACAATGAAATGGGTATTCTAAGGCTCAAAGATTCTCCTCCAGCTTCGCCACTGTAGGCGTCCCTCATGCAGATCCGGTGGTGGAAATCATGGACCGCAAAGCGCGTCAAGATATGTCTTAGTTCCTAGGGTCCTTGCGTCCAGTCCTGTGTAGTCATAGCGTCCGTCGTATAAAATTCGTCCCAAATGTCATTTTTCTTTGCGGTCATGAGAGGTAAGAACTCCCCATATCCCAGTGTGTGCGGCAGGAGCATCTGCAATCTGACTTCATCCAGAAATGGTAGTTACTCTGTCATGACATACACAAGCCGCGAGTGCGTGGACTTGGATAGGCATAAGGCTCGATCCTCTTCAGCGTTGCCAGGTGTCTGTGTCTAAGATGTTTCCAAATAATTTCCAGGCCATACATCGTGACTGGTGCTATTTTTAACCAAAAAAGTCTTATTGTCGTCTTCAGGGATAGGCTGCGTAGATGCTCGGTGTAGCTCATAGCCGTCAGTGCAGCGTCCAGCCTCTCTCTCTCACGTGCATCGCAAAGACGTTCCCAGATGTCTGATTAGTCACCCCCAGGAACCGGAAATGGGAGACTATTATAGACAGGGGAGGGGGGGGGGGGTCTTTGTTATGAAACGCCGCGGGCTTTCCACCCCTTCTGAAGGACATAGTGACTGTCTTCGTCTCGTTCAAACTCATTTCGTTATCTTCGGCTACATTGTCCACGGCGATTTGTAGGTCTTCTGCACTTGTAGAGGTCATTACCATATCGTCAGCGTACAAATACATTTTGACATTGGGTGGAACTATTGTAATGACGTCAGCTGTTGCTATTGTAAACAATATCGGACTGAGAGGATCGCCTTGAAGGACCCCGTTCGTTTGCTCGATTGGTTCAGAAATGATGATGCCGTTAGTGATTTATATTAGGTTCTACTCAGCAGATTCCTAATGAATCTAGCAAAGTAGCTAACCTCACCTACCAATTTCACAAGTTTGTCGATGATAATTTGTCTATTAAGAGTGTCAAAAGCTTTTTCTAGTCAATGAATACAGCATGCATTTTCCTCCGTGGTAATGTTAATGCTTCCTCAATATCTAACTGTAAACATCGGATGGCTTGTGTGGCAGACCTACCCTTTCAAAACCCGAATTGTTCGTCGGGTATACGCTCTTCAATCGTGGACGTGAGGCACTCGCAAATTAATTTTGTGAGGACTCAATGGCAATTGCTTGGTATGAGTTCGGGTCCCCACTGTCTCCTTTCCCTTTGTACAACATTTTAACTGTCGATTTCCTCCAGTTCGCGGGGGTTGTACCTTTACGTAAGCATCCGTTAAATAGAGAGGTTACACATCTTTTCAATTGCGTTGAGGATCCTTCCAGATGCTCATTGAATATGTTGTCTGGCCCACAGGCTTTATTGTTCTTACTAATGGTAATGGTTTTCAACACCTCTGCCTCAGTAAAAAAAAAGTTCCGGTTCTTCTGCCTCTGTAAGGTCTCCCACTGGTCGCGGAGCGGGGCGAGTGTCCCGATCTTGAAGGACCAACGTTAAGTGATCTTTCCAGGTCTCTATCGATATATTTCACTATAATTTCGGTTGTCTAGAGTTTAGAGCTTTATAGGGGTGAGTTTCTGCTTCTTGTATGAGTTTCTTTTCTTGTACGTTTTGGAACAATTTCTTTGCTTGTTTATTAACATTAATCTTAATTCTTCATTTTTCTAGGCAGGGTTCTCGACTGTCTAGGCCGACTTAGAGATTGTGTTCCTCTCTAGGAAGTAGAGGAGATCGCAATGTCGTCTGCGTATAGATGGAGGCTCGTGCAACGTCGATGATGTACCGAGGTGGTGGCAACTGGCAATATAAGAAAAAACAAGTAGTTCCGTGAAGAACTATACAGCCTATTTTCATATATCCTACTCATGTTAACTGCCTCTATCTACCTAGGTACATACAACATTTCAGTTTGAAGGTTGTGATAGATTCGTAGATATTGAGAACCGTCTAAATATTTCAGATGGTCGCCAGGTTCGATTTTGATTTATGTACTATTACAAGAAGATTATTGTGTACGTGTGGTATTCAAACTTCAATCGCATGATTAGAACACAAAAAGTAAAAAAGATTTTAAAATTTCGCACAGCTGCCATCTTGTGGATATGAAAACAATTGAAATAAATTAAATGCCAGTGGATTAACATTTGTATAAGCATTTAACGTGCAAAGTTTCACTACACTCGGACGGTTAAATCGCGAGAAACGTCCATTTAAATATTTATAATTCGCTTCGCCGCCATGTTGGATTTGTGATCACCAGGTTACTGAAAGTCCTATAGGTGAACTTATGTTCATAGCTTCTATGAACATAAAAATAATCAGTTCGATTGCTGTAAAAGATTTGTAGATATTGAGAACTGTCTAAATATTTCGGATGCTCGCCATTTTGGATTGAAATATGTATAGGCCATAGAGTTATCTATCATTAAAGGAAAATTATTTCGTAGCTTCATTATTCAAACTTTCACTTCGATCGCATGATTACGACACAAGAAATAAAAACTTAATTTTAAAATTTCGCACAGCCGCCATCTTGAGGTTATGTAAACAATTGAACTAAATTAGATGCCAGTGCATTACAATATGTATAATGATTTACTGTATCACATTTCACTGCGCTCAGAGAGTTAAATCTCGAGAAAAGTCATTTCAAACGTTTCAACTTCGCTTGGCCGCCATGTTCGTTCTGTACTTTACAGGTTTATGAAAGTTACATAGATTAACTTGTACCAGTGCCCTTTATCACCGTACAAAATTTCAGGGTGATATCTGTAAAAGTTTCGGAGATATAGAATGCCAGTGAAATATTTCGCACAGCCGCCATTTTGAGGTTATGTAAACAATTGAACTAACTTAGACGCCAATACATTACAATGTGTATAAACATTTTCTTCACCAAGTTTCATTACGTTTGGATGGTTAAATCGCGAGTAAAGTCTACTTAAAAGTCCCAAATTCACTTGACCGCCATATTGGTTTTGTAGTTACCAGGTTTTTGAAAGTCTCATAGGTGAACTTCTAGTAGTGTCTTTTATCACCATACACAATTCCAGGGTGATATCGGTAATAGTTTCGGAGATACTGAATGCTGGTGAAATATTTTGCACAGCCGCCATGCTGGATTGGTGAGACACAATAAAATTTGAAGGGAACGGTCGGGGTCGGCCAAAATGGTGCTATGATCTTACCGAGTTTCATTGAAATCGCTCCAGCAGTTTAGAAGTTATTACAGGGGGGCACACACACACCATCACACGCACGCACACACAGACACACGGACAAAAGGTGATCTCATATGGCTTTTTTTTTTCATAAAATGAAAATAGACTAAAAACATACATACAAAAATGAGTCTATCTAAAGCAAGGTACCCTCTTATTAACTCACTGTTCGTCTTTATGCACAGGAAACTCGGTACCCAAAACTAACGAAGGTTACAAACATGATCCTGTGTTTACCCGCTATAAGAGTTTCACAAAGAGTTTGGAGTAGGTATCGTATTTCCGAAAGGGGGACATCATTATCAAGGGGAAATGTAAACGATATTGTGTTTATAAATATGTGCGTTGTACGTCCAGAATGTAAGTTACGTTTGGTAATAAAAACAAAACGAGTAGAGGAAAGTAGCCAAATGTGGGGAGTATTTTTACAGTGCTCACATTAGCCATAAGAAGGCACGGAATAATTTTGGTTTGATCACCAATGTAAACACCAGGGAATATACTATGCATATTACAAATATGGGTACGTTTGATGTTGTAATACCCTCTGATATTGTTGTTAACTTTAATATAATTTTATTAATGCAGCCAATGGCCATGTACTTTTCTTTTCAGGACGGGCCAGGGAAGGGATATTGGAAGGAAATCGGCCGTGGACCTACTGAAAGCAACCGTCCGGGCATTCGCCTGGTGGTGAAAATGGGAAAACACGAAAACCATTTTCAGGACGGCTGAGGTGGGATTCGAACCCACGCTCTCCCGATGCCAGCGAGGCACGAGGTAGCGCGTTAACGCTCTCGACCATCGCGGCCGGTTATTAATGTTCACTTTAAAAGTGCACTTTCCTCATATTAGGCAACCGGGGTTCGTAATATGGGGAGGTGAGAAATCTAAAGGTTTTATTTAAATAGATACACTGAATAATATACCCTTCTAATTAAAGCATTTATTCTGACAATGTAAAAAACTCATGAATACAAATAGAACAAAAATACAAAAATAAGCATTGCAAGTTAATAACAGTCCTACTTTCCTATTGCCGAACTTCCAAACAAATCAAACTGTCTCTGATGCTACACCCAACGCTTAAGTCCAGCACTCTGTTTTGAATTAAAGCGAGTGCGCTACCAACTGTTTGCATCTGTCTATCGGCTATTCAGGGCGAGTGTGGGGGACTGCCCCCCCCCCCCTCTCCAGCAGATGATGAGGCCTCTTGTGAAATGTCACCACATTTGTTTGGAGAAGATGATGGAATGCCCCCCATCTAGATTTCCATGTTGTACCTCTACTGAGAGGTTCGGAATATCAAGGTCCCGGAAGATATTCTTTATGCACGGATAAGGCCCCGATTTACGGAACCCTCCTACTTTTTCAACAGTTGCTGCCTTCAATCACGCTCGACCAACCCATTTCTTCCTTCCCGGCATCTAAAAAAATGTTATGCCACTTAGTAAGTGTTGAACTATTCCATTACATTCAATAGAACGTAATATGGGGTTCCCCATATTAGGGGATGACGAACTCCCCATATTAGGCAATTTCAGCGCCCATGCTTTAACATTTTCCTTCCAAGAAATGTATAGGTTAAAACAAAATACTACAATAGTACGTTGAACCCAAACCCCTGACTGTACTGACGAAAATGAATTTACATTGAACGAAAACAAGACAATGTTCATGGCCTTCAGAAAAGGAGGTAGACTGTCAGTTCATCATCATTTGGAATATAAAGGCAAAATATTACAATTTGTGAACTATTTTAAGTCCTTAGGAGTAATATTCCAAACACAGGGAGTTGTATTTACGAAGCACATACAAGACAGAGTTGACACAGCAATTGTAGGAATGAATGACATAAGACAACTTGGAAAATTGTCCCTTGATACTGTGCCCGTTTAGACCGAAGTCCGGACGACCACATATGCATTTCACCAAAAATCAGTCAGCACGAGAATCAAAATATCCCGGGGCGCCAGATGGCTTAAAGTGACTACAATAACTCAAAAATATTGCTTTACTGATTTTCGACTCGAGGCAGCAATAAGAATAGAAGGAGATTTTCTGAAAATAACACAACTTGTAAAATTATCTCATTTTATTTAAAACGCTAAAAATTACTGAAGGCATGTCAAAAAATAGCATAATAGATGCATGACGAATCATACGTTATATACAAGATTTACAATTCCACCAACATATGAACACTTGGCAATTGAGACGAAGGTCAAATTAGTAGTCCTGTTGACTTCGCTCAAAAGAATTATTTACAGTAGTAGGGTTTTGTCAGTGCAAATTTAATTGTCCTTCCTGATTCCTATCTTATTTGAGTATTCACATATTGAAATGAAAAAGAATTTATCACTCGATGAAAAATACATCACTGTTTCAGCTTTTCAAAATTGTAGTAGCAAATTAACTAACACTTCAGGATTCAGTTATCTCAAGATTTGTTCAAATACAAAGTCATTAACAAGGAATACAACACAATATCATTTACATGGACATTCGAGCATTTGGATTCGAAGAACTTCGATAAACAGAAAATATTTATTGAATCATCTGTTCTCGATCCAAAATCTATTCAGAGCTTTTGACTCAATCATCAATATAATGGTCAAAAAATTATTATCAACAAAATATAAATTCAATTCAATATGGATTCAACCATTCAATCAATTAACTATCACTTGGAAATATTATTTAGAAAATTCATCATAAAACATTATCATTTGTTATTATCATAATTACAACTATTTGTCAAATGTCAAATATGTTAATCATTAAATTTATTTGCAAAATGTTTATATTTTTACAGGATCACAAAAATCTTCTCAGTTTGTAGTGGTTGTTAAGAAGTAACAGTTTTAAATAATTTACAGCATCGGCCCATTCGATTTAAATGCGTCAAAAATCACATAATTATAATTAGCATCTAGACTACGGTAAATTCTTTTCATAATGAAAGGTACAATTTTAACAATAACATTTTCGGGCTGGCAATTACTAAGAATATTTCTAGAACACGTGGGTAAACTGTGAATTGACAATGATGGCTCAACAAAATAACCTTTGTTTATATATCGATGAAAGTGTGGCTAAATTCAACTCCTCCACTAATGTTAAAGACATCCAACCTACAATATGGTTGATGCTTCATTTCAACAACCTCATTCCTGCGACTTAATTGCACAATCAGAATGGCATATTTAACTCTTTGCACACACAACAATTATTTCTTCACAAATTATACAGAATAATCAAGCCTTTGCTTGTTACGACACTGGAAGATTTATAAGTTAGTAAACTCCCACAACGAGTTTACAATAATAATTTTACCATCAGTTTAAGACATGAATAACTCCACACCGTGTCTATTTTTAGCCAAACGTTTTATCAAAAGACGTTGCTCAATAATGATTTTATATTTATACACACTATAGCAAAAAACCCTGTTTTATACATGCTTTTGGCTTCCCGTAACATTACTTTCCGTGTCTTCTCAAAGATTTAAATGCATAATGCAAGCGTAAAATACTTCCACTGAATTAATATGTTATTTGTTTGTGGGCATGCGTTAACCACTAACCTTCGGAATCAACAAGTATCCGATCTTAGAAAATTGTTTTAAATGTCAAATGTATAAATCACACTACATGATAATGATTATTAGAAATCACAAATATTATTATTATCTCAGAAAATTGAAAATAATTAGTATTATTAAATCAACATTATTACTATTATTATTTCCTCAACAAATGGATTTAAAGTTGTTAAACTGTTCGGGGAATATCTTCCTCGACTTCTTAATAATGGATAAATATCCATTCCTCAACTTAAATTTATTATTAAATTTTCAGTTACGATGGCTGATGACCGTGATTAAAAAATATCAAAATTAAATAATTGCTCGTTCTGCTCGTCCATATATTTCGAATCATTGACTTCTGAGTGTAAAAACTGCTCAGATCAAAGCTTCTATTGCAAAAAAACATTTGCAACAGCAAAAACATCGATGAAAAGAAAATATGTGTTGGTAAGACTGTAGAAAAATTGAGAAATTCCAGCTAACTACGCATAAAAATAATGCAAATTGTAACTTACATTCCTGTAGATCTTGATGCTGGTAATCTGGTCTGAACCAGATTATTTCAGTCTTCTTGTTCCCATTAGGACACGTATTTATAATCTTGTATCGGCCTCCATTTTATACCCGCAATGGTCTTAGTCAAACATAGCGGTATTCATACTTGTAGCCTGAATATCTTGATGAAAATAGTTCGTAAAATGTGCTGCTTCAACAGCTGAAGTAATCTTGACTGGGGTTAGATCGAAAAGATCCATGATGAAAAATTACCAGTTTTAACTCGACCCAACTGTAATGCCTTCAATACTGTCACTACTCTTACAATCTTATGCAACACATGTTCGAGTTCTGAAGATCTGTTCCCTGGGCAGAGTTTCTCACTCTCCAGACAATGCTATGCATGCTGGTTTCCCTATGTCGGCTAGTGAACTGAACTGTGCAAGACTGGTAGGTGAACAGTACTGACTTATTTTGGTTGGTCGAGAGTTATTCAGTCCAAGACTTATTCTGGTTGTTTGGATGAAATAATCCAAGTTAAATTTTAGTGGACAGTGGAAAGCAAAATATAGACTAAGTCTATTCATATGTCCGATTGTAGCAGTAAATTATTACCAATGCCACAAAGTCTATCACTTCGGTGATAACTTTTGAAAAGTTCGAAGATCACTATAATGTTAAACACTTTTATAAGACCAGTAACCATGTACTGTCGTCGAAATCACTAAGTCCCAGCAACTGTGTGCTAGTAATAACGTAGATTTTGCAACCATGTGCACGAAGATTATTTATACAGTATAACAGTGTTCGGAGCGACGTAGAGTGTTAACAGACAGAGCTCTTGCGAAGAAGTGACTGTACTAAGTTCTTGTGAAGAAGTGACTGTACTAAGCTCTGGCACGCAGGCTTTATGTACCCCGCAAGCGGACTCCTCGAGGTCAATGCGTGAAATATGCTGAAACTAAAACATCTCATATCTCAGCTTCCGCTCAATCAATTTCCTCGAAATAAAGCACATTCTTCCTCCCTTGTCCGTGCCAGTAATCTGATGTTAGTCTCAAGATTCTACTCCATTGGGAAATATTTAATGTCAATTTAGCCTCGACGATGACGCTCTCACCTACGTCGCTTAACCATTTCTTGGCTGCACAAAGCTTCCATTTCCATCTTAGAAGGCTCGGCGTGCTCTATTCAAACTTTCAATTCTGGACTTAGCATTGTGGCCTGTGCTCTCAAATCTGGGCAACTGGATTTGGGCACAATACAGGCATGGCGTTATTTAAGGACAAAATTACTCCAATAGTTGCATATGCATCGGAAAATATATGGGAACACCTGACAAAGAATGACCTGATGAAAATGGAAAGAGTGAAGGAAGTATACTTAAAAAAAGTTACTCGATCTTTCGAAGTACACATTCACTCGCTTTGTGTATGTATTGGCCAAAGAGCAATTTTATATCGAAGATTTAAGAAATCAATGGATGCTGCCCGCCACTGGAGCTTATGATGCTTTACTGAGTAAACTTCGTGACAAGAGGAAATATATTTGGAGTGACTTCTACTGTACAGATGCCATGACGACTTGTGAGTGGATGAACTCAAATTATGAACTGCGTCATATGATGACACGAATGGCAGTGCATGGTTTTCACTATAAAGTTTGCACAGAAAAGAAGTATCATCAGCCAAATTTAAACTGCGTGTGTATTTTATGTAAGAGATCATGTGAGAGATATAATGTATTAACATGCAGTGAACGTCAGATGTCTCTTACAAAATTTTGTACCGAATGAGCATGTATGGTATTCCTATTATTATGGCCATTGGCTGAAATAAAATTTATTATTATATTAATTTTATCAAAGATAATCTATCCATCTGAAATAATTTCAACGCACTTTAATGCTCAGAGTGATTGTAGCAGTGAGGTATAAAATGTCTGTGATCAAACGGCTGATCCTACATCCTATCACAAGGATTAATTCAACAATTAATCGACGACGTAGATTTTCATAAAAATCTGCAATTATTGGCTCTCACTGGCTCAATTCCAACAATATATTCACTATGAAACAGTTTCATCTCGATTACTCATGATATTAATCTTAGCACTATCCACTGGTATGCTGAACCATAATGGACACCTCAAAAATGGTGACCTCCTATTCTATACTTCAATCAAATGTCTGTATCTCTCATAAGTGATCACGAACATACATAATAAATTGTTAACCTCATATTTATACTGCACATAACTAAAATTCACTCTCCCTATTTTAATCAGAATTCATTAACTTTGTTGAAATATACTCAAAATGGTATAAGAATATCCTGACTATGTTAAAGTCTTGCCTCACAATATTTTATTACATATCATTTCCTATTATTAATTTATATAGACTCTGAGAAATTGCGTATAAAAGATATTTGCTGCTCGTCAAAATATCTCCAATTAAATGAGAAATCGATAAGAATAATCATTATGTTATTAAATCTCAAATTACAAAATGCACACAAAATACGTGGCTTACTCAAAGTGAAAATTGATCAAATCAAAAATATAGTTCACTCATTCAGATGGACTCAACATGTTTAACAATGCCCCCTAAGCCATGAATCTCAGTTAACACAATTAAGTTAATTCTAATTGATTCATTAGGACACACTGTGAACATATCTTGCCTCTCAGAAATTACGTGAAGTCCCTACATGAATAACTGAACAAAATCCTAATAAGATCTGACTTCAGAAACACCCTGTGTCGAAACGACCTAAGAAAAATTCGTTAATAGTGTGCTCATTCAGATATCTGATCATTTCAATGTTAACGCATATTAAGTGTATAATAAACCACTCTAATCAGCTATATGCATTTTATAGTTGGGTCATAAATCACCAACAATCACACACAAAATAGTTCCAAAAACGATTGGAAATAAAATACCTTCTCCTATAATTTGTCTTCTCGACGATGAAAGTATGCAAATTACTACTACTATTAAGCCAAAATAATTGCCACAAATTTAAACAAATGGATGCATTTATGTAATATAAACCAAAATCCAGGTAGGCAAAAAGTCAGAAACGACAAAATGTCGAGTCTAGACTCCTGTCCAACCATACTACATATCAAAAACTAACTAGGCCAATTATGGTTACTTTACAATAACCAGCTAAGCCACTACTGAAAAAACTGAATGTATCCTACCTTCAGCCACGTTCCGATGCTATGTCAAAAAGGATATAATAATATGCCGTGGTAAAGATCTTATATATCCTCTGAGCCATTTTTATGAGATATATAAGTTACTCCTTTGTGCCATTTTTATCTGACGTGATCAATGCACGCCTTTGTGAAACCTTGGCTGTGAAGCTATTAATAGCCCTCTGATGTCTTAATACCATATATGGACATATCTGCATCTTGTCCCCTTATTGGCCAGTGATTTATATTTTGGAAGGGGTCGTGACCAATCAAATTTTAGCACGCAGTTACCTTTGTGTTGCGTCGTCATTTGCTTTGTTTCGAGGCATTTCTTCCTTGCAGCCAAGTAGGCTAGACGTATTCCGATATTCTAGGGAAAGTGCCCGCGTTCAAGGTGAAACCATGGCGGGGTGTCTGTATGTCGTAATCAGTAATTGCTTTACTGTAGTTCTGTTTCATATTTCGGTAATTTAAAACTCTTTTTCTGTGTTATTTTTCTTTTGGTCGCGTGTACTTGTCCCCTCCCGATATTTTCCCTCCGCCCTTTGTGTGCGTGTAATTGCTGGTGAGTTTTGTTTTGTATGATAGTGTTATTTTCATTTATTTTGATAACGTAGTTTTTGTACTTTAAGGGTTGAAAGTCATGTATGTGGGCTTGTCGTCGCTTTACTCTGGTGTGCTTGACGGTGGGTTTGCCTACCTTGTAGGGGGCATCTTTGGGTCTGTCATCCAGAGTGTATCTTATCGTAGAACAACATAACGGGATTGGAGATTATTTTTCTTGCTTCCCGTAATGCTTTGTTCTTTATCTTAAAGAGTTCACAAAAGGAGGTCTCGCCTTTGCTATTTTGCTGGTGACCTAACCTGTGATATTCTTGTGTCTGTGAATGCCCATATTTTGCGCATCACATATTTTCGTCGTCTTTGTGTGCCCTTATCTCCTACGCATACTTTCAATTTTTAAAGTATATTTTTGGCTTTGCCGATAATTTAATGTAATTTTTACTTTTGTCTAAATTCCTATTTTTCTCGTAACTCACTAGATCTTGCATGTGCCTCCGCGTCTTTCTTCCTCATTCCTCCCCTCCCTCTCACCCCTCTCCACTCCGTTCTGAACCATTGTACCCCCCTCCTATTTTGTTCATCCCTTTTGACACGCTTTGTCTAAATTTTTAGAATGTATCTTGACTTCGTTGAGTGTAGTCGTTTCCGAGTTTTGTCTTTTTATCTAATTACGACATACTTACATTTAGTCATCGTTTCGTCTTGCCTTGAACACGTTACCTTAACTTATCTTATTTTATTTCATTTTAATATAATTTAATTTAGTATATTTTCGATTTTCTTCCTAATTTGTATTTTTTCTTGCGGTAAATTAATTTTGTGTTTAATTTGTTGGTCATTTCTCTTCTTGCTTTTAATATCTCTGGGATCGTTGTACATTGTGGTTCTTATTTAAATACATTTTATCTTCGCCTAAGTATCTCTGCTTTTGCGTCACGCCTTATTTTAATTTTAGTTACCTTCTTCGAGTTTTGTCTGGTTTTTACTACATTTTGGTTTGTCGGTCTTATTAGCGTACTTGTGACGTTAATACGACCTACACGGCCTCTGATTTAAATTTGTTCATCTTTGGATTTTACTGTAGTTTAATTTTAATTAGCTTTCCCCCTTTCTTTTGGGATTGCTTTCTGGTTTGCCTTTTAAAATTTGGGCCCAGCGAAAGCCAAACAAGACTGCGATCTCCCCGTTTTTCTTTCTTCTATTTAATTTTTATTTTATATTTCTTCGGGGATAGGGGAAGAGCTTCAGCTACGTTTCCACTGACGTCTGCTGCGTACGTAAGTATATGTTTATTTCTATTACTCCATCTTAAGTTGCGTACAAAATGGATTTCAGAGCGTGGTTTTGAGACAAAATCACCTTTCTAATTTAACAATTTTTTTCCAGCTGATCGTTCCTGAGACTTCGAGCTGAATTGCATTGTGAAACGTTTCCATCCTTTTCGTACCTATAGTATAATGTTGTCTTTCTGAGTTTTAAGGTGCTGAGAATTTCATGAAAGAAGAGAAAGGTCTGGTATGGTCTATCAACATTTGAAAAACACACAGCCGCAAACAGTATGTTTCGTGTGAGGATGACGACTTGGTGCCCGTGAGTAAATTACCACGTGGGAAAGCAACATCTTACGGTAATGTGATGTGCACTTATTTATTTCTTCTCGTAATACTGTTTAGATACCTTTTATATTTTTGAAGTACTTTGAAATTAGTAGTCTTTGTAGTCCTTTTTCTTATCTCGTTGGTGTGTACCGTGCTGTGTTTTTAATATTTTTCGTCATGGATAAATCTATTAAGCAGGAAGTTCGTTTACCGTCCTATAATTTTGAGTCGTTGACTGCACCTATTTCTTCAAGTAAGGCTATTCCAGAACCCCAGTTTTTTAGTGTACCGAAAGACTTACTTATGTTTGACCCGTTATCTAGTGGCTACTTTTCTAATCCTACCAGTGTTGGTCATTCTGACAACGTTGCATCCATTGTGAGCAGGTGGAATCTTACTTTTTCCGGGGAGAATAACACATCTTCAGTTTTTTGGTTCATTCAGAGGATTGAGGAACTGTGTCAGTGCCATGACATAAGTCCCGATAAGATAGTTCGTTGCCTACCAATTTTACTTTCTGGTAAAGCGTTGCAGTGGTACAGGGTGTCACCATTCCATTACACTTCATGGAACGAATTTGTGTGCAACATAAAAGCCCGTTTCACTCCCCAAGATTTCGCGTATGCTTTGAAACAGGAAATCTACGCTCGAACTCAGGGCCCCTCCGAGAAGATTGACGATTATGTCACGGCTGTACGCCTCCTCACAGCCAATTTGCCTCAGCCATTCCACCCACAGGAACTTTTCGAAATTATTTATAGGAATTTAAATCCTATATATAAGTACTTCATACGTCGCATTTCGGTACGCTGTATTGAGGACATAATCCTACATGGACGCGAATATGAGAGCAATTCTCGGTCGAGTTTGAGTTATATTCCACCCCCTATTTCCCACGAAGTCATGTTTCCTGAACTAGCTTGTGCGACTAGCACACAGCATGCGTTTACTTCTGTGGCCCGTCCCGTTATCTCAAACAAGACTGTCTCTTTTAATCTCCCCTCTCGTCCTCCCATAAATCACGTCCAAAGTGATAGTCACGCTGCCAGCCAAACTCATTCTACCTCCCGTGTCCACAATAATCCTCCAGATACCAAACGAGTCTCCGCAAATATCTTATGTTGGAATTGCAACAATCACGGTCATAACTTCCGTGAATGTGCCGCTAGATCCCGTAAGTTCTGCTACGGTTGTGGGATGTCAGATGTGACTAAATTGACCTGTCCAAATTGTAATTTCAACCAGGAAAACTGTTGAAGTGCTGTCCTGAGTTCGACCCGTCGGGCAGCCCTAAAAGCAGGTATCGCGATCCTTATCTTTGTTTTGCTTCTGTATCGCAACCTTGGGTCACATTATCTTTTCATCATGTCACAACTCAAGCCATTTTGGATTCTGGAGCCACGGAGAGCTTTATCCTTCGCTCTGTGGCGGAACAAATTCCAGCGCTGCGCATCTGTCCTCACGAGGATGGACGTGAGCGAAAGTTCGTGTCAGCTGGTTCATCTACTATCAACGTTACCGGTACTGTTTTATGTCATCTCAAGATCCATGGTTTTTCATGGGATCACCAGTTCCACGTAGTTGATAATTTATCCACCCAAGTCCTTTTAGGGACAGATTTCATGCGCAAAACAGGTTTACAATTAGATTTTGCGAGTAATTCCTTTAGCTTTCTGTTTCATTCCAACAAACAATTCCCGTTCGAAGAATGTACCTCTCGTGTTAGTGAAGTGTCCACAGTGCATTCTGTCCAGCTGCCTCTGTCTTTATTTTCGGAAGAGCGTGATGTGCTGAGTGATTTGGTGAACGAATTCTCGGATGTCCTCACAGATAAATTAGGTTCAGCGGTAGGTCACGAATGTCATATCGATCTCACAGATAATGTCCCGGTTCGATCCCCGCCATTTGCATGTTCACCTCCAAAGCTGTTGGCTATGAGAAAATATGTCAAAGAGCTACAAGATAAAGGAGTAGTCGTTCCTTCCAAGTCGGCGTATGGTTCTCCAGCTTTTCTGATTCCCAAGAAAGACGGCGAATATAGATTAGTTGTCGACTACAGGAAGCTGAATAAGAAGGTTGTTTTTGACAATTTTCCGTTACCTACACTCGACAGCGCTTTTCAGCATTTTCATGGAGCTAACTATTATTCTATTATTGATCTCAATTCCGCATATCATCAAATTCCGTTGGACGCCGAGAGCCGTGATTTTACCGCCTTTTCCACACCTTTTGGGTTATTCACATTCAATAGATTGCCTATGGGTATCGCTGTCGGAGCACAAATTCTTAGTCGTGTGTTAGATGATCTCTTGGGTGACTTGAAATTTAAGTTTGTCTTCAATTATTTAGATGACCTTGTTGTTTATAGCAAATCTTTCGAGGAGCACGTAACTCATCTCCGTGAAGTTTTCTCTCGCCTCAGAAAAGCGGGACTCACTATCAATCCCGAAAAGACCTCTTTGGCCCGCACGCAGATCAAGTTTTTAGGACATGTTCTGTCGTCTAACGGTATTAGCGTCATGCCTGATAGAGTTGAATGTATTAAGAATCTACCGGTGCCTACCTCTGTGAAAGCTCTACGCCGTGCCATGGGTATGTTTGGGTTTTATTCCAGGTTTATCAGACATTTCTCAGATATTTCGGCTCCATTGAATGCCCTCAAAAAGAAGAACGCTAAATTTATATGGGGTCCAGAGCAAGATAAAGCTTTTAACACTTTAAAAGAGAGTCTTATATCTGCCCCTGTGTTGCAAGCTCCAGATTTCGAGTCTAGGTTCTTCCTCCATTGCGACGCTAGTGATCTAGCTGTGTCAAGCGTTTTAAGTCAACACGTGGACGGGAAGTTTGCGCCTGTAGCTTTTGCTAGTCGCATGCTTAATGAACATGAACGTCGCTATTCCATCTTTGAAAAAGAGTCCCTTGCTGTTGTCTTTGGCTGCGAGAAATTCAGGAGTTTCCTAGAACATCGCCATTTCACTGTCTACACCGATAATGAAGCTCTGAGATGGAGCATGTCGCATGTAAAGAAACTTGGTCGTATCAATCGGTGGATTTTGAGACTATCGTCGTTCAAGTTCGACATTGTACACGTGAAAGGTAGTGAAAACTCTGTGGCTGATTGTCTCTCGCGCATGTTCGAGGATTCCACTATTTCCGCTCCTAGTCAAATTGTTCCTCCTTCTGTCGAAACTTCACCTCAGGAAATGCCTGAAAATGTGTTTTTATTACAGTTTAGTCCATGGTCCTTCGTAGATATACGTAAGTTTCAGGCAGATGATCTTTATTGTCGTGAACTCCGTGAGAAAATTACCAACAAGGACCCCACTGTGAATGAATTTTGTGTCCGTAATGATGTAATTGGCCGTCTCCTCCCTGGTTCAAACTCCTTCAGAATTTTCGCCCCTGAGAATGTTCGTAATATGCTCTTAACATACTATCATTCTTCGGCTATAGGCTTACACGTTGGAATGTACCGTACTTTACGCAAAATTGACTCTGAATTCTATTGGCCTACGATCAAACCAGACGTGTTTGATTTTGTAAAAAAATGTCACACCTGTCAACGCTCTAAACCAGCGCAAAATACGCAGATAGGTTTGCATAGTGCTCATATTGTTACTCGTCCTGGAGAACGGTTATTTATTGACATATTCGGTCCTATGACACGTTCTAGGTCTGGTCATCAGGCGATTTTGACAGTGATCGACGGTTTTTCTAAGTTTGTCTGGCTCTTTCCTGTTAAGGACATTTCTGCAAAAGGGACGGTCCATTTATTATGTAAGCATATTTTTGCTATATTTGGCCCGCCCAAGTTCCTTGTTACCGATAATGCTACCATCTTCAAGTCCAAAACCTTCAAATCTATGACCTTCAGTTGGGGCATTAATCACGTGTTATTGGCGCCATTCAGACCACAAGGCAATCAGGTAGAGAGATTTCATCGTAATCTGAAAGCTTGTCTAACCGCCTTCCATAATGTGGAACAATCCAATTGGGATGTTAACTTGCATTATTTTACCTTAGGTTTTAATACCTCGTTTCATTCGTCTATTCAAACCACACCTGCGGAATTGTTTATAGGCCGTAAACTTGTTGATCCCCTGATGCTCCGTTGGAATATCGAGTATTTGTCTATCCCGTCTCGAACCGTCTCTACTCAAGAGAAATGGGATTCCGCCGTCGCTAGCCTTAAGCGGGCTAGACAGAAGGTCTCAGCACGGTACAACCAACGTAGAAAACCTGTTCATTTTCAGATAGGAAATAGGGTTTTGGTACGACTACACCCTATTAGTAATGCAGCTTCCGGCATCTCCAGTAAACTGTGTTTGCGGTGGTCCGAACCAAGGACCATAACCAGATTCCTGAACAACGTGACTGTGGAAATGATTTCTAATGACGATCCTCAACTAATTTCTGTTTCTCATGTAGCAAATCTTAAGAAATACCATGAATGATGTGGTGTCTGTGTAATTATTCGTTTATCTAGAGTATGTATTTCTTTCAGTGTTTTGACGCGGCGATCCCAGTGTTGATGTTTTTACAGGATCCCTGCCTGTTTATTTTAGTTTAGTGTGTCCATGATTGTTTTCAGTATCTCTTAACCGTCCGCCTGTGTTATCGCGCGCTGTTTTCTTTCTCTTTCCCTTACCCCACACCGCATCCAAGTTGTGTAATATCATTTTATCAATGGTTGTGACGACAGAACATTCCATTGGAAATACAGGGTGCTCCACAGATTAAGTTTTATTAACCATTTATACCACAATGTAACTGTTTTGTTTTTTTCTATATTAGGAATATTGGGAGGAAGGAAAATCTCTGCAGCCTTGACGTCAACTGCAATGGTCCTGGGTTCCCCCTTGTTCATCTTCAGGTTTTTGGATTACAACTTCTCGTTATTCTTCGGAAATGTCAAAAACAGAAAAATGTTATTCCTTGTGAGATAACTTATAACTTATATGTTAATTTTTTTCTCCCTAGTCAAAATTTGCTGCCAACGTGTTTAGTGAATTGAGTGTTTTGTGTGATAAGGTCGGTACCACCTTCTCTCATGGGGCACTGCTTCGCTGGCATTTTAGGCAGCGGATTTTGTATTCGTTGCGTTTTTGCACCTAAATTTCATTTTTCTAGGTTTACTTAGCCAAAATTCCCCTCACTCACTTAACTGCTTGTGCGTTTGATGTATACTTCAAAGAGATGGACTTGTGCTATACCAAGCCTCTGTGAAAGGCAAAGAGTTTGGAACTCTAATGTGAGCTACTCCGTGTGTTTGTGTGATATGAGACTCTCTCCTTGCGAGCCATTTTATGAATGAAACAAGAGTGCATCTTATTCCATATATAAAAAAAAAATGTTTTGTGTTTGTATTTTTGTAAACACTTTTTTTTTTCAAGGAAGTGGGGGAATTTTGAGCCATTTTTATGAGATATATAAGTTACTCCTTTGTGCCATTTTTATCTGACGTGATCAATGCACGCCTTTGTGAAACCTTGGCTGTGAAGCTATTAATAGCCCTCTGATGTCTTAATACCATATATGGACATATCTGCATCTTGTCCCCTTATTGGCCAGTGATTTATATTTTGGAAGGGGTCGTGACCAATCAAATTTTAGCACGCAGTTACCTTTGTGTTGCGTCGTCATTTGCTTTGTTTCGAGGCATTTCTTCCTTGCAGCCAAGTAGGCTAGACGTATTCCGATATTCTAGGGAAAGTGCCCGCGTTCAAGGTGAAACCATGGCGGGGTGTCTGTATGTCGTAATCAGTAATTGCTTTACTGTAGTTCTGTTTCATATTTCGGTAATTTAAAACTCTTTTTCTGTGTTATTTTTCTTTTGGTCGCGTGTACTTGTCCCCTCCCGATATTTTCCCTCCGCCCTTTGTGTGCGTGTAATTGCTGGTGAGTTTTGTTTTGTATGATAGTGTTATTTTCATTTATTTTGATAACGTAGTTTTTGTACTTTAAGGGTTGAAAGTCATGTATGTGGGCTTGTCGTCGCTTTACTCTGGTGTGCTTGACGGTGGGTTTGCCTACCTTGTAGGGGGCATCTTTGGGTCTGTCATCCAGAGTGTATCTTATCGTAGAACAACATAACGGGATTGGAGATTATTTTTCTTGCTTCCCGTAATGCTTTGTTCTTTATCTTAAAGAGTTCACAAAAGGAGGTCTCGCCTTTGCTATTTTGCTGGTGACCTAACCTGTGATATTCTTGTGTCTGTGAATGCCCATATTTTGCGCATCACATATTTTCGTCGTCTTTGTGTGCCCTTATCTCCTACGCATACTTTCAATTTTTAAAGTATATTTTTGGCTTTGCCGATAATTTAATGTAATTTTTACTTTTGTCTAAATTCCTATTTTTCTCGTAACTCACTAGATCTTGCATGTGCCTCCGCGTCTTTCTTCCTCATTCCTTCCCTCCCTCTCACCCCTCTCCACCCCGTTCTGAACCATTGTACCCCCCTCCTATTTTGTTCATCCCTTTTGACACGCTTTGTCTAAATTTTTAGAATGTATCTTGACTTCGTTGAGTGTAGTCGTTTCCGAGTTTTGTCTTTTTATCTAATTACGACATACTTACATTTAGTCATCGTTTCGTCTTGCCTTGAACACGTTACCTTAACTTATCTTATTTTATTTCATTTTAATATAATTTAATTTAGTATATTTTCGATTTTCTTCCTAATTTGTATTTTTTCTTGCGGTAAATTAATTTTGTGTTTAATTTGTTGGTCATTTCTCTTCTTGCTTTTAATATCTCTGGGATCGTTGTACATTGTGGTTCTTATTTAAATACATTTTATCTTCGCCTAAGTATCTCTGCTTTTGCGTCACGCCTTATTTTAATTTTAGTTACCTTCTTCGAGTTTTGTCTGGTTTTTACTACATTTTGGTTTGTCGGTCTTATTAGCGTACTTGTGACGTTAATACGACCTACACGGCCTCTGATTTAAATTTGTTCATCTTTGGATTTTACTGTAGTTTAATTTTAATTAGCTTTCCCCCTTTCTTTTGGGATTGCTTTCTGGTTTGCCTTTTAAAATTTGGGCCCAGCGAAAGCCAAACAAGACTGCGATCTCCCCGTTTTTCTTTCTTCTATTTAATTTTTATTTTATATTTCTTCGGGGATAGGGGAAGAGCTTCAGCTACGTTTCCACTGACGTCTGCTGCGTACGTAAGTATATGTTTATTTCTATTACTCCATCTTAAGTTGCGTACACCTCCAAGGCACGATCTCCATTCTCCAACGTTCTCGGGTCTCTAACCAGGAACACGAACATCAACAGGCCTCCCTACGCCAGATCAATCGTACGCCACTGTCGCGCAATAGCATTTCGACAAACGAAAACGAACACGCGTCTTTCGGTTGAAGCATAACAGTATACAGCAGTGAGCGAGCGTTTGCTTGTAGCCATTTGTAATACTCATCTCTCTCAGATGTGCGTAATACTGTACATTTTCACAATGACAAGTAGTCTGGAACAGAAAGTTGTGTCTCCAGACCACATGTTGCGATATGGGTAACTTATGAGAAGTCTCTACTGCACTGCGAACATAGTGCCAGCGTCAATGGTTTAGCCAACAATGACTACGCACTTATTAATGTCATTGAGTATTCCCCCTGATGTCTGATTGTCCAACATAATGCACGGGAAATATAATGTTCCTCTTGCAAAGAACTGTGCAAGTACGAGTATTACAGCCCGTTCTAACTTCCCACTCAACAGGAGTATGGCGAGACAAAGTCCCTGCATGGGCCAACTGTTCACAATAGCTGCTATCGACACACGCTGTTAGGGACCTACGCCTACCCGGTGTAGGTATAACCAATAAAACAAATTGAATGAAACGCTCAAGACTTCTCATAAGAAAACTTTATATTCTAGTAACCGCCATTACAACATTTTCACTGCCTTGTGTATCAAAGCTCTTAACAACAAGAAACACAAAAGTCATGGAGTAAAGAGTAATCGTCCGTGACATCCTCCCACCTTTGATGCAAATCAAACACAATGTTCATAAACAGAGACGGGAAGGCGTTTTTACTCTTCTTCCACTCCTGGTGAAGTTGCGACTTCTGAGACTTACTGCCTCCGGAACTGCACCACTAAGTAAGGGCACCTCCTCACTCCCACCTCCAGCCTCCAAAGGATATAGGTGTCTCGTAGGTCGGAGGAGTTCTCCTGAGGATGTCTTTACCCTAACTACTCGGGTCACTTTGTCTTTACCTGGAAGTGTAGCTGTCACTCTTCCTAGGGGCCAGTCTATCCTTCTCTTGTCATCACTACCAATGATGACTACATCTCCTACCTTCCACTGATGGTCAGACTCCTTGCCCGATGAACTGCATAGAAGGCTACCCAGATACTCCAGTCGGAATCTCCTCCTCAGCTCACCCCTTAGCTGTTGAAGATATTGAAACCTTCTGGTGAGATTAACTTGATCTAGCATGTCTAAATCAGGAGTGCCAACCACGGGAATGTCCTGAAGAAACATTGATGGAGTCAGAGGTACCAATTCATCACAGTCTTCTGAAATGTAGGTAAGGGGCCTCGAGTTGATTACCGATTCACTATCAGCAATCACAGTCAATAGTTCTTCATATGTCAAGATAGCTTTGCCTAAAACACGCCTTAACAATTTCTTGACCATTTGCACAATACGTTCCCAGAATCCACCCCACCAAGGGGCTGAAGGAGGACTAAATTTCCACTCGATTCTATCAACTGATACTTCCGCACACAATTTTTTCCAGTCAATGAAGCCAAACAAATTGTTGGTGCCAACAAAGTTTGTCCCGTTGTCACTATAAATCACACGAGGCCTTCCTCGTCGGGCTATGAAACGCCTAAGAGCTAACAGAAACCCTGCAGTGGACAAAGTCATGACTAATTCAAAATGGACCGCTCTCACTACGGCACATGTAAAAATCACAATCCAAGCCTTGTTCTTGTATTTTAAGTATAGCGGTCCAGCAAGGTCCACTCCCACTACCTCAAATACACCTGCATCTCTCACACGATCTTCTGGAAGGGCTGGCGTTTCCGGAATTGTCTTTTCCATTTCGAATCTTCTGCACTGGGTACACTTCCTGATGACTTTGCGAATGGTTCTTCTTCCCTTTGGTATCCAGTAGTGCTCCCTGAGTATAGCAAGTAAAATCTGAACACCAGCATGAGAGGCTTTCAAATGATGATCTCTGATTATCATCTCAGTCAAAGGGTGCTTTGATGGCAATAACACTGGCGCACGGAAATCATATTCATCCTTCCTGTTGGTAATTTTTGTCTTAATCCTGAAGAGACCCATCTGGTCTTTAAAAAACAGAATGTTTTCTGGTTGTCCCTTTCGGTAAACTTCTCTTCCTGAACTAATTTCAGCAGTCGTTTCTCTGCCATTGAAATTTCGAGACAATCTAATTCTGAAGCAACATTTTTCACTACGTCCTTCCTGGCATTGTTGACGAACCGTAACATCCAGGCCACCATTCTAACGATTCGTGAGTACTTGGAAAAATAAATCAAATACCAGTGTTTTTCCTGGGAGACAAGCATAGTATTGGTAACATGGCCTTTTCTTCTTTCTTCATCGACCTCCTCTTCATTAACTTTTACAATGCGCGTTGGCCAGCTGTTTTCTTCCAACTTTAACCAAGTGGGTCCCTCCGACCAACGAGAAGAAATCAGCTGCAACGTAGAGCAACCTCTCGAAGGTAGATCGGCTGGGTTGTCCGTCCCTGGTAGATGAAACCAACGCTTTGGGTTAGTTAATGTTCTAATTTCTTTCACACGGTTAGTGACGAACACTCCCCAAGCTTCCTCGCTTCGTATCCAACATAAAACAGAAGACGAGTCACTCCAGTAGTACTCCGGGACGTCCGTTAGATTCAAGCTTTCCTTCACTGTAAAGGCAAGACGTGAGCCTATAGTGCAAGCTAATAGCTCCAGTCTCGGTATCGTCACCTTCTTGAGTGGTGCTACCCTGGATTTTGCTGCGACCAGTTGCACTTCAAATTCTTTCCCATTGAATGATCTCAAGAAAATAACAACCGCATAAGCCACTTGACTAGCATCACAAAATACATGCAAACTCCAAGAGGATCTGTCCTCACAATTAGAAAATCTTCTAGGCACCTTAATTTCAGCAATTGAGGGCAGTTCATGTAACCATTTATTGAATTTGCTTTGGGCGTCTTCACTCAGTGGACTATCCCAACTTATTTTCTCTCTCCAACTTTCCTGAAGCAAAACCTTTGGCACAATGGAAACCGGACAAGTAAATCCAATTGGATCAAAGATACTTTGAGCTACCGACAAAACTGTCCTCCTTGTGAGAACATCAGATTCATTTAATTTTGCTACTTTACAAGCCAAAGTATCAGCCACTGGATCCCACCACAAACCCAAAACGGGTGTCACTTCGGGAACCTCATCCTCTAGACTCAATCTGGTGTGCTCCCACCCTCGGAGGTCAAATTTTCCTTGCGACAGTAACTCCCTAGACTCATCCACAAATTGTTTGAGTTCTTCCTCTGTGTTCAAGGAAGTGACGCAATTGTCTACATATAGTGAGGTTCTTAGTTTATCTGCTGTCTCAGTGAAGCACGTACTGTTTTTCAGATGACTGTCCAATACGGCTCCAAGTAGAAATGGACTACAGTTCACTCCGAAAACGACCCGTTTGTGGCGGTATATTTTAAGAGTCCCCTCAGTGAAGTCCTCCCACCATAGGAATTTCAGAAAGTTTCGATCATTCTCAGAGACTGAAATTTGAAGAAACGCCTTCTTAATGTCTGCGATCACACCTATCCTGTTTAAACGGAACCGGTTCAAAATAGAAGGAATTACTTCCAACAAATTAGGACCCTTTTCCAGACAGTCATTGAGTGAAAGTCCTCCTTTCGATTTACATGAAGCATCAAACACCGGCCTCACCGCTGTACTCGATCCTTCCTTGAAAACTCCTCGGTGTGGTAAATAATACCCAACATCCTGAGAGCCCTCCTGACCAACTTCTTCGATTATCCCTTCCTGTTCCCAGTCCTGAAGCACCTGCTGGTACTTCTCAAATTTGTCTTCCTTGATCAAACGGTGTGTTACAGAAACCAGTCTTTTTAACGCAACTTCCTTGTTGCCTGACAATAACTGCTGATCTTCTTTCCGTGGAAGTGCGACTTCATACCTTCCTTCCTCATTGATCTTAACATTTTCTTGGAAATGTTTCAATGTTGCAATTTCAATTTCCTTCTTCGATAGTGTTTCAGCAGGATCACCAATTCCAATGGTTTCCAGGTTCCACAGTTCACCCAAAGAAGCAGTTCTCACAAACAGAGAGTTCACCATTGACACTGTGCCATCGTTTTCAGTTGTCTTCCAAAGCTGACCCATCACTGTCCAACCAAATGTAGTCCTAACAGCAACCAATCCAGACTTCAAGTTGATTGTGTCCCCAGTCAATAAACTACCCACAGTGTCTGCGCCGATTAGTAGTCCAATCTCCGATGGCACTGGGCCAAAATCAGAGAGCCAGATTTTCTTTTCTCTGATCTCATCCATCCAAGGGCCCCGGTTTAACCGAGGGATTACACCACAAATTTCCTTTTGTCCCAACACCTTTAATTTTCGAGAAATTGAATGATGTAGGTCGTCTATATCTATCTCATATAGGTTATGATCATTGGCACTGATTGAAGCATCCCCAAAAAGCCTGTGTTCAATTTTTTCAGTCTTTGATGGAATATACCCCATTTCCACAGCAATCTTCTCTAACAGATAGGATCTCTGCGAGCCTGTATCTAACAACGCCCGTACAGTCTTTTCTCTCCCTTGATGAACCAACCTAACTACAAGAGTTTGCAGCAGTACTTCCGAAACATCACTAGTTTGTGTATTAAGGGTTGTAGTTGGGACACCAGGCAATTTTGAGCCCCTTTCCTGGTGCTTCTCCTCACCTTTATAATTCCCCCTATTTACATCTAATTTTGGGCACATAATAGCTTCATGTTTACTACTGCACACTAGACACTTCAGTTTCGTAATACAATTTGCAGCCCTATGTCCAACCTTCAGACACAAAAAACAAGCTTTGTTTTCAGACAGCCTTTTACGTTTGTCCCCCAAGTTCATTTCTTGAGCAAGATAACACCCCTTACTGTTATGTGTTTTTTTACAGAAGACACACGTTAAACTGTTTCCTTCACCTTTACCAACAAAGAGAACACTAGCAGTTGCTAAACTACTCTCTTTCCATTCTTTAACTTTAGCACTCCTTGATTCACTAGAAACTCCAAAACCAGCTTGAGCAAATGTAATCCTCTCTTCACTTTCTACTTCACCCTTCAGAAAACCAAGTAATGCAGTCAGTTTGTCGGCATGTCCATTGTCTTGATCCCTCATAGCCGTTGACGAACTCCTCATCCAGACACGTAACACTTCCTCAGGCAAGCAGGATTCTACTAGAGGGAAAAGCATTGACCCGTACTTATCTCGGGTAACACCTATAGACTCCAAAGCTCTCAGTTGTGCTTCCAACTTGTCATATAGACTAGCAAGTTGAGTCTTCTTCCTTGTTTGAGAAACATTTTTCACTACAAGACTTATGAGTTCCCTTACATAGAACTCAGTCAATAAATCCTCCCTTCCAAATCTACCCTGAAGAGATTCCACTGCTTTAGGATAATTTTCAGCAGTAGGGGGGAAACTGGCAACTAATTCTCTAGCGCGACTATCAACTTTCGTGGATTGGATCAAGTATTGGAATTTGTCTTCGTCCTCAATTTCCGAGTCCTCGTGAATGCGCCGAAATTGTCCCCAAAATTCCAACCAATTTTTAATCTCCCCATCGAATTTCATGAGTTCTATTTTGGGTAGTTTCAACTGCCTTTTGGTTTTATTCCCATCTGATAGGACCGATCTTGCTGACACCACTGCCAATACATTGGAATTAGCCTGCAACCGTAGAGCATACTTCTGTCTTGCATCATCCAATCTGTCTCGAAAACTGTCTACATATTCGTATTCACGGTCATACTCGTCCCCTTCCTTTTCCAGCAACATACTTAAAACTTTCGCGTCCAACGGCGCCAGCTCCGTTCCTAACCTCTCCAATTTGGTTAGCAAGGACTGTAAGGTGTCGTCGTCCACGCCGTCTTGAATTTCTTGATTTAAGTTTTGCAAAAGTGCATTGTACGTCTTCGTAAAAGTCGCTCTTACCGGCTTCCGCGCTTTCATTAACTTCTCCATTTCCAATACGAACACAGAACAGGAACACGAACGAACAGGAACACGCGGTCTTTAAATCAACACAATCTTCAAGTTGTTTGAATTAATACGCCATCCTGGCAAGGTCGCCAATATTTTGTTAGGGACCTACGCCTACCCGGTGTAGGTATAACCAATAAAACAAATTGAATGAAACGCTCAAGACTTCTCATAAGAAAACTTTATATTCTAGTAACCGCCATTACAACATTTTCACTGCCTTGTGTATCAAAGCTCTTAACAACAAGAAACACAAAAGTCATGGAGTAAAGAGTAATCGTCCGTGACACACGCTTCACTGCAACTGAGAGTATCCTTCCGCGAATTGATAAAATGTGAAATGTTTCTGCTCATTTATATATCGGAGCCTTGCATACAATATGAAAGTGCTCATACTTCATATTCATGTACTCAGAATACACCGTCTATTCGTGGTTTCACCGTCCGTAATTTTCACGGTCCGTTTTACTAAATCTCCCGGAACACGATGTTACTAGAACAACACTCCCGTATTCCGAAGTTAGTTCCGCCTCGAACTCACATTATAATCTGGTAACTCCACACTTATTGCACAGCGCATCAGAGCCCTTACCCCTTCCCTCGGGTATCGTAGTTCAACATTGCTCTCCGCTAGAGTGCAATATACTCGTTTTTCAATATTACAGGCTTCTTTATAATTCCATAAATACGTGTATACACATTCAAGTATTTTGACATGTTATTAGACTCAATTATACTGCGTAAAATATTCTATTTTGCCTTAATGTCCAATTCATTTTCTTAATGCGGGTGTCGAGATTTCCTTGACGTCACGAAGATCACATGTTGCTTGTCATGACTATTTCTTTTTCGGCAACTTGCTTCGAGCGATTCCGCGCATCCTCGGTTACCTTCGGCTTCCTTTCCAGGCATGCCATTGCGGTAAGCACCATCTGTTCCTGCGTGGACCACCGTTCAAAATTCATCAACTAGTGGCGCGCGAGTTATGAAATAAATGGTACAGTACCAATTCAAAAATCTGAGAAATATTTCACAACTATGTAGAAAACATACCTCAATAACAAAATGGCTATGATGCGCAGCTAACGGCAACTTCGCGCTTTACTCACACAGCATATGAACAACAATTTAACGTATTCACCGCTAGGTGACAGCATCTACTAAATGATAAAATACTACTTCCCCATATTAGGAAACCTCCCCATATATGGCGACTTTTCTCTACATATACTATTTATTTCAAAACAAACTACAAATCGTTAACTATCCTTCCACATAGCTCCCACTTTTTTGTAGGCACTTGTCATAACGTGGCACAAGTTTTTGTATTCCTTCATAAAGTGTTCCCGATTGAAGTGATCTTGAGATTTGCGTCAAGTTCGTAGAAAAATCAGCCTACGGTTTTCCTAGACGCGTTATTCAACTGCACGAACCAAGTCTTCATTAACCAACAATGGATGCTCACTTCGTTCATCATCATGCTCTTGATCACGTCCTTCATTGAACTGTCAGATCATCTCCTCAATGTTGAATCACTCATCGCATTTGCGCCACACACTTCTAAAATATGTCGATGAATGTCGACTGGTTTAGTGTTCTTCGAATTCAGAAACAAAGACAGATTTAATCTCACAAATGGCTGGATTTTCAATCAACTTTGCCATTCTAACCAAGCACTATAAAGCGTCAAGACAGCGATCTCAAAATGGCCTCACCTCCGACTCGGAGCAACTACCACGCATACGACGATGGGGCAACGTATAAAAATGGAACTTAGCTTCTGGACGTGCCTAGTAGTTACAAAACGCAAGTTGATAAGGTGTGGGCTCCAAATGAGCCGTATGTCAGATGCTCTTAGGGTCAATTGTCACCAATTTGAAGCCAAAGAAAACCTTTTAATTGCTGCAAACAAAGCAGTGGCATAGCCGCGGTAGGGGTTAGAAGCTCACCTTCGAATTTTTACAAAAAATAAAACTTAACCAATTAACAATAACCTAAACATCTCTTCAATTAAATAAAACCACTTGCTAATGAGTCTATAATTCAGGCTATGTGGGAAATCGGTAAGGTTATGATTTGTGTCTGCATCACCACCGTGCTGCTGCTTGATGTATCGTACTGTCGTCACCAAAGATGCTTGAGAAGTCCTTCTTTTATGCGATTGAGATGCACCCCATGCAATATACTGTACTGCTTGTTGAAGAGGGTTTGCTATACTCTTTCTGTCACCACTGCAGCCAGTGAGAGATCTTAACATTAACACACCTGAAAACCTATATACCTCAGAAATACAAGTGAACTCAACTCAATGGGTTGGCTCTTTTAAATATTTACACACACTTTAGTAGTAAAACAAACAGAATTGTTGGATCTATTTCCTAAGAAGCCTTAAAAAATAGATTTTAGATAGTAATCTCAACATACCATTTGCTGCTAACTATTGATCTTGTTCTTCTGCATTTTAATGTATTCTCTTGTCTACAGCAATTTGTACATTACATAAATTTCAACATCATTCAATTGTATTAGTGTCCTTACAATACTCATGTATGCACGCACCATGCATTATTTTGTAACTCTAACCCCCCCCCCCCCCCCCTTTGATTGGCTATGCTGCTGAACAAAGCTATACTTTTGTTTATTTCAAATGTTTATGTAACATGTAATCGTAAAAGCTGTTTACCAAAAGGAAATGTTCATGTAATTAAAGTAGCCTTCAATTTTAAACATTCAATTCTTTTGAAAAATAAACAGCTCTTATCTGTTCTTTATGGATATAGTTATTTTATATTTATTACATGTACATGTTAGAAAGATACTAGATGAATGGAAAAAAGGACTGATCATACCAATATTCAAGAACTGGAGTAGAAGAAAGTGTACGAACTACAGAGGAATTGCCCCGCTACCACATTGCAGCAAGATATTGGAGAAGATCATAGCAAAGAGATTAAGAACAAGGATAGAACATCAGTTTGAAGAAGAACAACACGGCTTCAGAGGCATCAGAGGAACTCTAGACCTAGTTTTTGCCATTAGACAACTAATGGAAAAGTACTGGGAAAAAAGGAAAGATCTGATAGTAGTGTTCCTAGATATAGAAAAGGCTTATGGCAGTGTTCCAAGCAGCAAAGTATGGGAATGTCTGCATAAATTAGGGGCCCTAAGTTCTCTAATTCGTAAGATCCAATTGCTATATGAAAACTGTGAGTGTAGTCGTGTAGTGTACAAATAGGAAATGGTAGATCTGATTGATTCCAAACAACGAGAGGTGTACAACAGGGTAGTGCATTATCTCCCCTAGTTTTCACTGCACTCGTGGATGTAGTTATTAAGGAAATTAAAGCTACAGAACCTCGAGATTTGAATGCATTAATGTTTGCAGATGATGTTGCTATCTGGGGAGAAACGGAGCAAGAAGTCCAAAGGAAATTAGATTGCTGGGCCAACAAATTTAAAGAGTATAATTTAACAGTAAGTAAGAAGTAAACAGTTGCAATGGAATTGAGTAGAACACCCGGAGAATGTGACCTAAAACTTGATGGAGAGAGAATTGAATGTCTAGAAAACTTGAATTTTATCTTAGCATTTTAACAGAATCTACATGAAATTACGATTTATCTAATTTTTATTACAATATGTTGCAGCAAGCAGGATTTGAGAAATTTGATTGTATTGAACATCATTTCTAGTAGTCTATAGATAAACTAGAAAATATGGTTTCATCCCTCCTCTTAATTTACAATCTATATATATAAAAATCAATGTTGCGTGATAGTTTGTCTGTCTGTGGGTGTGTATGTCTCCTATGCGTTCTTATACCATTCGTTCGATTGCGATGAAACTTGGGTGAGATGTTGAGTGCACTCCAAGGAAGTTTTCTGGCTTAGTAAATCCATTTTACAATAGGTAGCGCACGAGTAGATTCAACAAATGAGCGACGACGCGGGAAGCGTTTCAACAAAGTTCCGTATCCGTTCATATACCATTCATCCGATAGCGATGAAACTTGGGTGAGATATTGTGTACACTACAGGGAAGGTTTCTGGCTGTGTAAATCCATATTACAATACATAGCGCACGAGTAGATTCAACAAATGAGCGACGACGCGCGAAGCGTTTCAACGAAGTCCCATATGAGATCATATATTATTCGTCCGATAGCGATGAAACTTTGGTGAATTGCTGTGTACACTCCGTGAAAGTTTTCTGGCTTAGTAAATTCATTTTACAATACGTAGCGTATGAGGAAATTCAACAAATGAGTGACGGAGCGCGAATCGTACTAAACACCGTATGCGTTCATATGCCATTCATCCGATTGCAATGACACTTTGATGAGTTATTGTGTACACGCCAGGGAAGGATTTCGACTAAGTAAATTAAATTCACAATAGGAAGCGCACGAGTAGATGCAACAAATGAGTGACGACGCGCGAATCGTTTCAACAAAATCCCGTATGCGTTCATATACCATTCATCGTTTGCGATGGAACTTTGGTGAGTTGTTGTGCACGACCACAAATGTTTCTAAATTAGTAAATTCATTTAACGATAGTTTAGAGGCAGTTAACGGAAATTGAAAAAAATAATGTATATTCAAAAACACTTCAAGAAACAAAATTACAACGCCACCACTTTCTTTGATTGGCATTGCAACGCATGCTGGGTGCAACTTGTATAAAATAATATTTGATGTTTGTTGAAACAATTGTGACAGTAGCATTTATCTCTAATTCCATCTAAACATTCATCATAGTACCGGTATGAAAACGGAGCGTAAATTCACATTCGTCACAATTTTAAGAATGTCCAAGATGTGTAGTATACGAGATCGTTGAAATTTTTAAGTTTCTTTTGCCGTATAATGTATAACAGAGATTCATGTAGTGAAGAAGTGCCTTACCATGGCTACACAAAAGATAGGGAGCGGCAGACCTCAAACAACATGGATGACATGAGAATATTGGACCTATCTGCTGATGATGCTGTACAACGAAATGACTGGCGCCTCAGGATTAAGAAATCCGACCCCGCGTAACGGGAAGAGGCGAGGAAGAAGAAGTATAATGTATACAAATATCGTCACCTCTGTGGGTACCGAAGCTGATAACTCTTGCACAGCCATCACAGCACTTTTCGATAAACGAAAACAAAGCATGAAATAAAGATTCATACAATTAAAATACTAATCTATGATACAAATCTTAACGTGTTCACGGCTGGAATGAGAAAAGCTGCCCCGGGTTTGTACCCCTACACACTTCGAGGCCGTAAACCCAGGTTGGAATTCCGGCTTCGAAGCCTGGAGAAGACTGAAGTACCCTTTGGTAAGGACTTTCGGACAGAATGCCCGTTGAGTGAAGCTGTGAACCAATTTTCCTGAGGCCGCGGTGATAATCCGTGTTGTAATTTTAATAAAACTTGCCACCTCAGAGTATAGGGGCTATAAAACTAGCTTTCAATAAAATCCATAAAGACCAGGACACCAACTTACAAAATTCACAATTTATTTATTATTATTATTATTATTATTATTATTTTACCTGCGTTTCAGACACATCAAACTAATAATTCCTCAACTGGCTCTCCATTCAGCATCAATTATCTTCTATTTACAACAACATTATATTACATAAAATAATTTGCCTCCATCTTGCCTGAAACCTACTTCACAACAAATCATTCTCATGACAACCATCATGACCTCACTCCTAGAACAAGAAACCTTTGACCTCATCTGCCAAGGCCACCTGGTCATCTCAAAGCCACCTACCAGCAATAGCCAGACCACCACCGAGAATCTCTATGACCCAAAACACATAAGACACTCGGCGGCGGTCCACCATTGTGGCAGTGGCGTATGCTGGACCAAAAGTATGGGTGTGCTGTTAAAATATATATACAGTTGATCTATGGCCTCACAGAACTCTTAAAAGTGACGTATAGGTTATATTTCATAAATTTAGAAATTAAAACCACGTAGGCCTACCTCTTTCATTTAAACATCAACTGTATTCTTCGTTCTTGAGAAGAGAACTTCTCAATCACTGCATTATAAAATGAGTCTTTGTCCTTCATTTTGTGTAATAACTCCTTTTCGATTGATAATAAACTTAAGTTACTCAGTCTTTCTTGTGTTTGAGTACTTCGTAGGTAAGTCTTGATTCTTCTTAATGCAGAAAACGAACGTTCCACAGAGCTCGTAGTACAAGGAACTGCCAGTATTAATTTAGCAAGTTTATAAACTTCACCAAATCCAGAAGCGAGGTTATTTTCATGCATAAAACTAACAAGTTCGTGAACATCTTTCCCATGAAATTCAGCTGATTTGTAGAGAACACTTAATTCATTCTTCAATCCAATGTGGTCAAATAAATTTCCGTATAGAGCCAAACGTTTTTGTAGCAGTGATTCGGGAAATGTTTTCTTATATTCAATATACCTATGGTGATGTAGCAAATGAAAATATTCCAATTTCTCAAGTTGAGATAACCTACATTCAATCTGATGAATTAAACAATCGACAATTTCCACGTATAGGCGGCGATAACGATGTTCTTGTTCATTGTTATCTAGAGAGTGCCGCTTTGGTTTGATCTGAGAATGTTCGTCCTTATTTGAAATTGCATTGTTCCAAACTAATGGATAAGAATGTTCTCTATCATACTGAAGTTGATCTTTGATGTCATTTACCTTCTTGCTACAGTAAAGAATATCGAAATCCTTTGTTTGAAGAAGATTGTACAATATGTCTGTGTAAGCAAGCAACATAGAAAATACTTCCAATAGAAATATAGTTTCAACATCTTGAAGAAAAGACAAAACCCCTCGTGATTTTATGACTGTCTCACTATCCCAGTCACCAAAATTTTCTATGATATTTTCGAAGAACTCACAAAGTTCGGATCTGTATTCTTTTGCAGTGGGGCAAATTCGTGATGAAAAATTCCACCTGGTTGGTGCTACTTTGGGTAATTTCTTTTGCACAAATTCTTGCAGCGCATATGTCCTTTTAGTTGATTCAGAAAAGAAAGCAGAGAGTCCAGTCAATGTTTGGAAAAATATTCTGCATTCTTTATTCACCGATACACTCTGCTGGAGAACAAGATTTAGAACACGGGCATAACAGTGGGTGAATATTGCGTTTGGATAGCCCGATAAGACTTTAGATTGTAAGCCATTCATATGACCGCTCTTTACAGAAGCACCATCGAACGTCTGACCCACCAGTTTAATGGAAATTCTAAATTCACTTACTACTTGTTCTGCATGCGCAAATAAACCATTTGTTGTTCTATCAGCACTAACATCTACGAAGCCCAAGAATCTTTCATAGACAGTGCTGCCCTTTACATAGTGGAGAACTGTAGATAGTTGAGATTTATTCTCAATATCTGACGTTTCATCTAGCATTATAGCTACAAACGAAACGGAGTTAATTTCATTTTTTATTTCTTCTTTTACTACGTCAGATATCATTTTGAATCGCGGGAGAAGTTCCTCGAAATACTGTGGAAGAATTTAAATGACTTTTTAAAAATGAATCATATTTTTTTTTTAAGATTCAAAAATTCTAAAAAATTGCCTTTGTTGAAAGAGCCATCTGATTCGTCATGTCCCCGTAGAGGTAGATCCTGGTTAGCTAGGAGGCAAATAGCATCAATAATTCGTATTAATATGGCTCTATTTTTCTTTACCTCTTCGTTATGTTTACTGGTATCAATTCTACGCTGATCATCAAGTAAAGTATCAATTCGCTGTCTGCCGAAAAGTCTTGATTTTAAAAAACATTGGACATGGGTTTGAGATTTTGAATGTTTCTGTTGTGCACTAGACAAGTGATTTAAGTCAGCAAACCCATGCTTACTCCAAACATCATTTTTGTTAGAAAACAATAAGCATGGCCAACAAAATAATCTGTTAGAAGTTTCACAACCCGCTAACAAGTCTACATTTTCATACTGTGAAATAGAAAAATGTCTAATGTATGTTTTATATTGTTGCACTAAATTCGGAAGTGGCGGGGTAGGCCTACCCTTACTCACAATATCTAATTTATCTTCTAATGTACGAAGAGACAATGGTTTTTGCAAGAGATCTACAACAGTATACATTTCCAAGCACAGGTGTCAACAAGGAAGATCCACACTAGGCCTGAACACAGCACCGTACTTATATTATACGAGCATGAGCTGAGCTGCTGGCTTGCCGCACGACCTGGCCGCTTGTGACAGGCGAGTTCCCCCTCCCCACCAGTTGCGCGCGCAGGCAAGAGCAGCGGTATTTTGGAGCTAAGATGTCCGGAGGCAGGTACAGCACAGCCCACCAAAGCCATGCAGAACACAGGCCGAGCAGATGGCCGCAGCAGCTTCCTCGTCATTCTGGCGATTATTTACTCATCCAGCCGGCAGGCATTTGAGATTTAAATGGTAATAAATTAAATATATTCTTGAATCAAATGCAGTTAATTTCTAATGAGGGAGAGTGAAAAAAATAAAGACAAAAAACAAATTTATAGGGTGTCCAGTGGACACCTTGAACACCCGCAATATACGCCTCTGCATTATGGCCACGGCTGGCAACCCGACAAAAACAAAACAACCAAATAAACTAATTGAAAGAAGCAAGGAGGAGCCTCTGTAACCCACAAATGTTAGGTTACAGACGCCACCTTGAAAGAGACTTTCTAACTGAAGGTTAGAAATTCACTCTCAACCCTCAAACAAAACATCAATTAAAAAGGAATACAAAAAGCAAACACTAAGGCAAAATCACAAACTGAACAAATTATACATCATAGTCAGAAAAAAAACCCGGCAGAATCGTCATCAGACCTGTCTGTGCCGTCATCATAATCATCTTCGTCTTCATCATCATCATCATTAAGTCTTTTCCTTTCTTCTTCTTTCTCTTATGCTTTCGGTCTTCCTCATCTACTTCACTGTCTTCCGACTGTGTCGCGCCTGCTCCTTCAGTCATCTTGGCTGCCTCCTTCTGTTCCAGTTTCTTCTGCTCCTCCCTTTCCTCCTTCTCTCTCTTCTTCTGCGCCGCAGATTTCATGTTACTTCCTTCCACTTCGTCACCCTTCTTGTGTTCCGTGCTGCCCTCTGACGGCAGGGGGACCTGGTCCACATTCTTCACCTCCACCTTCTGTCCTTCTTGGTCGGCAGTCGCTTGATGCTGCTTGGTCTTGTTGGGCCGTATCCTGGAGCCGGGTCGAGGAAACTTGCGGTCGTCCGCCGCAGGCAGTTTCATGCCTTGGACCATGCGAGCCTGAATCAGGGCCTGCGCACGCGCACGGTCTGCTTTGTGCTTGGGCGTCAGTCACTTGCTTTCCGCCTTCATTCTCTCCTTCTTCTCCTTTCCCTTCTTTTTCTACATCTGCCTTATCTTGCTCAGCAATTATTTTCTTCTCGTCTTTTCTTTTCTCTTTGCCTTTATCCCTTTTATCTTCTCCTTTTCTTCTTCTTATCCTTCGCTCTCTTATATCGATCTGCCTGACATCTCTTCCTCTTCTTACTCCTTCTCTTTGCCTTCCATCTGGTCCATTTCCTCCTCCAACTTGTTCTCCTGCGTATCCTCATCTTTCTCATCCTACTCTTCTTCACGATATGTTCTATCTCATCTTCCTCCTCCTCCATTTGACGTCCTCTTCTGTTACGTTGGGGGCGACCTCTGTGTCTACCCCCGCAACTGCTCTCTCTTCTTCGCCTGCTATGGTCTCTCCGATATATACCACTACAACCTCGCCTTATCTTTTCCACTTCATGATTATTTTTCATACGCCCCCTAGCATCACGTACATCACAGATCTCGTCCTCTTCCCTTACACACACTCAGATTCGACTATCTCAACTTTTTCATCTACAATGCATATGCTAATCACCTCCTCTTTGACCTTCTCAAGCTTCTCAGACATATGCTCACTGACCTCATCAAGCTTCCTTGACCTTATCTTTTCCACTTCTTTACGCCCCCTAGCATCACGTACTTCACATTTCTTCTCCTCTTTCTCCTCCTTCACAGACACACTCACAGGTTCTACCATCTCAACTTTCTCTTCTACAACACATATGACCTCCACTCTCTATCCTTCCAACTTACCTTTCTCCTTTTCCTCCTGCTCCAACTTCTCTTTCTCCTTCGCAGCCTTCTGCTGGTTGATCATCCTATCCTGCACCTCTAAGATCTTCTTCACTATGGCTATCACCTCAGCTTCAGCTTCAAAACTTAACTTGTTTTCCCCCATATTTATTATTTCGTTATTCGTGCTCCTGTCTTTGTGTAATTCATTAATTCATCGTGATTAAACGTTGGGCGCCATTGTAATTTTAATAAAACTTAATTTCTGTCCCTATTATTGAGGGTATCTCTATAACCTACAACAACAACAACGTGCCCCACAGTTGGGCAATATTGTAATAATTATAAAACTTTGAGCTTGCCACTTTGCTATAAAACTAGCTTTCAATAAAATCCACAAAGACCAGGACACCAACTTACAAAATTCACAATTTATTTATAAAGGGCAAGCTTCCTTTACCTGCATTTCAGGCACATCAAACTAATAATTGCTCAACAGGCTCTCCATTCAGCATCAATTATCTTCTATTTACAACAACATTACTTACTTACTGGTCGGCACTACAGTCCCTGAAGAACCTTGGCCTCCTTTATCACCTGCCTCCATTCATCTCTATCTTCCGCCTTCCTTCTCCAGTTCCTGATTCCCTGACTCCTAAGGTCGTCTTCCACATCATCTATCCACCGTCTCCTGGGTCTTCCTCTTCTCCTCCTTCCATCCGGTCTTTGCGTAAACACCTTTTTGACACTACGTGATTCTGGCATTCTCTCAACGTGTCCTGCCCATCTTATCCTCCCCTGCTTAATTTTCACCCCAATATCTGCCTGCCCGAAGAGTTCCGGTAGTTCCACATTTGTCCTTATTCTCCAACCTTCCTCCTCTCTCACTGGCCCGTATATTTTCCTCAAGATCTTCCTTTCCCATCTTCGCAGCCAGTTTTCTTCTCTTCTATTGAGAACCCAACCTTCCGATCCATATATAACCACAGGTCTTAGTATTGTAATGTAAATTTTTATTTTCGTATTCCTACTAACATTTCTCGATTTAAACATGCCTTGCAGAGCGTAATAGCATCTATTTCTACTTTTAATTCTTTCTTGTATTTCCACTGATGTTCTGTTATCCTGAGTTATTATTGAGCCCAAATATTTGAATTCTTCTACTCTTTGATATTCTTTCCCATTTAATTTAATATACGGATCTCTTCTTGCCTCTCTGGAGTTTCCCATCTTCATATACTTGGTTTTACTTGTATTCACTTCTAATCCTAACTTTCGTGCCCTTTCTTCCAACAGGACATAGCTCTCTTCTAATGCTTTACTGTTCCTTGCAATTAATGCTACATCATCCGCATATGCTATCACCTGCACTTGTCTGATAAATATGGGCCCTCCTGGATTGATAGGCAGTTGTTGAATTATTTTTTCTAGAGCTACATTAAAGAGTAATGTAGAAATTGCATCTCCTTGTCGCAAACCCCTTTCTACAATGAATTCTTCGGACATCTCTTGTTCTGATCTAACCTTTCAGATTGTGGTTTCCGTAGTCATTTCTGTCAGCTTGACCAATTTTATCGGGATCTTAAACTCTTTCATAATTTTAAAAATCTCCTTTCTATCCAAACTGTCATTTGCCTTCCTAAAATATATATACAGCTGATCCAGCTGTTTATCATGTTCATAAAACTTCTCCAGTATCTGCCTCACTACAAATATCTGGTCCATTGTAGAGCAATTCCTTCTAAATCCAGCTTGATAGTCCCCCAATATTTTCTCTACACAACGCTCCAGTCGAGAGGCTAAAATCTTACTGAACACCTTATATGTTACGTCCAACAGAGTAATCCCACGATAATTGCCGCATACTGATTTATCCCCTTTCTTATACAAAGGGCATATTATTCCTACAGTCCAATCCCTGGGCATTTCTTCCTTCGTCCAAACTTCCTTTATTAGTTCATGTATTGCTTTTACCACTACCTCTCCACCGAATTTTAGCAACTCCGCTTCTATTCCGTCTTCTCCGGCGGTTTTATTGTTCTTTAATTCCTTGATTGTATCTCGAACTTCCTCTAAATAAGGTGTTTCAACTTCTTCTTGCTCATCAATCCCTACATGTTCCGCTCCTCCCCCATTCGCGGTTTCCTCTTCACCCCGTCCATTGAGTAGCTCTGAGAAATATTCCTGCCATCTTGTAGCATCTTGTTCTTATCTCCTATAAAATTTCCTTCTTTGTCCTTATAAAAGACTGCTCTTGGTTGAAACCCTTTCCTCAAATCTCTTGCTCTTTCATAAAATCTCCGAATCTCCCCACTCTCCTTCATTTTATCTAATTGTTCTATTCATTCTCTTTCATACTGCCTTTTCTTAACCCTACTTAAATTGCTTACCCTTTTTCTTTTCTCTCTATATTCCTCCACTGTCTGTCTTGTTCTCCGTTGCAACATTCTTTGCCTTGATTCGTTTCTTACATGGATTGCCTCCGAGCATTCTTCATCGAACCATTGTATATTTCTCTTGAATTCGGCTCTCCCCAGCGTTTCCTCTCCAACTTCACTGATGGTGTTTCTCAGTAACTCCCATTTAGTTTCCACATTACCTTCTTCCCAGAGGTTCTTATTGTTTTCCATGTTTTCTCCCACTTTCAATCTATACTCATCTTGTACTTCCTTGTTGCTTTGAAGCCTTCCGATATTATGCTTCATCTTCCTTTCACTTTTTTGTTTCCTCGCTGAATCTATTTTTTTTTTTGTCTATACTTGATTCTTACCAAGTAATGATCAGTGTCCCCATCTGCTCCTCTACAACTACTTACTTCCATTACATCTGATGCATGTCGTTTGTCAATAATCACATGATCTATTTGATTCCTTGTAACTCCGTCCGGAGACACCCGGGTCTCTTTCTTGATATCTTTCCTTGGATGCCAAGTACTTTTCACCACCATTTCTTTCCCAATGGCAAAGTCTATCAACCGCAATCCATTGTCATTACTCCCTTCGTGTAAACTTTCCTTCCTTATTATATCTCTGAACACCTCTTCCTTCCCGACTTTGACATTTAGGTCCCCAAGGATTATTTTCACATCATGTCTTTGTACGTCGTTGACCTCCTCCTCCAACTTAGTGTAGAAGCTATCCTTCTCTTCTTCTTCTGCCTCTTCTCTGGGGGCATAGACACAGAACATGGTGATGTTAAAAAACTTTGCTCGTAGTCGCACTGAGCACATCCTTTCATTTATAGCATTAAAGTTTATTACACTTGACTTAACAGACTTTTGTATAAGAAAGCCTGTACCACCATAACCGGGGTTTCCTCCACTGTACATCAGTATATGTTTCCCTGACGCTATCATTCCTTGGCCTTTCCATCGTATTTCTTGTAGTGCAGCTATTTCCACTCGGTATTTTCCCATTTCTTCTCTAATCTCTCGCAATTTCCCAGGTCTCCTTAGGGGTTTCACATTCCATGTCGCTAACGTAATATCCGCTTTCCTTCTCATTAACCGTTTCCTTTGCCGGTTCGTCATCGGGTGATCAGCATTCCGAGGCACTTGTATGGTATCCGTAACATTGAGATTTTTTACAGGGTAGGGTTGTTAACCCTTCGCCCAACCCCCAACCTGGAGGACCAGGGTATCCCTCTTAGTCTGGTCCATCACCTTTGACCTCTCCGGCATGGGTGGCCCTACCAGGAGCTTACGCTCCCGCCGGAATGGCTCGCAGGATCAATTGAACTCTCAAGCCCCCACATCACGTCAAGATGAGGATACCATCGTGAGGGACAACAACATTACATTACATAAAATAATTTGCCTCCATCTTGCCTGAAACCTACTTCACAACAAGTCATTCCCATGGCAACCATCATGACCTCACTCCTAGATCAAGGAACCTTTGAACTCATCTGCCAAGCCACCTGGTCGTCTCAAAGCCACCTACCAGCAATAGCCAGACCACCACCGAGAATCTCTATGACCCAAAACACATAAGACACTCTGCGACGGTCCACCATTGTGGCCACGACTGGCAACCCGACAAAAACAAAACAACCAAATAAACTAATTGAAAGAAGCAAGGAGGAGCCTCTGTAACCCACAAATGTTAGGTTACAGTGTGTTATTGAGAAAATAAATTAAACATGGAACAATTAATGTATTCTTAGAATAAATACATTTACATTTACAAGTTGGTTCCTTAACAATATATACATAAAAAATGATTACCTTTACAAGTTGGTTCTTGAATAATAATAATACACAATAAGGAAAACCCTAAGGAAACCTCACGCGCAAGTTAATTTAATATGATCGTGAACGACCAGAGCCGTGGAAAGAGAAAATATAAGAAAATTAAAACCCGGATCACGGGTAAGTAAGTAAAATAAATATCCTCACGAATGAGCAGAGCCAAGGATGGATCACAATAAGAAAACAAACCCGGTTAATCAAGAAAATAAGTACCGAGAGAGAACAAGCAGGAGAAACTCACCGCGAATCAACTTCACAAATCCAATCACAATTCTGTGACGGGATACAATCCCAAGATGGATTTCACGAAGTGAACAAATTAATATATCACAATTAATTCAGTCAGACAATTTCAGCCCGTAAAAACGAGAACAAAATTTAATGCATCAGCACTACGGAGTCGGGCCAACTTCGGGTAGAATTAACCGAAATGAGTTAGCAAATGAAGCTTTCACCAAGATTAGTAATGGCGACCAAGCCACGCGAAAATCCAGAATTAGGATTCATCATATTTCAACCACATAAAAGACGTAGGTTACTTCTCCAGAACACGAAAGTTTCACCAAAGGTGTAGTAACACCTAATAAATCATTACGGAACCAAATCCGAAAATTAAAACGTTTACTTTCATAATCAAATTAACACGAAGCACAACCGACATCCGCTCATCGAGCATGGCCTTCTTTCATCTTAGTCAATTCTTTTATTTTACAATTAATAATGGCTCGAATAAAACAAGGGAAATTCGCCAAGCAGCGAAGACCATAGGCATTTGTTTAAATCTAACCCATAGATCCAAAATAAAACAGAAACTTAAGATACATATACACAAGTTTTTCACTTAAAATAATCCTAGCCTAGGGCGGCGTCTATAAAATTTAAATTGGCATCGTGAAATCTTTAAGGAAATTGATAATAAGAGAAGAATTAAGGAATGTAACTTAAGGCCTAATAACTGGATTATGGGCCCATATTCTGACTAAATAAGCCTTACTACATAAATATTAAATCTAGCCCGAAGCTAGTCCGATGCCAAGCAAAATCTAAAGTCTTTATTATAGACGCAATGGAGATTCAAGACACGAATTCTCCTCAAGTTAGGCTAAGGTTACACAATAAAGTTAATTTAACCATTTTTCAATCTTTTAGAAGACCAGTTCCTGTTACACGATCGTTGTTTTCATAGTTCTAATATATTTTACCTGAAGGAACGGGGCCGGGGGCCAGGCCCCAAGACGTCCACGCCTTTTAAACTCACATCCTGCAATAGTCGCTTACACACGCCGACAAGCCACGCCTAGTTTATGCGCATGCGCGATGATTATTCACCATTGCTTCTTACATGCAGTTAAGGTAAGCAGAACTAATAAACAGTTGAAGAGAGTACATGCTGTCAATATATTACCACGTACAGTTAGTGAATGTATATGGCAGAAATGGTCACCTGCACGGCCATTGTGTTGGCAGCACATGCCGTCGCAAGATTCAGGCGTTGATTGGTTTAGAGGATAGATTCATTTAAAATGTTCGTAGAGCGCCGATTTTAAGTACAGACCAGTTCATTAAGTCTTCCACATTTCCCAATAATGGCTTAAATTTGCGAAGTTAATTGTTGGCTTCCGGAATAATGGAACCGGTTAACCAAGGCCAGATAGTTCATGGGGAAGGATTTTAATTCAGTTCATTTATTTCTTCTTTCAAATAGGGTAACACAGGGGTGACCACTGGGCTTGGAACTGAGTCTGTGATGATGATGATGATGATGATAAAGGGGCGACGAGGGACGGAAAATGTCGAGCAGATGTTAATCGGCTCAAAAACATCAAGAAACTACCGAGTGTCACTACTCTGAAGGTTTAAAGCTTATCCAGCACAAATAGCACCAAGTAAATATGACCAACATGCCCACCAAATTTATTCCCGTGGTAGCGCTGCCTAGTGATTGAAAAACAAAATATGGCGTTTAATGGTGGGAGTACGGTACTCCGAACTTTACCCAGCGATTGAAAGACAGGCCCATACCAGAACGTTTGTATACATTCTACAATACTGAACCATTTTTACCTATTTTAATTTACACCCCTTTACTCTTCCTTCTCTTGTGCCCATTTATGGGGATTGTTCTCCTTCTCGGTTATTACTGGCCAGAATAACTGAGCAGATCAGTGGACATTTCTACCTCATCAGGTTCGTTATAGTAACTCGTTACTCGAATCGTGATTTCTGTATCCATGCTTCTCTGTTACCAGGGACAACTCCTTGTTTGTCTCTGGGCAGTCTTCTGTTTTTTTTTAATGTAGAATTACGTGTTTTTCCTTGAGCTCCCGCTCCCGTTTTCGGAATGCCTTGCTCCCTTTTTCTATTTATATATTTTTATTCTTTACCTTTGAGAAGTGCGCGTACTGACGTAACTTAACTAAATTTTCGTTTCTTTTATCGTAATTCTGTAATGTTTGCTTCGATTCCATCAAGGTAAGGTCTCGAATTACTTCCTTTTGCATCTGTGTATGAATCTTTTGTGGAACGTCCCCTCGGCCGTTAATCTTGGTATTCGTGATCGGGGCGCTGTCTCACTGTCAGACAGCTACTCAATTGTCCTCACGAGGCTGAGTGCACCCCGTTCCAACCCTCACGTCAGTTTTAAAATCCCTGACGGAGCCGGGGATCGAACCCGGGGCCTCCGGGTGAGAGGCAGGCGCGCTACCCCAACACCACGGGGCCGGCGTTTCCTTTGAGTGCTTTTTGTTACCTTTACCTTCTCTTTTTGTCCCGCTTGTATTTTGTGTGTTATGGTTATTGGCTTACTGTGCGGTTTTCAACTTCCCGGGGTCAATTGGTCCCGCGTTCGAGCGACGGGCTTGTTCCCAAGCTTGTTCGCCCAGGGACGCAATTATGACCCGTGATTTCACCGATCGCTTTCTGTCTGGTTGGTTGGTTGGTTCTTAAGTTTAGGGGCTGCGACAACGCGGTCATGTAGCCCCGTGTACTTTGGGTGTGTGTAGAATCTGTCTGATAACCGGTGTTAATTGCGATGACTGTATTAGTGTGTGTATCTGTTTTTTAATTTTAAGTACTGCAACTTATAATTTTTCAAATAGTTCCTACTTTTGCCGCCAAGCGCCACCGTCAACGACTACTAGGTCTAATTCAGAACTTAGCTACTAGACGCCACCGCAGTCAGCGCTTGGCAACGAACGTAGAAACCTAAGAGCGTTGTTTACATTCTTAACCTATCCAATTTAGCTTCACACAGGTGCAATTAGTGGAAGGATCTTTAACATGCCATAAATCTATGACATGGGACCGCCGGCTTTACTTCCCCTCCGAAGGAAGGCATACTGAGGGATTTTTAACGCTCCTTTCTGTCTGACGGTGGGCTTGTGAACATAGGGTTCGGTTGCTACCTCCCTATTGTACCCTGGTCCACTTATGATTTCTAGATCTGGTGGTCACAACTTCCATCTTCGTAGTTTCCATGCCCCAAGTAAGGCCTACGCCGTACACCACATATACTTTCCTTTACCTTTGTTCCTTTATTACATATGATTGCGTCTTTTCTCACGCAAGTCTTTGTGTCTACCTAATTCCCCCTTTATCGTACGTATTTATGATTGCGTCTTTTCTCACGCAAGTCTTTGTGTCTACCTAATTCCCCTTTATCGTACGTATCTTCCTCCACTGCACTCAGCTTGATCCTATTTCCTTACTGTAACTTATCTTGATGAATTTTACTTATTTATTGCTGTACGTTACCCTTCTGGTATGTATTTTAATAGTCGGTTGCTTTGTTGCCTCATGTTTAGTTCACTTACGCCAGTCCTGCGTGTACTTACTCTTTTAACCTTTGTCTCTCCTAAAAAAAACACTTTCTCTGTATCTTCTGGGCTATACGGGATACCGTTCACTTCTTTGTCGGTATGCCCATTTTCCTGACTCCCTTGTCTAGCCCCTTAATCTTTTATTTTCCCAATTTAACCTTGCACTGTACGTGCATACTTTTCCCTTAACGAATCCCTCTCTCCCTCTTATGTCCAAGACATAAACGTCACGATCATTCATCCTTTATCTTACCGTAACTTCATGTGTTCTTCATTACCTTAACCTAACTTCTAGTATGTATCGCTTCCTCGTCAATACCTGTTATTTTCTTATTGATCAATACACTAACTCTCTATTATATCTGCGCGGTGCCTGATGTTTGGACCGTTATTCTATGGCTATTTCCTTTGGTTCTAGGCTAGGCCCATGGTTCATTATAAGTACGGCATCGTATTGAACTTGCATTCACTGCCATGTGAATGTACGTTCAGTCCACGCCTCTCGTACATTTCTCTCCCTCTTGATCTACCATTATTCTGGCCATATTGCATCATCCCCTAGTCCTGTTACATGGGCCCAGCGAAAGACTAAGGCGCACGTTTCCACTGCTGCTACAACAACAAGAAAGGTAAGACCGTTCCAATACTTCTAAAAAATAATAAGGTAACCCGATTGGTTAAGTGTCCACAAATTAATTTGTGGTTGAAAATTGTTTTTTTTTTCTTCGATACTCCACTTGCAATTTTAATAAAATGAAACTCAAAAACCGAAAGCCATATTACAATGTTCATGGTACAGGTGGATGTCTATTACATCAAGGTATTTTCATAAAATATTTGGCAAAATTTGAATCAAACATATAAGACCAAGAAGCTTTTGTTTGAAATAAGCTAGCGGTCTTAAACTTTTGGTAGGAACAATATGTATTTCGATATTATTTCATGGTTTTCTTTTTCTCGAAATGGTATCATTTCACAAGATTGCGACATTAAATTACAAGTGCATTATTTCTGAAATCCAATTTGAGATAGAGTTAAAATTTATAGGTCAGTGACAGAAATGAGAAGTTTCTGTCGAGTTTCGGAGAATTTCGCGAATAAACGTCACGCGAAAAGTCAGGGTCCCTAATAATACAGAAACATATTTTACACAAAACCAAAACTCTTCTTGAAGTCGAAAATAAACGTTGAACCGGTGTATACCACTCAAGGTATCCTCAGTATGTGTTCGATTTTGCGAATAATTTTGTAAGTTTCTGTTTCCCATTCCGTTTGAAACATTGCTTCATTTTATCTGCCCCATTATTCTACTTCGCCCGTAATTGCAGTGAGAACGTGGTCTTATGTATTTATTTTCTTTACATACAACTTTTGTATCAGTTGTATTTATGTGTTCAATTACTCTTGTTGCAATTACTTACGTTTTTGGAAGAATGTTATAGTGCACGTCTCTTTCTCTCAATATCACGATTGTACTAAGCTGAGCTGTCACGTTACCCTGGCTTCGAGCGCTGTGCTATGCGCCGATTGGCTGCTGGCTTCTTCCTCCAGCTTTGGAATCGCCGCCTTCCTATGACGTCATACCAACTATAAAACAGCTGGTCTTTGGGCCTTCTTTGTCGACTTTTCTCCACTGGTCACCACCGCTCTCGACGTAACTGCTGGGGGTTATTGCCCTCTTGTGGCCGGAGTCTCTTCTCCGCCGTCAACATCTCTATTCTGGACCTGCCTGCCTGGACAGTCAAAACTCATCGGCCTTCACTTGGGCTAAATCTTCGACACGGATGTACTCTCCAAGTTTTGGTTATAAAGACATAACTTCACCAGCCGAGGGAGTTACTACCAAGAGACTCCTCTTTGCTGGTCTCCTTTTTATAAGGAGAATCTACCATCATCAACTCTGGTTCCGAACCCGGAACCCTGGAGTATGCCTGACTGACCTCGCACAAGACCCGTGCGGGCGAACTAAACTACCTCCAGCTACTGATGTCCTCGAGTAGCCGGCCTACCTTTGGAAGATGTTTAAAGGGATTCGTTACTTCCTGTATCACACATCAGAAAAAGTGGTAACCCTTCTAGTCCAAACACTCTACCCGGATTCTTTCCGTAATAAGAGTACTTAGCTTTAATTCTACTCTGTGATGGATTTAAATTATTATTGTAGGTTATTTTATTATGCTCTTTTTATTCAGTAATTTTGAATTTAATCCTTTATATGGAGTTACAGCTTGCATGCAATTTACGTTTCCTGGAGAAACGAGTAATTTTCAATTGCTATTGTTCCTTATTGTCAATTTTAAGGCAATTTCTTTGAAAGTATTCCTTCCTTGCAACATATTTGCTTTGAGATAAATAAACACAAGTAAAAGCTAAGCTTTAACATTTTGGTCACTTCCCTCACTTTCCTTTGTGATTTACCCCTTGTGCCTGAAACCTCATTCTATCGAAATCCCCTGTGATGTACCACATCCCTTACGGTACACATTTCCATGGTACCTAAAATTCGGGAACTAATCCGTTATCTTTACCCTGAGACCACATATTTATATTAAAAAAACTGTGTTATCTAATATATGTTGTATATTTCAGTTTACCGTGGCTAAACGCAGGAGATCTGCCAGAGGACGTAAACAATCCCATCCTACCAGTACAAACAGACTTATTTCCGGAAAGCAGGTCTGAGCCTGGCGCTCCAAGCAGAAGTGGTGAGTGAGTCATTCCAACTTCCAGCCATGCCGATAACGATCGATGATAAGTTGTTAAACTACCGGGCTGCCTACAAAGGTCAACTCACCCGGTTTCAAAAATATTTAGCTACCCTACCTGAAGATGAACAAAACCTTGATATTATATCTCAGCGTTTAAAAGCTTATGAACAGGCGTACGAGAAATATGATGTCGTGCAACTTGAAATTGAAATCAAAAGTCCGGAACATCAATTGGATAGGGAGGAAGTTGAGAGTAATTACTTTGAAACTCACGCTCAGGCTGTCGCATTAGTTAGAAATTTGACCCTGGCGTTGAAGGTAGAAGAAACTCAAGAATTAATGACAATGGAAATAGTGTCAAACCATTGTTACCTAAAATCGAAATTCCGCATTTTTCAGGAAAGGAGGAGATGTGACAATTTTGAATTGTTTAGTTCATTAGTACATGATAATACCGCACTTCCAGAAGTTCAGAAATTCCACTACTTAAAATCCACTTTGCAGGGTCCACCCCTTCAACTTATAAGGGAACTCCCCTTAATAGGAGAAAACTATAACATCGCTATGGAGCTTCTTAAGGGCCGATATGGCAACGAAAGATTATGTATACAAAGGCATATTCAGGCCTTATTCAACTTGCCTTGCGCACTGACAATTTTTCAACACTGCGAGCCTTAAATGACACAGCCCAACTACACGTCAGAGCATTGGCACGGTTGAATCAACCGGTCGAGCATTGGGATCTATTCTTAGTTCACTTATTAGTTACTTCTAAGTTTGATCCAGCAAGCTTAAAAGCATGGGAGATGGAAATAACAAATAACACCTCATATACTTATGATTCATTGCTTACATTTGTAAATAATAGATGTCAGGTTTTGTCAGCCGTAGCCTGTCACACGTCAGGTAGTGCAGATAACAAGTCTAATAGTGTTAAACCAGTCAGTTCTAGAGTGGACAAATCTGCTGTCTTTACTGTTCAACCTAACTCAACAGATTGTATCCTCTGCAAAAAAAAAAAAAAAAAAAACTCACAGGTTATATTCCTGTATTGACTTGAAAGCTCTTTCTACCTACGAGACACAAAATTATAGCTCAAAAAAGATATTGTTTCAACTGTCTGTCAGCTAGGCATATATTGCCTGATTGTTTATCTAAAAATACTTGTTCACATTGCAAGGCTCAATTCCCCTGGAAGTTCCAAAGATAAATCCCCAGTAGCCAATGCGCAATCTTATACACAGAGCTCTAGCTCGATTCGTAGTTCCCAGGTGCTACGATCAACCGTGTTGCTGAAAGTTCAAGATTCTTCTGGTAGATGGCTTGAAGCACGTGCCTTATTAGACAATGCCGCCACTCACGACTTTATAAGTGAGCGCCTTATTAAGAAATTTGGTCTTCCAAAGCAACCTACTTTAATTCAGGTTACTGGTATCAACAATAGCAATGTTAAATCTTTGCATTTCGTCAGAATCCATATCAAAGATGCTGTTCATTGTAATATAACATTACAGTTGAATTGTCTTGCCATTGATACTATGGGCAGTAATACCGCTAGCACTTCTTTTGAAATTAGAAATTGGCAATTTCCTCATGACATTCAGTTGGCAGATCCAACATTTAATACAAGCGCTCCAGTAGACATACTTCTCAGTGCCCATGTATTTTGGCAATGTCTCCTTACCTCTAAGGTCAAAATATCACCAGGAGTGTTCGCTCATCAAACCAAATTAGGCTGGTTAGTAACGGGTCAAGTCCCTCGTAAGTCATTTCAAAATTTCTCACAATGTCATTTTGTTAATACAAGTCTTGATTACAACTTAGAAAGATTTTGGAAAATTGAAACTATAGATTCAGTTTCACCTTCCTCTGTTGAAAATGAAATGTGTGAAAAACTGTTTTGCGAAACAACCACACGCACTTCAGAGGGTAGATTTGTTGTAACCATGCCCTGCGTGGATAATCCACCTCTTCTACTTGAAGCACACCCTAGAGCTCTTAGAGCACTCTATGCTGTTGAAAGCAAATTTAAACGTGACCCTGTTGTTAAAACTCAATATTCCATATTTATGGAAGAATATGAGGCGCTCGATCACATGGAGGTTGTTACCGGAGAGATGATGCCTCATATACCCCATCTGAAGTCATTTATCTTAACACCATCCTGTTTGGAAGAATGAAATGTTAAAGGAAAACATACGAGTAGTCTTTAATGGCTCTGCTTTGGATGCCAACGGAACTTCTCTGAATGATACTTTATTACCTGGCCCCCAATTCAATCTGACATCTCTTCTGTTTTGATAAATTTTCGCTTGTTCCCTATCGCAGTGATATCTGATATCAAACAGATGTATAGACAGATTTTGATTGATCAACAACAGCGCGACCTTCAGAGAATTCTTTGGCGCGACGAGCCTACTAAGCCTGTCAAGATATTTCGATTAAAAACATTAACATATGGACTAAAGCCTTCTGCTTTTTTTTTAGCCATACGCACGTTGAAATTACTTGCTGACCAGGATGGGCCGCTGTATTCTCCTAAAGCTTCTGAAGTGTTAAAATCATCATTTTACGTTGATGATTTTCTTCATTCCTTTGAGTCAGTATCCGAAGCACTTCAAGTCTCTAAAGATTTGACAGCCTTGCTTTTTGGAGGCGGATTTTCCCTGTGTAAATGGAACTCTAATTAGGAGGAATTCCTTTCTAAATTTCCTTTAACTGCAATCTATAATGATTCAGTAGAACTTCTCCAAGAAAGTAATTCTATCAAAACTCTAGGCATCTATTGGAGTCCTCAAAAGGATTTTTTTCTTTTTCAAAATTAATCTCAAGTGACATCCAGCCGCAAATTTTGTCTGAGATTGCAAAGATATTTGATCCTCTCCAATTCTTGGCGCCAATCATCGTCACGGCAAAGTTTTTTATGCAAGACCTTTGGTCCTTGAAAACTGGCTGGGATGAACCAGTTCCTTCGGTATTGAAAAAAAAATGGATTTCTTACAGACATAGTTTGGAAGATCTTTCCAATGTTATTATGCTGCGAGTGATTATCCCCTTTCCCTCCTGCGGAGGATATGAACTTCATGTTTTTGCTGATAGTTCATCGAAAGCATATGGATGTTGTGCGTATATTGTTTGCCGTAATTTTGTTCAATCATATTTATTTTCCAATTTAATTTGCGCCAAGCCTAAAGTGGCCCCTCTTAAAATGTTATCTTTGCCACGCCTGGAACTTTATGCTGCCCTTCTGGTGGTTTAATTATCGGTCAAACTCCGTCAAGCTTTAAAGGTTCGATTTATTAAAACTTACTTTTGGAGTGACTCCGCCATCACGTTGGCATGGATTGCCAAACCTCCATCTCACTGGCAGGTGTTTGTAGGTAATAGAGTGTCCAAAATTGAACAGTTATCTAATTTGGAACAATGGCATCATGTATCTGGCAAGGAGAATCCTGCAGATGTCATTTCTCGGGGGTGTTCCCCTCGCATGTTGGCTAACCTGAAATTATACTGGCACGGTCCCCCTTGGCTTATGCAAGAGCCTTCCACTTGGCCAAATTTTCCTCTCCCGGAATTATCAGATTTGCCGGATGCTGGGAAAAATCACTGGATCCTCTCTTCTCGTTTCCGACTCTCCCCTTCTCTTGCAGCGATATTCCTCTTTCCATAAATTGGTAAGGGTTATGGCCAATCTCCTTCGATTGAAATATTTTGTGGTAGATCAACCTCTTCTGAGCTAGGTTTAGCCACTATAAAAGTGTTATGGCTTACTCAACGGGAAACATTCTCTGAAGAATGTCAGACCTTGTCTCAAGGTCCCTTAAGAAGTCGAGTAGGCTTTCCTCTCTCGCCCCTTTTTTGGATGCTGATGGTTTGCTAAGAGTAGGAGGACGTTTATCTTTGTCCGAACTTTCTGAGGATAAGAAACATCCCATTATTCTTCCCTCAAAGCATTGTCACCTCCTTAATTGTTCGCCAGTATTATTACCAGCATCTTCATGCTGGCACTCGCACATTACTTTGTCATTCGTGAAAGGTATTGACTCATAAACGGAGTGCATGAAGTCACCTCTGTAATCCGTAAGTGTATTCCATGTTTTAAATCCAACCCTAAGATTACCGCTCAGCTCATGGGTGATCTTCCCACGTTTCGATCTGCGCCTGCCAGACCTTTTACCTTTACGGGGGTGGATTGTTCTGGCCCCTTTGGTTATAAAAAAAATTCCCCTGAAGCAAAAAAGTGTATTTCTGGAAAGCTATATATTTCGCTTTTTGTATGCATGGTTACCAGAGCAGTTCACTTAGAACTGGTTACCAATGACTCTACTGCTTTCTTTTTGGCAGCCTTTGCCAGATTTGCTGCCCGTAGGGGTCTTTCTTCAGAAGTGTTCTCGGATAATGCTAAACATTTTGTCGGAGCTTCTGAACAAATTAAGAGAGCTCTTACCCATAATTCAGCGTTAGAAAAGATTACTGATTATGCTCAACAGAGAAATTTCAAGTGGCACTTTACTTTATTCCCCCGTATGCACCTCATCAAGGTGGGCGTTGGGAGTCTTGTGTTAAACTCACCAAGAAGCACCTTAGACGTGTTTGTGGCCACCCCCCTTTCTCATGAAGAATTTAATTCCTTAATTATTTTTATTGAGGGCATAATTAATTCTCGTCCTTTATGACCCTTATCTAATGATCCTTCAGATCTTCTGCCATTTTCTTATTGGTGGTTCATTGACCGCCTCTCCCCCTTAGTTATATTCTATTTCTGAATCTTCTTTAGCCATTTCTTGGCGCAAAATTGAAAGTTTGCGCAATAATTTTTGGCGCCACTGGAGGTTGGAATACCTCGGTTTGCTTCAGCAGATGATAAATGGCGTGTATCCTGCTCTAACCTTCAGGTAGGGGACTTGGTGCTTTTGAAAGATCCCATTCCCCTCCTTGTGGAATTTGGGTAGGGTTGTTGAGTGCTTTCCTGGCAGAGATGGTAGGGTCCGCATGGTAAAACTAAAATCTTCTGCTGGTCATTTTCTCAGACCAATCATTATGCTTGCTCCTTTACCACGCGAAGCCTAACTCCAGCGCTTTCTTCCTGCAATTTTTTCTCGCCCCTCCCAGCATGTTCGCTTTTGCGAATAGTTTTGCAAGTTTCTGTTTCCCATTCCGTTTGAAACATTTCATTTTATCTGCCCCATTATTCTACTTCGCCCGTAATTGCAGTGAGAACGCGGTCTTATGTATTTATTTTCTTTACATACAACTTTTGTATCAGTTGTATTTATGTGATCAATTACTCTTGTTGCAATTACTTACCTTTTTCGAAGAATGTTATAGTGCACGTTTCTTTCTCTCAATATCACGATTGTACTAAGCTGAGCTGTCACGTTACCCTGGCTTCGAGCGCTGTGCTATGCACCGATTGGCTGCTGGCTTCTCCCTCCAGCTTTGATATCGCCGCCTTCCTATGACGTTATACCAACTATAAAACAGCTGGTCTTTGGGCCTTCTGAGTCGACTCTTCTCCACTGGTCACCACCGCTCTCTACGTAACTGCTGGGGTTATTGCCCTCTTGTGGCCGGAGGCTCTTCTCCGCCGTCAACATCTCTATTCTGGACCTGCCTGGCCGGACAGTCCAGACTCATCGGCCTTCACTTGGGCTAAATCTTCGACACGGATGTACTCTCCAAGTTTTGGTTATAAAGACATAACTTCACCAGCCGAGGGAGTTACTACCAAGAGACTCCTCTTTGCTGGTCTCTTTTTTATAAGGAGAATCTACCATCATCAACTCTGGTTTCGAACCCGGAACTCTGGAGTATGCCTGACTGACCTCGCACAAGACCCGTGCGGGCGAACTAAACTACCTCCAGCTACTGATGTCCTTGAGTAGCCGGCCTACCTTTGGAAGATGTTTAAAGGGATTCGATACTTCCTGTATCATCACACATCAGAAAAAGTGGTAACCCTTCTAGTCCAAACACTCGACCCGGATTCTTTCCGTAATAAGAGTACTTAGCTTTAATTCTACTCTGTGATGGATTTAAATTATTATCGTAGGTTATTTTATTATGCTCTTTTTATTCAGTAATTTTGAATTTAATCCTTTATAGGGAGTTACAGCTCGTATGCAATTTACGTTTTCTGGAGAAACGAATAATTTTCAATTGTTATTGTTTCTTATTGTCAATTTTAAGGCAATTTATTTGAAAGTACTCCTTCCTTGCAACATATTTGCTTTGAGATAAATAAACATAAGTAAAAGCTAAGCTTTAACATTTTTGGTCTCTTCCCTCACTTTCCTTTGTTATTTACCCCTTGTGCCTGAAACCTCATTCTATCGAAATCCCCTGTGATGTACCACATCCCTTACGGTACACGTTTCCAGTGTGCATTTCCTTAATGTCAGGCACAGGAAAATGTGTGCCTAGCGGCTTTGGTGGCGTAGCTGATAGCATCCTATGCTTCTATTCCCAAGATCGCCGGTTCAAACCAGGCCGAAGTCGTCGGATAATTTAAGAGCGTTAAATTTCCCTCAGTATGCCTTCCTTCAGAGGGGAAGTAAGCCGGCGGTCCCATGTCATAGATTTATGGCATGATAAAGATACTTCCACTAATTACACTGGTGTGAAGCTAAATTATAGCTAACGCTTTATTAGTTCCAACGTTCGCCACCAGGTGGCGACTGCGATGGCATTTAGTAGACAAGTCCGCTGCTAGGTGTCGTGGATAGTAGCATTTGGTGGCAAAAGTAGGAACTACTTGAAAAAATTAATCATCTGCAGTCCTTCTACCTGAATCACAGATAACACACACTAATACAGACATCACAATTTACACCGGTTATCAGACAAATTCTACACACACCCTAAGTACACGGGGCTACATGACCGCGTTGTCGCAACCCCTAAACTAAGGAACCAACCAACAATCGGTGCCGCTTGAGTGAAACTCATTCCATTGTAATCTGCAAGCCTAGCAGCGCTAGTTTAAAGGATTTAAACCTACCTCCAACTAACCAGACATAAAAATTAGCTACTTTTCGTTGCCTGTTTGTAAAATTAGCTACTTTTTAGTTACTGATCGACACCCTGCTGGAATAATTAGTGCTTTCCCCGACTGCCACTTGCTTCTCAGAGTGGCCAATAACAAGCACTCACCTATGCTCAGCTGATCGCCTTTGGAGCCACCTGTTGTGTTCCAGGTCACAATTGACTCTAATTCAAATGTGTTGAATGCTGTTGTGGATGTTGGTAGTGCAGTGAACTCTTTAAGCCAAGACGATATTGTATAGTTCTAATTTGTCCTCGTTATGCCAAATTTAAGAGTCTAGCATAACGATGGGTGAAAGGAAGAACATCTTACCCACCAATTAGTACAGGGTCTTTCATATAAAATAAGAGCGCCAAGCGGCGGCTTTGTTAACCGCTACTGCAGTCACCTTGGCCGAGCTTTTGGCGCGCCAAGGCCCCCTGCTTTAAGCATGTGTACAATCCTATATGATGCAGCTGCCTTGCTAGCGTGTGTACAATGCTGAAATCTTACTTTAGTTAGTTATTGTTGATGAAACCGAAACCCCTACTTGTGCTAATTTTGCGAGTGATTTATTCGGAGACCGTTCAAGATTCTCGACAATGTTATCTAGCTCATCCTGTTAAAACTGTTCGTGTGCGGGCATGTTTCCTATTGAGCACCGAGCCAGTATTGTCAAACTTATTTGCAATTACGTGAATCTGTGCTAGTGAAGGTGGCACTTCATCAGGAAATTGTTGAACAAATGCATTACGTACCCGCCGAGCCGACTCGTACTTAAAATAAGTTTCATAAAAAAATACGATGTTGCAATGATAACTGTCTCACTTGAGGTTTAGACTGGCGACTGAGCAACTGCACGCTTATTGCAAGGTCAAGTTTGGTAATGTCAATCTGTTATTTTTATACAGTCCATCGGAACTTGGAAAAAAAAAAAGCCATCGTATGTACTATGCGCGCGCTTTCAATACTATAGGGGTTTCGGTTTCATCAACAATAACTAACTAAAGTAAGATTTCAGCATTGTACACAGGCTAGCAAGGCCGCTGCATCATATAGGATTGTACACACGCTTCAAGCAGGGGGCCTTGGCGCGCCAAAAGCTCGGCCAAAGTGACTGCAGTAGCGGTTAACAAAGCCGCCGCTTGGCGCTCTTATTTTATATGAAAGACCCTGTATATTCTTCAGGAAACTAAAAAAATTCCTGTTGAATTAATTTTCATAAAAATATATTATTGTGCTTCCTAGTTTAGCACAGTTTTATGTGTATAGATTGCTTTTATTGAAGCTTAACAAATAGGGGGATAGGCAAGGAACTGAGAGACATGATATAAGGAATGTGCATGGAATTGCTACAGTAGTGTGAAGACTTAGAGTCGGGACATCGGAATGGTTTAAAATTGTCACTGGACTAAAGCAAGGAAGTGTCTTGTCACCATTATTGTTCTTAATGGTGATGGTTGACATCATGAAGGCAGCAATGAAAGACAAAGATGCAGGTAATGTTTGCCGACGATGTTGTGATCTGTGGTGAGGATGAGATGGAGGTACAAGAACAGGTAGACTTAATAAATGAAACATTGAGCAATGGGGATTGAAGATAAATGTGGAGAAGAGTAAAACAGTGGTGGTGAGTAGAGGTAAGAAAGAAGGAAAAGGAGTAATCAAAGTAGGGGATAAGGAATTGGTGAAACACTTCAAATACTTGGGAAGTGAACTGACTGAAGATGGAAGACTAGATTTGGAAATTAGCAGAAGAATACAACTCGGGAGTGCTTTCTACCAACAGGTACGGGGACTAGTATGGAACAAGGATATACCAATTAAGGCTAAAGAAGTTATGTACAAAGCATATTATGTTCCTATAATGACATATGCAGCAGAAACTTGGACAATGACTGAGAGGGATGAGAGCAGAGTACAAGCAGCAGAGATGAGATTCCAGAGAAGTATGGTCCAGAAAACGAGAGACCGAGTGAGAAATGAAGATATACGGAAAGAACTGGGAGTACAGAAACTAAATGACAAACTGGAGCAAAACAGATTGAGATGATTTGGACATGTCAAACGGATGAATGAAGTAAGGCTACCAAGACGAGCACTGGAACGACGGATACAGGGAAGAGAGGACGAGGAAGACCAAGAATGTGTTGGATGGACTCGGTGAAGAATAGCATTAGTAAACGGAACCTGGATTGGAACACCGTGTCGGAAGAGGAATGGTGGAACGACGGAACAAAGTGGAGAGGAACGATATTTGCCCCCACCTAGTGTCAGCTGCAAAAGGGGAAATGAAGATGATGATGATGACAACATTGCGTTTATTGAGGTAGATTATTAAAAGTAGATATGGGATTCACCGGCCCCACCCCATACCTCCTATAACAAAACCAAAACCAGAAATGAATTCTTAAGATATTTTGAAGGGTATTATTTTGTTTGTTCATATCATCTTAAGGGTGCATAAGATGTTATGGCAGACATTCTTTCTTGAGATGTTCTGCCAAACTATTATTAAAAGCAGTGTTTACCCTATTTACTAAATAATTGCCGTATCTGATTTTTCACCCTTGGATGTGTAACAGTAATTGTGGATCCTAAGGTTTAAATCATAAAACACAATTCGATTCTCAAGTAAAGTTCACTAATTAATATTGTTGGTTGCAATGTGTGATTTAATTAATTTTAATGTTGAGGTAGAACAATCTAAACAAAATAGTACAAAAAAAGTAAAATACAACATTTTGAGTTTTATGGAATAAATTAATCAAAAGTCTATTTCAATTTCATCCTCGTCAATTTCTGGCAACCATTCTTTAATTGAGTGTTTGGTAGTTAAAGATGTTCTTGATAATATTTACTCTCGGGACAACACCTTTCAAGCATCGTTGCAAGTCTTTGCAGAGCAAAGGAGGAATTGGCAGTTGAGTATAATAAGCTGGGTTCAAATCCATCTCACACATTTTCTGAGACCTTTCTTGGTGCCAATACCCAACTAATCCTCTCCAATGGTTTCATAGGTAAAGTTGATTTCGATTTTATGCATTTATTTCTTGACAAAGGCAGTTTCAATCTCTGTTATTTTCAATGGGCTACCTTTCATTGTCCTTGCATTTGGAGGAATTACATGTAAGGAAAATTCTTTCCAAACAAAGTAGTCATGATTAGTCATAACTTCATACTGTCTTGGCGAGTTTGGCCAGTACAACTATCTGAATACAGAGATACTTCCTCAACATTTCCTCTCTGATCTACCATTGTCAAATATTTGTGAATATCTGTACATATTTCATTGCTCCCTCTTGTCCATCAGCTTGACCTCAAATGCAATGAAATACATCCCCACTTCCACTCTCGTACACAGTTTCATTGTAAACTGAGTACTTTCTAGAGGCACCGGTACAATAACGTACCGTCTCCATGGGGAATGTTTAAAATTTTTTGCAAATCAAAACTGGCACAATGTCATTTGTCAATTTTGAGTCTTGTTGATCAAAAAAATAAAAAAATATTGTTTCTCGGTGTTTGTGTTCCTGCATAGAAATGGAGCTTTCCTCTTTGTTCTTAAACATTTCACTCTGAGCACGTATGTCTTTCATTGGTAAATGGAAGCCTATTTTAACCACGCTACACTTGATCACGGTTTCGACTCTAGCACAATCTGCATAATTTTTCAAAGTATAGCTGATTAACCTACCATTAGAAGGTGGCAGAACACTGGAGTTTATATTGTTTTTTTTTTTAATATCTCTGCACAAAGAAACTACTGTCCACCAAAGTATTATGTGCACTCGAGTTTGAAGGTTGTTTTTGAAGTAACCAATAGACCTACATAAGATCCAATAACATCATTTTTGTCGTTCTATTTTACGTTAGTTCATGTAAGTTTGGAATTTTTAATTTATATTTTAATATTTTTTAACGCAGTTGGAACACAAAAAGTGCCTGTTCTTAAACGTGTTTCAACCATGCGTCACATTTAAGAATTATTCTCTCAAAAACCCGTCATCGGATCGAATCCAAATTTTAACACAATATACACTGGAATGTTGTTTAACTGGTTTATTAATTTCAAAATTTTGTGTCTCCAAGAAACAAAGTTGTTATTTTTGTAAGGTAACTTTTTCTCGGCTCGGGGTGGTTGGAAAATGTAGTTCTTGGTCGCGTTGTAATCCTTATACATCAAAACGTTATGCTGTATGACTGTGAAATACGTAAATTAATTCATTTATTTTATATCGGTTTGTATTTGTACGGGGAAATCGGACATGGTTCACAAGCTAGCCGCTCCAGGGAGAGCTGTACAGCGTTGCAGAGATGGAGCCTATCACGCGCCTCGCTCGGAAGCGATGGGCTCCATCTCAGCAATGCTGTACAGCTTTCCACGGAGCGGCTAGCTGGTGAACCATGTCTTATTTCCCCGTACAAATACAAACCGATATAAAATAATGAACTAATTTACGTATTTCACAGTCATACAACATAAAGTTTTGATGTATAAGGATTAAAACGCGACCAAGGACTATATTTTCCAACCACCCCGAGCCGAGAAAAAGTTACCTTACAAAAATGATAACTTTGTTTCTTGGACACACAGAATGTTGAAATTAATACACCAGTTATACAACATTCCAATGTATATTGTGTTAAAATTTGATCTGATGACGGGTTTTGGAGATGATAATTCTTAAATGTGACGCATGGTTGAAATACGCTTAAAAAGGGGCACTTTTTGTGTTCCAACTGCGATAAAAAATATTAAAATATAAATTAAAAATTCCAAACCTACATAAACAAACGTAAAATAGAACGACAATAATGATGTTATTGGATTTTATGTAGGTCTATTGGTTACTTCACAAACAGCCTTCAAACTAGAGTGCACATAATATTTTGGTTGACAGGAAGTACTGCAACTTCCTCTACTATAATTGTTAATTTTAAATCACTGTTCTGAGTCTTCTCACTCTCTTAAATTGACCCGCCTTGAGAGCCAAGGTATGCTATTTTCATTAATCACTGCTAGGATTCAACTAACGAAATTGCTTATCTGCCTCGTTTCAGTGATCTATGAACTGTCGAAGTTGACAGGTACCATGACGCCACACTGAGTGAAGCGCACATACTTTCTTACGCTCTTGGGAGTAGGACATGACCGCTCCTTGGATGCTTGTTTTGCAGTTCATTCAGCTCGTCCGTTGTGATTGTTCAGTGTGTTTTAGTACATAAGATTATTCTGTTATCGTAACCTACTGCATGCAAAATTAGACCCGAAAAGATAATCTTAAGAGCCACATTTATTATCTTATGCACCACTTTGGGATGGTTAAGATAAAATTGCGGGAACTATTTCTTTTTAAGATGTTTTGTTGTGTGTTAGGTTTTTTTTTTGTTCTTAAGATAAAATACACCAGCTATTAACCGTAAACAGAGAAGGAATTCCTATAAGATGTTTTGCTGGGACGATGTATTTAGTGATGCTTTTCAATTCATGTTAAAAAGTACAATTAGACAAAATTGGCGGTTAAGATGTTTTGCCTTTCACCCATCGATAAGTTAGCCTATTGGAATCCAGCTCATTGTTTCAAACAATGAATTGTGTATTAGCCACGACTGGTCGAAATCTGAACTCTTGAAAATTAACTCTGTGCATTCGTGCTTAGATTCCCTTTTGGACTGGGTTCAATTCCCAGTCCATACATGTGAGATTTTCAAAGTGAAATATTACATCCTATGGCTTGAATTAGACGTAAAAATTGAGGTCCAATGGCTCAAGATACGATAATATTGATCACATAAAACTACAAGCTTCTTTCCTCCTTTTTAGATTCCCCGTTATGGTATGAATCTCATTCTTACCCGGCTCAATCACAATTCATTTAAACTTGCACGGATCAAGTAGTTTTCTCCATACTTACATTTATGGCATGCATTGCACAAAAAGATGCTTTGGACACTACTTTTATTCAGTCAGGGACATTTTACACACACAAAAAAAAAAAAACATAAATGAATAGCACAAACTCAAAAGGGCGGAATATTTTCAACACACAAATTTAGATTAAAAGAAGGTAGTTTTAAATGTCGTGAGTATATGGAGGAAGAATTACGCGAGGTTCAGAAACAATATTAAAATTACAATTTGTCGTCTCTTGTGTCTGTTACACAAAATTTCTAAGTCTAGGCACAAGTTAGCCTATTTAAATCCGGGCAATTGTTTCAAATGATGTATTTTGTATTGCCATTGACTGGTCGAAATCTGTACTATCAAGAATCAACTCTATCCTTTTTCATGGCTAGATTCACTTTATAGTATGCGCCTCATTACTCGCACCACAATCATGATTCTTTACAACTCGCCTCTAGTTTTCCATCGACACCAAGGTTGAGAATTCGAGGTGCTCTTGTGATCGGACGAATAATAAGTTGGCCAATTAATTGATTTCATAACTTGATTCAAAAGTATGTCATCTGTTATTCAGAGTGGTAAAATTTCTGAAAAAGATTGAATAATCATTTAGTAAAAGCCAAATGTTAGGAAGTGGCGCAGAACACTTGAACCTCGCACATTTTGGCTGGGGCCTAAAGGCAGTTATTCATAAGTAGGGACCGGAAAAATTCGCATTTGCGATAAATGCGAATTTTTGTAGTATGTATTAAAACCATGTTTTTAATAGTTTTAAAGTGTTCTGAAGCCCTATTGGTACCTAAATTCAAAATGCGATAAAAGTACAAATATGCGATTTAGGTGCCAATTCTGCGAAAATGTGTTTTTTACTAGCAAAAACCACATATTTCGTCAAAATCGTGAGAAATACTGCAAATATGACGCATAAATCTTTCGACCGCTCTGATCGATATATATAGAAAAGTAGTCGATCGATCGCTGCTTGCTGACTTTAATCGATATTTACAATGGGAATAAGATTTATCGATTATTCTCGAAAGGTAAATAGAGTGCCACGGAAATAACGAAATAGACGCAGCGTTGTTTTCCTGTTGTTCATACTCTTCGTTCAAAGTTGAAACTGTTTCCGTGTAAGGTGCGTGTGAATAGTGGAGAGAAGAAAATCAAGCGATTGTTTAGGTTATGGGGCGCACGACGATAACTGCGCGCGAAAGCCCTCAGCAGTATGCAAAGGATGGTTTATATGCCGCAGATTCAGTGACAGTGTTTTGTAAATATTGTAAGTGCCGAGTTGCGTGGGAAAAAAAGGATAGCATTGCGAAACATGTTAAGTCGGAAAAACACTTGGGTAGGCCCTAAGCGACGCGATAACAAAAGTTCAACCCTTGCTGCTAGTACATATCAAGGAATACAAACTTCTGTGCTTACACAGTTGAATAGTTGTAAACGACGAAAAATTTCCAGAGATAACTTCTCGAAACACACAGTTGAAGTATTTGCCGAAGCAAATTTACCTCTGATAAAGCTCGAAAAAAGAGCTAAGAGCCTAGATTACTGAGTTTTCAAATGATGAGCTGCCATGTGTGAAAACTCTACGTGAATTATATTTATCAGGATAGTTTCGACTTCATTGATCGGGTATGATTTAGATATTACGACATCGAAACCGCACTCAGAATTGAAGGAGACCGAATTTGAGCGCGATTTCCGTATCGAACTTTCTTACCCGTACCCAATTGATCCAGTAATTTTAAATTATTTTGTTATAATTTGAGGTCTTTCTTCCTTTCTAGAAGTTGCATCTTACCACCAGAAAAGAACAGCAGAGGCTCTGATGGGGAAGAACATCGACATACTCTGTGATGAAACTACAGATAGAATGGGCCGTTGTGTTTTTATCATCATATTCCAAGTCCCAGCTGGATTGAAAAGCGAGCGGCACGTTGTTTCTGTGAACTACCTTGATCCAGGAAATGCTACAAACTGCTCTCTTGCGATTTTAGAAGCTCTGCGGAGTTATAGTGTACAATATGAAGCCGTTAAAATGTTTGTTAGTGACAGTGCCCTATACATGACCCGATGTTATGAAACATTAAGAGTGGTCATAGGGGATCATTTAATGCATGTACAGTGCTGGGCACATAAGATCAGCTTGGTTGGCAATTGTTGGGTCGCAGTGATGACAGATTTAAATCGTGTGGTTGCGATGGTAAAGTCTGCATTTCTGAACACAAGAAAGCGAAAATATAAATATTTACATTTCTTAAAATCAAAGTGTGGGGCTTCAAAGGAAGCAAAGCTTTATCCCGCACCTGTCATAACCCGATGGAATAGCTGGTTACAGGCTATCTTCTATTTAAGTGCTTATTTATCAGATGTTGTTACATTTTTCAAGATGTCTGACATGAAAGACATCAACAACTGTGGTATTAAGTACCTGACCGATCTGACTGACCGAGAAGTGAATCGACTTCACTCCACGTGGTTTTTGTCACAGACCATACAGCTGGATTGGTTGACCTCCTTACTGAACTTGAAGGGTCTCTGTATCCTACCTCTCATCTCCCTTACCCCAAATTGCATAACCTTGACACCAGTCTTACCTTAATTTGTGCAGGGAATTTTTCTGCAGCAACTAAAAGTGCTTTGATTAAGCTCACTCCTCTAGAGCAGGCTGCATGTAGGGACACATTTGTCAAAGCTGCTCATTCTTCAAAGTGCAAGCTAGCCACATTGAAAGCTAAAGACCCCAACTATAAGCATTTTGTGTCAATTTCTCAAGCTCTGTATCCAAAAAATATAATTTTGAATAACATTGATAAATTAGCTGAGCTTGAGAAATTGTTTGGAGTGCTCTCACAAAACGAAATCTGGTCTTGTTACTGTTCTCTGAAAAATGAAATTCAAATCCAGATGAAAGAAAATGAAAAATGTGATATCATGCTTGCATTAACTGCAGTTCAGACAGAGTTCAGCATACTTGCTAAATACGGTTTTGAATATGGACCCCAACGAACAATGTAGATAGCGAGCGTGTGTTGTCCCATTGCAACACAGTGCTTACAGACAGACTGTGCAATTTGAAAGAAAGCAATGCTGAAGTACTGACAATACTTTCGGTTTAGGACTATAACTGCACTTCATAAACTTGGAGTCGTTAAAATAATATTACAATGTGATGATTTTTAACTTTGAAAATAGATGCTAATTTTGAAGAAAATAGATGCTAATTTTGAAACAAATAGATGCTAATTTTTCCGGTCCCTACTCATAAGTAACAGAATTTTTAAGGGGTTTGAACATAATACTTATTGCTTTCCTTGGTGTCCTGCTGAAATCTATGAATTGAGGTTTCACTGTATTATAAGAATCTATCTTGAAGGTTTTGTATTCATTTGAATAGTGATTCTCACAGCTGAAGAATCAGAACTATCACCACTCTTCTGTCAAGCGGCTTCGGTGGCGTAGTCGGTAGCATGCTGAGCTTCTATGCCCAAGATAGCGGGTTCAAACCCGGCCGAACCATCGGATTTTTTAAGAGCGTTAAAAATCCCTCAGTATGCCTTCCTTTGGAGGGGAAGTAAAGCCCGCGGTCCCATGTCATAGATTTATGGCATGTTAAAGAACCTTCCACTAATTGCACCTGTGTAAAGCTAAATTGGATAGGTTAAGAATGTAAACAACGCTCTTAGGTTTCTACGTTCGTTGCCAAGAGCCGACAGCGGTGGCACCTAGTAGTTAAGTTCTGAACTTGGCCTAGTAGTCGTTGACGGTGGCGCTTGGCGGCAAAAGTAGGAACTATTTGAAAAATTCTAAGTTGCAGTACTTGAATTGAAAAACAGATAACACACACTATTACAGTCATCACAATTAACACCGGTTATCAGACATTCTACACACACCCAAAGTACACGGGGCTACATGACCGCGTTGTCGCAGCCCCTAAACTTAAGAACCAACCAACTATTCTGTCAAACAGTTTAACTAGTCAAGTTGCTACACAAAACTCTCTGCTATTACCATATTGGCCCGAAAATAAGCAGTACTTTTTATTAAAATTAGTTGGGTAAAAAATCTGGGTGCAGCTTATATTCGCTACCTACACTTTTATATGTCATGTAGGCTTACTGTTTAAAAAGGAATGCTCATTAGCAAGGAAACAGCAATAATGAACAATACAGTCTGGAAGAGAAACTAGCAGCATTTAATGACAATGCAAACTTATTGTTTTGGCGTTGACATTTTTATTTGGTAACACGGTAATCGGTATTGTATTGTAAACTTGAATAATCGACAGTAGCTCAGTCTCAGCAAGATCTGTAAGAATGCCTGTGAGCGATCATTTACCGGCGGAGCGAAAAGCTTCATCAAGCAAAGGAATTTGGCATGCTTATGATGCAGCCTTCAAACTTGCAGTTGTGCGTTATGCTAAAAGCACAACCAACAGAAGAGGCTGGAAGAAAATACGGATGTCGGAAGATGTTTACATGTTGGTAAGTACAAGAAAATAAATGTGTGTTCCCTTAATCCGGATGCAGCTTATTTTTGGGCATAAACTTATTTTCCGTTTTCCTCTTTGAATATTAAGGGTGATGCTGATTTTTGGGCCAATACGGTATGTTCTCATCCTGATGTTTGAAGGATGTATCAATTAATTGAGAACAGGAGATTTAAATTAAAATGACATAACTTACAAGGAATATATAATTTAATAAACAAAAATTTAATTACAAGAACTGCAATAATTTTAATTTACTCATTATGAACCCACTTTTCCACACAAAAAAAAAAATTTGCAGGAATTAATACTCACTTTAGAGTCATGATTTAATGGCTTCTCAAAATATACCAATAATACTAACATTGCAACAGTACTAACACAATTTGTAACCATTTCTGTTATTTGTGCAAGATCAGAAGTAATCATAAATGACTTACCGATCTAAATGAAGTAATACACCAAATGCATTCAACTGATCATCAAGCAATATTTACGAATAACCTTTTGCCAAATAAAAATTATGGGAAGAAAAAAATGAAAAATTTCACGGAGAAAATAAAAAAAACTGTTTTGACCCCCCAACCCCATCCAATTATTTCATATTCTTTTCATCATGCTAACTGCACAAATACAATGACCTAATAAATATTGCTGCAGCACATTTATGCAAGTATACGAACGTACACACGTGTGCATTGCGGAGAATTATGCAGTCATTTTATCAAGTCCTTTATGGTAAGAAATTCCACTTTAATACAACACTGCAATACATAGAGAATTTCTTGGAATCTTATTCTGCTTATATGCAGAAAATATTTTTTCCAGTATCTATAGATCTTCCATAAAAATGCTAGTTCTTAATACGAAACTGTACCCAACCCTACCAAAACAATGCACCAGGGTATTTCCAATGTTTTGATGGTCATATCTTTACACAGTTCCCGAAAAAAAAAGCACATAAACAGAACATGATAGAAAACTTCCACAATAGCCTTTTGATTCTTCTGAATGTCATTAAATAGATTTCTTTTAAACATTAATCAAGTGATTTTCACACACAGAACTAAAAAATATTACAATTACATTTATGAACCAAACATTGATTACATCACAACAGGTAGGCCGATGATTACATACTTATACATGCCGAATTCATGGGTTACAGAAATCTACAATTAGAAAATACAATATCTTCTTAATGAGGACTCCTGAAGAACAGTTCATATATTGAGATTGTTATAGAGGAACAGTTATCTCATCTCTGACACACACTGTGAAGACATGCATTTCCATGAAAGGAGATTTTCTTATACATATTCCTTATGTCTTGTCCATAAAATGCAGTGCAAGTTGAATTAGATTTCAGATGCTTCATTTTTTTTTTCACCCCATGTTTCTAAAAACCACAATTTTCCCAGTCCAGCCAGGTTAGTTACAATACTACGACACAACCAAATGAACCACATGGAACTTCATTACTCCTTGTCTTACTTTGTAGTTGACATTCAAATAAAAACCGCTTTAGTAAAAGAGATGTCACAAATCCAGTTGTAACATTCGAATGTAACGGTGAAATAACGGTGAAAAAATATGAAATTAAATATATTTACAAGACAGTTTAAAATATACGTTGTTACGATTGAAATCAGCCATGGCAATTTATACACCCATACAAAAAAAAAAATATAATTAAAAAAAAACCTGATGTGCGATCAAAGAAAGCATCTTTTGAAACTCTGGGAATGGCCCACGTACAAATATTTATTTACAAGTACCCATGTACAAACTGCAGTGAACTTTAAACTAGATACATGATTTAGCTTGGCACAATAATGGCAAAAGGTTGTAACCACAAGACTGAACTGGGTGAAACTGCAGCTAGTAGAGTGGCTCCAAGTGTCCATACGGCTAGACAAGAAGCGATGCTGCGTTTGGTAAAACCACAGATGAAAGTAGTTCCAGTAAAGTGGCTCAGCTCTAGTTAACTTCATCTGAGACTTCTCCCATCAGGAACCAGAAGTTAGTCAGATCCAGGCTCATCATCACTGGGCAGATAGGCAAACTTATTAGAGCCAGCAAAGTTCTGAAAAAGAAATAATAATTTTATTAATGCAGCCAATGGCCATGTACTTTTCTTTTTAGGACGGGTCAGGGAAAGGATATTGGAAGGAAATCGGCCGTGGACCTATTGAAAGGAACTGTCCCGGCATTTGCCTGGTGGTGAAAATGGGAAACCACGAAAACCATTTTCAGGACGGCCGAGGTGGGATTCACAGATGAATGACTCAAGAGACAGGTCACAGCTATTGGAAGTTACTTTCCTAGGCAGAAAGAGTGAGTTGATACTGTAATTGAGGAAAGGATTTGTAGGCACCAAAAATACTAACACTTGTGAATCTGACCGGTACATCCAAATATTAGAAAGGAGAGATGTTGGTGAGGTTTCCAGATGGTGATGGAATTTTTCAATGAGATTTGGCTCCTTGCCATACTTCAAAGCAAAGAAGTTCTTCAGGAAGAACAATGTTCATGTCTTAAGGGTGGCCAGGGTGGACATTAATCCATTAGAAATCTTGTGAACTACCGGTATTTGCATAAGGAGACTTAACAAACTTAGCTGTTCCAAAAAAAGACCACATGATACAGACTCGAGTTACAGTGTAGTTTCATGATGAAATAAATTGGCCCAAAGATTGTGGAATCTATGCCAAATCATGTAAAGCACTTCATTAAATAAAGAGGACATGTTAGCTATTATATTAGGTGAATAAGCACAAATAAAAATTAAAATAAATGTGTTATGTTCCAATTAATTTGCATGGGACTGTAGATGATACACATTTGTTTGATAAATTTGAGATAGATTAAATAAAGAGACTTGTTCAATTATGGCATCATCATCAATAATTTTTGCCCTAAACTGGTTCAGTGCCTTTAAATGCCATAACTTGAGTCTTTCTTGTTTCTTGCAATAATAAATAGTTTATAAAGGGATATTTTGTTCATATAAGGTGAAACTTATAAGTTTTTAACAAGATCTTCTGAATCAGCAAATATTCCATTAATACAATAGTTATTTCTTCTGATTTTACAACTTCACTTTCAACTACCGCTGAAGATCTCTTATATATTGTCATATTTTCAGGTATAATAATAATAATAATAATGTATGGCCTCGGGTGCCAGGTGCAAGCTTTGTAATTTGACACCCAGAGGGTAGCTTGCATGTCAAATTTCGTTGTTCCTTGAATCACTATGAAAGTCAAGGAGGTTAGATATCTAAGCTTTCTAGTAGAGAAATTAGGAACTTTGTGTTGGCGGAAACTCCCGAGATTAATTTTGCCATTATGAACACCGCCTACTGAATTCAAATGGGTTCTTTGACATGCCAACATTGTATGACATGCGTATCGTATTTTTGCCACCTTTCAAAAATCACTTACCACAGCCAGGAGCGAACCTGCAATCTTGGAGTTAGTAGACACATGCTAACTACTCGCGCACCGTGGCAAGCTATATTTTCAGGTGTTCTGCAGATGAGATATTGGGGATAAACTTTCTTCTTCTCTTTAATCAAGAATGCAATGCCATTATTCCAGTACTTGAGACTATGTTTATTCCCATGTTCCTGTAATTTTTCCAGGGTTTTGAAAGCCACTTGTGATAAGATGTAAGATAATTTCTGCCATTCTGTGTTAATAATTGTCTGGTGGTGCTAGTACAAATTTTGGATACACAGATCTTCAAGTAACTTAATTCTCAAGGTTTCTTCCTCTATCTTTCCTCGTTTATGAACTTGCCAGTTTTGGAGTAAATTAATCTTAGAAATCAGTAAGAAGTGGTCACTATTTATATCATACCCTATATATTCTGGTATCATGAACTAATGTTGATAATTTTTTGATAGTTATTACATACCAGTAGTCTTTGATTATATATGCTTACCTGCCAATTTTCAAAAAGAGCTTTCAGTAAAACTCGCGCGCGGCACAAAATCTCACAATTATCGGCATACCTCGGCTTGAAACAATAACCCTCCTGGGCTACAAAATACTGTAATTCATGCTTTAAACAGGATATTTCAATGATATCTTATCTACTTGCATCATAAGCAAATTATTTGTAGACGAGTATGACCCTCAAGAAGCAGCAGGTGTGGTGAATTTTGGTTTGGAGCGTAAATAGAACAGGACTTCCTTGAAATAATATAATACACTCATCAAGTCATCACTCACTGGAAATTACTTGCACTTTAGTCCAATTTTAAATTTATAGCTGTGACTTTTTTAGCTTCCTGCAAAAAGTCTGGAGAAAAGGTGCTGGCATAACAGGGACCCGAACTCTTGGTCTTCAAAACTGAAATAGACTCCAGAGATTTATTTGACATGGATGATCTGAACAGCATACCTGCCAACTTTCAAAAAGAGCTTTCAGTAAAACTCACGCGCGCCAAAAAATCTAACAAATTTAAACATACCCCGGCTTGAATTGTCCGAAGCCTTTGCAATCAAGACTGGCTGTAGACAAGGTGATCTGGGATCACCGATGCTGTTCAACTGTGTCTTGGAAAAAATTATAAGAGGATGGTTAACAATCTTACCAAATAATTATGGTATTCGAATTGGTTATAAAAAAGAAGACCTGAATATAAACTGTCTCGCTTTTGCAGATGACATTGCTTTGTTCGCTAATTCAATGGAAGAGGCCACTGACCAACTTAATAAACTACAAATCATAGCTGCTAAAACTGGACTTAAAGTGGCCTTCCATAAAAATAATTTTATCACAAATGTCAAAGATGCCTCAAAATTCATCAAGATTGGTCTGCAAAAAATCAAAAAAGTCCGAAAATTTAAATACCTAGGCGAATGGATTACCCCTAATAATTCAGAAATAGCTGCCATTGAGAGCAGATGTAACAAATTGGAAGGTGCCTTTCAAACCTGCAAAAACATTTACAAAAGTAAAAGCTTGTCCCGGAATGTCAAACTTTGTCATTATAACACAGTAATTAGGCCGTCAGCACTGTATGCTGCAGAATGCTTACAGATGACAAACAAAGGCCCATTGAGAAAATTAGAACTTCAGGATCGGAAAATTCTAAGGAAAATATTAGGACCTGTTAATGATAATGGTACTTACAGAAGAAGACATAACAATGAATTATTTGAGCATATAGAAGATTTGGTGAGTGTGATGAGAAAAAGGAGAATGTCTTTCTTTGGACATTTGGAACGGAAGGAGCATCATCGACTTTCATATCGAATACACTCATCAATTTCTAAAAAAAAAATTCCTATTGTAAATGGTCGATGCAAGATAAAAAGGACTTAACAGAAGCTCGAATCAATCAAGATCTGGTTTGGGATAGGAACCTGTTCAGAAAGGTGGTTAAATCAACCAGTAATCTGCACCCTTTAACATCTGTGATGCCACGCCCTCACTGCAAGTGGACGGAAGAAAGGAGAGCTGAACATCCGTCAAGAATAAAGATCTACTGGCAGACAAGAAAACAAGCTTTACAGTGATCATATGAGTGAAGAACATGTGGTCCATTGATGGCCGAAACGACTAAAAAAAAAAAAAAAAAACCCCCGGCTTGAAACAATAATCCTCCTGGGCTACAAAATAGAGTAATTCATGCTTTGACAGGATATTTCAACGAAATCATATCTACTTACATCATACGCCAATTATTTGTAGACGAACATGACCCTCAAGAAGCAGGTGTGGTGAATAATATACCTAGGTAATACACTCATCACTCACTGGAAATTACTTGCCCTTATAAATTCATAGCTGTGGCTTCTTTTAGCTTCCTGCAAAAAGTTTGGAGAAAAGGTGCTGGCATAACAGGGACCAGACTGCAGAGATTCATTCAGGACAAAATTCACGTATTTTCTTCACTTCAAAAAATTAAGAGTTCAACAGAATTAATATAAAACACTACAGTAACCGATGACATTATCATCATCATCTTGAGCAGTTTCCAACCGCTGGTCGGGTCTGCTTGGAACATAAGCCTCTCCATCGTTTCCTGTCCATCCACCATCTCTCGTCATTTACTGTGTCCCAGCACACTCCTCTTTCCTCCACACTCTTCTTAACTCCTTTTGTCCATCTGTCCCTTGGTCTTCCCCTTGGCCTCCTTCCCGTCATTTCCATTCCAAACATCATCTTCGGTATCCTCTCCTCTTGCATCCTCCTCACATGTCCATACCATTGTAGCCTAGATCGCTCTATTCTATTTTGCAATGGTTCCTCTCTTACCATCTCCCTGACTCTCTCATTCCTTACTCTGTCCATTCTTGTCGCTCCTACCCTACTCCTCTGGAACTTCATCTCCACTGCTCGTATTTTATTCTTGTCCCTTTCCTTCATCACCCATGTTTCTGAACCATATGTCAAAATTGGCACAAAGTAGGTCTTGTAGATGATTCCTTTACATTTTTGTGGTACATCTTTATTCCATATCATCCCCCTAACACTCTTGAAAAATCCATCTGCGCACCTTCCCCTCTCATTTATTTCCATCCTATTGCCTCCCTTTTCTTCAATTATGCTTCCCAAGTACTTGAAGCATTCTACTTTCTGCAACTGCTGTCCTCCAAGTGTTATGCCCATATCCAGTCTGTTCTTCTTCCTCGTTGTGATGACCACTTCACTCTTTTGTGCTGAGAACTTCATCCCATATGATAACACTACCTTCTCCCACTCATCTAATTGCTCTTGTACTTCTTCCTCATCCTCTCCCCATACCAGAAGGTCATCAGCAAACAACATTGCCTTCATTTTCCTTTCCCCAATGCTATTTACCACTTTTCGTATGATTTCATCCATCACCACTATAAATAACAGGGGTGAGAGGGCACTTCCCTGTTTCAGACCACTCTCCAGTTGAAACCATTCCGTTCTCTCTCTTCCCACCTTTACACAGCTTTTGCTTCCCTCGTACATTGCTTTCACTCTTGCCACTGTCTCCTTGTTCACTGCTTTTGCTCTCATTGCTTCCCATACCTTGTTTCTATTAATACTATCATATGCTTTCTCAATATCCAAGAAGGTCATCACCAGATCTTTCCCATATTCATAATGGTGTTCTTGTAGCTGTCTTACTGCAAAGATGAGGTCAACTGTTGACCTTCCTGGCCTGAATCCATACTGTTCTTCCCTCAGCCCATCTTCAACTTCTGTCCGAATTCTCCCCTCCAGTACCTTCTCAAATATTTTGGCGCAGTGGCACATGAGTGTAATTCCCCTGTAGTTCTTGCATTCCTTCCTACTTCCCTTTTTAAATATGGGTATTATTATCCCTCTTTTCCAGTCCTCTGGTATTTTCTTCTCCCTCCATATCACTTTCATTACTCGAAAGAGCCACTGTGTTCCTATCACCCCTGCTGCTCTCACCATCTCCACACTCACTTCGTCTATTCCCGGTGCCTTTCCCCCTTTCATCTTCTTTAATGCTTCCTCCACTTCTTTCCATGTCAATTCCTTCTCTGAAATGTCTTGGTCACTGTCTGTTTCTTCCTCCACAATGTCCACTACGCTGGTTTTAGTTGGATTTAGGAGTTCCTTGAAGTATTCTCTCCAGATAACCTTTACTTCTTCCATATTTTCGACCTCCTTTCTTAGGGGCAGATGACCTCGTAGTTCCGCCCCTTAAAACAACAATAACTAACTAACTAACTAACCTCCTTTCCATTCCTGTCCACCATTCTGACATTTTCCCCTGTATCCCTTCTCTTTGCCTTTATCATTCCATACAACACTTTCTTACTGCCATCACATTCCTCCTCCATCATTTCTGTCCATTTCTCCAGCCATTTCTTTTTCTCTTCCTTCACTACTTCTCCTGCTTCTTTCTTCCGCTCTTGGTATTCTTCTCTTGTTCTGTCTGTCCTCTGTTGGAACCATTTCCTGAATGCTTCATTTTTCTTTTTCACTGCTTCCTTAGTTCTGGGGTTCCACCATGGTGTTTCCTTCCACCTTTTCTTTCCACTAGTTCTGCCACACACGACTTCCGCTGCTTCTACCAACACGTCCTTGAACCTATTCCATTCTTCTTCACCTGTTTTCGGATCATCCTTCGGTAATTTGTTCCTCACTAATATCTGGAACTTCTCCTTATTTCCATCCTCCTTCAGCTTCCATGTCCTTATTCTTCTTCTTTCTTGGTTTTCAGTTCTCCTCTTTTCCTTCAGTCCTCTCACCTTGGCGACCAGCAGACGGTGTTCACTGTCCAGGGCTTCTGAAGGTATTACCCTTATATCCGTGTCTCCTTCCCGCATAGAATATAGTCCACCACTGATTTCCTAGTCAAATCCCTGCTGTACCAAGTCATTTTATGGCTCTCTCTCTTCTTGTACCATGTGTTTCCAACCATTAGCCCATTTATCTTGCACAGTTCCAACAATCTCTCTCCTTCCTTATTCCTGTTTCCCCATCCTTCACCACCAATCACTTCCACTTCCTCAAAACCTCTTCTATCAGTTCCGACATGGGCATTTAGGTCTCCCATGACTATCAGGTCTCTCCCCACTAACTGCTTCTGCAACTCCTCTTCAAACTCGTCCTTCTCGCCTTCTGTGCATCCCACCTGTGGTGCATAGACTTGCAGAATGTCCAGGTTTCTACCCTTCACAGTGATTCTGGCTCTAATTATTCTATCACTTACCCTCTTTACTTCCTCCCTCAGCCCTTCTCTCACCACCATTCCCACTCCATTTCTCTTCCCCTCCTCATTTCCTATCCAGTATAGCTGCAAGCCATTTCTCAGTTCTTTTCTTCCTTCCCCTCTCCATCTGGTCTCTGCCAGTCCGAGTACATCCAGTTTTCTCCTCTCCATCATATCCACAACCTCCTCCACTCTTCCTGTCAATGTCGTTATATTCAAAGTTCCGATTCGTAGTCCATTTCCATAGCCAGGTCTGCTTCCTTTAGATCTGTCCTTTCCTAGGTCCGTTCCCGTTTTAAAAGCAGTTTCATATCCACTACTGGCTTGCTAGGCCTAACGTAGCTTCACCATAACCCTGGCAAGGGGCCTGTTTTTGGTCCGCGAGAGGTATTTTATTTCCCTCAAACCCTCCGGACAAGTCCGGCGAGCCCCCCTATCCGCCACCTGGGACGCGCCCGATAGAGGAACAGGCAAACATTATAAGGGTCTGATTTAATAGCTCAAGTTGTGGTTTTCTTTATTTTCTTCAAAAAGTCAATAGAATATGTGTATTGCTTCAGAACTTCTGGTCTTCAAAATGCAAATTGCTTCCCGAGTTCCATTGGACATCGGCCCTGGTTTCAGCCATTGGGCGAGATTCCCACGATAGAACACTGCGAATTGCAATTTACATAATCCATGTTACTTTTAGTCGTTCGACGAGACTTCCTTTGTCCTTGAGATCGGGCACGGAAAAATATTGCATTTTTATGCAATCGGTGCCGCTTGCTGTTCGTTTGACAAGAATCATGTTGACCTTGTCATCGAATGCGGCGAAATATTGCCATGTATCTCAACCGCTGCCGCTCTCAACCTTTTTACGAGATTCACGTTGTCCTCACGGTTGGACACTGAGAACACGATAATATGCAATCGGCGCCGCTCCTGGCGTCCTCGTGATCACAAGTTCGCGATCGGGCACAGGTTATATGATTTTACGCAACTGGTGCCGATCTCGGTCAGTTTTACGAGATTCCCGCAAGCAAGTCGTGTGGCCAGCCGGCCGTCTTGAGAATGTGATTTTGGAGAATGAATGATCGAAGTAGATATCGAATTTTACGAATTTTCTATTAACCATACTGGATGTCGCAAATTTAAGAGACGGATTCAAAAGTGATTGGTGCAACATGACTGTAGTTGTCGTGTGATATATATACACATTTGAACTGATGGGAGGTTTGGGGGACATGAAACGCAAAGATCTGTCAAAATTTTCTTGAAGTCGCAACATGGCACCCATTGCAATAGGTAGCCTTCTCATGAAATCTACCTAACACTACTCCCAAGTCTGTCAAAAGAGCTTCTAGACATAAGCTTGTCTGAAAAATCATATGGAGAATATTCCAACAATGTTTTATTGTAGTAGCGTTGGAGTAGATCAGTGAGGCAATTAGTGTATTTATTATCATAAACAGTGTGCAGAGGGTACTATCAAGTGTGTAGAAGATATGAAAAAAAAAAGAGCTGGTCTGATCACAAATTTGCTTCTCATATGTACAAAATGATGAGAAGTGTAGTAGTATACAGTGTGGGAGTAGTGCGATGTCACAGTGTGGAGCAACACTAGGAAGTGTAATGTTATACAGTGTTTTTACTGAATGGGACACCTTCTCTCCAGGGTTTATAAATATGGAGGGCTCAGCTCAGGGTATGAGTCAAGACCTCAACAGCACCTGCGGTGGTGAAGGAGTCCTTTGGTACAGCAAAGTTGGCGGAAGTGGTAACCCAGTGCTCGGGGTTAATAGAGTAAAAATATTTGTCCATATTATGGACACTAGAGCCGGGCAAAAAGCTCTTGAGTTCCGATCGGTCTCGTTAGACGAGGACTTCTCTTTCTAATTCCCTTCTTACTATTCTTTCCTTACCCATTCTTTTTACATGTCCGAACCAACGTAACCTTGCTTTCTGTATCTTCTGATTTAACGGTTCCATATTTAACTCTTCTCTGATTTTAATATTTTGAATTCTATCCCTTCTTGTCTTTTTAACTCAAGTTCATAAAAATTTCATTTCTACTGCTTGTATCTTACTATTTTGCCTTTTATTCGTTACCAGTGTTTCCAGTCCATATGTTACAATTGGTATTAAATACTGGGTAAAATAGTGTTAATTTCGTTCTCTTGGGTACTTTGTCATCCCATAAAAAGTTTGATGATAAAATGTGGTACCTTTACTTAGTCTGTTATTATTTTCATGAAAATTCATGCACTCGCTATATTACTTAACCCCTGTGTTGCAACTGTGCACTGTCGTATAATTTTTGTAGCAAGATACTGGTAAAGCGGTCGACATAAACAATAAAATGTAACGAAAAAAATTAAAATTACTTCCCCTACCAAGTATTGAGCCCAAATCCTTCCATTCATGAGACCAACGCGTAACAAATTCAGTCACTAAGACTCTTTTACTCAGAGGGAAAATGTCACAAACATACACAGTGAAAACTTTTGTGTTGGATACTTGACTCTCTTTATCTCAAATGCTCCTACCAGTTTGAATAATATTCTCTAGTCGTCGGGCAAACAAAACAAAAATCACCTTCAGGAATAAGATTGATTTTATCTTTCGTCATAATGGCTTTGCCATAGGATTAAGTCACCGCCATTTCAATCGCGTCCCTACGCACGTGCTCACACGTTGCATTATGGGTGATAGTGAGAGCAACGATATTACCTTGTGATCGAACGAGACTGTGGAGTATCGAACAAAGTGACATTCCCGAGGTAATGAGTTGTTCTCAGTGCAACTCCCGTCGCACTATTCTCAATGAAACTGTCATATCTTTGGCAATTATGGACATATCAGTGAAGTGTTTGCACTGACATGATTAATACACCGCATGCCACAAACTGGTATTGCTTTCAAGCACAAAATCAGAGTTTTTAGTAGATGAAATTAGTTGAAATATTTTAAGCGAAATATTTTGCAAGTGTATTTTCACTATCGTAGCTAATTTTGGAACTATAGTTGCCTCGTATAACAACCAGTTACAAGGTGGAGAAGAAGGTGGAAGTATTCTTTAAAGCAAATTCCTATCCAGTAGGGCTAATAATTCATGAACCATACACGTGAGACTTTCTTTCATCTCTTCTCCGCTACGTCAATTATTTTACTTTAGGGGCTACAACATGGTGATCATTTTTGTGTGTCAACTTTATTTAATAACCTGAGTTATTATGGGAATAATAATATCGTATGGGCTCAGTGCTGGGTGCAAGCTTTGTTATTTGACACCCAAAGGGTAGCTTGCATGTCGAATTTTGTTGTTCCTTGAAGCACTAAGAAAGCAAAGGACAACATCCAAGCTCCTTGAACACTATAGCGCTTTCTAGTAGAGAAATGAGGAACTTTGTGTTGGCGGAAACTCCAGAGATTAATTTTGCCATTATGAACACAGTCTACTGAATTCAAATGGGTTCTTTGACATGCCAACATCGTATGACATGGTGTCGTAATTTTTGCCGCCTTAAAAATAAATCACTTACCACCTGCAAGCTTGGGGGTTAGTAGACTGACATGTTGACCACTCACCCACCGTGGCAAGTAGTTATTATGGTGTCTGTAGTAGTGTGTGTATATTTGTAACTGAGGGTAGGAGTGGTAAGGAGGTGGCAGTGGCCTTCAATTACGAACCATGCCCCAGAAGGCGGGTAGATATTTGATGTTGGATACCGTACATGAATATCCGTCAAGTAGGCTTCAAATGTTTATATTAATTTTAAATTAATGCCTGCCCATTTGATGCAAAACGCCATCCTATTAAATATTAAAAATTCATGCAGATACTTGAACGAAATCCGACATTCTTATTTGTCAAACAAGAAAACAAAAAAAAACAAAAAAAACTCAAAGATAGAGCTTCATTAATCTAAATGATAAGATGATATACTGCGTGAACATGATCACTTATGCATTAATAATTTTCATAATACTGGTTTACATTCCGGAGTTATTACAGTAGGCTTTGACTTTACATGTGCAGCGGCTTGGGTGAGTCTGCTGTTACCTTTAAATAAATAATGACGATAACACTGAGAAAAAATAGTTTCGGTATTATCGAGACTTGAGGTCCCCACTCAGTACCGGTATTATCGAGATTTAAGATTCTCATTCAGCGGAGAGACCTGGCCTTGAGTGCGCTTGGTGGGGGACGATACTGGCCATGCGGCAACTTACCATCCCAATCGGAAATAGAGCAAATTTGCCCGGCTCTAATGGACACCCGTAGCGTCTGTACTCCAGAGGAGCGGCTACAAGAGGCATCTGTTCTCCATGTTAGGAGCGGCCTAGTTCATACCTGGCAGTAGGTCATAAAATGCATTTGGGTCTGGCAACTCCATCTTAATAATAGCCTAAAATGATGGCAAATATGGTTCAGCCTCAGAAAATGCTAGGGCGTCCCCTGCAGGCGACGCGCAGTTCTTCAGATGCTGGGGGAGCTGTGAGAAATGGGCGACCAGTATCACAATATATCCGAATAGGGACAGTTAACATCTTAACCCTGACGGACAAGACTGAGGAGCTAGTGGACTTCATGATGAAGAAGGATATAGCCATCCTCGGTCTCAGTGAAACGAAATGGAAAGGAAAAGGGGAAAGAAAACTAAAGGAAGGATACTGGCTGTTTTACAGTGGAGGACAGGAGGCAAGAAATGGAGTAGGAATGATTATAAGAAAGGATGTCCTAGAGTATGTGGAAGAGGTGAAGAAGATAAGTGACAGGATGATCATAGGAAGGATACAGTTCCAGACAGGGACAAAAGATCTGTTTCAAGTATATGCTCCACAAACGGAGAATAAAGAAGAGAACTTAGAAGAATTCCTAGAAGATGTAGAAAAATATATAGAGGATAAGGAAATAATGGTAATGGGAGATTTGAATGCACAAATGGGAAGAGACAGACAAGGAAGAGAGGAGATTTTGGGACCATATGGTTATGGCAGTAAGAATCCAGAAGGGGATTTCTTAATGGACTTCTGTCAGTGGAACCAATTAATTATATGGAATACGTGGTTCAGAAAGAAAAATAGTCAGAAGATAACAAGGTATGGATGGGGAGATAGAAGAACGAAAAAGGACATCGGAAAGAGCTAATGGACGTCACAGCCATGCCAGAGGAAGCCTTTGGAGGAGACCATAGGGCAGTGGTAGCAAAACTAAAAGTAGGAAAGGTCATGAGATTACCGGAAAAAAGGGAAAGAAAGATTAAGGTCTGGAGACTAAAGGAAAAGGAGGTTGCAGAAGAGTTTAAGAAAGAATTGCAAGAACAGATACCAAGGACGGATATTACCCATGTGGAACAAGAATGGGAAAAGTTTAAGAGTGCATTTGTTAACAGTGCAGAGAAAACATGTGGTAGAACATTAGGGAAGGTAGGGGAAAAGGCGACAAAATGGTGGAATGATAGTGTGAGAGAAAAGGTTAAGAGAGAAGAAGAAAACTTGGAAGGAATGGAAAACAAAAAAGGCTGAAGAAAGTAGAGCAAAATATATAGAAGCAAACAGAGATTGCAAGGAAGTAATTGCAGAAGAAAAGAAGAAAAGCTGGGAAGCATTCACCCAGGAAATAAGGGAGGATTTAAATTGTGAGGAAAGTAGAAGGAATGAAAAGATAAACACTGGGTTCATGAAAAACAAAGAAGGTGATATATTGACAAAACCAAAAGACATAACGGACAGATGGAAAGAATATTTCAGCGAGCTGTTGAAGGTGAGACGTCAGGCATGTGGAGAAATTACGCAAACAGCTAAAACGGTGGAGGAAAAAATAGAAGAAGAACCGGACATTACTATGGCAGAAGTGGAATGGGCAGTTAGGAAGATGAAGATGGGGAAAGCTGTGGGAATCGACAAAGTGGCAATAGAAATGATCAAGGCGGCAGGACCAGTCGGACTGCATTGGACGACATACAGACTTCTCAGGAGTGTGTGGAGAGAGAAGTAAGTTCCTGAAGACTGGAAAAAGGGAATAATATAACCAATATTCAAGGAAGGAGACAGGAAGGTGTGTGGTAACTACCGAGGAATCACCATCATCTCGCATGTTGCCAAAGTAATGAGTTGGGATTATGGGAAGGATATGGTAATGGCTTTTATTGATCTAGAAAAGGCCTATGATAGCATCCCTAGAACAAAAGTTTGGGAAAGCTTAACAAATAGGGGGATAGGCAAGGAACTGAGAGACATGATACATGGAATGTGCATGGATTGCTACAGTAGTGTGAAGACTAGTCGGGACATCGGAATGGTTTAAAATTGACACTGGACTGAAGCAAGAAAGTGTGTTGTCACCCTTATTGTTCTTAATGGTGATGGATGACATGAAGGCAGCAATGAAAGACTATAGTAGGGCAAAGATGAAGGTAATGTTGTTTGCAGATGATGATGTGATCTGGGGAGAGGATGAGATGGAGGTACAAGAACAGATCAACGTAATAAATGATAAGATAGCGGCTTCGGCGGCATAGTTGGTAGCATGCTGAACTGCTGTGCTCAAGATAGCGGGTTCAAACCCGGCCAAAGTCGTCCGATTTTTTAAGAGCGTTAAAAAATCTTCAGTATGCCTTCCTTCGGAGGGGAAGTAAAGCCAGCGGTCCCATGTCATAGATTTATGGCATGTAAAAGCTCCTTTCACAGACTAAACTTGTGTAAAGCTAAATTGTTAGGTTAGATTTCATCGGAACGCTCTATCAAAGTTCCAACGTTCACCACTAGGTATCATTGATATCTGGTAGCGAAAGTTGGAACTACTTGAAATTGAACGGAACTTGTAGCTCACCCTAATAAGGGTGTCCTCTGGAAGCAGCTACAGACTCAGGCGAGCCGAACATGTCCTCGGACACTCCCGGCACTAAAAGCCATATGATAAATAAATAAATAATAATTAAAAGATTGAGCAAGGGCATTCGAGATAAATGTGGAGAAGAGTAAAACAGTGGTGGTGAGTAGAGGTAAGAAAGAAGGAAAAGGAGTAATCAAAGTCGGAGATAAGGAATTGGAAGTAGTGGAACACTTCAAATACTTTGGAAGTGAACTGACTGAAGATGGAAGACTAGATTTGGAAATTAGCAGAAGAATACAACTTGGGAGTGCTTTCTACCAACAGGTACGGGGACTAGTATGAAACAAGGATATACCAATAAAGACTAAAGAAGTTATGTACAAAGCATATTATGTTCCTATGATGACATATGCAGCAGAAACTAGGACAATGACTAAGAGGGACGAGAGCAGAGTACAGGCAGCTGAGATGAGATTCCTGAGAAGTATGGTCCAGAAAACGAGGAGAGACAGAGTGAGAAATGAAGATACACGGTAAGAACTGGGAGTACAGAAACTAAATGACAAACTGGAGCAAAACAGATTGAGATGATTAGGACATTTCAAAAGGATAAATGAAGTAAGGCTACCAAGACGAGCAGTGGAACGACGGATGACAGGGAAGAGAGGACGAGGAAGACCAAAAATGCGTTGGATGGACTCGGTGAAGTATAGCATTAGAAAACGGAACCTGGATTGGAACACCGTGTCGGAAGAGGAATGGTAGAATGACAGAACAAAAGTGGAGAGGAACCATATTTGCCCCACACCCAGTGTCAGCTGGTAAAGGGGAAATGAAGATAAAACATAAATAATAAAAAAAATATATTTAAAAAAAATGTACAAAATGAAGAGAACTTTCTTCTTGTACTTAAGTAACTCGGTGCATGACATTGATATGCGTTTTTAAAGAGTTCAACAAACCTGGTAAGAACACAATGATTGCCTTCAAGAAAAGTGACATCTTAGGAAAACTGATGCAGATGTTGAAAGCATTCTTAAAGAAGGGCAGGAAGCACAAGAGAAAGACAGAGGAAAATGGTCATGACTATGACAACCCAGAATATGATGCTGGAATGCACTGAGGTGTATGCCAAATCTAAATCGATTTTCCCAAAAACTTAAGACTTAGTACAGCCTTCCTTGTTCCTACGTTTCTCCTGAAACCAAACTGGTCCACATCCAACTCTGTCTCAGTCAGTCATTCCAACCTCATATGAATCATTCTTCAGGATTATTGAAGTAGAGTGAAAATTTCTAATTCTTCGAATGTGTTCATAAGAGAGCTCTTATCTAGTCTATGGAGTATTTTCTTCCTTGTTTATTATTGTGAATTAGTGTCCAGATTTGGCCATATGTTCACGTCGTAGCCACCAGGATCACTGGTGCAATATGTAGTCCCAGCCATCGCCAGCAATAATTTACAGTTAAACGGTGCATATTCGGATGTGTTTGATCGTATTTACCACGCCTCAGGCAGTTGGCCAGTTGTTAGATGTCACAAATGTTACTCAGTATCGCACAGTATAATATAATAGTGACTGAAGTTACTAGTACCAAAATGTGTCTGAAAACTGAAGAAGTGTTGTTGTATAGTATATATAGAAAAGAAACTAGTAATGATAGATAGGGTAAGTTAGAAATTGGTAAATCAGAGTCAAAACCAATTAAAACATTCGTGCAGCTATACAGTGATGCATGGGATTCAAAAACAGCCCAGTGACACACACACGGACATCGTATACAGAGCGAGCCCTGAGCAATTGAGTGAACATGGAGTGATCTAGGAATCACGCGTTAATCATACCGAGGAATTGAAATTTATCTAAGAGTTTCTCATGGTATTAGTCATGCTGTTATGGTCCGTATTGATAAATAAATATTTTTAAATGAACCTTATAACTCAATATAAGAAACTAGATCCTAGTCTTGTCAATACAAATATGAAATATATACTCGAGTGTTACACGTTTTGGGTATCTATTTCCCATTCATCAAACAAAATGAAGAATACAAGCATTAAGTACATCTTAACGAATAAATTGCAGAAAACACAGATAAATTGTTTCTTTTGGCACTCCCCTCCCTCTCCCCCCTCTTTTCCATCTTGAACCTCCTCTCACCCACCAGCAGTTTCCCTTGGCTTTAGTTGGCTCTCAGTATGCCCTCCAATAAGACCAACCCCTTGTCCACATAGTGGGAGATGGGCAATGGCATAAAGTAGGAGATTGCCTGTTGGTAGTGGTGAGGTACTGTACAGTGGAGACGACTTATGTTCTGTGACTGCTACGGTAGCTGTGGAGGACTTGCAGGAACCCTGAAAAGTGATAGCTAATGGGCCTCTGGTGAAGCTGTGTTGGGCATAGCTGGCCAGTGGTGATAATAACAATATAATTATCCCTGTTCCAAAAAAAACTCGAAATATCCCCTAACATATAAAATATCCAAAATCGATAATTAATGAGACACTAAATATGCAGGTAGGATTTTTAAAAATTAGGACAAAAAAAGCAGTTTATCTTCTTTTTAATGAACTACGCATGGATAATCAAAGAGCAATTCTCAGTAATTATAATTCAACTACTAGCAAGAATAACTGAGGGATGAAACCGCACAACATATATAAAAGCACAATAAATATACCACACACAACCCCAGATTCTAGCCCAATATAATAAAATAGGTAGCCTATAGGATAGACTTTAACTGTGCGAACAGTAAATTAGACCGACACTGCCATTTACAGTAAATAAGTTTTAACCAATTTTTGGATATTGATTACATTTGCAAATTTTAAAATTTTTATTTATTCCACGCGGAATAAAATATGGTATTCACATTGAACGCTTCGCACATTACGGCGAAAAGTACATGCCAATCAGGTGGCGTGAAATGAGCTGCATGTATTGTACGTGTGTGCCCACTAAGGGGCAAAGTGCACGGCAGCACCAAACAAATGCAGCTTTATCCAGCTCAATTTGTGAGATTCATGGCCTAGAGTTCATGGCCAGCCATCTTGTTTTAATATTTGAGAAGTGCTCCATTTAGTGTATAAATAATTCGTACTTCAGGAACTAGGAAATTGATCGCAATTCCTCGCCCAATCTAATTGGGCACTTACGTTGACCGACTGCAAAGCTTCTAATAATAGATTACTTACGCAACACTGAAAAATGACTTCTAATATTTCAACTATACGAATAGTCACACGTTCGCTAGATTGTGCACGGAAAAATATTGTCATGTAAGTACATGTACAGTAAAGTTAATCTTTGCCCGTGTTACTGAATATACATGGTCTTCTGTTTTGTTTGGCAAATACATTCTCGCTAGTGCTCCGCCAGTGACGGCTCAGTTGCCGGCTGCCATGCGCACATATGTACGGCAGAGTACAGTACTTAAAATAAGTATCGAGCATTTTTACTCACTATGATTACAGTAGATGCTGAAAATGTTTCCCCATCAGCTGCCAAACATATTCAGCATATCCTTATGAAGTTTCTGGTTACTCCAGTTAATTTAGCTTCAGAAAGGAAATAACTACCTTTACGTCTATTTTTATTGTTTACTGAACCTGTATGTTTGAATCTCTTAGCAGTTGTTTTATTGTGAGTGTGTTTAGTGCTGTATTTATCAATAAATGATAAAAATGGTCCGGTTAGCTCAAACAATGCCAGCGTTTCGCCCCAGTGTGCCGGTGGGCTCGTCAGTTGGTACAGACACACTTACCAATACGCTCAAATGGAAACTACATCATATTCCCTTCGGGAATATTCAAAACCTTATTTGGATTGCCAAGGTAAGGCTTTTGTTTTTATGAAAGGGAGTTTTACTCCCGTAGCACATTGGCATGCTCGTGACGTCAATACTGCTTGTATTTTGTGTCTTGCATGGCCTTCTCAGTATGTGCTAGCCACGCGTATTGGTAGGTGTGTCTGTACCAACTGACGAGCCCAACGGCACACTGGGGCGAAACGCTGGCATTGTTTGAGCTAACCGGACCATTTTTATCATTTATTGATAATTCATCCACTCAAATGGAAACTACATCATATTCCCTTCGGGAATATTCAAAACCTTATTAGTGCTGTAATGCCTTATGTGAAATATTCGTTACGTGAACGTGTATATCTGCACCAAGTTCGGCACTTACTTTGGGACAAACATATACCTTCGGCAGCAAAGGCAACGTTGTATCACACGTACATTGCTAAGTAAGGATTACAGTAGAATTCAAGCCACAGAAATGAGATTTGTTAGAACTATGAACCAGAGAGACAAGATCAGAAATGAGGTACACAGAGCAACAGCTTGCATCAGGGTTCCTGTTACCAGCTTTCTGGGGGAAACGCAGACTTCAGTGGTATGGCCATGTAATGAGGAAGGATAGCTCTAAAACAGCTAAGAAGTACTTCAACCTGGATGTCAGAGGGAAGAGACCAAGAGGAAGACTAATGAGACTATGGATAGAGACAGTTCGATCAGAGGTGGAGAAGAATGGTTTTAACTGGGACGATGTCCAAGAACAAATGGTGTACCAAGATCGGGCAAGATGGAGAGCGCTTGTTTGCCACACCCGGGAAAGTGGAGATGGAAAATGATGATGACGTACATAAAGTGCAGGAAATCGTAGTCTAGAACCAGACAAAAGTTTTGAGTGAAATTTCCAGGGAGAACCATTCCTATAAATCGGATAACAAAACACCGGCTAAGAGATTCAAACGTACGCGGCAGCCAGAACTGAGCCGTCACTGGAGGAGCGCATGAGCGAAAATGTCCATGCCAAGCAAAATAGTAGACCCTGTATTTTGTATTTTGCCCATGTCATCCTTTCTTTTTTTTTAGGGAAATTCTCAAAAAGAGTCAATTTTTTTTAAACTTTTTAATATTGTTTGGAAATACAGGTACTTAACCAGGATTCGGAATGTATATCGGAGGCAACTCTGACATAGACTCAACACAACTAAAAACTCAAAGTAAACAGACCATAAGCGACTACATTTACAAATAAGTCAACGATTGACATAACGCCACCTAAAACAGTGCAATCTCTACAGAATGATCGGCCAGGAAATTTCCTTTTGTTTAAAGCCCTAGTATGCATGCAGGAGTCTGCCAGACACTTCCTCAACACTCATAGCAAAGTTCTTTACACTCCGTCCCAGCAAAAGAATTAACTAGTCAAGAATGAGGAACTTAGCAGAGACCACTTAACAAGAGAGATGGATTGGACAACACCCAGCATGTCGCTTATACCTCATACACATGCAAGACACCAGTTCCCCATAAAATTTTGCACATCATCGGCATCTGCACCCTACAGGGAAGCAAGGAAAGAAGGAAACAAATGGAGAACATCAAACTGCTTGTTATAACTACTTGTTCCACCTTCACCAGTTAATACTCCAGGAATATCTACCAAAAAAATTCACTTAAAATTCTTAACAGGAAATAAATTTCATTTTTAATACACACACACACACACACACACAAAAAAAGGAGACAACTCCTCAGAAAGAATGCTTAAACTTACAGGGGCTTCTTGTTCAAGATATTTGGGCATTTTTGTAGCATCTTCTGCACCACTGTCTTTCCTGGGTTCTCTGAAAGATAAAGAAAAAGCAGCTTCATCATAAGAACAGCAACAGCAACATGAGCCCTGGTGAAACTATATTCACACACATCACAACTTTAAGTCTCATAGAGATTTAACCATTGCAACGTTCACGACTTCAAAACGCATATGATAAGGACTAAGACAAATAAAACAGATACACTCATCCAAATGAATGAATTGACTGATATCGCCAGTATTAATAAAATTTCTAATAAATTCTATGCAATGTGAGTCCCACCTTTTTTAAAATTGAATTTTACTCCACCTGAAAGCTATAAATATATTTTGGTATTACTGATAATGTTGTATACTTTATAAAATCCATGCACGAAGTAAAAAGATGTGAAAACTCGGGATAACAATGTCATGTAAGTCGAGGATATATCTTGATCAGGAGCAACACTCTATTGCAGAACTGCCGTTTTAAGAGTATGAAGCTGGAAACTGAAAAATATTGTGCCGCTCTTGACGAGCTAGTTTTAGTCATCCCATGTTCACACGATTGGACATATAGTGATGGGCATAAGTCTGTAATGCATACGAGAGTGCATACTGATCACAGCCACCATCCTGAATTTCTAAAATATAAAATTAAATAACTTGAGAACTACTGTAAAGAAAATTAGTGACAAGGTAGGACCATATATGTGGCCTTGAATGGTCAAGGCAAAATGAACACACTCTCCATAAATTCAAGATGGTTGCTGTCCGAATTATTGGAACATTAAAATAGACAACTCAGAATGAAATTGGGTAATTAAGATGAATCTTGCCATCATAAATGAGCTCTCACTTGCGTTAGTCAAAATATGATCACACAGAATATAGCATGCAGTGGCCATGTTGAAATTTCAAAAGAAATTAATAACTTTCGGTATCCTAGAACTATAACAACAAAATTCAGTAATAAAATAGAACCTTATAATTGAAGTGGTAGAAGCCATTTTTCAGTGTTGCCTAGTTCTAATAAAGAAATTTTTCCAGTCGGTCAACACTAAGTTTTGTGCCCATTTACATTAGGTGGGGAAGTAAGTACTGTATTTATTTTTGTACATAAAAGCATGTTATTTTGTGATAAATATCTTAGGTAGTGTTTTTCATGTTAGGGCATATAAATAATTGTTTCCCCGCCTAATGTAATTGGGCACAAAAATTTGTGTTGACCGACTGAAAAGCTTTCTTTATTAGAACCTTAAGTAGCTTCGTATGCCCAAAGCAAAAGAACAGAGACTCCATAGATTCAAGATGACGGCTAGGCATTCAAATAGCTAGGCATTCAAATAAAGTACCGTATACACATTAGTAACTCAGTATGTTATTGCACAATTAAGGCAAAACATGGTAGAAGAAGAGTATTACACTGAAGAAAATGGAAATTGCAACACCCAGAAGGAGTGGTGCTACATTGCTGCAATTGAACATGCGGGACGAGTATTCGGTTGTGATTCGATGATTACACTTTCAGGTCCCTCTGACCGCAAGTTTGGACAACAATCAATACAGGATGTGCACACCACGAGCTGCAATACATTGATGAAATCTGCGAGGCATGGAGTCAATAAGGCCCTAGATCGCTTCTTGAGGAATTGTGGCCCATGCTTGCTGCACTGCACGGGTCAGTTGTTCCAGAGTTGTGGGTGGCTGAGGACGGTTGGCCGGTTGTCGACCCATCATGCCCCACACATGCTCAATAGGACTGAGGTCCGGGGATCTGGCAGGCCATTCTAAGGTTGTGATGTCGTGGAGAGCTTCTCTGGAGATGCGTGCAATGTGAACCCGGGCATTGTCCTGCTGAAACATCCCATTAGCAATGTTCGCCATCATAGGGACAACCACTGGATTGAGTACCCTATCAACGTACTGTCGAGCAGTCATAGTGCCCTCAACAAGCACTAATTGTGATTTCCCATTAAAGCCAATAGCTCCCCAGACCATAATGCTTGGTGTTGGCCATGTGTGCCTCTCGACAATAAGGTCTGGGCGGCCCCACTCCCCGGTACGTCGGCGTACACGATTCTGGCAATCACTGCGGGCAAGAGAGAAGCGCGATTCATCACTAAAGATGACCCTATGCCATTCGTCGACCCACGTCGATCGTTCTCGACACCAGGCCAGCATTACACGTCGCAGTTGTGGGGTCAATGGAACACCTTCTGCAGGGACATGGGATCGTAAGTCAGCTGCACGCAGGCGATTACCAACTGTTTGATGTGTAACGTGGGGTGCCACAGCTGTTCGAATTTGCGCTGCTGTTGCATGGGGTTCCATCCGGGCCATCCAAATGATGCGGCGATCCTCTCTCACAGTTGTCTGTCGCGCTGGGCCTGTGCCAGGTCTACGAGTGTGGATACCTTCATTTGACCACTGCTGCCATACACGTTGTACCGTAGATGCCTGTCGGCCAACACGTGCAGCGACAGTCCTTAGCGATAATCCAACCTCACACAGCCCAATTATCCGAGCCCTCTCAAATGGCGACAGTTGTTGACAGCGTGCTCTTCTCTGTCGCCGAGGCATGTTTGACGGTGAACACTTCACTGCACAGACTACAAGTCAACTACGCTACACCAGAGTCCGTATACTGGAGTTGATTCCTCCGCGACCAATCACGTGGGGAGACCTGTAGCAACAACCCAATGGGTCTGAAACTTTGATCGTTTACATACCTACATGGCATCGTTCCATATCTTGAAAATCAACACAAACGACCAATGCCTTCATGGTGTTGCAATTTCCATTTTCTTCAGTGTATATAAGAGGCATCCGTAGTGTTAGTGATTAATTTATCACACTGAATATAGCAAGCAGAAGCCATTCTAAAATTTCATAATTTAAAAATAAATAGCTTTCTATGTTTTAGTACAAAAACAAAAATTAGTGATAAGGCAGAAACCTATATGGAGTATCGTATTCCCAAAGCAAATTTGTTCTTTAAGCTGTTGATTATTTAGGGGCTTTGCGACGACATAGAGGGCGTATGGATTAGGCAAGTACAGTATTACAATTCATAACTTATGGTCCAATGAACCAATATTCAGATAGTTTTATATGAGGACTATCTGTCACCAAGGTGATTAGTCTGATTACGTTCTGCATGGACCATTATATAAGATAAATACCCTGAAAGTAGAATGTTTTCTTATTGCAAATCAACAAAAATGTATTGAAATATTAGCAGCCAAATGGAAAAATGTGACAAAATGGAAAACAAAAGCTTTCATTAGTGTCATGCTGCAATGACGTACACCTCTAATTATAAGCTGTAGTGTGCAGGGGTACTGATATGAAATTACAATTTGAGGGAGAGGACAGATGTGCATGTGTGGGAGAATAATACTTTCTCACCTCATAAAAGCATCTATTTTCAGACCAAGGTTGACAATTCTAGCCCAAAGTACATGCAGCTAATGACCATTATGACCTATGACCCAAATTAAACACAACTGAATTTTCCAGCTTGACTTTGACTGGAACCGCTAAATAAAATAATCTCTCGTTTAAAAGAATTTTAACGCGATACGATGCATTGAGATTTTAGAAGACAACTGCATTTCTCAGCGATGCAAAATTAGGCCTACTTGCGCACTGTTACCAGAATATTGCAATCTTGGAAACATACGAGCATGACCCCGGAGCGGATTTCTTTCATCTTCAAAGCCGAGACACTACAAAGAGGAATGCACTTTCACTCGAACCTACCCTCTCTTTCCCAATAGGCACGCCCCAAGGTCGCTGACCTGCGAGTTGTGAAGGGGAGAGGTGCGGACAACTTATTTTAAAGAGCGATTATTGCCCGATGGCGCAAACAAGCGCGACGCCGAGAGCGTATATGTTGGATGTTCTTCATCCAGTCAACAAGTCATGACAGAAAATTACCGCTCCTACACTCGTACAAAAGCAAGCGTTTGCCTGCTTCTGTGACCACAGTATCTCGATCGGACAAGGAGGTCTCACTAGATGAATGCCAAGACATAGAAGAAAGTGGCATACAGTACTCATGACGTTGATAAAGACGATTATGATTTCAGAAATGAAAGCAAGGAGGATATTGTACGGAATTTGACTGTCGATGAGGAAAGTGGAGATTCAGTACTTATCGAGTGCTGGAGTGATGAAACGGAAATCCCGAAAGTTACCACAGTCAAGCTAGTGTATCTAGTCACACCTCGTAATAGAAAATGGAGATGAAATTTCGTTCTCATAGATTTCTCCAGAAATAAACAATATAAAATGAGTGAAAATGAACGATCCAAGGAACGAAAAGTGATGAGTCTCTTTTCTTAGATATTAATAATGGTGGCATAATCCACATACCTCTGGTCTAGTGTCTCTCACAATACAATGTTATACAGTGTTATAATTATCTTTTTGCGTGGTCATAAAATACATTTCAACGTGTCTGCGGATAAATCTGAGAAGTTCGTGCATTAATTACCGTGAATTATCGGGAGTGCACTGTATATAAATATACAGGGTGTCGAGCGAGGACCTTTTTTCAAATTCCCGTACGAAAATCCACCAAATTCCCGTATATTTTAGAACTCTCTAAGACTAGAGTTCGCATACCAAATGGCTGAAAAATGAATCTTAAAGCGCGAATCAAGATTTTCTGGTGTAAGTGTAACTGCATTTTTGGAGATACTTCCGCAGCCTACGGGTGATGGTGAGATGTGGACCTAATCCGTAGCGTGAGCTAAGCGCGCGCGAGTGAACTCTCTCGCAGATGGGATGAGATGCTACGAACACAAATAAAATACCGTTTACCGGAAGAGAGCTGATATAAATGACTGTTTTACTGAGGAGGGTTGAGAGAGTAGAGAATAGGAGTGTCACATAATAAATGTTTACGGGAAGTGACTGAATTGTATGGTACCGTAACCGTATAGAGATCCCACGAGTTAAAATGGCACTGAAGCTTATGCATAGCGAACTTCCGGTCCGCGAATCTACATTTGATTTTCATTGGCAGTGAATCGTTCGTGATTATCTTCTTTATTATTTTGTATTGTGGTTTTGTTTTTAGGTGTTCAACTTATGAAATAAAAACTAGAGGGTTGGCCTTTCAGGAATATTCCAAAGACAAGTGTCTCCTAAAAGAGTAATTAGTAAAACTTTGCACCAGAGACGACCATAACAAACAGCTTGCCTACGAAGAGTGCGATTTGCACATTTCAAACGGCAGTGGTCTAACATATCTTAGACTACAATAATTAAGTTGGTGCAAATTAAATATGTTATATGTGAGAATATTATTATAATTTGCTATCCGGTTGTTATATTAGTATATTATGCATTAACGTGACCCGTTTAAATGCTAAATTGTGAAGGAAGCTACGAGTTATAGGGTATTCGCCGTACCGGTAGGCCTAATATTTACTAACAACGCATTGTTTCTTCTTCAATATTTATTCAATCATTATAATTATAATAGCTTATCTATTAACACTTATTTAACCATTAATCGTTTTATAATTCTATACATATTCCAGGTATAGCAAGAAATGGATGTTTGATAGCACATGCGGTTTCACCTTAAAATCCAACCGTGCCTAGTTTTCAGTACCTATGGAAAATATTACCTTAAATAAATAAACCTAACAACTGGCGACATTTTTTTTGTTTTAAATGCTCATTTACATCTTCACCCTAGTCTACGTAAAGTACCATAAGGTAATCACTGAAACGAACGAACCTCATTTTGCATGAATTTGGAACCCGAATCCTAATGGAGGTATGGCTTGTCAGCATTTAGAAATATGTTAGCCAATAATTTAAAACAAGATGCCAGAAAACTAAATACAAAAAGCTGCATGCCCACTACGTTGTTAAGTTGCTCCGTGAAAAAAAAATACACCTCACCAAGATTATACGACGTGCATACAGTAAAATACAATCATCCAATTGGAGAAATACTGTCTTTCCGAGATCATATAAGCAATTCAAACATTAACTGCTGTAGATTACGGAAAAATGTGCAACATTTAGAGACTACGAGTGTTGTATGTGGCACAACGTTAGCTGACATTTCGCATCATTAATACATAAAGAATGAACACATGCAGAGCTTTCTCACTGCACACACCTGAAGATCATATCATTCTTGGTGCATTTTACGTTCTCTTAACAATAATAATTTGCTTAGTTACATGCAAGGAAAGCCTCCGTGGCTTAGGCGGCAGCACGCCGGCCTCTCACCGCTGAGTCCGTGGTTCAAATCCCGGTCACTCCATGTGAGATCTGTGCTGGACAGAACGGAGGCAGACAGTTTTTCTCCGGGTACTCCGGTTTCCCCTGTCAAAATTTCATTCCAGCAACACTCTCCACTATCATTTCATTTCATCTGTCATTCATTTAATCATTGCCCCAGAGGAGTGCGTCAGGCCTCGGCAGCCGGCACAGTTCATATCCTCGCCGCTAGATAGGGGCTTCATTCATTCCATTCCTGACCCGGTCGGAGACTGGAAGCAGGCTGTGGATTTTCATTTTACATGCAAGGAATTGTAGTACACAGTTCCCATTACTTCCATTACCTGAGTACTAAACCAGAAGCTGGTAATGCATAACCATACGCCGGTGGCGCTTCCTATGGCAAATGAAAGATCGAAAGAAAATGTAAGCTCTATAGGAGCCCGGAACAAGGCGATACAATTTCTACACTACTGAAAATAGTCAAAATACCCTTTGTAATAATGAATAATAATTTTGGGGATTATGTAGTGTGTGATCTTCGTAGCTTAGGCGGCAGCATGCCGGCCTCTCACCGCTGGGTCCGTGGTTCAAATCCTGGTCACTCCATGTGAGATCTGTGCTGGACAAAACGGAGGCAGGCAGGTTTTTCTCCGGGTACTCCGGTTTTCCCTGTCAAAATTTCATTCTAGCAACACTCTCCACTATCATTTCATTTGTCATTCATGTAATCATTGCCCCAGAGGAGTGCGACAGGCATCGGCAGCCGGCACAGTTCATATCCTCGCCGCTAGATGGGGGCTTCATTCATTCCATTCCTGACCCGGTCGGAGACTGGAAGCAGGCTGTGGATTTTCATTTCATTTCATCCCTTTTTAGATCACGACTTTTATAGTAAAATTGGAGGTGTATCCGCTATTACCCGCGATAATTATGGGACAAATACATTATTGCTAACCCCGCGCATTCGGTACTGACAGCCTTCCTGTCACTTTGCCCCACTTTTCCTCTCCGCAACCCACGGTCGCCACACAACAAGACCCTACGTCCAACCGCCACAGGACAAGAATTCTGAGCATGCTTCTCACGTACACCCTGTATTTCGAAGGAAACAACGTAAAGGATGTGTCGGTAGCTTGGAACAGCTGAGCTGTGTTGCTAAGTTTTTAGTGTTGTTGTAAATCAACTGATTCGAATAATACCCAGCGCTACACACTAGACATTATTTCTGTATAATTATACGTAATATATATAAAAAAAAAAGATCCCGAGTCAACGCCGAGGACATTCAAACAGAGAAATACGATACTTTTAGATGAATAAATAAATTACACACCGATGCTATGATACCTTTATCATCGGTATTCAATTCAATAAATACGACAAGGAGGGCAAACACTGTACAGCTAATGAATATAAAAACACTCACCATGCAATGATTATCCTTTAACATGAAACAAGAGTCTGAGTGGAGGTCGTTCACAGCTTACTACAGTAGTTGACAAATAACACCATGCACACTCACTGAATCACGACTCTCTACGGTTAATATTAGCTTTCGCAATAATACAAATACTTTTTAAAGTAAAGTTAAGGTAAAAACATATTTAGCACTGAGCACTAAAACAAGCGCTCTGTGGAGATATTATTGCCGTGGTTTTATATTGTCGAGTTGTAGGCAATTGAATGACAGACGGTATTTTGAACACTATGACGGGAAACAATAGCCTGTGCTCTTATCGATTGACGCAAGCGAACTGACACCACTAAATAAATTATCCTCAGTCACTTGGCAAGGGTTTCTTTGACACCCTCCATCCCTTCACTGTCCCTAATTTCATCACCACCATCATTGTCTTCGTCAGATCTTGACGAATTGCCAAGGTTAATAATAATTTCATCCACCACGATATCCAGACCGCCATCAGTATTTCTTTCTGTACATGCTGTTCGGGATGTGTCCAGTCCTCGGGTCGAACTTCGGCGAAGTAAAAGTAACGAAACAATGACTTTGAAAAGAAATCCGACACAGACAGTGGTTAACAAACGACTGAAACAATGCCTGCCCACTTGAGAAGAATCCTGTCAACTGTAGCCACATGTTGGTGACGGGTGTTTGATAGTAAAATGTCGAGAGCTGTGAGATATTGTTTGTAGTTTTAGAAATTTATGCATGTGTGACGCATTTGCATCGATTGTTTGCACGGACTTTAAAACAATTTGGTTTGTGCATCTCCTCTGCGAATGAAGACCAGGCAAAGGCTAAAAACAGTAAAATTCCACACGCGACACGCCATGAATACTTTTTAATTTAGATTTATTTGATCAATGTAGATAATAGAAAATAAAATAATGCAAAACGAAATTAAATAAGTCACTTTGACAAATACAAGATTGTTACTAGGAACTTCAGTTAAACACAGCAAAAAATTAAGTTCTTTTGACAGTACTATTTTTTTTTTTTTCCAATTCCTGGCGATCTTTAGTGGCTTTCCTTTCGATTGCCACCTTAGCCGTCGCTTCGCACCTGTTTTGCTTCCTTGAACACTGCGTAGGAGTTTCGTGCAGTATGGACTCGAACTCACGGTTATCTTTTCTACTTCACCAGCTGCCATCACAGCGTCCTGAACAGTATGCATGCCAATCAGACTTGCTTTTTTGTGATTGACGATCATGCACTCCTTGTTCAGGGAGAAACCTCTGCCTAGAGCTGCATTGCTTGTTGTGATACAAAATCTGTATCATTTTAACGAAGCTTGTGAGATCGTTTTTGGCAGGAACTGAGGAAGGTGCTGAAGCCACTAATTCAGACCACAGCACGTCGAGCCGTGGCTCTTTTCCGCCGAACTGCTTCAAACGCGCAGAGACGGCAAGCAGTCACAGTAGTGTGGAGTAGCTGCTCTGGATGCGGCTAGCCATTGCGCCAGAAAGCAAATTCTTCCAATTACAAAGAATTTTCAGGGCAATGACGATCCTAACTTCTGTCAACTTAGGAGTCTCAGTGACCCCTATAGGGTCAAGGCAGGAAATAGCACGAGTCTTGTGAGCAAGAGTTAACCTCTCTTTGATTTTTTCAGCCATAGGATACGAATGTACGATTTTCGGCAGTTGGTGTGAAATTGCAGCACATCCGTGTCTGGAATTTTCTGAGATCTTGAGCTGTTAGCTTCCTTAAGGGCTGCTCTTGTCGAGAAACCCAGGTCTCCTCTGTGAATAACAATGCGGACTGATTCCTGTATGTCATTGTCAGCAACGAGCGCGGCGTGCGCAGCCCCGCGCGGTGAGGTCGGCCAGGCAAAGCATGCATTTGACGTTGGCTGGGTTCTCATCCTGCTTAGCGCTCTATCGGTGGTGCAAATTACGGGTGGCAGCGCGGTCTGCAGGCGAAATAGAAGACTGAGCAGGAGGATTTTACCGAGCGTTCGGAGGCTAAGGAGTCAGGCATTATGTGACTTTCCAAGATTTCCCGTATCAAGTGTGAATTTCCCGTATAATTCCCGTATTTTTTCCGGGTCACTAAGATTCCCATATAATTCCCGTATCGCTCGACACCCTGATATTTAAAGTTACTTTTTGCCAAAATATACAAAGTATCCTTGTTTATGTTAACAATGACCCAATAAGAGTCAGTGACAGTGGAAGGAATCAAAGTGGGAAGGGTTTCGAAATAAGAAAACGAAGGGTTTTCAGCAAAGATTTTGAATTCTTGTTTGAACATTTTTATTTTACTTTTTCTTCGTTTTAGCATAGTTTTCACAAAGAAGGTACATTATTTAAAAATATATGATACAATACCATGTATCTTAATTAATAAATTGTGTTTTGCTTCTGTGAGAGCGTAGTTAAATGAACGAAGTACATCAATTAATCGACCAACCAATTAATCGATTAAACGCACAATAGATTAATCGTTACTATGATCAAGTTGTCCGGGCTTGCAGACCGTGGTCCATGCAGGATATCATCTCCCGACATTATTTGTAGCAATTAATAGATTTTCTGCTTCGATTAATCGACAACTGAAATTAAACGATTAAAAGTACCAACCCTACAATTGTGAACACAACCCTGATTCAACCTAACAGTAAGAAATTATACAGTACTCCCTCTGTAATCCGGCATCTCAGCTCTCCGGCGTTTTGTATTAGAGTACGAGCTGAACGCTTGATTTGATAATGCGTCCCCAATACTGTACAATGTTTCCCACGCAGCGACAAGACCAGTGTCTGAGTAAACAATGCATTCGCGCCAAGAGCGATGATTCACGCATGCCCCCCTCAGGTGCTTAGTGTAGGACAGATGTACTGTAGTAGTGTTGTGTTGAAGATGGCCTCCGTGCAGAAAAGACGTAAACATAAAACTCTATCTTTGTTAGATAAACATGAAATCCTAAAGCGGCTTGAAAAGGGCGAAACGTTAACTAGTGTTGCTAACGAATACGGTGTTGGTTGAGCTACAGTTCCTGACATAAGAAAAAACAGTGATAAAATAAAGTAGTTTTTTAAGACGAATGAAAATTAAAAAATTAAACGACAGACATTGAAAATCCTGAAGTTGACGATAGCCTCTATGCTTGGTTTTTACAAGAACATGGTAGGCTCACACCAATTTCTGGTGAAATCCTTAAAGGAGAGGCTAGGGAATTTTACCGGAAAATTACAAAAAAGGATGATTTCCAAGAAGTTTAGAGGAACAAGTTCTCAAAGTGTCTCTCAACCGTAAATAGCAAAAGACAATTGATGCATATTTCCAGTCGTCTACTTCCAAGGAATATCGTGAGTTATAGGATGTATTTTCGTACTTTTTTACTTTGTATAGTACAGTGTAATTAAAACTGATTTTCAAATGATATTTGCGTTTTTCTCGATATTTTCCAGTAATCCGGCGTTTTCGATAATCCAGCAGTGCTCTGGTCCGATATCTGCCGGATTACCGAGAGAGCACTGTACTATTAATTAACATGTTTATAGTGATGAGGGCAAGCCTCCGTGGCTTAGGCGGCAGCACGCCGGCCTCTCACCGCTGGGTCCGTGGTTCAAATCCCGGTCACTCCATGTGAGATCTGTGCTGGACAGAACGGAGGCAGACAGGTTTTTCTCCGGGTACTCCGGTTTTCCCTGTCAAAATTTCATTCCAGCAACACTCTCCACTATCATTTCATTTGTCATTCATTTAATCATTGCCCCAGAGGAGTGAGTCAGGTCTCGGCAGCCGGCACAGTTCATATCCTCGCCGCTAGATGGGGGCTTCATTCATTCCATTCCTGACCCGGTCGGAGACTGGAAGCAGGCTGTGTATTTTCATTTCATAGTGATGAGGGAAAAAATATAAGGTTAATGGGCTATCAGCATTTGTGACATCTTGGATATCAGCCCTGTGTACTTTCATGTTTCGAGTTAGGGAACATCGTCAGGTAGCCTGTGTTACAATCTATCAATGAATGGGAAAAGGAAGATAGACACGCATAAAAAGGACAAACACAATGGCAAGCAGGTGTGGAAAGCATAAAAAGGACAAAATTTCCACAGCCGGACATACTGCAGTCTTCAAAGATGAGCATTTCTGTCAACAATACAACGAATTGTTCTTCAATGCTATAGCATGTGTTATTGAGGGTCTATACTAGAGCTATAATTCTACACCAGAGCACACAATTGAAATTATGAGATTCTATTTATCAATGCAACAAAATATCCAATATCACCTCTGCAAATGGAACAGTGAGATATAATCAAATCAATATGAAAAGCCACACATAACACACAAATTAAAACGCTTTTGAAGGTGTATCCAACACACAACAGAAAGCGGACATGAACCACATCAGGCAACGAAGTTTAAGACCCTGATGACACACCATAAAAATGTGTGAAAGTTATGAATAAATGTGCTGAAGTTTTTAAAAAAAGAGTTCAAACTCTTTCTGCTAAAAAGTTGAATGTCAAATAATGTGTGAAAGTTCTGAGTAAATGTGCTGAAGTCTTAAAAAAAAGAGTTCAAACTCTTTCTGCTAAAAAGTTGAATATGCATGTTACAATTACACTGTTTGATAAGTAGAATCCTCCAGCACTTGAATAAATAGCCAATAAACCAAAGAGTTAAAATTTCATTTCCTTGTCCATGATTTTCCCAGGGTTTGATTTCTGGGTTCTCACAAGGGATTTTGTTCTCATCTTGTGACAATTTTAAAAAAGTAAACATTAAAAAAAAATCATTTACAGGCCGGATGTTTGTTTTAGACGAGTGAAAAATCTTAATGGAAGCTTGAAGGCGAGTTACTGCAGTACCTGTGTTGTTATCAGCTGCCCCAAGCGGTCCGATGATTGACAAAGCTGTTTCACACTCTTACTGAAGTACAGTCATTGGCAAATATAATGACGTTCTGTTCGTAACTACGTAACGTGTAATTCCGCGTCACACAATACTTCAATGTGGACTGTACTGTCTGCTCAAGTCTGGAATTCCATTACATCAGATCGGTGGTGACGAGTGTGAAGTGATAGGGTGAGAGAGTGAGTGTGTGTGTGTAGGCTCACCCGCAGGCTTCAAGGTCAAGGGCAATCTTCTAAAACAAACGTCCAGCCTGTACATTCTTCTCCTAGCCTGCATACACCTGGTGTCAGGAAACTGCAGGAGAAGATGCAATCGGTGCCACTTTGAAGTTAGCAAACAAGATTTCTATCCACTCCATGGTCTTCAATTCCTGAGAATGTACATTTTTGGTACAAATATTTCAACATTATGCAACCAGCACCACTTCTCACCCAATAGAAAAGATTTCTATCGCCTCAAATGCGTGAGAATGGTGAGAGTTTTCAACAAAAAATATCAATAATGATATTATGCAATTGGCACTGCTTTCAAGTCAGTAGAAACCATTTCCAATTGCTCCACAAATTTAAAATCCACAAAAATGACAAGCACTTTTGGCAAAGAAATAATGATAGATCCTTCAATGGCACCACTTTCAAGCTGGTACAGTAAACTCTCGATTATCCGCGGGCGGTTTATCCGCGGTGCCTGTAGGAGAACATTTTTATAAAAAAGGAAGGTTTTGAAACCGAAAATTATTTCTCAAAAATTGAAATAAAGTTACTAAATACTTAAACGTAATAAAAATCGTAAATCGCAAATACAGTACAGTACACTTAATAATGTACAGTACAAAACCTGTACAGTAATACTACTGTACACTACTGTACTGTATATCGGTATACACTCTGTACGTCGTGTGTGCTTGAGTAGTTTTGGACGCGACCAGCGGCACTGCTGATAGGAAGACAATGAGGAAACACAGATACAGAGGACCGTTACTCATGATGCAGCATTAGGACATATTGACAGGATTCTTGAAGACCAAGACGACGCATCACTTTGTGACAAGATGGTGTTGAGAAAACTCCAATCACAAATAAAGAAAAAGGGTTTCACTACGAAAAAGCAAAAGCAAATGACTGTTTTTTTTTTAACAGGACTTTTTAATAACACACATAACATCGACTGAGTTTTGTTATCATGTACGTCCTTTTATCGTATAATAAACTTTTTTAAAGCATTTGTGTGTTGTTTTTTAGTGCCTTCGACCTTTGTTAACCATTACCAGAAATTTTGCGGCTTATCCGCGAAATTCGATTATCCGCGGTTTCAGAGCCAGTCAATTCCGCGGATAATCGGGAGTTTACTGTATATGTTATATTCTCCAATTCTACAGTTGCGAATTTCTGAGTATAGCTTTCACGCCGACTACGTAGATATAACACGAAACTATTTAGTTGTTTTAAGGTGTGGAACAGCAAGGTCATCTGTCCCTCCTAACACAGATAAAACGATACAAATTTTTACCATTTAAAATTAAGAGGTGAGTGCTTAAATATGTAGAGAGCCTAAAAGTAATAAAACAAAACGTTAAATAAAACTAATAATTTTAATAATGAACAATATATGGAAAACAAAAACCAGAAATTCAAAAAAGAACAAGTTCTTGGAGTAAATCCACACTGGATAATTTAGATTGTACATGAAGAAACTACGCAGAATGCAAGCAATGCACAACATTCGTTAAGGTGAGTTGGGGTAAGTGCATACCCTAAAAATGCAAGTGCAACTTTGAATTTTAAATGCATCTAAACTAATTGCAATACCAAAACAAGACTTTTTCTCCATATTGACTGGTTAATTGTGTGTGACTACTGCATCTTGAATGTTTGCTTCGAGAATGTATATTCCATTAGGAAATTAAATATCACTAAAATGTCCAGGGTACGCACTTGCCCCGTGATATGGCGCAAGTGCAACTCTAGCCTATAATCTTCCATTAAATGTTTTACACATAATCGCGGGGCAAGTTCGTGTTCTCTACTTATTAAGCTATTAGATGCATATTTCAGAATTTATAAAGTTATGTTTTCTATTAAATTCTTCACCTTAGAATGTTGGGGTGTGTAAGATGCAAAATTACAGCCATTGGAAAACATCACAAGAATATGAAAATCAAAGACAAAAACTGGCGTTTACTTACATTTTATTAGTAGGTAAGTTGCTTAGGTTTCAACGCAATTTATTAACGTAACAGTAACTAAAAACAAATTGTAAAATCAAGTTAAGTTATACCAAATGAGTACAAGGAAAATAAATGTCGACAGAAGATACACTGTGTCAAGGCACATTAAAAATTGTTTATCAAATTTTTAAAATAAAGAAACGAAAATTAAACATTGTCACTAACAGTAGATATTGATTTAAATAACATCATGATGTGTTTAAATCTCCTTATTAATAAATCAAAAGTAAGTTTCACTCGTGGTCCATCATACAAAATCTTCTAATTAAGTTTCACTATCACCCATTCACTGAATGGCGGAGGGATAATAGACACTATTTCATCTTCTAAAATATCACTGATATCTTCATTGTCTGGATACGCACTTGCCCCGTTCGGCAGGGACGAACTTACCCCGCATACTTGTTCGGACCGGGCAAGAGCAACCCCTCATGTTTTTGTAATTAGTTACGTGGCATTTCTATGATCAAATATGTTTATGAAAAGAGTATACTTATAACTTTTAAACTTTCCATAAATTAAGTTATTTCAATGAGCGATGTACCAGATACAGTGTGGATTCAGGAAGCACGGTGAACTCTGATGCTTCGTTGACAGCATTACTTTCGGAACTGGCCTTTACATCCCCTCGTTAGTCGACTTCACCCGCGACATCTAGTGTTAAATGAACGCAAGACAACTTACCCTAACTCCCCAAGAGATGTCAGAACGAGTTTCAAACGGACAAATATATTATGGACCAGTGATGCACTTGCTCCGAAAATGCTCTTGCCCCAACTCACCTTATTCATATTCGTGCCAAAATCGTAAATTTAAAAAAATGAAAACAAAGTTGTGTAAAATAAATAAGTATAATAAACAAAACAGTCATAATGAATGCGAAGTTGCAGCTGTGCCGAAATAATGTGGAGGGGGGGGAAGTCTCAAAACACCCCATTTCATACCTGTCGACATATTATTTTAGTAAGGAAAAGTACAGAAATTAATTAATAAAACGCTAGGGTTTGAACATCTTCTTACATGTTGGGAGGTACACTGATCCACCTGCATATCATGTAACAGGTTTCATACTGGTACCAGTAGGTCCAGATGAAACACCTGGTGGCTGCAACACGTAATGCTCATGAATTTCACCAAATTCTGGGCATTGATTTCAATACATATACACATCTCTTACCCCAGGTATGACGAGGCTTTTGTGACAGGCACTTAGTGAATCACAGCTTCCACTACTCTCATTACATCGCAAGGTATCTTCCTGACAGATACCAACTGAGCTTCTTAGAACTCGTAAGAAAACGTTCACTTCACAGGACCACGGGTGCTGGAATTCATCCCACAACCGTAAAGACAGCACCATGCAGCTAGGCTGTAACAGGCTATTTCCACTCCATTGAGAAGTCGTTGCTATTCACTAGCAGAAGACTTACTAAATGAATGAACAGTTTCATCACTCTATTGCAGATTTGCAATGCTGGATGATTCATGGGTATTTAACCCATCCCTGCCCCTACTGTAGTTATACACACTACTACCGTCATCACAGGAATACAGGTTTTCAGACAAATATTACACACACCCCCTAACTACACAGGACTGATGACCAAGATGTCCCAAGTCCTTCAAATATTTGCACCAAACTGTGCAAGGTAAATTGCTTGGAACTAATCGCAATAATGTCAATCCCTGTTTAATGGAGAGGGTATAAAATGAATAAAACAAATGAGTCAACCAAATTTTCAAGTAAAATGATTTAAACAACTCAAACCCATGGTTTTTATACTGTTGGTTTGGGTTTATTGGTAACTACAGCAAGACATATCTGATGCAAAAGAAAAACTTTTGACAACTTTTTTTGCAGAAAATGTCTGATTTGTCCCCCTGTCCTAAAAGCCAAGCTTTACCTTTCGGATTTCCCTTCTCTACCCCTCTGCCGGTCGCCACCACCCCCTCTTGGAGGTGGTGCACTCCTATCTCCACCACCACTTCCCCCTTTCGCTGGTCCAGGAGGTCCTCGACCACCACGACTATCTCGTCCTCGATCTTCACGTTCATCTGCAAATGAGCATATATAAAAAGAACTTAACATTAAATTCAGTTAAAAGAAATTCCCCAGTCGTTTTGTGTATTAATACAGCATGTACCGTGTGTACATTCACGCAGATTTTAGCTGATTAGGAACCAAACTACTTTCCTTACTGAAGTTATTATTGTGTTTGGACCAGTGACACAATGTTGATTTATCAGGCAATTCAAATATAAGTACAGTGAAACCATGATCACCTTAAAGGAATTGTGTGAAAATCATGTCTTAATCAGGACTGAATCTTATAAGAGAGACTTTTTAACTTTATCATATAACCTCAGATTTGTTTCCAGTAGTCCTAATAAATTTATTAGATAACTGCCCGGAACGGTTTTTACTCTTTTGCACCAACGAAGGAAGACATTAGTAAATTTGTTTTTCAACGGTATTCTTACCAGGCAATTTGGTGCTTTTGATGCATCTTCTCCTACATTTGTAACATTGCTCCTAATTTAGTGTTCACAGATTTCTAGAAAATATCAAATTATGTAATACAGTATTACCTGTCATATCCGGACTAATGTGGCGACCAGCCGATCCGGATATGGAAAAATCCGGATATCACAAGGCTATTTTTACAAATAGCTAGGTGACCAGAAATAATTCACGAGTTTGTTGTTGATTAATTTTAATGTTTTTAACGGTTGCTTCACGCACTGTACATCGTAACAACAGTTTTTTTTTCTTTTATCGGACATTTTAGAAGAAGAAAAAAAAAGGTTAAAAGATAACAATAACGATAAAAACGGAAAACAATAACAGTAACAACAGAAACACACTCGCAAAACAAACTGTCGCTTCAAGACTCACGCACAGACTGAAGGGTAGAAAGAGAGGCAGCCTCGTGTTGACGTTGGTGGCAGGCAGGCAGAAGCCGTGAATGGAATATCGCTTATTCACACAAAGGGATGAGTTTCCGGGAAGATGTCTTTGACCGAGTCAGGCCACAACCCCTCGCGGTCAAGCACGCACACAGCCTTCCAGCGCTGCAACTTTCACTCATCCTCCCTGGCTAGCACACTAATGTATCCTCGCTCTCAACTACGACTTAAAAATTCATTCGGAGATGTGTCCGGATATGGGAGGGTTCGGATATCACAGGTCCGGGTGACAGGTTGTACTGTATAATCATCTTACAGACCACTGTCAAATTTACAATCAGAAGATTGCATTTTCTGGAGTACACAGTCTAACCACATAAATGAGAACTAATGATAATTAATCAGGGAATATCGTACCGCAATAACCTTCACTAAAAACTCCATTTGGTATCACCAAAAATGATATAATGAGCTGCATATTCCTTCATTACAGCAGAAAACTTCACTAAAGCCATGTCCCAAAGCTACATTTTTCAGCCATAGTAAACTGCACCCAACATAGAACTACAATCAGGAAGATGGAGCCAAATTCATTCACTTGCCTGAGCCAGCCAATGGAATAGCACTGCATTGCCGAGATAACGGATCATGCTGGCTCGCCGTGCTGCGAGATGGATCATGCTGGCTCGCTCGAAGTGCTGTGAGAACTTTATTTCTTTAAGAAGGTGGAAGGAAGAACGTGACCATTAATCTCGAGATCATAAGCCACGAGACCTCTTCTTTACGTGGAATCCAAACCACAGGACATGGCATTTCACTTTGAAAATCGCACATGCATTGACCGTAAATCGAACCCAGTCCACCGTGGTGAAAGGCCAACAGCTTGACCGCTGCACCACCGCCACTCCCCACCCCCCGATAAGAAGGTGCTAAGATATTTAGATTCACTAGGGAAGGAAGAGAAGACGAATTCTTGAGGGTGCACTCTTTGCAAAATACAAGCTTGAGAAATTGTACATAAGGGTGAGCCAAAAAAATTCAAAATTTCTTTTTCATGCTGTAATACCGCAGAAACGTTGCAAATTGGGGTGAATAAGAATGGCTAAAAAAATAAATAAAATCGGTTTATAACTTCCGGTCGCACATGTGCTCTAAAGTATGCCAAAATTTGGAAAAATGCATAATTTTACAATAATTTTCTATCATCCCTAACTTGTCTATCACACTTTAAATTAAACTTTTTCTTCCTCCTACAAGCTCTGACCCATGAGTTCGCTATATCTTTGTCTTGTAGAAATACGAAGCATTTTACCTAGCATATTAGATCCTTTTGTTTTCCTGGAGTAGTTGCTGCAACCATACATAGCATCATTCGGCATTGCATCCCACTTTCCGTTGACAGAGATTAAGAAAAATAGCACTTTCACTAGAAACGCAGCATGGCACCTTCGGTGGCGTAGTTGGTAGCATGCTGAGCTTCTATGCCCAAGATCAAAGGGTTCAAATCCGGCCGAAGTCGTCGGATTTTTTAAGAGTGTTAAAATCCCTCAGTATGCCTTCCTTCGGAGGGGAAGTAAAGCCGGCGGTCCCATGTCATAGATTTATGGCATGTTAAAGAACCTTCCACTAATTACACCTGTGTGAAGCTAAATTGTATAGGTTAAGAATGTAAACAACACACTCAGGTTCCTAAGTTCGTTGCCAAGAGCCGACTGGGGTGGCGTCTGGTAGCTAAGTTCTGCAGTAGTAGTCGTTGACGGTGGCGTTTGGCGGCAAAAGTAGGAACTATTTGAAAAATTCAAAAGTCTGCAGTCCTTACTTGAATTAAAAAAACAGATAACACACACTAATACAGACATCACAATTAACACCAGTTATCAGACAGATTCTACACACACCCAAAGTACACGGGGCTACATGACCGCGTTGTCGCAGCCCCTAAACTTAAGAACCAACCAGAAAAGCAGCACACACCTGTCAACATAAACACATTTCAATCAACTGTGGATTACACGTGCCCGACTCCCGCCTACACAGCCACAACTCAGCTGTCGCCGTAGTGACGTCAAGTGCATTACAAAATGCAATTGAAAAGATCCGCCTCACACAACAGCTGTCAAGTCGAACAAATTCTCATGCTCATTATAACTCATTCGGGTCCAAGACCCAGACCCTCAGCCCACCTACCATTCTCGGCACCGTGCCGTGCCATATTTGTGTCAGTCTAGGCATATTCCTCATGTTTGATACTCAAAATATTACTCAGATTATTATGTGTATCCAACACATCACATAAAATGACAACATAGCCTTGTAAGGGTTCAGTACTGCATTCACAAATAATTTTTGTATGGCATATTATAGGAGATAATGCTCTACAACTGGCCCGCTCCGGGTTCCATTCCCAGCTCTGTCAGGGATTTTAGAAACTGATGTGACGGCTCGAATAGGGTGCACTCAGCCTAGTGAGGACAATCTAGTAGCTGCCTGAAAGTGAGGCTAAGATTACGAAAACTAAGATTAACTACCAAGGGGAACCAATGCGTTGACCACAATCTGTAGGCTAAATGGCTGGGTACCATTCGGTTGGTATCCCAGGGCCCTTCATTGGCTATGGTGCAACAGGGTAATGCTTTACAACTGCCTCATGTCTTAATTGTAAGCATGTGTAAACTTCGTTGTGGACATGTTCGCATAATCGGGCACAGAAAAATATTGTGACATGAGCAGGAACTCCCGCTGACTCGACCATTTAGAGTTCATAACTAGGCATGGAAAAATGTTATGTTTACAGCCCTATTTGATGAAATTTCTCGCCGCACTTGCAGTAATGTATGGAAAAATGTTGTGCTATTACACAATTGGCGCTATTCTTTCCAGCAGACAACATTTCTGCTATCCTCATGGACTCACGACCACAAGCTTGTGAGTTGGTTTCAAGATCTGCCCACTGGACAAAACTCCCACGGACTTTATGCTCCGGTGACATGTCGCAGGCACTTCGAGCGGAAAGCCATTTATACAATGCCATTTCGGGGGGTAGATGTTAAGAAGTGGGCACTTGATATTTCATATTATAGGAGGAGAATTGAATATTATTATGAAAGGGCACATTTTTATTTCAAATGTTAAATATTAGTACCCAGGTTTTCGTAATAACAGGTTATTCTATATGCAGCATACTGTATATCCAATGAAACCAAAGCTCGAAGTAAGATTTAAAATATTGCAAAATTCTAAATGATAGATTTTTGAATTCACCTGGTTTTACTGTCCAGCACAGCATATCAACATGTGCAAATTAGCCATTTCTCCAAAATTTCAAATTAAAAAAAAAAATGTTTATTTTTAAGAAACTGAGTTGAAAGAAATGATATATTGGTAATAAATAAAATTGTGATTTTTGCATTTCTTTGTTATGAAAATTAGCCTAACTATTTTACTGCATATAAAAAAAACATATCCTGGTGCTGACATAAACTTACCACAATCTGGTTGTTATGAAATGCAGATTAAAGTTGAAGAAACTGAAGAAAAGTCAAAAGCCAAAAAGGTGGGCAATAGACAGACTGAAAGTGAAAGATGTAAATGAAAGATTCAAGAAGAGTATAAAGGAAGGACTAATGAAAACCCCTAAACCAACTTCAATTGCAAACGAATGGGCACTTTTGAAGAACGAAATAACAATATCCGCAGAAGAAAACGTTGGTAGGAAAGAAAGAATAGTTAAAAAACCGTGGATCACTCAGGATATAATAGAATTGATGGGTGAAAGGCGGAAACACAAGAATGTAAGAGATGAAAAGGGGAAAGCAGAATACAGACGTCTGAGAAATGAGGTTAACAAGAAGTGCAAGGAAGCGAAAGAGGAATGGTTGAAAGAGAAATGTGCAGGTATAGAAAATTGTCTGAAATTAGGAAAAGTAGACACAGCTTATCAAAGGATTAAGAATACTTTTGGGGAAAAGAAGACAAAGTGCTGTAATATTAAGGACACAAATGGAAAGCCTCCAACAGATAGGGAAGAAAAGGTTGAGAGTAGGAAAGCTTACATAGAGTGTTTGTATAAGGGAAAGGAGATTGAGAATCATGTAATGGAAAGGGAGGAGGAAATTGATGAGGATGCAAAAGGAGATTTAATATTGAGATCAGAATTTGACAGAGCAATGGAGGACTTAAGTAGGAACAAAGCACCAGGCATAAATGATATACCGATTGAGTTGCTACGCTGCATAGAAGATGAAGGTCTGATCAGGTTATTTCACTTGGTGTGTAGGATTTGAGACAGGTGAGGTACCCACTGATTTGAAGAAGAATGTTATTATCCCTATACCAAAGAAAGAGGGAGCTGACAGATGTGAAGATTACCATACAATCAGCTTGATTAGTCATGCTTCAAAAATCCTGTCTAGAATAATTTACAAGAGGATGGAAAGCCAGATAGAAACGGAGTTGGGTGAAGACCAGTTTGGTTTCAGGAGAAATGTAGGAACAAGGGAAGCTGTACTAAGTCTTAGGCTGATTTTGGAAGGTAGAATAAGGAAAAATAAGAGAACGTTCATGGCATTTGTAGACTTAGAAAAGGCTTTTGATAACGTTGATTGGACTAAATTGTTTGACATTTTGAAATCTATTCGAATAAAGTACAGGGATAGGAGGGCGATATACAATATATACCGAAAGCAGACAGCAGTCATTCGAGCTGAAGGACAAGAGAGAGAAGCTGGTATTCAGAAAGGTGTAAGGCAGGGCTGCAACTTATCACCCATACTTTTCAATCTTTACATTGAACAAGCAATGAAGGAGATTGGAGAAAAATTTTAAGTGGGAGTGAAAATTCAAGGAGAAATAATTTCAACTCTGAGATTTGCTGATGACATAGTCATCTTGGCTGAAACGCCCGAGGATTTGAATGAGTTTTTGAATGGTATGGACTCCGTCTTACGGAATGAATACATGATGAAAATTAATAAATGTAAAACAAAAATACTGGAATGCAGCCGAAATAAATCAGAAACCTCTATGGACATCAAATTGGCAGGTGAAAAGCTGAAGGAAGTATGAGACTTCCGTTACTTAGGAAGCAAAATAACCGGTGATGGACGAAGCAAAGAGGATATAAAAAGTACGTTGGCTCAGGCAAGGAAAGCCTTTCTAAAAAAAAAAGGGAATCTGTCGACATCGAATATAGATTTACGTATTAGGAAGTCATTTTTGAAAGCCTTTGTCTGGAGCGTGGTGCTCTATGGAAGTGAAACTTGGACTATTGGTGCAACAGAAAAGAGGAGAATTGAAGCATTTGAAATATGGTGTTACAGGAGAATGATGAAGATCAGATGGGTAGATAGGGTGACAAACGAAGAGGTATTAAGATGAGTAGGAGAGGAGAGATGTTTCTGGTGACTGCTAATGAAGAGAAGAGATAGGTTAGTAGGACACATGACTAAGACTCCAGGAATAGCAAGCTTAGTTATGGAAGGAAGGGTTGAGGACAAGAACTGTAGGGGTAGAGCAAGGTTAGAATACGTTTAACAGATTGCTTCGGATGTAGGGTGTGGGAGCTATGTTGAGATGAAACGATTAGCTCAAGACAGGGAGGTATGGAGCGCTGCATCAAACCAGTCAAAAGACTGAAGACTCAAACAACAACAGAAAATTAGAGAGAAAAACATTATTTTGGTAACAAACAATAAAAAAAAAAGTCGTCATTTAGACTTTCACGGCCCGTGATACAATTCATAATGTTGAATTTTGGGCTTATGCCGTGTTTTATTATATTAAAATTCGACACGTTTCGAAAGAAACCATGTCTTTCTTCGTCAGGAATAATCTGAAATACGACAAATGATTGCTAAGAGAAAGCAAATAAGAACATATAAAAGGTGCCCAAAGGGAGGCCATTATAGCCCCATGTTAGGGACAACGAAAAGCAGCAGTGTATTACTTTCTCAAGGTTCTGATAATAGGTAGCCACGATTCACTGAGATTATAGCCGGTGTCGCGGTTGAAATTATCAGGGTGTTTACGTATTTCAACCGCCTCCCTGATGATTCTGGGACGATATTGCTTGATACGGGAAAGAACATCCACTCCTTGGAACATGACATCATGGCCAGGTGTTAATGCATGATCAGCAACAGCTGATTTATCAGGTTGAATGAGCCTGATACATCTATTATGTTCCTTAATGCGAGTGCATCTTGTTCTCCAAGTCTGCCCAATGTAAACCTTGCCGCAAGTACAGGGAACTCTGTAGATACCCGGTTGTTGCAATTTAGGCAAACTGTCCTTAGTTGGTCGCAGGAGTTGCCTAATCTTAACAGAAGTTCCAAATACAGTCCGTATGTTGTACCGACGTAGGATTGTAGCAATACGATCCGTCGTGTTATGTATGTATGGTAGGTAAGCAGTTCCTCTTACATCTTTTCTTTAAACTGACGTCCAGAGGTGCCAACTTTTGAAGTGGGTTATCAGTAATCCCTTATGCCCCCTCCCTTCAAGCATTTTCACGTCAGATCCAAAGCATGCTCCTCCCTTCTCAATAATGACACCACCTTTGCCCTACCCGGAAGCAACCTATGGTAAAGAATATCTTATAACACAATAAAATTTGCACATTGCCTGCTAGTCCTGGGATAAAAAAAAATCCTTGTAGCTTGTTTTGCACCCAGTAGCTGCTTTTCCATGAAAGTTTTCTTGTAACATACTTCCCCCTGTGATGACATTTTCGTCTTCTGAATCATAAGTGATTCCATTGTAGATGTGCTTAATGTAGATCTGAATCCTGTCCGTTTTTTCCTAACAACACTGAGCATTCTTTCTGTGGGAGAGTTACTGTGAGGTACACTTAATATTCCAAATACCACAATACTTAAGATTTTATACTTGAACTGTCCAATTTCAGTTGTAACCTCAGCAATGTTGCCCCAGTTTACATCAATTCTAGGTCCTTGTAAAATTTATTCAGGGAAAGTATCACACTGATAAACAGAAAATTCCTCTTCAAGTTTGTCATGTTCACCTTCCTTGACCAAACTTGGGAACCTTTTAACAAAATAATCAAGAGATGAATAGGAAACCTTCATTCTAAGATAAATACTGAGATGTTCCACGATCGGCGCCTGTCTCAACCGTTTGACGAGATTCTCGTACTTTTCACATTAGAACACTGAGAAAAGTCGCGATTTACATAATTGGTGTCACTTTTAGTCGATCGACGAGATTTCCATTGCCCTTAAGGTGGGCACGGGAAAGCAATCTGCGCCGCTTGCTGTACGTTTGGCAAGAATCCAGTTGTTCTCGTCATCGAATGCGGAGAAATATCGCTATGTATTGCAATCGCTGCCGCTTTCGGCCGTTTTACGAGAATCACGATGGCCTCGCGGTTGGTCACTGAGAACGCATTAATATGTACCGTATTTCCTCGCAAAATCGTCGCCACCGCATAATCGTCGCACCCCACTTTACAAACACTAAAATAGGTTTATAAAATTTCATCTCATAATCGTCGCATAGCATGTTCGTATTTGTGCGCCAGTCAGTTGCACATGCTGCCGCGACTTTATAACCTGGCGGGACTTTGTCAGACGAAAAATATCTCGTCTTTACGCTTGCGGGCAGTGAACTGTGACGCGAGCGGCAAGCTTCGTCACTTAGCACATTCCGCGAGCATATAATCTGGCGTGATCTTGTCACGAGAAAGTCATCTTGTCTTTATGCCTGCCGGCTATGAACCGCGACGCGAACGGCCAGCGCACATTCCGCGAGCTTATAGGCCTAATCTGGCGTGATCTTGTCGGCAGAAAGTAATTTCGTCTTTATGCCTGCGGGCTATGAATTATGACGCGAATGGCCAGCGCACATTCCGCAACCTTATAAACCTAATCAGGCGTGATCTTGTCAGCAAAAAGTAATCTCGTCTTTGTGCCTGCCGGCTATAAACTGTGAAGCGAGCGGTCAGCCCACATTCGGCGAGTGTATAGGCCTAAACTGGCGTGGTCTTGACAGGAGAAAGTAACCTCATCGTTATGCCTGCCGGCTATGAACCGCGATGTGAACGGCCAACGCACATTCCGCGATCTTATAGGCCTAATTTGGCATGATCATGTCAGCAAAAAGTAATCTCATCTTTAGGCCTGCGGCCTATGAACTGTGACGCGAGCGGCCAGCGCACATTCCGCGAGCGTATAGGCCTAATCTGGTGTGATCTTGTCAGGAGAAAGTAATATCGTATTTATGCCTGCGGGCTATGAAGTGCGACGCGAATGGTCAGAGCACATTCCGCGAGCTTATAGGTCTAATCTGGCGTGATCTTGTCAGCAGAAAGTACTCTCGTCGTGTATGCTTGCGGGCTATAAACTGTGACGCGAACGGCCAGCGCACATTCCGCGAGTTTATAGGCCTAATCTGGCGTGATCTTGTCAGGAGAAAGTAATACCGTATCGTCTTTATGCCTGCCGGCTATGAACCGCGACGCAAATGGCCAGCACACATTCCACGAGCTTATAGGCCTAATCTGGCGGGATCTTGACAGCAGAAAGTAATTCGTCTTTTGCGGGCTATAAACTGTGACGCGAACAGCCAGCGCACATTCCGCGACTTTATAGGCCTAATCTGGCGTGATCTTGTCAGGAGTAATCTTGTCTTTATGCCTGCGGGCTATGAACCACAACGCGAATGGCCAGCTTCGTCAGCACATTCCGCGAGCATTAACCTGTCGTGACCTTGTTAGAAGAAAGAAGCCTGTCTCTGACTGCAGGCTATGACTCACGCTACGCGAATGACTGGCCCGTGCAGCAAATAATGATACAGTATATTCTTTGAACTTAAATATTCTTCGCATTATCATTGCACCCTACTTTTTTACACGAATTTTTGGCAAAAAAAGTGCGACGATTATGCGAGGAAATACGGTAATCGGCGCCGCACCTGGCCGTTCAACGATTCTCTGCTTGTCTATCTGTCCTGGCAGAATGGCGGAGGCAAGCTCGAGGTTGCCTATCTGTCTTGGCAGAATGGCGGAGGCAAGCTCGAGGTTGGGCAAGGTTAAAATTCACGATTATGGACGGTATACGGTCATGGGAAAAGTGGCGAGTAGGTTTAGGAATGTTTCGTGACGGGTGCCCAATCACCTGTAACAGGATTCCCGCAGTCCTCGTGGTCACAGGTTCACGATTGGGCACGGGTTTAATGATTTTACGCAACTGGCGTCGATCTCTGTCCATTTGACGAGATTCCGCAGGCAAGTCGTGCGGTCAGCCAACCGTCTTGAGCATGTGAGTTTGGAGGATGAACGTTCGAATTAGGTATCGAATATTACGAATTATTCTGAGAGGATTGCATGAATAATACGACAAGAGGGCACATTTTCTTTCGAATCACGAATTATAGGCTACAAGTTACACACTTTTTCGAGATAACCGATGGTACTAATTTATTGACGTCCGAAACGGGGGAGGAGCTTACGGTCAGCTGTTTGCCATATGGCGGCGATATAGTGACGTGAAGTAATTGGGTGTGCGTATGTTATGGCTTCTAATTTATGATGGCAAAAAACTACATATTTCCTTTCATTGATAGAAATATTTTTATAATCAATTTAAATGCAGTGCCTAATTACTACCAGTTAAAAATATTACCCACATGTAGATAGTTAATTTACTTTCTGCTGTTACATATATGAAGCCTGTACTTGGGAGCCTAGCGGTATCGATGTTTTTATTAATTTCACAATATATATATATGTATATATCACATAACACAAAGGACGACTCCCTGATAATAAATTGAATCAAGCAACCCTGAATTTGAATGAATGTTTTGGGTTCAAAGAAGCGTTACTTGGGATGCTCAAATCATACTTCAATATTGCAAATATTGACCTACATACTTGCTGTTCAAAGGCAAGAATGTTAATTTATTAATATCTTGCCAGAGGCAAGTTAAAATCGAGACATCCTCTTTATCAATATATTTAATTAAATATTTAAAATACAGATATTTAACAAAGCTGGAGTCTCCATTTGAACTTGTCATAAGCAAACGCAACAGATCAAAAACTACACTATAAGCCAAACCAAATTCACTCCTCAGCTCGACATAAACCATAATACCAATTAAAACCTATACAAAACATACTCTCCTTACTGTTGTACAACTTTCAAACCAACTATTCGCCCTCAAAACTGTAAAAGTTAGTTAGTTATTGTTGTTTTAAGGGGCGGAACTACGAGGTCATCTGCCCCTCTTAACACAGATTAAAGAATACAAATTTTGAATTGAATTTAAAATTTTGAGGTGGACATCTAAATTTCAAAAGACCAAAAATTAATAAAACATAAACAAACAATTAAATAAAAAATAAAAATTATAAAAATTAACAAAAATTACGGAAAAAACAAAACATTATCATTCAAAAACGAACAAGTCGTTGAGTCAATGTTCACTGGAAAATTTAGATTGCTGGCCCTAACCCACTCTCACTTATAAAGCGGATAACGCGATCAGCAGCCACCACGTCATCGGCTAATATAAGTTTGAGTGTCGTCTGCAAACCAAGGTTTCTTCGTAAGTCAGCAAGATCCACACACTCGGTGAAAATGTGGGCCACGGTGAATACGGCTCCACAGGTACAAAGTGGGGGGTCTTCCCTTCTCATTAGGTATGAGTGGGTGGATCTTGTATGACCTATCCTTAGCCTACACAAAATGACGGACTCCCTCCGGACCCGGAAGGAGCTCCGCCACACGCGAGTAGTTCCCTTGATCGCTCTCAGTTTACTGGGCAGTGGGTCAGCTAGCCACTGACTCTCCCAAAAAGCCAGAACTTGTAGGCGTAACTGAGAGCGAATATCTCTAGCGGGTACCTCCATTGGTCGAGGTGGTAGTGATACCGCCTCTTTTGCAGCTTGATCCGCTAACTCATTTCCCGCAATTCCCATGTGGCTTGGAAGCCACAGAAAGGTGATTCGAGTGTCAGCGTGGCACAGCCCGGCTAGTAGGTTATGGATTCGCTGCACTAGGGGGTGTTGCGGGAAACATGTAGCAATTGACTGCAACGAACTCAAAGAGTCGGTACACACGAGAAAGTGGATTCGTGCTTCCTGTAGTGCAAACTGCAGAGCTTCATAGATGGCAACGAGCTCCGCAGTAAACACACTACAGGCCTCAGGCAAAGAGATCTTGGTATTTGCACCATCAATAAAGTAAGCACAACCCACTTTCTCGTCCACCTTCGAACCATCCGTGTATAGAATGCCAGCGTCCGGAAATTGGTGAACTATGCTGTGGAACTGCCTCCGGTAAACGGACGCATCCGTGTTCACCTTAGGACCTTGGTGAAGATCTAACCGAATTTCCGGACGCGGGACTTGCCACGGAGGCACCTCGCTAGATGTCCGGATCATACAGGGACCTACAGCCACTCCTATTTCAGTGCACGAGCTATCAAGTCTAATACCAACCGGCCGAGTGGCACGAGGCCGGTTGGCGTAACCCTGGTGGTTTTGGGTACCGAAGAGAGCTTGATAGGTCGGGTGTTGCGGCATTTGACGCACATTGGCAGCATATGCTAAAACCCTGAAATGGGAACTAATGTAAGTTAGAATAGCCTAGGCCGATCCGGTCTCCTTCTACATTACCGCATATGTATACTTAACATCACTATAACTTCAAAATTACGGCTAAGTGACCTATCTGCCTGAGTAGTATAGGTGTTGCCAGCCTGCCTGGGATGATGGGTCACCAAACCGGTACTTAAAACTAAGATTTTACATTTTAATTAACTAAATTCAACAGTAGGGAGATCATAGCCAAAAATACAATTTAAGCCAAATCATACTTCAATGACCTACATACTTGCTGTTCAAAGGCAAGAATATAAATTCTCTGGCAAATTAAGGCTAGGAACAGCATTTCTCGTAAGTTTTCTAACCATTCGGCTATTGCCAATCGGAAGAACCCCTAAAATAAGTTTACGAAAAGCGGATTACATTCTTTGTACGGCACAGAAGTAATAGGCTATAAGTTTATCAGTATTTTTGATGTAGCTAAATCCATGTGAATACAAATTAGAGACAATAACTATCAATAATCAACAGTACCGGTGGAAAGAAGTTGTCTTCACAAAAATGCAGACTGCACACTGTCATGTAACATGTAACTCGTTTTCCAATTGACAGCGCCGAAGCCCATCTTTCTCTCTGAACTTTTTGTACAGGAAAGTAGTGAAGATATTTCGTAGCCGTTTTATACGATTTGCAACCGTATACAGAGCAGTACCTCCTCGAATTTGACAAATGTCTTTCTGTTTCCATCACGACGTCAATGCTTCACCATCTAAATAAATCTCACCAGTCACAATGTTACAGCTTCAACATTCTGCCGCGTGGCTGCGCCATCCAACTTTTCTGACGTCAATAGAACTCTATATTTCAGTATTCCATAAAGCCCCACCCCCACCCGGTAGTCCACAGTACCGGAACCTCTTTTCTTACAAATCAAGCACTGGATACAATTATGGTTGTAGTCTAATTTCAAGATATTGGGACACTTAAACAATGTGCCAAATTTCTTTGGTAACGGAGATGGTAAAATAAATATCTAAAAAAAATTATCTCTGTGCTGTCTTTTCGTATTCCTCCTCTTGGTTCTGGGTTCCTTAAAGCTTTCAAATACGGCCCATTTGGCCTCAAATATCCTAAAACAATCAATTATTGGTAGTGCTGAGGCCATATGTTCGCCTGGAGACATTCCTAAACACTCCAAAACGTTACATCTGGATGCAGTACTTTCATTGAAGCATTGGATCCAAAACACCCAATTTTAGAGTAGGAAGACCAACAAATCCACCTTTTGGCACGTTACCAAATCCTGAGTATTACACACACTGCATGGAAGGTTAAGCTTTGAATCTACACTTTTTCTTCCCAGGATATATTTCTTGCAACTTGCAAACACCCACCATTCATATGTAATTTATAGACTGCACTTTCATTTAGAAGTTTACAAAGAGCACTGAACTCAACTACAGTCAGGCTTTTGTAAGTAATGAAGTATTTTCTTTGATACACTAGATCACCTAACCTCATGAGAAACAACGCGGGGAGAAGATATATTACTACTACTGTCGACCAAAATATTATGTGTACTCGAGTTTGAAGGTTGTTTGTGAAGTAACCAATAGACCTACATAAAATCCAATGACATCATTTTCGTCGTTCTATTTTACGTTAGTTCATGTAGGTTTGGAATTTTTAATTTATATTTTAATATTTTGTACCGCAGTTGGAACACAAAAAGTGCACGTTTTTAAGCGTGTTTCAACCATGCTTCACATTTAAGATTATTATCTCACAAACCCGTCATCAGATCGAATCCAAATGTTAACACAATATACATTGGAATGTTGTACAACTGGTTTATTAATTTCAAAATTTCGTGTGTCCAAGAAACAAAGTTGTTATCATTTTTGTAAGGTAACTTTTTCTCGGCTCGGGGTGGTTGGAAAATGTAGTTGTTGGCTGCGTTGCAATCCTTATACATCAAAAAGGTATGCTGTATGATTGAGAATTCTTTTTTCTTTTTTTTTTTTCATTCATCATCAAATTTCAGTTCCAGTCGCCCGGGTGCTGTTAACGAGCCCTCGCCACCTTTTCCTGTCCATGAATAGTTGGTCTTCATGGGTCCTTCTCCAGTCTAGCCCTTTGTCTTCAAGATCATCCTTGATTTGGTCCAACCATTTCTTCTTTGGTCTTCCTACTGGTCTTTTTCCTGGGATAATCTTGTTGAAATAAGCTTTTGGTGTCCTCTCATCTCCCATTCTTTGAAGATGCCCATACCATCCTAATCGTTGCTTCTGCAAATATTTTGTAGCACTGATATCTATGCCAGCCTCTGTCCTGTTTGTTTCGTTCCTTACTTTGTCTCTCCTTGTCCTTTGAAGCATTGTTCTTATAAACTTTATCAAATCTACCAGGATATCATCAACTAACAAAGAAATACGTAATTTAATTCACTTATTTTATATTGGTTTGTATTTGTACGGGGAATTAAGACATGATTCACCAGTTAGCCGCTCCGGTGAAAGCTGTACAACGTTGCCTAGATGGGCTCCATCACTCGTCATGGCGCGCCTCGCTCTGAAGTGATGGGCTCCATATCAGCAACGCTGTACAGCATTTCCCGGAGCGGCTAGCTGGTGAATCACGTCTTAATTCCCCGTACAAATCGATATAAAATAAGTGAATTAATTTACGTATTTCACAGTCATACAGCATAACCTTTTGATGTATAAGGATTACAACGCAACCAAGAACTACATTTTCCAACCACCCCGAGCCGAGAAAACGTTACCCTACAAAAATGATAACTTTCATTCTTGAACACACAAAATTTAAAAATTAATAAACCAGTTATACAAAATTCCAATGTATATTGTGTTAAAATTTGGATTCGATCTGATGACGGGTTTGTGAGATAATAATTCTTAAATGTGAACCATGGCTGAAACACGCTTAAAAACGGGGCACTTTTTGTGTTTCAACTTGTAACGTGTTTTTCGAGGGGATTTTACGCCACTGGCATAAGTCAGTAGAAAGCCATTGAATATTTATTTACGCGGCAAATTGTTCAGCCAAGAGAAGCTTTCATGTTAATTTATTATTATTATTAACTTATTATTATTATTATTATTAAGGTATTTTTTGGAGCATTTTTATAAAATTATAAGCATACAGATAGGTTTTCTATGTCATAGAAAACACTATCAAGCAAATTATTACGAACTACATTATCATAGAAAATTATATGATTACGGAATTTTACGGAGTTTTGTCAGTTAGGGTATTATGAGAGAGATGACTCACTGGGAATTCAGATACAGGCTTATTCATGTCAAGAAGCATGTCGCAAGCCTGGGTTGCAGCGTCAAGGAAAGGCGAAATAGTCTGGAACGGCAAACGACATCATCCGCGCGCCGTGTGTATTGAGCCTAAGGAGGGGAGTAGCGGGGTGGCACAGCCAATCAGTGAGGACCACGTTAGGTGGAAGTCGGCACCGGAGTGGGGAGCCGACGAGCGCATATATCGTTTGGCGCGCCGTGGAGTAGGGGACTATCTTTGTAAAACTTAACAGGTGTGGTTGTACGAGTGTTTGGCTCCGATGTTTGGACCATAAAGTTATCAAATCTACCAGGATATCATCAACTAACGAAGAAGATGACGACGTCCAGGAGACAGTGGGAAGCTCTCGACATCATCCAGTACGAGGGAAATGCTTCGGCAATTTCCAGTGGTAAGCGCGAATGACGCAGAACTACGCAATCTCTCGTTTCTCTTTGTTTTATATTCAGTATTCAGTAACTTCATAGCTTGGGAATAAGAGTAAAATCAGTAATTTATCCGAATCCGTTTTCACGGAATTTTCTAGCGGTAATATTCAAATCGCAAAGCTCCAATTTAAATTTTAAACTTATTCTTATTATTAATATTGCAATACTTGTTTTATATAATAAATTCATTTCTTTTAACCATGCAATCTTTGCTTTCAGTAGGTAGCATTAGATATAGACCAATTCCTTCTCCTGATACAATTGTTTGTTGGGTTAATGATCAAATCATACCAGGATCTGAGTGAATAGAATCTTGAAGGTGTTTTACCAGAGCTAGGTGTAGTTAAATACAAATTTAGATTTCAACATTGCGTTGAGGTCTTGGCGCCCATTAAAACAACATATCTTAGGCAGAGTAAATATTTCAAAGTGCAGTAAGGACCAGTCAAAACGTTTCATTTGTACGCTCAACGTGGAGCAAAGCAAAACCGTTTCAAACTGTGATAAAAAATATTAAAATAAAAATTCCAAACCTACATGAACTAACGTAAAATAGAACGATGAAAATGATGATGTTATTGGATTTTATGTAGGTCTATTGGTTACTTCACAAACAACCTTCAAACTCGAGTGTACATAATATTTTGGTAGACAGTAGGCTCATTGTTTTGTTTCTTTGCGAAACGATTGCCATAAAAACGTACGTCTACTGGTGCCAAATGCCTTCTTACCCAGCATGATAACAAAGTAAAATCATGCACATGCTCAGTAGACTTGAACGACGAGTTGTTTTCATATAGAGAATTCCACGTGTGCTATTAACTCTTGTTTACAAATAAAATAAGCTGTATCCAGCAACTCAAAAAACAAGCAATGAACCAATGAAACCGAATTTACCACTTTCAGATACTTTTAGTGATTGAAAAGTAAAAAGGTTTGACATTAATAAAGGGGAGTGGCAAGTTAGTGGGGACATTTTGAAAATCCAATATTTAGGGCCAAAAAGGCTACCTGACATATACAATCCATATTCTTGAAGAAAGAACTGCAAAGAATAATAATACGCAAAAATCCACAAAGTGATTTGTTGAAATTTTTCACGCAGCCTACAGGAGTCCTTAACAGGAGTATATTCCTGTTATGACAACCAACTTAAGCTTGCTGTCCTAGGTTTTCTTCAATACGTTCCTAGATCCAAAATCACTCAATTTATATCATTAGTATTTCCAGAATTTTACCGATAGTAGTAAAGCGCAGTGCTCGGTCATGGGGCCAAGCTATCTATGTACTCAGCAGATATGCGTTAAAACCCAACCGCCGGCCGTCTTTGAAATGGATTCCCGTTTTCAATCCAGGCAAATGCAAGGAAGGTACCTTCTTATAAGAGACAGCCAATTAATTGCCCAGTTTCACTGACCTTCATTCATTTGATCTCTCAGTAACTCTTCACATGAGGGTGGCATCAAGAAGAGCATCCAGCCATAAAACCACTTGTCACAAAGGAACTCATTGCATCTCATCTCATCCCAGGTCCCATTGAAACAGGAATGAGGGGTAGAATTTTCAGGTTTCAAAATATTGCATTTACAGATAACTGTTCTTATCGTTGGGTTGGCTCTCAGGTGAAGGAAGAGATAGAAATTGAACACCATGACAAAAAACAGTTAAGTTGTTTTAAGGGACAGAACAGCAAGGTCATCTGCCCCTGACAAAAGACAACACAATGGTTTAAAGCCATCCTCCTCAGCTGATTGTCAATTACAACAGTGTGGTCCAGATGACAAAAGAATAAAAAAGAATTCACTCACATGTTTTCCGTTGAGGTGGACGACCATCACGATCTTCAGACCTTCTCCTAGGTGACGAGTCTGGCCGATCTTGGTATCTACGACTTCCTTGCCTGTCATCAGGATCTGGCGACCTCCTTCGTGGTGGTGAGTCTGGTCTATCTTGATATCTGCGATTTCCTTGTTGCCCACCATCACGTTCAGGAGACCTTCTCCTTGGTGGTGAGTCTGGCCTATCTTGATACCTACGACTGCCTTGCTGCCTGTCATCACGTTCTGGAGATCTTCTCCTAGGCGAATCAGGCCTATCTTGGTACCTACGACCTCGGTCCGGCTCTTGGTCAGAAGGTTCACTGTGTGGACTCACACGTCCATTTCCTTCCTAAAAAGGCATTCAGATTCAAAGCAAAGAGTTATTATATTCTCCATTGACTCGGGAACACTATGAAACGTACTGTGCATTTGCATTTTAGAAATAAATAGTAGCTCAAGAATGTATAAAAATTAAGAAATCTTTTGGTTATCTATTCCATAAGTCAAAAACAACAGTGAAATTTAACATACAGGATACTCATTGCGTGAACTTGGAGCATGCTGAGTACGTTGAGTCCAAAAATTTTCACTTGGCGGTGGGGCAGGCTCCGCTCTCCTGGGAGGTGCATGCAAAGCCTCATCATCTCCATGTATGCTTCCACTCTTGGATCTGAAATATGTCAAATAAACAGACAAGATAATCACACCTGCACGGAATTTAAAAAAATAAATAAATAAAAAGGCAAGATTGTATTTTCACATGGCTCTTATCTTGTGATCATAAGCCATGGAATATTAATTTTAAAAGGAATTCAAACCAAGAGATCTAATCTTTCTTTAAGAAAGTCTTACATGCATTAACCAAGAATCAAACCCTGTCTATGTTAGGCAAGCAACTGGACTTGCTGTGCCATCACACCCCTGCTACAATGGAAGATGATGATAAAAGATTATTTGAGAGATTGACCACAGTCTTTCCTAATGATTCAAGACAGTCAAAATTTGTGACTCATGAATTCGTGAACATATTAAACGAAGTATCTAATAGGGCTACATGAAGAAACATTCTTAGGCCGTTCTGTATCATCATTTTCATCAATTTGTATCTACCCAAAAATTGGGTCCACCTGGGATTGTTATTACTTAACAAGAGGACACACAACAATTTCAGGATTTAAAATAAGGAAGTCACTATTTCCTCCGTTTTGCTACTAAGCCTACAGCTACTTTTCTCCCTCATACCAATTTGCATCTATAAGAAACAAACTCTGTGAACTAGGGATACTTCTTAACACATTTCCTTGTCATACTGTGTGTGTTACTGAACACTGTCTTATATGGGAAGAAAAGGATCTGTATGTGCCATCAGGATATAAATAAGTACCTCATTAACCTTTTAACTGCCATGCATTCCCAGATGAATAAACACCCATGTGCTGAGTTATTTTCACAGTCTTAGCCCCATTTTACATCAAGGCCCTAAATCAAGTTAACATATTCCCCCTTTTCCTATTGGTTCTATATACTAGGGCATTCGATATGTAATGGCAACGCTGCTACATCACAAAGAATATTATTTGGTTAATTTTGACATTGAGAACTTCATGTCAACAATACGTTGCCAAATCCTTGGAAGACTACGCACTCCATCTGCAGCACCATTTCTGGATATCTCTTTATCTGATCGATCTAGAGCTCTCTGGATGTTAACTCTTTTGGGCGTGGTGATTTTGTATGTTGTAATTTGCTTGATTGTCGTTTCAGCTCAGGTGTATTCTAATGTGCTCATGTCTCATCCATTGTGATAACGTGACAAAGAAAGGACTGGCCTTCATGTTCATATCGCTCCAAATGCTGAAATGCATCCTTGCTGTCTCCATTCCCTGCCACTTTCCAAATTTGGATCGAGTGTGCGGAACCAAGTGAGCACAAACCTTTCGCATCTTCAGCTTTTTTCTTAAAAGGTGATGGCCAAACAATGCTGCAATACCAAGTTCCTTGGAAATCTCCACAAATGTCCAGCCCGTCTTTATCCAATAATGCCCTTACAGCACCAACATGGAGATAGTCAATTGCAGCAACGGGTCTACCAGCACGTACCCCATGTTGATATTCCTCTCTTCCTTGACAGAAGACTTCCACCCATCTTGCAATAGTTCAATAAGGTAGGACTTCTCTCCAGCAAGCTTCTTGCTCTAAAGCACTGAGTTGCACTTTATCCTCTTGTAACTTCTGATTATTATGTAGCACCTTTGTTCATATATACTGAATATCTGATTAGGGTGGTATTACTTAATGAATGAGAGAAACAGTTAATGTATTCACATATATCAGCTATTTAGAAACTTTCAATATTACAGATTCATGGTGTGGAGTGGTGCCTATTTTTTAATTCCCAATTTCCCGAACCAAAATCTACCGAATTCCCGTATAATTTAGAATTCTCTGAGATACGAGTTCGCATACCCAATGGCGTAAAAATGAATCTTAAAACGCGAATGAAGTTTTTCTAGCTGAAGTGTAACTGCATGATTGAAGATGCTTCCGCAGGGGTGAAGGCCAGCAGCGTAGCGTTAACAATGCGCGACTGCTTTGCCTGGCCGTATCCCCTCCGCGCAGGGCTGCGGGCACCGCATTCGTTGCTAGACAATGACAGACAGGACTTCAGACTGCATTTTTACTTACAGAGGAGACCATTTGTTTCTTCAGTAGTGTAGAAAATTGTATAGCCTAGGAGATCCGGGTTCGATACCCAGCTCTGTCAAGACATTTAACCCTTCCCGAACGGATGCTTTTATGGCTCTGAGCGAAATATTTTTTGAAAAAACAAAATATTTAGATTATATTTTACATGCACTAAATTTAATAAGATCTCATATATATTGTATACCTGTTGATACTTGAATTTAAGTAGCATCTGATGGTTGTAAAGTAAGTTTAATTATAATTAAATAATTAATAATTCAGTGTGGAATCACTTGAAACCATCACTCAAATCCAAAGCAGACACTAGATCTTCATCATTCCATAACCATATCCGTGAAATTATGCTCACATCGCCAAATAAACACAACAAAAATGCACTAACTTCACCAACTACGCAATAAGACGTATGAGTTCATCAGAAGCAACAACTGCCTGCGGGTATTTGTCAAGTCAAAGAGTATCTAGGGGTGACATAATTGACTATCAAACATGGGTCTGCATAGTGGTGCAATCTCCTGGGTTTAACATGAACTATTTTTACAGAAAACTGCGCCAGATTTAAATGTAGGAATTTTTCTGATAAATGCGCTTTCCGCTCGCGGCTGAAAAGTATGCTTTGGATATATCCGTATTCCGCTCGGGAAGAGTTAATGATGATAATGTTATTGGCTTTACGACCCTTTTAACTACTGCAGTTTGTAGACAGAATTTTGCCCCGAAGCGGATCTTCAACATGCTAGTAAATCTGCATGCTGTCTGCAGGCAAATTAGAAGGCCCAGCGGCAGGACTCTACCAAGCATTTGGAGGCTGGGCATTATTAGACTTTTAAAGATTTCCCGGATCAAATGCAAAACACCCGAATATTTCCCGCGTCACTAAAATCCTGTACATTTCCCGCATATCTCGTATCGCTAGTCATCCTGTAGATTCATACAACAAAGACTGTTCAACAATATACTATAAGATTTCAACGGTCACCACTATACTCTGTATTTCAAATGAAAGAGCGTGATGGAAATGGCGGGAGCTGTGTTGCCAAATTTTTATTGCTGATGTAGATCAGCTGATTCGAATAACACACAGGGCTACACTTCGGACATTATTTCGATTATGCACAATATAATGCAAATGTCGATCCCGAGTCAACGCCGAGGACATTCAAATCGAGAAATACGGTACATAAATAAATAACACACCGAAGCTATGCCACCTTTATTACCGCTCGACAGCTATATAAATACAATACAAAATACGAACACAAGTCATCTGGGGGCGATAACCTAGATGTTAGGCCCCTTAAAACAACAATGATCATCAAGTCATCTGATGATGAATATATCAACACTCTCCATGCAATGATTATATCCCTCAGGATGAAACAAGAGTTTGGGTGAAGTTCGTTCACAGTTTACAGCAGTTAACACAGAACGCAGAAACAACATCATGATATTACCAAGCACTCACTCACTGTATCACGACTCTGTAGGGTTAATAATAGCTTCCACATACGTAATGTTAAGGTAAAGAAGTATTTAGCACCAAGCACACACACAAGCTGCTCTGTGGTGATATTATTGCAGAGTTTTTACATTGTCGATTTGTAGGCTATTGAATGAAGAGCGTTAATTTGAACACTACGGTATGACGGGAAACAATAACTTGTGCTGTACTCGTGTTATGGACTACCGCGAACTGACACCAATAATCCTAGAATAATGCGCATATTTTCTTAATGTTCATTGGCACACAACAGCATTGACGGAGTAAAACGTTGAGAAACACCTATAGCCCAATCTATGTAGGCTATTTCGTACCTGCCAACCTCACAAACTGAAAAATCGAGAGGTTCTGAAGACGATCTATGTTTTATCATATATCTTCGCCATAGCCTATTAGAGAGGAACCGACAAAATCGCTCAAACCAAAAAATCACAAAAGCCCACAGGCATATTAATGCCAACATTTAAGTTATAGGCTACACAAATAATATCACGTGTTAAACAGATACAATATTCCGCAACCTACAACTACATCTCATCCACAGACTACTATGGAAACTTCTAGGAATACACGCTGAATTAGACATCGACTATTTCAAACGAAGAGATATTCAAATCGAACTAAGTGGGACGCGTAGTCATGGAGAATAACGGCATCTATAAATTATCAATACGAAGCGAAACTGCGGTATCGAAACACACTCAACACACGAAAACTAGATCTGTTCGATGAATGACTGCAGTTTTGTCATCTCGCACTTTTAGTCCGAAATAACGTGAGAGATATTTGAAAAATCGGGAGATTTAATACGTTAAGTGGGAGGGCGGGAGAAATGGTGTAAAATCGGGACAGTTGGCAGGTATGCTATTTGTTTCCAATATTTGCAATGAAACATTAGAGGATTCATAAACATTAAGACTAAATGTACTTAGCCTATTTTGTACGTCACGCTTGTATTCTAAATAATAATAATAATAATATCATATGGCCTCGGGTGCCGGGTGCAAGCTTTGTTATTTGAAACCCAGAGGGTAGCTTGCATGTCGAATTTCGTTGTTCCTTGAAGCACTATGAAAGTCAAGGAGGTTAGATATCTAAGCTCCTTGAACACTACAGTGCTTTCTAGTAGAGAAATGGGGAACTTTGTGTTGGCGGAAACTCCCGAGATTAATTTTGCCATTATGAACACGGCCTACTGAATTCAAATGGGTTCTTTGATATGCCAACATCGTATGACAAGCGTGTCGTAATTTTTTCCGCATTTCAAAAATCACTTACCACGGCCAGGAGCAAACTTGCAAGCTTGGGATTAGTAGACACCGACACGTTAACCACGCATCCACCGTGACAAGCTATTCTAAATTAAGTATATTTAAATTTGAATTGAACAAACAAGGCTAACCATGAACAAAGTTTGAGTCGAAAAGGACAAATGAACGATAGCTGGCTGTTACAGGTTGGCGCAGTCTTCGCCTGTATTCCCCGCATTTTCCCACATTCTTCCTGCGGTACTATTTGCAACTTATTGACGTACTATAAAAGAAATAACGAAGTAAAAATGGAAACAAAAAATATTGAAACTCGATGGTAAAAGTAAACGAAACAATGACAATGAAACAAACTCGGACACAGTTAACAGGCGACTGAATGAATGAACAATGCGCTGGCAACGTGAGGCATTAGTTGTCAAAATCCAGCCAATAGGAGCCCGTGGAGGCCATTTTTATAACATTCCCGCCAAATGCTTCAGGTTCTTACTCTTGAAATACAGGGTATAGGATCGCTGATTGACAACAGTGTTGCCATTACTTATCAAATGGCCTAGTATTACATATTATAATGGGTACACTTTACACACAGTACTCAAATAAGTTCTCTTCAGGGGTGCAGTTACAAAATAATTTCCGGGGGGTTAGTTGAACTGGATGTAGGTAAGGACTGCCTTATGTAGTGACTGGTCAAACGGCCTTTCACTGGGGGTGACAAATCAGACTTTTATGGAGGATATAGCCCCTATTCCCCCTCCAGAGTACCGTAAACATTTAGAATCGCCACTACTCGTACTACTAGGCCTGTTGTCAGCCATTACAACACACAGAAGTAAACATAAGTCAAACTTTTCCATCCCTTTAAACAAAAGAACAGCCTAATTCGCATCACCATAGAGATTAAAAATGTAAAGTAATGGTTTGATGAACTATCACCTAAGAGCATGTAAGTCTACTTTCAAATAACATCGCCTCAGCTAAAGACACGCATGTAGGGATGAAGAGCTTCGTCATTAGCACCACCGTGTGGCAGAATTGGTGGCAAAACGTTTCGTCGATAGCACTCTGAAGGTTAATGAACAGCCAACCAGGAATGAATTTTGTATAAATATTATCACAAAAGTGCATAAAAATAGTTTCACTCATGGTGTTAAGGATACTAGGCTGTCTGAACACAGCGGTCTCTGGATCAAACTTCCAATTGGAGGCTTCGGTGGCGTAGTTGGTAACATGCCGAGCTTCTATGCCCAAGATCGCGGGTTCAAACCCGGCCAAAGTCGTCGGATTTTTTTAAGAGCATTAACAATCCCCCAGTATGCCTTCTTTCAGAGGGGATGTAAACCGGCGGGCCCATGTCATAAAAGTTATGGAATGTAAAAGAACCTTCCACTAACTATAATTGTGTCTAGCTAAATTTGTAGGTTAGGTATGATCAACACTCTATTGAGTTCCAACGTTCGCCGCGGGTGCCGGTTGCAGTGGCATCTAGGAGCCAAGTTCACAGCTAGGTGTCGTTGACGGTAGCAAAAAAGAGAGGATTACTGATACAGCCATCACAATTAATACCGGTTATCAGACAGATTCTACATACACCCAAAGTATACAGGGCTACATGACCACTTTGCCGCAGCCCCTAACCTGAGGAACCAGCCAACCTAACTTTCAATTACAAGCAATGAGTAGGGTAGTGCCACACAAGTTCAGAATTCTCAGATGGTAGGGGAATATACAATTATTAGGTTAAGATACAAATTAAGAGAAACTAATCACAGCCAAGTCTTAAATTCCTGTAAGGACCCTGGCCTATGAAAGGTTTATGCTAAAATTAAAGTCTAGCATGAATGAATTCAAAAGTGTGGAAAGTAGCCAAACACAATGGAGCAGAGAGCAGTAAGCAACTTGCAGACACGTGGGATTAAAGTTAGGCCCGACAACACAGCATTCACTCTTTCCATGGTTAGAATTTCCTCCCACAGTTAGGATAAAAAATGCACAACCTCGTATGAAAATGAAACCAACGGATTTACTTGCATGATGAATATGGGATTGACATATTGAAGAAAGCTTATGTACAATCGATACCCTGTTGGTAATTATAAAATGGAAGCTACATGTTTAGTGCTTTTAACAGCTCTTCTTTATTGATTCCATAGACTGTCAATTGATCGTACATACCCAAACATAAGGAGACTAACTGAAGAAGAGGGAGTGTTTTGAGTGTCTAATGGGGAAAAAATTCTCGTAAAACTTTGTTTGTGAAACTTTTAACAGATTTTCTGGGATATGTATGTAGGTCACTATGCCAGGGTTAGAGAAATTGCCTATGCTCAGATACGATGTGCTTTTCCAAGGTTTATTTCAGGACTATCCCTCAATGTACTACGAAATTTGAATCTGACACCATCAACATGAGAATCGCAAATTTTGTTATCAATAGATAGGGACCGGAAAAATTAGCATCTATTTGTTTCAAAATTAGCATCTATTTACAAAGTTAAAAATCATCACATTGTAATATTATTTTAACGACTCCAAGTTTATGAAGTGCAGTTATAGTCCTCAAACGAAAGCATTGTCAGTACTTCAGCATTACTTTCTGTCTGTAACCACTGTGTTGTAATGGGACAACACACGCTCGCTATCTACATTGTTCGTTGGGGTCCACAACAATTCAAAACAGTATTTAGCAAATATGCTGAAGTCTGTCTGAACTGCAGTTAATGCAAGCATGATATCACATTTTTCACTTTCATTCATCTGGGCTTGAATTGCATTTTTCAGAGAACAGTAACCAGACCAGATTTTGTTTTGTGAGAGCACTCGAAACAATTTATCAAGCTCAGCTAATTTATTAATGTTATTCAAAATTATATTTGTTCCAAAATGCTTATGCTTGGGGTCTTTAACTTTCAATGTGGCTAGCTTGCACTTTGAAGAATGAGCAGCTTTGACAAATGTGTCCCTACATGCAGCCTGCTCTAGAGGAGTGAGCTTAATCAAAGCACTTTTAGTTGCTGCAGAAAAATTCCCTGCACAAATTAAGGTAAGACTGGTGTCAAGGTTATGCAATTTGGGGTAAAGGAGATGAGAGGTAGGATACAGAGACCCTTCAAGTTCAGTAAGGAGGTCAACCAATCCAGCTGCATGATCTGTGACAAAGACCATGTGGGAGTGAAGTCTATTCACTTCTCGGTCAGTCAGATCGGTCAGGTACTTAATACCACAGCTGTTGTTGATGTCTTTCATGTCAGACATCTTGAAAAATGTAACAACATCTGTCAAGTAAGCACTTAAATGGAAGAGAGCCAGAAACCAGCTCCACCATCTGGTTATGACAGGTGCAGGAAAAAGCTTTGCTTCCCTTGAAGCCCTATACTTTGATTTTAAGAAATGAAAATATTTATATTTTCGCTTTCTTGTGTTCAAAAATGCAGACTTTACCATCGCAACGACATGATTTAAATATGTCATCACTGCGACCCAACAATTGCCAACCAAGCTGATCTTATGTGCCCAGCACTGTACATGCCAACCAAGCTGATCTTATGTGCCCAGCACTGTACATGCATTAAATGATCCCCTATGACCACTCTTAATGTTTCATGACATCGGGTCATATATGGGGCATTGTCACTAACAAACACTTTAACCGCATCATATTGTACACCATAACTCTGCAGGGCTTCTAAAAGCGCACGGGAGCAGTTTCTACCATTTCCAGCAACAAGGTAGTTCACAGAAACAACGTGCAGCTCTCTTTTCGATACAGCTGGGACTTGGAATATGATGATAAAAACACAACGGCCCATTCTATCTGTAGTTTCATCACAGAGTATGTTGATCTTCTTCCCCGTCAGAGCCTCTGCTATTCTTTTCTGGTGGTAAGATGCAACTTCAAGAAAGGAAGAAAGACCTCAAATTATAACAAAATAATTTAAAATTACTGGATCAAATGGGTACGGGTAAGATAGTTCGATAGGGAAATCGCGCTCAAATTCGGCCCCCTTCAATTCTGAGTGAGGTTTCGATGTCGTAATATCTAAACCGTACCCGATCGATGAAGTCGAAACTAACCTGGTAAATATAATACACGTCGAGTTTTCACACATGGCAGCTCTTCATTTGAAAACTCTGTAATCCAGGCTCTTAGCTCTTTGTTTTCGAGCTTTTCCAGAGGTATATTTGCTTTGGCAAATACTTCAACTGTGCGTTTCGAGAAGTTATCTCTGGAAATTTTTCGTCATTTACAACTATCCAACTCTGTAAGCACAAGTTTGCATTCCTTGAGACGTACTCGCAGCAAGGGTTGAACTTATGTTATCGAGTCGCTTACCCACGCGTTTTTCCGACTTAACACGTTTCGCAATGCTATCCTTTCTTTCCCCACACAACTCGGCAATTACAGTATTTAAACTAAATCTGTGGCATATAAACCATCCTTTGCATACTGCTGAGCCCTTTCGCGCGCAGTTATCGTTGTGCGCCCCATAACCTAAACAATCACTTGATTTTCTTCTCTCCACTATTCACACGCACCTTACACGAAAACAGTTTCAACTTTGAACGAAGAGTATGAACAACAGGAAAACAACGCTGTGTCTATTTCGTTATATCTGTGGCACTCGATTTACTTTTCGAGAATAATCGATACATCCTATTCCCATTGTAAATATCGATTAACGTCAGCAAGCAGCGATCGATCGACTACTTTTCTATATATGAGGAGGTGACACACAAAGACGAACATGTCCACCTAATACAGTTTTTCACAATCAACAAAAAACGTATTTCAGCCATACATGATAATGAAAATAACATATTGAAATGCAAACAATTTCATTTTCATGCTAAAAGGCAATTCATGACTGCAAATAAATCTACAATGAAAATATTTGTTTAAAAAGCACATTTAATTATGGACATGTTTTCCTTTGCATGAACCGTTTGGACAAGTTTGGCTTTGAATGATTTTCAAAATGAAGGTGTTTTATTTTTTCATAATCGCTTACATTTTATTCATTAATGGTTGCCATAAGATACCAAAATAAAATAATTGACATTAAATTTAGCGGTTTATTTCACCTTCAATATTTCGGGACGTGGGTTGGCGACCACGGGACCCCATCGGAGTCCGGCATTGCTTCCACTTACTTGTGCCGAGCTCCTCTCCGTCTTCTCTCCTGTCGACCTCCCTTGGTCAACTCTTGTTCTTTTCCGACCCCGACGGCATTAGGGTATCCGAGGCCTAGGGAGTCTTTCACTTTCCCGCCTTAATTAGCCCTTGTCTCATCTTTCCTGATACCCTCCTTCTGTGAGGGGTCAGCCTTCTTTTTCTTTTCCGGTCTTTCTTCTTTATTCGTGTCAGAAGTATCGACTTTACACATAGATATTTTAAAATACACGATATATACATTGCTACTATACAAATATACACATATAAACAATCCTACTGAGCAACAAAATCGGAAGCTAGATAATTCTTGCCCAGTATTGGGAGACGTCAATAGCATTAGAGGAAGCTGCAACCAAGTCTATCATAGTGCACTTTGAGGGACATAAGACACACTGACATAAATGTTGAATCGTTTGCTGCTTTCCACAAGCACAGAGTGACGGGTCGCTTGAGAAACCCCACTTCCGAAGATTTACTTTTGTTCTGCCGACTTCTGTACGGAGTCTGTTAAGGGATTTCCAGGTTGTCCACTTCTCCTGGTGTCCACATGGAAGACTTTCCTTCGGCTCCATCCAGTTGGAGAGATGGCTGGTTCATTCTTTCCACATCTTGATCCTAGCATTCTCCGCTATCCCCACAAGGTTAACTGATGTGCGGAGAAAACTTTTTCTGGATTTCAGCCTCCGGGTGGCTGGGTGGTATCCATAGAGGGGATGTGCTTCCGAGGTAGATGATTGGAGCCTTTCTTTGTTAGCTGCTACCTCCCTACGAATCTCACCAGGAGCAATACCAGCTAGAAGTTGGATCTTCTCAATGGGTGTAGGTAGCAGGCATCCAGTAATGATCCTGCAACTTTCGTTGAGAGCGATGTCGACTTGCTTCGCATGGGCTGACCTGTACCAAACCGGGGAGGCATATTCACCTGCAGAGTAGCATAAAGCTAGAGCTGATGTTCTGATTGTTTGTGTTCCCCAACTGGTTCCTGACAATTTGCGTAGAATGTTGTTTCTAGCAGCTATCTTTTGTTTTACGTTTTGGCAATGTTTCTTGTATGTTAGTGTGCGGTCCAGCATAACTCCCAAATACTTTGGTGTAAAGCAATGTTCCAGCAAGTTCCCTTTCCAGATAACTTTGAGTTTCTGAGCTGCCTGTGCATGCCGCAGATGAAACGCGCAAATTTGGGTCTTAGCTGGATTTGGTTTCAGTTGGTTTTCTTTTCCGGTTATCTCCTGCCGTCTGCTCAAGGCCCTCAAGGCGGCAGGGTTTATGTAGCCCCACCACTTCTAGTGCACCCTGGATAATGCTACACCCTCAAGGGCTCACGGCTGGTGAGTTTGGGAGTTGGCGACCCCGAGGGATTCCTGACCTGGGTCCGTTTTGCCCACTTTTTCCTCTGACCTTGGGCGGGCCCTCTCCTCTTTCCCCCTTTTCTATTTGCCTTTCATGGCTCTCCTTTCTTCCAAGTCACTCAATCCTCATTCTTCGAGGGTTGAGGGCATTTCTTTTCTTCCTGTCCTTTATTTGCCTTATCCTTTATTTGTTTACAATTTTTTCTTCTAGTAACTTATGTAAGTTTGTAGTTAGTATTAGTTAATAGTTTTTCATTCTCATCTCATCCTTCACTATCACCCAAACCACTAGGGGCCGATAACCTAGATGTTAGGCCCCTTAAAACAACAATCAACATCATCATCATTTTCCTCTTTCTGCTACCCTTGTTTGCAGTCTTCACACGAGCACATTCTTCATCCATTCTGCTACAACACTGACGTAATAATTTTAATAGCAATATGTAATATTATTAAGCCGTAGCACAGAAGCACGGAACTAATTCTAATATCAGCTGCTCTGTGCGGGAACGTCTGGTCTCGCGCGGAATGGAAATCACGTGACATGAATCAGCGCTTCCTACTGGCCGTATGGACTAGTTCGTCTTTGCAGGAAATGTAGATGTGGACAAGTTCGTGTTTGAGCTGAACCATGCATTTTCACAGGCTTGTATCACGGGACATATTCAAGTTTGCTTAAATGGCACGATCTATTTACATTCCGCTCATCTTGTACGTCCCGTTCCATATTGTATCTTTTTTTTTTTCAATTGTGGACATGTTCGTCTTTGCGTGTCACCTCCTCATATATCGATCAGAGAGGTCGAAAGATTTATGCGTCATATTTGCAATATTTCTCATGATTTCGCCGAAATATGTGGTTTTTGGCAGTAAAATAACACATTTTCGCAGAATTCACACAAAAATCACATATTTGTACTAATTTTCACATTTTGTCGGATTTTGAATTTAGGTACCACAGCGCTTCAGAACACCTTAAAACTATTAAAAAAATGGTTTTAACACATATTACAAAAATTCGCATTTATCGCAAATGCGAATTTTTCCGGTCCCTATCGATAGAAGACACATTCAGAATTACCAACCCCAGATTCAATGAAAATCGAATTCAACGAAAATACACTGACTGGCAAAAGAAGTGGAAGTGTCTATTTTGACTGGTGTAGTACCTTATTTGTCCTTTATGACACTCATCTCTGCCTATGCTCCTACCTTAGATTCTGATGATGAAGTAAAGGCTCAGTTCTATAATCAGCTAAGTGAAATCATCTCCAAGGTACCATCTGCAGATAAACTCTTGCTCCTCGGTGACTTCAATGCCAGAGTTGGGAAAGATCACAGGCTATGGAATAATGTGATGGGCAAACAGGGACTTGGAAAATGTAATCCCAATGGACTGTTGCTTCTTGGTCTTTGTGCAGAACACGAACTTTTCATTACCAACACGCAGTTCCGGCTACCTGACCGCTTCAAAACCACGTGGATGCATCCTCGTTCCAAACATTGGCACATTCTTGATTATATCATTACCCGGCAATGTGATAAGAAGGACACTCTTATTACCAGAACAGCAAGGAATATAGACGATTGTTGGACAGATCATAAACTTCTTATATGTAAGCTCAGGATATCCATCAGACCTAAACCACCTAGGAACATCAAAAATTTGCCAAGAAAGAAGTTTAATACATCCAAACTTCAGGATGAATCCATGTATAAACATTTTGGAAACAGGATCGTCACCCAGTTATCAGAAAACCCAGTAACAAATGATATTCAGCAAGAATGGGCCACATTACAGAAGATTATCACACAGTCAGCTGAGGAAACCATTGGTTTTATAGTGCGGAAAAGACAAGACTGGTTTGATGACAACAATGAGGAAATTCTGTCTCTCATCAATGCCAAAAGGAATGCCTATCTTGCCCATCTTCAAGACCCAACTTCCAACACAAAGAGAAATAAACTACTGGAACTCAAGGGTAAATGTCAGACGCAGATAAGGCAGATTAAAAATACTTGGTGGCAACAGAAGGCTCAGGAACTGCAGAGACTATCGGATGCTCGAGACTTGAGGAACTTCTATGCCGCACTCAAGGAAATATATGGACCATCTCGCTCATCATCAGGTACACTGAAAAGCGCTGATAATTCTACTACCTTTACTGATAGTCAAGAAATCTTGGAACGCTGGAAGGAGCACTTCTCCAATCTCCTAAATCGTCCATCAGAAGCTGCTGAAGACTTCCTCTGTGATGTGCCGCAACAACCTGAACAACTGTGGTTGGCAGTACCTCCTACTTATCATGAATTCAGTGCAGCTCTCACCCAATTGAAACCCAGAAAAGCACCTGGCCCAGATAACATCCCTCTGGAACTAATTCAAGCCGGAGGTCATTCCCTCAAAACAAGAATTTTCATCCTTATCCTCAGAATTTGGGAATCAAGAAAGGTACCTGGAGACCTAAAGAATGCCACTATCGTCACTATCTTTAAAAAGGGTGATCGCAGTGTTTGTGGCAACTACCGTGGTATATCACTGCTATCAATTGTGGGAAAGATTCTTGCAAGAATTCTACTTAACCGCCTCAAGGTTATCTCTGAGAGGATCCTCCCAGAGTCACAATGCGGATTTAGAACTTCCAGAAGCACAATTGACTTGATTTTCTGTGTGAGACAGCTACAAGAAAAATGTAGAGAACAACAGAATCCACTCTTCTTAGTCTTTTATGACTTGGAAAAGGCATTTGATTCGGTTCCAAGACCAGCCATGTGGGCAGTGCTGAAGCGGTTTGGTTGCCCTCAGCGTTTTGTAGATCTAATCAAAGCTCTCCATGGTGGCATGACAGGTCAGGTTTGCCATCAGAATAAGATGTCCGATGAATTTCCCATTACCCATGGACTGAAACAAGGATGTGTACTGGCTCCAACGCTTTTTGCGCTGTACTTGGCTGCAATGCTTTATGATTCACCCACAAACATCCCAGGTGTGGAGATCAAGTATCGTTTTGATGGAGGGCTTTTCAACCTAACTCGTCTCCGCTCCTTGAGGAAAACTCAGGTTACTAAGGTTACTAACATGTTGTATGCAGATGATGCTGCGTCACCAACTCTCACACCAGAAGAGCTGCAAGAGTCAGTTAACTGTTACAAAAGTGCATGTGATCGCTTTGGTCTTACCATAAATGTCAATAAGACTAAAGTCTTGGCACAACCTTCACCAGGCACACCTCTTCCTCAGTTCAATATCTCCATTTCAAATTTGCCATTAGAACAGGTTGACCACTTCTCGTACCTGGGCAGTACCATCTCTGTGAGCTGTACCTGTGAGCAGGATGTGGATAAGAGAATTGGCGCAGCCCATGCAGCATATGGACGATTAGCGCACCGGGTCTTCATGAATAAAGATCTATCCATGAGTACAAAGCTTATGGTGTACAAAGCAGTAGTCATTTCTACATTGTTGTATGGCTGTGAAACGTGGACCCTTTACCGACGTGATCTTAGGAAGCTTGAGCGTTTCCACCTACAAAAACTTCGATCAATCCTGAGGATTAAATGGGAAGACCGCATTACCAATATTGCTGTTCTGGAAAAGGCTCAAATCAACAGCATAGAATCATCCATAATAGGTCACCAATTTAGATGGATTGGTCATGTCCATCGGATGGATGATGTGAGATTACCTCGTCAAATGCTATATGGTGAGTTATGCTATGGCACCAGACCTCATGGTGGTCCTAAGAGGCGCTACAAGGACCAATTTAAGCAGACCCTGAAATTGACTGGTCTTGATTCACAAACCTGGGACATGCTGGCTGAAAACCGCTCAACTTGGCGCCGTACCATCTCGGATACTGTAAAGACGTTTGAAAGGGATCGACGCATACATGAAGAGGCCAAGCGTCAAGCTAGGAAACTTCGAGCAGCCCAACCACGTCCTCCTCCAGCATTACTATGCGACTTGTGTGGTCGCTTGTTCCATGCCAGGATTGGACTCTTTAGTCACCGTAAACACATCCACAAACTGGACTGAAGGAAGAAGATTTATACTCGGATTCGAGTTAAAGCCGATGATGATGAGTACCTTATTTGTGTATAAGGCATTTTCAGCCAATTTTGTTCTTTTCGATACTTCATACACGCAATAATGAAAAGAGGACCATACATCATGTCTTATTTGTTAATTGTCTCTGGCCAGGTTTAATTGATTTCGGACCTGGTTTTGTACCTCTTAACTCGATGTAAGCTTTTTAAGTTTTATGACAGGATATTGATAAGGGATCACTGCCACATGGTTACTTGAAGTTTGTGACCGAAGTGACACACTTTATGAGAAGATTTTGAAAGTGAAGGATGCCTTTAAGCTGAGAAGAAGTGGCGAGAGCTGATGCGCTCGTCATCGATGGACGAAGTCTTCATTAAGTGGCTATTGCTATTGGAGCTTCACATGGAAGTGTCTAAAGTGCTATAGAACGCTATCATGAGAATGCCACCTACTGTAGATGATCTGGATCAGGCCAAATGAGGTCATCATCGGCCTCAGATGACCAATTCATCACGTTGAAGTGTTATGCCTTCCTTAGGAGGGGAAGTCATGTCATAGATTTATGGCATATTGATGACCTCAATTGTGTGAAGCAAAATTTGTAGGTTAGATTTGATTAATATTCCTAAGTTTCAACATTTGTCGCCAGGGGCTGGTTGTGATGGCATCTAGTAGCCAAGTTTGCAGCTAGGTGTCGTGGATGGTAGCAAAAGTTGGAACCACTTGAAACTATAGTCAGCAGTCCTTACTTGAATTAAAACAGATGACACACACTAATACAGCCATCATCACAATGAACACCAGATATAAGACAGATTCTACACACACCCAAAGTACACAGGACTACATGACCACGTTGTCGGAGCCCCTAAACTAAGGAAGCTAGCAACGGAAGTGTTGCATGACTGCCATGCAACCACAGTTCAAGCCTGGAATTGATTTCAAACAGTGAGAAATGTGAATGTCGGTGAAATAAGAGTCAGACGGGGGGGGGGTGGTAGTGTTAGATGAAGCCAATCATCTTCAAGATCTGCAACAGGGCCACAGCTTGAGCGACACCACAGAGTAGCACGACTCCAATTTGCAAGACAGCATCAAATCTGGGTGCTGAACAGTGGGGATCTGTACTCTAGACGAGAGACGTTTCTGTCTAAGGTCCCCAGATGGGCGTGAAAGGGTTTGTAGGAGACCAGGGGAGGGATATTCACCCGCGACAGTCTACCACGACACCTTATGGAGGAGGATCAGTTAGGGTGTGGAGATGCGTTAGTCCTCACGGAAGCACTGGGCGTGTAAATACCCACATCGACAGTGACATGGGACTATGCACATCGGTAAATAGAGGAGATTCTGGTAAACAATGTGGCACCATATGCACCGTTTGTGGTAGAAAATTTCAGCCTTATGCATAATAATGCAAGACTGCATATTGTTGCAAATCGAGTGGAAGTGTTTCTTAGGGAAGTTGGAATTCGAGCCCTGGACTGGCCAGCACACAGCCATGACTTCAATATCATGAAACAAGTGCAAGATGTGCTAGCACGAAGTGCTCAATGTTGTAATTTTAACACCTTGGTACAGCGAGATGCTCTGTGTGAAGAATAGGATGCCATTCCTCAAGAATCGATAAGTGATCTGCTTTGTTAGCCCAATGCTTTCAAGTTATCATCGAAGCTAGTGGCGGAAACACCCACTATTAAGTGTTTTTTAGTGTGTGTGAAGGGATTGTGTCAGTTACATGTCAATAACAAACAGTGCATTAAAAAAGCAACTTACATCGTGAAATTGCTAAAATTAAAACAAAAAAACATGACATTTATATTTCTGGAAGTAAATATCACTTAAAGGAATTTGTCAACTAGTTTTAAATATTTGGTTCCTATATATAATTTTCGTCAAGTGATCCACTATTTCACAGGTCAGTGTAAGATTTTAATAGAGAAATATGTATTTATGTTGCTCACTCCCACTTAAAGCGATAGGAAATGATTTAATAACTTCGGCAAACAATAATGTTTGGAATGCAGTGAACTAAATCGCACCTGAATTATTGAATTGGAATTATTTTAAAACGTAACCATTTACTCTAAAAATATTGCTCATTTTTACCACAGCCAGAAATATGCAGTTCATGACAATCAGTGTTCACTCAACATTTTAAGAAATGTTTTCCCAGGAAGACATATTGGCTTTCATGGCCAGTGAATTAAAACTCAGCAATTTTTCTAGGTTTATGAAGTGTCTTGTGTGGGGTTTCGTCTAGGATCCCCGAGCTTGCTCATCAGCGGGCTCTTTGTGTCCGTGCCCGGATCCTCACACAAGACACGGCATAAACCTAGAAAAATTGCTGAGTTTTTCCAGGAAGTTTTGAACTGTAGGTTTCACTCCAAGCAATTATTTTTAGTTAAAAATTGCTAAGCCAATGTTGCAGCTGGATGCTTTTACATATCGACCCGAGTAGGGAGCTGCTTCTGACTTAACGTTCACATCGGATAACTGTTCTTTTGAAACTAACCTCTCTCAAGAATATGCAAACGAAAGCATTAGACATCATCATAGCCTCAAAATGTATGGTACGTGGTAACATCCTCAACTTATGGTCGCACACCTAAATTCACATCCATGGTATGGGCATAGATATTGTTCTGCAAAAACTGTTATGGTTGATATTGTTGCGTGCCACCCCCCTAGTGGCACTTTTGTTAACTGGATTACGGTGGGTACAAAGCACAACACCAATTACTGCTTAAAGAAATAATTAACTTTATTGTGGCCAGAAAGATACACTACTCTTCAGCGAATACAAGCAATTAGGACCTTACTCCAGTTTCCTCATGTCTCTTCCTTATGGAGCGCTCTTGCCTCCTTTCACTAGTCAACAGACCACAGTTAATCCTCTGCTAATGAGTCCGGTCCCGTACGCTAGCTGGAAATAGCTGCACTAAGTCTGTCACTGTACTACACACTGTTTCACAATGCACCACAATCACCTCTGTCGCTCGGTGAAATCACACTCGCTCAAAACACAGGCAGTCCCCTGTAAGCTACTCACTCCCTTCGCTGTCAAGAGAATCGGCTCCACTAGGGTTTCGCAAGTCACCACACTTCTGTCGCTCAGGATAATCGCTCGCACTAGCTCGTAAAACACAACAACCCCCACTGCTTGACAGGTTGCACTTATATAGCAGGCCGGTGACTCAATAAATGCTTCTAGATCTATCCAGGGTTCACGGCTTCCCGAGGTTTCCATCGCTGGCTCAGTCACGAATATTCTGGACCATCCCTTTGTCCTAGTAGCCCTGTTGCATAAGGCGTACACAATACACGAGGCAGGGCACAGCCCAGGCCTGGGGCAGTTGTGACTCATGCGGCGAGCGATGACAAACTCACAGCCATAACAATATGATTTTCATCATATTGTTGAATCAATATATAGTATGGTAACAGATAATGTTGTTGCACGTCACCGAAGGCTGAACTTCCTGTAGGTGCTTATTTTATGCAAATGATGTTTCACTAGTATGGGACTAGTATGGAACAAGGATATACCAATTAAGGCTAAAGAAGTTATGTACAAAGCATATTATGTTTCTAAAATGGCTATGCAGCAGAAACTTGGACAATGACTAAGAGGGATGAGATTCCTGAGAAGTATGGTCCGGAAAACAAAGATAAACTGAAAGAACTGGTAGTACAGAAACTAAATGACAAACTGGAGCAAAACAGATTGAGGTGGTTTGGACATGTCCAACGGATGACTGAAGTAAGGCTACCGAGACGAGCACTGGAACGACGAATGACAGGGAAGAGAGGACAAGGAAGACCAAGAATGGGTTGGATGGACTCGGTGGAGAATAGTATTAGAAAACGGAACCTGGATTGGAACACTATGTCGGAAGAGGAATGGTGGAACGACAGAACAAAGTGGAGAGGAACCATATTTGCCCCCACCCAGTGTTAACTGGAAAAGGGGAAATGAAAATGATGATGTTTCACTCTTACTTCTGTAGGGAAATACATAAATAAAATTAAATTGGTTTTCATTATTTCTACTCTCATTGGTAGGTGTGGAATATCAAATCACAAATGTGACGCCAGTCTCAATGTAGGGGCAGATTTTCTTGGCAAATAGTAGCTGCTGCGAACATATAAATGCTAAAGTAAAAACGCACTCAGGGATGACATTTTTCTTAGACCCTGAATATAAGACGACCCCCTTTTTAAAAATCCCAAACGTTGGGGGAAACCTTGTCTTACATTCGGGTATTTAAGGCATTTGAGGCAGACTTTAGGTGCTCTTTTCAGAGAAAAGCCTCATGGATGGTGCTCTCCAGTCACACTAGATCGACAGTAGTAAAAGACACATTATATGATTCCTGAAGTAATGCTGATGGATTGGAATCCGTGCTAGCCATAAGAAACAACAACAACGATTCTGAAGCAGCAGAGACAAAGGACACGGGATGAATCCTTGCAACTTCCTTCAGTTAGGATGGATCGTAACTCCTTGAGCTGGAGACATCCAAGAAATGCTAATCCATCTCTGATGAGAGCAAATCCCACATTAATAGTCAAACGACCTCTCTCTTCCAAGAACCAAATAAGTTGACACTTAACCATCTTCCCTAGCAGCTTACATAGGCCATTTTGAAAACAAATGGGTCTGTAGCTGTCCACAAATTTTGGGTCCTTTCTAACCTTGGGAATTGGCACCACAATCCTGTCTACCCACTGAGATGGACTCTCTCCTTCAATTCATATACGATTGAGGAGGCAAAACCAATTACCGTATTTACTCGGCTATAAGGCCCCCTTTTATTCTAAATTTTTAGTTCCGAAATTGAGGGGGGGGGGGGGGGTACAATAGACGCGTACTTCGCAAAAATCCACTATTTTTGGAAATGGAGAGAGGAAAAATAAACTATTATATTTTGCTGCTACTCAGTATGATATATTTAATCTAAATAAACAAAGTTTACATCTTTAATCAGCCCATTATGAGATTGCCAAAACCTCACTTTCCCGGCTATCCCCCAATGACTTTTACTACTATCCCTTGCCAAGCAAAAATCTTAGTATCAAAGAAATAGAATTAAATGGACAAAGTATCCAACATGGAAATGCAAACTTAATTTTTATTTGAACATAGGGAGGGAGAATGCATCAATTACTGCAGGGAATGCAGGATCACTTCCCTCTAATGCCCGTTGCTCACGGTAAAATTTTCCTTCAAATTTATTGTACAATAATTTAATTTTATAAAATTTATGTTGCTCACGGTCAAATTCAAGTTTTATAAAACCTTTGATAAAACTTTCCATAAAATAGGACATGTTCTATTCCGTAAAATGAATTTTACGAAACGAACCAATCAGGGAAGCCGACATGAAGATGATTGGCACGTGGTGAGAAGATTGTGAAGCTCGCTTGTAAACAAACTCTTCGAAAATAAAACATGGGAGGACGGTTGTCGTTTGGGGGTAAAATTTACAGTCGATTCGCATTATTAACGCAAAGCGGTCATGAAACTTGCTTTAAGTACATTTGAAAATATGCGTGATACTGAATGAATTCATTCCAATCAATATTTAAGATATAATTGTAATAATTGGATATTTAACCATATGCACTGATACGAAGCACAACAAATTGCTGTATAGTCAGTTGGAAAAGTGTGCTAGTGGTATCGCGCTCGCTTGCTGATTTGAAGATCCCGGGTTCAAGGCTATCCAGGGGCGGAGAATTTTACTTCCTTTTAATTATTTTATAATTTCCTCCTTACGTCGTACAGCAATATTGCAACTTTGTTTTGTGTTTTCTCCCATTTAAAATTCTTATTTTCCCTATATACTGTAACCATGGACGGATACCATTCGTGATAAATATTTATCCCATAATAATAATAATATGACACGTTCTGTATTTACTGGATATAGCTAGCGCTCACCACACAGACGCCGTTTAAAGAAAATATAGTTTAATTCTGATGTATTTATTCGTAGGCCTACCCAAATAACAAATCTACTTGTTTATGTTGCCCCTAGGATATCTACCTGAACGAGAAAAGCAATCCGATTGGTTGTTGTACTCAAACTTCCATGAAAACTGCCAGGAAAAATGGCACCTGTTCAATTTCGTGAGTTGTATGGAAGGCAGAACCTAGAATGGAAGGTACATATCACACGGTGCTAGACGCGTCTATACCAGCGTGTACACCAGTACTGGTAGAAGCTTTCATACTAACTAGTGTCGTGTGATACGGGCTCCCAAGCTGTTAGTGTTTTACTGGACGAGTACCAGAAATATCAGTGTTTGTATGAGGTTAAAACACCCATATACCACAATAGATATGCAAGAAGGGAGGCAGAAATCTCAATCGCCGAATATGTTTCACAAATTCGACCGAACACAAGCCAGGCTGATCTGAAGGCGAAGATTAACGGGTTTCGAAGTCACTTGCAGTCTAATTTCAGGAGAAATGCCTTGCCTCATGTTAAGTGTCCTGTCGAATAATTTTGGGACCAACGAGATCTAGGAGTTTTTTAAAACTGCTTTCCTCCATTCTTATATGAATTCTGATTTCTAACCTCAACTCATTTTCGACCAAGGAGAGTATTCCTCTACTCTTCTCTTCTTTTTATCCATTCCCGAGTCCAGGACTTCCTAGCATTTCTTTTCTTCCTTTTTACCACTGTACGACATATAATTGTAGCAAAAGCAGCAATTTTTGCTTTGTTTGTTGGAGCCATACTCTCAAACCAAAGTGTGTTGAACAGCTGATTCGTAGTTCAGAAGTTTATCGGTAGATGGCGATCCTGATACATCCATGGATTTTATAAAATAATTTTACCGTGAACAACACAGCTTTCTTTCGTCAAATTTTTATAAAATTAGTTGTAAAATAAATTTTAAGAAACATTTTACCGTGAGCAACGGGCATAACATTTGTAAACACAACTGAGCACGTATTATTGACATATTTCACATTCATATACCAATAACGTTTCACACACACAGACGCCGATGGTTAATGCAACAAATGAAATGTGTTTAAAATAAAGCTAAGGAGACTGTCCTAAACACAATCGAATCACAACATAAATACAGTAATACTAAACAGAAGAATGCAGACAAGATGAAATCATAACTTTCATTTGCAGAAGGCGCTTCTACTCGGCCAATAGTGTGGCATCTTCTATTGGATATCGGGTGAAGCCCATTGGCTACACAATTCGATATCCTGCCCAATCGCGTACGTGGTACGCAAAATGGCGGTCATATCGTCTGAATAACCACGGCCGACTGGATGCGACCTCAATAATAAAGGAGGGGGTACTATAAGCGATTTCCAAGAATTTTTTATTTTGGCTCTCGAAAATTAAGGGGGGTGTTACTATAGGCGAGGGGGTCTTATAGCCGAGTAAATACAGTACCGTATATACTCGAATACCACCCGCACATTTTTAAACAAATTCGGTCGTGAAAAATTGGGGTGCGGGTCTTATTTGAGTCATCCAAATTTGAAAGATCTAAATTGCCCGCCGCGCGCGATATCGGGTGTTGCGAGTATCCGCTAGATGGTGCTAGCCTTCTTCCGGCTATAACTTTGTTTTACCGTACGCACGCAGCGTCATACAGTCCCGCGCACGTTCTCCGAGTGTAAACATGAATGCTACGAAACGTTTGCGGTCATTTACTGTGAGTGAGAAATTGAAAGTTGTGAGGGAAGCTGAAGTTATTGGAAATCATGCCCGGTAGGAAATATGATATTGACGAGTCATGTATTCGCGATTGAGCGGGATGACGTCTATGCTACAACCACTGGATGTCTGCGTGAACCGCCCGTTCAAAGCAGCCTTGAAACAGCTGTATACGGAGCGGATGGCGGCCGATAAGCACACACCGACTCCAACTGGTCGTATTCAGCGCCCGAAAGTTCAGCTGCTGTGTTCGTGGATTTTGACGGCATGGAATCGTATCTCTGGAGATCTCATACGGATGAAATTCAAGAAATGTAGTATTTCGAATGCTATGGAGGCAGTGATGACGACATTTAGTGGGAAAGTGATGGTGATAAAAGTTCCGAAGCTGGTACTTCTGATGACGATGAATGACGCGTTTGTGTACTTTTATTTGTATTTTTAATAGTTTGATGTGTGTTATTTTAGGAGCGACTTCAAAACTGTTGGAAACCATTTTGGATAAATGCAATTCTGTTTATTTAGTTAAGATAGTAAATAATTTTCAGTAAAAAAAATTTTTTTTTTTTTTAATTTTGTTCTTCAAAATCAGGGTGCGGGTCTTATTCGGGGGCGGGTCGTATTCGAGTAAATACGGTATGTTATTGGTTTTACGACCCTTTTAATTACTGAAGCATTTGATTGAGAAGGAAGACCAGACGTTTGAAGCTGATATCCCAAAGATATGAATAGGGCTCGGATTTTTAGGTATATAAATATTTTTTTATGTAAATACATATTTTAAGCATTTTTGGTCTATAAATACATAAATTCCTGCTTTTCACTTATTAGCACATAATATTAACATTTTTTAAGTTCAATATGCAAGATATTTCAGTTTATTACATTTTTGTTTTGTGTTACTTCAACGGTGGGCACCTGTGAGCTATCTAATCTTCATGCAGAGCATATGTCAGCTTGCAACTGTGTTATCCTTAACTTGTCACACCGTGCCACTCGCTGTGGAGGCATTGCACCACGTGCTAGACCTCTCCTCCCCCAGCTACCTGGAACCAGTTTCACTCATATGAAGTTCATTTCTGGCACTGAAGCGTAAGGCAGTTCTACGATGCCTAAAGTAAAGGCAACTACAAGTTATCATCTGTTGCAGAAATCAAAGATAATTTTACTTCTGATGGGGGTGTTCTGTTCTGCCAACCATGTGGGAAAGCAATCAAGGCTGAACAGCAATCTCAAGTTACACAACACCTCAAGGGCAAGAAGCATATTGCCGCAGTTTCACGCCTTCAGAATAAGTGTTTCGCGATAATCATCGTCATTTGTGAAGGACAACCTGAAGATGTATCTCGTTGTGTATTGTAATACTTCACAGTCAGTGAGACATAGAATAAATTGCATTCGTGAGTACTGCATAGGGTTTATATTCACATTCATCATCATCATCTTGCACAGTTTCCAGCCACTGGCTGGGTCTGTTTGGAACACAAGCCTCTCCAACGTCTTCTGTCTTCCCACCATCTCTCAGCCTCCAACCTTGACCAGTCTTCTCCTCTCTTCTTCACACTTTCTTCCACCCCCTTCAGCCACCTGTCTCTCGGTCTTCCTCTCGGTCTCTTTCCTTCCCACTTCGTCTCGTGTACTCTCCTGGGTATCCTCTTCTCCATTCGTTTTACATGTCCATACCATCTAAGTCTAGTTTTCTCTATACCATCCTGTAATGGTTCCTCCGTCATTAATTCTCTGGTCCTCTCATTTCTTATTCTGTCCATCTTTGTAGCTCCAATACTGCTTCTCAAGAACCTCATCTCACTGGCCTGTATTTTGCTCTTCTCCCTTCCTTTCATAACCCAGGTCTCCGAGGCATACGTCAGGATAGGGACATAGTACGTCCGATATATGATCATTTTGCTGTTCTGAGGGACATCCTTGCTCCATAACATGCTCCTCACACTCCTCCGAAATGCTTCTGCCTGCCTACCCCGCTCATTTATTTCTCTATCGTATCTTCCATTATTTTGTATCCGGCTTCCCAGATACTTGAAACTCTCCACTTTCTTCAGCTGTTCCCACCAATTGTTATTCCCGTTGTGGTTCTTTCCTTCTTCCTTGTTGTGATCACCATCTCACCCTTATTTATGCTAAATTTCATCCCATATCCTTGTATTATTCCTTCCCACACATCCAACTGTTCCTGTATCTCCTCCTCATTTCCCCAAATCATCAAATCATCTGCAAACACCATTGCTTTCATCTTTCCTTCCCCAATTACTTGTGCCACTCGGGTCATTATGTCATCCATCACCACAATGAAAAGTAACTGTGACAGTGCACTTCCTTGTTTCAGGCCGTTTCTCTGTTCCAACCAGTCTGATCTCTCGCTCCTCCCACTTTCACACAGCTCACGCTCCCCTTGTACATCTCCTGTATCCTCTTTATAGTCCATTTCTTTATAGTCCATCAAATCCACTGTGGACCTTCCTGCTCTGAAGCCATGTTGTTCTTCCCTCATCCCTCCTTCTATCCTTGTCCTAATTCTCTTTTCCAAAACTTTCTCGAAGATCTTTGCACAATGACTCATCAGTGTTATTCCCCGATAGTTTCTGCAATCTGTTCTACTACCTTTCTTGAAGATCGGGACAATTACTCCTTTTTTCCAGTCCTCTGGGGTCTTCCTTTCCTTCCATGCTGTCCTCATCACTCGGTACAACCACTGTATCCCCACCTCTCCTGCTGCTCTCACCATCTCCACACTCAACTCATCCACACCCGGTGCCTTCCCTCCTTTCATCTTGTTCACTGCATCTTCCACTTCTTACCATGTTAAGTCCTTTTCTGTTAGCAGTTTATCTTCCTCTTCCCCGATTTCTTCCTCCTCACCATCTTTTCCATTTGTGTTCAGAAGTTCTTCAAAATATTCTTTCCACATTTTCTTCAGTTCTTCCCTATTTTCTATCTCTTGTCCCCTTTTGTTCACCATTCTAACATAATCGGTAGGATCCTTCCGCCTCTTATTTTTTACCATCCCATACAGGACCCTTTATGTACCTTCACTATCCTCCATCATCTTTGTCCACTCTTCCATCCACTTTCTTCTCTCCTCAGCCACTACTCTCTTCGCCTCCTTCTTTCTTTCCTGGTACTCTTCCCTTGTCTCTACCGTCCTATTTTGATACCACCTCCTAAAGGCTCTATTCTTTTCCCTTACTGTATCTTTTGTCTTCTCATTCCACCATGGTGTTTTTCCTTCCACCTCTTCTTACTACTTGTCCTCCCACATACTGCTTCTGCTGCACCTACTTTAAATCTAGCCCATTCCTCTTCCACCCCTCTTTCTTCATCTGTTGGAATTCCTTCCTTTACCATTTTGAGGTACTCGACCCTTCTATCCCCTTCTTTCAGTTTCCATATCTTTATACGTCTTTCCTGGTTCTCAGTCCCTTTCTTCTCCCGTAAGTCCAACCCCTCGTCCACTTCGTGGGAGACGGGCAACGGCACAAAGTAGGGGATCGCCTGTAGGGGCGAAGTACAGATGGGACTTTGTGTGCCCCGGGACCGTTACGATAGCTGTGAAGGTCCTACAGGAACCCTGAAAAGTGACGGCTAACGGGGCTCTGGTGAAGCTATGATAGGCCCAGCAAGCCAGTAGTGGATGAAACCAAATGCTTTCAAAAATGGAACGAGCCTCGGACATATTCACATTAATAAACTAAATTATAATTAAATATTTTTACTTTTTTGTCACATATTTCAGGTATTTTTAATAAATAAATATTTTTCCGATTTTTAGCACGAAAAAATCCGAGCCCTAGATATGAACATGTGATTATGCATATTATCCGATCCACGAGATGTGTCATTACAAAGCGCTCTTTACAGTTCCCATTCTGTAAAAGGTACTGTCCCCGGAATTCGATTTATGATGATGGAGAGACCCATGAAAAATTTTAACATTGAGTTTGGAAAATTAACGAGGCCTGGAAAGTGGTCATGATCCAGTTTAGCAGCAAGAGTTAGTGAAGAAAAGGTGTTGTCCAATGAAAAATTAGATGGTTGGATGTATGGCGATCAGATATAAGGAGCAGTCTGATTGGACGCCTGAGAAGGTAGACTATCCGCGATACGAATATAGGTGTCCATGGGAGAAGTCATGTTGCTAGGCCGAGGTCACGTGACAAATGCAGCCAATGGAAGTCTTAAAAAACCGTATTTTATCTGAGCAAAAATGATATTTTGACTATTTATATCATTTTTGGGACTCTGAAATAACTACATTATTTAATTGGTGAATTACCATGTTAAAATCTATGTAAAGATTTGCGTCAGTTTAATGGTAATTCGACATAAGCCATGTTCACGCGCCAAAAGGTGTATGCCACGCTAAAATTTGAGGGTGGAAGGAGAAGACGCGACCATAGTGAGGTGACTCTGGTAATGACTTGCGGGACGAACGGACGTGTCGAATGTGTGCTCCGTGCGAAACAGATACCCGTTGTGCAATGTTGAAATTTATAAGAAACGAGTGAAAAATAGTGGTAAACGCAAGTACGTACACGCATAGGTAACGTGTGTGAGTTACAAAAGAATTGAGAGATTTTCAAGTTATAAAAGGACATGTTTCATGAATGTGACTATTGCATGAAGGACAAAGAGCGTCCATTTTGTTGTGGAGATTTGGGAAACAGTACTCGAAATTGATTTAAAGCTAACGCAGGGGCGTGCTATTAAAGGAACAGTGCAGGAAATAATTATATTGATGAAAACTGTATGCAGAAGAAACGTGTGATTCGTAAACTGTTTATTCTGAGTGAAAATATTATGAACATGGAAAATGCTATAAATATGAATGGGACTGGTACATGCGATTTAGCTACGAGTGAGATGTGTGCGTGCTAGAATGCTTAGGGGAGACGTAGTCCAAACGATGCTGCAGGAGTGTTCATGGTTTATCAGTATCAAGACACTAGAATCAGAGGCATGATGTGGCCGTGGAAATTCAGAAGAAGAAAGACTACATAAACTGCACGAACAGAATATACTTGAGATATAACTTTAACGAAATCAACCAGGACTTCGATGGGCCAAGATCAGAAGGATGGAACGAAGTGACGCTCGAGAGCCAAGAAGATGTCAGGAGTCGATCCAATAGGACTCAACTAGGCAAGCGGAGGCTCAGGGCTACCGAGGGACGTGCCTGGGTGGAACATCGAGCTGGAGCCGAGGACCGGACGATCAGCGCTAGGCAATGGAAGCTTGTTCGAGGCAGCGAGTGGGACCCGATCGGAGGTCCGTAGTTCATTCTTCATAGCGTGGTGTTTCATGCTCAGTGCTTCGGTGAATCAACATGAAATGAAAAATGAAAATCCACAGCCTGCTTCCAGTCTCCGACCGGGTCAGGAATGGAATGAATGAAGCCCCCATCTAGCGGCGAGGTTATGGACTGTGCCGGCTGCCGAGGCCTGACGCACTCCTCTGGGGCAATGATTAAATGAATGACAGATGAAATGAAATGATAGTGGAGAGTGTTGCTGGAATGAAATTTTGACAGGGAAAACCGGAGTACCCGGAGAAAAACCTGTCTGCCTCCGTTTTGTCCAGCACAGATCTCACATGGAGTGACCGGGATTTGAACCATGGACCCAGCGGTGAGAGGCCGGCGTGCTGCCGCCTAAGCCACGGAGGCTTGCGGTGAATCAACATGAAGCCTTCACAAAGTAAGATGAAAAAGTTAATTTATATTAACAGTTCAGTAGTTGTTAGTTGTTTGAAGCATGCCTTTAGGACCATTCTCATTGTGATTATTCACTGTTTTACCATCTACGTTAACATGCTTATTGGAATCTACATTGAAGCTTTTATGTGTGGACCGCCTCATTTGAAGTTAATGCTTACTGGGGTTGCAGATCTTTCCTGCCAGTATTGCATTTTAGGACAGTGACGTATTTTCGATTATGGTTAATGCCAGTTCTGATCTTTCGGATTGTTGATAATTAGAAATTTTAGCTGATGATTTATTTTCACTTTTTACTCTATGGAAGGATTTTCACGACGACAGATAACATCGATTTTGATTGAGAGATCATTTGAAAGTTTGATTTTCGTCAAGGATTAAGGATTTTTATGGAGGACATTGTCATGAAGTTAGGATTGAATCCTATTTAAGGATTATTTTTATTTTAGGATTTTCATATTTAGGAGTTTTCCTATTTTCAATTTTTACTGGAGATCGAAATTATTTTCATTCGATAGGATTTAAGGATTTTGGATAATCCCATTTTTAGGATTAAGGATTTTCATATTTTCCCAGGACTAGGATCCAGATTTTGAATTTTGCTATTTATTTAATTACTTTGAATCGGATTCGAGTATTCTCCGATATTAAATATTTCTTAATATTTTTATTTTCAACTTTGAGGTTGAATTTCACTTCAATTTAGTTGGATTTTTGAAAATGTTAATTGCGATCCAGCTGTTGATTTTCTTTAAGGAATCCTTATGATTGTCGATAGTCGTTGGAAGACTAATAGTCGGTATTACGCTTTCATTGGAATTGAGACCGATAAAACAGCAATTATTCCTAATCGAGGAATAACACATTTTGGTCATTAAAGCAAATATTATAAGGATTTAAGGATGAAAGCTTGCTATAGCTAGTTGTTTACATTGTAAATAAAGCATTGACCCTTTAATTCAGGAGCTATTATGTTAATTTATTATAACGACACCTAGTATTCTATATGGAACCTGAGAGCAGCATATTAGGAGATTGTTGGAAGACAGCTGTTATTATTATTATTATTATGAGGTTGTGTAAGGATAAACATGAAACTTGATTTTAAACAGTTCATGGAGGCGAGGGCTAGGGCCTTATTGACGCCTTGTTCTATTATTGTTGGTGCGACAGCGTGTCAGTGTTGAATTGCTCCCGTGTTGTGAGAAAGCCACAGAGAAATATGGCAACATAGCGATGTATCCAGTATCAGCTTGTTGCTCTGATGACTGTTGGGAATTCCGCTTGTTAGATGTGAGAATTTGGAAAGATATTGCTTCGTATTAAAGGGAGTCCAATATTGAGATGAAGAAGCCTGGAACAAGGCGGTATTATTGAGAAGGAATGAATTGCGTTGTGGCTAGGAGCTTGGGATATTTGTATGTGCTTTTACTGCAGGGGTCGACCAATCAACTGCGTAGTCCCGTTATGAGTACAGTCTGTGTCATAAGCGAGGTTCCATGGTGTCTTATGAGAGGTTTATTGTTTATTAGTATTTTTATTATTGAAGTTAAGACTAGTTAGGAGTGGATTACACCTTAGTCTGGGCTTAGTTGACTGGACTATTGACCCTATTGTAACTAAAGAACACAGGATTATAACACATTGTTAGTGGAAGATTGCAGAATTATTATTGAGCCATTGGAGCTCAGTTAAATAATGGTATTTCAACAATGATTTTTAACAAAATAGATTAACGATTGTATATAGTCGAAATTATTATTTTCAGTATTTTATTAATTAATATTTAGATTAATTGAATTTATTTGGAGATAACGCAAGCCTCCGTGGCTTAGGCGGTAGCATGCCGGCCTCTCACCGCTGGATCCGTGGTTCAAATCCCGGTCACTCTAAGTGAGATCTGTGCTGGACAAAACGGAGGCAGACAGGTTTTTCTACGGGTACTCCGGTTTTCCCTGTCACAAATTCATTCCAGCAACACTCTCCACTATCATTTCATTTCATCTGTCATTCATTTAATCATTGCTCCAGAGGAGTGCATCAGGCCTCGGCAGCCGGCACAGTCCATATCCTCGCCGCTAGATGGGGGCTTCATTCATTCCATTCCTGACCCAGTCGGAGACCGGAAGCAGGCTGTGGATTTTCATTTTTTCATTTGGAGATAACGACAGGATTCAGGAGTAGAAAATGTATAGAGTTAAACGTTGCAGTTGTAATGACGACAGGCCATCGTCATTAGAGTCATTTTCATCGATTCACTATATTAATATTTTTATTTCCGTCGATTCTGAATTCCTGGGCGTAGTAGGTTAATATCGATTCTTGTTAGTTTATTTCGTATATGTAGGTATCACATCTGTGTTACTATACCCTGTTTATTGACGTTTTGATGTCAATCATGTCGTTTTTATTTTTGCATTTATGTTGTTACTTATAATTTGTACTTACTGGTGGATGGATTTTGATCAATAAATGCAGGCACGTGTTTACGATTGCTTGCAATGTTTTGTTATAGATACTTGCCATTTTGATTCATCGTATTGGGGGTTATGAAGTAAATATTATGGTCAAGATAATGAAGCAATGCCTATTTACCCAATCCACATTCCTATGTGACCCGAGATCATACCTGCCAACCTCTCAAAGTGAAAAATCGGGAGATTCGACGCGGCGACGGGGGGGGGGGGGCGAGGACGCTACATAATACATACATAGGCTAAGACATTGCAGCAAATATGTATCAAAGATCATATTATTGGTCGTTGTTGCAGGTGACTGAGGCTGATTTTGCCCTCTTCAAAAAGGTCTTGCTATATTCTTGCTCAAAACACTTCTCTTTCTGAATCGACTTCAGAGTTATAAGTTTGTCCAGAGTCTTGTCAGAGAGAGATGACCTGAACATCCTCTCACACTCTGCATTACTATGCGGAATGGTCAGAATGGAAAGCATAACTCGAGTACCCCACCACTACATATCATTTGGCCTACCAGTGCCCGCTTCACATCAATTCTCTCTTCTTCTTCAATAGATGTCACATCCTCAAGTTGGAAGTTACGAAATTGGGAATGTAAAGCATCCATTTCCTCATTAAAATTGTCTTGAGTGTCTGTTAACATGCTAGGAAATGCATTTACAAAAAACTTAATTTTGGAAAATGAAATGTCCCACTTTCCAATATGCGAGATACTGAAATCACACCTACAGACACTACAAAATGCAAATGTTGCGCCTCTTCCTGACTCAGTTATATGCGTAATCAGGGTGTCTACTGTTAAGGATGAAGTAAAAATTAGTTACTTTTTAGCTACCTTTTAGTTAACTTTTAGTTAATTTTAGTTACCTTTGAATTCAAGATACGTCTGCGGTCTGCAAGCAAATGGGTTCATCACGCGGTGGAGAAAGAGAGCAATGAACTGTGTTTAAAGTGGTAAATACAATTCACTTAGGGAGTTACAACAATTTTAAAAATAATAAATAAATACTAGAAATTTATTATCAAATGAGTTGTTTCAGCTAATATGTCGTCTTGTGCACAAGGCGTTTTTATAATTGCCAAGAGGTTGCTCTGCTCTGCTCTTGACCGTGGCGAGATTTCCTTTGTCCCCGCGGTAGATCACGACGAAATTTATGGGACGTTACATGATTGTAACCGAATTCTGTCTTCACAGTCAAGTACGGCGAAATTTCAAGATGTTACACGATCGGCGCTGGTCTCACCCGTTTGTCAAGATTCCCGTTGTTTTCGCGATAGAACACTGATAAATATCGAGATTTAATAATCGGTGTCACTTTTAGTCGTTCGACGAGATTTCCATTGTCTTTGAGGTCAGGCGCGAGGAAATATAGCATTATTATGCAATCGGCGCCACTTGCTGTCCGTTTGACAAAAATACAGTTGTTCTCGTCATTGAATGCGGAGAAATATCGCGATGTATCGCAATCGCTGCCGCTCTCAGCCGTTTTACGAGATTCAAGTTGTCCTCGCGATATTATGCATACCGCGCCGCACCCGGCCGTTGAACGATTGTTTATTCGTCCTCACAGATTGGTGGATGCAAGCTCAGGGTTGGGCATGGTTAAAATTCACGAGTAGTTATGGACAAGTTGTATGGCCGGCGCCGTGATTCCCGCTGTCCCTATGCTGTGGTTGGGAGCTCATCAGTTCAGGGTAGATCACGAGGAGAAATTAGTATCGCGACGCTACGTAGGCTGTCATTTCTAAGTGGGTAGATGCACTTCTCGCTCCCCGTACGCTTATAAGTATACGGTCATGGGAAAAGTAGCGAGTAGGTTTCGGAATGTTTCGTGATTGGTGCCCAATCATCTTTGACGGGATTCCCACAGACCTCGTGGTCACAAGTTCACGATAGGGGACGGGTTTTTTGATTTAACGCTACTGACGTCGATCTCGGTCCATTTGACGAGATTCCCGCAGGCAAGTCGTGCGGTCAGCCGGCCGTCTTGAGTATGAATGTTCGAAGTAGGTATCAAATATTAAGAATTATTCGGAGAGGATTACACGAATAATACGACTAGAGGACACGTTTTCTTTCAAATGCGAATCACGAATTATAAAAGTTATACAACTTTTCGAAATAACCGGTTAGATTATAATATATCCGATGGAACCCAAGTTAGAAGGAAAAATCGACATATAACGGAATTTCGAATTAACCATACTGGATGTCGCAAATTTACGAGACAGATTTTTAAAATAAGTTACAGCCTACGTATTTCGAATCTTTTTCAAAACGGTAACATTTTGCAAGATCGCGACATTAAATTATTTAGCGTTATTTCTGGACTTCAATTTAATAGTCTCCAAATAAATGCGAAAAATGCGAGGTTTCTGAATAATTTCAGAAGTTTTCACGAATAAACGACTCGCGAAAAGTCAGGCTTCCTAATATAACACATAATTATTTCACACAAAACTAAAAGTCATCTTGATGCCGACGATATACGCTGAACGATGTATACCACTAAGGGTATCCTCAGTATGCATTTCCTCGAGGTCGGGCACGGGGAAATATAGCTTATGCAATTGGCGCCGCTTGCGTGAAACTCGCTCCATCGCAATCTCTGAGCTTAGAGGCGCGAGTTTAAATGATTCAATCCGCCTTCGGAAAATTTTCGTTACCCGTATGGAAAATTCGTTACTTTTCCGTTACCCATTTGTAAAATTCGTTACTTCCGTTACCGGTAGACACCCTGGGAATGTTATCTTTGTACACACTTTTAAATGTCACATATCTTTTCGCCTTATTACCGACGAACCGACGCAATCACTCAGTTCGAAAAATCACAATAACCTACCGGCATATTAACGCCAACAACATCAAACTAAGTTATACACAAATCATATAATTTCACGTGTGAAACAGATACAATATTCCGCAGCGTACAACTACCTATCACCCACTGGTCATTATGCAACACATCTAGGAACAAGCGCTGAATTAACCTTCGACGATTTCAAACGAAGACTTATTCGAAGCCGATTTCAAACGAAGACTTCTTCGAAACCAACTTTTTATAACAGCAGGACGCGACGCGGGAGTTAGTACGCAGTTGTCGATTATCGATACAAAGCGAAACTGCGGTATCGAGATATAACTTCAAAACACGTAAAGTCGATCCGTTCTATAGACGACATATTAAATCCGAAATTTTTGAAAAATCGGGAGATTTAATACGTTAAGCGGGAGGGCGGGAGAAATGGTCTGAAATCGGGAGTCTCCCGCCTAAATCGGGAGAGTTGGCAGGTATGCGAGATTTATAGAGCTCTCTAGCTCTCCTTTTGATTAGGTGCTTTCGGTCCCTGGGAGGACAGACCATAGTATTTATTTATGTTAGGGGTTCATCCTTATACGTTCCTAGGTTTCAGTGTGTGATATGCTAGCTGTAACGGTAAGTATTTTCAGCCGGAGTGCTGCTGTTTACAACAATCCATAGCCGTCCTGAGGATTCTGGCTGTCACACCCCTGGTAGATCGGGCACAGTACATTATAAAATTCGGAAGCAGCAGTGACAAAGGACATGAGAGGAGTTCCATCTCTTGCTTCAGAGTTAGGAAGGATGGATCTTAAATCCTAGAAACATTAGAGAAATGCAAACCAATCTCCAAGCTTAGGAGGTGAACGTAGACTTGGGCAGGCAGCAAAGTGGGAGAAGTGCTTTTATTGAGCGTATCAGGAAATGAGAGGAAATATGAGAAGGTGAAATATTACGGTATTAAAAATAATCACATGAGAATAATTTTAAATGTTTAAGAAAAAATATTACTGTATTTACTAACATGATTTTTAGAACGAAAATTTTGGTGGAAAAAATACAGTATTCGTATATTCCACCCCCCTTGTTTTATTTGTGGTTTCCACTAGTTGCGAACCACGGGCTTATGATGTCTTCGTGATTCATGCCAATGTACAGAAATCGGGAACTACTGTCGACCAAAATATTATGTGTACTCGAGTTTGAAGGTTGTTTGTGAAGTAACCAATAGACCTACATAAAATCCAATAACATCATTTTCGTCGTTCTATTTTACGTTAGTTCATGTAGGTTTGGAATTTTTTATTTATATTTTAATATTTTTTATCGCAATTGGAACGCAAAAAGTGTCCGTTTTTAAGCGTGTTTCAATCATGCGTCACATTTAAGAATTATGGCCGCTTCCTTCCACATCCTTCCCAGTTTCATTCATCTTCTTCCATTCCATCTCTCATCCCGACGCGCAGGTCGCCCACGGGCATCGACTAGAAAGACCTGCACTCTGCCTCTCAGGAGGCTACACGACAACAACAAAAAACCTCACAAAGCCATCATCAGATCAAATCCAAATTTTAACACAATATTCATTGGAATGTTGTATAACTGGTTTATTAATTTCAAAATTTTGTGTGTTCAAGAACGAAAGTTATCATATTGTCATTTAGACTTTCACGGCCCGTGTTATTATTCATAATGTTGAAATTTTGGGCTTATGCCGTGTTTTATTATATTGAAATTCGACGCGTTTCGAAAGAAACCATGTCTTTCATCGTCAGGAATAAACTGGAATACGACAATGTTGCTAAGAGAAAGCAACGAAGAACATATAGAAGGTGCCCAAAGATGGACGCCATTATAGCCCCATGTTAGGGACAACGGAAAGCAGCAGTGAATTACTTTCTCAGGGTTCTGATAATAGGTAGCCAGGATTCACTGAGATTGTAGCCGGTGTCGCGGTTGAAATTATCTGGGTGTTTACGTATTTCAACCGCCTCCCTGATGATTCTGGGACGATATTGCTTTATACGGGCAAGAACATCCACTCCTTGGAACATGACATCATGGCCAGGTGTTAAAGCATGATCGGCAACAGCTGATTTATCAGGTTGAATGAGCCTGATACATCTATTATGTTCCTTAATGCGAGTGCATATTGTTCTCGAAGTCTGCCCGATGTAAACCTTGCCACAAGTACAGGGGACTCTGTAGATACCCGGTTGTTGCAATTTAGGCAAACTGTCCTTAGTTGGTCGCAGGAGTTGCCTAATCTTAACAGAAGTTCCAAATACAGTCCGTATGTTGTATCGACGTAGGATTTTAGCAATACGATCCGTTGTGTTATGTATGTACGGAAGGTAAGCAGTTCCTCTTACATCTCTTTTCTCAACTGACGTCCTATTATTATTTGTTGGTTTCAGAACCGTAGAAATCAAAGCCTTGCTATAGCCGTTGCTCTCAAAGGTGGTTCGCAGGGTGTTAATTTCTTCTTGTAAAGAAGACACTTCACAAATCCTCCTAGCCCTGGTAGTTAGAGTTGTAAGGATACCATGTTTCTGGGCAGGGTGATGGTGAGAACTTGCGTGGAGATATCTATTGGTGTGTGTTGGCTTACGAAAAAGTTCTCACCATCACCCTGCCCAGAAACATGGTATCCTTACAACTCTAACTACCAGGGCTAGGAGGATTTGTGAAGTGTCTTCTTTACAAGAAGAAATTAACACCCTGCGAACCACCTTTGAGAGCAACGGCTATAGCAAGGCTTTGATTTCTACGGTTCTGAAACCAACAAATAATAATAGGACGTCAGTTGAGAAAAGAGATGTAAGAGGAACTGCTTACCTTCCGTACATACATAACACAACGGATCGTATTGCTAAAATCCTACGTCGATACAACATACGGACTGTATTTGGAACTTCTGTTAAGATTAGGCAACTCCTGCGACCAACTAAGGACAGTTTGCCTAAATTGCAACAACCGGGTATCTACAGAGTCCCCTGTACTTGTGGCAAGGTTTACATCGGGCAGACTTCGAGAACAATATGCACTCGCATTAAGGAACATAATAGATGTATCAGGCTCATTCAACCTGATAAATCAGCTGTTGCCGATCATGCTTTAACACCTGGCCATGATGTCATGTTCCAAGGAGTGGATGTTCTTGCCCGTATAAAGCAATATCGTCCCAGAATCATCAGGGAGGCGGTTGAAATACGTAAACACCCAGATAATTTCAACCGCGACACCGGCTACAATCTCAGTGAATCCTGGCTACCTATTATCAGAACCCTGAGAAAGTAATTCACTGCTGCTTTCCGTTGTCCCTAACATGGGGCTATAATGGCGTCCATCTTTGGGCACCTTCTATATGTTCTTCGTTGCTTTCTCTTAGCAACATTGTCGTATTCCAGTTTATTCCTGACGATGAAAGACATGGTTTCTTTCGAAACGCGTCGAATTTCAATATAATAAAACACGGCATAAGCCCAAAATTTCAACATTATGAATAATAACACGGGCCGTGAAAGTCTAAATGACAATATGATAACTTTCGTTCTTGAACACACAAAATTTTGAAATTAATAAACCAGTTATACAACATTCCATTGTATATTGTGTTAAAATTTGGATTCGATCTGATGACGGGTTTGTGAGATAATTCTTAAATGTGACGCATGGTTGAAACACTCTTAAATACGGGCACTTTTTGTGTTTCAACTGCGATAAAAAATATTAAAATATAAATTAAAAATTCCAAACCCCATGAATTAACGTAAAATAGAACGATGAAAATGATGATGTTATTGGATTTTATGTAGGTCCATTGGTTGCTTCGTAATCAACCTTCAAACTCGAGTACACAGAATATTTTGGTCGACAGTAGTTTGGAAATTCCAGTTCATGTTTCCCATGCTAGGAGAGGAGGAAATGAGGTGGGACTGATTTCTCAACATTCCAGTGCCCGAGGCCAGAACACCTGTGACTGCTAGCCATAGTTCGCCCCCATTATCAGCTGTGACTCGCACACGTACAGTAATTGCTTTCCACAGTGTACTTGCATATGAATTGTTGTGCGAAGTGTTTGTTAGTGACGTGATGGGAAAGAAAAAGATTAGTTAAGACGCACCATTCAAATTGTCTGTAATAGAATTTGCCGAAAACAACAGCAATCATGCTGCATCCCGTGAATTTTCCGTAGCACCATCACACGTGCGTTACTGGCGGAAGCAGAAAAAAAAAAGTGCACCAAGAAAACAACTTCATCATTAAGGGGACCAAAGACCAGGAAGTATCCAGAAATTGAGAAGAAGGAAGTTGTTTTTCTTAAGTACATCAATTGAGAAATGATGGCTTTTCAGTTTTTCACACGATGCTACAGTTAAAGGCTGAAGAAGTAGCAAAAACCGTGGAAAATTTCTGATTTTAGAGCAAGCAGAGGGTGGCTTTGTCGGTTCATGAAAAGGAACAATCCTTCTCTTCGAAGAAGGACATCTCTATACCAGCAGCTTCTGAAGGACCACAGTGAAAAAATCCCGGAGTTTCATAGATTCGTAATTAGGAAGCGGCGCGAGTACAATTACCTGCAAATCGGAAATGCAGATCAAACTCCAATTTTCTTTTGATATGTCGAGAAACACTACAATTACCGAAAAGGGAGCATCCAGCGTAGTCATAAGGATTACTGGGGCAGAGAAGCTTCGCTGCACAGTTATGCTGGGCGTTACTGTGGACAGGCGAAAACTTCCTCTCTATGTAATTTTCAAGCGAAAAACAATTCCTAAAGGGAAATTTCCTTCCGGTGTGCACATTCGTGTCTAGGAGAAGGGATGGATGGTGACGATCTCTTGAAGACCAGAGGTCTCTCCTGGTTTTGGATAGTTTCCGTGCCCATCTTGTTGTTGATGTCCGCCAAGAAATAGTCAATACTTCCTGGTGGCTTGACGTCAACCTTGAAGCCTCTTGATGTAAGCGTCAACAAGCCATTCAAAGACAACATGCGGCGGGTATATTGTTAAAGGATGGTGGGAGGTTCTCATACACTTGACGTCTACATTAACATGTGAGTGGATTGTTCATGTGTGGGGACTGATTTCATCACACAAAATTGTGAAGAGTTTTAAGAAAACTGGCATTTCCAACGAACTAGATGGCACTGAAGATGACTGCATCTGGGAGATGGAAGAGAATGGGAGTGATTCATCGCAGACGACTTCGGTAGAAAGCGACGATGAATGACATGGTAAGTCTATTTCTTTGATATGAAAGGATTGAGCGTTGAAGGCAATTTTTTGGATATTACCCTAATACAGTATTCTAATTTATTTTCTCGCGTGACATTAAAAGACAGTTTCCATATAATTATTACTAGGGAACTTATTATAGCCTTCGATTCTTTATTAAAATTGTGTTATACATATTTTCGATTATTTTGTACTATTTAGGCCTAAATAAATGTTGTAACATTAGTAAGCTAATTATGTTCGAATTTTAAATTTTCATCTTTAATTTAGATTCGCACAATTTTCCCTCCCCGTTTTTGAAGTCGATAAAAAGTTTTAAAGGGGGGGGGGGGGGAAATTACATGAGTAAATACGGTAACATTATTCTATATGCTGAGCTGATGTGTTGTAAATATTACGTATGAAAACCATCCAAGCATTTTTCTGGAATAGAAGTGGAGAAACCATAGCAACCCACTTCTAGGATAGATGGGGTGAGAATGGAACTCATCTTTTCTCAGTTTTGCCTCACATGACTGTGTACTCTGTACCAAATCTCAGACTTACATTTCAATTTTCGAGTAGCACAAGTCCTGCACATTACAGCTATAATCAATTAATTACAATCAAAATGGGAAAAGCATTGTCAATACACCCCAAATGGGTTTTCCATGGTGGTGATATGTCTCGAATCTCGAGCTAGAGATACTTGTTGGCAACCTCTAAGGCCTTCTAATTAAAATAACAATGATTGAGTAGTGTCAGTGTAAAATTTTAAGAGGTCATGGGTGACAACAAGGTATTCATTCTCTTGCTTGTAACCATCTTCCTTATACTATATCATAATGTGCGAAAAACATGGCAGAGCAATTTTTATTAATTTTTTTGTTTGCTTTTATATGATGAAGTTACAGAGTTCCACTTTGGCATTCAAGCTCAATTTTAAGCATCCGAGGTAGCATGTTCTATAATTGTATTATTGTTCCCATGATTTTCTATTTTAAAAAATAAATGAAAGTCGAACATCGCCCTTCTCCTGAGCCTGTATTTCCTCCATTTTCTACTCTCTAGCAGAAGTGTTCTGGTTTAGCATCATCAAAGAGATGTAGGTGTTTTGGATGGTGGTGTTGCAGAGGATGGAACAGCAACCTCTTCTATAGGCATGGGTATTTATGGGTTGGTTTTTTAATTACCCAGAACAAGCATTCAAAGACTAAACAAAACTGTGAAAACATTTCTGAGCCTCTCCTGGAAAGCATAACTAGTAGAAAATGTGTACTGTACCTGACGTCCTCATTTTTTTCATCCTTAGAGAGGGTGCGAGGAACATCACCCTTCTCCCGAGCCAGTCTTTCTTCTATTTCCCGCTCTCTAGCAGCTGTGTCCACTGGTTTAGCAGCACCAAATATAGATGCAGGAGCTTTGGACGGTGGTGGTGCAGGGGGTGGAGCAGCAACCTCTTCTATGGGCGCGGTTCTAGGCTTCAGATTGAGACGTGGCCGCCCTCTTGGTTCACCTGACAGATGGCCACCAGTTTTACAAAGTTTTAAAATACACAAATTCCTTCTATATTTTTTGATATTCACACTAGAGTACATACATTAAAAATACAGAAATAACTGATTGATGAAACTGTATTTGCATTGTAGTAATTTTTACAAATGTTATGAAGGTAAGAGGATGGGCACAGTTGGTCAAGTGAAAACTGAAGAACAGAAAGGTTAAGAAAAGAACAATAAACCACTGCACTCGAGCAATCAATGAATAACATATTTCACACAATATATAGTCACTGTATATAAATATCCTCATTTCTCTAAAATTCATGATGTGGTCCGTCCTAGTTCATGAACCATAAGCAATGGCTGAGTGTCCTAGTAAGTGGTCCTGACAGTCGGGATACCAGTTACGAGGGTGGGTTGATAAGTCTGGTAAAAAGGTAACAAGATTTTGTTTTCATAAAAACTCACCTTACTTCTAAACATAGCCTCCTTTAACAACTATACACTTGGCCCAGCAAACTTACCATTTTTCAACCCATCAGAAAAATAGGTTTTCTCAAACTCTGCAAAACAATCCGTAACGGCCCCGATCACATCCTTGTTGGATGAAAATTTCTTCCCACCAAACCAAATTTTCAAGTTTGGGAATAGGAAAAAGTCACTTGGTACTAAATCCGGTGCATAGGGTGGATGAGAAACCAATTCAAACCCTAACTCAAACACTTTCTCCATGGAGACGGATGCTTTGTGTGCGGGAGCATTGTCCTGGTGAAAGAGCTCTTTCTCGTGTGCCAATCTTGGTCGTTTCTCAATCAGTTTCTGTTTTTGACGATCCAAAAGAGCAGCAGCATAATAGGGCCCAGTTATCGTTTTGCCTTTGTCCATGAAATCTATCAGGGTTATGCCCCGTGAATCCCAAAAGACTGTGGACACCTTTCCTGCTGACAAGACAGTCTTCGCCTTCTTTGGCGCACGTTCACCACTTTTTATCCGTTGCTTCGATTGCCGTTTGGTCTCTGGAGTGTAATGATGGATCCAAGTTTCATAGACGGTTATGAATAGGGCTCGGATTTTGAGGTAAATATCTTTTTATGTGAATACAAATTTTATTTTGTCTATAAATAAATAAATAAATTCCTGCTTTTCACTTATTAGCAGATGAAAAGACACATTTTTTAAAAATCAGCATGCTAGATCTTTCAGTTTATTGCAATTCTGTTCTGTGTTACTTCAACGAGGAAGAACCTGTGAGCTATGTAATCTTCATGCAGAGCATGCAGCTGTGTTTATCTTATCTTGTCGCCCCGTCCCACTCACTGTGGAAGCCGGGGATGCCTAATGTAAAAGCAACTACAATTTATTGTCTGCAGTAGTATGTTGCAGAATTTAAGGATAATTTTACTTCTGATTGAGGCATTCTGTCCTGCCAACCATGTGGGAAAGCAATCAAGGCTGAAGAGCGATCACAATTTACACCACACCTCGAGGGCAAGAAACATATTGCCGCAGTTTCGCGCCTTCAGAAGAAGTGTTAAGTGATAATCGTGGTCATTTCGTCATTTGTGATGGACAACCTGAAGATGTATCTCGTTGTGTATTGTGATTCTTCAACAGTCAGTGAGGCATAGCATAAATTGCATTCATGAACACTGCATATTGTTTATATTGTAATTAATAAACTAAATTATAATAAATATTTTTACCTTTTTTTTTCACATATTTCAGAAATATTTAATACATGAAAAATTAAAATTTTCCCGATTTTTAGCACCTAAAAATCCGAGCCCTAGTTATGAATCTGCGCAAAAAGTCTTGTGGGTTGCGCCTAAACATTGCCAGATTCTTCGCTGAAATGATCTTTCGAATCCGTTTTTGGTCCAATGGCAGCAATCGAGACACCCATGGCGCACAAAGTTTTCTCAGGGTCAGTTTTCCATGGAGGATGAAATGTACTCGTTCAGTTGAGACGTGTAAAGTATCAGCTAGCTCGCGCACTTTCATTCTCCGATCTTCCAATACCACAGTGTGAACTTTTTCAACGTGGGAAGTGACATCAATTGGGCGGCCAGAGTGAGGTTCCTCTTCTGTGCTTCTTCAGCCATGTTTAAACTCATTAATCCAGAAGTAAATGGTCTTCAATGCTGGTGCAGTGTCTGCATGAACTTCATCCAATTCGGTTTTGATCTGTGCAGCTGTCCAACCCTTCAAATGGAAATGTCTAATGACGGCACGAAAATTCAATTTTGTCCATAGTTGCAGCCTGACTACACATGCAACACTCCAGACGGCTGCCAACAATCAACTACTAATGGTATCCATTTGAAACTTTCAGGGTTAGTTTTATCAAGGATCATGTTTACTAACCATGGCTCGAAAAAAAAAAAAACCCGCTCTTTCATAAAACATTTACCAGAGTTATCCAACTACCCACGTACTATGGAATAGGAGTAGGCATTATGGACATATCCTTGTGCTCAGGCGGCTAGGACTACCCAACTCACTTCTTTGTTCCCCGAGGTGAAACTCGGGGGCCCTGCGTAAGTAAGGCTATCAAACCCACTTCACTTGTAAACCCATTGGGTGTCCGTCTCGAAGCAGCTACAAAATTGGCGAGCCGAACATGTCCTCGGACACTCCCGACACTAAAAGCCATACGCTTAAAAAAAAACTTGTACTTCTTAAATCTGCTAAAAATGTCATGCTCATGAGCAAGCCTCGAACCTATGGGGGTGATGGGAGTTCCACTCCTATCTGACACATCAGGGACTCCTTGGAAACGAACAGGCAATCAGACTGGTATAAGATGAAGTGCAATTAATATCAAAGGTGGTTATGAAAGGGAGAAAGTAGAGCTAGCCAAGTCAGTAAGTAGGATGGGATTAGATATTCAAAGTATTAGTGAAGTTCAGATAACGGGAATTAGAGAGGAGCATGGTGTCTAGTGGCGACCTGTATTTAAATTCCCGTATATTTCCCAGATTTCCTGAACGAAAAATCGACCAAATTCTCGTATATTATAGAAATCTCTGAGACTAGAGTTTGCATACCTCATCATCATCATCATCTTGTACAGTTTCCAGCCCCAGGCTGGGTCTGTTTGGAACATAAGCCTCTCTACTTAGTCCTTTCTTCCCACCACCTCTCTGTTGTCACTCTGGTCCAGTCATCGCCTCTCTTCTTGACACATTCCTCCACTCCTTTCAGCCAACTATCTCTTGGTCTTTCCCTTGGTCGTTCCTTCCGCATCTGCATCTCATGTATCCTCTTGGGAATCTTCTTCTCTTCCATACCACCTCAGTCTTGATGTCTCGATCCTACCTTGCAAGGTCTCCTCTTTCACCATTTCCCTGACCTTGTCATTCCTCACCCTGTCTCTTCTCGTTACTCCGATCCTACTTCGCAGGAACTTCATTTCACTTGCCTGTATTCTCCTTATGTCTCTTTTCTTTATTATCCACATTTCTGATGCAGAGGTCAGCATCGGGATATAGTAGCTTCTGTATAACACCACTTTGCTTTCTTGTGGGACATCTTTATTCCACACTTAGCTTCTAATGCTTCTCAGAAATGCTTCTGCCTGTCTGCCACATTCCATAATCTCTTTGTCATTTCTCCCATTTTCCTGCATTATACTTCCCAAGTACTTGAGACTTTCCACCTTCTTTAGCTGTCCACCTCCAAGTGGTATCCCACTCATTGGTCTGTCCTTTTTCCTGGTCGTTAAAAGGATCTCACATTTACTGATGTTGAACTTCCATCCATACTCTCCCACTGTTTCTTCCCAAGCCTTCAGTTGCTCCTGAATGTCCTCCTCCTTGTCTCCCCAGACCATGAGATCATCTGCAAACACCATTGCTTTCATCTTATCTTCTATATTTCCTGCTACCCGTGTCATTACCTCGTCCATGACCACAATAAAGATAAGGGGTGAAAGTGCACTACCCTGTTTCAGGCCACTCATTTGTCTGAACCAGTCTGTTCTTTCCCCTCCAACTTTCACACAACTCACACTTCCACAATACATCTCCTTCACTCTGCCTACAGTCCCTTTTTCCATTCCCATGTTTTCCATTGCTTCCCAAACCTTCTCCCTACACACACTATCATAGACCTTTTCGATATCCAGGAAGGCCATCAACAGATCCTCTCCAAATTCGTAGTGGTGTTCCTGGAACTGTCTCACTGAAAATATGAGATCCACTGTTAATCTCCCAGGTCTGAATCCACACTGTTCCTCTCTCAATTCTCTCTCCACTTTGGCTCATATTCTACTTTCTAATATATTTTCATACAGGGTCATCGAAAAATAATGCCAACATTTTAAAAAAATATAGCACCGAAACCCTTTATGTTAAACCTGTAATTCTTTCACTGAACGCCAGCTGGTTAAAGTAAGTTTTGTTTTGGAGGGGACGTGATCTTGCTATGCGCACACTAGATGCGCAGTAGCCAAGGTCAGGTCGTCCGGGGGCGCACGCGCCAATGAAGTCCTGACCTCACCCCTTTGGAATTTTTTTCTGGGGGTACATTAAAAACATTGTGTATGCAAAAAAAAATTGGGATTTGGAGCACCTGCGGGGGCGAATTTCTGCCGCCATCTTGACAGTTACTCCTGAAATGATTGCACGTTCCAATCCAGCCATTGGGAAAGAGAGCCTGGTCGGCCTGGCCTAGATTTTTTCTCTACAGTCCCTGTTTCCTTAAACTGATTAAACCATCAAATGACAGCTTTGTAATCAGGTGCAGTTTGTTGGGCGGTGCAGTCATTGGTGCGCGCGCCTCCGGCCGGCCTTGGCTACTGCGCATCTGGTGTGCGCACAGCAAGGTCACGTCCCCTCCAAAACAAAACTTACTTTAACCAGCTGGCGTTCAGTGAAAGAATTACACGTTTAACATAAATGGTTTCGGTGCTATCATTTTTTTAAATGTTGGCATTATTTTTCGATGACCCTGTATATCTTGGCACAGTGTGGAATGAGTGTGACTCCCCTGTAATTTCTGCACTCCTTTCTGCTTCCTTTCTTGAATATTGGGACAATTAATCCTTTCATCCTATCTTCTGGGGCCTTTTTCTTCTTCCAGCCCACTCTTTTTTCACCGTACAGCCACTGTTTCCCAACCTCCCCTGCTGCTTTCACCATTTCAACACTCACTTCGTCCACAACTGGTGCCCTTCCTCCTTTCATCTTGTCTATAGCCATTTCCAGTTCTCTCCAAGTCTGGTCCTTTTCCATTCCTGTGTTGTCTTCACCTAATGGCTGCAAAATTAATCTTAAAGCATGAATTAAGTTATCTAGCGTACGTTTAACTGCATGTTTGGAGATATTTCCGTAGAGGTGATGGCGAGACTTAGTCCGTAGCGTAAGCAATGTGCGTGCTCAAGAAAGTTGAACTCTCTCGCAGGTGGAATGAGAAGCTACCAACACAAATAAAATACAGCAGTCGCATCGTGAGGTTCGCTGGGCTCTCATCCTGCTTAGCAGTGCCGCAAAATGTGAATGGCGGCGTGGTCTGCAGACGAAATAGAAGGCCTAGCAGCAGGACTCAACCAAGTATTCATAGGGTAAGAAGTCGGGCATTAAGAGACGTTTCAAGATTTCCCGGATCAAATGCGAAACTCCCGTATATTTCCCGGGTCACTACAATTCCTGTACATTTCCCGCAATTCCCGTATCGCTCGGCACCCTAGAGGAAGTGGGAGATTACAAGGTATACATGTCGGGTGCTAAAACGAGGCAGGGCAAAGTGGGGAGTATGGCTGTATGGCAAGAGAACCTTGTAGTATAAACGTTTCTGTGAGGTATGTAAATGGTGTAACTAATGTGGATAGCTGTAACACCTTTGGTATTATATGACAAGTCATTTTCCCTTAAGTGATCCTTCCTTCCTATGTCACTCAACACCTTTTGAATTCATGTCCAATCCTCCTGTCATGCGTCTATCTAACCATAAACCTTCTAACCTCAATTGGAATGTCATGCCTTGACATTCCTGGTGTTGTTCCTACAGCTAGTTTAGCATTTCCGCCGAGAAAATTCCAGAAGCCAAAGGAGGATGAAATGTAACATATTGAAAAGAAGAAGAGTCAAGACTTGTGGACCAATCGACTAAATACTTCAGATGCGAGCCCGGAGCGACATAACCTAACTTATGAATGGACTATCTTTGAAAGTTACGATGTTGACACTTAATTCCGCGTTGCGAGATTGTTTCATACTACCAACTGAAGGATGGCAGACGTCACGAAAATGGGAATTAAATCATCGGCAGATATAGAGAACGACTACAGAATGTGCAAATCAAAAGTTGACAGTACATAATTGACTTGGGAGTATCCACAGTAAGATGATTTTTTTTTTTTTTTTTTTTTTTGTCACCATAGTTTCCCGTCATTTTACAGACACTTTTTTTAGGGGTTTCGAATTTACCTTCCAAATGTTAATTAGGATGTCACTCAATCTAACTCAAGGTTTCTGTTGTGCCTGAAATGCCAGACTGTAAAGTATTTTATTTTATATTTTGTTTGTTTGTAATTTAATCATTCTCGATGATAACTGTTCCTTGTAGGTTACCTGTAGGCATTTTGCAGTTTGAATTTATTATGATCGCCGGTTACATATCGGCAGTGATTCATTTATTGGGCTTTCTTGTATTGTCGATAACGTAATCAGGAAAGGAGAATGTCATGTTTCTTGTCTAGCGTTTGGTAATTTGATTTAATGGGGTTGCTTTGTAGTAAAGGGAGGGTTTTGTTTTAAGGGGATTGTTAGATTACGACCAGCATGTATTTTGAGCAACAAAGAGAAATTTTCACAATCTTGTACGGGAATGGAGTGTTATCCTTACGTTCCTCCAACTTAAACTAATTACTGTAATAACATACCCTAAATTTGTTAAGGATCCTTCAACTCAATTTTAATTTAATTAATCTTTTCCCGAGGCCTTGCCTCTGCCTTTTTAATTTTAACTATTTCTTAATAGGGTTTGCCCGTTGTTTTACTGATGTTTTACTTTTGCATTTTAATTTGAAAATATATTTATTCCTTCCAACTCCTTTGGCTACCTCATTTAGCAGCATTAGATGACCCTCATCTAATCAGTCTTCCACCCACCACCTCACGTGGTTCTTGACCCCTTACCCTAATCTTCTTAGCATTTAACCCTCCGTACAACTTAAGAGGGGGATACCTTCTGGTGTCCGCCGTATCGAGAGGGTGTCGGGACATAAATTCTGAGTAGGGCTGTATGGCAAGAGAACCTTGGAGCATAACAGTTTCTGTGAGGTAAATGGTGTAATTAATGTGGATAGCTTTGGAAATGTCAGGAAATCGGGTGAAGATTGTCTCAGTGTACTCTCCATGTGAAGGGGCAGATCACGAGGAAGTAAACGGATTTTATGAGGTACTGAGTGATGTGGTAGTGAGAGTTAACAATAAGGATAGTGTATTACTGATTGGGGATTTCAATGCCAGGATAGGAAATAGAACTGAGGGGTGTGAGAAGGTAATGGATAAGCAGCCAACACCAATGGGAAATGTATATTGGACTTCCGTGCTAGCATGGGGGCAATCTGTTGCGAACTCATTCTCGAAGCATAAGGAGATTCACAGATACACATGGGAGGGTAGAGGAACCAGATCAATAATATATGACTTTGAATTTAGGAAATTGTTCAGGATGTGCAGGGTTTTCAGGGGCTGTAATGAAACGACCACAAACTGATCTGTTGTGAATTAGGCATAGTTAGACCTAAAGTACAGAACACGGGCTGTTTGCAGGCGGATTAGGGTTGAAAATCTCCAGGATAAGGAACTTAGGCAGTTTAGGATCGTCGGTATCACGAGATGGTAAGCTTGTGTGTGCGTGTTTTTTTTAATAAAGACCAGTGGGAGTCGCATAATAACATTTACCCTCTCTCCCGAATCCAGCTTGTACCATGAGGAAAGCAATAATAAGACCTTGCCCCATCCTATTCTGTGAACCACATTCCACAGGATTCACGAGACTTCAAAGTAAGACCTTATTTTAAACAATCGAAAGAGTACTACAGTATAACTCCTCTGTTACACTTTTCAAGGGTCGGGAATGAAAAAGTGTAAATTGTGAGAAATCGTTAGGTTACACACTATGAGTCAAAAATGCTCATGGAGAGCAAAACATTTTTCTAACATAATATCAATATTATAAGCAGCCGCTTATGAACATTACAGCTTCATTTCTGCATCATTTCAGTTTTAATATTTAGTTAGATTTAACAGGCCTATTAAAAAAAATGAAATTTTTCAATATTTTTATTGTGCTGGAAAATATAATTAAATAGTTTTCATGCAAAGAGAATGTTTATTTAATTATAGCTTTTTAAGAATAATAATCGAAATATCATTTTAATAATGTACAATTACGTTACTGTAGGAAAGAAACCCCCATAATGAAATCCTGCGTACGCCACTGATCTTAATCATTCTCTACTACTGCCGCTGCTTACTCGTTCCATTCCAACGATTTTAACAACGCTATTAATGTAACTGGAAACTTCCAAACGCACCGCAATACGAAAAGATACGTTATGGTAATCTACATGTAACAAGGCGCCAGTCGAGCTTTCGATGACAATTTGACAATTGTACAAAACCGGCTGACATATTCACTACTTCATAAAGAAAAACTGGTGATATATGTGACATATTTGTCAGATTTCTACCTGTCAGCTTTACAACTTTATGAAAATGTCGCAACATATTATTTTGTCGATTTGTCATGCTTTGAGAAACGGTAACTTGTCAAACTATCGAAATGTCGGACATTTTATGTCATCTGGCATATGTTGACTTGTCGAGTTTTATGTTGAAATAGGGCCCAGTTCGAAGCACAATGCAAAGAAAATAACAAAGAAAACAAGCCGTCATTTGCATCAAAGAATATGTTCCCGAGTGTCAGTTAGCAAAGAGAATATAAGTGAGGCAGTTATTACCAACCAACATCTGCACAACTTAACCCTTCCCAAGCGGATGTTTTTATGGCTGAGCGGATTATTTTTTAAAAAATTCAGAACATGTAGATTGTATTTTTCGGTTGGTTGGTTGGTTCCTTAGTTTAGGGGCTGCGACAACGCGGTCATGTAGCCCCGTGTACTTTGGGTGTGTGTAGAATCTGTCTGATAACCGGTGTTAATTGTGATGACTGTATTAGTGTGTGTATCTGTTTTTTAATTCAAGTAGAGACTGCAACTTTGAATTTTCAAATAGTTCCTACTTTTGCCGCCAAACGCCACCGTCAACGACTACTAAGCCTAGTTCAGAACTAGCTACTAGACGCCACCGCAGTCGGCTCTTGGCAACGAACGTAGCAACCAAAGAGCGTTGTTTACATTCTTAACCTATCCAATTTAGTTTCACACAGGTGTAATTAGTGGAAAGATCTTTAACATGCCATAAATCTATGACATGGGACCGCCGGCTTTACTTCCCCTCCGAAGGAAGGCATACTGAGGGATTTATTGTATTTTTCATGCACTAAATTTAATTAGAACTCACATATATTTCGTATACCTGTTGATAATTCAAGTTTGAGTAGCATCTGAAAGTTGTAAAGTTAATTAATTATAGTTATTAATAATTATTATTTTATTAATAATTCAGTGTGGAAACACTTCAAACCATCACTCAAATCCAAAGCAGACACTATATCTTCATCATTCCATAGCCATTTCCGTGAAATTATGCTCACATCACCAAATAAACACTATAAAAGAACACTCACTTTACCAACTACGTAATACGACACGTGCGTTCCATGTGCGTTCATCTGAAGCGACACCTGTCTGCGGGTATTTGTGAAGTCAAAGAGTCTCTAGGGGTGACGTAATTGACTATCAAACATGCATCTGCATAGTGGTGCCATCTCCTGGGTTTAGCATTAACTATTTTGGCTGAAAACGGCGCCGGATTTAAATGTAGGAATTTTCCGGATATATCAGTTTTCTGCTCTCGGCTGAAACGTACGCTCCGGATATATCCGTATTTCGCTCGGGAAAGGTTAACTCAACAAAAGTAAATCGCTCTTCACTTACTGGTGAAAGTAATGGTCACTGCTCCCAGCACTTAGCGCGCTCTCTGGGCGCCTACCTGCTCAAGCTAAATGATCAAGGCCACCGGAGTTCCATAGCACGCGGCATGTCCAGTGCTTTTGAGTTTAACTGAGACTTGTTCTCAAACAAAACTGTCTCTTCGGTGACAGCGACCAATATCGATATGTTACGACAATCTCCACTTTTTAGTTGAAAATGTAGCATTCTCATGTGGCCTCACATGATGAAGAATAACACATGGCTTCGTCCCGCACCTACATTCAATATGCCGTACAATTTGTTTCCGTTGGGGTAGCTATAAGCCGCTTGGCACAGCCTGGCAACATTTAAGGTTCTCGGGCATTTTGTTCACTTTGTTATACCAGGTTATTATTATTTAAAATCGCTGTCTTCTCTTTACGTTTGCTGGTCTACTATAGAGCGTCTCTACCTTAAAAAGACAGTACACATTAAATGGAGCGCGCTGATGCCAGATCTGTTGCATATACCAAGTTCTGCAAGGCTGGGCACATGCTGTAACATAACTCGTATACAGGAGTGTTTTTACACAAAACTCGGGAAATTTCCAAAATATTTGTTTGTTATATATAACTTTACCTCATGCCTTGAAGCGAACGACGGTACAATATTTAGATATGATATACCGAAGTTAAGAGCGCAATTTTAATGCACACATTATAATAATTTATAATTTTCAATTATTCGTGAATATGATAATATTATAACATGCTATAATATTGCATTTTCTCGAATATCGGTGGTTACTAAATTATAAAATGACTAATAAAATAATAATAGTAATGATATATATTGTGGTCCACGTAATTTACCCAATTTTGTGTGGTCAAGTGGTGGTATGCAGCCGAAATTAAATTATTCATTTCTTGTTTCTTGAATGAAACGTTGTTCAATTTTATATAGGCTAGTTCATTACTTGCGCCCATACCATTTCGATAGGATTAAGTACACTGTCGTATGGTGGCAAGCAACGAACATATTTCTCTGCTGTGATAGCCTACATTGTCTATTACTAGGCTACATCCTTCGGGAACATTGGTCAACAATTGCTCGGCGAACCACTTCACCTGTCATTTCGTCGTGGGTGTCTGCCGTGTTCTTTTGGCACAGAAACGTTAACTCTGCACCATTAACGAACCCTTGTTCATTCCCAAGACGAACAAAGGCAAACTACGGAAACCACTTCGAGGATGGCTGAGGTAGGAATCGAACCCGCCTCTTCTCAGTTCTGTCTCATAAAGTTGAGTACACCCCGTTTCAGTCCTCAGACCAGAATTAAATTTCTTGGCAGAGCCGGGATTCAAACCCGGGCCTCCACGGTGACAGCACAGTGACAGCCAAGAATGCTAGCCACTACACAACGAGGCGGACAATTTATAAAGAACACAAGCTCCACTACATTTCACAGTTTAACTTCACATCATCACCTACCCTCCTTTAAAGGCAGTCGGGGAGATAGCCTACGGGCCACATTAGTCAACAAACATTCGGTGTGTCAGCGCTGGGCGGGAGGAGTACGCAAAGTGCTATAACTTATGAATGCTATCTGATATCGAGCTCCAGTTTGTTTTAAAAACTATTTCAGACAGTAATGAACATTTCTTCCCGCATATTCAGCAACGCAAAGTCAACAGCAAAAATGTTTCTCGCTACGCAAGTTTTGTGCGACACCATCCCAGATATTTCAAGTAACATTTAAGAAAAAAAAAAAAATCATAACTTTCTTATTTTGAAAATAATTACTGCCCTGAGAAATAGGGTATCTTCTACCGACATCAGGCAATCTAAAAATAAATTCGTGATCTCTTGCAATCATTAGTTCATTATCTATGGCATGATAAGTTTTATATCTGCAAAAATATAGATTCGCGCTAATATATAGTCATTGTGAAAATTGGGCCATGTGTTAATTATTTATGGCTTTTATTTTTACATCACCATAAAGAGCGGAAAATTCTCTATAAGACCACGCAAACATTCTTAGATTTATCACTTTCAATTATTGGGAAATGGCAACATCGCCGGTGTAGAAGAGGACGAAGCTAATTGCAGGACATAGGAGTGCGAGTGAGAGGCAATTACTACATTTAGTTCCATACTGTCTTTTTAAGGTAGAGACGCACTATAGGTGTATATTGAGGAAATTTAAATTTCATTAACGTACAAGCGGGAACCAGATTGCATTGAAAACATAGAAAAATTGAAGGGACTGAGGAAAAATATTGTAAATGGCAGGAAATCGTGAATTGCGGGAACGTAAAAGCGGGGTTATACTGTATTTAATCGTACCCACTCCACTGTCGTTACATTTCAGACAGAGGTACTTTTGTCAATTGTTGACGTTCTATCCAACGTTGCCCAAAATTCGAGCCTGGCAAAGAGACTACGGACAGATTCTTGTCCAAATAAAGGAAGTGCATATGGCAGGCTAGCCGCATCAGCTAGTCAAGAGACGGCCAAATGTACGAGATGGCTTACCGTTAAAAAATTGCCTGGTCATTTCATTCTGAAAACTCAGAATTGGAAAAATGTGGTGGATTTAGTATTCGATAACGTTATTAAAAGCCAGTGAAAGGGATTGATATCTTTTTCATTAACTAGTCCTTCCTTCAATTTTAAAATTGATTTGTACACGTCAATACGGACCTTGTAAAATGGAAAATTCTCCAGTTAATCTAGTCCTTCCTTGTTCCATTATCTCGACTCATGATTATAACAAATGCGCCTGAACTCGCCTGCAGTACACCTGCAGTGATTGGTCAGTTTCTCAAGGGGGCTGCGCGACTGGCCAATAACAAAGAGTCTTTTTACGGATGCTTGGGAATACAGCGTTCCGACGGGCGCTGTGTTCAAGCGAGCTGCAAAACACGTACGTATTCATACATTTCCTCAGGCAGTTCAAGACTTTCCACAGTAAGCATGCTGGTAGCTACTGTCTTGCCATTGTGCGGCAATAACTTAACATTTTCTTTTAAGAGTGTTCCCAATTACAACAAATTGTGGCATCATAAGCCATCGCAGAGGGAGTGACGACATACTCTTCACGCAGGAAGGGAGAAAATACCAACTTGCAAATTGTTTGGGACCATACCAACGTTATAGTGCCACCCTAAAGACTGGCACACGTTTCTGCCCCTGCCGTCAGCTCCCGCGGCAACCCTTTATACGACACTGTATATATTTCTGTGCGGCACATTTAAATGTCCCGCCGGTGACTGCCGCCATCTCCCTTCTCGGCGAGTCAACTGTTCCGGCCAGGCGAAGGTTGTGATCTTTTGCCAGGCAAGACTAACTCTTGGCGATCTTCTTGGACGCTATTGGCCCGGCAGTTTGAAAGGAACCAATGGTGCGCTCGCATATAAATAACTTGCATTATGGGTAAGCCTTGCTCAGGCTTACAAACCCAAATATCCTTCTGGTTAGGCCAGTGTGTAACGGACCGTGAGTGTGGGGACCTGCTAAGGTTGGCAGCGTCCACTTCCCTATTTCTCCGCAGGGCGCGCGCGACACCACTTGTTACCCGCCGACGTGTGTGTTGTACAAGCATGTCTCTTCCCTCTACGACTTGAGTAATGTAGAGAACTGGATGTACTGATTCCAGGCCACATGGCCTGTTCTCGAACTAAGGTAACATTTCTGGTCTACTTCGTAAAACCTGTGAAATGACGGTTCATTTCTTCAAGTAACAAGAGAAACATTAACCTCATGGTGTCGACATGAGTGAACTGCATTTTTCCTAATTTTACGTTAAGCTTTAGGACTTGATATTATTTTGAACTGAAAACTGCTAGGCTTCCGTCCTATAGTTGGTGCCTTGTGGAAGGCTGATATTTTAATCTTTTCCATCGGACATTTATTATGCTTTTGCGTGTGAATATAATACTTGATTATTGTTCGTTAATTTAAGATTTTGTACTTTATATCATTATTTTGGAGGGTACTATGGTGAGGGTGACAATGCTCGGCATTGTCGTAGGCATGGTATATTTTGCTAACTGCTTGCCTCGTGTTGGGTAGTCGCCGGCAAATAACTCGAGTGTTGGCAGCGGTCATGTGAGGACGTGTTGCAATGAGCTCCTGCTCTAAGGCTTTTGTTCTGCCTTTTGGTATTTTTTAACCTATTTTCAATTTTGAAAAAATAGGCTTATGAGATCACCTTTTGTCCGTGTGTGTGTGTGTGCGTGATTCGTGTGTGTGTGTGTCCCCCTAATAAAATCTAAACGGCAGGAGCGATTTCAATGAAACTCGGAAAGTTCATAGCACTATTCCCGGCGACCTCGACCGTGCCCTTCAAATTTTGTTACGACTCACCAATCCAACATGGCGGCTGTGCAAAATATTTCACCAGCATTCAATATCTCCGAAACTATTACCGATATTACCCTGACATTTTCTATGGTGATAGAGGGAACTACTATAAGTTCACTTATGTGACTTTTGAAAACCTGGTAACTACAAAACCAACATGGCGGCCAAGCGAATTTGCGACTTTTAAATAGACGTTTCTCGCGATTTGACCAACCAAACGCAATGAAACTTGGTACAGTATATGTTTATATACATTGTAATGCACCGACATCTAACTTCGTTCAATTGTTTACATAATCACAAGATGGCGGATGTGCGAAATATTTCACCGGCATTCTATATCTCTGAAACTATTAGCGGTATCTCCCTAAAATTTAGTACGAAGATAAAGGGCACTACTGGAAGTCCATCTATAAGATTTTCAAAAACCGGTTAACTACAAAACGAACATGGCGGCCAAGCGAATTTGAACATTTTAAATAGACCTTTCTCGCGATTTAATGTTCTAAGCGCACTGAAACCTGGTACAGGAAATATTTGTACACATTGTAATCCACTGGTATCTAATTTAGTTCAATTGTTTACATAACCTAAAGATGGCGGCAGTGCGAATTTTAAAATTAAGTTTTTATTTCTTGTGATGTAGTCATGCGATCGAAGTGAAAGTTTGAATAATGAACCTACGCAATAATTTTCCTTTAATGGTACATGACTCTATGGCCTATACATTTAACAATCCAACATGGCGACCATCCGAAATATTTAGACGATACTGAATATCTACGAATCTATTTTAGCAATCAAACTGCATTTTTTAATGTTCATAGGGGCTATGAACTTAAGTTCACCTATAGGACTTTAAATAACCTGGTGATCACAAATCCAACATGGCGGTGACGCGAATTATAAATATTCACATGGACGTTTCTCGCAATTTAAACATCCGCGTGCAGTGACACTTGGTACAGTAAATCTTTATTCGAATGTTAATCCACTGGCATCTATTTCCATAACCTCAAGATGGTAGCTGTGAAAAATTTTTAAATCTCCTTGTTTTTTCTTGTGTCCTAATTATGCGATTGAAGTTTGAATACTACACGTTCACAATAATCTGCATGTAAAAGTAAACTCTAGGACCTGCATATATAAAATCCAACATGGCGACCATCCAAAATATTTAGTCGGTTCTCAATATCTACGAATCTATTACAGCAATCAAACTGAAATTGTGTATGTTGATAGTGGCAATTAACACAAGTAGGATATATGAAAATAGGCTGTATAGTTCTTCACGGAACTACTTGTCTTAACTTCTGGTTCTGTTCTCTAGTTCTGTGCTGCGTATTACTATGGTAATATCTTTTGTATTTTATACCGAGTTTCTGCTCGGCTTTTCTCTTTCTGAGAATTACTGGTTGTGATCTTAGAATTTTCTCGAAGCCTCATGGCTTTCGCTGGTGTTGTCGAAGGGCAATTTCTGCTCTTATTTAACCGTTGTTTTACTTCAACCCATTGCTGGGGAAATAGTATTCCTTGTCTCCAGGGAATATGTTTCCATTTAAATTTATTTTATTAGCTTTTCGCCAAACGTGACCGTTGGCTTCCAAGCTACCATGTGGGGTGTAGATACTGATAGGAGTGTACTTGTTCATGTTTGTTTTTTATTATGTTTCCACCTTTTGTATTTTGTTTATTTAATATATTGTTCTTTCTTTGGTTGATTTTACCCATGGATTTTCTTCAGCATTTTTATGCTACCTTGTAGCATTATCCAGTCCCTCGCCTCTGAAACGCGAGACCCAATTCCACACCCCAAGTATTCAACTTGCCTGGCTGGCCATTATTGGTAATGGTCGCCAGAGTTACGCACCTACGAGAGCGGGATAGGTTTCCGTATCGCAAGGGCGTGACAGTAAGTGTTAGCAGAGCATCGTGGTTGTCTGGTTTTGCTACCGATGGTGGTAGATAGAAGCCATGTGGCAACATTGTCTACTCTGCCCTGATATTTATCAGGATGAGAATACTGAGGATTGGAATACCGTATGTTTTTTTGTAATTGTAACGTTCTACCATGGGCAACTATAAGTTAAATTTTGAACTTCAAGTCATATGTGGAAACTTAAAACGTTAAGAGTTAAGGTGCTGTGAAATTTCATTGTCTAATATTTTTGGTATTTTCTTTTTTACGTTACTGTGATGGAGCGTCACGTAGCTGATCCGAAGTATTTGGATCATGAAGAGATTCAGTACGAATTGGATATAAGGGGTTTGGAGGTCCCCATGAACACGGAGGTGGCTCGAGCAGTTTTAAAGCCTGCCCTTCTGGAACCTGTATAGTTGCTGGAGCTGTCCGAAGCAGAATTTGCAATTGGTGAGTCGCAAATTTTCCAAAAAGTAGAAGTTTGTGCTAACCTTATTAATTTGTTTTTGCTTGATGATTATGGTACATCTGCCCAATATAAGAAATTGCGCACTCGCTTACAGTATTTGTTCACTCGTTGCGAAGATGTTTTATTCGTTTTGTCCCATCGTTCTGATGATGAATTAGCTAATACTTTTGAAATCCAACGTATGATAGCCGAATGTGCTAATAAAGTTTTTGATGAAAATTCTGGTGGTTGTGATGGTATGGATGCAGCCCACGCAGTTAGTTTAGACAGTTCTGAAATGGTTTTTCCTACCAGTGAAGGTGATAATCAGCCTTATGTTCCGACGTGTACTGCTAATCTGTTAAATTCACTTCGGTTGAGTTGTGGAGTATCTAATAATGCAAGTATGTCTCGATCTGTTGGTCGCAACAATGATGTCTTTCCGGTTTCTACTAACAATAGTACTACAGTAGATAGTAGTAGTACAAGGTTGCCAGTAGCTGAAGTAGATGTTGCTAATCCCTTTTCCTTCCCTCCTGTGGATTATTCTGCTTATATTTATCGTGAAAGAGCTGCGACAGCCAGGTCACATACCAGGTCAAGGTTGCCGGCCAGTAGTGTCGATGCTGGTGGTAACGCAAGTGTTGTTAAATTGTCTACGCAATACCTCCAGGTTACTGAGAGGAAACCAGTCGATAGTGTTTTGGCGACTGAGTTTAGCCGGTTAAATTTTAGTCAAGGGTTATCGTCCGACACGAATTTGGTTGAAGTGTCAAACGCTTTATGGATGAATAATTTGGGTACTAATTCTAGTTTTCATGTACCAGTGTCCGTTCATTCTGTGTCTGCTGTAAACAATTCTGATGGAGATGTAAATTGTAATCCTTCCATTCCCGAAATTTTGCAACCGAGTGCTAGAGAGTTGTTCATGTAAACTGAAATGCCTCGTTCCGTGTGTGGCACAACTCCTGTGTACACCACAAGTAACTCCAATGGTGGAGTATAGTATTCTTAATCTAGTGCCTTTTCTCGTCCTACTTGTTCTGTTCTTACGCCCAGTGCGAGGGGTATTCAAGAAGTAAATATCCGCAGTCGGGGTATGTATCCTGCTCCAAGGCAAAGTTCTCCTCAAGACGTTTCTAGTGGTAACTATCCTCCTTCGTTAGGTATTAAGCCTCTTAATTTCCGTTGGCCTAAAGATAAAGTTTGGTGCAGCAAGAATAGAGTTTCTTCTCGTGTAGAACCTCAAGGTTGGGATTTGAATAGCCCGAGTGATGATAGTGGACCTGTTCGTGGTGAGCAGAGGGGTCCAGGTACTGGTAGTTCAGTTTTTTCTAACCGTAATTTTGGGAATCTCGCCCACCTGTTATCCGATTGTGTAGCTAAGTTGAAACACATGAATACCGATACCACTGATGCTATTATTCATTTTCTGCATGAGTTGGTGGAAATTTATGAGTACGCTGCTGTATTTGGTGTGAGTTACACTCAGGTGTACCAACTTATGTTCCCGTTCACTTCTGGTATGACGAGAAGTATGGTTGTTGAGGCTATGTCCCGTAACACAGGTATCGAAGTGTTCTGTGAGCAAGTAATGTCAAATTTCATTCCGTATAGGAAGATGGGTACTGTAATTCAGCGTCATTTGTATCGTGTACAGAAGTATGGTGAGTCGTTGGACGTGTACATGCAAGATATGTTGAAGCTAGCTAAGATGTTTTCTGTTAACTTCACTGAGCAAGAAACGGTGGAACACATTTTGGATGGTGTGACGCCAGACTACCGTTCATTTTTATGCTTAGGGTCTCACCCGAGTACTATTGCTCAATTGTGTGCTGCTGCTGTGCGTGGAGAGTCCGTACGCCAGTCTGATTATGGTAGAGGTTCTGTTGATCAACCCTCGCAATTTAATTCTTACAAATCGCAAGGTTCTTCTAACCGTTGGAACAATGGTCGTTTCCAAAGTAAACAAGGTAATTGGGGAAATCGTAAACCTCAAGGTACAGGAGGTCGATGGTCTAATAATCAGTCTCAGAGTGGTCCTGTTCGTAATGAAGAAGTTAGGAATTCTGGAAATTTTAATTCTGTAAGGAACGTCCGCTTCCAAGGTTCTTCTAATAGCAAAGGTGATGTCGGACACCAAGAAAATACTTACCGTGGTGAAAATTCAAATCGTCAGGGAGCTCAAGGTCGAGTAAATAGCAGTTCTGTGAAATGTAACGCTTGTGGTCGTGTGGGTCATTCGGACCGCACCTGCAATTCTCTTCAAGAATGACATCCGGAGACCTGGCATCGTGATGTGATATCGATGTCATCAGTCGTTAATGTGGACGACAGCAGTATGGGAGGCTGTTCGAAAGTCTCTGCGAGTTCTTTATTACCTGCACCTATTGCAGGCATTTTGATCAATGATGCCAACGTCGAAGCTTTGTTAGATTCTGGCAGTGCTGCGTCACTGATGAGTGAGGAATGGTATAGGGCCATGAAAGGCATCTGCAAGTTCCCTCCCCTCTCTAAGGTCGATGTTCGTTTAGTTTCAGCTAATAATTCCCAACTAATAGTTTTAGGTGCTGTCATAGTTTCGCGTGGAAGTTTCCGTTTTGGATTGTGTCAAATTTGTCTTGCCCTGTGATTTTAGGCACTAATTTTTTCTCTCATTCCGGTTTGTCGCTGGACATTAAACCTTCTGGTTTAATTTCTGTCCAGATTTGAAATTGAAATTTTCTGCTACTGAGAGGTACGATGTTGGCACCAGTGAGGTGGACATCGATGGTGAAGACGTTCCCAAGTTGTCAAGTAGTGTCAACGACCTGGATCTTAGTACTGTAATCTTTCTGATGGTCAAGCAACTATTATACGTGATTTGTGTTCTCGTTTTCCTGAGGTTTTTACCGACAAGTTAGGAGTCACTGATTTGATTTCTTACAAGATTGTCATGTCGGACAATATTCCAGTTAGGCATCCTCCGTACAGACTTAGTCCGCCTAAAATGAAAGGACTTAAGAAGATAATTGATCAGATGTTGTCAGACGGTGTTATTCGCCCCTCTATTTCTTCATATTCATTGCCTATGTTTCTGGTGCAGAAGCCGAATGGTGGTTTTAGACCTGTTGTTGATTACCGAAGGCTCAATAAGAAGGTAGCGATGGAACCAATCCCCCTTCCTGATCTTCACTCATGCTTTTCGTGGTTCAAGGATGCTAAGTACTACAGTCTCATAGACCTGAACCAGGCCTATTACCAGGTTCCCTTGGCCAAGGAGAGTAAGCATCTCACCGCCTTTGCGACGGGTTGGAATCTTTATGAATTCAATAGACTTCCCTTTGGTGTCACTACTGGAGGAGCTGTGTTAAGCAGATTGTTAGATAAGGTCTTTTCTGGCATTAAGTTTGAGTACCTGTACCACTATTTGGACGATGTCGTGGTGTACAGTAAGACATTTGAAGATCATGTTCGTCATCTTCGTGAAGTGTTCGAGCGTTTGAAGAACGCTGGGCTAACTGTGAAGCTTCCTAAAGTATTTTTCGCTAAACCTCAAATCTCTTTTCTGGGGCATGTTATCTCCGCCGCTGGTGTATCGATCGACAGCTCTCGCACCCAGGGCATTCGTGACTTCAAAAGGCCCGTCAATGTCAAAGGCGTGGCTCGTTTCATTGGCATGGCCAATTTCTTTCGCAAATTTATCCCTGATTTCGCTCGTAAGGCTATGCCCTTAAATAGGCTACGGCAGAAGAAGGTTCTGTTCAAGTGGGGCGAGTCTCAACAGGCCGCTTTCGATGAGTTGAAGGAAGCTTTGTGTAATGCTCCTGTTCTCGCTGTTCCTGATTTTAGCAAGAGATTTATTGTGCAGACTGATGCCTCTTTAGGCGCCGCTGCAGCTGTTCTTTTACAGGAGTGTGAAGAAGGTCGTCGTCCTAACGCTTTTGCTTCGAGAACCTTAACTGTTGCCGAGTCTCGTTATTCTGTATATGAGCTCGAAGGTCTCGCTGTCATGTTCGGTTTGGAAAAGTTTAGGATGTATGTCGAACACGTGCCGTTCGAGTTGGAGGCCGATAACCAGGCCCTGAGCTGGGTCTTGGCCAGACCGAGGAACACTGGGCGTATCGCTCGGTGGGCTACTTGTATTTCATCTTTCAATTTCACCGTTCATCACATAAAGGGGACAGACAATGTCATTGCAGATTCGCTTAGTAGGAAGTACGAGGACTCTCCCCTTAAGAAACCGGAGCCTGTTCCTGTGGAAGCTGATGTTGTTGGGTGTTTGTTCCGCCCAACATATGTTGAACAATTCTCCTCTTTTGTTTAAAGATATAGTCATTCATCAAAAAGAAGATCAAGAGTTAAAATTAATTATTTCGAAATTAGATGCTGGTGAGGTTGTAAAACCTTATTTTCTTAGGTCAGGCGTGTTATGCTGCGTTGCCAGGCATGACAAGAAGCCGAAAGTCGTCATGCCTGTCCAGTTAGTGGATGCAATGCTAAGATATTTTCATGAGTCGCCAGTTGGTGGTCATTTAGGAGTCTTTAAAACTCGTCAAAAGGTAAAGCAATCCTTTACTTGGAAGTGTATGGACCGGGACATAAAAAGATTTGTTTTAGGTTGTCGTAGTTGCAACGTGAGTAAACCTGCTGTTAATAGTAGAGTGGGATTTCTGTTTTCAGAGCCCGTGTTACGTCCTATGGAGAGGTTGTATATAGATTTTGTTGGACCTTTTCTGAGATCCAGGTTAGGTAACCGTTTCGCGCTAGTCTGTGTCGATGGATTCTCGAGATTTTGTTGGATTTTTCCCACCAAGATGAGCAACACTGCTGCTGTCATTAAGTGTTAGAAGGTTATTTTTACTTCATTTGGTCCCCGTCAGTACCTCATTTCTGACGTACCTTTACTTTTAATCAGTTCTCTTTTTTACTTTTAAAGTCGCACATTTTTCCGTATTGACAGAATGTAATAATAAACAAAGTTTTTATGGTTCCGCCTAGTCAATACTTGTTTTATTAGAGATTTTATCGTGACATAATCACTTCTCTTAACATATGTTGGGACATGTTTCGGTGTCTAGTAACATTGACACCTTCATCAGCCTACGGTTATTGGCAACACACAATGACATTAAAATAATTATTAAAACAACACACATGACTAAAATAACACTTTAAAAAGTTTTTTTAAAACACTGTCATAATGAAAGTTCAATTAAAAGTCTTAGAAAAAGGCTTGGTACACTGTTTTGGTTTCCAATGTCCTGCTTCCGATAATAACCTCCGAAAACCAGCAAGAGGTGACCATACATAACTGGAAAAGAAATCCCTGTGTGAGCTATGATAAGTATTAAAACCGAAAAAGTGGAAAACTAACCAAAGAAAAAGTGGAAAAATATATGAAAAAGGAGTGGTGAACTTACGGTGTAGTTGTGGTAGCGAGAAATCGGGCCGGGCTGAGGCATACAGAGACTGTGCAGTACTGATACGGAATAGTTTGGGGGAAGCGGGCGAGGCTTCAGTCGAGAGGGGTGGGGGGAGGGTAAGTATACTGGCAATTTAGGAGGACAGGAGCGGGATGGGGTTGAGGGGTGGAATGAGCGGATTTGTAGATCCTCGATTAAATGATAAAATTAAGGTGGTTTGTATTTAACTCTGTAATTAGTTAAGGTCTCAAAGAGTACATTGTTATTTTCAAAGTTGATCTCATTGATATTGGTTAGGGGGTCTGTTCTTTGGGCAAAATCTATTTCGATTTCTTCCAATATGTTCATTGTGATACCTTTCTTAGCAAGATGCAGGATGCTCATGTCTTTGTTGATGTCAGTGAATTCATGTTTACTGTCCTTCATGTGGTTGGCCATAGCGGAGAATTTATTGTATTTTAGAGCGTTAAAATGTTCACCATATCTTGTAGCAAATGACCTACCGGTTTGTCCATAATAATTAGTTTCGTATTTGGTGCATTTCAATTTGTATATGCCTGATTTATTAAACTTGTTCGTGTGGTTCAATTTGTTGGTGTTAAATAAAATATCTTTATTTGTATTAGTTGTTTTGTAGGCTATTTTTAGACCGCGTTTCTTAAAGATATTGGAAATGCTGTAAGTTTTGTTGTTAAAGTACGTGAAGACTGCGTACTTGGGTGGCTCTTTTTGCTCTGGCGTAAGGTGGGTGACCGGTTTATTTTTAATTTTATTAATGATGTTGTTAACTATCTGTGGTGCGAATCCGTTTATTTTAGCAACTTGCTTAATGATTTTTAGCTCTTCGTTTAGGCTTGCTTGGTCTAGAGGAAGGGAGAAGGCTCTGTTGATCATGCTCAAAAATGCGGCTTTCTTTTGATTACCTGGGTGATTAGAGTCCTGCCTTATGGTTGTATGTGTTTGGGTTGGCTTTCTGAAAATTTTATATGCTAATCTATTATTAATCCGACTGACTGTGATGTCAAGAAAGTTTATTTTATTGTTTACCGCTGATTCTGCCGTGAATTGTATTTTTTTATCCAGACTATTTAATTTTTGTACCAATCCTTCTATGTTCAGGGTCGTCTCATCTAATATTACAAATACATCGTCCACGTATCTTGCCCAAAAAAATATCCCATCAATTTTGTTTATGATTTCCTCATGCTCTAGTTGATCTAAGTATATATTGGCTACTATGCCAGAGAGCGGGGAACCCATTGACAGTCCCTCTTTTTGCTTGAAGATTTTATTATTAAAGGTGAAAAAATTATTTATAAGTGTGAACTCAAGTAGTGTCATAAATTCACTGATTTCTACTTTCGATAACGAGCTACTGCTAGACAGGTTTTGTTCAATGACCTTGAGCGAAGGTTTGATAGGAATGTTTGTATACATGTCCTTCACATCTACACTGTGTAAGGAGTGTTTGCTCATTAATTTAAGTTTTATGGTTTCATCGCAGAAGTGGAGTGTGTTCTTCAGGGATTTGTTAGCTTTGTAGGTGAAATGTTTTTCAAGAAATTGTTGGCAAAATTTAGCGGTTCTGTAGAGAGGGCTGTTTCTAAAATTGATTACGGGTCTTATGGGTGTACCTTATTTATGGATCTCGGGGAGGGCTCTCAAAGTGGGTAATCCCGGGTTCATGTTGATTAGATTATTTGTTTGTTTATCGCTGAAGATAAACAACTACACCGTAAGTTCACCACTCCTTTTTCATATATTTTTCCACTTTTTCTTTGGTTAGTTTTCCACTTTTTCGGTTTTAATACTTATCATAGCTCACACAGGGATTTCTTTTCCAGTTATGTATGGTCACCTCTTGCTGGTTTTCGGAGGTTATTATCGGAAGCAGGACATTGGAAACCAAAACAGTGCACCAAGCCTTTTTCTAAGACTTTTAATTGAACTTTCATTATGACAGTGTTTTTAAAAAAAACTTTTTAAAGTGTTATTTTAGTCATCTGTGTGTTGTTTTAATAATTATTTTAATGTCATTGTGTGTTGCCAATAACCGTAGGCTGATGAAGGTGTCAATGTTACTAGACACCGAAACATGTCCCAACATACGTAAAGACAAGTGATTATGTCACGATAAAATCTCTAATAAAACAAGTATTGACTAGGCGGAACCATAAAAACTTTGTTTATTATTACATTCTGTCAATACGGAAAAATGTGCGACTTTAAAAGTCAAAAAGTGTACGAAGCAAGCCAAGCTAACTGCGCCAAAAGAGCGCGTTACAAATATAAAGACCTCAAAGTCAAATTGGCCAGCACCATCAAGGACATCAGTTTTGTAAAGAAATGCCGAGAACACAACATAACCCCTTCACACTTCAAGGCTTACCAGAAAAAGGGCGCATTAAACAAGTACGAAGCTAGAACGCAAAGAATAATCAACAGCAGGGTCTTCCAAAGAGAAATTAAATTCCTATACATCAAGAAAAACAACCTTAATAATAAGTTATACCGTACGCATCTAGAAGCCGCAAACCTATCCAGCAAAAAAAAAAAAAAAGACTGGGATGAATATTCTTTTACAGTTAATCAAATTCTTTTCAAGAAAATCAACAAAAAAGTGTTGTCATTGGATAACAAATTTAGGAATTTACAATTCACACAGAATAAAACCAGAAAAATCAGGGAAACTAAGGAACAGTTCAACAACCAACAACATTCCGAAGGACAATTTTCTCCACCCGTCGAAAATCTATAAGCGTCAATTTCGATCGTGAAGAACTTGAAATACTAGGCAGGGGACCAAAACATAACTGGGAAGTTGAAATTAACGATAAGACACTTACAAAATTAGTAGCGGAAACAGAAACTGCTATACGAAGACTCCCAATTGACAAGCAGAAGGAAGTTAGGTTCACGGCTAATAAGGAAATCCAAAAAATAATCAGCACCAATACTAACCAGAAACCGAACCTAAATCATCTTAAAAAATTAAAAAGAAAAATCAATAGTAACGATATAATTGTCACAAAAGCGGACAAAGGGAGCACGGTCGTGCTGATGGATAGGGAGGTATATGTTAATAACACCCATGACTTCCTTAAAAACTCTAAATTTGATGAAGTCAAAAAAGACCCCACCCAGTCCATACAAAGAAAATTGAAAAGCATTCTTATCTTCAGCGATAAACAAACAAATAATCTAATCAACATGAACCCGGGATTACCCACTTTGAGAGCCCTCCCCAAGATCCATAAAGAAGGTACACCCATAAGACCCGTAATCAATTTTAGAAACAGCCCTCTCTACAGAACCGCTAAATTTTGCCAACAATTTCTTGAAAAACATTTCACCTACAAAGCTAACAAATCCCTGAAGAACACACTCCACTTCTGCGATGAAACAATGAAACTTAAATTAATGAGCAAACACTCCTTACACAGTGTAGATGTGAAGGACATGTATACAAACATTCCTATCAAACCTTCGCTCAAGGTCATTGAACAAAACCTGTCTAGCAGTAGCTCGTTATCGAAAGTAGAAATCAGTGAATTTATGACACTACTTGAGTTCACACTTATAAATAATTTTTTCACCTTTAATAATAAAATCTTCAAGCAAAAAGAGGGACTGTCAATGGGTTCCCCGCTCTCTGGCATAGAAGCCAATATATACTTAGATCACCTTCAGCATGAGGAAATCATAAACAAAATTGATGGGATATTTTTTTGGGCAAGATACGTGGACGATGTATTTGTAATATTAGATGAGACGACCCTGAACATAGAAGGATTGGTACAAAAATTAAATAGTCTGGATAAAAATATACAATTCACGGCAGAATCAGCGGTAAACAGTAAAATAAACTTTCTTGACATCACAGTCAGTCGGATTAATAATAGATTAGCATATAAAATTTTCAGAAAGCCAACCCAAACACATACAACCATAAGGCAGGACTCTAATCACCCAGGTAATCAAAAGAAAGCCGCATTTTTGAGCATGATCAACAGAGCCTTCTCCCTTCCTCTAGACCAAGCAAGCCTAAACGAAGAGCTAAAAATCATTAAGCAAGTTGCTAAAATAAACGGATTCGCACCACAGATAGTTAACAACATCATTAATAAAATTAAAAATAAACCGGTCACCCACCTAACGCCAGAGCAAAAAGAGCCACCCAAGTACGCAGTCTTCACGTACTTTAACAACAAAACTTACAGCATTTCCAATATCTTTAAGAAACGCGGTCTAAAAATAGCCTACAAAACAACTAATACAAATAAAGATATTTTATTTAACACCAACAAATTGAACCACACGAACAAGTTTAATAAATCAGGCATATACAATAATAATAATAATAATGTTATTGGTTTTACGTCCCTTTTAACTGCACTGACTTTTAGAGACGCCGGGGTGCCGGAATTTTGCCCCGAAGGGGATCTTTAACGTGCCAGTCAATCTACTGACACGGCTCCCTCGCATTTGCGCACCCTCAAATGCCAGCTGACTGCGCCAGGTTTCGAACCTGCAACCTTGGGCTCAGCAAGCGAGAACGTTACCCCTGAGCCACGCAGCCAGACAGGCATATACAAATTGAAATGCACCAAATGGGAAACTAATTATTATGGACAAAACGGTAGGTCATTTGCTACAAGATATGGTGAACATTTTATCGCTCTAAAATACAATAAATTCTCCGCTATGGCCAACCACATGAAGGACAGTAAACATGAATTCACTGACATCAACAAAGACATGAGCATCCTGCATCTTGCTAAGAAAGGTATCACAATGAACATATTGGAAGAAATCGAAATAGATTTTGCCCAAAGAACAGACCCCCTAACCAATATCAATGAGATCAACTTTGAAAATAACAATGTACTCTTTGAGACCTTAACTAATTACAGAGTTAAATACAAACCACCTTAATTTTATCATTTAATCGAGGATCTACAAATCCGCTCATTCCACCCCTCAACCCCATCCAGCTCCTGTCCTAAATTGCCAGTATACTTACCCTCCCCCCACCCCTCTCGACTGAAGCCTCGCCCGCTTCCCCCAAGCTATTCCATATCAATACTGCACAGTCTCCGTATGCCTCAGCACGGCCCGATTTCTCTCTACCACAACTACACCGTAAGTTCACCACTCCTTTTTCATATATTTTTCCACTTTTTCTTTGGTTAGTTTTCCACTTTTTCGGTTTTAATACTTATCATAGCTCACACAGGGATTTCTTTTCCAGTTATGTATGGTCACCTCTTGCTGGTTTTCGGAGGTTATTATCGGAAGCAGTACATTGGAAACCAAAACAGTGCACCAAGCCTTTTTCTAAGACTTTTAATTGAACTTTCATTATGACAGTGTTTTTAAAAAAACTTTTTAAAATGTTATTTTAGTCATCTGTGTGTTGTTTTAATAATTATTTTAATGTCATTGTGTGTTGCCAATAACCGTAGGCTGATGAAGGTGTCAATGTTACTAGACACCGAAACATGTCCCAACATACGTAAAGACAAGTGATTATGTCACGATAAAATCTCTAATAAAACAAGTATTGACTAGGCGGAACCATAAAAACTTTGTTTATTATTCTAATCAGTTCCGTAACTTCTGTTTCGAGTACTCAATCTCTCATGTTACAACTACTCCGTATTATCCTAACCCTAGTTTGGCCGAGAGGGTCAATAGGAATTTGAGAGCTGCGTTAATCGCTTATCATCGGGACAATCATGCTAAATGGGATTCCTCATTGCATTGGTTGGCCTATGCTTTCAATACGGCTGAGCACGAAAGTCATGGTAAAACCCCGTTTTCTTGGATGCACGCGTTTGTGCCAAATTCTCCGTTGTCAAACCTTTGGTCTCTTAATGAACTTCCTCCTGATCAGCCTAGTCCTGAGCGCGTTCGTGAAATTTGGAAAGAAGCTCAGCGTGCTATCAAGATCTCTCACGACAAGCTGGCCCAGAGGTACAATCAAGGTCGTGGTCAGAGCAAATTTAAAGTTGACGATCTAGTCTATGTCAAAAATTTAGGAGGAAAACTCCTGGTCAAGCAATCTCATGCCAAAATTCCGTGGTCTGTATAGGATCTTATCCTTTCCTACCGATGTCACTGTCCTGTTGGAGGACAATGAAAGAAGGCGCATTTCTCGAACTCACTTGTCATATTGTAAACGTGCTGGTGAACGAGAGGCAGAGGAAGCCGAGGAAGCAGAGAACGCAGGATGTAAGCTGTAAGCTGTAGAATTTTCCTGTGCCGTGATTTGGTAACAGTGATCTCTTTTATTGTATATTTGGTACCGTGTAAAGTTCTCGGAGTCGTGTGTGTGGTGCTGTCTTGGTATGACACACTGTCAACAGGCGTGAAGTTGGAGTTGAATTTGTGCTTCTGTCGTGTATAAATTGCAGTGATGGTGCAATATCTCCACAAGTACTTCGTGAGTCAGTTCTTCGCCGAAGTATAATCTCATCTAGCGAGAGACATAATGGGTCTTCTAATTTTCCTTTCAAGTTTTCGTTCTTGTCAGTGGGACCTGCTTGAGGTCTTTCTACGCCCCTTGTGGCCTATTTCTTCTTTCTGTGTTTGATACTGTTGTAGTGAACATAAGGTATGTTCTGAGTCATGGTACTCTTGTTCTGGAGTATGTGGATATCAGGGATTCCTGCATTTGCTCGCAGCCCTGGTGTCGGACCTTTCCTCGTTGAATTTTGACTGCACGCTGTGTATGGCATGGAGTTGTCAAGGACCGTTGATCCATTTATTGTGCGTGGTGCGCATTGTGAAGTAGTATTTGTGTCTACTTACTTGGAGGAGGTGAAGGTTGCCCTGCATTTGCTCGCAGGCGCCTTGGTGTCGCAGTGAAGGAGTCCGTGTGATGGAAAACCGTGGAGGTGTGTTCTGCAGTTCTGCGAAGTGATGTTCTTACTGCTGTTTGAAGTGCCGGACGAGGGTCGTGTTCCGTCTGTGAAGTGAAGCTCTGTTGCTGAGGGCTAAGTTGGTGTTCGAAGTTGAGTATGATCCATTTTGGTTGAATTAGTAAAAATTTTCTGTTTTCCTGAGTCACTGTTCCTGTCATCGTGTTGGTAAGTTGTGAAGGTGTTCAAGAATTGTGTGTGTTCCTGTTCTCTTTTCTGCATTCCGTCTAGGTGTGTTTTCTGTTCTGTGTTTCCTGTTCTAGGTGCATTTGATGTGTAAGTAATGTAATATTAAATGTAAACTGTAAATGTAAATGTTGGAAATTTGTTGACGCCAGTTGTAATCTGTGTCGTGACGAGGCAACTGTTACATGTTTTCTCCCCTGTACTAAGAGAGCTGAGCCATTCCTGTGGTAATGGGTCCCCTAGATTTCTTTCGTGTGGCCCCATCTCGGTATTTTCTCACAAGGTTGAAATGATGTTTAAAGATTTTCTATTTATTCAATTTAGTTTTGTAAACTTAGGATTTTGGTTGGGTACCAGTTCTAGTAGTTTATTTACTCCAGTGAAGTGGAGGTGATACAAAGTTCAAGAGAACACTGTTCAGTGCTTCTTCTCATCTTAAATAGCTTAACATTGACGTAATTCTGCGAAGTTCTAAAGTCTGCGTGTGCGTCTTGTGTGCATCGCCCTTAGTATGTGAATGTGATCTCGTATTACTAAGGCAAGTGAATTACCGAGTCCTACCTCACTCAGTGAAAAGTCCTAACATGTGCTACGGAAGTTGCTCAAGCTCTCGCCCTGGTCTCATGTCAGATCAGTGGCATTCTTCGACCCTGCTGGTGAAGAAACGACCCAACCTTGTGTTGCGTCTGCTCTGCGTGCTGTGTCTGCTCTTGTCCTTGGCTGTTTCAGGGGTGGTCCAGTGTGAGGGTGGCACCCCTCACACCTGAAGATGGTGGTGGCCTGTGCCAAGGCCACTGTCATGACGTCGTCCTCCATCTGATGGTGATACTGATGCCTGCTGGTCGGTGCGGATGGTGATCTCTTTCCTGATGTCAACCCTGGATGCTGAACGGCTGGAGTGGTGTTATGGTGCTGGTATGGTGATGTTGGCATTCCTTCTTGCCAACCCCTGTGATCTTCACGACATCATTAGTTTGGGCACTATCTACCTTCCCGTGGTTTCGACTTCCTGGTGCAGTGAGTGAAGCATGGATACACACTATTTTGCCTGCTTGGTGGACTAGTTATCTTCAAGAGAACTTGCGGGGGGCCTTCCTTCTGTCGGCTCACCCCTACTGATGACTTTACGAGGGGGAGGCTGTGCCACCCTAACGACTGGCACAAGTTTATGCCCCTGCCGCCAGCTCCCCTGGCAACCATTTATACGAGACTCTCTATATATTTCTGTGCGGCACATTTAAATGTCCGCCGGTGACTGCCGCCATCTCCCTTCTCGGCGAGTCAACTGTTCCGGCCAGGCGAAGGTTGTGATCTTTTGCCAGGCAAGACTAACTCTTGGCGATCTTCTTGGACGCTATTGGCCCGGCAGTTTGAAAGGAACCAATGGTGCGCTCGCATATAAATAACTTGCATTATGGGTAGCTATTTCTCTGCAGGGCCCGCCGACGTGTGTGTTGTACAAGCATGTCTCTTCCCTCTACGACTTGAGTAATGTAGAGAACTGGATGTACTGATTCCAGGCCGCATGGCCTGTTCTTCGAACTAAGGTAACATTTCTGGTCTACTTCGTAAAACCTGTGAAATGACAGTTTATTTCTTCAAGTAACAAGAGAAACATTAACCTCATGGTGTCGACATGAGTGAACTGAATTTTTCCTAATTTTACGTTAAGCTTTAGGACTTGATATTATTTTGAACTGAAAACTGCTAGGCGTCCGTCCTATAGTTGGTGCCTTGTGGAAGGCTGATATTTTAATCTTTTCCATCGGACATTTATTATGCTTTTGCGTGTGAATATAATACTTGATCATTGTTCGTTAATTTAAGATTTTGTATTTTATATCATTATTTTAGAGGGTACTATGGTGAGGGCGACAATGCTCGGCAGTGTCGTAGGCATGGTACATTTTGCTAACTGCTTGCCTCGTGTTGGGTAGTCGCCGGCAAATAACTCGAGTGTTGGCAGCGGTCATGTGAGGACGTGTTGCAATGAGCTCCTGCTCTAAGGCTTTTGTTCTGCCTTTTGGTATTTTTCATAACTTCTGGTTCTGTTCTCTAGTTCTGTGCTGCGTATTACTATGGTAATATCTTTTGTATTTTATACCGAGTTTCTGCTCGGCTTTTCTCTTTCTGAGAATTACTGGTTGTGATCTTAGAATTTTCTCGAAGCCTCATGGCTTTCGCTGGTGTTGTCGAAGGGCAATTTCTGCTCTTATTTAACCGTTGTTTTACTTCAACCCATTGCTGGGGAAATAGTATTCCTTGTCTCCAGGGAATAAGTTTCCATTTAAATTTATTTTATTAGCTTTTCACCAAACGTGACCGTTGGCTTCCAAGCTACCATGTGGGGTGTAGATACTGATAGGAGTGTACTTGTTCATGTTGGTTTTTTATTATGTTTCCATCTTTTGTATTTTGTTTATTTAATATATTGTTCTTTCTTTGGTTGATTTTACCCATGGATTTTCTTCAGTATTTTTATGCCACCTTGTAGCATTATCCAGTACTCGCCTCTGAAACGCGAGACCCAATTCCACACCCCAAGTATTCAACTTGCCTGGCTGGCCATTATTGGTAATGGTCGCCAGAGTTACGCACCTACGAGAGCGGGATAGGTTTCCGTATCGCAAGGGCGTGACAGTTATATCAACACAGATTTTATTCAAGTGTCCAAAAAATCGAGCCGTAAATGTTGGTTAAGCATAAAATTGACAAACGTTAAAATGAAGCCTGATATACATTGCGTCTTATGGGATAATAACCGGGACCTACAGAAATGTACGTTAATTGCGGTTAAACATTTTTTCGAGAAATGTTAAATCAGGAGTTCACTGTACCTGCGTATTTAGTCTGATGTTTTGACGCAGTAATATACAGTGGAAACTCGTTAGTACGTTTTTCAAGGGACTGAAAAATTTGGACGTAAAAAGCGGGAAAACGTACTAATGAAAAGTGAACATTAAACCTAATTAACTTGTTCCAGTGAGGGAAAAGTAAAAAAACGTTAGTCGGAAGTACGTACTATCGAATAAACAATTTTAAACAAACTACAGAATTATTGTATTACAGAACTAGTTTACACAGCACTGAGAAATGAGACCAGTGAAAACAAGAGAAAAATGTACTATACCGGTACCATACTCTTAATTGAAGTACCGGTACTGTAGTACGAGTTGAAATATTTAACTTTGTATAATTGATTTCGGCTTAAATACATGTTTTTCTTGATATTCTGTGGAAAAGAAGTGCCGTATTCTTTGGCGTGAACGATTGGATAGAACCAAAGTATTTTTTTGAGGTTAGACATGCTCGAGCGTGTACAGAAAAAAAAATTCCTCGCGCTTAAGGTAAGGATATCTGTCTACTTCTTCAAGAATTTTTATTTTCTCATCACTAGTTAATGGTTTAACGACTTTCTTAGGCCTATCCATTATTTCAATACGACGCAACAAAATTATCACTAGGTTTCACAACTTCTTCGGTAGTGTAATGCGTGAATCAGATCGTATTGAGTTTCAAGGTCGATACGGTAAAATTGTGGAATCGGACCGTATCCAAACTGGTGTTCAGGAAATTGATTGTAAACGCGTATCGTATTAACAGCGATTCTGCGCGCTCGAGTTACATTTTTAAACTAATTTAGGCTTACTCTCGTCTGTCGCCGATCTCTCTAATCTCTTATTTTACTTTCTGCCCCTATTCTTCGTTACCTTTTGTGTTCCTGTCGTGGTTGATAAGCGTAGTTTGTTGCACGTGTTTTTAGCGTTAATGTATTTTTGTTTGTTTTACCTTTAATGTCTGGTGAATCCGTACGTAAATTGTGGCACGTTACAGATCGCATTCGGGGCAACATTCCGGCAGCCCGGCGTCTCTAAAAGCTTTAAGCTTCAGTAGTTAAAAGGGCCGTAAAAACAATAATATTTTATCATATTAAACTGAACATAAACTTGTTAAAAACAAACAACATCAAAATCTTTGCGCATCCTTTTTACATGTTTACAAACCACCCGTAAAAGAAAAAGTCGGACGATAATTACGGGTCCTTTATGTTTTACTGTTTAATACGAGTTAGCCAACATAACTGCAGGTTGGCCACCATAAATTATACAGCGTATTGAAATCGCGAACTGAAACTGCTCATGTAAATGGGCATCGTACCTAAAACAGGATCGTATTCAAATCGATTTGAGTTCGCCATGTAATCGCACTAACGCAGGAACTAACTGCCGTAGACACTGAGGCCGGACAGAACAGATGTGCAACATTGTCGGCGCGTACTTTAATACTGCCGCTATACCCGTTACATTGTTCTGTGACCCGTTATGTCGCAACCCTCGCCCGCTTGTTGGCCAGGAATGTTATCTCAAAACGGCCGGGCTCCCATTCCACTAGGGGTGGACAAAGAATGCTTTCAGGGCTGACGAAAATGCGATGCGCTGCAAAATACGCAATGTGACCTTGTTTAAAGAAACAAGTCTCTGTCTTGTGTTCTTTGTGTACGGGCGGTATAAATCATGCTACGCGATGAAAATTTGATCGTCGTAAGCGGGAATAGAAAACGTATTAAGGGGATATATCAACATGTAATTAGCAGCACTGGGACTAGGACTTGAGAAAATCATCGCGTTCAACGGGAAAACGTAACCGAGAACGTGCTAACGAGATTCCACTCTATTGATATTTAATCTGTACCACTCCTCTTCCTGTCATATTTATTTGGTCTTATTTTAATATACAGTAGAACCTCGTTAACACGTTCCTCATTAGTACGTTTTATCACACATCACATCGTAATTTTCAAGTCCCGATTCTTATCTGATGACAATAATGTAAAAGTACCTCATTTATCACGTCGCACATTTTGCCGCGCATCGCTTAGTACGATCGCATTTTCGTCAGCCCTGAAAGCATTCTTTGTCCACCCCTAGTGGAATGTGAGACCGACCGCTCTGAGATAACATTCCTTGCCAACAAGCGGGCGAGGGTTGCGACTTAACAAGTATAGGAGACTCTTAAAAGTAAGACAGTTGCAAGGGCCACGCTTCGCTTAGTACGATCGCATTTTCGTCAGCCATGAAAGCATTCTTGTCCACACGTAGTGGAATCTGAGACCGACCGCTCCGAGATAACATTCCATGCCAACAAGCGGGCAAGAGTTGCGACGTAACAGGTATAGTAAGTACTTCTGAATAACGCGTTTTTACATTTCCCTTACTGAAACAAATTCATCATCATCATCTTGTACAGTTTCCAGCCCCAGGCTGGGTCTGTTTGGAACATAAGCCTCGCCACTTAGTTCTTTCTTCCCACCACCTCTCCGCTGTCACTCTGGTCCAGTCCTCCCCTCTCTTCTTGACACATTCCTCCACTCCTTTCAGCCATCTATCTCTTGGTCTTCCCCTTGGTCGTTTCTTCTGCATCTGCATCTCGTGTATCCTCTTGGGAATCTTCTTCTCATCCATTCTCTTTAAGTGTCCATACCACCTCAGTCTTGATGTCTCAATCCTACCTTGCAAGGGCTCCTCTTTCACCATTTCCCTGACCTTTTCATTCCTCACCCTGTCTCTTCTTGTTACTCCGATCCTACTTCGCAAGAACTTCATTTCACCTGCCTGTATTCTGCTTATGTCTCTTTTCTTCATTGTCCACGTTTCTGAAGCATAGGTCAGTATTGGGATATAGTAGCTTCTGTATAACACTTCCTTGCTTTTTTGTGGGACATCTTTATTCCACACTAAGCTCCTAATGCTTCTCAGAAATGCTTCTGCCTGTCTGCCACGTTCCGTAATCTCTTTGTCATTTCTCCCATTTTCCTCCACTATACTTCCCAAGTACTTGAGACTTTCCACCTTCTTCAGCTGTCCACCTCCAAGTGTTATCCCACTCATTGGTCTGTCCTTTTTCCTGGTCGTTAACAGGACCTCACATTTACTGATGTTGAACTTCCATCCGTACTCTCCCACTGTTTCTTCCCAAGCCTTCAGTTGCTCCTGAATTTCCTCCTCCTTGTTTCCCCAGACCATGAGATCATCTGCAAACACCATTGCTTTCATCTTATCTTCTCCTATCTTTCCTGCTATCCGTGTCATTACCTCGTCCATAACCACAATAAAGAGAAGGGGTGACAGTGCACTACCCTGTTTCAGGCCACTCATTTGTCTGAACCAGTCTGTTCTTTCCCCTCCAACTTTCACACAACTCACACTTCCACAATACATCTCCTTCACTCTGCCTACAGTCTCTTTTTCCACTCCCATGTTTTCCATTGCTTTCCAAACCTTCTCCCTGCACACACTATCATAGGCCTTTTCGATGTCCAGGAAGGCCATCAACAGATCCTCTCCAAATTCGTAGTGGTGTTCCTGGAGCTGTCTCGCTGAAAATATGAGATCCACTGTTGATCTCCCAGGTCTGAATCCATACTGTTCCTCTCTCAATTTTCTCTCCACTTTGGCTCGTATTCTACTTTCTAATATCTTTTCATATATCTTGGCACAGTGAGGTATGAGTGTGATTCCCCTGTAATTTCTGCACTCCTTTCTGCTTCCTTTCTTAAATATTGGGACAATTAATCCTTTCTTCCAATCTTCTGGGGTTTAATTATCATTTTCCATTAGTAAGTTTTCCCGCTTTTGACGTTCAAATTTTTCAGTCCCTTGAAAAACGTACTAACGAGGTTCCACTGTAGTTATTTTACTTACACTGGTTAAATCTCAGTTCCTCATTGTAGTTTAGTTTACCTCCCTTGATATGTAATGGTACAATGAGGTAACATGAACTAACTTGGGGATTCGGTCGGACTTACTCACTTGCGGGGGTGTGTCCTCTATACCTCTGGAATGTCTAGGCTCGTGTCTAGACGTTTGATTGAATACCTCGTAGACCCAGCTTTCGAACCATCCTAGTAGTTTCCACTGCCATCTAACATTTACATTCTGAGTGACATAATGCCCTGTGTACCATTGAATTGAAGCCCGTTAGCTTGTGCATGCTAGGGTGGTATGAGTGGTGGTCAATTCCATGCAATGTTCATGTAGGTTGCAGAAGATTGAAATATTTTCGAAGAAATTTCACTGCATGATATTGAGCAATTGAAACCCTTATATATTCGAGAACAGTGATAAAATGTAGTCAACAATAAATGACACTTACCTCTTTCTGGAGGAGGATCCTCTCGTTCACCACCACGGAAACTACCACCGTCTCTTGCACCACCATCCCTTCCACCGCCGTCCCTTCCACCGCCGTCTCTTCCACCGCCGTCTCTTCCAAAGTCTGAGAATCCTCGACGTGGCCCAAAACCACTATCACGACCAAAGTCTCGGTCCCTGTCACCACCACGGCGGTCAGTAAAACCACCTCCCCTATCAAAACCTTCACGGTCACCAAAGCGTCCCCTATCCCGATCACGGTCACCACCAAAGCTATCTCGGCCACGATCACCACCAAATCCATCTCGAAAACTACTGCCACGGTCACGATCTCGATCACCAAACCCTTCACGAAAGCCACCACTACCAAAGTCTCTACGACCACCTCCAGATCGACTGCCACGGTCAAAACCACCTGAAGAAATAAAGAAAAGAGAAAAAAATGAAACAGGCAAATTACAGAAATTCATATCACTTGCATAAATATATGGTTAATTTTTAAAACTCTTTACTTGGTACATGTAAGATCTACTGGCCAAAAATCCTCCCCGAGTCCCAGTGTGGATTTCGATCTTCCAGAAGCACAACTGACTTGATTTTCTGCATAAGACAACTACAAGAAAAATGTAGTGAGCAACAGAATCCACTCTTCTTAGTCTTTTATGATCTGGAAAAGGCCTTTGACTCAGTTCCAAGATCTGCTATGTGGGCGGTGCTACAACGCTTTGGCTGTCCTCGACGCTTTGTTGATCTAATCCAAGCTCTCCATGATGGCATGACCGGTCAGGTTTGTCAGCAAAATAAGATCTCTGACGAATTTCCTATCACTCATGGACTGAAACAAGGCTGCGTACTTGCTCCAACACTGTTTGCATTGTATTTGGCTGCAATGCTCTATAAATCGCCCACAAACATCCCAGGTGTAGATGTCAGGTACCGATTTGATGGAGGGCTCTTCAACCTACCTCGATTTCGCTCCAAGAAGCTAACTCAGGTTACGAAGATAACCAATATGTTGTATGCAGATGATGCAGCATCGCCTACACTCACGCCAGTGGAGTTGCAACAGACTGTTAATTGCTACAAGAATGCATGTGAACGTTTTGGTCTCACCATTAATGTTCAGAAGACCAAGGTTCTGGCACAACCCTCACCAGGCACTTCCCTTCCGCACTTCAACATTTCTATCTCAGATACTCCATTGGAGCAGGTAGACCACTTCTCGTATCTGGGCAGTCTGCCATCTGTACACGGCAATTGTGGGCAGGATGTTGAGAAGAGAATCGGTGCTGCCCATGCGGCATTTGGGCGACTATCGCACCGGGTCTTCTTGAATAAAGATCTGACCGTGAAGACTAAGCTCATGGTGTACCAAGCTGTTGTTATCTCAACATTGTTGTATGGCTGTGAAACCTGGACCCTCTATCGACATGACTTCCGAAAGCTTGAGCGCTTCCATCAACAGAAGCTTCGATCCATCCTTAAGATAAAGTGGGAAGACCACATCACCAATCTTGATGTTCTTGAGAAAGCGCTTGCTAATAGTATAGAATCATCCATCATTGGTCATCAACTTAGATGGATTGGACATGTCCAACGGATGGATGATACGAGACTACCACGCCAGGTTCTGTATGGTGAACTCACCTCCGGCACCAGACCTCATGGAGGCCCTAAGAGACGTTACAAGGACCAATTCAAGCAGAATATGAAGTTGACAGGTCTCAATCCACAAACCTGGGACCAGCTTGCTAAGGACCGTTCAACTTGGCGCCAGACCATCCCGGCTGCTGTCAAAATGTTTGAAGAAGAACGTCGTAGAATTGTTAAGGCCAAGCGACAAGCACGTAAGCTCCGTGCAGCACAGCCACGCCCTCCACCAACAGTTCTGTGTGATCTGTGTGGACGTTTGTTTCATGCACGCATTGGGCTGTTCAGTCACCGCAAACATGCCCACAGACCTCAACCTTAGATTATTTTAGACTGTTTTGGAAGAAGATGTATACTCGGAAACGAGTTAAAGCCGACGACGACTGGCCAAAAATAGTTAAAAGCTTAGAAATGTATTGACACCCTGGCACATGAACACACCAAATTTCAAGCACCTGTAATAAAACAAAATTTTGGAAGAAAACGGAGATGGTGGGTATATGACGTGATCATGATGCTATACTAATGGAAGTTACAAAGAGGTAACAAAAAATAAGACACACACCACAATAACATTAATGAAAATCATAAACATTTTATCCATTACCATTATATAAAATGTTTCAGCACACTTTTCCTTTACACAAAACTGTGTTATTTAACTGTATTGTTTAAACTTAAATAAATTTCGGTAAAATGGCTAATTTACACAGGGTGATAATGCTGTGCGAGAAGTAGTGTTATTACAATAAAACCCCATTGATTCAGAACTCAACTAAAATATTGCAATATTAATAGCCTTGAAGAACTAAAAGTAAAACCAATTTTCAACACAGTAGAGAATTACAGATCAGCTTGGAAGGACCGTGTACCATGTATGAAGACCGGCCGGATCACCAGACGAATCCTCAAAATACCAACCTAGAAGCAGAAGAGACGTAGATCGATCTACAAAGAGATGGAACGAGACCGTAACAGGCCACCTGCCCTAACATTTGATAGGAAGAAGAAGAAGCAGCAATATTTCGAGTTATTTATTTAATTTAAATGGGTCCTCCTAGTCAATACACATCAAATACCTACTGGTATATACCCGTATATATCCGAATGTAAGACGAGGTTTTTTCCCACTTTTTGTGTTATAAAAACTTGGGGTCGTCTTATATTCAGGGTATTGAATAAAAAAATTATCAAGGTTTTTAAAAATTGTTATTATTTGCAAAGTAGTATGTGGTGTTGGCATCTTGTAACTCGCAACGAATCAATGCGTTAATGAAGATTAAAATATGGTTTGTTATGTTTAATTACCATGCATATACGAATAGCGTACATTTTGAGGTTAGGATTTACGCATACACGTCATTTCAAGCGGATAAATTATATGTTCGAAAGCATACGGATATATGTTTTAAAACAATCTTTACAAGAACAACCAGTCAGTTTTACTAGCGGTAATTTTGTGATCAACGTATCTTAATTTAATAACGTCTCCCATTCTTGAACAAAGAAATTATAGAGTATGTCTTGGAAAAGCGGGCAGAGGGATTTCTGATAACACGAGATGTTATAAAAATGAAAGCACGACCTTAAGGATGCACATAGAAAATAAACCTCGCACAAATGCATATTACAAAGAAAAGAAGAAAGCGAGAAAAGAAGCCAAGATAGCGGCTGGAACTTGGGTGGAGAAGAAGCCTAAGAACAGAGATCGGCAAAATGCTATGCCACCGACAAGGTCCAAAAGACCAAGGTCGGAGGACAGCACGCCACCAAGTTCGGCTGTAAAACCACTCTCCAAGAAACAGAAGGAGGAAACAGTCATGTCCTTTTCGGAACGACTGACCTCATCCAAGGTCGTAATAATACCTAAGACCTTTCCAGATGGCAAGCTCAAGGAGGAGGATATGACGGAACTGTCAACCGTCTTGATAGCGCAGATGAAGCCGCTGTCAGATGGGTGTCTGCCAGGCTTCCTCGAGTCACCAAGGCTGGAAAATGGAGCAATGGTACTGATCTGTGCCAATCCAGAAACTAAAAGCTGGCTGGAGCAGACAGTATCCAATTGTAACCCCTGGAAGGGGGAGAATTTAGAGGTGGCGGATGCTAAGAAGGTGTTGAACACTAACAAGGTCATCACCAAGTTTCCACCTCCTTTTGACAAGATGAAAGTGGAAGACGTTCTTGTCAGAATACACCAGCACGACACCAAAATTCTGACGAAAGATTGGAGAGTGCTGAATGCATCAACAACTGACGAAACAGGAAGGACAGTCGTTATGGCCCTTGGTGAACGAGACTTTGAAGAGCTCAAGAAGAGAAGTCTGAAGGCTAAACTCGGACTTGGGCAAATCAGGTTTCAGGTCATCAAAGGAAAAACGAAACCCAATGTTGGCAAGGATGGTACTGAAAATACTTCAGGCCAACCTTCAACATAAAAAAGTAGCTGTGGCCAATTTCGCCAGAAAGTTCAAGTCCGAGGCTATTGACGTGGCCCTAATTCAGGAGCCATGGGTAGTCAAGGGCAAAGTAGCAGGACTGGCGGAATCTGGAGGTAAGCTAATGTACGATACAATATCGGAAATACCCAGAACGTGCCTTCTTGTGAGTAGGAAACTACAATGTCTTCTATTGCAGGAGCACTGTTCACGGGATTTGACTGTGGCCAAGGTAAAACTTGGAAATTGGGAAGGACCTAGAGAAATAATTATAGGCTCTGCGTACTTCCCATATGACTCAACTAATCTGCCTCCAACAGAAGAAGTTGAGAACTTAATTTGCAACGCAAAGAGGAAAGGAGAACATCTAGTCCTGGGAGCGGATGCAAATTCACACCACACGGCATGGGGCAGTACGAACTGCAATGCAAGAGGTGAGTCTTTACTAGAGTTTATCATGAGAACTGAGATCATGATACTAAACCTAGGAAATAAGCCTACATTCATAAATAAGAATCGTAGGGAGGTAATAGACATTACAATGAGCACTACGCATATTGCAAATTTCATTAAAGATTGGAAGGTGCTGGAGGAACCATCACTGGCAGACCACCAGCATATCCAATTTGCAATAGATGCGAGACAAAGTAGAATCGAAATGTACAGAGACCCCAAAAGAACTAACTGGGATGGATACAGAGAAGTTCTGGGGCAGGCGGTGCAGAAGATCCGAACTGATGTGAGGGGACAGAGAGAATTGGATGAGGCAGTGGAACTTTTAGAAGATGCCATTATAGACTCATACCATGACAACTGTCCTCTCAGAGAAAAGAAGAACACCAAAAACGTCAGGTGGTGGAACAACAACCTAGCCAAATTGAAAAAAGAGGTTAGGGCTTTGTATAAAATATCATCTAGAAATGGTATGTGGAATATATACCATAGGAAACTCACTGAGTATAACCTAGAAATACGGAGAGCAAAGAGAAAATCTTGGAGACTGTTCTGTGAGAAAGTGGAAACGCACACTGAAGCAGCAAGGCTTCAGAAGGTTCTCAAAGCAACTCACATAAACCAAGTAGGAACACTGGAAAGATCCGATGGAACATTTACTCAGGGAGGGAGGGACACGCTAGAGATGTTGATGGCGTGTCATTTTCCTGAGGCTGAGGAGATGACAGAGGAAGACGAGATTGGAACAGAGGCCAAAGCTCGAAGAGCAGACTGGAACTGTGCCAAAAGACTAGTAAAACCCAATCAAGTGAGATGGGCAATCGACACGTTTCAACCCATAAAGGCTCCGGGGCCAGATGAGATACTTCCGATACTCCTTCAGGAAGGACGGGAGATACTTGTTGAGGCCTTGACAAACCTATTCAGAGCTAGTCTAGCCCTAGGGTACGTGCCGAAATCATGGTCTGAGGCTAAAGCGGTATTTATACCGAAGCCTGGTAGGGCGAATTATGCTCAAGCCAAAGCCTACAGACCATTATGCTTAAATTCCTTCATGCTAAAAGCAATGGAGAAAATTATGGATAAATACATCCGAAGAACTGTGCAACTGAACTCAATGATACATGAAAATCAGTTTGCATATAGACCAGGCAGATCCACTGAAGCAGCACTCCAATTGGTTTGCAAAATAGAGGAAAGGCTAGAATATAAAGAAATAGCACTGGCGGCATTTCTAGACATAGAAGGGGCCTTCAGTAATACAACCTATGACTCTACGATCAAAGCAGTAGAAGAGAGCAAGGTCAGCAAAACCGTCGTAAAATGGATTAAATCTATGCTGGACGGAAGAAGGAAAAAAGCAACCCTGTTTTACGAGACGCTAACGGTTAGGGCCACTCGAGGCTGTGCTCAGGGAGGAGTGTTATCTCCTCTGCTGTGGAACCTTGTAGTGGACAAAATCATAGCCAGGCTCAATGAACAGGGTATGTATACACAAGGATATGCAGATGACCTAGTGATTGTAGTACAAGGTAAGGTGATGAGTGTCATACAGGACCTCATGCAGAGATCACTTAACCTTGTAGAGAACTGGTGTCGGGAAGAACAGTTTTCCGTTAACCCGAATAAGATAACTCTGGTCCCTTTTACAAGAAAGAAAAAATTAGAGGGAAAGAGAACACTGAAGCTCTTTGGGCAAGAAATCTATATGGAAGAACAGGTACTATATCTTGGAGTAGTGCTAGATAAAAAGCTAACCTGGAATCCACATATAGAAAGGAACATAACCCGGGCCAAGAACTTACTCTATGCGTGTAAGAGAGCTGTTGGGACAACATGGGGTCTAAATCCGTCGGTGGTAATGTGGATATACACAATGATCATTAGACCACTGATAACCTATGCTTCAATCATTTGGTGGGAGAAAGCAAAACAAGGAAATGTCGGCAGCAGATTAAAGAGTCTGCAGAGAATGGCATGTGTTGCTATAACTGGAGCTATGAAAACTGCGCCGACAGAAGCCTTGAATACATTACTGGATCTCCCATCTCTAAGCAACTTCATAGAGGGACAGGCTAGAATGAGTTCATATAGATTGGAACAAACAGAATGCTGGAAAGCACAAAGGCCCAGTCTAGGACACTGTAAAATTAACAGAGTTATAACAGGGGAAGTACTACACATGCCCCCTGATTACATGATACCAAAGTATAACTTTGAGAAACCATTTGAGACCCAAATAATAAAAAAGGAAGACTGGGATATCAACAAGTGGAAGACCGATAGAGAGGATATAGTGTGGTGGACTGATGGCTCAAAAACTGTAAGTGGTACAGGAGGAGGGATCAACGGGGAAAGACCTGAGAGATCAATTCAAATGAGCCTGGGCAGACACACTACTGTCTTTCAAGCGGAGGTGTTAGCTATCACCACATGTCTTGAAGAAAACCTGAAAATGAAATATAAAGATAAGAACATTTTCATTTTTACGGACAGCCAAGGCACTAGAGGCTGTCCGGATAACATCCAAAATAGTATGGTACTGCCACTCAGTTCTCCTGAAGCTCTCAGAGTACAACACCGTTAAAATAATATGGGTACCAGGGCATGCAGGTATAGAAGGTAATGAAAGGGCAGATGAACTGGCCAGAAAAGGAGCAGAGATACATTTTGTAGGACCAGAACCTGTATGTGGGATCTCTTACAGACAAGCCCGACATGTAATAGGTAAATGGGTACAAAAGAAGCAAATAGAAAACTGGAAAAAGACTCCAGGTTGCAGACTTGCAAAGGAACTGATAAAAGGACCAAACAAGAAGCACACTAAACAACTTCTACAACTTAGCAGAGGAAATATAAGATGGGTAGTGGGACTATTGACAGGACACTGCCATCTTAAAAAACACCTACATAGAATTGGAGTAATAAGAGACAATATATGTAGGAAATGCAATGAAGCAGAAGAATCAGCTGAACACATACTTTTTGAATGTGAGGCGCTGGGAAGAACTAGAATCTCCACACTGGGGCTGCCGGGTGAAGAAAGAGAGAAAATCCTAGAGGGCCCAATAAGATTGATCTGCAGCTTTGTGAAGGGAGCAGAGATATCCAGGTGGGAATGAAGGAAACACATGGTAGCAAAAGATCTTGGAGGTCGACGCTAAACAGGAACTTGGAAAACGAAAGGCCCCATGAATAAAAGAAGAAGAAGAAGGGCATATATTGTGCAAGTTATGAGTTAGCAAGTATTTTTTTGAAAAATCTTTAAGAGGCAGTTGATAACTAGGGCTCGTCTTATATTCGGGGTCGTCTTACATTCGGGTATATACGGTACAATAACAACAATTCGTTCAACCATACATGTTACGAGCCACCTTTCCAAGGCCCATCTTCAGCGTTAATAACAAAATTGAAAGCAATGTTGACATGAATTTTAATACATTGTATTGAGGATCCTGAGAAACAAAGACGTGAGACTTAGTCTAAAAACTTCTACGCGCAAACACGCCAGGTCAGACAGAATGAAACAGCTCTGGGAGAGAAAGAAGAAAAACATAAGCCAAATTTGTAATTAATATTCCTAAGACTTGACTGTATATAGATTATCGTGCTCCAATGTGGGTGTAAAATAAATTAAAAAATGGTATCATTATACATGCGGTTTATTCTATGCATAATTTTAGTCGAGTTCAATACTGTAAGACTTCACTGTTCATATGTGATGTGACTTACACTTCACTTGCTCACAATCTACATGGTTTAAAAATTAACAAAATTGCTTGCATAAAATTTATTGCAAGCTTTGTAAGATTCCTCGGGAAACATGCTAGCAACCGTCCACGTCCACAACCAAATTAATTAAAGTCATCACTATCATTGAAGCTTACTTCTCTTCTCGATCTTTTGTACTTTGGCTCTTACTTGCATTGATGGGCATGCTTTAGCTTTAAAAAACGGTCTGCAATGTATATTAAAGGTTGATTTTTTGCATCATTATCTTCCTTCCGAGCAATGCATTCTATCAAAGTGTAAGAAAACTTGTTTGGGATAAGGAAGTACCAAGGAAAAGCAAGGAGGTAATGTATAAACTGTACTATGTTCCCATATTAACTTATGCAGCTGAGACTTGGACCCTGACAAGCAGGCAAGCGAGTAGAATCCAAGCCAGTGAAATGAAATTCCTAAGGAGTATGATAGGAAAGACAAGGAAAGACAGAGTGAGGAATGAAGATGTTAGGAAGGAAGTTGGGATAGCAAAACTAAATGAGAGAATTGAGAAGAATAAACTAAAGTGGTTTGGACATGTAAAGAGGATGGAGGAAAATAGAATACCAAGACAGATGCTGGAGGCAAAGTGCAAGGGTAAGAGAGCAAGAGGAAGACCTAGAACAAGGTGGATTGATTCAGTGAAGAACAGCGTAAGAAAAAGAAATCTGGACTGGGACAAGATCGTGTAAGAAGAATGGTGGAAGGAAAGAGGAAAGTGGAGAAGTGCCATAAATACCCCGACCCGGCAGGAGCTGGATAAGGGGATATGATGATGATGATATCTTCCTTCCAAGTAATGGGCCAAATGTCCCGTTACGGTCTTGCACTTTCCCTCCATCTCTTCATCGGGAGTCCTATTGATCTATTCCCCGTGGCTGGTAGCGAAGGATCCCCTTTGGAAATATTCCAGGCTCCATCCTTTGGACATGATGTTTCCAGTTCTCTTGGTAGTCACAAATGTACGTAGTTATTGGTTTCACTTTTAGTTCCTTCAGCACAGCCTCATTTCTCATATGATCCCATTTTGTATAGCCTGCTGTTCGATGCATGAATGTCATTTCGCCTGCTGTTAGTCTGGACATGTCCTAAGATCTTATTGTCCATGCCTCGCTGCCATAGCATAGGGTTGGTCTGGCTAATGTGTTATACAACCGTAAGCGTGTATGCCTTTGGACAAGAGATGGCTGCATGACGTGATTGATAATTCCTGTTGTTCTGGTATAATTTGTTATTTTTGCAGTTATGTCTCGTTCTTCTTGAAAAGATAAATGATATCCTAAATACTTGAATTCCTTAACTCTTTCTAAACTTTTACCATCCAGACAAATTTTACTGGGGATAGGGCCCTTACCCTTAAAGGCCAGACTTTAGTCTTTTCCGTAGAAATGCACATACTGAATTTTGATGCCACTTTCAGGAGGTTGAATACAGACTACTGCAGATCATCTTCGGATGCTGCTACCAATGCAACATCATCAGCAAATACCGTATTTACTCGAATACGACCCGCCCCCGAATAAGACCCGCACCCTGATTTTGAAGAACAAAATTTAAAAATAAAAAAAATAAAAACTCAAAATTATTTACTATCTTAACTAAATAAACAGAATAGCATTTATCCAAAATAGTTTCCAACAGTTTTGAAGTCGTCCTAAAATAACACACATCAAACGATTAAAAATACAAATAAAAGTACACAAACACTTCATTCATCGTCATCAGAAGTACCAACTTCGGAACTTTTATCACCATCACTTTCCCACTAAATGTCGTCATCACTGCCATTCATAGCATTCGAAATACTACATTTCTTGAAGCTCTTCTGTATGAGATCTCCAGAGATACGATTCCATGCCGTCAAAAGCCACGAACACAGCAGCTGAACTTTCGGGCGCTGAATACGACCAGTTGGAGTCGGTGTGTGCTTATCGGCCGCCATCCGCTCCGTATAACAGCTGTTTCAAGGCTGCTTTGAACGGGCGGTCACGCAGACATCCAGTGGTTGTAGCATAGACGTTATCCCGGTCAATCACGAATACATGACTCGTCAATATCATATTTCCTACCGGGCACGAATTCCAATAACTTCAGCTTCCCTCACAAATTTCAATTTCTCACTCACAATAAATGACCGCAAACGTTTCGTAGCATTCATGTTTACACTCGGAGTACGTGCGCGTGACTGTATGACGCCGCGTGCTTACGGTAAAAATAATTTATAGCTGGAAGAAGGCTAGCACCATCTAGCGGATACTTGCAACACCCGATATCGCGCGCGGCGGCCAATTTAGATCTTTCAAATTTGGATGACTCAAATAAGACCCGCACCCCAATTTTTCACATCCGAATTTGTTTAAAAATGTAAATGTAAATGTAAATGGGGGTATTCGAGTATATACGGTAGTATAGCATCTAAATTTTTTAGATGCCTGCTGATTGGTATTGAACCATGTCATTCACACCTCCATTCCATTATTATAGCATCCACTATACATGTTGTATATGTTATGGGGGACACAATCCCTGGCCAATATATCAATAAGTCTGTTTCGGTCAACAAAATCAAAGGCTTTCTTAAAATCAACAAATGTTATGCGAGTTTCAAAATTGAACTCTCTGCTTTTTTCGATCAAAACTTTTAAGGTGATGTAGGCATCTGCACATGTGCGACCTTTTCTAAACCCATGTTGTTCATTCCCTATTACCTCAGAGTAATGTTGCAGTAATTTTTCTTTAACAATGTTTGCAAAAATGTTGTATCCAGAGTTCATCATCATCATCATCATCATCATCTTGCACAGTTTCCAGCCACTGGCCGGGTCTGTTTGGAACACAAGCCTCTCCAACGTCTTCTGTCTTCCCACCATCTCTCAGCCTCCACCCTTGTCCAGTCTTCTCCTCTCTTCTTCACGCTTTCTTCCACCCCCTTCAGCCACCTGTCTCTCGGTCTTCCCCTCGGTCTCTTTCCTTCCCACTTCGTCTCATGTACTCTCCTGGGTATCCTCTTCTCCTCCATTCGTTTTACATGTCCATACCATCTTAGTCTAGATTTCTCTATACCATCCTGTAATGGTTCCTCCTTCATTAATTCTCTGGTCCTCTCATTTCTTATTCTGTCCATCTTTGTAGCTCCAATACTGCTTCTCAAGAACCTCATCTCACTGGCCTGTATTTTGCTCTTCTCCCTTCCTTTCATAACCCAGGTCTCCGAGGCATACGTCAGGATAGGGACATAGTACGTCCGATATATGATCTTTTTGCTGTTCTGAGGGACATCCTTGCTCCATAACATGCTTCTCACACTCCTCCGAAATGCTTCTGCCTGCCTCCCCCGCTCATTTATTTCTCTATCGTTTCTTCCATTATCTTGTATCAGGCTTCCCAGATACTTGAAACTCTCCACTTTCTTCAGCTGTTCCCCACCAATTGTTATTCCCGTTGTGGTTCTTTCCTTCTTCCTTGTTGTGATCACCATCTCACTCTTATTTATGCTAAATTTCATCCCATACCCTTGTATTATTCCTTCCCACACGTCCAACTGTTCCTGTACCTCCTCCTCCTTGTTTCCCCAAATCATCAAATCATCTGCAAACACCATTGCTTTCATCTTTCCGTCCCCAATTACTTGTGCCACTCGGGTCATTATGTCATTCATCACCACAATGAAAAGTAACGGTGACAGTGCACTTCCTTGTTTCAGGCCGTTTCTCTGTTCCAACCAGTCTGATCTCTCTCCTCCCACTTTCACACAGCTCACGCTTCCCTTGTACATCTCCTTTATCCTCTTTATAGTCCATCTCTACTCCTCTATCCTCCAGGGACTTCCATACTTTGTTTCTGCATACACTGTCATATGCTTTCTCAATGTCCAGGAAGGCCATCAGTAGATCTGTTCCATACTCATAGTGCTGTAGTATACGGTTAAGTATACATCCAGAGTTAAGTATATATACTTCTATAATTCTATAATTTTCCAAATCTTTCATATTTCCCTTCTTATGAAGAGGAATAACTACCGTATTTCCTCACAAAATCGTCGCCACCGCGTAATCGTCGCACCCCACTTTTCAAACACTAAAATAGGTTTATAAAATTTCATCGCATAATCGTCGCATAGCATGTTCGTATTTGTGCACCAGTCAGTTGCAAATGCTGTGGCGACTTTGTCAGACGAAAAATCTCTCGTCTTTATGCTTGCGGGCAATGAACTGTGACGCGAGCGGCAAACTTCGTCACTTAGCACATTCCGCGAGCGTATAATCTGGCGTGACCTTGTCGGCAAAAAGTAATCTCGTCTTTGTGCCTGCCGGCTATGAACTGTGACGCGAGCGGCCAGCCCACATTCCACGAGCGTATAGGCCTATTCTGGCGTGATCTTGTCAGGAGAAAGTAATATCGTATTTATGCTTGCGGGCTATGAAGCGCGACGCGAATGGTCAGCGCACATTCCGCGAGCTTATAGGCCTAATCTGGCGTGATCTTGTCAGCAGAAGGTACTCTCGTCTTTATGCCTGCGGGCTATGAACTGTGGCGCGAACGGCCAGTGCACATTCCGCGAGTTTATAGGTCTAATCTGGCTTGATCTTGTCAGGAGAAAGTAATACCGTATAGTCTTTATGCCTGCCGACTATGAACCGCGACGCGAACGGCGAGCGCACATTCCGCGAGCTTATAGGCCTAATCTGGCGTGATCTTGACAGCAGAAAGTAATTCGTCTTTATGCCTGCGGGCTATAAACTGTGACGCGAACGGCCATCGCACATTCCGCGAGTTTATAGGCCTAATCTGGCGTGATCTTGTCAGGAGAAAGTAATACCGTATCGTCTTTATGCCTACCGGCTATGAACCGCGACGCGAACGGCCAGCGCACATTCCGCGAGCTTATAGGCCTAATCTGGCATGATCTTGTTGGCAGAAAGTAATTTCGTCTTTATGCCTGCGGGCTATGAACTATGACGCGAACGGCCAGCGCACATTCCGCGAACTTATAGACATAATCTGGCGTGATCTTGTCAGGAGAAAGTAATACTGTATCGTCTTTATGCCTGCGGGCTATGAACTATGACGCGAACGGCCAGCGCACATTCCGCGAACTTATAGACCTAATCTGGCGTGATCTTGTCAGCAAAATGTAATCTCGTCTTTGTGCCAGCCGGCTATGAATTGTGACGCGAGCGGCCAGCCCACATTCCGCGAGCGTATAGGCCTAATCTGGCGTGGTCTTGTCAGGAGAAAGTAACCTCATCTTTATGCCTGCCAGCTATGAACCGCGACGCGAACGGCCAACGCACATTCCGTGAGCTTATAGGCCTAATCTGGCGTGATCTTGTCAGCAAAAAGTAATCTCATCTTTAGGCCTGCGGCCTATGAACTGTGACGCGACCGGCCAGCGCACATTACGCGAGCGTATAGGCCTGATCTGGCGTGACCTTGTCAGGAGAAAGTAATGTCGTATTTATGCCTGCGGGCTATGAAGCGTGACGCGAATGGTCAGCGCACATTCCGCGAGCTTATAGGCCTAATCTGGCGTGTTCTTGTCAGCAGAAAGTACTCTCGTCTTTATGCCTGCGGGCTATCAACTGTGACGCGAACGGCCAGTGTACATACCGCGAGTTTATAGGCCTAATCTGGCGTGATCTTGTAATACCGTATCGTCTTTATGCCTGCCGGCTATGAACCGTGACGCGAACGGCCAGCACACATTCCGCGAGCTTATAGGCCTAATCTGGCGTGATCTTGACAGCAGAAAGTAATTCGTCTTTATGCCTGCGGGCTATAAACTATGAAGCGAACGGCCAGCGCACATTCCACGACTTTATAGGCCTAATCTGGCGTGATCTTGTCAGGAGAAAGTAATCTCGTCTTTATGCCTGTGGGCTATGAATCACGACGCGAATGGCCAGCTTCGTCAGCACATTCCGGGAGCGTTAACCTGTCGTGACCTTGTTATAAGAAAGAAGCCTGTCTCTGACTGCAGGCTATGACTCACGCCAGACTCACGCTACGCGAATGACTGGCCCGTGCAGCAAATAATGATTCAGTATATTCTTTGAACTTAAATATTCTTCGCATAATCGTCGCACCCTGCTTTTGTCCACGAATTTTTGGCTAAAAAAGTGCGACGATTATGCGAGGAAATACGGTATTGCCTTTTGCCAGTCTACTGGAGGCCTGTTACCCATCCAGATTAAATTCAATAATCTGAGAATCTTTCCTTGAAGGCCTGAATATTTCAACATTTCTGCATTTATTGAATCTGTTCCAGGTGTTTTCCCATCTCGAAGTTTCCTCAAGAACTGTTCTAATTCTTCGAGTGTAATATTTTCCAAAGACTTGTCAGATGCTTGTAAAACAAGTTGTTCAATATTTGGACTCAACCATAGGTTCTGAAAATACTCAAACCATTCTTTGTGAGATATTGCATTAATTTTTACATCTTCTTTTACTTCCCTATTCAGCTTTTTCAGAATTTTATAGGTTTGTGGTTGTGGTCTCGTTATGTCAGTCTCCAGGTACGAGACAAAGTTTTCCCAACTTTCCCTGTGTTTTCTACGGACTTTTCTTTTTGCTCTCTTATGATGGTATTCTTCTTCTTCTTTCGAGACCACATAGTATCACTTTAACCAACCATTAGTTAGTCGACTTGTAGGAACTGTACGAGCCTTGCGGTCCTCCCAGTACTTCTTCATGCATATTGATCGTCTTGCCTTTTCTTGGGCGGAAAATATTCTTGTAGGAATTTTCTTTTTTGCGAGTGGAAAATGAAACGTCATATTTTTAAGTGCTGTAGTTAAACTTTTCTTATTTGCAGCATCTTCTGTTGTTAGGCTAATTTCTTTTAAGTACTCTCTGATTTCTTTTAACCATCGGCATCCAGTTTTTTTTTTTTTGAAGCACAATTGTACTGTACTAGTTGTTTTAGAAGACGTGAATCTGGCATTCTCACAACGTGCCCAAAGAATCCTAGTCTTATCTTTCGCATGGTATCAGTAATGGGTTCTAGATTGTTATAGACCATATTATTAGATATTATTTGCCATTGCCCATCTTTTTTATATCCTTTATTGATACAAGTTCTATTTTATCTTCTAATTTACCAGTTGACAGAAACTTTTTATATGCATATCTTTTTTCGGAGATTACTTTTGCAATTTCTTCGTCCCAAATTCTTAAACCTCTCTCTTTTTTTTTTTTTTTTTTTGCCATCTCCTCTTTTCCCCAAACTTTCAAATGCTGACTGTTTTAAGAGCTGAACTCAAATTGGACCACTCGTCTTCCACATCGTCAGAAAGTGGAATCATCTGAATGTGATTATCAAACCTGTTTTGATATAGCCATTTTATACTGGGATCATTAAAAAGGTTAACCTTATATAAAGTTTCGTTTTCCTGTGTTCTTTGTTTCCCTTTCTTGATCCACCGTGGTTTTAAACGAATAAGGGCAACTAATAAATAGTAGTCCGTTTCTAATTCAGGTCCTCGATAAACTCTTGTATTCAAAACTAAATATGACCGGCCGCGGTGGCCGAGAGCGTTATAGCGCTACCTCGAGCCTCGCTGGCATCGGGAGAGCGTGGGTTCGATTCCCACCTCGGCCGTCCTGAAAATGGTTTTTGTGGTTTCCCATTTTCACCACCAGGCAAATGCCGGGACGGTTCCTTTCAATAGGTCCACGGCCGATTTCCTTCCAATATCCCTTCTCTGACCCGTCCTGAAATGAAAAGTACATGGCCAATGGCTGCATTAATGAAATTATTAAAACTAAATATGCCAATTTTCCATTAAAAATTATATAATCATTAATTGATTTCTGATTTCTTGCGGACCATGTATATTTATGACTGTCCTTGTGTGGAAACGGTGTGTTCATAATCCGAAACTGATTAAAGATAGTGAAATCTATTAATTTTATTCCATTATTATTGCGGGTTACCTCCCCATGAATTCCAATGTTATTCTGAATTTTCTCATTACCAACTCAGCCATTGAATTCTCCCATTAACAGTATCATATCTTGTCAATTAGTTATGTTGATTATCTTCTGTAGATCATTATACAAAATATCAGTTTCTTTTGAATAGTCTTCAACCGGTGCATATACCCCTATAAATGTCAAATATCCTCTGGATAGTTTTATTCTTACTTAAATGATCCTTTCATTCCAAAAAGTATAACTTTCAACTTTTGATCCTAATCTCTTGTGGACCATTAACATAACCACTGCCTGTGCTCCAACATTACGTTGAACACCACTATAAAACTATAAATAATTTCTTGTCTCCTTGGATTCTTGAAGCTTTTGCTTTGTTTCAGAAATAACTGCAATTGAAATATCTTTTTTTGATAGAATATAGTCTAATTGATCATCTTTGTGTCCAATACCCTGAATCTAACAATAAAATCATTAAAATGGAAACTTTGATACCAGGCTTATGGGTGATAATAGATGATTTGTTGAATGGAAGTAGGTAATACAATGTTTTGGATTGCAAGAGTAGGTGCAATGATTATTTCATAAATCAGGAGTAAGCACCATCATATATTGGAGGTGAATAAAAGGAGTAGGTACCAGGATGTTTTAGCCCTTTCTGGATAAATCTGGGCAAATTTTGCTTGGTGCACCTAGGCAAACCCCTGCTACAGACACTGCAAAAATCTAGAATATTTGCTGAAGTTTAGTTTACTTAAAAACACCTGGTTTGGAGTGTGGGGGGGAAAAGAAATTTAGTTTTTTATTGTTTTTGAATAATTAGTATGTGGATAACTCAAATACATTGAAAAAAAAATGAAAAGTCTTAAAAATGTGCATGTTATGACACTTTCTGTAATCATGTTACTCTTTGAAAAGAAACTCGCATTACCTCGGCTCATTCTTTTGCGGATAATTTATGAACTACTGGAGATGAATCTTTGAATGCACTACCATTCCGCTTGGTAATGATCAATTTTCAATTTGATAGTCGTGAAACAGCATTTTAAAAATATTCTCTGTGTTGTATTCCGTCTCAATTTTTAACATTTGTCCCAGCAGCTTTCCCCTTCCCTATACAACTCATGGCATAAATGTACCTGATATTGACTTCATAACCATGATCAGTAGACTTTGATGTAACAAAGTTCATCGAAGAAACTAACACTTGCTCTCGGATGGTTAAATTGCAAGATAAGTCCATTTTAATATTTAACATTTAAATTTCGCATCGTCGCCATGTTGGATTTGTGCTCACCAGGCTATATAATTAGTGGTTGAAGACATGACTAAAAGGGAAGGAGAATAAAAAGGAATCTTAAAAGGACTGAGGAGGATGCAAATAATCCAGATTATGGGGCAGGAAAGTTCTGAGAACCATCACACGTACTCTGAAAACCTTTAGCTTCAATTTTCTCAGTTGTATATTTTTTTGCACTTTGGTACCATTTTTGAGAAAAGTCCTTATGCTAGGCCAGTGAAACTTTTTCTGTGGCTTAATAAGTCCTTTGCAAATGGCATACCTGCCAACTTTTGAAAAGGGCTATCAGTAAAACTCACGCGCGACAAAAAATTAACGATTTTCGACATACCCCGGCTTGACGAAAATAATAATACTTCTGGGCTACAAAATACAATAATTCATGCTTTAAACAGGATACTTCAATGAAATCATATCTACTTACTATGATTTGTAGATGAACATAACAATCAAGAAGAAATCCATGTTAATCAGCAGCAGGCGTGGTGAATATTGGTTTGGAGCAGACATAACAGGACTTCCTTGATAGATTAAGCTGATATACGATAATTGAAAAAGGCTTTAAACAATAAAACTTGTTTAACGTAACACAGGCAAGAAATAATATAATACACACTGCAAATCACATGCTAGTTCGACTTTTAAGTCATGGTTGTGGCCTTTTCAGCTTCCTGCAAACATTCTTGAGAAAATGTTTTGTCATAACAGGGACCAGAACGCCTGGTCTTCAAAATAGAAATAGACTCCAGAGATTCATTGGACATGGATGACCTGAACAGTGTTCTATTTTTCTTCACAAGGCTAAAAATAACGTTCACATTCTGCATTGCTATGGGGTATGGTGAGAATAGAGAGCAATACTCTAGAAATTCGGTTATACTTAAGAAGTCCATCGGCTCCACGAATTCTTGATATTTGTGCCCAACTGGAATCACTTGCAGCATCTTGATGTGCAGCCAAAGTGTCATCTACCTGAAGAGCTGTGAACTGCCTCTGAAGCTCATTCACCACCTCATCTGTAGTTTCATTCTCTTCCTTGCATAACATGATAGGAAACTTTTCCAAGAAAAAACGAATGGAAGATAACTGTGCATCTTCAATGTTGTCTAACCTAGCAACTTGAGCATTCTTTAACACGTCATCCTTGAGTGGAAACTTGTTGATGATGTAGTCACAGGCAGTATAAAAGTAGTTTCTCACTGATGAAAAGAAAAGGGATTTATCTGTATCCGGTCCGTTCTGAAGGCACTTAACGACTTCAGATGATGCATTTTTGCCATTTTATTTACAATACATGTCGTTTTCGTGCGACCACAACTATATTTCTTTGCAACTTCTGATGTGGGAAACATCGTCTTAAATAAAGCACCAGCATGATCAGCCGCACTTAAGGGCACATTGTGTTCCACCAAAAAGGAAGTAAACAGACACTCGGCCCTAATTACGTCACTGTCAACGTTTCCAGACTTAGCAAAAAAGGTGTTGATTTTCTTGCTTATCTTCCTTCGATTTAACATAACTAATGTGTTTACCGCACTTCACATGATTACTTAAATCGTTTTTTCCACCATGTGCAATATTAATATCACACCCACATACCGTGCAAAAGGCAAATTTTTCTCTCTTTCTTGATTTTAGTATGCACGGAAAATCAACCGAGTATGATTCTTTAAATGTCTGGAAGTACTGTTTCTTGTTGGATTTGTTCATTCTCGATATCTACTAAAACATCGAAAGGAACCTGGATCACTGAACGTCACATAAAATTATAACATAAAACACTTAAGACAGCCAACACTTCATTAAAACATGTCAAGACACACAAAGCCATTAAATGAAAACGACGCCAACCTCGTGAAGAAAGAATATGCACATGGTAGAAAAAAAACACACACACACGTGGAACGAATGTAATTAGTCGAAGGAATACAGGAAACTGCGAAGCACGAAGTTATAGCACAAAAACTCGAACGCTTCATTAAAATATGCCATAACCTTAAAAGACGAAAACATTCAAGGAACGCCAACTTCGCGAACAATGAACAACTAACGTGGTCAAAGAATATGGTTTAAATCGCAACGAGCGAACGGAGCGGAACAAAGAATATGCGAAGCAGAGCCTGTCGACACATGGAAGAAGGGTTATCCCGGCTTCAAATTCAATTACAAATGACGACACAACCACCACACGGTTAAAAGTACGAATCATATCAAAGAACGAGCTATCGACTATCGTGGACTTGCCTCCGACCCACGCAAACAATCGATTGTACGGAAGTGGGCGGTATTATCGAATGTAAATTATCGTTTCAAATTTTTGTCCGCAAAATCGTAAAATGACACCGTTCATCCGTAAAACCGTAAAATGCTGCAATTTCCGTAAATTTTACGGATAAACCGTAAAAGTTGGCAGGTATGAAATGGCAATAGGAAGGGATTTTCAGTATGTTAACTAAGAATAAAGTTATGAATTTTTTTTAAGAAAATATTTGGGGAAAAAATTATGTATTTTTAAAAACTTCATTCTGAAACAACTAACCAATTTCCATAAATAATCCTTCCCATTATTACAGAGAAAGATGCATATAACAATTTCTGAAAATGTCATTGTAATAACCCAAATAGGTTTTGAGTAATCTGCACCAAAAAATTGAAAATTTAACATTGGCAAGATAGGGAGGTGGTTCTCACCTTAACTGTGTTTCAGTTAGAGGGAACAAAAATTAAATTCCCCATATTCAATTACCCTAAATGATATAAACATAATTTTAATGGATGGGTCATTTCAGACAAGCTGCAGGTTGATCCAAAAGAAGCAAGCTTATGCAAACATTAATGAAACTGGAAGTTTTGGTTACTTTAACACATAAACATAAATTAATAATAAAACTCCAATTTATAAGGTCAAATAGAGTGCAGAAAAGTCAAAGAAAACCAGCATACTGAGGCAATTTTATTAGATTTTTTTTTCTACACAGATCTTACCATCTCGGTCTCTGCCACCAAAGCCTCCACCACCTCTATCCCTGTCATCAGGACCCATATCATCTCGCGGACCAGAACGCCAATCTCCCAGAGTTCTGTCTGGTCCATCTCTATCTCGGCCCATCATATCTCCTCGCATCATGTCTCGACCACCACGGCGGCGATCATTGTCCGAGGAATTGTCAGCAACATCAATGCGCATCCGGCGATTCTTGATTGACTGCAAGTAATAGTTAAAAATATATTTTTCACATAGAATTTATAGTACATTTTAATTAATGTTTTGTTCTGTTGGATAGTCAACCCAGAGGCTGTTCAAATTATCAGAAAGTACCGCTGTAGGTTTAGTGGATAAAATCCCACAGAAAATGAAGGTTGTGCTATACCAGTGGTTCCCAACCTTTTGTGGCCCATCTCTCCTTTCTGGAGGTTGACTAACACCTATTGCCCCCTTTTCATTTTCATTGTATGCCTAATTTTATTTCAAGTAAAATGTAAATAATAAAGCAGTTTTATTATTTTAAACAATTTTATTGTCGTATATAAAAACAACAAGCAGTTTCATCCGGTCATTCTTAAATAAAATAGAAAAAAAGATGTACATTTTTAGAGATATTTTTAAAGAACAGTGCAGTGAAATGATTAACTAAGATCATTGACGTACTGTAACAGTCCGAATACTTCCCCTTAATTCATATGTTTTATAAGCAGCAAAATTAATTTATTATTATTATTATTATGTATATTTTAATTATCATATCGATTCTAGATTTATTCCATAATTTCTTTATATATATATATATATATATATATATAAGGGGTTTAATTATTGTTTGGCGGAAGTTATAAAATGGAGATTTTAGTTAGATTCGTTATAGGTTATATTTTATACAAGACTTGATTGGGAAATATTTCGTTCAACGTGTCGTCAGTTTCGCCACCGGTAGTCCGCCAAAAATAGACTTGACTTTCGAGATATATGTACAAACATTCCGGGGACGCGAGGCTTCAAGACAAAGCAAGTTGGTCAGTTAGCGCTGACGTCACGAATTCTCGGAAGAACATCGCATCAGGACGCTGATTTAAAATTACTTCAGAAGCAACCCCACGTGGTTAACCCAACTAATGAAGAGGCATGATCAGAACTTAGGGATCTGGAGTGGGGAGCTACGTCATCAGGATACCTAATTGATTGGTCGAGAAATACTGTAGAGTGGGGAAGTTCATCTTCCATAAAAACCAATGGTCATCTACTCTCAACCCCCAATCTTCTGAGATTTTCTGAATCTTCACGTCTATCAGACATCTTCGCTGCGAGATCGCAACTTATCAGTTCAAGAAGTTTTAAAATTAATACTACTGACGTGAATATGATCGTGTCCTTGATCATATTCACAAAAGTGAATTTTGGAGCAAAGCCATTCACATATGTCAGTCGGGAGACGGGACAAATTGGTTCCCTGCCCGTATCAAGATAAGGATCTATCCAATATTGAGGCAGAACCAAACAACATCCGCCAGCAAGATCAGAGGGAAAACCAGACTACCACTATGAAGAAGACGGCCGTGAGTTCCTTTACTAAATCCAATCAAGTCTCTGTAATTCTGTTTATGGCAAATTAGAATCCAGCTTTTGTTTAAATTTAATTCATATTCCATTTTGTAACTCTCGCCAATTTAATATAACTTCCAGATTTTTTTAAAATTCATTTGTTTCTCTTTTTACGTCTTTTGCTGCTTTAAATTTTGATCAATTAAATTTTGTTCTTAAGTAATGGTAGGACTTTCATTTCCAGTAGCTAGCTTTAGACATAATGCATACCTTCTCCCAGTAGCGATAAGACAATTGGTTAATGGCTCAGCTATACCACGGCTTGAGAGAAAGACGTTTCGAGTGCTCTATCACTATTTTAATTAAATACTTTGGCACATCTAAAGTAAGTGTTAGGTGTCCTGGCGCCCACACGAGCTGATTATAATCATTGCTAATGAACAGGTAAGAGGTAAGTATGCTATTGGTGGTGTGAGTAAAGCGGTGCTTGTTCTTGTTGCGATTCTTCTACTGTACTCCAGGAGAACGCAATATTGGAGCCCCGCCAGGAACGTAACCTTTGGTCACTTAGAAGGACCGGGAACGTTACATTTGGACGCACAACTGTGGAGTTTCTTATATATGTATATTTTCGTGCAAGGTTAGTAACAAAACGTTACATTTGTGCGCTCAACGTGGAGCAAAAACGTTACAGTACATGTAAAGAACAGGAGTACAGTGAAACCTCTCTATAACGGACACCTTTGGGACCGTAAATACTGTCCGCTAAAGAGGGGTGTCCACTATAGAGAGGGTTAGAGAAAATGCAATTTGGCACATGTACTTGTGCAGTATGTGTACTTATATGAAAACGTAGGATTACGCGCGGTAAAACAGTCCAGTTTCGACCGCATATAAAATGTTTCCCGATGAATAGCCGTCGGTGATGGAAAGCATTTTTTCTTCCCAGCTTGAAACATTATCCGTATCAACAGTGGAGGATTCTCCACAAATTGCTCTAAATTTTATACCGTGGTGCTTTCTGAAATTCTTGAGCCAGCCGTTCGAGGCTTTGAAATCTCCAATACCTAATTCTGCCGCGAAATCCAATGCTTTGGCTTGTATTATTGGTCAGGACACAGGGATGTTCTCACTTCTTATTTTTCTAAACCACTCTACAGTATCACTGCCTTGTCAATAACAGCACATTACCACTTTGAAACTGTCTAATTTGCAGCTCATTACGATTAAGATACAATACCTTAATTATCTCTTCCTGTTTTTTTCCCACAATTTCTGCTGCCTGTCTCTTTCCAGTCTTAAACACTTCACACGGTTTCTGTACAACACATTTCTCAAGTTTGTGATAATCTACGATGTCTACTTTCTCTTTTAAAGTTAAACTTTTAGGAGGATACATTTCAAATGAACTCACTTGCTACTGTAACGCACAGGTCCTACAATAGATTTAAGAAGTTTCACTGTAAAACTGACCAGATAGCAAAAGTATGAATTCCCTTATCCCAACTATTTCAAGTTCAAGAGAACAATGAAAGCGATACCGTTAGGCCGAAGTTTATTTTTAGAGCAGTGCAGAAGATAGAGGATGGGAAGGTCAGTGCTAACTGGCTTCCAGGAAGCACAGGATGTGTAGAAAGTACATTAACACAACGGTGTGTTCATACAAAGGCTATACGATATTATTATTAGACCTACAGAGATGCGATTTCTTTTCAGAACAAATGTCCGCTAAGAGAGGTTGGTTGATTTTTTAAAAATGCGGCCGGGGTATCCACGTTAGAGGAGTGTCCGTTACGAGAGGTTTCACTGTAAATGTTTTCATTTTTAAATTGGAATCTGGAAAAATTAAGGAAGTTGACAGTTAAAATTAGAAAAAATAGATGGAAGTTTGAAAACTTTGTTATTGTTTTATTTAACCTTTCCAATGGCTGCCTTGTGCTTGGAGGATTTCAGTTCAAGCTTGAAGTGATCAAAGTGATCAAGTTCTAGCAAAAAACATTTCCTCAGTAACTTCCTTTGGTTCATTGATAAACCTCACATAAGCTAATAAAATTGCTTTGTTATCAGTCACAGTTGATTCATCAATCTGCAATACAAATGTACTTCTTTTCAACAAATTGGTGAGTTTGGATTCAACGTCCGTGGCCATTTCGTCAATTCGCCTGGAAACAGTATTGTTGCTCAAAGGAACCGGTTGACTGATCTTATGACTAGGGCCCTTGCCTAGCATGATTCCAACAATTTTTTTAGTAGCCGGTAAAACAAGAGTTTCGCCAATTGCGTGAGGTTTACCACATTTCATCATCATCATCTTGCACAGTTTCCAGCCACTGGCCGGGTCTGTTTGGTGCACAAGCCTCTCCAACGTCTTCTGTCTTCCCACCATCTCTCAGCTTCCACCCTTGTCCAGTCTTCTACTCTCTTCTTCACGCTTTATTCCACCCCCTTCAGTCACCTGTCTCTCGGTCTTCCTCTCGGTCTCTTTCCTTCCCACTTCGTCTCGTGTACTCTCCTGGGTATCCTCTTCTCCATTCGCTTTACATGTCCATACCATCTAAGTCTAGATTTCTATATACCATCCTGTAAAGGTTCCTCCTTCATTAATTCTCTGGTCCTCTCATTTCTTATTCTGTCCATCTTTGTAGCTCCAATACTGCTTCTCAAGAACCTCATCTCACTGGCCTGTATTTTGCTCTTCTCCCTTCCTTTCATAACCCAGGCATACGTCAAGATAGGGACATAGTACGTCCGATATATGATCTTTTTGCTGTTCTGAGGGACATCCTTGCTCCATAACATGCTTCTCACACTCCTCCGAAATGCTTCTGCCTGCCTCCCCCGCTCATTTATTTCTCTGTCGTTTCTTCCATTATCTTGTATCAGGCTTCCCAGATACTTAAAACTCTTCACTTTCTTCAGCTGTTCCCCACCAATTGTTATTCCCGTTGTGGTTCTTTCCTTCTTCCTTGTTGTGATCACCATCTCACTCTTATTTATGCTCAATTTCATCCCATATCCTTGTATTATTCCTTCCCACACGTCATACTGTTCCTGTACCTCCTCCTCCTTGTTTCCCCAAATCATCAAATCATCTGCCAACACCATTGCTTTCATCTTTCCTTCCCCAATTACTTGTGCCACTCGGGTCATTATGTCATCCATCACCACAATGAAAAGTAACGGTGACAGTGCACTTCCTTGTTTCAGGCCGTTTCTCTGTTCCAACCAGTCCGATCTCTCTCCTCCCACTTTCACACAGCTCACGCTTCCCTTGTACATCTCCTTTATCCTCTTTATAGCCCATTTCTCTACTCCTCTATCCTCCAGGGACTTCCATACTTTGTTTCTGCATATACTGTCATATGCTTTCTCAATGTCCAGGAAGGCATCAGTATATCTGTTCCATACTCATAGTGCTGTTCTTGTAACTGCCTTACAGCAAAAATCAAATCCACTGTGGACCTTCCTGCTCTGAAGCCATGTTGTTCTTCCCTCATCCCTCCTTCTATCCTTGTCCTAATTCTCCTTTCCAAAACTTTCTCGACGATCTTTGCACAATGACTCTTCAGTGTTATTCCCCGATAGTTTCTGCAATCTGTTCTACTACCTTTCTTGAAGATCGGGACAATTATTCCATTTTTCCAGTCCTCTGGGGTCTTCCTTTCCTTCCATGCTGTCCTCATCACTCGTTACAACCATTGTATCCCCACCTCTCCTGCTGCTCTCACCATCTCCACACTCAACTCATCCACACCCGGTGCCTTCCCTCCTTTCATTTTTTTCACTGCATCTTCCACTTCTTTCCATGTTAAGTCCTTTTCTGTTTGCAGTTCATCTTCCTCTTCCCCGATTTCTTCCTCCTCACCATCGTTTCCATTTGGGTTCAGAAGTTCTTCAAAATATTCTTTCCACATTTTCTTCAGTTCTTCCCTATTTTCTATCTCTTGTCCCCTTTTGTTCACCATTCTAACATAATCCGTAGGATTATTTTTTACCATCCCATACAGGACCTTTTTTGTACCTTCACTATCCTCCATCTTTGTCCACTCTTCCATCCACTTTCTTCTCTCCTCAGCCACTACTCTCTTTGCCTCCTTCTTTCTTTCTTTCCTGGTACTCTTCCCTTGTCTCTACCGTCCTATTTTGATACCACCTCCTAAAGGCTCTATTCTTTTCCCTTACTATATCTTTTGTCTTCTCATTCCACCATGATGTTTCATTCCACCTCTTCTTACTACTTGTCCTCCCACATACTGCTTCTGCTACACCTACTAGTGTCTTCTTAAATCTAGCCCATTCCTCTTCCACCCCTCTTTCTTCATCTGTTGGAATTCCTTCCTTTACCATTTAGCGATCAATAAAAAAAGACACCTCGTAAGAAGCAAGAAGACCTGTCAAGATCAGTTGCTCGTTTTTTAAATAATTCACTCACATTAGGCCGTTGATCAGCTTTAGCTTTAAGATGCTGAAAATAACTAAGTTCTTTACTCACTTTATCACTGTGTACTCTTGATAAATGATCTTTAATTGGCAAAGGCTTCACAACTAGAAAATGTTTCATCGCACAAAAGACAATGTGAAAACTGCACATTTTGCGGTGACGCGATACAAGCGAATTTTAAATACTCAGCTGATACTGACGACACTTCTTCTTTTTTCAATCCATTGTGCATGAACTTCTACACTTCAAAACAAACGCACAAAAACAAAAAAGACACTCGAAGAAACTGATGGTGAGGCGCACACAGGCTAGTTAAGACTGAGAACGAATGAAGGTCAATGGCAAGTATGTTGTGAGGAGGGGGCGAGGAATACTTCCCGCGCAAACTGGAGTTAGTCCTCGCGAACGGGAGGCGCTCCTGTCACATGTTTTCCGTGTGCTACCCGGCAGCTTTTAGTGTACAGTACATTTTAATTTTTCCCCCTTTGAATGCTTATAACCCCCAAATCACCCCCTCTGATTTATTGCCCATCGATAACCCAAATCACCTACTTCGGGTCGATCGCCCCCAGGTTGGGAACCACTGTGCTAGACTAAGGCATGCTAGGACAAGATGAAAAGTGTAATAGTTTGCCATTACAGAGGTGCCAACCTTTGAAGTGGGTTATCAGGAATCCCCCCCCCACCACCACCACCACCAACACACACACACACACACACACACACACACACACACACACACACACACACTGAAAATCATGTCAAATCCAAAGCAAGCTTCTCCCTTCTCGATAATGACACCATACCACCTTTGTCCTACCCGGAAGCAACCTATAGTAAATAATACCATATTACACAATAAAATTTGCACATTAACTGCTAGTTCTGTGATTTTAAAAAATCCTTGTAGCTTGTTTTGCACTCAGTAGCCTAACTGGTTTTCCGTGAAAGTTTTCTTGCAACATAATTCCCCCTGTGATGACATTTTCGTCTTGTGAATCATAAGCGATTCCAGTGTAGATGTGCTTAATGTAGGTCTGAATTCTGTCTGATTTTTCCTAACAACACTGAAAATTCTTTCTGTGGGAGAGTTACTGTGTGGTACAAGTAATATTGCAAATATCACTTTACTTAAAGTTTTATACTTGAACTATCCACTTTCGTTTTTAAGCTCAGCAATTTTGCCCCAGTTTACATCAATTCTAGTTGCTTGTAAAATATATTCAGGGAAAGTATCACACTGATAAACAGAAAATTCCTCTTCAAGTTTGTAATGTTCACTTTCCTTGACCAAACTTGGGAATCTTTGAATAAAATAATCAAGAGATGTTACACGATCGGCGCTGGCCTCAGCCATTTGACGAGATTCCCGTAGTTTTCACGATAGAACAGAGAGAAAAATCGCTATTCACATAATTGGTGTCACTTTTAGCCGATCGACTAGATTTCGATTGTCCTTGATGTGGGGACGGGAAATTATAGCATAATTACGCAATCGGTGCCACTTGCTGTACGTTTGACAAGAATCCAGTTGTTCTAGTCATCGAATGCGGAGAAATATCGCGATGTATTGCAATCGCTGCCGCTTTCGGTCGTTATACGAGAATCACGATGTCCTAGCGGTTGGTCACTGAGAACGTGATAATATGCAATCGGCGCCGCATCCGGCCGTTCAACGATTGTCTGACTGTCTATCTGTTCTGGCAGAATGGCGTAGGCAAGCTCGAGGTTGGGCATGGTTATAATTCACGAGCAGTTATGGACATGTTGTATGGTCGGCGCCGTGTTCCCCACTATCCCTATGCCGTGGTTGGGAGTTCACGGTGGATTACGAGGAGAAATGAGTATCGCGATGCTACATAGACTGTCATTTCTAAAAGGGTTTACACACTTCTCGCTCCCCGTACGCTTTTAAGTATACGGTCATGGGAAAAATGGCAGTAGGTTTCGGGATGTTTCGTGATGGGCGCCCAATCACCTTTGACAGGATTTCCGCAGTCCGGGTTTTATGATTTTACGTAACTGGCATCGATATCGGTCCGTTTGACGAGATTCCCGCAGGCAAGTCGTGCAGTCAGCCGGCCGTCTTGAGCATGTGAGTTCGGAGGATGAACGTTCGAAGTAAGTATCGAATATTACGAATTATTCTGATAAGATTGCATGAATATTACGACAAGAAGGCACATTTTCTTTCGAATCACGAATTATACATGTTATACAAGTTTTCGAAATAATCGGTTAAATTATCCGATGGGACCAAAGTTCGAAGGAAAAGTCGAAATAACGGAATTTTGAATTAACCATACAGGATATCGCAAATTTTCGAGACGGGTAGATTTTTAAAATAAATGTATTTCGAAGCATTTTCGGGATTCTTTTTTCGAAACTCTAATTTCCCAAGATTGCGACATTAAATTATTTCGCGTTATTTCTGGACTTCAATATGAGATAGTCTCCAAATTCAGAAGTCAATAACAGAAATGAGAGGTCTCTGTTGAGTTTCGGAAATGTTCGCGAATAAAAGTCTCGCGGAAAGTAAGGTTTCTTAATTATACAGAAAAATATTTCACACAAAACTGGAAACTCTTCTCGACACCGAAATTATACGTTGGACCTATGTATACCACTCAAGGTATCCTCAGTTTGCTTTCCTTGAGTTCGGGCAGGGGGAAATATAGCATACGCAATCGACTCCATCGCAATCTGTGAGCCAAGCGGCGCGAGTTAAGACGATTTAAACCGACCTCGGCGATTTTTTGTTACCTCCTACTATGCAGACATAAAAATTAGCTACTTTTATTTTCGTTACCTGTTTGTAAAATTAGCTACTTTTTCGTTACTTTCGTTACTTTTCGTTACCGGTAGACGCCCTGCAACTTTCCTTTTATTTCTTTCATAGAAATGTATTTTTTTCGTGATGTCACTTTTCCGTAATAATTTCCCCTTTGATCGTAATGCCGTAATCGTGAGCTGAAATCCGTAATAATTACGGACAATCCGTAATAGTTGGCACCTCTGCCATTACATTCTTCACTGAGTCAGTGCAGCAGCAATAACCCTTACAGCAGAATCTTATTCCATACTGTGCCATGAATATCATTTCTCAGTAACATCCATACCTCAGTAGCCTCAATATTCTCACAGCCATGAATGAGACAGACATAGGTGAACAGCCACATTTTATTTTAGTCGGTGCCAACAAATTCAAATTACTACATTCATCGGAAATGGTAGACAGTCATAATGAAAATTAATTAATACAATGAACCACTATTTAATGCTTGCTACCACTAAAGCCCTGCGGGGATGCGGATCCGCAACATTTTCCGCCATGCGGATATACTTTGCATGGCTGTGCGGATAGCGGATAATATTTGGAGTAAATTTGCGGATAGTTTTTAGAATACAATCCGAACTTATGGAATATCATGGGGAAAGTTGCGTAATTGTGCACAGCAGGTAATCGTGCGCACCTATGTTTTTCGAGTTGGTAGTACAACTAGCAACTCAGTTCACTGCTACCCTAAAGCTGTCATCGTACCTATCAGACAGGGACAGTCAGCATGATGCCAGACGCTATGTGATAACCGGAGGCTTGGATGAAGAAACTTAACACGTTGCATGTTATTTTCTGCAGCCAGCAAATAAGAAGGTAAGCCTACAGTTGTGATTCAATTATTTAAAATTAAATGTAGTTTTAAATGCCATTGTGTACAGTGGTTTTGCATGTATTTATTTTTCAATATAATAGATTAGTTTACCGGGATTCAGTGAGTTACGTTTTAAAAGCAGCATGGGATATGGTGCGCAGATCATATATGATACAAGTACTACAATGCGACATTAGTGGCAAAATATTTCGTGTTTGTTTTCCGGATGACAAGAAATTATACGCGGAAAACTGAGAAAAACTCCTATCCAGCAGAAAATGTGCAGAAATCTCGACGTGCAATTAGGGATGATGGGAGGAAAATAAGGGAAGTATGGAGAAGTTTCAACATTCCCCAGTCAATCCTACCAAAGCAGTTGCTGTAAACAACTGTGAACATGAGGGAGGAGCCAGATTCAGTCACTCACTCGCGCCAGCCAATAGCATAGCGCGGCGTTGCCTAGTTAACTCAACTAGCTGGGCTCACTGCGCCGTACAAAATAGTTATTTCTCTCCGCGCACGAAAATAATTAATTATTCATTATTTTGATGAACCAATGTTACAGAGCTAAAAATTTTGAAACGGACTGTCCAAACCCTGTGACGCTACGACCAGCCATTCGGTAGATAACATCTGCCCTTGAACTGAAGGCATAATTAGAGAAGGAATGATTTAGGTGTTGAAATATTTAGGTTCACTAGGGTAGATAACGAAGAGTGACGGCACTGCTGTATCAATTCAGTAGTGGAGCTTTAACAAGTGTTGTGAGCTGAAGTTTTGAACTCATAACAATGTCCCTTAGCAAGCCCAGTGGCAGCCGAACATTTTTACACAGCCAGGCAAGAAATATAATTTTCAGGGTATATGGCCTTTAAAAGAAGCTTTCGAATACAGAAGTACGTGAAAACATAAAATCTGATAACCTGTGTTATTGTGGTGTCAGCAATTATGTTTTTACTTGTAATTGAGTCGAATAAAAATCACCTCTTCACAGTTTTACATCACGAGGCACAGTGTACCCAGTTCTAACCCTGAGACCAGATCTAAATGTCATGATTGAGCCGTGAATCGAATCCGGACCTCACGGGTTGTTGTTGATTGTTTTAGGGGCTTTGCGACATCTTGGTCATGTAGCCCCGTGCATTTGGGTCTCTGATAACCTGTATCACTGTGATGTCTGTACTAGTGTGTGTATTTGTAAGTCAGGTAGGATTTGGGTAGGAAGCGGCCGTGGCACGTTAGGTACCATCCCGGCATTTGCCTGGAGTAGAGGTGCGAATCCACAGAAACACCACTTCCAGGATTGTTTAGGTAGGAGTCCAACTCACATCTTCCCAGTTTTGCTTCACGAGGCTGGGTGTACCCCGTTCCAGCCCTCAGACTAGAATTTAATTGCATGGCAGAGCTGGGAATTGAACCTGGACCTCCTGGGCCACAGCCAAGAATGCTGGTTGCTACACCAGGAGGTGGACACGTGCACAAATAAAGTTTGTGTGATATCTTATATCTGCCTCATATGACATTGTGCGCACTCCGTTGTGAGCATAGATATTCGTAGGATTACTGTCGGGGAAATAAGTATAGATACTCGAGTTTAGAGGTCAATAAAACCTTTACCCTTAGTCTTATATAAGAACAACCTACACCAAAATTTTCCTTGTTTTATTTGTCGTTTAACGATATAGAGTAAATATTTGCATTGTATCTCGTTAAAATTTTATAGCAGATTGAACAAAAAAAGTACCGGTTTTTCTTACCAAGTTTACGGAGCGCTCACTTAGAAAGATCATTACGTTAAAAGTATTGATCTGATCGTAACGAAACTTTAATATGTCTTAAAGGAACTTATTGTTAAAGCGTATATGAAGTTTCAATATGATGTGACGTTTCTTAAAACAGTTGTAAAACAACTTTTTCTCGGGCCTGGGTGGTCATAGCAGTATGAAATATGGCTTGTTATGAGGCTCATAGCAATGCAAGGCTTAACGTAAAACTACATTTTATCTACTTGTGATTATCGATTTTATATGGATTGGTATTTAATCGGACCATTGAGGGCGGCGATAGTACTGCAGCAGCCTGGCAATGTTGCCAGTTGCTGCGCGCTCGTTCCTACGCACACCAAACTCTGACCTCTGTTCTTCGTTGAGTCATTAGCAACAAGCAGCAACTATCACTGTCTGTATTATCTATTGTTTGCACATCGATCAAGATGCCAGCTAATCCGCAGTTAACGGAGGAAGAATTTGCCATGATTATAAGTGCAATATGTTTTTTTAGATGCGAGAGAGAAAGTAATAATGATAAGAGGGTTTAGCAAATAGTATCCAAGTGGATTGGAAGGTCGATAGCCACGGTGAAGAGATGTGCCGCTGCAATTAATGATATTCCTCTTCCTCCCAGAATCCAAAAGTATGAAAGTATGACGAAAGCAGAGCTAATTGTTCACGCCAAACCTCACTTCAGGGCACCTAAAATGAAGCTGGAACAGATAATCAAGAATGTTCGTCCTGACGTCGAACTCGTCTGGTTGCCAGTTGCTCATTGTGAGCTCAACCCCATAGAGCTGGTTTGGTCCTACGTGAAAAATAAAATAGCTAAAGTGAATATGAGTAACCAGGCGGAGAGAGGAAGATCAATGGAGGTGATGCGAGATCTCTGTAAAGAAGCCTTGAGGTCTGTAACACCGGAGCTATGGAAAAAATGCATCGAACACACCAAAAAAATAGAGAAACATTACTGGGAAAAGGATTGGCTAACAGAAGACGTCCCCGTTGTTGAGCCACTTGTTATAAACTTAAATGACAGTTCATCTGATTCATCGGGCAGTGATTTTTCAGACAGTTAATAAGGGAGCAGTCTTATAATCTCAAAGTGTAAATTAATCTTATAATAATAACTTTTCAGCTGACACACCATTTTTAAACCTGCCAATGGAGGTCCAAAGCCCTCATTAAAAAGGTGTTGGGAAATGTTTAACTTCTTGCAAAAATGAAATATAAGACACGTTTCTCTAACTTGTAGGTAAAATTAGCAGAGGCTATTTAGCGCTGTACATAAGGGACGCATATTTCAGGATATAAAGAAGAATTAAATAGTTAAGTTAAATAGACGTGAATGATAGTGTCTTTTTTTTTTCTTTATCGTATTACCCTCCAGGGTTGGCTATTCCCTCGGACTAAGCGATGGATCCCACATTTACCGCCTCCATTTTGAAACTTCGGGATCGGGTATACAACTGGGGTGTGTAACCAGCACTTCGCCCTGGTTGCCTCACCTGCAAAGCGAACAGGGATCTTATGAGGGATGGGAAGATTGGGAGGGATAGGCAAGGAAGAGGGAATGAGGCGGCCGTGGCCTTACGTTAGGTATCATCCCGGCATTTGCCTGGAGACGAAGTGGGAAACCACGAAAACCACTTCAAGGATGGCTGAGGTGGGAATCGAACCCCCCTCTACTCATTTGGAGCACCCGAGGCTGAGTTGACCCCGTTCCAATCCTCATACCAATTTAGAAATTTCGTGGCAGAGCCGGGAATCGAACCACGGACCTCCTGGGTGGCAGCTAAGCACTCTGACCACTACACCACGGAAGCGAATATATATAATAATTTTTGTATTATAATTTGTCAATTTCACATATGGTTTTTAATTTATTTTAATTAATGTCATTTTTCAAGTCCTCGTACTGCAGCCCCTTCACCAAGATTTTACTCTTATAAAAAATATCTTCCTTGTCACGTGAGCGACCCATGGCTTAATCCAAAGACATTCACTTTATCTTTCCGTTTCTTTTATATACCGGTATTGCCACCACAGAATTTCAACTACCATAATATAGTTAAGTGAACACGGAACTGTCCTTCTTCCATTTTGCTGAATTATGATAAAATATTTGATGTAGTGTAATGGAGTGATAATTGCTTTGTATAACTTTGATAAAAGTTCAGTTTTATAAAATATTTGATAACATTTATTTGACACATTTCTTTAGCAGTGTAATACCGGCCTAACACAAATTCCAATACAACAACAGAAATTCACAGACCTTACGGCTTGGAACGCGCGCGCATTGTTTCACAGGGCAACGTCGCACGAGTTTCCTCGACCGAGCGCATCGTTCCCGTCGCTTGCTACGATACATTCTTCTCACATAACCACCCGATTAAATATCAATCGACATAACAGCAATTATCAAAAGTAGATAAAATGTAGTTTTACGTTAAGCCTTGCATTGCTATGAGCCTCATAACAAGCCATATTTCATACTGCTATGACCACCCAGGCCCGAGAAAAAGATGTTTTACAAAATTCACAACAACTACTTAAAGAAACGTCAGATCAGATTAAAACTTCATATACGCGTTAACAATAAGTTCCTTTAAGACGTATTAGAGTTTCGTTACGATCCGATTAATACTTTTAACGTAATGATCCTTCTAAGTGAGCGCTCCGTGAACTTGGTAAGATAAACCTGTACTTTTTTGTTCAATCTGCTATAAAATTTTAACGAGATACAATGCAAATATTTACTCTATATCGTTAAACGACAAATAAAACAAGGAAAATTTTGGTGTAGGTTGTTCTTATGTAAGACTAAGGGTAAAGGTTTTATTGACCTCTAAACTCGAGTATCTATACTTATTTCCCCGACAGTAGGCCCCCCAGCTCGTACATGTTCTTACATTCGGAGCGCCTTGTGTTCACGGAGAAGGTCATGCGTATACTGTGAGTGTAGAGGCTTGTCATCTCCGCTGTGGCAACAGTGCTCAGCTGGACGCACGCTACTGGGCTAGCATGTTCACAGTTGTTTTGGGTCTGGTATTGTCCGTATAGCTGTTTTACCAACGAAATAGTCATAATTATCCGAATACCTTTTGACATTGGCAAAATTATTTTATGGCTTAACGCCCACAAAGCTTGTCAGACGATTCGAGTTCAAGTTTGCAGAGGAGAATAAGACTCCCCATAATTTCCATAAAGTTAAAAGTCTAGCAGGCAAATATTGGTTGTATGAGTTCTTGAAGAGATATCCTGCATTAACGTTGAGACAACCTGAAAGAACAAGCCTAAATTGGATTGCCTCCTTTAATGCTGACAAAACGAAGATATTTTATTCTAATATCCAAAACTGCAGAATTTTAGTATCATTGCATTGTTATGCTATTGTAAAAAGCACTGCAATATTCTAATGTTAATGCACAGTGCAAGTTTCTGCCAATTCACATTGTATTAGTATGGCTTTCCAACACTTATCCCACGCGCACAATTTCCCAACCCATGCGCCAGATTACCCTGCAGGGTGGGTAATCGTGCGCAAATACATATTTGCGAGATTTCGAATTATAGTCTACCAAATTTATTTTTATTAAATTTGTTTCTGCACATCGAATATAGATTTACTAAGGCTCCCTTATTCATAACTGCAGTTGTGTTATCTATTATTTCATCATCACAAGACCGATTCTTGCTTAAGTGCGCACAATTCCCCCACTCTCCCTTATTAGGGCCCGGATATTAATGACATCATATTTTTCCGTTATGGTTTTTCATGACAAATTTAAGATGATTTACGCTAATCCCATTCAAATTATGTCATTAAGGATAATCAACACTCCAAACTGAAAAGGGTTGCAATTCTGGCTGTGTAACATTCATTTTAGACATAGCACATGACATGACATACTGTACAGTACATAGCCTAAGGGTTCGACTTGCTGCTCAAATATCTAAAAGATAAAGTATACAGTAAAGCAACACAATGAAAATATTATTGTAATGCCAGTAGATTCGGATAACAAACGTGTGGGTAAAAGTCGCGTGGATGCGGGGCGGATGCGGATAAAAGTCGTGCGGATGGGGATAACAGCCGTGCGGATGCGGATAACGTTTTGTCTATCCGCGCAGGGCTCTAGCAATCACATACCTGCCAACCTTCGGAAGTCAAAAATAGGAAGATTTTTTTAAATTATAGATTTCATCATGCGCAGTATACCGTGGCATGGGCGAAAGAGGATACACAAAAGACCTGCGCGTCTTTATTGGCAAAGTACGAATTCAGCATAAAATTCACAAAAATGTAAACAATCATCGAGTAGTATGTATGGCCAATATTTAAACGTAAGAGAACATAATTGTGTGTTTAAAGAAAATGGAACATTTTTCTTAACAATTGTCCCACGAGATCGGAACATGATAACGAGAGGCTATGTTCTACGATGAATGCCGTGAACAAACATTCTGCTCGAATGGCAGCATTGTCTTCATTCCCGTGAACAAAAAAGTACCTAATTTTTTGTTCTGTAAACAACTACATGGTGGCCACTAAATCGGTCAACGATTTTCCTGGAGTTTTCCAGGAATTTTCCAGGAGAAAATCTCATTTTTCCAGACTTAAAAATAAGTGTGAGTCCGGGGGAGGGGCGTTATCAGTTGCCTACTTCAAGACCAAAAAAAGCAGTTGTGTTTGGTTTACTTATACAGATGTTGACAAACATTAGTGGTGATTGCATTATTGATATGCAAGCCTACACACAAATGATTTAATTGTTGTTTTAAAAAAGCCTTTGTGACTCAAATAACCGCTTTAAAAAATAAAATGAGAAAAGAATGCCGCCTGCAATTTTATTGTGGTGAAGTTGTCTATACTCAATATGTTTTACAAAAATACTATCGCGTGTTCTCCCACACAGAAACAGGTAGCCTGGAGAAATTTCTTTCATTAACCAAAGAGTGCTCACCCAAAGCGGGAGTATGATTTCAGATGGAAAGATTTGTATAATTAATTAACAGTGGCTATTTTCCAGGAGTATACAATTTTTTTTGTCATTTCCCAGGAGTTTTCCAGGTTTTTCAGGAGTAGTGGCCACCATGCAACTAGCACAGTCCTTGAGTTTTAGAGTGTTGCTGTGAGTTACAATGTCAGTTTTTCCACCGTGAGAAATATTTAAATCGCAAGGACACACGGAACAAAGAGCAAATGGTTTCCACTACTAGATTGTAAAATGAATGGAAATTCAGTTTTATAGCTTTCTTTGAATACTTGGAGATAACGTTTCGGAGGTTTTGTCGCCATAACGGTGACTAGAGAAACTTAAAACACACAACACGAAACAATCTCCAACACAACTCGTTGAAATAATTATCTATCGACCCACACATTAATACCTCAATTTAATGCACTAAACGTGAAGCTAGCAGAGTATAAGCACGTGGCGTCAAACGGAGCAAGTCACAATCGCCGCGCGTTGCATACAAGGTTTCAATCCCATTCTACAGTCACATGGCCAGCCTCGACTAATCAGCGTAGGCTTGACACCTGTTTGTCCGTAAAATACCACCTATCAGTATGTGGTAGGCCAATCAGTTGACACACCATTCCGAGATCGCACCTATGGAGCTCACTGCCAAGCGAGGAACTTACTCAAGCTTACACAAAAAACCAAGGTTATGCAAATCACAAAAGCAATTCGACTTACGAGAGAATCTCCTTGAGAATGGAAATTATTTGCAGTTCCTTTTTCTTTTACAATATAGGCCTATCACTGGGGCCCGAAATTCGGAAGAAATAATAGTAATTAAGAAGATCGGAAGACGAGGTGAAAATTCGGAAAGTTTCCGAATAAATCGGAAGGGTTGGCAGGTATGCTATCATATTAAGATGAGGCAAAATGTGGGAAGTAGCAAGGGCAGTTTGAAGTCACTGATTCAGAACTGACAATTACTTTTTTCCTACCGGAAATTCCAATCATTATTCATCTTCAAACATTTCCCAACTTCTTTAAGCCTTTCAAAAAATAGGAGTTCTTGAATGCTACAACTTAGGTGTCTGATTCAACTGCGATCTCATTCAACCCCATTTGTGTGACAAGTGATTTATTAAGTGAAGAGCACAGCAAAAAAAGGGGCCATGTCACAATTATAATATGTTCAGTAAAACAGTTTCAAGTGTGTAACTGCTTACAAATTATTTTTTTAAAATAATAATCAGTTATGTCTCCCACAAATCCAAACCCTCATCCTCGTCGTGGGAGATGGGCAACGTAATGAAGTAGAGGATTGCCTGTAGGGGTGAAGTACAGTGGGGACTTGGTGTGCCTCAAGACCGCTCGCATTCTCAGCCATCCACACCCTCTGCATACAGAGCGTCTACTATTGTGCTTTGGGCTTGCTGCATGTCGGTGTTGACTGACGTCAGCTTGACCTTCATTCAGCCAATGACAGGACTCTGTGGTCAGGTGGCCTTCTTGTTCGAGATTATTCTATCACTCCCGTATATAAGAGACGCTGCCTGTTGGGAGTTCTTCGCTCATTCTGATCGCATCACTTCTTCATCACCGCACTTCTGATCAACGCTGCATTCTCTTCGGATCACTTCGCACGCTGCCACTCCTCATGGCGCTACGTCACCTCGCTACTATGTTACGAGACTTCACACTGAACACATCGCTCTAGATGGCTGGAATGTTTACAACCCGCAGTACTCTACCAGTCACACCTCAGACGGTATTCACGGCAACAGCAGTTTCCTGGCTGCTAACTAGTTCATTGTTTTACTGAGTCATCGCCTAGACACTACAGGTGTCATCTCCTTCAAGATAAGAAGAAATGAACGTTCATGTATCTCGAGGCCATGAACGCCTCCTGCGGAAGAAATTGAAGGACTTCTTAACTAACATTATGTCAGCTGAGATTTTATGGAGCGGGCTCCTTGGAAGATAAGTTCAAGTTATATTAAGAAGCTAAATTATTTTATAATTCTTTTATCATGGTATATTATACTTCAATCTTATTCTTCTTAAATTAAGGCAAGCCTATCATTGGTTTCACTTGCTTGGGTTCTGTAAAAAGACCCTTCCAAATTGTTAAACTTATAGTCATTTCTGCTTTACCTTTGTGTGCATTTAATGTGCATTTTTTATGTTAATATTTAAAATCGTGTTATTACAATACACATATTTATACCTTGTTATTTAAATTTGGTTTCCTGGTGATGCACCTTTATGCCCACTGTACCGCACCGCTTCAGTCTATTTTCTGTTTCACAGTAGCTATTTTGGTCAGGCTTACGCTTGATTCGCCTTCTCCCTTTATGGGAAAGATTAGGGCAGATCTTTTCTCCACGAGGGATCAAAATCCAGGACCAGCCAAGAGGAAAAGACGAAATACATTTAACTTGAACATGCTGGGTGCCGAGACAGCGCTAACCAGGCAATGAATGCGGCAACACAGCACAAACTTTCCAGCGGACCTCGGTTGCCAACAACGCTAACCAAAATCATAATAAATATAAATCCATATAAACTAAACCCATTTATTTACGTCACGGATAGTTACATACCGCAAACGCTTATTATATGTGGATTACAACGCACCCAAGAACGAACTTCTGCGGGAGTCCAGCTTCGAAATACGAGCCTTTCACATAATTGATTGTTTCTTTGTTTGTGTTGGAGATCAAATTTTGAAACTTCACACATAGACAGAAAACATATCTGACTAACTCACCTCCAAATTTGGGTGCTGTATCACAACTGAGTTAAGAGTTGTGAATCTCTAAAGTAGATACTTCCCACGAACCCCGCAAAAAACGGTACTTTTTACGTTATACTTGCCATAAAGGATATTAAAATAAGTTTCTAAAAATTACCTTTTATCATCAATCAACGCAGAAATAAACAAGGAAAAAGGTGATGTTACTTGTTTTACAGTAGGCCTTTCGGTTGAGTTGCTATTAATCTCCAAACTCGGGTGCACATAATTTCTGCGCCGACAGTAGTCGACAACTGTCTGTCGTTACTGAAAACTTGGAGCAGAAAGTCGATGCAAAGGTCTGAGAAAACCGATGCTCTATGATTTCATCATTATGTTAAGAGTTTCCCGAAATTTCAAGAAGAGGATGACCTCGCTGTTCCTTCTTTCAAAACAATAATAACTTACTAAATTTCAAGGAGTGTTCTTTATGAAATTGTGGCAGGACACATATTATTGGAAGTTGTGCTCACGCTGGGTACAGGAGATGCTAACTGAGATACATAAAATCAAGTGTATACTGTAGGTAGTGCTTTGACTTTCCTTAAGCGGTACAGTAATGAAAGTGAAGAGTTCCTAAACCAAATTGTCAGCAGTGACAAAATATGGGTGGTTTATTTTACACCGGAATCAAAACAGCAATCCATGGTATGGGACACTCACCATCACCCAAGAAAGTGAATTTCAACCAAACCATTTCAGCTCGTAAAATCGTGTGCAGTGTTTTTTGGAATAAGCAGACTATTACTTGTGGATTAATTGCATCAGGATGACACAATTACTGTGACACCTTACGTAAACTCTGTCATACAAACCAAAACAAACTGAATGACATGCTCCAAAAGGGGATTCTTTTGTTACCGATGCCCGCCCTCAAGATTCTAATCGAAACCAAGACCTGATCGCTTTATCTGGTAGGGAACAATTTGACCTGGCGCCAAGTGACTACCACTTATTCCTGCACTTGAAAAAGCATTTAAGTCAGCGCCACAACAACGCTGATCTAAAAACGGCGGTACTGCAGTAGATGGCATATTAGGCAACAGGCTTCTATTTTCTATACGGACAGAATTTAGAATGTGGATTCACGATATGGTATGCACCTTAACCTTTTCACTGCTAATATTGTGAGAAACTATCAAACCCCTCCATGCTGAATAAATTTCTTAAAGTATGTTATTCAGATGACGTTGCCGACGAGATATCTCGGGCGCAGCAAGGACGTGACGTTCTACCGCATCGAGATATCTCGGGCGCAGCAGTGTAAAGGTCAATATGCATGGAAATTATGTTGAGAAATAGCTTATAGGTAGAGCCCTGTGCTGATAAACGAAATGTTATCCGCATCCGCACGACTATTATCCACATCCGCACATTTGTTGTCCGAATCTACTGGCATTACAATAATATTTTTAGATAATGTATAAAGTATTAAAGCAACACATTTAGACATTTGAGGAGAAAGTCGTTCCCTTAGAGTATGTGCTATGTTTAAAATGAATGTTATACAGCCAGAATTCCAACCCGTTTCAGTTCGGAGTGTTAATTATGCTTGATGACATAATTTGAATGAGATTAGCTTAAATCGTCATCTAACATTTATGATGAAAAAAAAAAAAAAACATAACAGAAAAACATGATACGTCATAAACATCCGGGTCCAAGTAATGATTTTCAACAAGTTCGGATTGTATTCTAAAAACTATCCGCAAATTTACTCCCAACATTATCCGCAGCTTATCCACTATCTGCACAGCAATGCTAACTATATCCTCGTGGCAAAAATCTTTGCGGAAATCCGTGGATATCCGCATCGGCGCTGGGCTTTAATTATAGGTACGGGCTTCCATATAAAAATAAAAATAAAGAAATTAATGTTCTTAATATAAACTTATCAAAAGGGGTGTAAGGGGTAGAACCTACCCAAAAGTCATCCTCACCTGCACGTGGTGCACCCTGCTTTAGACTGACGAGGCTCTGACGACCGAGTGACTCCAGGGATAAGGAGTCCACCTCTACCCGGTCAACGGCTCTCTAGGGAGGCGGATGAACTGGTGGAGGTTGGGGTTTCCCTTGGGGTGGGAAACTTCCCCTAAAGGCGGATGAACCACTTGTGGTCAACGGCGTAGAAAATGCAGCGTCTGTTCTCCAGGATAGGGGCGGCTGCGCAAGGCGTCTGTACTCCAGAGGAGCGGCCTTATTATCACCTCTCTGGATCACATCCAGAGTTGTAACTCGGGACCTAGTCCCTCATCGGTGTTACCGTGACAGTCAACCATGGAAAGTCTTTCAAGGAATACTCCACCGGCTGAACCTCGAGTTCAGAGAAAGCAGCATTCGGATCCGGTGGGCTGCAACCTATGAGATACCGTGATGTCGGAGGCACGGAAACATCCCAGTACAACAAACGCGAATAAGACGAGATCAAGAATCAAACCAATGCAGATAACTTACTTCTCTACACATAATGTGAACTCCCTCATGCAAACTGGTAAGCTAAAGGTGATCACTGACATAATGGATCAGCACAAAATTCTTATCATGGGATTACAGGAATTGAGGAACACTGACCAGGATGCTTTGGAATCTCAAGGGTATCGACTATATAAGGGTATACCGGGGAAGAGAGTCATGAAGAATGTTCCACAATTTGGAACAGGATTTCTGATCAACCTTAAAATTATAAATTTAGTTCAAGAATTCCGCTCACGATCTCCTCGAATCTCAACACTCACCTTTAACACATCTAATAAGATTTATACTATCACAAATGCCCATGCTCCCACTAATGATAAAAACACTTCCCCCAAAGACCGTGAAGAAACAGAAGAATTTTGGGACCTACTGGATCAAACCATAGATAACATCCCCAAACACCATGTTAAATTATTAATTGGCGACTTTAACGCTCATCTAGGTAGAGAAAGAAAATACCGTGACATCATCGGAAAATGGCCAGCACACAATAAAACAAATAAAAATGGAGAGCGACTAGTTGACCTGTGTCGAAACCATAACTTAATCTCAAAATCTACATGTTTTAAACGAAAACCTCAAAAACTTAAAACATGGAAACACCCTGATTACACTAAGGGAGAATGGCAACTGGACCACGTGTGCATGGATAAACACCACCATAAAGAGATCTATAACGTCAAAGTCCTCCGCGGAATTGACACAGGTTCTGATCACTACGTAGTCAAAATTAAAATCACGCCCCAGAAGAGACAACAAAGGAAAACCCCCAAAACTAAACGAACAATAGATCCTATCCAGTTAATCAACAGTGAACAGTACCAAAAAGCAACTGGAAACATTAAAATAACTGATAAACTCGAAAACTTGGTTCACAACCTACAACGAATAGCAGAAGACCTGGCTCCAATTAAACCGCGGAAAAAACATCAATGGTGGAATAATGAATGTGATGAGATGATTGAAAAACGACACCGAGCGTGGTTATTACACCAATCCCAAAAATCTGAGACATCTTTTCAAAATTTAGTTACACAACGAAAAGAAACAACTAAAACTTTAAGAAGAATAAAACGGCAATATCATACTGACACCCTACAAACAATTGAAGAGGAATTCAAAATTTCACAATCGCGGAATTATTACAAAATCTTTAAACAACATCTGAAAAAACATGAAGCACCTACCTTATTGTTAAAAGATGAAAATGGTAAATTGGCCCACAACAACCAGCATAATGCACAAATTATGGCTAAATATTTTAAGACACTCCTAAACTGTGAAGAACCCATAGAATTTCTCCAATTGGATGTTGTCACTCCAATAACAACACCACCGGAGAACATTAACCCGCCCACATTAGAAGACGTTTACATAGCACTGAATGAGATGAAGAATTTCAAAGCCCCTGGAGAAGACCAGACTTTTGCAGAGATTTGGAAGTATGCTGGAAATTAGACAAAAATCGCTCTTCACCAACAACTAGTCAACATCTGGATTACAGGAAAATTCTCTGAGCATTGGAGATCAGCTATCATCCATCCACTACATAAAAAAGGGGATAAGACAGACTCTAACAATTACCGAGGGATTTCACTCCTGGATGTTACCTATAAAAAAAAATCTCGAATTCTTCTCAATAGAATTAAAGTACAACTTGAAAATGAATTAGGAGAATATCAAGAAGGTTTCAGGCCCTGGAGAAGTTGCCCAGATCAAATTACGAGCCTAAAATTGATAATGGATTATAATAGAAAAAGGAATAGAGATATGGTGATAACATTTATCGACTTTAAAAAAGCATATGATTGTATTCATAGAGAATCTTTATTAAAAATTCTAAGACACATGGGATTACACCCCAAATTGACAAATCTCATAAAACTAACTCTTACAGGCACCAAATCAAAATTTAAATTCAGAGGTGAATTCTCTCACCCATTTGAGGTCACAACCGGTTTACGACAGGGTGATGGCTTATCACCATTACTATTTAATTGTGCATTGGAAATGGTAATGCGAGAATGGTCTAAGAAATGCCCTCCAAATATAAAAATAGAGAGAAAAATTCAAACAAACTGTCTTGGTTTTGCAGACGACATGGCATTATTGGCGAAAGATTTAGAGGAAGCCAAAACATAGATATCAGAGCTTCAGACAATTGCAAATAAAATTGGTCTTAAGATATCATTCGAAAAAACAGAAATCATGCCACAAAAACCAACACCATTAAAGGAAATACAAATTAATGATACAAAAATTAAAATTGTAACACGATTCAAATATCTAGGAGAGCTAATAACAAACAATTTAAATGAGAAAGCGTCAATTCAAATAAGAACCAACAAGTTATCTAGGGCACAAAAATTAACATGGGAAACTTACAAAAAGAAATGCTTATCAATTAATGCAAAAATTAAACATTACAATACAGTCATAAAACCGGAAGCCACATATGCAGCAGAAACATTATTCCATCTAAATGAACATTCTAAAACCGACAGATTACAGAAGATCGAAAGGCGAATTGGAAGAACTTGTATCAATAAAGGATATAAAAAAGATGGGCAATGGTGAATAATACCTAACAATATGGTCTATAACAACCTAGAACCCATTACTGATACCATGCGAAAGAAAAGACTAGGATTCTTTGGGCACATCATGAGAATGCCAGATTCACGTCTTCTAAAACAACTAGTGCAGTACAATCTTGCTTCAAAAAACACAACTGGATGCCGATGGTTAAAAGAAATCAGAGAGGACTTAAAAGAAATTGGCCTAACAACAGAAGATGCTGCAAATAAGAAAAGTTTAACTACAGCACTTAAAAATATGACGTTTCATTTTCCACTCACAAAGAAGAAAATTCCTACAAGAATATTTTCCGCCGAAGAACGGGCAAGAAGATCAATAAGCATGAAGAAGTACTGGGAGGACCGCAAGGCTCGTACAGTTCCTACAAGTCGACGAACTAATGGTTGGGTAAAGTGATCCTTTGCGGTCTCAAAAGAAGAAGAAGAAACTTATCAAAAAGTTACTAAAAAAAAAAAAACATGCTTCGTATATCACTACTTGCTTAATTCGTAATCCTGTTCGATTCACTTTCCACTTCAGGCTCGCCGTAGTTCTTGCGAGTACCTATGCAATGATCTCTGTAGCAATGTTTTCACAGAAGTGGCTGATGTGCTTTCAAGTTTAACCAGGGTGTCCCTTTGCGTATGTTTCTGCCAATGGCAGTCAGGCCAGTTTTCATGTGGGCAAACTGGAACTAGCAGCGCATCTTACAGTAGCTTATAAAAGCTCGTCATTCCGAGGCCAGTTTTCAGATAAAAATGATCCATAAAAGTTGTATTCCGACTAGACTGGCGCCGAGCATAGCCATGTACGAGTGTCTCGTCCTGGCCACTCTGATAGCACGAGTCATAGCCCACAGAGATAGACTCCTTTCTTCTGAAAAGGTCACGCTAAGTTACAGGCTTGCAGCAATGTGTGCAACCTACCAGCGCACAAATAAAAATGTGCTATGCGATGATTGTGATATATGCCATTAAACTTTATGAACCAATTTTGGATATGAAAAGTAGGGAGCGACGATTATGTCAAGAAATATGGTAATTAGTAACATTGTTGCCATAAAAAGTAACGGAGTTACAACTAACGAGTTAGTCCCCAACGCTACACACAGTTCTGTACAGAGGAAATTTAACCCAGGTAATGAATGGTCCTTTAAAAGAGGTCAGACCAAGAAAATTTCTTATTGTTGGTTAGCAAGGTCTTTGGATAGGTTTCGTTGTATATATTAAACATAGCATGGAAACCAAACAATGGTCAATATTATGTCATTTTCCATTATATTTCATTCAAACAAACAAATTATATGAACTACGGACATCACTACAAAAAAAAACTAATTTTATGTAAAATGAACTGTGTTACTTCATGACCATTTTAACTGTAATAGTTAATTTTTCATACCATGTTAACTGTTGCACCGAAACATTTTTAGTTACTATTAGAAAATTCTTTAAAAAAAACTTTGTACCTAAGCATATGAGACAACATTTTTGCAGTTTCATAATACTTCTTAAAGATTCATAATTGCTACAGCTACTCAAGATGTAAACTACAGCAGGAGACAAATGGTTTCCAGTTCTTTTGCATTCTATAAACTGGCCACGACCTCTGCCAATGCATGTTAGTATAGCATCCAGGTCACAGTAGCAGCATAAATGCTACAAATCCTACAAACAATACTCCAAATATAAACATACCATATCCGGCATAGAAAGGGCAGCAATTAGACTCTGACGATTCTCAAATTCGACATATCCAAAACCTTTGAGTTTTCCCATACCACCAGGTCGATCATCTCTTGGTAGACGTACATTTACAATCTATAAACAGAATAATTCACATAAAAATACAACTCAAAGAAGCAAAGAAAAGGAAGTGGCAAAGCAAGAGTTAAGACCAACATCCAAGTCAATTAACAATCTGTATCAATAATTGAGGGAAAAAACTTATCACCAATGTTCGGCTATATGACAAACCATGTTAGGAATTCCCATCTAACCACCTATAAGCTCAAAAAACACCATGTGAAACAATTAAAGAATTAAATAATTCATCACGAACCGAAAGGAAGCAACATAAAGGAAGCAACTGAGACACACATAGCTCAAATAAACAACCACAATAATTTAAACGAACACAAATTCATGGAGAGTTCACCCCTCTTCATTCTACTGGAAAACACCACACGTCGAAAACAAGATATAATGAAGTAGCCTAGCTAGATAAGGGATTAATAAGGGAAACATGTCATTGGATCAGGATGTACGCTGCATCTTTTTCTTTAATAAACAGAGGCCGGTATACTTCTTCTTCTTAGCGTCATCCCGTAGGAACGGGGTCCGCCTTTTGGATCAATGCACGCCATTTCTTGCGATCTAATGCTTCGCGCGATTTCAAGTTTCTTGATCGTAAATCGGCACCGACAGTAGTGGCTCAGCTGGCTAAAGCGCAGCATTAGGTCATGGGACCAAGCTCTCTGCTGACTCGGTAGATGCGTGGGTTCGAGCCCCACCGTCGGCCGTCCTTGAAATGGTTTTCCGTGGTTTCCCCATTTTCAACACCAGGCAAATGCTGGGACGGTACCTTCTGATAGGCCACGGCCGATTCCTTCCACATCCTTGCCCAGTTTCATTCATTCACCTTCCTCCATTCCATCTCTCATCCCGACGCGCAGGTCGCCCACGGGCGTCGAATAGAAAGACCTGCACTCGGCCTCTGAGGAGGCCACACGACAAAAAAAAAAAAAAAAAAAAGGAAATCGGCGTTAATAGTGTCCAGCGACCGCAATTTTGGTCTCCAACCCTGTCTCTGGCCATCGACCGTTAGATAGTAGGCCGAGCCGATGACTGAACTTTGTGGTGCACGGACAACGTGCCCATACCAAAGGAGTCTCCATTCCTGCATTTTCTCATTGATTGGAGCCACGCCAGCTGTATGTCGAATCTTTGTGTTGGGGATATGGTCGAGCAGAGAAATGTCTAATGATCTTCGCAGCATCCGCATTTCCATGGCATGAAGTAAGTGCTCAGCACTTCTAGGTGCTGGCCAACACTCGGAACCATACAATGCAACTGGTCTCACCATTGTGCGGTATATCTTTGATTTTAGGAGGATAGGCATCTTCTTATCACAAAGAACACCGGTGACATCTCTGAATCGCATAGATTCGTGCTCGCACATCTTCATTCACAGAGCTGTCGCCATTCAATCGTGAGCCTAGGTATCGGAATGTATTTACCTTGGTAAGAGGAGCTCCATTAATACCTATAGTTCCAGGGGATGGAATCGTTTCGAGGTATTCAGTCTTGTGGATGTTCAAACGAAGACCAAATCCTTGCAGACGATCATGCCATGTCTGCACTTGGGTTTCAAGATCCTTCCTGGAGTCAGCCGCGACCATCACATCATCAGCGTATAGCAATGTCCATGGGACACACTTCTGCAGGTCTCGCGTTATGGAATTCATGACGATAACAAAGAGCAGGGGAGACAGAGCTGAGCCTTGATGAACCCCAACTGTCACAGGGAAGCTGTCAGTCAGTCCTGCAGGGCATCGCACGTGGCTTTTGGTGTTGTTGTACAGCATTTTTATCCAGAGACCGGTATTGCGGCAGTATTAAAGGTACCGGGACATTCTGACGTGACCGTTTGCGCTTAAATATGGCTATTTAGTTTATGAGTGTTGAGAATGAAAACTGGTCTTGAATAGTTTCCTGTATACAGTAACATACTAACTTTCACTATAATGTATCCGTCCTTTCAATAAAAATTGTTGTTATTAATGTATTTTAAAATTGGTACATGTTTTGAGCAGTCAACTCTGCTCTTCCTCAGCCAATATACAATTAGATAAAAACATGGATAAAAACACTTACAAACACACATAGTCCATTAGCCTAAATATGACATTATTGATAATACACGCTAAAAATACGATATGTCCTTAAAATATGTTGAAAACTTGAACCATTTGTCCTTTTGTTCAATCTGATGATCTGCTAGTGTCCTCGTGCCATCTTGTTTGTTAATTTTAAAAATCTGTTGCATATTTATCTCTTGATGCAAGAGCAGAGTTGACTGCTCGAAACATGTACCAATTTTAAAATAGATTAATAATAACAATTTGTATTGAAAGGGCGGATACATTATAGTGAAAGTTAGTAGAATATTCAATATGGACCTAATATGGAGAATAACACTAAGCAATAAGGCAAGTCAAGCCAAAAGGTTTGGATATACATACAAAGATCTCAGATTAAAGTTGGCTAACACTATCAAAGACATAGAATTCATCAGAAAATGTAGAGACAATGGCCTTATTCCCAATCATTTGAAGGCCTTTCAAAAGAAAAATGCCCAAAACGCATTTGAGAAAAGAACACTGAGCATAATCAACAACAGGATTTTTTTACAACGAGAGTTAAAAGTTTTTATATATAAAGAAGAACCATATTAACAACAAATTATAACCTTATGCATTTGACAGCAACAAATTCTTGTAAGAAAAAGACATGGGATGATTTCACGCAATATGTATAGCGCATATTACAGTACACAATTTATAAGAAAAGGGCAACATTGGACGATAAATTCAAACATTTAATTAGGAAATATAAAGCAAGTAAAGAACCATATAAAGAACAGATGACACATAAATTTCAAAACCCCCATAGAAAATTTATCGAACATTAGTTTCAACCAATCAGAAACACATACTTGAAAAAGGGTAAAAATTCAATTGGAACGCAAATTACGATAAATGTAACTGTGTTAAACTTATAGCAGAAACAGAGGCAGTCATCAAAAAACTTCCAATCGACAAACAGAATGAAGCCAGATACGAAGTCAACAAGAAAATTAAGAAAATATTCAAACATAAAAATCCTAAACCATGCAATAATATAAGCAACCAAGCATTAGAAGATCTTAAAAACATAATAGCAACGGACTTGTCACTAAGGCGGACAAGGGTAACACATCGGTGATAATGCATAAAGATGAATATGTTTAAAAAAAAATGAAGAATTTTTCGATAACCCTAATTTTACAATCCTTAATAAAGATCCAACGAAAGCTTCGCAAAGGAAACTTAAACAACTCCTTAAAAACACCTTATTCATCATCATCATCATCATCTTGAGCAGTTTCCAACCGCTGGTCGGGTCTGCTTGGAACATAAGCCCCTCCATCGTTTCCTGTCCATCCACCATCTCTCGTCATTTACTGTGTCCCAGCACACTCCTCTTTCCTCCACACTCTTCTTAACTCCTTTTGTCCATCTGTCCCTTGGTCTTCCCCTTGGCCTCCTTCCCATCATTTCCATTCCAAACATCTTCTTCGGTATCCTCTCCTCTTGCATCCTCCTCACATGTCCATACCATTGTAGCCTAGATCGCTCTATTCTATTTTGCAATGGTTCCTCTCTTACCATCTCCCTGACTCTCTCATTCCTTACTCTGTCCATTCTTGTCACTCCTACCCTACTCCTCTGGAACTTCATCTCCACTGCTCGTATTTTATTCTTGTTCCTTTCCTTCATCACCCATGTTTCTGAACCATATGTCAAAATTGGCACAAAGTAGGTCTTGTAGATGATTCCTTTACATTTTTGTGGTACATCTTTATTCCATATCATCCCCCTAACACTCTTGAAAAATCCATCTGCGCACCTTCCCCTCTCATTTATTTCCATCCCATTGCCTCCCTTTTCTTCAATTATGCTTCCCAAGTACTTGAAGCATTCTACTTTCTGCAACTGCTGTCCTCCAAATGTTATGCCCATATCCAGTCTGTTCTTCTTCCTCGTTGTGATGACCACTTCACTCTTTTGTGCTGAGAACTTCATCCCATATGATAACACTACCTTCTCCCACTCATCTAATTGCTCTTGTACTTCTTCCTCATCCTCTCCCCATACCAGAAGGTCATCAGCAAACAACATTGCCTTCATTTTCCTTTCCCCAATGCTATTTACCACTTTTCGTATGATTTCATCCATCACCACTATAAATAACAGGGGTGAGAGGGCACTTCCCTGTTTCAGACCACTCTCCAGTTGAAACCATTCCGTTCTCTCTCTTCCCACCTTTACATAGCTTTTGCTTCCCTCGTACATTGCTTTCACTCTTGCCACTGTCTCCTTGTTCACTGCTTTTGCTCTCATTGCTTCCCATACCTTGTTTCTATTAATACTATCATATGCTTTCTCAATATCCAAGAAGGTCATCACCAGATCTTTCCCATATTCAAAATGGTGTTCTTGTAGCTGTCTTACTGCAAAGATGAGGTCAACTGATGACCTTCCTGGCCTGAATCCATACTGTTCTTCCCTCAGCCCATCTTCAACTTCTGTCCGAATTCTTCTCTCCAGTACCTTCTCAAATATTTTGGCGCAGTGGCACATGAGTGTAATTCCCCTGTAGTTCTTGCATTCCTTCCTACTTCCCTTTTTAAATATGGGTATTATTATCCCTCTTTTCCAGTCCTCTGGTATTTTCTTCTCCCTCCATATCACTTTCATTACTCGAAAGAGCCACTGTGTTCCTATCACCCCTGCTGCTCTCACCATCTCCACACTCACTTCGTCTATTCCCGGTGCCTTTCCCCCTTTCATCTTCTTTAATGCTTCCTCCACTTCTTTCCTTGTCAATTCCTTCTCTGAAATGTCTTGGTCACTGTCTGTTTCTTCCTCCACAATGTCCACTACGCTGGTTTTAGTTGGATTTAGGAGTTCCTTGAAGTATTCTCTCCAGATAACCTTTACTTCTTCCATATTTTCGACCTCCTTTCCATTCCTGTCCACCATTCTGACATTTTCCCCTGTATCTCTTCTCTTTGCCTTTATCATTCCATACAACACTTTCTTACTGCCATCACAGTCCTCCTCCATCATTTCTGTCCATTTCTCCAGCCATTTCTTTTTCTCTTCCTTCACTACTTCTCCTGCTTCTTTCTTCCGCTCTTGGTATTCTTCTCTTGTTCTGTCTGTCCTCTGTTGGAACCATTTCCTGAATGCTTCATTTTTCTTTTTCACTGCTTCCTTAGTTCTGGGGTTCCACCATGGTGTTTCCTTCCACCTTTTCTTTCCACTAGTTCTGCCACACACGACTTCCGCTGCTTCTACCAACACGTCCTTGAACCTATTCCATTCTTCTTCACCTGTTTTCGGATCATCCTTCGGTAATTTGTTCCTCACTAATATCTGGAACTTCTCCTTATTTCCATCCTCCTTCAGCTTCCATGTCCTTATTCTTCTTTCTTGGTTCTCAGTTCTCCTCTTTTCCTTCAGTCCTCTCACCTTGGCGACCAGCAGACGGTGGTCACTGTCCAGGGCTTCTGAAGGTATTACCCTTATATCCATGATACTCTTCTTTCTCTCCTTCCCGCATAGAATATAGTCCACCACTGATTTCCTAGTCAAATCCCTGCTGTACCAAGTAATTTTATGGCTCTCTCTCTTCTTGTACCATGTGTTTCCAACCATTAGCCCATTTATCTTGCACAGTTCCAACAATCTCTCTCCTTCCTTACTCCTGTTTCCCCATCCTGCACCACCAATCACTTCCTCAAAACCTCTTCTATCAGTTCCGACATGGGCATTTAGGTCTCTCATGACTATCAGGTCTCTCCCCACTAACTGCTTCTGCAACTCCTCTTCAAACTCGTCCTTCTCGCCTTCTGTGCATCCCACCTGTGGTGCATAGACTTGCAGAATGTCCAGGTTTCTACCTTTCACAGTGATTCTGGCTCTAATTATTCTATCACTTACCCTCTTTACTTCCTCCCTCAGCCCTTCTCTCACCACCATTCCCACTCCATTTCTCTTCCCCTCCTCATTTCCTATCCACTATAGCTGCAAGCCATTTCTCAGTTCTTTTCTTCCTTCCCCTCTCCATCTGGTCTCTGCCAGTCCGAGTACATCCAGTTTTCTCCTCTCCATCATATCCACAACCTCTTCCACTCCTCCCGTCAATGTAGTTATATTCAAAGTTCCGATTCGTAGTCCATTTCCATAGCCAGGTCTGCTTCCTTTAGATCTGTCCTTTCCGAGGCCCGTTCCCGTTTTAAAAGCAGTTTCATATCCACTACTGGCTTGCTAGGCCTAACGTAGCTTCACCATAACCCTGGCAAGGGGCCTGTTTTTGGTCCGCGAGAGGTATTTTATTTCCCTCAAACCCTCCGGACAAGTCCGGCGAGCCCCCCTATCCGCCACCTGGAACGCGCCCGATAGAGGAACAGGCAAACCCACAATCTAATAGGCTAACCAACATGAATCCTAGTATGCCCACACTAAGAGCACTGCCCAAAATCCATAAGAACGGAATACCCATTAGACCAATAGTTAACTTTAGAAATAGTCCAGTTTATAAACTAGCACAATTTGTTTTTTAAACGTACATTATCGCTTCAAGGCCAATTGTTCATTCAATAACACGTTACATTTTTGCGAACGTACTAAAAATCTCAACATAGGCAATAAACATAGTTCGTTAATAGTCGATATCAAGGACATGTTCACCAACATTCCAGTAAGCAACAAAATAAACATAATCAGAGAAAACTTACAAAACAATAGCAACTTGTCAAAAGTGGAAATTGACGAGTTCATTAAGATTTTAAGTTTCACGCTGGATAACAATTATTTTTCTTTCAACAACAAAATGTATAAAGAGAAAGAGGATCTGGCAATGGGGTCTCCAGCTTCGGGTGTTCTAGCGAACATATACATAGATCACTTAGAATCTAGCAAAATAATCGAAAAAATTCAAGGCATCCAATTCTGGGGAAGATATGTAGATTTTTATTTACTCGTGTCAGGACCAAAAATATTACATAAGAAATTATGTACAAAATGGGCAGCAAAAATGACAAAACTTGAACATTTAAGGTTCTAAATCATGCATGACCAATATTTTGCCATGTCACGTCCATTTGGTGCAGCCTTCACCGGATCCTCCATGGTGCACAGTATAGAACACAGACTGCACTGAAGCAGATGACCCATAATTTGTTCTTCACCGCATTCACAGAGGACCGAGTCGCAGCAAAACCCCATTTATGAATGCTGGACTTGGATCTGCCACTCCGGATCGCAATCTGTTGAGAGACTTCCAAGTTGTCCACGCCTCTGTATGTCCTGCTGGGAGCCTTTCAGATGGAGCCATACACTGAGTAATGTGGGGCTTCTGGTCAACCAAGATGTAATCCTCAAAACCTGTTAGGCACTCAGTTGTGTGAAGAAAGCTTCTTCTGGACTTCAGTCGAGAGTGGGCTGGTTGAAGGCTATACAATGGATGTGCTTGAGACACATCAACCCTAGATCTCTCACATTTAGTTGCAACTTCTCTTCTGATATCTAGGGGTGCAATGCCTGCTGAACAATACAGTTCACATGGCATGGGTCTCAGGCAGCCAGGGAAGAGACTACAAGTTTCATTTAATGCAGTATCAACCTGCTTGGTATGACACGACCTATACCACACAGGACATGCATATTCTGCTGCAGAGTAACAGAGTGCTAAAGCAGTGGTTCTTATTGTTTGAGCTTGAGTCCCCCAGCTGGTACCAGATAATTTGTGTCTTGCGGACACCTTATTTTTGGTGTTTAGACAATGTCTTTCATATGCGAGTGCACTATCCAATGTAATCCCTAAATATTTGGGATTCGCACAGTGATCCAACAGCATGCCTTCCCACGTTACATGCAGTTTCCTCTTTGCCCGTCTGTTCTTGAGATGGAAAGTGCAGACTTATGTTTTAAAAGGGTTTGATTTCAATTGGTTTCCTCTATAATAATCACCTAGTTCCTCTAGAGCTTCAGATAGACGTCTTTCCACAACTTCAAACTGATCCGCCTGGACGGTAATAAATAAATAAAGCATTGAGTACCAACTGGTATTGGCTGGTCATTTGTATATATGTTAAAGAGGATAGGAGCCAGAACACCACCTCGAGGCTGTCCATTTCTTTGATTCCTCCAACGGCTGTGCTGCCCTTGAAAGTCTACAAAGAGTCTACGATTTTGAAGAAGACACCTGACTATTTCAGTTAATTTATAGTCCTTTGTCATCAAGTAGAGTTTATTCAGCAGTAAGTGATGATTGACTGTGTCATAAACAGCTGTTAAGTCAATGAAGACTGCCTCTGTGATCTTCCGGTTCTGGAATCAATCTTCAATATGCTGAGCAAGATGTAGGATTTGTGAAGTGCAGCTTTTACCTGTTCTGAAGGCAGCTTGTTCAGGGATTAGGAAAGGTTCAATTACCTTTGTGAGCCTACTTAGAATCATTCGCTCCAGTATCTTGAAAAGGTGGGAGAGCAATGAAATAGGCCTATAATTCTTAGGATCATGTGCATCTTTCCCGGGTTTGAGAATCTCTATTACTCTGCTCTTCCTCCATATTTTGGGTTTTTTACAGGTACTAATGCAGTTATTAAACAATTCTAGCAGCCATTCTTTAGCCCCAGGTCCAAAATGTTTGATTGATCCACACAAATACCGTCCATCCAGCCGCCTTTCCATTCTTACAGTAATTAATGATATGTAGATGATGTATTTGTTATCTTGGATCAAGAAATCATAGAAGAAAGTACACTATTGGATAAATTGAACGATATAGATAGCAATACAAAATTTACTGCGGAATCAAAAAACAACTTCTTCTTTCTCTTTACATCATTCCCACTCCTATGTGGGGTCGATGTTTCTGACAGCTCTCCTCCATTTAGCCCGGTCATGCACATCCTCTTCTGACAACTGTTTTTCTCTGAGGTCCCCCTGTACACAATCCATCCATCTTCGTTTAGGTCTGCCTCGCATTCTCACTCCCTGTATTTGCATGTCTAGCATCTTCCTCCCCACATAGGATTCCTCCCTTCTTCTCACATGCCCGTACCATTGAAGTCGCTTTTTTTGTATCTTCTTAGATATTTCCACAACCTTCAATGTTCCTCTTATTTTGACATTTTCCACTATCATGCTTAGTCACTCCACTCATCCACCTGAGCATTTTCATTTCCGTGACGTCAAGCCTGTGTGTGTGCGTTTTGCGTGCAGGCCATGTTTCAGAGCCATATAGCAATGCAGGTCTTACGACAGTTTTATATATTTTCCCCTTAACCTTAGGCTTGATCCTGCGGTCACAGAGCACTCCTGACATTTTCCCCCAGTTCATCCATCCTACCTGAATCCTGTGTGACACTTCCAGATCCAGATTTCCATCTCCAGTCACCACCGAACCCAGGTATTTGAACTCACCCACTATATTTAACGTTTCCCCTTGCATTCTGATCTCACAGTCTTGGTCTGTATTGAATCTCATATACTCTGTCTTCTTCCTGCTAATCCTGAGTCCTCTGTCTTCCAAGGCTGCCCTCCACTGTTCCAGTTTTTCTTCTATGACATCTTTGGTGGTACTACACAACACAATATCGTCCGCAAACATCATGCACCAGGGGGCTTGGTCTCGTAATCCACAAGACATTTCGTCCAGAATTAGGTCAAACAGATATGGACTTAAAGCCGAACCTTGGTGTAAACCTACTCGAACCGGAATCCAATATGTAAGTCCAACGCTGCTTCTAACCTGTGTTCTTGCGTCTTTGTACATTTCCTGAACCAACTGCATGTACTTCTCTGGGACTCCCTTCGCTCGTAAACATCTCCAGACTTCTCCTCGGGGCACCAGGTCATATGCTTTCTCTTCCCTTCTGTCTTTCACGATACTTTTCCATTACTTGTCTCAGGGCAAACACTGCGTCTGTGGTCCCTTTTCCTGGCATGAAGCCAAACTTGTTGCTCGCCAATGCTAGTCTCCTCCCGGATCCTCTTGTCTATCACTCTTTCCCAGATTTTCATGGTATGGGACATTAACTTAATGCCCCTGCAGTTAGCACAGTCCTGAATATCCCCCTTCTCTTTATATATAAGCACTAAAATACTTTCTCTCCATTCATCAGGTATTGTTTCCTGAGAGTACATTTTTTGCATTAAATCCAGCAACATGTAGATTCCATCTTTCTCTAGATACTTCCACACTTCAACTGGTATTTCATCAGGTCCTGTTGCCTTTCCGTTTTTCATTTTCCTAAGTTCTAATGTTACTTCTTCTTTTCTAATATCCATTGTCAGACCCTGGTGTTTTTCTCCTTCTCCTAAATATACCCTTGGGTTCTCTTCATTGAGAAGTTTTCCATAGTAGTTTCTCCATCTGCACTTGATATCAGAATGGTCCGTTAATACTAGACCATTTTCATCTTTGATCTGCTTTATTTGGGTGTAGTCCTTCTTGTCTTTATCTCTCGCCTGCGCTATTCTGAAAATTTTTCTTTCACCTTCTGTAGTTTCCAACTCTTCGTACAGCCGATCCATCATTTGTGCCTTTGACTGTGCTACTACCTTCTTTGCTTCCTTATTACATCTCGTGTAGTTCTCTTTATCCTCTTGTCTACCTGACATATCCCATAACTTCTATGCATCACTTTTGGCTTTCACGATCTTCTGTACCTCCTCATTCCACCACCATGTTTCTTTGTCAGCTAGTGGTTTCTTGCCAGAAGTTCTCCCTAGCACTTCAGTTCCTACCCTCCTTATCAAACTGCTGTTGTGCGCCCACCACTCCTGCACATCATTGCAAAGATCCACTCCATAGAGTACTTTCTCCTTAAACTGGTCCTTCAACGCCTCTTCATTTAATCTCCACCACTTAATTTTTGTTAAGACTCGCACAGGTCTGCCTTTCTTCCTAATCTTCATTTTCCAGTCCATGACTACCGTCCTATGCTGTGCTGCCACTGCTTCACCATTAAAAACTTTACAGTTTTGTATTTCCCTTAATTGAGACCTTTTACACATTAAGAAGTCAATCTGGCTTTCTCTGGTCCCACTCTTGTAAGTCATATATTGACCTGTGTTTTTCTCGAACCATGTATTCACAATCGCCAAATCATATGCCATCGCACAATCCACGATTCTATGTCCTTTATCATTCCTCACTCCTACTCCCCAGCCTCCATGTACTTTTTCGATTGTATCTCGACTCCTTCCGACATGTCCATTTAAGTCACCACCCACTATCAATCTTTCATTCGCTGGTATATCTCCAAGCTCACGATCCATATCTTCCCAGAAGGATATTTTCTCTTCCTCATCGCAACCCACTTGCGGAGCATAAACACACACAATGTTTACCAATTGTCCATCAAGACACAGTTTGATGCTCATTATCCTGTCACTCCTCTTAACTTGAACTATGGTCTCCTTTATGTCTCGTGAGAGGATTATTCCCACCGTTCCTACATTCAGTGTGCCTATTCTTCGTAACTCACCATATTTTTGAGCTAGCCTCTTTAGCCGGGTTCGCTCATGACCCAGTAGCCCTAGCCCATTTCTCACAGGGGTCGGGCGAAATCCCTGCACGTCGCTTCAGGGGTACGCCCTAGCATTTTCTGAGGCTAAACTATCTCACTAGTCTATCAAACAAGCATACCTTTCTTTCGACCACACTCAGGCATACAAAACTAGTGACGTATCGAAGATCATATTATTGGTCGTTGTTGCAGGTGACTGAGGCTGATTTTGCCCTCTTCAAAAAGGTCTTGCTATATTCTTGCTCAAAACACTTCCCTTTCTGAATCGACTTCAGAGTTATAAGTTTGTCCAAAGTCTTGTCAGAGAGAGATGACCTGAACATCCTCTCACACTCTGCATTACTATGCGGAATGGTCAGAATGGAAAGCATAACTTGAGTACCCCACCACTACATATAATTTGGCCTACCAGTGCCCACTTCACATCAATTCTCTCTTCTTCTTCAATAGATGTCACATCCTCAAGTTGGAAGTTACAGAATTGGGAATGTAAAGCATCCATTTCCTCATTAAAATTGTCTAGAGTGTCTGTTAACATGCTAGGAAATTTATTTACAAAAAACTTAATTTTGGAAAATGAAATGTCCCCCTTTCCACTATGCGAGATACTGAAATCACACCTACAGACACCACAAAATGCAAATGTTGCGCCTCTTCTTGACTCAGTTATATGCGGAATCAGAGTGTCTACTGTAAGGATGAAGTAAAAATTAGTTACTTTTTAGCTACCTTTTAGTTAACTTTTAGTTAATTTTAGTTACCTTTGAATTCAAGATACGTCTGCGGTCTGCAAGCAAATGGGCTCATCACGCGGTGGAGAAAGACAGCAATGAACTGTGTTTAAAGCGGCAAATACAATTCATTTAGGGAGTTACAAAAATTTTAAAAATAATAAATAAATATTAGATATTTATTATCAAATGAGTTGTTTCAGCTAATATGTCGTCTTGTGCACAAGGCGTTTTTATAATTGCCAAGAGGTTGCTCTGCTCTTGACCGTGGCGAGATTTCCTTTGTCCCCGCGGTAGATCAAGAAGAAATTTATGGGACGTTACGTGATTGTAACCGAATTCTGTCTTCACAGCCAAGTATGGCGAAATTTCGAGATATTACACGATCGGCGCTGGTCTCACCCGTTTGTCGAGATTCCCGTTGTTTTCGCGATAGAACACTGATAAATATCGCGATTTAATAATCGGTGTCACTTTTAGTCGTTCGACGAAATTTCCATTGTCCTTGAGGTCGGGCGCGAGGAAATATAGCATTATTATGCAATCGGCGCCACTTGCTGTCCGTTTGACAAGAATACAGTTGTCCTCGTCATTGAATGCGGAGAAATATCGCGATGTATCGCAATCGCTGCCGCTCTCGGCCATTTTACGAGATTCAAGTTGCCCTCGCGATATTATGCATACCACGCCGCACCCGGCCGTTGAACGATTGTCTATTCGTCCTGACAGAATGGTGGATGCAAGCTCAGGGTTGGGCATGGTTAAAATTCACGAGCAGTTATGGACAAGTTGTATGGCCGGCGCCGTGATTCCCGCTGTCCCAATGCTGTGGTTGGGAGCTCATCAGTTCAGGGTGGATCACGAGGAGAAATTAGTATCGCGACGCTACGTAGGCTGTCATTTCTGAGTTGGTAGATGCACTTCACGCTCCCCGTACGCTTCTAAGTATACGGTCATGGGAAAAGTAGCGAGTTGGTTTCGGAATGTTTCGTGATTGGTGCCCAATCATCTTTGACGGGAATCCCGCAGACCTCGTGGTCACAAGTTCACGATAGGGGTCAGGTTTTATGAATTTACGCTACTGACGTCGATCTCGGTCCATTTGACGAGATTCCCGCAGGCAAATCGTGCGGTCAGTCGGCCGTCTTGAGTATGAATGTTCGAATTAGGTATCAAATATTAAGAATTATTCGGAGAGGATTGCACGAATAATACGACTAGAGGACACGTTTTCTTTCAAATGTGAATCACGAATTATATAAGTTATACAAGTTTTCGAAATAACCGGTTAGATTATAATATATCCGATTGGACCAAAGTTCGAAGGAAAAAGCAACATATAACGGAATTTCGAATTAACCATACTGGATGTCGCAAATTTACGAGACAGATTTTTAAAATAAGTTACAGCCTACGTATTTCAAATCTTTTTCAAAACGGTAACATTTCGCAAGATCGCGACATTAAATTATTTAGCGTTATTTCTGGGCTTCAATTTGACCGTCTCCAAATAAATGCGAGAAATGCGAGGTTTCTGAATAATTTCAGAAGTTTTCGTGAATAAACGTCTCGCCAAAAGTCAGGCTTTCTAATAACACCGATAAATATTTCACACAAAACTAAAAAGTCATCTTGATGCCGAAAATATACGCTGAACAATGTGTACCACTCGGGGTATCCTCAGTATGCATTTCCTCGAGGTCGGGCACGGGGAAATATAGCTTATGCAATCGGCGCCGCTTGCGTGAAACTCGCTCCAGCGCAATCTCTGAGACTAGAGGCGCGAGTTAAATTATTCAATCCGCCTTCGGAAAATTTTAGTTACCCGTATGTAAAATTCGTTTCTTTTTCGTTACCCATTTGTAAAATTCGTTACTTCCGTTACCGGTAGACACCCTGTGAATGTGATCTTTGTACACACTTTTAAATGTCATATCATATCTCTTCGCCATATTACCGAAGAACCGACGCAATCACTCAGATCGAAAAATCACAATAGCCTACCGGCATATTAACGCCAACAACATCAAACTAAGTTATACACAAATCATATAATTTCACGTGTGAAACAGATACAATATTCCGCAGAGTACAACTACCTCTCACCCACTGGTCATTATACAACACATCTAGGAACACGCGCTGAATTAACCTTCGACGATTTCAAACGAAGACTTATTCGAAGCCGATTTCAAACTAAGACTTATTCGAAGCCAACTTTTTATAACAGCAGGACGCGACGCGGGAGTTAGTACGCAGTTGTCAATTATCGATACAGAGCGAAACTGTGGTATCGAGATATAACTTCAAAACACGTAAAGTCAATCCGTTCGATAGACAACACGTTAAATCCGAAATTACGCGTGGGGTTTTTGAAAAATCGGGAGATTTAATACGTTAAGCGGGAGGGCGGGAGATATGGTCTGAAATCAGGAGTCTCCCGCCTAAATCGGGAGAGTTGGCAGGTATGCGGGATACATTATAGTGAAAGTTAGTTGAACATTCAATACGGCCTAATATGGAGAATAACACTCTAATACAGTAACATACTGTTACGTGCCACCCCCTAGTGGCATTTTTGTTAACTGGATTACGGTGGGGGTACAAAGCACAACACCAATTACTGCTTAAAGAAATAATTAACTTTATTGTGGCCAGAAAATTACACTAGTCAGCAAATACAAGCAATTAGGAGCCTTATTCCAGTTTCCTCAAGTCTCTTCCTTGAGCGCTCTTGGCCCTTCCACTTGTCAACAGATCACAGAAGTTAATCCGTCCTAATGAGTACGGTGGCCTTGACAGAAACTACCTGCTCCTCTCCTTTATGTTCTCCGACCACAATTACTTACGATCACTTGCTGCAGGCTATTTCGCTGTCCACAAGCTGGAGAAACAATGTCACTGGATTTCGTAACTCGCACAGCACTTCGTCACCACACTTCTGTCGCACAAGATAATCGCTCGCACTAGCTCGTAAAACACAACAACCACTGCTTCACGGGTCACTCTTATATAGCAGGCCGGTGACTCAATAAATGCTTCTAGATCCATCCAGGGTCCACGGCTTCTCGAGGTTTCCATCGCTGGTCCAGTCACGAATATTCTGGACTATCCCTTTGTCTTAGTAGCCTTGTTGCATAAGGCGCGCGCAATACAGGAGGCAGGACACAGCCCAGCCCTGGGGCAGTTGTGACTCATGCGGCGAGTGATGGCACAAACTCACAGCCGTAACACCACCCCCTTCCTAAAAAGGCTGATCGTCCCGATCAATCATTGGTCAATCTGTGCCCCTCCGCAGGCTGCCAGGCGATCTCGATGCACGATCTTCATCTTCGCCCTCGGGCACCGCTGGATCCTGTAGACGACATCATTGATCCGTTTCACGACTCGGTACAGGCCCTCCCAGGACTTCTGAAGTTTGGGTGACAGGCCTTTCTTCCGTAATGGGTTGAAGAGCCAGACCAGGTCGTCCTCGTGGAATCCGCCGGCATCCGTCTGCTGGTCGTATCGGGTCTTCATTCGGTCGGTCTCGATCCGCAGTTCCCTCCTCGCGAACGCATGAATGTCCTCCAGTTGGTCGACCAGTTCTTGACAATACTGGCTTACCGGGATCGGATCATTCCCAGGTCGGCCGAAGGCAAGATCGACAGGTAGACGGAGCTCCCTCCCAAACATGGCCCGGGCTGGTGTGCACCCAGTGGCTTCATGCACGGCGGCGTGGTAGGCCAGGAGAAATAGTGGAAGATGTTTGTCCCAATCCCTCTGGTGCTCGCTGACGACTATTCGGAGATGGTTCTCGATGGTGCGATTGAATCGCTCTATCATCCCGTCGGACTGAGGGTGTAGTGGTGTTGTCCTTGTCTTCCGGATTCCCAGCAGCTGGCATAGGTTCTGGAACACCTACGACTCGAAGTTCCTCCCTTGGTCGGAGTGCAGCTCCAGGGGTACCCCGTACCGGCTGACGAATTCCTTCACCAGGGTCTCTGCAATCGTCGCAGCTTCTTGGTTAGGGAGCGCAGACGCCTCCGGCCATTTGGTAAAGTAGTCGCTGACGACTAATATGTAGCGGTTCCCTGCCTCGCTTAACGGGAATGGCCCAGCAACATCGATGGCCACTCTCTCCATGGGGCCGCCCACGTTGTAGGTCTTCAGTGGACCCCGCCGTCTTCGTCCTGGGCCTTTGCTGGCAGCGCAATCGTGGCACCTCGCGCAGTGGTTCTCCACATCGGTTCGGCATCCGATCCAGTAGAACCGCTCTCTCAGCTTCTCCAGGGACTTCTTTATCCCTAGGTGTCCACCAGATGATCCTCCATGAACTTCCTTCAGGACTTCCTCCGTCATAGCCTTTGGAACGACGACTTGTTCCCGAGATGTCTTCCCGTCGGTGCTCTCCCAGGTACGGCAGATGAGGCCATCCCTCACAACCAGCGAGTCCCACTGCGCCCAGTAGGACTTAAACTTGGGGCTGCAGTCACTCACAATGTTCCACCCGGGTCTGGGGACACAGGCCCTCTTCCATTCGGCTATCAGTCCCAGGTCATCATCTTCTGCTAGCGCCCGCGCGAAAGACTCGCGGCTCCAGCTCCCTTGAAGTTCCAAGGTAGTCCTTCGGCACTGTATCCCGGTGTTCTTCTCCCTTCGGGCACAGAAGGTGCAGTCTTCGGGGCACGGTCTTCGTGACAGGGCGTCGGCGTTAGAATGCAGTTGGCCTTTCCTGTGCTGAATCTGAAAGTTGTACTGTTGAAGCCTCTCTAACCACCGCGCGAGTTGACCCTCGGGCTGCTTGAAGTTCAGGAGCCACCGCAGGGATGCATGGTCGGTCCTGATGAGAAATTCTTGCCCGTACAGGTACTTGTGGAAGTGTTCAACGGTCTTCACGATGGCGAGCAGCTCCTTCCTGGTGACAAAGTAGTTCCTTTCTGGCTTTGACAAGGCCTTGCTGAAGTAGGCCACTACTCTCTCCTCGCCGTCCACTACTTGCGACAGGATTCCCCCTATGCCAAAGTCGCTGGCATCGGTATCGACGATGAACCTTGTTCCAGGTCTGGGGTAGGCCAGAATAGGTGCGGTGCACAGAACCTGCTTGAGTTGTTCGAAGGCACCGTGGCATTCTGCTGTCCACGTGAAGAGTTGGTCCTTCTCAGTCAGTCGATGCAGTGGTTTAGCGATGTCGGCAAATCCTCTCACGAAGCGACGGTAATAGGTGCAGAGTCCCAGGAAGCTTCGTAGTTGGGATTTGTCCTTCGGAACTGGCCACTCCCTCACAGCTGCGGTCTTCTCTGGGTCGGTGCGCACCCCCTCCTCGGAGACGATATGCCCAAGGTACTGGACCTGCTTCTGGAAGAGCTGACACTTCTTGGGGCTCAACTTCAGCTGGGCAGCCCGTAGCTTCATCAAGATCTCCTTCACGTTGCTGTAGTGCTCCTCGAAGCTTTTTCCCAGAACGATGACGTCGTCTAGGTAGACCAGGCAGGTCTTCCAGTGTAGTCCCCTCAGAATGGACTCCATTAGCCTTTCGAAGGTCGCAGGGGCGTTGCACAGACCAAATGGCATGACGGTGAACTGCCAGAGCCCGCTGCCCACAGTGAACGCCGTTTTCTCGCGGTCCTTAGGGTGGACCTCCACCTGCCAGTAGCCACTCTTCAAATCCAAGGTGGAGAACCATATCGACCCTGATATGGTGTCCAGGGTGTCGTCGATCCGGGGTAGAGGGTAGCTGTCCTTCTTCGTGACGTCATTCACCCGCCTGTAATCCACGCAGAACCTGGTGGAACCGTCCTTCTTCTTCACTAGCACGACCGGAGAACTCCAAGGACTATGTGATGGCTCGATCACCCCTTGCTCCTTCATCTCTTCTACCATCCGGTCGACTTCGGCTTGCTTGGCGAGCGGGACACGTCGGAATGGGGCCCTAATCGGTGCGCTGTCCCCAACGTAGATTCTGTGCTGGACCAAGCTTGTCCTGCCGAAGTCTTTGCTCCCCACGGAGAAGACATCCTGGAATTCGCGTAGCAGGTCCTGAAGTTGGCGTGATTGCTCTTCGTCTAAATGGTCCTGGGATCCTTGGTACAGCTTCTGTAGTTCCTCTAGCAGGGCGCGTCTTCTTCGGTTGTCCGTCTGCAGGTGTCCGTCCGTCGTATCTGTGATGCGGGCAATCCAGGTAACGGGCTCGCAGACTCCTAGGTTGGTGTCCCGGTGAACCGTAATGTCGTAGTCATTCAGGTTGGACAGGCGGACGTACAGCCGAGAAGTCGTGTTGATGAGAGTCTTGGCAACTAGCAATCCTTTTGTCTGGATGTCCTCATATTTTGGCTCGATGACAGCCGCCACTCCCTCAGCAGTTCCGTCGACAATTACGGCAGCGCTGACCTCCGTCCTGGCGGGAACGATGACGTCTTCTCTCAGCCTTACTCGTCGTGCGGTGATGGACTCTTGCGCAGGTTGCAAAGCAAGTTCCTCACCTCCGAAGTGCAGAGTGTTGGTACTCAGATCCAAGATGATGTTGTTCTGGTCCAGGAAGTCCAGTCCGATGATCACTTCATTTGATACGTCAGCCACAAGCACTGGATGCTTTATCGCCCGTCGACCAATGACGAACTCCAGTGATGCTTCGCCATGTACCGGTGCGGTCTCTCCGGTCGTGGTTATTAGCTGGAGGTTCCTTTGTGTGGGTTGCACTCTCCACTTCGGGATCACGGTGGGACTGACGATGGTCCTCGATGCTCCCGTGTCGATTAGCATGGGCCAGCTCTCTCCGTTGACGACTCCGTCGACCATCAGGCTGCTATTATCCCTCCGCAACTGCGTCACACGAACTTGGATTGCCGGGGCTTGACGACTGACACAAGCCAACCTTTGCCCCTCAAGGCTGGCTGATACTTGCTTTTCTGGGCCGCGCGGTTTCCCTACGACTGACTGTTCCGACGGAAACCCTTGGCGGCGGCGATCACCGCAGTCCTTGCTCAGGTGGCCTCTCTTACGGCAGGTCCAGCAGGTCGGTAGTCCTCTTCCGGGCCGCCTCTCTGGATGTCTTTCGGCTACGTTTTTGTTGGTGGTACTGCGACTATCGAAGAAACGGCTTAGCGCCTCCATTAATTCGTCGGCCAGGGGCTTGGTCTCGTTGGTTTTTACTGGTTTGTCGACGTCCACTTGACGCAACCGCGCGTGCATTCTGGATGCCTGTTTTGCCGTCTCGAACTCAAGTGCGTGGCTCAGCGCATCTGTCAGGGTCTTATTGCGCGCGAGTCGCAGCGCCTGTTGAGTGTCCGAGTCCAATAGCCCGTCGGTGAAAGTCTGCGTCGCCATCTGCTCCAGAAAGTCGGCCGGCGCTGTTGGATAGGCGAGCCTTACGAGGCGTGCGATGTCCATCTCGAACACCTGCAGGGTTTCCGCGTTCTTCTGTACCCGGGTCCGGAGCTGCATCTGATAGGCCTGCTGAAGATGGCTATCTCCATATCGGGACTCCATATGGGCGATCAGGGAAGCGTAGTCCTGGGATCCAGTCGGAATGGCCTGAAGAACGTTAAGGGCGTCACCTCTCAGCGCTACAATGAGAGCTGTAGCCTTTTCTGTGTTGTTCCAGTTATTTATGGAACATGCCGCCTCGAACTGACGTAAGTAGGTGCTCCATGGGACCTTTCCGTCGAAGGTTGGGGGCGTCACTCTGCTATGTCCCGTTCCTGTTATTCCCGGTGTAACGGTGGGCGGGCTTTGGCGCAGCTCGGCAACTTCCTCTCGTAGAGCGTTGAATTTCTCTTCCACCCCCGTCAGTGGGCGTTGGCGCAGCTCGGCAACTTCCTTTTGTAAGGCGTTGAATTTCTCCTCCACCCCCATCAGCGGGCGTTGGCACAGCTTGGCAACTTCCACTTGTAAGGCGTTGAATTTCTCCTCCACCCCCATCAGCGGTCGTTGGCACAGCTCGGCAATTTCCACTTGCAAGGCGTTGAATTTCTCCTCCACCCCCATCAGCGGGCGTTGGCGCAGCTCGGCAACTTCCACTAGTAAGGCGTTGAATTTCTCCTCCACCATCAGCGGGCGTTGGCGCAGCTCGGCAACTTCCACTTGTAAGGCGTCGAACTTCTTTTCCACTGCTGCGACTTCCTCACGTAGGCCCTGTTCTAATTTCCTTTGGCTCTCCTCTAATTTCGTCAGCAGACACTCTTCCAGATTTTTCTGGCCATCCAGAAATTTGGCGGTTAGGTCCTCTGCTAACTTATTCTGGCTGTCTTCCATCTTCATCTGGCCGTCTTCTAGTTTGGCAGTTAGGTCCTCGGATAACTTCTTCTGGCCGTCTTCTAGTTTGGCAGTTAGGTACTCGGCTAACTTCTTCTGGCCGTCCTCCATCTTCTTCTGGCCGTCTTCCATCTTCTTCAGGTCATCCTTCAGGTTCTTGGCTAATTTCTTCTGGCCGACTTCCACCTTCCATCTTCCGAATTGCTCTTCCATTTTAGCTGTTTGTCTTGTAAAGGGCATGCACTCACAGGAAAATTTTAAAAAAATTGACCTGCTCGGGTTTTGAAACCAGGACCGTCAGGTGTTGTGCTTGAGTTCGTAATCCGGCTTCTGACACCAGTTGTTACGTGCCACCCCCTAGTGGCACTTTTGTTAACTGGATTACGGTGGGGGTACAAAGCACAACACCAATTACTGCTTAAAGAAATAATTTTTATTGTGGCCAGAAAATTACACTAGTCAGCAAATACAAGCAATTAGGAGCCTTATTCCAGTTTCCTCAAGTCTCTTCCTTGAGCGCTCTTGGCCCTTCCACTTGTCAACAGATCACAGAAGTTAATCCGTCCTAATGAGTTCGGTGGCCTTGACAGAAACTACCTGCTCCTCTCCTTTATGTTCTCCGACCACAATTACTTACGATCACTTGCTGCAGGCTATTTCGCTGTCCACAAGCTGGAGAAACAATGTCACTGGATTTCGTAACTCGCACAGCACTTCGTCACCACACTTCTGTCGCACAAGATAATCGCTCGCACTAGCTCGTAAAACACAACAATAACCACTGCTTCACGGGTCACTCTTATATAGCAGGCCGGTGACTCAATAAATGCTTCTAGATCCATCCAGGGTCTACAGCTTCTCGAGGTTTCCATCGCTGGTCCAGTCACGAATATTCTGGACTATCCCTTTGTCTTAGTAGCCCTGTTGCATAAGGCGCGCGCAATACAGGAGGCAGGACACAGCCCAGCCCTGGGGCAGTTGTGACTCATGCGGCGAGTGATGACACAAACTCACAGCCGTAACAATACATCATATTAGGAAGTCTAGACTTGGTAACACACACTCACATTTGTAGGGTGAACACAGACACTTAGGAATGTGAGGGGGGAGAAAGCCCAGGTATATAAGAGACCCTGGCACACAGGAAACTCTCCCAGATAAGAGCAGATAGTGACTATGATAACTGATCTCACCAGGACAGCGCAAGACTCAATCAGGTAAGTAGCCTGTACAATAAAATCTGAACTGGCCACTTAACTCCAATCACATATTCACTCTAAACAAGATAATTTCGGAGGTCAATCATCACTTCCAGTATTTCAACAAAACATCACATAGACTAAAACTAACAAATATTGAAGAGTTGAATTATCGTAACTAGAAATACAACTAAATAAGTGTACATATTGTAAATTCTTTCACCCATACTCTCAGACATAGATTTATAGCTGAAGTGTAATGGATCTGAGGATGATCACTTGACGATCAAAACTGGTCATCCAAGCGTATTTATTAATCTCATGTAAATTCTTTTCAGGATTAGGGAGGGAATAACCCATCACAAGTGGGTACAATCGCGTTGACCAATTGAAAAGCATTCAACTTAATTTACAAAGGCAACACTGAAAATGGCTTCAAACACCATAATAAATAGGAAAGTTACAAAATATGGAAAAATAAGCCACTGGTAAGAATTGGAAAAGATAAGGGATGAATGGGCAGCCAATGGAACAAAGATCAGAAGAGAAGCAATAGCAAATCTTAAACTGAATACAGGCCATGATTTTATAGCATCTCAGTTAGCTCGCATTGATATACTTCGATCCAACAACCAGGATTCAACATGGAAGTGCAGCAGCATAACAAAAGAATTCTAGACTGGGATTCCACAAAGAAAATGGAAAAACTCTCAAGCTAAGCAAAACAACCTTCATTTTATTTATTTCTTACTTTTAGATCTTGAAAGAAAGCTGAAATCTCATCTTCATCCACTTCATATGGGAGATTGGAGATGTAGGCCAGAAATGGTGGAGATTTAGGGATCTTGTTATCATCAATCTCTGGTCCCCATGTAGAACGAGGCCCAGTTGGAAGAACCACTTTCTCTTTGGTACGAGATGAGTCATAGTAGTCTGAAAGCAAACAATTCAATACCTGAAGTGAAATTCATAAACTTTAAATAATTACAAGGGCAAATAGGTTTTAAACCATTTAAATGCTGTTTCATTTGTGTATGTATTGGTTGGTTGGTTGGTTCTTAAGTTTAGGGGCTGCGACAACGCGGTCATGTAGCCCCGTGTACTTTGGGTGTGTGTAGAATCTGTCTGATAACCGGTGTTAATTGTGATGACTGTATTAGTGTGTGTATCTGTTTTTTAATTTTAAGTACTGCAACTTATAATTTTTCAAATAGTTCCTACTTTTGCCGCCAAGCGTCACCGTCAACGACTACTAGGTCTAATTCAGAACTTAGCTACTAGACGCCACCGCAGTCAGCGCTTGGCAACGAACGTAGAAACCTAAGAGCGTTGTTTACATTCTTAACCTATCCAATTTAGCTTCACACAGGTGCAATTAGTGGAAGGATCTTTAACATGCCATAAATCTATGACATGGGACCGCCGGCTTTACTTCCCCTCCGAAGGAAGGCATACTGAGGGATTTTTAACGCTCTTAAAAAATCCGACGGCTTCGGCCGGGTTTGAACCCGCTATCTTGGGCATAGAAGCTCAGCATGCTACCAACTACGCTGGTACTTTTATAATGTCAGTAATTGAGGTCCGTACTGACTAACTATAAATTAGAAAGAAAATAAAGCGATTCTGCCTTTCCAATACTTGTATTGAACCTACTCACAGGTACATGTTTCGAAGGTAAAACTCCTTCTTCCTCAGCCTGTACATACATCTATTTTTCAATTTTATTCTACGGATCAGTTGTGGAACCGACATTAAAAACGTTGTTTGAGGAATCATATTGCCTCATAGAAGACAGGTCGTTTCGACTCTCGAATTGTAATAATTTTTATTTAAACCAAGTATTCTGACATTGTGTCATAGCTTCAAATTAAATTTTTATTAAATTTAATTTGAGCACTTTAATGTAACAACATCTAACTTCAAGAACAGAAGAAACATCGAATTATATTGTTATATCATTATTGTACATAAACTGTCGACGATCTAAGGAATACTAGTCGTTTGATAAGACCGAAGTCTTAATCCCTATAAACATTCTTTGTGTCGAGTGGAAAAACATTACGACATTGACAAACCTTTTTATTATTTGTAAAGCTGAGAGCTTTGTTCATTTAATATGTTAGAGGAAATACCTTTTGATAGAAGATTATTCAAATCTTTGGCTAGGAATTCAAAGCTAGTTTATCCCGGTCAAGATTGAATTCTATTTGACACTATAAATAACATTTGTGTTATTTTACACTATTTGTGTAACATCACGTCATTGTGTGGACCTGATATTACAACGATAAACAAATATCTTTTTGTGGAGTAAACTTTAGGAGGTCAATCACGACTGTCTAATATCGTTCATTACAATTGGAAAGAAACTTATCAACTTCAAAGTAAATGGATGTATGTTAAACTGGTTTTCAAGATTCCTTTCACAAAGCATGATCAATGTCCGTGACAACAACAAAACTTCAGGTTGCAAGCAATCAAAACTAGGCCTCCCACAATGATCTGTATCAAGCACAACTTTATTCAATGTGTACATCAACGATCTTCCAAAAACAATAAAGAAAGTAGGTAATGTGAATATCAGCATGTTTGCAGAAGATGTTATCATTTGGACCACAGCACGTAACAGCCCAAATCAGCAAATGCTTCTTGAACACAGAATGAACCAGGCACTTATAAAACTCAAAAACTGGACTGAAAATAATAATATGGAAATCAATACTTCTAAAACAGTATACCAGTTTTTCTCCCTGAGACACAACAATCCAACTTTTAGTCTCAAATTTAGTAATCAAGACCTTCCAAAAAGTGAAAGTACAAAGTACCTAGGTATCATCATGGACAAGAAGCTGAACTGGACCAAACACATAAAACATGTGGAGGATAAGGTAAGCAAACGGATGACATTACTGAAGAGACTAGCAGGAGCTACTTGGGGGAGCACTCAAGACACACTCAACAAAACCTACAATACTTGCATCAAACCTATCATAAAATATGGCAGTGAAGTACTCTCTACAGCACCCCAGTCAAACCTTGATCGCCTCGAGAGTTGTCAGAATAATGCCCTACGAATCATAACAGGCGCAATAAAAACCACACCTATAAATGCCTTGCAATTATATACCCACAACTTACCAATAGAAGAAGAGATGAAACATCAAACAGCCAATGCATATCTCAGTATACAAAGACTACCTTAAATGACATGGATCAAAATCCAGTTTCTAGCCCCAATCTTAAAACACAAAAAGATCCCTTAAGTCTCTTCAAAGAATATATCAATAAGAGCAATCTGCAAATAAAACTTGAACCACTCTGTATGCCAGTCAACCCCATTGAATATATACAAGTGACTACAGATCTTACTTTGTTAGAAGAGGTCTACAAGAAAGACTCTTCACCACAAGATCTAAAACAACTGGCCCTCTGTACAATAGAAGAAAGATATCCATCTAATCAATGGCTAAAAATATTTACAGATGGCTCACAAGACAAAGAAAATAGAACTGGAGCAGGAATACATTCATCTCTCTTCTCACTCTACTTCCCAGTAGGCCAAAACAAAACAAACGTAATGCTGAGATAAGAGCAATTTCACATGCACTCCATCAGTTATTAGGCAAAAACATTGATTATCAAAAATGCGTTATTATTACAGATTCAAAAGCAGCCATCCAAGCCATCTCGTCAAATTATAAGCCCCAAAATAAAGAACTGAAAGAAATTTTTTGTATGATAAAAACCCTTCAAAGACTCCACAAACAGATCTCATTTCAGTGGATCCCTTCTCATTTTGGAATAGCAGGAAATGAAGAGGCAGACAGATTAGCAAAAAAAAAGGTACCACACTACAACAACCTGCCAGTCAGACTGATTTTATGTCAGCAAAAAGGATCATGAAAAATACTATCAAAAACAGGTATGAAGAAAAGGCAAAGAAAACAGCAGAAACCAAATTATGGAAAGACATTGATGCTAAATGGGATCAATATAAATTAACACCAAGAAGAGAAGCTGTAGCCTTCTTCAGACTTAAAACTGGCCACGACTGCCTTGCAGCTCATCTGAAACGAATCAACATCCTGAGATCTGAAGAATGCACACTTTGTCACGAACCTGGAAGTAAAATGGATAAGGGGCACCTGCTACATTGCAACAAACTTGATGTGACTGCTAGAACTTCTGGAAACCTCACACAACTCTATTGGAACGCAAGAAAGCTGATGGATTGGAATCCGGGCTAGCCATAGGAAACAACAACACAATTGGAAGTTTTGTTTGAAGAACTTAAGCATGTATAATTGTAGTTCAGTAGTCATGTGGAATGATACTGAGGGTCATGCCATTATTTGAGATAAGTTCCTACAGAAGATATGTTAATAACAATTAATCCGTTTTTGGTTATTGTTTAACATAGTGGATGATAATTGTTTATGCCATATATACTGTTATATGAGGATTTGTAGAGCTATGAAGAATGCTCGTGCGAAGGAAGTTCCGCATTTTAAAGGAAGTCAAAGTATTGTTGTTCTTTGATAAGAAGGCATGGATCATGATAAGAGCCGTTGTATACAAGTAGTCCAGTTCATGTGAAGTAACGATTTAGCTGTGTTGACAGGAAGGGTTCTAGCGGAAATACAACTAGAGAACTTGTCTACTCATGTCTATAATACAACTATTATATTTTATTAAACCCGAAGTTATGTAATTACGTACAGTTAACCTTTAATTAGTCGACTGTATTAGACCGACAACTTAATGAAACCTATATAAGACTATGTGTAAGCAGTATATCAAAACTACAGAATGTTAAGAGAATGGTTATGTGGAAAACCAGTGTATATAATTAATTGAGAGATGTATTGTAACCGAGAAGCCAGAATCTCGAAAGTAACGTGTTAGCAACACTAAATAATGTATATTATTATGAACATAATGAGAAGTCATAAAATTCTAATTATGGCCCTTCAGGAAATTAGAAATAGTGATCAAGACCATCTGGAATCACAAGGATACAGACTATATAAAGGAATTCCAGGGAAACGAGTTATGAAAAATTGTCCACAATTTGGTAACGGATTCTTAATAGATCTCAGAATCATTGACTCGATAACAGAATTTAAATCTCAATCCTCCAGACTTACGACCCTAACTTTGAAATCGGCAAATAAAACATATACAATTATTAATGCACATGCTCCTACTAATCAAAAAAACAACACCATTAAGGACAGAGAAGAAGTACAAAAATTCTGGGATCTTTTGGATCAAACTTTAATAAACATCCCTTCATCAAACATCAAAATTCTCCTTGGTGATTTCAATGCGCAACTCGGACAAGAAAGAAGATATAGAGATATCATTGGAAAATGGACAGCACATAAACAAACCAATAAAAATGGTCAAAGATTAGTCGAAATTTGTAGAAACCACAAATTAATCTCTAAATCAACATGTTTTAAAAGACAGCCCCATAAATTGAAAACTTGGAAACATCCTGACTTCAGAAGGGGTGAATGGCAGTTGGATCATGTCTGCATGGATAAATTTCACCATCGCGAAATTCACAATGTCAAGGTTCTAAGGGGAGTTGACTCAGGATCAGACCACTATGTGGTAAAGATAAAAATAAAATTAACTCCAATGGCCAAGAAAAAACCTAATAATAACAATAGGAGGAAATTTGATCCATCTACCTTAATAAAAAATATAGAGTACTGTGAAAGAACAGGAGAAGAATCTCTCAACACTAAAACATTGGACGAATTAATCACTAAATTAAAATCAATAGCAGAGGAGTTAGCACCAATAAATCCAAGGAAAAAACATGAATGGTGGAATGTAGATTGTGATCAAGCAATAGAGAAAAGACACCAAGCATGGATAAAACATCAAGCTCTAAAGTCAGAAGAATCAAATTTAGAACTAACTATACAAAGAAAATTAACCCATAAAATCATCAGACAAACGAAACGTAATCATCTTAAGAATACACTGGAAAAGATAGAAGACGATTTCAAGAAAATACAATCTCGAGATTATTACAAAACATTTGGTAAATATCTTAAAAAATTTGAAGCTCCAACATTAATGTTGAAAAATCAAACGGGAAAGTTAGCACATTCTAACCAAGAAAATACAGAGATCCTTGCAGAAGCATTCGAGAAACTGTTAAATTGTGATGATCCACTGGAAACCCTGCAAGTAAACACTGATACACCTATTTTAACTTCACCTGATTTAATAAATCCTCCAAACATTAATGAAGTAGAACTCGCAATTAAAGAACAAAAAAATTACAAAACTTGTGGCGAAGACTTAGTCTTTGCTGAAATCTGGAAAAATGCTGGTAAACCTGCGATTATAAATCTTCATCAACATCTAGTTAAAATGTGGATTACTGAAGAAATTCCTGCACACTGGACCATAGGAATAATCCATCCATTATTTAAGAAAGGAGACAAAACGAACCCAGATAACTACAGAGGAATTACCCTTCTGGACTGCACATATAAAATTTTCTCTCGCATAATTTACAACAGGATCAAAAACATTCTGGAACCACAACTTGGAGAATATCAAGGAGGATTTCGCCCTTACAGAAGTTGTCCAGACCAAATCCTTAGCCTGAAATTAATAATGGAATATTACAAAAACAGAAATAAGCAACTCTTTATCTCTTTTATAGATTTCAAAAAAGCCTATGATAGTATTCATAGACTGACACTGCTAAAAATCCTCAGATCATATGGTCTCCATCCTAAATTGATAAAAATCATTCAATTAACATTAACAAACACAAATTCGAAAGTTAAATTTAGGGGAGAAATATCAACAGCTTTCTCAGTAAAAACTGGTCTCAGACAAGGTGATGGATTATCCCCTCTGCTTTTCAATGTGGCTCTTGATTATATCATGAAGGTTTGGCAAAAGGAAAACCCTCCTAACATCAAAATTGGAACAAAACCATCAATAAAAATAAACTGCTTAGGATTTGCAGATGATTTGGCTCTTTTAGCACTAGACAAGGAAGAGGTTTGTACTCAGATCACTAGTCTCCAAGAGATTGCTCAAGGGATAGGATTACAGATATCCTTTGAAAAAACTGAGATCATGCCTATGAAACCCTTAGATATAAATGAAGTCTATATAAATGATCATAAAATTAACCTAGTTCCTCAATTTAAGTATCTTGGAGAAATTATAACACATAACTTAAACGAAAAAGTAACTTGGATAAATAGAACAAATAAAATGAAAAAGGCACAATCTCTAACCTGGTCAACATATAATAAAAAATGCCTATCAATAGCTACTAAGATCCAACATTATAAAACTGTAACTCTCCCAGAAGCCACTTATGCTTGTGAAACACTGTTCCAAATTAAAAATGAACAAAGAACTGATCAGCTCCTCAAAACGGAAAGAAGAATCATTAGAACGTGCATAAATAAAAAGTATCAGGTTGAGGGAGTCTGGAGGATTCTCCCAAATGAAACTGTCTATCGTGAGATTGATCCAATCACCAGCACAATGAAGAAGAAAAGAATTTCATATTTTTTTCACATCTTACGGCTTCCAGAAAACAGAATTGTACGCCAACTGGTGATGAGAAATCTAGGAAAGAAAACTGGAGGAAAATGGATCCAAGGAATCCAACAAGATCTCAAAGCAGTTGGACTTAAGATAACAGATGCCGAGGAGAAAAATAAAATTAACACCATTCTTAAAACTCACAAATTTTCTGCAGAAATGACACATAGAAAGCCTATGGAGATTTCAGATGAGTTGAGAAAATCCCGATCTGAAAGAATGAAAAAGTACTGGAAAGAGCGCAAGAACCAAGCAGTACTACCTTCAAAGAAGAAGTGATTGTGGAACGACTCAAGTGGTCCAATGTGACCAATCAAGATAATAATAATAATAATAATTATGAACATATTACATGTAAATAATTCTTTGGAAATGATTTAATTAGTTAAATAATTTAGTGGGATTTATTAATCAATTGTTTTGGAATAGCATGTGTTTTGTGAGCAAATGTTGTGGTATGAATGATTGTTCACTGTTAAAGAGTAATTGTTGAACCAAATTGGTCTAGAACAATTTCGGGGTGTGAATGAAAGAGTGTATAAAAATTTTCAGAATGATTGTTTAAGAAACATAGATGTTATGAGCATTTTTGTAATATCTAAATGTTAATTTTACATGTATTATAAACGCACTCAAAAGCAGTCTCGATGTGGGCTGGCTAGTATGATTCACCGTTAGATTTGGAGAGCGGTGTGACATAATATTAACAGGTGAAGACTCACCGCCTTGTATAAATTGTATTTAGTTCCGAGTGCAGTGTGGTGCTAGTGTTTCATTGGTGAAACAAGGCCAGTGCACGTGCGTTCTACAAATGCGGGCTAGTGAATGAAATTAAATTTCAGGAATGCCACGAATGTAAGAGCCTTCATTAAACGGTTTTATTTTTACGTAGCGTAGGCCTAAAACAAGCCAAGAATCATATGCTCATAATTATTTTTTACACAGCATTGTAATAAGATGTGGAGTAGAAAGGAAGTGCGAATGATTGCGTGTTTTTATTTTAATTTGATTGTTAAATTACTTTATTGTTATTTTGTTTATACTAGGTTAGTTTACACCATTGTTAATAAATTTTCTTCAGTTCGTTATTTGTTGTTGTTGGTGTGCGATTCATTTTAAATATAAGAACTCGAGTATTGTGGATGTATTGTAGGCGAAGCTGAATTCCCAGTCCCCAAGAAGGTAAGTAAAGGTAGGTGTGCCCCGTGTAGTTTGTTGTTGATCCACAATATTCTTGTAACTGCTGTATGTAAATCCCTAAAGGCCATGTTGGGAGCGATTTCTAATGTAGTAATTTGCCGGTGCAGTTAGAAATAGGCGATCCAGCTGGGGCAATGGATATTCCAACAGGCTACTTTCGGATTTTCGGGTACAGTACAAAATAATAGCCTGGTACGGAGAGTGTTAATAAAATTTTATTGGAGATTACCATTGGATTGCACGTGCTAGGCCTTAACCATTGTCAAAACCCATTGGATTGGTCAAAATGAAGGTAAGAATGGTCTGGATGAGAATGCGGCCTTGGCCACGGGTAGCTACTGGGGCACTGTTGACGAAAAACCATTGATTTGGACGAGTTAGCCTGTAACCATAATCAAAACCCATTGGATTGGAGAAAATGAAGGCTAGAATGGTCAGTTTGAGGTACGGCCTTGACCGTGAGAAGCTAGTGGGGCACTGTTGACAACATGTCAGGCTGTAACCATTGATATGGACGAGTTAGGCTGTAACCATTGTCAAAAACCAAAGCCAGGCAAAGAATAAACAATGGGGGACAGCAGGGAAAAATGCTAAGCAGGAAGGATGTACTTTGTACCATATTTTCAATAAACCTAGGCCTAAATTAGGCAGCTTTAAGAAGTCCAAGAATAAGCCTCAGTGGCTTAGGTGGCAGCATGCTGGCCTCTCACCACTGGGTCCGTGGTTCAAATCCCGGTCACTCGATGTGAGATCTGTGCTGGACAAAACGGAGGCAGACAGGTTTTTCTCCGGGTACTCCGGCTTTCCCTGTCAAAATTTCATTCCAGCAACACTCTCCACTCTCATTTCATTTGTCATTCATTTAATCATTGCCCCAGAGGAGTGCGTCAGGCCTCGGTAGCCGGCACAGTCCATATCCTCGCCGCTAGATGGGGGCTTCATTCATTCCATTCCTGACCCGGTCGGAGACTGGAAGCAGGCTGTGGATTTTCATTTTCAAGAAGTCCAAGAAGCCCCCATATGCCCTGGAGCGTTTAGATATGACTCATTAGTTTAAGCGAAGCTCGGAAGAGATTGGTCGTTAATAGTTGAGATCGTTATTCCCAGTTGGCATACAATCATACAGATTAGATCATTGGCGGCCACGACACTAACATAAAAAACAAGTAATGCTTTTAAGTTGCAACAACAGATGGCGCTGGCAGCACTTACGACGTAACATTAATAGCAGGCAGAACGCACCACAGGTGGCAATTTGAATCATGCACTTCCTCGGTGCGACTGTCTGAAGAGTGCTTGCAGGGAGGACGTACACTACAAGTAACAGTTTCCAAAACCAGGTAAGTGGGCATAACTTTTTTCCATTTAGTGCAGTGTATCATTTGTGTATTCGCCACACAAAATATTACAATACAAATAGGCCACTAGTTCAAATAGGAACAGTTGATTTAGAACATAAATAACAAAATCGTGTATACAAAACATCACTTCTCAAGTTATTCACAATAATAATTCAATAGATCACAGGCAAACCTAAACCACATTAATAAAACGTAACAACCATAGAAGTGAACTATACTGTCTATAAATAAGTTTGATGCGTTATGCAAGTTTTTACAAACTTATGTAATCTAAACATTGTATATACAGTACATATTTGCGAGTATAATTCATAAATATCGCATACCGATTAAGTCCAAGTGAATAGCATCTGAGTATGAATGCTTGACGTTCGAAACTTAACATCCAATTATGTACTCCAATTTGTACATAAAAGCATGTTGGTTTGTAATAATATCTCCTTTCTTTCAGGTTAGGGTATGTAAATTGTTTCATGCCTAATGTAATAGGGCACAATTTGTGTTGACCGACTGGAAAGGTTTCTTTACAGAGGAAACAAACTCTATGCCGAAATTCAGAAGAATTTTACCCTATATGCGTCCAAAGAAGAAAATATAATAATCTGCTAAAGGAGGAGAAGGCCCTATTCATAGAAAAACAAGGCTCAAAATGGCTGAAGTAGCCATGAAAGAATCATGCATTGCTTTGAACCGAGGTAGCAATATTATCCAGAAAAGATAAATATGGACACCTGGAAGATCCATTTCAGCTCTACGCTCAACAGATCGCAAACCCAGGAGCGCTTTCAATTCAAGACTCGCTGAATCCAACAAAATGAATCACCCACACTTCACACAAGGACAAGGTGGTATTTACAACGAGCATCTCAAACAAGCAGCAGAACCTCTCCTGGATGGTTTTACAGCCCTGATAAACAAATGTGTACAGCTAGGGAATATCTCACAGAGTTGGAGAAGTGAAATTATTATTATTATTTTAGAGTATGGCTTTTAGCGCTGGGAGTGTCCGAGTATCCTCGCCGCTTGATGGGGGCTTCATTCATTCCATTCCTGACCCGGTCGGAGACTGGAAGCAGGCTGTGGATTTTCAGTGTCCGAGGACTGGTCGGCTTGCCAGAGGTTGTAGCTGCTACAATGCGGACACTATTGGGGTGAGCTACAAGTTCAGTTCAATTTCAAGTAGTTCCAAATTTTGCTAGCAGATGTCAGTGACACCTAGTGGAGAACGTTGGAACTTTGATAGAGCATTTCAACGAAATCCAACCTACAATTTAGCTTCACACAAGTTTAATAATTAAACTAATTATTAGTGGAAGGTTCTCTTACATGCCATGAATCTATGACATGGGACCGTTGGCTTTACTTCCCCTCCGAAAGGAAGGCATACTGAAGGATTTTAACACTCTTAAAAAATCCGAAGACTTTGATCGGGTTTGAACCCGATATCTTGGGCATAGAAGCTTAGTATGCTACCGACTACGCCACCAAAGCCGCTAGAAGTGAAATAAAAGTACTCTACACAGGCAAAGGCGATAAAAATGGTCCGAATTCATACCGAGGGATAGCACTTGAAAGAAACATGATGAAAATCCCCATCGTCATTTTATTCTAAGAGTCTCCTGAGTATGCGGATTGTTTCTGTATACCCTTTGTTTGAGGTTACATATTTTAGTTATTGTTTTAAGGGGCGGAACTACGAGGTCATCTGCCCGTCTTAACACAGATTAAAGATTACAAATTTGGAATTGAATTTAAAATTTAGAGGTGGACACCTAAATTTGAAAAGACCGAAAATTAATAAAACAAAAAATTAAATAAAACTAATAATTATCAAAATAAACAAAATTACGGAAAACCTATCATTCAAAAACGAACAAATCGTTGAGTCAATGTACACTGGAAAAATTTAGATAGCTATTAGAGGTCGACTCCCTTAAACAGTCTACTATATGCGTAGCAAGAGTATCAGTCATAATTAAAATGTCTTGATCATCCTTGAGATTTGTAGGAGCTAATCCTCGAGTGCCTTTAAGCCCTTCCACATTCCAGAGAGGGGAGTTAATCCTCCAACTTTGCTCCCTGCCTGTGCTGTCGAAAAAGATAACGTCGAACTCGAGTCCCTTCTGGCCAAAGTTCCATGGCAATTTACCTTGTGAAGATCACTGAGTGGTACGCAAACTTTGAAGGTTTTAAGGTTTCCTCTTGGTTGAAGTTGTTCACATTCCAAAATCTTTGTTATTTTCAGAGTCATTAGATGTGCCATTAGCTTTTCTGAAGTTGTAGTTGGGTCTAGACGGCCAATGTACAACCATGCTCTATGCGAGACAGCTCTTAGTTCGTTATTGTTGATCTCGGTTTTATCTTCAAATGTATTTCTCTTTAGTTCAGACAGTCATCTAGCAAGTAGCGACCAATGATTTCGTCCAGACAGCCGTCTAACCAAATAGAACCAATGGTTTCGTCCAAACAGTCATCTAACCAAGTAGCGATCAATGGTTTAGTTTTTCGGAACATTATTATTCACGATTGTCTCCCATAATTTTAATTTATTGAACAACCCTCGTCAAATCAACACAGAGTTATGCGTTATGACTCACTTAGTGTGGACATGTTTCAAACCATAGGATAGCGGTCCTTCATCAGCCACATCATGACATAAATAAATAACATTACACACAAAAACACTGAGCAAGATAAAAAACACATCATACATATACACAGTCACTCATAAAAACGAAATTAAAAATTCTGATCAACTTAAACACATTGAACATTTAAAAATATTCTTTTAAAAGGCAATATAGTCCATTATCTTCTTGTCCAAACATTCTTCAGTTGTTCGGACTTATTGTCATAACCTGTCATTTCAACTGTCCTTTCCTTGGCGAGGTTAAGTTGGGAAGTGGTTCATTATACCAAAGTGGTACCTTGCTTATATAAGGACGAAAAATCGAGAAAATAATCCCAATGAACGGCCTAAAATGAACAGAAACTAAGCATTAATTTAATTTTATAATTGAAAATTAAGAGAATGAGTAAATAACTTTAAACTGACTTACTCAAAAATGAATCTTTGACTATTCCAGATGGCAAAGATTAGTCCTCTGTTGACAAAAAAATAAATAATCACCGCAAAATTGATCAACGAGAAGACTTGTCGCGAAAAAACGATAGAGAGTATCATACCTTGTACATGCTCACATGTGGCCTGCTGGCTGGAGCCAGCTGGTGCAACTGAAGGTAAAAATATCACTGAAAGAAAGTCTGTAGAGGTACTAATAGTGTATCATGCCCCACAGGTAGGCTGACTGCTGAAGAGAAACAAGAGTTTGAAGAGGAAATGCAGAAACAGGTGGGAGGAAATGGGAGATTTAAATGCGCATGTTGGAAGGGGAAGACAAGGGTATGAAAATTTGCTTCGACCAGAGGGTTGGGGCAGTCGAAATGAGGAAGGTGAAAGATTGATGGATTTTTGTAAAATGAATGGCTTGTTGGTAGGAAACTCCCGGTTCAAGAAAATAAAAGAGCCACAAGATTACCTGGTATAGCAATGACCTGACTAGAAAGTCGGTAGTTTACTATATCCTGTAAAATAGTGATATGAACAGAAATATAGACATTAAGGTAATGCCATCAGAGGCCTTGGATAGTGACCACCAACTGTTGCTAATGAACCTGAGAGGAACCAAGGATAAGAAAGGGACAGAAAATCAGGATAGAAGGATAAGGGTATGGAAGTTGAGAGGTGAAGAAAACAGGGTAGAATCATCATCATCATCATCGGCTTTAACTCAAATCCGAGTATAAATCTTCTTCTTTCAGTCCTGTTTGTGGATGTGTTTACGGTGACCAAAGAGTCCAATCCTGGCATGGAACAAGCGACCACACAAGTCACATAGTATTGCTGGAGGAGGACGTGGTTGGGCTGCTCGAAGTTTCCTAGCTTGACGCTTGGCCTCTTCATATGTGCTTCGATCCCTTTCTAACGTCTTTACAGTATCCGAGATGGTACGGTGCCAAGTTGAGCGGTCTTCAGCCAGCATGTCCCAGGTTTGTGAATCATGACCTGTCAATTTCAGGGTCTGCTTAAATTGGTCCTTGAAGCACCTCTTAGGACCACCATGAGGTCTGGTGCCATAGCATAACTCACCATATAGCATTTGACAAGGTAATCTCACATCATCCATCCGATGGACATGACCGATCCATCTAAATTGGTGACCTATTATGGATGATTCTATGCTGTTGATTTGAGCCTTCTCCAGAACAGCAATATTGGTAATGCGGTCTTCCCATTTAATCCTCACGATTGATCGAAGTTTTTGTAGGTGGAAACGCTCAAGCTTCCTAAGATCACATCGGTAAAGGGTCCACGTTTCACAGCCATACAACAATGTAGAAATGACTACTGCTTTGTACACCATAAGCTTTGTACTCATGGACAGATCTTTATTCATGAAGACCCGGTGCGCTAATCGTCCATATGCTGCATGGGCTGTGCCAATTCTCTTATCCACATCCTGCTCACAGGTACAGCTCACAGAAATGGTACTGCCCAGGTACGAGAAGTGGTCTACCTGTTCTAATGGCAAATTTGAGATGGAGATATTGAACTGAGGAAGAGGTGTGCCGGGTGAAGGTTGTGCCAAGACTTTAGTCTTATTGAAATTTATGGTAAGACCCAAGCGATCACATGCACTTTTGTAACAATTAACTGAATCTTGCAGCTCTTCTGGTAATAAGAGTGTCCTTCTTATCACATTGCAGGGTAATGATATAATCAAGAATGTGCCAATGTTTGGAACGAGGATGCATCCACGTGGTTTTGAAGGGGTTAGGTAGCCGGAACTGCGTGTTGGTAATGAAAGGTTCATGTTCTGAACAAAGACCAAGAAGCAACAGTCCATTGGGATTACATTTTCCAAGTCCCTGTTTGCCCATCACATTATTCCATAGCCTGTGATCTTTCCCAACTCTGGCATTGAAGTCACCGAGGAGCAAGAGTTTATCTGCAGATGGTACCTTGGAGATGATTTCACTTAGCTGATTATAGAACTGAGCCTTTACTTCATCATCAGAATCCAAGGTAGGAGCATAGGCAGAGATGAGTGTCATAAAGGAACCTCCTGAGAGTGGTATGCGGAGAGTCATGAGCTTTTCTCTGATTGCAATGGGCGTAAGTTGGTGATAATTTACCAGTTTGGTCTTCGCAGCGAAGCCCACACCATGAATACGACATTCAACCTCCTCCTTTCCTTTCCAGAAGATGATATATCCTGTTCCAGATTCAGTAATTTTGCCTTCAGAAGACAGCCTAGTTTCACTGAGAATAGTAAAGGAAAGCATTCCAAATGATAAACTGAAGACAGTAGAAGAGGAATGGGGTAGATTCAAGAGGACACTAGTAGAGTTCGTGTACTGTAAGTTTGCACTTTTTTGACAGTTCTCGCGGGAACAATTAGTCCTACTGAATAGTTGACAGTTCTCGTGGGAACAATTAGTCCTACTGAATAGATCAATCCGCCGTGCCACATGCATTCCAGCCAATGAGCCATCACCCACATGGCAGCCAGCAATGGCCGCTGTATTCCGTCACGGGGTGAACAGCTGTTATGAGTTGCCTAAACATACATTCATCTCGCAATATCAATTCATTGCCCTTTTTAAAGGAAACTTGTATTTCTTTGTGGTATTTTATCAAATAATCGTTCTAACAGCATACCTAAAACCCACTGATTACTCGCTGACAGAATGTTGCATCATTGGGCACGCTGTGACACAGCAGATGATAACTTAAATGTTAGAGTGGAATTATTTTTAGGCTCATCATTTCACAGCTCAAGGAAAATTCTTACTAAGCTATGGCGTAAGATGTCCTTAAGACGATAAAATCATTACTTGACCTGTTGGATTGAAATTAAAATAAGACGTACGAAAAATTTCACCATGTAAGTTAACTTTTCGGCCTGCACAACAACTCATATTTTAGGCCCAATTTTTTGCACAAATAAATATGAAATTTACTCCTTGGGGAAATCAATAGTTCTGCTGCCTTTTCTTTTAACTTCAAAAAGAAAGAAATAAAATAAATATCTTGAACAAGAAATTCCATATCTGCTTCGGACTCGATAGTCAAAACAAAGATGTCCGACCTGGAGACCTCTCAGGCTACATATTTACTCAACATTTAAGACAACCACTATAAATTTATCTGAAAAGTGAACACGTGTTCAAATGGAAATAATAGTTTCAGACAACTTTGCAAATATTGTCAATTATAATTATTATTTAATATAATTATCAAGTTATTTGCACAGGCGGATGAACACCGTAAAGCGTCCATTACCAACCGCACACACATGCCACGAGCACGTGGTAGTTCAGTTTGATAATGTAACTTTTCAGTCTGGCCGACAGAATTATGTTGCCTATATACTCACAATTTCTGGGACAAACGAAAAAATTACCTGAAAAACTTACATGTGATTAAAACATGTATATATTTGTTACGGACTACAGGTTATAAATTGAGTCTTTCCTCATGAAAGTTGGCAACCCTAGCTGTCAAAAAAGTGCAAACTTACAGTAGACGAACTATAAGTGCAGCAGAAGTAGTACGTGGAAGGACAAGCAACAAGAACAGATGGAAAGAAACTCCATGGTGGAATCAGGAAACAAAAGATATAGTGCAGAAGTAGTATAGAGCCTTTAGGGTCGGGTCGGGTCTGCTTGGAACATAAGCCTCTCCATCGTTTCCTGTCCATCCACCATCTCTCGTTTTTCACTGTGTCCCAGCACACTCCTCTTTCCTCCACACTCTTAACTCCCTTTTGTCCATCTGTCCCTTGGTCTTCCCCTTGGCCTCCTTCCCTTCATTTCCATTCCAAACATCATCTTCGGTATCCTCTCCTCTCGCATATCCTCCTCACATGTCCATACCATTGTAGCCAAGACCGCTCTATTCTATTTTGCAATGGTTCCCCTCTTACCATCTCTCTGACTCTCATTCCTTACTCTGTCCATTCTTGTTACTCCTACCCTACTCCCCTGGAACTTCATCTCCACTGCTCGTATTTTACTCTTGTCCTTTTCCTTCGTCACCCATGTTTCTGAACCATACGTCAAAATTGGCACAAAGTAGGTCTTGTAGATGATTCCTTTACATTTTTGTGGTACATCTTTATTCCATATCATCCCCTTAACACTCTTGAAAAATTCATCTGCGCACCTTCCCCTTTCATTTATATCCATCCTATTGCCTCCCTTTTATTCAATTATGCTTCCCAAGTACTTGAAGCATTCTACTTTCTGCAACTGCTGTCCTCCAAGTGTTATGCCCATATCCAGTCTATTCTTCCTCCTCGTTGTGATGACCACTTCACTCTTTTGTACTGAGAACTTCATCCCATATGATAACACTACCTTCTTCCACATCCTCTCCCCATAGCAGAAGGTCATCAGCAAACAACATTGCCTTCATTTCCCTTTCCCCAATGCTATTTACCACTTTTCGTATGATTTCATCCATCACCACTATAAATAACAAGGCGAGAGGGCACTTCCTTGTTTCAGACCACTCTCCAGTTGAAACCATTCCGTTCTCTCCCTTCCCACCTGTTTGCTCTCAGGGATAATTATATAATTGTGTTATTTCCACAGTTGGCAAAAGATTTTTATTTATGTTTAGGTTGGCAGCAGTGACCTATGGACATAGAGTGAAGTAGCCATCATGGCTGAATGTGTTTGTGTTTCGGAGCAACAGCTCCTTCGCATTTCAAGTGTTGTGTCTTTTGTATCATGTACATTTTTGTAAATACAGTCCACTAGTGTTAATTCGACATTTTCATTTATCCCCTGATGTTTCATCTGGAGCACGTATGTCGCATACAGACACCACCTTTACACAGCTTTTGCTCCCCTCGTACATTGCTTTCACTCTTGCCACTGTCTCCTTGTTCACTGCTTTTGTCTTTAGGGTGTGGTTCCAAAATAGGACAATAGAGACAAGAGTATCAAATATGAAAGAAGGAAGTGAAAAGAGTGGTGGCTGAGGAGAGAAGAAAGTGGATGGAAGAGTGGACAAGGATGATGGAGGAGGATAGTGAAGGTACCAAAAAGGTGACCGGCCCCGTGGTGTTGGGGTAGCGCGCCTGCCTCTCACCCGGAGGCCCCGGGTTCGATCCCCGGCTCCGTCAGGGATTTTAAAACTGACGTGAGGGTTGGAACGGGGTGCACTCAGCCTCATGAGGACAATTGAGTAGCTGTCTGACAGTGAGACAGCGCCCCGATCACGAATACCAAGATTAACGGCCGAGGGGACCCAACGCGCTGATCACGCGTCACCCCAATATCTGCAGGCCAAATGGCTGGGCAGCGGTCGCTTGGTCGGCCTTAGCCCGTCATGGGCTGGATAGTGCCAGGGGTTGACTTTTGTTGTTTTTTTGTTGACCAAAAAGGTCCTATATGGGATGGTATGACGGACTACGTTCGAATAGTGAACAAAAGTGGTAGAGATGTAGGGAATAAGGATGAACTCGAGATCATGTGTAGGTAGTACTTTGAATAACTCTTGAACCCAAATGGTGACCCTGATGAAGAAATAGAGGAACTGGGAACAGAAGAGGACTTAACATGGAGGGAAGGGATGCAGTGAGAAAGATGAAAGGAGGGGAGTCACCAGGAACAGAAAAGGACCTAGCATGGAGGGAAGTGGAGGACGCAGTGAGGAAGATGAGAGGAGGGAAGGCACCAGGTCTGGACGAGATATGTGTAAAGATGCTGAGAGCGGCAGGAGAGGTGGGGATGGCTATATCCAGTAATGAGGGCTGTATGGAAAGAGAGGAGGACCCCTGAGGTCTGGAAGAAGGGATTAATTGTCCCAATCTTCAAGAAAGGTAGCAGAAAGGAGTGCTAGGATTATCGGGGGATTACATTGATGAGCCATTGTGCAAAGATCTTTGAGAAAGTTTTGGAAAAGAGAATTCAGGTAAAAATAGAAGGAAAGATGAGAGGAGGAGAAGAACAACATGGCTTCAGAGCAGGAAGATCCACAGTAGATATGATTTTTACTGTAAGACAGTTGCAGGACAAAGGTGACAGGTTAAGAAATGAGAAAATCAGAGAATTAGTCAAGGAGGGAGCATTACAGAATAGGATAGAGGAATCAAGGCTTAAATGGTATGGGCATGTTAAGCGAATGGATGGGAGGATACCTAGGAAGATACAGGAGATGAAAATAGAGGGAAAAAGACCAAGAGGAAAGCCAAGAGATAAGTGGCTGAAGGGTGTGGAGGACTGCGTGCGAAAGAAAGGTGAAGACTGGACCAAGGTGGTGACGAAGAGATGATGGGTGGACAGAAGACGATGGAGAGGCTTATGTTCCAAACAGACCCGGCCAGTGGCTGAAAACTATGCAAGACGATTATTAATGATTGATCCGCATTGACAAATTTAAGTTTAAAATCATTAAACACACTTTTCCGTCTAGTCAATACTTGGCTGTTTAGTGTTTATTTACACTTATTGTTCAGTACATGTTTCGAGGCATTTGAATCTAGAAAGATTTTGCCCATGCATCAGCATATTGTCTCTTATACAGCCAGTCAATAATTAACGGACATTGAAAAATCAATGAAATGTTGAGATTGACATGAAAATGAAATGTGGTGAACATTGGCGACTATTTCGAAATGGAACACTTAAAAACACTTAAAACATTTAAAAAACACTTGAAAAGCATGTGAACAACAACTGAGATAAAATATGGTCTAAAAACTGAAAAACTCATTAAAAACAGTTAGGAGAACTTCCTTTATGTTCGCAGATTGCACTTGTCCGTGTTTTGAGTAACAAACATTAACATATCGACTGGTAGGCACATCTGGTTGCTTGTGCACTGGACTGCGTGTTCGTAGCACCCCATATTTCTTGTATGTTGGCTTTGTTGTGCCAAAGATATGTAGAAGACTTGATGGGGGGGGGGATCTGGAAAGACTTTGGAAGCAAAACCTGGTCGTAAAATTTAAAAAAAATTAAAAATTTGGAAAAGGTGTGTTATTTCTAAAATGTTGGATCGATGCATGAAATAATTTAAACTTTAACAAGGGTTAGTACAGACACCCATTTTAGTTCATCAGTATTTTTGTGTCGTGTGGTGCATTTTGTATCGGACATGTTGGCAAATACTGACGTCAATGTGTGCGCCCCAGCGCTCGCTGCAGCAGTTTCACATACTAAATACGCTGTCGAACATGGCTGCGGTTTTTTATGTGAGTTTCTTTCTTGTTGAATTTGAACTACGGCAGCCATGTTGCTCACTCCAGCTGAGTGGTGAGACATGACAAGATATGACGAGACATTGATGTCACGGCAGTGCGCCCAACATTTAGGATATAAACATACTTGCCAACATTTCCATTTTAAATTTCAGGAGACTTTGAAGACGATCAATATCTAATGATATTTCTTCGCCATAGCCTATTTCCGAGGAACCGACAAAATCACTCGGATAGAAAAATCACAATAGCCTACCGGCATAATAATGCCAACATCTAAGTTTTTAACAATAACCGCCTTAGTCAATACATAAACAAAAGGAATTATTATTAGAGTTGCTCCTGGTACATGTTTCAGGGATTAATTGCTTTTATCTCCTTCATCAGCCTCACTGCCATCGTAATGTCCAGGCCGCAAGGTTCCTTGTAGTGACGTCAAGCTTAGGGCCGGTACAGCCGCCGCAGCAAGTCAGACGGCTCCTTTCACACGCAGTCACTCCAAAGCGAATAAAAATTCATATTTATAGGAAAATGAATTTAGGTTGCACATAATGGTAGAACACGACAAAAAGCAGTTAATAATTTGCAAACTGAAAAATTCAACTAACAAAAAATAAATCTATAAACAGTAAGAAAGCATACCGTACAAAATAGAAACAATAATACCTTGGTAAACCGTCGTAAAGATCCAAATACTCACATACAATAAGCGACGCAGAGACTATAAAATTAGACTCAAAATCATGATCGTTTTCGACCCCATAATCCACCTATATAAATAAAACATTTCACGTTCGCGTGCAATATTCGGTGGGAACCACGAACCCCGCGTTTTAAGGCCCTAAAACGAACTATTTTCGAGATATTGCAAGAAAACTATACCCGCTCTGCGAAATTGATAAACGTTGGCATGCCAATGCCATTTCACGAGGTCTCATTCTGCTGTCATTCAGTCTCTGTAAGAGAGAATATTTGCATTTCACGAGGTCTCATTCTGCTGTCATTCAGTCTCTGTAAGAGATAATATTTGCACGAAGGAATAACAGACTGTTAAACAGATAAGACGTCAGTGTCAAGACTTTCATACGAACAGTGCCACCATCCGTATAAAAGAAAAGACCCTAAAATATGGTATTGATTCTGACCGCAAAAGAGAAAAATCGAGGAAAATAAATACTTCTTCGTTACTGGAAGTAATGAGATTAATCTTGCTGTATAGAGCTATAAAAGACCTTTGGTACGGCATATCACACGAGTAAATCGAAGGTAAATATAATAGGGCACCCACTGGTCCCCTTAAGCACATTGGATGTTTTGTTGAAATTTAAATCCTAAAGTGATTCCGGGATATTCTTATAGCCATTTGCAAATTTTGAACGAAATCTGTTGATCCGTTTTCAATTGATGGAGGAACAGACATACAGAAGGACAAAAGTACAATTTTATATATATAGGGATGTTAATACTATTTGGAGTTCATGGCAGTCAGATAAGTTACCACTAAATAGGCCTATACTCTGTATTTCAAAAGAATGAACGTGAAGGAAATGGCGGGAGCTTGGAACAGCTGATTGCCGCGGACTCCTATTGGCTGGATTTTGACAACTAATACCATACGTTGCCAGCTTATTGTCATTCATTCAGTCGCCTGTTAACTGTGTCGGAGTTTGTTTCATTTACTTTAAGCATTGAGTCAATAAGTTGTAAATACATGGTGGCCACTCATATCGATCAAGGATTTTTCAGGAGTTTTCCAGGAGTAATTTTAAGTTTTCCAGACTTAAAAATAAGCTTTATCGGTTGCCTACTTCAAGACCAAAATAAAGCAGTTGTGTTTGGTTTACTTATACAGATGTTGACAAAAAACAGTGGTGATTACGTTATTGATATGCAAGCCTACACACAAATGATTTAATTGTTGTTTTAAAAAAGCCTTTGTGGCTCAAATATCCGCTTAAAAAAAAAGAGAAAAGAATGTCGCCTGCAATAATTGCAGTGAAGTTGTCTATACTCAATAATTACTCAAGATGTACCACAACGTCAATAAATCGCATATGGCTAAACTCGGGATTGAAGGAAGGAAATATTCAAATATTTCAATACACAAAACAATTTGCAGGAACAGTTAATAAAATAAATCTATGTACCCACAGAAACAATACATTGACAGGTACACTTTTCTGTGCCTACTGCCAGAAAAACCCTCGAACTGAGCTTAAGTTATAACATTCGAGAAAACTACAGAATCTCTCTTGCGAGGGTAAGATACCAAATTATATTCATCTCTAATTCTGTATTTTATTTTCCTTTCTTTTAGATAACCAGCCCATCCCTTACTGCCTTCTTGAACACTCTGCCCTCAAAAAATCATTATGTATGGTAGAAACAGAAATATTCATTTCTAGACCTTGTTTATCAGAAATAAATCAACAGAGAATGTAACTTCCGTTCTGGATCACACGCACAAAACCTGCCAGTATCCTTACACACCAGTAAAACAGAATAACATTACAAAAATACTAGCTATTCACTTCTGGACTTGCATGAGAAAAAGGCTAAGTAAGAAATCTGCCATTCTTGACAGTCAGTAAAACAAAGTTACGAAAATTATTCCTCCTCTCTATAAACAATACCAGCAAAATCCAGATATAAAAATATACTTTTGAATTTTTGTATATTTATGCACTAAACAAAGTAATTGGGGCCAAAAGCCACTGCTACTTTAATGAGGATCTTCTTCAAATAAGTATCTCTTGTACAATATAACCGTTATCCCCCTTAACCTGTCAGAAAAATGGTTAAATTTCAAAAGGTCAATGTCACTTTACTGAGGATTCCACAAAAAGCAAATACTATCACTGTTGTCCAACTTCATTTCTTCTCACAAAACAGGATATTCTTCGAATAAACATAATTAAGTATAAAAACGCTATGTCCTCTTTGGCCTCCTGTCAGAAAAATAAGGTTCAAGAACCACTTTTTCGCATAAAGTTGTATGTACCAATTCACTGCGATACTACTTGACCACCAGAAAAAATAACTACTAGCTGACCATTCAGCAAGAAAACAAAACAAGTCTCACCCTATTTCCAGATAAAAGAAATTGAAAAAACATTAGGCCTACAGAACATTTTGGTTATACACAAATAAAAAAAACAACTGAAAAGCTACTGTCTTCCAAGCACTTCTTCGAATGAATATATTCAGCCTTCAAGTGTGGAACCATTAAGAATATCCATTAATCGTTAATTTCAGTAGTTAAAAAAAGTTTTAACATTTTATACAAAGGAATACTTCTCCAAAAGTTTTACCCTATATCCTAATCTAAGTGTCATATTTTCAGTCAGTATTGAGCTACTGTTGCGATACCAGCACTAGAGGTTAACCTCTTATGCAGTAAGCTACAGTACATAAAAATTAATAACTAATGTAGCCTATCTATCTACTATAGGCCTACATGTCTACATCAATTCTAGGCTATTCAACAGATCACATTCTAAACTACTCGTGACTCATGCTGCTCAACGTAACTTATCTTAACTGTAATCAATGCACAGACCATTCATTCTTGTGTTCTCTGTAATGCGCAAATCTTTTCTAGGAATTTTAAGTTTCCATTGCTTTCTTAAATTTTCGTCGGCGGGGAAGAAAAAACAAGGCAGATAACCTAATCATCTCCATCATACTAGTTGCTTTCGCAACCGGTAACAACATTTCGGCGTGCCAGGGACCTGGGCAGGAATAATTGTTTCAATCAACAAATAGAATATTGTATTACCATCCAAAAAGCCTGCATTAGTTGAAAATAAGCGATGCTAAGGTTCTAACTGAACCACAACATACAACATGCATGCAACTCGAACTTTTTATAGATAGGCCTATAGGCTAATCACCTACCTACAGAATGAACATTTGCTTCAGAAATCAAACAGAATAATCCTCATTCTGGATGACGTAAGTAGTACCGTTCTTACGTATTGCTTTTCACTCGGACACTAATTAAAATGTATAAACAACACACAACAAACAAACACACACTTTTAAGCAAATGGCCCTTACATCATCCACCCTGTCGATCAGCTGATCACGTGCTAATGGCCGCTGCCTGACAGCCTTGACATATTAAAACCTGAAGAAAATTATAAAGTAGCGTGGCACTAAAAAAAAATGGCTATTAGACTTAATATGATGCACCATATAAATAGGTCACAAAAAAATATTTTAAAGCATAGAGCAAATTATTTTTTTGGTGTGTAGCCTCCTGAGAGGCTGAGTGCAGGTCTTTCAAGTCGACGCCCGTGGGCGACCTGTGCATCAGGATGAGAGATGGAATGGATGAAGATGAATGAAACTGGACAAGGATGTGGAAGGAAGCGGCCATGGCCTGTCAGAAGGTACCGTCCCAGCATTTGCCTCGTGTTGAAAATGGGAAACCACGGAAAACCATTTCAAGGACGGCCGACGGTGGGGCTCAAACCCACGCGTCTACCGAGTCAGCAGAGAGCTTGGCCCCATGACCTAATGCTGCACTTTAGCCAGCGTAGCCACTGCTGTCGGTAGAGCAAAACTAAAAAGTATGAGACGGTGATGTTATTCAGCCATTAGACACAAGCGAAGATATACGAAGAGAACCAGTGGACAGTTCATTCACATATCCGCTCCAAGCACAAGTCAAAACTTGAAATGGCATAAGTAGGATCACAATACACCATCTGTACACAATCAATGAAGAAGCCTTATGCTTAACAGATCCATAAGCCTTATGCCTGCATGCAAACGAAACGAACGGTAAGTCATGATTGTATTTTTTGATATCATTCGTATTTGGCCATTTGAATTGGAAGTGTGAACATCGTGAGACATTTGAATTCAGGACAATACCGATTGAAATTTCCCTTCATTATGATTTATATACTGGAAATATGTGCTCTATTTCGTAATTTTTTTTTGATGTTGAATAATTTGAACTACAGCAGTCATATTGCTTACTCCAGTTGTGCGAGACAAGACGAGACATTATGTCACGGCAGTGTACCCAACATGTATGATATAAAATTCACCACCACTAAGAAATCTGGACGCGTTAGGCTGTAACCTTTGTGAAAACCATTGATCTGGACATGTTAGGCTGTAACCATTGCCAAAACCATTTAACTGGATGCGTTAGGCTGTAACCATTGTCAAAACCATTGATCTGGACGTGTTAGGCTGTAACCATTCTCAAACCCATTGATTTGGACGCGTTAGGTTGTAACCATTGTCAAAACCATTTGTCTAGGCAGGTTAGGTTGTAACCATTGTCAAAAACATTGGATTGGCCAAAGCTAAGGTTAGAAGGTCGGGGGTAGGTTCCGCGGGCAGCTGGTGGGGCACGGTTCACACAAACCAATTGGTCTCGGCGGGTTAAGCTGTAACCATTGTCAAAAACCATTGGATTTGACAAAACGAAGGTTAGAAGATCGGGGGTAGGTGCAGCTCGTGGGGCACACGGTTCACACAAAACCATTGGTCTAGGCGGGTTAGGCTGTAACCATTGTCAAAAACCATTGAATTTGACAAAATGAAGGTTAGAAGGTCGGGGGTAGGTGCCTTTGGCCGCGGGCAGCTCGTGGGGCACGGTTCACACAAAGCCATTGGTCTAGGCGGGTTAGGCTACAACCATTGTCAAAAACTATTGGATTGGACACAACGAAGGTCAGAGGTCGGGGATGGTGGGACACGGTTCACTCAAAACCATAGGTCTGGGAGGGTTAGGCTGTAATCATTGTCAAAAACCATTATGGAAGGCTTCGAAACATGTACCAAATGGGTATAATATAGCCCCTTGACTGTGAAAAGTTGTGTATTGATCAGGCGGAATTCCTGTCCCTTTAATATTTTGACTTTTAATCAATACGGAACCATGATTGATTCTACTAATAGTGACATGGACTTGCGACAGTAATAAATCAGAATGCCGTAAAACTAAATTCATTCGCCACGGATCGTGGTTTAGTAAAAGGAAGTTGACAACTGGACGAAATATTGCTGTTGACAGTGGGAATCGCCAACGGAACTTCAACCGGTACAATCATGGAGAATTATGGGTTTGCCAGCCACACCGTCTCCGACTGGAAACCATTCATTTTTGAGGTGATCTGCGACCATATGGAAAGGAACAGTGAAGAGGTGGGAGGGTCTGGGAAAACCGTCGAAACAAAGACTAAAGCAAATTTGGGAAGGGCAAGTACAACAAGGGACAATGGGTGTTTGGTGGAATTGAGCGGGAATCCGGTCGGTGCTTCCTTGTTGCCGTGGAAGATAGAGCAGCTCCAACACTGACTGCTATAATCAAGGAGTGGATTTTGCCCGGAACGACCATCATTTCGGACTGTTGGAAGGCCTACTCCAAATTAGATGAAGAACGATTCAAAAACCTGACTGTCAACCATTCATACAATTTCGTGGACCCCAACACCCAAGCCCACACCAACACCATTGAATCCACCTGGCGACATGTAAAAGCCACACTGCCTGCATACCACCGAAGCAAGTCTCAGTTCGTGTTTTATTTGGCTGATTACACGTTTCCAACAGACGAAGAAAGAGGGGTGGAAGAGGAATGGGCTGGATTTAAGAAGACATTAGTAGGTGCGGCAGAAGCAGTATGTGGGAGGACAAGTGGTAAGAGGTGAAAGGAAACACCATGGTGGAATGAGAAGACGAAAGACATAGTAAGGGAAAAGAATAGATCCTTGAGGAGGTGGTATCAAAAAACGACGGTAGAGACAAGGGAAGAGTACCACGAAAGAAAGGAGGAGGCAAAGAGAGTAGTGGCTGAGGAGAGAAGAAAGTGGATGGAAGAGTGGACCAAGATTATGAAAGAGGATAGTGAAGGTACAAAAAGGTCCTGTATGGGATGGTAAAAAATAAGAGGCGTTAGAATGGTGAACAAAAGGGGACAAGAGATAGAAAATAGGGAAGAACTGAAGAAAATTTGGAAAGAATATTTTGAATAACTTCTGAACCCAAATGGAAACCACGGTGAGGAGGAAGAAATCGGGGAAGAGGAAAATGGACTGCAAACAGAAAAGGACTTAACATGGAAGAAGTGGAAGATGCAGTGAGGAAGATGAAAGGAGGGAAGGCACCGGGTGTGAATGAGTTGAGTGTGGAGATGGTGAGAGCAGCAGGAGATGTGGAGATACAATGGTTGTACCGAGTGATGAAGGCAGCATGGAAGGAAAGGAAGACCCCAGAGGACTGGAAAAAGGGAATAATTGTCCCAATCTTCAAGAAAGGTAGTAGAACAGATTGCAGAAACTATCGGGGAATAACACTGATGAGTCATTATGCAAAGATGTTTGAGAAAGTTTTGGAAAGGAGAATTAGGACAAGGATAGAAGGAGGGATGAGGGAAGAACAACATGGCTTCAGAACAGGAAGGTCCACAGTGGATTTGATTTTTGCTGTAAGACAGTTACAAGAACAGCACTATTAGTATGGAACAGATCTACTGATGGCCTTCCTGGACATTGAGAAAGCATATGACAGTGTATGCAGAAACGAAGTATGGAAGTCCCTGGAGGACACAGGAGTAGAAAAATGGATTATACGGAGGATAAAGGTGATGCACAAGAGAAGCGTGAGCTGTGTGAAAGTGTGAGGAGAGAGATCGGACTGGTTGGAACAGAGAAACTTCCTGAAACAAGGAAGTGCACTGTCACCGTTACTTTTCATTATGGTCAAGATTAATTGGAGGATTATCCATTTCGCAAGGTCCGTATTGACGTGTACAATGACAATTTTAATGGGTTAGGGGGTCTCCGCCCAATCAATACAAATTTGTATTGTATTTGTATTGATTGGGCGGAGACCCCCTTAACCCATTAAAATTGTCATTTTCATTATGGTGATGGATGACATAATGACCCGAGTGGCACAAGTAATAGGGGAAGGAAAGATGAAAGCAATGGTGTTGACAGATGATTTGGGGAAACAAGGAGGAGGAGGTACAGGAACATTTGGACGTGTGGGAAGGAATAATACAAGGATATGGGATGAAATTTAGCATAAATAAGAGTGAGATGGAGATCACAACAAGGAAGAAGGAAAGATCCACAACAGGAATAACAATTGGTGGGGAACAGCTGAAAAAAGTGAAGAGTTTTAAGTATCTGGGAAGCCTGATACAAGATAATGGAAGAAACGACAGAGAAATAAATGAGCGGGGGAGGCAGGCAGAAGCATTTCGGAGGAGTGTGAGAAGCATGTTATGGAGCAAGGATGTCCCTCAGAACAGCAAAAAGATCATATATCGGACGTACTATGTCCCTATCTTGACGTATGCCTGGGTTATGAAAGGAAGGGAGAAGAGCAAAATGCAGGCCAGTGAGATGAGGTTCTTGAGAAGCAGTATTGGAGCTACAAAGATGGACAGAATAAGAAATGAGAGGACCAGAGAATTAATGAAGGAGGAACCATTACAGGATGGTATAGAGAAATCTAGACTTAGATGGTATGGACATGTAAAGCGAATGGAGAAGAGGATACCCAGGAGAGTACATGAGACGAAGTGGGAAGGAAAGAGACCGAGAGGAAGACCGAGAGACAGGTGACTGAGGGGGGTGGAAGAAAGCGTGAAGAAGAGAGGAGAAGACTGGATAAGGGTGGAGGCTGAGAGATGGTGGGAAGACAGAAGACGTTGGAGAGGCTTGTGTACGAAACAGACCCGGCCAGTGGCTGGAAACTGTGCAAGATGATGATGATGATATGTTTCGCCAGCAGTGCAAACGCAATGATGAGTGTGTCCCTAACAAACTGTTGGAAATAGAGTGCTCGATAACGTGGTGAATACCCAACCTAACCCAACCCATCCTAACCTAACTTAACCTAAACCTAACGTTTCGTTACCTACGATGTTTCGTCCATCCCAGACCCTCTTGCTTGTATTGCAATCAGTAATTTTCATCCAGTGCAATCAGTAATTTTCGTCCAGACAGTCATAGTGCAATTTTCATCAATCTGAATTTCATCCAGACAGTCATAGTGCAATTTTCGTCAATCTGAATTTCCGTCATCAGGAATTTCGCCCGGTAAGAGTTCATATTAGACCATCCTTTGTATAAAAAATTTTAAAAACTGAAATTACCCGATTTAATATGTGGGAGGATATCAGGAGAGGATTGAGAATTAGATGTTCACTGCTCCGCTGTCTTTAGATCATCCTTTGTAGAAAAATTTTTAAAAACTGAAATTACCCGATTTAATATTCGGGAGGATATCGGGAGAGGATTGAGAATTAGATGTTCACTGCTCCGCTGTCATAGACCCACCATCCCGCCCAAATAGCGACACGACTTATATACAGTAGTTGAAATCGAAGTTCTCACCTCCATCTTTCTCACTGAGTCAGTAATGCCAACCCCACGCGTTTGGTACAATTTCGCACGTGATTTATGAAATCACTATACTCAGTGGAAAGTGAACTCAATTACAGTGTTTATTTATGTATTTGTAACGTTTTACATACAAAAACAAACCTAACCTGGGGATTACGCCCCAGACCCCCTTGCTTGTAGTACTAGCATTAATTTCCGACCAGGCAGTACCTAACCTAGTAGCGGACATAAATTCAATCTTATTAATGTTTTACATACAAAATCAAACCTAACCTGGGGCTTACGCCCCAGACCCCCTTGCTTGTGGTACTAGCAGTAATTTTCCGCAAGACAGTGCCTAACTTAGTAGCGAAGGCGTGTGGTGAATTTCTTTATTCAAGTTGGTAACTTAAGTCACATGATTGTCTTTCGGGTGTCACATGACTGTCCAAGATGGCGTCCGTTAAGTGAAGGAAAATTGTATTATTTGCGTGAAATAACAATTATTGCGGTGCAGCAGTGGCTATTGAGTATGAAGAGATTGTGAAAAGACTCCCAACAACTCCCCGAAAGGTATGTATATCATAAATGATATATTTTCAATAAGCTAAGGTGATAAAAGCGATGAAAAGGGAGGATGGTCTAAAGTGAACTATAAATGTTCGTCCAGACAAGTCATAGAGCAATTTTCGTCAATCTGAGTTTTCGTCAATGTAAATTTTGTCCAGTCAGTCATAGAGCAATCTTTGTCTATTCGCCAAACCTCGAAACGGGGGATTTTGGTGAAGTGAAGTTGGCAGCATTGGGTCAGCATTGATAATCCAACATGGCGCACAGTATTTTGGAAAGTTTATGGACTTGAAAGTTAATGTTGACAATTTACTTATTTTGGACGTGTTTACGTGGTGTTTGTGAATGGGAAATGGCTTTAATAACGTGGCAGAGTAATTACAAACCATTTTCAGAGCACTACTTTGTAAAATAACACACTTTCGAAACGGGCAACGTATACTACACGAGAGCCAATAATTTAAATAATAGAAACATCCAAGTTATAAACAAATAATTTCACAAGTTAGACAGATTATTCCACAGCCTATTATGAAAACTTCTAGGAATACACGCTGAAGTAACCATCGATTATTTCAAAAAAAGAGATATTCAAATCCAACTAAACAGAACTGCAGTATTGTAGCACACTTCAGCACACGTAAAATTGTCCTGTTCGATGGATGACTGAAATTTGTCATCTCAGACTTTTAGTCCGAAATTACATGTGAGATTTTTGAAAAATCGGGGAATTTAATACGTTAAGCGGGAGTGCGGGGAAAATGGTGTAAAATCGGGAGACTCCCGCCTAAATGGGGACAGATGGCAGGTATGTATAAAATACACCACCACTAGAAGAATCTGGACGTGTTACGCTGTAACCATTGATCTGGATGAGTTAGGCTGTAACCATTGTCAAAATAATTGATCTGGACACATCAGGCTGCAACCATTGTCAAAAACCATTGAATTGGACAAAACGAAGGTTAGAATCGTCGGGTGAAGGTGCGTCCAAAGCTAGCGGGGCACGGTTGACAAAAAAACATTAATCCGGACGAGTTTCACTGTAACCATTGACAAAACCATTGATCTGGACAAGTTAGGTTGTAACCATTGACAAAAAAATTGATCTGGGCACGTTAGGCTGTAACCATTGACAAAACCAATGATCTGGACGTGTTAGGTTGCAACCATTGATTTGGACGTGTTAGGCTGTACCGGTAAAGGCTGGTTCACAATTGGCCCGGGAATGAGAACGCGAAGCTTCCCGGGGCCCCGGTTCACAATTATTAGCCCGGGAATGTGAACTTGTACATGCGCACACAATCAGCTATAGCGTAATAATATTAAAACAATCAGCAAGCGCCCACTAATAAACACCAATTACACAACTGAAATGCTTCAGAGGGTTATAACTAGCGGACCCGTGCAAGAAATCTCGCATATTCATAAACCACACTTTCCCCAATAGGTTTTGCAAATCGAACACTTCTTACAAAAATTAATATTTAAGAAATTAGAATGCAATTAGTCACTGATAATGACATTTGTGTGCCGAGTGTGCTGTATGTAACACTCACCGGTTATTCGATATATATGAAATTATACGATTTGAGTACTCATTCCTTTGATTTACTGTTTCTGAAATCCATGCAAAATGATAAAGGAAAGACCTCATAATGTTAAAATGACATGAAACGGGCGTCACAGCAACCTAAATGTGAAGTGGACAGAAATTATGGAGCGTATTTTCAAACATCAACAGTAGCCTATCTGCAAATCGCACTCTTCGTACATACAGTGCACTCTAGGTAATTCGCGGTAATTAATGCACGAAATTCCGCGAATTATTGAAAACCGCGAATTATCCGCAGTTATTTTTGTTAAGCCTAGTAAAAACACAACTATTGATTAAAATATTGAAATATGCTTGAAACGCAAAATAATAATTATAACACTTGATTGTAGTGTGTTATTAGACATGCTAGGCTCGAGGCAGGCCTATGTGGATTATGCCTACAATATATATATATATATATATATATTTTTTTTAAGTCATCCCGTTTTGTTTCTTAGATCGTTTATCCTAATTTTCGAGTGCACATTTCCGAAGAAAACGTTATAAGAGAACAAAAATTCATTTCGTTTTTCTATATAAGAGATAAGTGTGACTAGATTCTCTGGGAAACTTTCGGGATTTCCGTTGCATCACTCCCGCACTCGATATCAACTGGATCTCAGTTTTCCTCACCAACAGTCAAATTCCGTGCTATTTCGTCTTTGCTTTCATATCTTAAATCATAATCGTCTTTATCGGCGTCTAACTTGCCCGTTCGAAATATCGTCGTTACAGATGGCGGCAAGAGCTTGCTTTTGTAGCAGTATTTTTCTCTCGTGACTGGTTGACTGCATAAAGAGCATCCAACAAACACGCTCTCGGTCTCACGACTGTTTACGTTATAACGCAATAATAGCGGATTACAATACGCTGTCCGCACATCCACCCTTCACAACTCACAGGTCAGCGACATTTTGTAGCAGTTTGGCTAGCCCACACGTTGAGCGACAAGTGCAGCGTTAATTAATGCCCCATGTTGGTAGCGACAAATGTAACGGTTTGACTGCCCCTAACTGTTGGGAGATAAATGTAACTGTTTACCTTTGCCTAAGCTATGTTGTTTTAATGGGCGCCAAGACCTCAACGCAATGTTGAAATCTAAATTTGTATTTAACAACGTCTAGCTCTGGCAGAAAACCTTCAAGACTCTATTCACTCAGATCGTGGTATGATTTGATCATTAACCCAACAAACAATTGTATCAGGAGAAGGAATTGGTCTATATCTAATGCTACCTACTGAAAGCAAAAGATTGCATTGTAAAAGAAATGAATTTATTATATAAAACAAGAATAGCAAAATTAATAATAATAATAAGTTTAAAATTTAAATTGGAGCGTTGGGATTTTAATATTACCGATAGAAAATTACGTGAAAACGGAGTCTGATAAATTATTGATTTTACTCTTATTCCCAAGCTATGAAGTTACTGAAATATGAAATATAAAACAAAGAAAATGAGAGATTGCGTATTTCTGAGTCATTCCCACTTACCACTGGAAATTGCCAAAGCATTTCCCTCGTACTGGATGATGCTGTGTGCTTCCCACAGTCTCCTGGACGTCGTCATCTTTGTCGATATATGATGATATTCTGGTAGATTAGATAATTCTATGGTCCGTACATCGGACCCAAACACTCGTACAACCACCCTGGTTAAGTTTTACAAAAGTTAGTCCTCCAATCCACGGAACATCGGAGCGACTCCCGCGTGCAACCGTACTCGTTAAGTTCTACACAGATAGTCCTCGTTCCACGGAACATCGGAGCGACTCCCGCGTGCAAACATACTCGGCAAGTTCTACACAGATTGTCCTCGTTCCACGGAACATCGGAGCAACTCCCGCGTGCAAACATACTCGGCAAGTTCAACACAGATAGTTCTCGTTCCACGGAACATCGGAGCGACTCCCGCGTGCAAACATACTCGGCAAGTTCTACACAGATTGTCCTCGTTACACGGAACATCGGAGCGACTCCCGCGTGCAAACATACTCGGCAAGTTCAACACAGATAGTTCTCGTTCCACGGAACTTCGGAGCGACTCCCGCGTGCAAAGATACTCGGCAAGTTCTACACAGATTGTCCTCGTTCCACGGCGCGCTGAACGATATATGCACCCGCTGCATCCCCACTCCAGTCCCGACTTCTAGCTTGCGTGGTCTCCACTGATTGGCTGAGCACGCCGCTATACTCCCTTCCTCTGGCTCATTACACACGGCGCGAGGGTTCCGTTCCAACTATCCGCCTTTTCTTGATGCTGCAACCCCGCTTGCGTAATACTTCTTGACAAGAATCAGCCCGTATCTGAATTTCCAGTGAGTCATGTCTCTTATAATATCCTAACTGACAAAACTCCGTTAAATTCCGTAATCACATAATTTTCTATGATATTGTCGTTCGTAATAATTTGCTTGATAGCGTTTTCTAAGACATAGAAAACCTATCTGTATGCTTATAATTTTTATAAAATGCTCCGAAAATACCTTAATAATAATTATAATAAATTAATAATAATAATAAATTAACATGAAAAATTCTCTTGGCTGAACAATTTGCCGCATAAATAAATATAGAATGGCTTCCCACTGATTTATGCCAGTGGCATAAAACACGTTACATATTCGCCTCGGATCATCGGATGATTTACCGTAACGACGGTCCATTATCCGATTATCCCAGACACGTTAATAAACCCCATCCAAAATACATATTACATAAATGAAATCACCCTAAATTACAGATATATACACTCATAATTTTTCTTCACGCACTTTGCGTCAAAGTTTGTTGTCACTATGGATTGCACTTTGCAACCAGTCCAATGTTTTTCATATAGAATAGTGATCCACGGATATTTCCGCCCCTCAAATTTCTCTATGTTGGAGAAATAGACATAATTAATGTGTGAGCACTATGTATTTATGATGTCATATCACACGCATTGAAGGTGTTCTGATATATTTATATCACCATAGAACTTCCTAATTTCACTGGAGGTCCCTTCCTTATGGTGAAATTTAATCTCACTTATCACCGAGCACACGATCACACTGTTGTGGCAGCGCCTCATGACCATAATACTTAATCTCTCTTTAAAGTAGATTAAATTAATATTGACTTCTGAAAAAAAAAACAGTTAAGTGCGCATTACATATACCACCAAATATTTCTGTGCCGTAATCGCCCTGTTTTGTTAAGTTCCCATAGACCATATTCTACTTAATACTAGTTCTCAACACAGATCAGTTCTCCTCACACAAATGAAACCATTGTACAAATTACCTTAAATTACTCACTTAAAAATCTTACATGGCGAGGCCGTAAACAGAAATCACGTGTGCCGTTATGTATGAGTTTCATGAAGGACTGTCTCGCATTCTGATGGCCCATCTTTTGTCCCGTGGACGCCTTAAGCAAAAATATCCTGTCCAAGCGCTCACCCATCTCTTGGGGACAAATGGGAATTCACCAGCGCTACCAAATTCTGGCCTTGGTGTATCGAGACATTTTAGTGCTCAAGAGCATCCCACAATCCCGTCATATTTCCCTGTACCTTAAAAACTCTCATTTACTTACATACTACCCCCCTGTGTGACTTCTGATACGCCTGCCTGGAAGACCATCTCCTCCCACGCACCAAATACCACACTTACTCATTTGATAGGCTGGCTCGCCAGCTAAACATCCCCACTTTATGACACATACTTTCGGAGACTATGTATATTATACGTCCCGTATAATCTGCTTGCCTCACTATTCTCCAGCACATATGCTGTTTTCCCAATACGTTTGGAAACTATAAATGGGCCCTCGTAGAGATAAAAGAACTTGGACATGACTTTCTCTAGCTTATTTGACTGTTTCGGCACTCTAAGTAAGACTCTGTCTGCCGGCTCGAATAGGTCAAATTTAGTTTATTTTTGTTGGCGAATTCTCTTTTGTGCTGACTTAGATAAATTCTGTTTCGCCATCTGGACAATGTAATCCATCCCCGGTTGCTTACCCTCATTTAATCCCAACACCCTCGCTAGTTCATTTTGTGGTCTTTTTCCGAAGTGAACTTCGTATGGCGTCAATTTCGTGCTCTCATGCTGGACAGAATTCAGCCAAGTCTCGACCTTGGGAAGATGTCCAACCCAGGCCGCATGCTTGTCATGCACTAGAGTCCGAAAAAGACGAGCCACTTCCCTTAATGGACGCTCTGCAGAATTACCCTGAGGGTACCTTACAGAGGAATGAACGTGTGTTATACCAGCTTCCTGCATACTGGTTCTCCATTTCTTTGCAGTAAACTGTGGTCCACTGTCAGATAGTATCCTGAGAGGAATGCCAAACTCAGGTACATACTTATTAATGATCAGACGGCTACACGCTAGTCCCGTGGCTTTCCTTAGCGGATATAGCTTGACATACTTACTAAAAGCGTCAATAACTATAAAAATGTACTCGTAGCCGTACTGTCCTTTAACGATCGGGCCAAATAAATCCACACACAGTAGTTCGCCGGGACTACTGGTGAGAACTGCAGATCTCTCCCCCACTAAATATTTAACTGGATATTTACTCCTTTGACAGGTGTCACACTTAGCTAAAATCCTCCTAACGTCCCTTCCCATTTTACTCCAAATGAAGTCACGACCAATTTCATAGAAGACCTTGGCAGCACCAAAGTGTCCTAATTCCCTATGAATGAACCAAATTAGCTCCTCCCGCAAAGTGGCAGGAACACATATTGCCCACCGATTATTCCTACATTTCCTTGCAAGAAGCCCATCCTGCATCTTGTACGTGAACCGTCCTACCTTCACATACTCTTCTTCACCTATTTCCAACCTAGCCAGTGGCTCCTTTAACTTAACGTCATCACTTTGCTCCACTAGCATATTTCTCAGTGTCTGTAACGATGCCCTGTTGCTACTGTCCACACATGCTAACCCTGCTTTCCTCTGGTGTCACACCTCTACTAGACACTCTATGACCTAAAAATGTCACTTCTGACTGACAGAATGACGACTTAGACAGCTTCATAGTGAACCCTGCCTGATCTAACTTCTGAAAAACTATATCTAAATGACGTAGATGCTCCTCAAAACTGCGTGAACTAATTACCATATCATCTATGTAAATGGTTACAAACTCTCCTGTGTCATCCCCTAATGCGATGTTTAAAGCCCTAATTAAAGCTGCTGAACTACTCTTTAACCCATAAGGTGTTCTACAAAATTGATAAAGGTTATATTTATGACTAAAAGCTGTAAATGGTCCATCTTCGTACATAAGTGGCACTTGCCAAAAACTGGAACTCAAATCTACACAAGTGAAATACTTCTTCCCCTCAAATGTTTGCATTAATTCCTCTATTGACATAGATTTCAGCTGATCTGAACTAATTCTACTGTTAACCAAACGAGCGTCTAAACAAATACGAACAGTGCCGTCGGTCTTGGGTACCGTGATCAAAGAATTAACATCTGGACTGTTAGAGTGCTCAATAATGCCATCTTCAAGCATCTGGTTAATTTGTGCCTCAACTGCACTCTGATAAGCGAAAGGTACAGGATATCTATGTCCTGTGAATACTGACCTATCAATAACGTTCAATGAATGTGTATAGCAATTGGCCATACCAATGCGATCCTCAAAAACTCTCCTATTTCACAATAACACATCATAGAGCCGAACACACTGTTCATCCTCTATATTTCCCTGAAATGCAGCATCATGTAACGAGTCCTTTAGACTACCGTTCGTAATCACACTGCCCACAAAACATGGAGAACCCCGCTCTACGGCTGGCGATATCTCATTTAAAGTACAAATCACACCTACAATACTACCCCTCTGAATATGGTCATTGAACGCTACTTCTACTTCAGAATCTCCCCATTTAAATTTCAAACTCCCTACATCATAACATAAGTTACCAGACACTCTACTTAGCCACTCTGAACCCAAGATAACACTGAATACTAAATTTGGAATTACAAGGCAAATCTGCTTCTCTACATGATTATTAATTTTAATGTCTACTAAAACTTGCTTAGAAATTACTTTAGACCTCTTCCCAACAGCTGTGATAACAAAAGTGCTTTTAATTGGCATCTCCTCAAAATTTACTCCAGTTCCTTTCATTTTATCATAAAATGCACTACTTATGCAACTCTTCATACAACCACTATCAATTAAAACATCTGTGTACGCCTCGGACACGTTAAATTTAACTATGGGGCTCTTACTAACCACTTCCTGAATAATACCTTCATCATTTAGTTCATGTAATAATTCATTTCTTACATTTAGGTCATAGGGTTCCTGTATAATTGTATGGACAGGGCATGCTACAGACTGAGATTCTGACCTTACTTCGCAGCCTGGTTCGCGTTTAAAGAACCGCTACAGCTGGCCGTAGTACTACTAACTACTGAACTGGTCTGGTTGTTCGGGGCTGTTTTGTCATTGTTTGGCTGTATATTACTACCACTAGGCTGTCCTCTTCCTTGACCCCTATTCTGGTTGTAATTATTGTCATTATAATTTCACCCTTGATTTCCCCTGAAATCATTGTTTCTCCCTTGATTTCCCCTGTAATCATTGTTCCTCCCTTGATTTCCCCTGAAATCATTGTTGCTCCCTTGATACTGATTACCATAGCCATTTCCTCTGTTCTGATTTAGCTGATTATTATTATTTCTATTTTGAGCGTTGGCCCCTTCGCCACCGTTCCCTTGAACTTCTTGATGCCTGGCTTCATTAGGTCTATTATTATTATTATTACCCTGGTTCCGATTGAAATTGTCCTCATAACCCCCTCTCCCTAGTGCATGAAATGTGCTTAACAAATTTTCTACTTGTGATAGTCTTTACATTCTGGATACAAGCAGCCTCCTTGATCCTATAGGGAAAGTGCCTAAGTAGCAACCTCACCACATCACTTTCCTCCTTCAAGCCATCCAGATATTTACACACTAATACCTGCCCTAAAAAGTATTCGGTCATGGTGGAGCTTCCTTTAGGGTTATATTTACCACACACTACTCCCTCACGATGCTGCGACTGAATAACCTCATTCCAGAACTTTTCACAGAATTTCATTTTAAAATCATTGATATCAGTAAACTTGTCTCTGTAGACAGCAAACCAATTCCTCGTTTCCCCCACAAACACTTGTTTTAAAATTTCAACTACCTGGCACCACTCAATACTACCATCTTCCAACCTCTCCCCAAATTTATTTTCTATAGAATTCATGAACTCCATTGGACACCCTTGTCGATTGCTGAACTTCCCCAATTCTACCTCCCTGTGTGTGCTATTCACAAAAACTGGCCTATTCTGACTATTTTCTTGCCTGATCCTAGCTTTTAATTTTAATTCTAATTCTGCGATTTTCTCCTCAGCCTTCCTCTCAATACTGTTTACTGTTAATTTAATGTTTCCTTCTGATTCTTCTACTTTATCATATAGCTTTGCTTGTTTCTCCTCAATCTTGCTAATGCTCTCTCTATTACTCTCCCTTAAATCATTTACTTCTGCAACTATTTGCGAGTGGACTTTCTCAATTCTACCCCCCAGCTGTTCCTTAACCTCTTTAGTTGATACTTGAATCTTGTCAATTTCTCCCCCCAATTTCTTTTTAACCTGCAGTGTTTCTAATTTAACTAATTCCTTTAAATTTTCAGCCTGTGTGCTGATTCTACTTTCCAACTCCTCCTGTACTTTTCCTAATTTCTTGTCTACATCTGCAATGATCTCTTTAACCTTCTCTTCCATTACTCCTCTGATTTCTCCTCTAATCTGCTCCATTTTCACACTAATTTCCTTACTGTTTTGTTCTAACTTAGCATTTAAAGTTTCAGTACTCTATTTTCCCTACTGTTTTGTTCTAGTTTAGCGTTGTTTTGTTCTAGTTTTGCATTTAAAGCGTCTGTACTTTCTTTATTTTCCCTACTGTTTTGTTCTAATTTTGCATTTAAGGCATCACTACTAACTTTGTTCTGATACATGAACTCGAGAAGTAAAGTTTTTAATTCTGGTTGGCCGCCTACACTCCCTGTTTCAGTATCGGGATTTACCTCCGCTACCCTGGTACTACCATCACTCGACATACTGCTCGTATCATCACTCTCCAGTTGATGACCACTACGTAACCTCATCTGTCTTTCTTTCTCATCCCCCATAATGATATACACTGATACAGACAAATAACCCCCAAAATAAAGGCACAGAAATATATACCCTTCTCCTTCCACAAATGTTATTAGGTTTTCAGCCCCACGTTGGGCGCCAAGCGTAGCAGTTTGGCTAGCCCACACGTTGAGCGACAAATGTAACGGTTTGACTGCCCCTAACTGTTGGGAGATAAATGTAACTGTTTACCTTTGCCTAAGCTATGTTGTTTTAATGGGCGCCAAGACCTCAACGCAATGTTGAAATCTAAATTTGTATTTAACAACGTCTAGCTCTGGCAGAACACCTTCAAGACTCTATTCACTCAGATCGTGGTATGATTTGATCATTAACCCAACAAACAATTGTATCAGGAGAAGGAATTGGTCTATATCTAATGCTACCTACTGAAAGCAAAGATTGCATTGTAAAAGAAATGAATTTATTATATAAAACAAGAATAGCAAAATTAATAATAATAATAAGTTGAAAATTTAAATTGGAGCGTTGCGATTTTAATATTACCGATAGAAAATTACGTGAAAACGGAGTCTGATAAATTATTGATTTTACTCTTATTCCCAAGCTATGAAGTTACTGAAATATGAAATATAAAACAAAGAGAAATGAGAGATTGCGTATTTCTGCGTCATTCGCGCTTACCACTGGAAATTGCCAAAGCATTTCCCTCGTACTGGATGATGCTGTGTGCTTCCCACAGTCTCCTGGACGTCGTCATCTTTGTCGATATATGATGATATTCTGGTAGATTAGATAATTCTATGGTCCGTACATCGGACCCAAACACTCGTACAACCACCCTGGTTAAGTTTTACAAAAGTTAGTCCTCCAATCCACGGAACATCGGAGCGACTCCCGCGTGCAACCGTACTCGTTAAGTTCTACACAGATAGTCCTCGTTCCACGGAACATCGGAGCGACTCCCGCGTGCAAACATACTCGGCAAGTTCTACACAGATTGTCCTCGTTCCACGGAACATCGGAGCAACTCCCGCGTGCAAACATACTCGGCAAGTTCAACACAGATAGTTCTCGTTCCACGGAACATCGGAGCGACTCCCGCGTGCAAACATACTCGGCAAGTTCTACACAGATTGTCCTCGTTCCACGGAACATCGGAGCGACTCCCGCGTGCAAACATACCCGGCAAGTTCAACACAGATAGTTCTCGTTCCACGGAACATCGGAGCGACTCCCGCGTGCAAACATACTCGGCAAGTTCTACACAGATTGCCCTCGTTCCATGGCGCGCTGAACGATATATGCACCCGCCGCATCCCCACTCCAGTCCCGACTTCTAGCTTGCGTGGTCTCCACTGATTGGCTGAGCACGCCGCTATACTCCCCTCCTCTGGCTCATTACACACGGCGCGAGGGTTCCGTTCCAACTATCCGCCTTTTCTTGACGCTGCAACCCCGCTTGCGTAATACTTCTTGACAAGAATTTCCAGTGAGTCATGTCTCTTATAATATCCTAACTGACGAAACTCCGTTAAATTCCGTAATCACATAATTTTCTATGATATTGTCGTTCGTAATAATTTGCTTGATAGCGTTTTCTAAGACATAGAAAACCTATCTGTATGCTTATAATTTTTATAAAATGCTCCGAAAATACCTTAATAATAATTATAATAAATTAATAATAATAATAAATTAACATGAAAAATTCTCTTGGCTGAACAATTTGCCGCGTAAATAAATATAGAATGGCTTCCTACTGATTTATGCCAGTGGCATAAAAACCCCTCGAAAAACACGTTACATATTGAGTGTGGCTGTTGGGAAAGAGCAAGGTTTATAAACTACAGAGGTTGCCTCAATTTTCACTCACCAATCAGCGCTCACAAGGTGGATGACGTCACAAGATACCAAACGCGCCATGTGGGGAACGTAACGAAACTGTCAACATCAGCTGTTGAGTACGCAAAGAACAGTTTATTCTCATGAAATTATTGGTAAATGGGTGATAAAATAACTGAATGTAGCCTACTTACATTTTTTTGTTGCGATCTTCTTGAATTTCTTGGAAATTCGCCTAGACTCGGTAGCAGTATCGAGGGTGTTAGTGACTTCCAATAACCACTTCTTATGCAAGATAGAATTGGAATGTTTCATTCTGATGAATAAAATTGTTATCACAGCTGCCTCAACCCCACCAGACGGTACGTCAGGAACTTCTCTCTACACAAAATCTTTCGTTCTTCTTAGAACGTTCTTACCTCGTTGAAAACCGTATTTTCCGTGAAATGTGACGAATTTTGCTGAAATGTGCCGGAACTGGTTTAGCCAAGTTTATGAGGGATCGGTCATACCACTGTATGACAAGTGTTTAATCCAGGTTGGTAATGCATAATCGTGTTGAGTTTGCATTCCATAGGTTAAGTTCCCAAGTTGTGGAAATTAATCTTGGAACTTGCGGGCTACATAACCTGCAACATAAGACTTGCCATCTTCCTCACTTTGTTCCATGATATTGAAAATGAAGGACTCTGGTTGCACATTGCTCCCTAAGGTTCGTTCTGGAAGCACGTTACTTGATTCAGACACTATGCCAGCTTTGTTTAGTGCTTTAGCAACTGCATATTCGTCTGAATCTGGATCAGCAGCGTTTGTTTGCTTTTGAACAACTTCTGGATTTTTTCCTAAAATAATCATCCTCAGTCTGTAAATGCAGTTAAGGGAAGAAGGATGATCGTGTAAGCCACCACGGGTTCGCAATTGTGAAAATAGGTTTTCCAGTACATCTTGATTTAGCCTATGTGTGAGAATATACTTTGTATTATGCCTATGGGCCATATCTTGGTACAGGAGTCGAAGGGATTTTATTGAAATGATGACTGCTTTCTGGAATATTTGCAAATAATTTTTACCAATGCAAAGAGAATTACTCATGAAATTTTCCATCTAGTCCAAAAACAAAATACCATGCATGGGCGTATATAAGGGGGAGGTGGGGCTGAGGGCGCTCCAGATCCCCCCCGAAAAAAGCCAACTTGGGTAAAACATACAATGTATTTCACAGTAGTCTACTTTTAAGAAATAATTATCAATTTGTAAAAGAAATGAGTGTTTACGTTTCTGCTTTATAAAGTGACAAGTAGCCTATTTAGATATTTTCCATTCATACTCCATAGGCTATAATAGAAAATTCATTAAGTACTCAAAATTTTCCACGATAGTCAGCCCCCCCCTCGAAAAAAAATGTATATACGCCCCTTATAACATGTACGAAATATGACAAAAATATTAACAGCTTTAAAATCATCCTAGCAGGTCATCAAAACTTAAAGAGTAGGCCAGCAAGGCTCACTTACCATTTGGTTTTAGATTCCTTGGGAATCTTAGCTTTATATTAAGCAATTCGGCCCTGTAGTCTAATTCGAAGTCTTCGCTCTTAAAGTGGAGGGAACATAATTATCCTACTTGTTTGAGGGTTGCAATGATATTTTTACTTACATGCAGCAATTCACTGATTGCGAATGCATGCGTCTTTAGGCATCGTGAAAAACGACAACTTTATAATAACTGTGACTAACTGCCACATCATATCTTTGACCTGGCATGATTATAAACAAAAGGGCTTAAAACACGTGTTTAAACCACTGCAATCCATAGAATATAATGTGTGGGAAAGCTGACTTTCCTTGCATATCTCGCGCGCTACGAGGAAACTTGTGACGTCACGTTCTTTCCCTTCCCTCCGCGATCCCCTCGCCAAAGAGCTCCATATTGAGGCAACCTCTGTAGTTAACTAGCCTTGGGGAAAGGGAGGGTAGGTTCCCAGTGAAAGTGCATTCCTCTTGTATTGTTTGGACTTTGAAGATAAAGGAAATCTATGCTATACCACTCGCGGCAACCTGCTCGTATGTTTCGAACATTGCGGAAGTAGGCCTACTGTTCCATCACAGAGAAACGCAGTTCAGTCTTCTCGAAAGTCAATTATTTCGTCTTTACGCATTGCGTCGCACGAAAATTCTTTTAAATGACTGAGAGATTGCTTTACTTAGCATGATGATTAGTTGCCGTGAGAATTTCTATTTAAAATATATTTGGAGACCCGCGAATTAACCGCAAAGCGAATTATCGGGAGTGCACTGTATTTTTAAAAGTCATTTTTTAAAGAAATTATTGATATTTATGGAATTAGAGTGCAATTTGTCACTGCTAATGTCTATTCTATTCTCTTTCATTCGAATGCTCTTTTTCACGATCGGTCGATTGTGAGTGCCGCAGGAGGGATCTATACTACTGAAATAATATATATGATAACTTTATTAAACACATGAGTTAGCCGTGGTCGTTACGGCACGACTGCTGGCATTCGCTCACATCCGGGAGGCGAGGAGGTTCGAATTCCCCCCGCCGGCAACCTTGAAGATGGTCATCCGTGGTTTCCCATCTTCCTTCCAGGCAAATGCTGGGGTTGGTCCCTAACTATAGGCCACAGCCGCTACCTTCCAACTCCTCGTCCTTACATTCAAACTTTCCTCCCCAGACAACACTCCACACGCGACTGTACTTGTATAACGGAGCAAGTTAGATCTGAACCTTCCAATGCGCATGTGCGTCCACGTGCATTACGTCATCCCCCTGCCAGGATTCTTTGTCAACCAGTGAGCGCATACTTCGCCACGCGCTAGTTAGATGTTGCCAAGTAGTCATTCTTCCCAGAACCTTCGCAGAGTACAGATGATGTCAAGGCATGCGATGCAAGACGGAGCGGTTCTGTTCTTTGACAAGCACGGCAACAAGCTTGCTGTCAGCAGTGTGTGCAGTAGGCGCGCTCTCAGTTCACCACGTGCTACCTTCTTTGAGTTGAGTTGTTACAGCAAAGAGGGGAAATCGCGCGCGCCTAGTAATCCCACCACTTCCCCGCCTTGACGAGACTCCGCCATGACAGGCCAGGTCTAACCTGCCACGCTATAGCTCACCCATTGGGTGTGCGCTTTGAAGCAGCTACAAAAACTGGCGAGTCGAACACGTCCTCGGACACTCCCAGCACTAAAAGCTATACGCTAATAAAATATTAAACACAAATTGTGCGCTTTAGAGAAGAAAGGTTAGAGAGCTCATTCACGGGTTACGTTTACATCGCTGGCTACTCTTTCCGTACTGCGCATGTGCAGGTACGTTTCTGATTGGCTCCGGGAACGTCAAACATGAAACTTGACCATGTTTCCCGTTGGCCTTCCCGAGCTACTTTTAGCTTCTCATTCCCGGAGATTGATTGTGAACCGACCCATAAGGTGGTGTGCATTTCAACTTCCTTCTCGCTCCCGTCTCGGGCTATTGTGAACCAGACTTAACCATTGGATTGGACAAAACAAAGAATGGTCGGGTGTAGGTGCGTCCAAAGGTCGCGGGAAGCTAGCGGGGCACTGTTGACCCAAAAACCATTGGATTGGCAATGCTGATCTAACGCCAAAAATGGCCGACACAGCTGGAATTTTTACTAGGCCTATATAAGTCATGTTATAATTCGCTGGCTTAGGACTTAAATAGCGTATCTACAATGGAAATCCTATTAAGATACGCTATTCTGGTACTACGCCGGCGAATTTGGGACGGCAGGTGGGTTATAGACAGCCGAGGAGTGAACTACATCACTTCCAGATCAATTTTGAATCAATAGAAAAGGTATTTATAGCAAATTTAAAGTTATTTTTCCCCCTTGGTTCATGTCCCCTGAACTGTTACCGTTACAATTGATAATGTCCCCCCAAAATCTGAAATAAGGTATGAAAATAACATATAGGCCTAGTCCAAATGAAAGCAAAAAGGAAAAGAGCCAGACGTCGTACAGAATTAATGAAAACTTTTCGAATTTTGATGCCACTCAATAATACAAGAGTTCCCAACATGCTTTCGTTCTTAGCTGCTGACAGTCAGCAGTATGAACCACACAGTTCAGGCATTGAACGCCGATGCTCCAGCGAGCAAGTTGTGAAATACCACCGACTATGCCAAAAATGCCGACTATGCCACTTCTCTACATCTTGAGAAGTGGAGAGCTCAATAGTTATTTCACCAGTGCCACCATTCATTACAAAGAATAAGTACGAGTTTAATTACTATGATCTCTTTTGCTAGAAGATAAATCACACGTATCACTGCTTACCTTCATCATTATCCACTTCATCAGCCCAGTTTGATGATTTACGGGGAACATATCTAGTTGTAGGTGTTGGTCCAGGTGCATCAGCTAAGAAGTCTGTCAAAGGTACTGTAATCCCTTTGGTTTTTTTTCCTTTCTTTCCTGGAAACAAATTAAGACAACTAATTAGCTCCAAACCACAAACAACTCCTGGCAAGTGCAAGAAAAAAGCAGCAACTTACTGATGTTAAAACTGCAAGGGGCTCCCGGTACAATTACAAGCGAGATTTTACAGAAGCCTCACTAACAGTAACTAAACGCGACTTTCGTTAAAAGACGGTCAAAATATAACTAGAGAAACAGAAAAATTCAACAATATGCGACCACGCGGGTGAGTCATTAGCAATGAACGCTCCAGGTGGCAACAAATTATGTCATTACGACTCTAACAAATATCCATGCAAATTGAATTAATTGAGTGTTCTATCCAAGTTTCCATCACCTGAATACATTTTTACATAAATTCGACCACTACCCTCAATAAATTCAACAATTCAGTTCACGTGACAAATTCCACCCGTACTAACCTGAAGACATCTTGAAGGAATCAGATCAGTTCTGACAACACTTTAATCGATGGATGCTGATATCATCATGAGTATGTAGGCAACATTCACTTCTGACACTCGTTTCATGTTGTGGGATAATTTCATTGCAACGTTCAATAATAATTTTGTCATGATAATTTGTTATGCAGAAAATATATACTTATTGAGAGCACTATCCAAACTTTACTTCACGACCATTTTCTAATATGATTATTGTAATGTTGGCTATGTTTCCTCCACGCATTCTCGGAAACAACGAAACGTTTTGTAGAAAATTGAAGAGCGAGGGGCAAATGTTTATTTTTGGGTGGGGGTACGAATTGATTTTTGTAGATCTCCCTACTAGTATCATTCTGACATATTCTTTGCATTCGATGCGGACAGTTAATCAGCAGGGTCAAGCGCACACTTATTGAAATACCACAAATGGTACAGCATTCTTCTTTTAAATGCTTTATCTCGCATAATTCTTTAGCATTCTTTGATGACGATAGAAATACTATCAATATTGTATTATCTCCATGGGTGTTAATTTGGTATAACAAGTCTTAAATCGTAGGCAATTGAATTAGCAAATAGTAACGAAATTTTTGCTAAGTAAATTAGGTTAAATTTAAATCTGTGACGTTTATTAATGATATATTCCTGATTATTTCAGGCCGACCCCTGCTTGAATGAGCACCATCAGGAAATTGTGACTAACTACATGAGATTTGCAAGGTACCAGCGTGCTCAAAATTTAAAAGCCATAGAGTACACATTTAAGAATGTCGTGGAATCTAGGTAAGCATTGACGATCCGGATGGTCTCTAAAAGGTCAAATTTTAGACAAGTTATTTATTGAGTCGTACGATTATTATTGAGAGGGGGTGTGTTCCTTAGGCTACTTTAAGAGCTGGCCATCTGAACATAAGTTCATTGAATCTAACATGCACACACTAATACAGTCATCACAATTAACACCGGTTATCAGACAGATTCTACACACACCCAAAGTACACGGGGCTACATGACCGCTTTGTCGCAGCCCCTAAACTTAACCCTTAATTGACCTTGTGTGGTCCCTGGGACCTGAGACGTTTTTCTTATCTTCGTAAATGGAGTATTTTACCACCGATCGACTCCCCCCTCCCAGTACCTTCCTGAAGTCGCGCCAGGAAGGATGTGCTGAAATGACTTGAACATGCAGTCTTTCGGTATGTAGGTATTTAATTGGTCGTGGTCCGTGGGACCACACGAGGTCAGCTACGTAACTTTTTAAAAAAATTCTGACTGAGTCTAATCTGCCTTTATTCTGATGAATCTTGGCATAATGGACCATTATAAACCTGCCCAGTTGGCATAATGTGCAATCCACAAATTTTGAGAATGTTGTTACCGACTGGCTGCAAGCGGATGAAGAGATACAAAAAAAAATGTGGCAGACTCCTAAGAGCGTATGGTTACTCATCTACAGCATGCTTCAGAAGAAGAATATTCAGACCAAGATGATGCCGAATATATACCTAGTGATCAGAACACAGCTCCAGAAGTAAGCGCATCTGAAAATGAAGGCGCAGAGGCTGAAGGTGAGGACGCGGCAACTGAAAAAAGCAATACACGGGTACAGTTTTCCTACTATGGCGCTCGGGATTTCCCGCAATCTAAAACAAAATCTCGATCCCAACAATAGGCCTAAGTCGGAGGAAAAACATTGACCTCCACAAACGAAAATGTTGCTAAGTGTCCAGAGAAGAAGAAAACTATTATCAGCCCACCTGCATTACGAATGAAAGCTACCAATCTGCTTAGTGCACAGCAAGAAAGTTTGCAATGGCTGCGTCAGTGACAAGAATTAGAGCATGTGGACCCCTTGCAGGATTCTTTTCTTTGTGTTTGGAACCAGTTTGAATTTTACTGTTATTTAGATGATATATTTGTGTGTTAAAGGACATTACATTTAATTGCCAAACTTGAAAGTTGGTATTTTTTCTTAAGCAATGACTGAAGCCTTACAATAATGGTAATAATTTTATTTTTGTGTGTTTAAAAATCTCTATATACTATATTTACGTCTGTATCTTGTCTCATTTGCATTAATATGAATGTAAATACCATGTTATTTAAATCAGTAAAAAGAAAACAATCATTTTCAAAATATATTGTCTTAAATTCTGTGGTCCGTGGGACCACACGAGGTTATTAGTGTGAGTTTTTTCCACGAGGTCAATTAAGGGTTAAAAACCAACCACCAACCAAAGAATCTAGGGTAATCTTTTGCTTCGGCTGAGCTTAATATTGTATCAAATTTCAATGACTATTGAAAAATTGATTCTGTCAACTCAAATCTGCCCAGTGCGGGCCTACCATTGGGCTTGTCAGTTGGTAGGGTACACCTCACCAGTATGCTGCCTAGTACGTATTGAGGAGGCTTTTGTATCTTCTTCTTCTTTTTTTTTTCTTTTTTTTTTTTCAGTTAATTTCATTCCCCCTTTATCGTCTAATGACGAAACTCTTAGCGCTGTTTTTCTTAGAGAAAGTCGGTTAATGAATTATTTTTTTAGGAAACAAACTATAGGCATATACAAAAATTTATTATGGAGAATTGTACTAAACGCAGCACCCCGTTGCCAAAGGCACACCAATTTGGATTAACTGTTTCCTGAAGGATCCAGAATATTTTTTTACTCCGAATGAATGTAATAATAATAATAATTTATTAGAGCAGCCAATGGCCATACAAAAATAAAATTAAAATATACAATATGCATAAGTGCTTGTGTTACTCTGTGCTAAGCCTTGTCAGTGAGATGTTCCTCTTTTGACAGTCTAGGGGATGATATCGCCCACACTTCTGCCCACACCATTCACATGAACAATCCGTACTGGGTTCATGGAATTTCTTTATAGAACACACTTTGTGATGTAAGCCATGCACTGCGTATCTAGTGATGGCGTGTCTTAATTCGAAGCCGAATCCTGACCATTTGCTTGATGTCATAGCATCAGTCATGTAGAATTCGCTCCATATTTCTTGTTTCTTGTCTCTTAGCTCCTGTAGTAATTCTGTGTAGCTGTCTGTAGAGGGGATCATCAGCTGGTACCTCAGGTCCTCTAGGAAAAAGGGTTCTCTCGCCATCTCGTATACCAGTCTTTTTTGATAGATAGATAGATATTTTATTCAATTAATTCCAAAGAGCCATAGGCTCGTACAGAGGAATTGTACAGTAATATGTGTGTTTACACACCAAGGAAGAAAATTCTGAAGGTAACACAAATTGATGAATAAGGACATAGGCCTATTATAAGGTTGATAACATATCTAAGATTGTTTAGACCAAGGTCCCTTAAAATGATAAGCACTTAGGATTTTTAATCTTATACATAACTTAACTTATTTGATGTATTAAGATGCATCGAATTTTTCCCACAATACTTTCATAGTTTTCCTCTTAAATACCGACAAAGTTGGTGCACTTTTTACTTCATCAGGAAGTTTATTATATGACTGTGATGCAGAGAACTTGAAACTATTTCTACCATATTTAGAAGAGTGAATGATATATAAGGCTACGTCCTTCGCATGCCTAGTTCCATAAGAATGATTGTCTGAGTTCAAGATGTAGGGAGAGCTATAGAGTATTGTGTTGTGTTTAATCTTGTATATTAGCATAGCTGCTCGGAGTTCTGCACTTATGCTGAGGGGTAGAATTTTACTTTTGATGTACAGATCTTTTACTGGAGTGCAGTAAGGAAGGTTAAATATGTTTCTAATAGCCCTATTCTGAATAGTCATTAAATCATTCAGTGTGGATTTCCTGCAGTGAGCCCAAATAACATTTAAATATTGGAGCTTGCTATGTACAAGTGAATAGTAGATTTGTTTTACAAGGTTTAGGGGAATAAGATACCGAAGTTTCCTTAGGATCCCCACTACAGGTGAGAGTTTCTTAGCAATTCGTTCAACGTGTTCAATCCAGGTCAGGTGTTTGTCGATGATTAGACCTAAATACTTTGCCTGATTAACCTCTTTTATTTCAATATTATTTATATATATTTTGTCATGTGTGATTTCTTTCATGCTTTGTTTTGAAATTACCATGTAATTGGTCTTCTGTAGGTTCATTGTTAATTTATTGGCCTGGAACCATTGTGAGAGAGTATTTATATCTTGTTGCACATTTTGTATGATTTCAATTATGTCTTTCCCAGTGTAGAAGATATTTGTATCATCTGCATACAATTTGATATGCCCTCTCAAATTACATTCCACAATATCATTTATATACATTAAGAATAATGTAGGTCCAAGTATAGATCCTTGTGGAACGCCATGAGTTATATATTTTCCTGAACTTATGCATTTATTCAAAGCTACATGCTGCTTTCTTCCAAGAAGGTAGCTTTGGAACCATTTTAGAGCTATACCTCGGACACCAGCATTTTCTAATTTTGACAACAGTATTTTATGATCTACTGTATCAAAGGCTTTTGTGAGATCAATAAATAACCCAACTGCCATATTATTTTTGTCAATAGTTTCTTGTAGCATTGTTATTAGGTCAATAGTTGCTGCCTCAGTACTAGATTTTTCCCTGAATCCATATTGCATATTATGAAAGAATGTATTCTTGTTCAGAAATGAAAGCAATCTTGTTTTTACCACTTCTTCCAGAATTTTTGAAACTACCGATAAAATAGAAACAGGTCTATAATTATTTGGATTTCTTTTGTCACCACCCTTAAATATAGGAACTACTTTGGCCACTTTTAAGTCATCTGGTATCATGCCAGTAACTAAGGACTCATTAATCATTTCAACCAAGATTTTAATAAATGATTGCATATTGTTTTTAATGAAATTTGTCTTGATCCTATCTAAGCCACAGCTCTTTTTATTCTTTAAATTTGTGATGATGGACTTGACCTCTGCTTCATCTGTTGGGTATAAGTAGAGGGAATTTGACTGCTTGTGGTCCTTACTGAGGATTTCCTTCTGTTCAGGAATAGCTTTTGCTAGACTTCCAGCAATGTTTGTGAAGAACAAGTTGAATGATTCGCATAGCTCTTGATTGTCTGTGATAATTTTGTTGTCTATTTCAAGTGAAGTGCATGTCTCAACTGTTGGTTTTTTGTTGTGTATGATTTCTTTGATAGTCTCCCAAGTTTTTTTGGAATTGTTTCCATATGTTCTGAATTTTTCTGAGTAGTAATTTGACTTTAGTCTTCTTTTTAAGTTTGTTACACTATTCCTGCATCTACAGTATTCTTGGTTCATATCATTAACAAAGCTTGCACCCGGCACCGAGGCCATACGATATTATTATTATTATTATTAACAGCCAACACCAGCACATCTGAAGAATTTGGACTCCATAATAATGTAAATAAGACAAAATAAGTGATAGCGTAAACTTGGAAACACCTAGAACTCTTTTCAGGAAACTTGCCTTAACTTTTTCAATGCAATTTAGATCTCTTTTGTACAGATGTTCCCAAATTACTTCAAGTCCATATGTTACTTTTAGTCTGAATAACTTCATTGCTGTTTTTAAGGATACCTGGTTGATTTGTGCAATATCACTTATTGCTATTGTGGCCGCTGAAGCTCTTTCTTTTATATGTGCAGAGAAAACGTTTCCGCGGGTCTGGAAAGTCATCCCCAGGTATTTGAACTTATTTACTATGTTTAGTTTTCTGCCGTTGCACATGATCCCTTCATGTGCTGATAACCGTCCTCCTCTCCTAAAGATCATTGTGACAGTTTTATCCTCATTTAGGTTCAAGTCATTTTGTTTTGACCATACTGTTAGTCCCTTGAAAGCTTCCTGAAGGCTGTCTTGGTGTTGTGACACTAGCACCATGTCGTCTGCATACATGTAGATTTTTACACGGTCCTTACTGATTGCTTGGACGACATCATGAGTTGCCACATTAAATAGCAGAGGGCTAATCGGGTCTCCTTGCAATACGCCTATTGTCTGTAGGATGGGACTTGATATGGTGATGTTCTCACAAATCTTAACGTAGTTTTCGGACAGGATGCCCTTCAGCAGTCCTAGAATGTGATGTTTCCCAATCATGGCTTCTAACTTGTCAAGGATTATACTTCTGCTGATTGAGTCAAATGCCTTAGAGAAATCTATAAAGATGACTTAGAGCTTCCTCTTTGGCATATTGAGGGCATCTTCGATATTGTCTTTCAGGCATTTAATGGCTTGTATGGTGGATCTCCCTGCTCTAAATCCGAACTGCTCTTCGGGAATGATGTGATCTACTAATTTTGTGAGACGATTTGTCACTAGTTTCGTTAATATCTTCAGTAGATTGCTCTCCAGTGCTATCCCTCGGTAAGAGTTGGGGTTGCTAGCATCTCCCTTTCCTTTATAGAGCACCTTTAATGTTGATTCTCTCCACCTATCTGGAATACTTCCTAGTGAGAGGATTAATTCTTTACGAGAGGGTTTCCTTTCACCACACGACATGAAATAAAAGGCAAAACTATTGGCCTGGATAAAGATTATTGATGCGTGACTTCCCCCACTGTGCGTGACAAAAACCAGCTGGGTGTTATCTATTAGCTAACGCGGCCCACAGTGCCACGCTATCAATCCACCATTGGTCTGGACGAAAATATTGGTCTAGGAAAAACCATTGTGAAACCCTCTTGTGAAATTTTACCGTGAGAGGCACCCATTAAATAGTTCTGTTATAGGCTCCTTGAGTACAGTCCAGCTGGCTTTAATGTGCTCGTTGAATAACTGATCTGGCCCTCCAGCTTTCCGGTCCTTTCCTTGACGAACTACTTGTTCTACTTCTTCCATAGTGAAAGGTTCAATGTGTATTTGAGTAACCTCATTGGATGCTCCTTGTGGTCTAGTCTCTTTTGCTTGTAGGATATTAACAAAGTGTCTCTCCCATACATCCATTGGTAGTTGACGAGGAAATTTGGGTTGCCTTGGTTTGAGGATTTTGAAGGGATCTTTTTCTGTGGTGTCGATCAATTTCTCTTCTATTCTTTTCATGTGTTGGTCTTTTGCCTCCTTAAGTGCTTCTTTGTAAATCTTCCTTTTTTGCGAGTATTCTGTAAAGATCTCTGCCGTAGCGGATCTTTGAGCTTTGAATGTAATAACGCATCATCAAATTTAAAATATTTTGACAAATTGATCTGGGTAGCTCAATTCAGTATTGACAGGAGTTTCACCCCAGTGTAACATTGAGCTCGTCAGTATTTTGAAATATTTGCAATTTGATAAAGGCACACTAAACCAACAAGTCCACCAGCATACCAAAGCAAAATGGGTGCTCATTGTAGAGGGTATCATACGATTTTATATTACAATAGAAGTCTTATTCTTCAACCAAACACAAACAAGCCCTCCATGGAATGTAAAATAAAGTGCTGTGTTGGTCCATGGGTGTTACAAGGCTTCACAATGTCAGAAATAAACACTTAAGGAAGCAAATGGGAGTCGCAACAATTAAGGACAAAATAGGGAATTGTACGTTTGCGTTGGTATGGGCATGTCACTAGAAGTGATGAGAACCCTTTGGCGAAAACTGCTATCCGATTAGATCCAGGAGGGCATCGATCCCTTGGGCACCCAAAGAAACAATGGATGGATAGAATCAGCGAAGACCTCCTGGTATGCGGTCTCAGACCTTCAGATGCCCTTGACAGGAAGAAGTGATAAACACTAGGAAAGAAGAAGGAAGTCTTATTCTAGGCTATTTCTTGCTGGTAGTATTGTTAAAGGAAGGAAGCTTGTAGTTTACGTGACCGTTAATCTCACAATCATGAGCCACAGGGATTGCGAGAAGCCTCTTCACGAAGGTAAAAAGTGCATACCACCATTGTTTTTATTGATAGTTATCAACAAATTTAAAAATATGAATACCTGGAAAATAACACTCATTGCAGCGAACTGACTATAATATATTTATATACGTATAACACAACTAATCATATCATAAATTGAAACCAAGAAGAAAAAGTAAAATCTCCTATGTCAAACACATGTGAACCGTTACTCTGGTTCATCAGTTTAGGGGCTGCGGTCATGTAGCCCCGAGTACTTTGGGTGTGTGTAGAATCATTCTGATAACCAGTGTTAATTGTGATGGCTGTATTAGCATGTGTTACCTGCAAATCAGGTAAGGACTGCAGACTATCAATTTCAAGTAGTTCCTACTTTTGCTACCAAATGCTACTGTCAATGACACGTAGCTGTGAACTTGGCTACTAAATCTCACCACGACCGACACCTGGTGGCGAATGTTGGAACTTAATAGAGCGTTAATCAGAATAATATGAAAATGAATTACATGTATATCAACAAAAATAAAGCACAAAAAGGTTATTTATAGTTACAACTTTATGCTACAGCCAACATGCATTTGTAAGTACGTATAAAATAATTTACTCATAGATAATGCTCTCACAAATACGTTATGCAGTGTAATACTAAGTTACACGCAATAGATGTTTTTCAAGATATATTTAGTGCTGGAACAATTATATTTTTCAACTCCGATGCAAGAAAATTTCTGCTCTTCACCTGAGAGCAGAAAATTGCTACAATCAAGTTATAACCTGTTCCAAAAACCATAGCAATTACCACAAATGATAAATATATTAAGACCTTTGTGGAATATACTTGTATATTCTCAGAAGTCATTCGCTCAAATACTTGTACAGTGGGAATGAGTCAGAAAGCTAATGTTTTGGCATCAGAAGACATCGAACGTAAAGACCTCAATTCCCCTCTTCAAGTTTAGCATATTCACCACATTACATCTCAACTCCGCTATAATAACATAGATGCACTGATTTTTAAATATTTGATGGTCTACATGGAGGAACTTTTAAGTAAATTTAAAACAAATTCTTAAGGATATTTCCATTTCTTTTATTAATAACTTATTTTAAGATTTAGGCATAACTGCGCTGAAGGTGATACCATTGATGTACCAAAACATCTAAATAAATGTTCACATTGTAATGACCTGGCGGATTTAATCTTTATAGGTATCAAACATCAATACGGATAAAAATTACCAGAAAACAGGATATATATGCATTATATTTAGGCATTCACCACTAAATTTTAAAAGAATCTAAATTATATCCTTAAACTGTATTATGAGGGGCATAGACCTCACTGTTCTGACCCTTAAAACAACAATAACTAACCAAGTTGTAGCCATCCTTTGATGGAGCTTCAGATTTAAGTTGTTGTTGAAGCAGGTAACTTAGACGTATACACTACCGGTACATGCTATTTCTATATGACTTCTGATTTCAACGTCAGAATCTGTCGGCGATGATCCTCCTTAGATATTTAAAATGGTGAACACGCTTAATTGTAAGACCTCGGATACTCACGGTATTTTGGTCATGATTTTGACAAATAAACACCATAAATTTTGTCTTATTTACATTATTATGGAGTCCAAATTCTTCAGATGTGCTGGTGTTGGCTGTTAATAATAATAATAATAATAATATCGTATGGCCTCGGTGCCGGGTGCAAGCTTTGTTATTTGCACCCAGATGGCAGCTTGCATGTCGAATTTTGTCATTCCTTGGAACACTATGAAAGTCAATGAGGTTAGATATCTAAGCTCCTTGACACTATAGTGCTTTCTAGTAGAGAATGGGCGAACTTTGTGTTGGCGGAAAATCCCGATATTAATTTTGCCATTATGAGCACGGCCTACTGAATTCAAATGGGTTCTTTAAAATGCCAACAACGTATGACATGCATGAAGACCTTTAAGTATGCGACCTTGGCAAACTCCTCTCTGTATACTGATGTTGGTGGTTGCTTGTCTCACTTTGATTTTAGAAGTCTGGTATTGTGAGCTATAAATGCTAGCCACTACACCATGAGTGGTGCATTCTAATGAGACAATGCAAGTAAGAATAAAATAATACACACACATTTCACTGACTGACACCTTCCCACTCAACAGTATGCCGCTTCAGGGACGAAGCATACTGAACACAATTGGCTCGATACATGTAGATATGGAGTATAGGTGTATGTAGAGGGTTCAGTTTAACAGATCAATATTTATTAGATGGCTAGTTCATCCCATAGATATGATTCCTCAGAATGCATATTGAACCTCGAACCGTAGATTGAACAATCCTCTTAATTGTCTCCTCCCTAATGTTGAATCACACACAGAAGTTCTTGAAGAATGTAGTAATGGTTCCTCTCGCCCCGATCATCAATCCAATAACTTCAATGTCAAGAAGCCCATACTTTTCTTAGTAGTAGGGAACTGTGGGAACATAAATGTTCTTTTCCTCATGGACATCAAGGGGTTGATTGGAGTTAGATTCAAAGCGAATTGTAAGGTCAATGATTACTCCTTTCTTAGTTCTACGATAAATCACAATAATGTCAATTCTACGAGTAGATCCATCAGTTGCTATCCCACATACCTCTTCATAAACTTCAAAGTTGGAATTCTTTCTCAGTTCAGCTGCAAGAATTGCACAAATGGATTTGTGACGGTTAATTCGAGTAAGATGACCTTACTGACAGTTTCCAAGGACATGTGCACGTGTTTCTGTGGGTTTGGTCTCAATGCTTTGGGGGCATCGGCGACACTGTGCACCATCCTGGGATCTGCCGGGGATTCCTCTCACACCAATAGTATTAGTGCACATTTTCACAACTTCTGTGAATTCACTGTTTGTTAGTCCCTCACTAGTGGACACATATTTGAATCTGTGTTTTTTGAAAGGGCATAATGGACACTTTTTGAAATTTTCACTTTTTTAGCGTTTTGCTTACCTTTTGGATAGAGCCATCTGTTTCCCTTGAAAGGACGCTTGTGAACTCATGTAAGTTCATAAATATTGAGTTTTTTTGAAAGGGAGGACGTGCGTCACACCCAAAGTACACAGGACTACATGACCGCGTTGTGGCAGCACCTAAACTAAGGAACCAACCAACAATGACTTTCTTATGTTGTAAGTGTTTCCCTGTGCATCAGATTTCTTGCAATTTTGTGTGTAGCAAATCCATTCCATCTGAACACAATGTCTGTGCTTTAGCTCTGCACTAATTTCTTAGTACAGTACAACCTGTCACATCCGGACCTGTGATATCCGAACCCTTCCATATCCGGACACATCTCCGAATGAATTTTTAAGTCGTAGTTGAGAGCGAGGATACATTAGTGTGCTAGCCAGGGAGGACGAATGAAAGTTGCAGCGCTGGAAGGCTGTGTGCGTTCTTGACCGCGAGGGGTTGTGGCCTGACTCGGTCAACGACATCTTCCCGGAAACTCATCCCTTTGTGTGAATAAGCGATATTCCATTCACGGCTTCTGCCTGCCTGCCTGCCACCAACGTCAACACGAGGCTGGCCTCTCTTTCTACCCTTCAGTCTGTGCGTGAGTCTTGAAGCGACAGTTTGTTTTGCGAGTGTGTTTCTGTTGTTACTGTTAATGTTTACCGTTGTTATCATTATTGTTATCTTTTAACCTTGTTTTTTTTTTTTTTTTTTTTGCTAAAATGTCCGAAAAAAGGAAAAAAACTGTTGTTACGATGGAAGAAAAGTTCCGTGCTCTAAAAAGGTTATATGCTGGTGAAACAGCCAAGAAGATTGCCGCGGATATGGGAGTAGGAACAAGCACTGTGAGTGACTGGAAAAAGGCTCGGAGTGACATTGAAAAGTGGTGATCGTCACAAGCGTCAACAAGTGGTGTTAAAAAGCTTAAAATGATGAAAAAGGCAGCTAACAACCAAGTTAATGAGGCATTGTTTCTTTGGTTTACCCAAAGAAGAGAGCAAGGGTTACCTATCTCAGTTCCTTTACTAAAAGAAAAGGCACTACACTTTAATAAGGAAATTGGAGGGGATGAACAGTTTAAAGCAAGTGAGGGGTGGTTGGAAAGCTGGAAAAATCGTCATGGTGTGCAGAAACTACAGATCAGTGGTGAAAAGCTATCGGCTAACCAAGAAGACGTTGAAAAATTTAAAATATTTTTACACAGTCTAATTGATCAACATGGGATTACTGGAGAGCAGCTCTATAATTGCGACGAGACTGGGCTCAACTATAAAATGCTTCCCACCTACACTTTGGCTTCCAAGAAAGAAGACAGTGCACCGGGGTATAAGAAGAAAAAGGAGAGGGTCACCATTTTAGCCTGCAGCAACGCTACAGGAGATCACAAGCTTCCATCAGGATTCATTGGAAAATCCAAAAAGCCAAGGGCTTTCAAGAACTTTAAAGACTTGTCTGGCCTACCAGTTTGGTACAGAAACCAGCGCAGCGCATGGATGAACTGCGAAATATTTAGTGATTGGTTTCACAAGCAGTTTGTGCCACAAGTGGGAAAACATTTGTTGAAAAATAACTTGCTAAGAAAAGCAGTGCTCCTACTTGACAATGCACCCTCACATCCAAGTGAAGACGAACTTAGAGATGGAGATATAAAGGGTGTGTTCTTACCACCAAACGTGACATCACTTTGTCAACCTATGGATCAAGGCGTGCTTGAGTCACTAAAGCGAACCTATCGCCGTAGGTTACTTTCTGTGTTGATTGCTGGAATGGACGAAAAAGAAAGTGTTACCGAGACGTTAAAGAAGGTGGACATGTTAGACGTGATAATGTGGGTATCCCAGGCATGGGATGAAATAAAACCGTTGACGCTGGTAAGGTCATGGAGGAAGCTCTTAGATCACAAAGCTACTGATAAATGGACGGGGGAGAAAACAGAAGACGTCAATGAAACTTATGCCTGCAATGAAGAAAATCGTCAGATTGCTGAGCTTGTGCAATGCCTGCCTGGTTGTGAAAAAATCAACGAGGAAGCCATAAATTGGTTAGTAAATGAAGACGAAGTCAACAAAATTACAGATAGTGACATTATAGAAATGGTGTGCAATGATGAGGTCACCTAGCTATTTGTAAAAATAGCCTTGCCACATTAGTCCGGATATGACAGGTTATACTGTATTGCAAAAAAAAAACACAATTTAAGTCCTAAACTGATATTTAACAATGATCCATTATATTTTGTGTCCATCTTTGCCATATATTTGTGTAAATATCTGTCTCTAGCAAATAGATTGCATTTTTGAACAAGTAAATTAACATTTTTGTGTCTAATTAACTTTTTTATTTTTTAAGGGCATAATTGAACAATTTTCTTTTGAGCATATCTTCTGGGCAAAAATTTATAACATTATTTTAAGTTTAGTGAGTGGAACATGTTCCATAAAAGCATGTTAGTCACAAAATCAAGTCACTCTGAGGCATTCAAGACCATAGAATCTTTAATCACTTATGTAGAAAATCAAGATGAAACGAGTGTGACTGAAGTGATGCTTTTAAGAAGATTGAGAGACATGGCATCCAAAAAGCGTGTACAGTGCATGAAGCAACAGAAAATCACAAATTTTTTCAAAAACTAATGTAGAAACAGTAGGCCTAAGTGAAGTGCGTGAAGCAACAGAAAATGACAAACATTTTCAAAAAATTATGTAGAAGCAGAATGTACAGTGTATTTATGTAAGTACATGTACTGTAAAGCATATTATTATAATTTAATTACTGTATTTTAATTTAGTTTAAAGCAATTCTATTTCTTTGCCTATGTACAGTATACAGTTAACAAAATGATACTAAACCGTTAAAAACATTAAAATTAATCAACAACAAACTCGTGAATTATTTCTGGTCACCTAGCTATTTGTAAAAATAGCCTTGTGATATCCGGATTTTTCCATATCCGGATCGGCCGGTCGCCACATTAGTCCGGATATGACAGGTTATACTGTATTGCAAAAAAAAAAAACAATTTAAGTCCTAAACTGATATTTAACAATGATCCATTATATTTTGTGTCCATCTTTGCCATATATTTGTGTAAATATCTGTCTCTAGCAAATAGATTGCATTTTTGAACAAGTAAATTAACATTTTTGTGTCTAATTATTCAATTTTTTTTTGAAAGGGCATAGTTGAACAATTTTCTTTTGAGCATATCTTCTGGGCAAAAATTTATAACATTATTTTAAGTTTAGTGAGTGGAACATGTTCCATAAAGCATGTTAGTCACAAAATCCATTAAATTAAAAATTGAGCCTTTTAGTTTCTCAACAATTTCCTTTCGTTCACCTACGCCCTTTCAAAAAACGCTGATTCATTTATTATGACTCTTCACTTCACCAAAGAGGCTGACTCCAATGCCCCTCAGCTTCAATGCCACCCATTTCTTGAACTCTTTCTTCCTAAGTTCATCACAAACAATCTTTGGTTTTACCTCAACAACAGGAATCTGGACATCTAGAATACTAAGGCACTCCTGAATTTCATGGTCAAGATCTTTGAGCACATGCATAACAGGATCTTCCTGGCGCCTCAGAGAGAGAAACAAGTTCATACGCTGAATGACAATTTCCCAGGAAAAGCGGAAACATCTGAAGACACAAACCTTTCTGCAAGAATACACCATAGCATCAGGAAAGCAATGGTGTTTGCAGATGATTTGGGGAAACAAGGAGGAGGAAGTATAGGAGCAGTTGGATGTGTGGGATGGAATAATACAAGGATATGGGATGAAATTTAGCATAAATAAGAGTGAGATGGTGATCACAACAAGGAAGAAGGAAAGAACCACAATGGGAATAACAATTGGTGGAGAACAGCTGAAGAAAGTGGAGAGTTTCAAGTATCTGGGAAGCCTCATACAAGATAAAGGAAGAAACGATTGAGAAATAAATGAGCGGGGGAGACAAGCAGAAGTATTCCGGAGGAGTGTGAGAAGCATGGTATGGAGCAAGGATGTCCCTCAGAACAGCAAAAAGATCATATATTGGACGTACTATGTTCCTATCCTGACGTATGCCTCGGAGACCTGGGTTATGAAAGGAAGGGAGAAGAGCAAAATACAGACCAGTGAGATGAGGTTCTTGAGAAGCAGTATTGGAGCTACAAAGATGGACAGAATAAGAAATGAGAGGACCAGAGAATTAAATGAAGGAGGAACCATTACAGGATGGTATAGAGAAATCTAGACTTAGATGGCACGGACATGTAAAACGAATGGAGGAGAAGGGGATACCCAGGAGGATACACGAGATGAAGTGGGAAGGAAAGAGACCGAGAGACAGGTGGCTGAAGGGGGTGGAAGAGAGGAGAAGACTGGACAAGGGTGGAGGCTGAGAGATGGCGGGAAGACAGAAGACGTTGGAGAGGCTTGTGTTCCAAACAGACCCGGCCAGTGGCTGGAAACTGTTCAAAATGATGATGATGATGATGTTCAGGAACATCCTTAGGGATTTCTAGTATCTGCTTGGTTGCTGATCTCACCAATTTGTCAAGGTCCTCAACAAATGGTATATCCCAACGATCAAGAGGAGTGTTTTGAAGTTTGTAAGTCAAAGTAGGCCACACATGGGTATTTAAGATCTGTAGTTTTTGATCAGGCTTGAGGTAGGGGGATTTGCTCACTTTATCAATTTTAGAAATAATTCTCTGGATAGTAGATTGTTTATCTAGGATCACCTGTTCTCTGAGGAAAGTACCTAGGTACTTTACCAAATTCACATCAGATGCAGGAATAATAGGAGATTCTTCCAAGGAGAAAGCACTGCTTCACAGAACACCCTTCTTATTAATAACTGCCTGTGTTTTTGCTACATTCAAGGACATACCAAGTTCGGTCAACCGCCTATTGACAATGTTAAATAATAAATCTGTAGACCGGACTGAGTTGGCAAGAACACAAATATCGTCTGCAAAAGCCACGACAGACATCTTGATGGAATCAGTGATTTTAACACTATTGTTGATAATAACACCTTGCTCAGTCAACTCTTCAGTGTGGTAATTAGTTACAATGTTGTATAGAAGAGGAGATAAGGGTGTGCCTTGCATCAATCCTCTCTTGATAGGAATAAAAGTAGACTTATCCAGACCAATCTCAGACACATTATTTGTCTGGCATTCAAGTGTGAGTTTCTTGACAATATTGGGTGCTCTAGTTCTCTCCACAGATTTCTTAATCTGATTGTGGCCAATATTGTTATACGCCTGATTTATGTCAACAAATAGGCAATATACCTCATTCTTCTCCTTCTTTGCCACCTCTAATGCATTTTCCACAATTGATATATTGGTAGCACAACCTGGCATAGACATCAAGCCTCTTTGCTTGCTACAAATCAGTGTGTATTCTCTCAGCTTTCTTTCCAGAATCTTTTCAATGATTCTCCTAATGATTGGTAGAATTGTTGTTGGTCTCCAATTCATAATGTCATTAGCCTGCCCGCCCTTATCAATCAAGATAGTGCGAGCTTTCTTGAGACATTGTACTACAACTCCAAGTTTGATCATTTGTCCAAAAATCTTTGTCAATACCTCATTAACACCTTTCACTCTTACTGCACGAACAAGAACACCATCTGGATCAGCAGCAGAATCAGAATTTATACGGCTTACAGCCCGATCAACCTCCTCACATGGTATTTCCCAGTTATCATCAGCCAGAATCACCCAAGTTTTCATTGTGTAGATCCCCATTATCCCAGTTTTCAAAACTGCCCTCAATAGTGGATGCTATCCTGTCCACCATAGGGTTATCAACACTCAGGGTCATTTCATAGTGATCCTTAATAACATCAATACTAATTGGGCAAGTCCTTGACTCATCTTCCATAACTTTTCTGACAGCCTTCTTTCTTCGGTTGTAGTACTCAAATTGGATAGATTGGTAGATAGATGTATGCGTCTTTCCTTTTGGCACAATCTCTCTTGGTATTCTTTCAGGATTAGAAGACTTTTTGTAGTTTGAGTTTTGAGAAGATACATGCTTGTTCTTCTTTCTAAGTTGATAGTACTTGACCGCAGGGTGCATTGGTCCAAGTAGATTAGAATAACATTCTTCAAAAATTTGAAAATCATCAACATTCTTGTCCAAAATCTCTTCATTCATGGAGTGCCATTGTCTCAGGTTGAATTCAGCAATACCATTTTCCACAATCTTCATCTCATCTGAAGGAGCCACAGCCGGCCTCTTATTGACACATGGAGTGACATGTTTCTCAGCTAGCCGTTTCCTATACTCATCCGGGTGAGCACTGACCATGTGCTTATTGACTGATTTATAGTACTTTCCACAATAAGAATATTGTTCTTTCCCAGCATTAACATCAGAAGCCAGTGAACTATCAATGATTGGCACTCTCTCTACCATCACATCCCTCTCAGCTGAATTCCTACATCTGGGATTCTGTTTGAAACAACATGGATCTGTTGAGCAATGTTTTCAAGAACTTCCTGGCTATCACCTACATCTTGTTCCAAGACAATATTATCCATGAGAATAAGGTCTATACCAGATTCCTCAATTTTTGTAGATTCTGTTAGGATAGTATTAGGTATCTGAAGAAGATTTGAAGAATAAGCACTCACTTTGGAAATGGTTGACACAGCCTTCTCCACATCTGTCCTTGAAAACCCCGAAAAGGAACCAGAGGTATCTGAATCTATAGCTAAACATTTTGTCACACACCCATGAATCTTCTGATTTAAAACTTGTAACACCAACACAATCAAAGTGAAACCACACTACACATGTGTCACAGAATACCCAGCTGCCCCCATCCTATCCATCACAAATCCCACAGGATTCCTCCATGTCATTTACAAGGCTAAAAGACCAAAAGCCAACAAATATTTCTATAAAATGTTTTTACATTTTTGTAAGAATTTACTTTCTGACAGTTTACTTCTGTTATCAACAGTTTAATGTTTATGTTTGTTACAACAAGTGGTCTTCCTTTCAGTTCCTGATGATGTACTAGGTGCAAATTGCAAAATGTCAAGGGGGTTGGCCAAACTAAGCTGACCCCTGTCATCAGTCTCCCAAAAACTATTTTTGTTAACAATACTAAGCAAATTCATCAATGAAGGGTCCATAGAGCTAGTACTGCATAAACTAATGAAGCATTTCCCCTGTATATAAGATACAGCCTGTCACTACTGCTATGCAAAATCTGCAGTATTGCTGCTCAGAAGACCCTGGGTATCTTACAAAATAAGAAGCTAACAGAGTTTTCAAAACAATAACAATGGAGCTTAAAAATTATTTTCTGTTATACTAATGCCATAATAAATCAAGATGTTGTATTGTGAGCTGTGCCCATCCACATTTGATTTAAGGATGCAAATGGGTACAGTATGTAAGCTTACATTCTCAAATGACTGTAGGCTAGTTTTTTCTTAAAACGAGTTGTATTTTCTTTTATTTCAGACTTCTGGAAGACACTTACACAGCTGAAGAAGTCCAAGAGATGTTGACTGATCTTAGCCAAGTTGTCCGAGGGGATGTTGAAACTGAACTCATCAACTTTTCTCATCTCAATCTCTTGTTACTGAAACAGTTATTTATCCAAGCAGAGAAATGGCACCTTAGATTGCAGGTTGATCTTTCAGAACTTGAGAACAGGTTTGTACTGAACTTTTGTACTTTCTATTCTCTGCTTATTGATATGATAATCCCCACCTCCTCCTCCTTCGGGAGTTGTGTCCAAAGATTCCGAGTGCAGGACCACTCATGAAACCAATTCACGACTTTTCTCCATAACCAACCACCAAACCACTAGGACAGTGGAAATGTCCAACGGACAAAAAAATTGTACTGATGGCATGACAGCACAATATTTTCCATACAGAACCGCGAATGCAGTGGGAAATCTCATAAAATGGGCACTAAAGCAGTGCTGATTACATAAACATATCTGCCCGTGCCTGGCTGTGAACTCAAACCGCAGAGACAGTAGGAGCTCCATCAAACAGCCTGAAAAAGGTGCCGATTGCTTAACATCATGGATTGATACCATTTTCATTTCCCTGGATTCATATTGACTCATAATTGATCTTTAAACACAAGTAATGGTTTTATATTGGCCCGCCTAGTCAATACATTTATTTTTCATTTTACTACTTTAGTACATGTTTCGGACCACAATGACCCTTCCTCAGCTAGGAAATGTACTATACAATAAAAGATAGCAAATTCAAATAGGACTATTTTATGTTTGCTAAATTAATTGAACTTGCTTTGAGCCCGCATAAGCGGCCAGAGCTGAGCTAGTACCGCCTTTGCACTGTTGGAGCTCTGTTTTACTTCTTGTGCAAAGGCGATTCCTCGGTCTAACGTGGTTCCCAGATACTTTGTAGCTGACAAAAAATTGTACTTCACCGAAAAACGTGAGGTCCTGGACGTCTGTGAATTTACACTTTTTAGTGATAAAGAGTGGCAGAACATATAGTGATGTTAATCTTAATGCACCATTTCTATAGCCAGGGCTCGAGAGAGTCTAGGGCACTTGTAGGTATTCTTCAATTTTATGTCCTCTCTAGGAAGTTGTGGAGATCGCGGTATCATCCGCGTAAAAGTGGAGGTTCGTGTTTTCAGTTTTCGGGATATCAGAGACATAGACATTGAATAAGTGGGGGGGAGATAACACTGCCCTGCGGTTCGCCGACTTTTATCTTCCTCAGTGAGAATTGGGCGTCCTCCACCTGGACATAAAATTTGCTTTTCCTAAGATAGGAATGTATGACCTTAGGTAAGTGGTCTGGGAGATCATTGTGCTTCAATTTGTATTCTGTTCAAACAATAACCCAGCCTTATATGATTACAGATTTTTGGTGTGCTAACACTACTTTGAATACTATCCTTTTATAAACTTCCTTCCCAAAATATCAAACCATATTGGAATAATATAATGTGAAATGTTAGAGTTCTAAAAGTCACACTTAAACCATCATTTGTGTATTTCTGAGAATTTGTTTCATTCTTCAAGAGACCAGCTCGAGAATATCAAGGCCATGGAAGATACTGAGTTTCCAAGTATAAAAGTTGATAAAGCTCCACCTACACCAACCAAAGTGAAGCTAAAGCCATTAAATGATGGTTCAGGATCTGTACCACTCTTGCATATGGAAATAGAAAGACTAAAAGAAGAAAATAACAAACTTACCTGCTCTATCACAGATGGTCAAGAGTTGGTATGTAATTTTTATCATATCCATTTATAATCTTCCTTTGCAGTTTTACATACATGTACAGTAGAGTTCCACACAACTTTATCAGCAATTCTATTATCGAACACATTCGTCAACACCTGTACCACACCATTCATATTTCTGTTGTCCTTTCGAGTCATGCTCTGTCAATAGAACTTTTACTCCCTTTCCCAGTCAAATTTGATTGTTTATGAATCTCATTTTGTGTTAAATTTATTATTGTTTGTACTGTGATCAACAAGACGTGATAATGACCTTCATTAACTTAGAAAAAGTATATGATAGTGCCCCTAGAGACATTTTGAAAAAGCCTAAAACAGAAAGGTATTGGAGAAAAAATAATACAAATGATAAAAGTGATGTACGGTACCTAATTGTTGCAACTGTGTCAAGACCCAAGTAGGTAAAACGGGATGGTTTAAAATTGAACATGGAGTAAAACAAGGGAGTGTACTCTCACCATTGCTATTCATACCGGTGATGGATGATATACTAAAGGCAACAAAGGAAGCAGGTACAAGAATGAACATAATCCTATTTGCTGATGATGTTCTGATTTGGGGAGAGAATGAGAATGTGGTTCAAGAACAGCTGTATGTATTGAAGGAAAATTTGAGAAATGGGAAATGAAATTCAGTGTAGAGAAAAGTCAGACGATGGTAATGACAAGAGGACCGTAAGAAGGAAAAGAGATTGTTAAAATTGCAGATGTAGATCTGGAAGTAGTAGTGCACTTAAAATATTTAGGAAGTAAATTTATGGAAAATGCAAGATTGGATATGGAGATCAACAGAAGAATACAATGTGGGAGTGTTTTCTATCATCGGGTTCGGAGTTTAATTTGGGATAAAGACATACCACTGAAGGCTAAATAAGTGATGTACAAGATCTATTACTTACCAATAATGACGCACGGAGCAGAAACTTGGCCGATGGCGAGGAGAGATGAAAGTACAATACAGGCAGCCGAAATGAAATTCCTGAGGAATATGGTACAGAAGACTAGGAGAGATAGAGTGAGAAATGAAGACATTCGAAAAGAAGTGAATGTACATAAGCTGAATGATAAGCTGGAGCAGAACAGATTGAGATGGTATGGACATGTGAAAAGAATGAATAATGAAAGAATTACGAAACAAGTGATGGAGAGACGGATGACTGGAAAAAGAAGACGAGTACCTCGAGTACGGTGGATGGATTTGGTGAAGGACAGCGTGAGTGAACGAAACCTGGAGTGGAGTTCAGTGGTTTGGGAAGGATGGTGGACAGACAGAGTAAAGTGCAGGGGTGTCATATTTGCTCCAACCCAGCTTAGGCTGAAAAGAGGAAATTGATGATGATGAGTGTGAACAACTGTATCAATAAAAATAAGCTTCAGTGATATTGTTTTTTCCCGTTTCCGTATTAACCAACATTCTCACTAATTTGACATCCCACTAGGCCATTTGCTTGTAGCAACTTCCTGGATATCATTTGAAATGGCCATGATCTCAGAAGTACAGTTACTGTTAAAGACAGTGAGGCCAAGTGTGGTCTGTTTTCCTATTAGTCGAGTCAGCCCTCCTAAAGTACAGTGACTTTTAAAGACAGTGTAGTCAAGCATGGTCTGTTTTCCTATTGGTTGATTTAGTCAGCCCTTCTAGCAGTTCCCAACTTCGCAGATGAACCCAATGCAGTGGTTATTTGCTGATACCTTTCACAAATCAAATGTAATGTTTGGTGTATAACTGCAAATGCAGAGGAGATTGAATAAGTAATACTTAACACTTATTTCTAACCATTTAGCCAGCCCCGTGGTGTTGGAGTAACGTGCCTACCTCTTACCCGGAGGCCCCAGGTTTGATTCCTGGCTCCATGAACGATTTTAAAAACTTAGATGAGGAAGTTATTTTTGAAAGCCTTTGTCTGAAGCATGGCACTCAATGAAAGTGAAACTTGGACTGTTGGCACAGCAGAAAAGAGTACAATAGAAGCGTTTGAAATATGGTGTTACAGGAGAATGATGAACCAGATGTGTAGAGTAACAAATGGAGAGGTATTACGACAAGTGGGAGAGGAGAGATAATGAAGACAAGAGATAGGTATAGGACACATCTAGACACACAGGAATAGCAATCTTAATTATGGAAGGAAGGGTCAAGGACAAGAAATGTAAGGATAGACCAAGGGTAGAATATGTTAAACAGATTGCCTCAGATGTAAGGTGTGGTAGCTATGTAGAGATGAAATGATTAGCTCAGGACAGGAGGCATGGGAGAGATGCATCAAACCAGTTGAAAGGCTGGAGACTCAAACAACTGATGAGGGCTGGAGTGGGGTGCATTCAGCATTATGAGGAGAATTGAGTAGCTGTCTGATCAGAGAGGCAGCGCCCCGATCACGAAAACCAAGATTAACAGCCGAGGGACTCGATGTATTACCCACGAGTCACCCCACAATCTGTAGGCCAACAGAGCTGAGCAGTGGTTGTTTGGTTGGCCGGCCCTTCAAGGGTTAAGCATTATTATTATTATTAATCATAGGCCAGTACATCATTTTACAATAACAATGAACAAAGGTCTAATATCTACAATGATACAAATGATACATAATGATACAAATTTATTTACAATGTTATAGACATATTGTGATGTAGTCTATCACCTCTGGGGTAACATCCAGGAAGTCTGAGAGATCACCAGAGTAGGAGCCCAGAGGATACTCCTTAACAATGTGAGAAACTGTCTGTTTTGCATGCTGGTGACGTGATTTTTTCCCCATTTGAAAAGTAGATCACCACACCTGCCGTGGTTAGTCTGTATCCGGTTAAGTCTTGACCACATCTTTTGAGGAAGATCAAATTCGCGAGATTTGCTGTTGATATGAAGGAAACCTTGGAGCTGCAAAGGTATATTATTACACCATTCTTGTATGCAATCTTGTTTGAGAAGAAAATTATGCTCTCTGAGACTGCTGGCTGTTCTCTGGTGGTCGTCTGGATCGGAGCCTGTTGATTTCTAAGCCTCTAATGTCATTGTGGATTGACAGCTGTTGATATATTGATATTTTCTTGTATTCTCTCATAAGAGCATTTTTCCTTCTGAGGTGAGGGGGGGATGAGGCTCAGGGCTGGCAACCAGAATGTGGTGATGGACTTCATAGTCCCAGTTATAATTCGCATGGTCTGATTTAGTTGCATATCAACCAGCATTGTGGGGCAACTGTTCAACGAAACAGTGTAACAGTATTCTGCAGTAGAGTACACTAGGCCTAGGGCAAATGATCTTAGGGTGAAAGCCGCTGATCTCCAGGTAGTACTGCACAGCTTTTGAAGTATACCGTATTATTTCTTGATCTTATCTTAGCTGCTGTCTTTGCCAGATATTGTCTGAAAGATAGTGTTCGGTCAAAGGTGACTCCAAGTAGTTTGGATGTTTGTTGTAGGTTATCCGATTACCTTCAAAGTTGATATATGAGGGAGAGTGGTTACTTTTTTAAGTTTTAATGTGTAGTTACGACTTTTAATTCAGGTTAAGTCTGTTTTATGTTTTTTATTGTGTTCATCGATTTTATTGTTCACTATGCCTTATTTGTTTTATTCTTTTTTACCATCTGCCTTTTATTCTTTTTATTCAAATAAGACATACTTTTTGGGGCTCACTGTCTGATTTATAAACACCATTTTCGTTTCATCCATGGCAGTGAGCTGTTTTTATCTACATCCTTTCATTTCACGCCATTTCATTTCATTAGGGGCCGATAACCTCGATGTTAGGCCCCTTAAAACAACAATTATCATCATCATCATCAAAGTTGATATTCAGCTCGTGGTTGGCTAGGACATTATTTAGATGGAAACATGATGTCTCAGTTTTGTTAAGGTTAACTTGAAGACGCCATTTCCAAAAGAACTGTCCAAATATAGCGGGATCTGCGGTCAATGTTTCTTCAGTGCTCTCCATGTGTTTGTGCTGAGTAGCTATTGTCCAGTCATCAGCATAACCAAACTTTCTCCATTGTGTATCAGGAATGTCAGCTATGTACAAGTTAAACAATAGTGGAGCTAGAACTGAGCCTTGAGGTAGGCCATTATTAAGCACCCCATGTTTGCTATGTTTGTCTCCTATGACGACCTGAAAAGGTCTACCAGTCAGCATATTATTGATGAGTTGTGAAGTTCTTTTATATGCTATTACACGAAGTAGCTTATAGAAGGTACCTTGTCTCCAGACAGTGTCGTAGGCTGCGGTCAAACAAATAATACAGCAGAAGTCTTGAGATTCTTCTGATAGCCACCTTCTATAAAGGTTGTCAGAGTAGGCTACTTGATCAGAGCAACTACTGTCTGGTTGGAAATCTGCTTGCTCAACAGGAATATGCTTTATTATGTCTGCACTTATTCTGTTGTACAGAATTCTCTCAAGTAATTTATACATCATACTCAGGAGAGCAATAGGTTTTTGGGCTGTCACTAGGTTTGCCTGGTTTTAAGATGGCAATGATCATTGTAAGTTTCATGAGTCGAGGGATAAAGCCTTGTTTCAGGGGTTAAGTGCCATGGGGTTTGTTTTGTTATCTAACCCTTTCAAATGCCTGACTGTTGTGCTGTTGGTTACAGCAACAGGGATTCAAAAGGGTTCCCACAGGAAGGAAACTGTGTGAGATAAAAGTGAAAAGAGATAATTAAACCCATAGAGATTAATTTTCTATGCCCAAGGTCGCAGGTTCAAACCCGGCCGAAGTCGTCGGATTTTTTAAGAGCGTTAAAAATCCCTCAGTATGCCTCCCTTTGGAGGGGAAGTAAAGCCGGCGGTCCCATGTCATAGATGTATGGCATGAAAAAAAGACTTCCACTAACTACTAACTACACTTGTGTGAAGCCAAAATTTGTAGATTAGAATTGATAACACTCTATTAGTTCCAACGTTCGCCGTCCGGTGCTGACTGCGATGCCATCTGGTAGCCAAGTCCACAAGCTAGGTGTCGTGGACGGTAGCATTTGGTAGCAAAAGTAGGAACTACTTGAAATAATTGTCTGCAGTCCTTACTTGAATTAAACAGATAACACACACTAATACAGCCATTACAATTAACACCGGTTATCAGACAGATTCTACACACACCCAAAGTAAACGGGGCTACATGACCGTGTTGTTGCAGCCCCTAAAGTAAGGAACCAACCCATCTTATTTGTGCGAGGTAAAACATCAAACTTTCTCTTCATCAAGTCATTTAAGAAGGTCAAGTATGCCTGAACTCCTCACCATCTAAGAGCTGTTCCATTCAGACTACAAAGGTCATGTTGCTTCATTAAATACACACATCAAAAAAAGTTTTGCATCACCTCGGTTCCCAGATCTCCGGCATATAGACGTTGACTGTGTATATTGTATCCCTCTGGAACTAATTCAAGCCGGAGGTCATTCCCTCAAAACAAGAATTTTCATCCTTATCCTCAGAATTTGGGAATCAAGAAAGGTACCTGGAGACCTAAAGAATGCCACTATCATCACTATCTTTAAAAAGGGTGATCGCAGTGTTTGTGGCAACTACCGTGGTATATCACTGCTATCAATTGTGGGGAAGATTCTTGCAAGAATTCTACTTAACCGCCTCAAGGTTATCTCTGAGAGGATCCTCCCAGAGTCACAATGCGGATTTAGAACTTCCAGAAGCACAATTGACTTGATTTTCTGTGTGAGACAGCTACAAGAAAAATGTAGAGAACAACAGAATCCACTCTTCTTAGTCTTTTATGACTTGGAAAAGGCATTTGATTCGGTTCCAAGACCAGCCATGTGGGCAGTGCTGAAGCGGTTTGGTTGCCCTCAGCGTTTTGTAGATCTAATCAAAGCTCTCCATGATGGCATGACAGGTCAGGTTTGCCATCAGAATAAGATGTCCGATGAATTTCCCATTACCCATGGACTGAAACAAGGATGTGTACTGGCTCCAACGCTTTTTGCGCTGTACTTGGCTGCAATGCTTTATGATTCACCCACAAACATCCCAGGTGTGGAGATCAAGTATCGTTTTGATGGAGGGCTTTTCAACCTAACTCGTCTCCGCTCCTTGAGGAAAACTCAGGTTACTAAGGTTACTAACATGTTGTATGCAGATGATGCTGCGTCACCAACTCTCAAACCAGAAGAGCTGCAAGAGTCAGTTAACTGGTACAAAAGTGCATGTGATCGCTTTGGTCTTACCATAAATGTCAATAAGACTAAAGTCTTGGCACAACCTTCACCAGGCACACCTCTTCCTCAGTTCAATATCTCCATTTCAAATTTGCCATTAGAACAGGTTGACCACTTCTCGTACCTGGGCAGTACCATTTCTGTGAGCTGTACCTGTGAGCAGGATGTGGATAAGAGAATTGGCGCAGCCCATGCAGCATATGGACGATTAGCGCACCGGGTCTTCATGAATAAAGATCTATCCATGAGTACAAAGCTTATGGTGTACAAAGCAGTAGTCATTTCTACATTGTTGTATGGCTGTGAAACGTGGACCCTTTACCGACGTGATCTTAGGAAGCTTGAGCGTTTTCACCTACAAAAACTTCGATCAATCCTGAGGATTAAATGGGAAGACCGCATTACCAATATTGCTGTTCTGGAAAAGGCTCAAATCAACAGCATAGAATCATCCATAATAGGTCACCAATTTAGATGGATTGGTCATGTCCATCGGATGGATGATGTGAGATTACCTCGTCAAATGCTATATGGTGAGTTATGCTATGGCACCAGACCTCATGGTGGTCCTAAGAGGCGCTACAAGGACCAATTTAAGCAGACCCTGAAATTGACAGGTCTTGATTCACAAACCTGGGACATGCTGGCTGAAAACCGCTCAACTTGGCGCCGTACCATCTCGGATACTGTAAAGGCGTTTGAAAGGGATCGACGCATACATGAAGAGGCCAAGCGTCAAGCTAGGAAACTTCGAGCAGCCCAACCACGTCCTCCTCCAGCAATACTATGCGACTTGTGTGGTCGCTTGTTCCATGCCAGGATTGGACTCTTTAGTCACCGTAAACACATCCACAAACTGGACTGAAGGAAGAAGATTTATACTCGGATTCGAGTTAAAGCCGATGATGATATTGTATCAAAGATACAGTCCCTTTGACTGTTCATAGATGTCACTAAAACTGCTCAAAGATGTAAACAACCATGCATGAGCAGGGCCTATTAGACGGAGGGGGTACGACAGCCGATCAGTTCCAGTCATTCCACCAGGACGAAGGTACGCTGCTCATGTTGTCTGTAGTTCTACCATGCCTAGAAGGTCAATACCGCAGTTCGATCGCGTCCGCATTGTTACTTTGTGTCAAGAAGGGCTCTCAACAAGGGAAGTTTCCAGGCGTCTCAGAGTGAACCAAAGCGATGTTGTTCGGACATGGAGGAGGTACAGAGATACAGGAACTGTCGATGACAGGCCTCGCTCAGGCCGCCCAAGGGCTACTACTGTAGTGGATGACCGCTACTTACGGATTGCCGCTCGGAGGAACCCTGACAGCAATGCCACCATGTTGAATAATGCGTTTCGTTCAGCCACAGGACGTCGTGTTTCAACTCAAACTGTGCGCAATAGGCTGCATGATGCGCAACTTCACTCCCGACGTCCATGGCGAGGTCCAGCTTTGCAACCCCGACACCATGCAGCGCGGTACAGATGGGCCCAACAACATGCTGAATGGACCCCACAGAATTGGCATCACGTTCTCTTCACCGATGAGTGTCGCATATGCCTTCAACCAGACAATCGTCGGAGACGTGTTTGGAGGCACCCTGGTCAGGCTGAACGTCTTAGACACACTGTCCAGCGAGTGCAGCAAGGTGGTGGTTCCCTGATGTTTTGGGGTGGCATTATGTGGGGCCGACGTACGCCACTGGTGGTCATGGAAGGCTCCGAAACGGCTTTACGATACCTGAATGACATCCTCCGACCCATAGTGCACCCATATCGGCAGAATATTGGAGAGGCATTTGTCTTCATGGACGACAATTCTCGACCTCATCGTGCACATCTTGTGAATGCGTTCCTTCAAGATAACGACATCGCTCGACTACAGTGGCCAGCATGTTCGCCAGACATGAACCCTATCGAACATGCCTGGGATATGTTGAAAAGGGCTGTTTATGGACGTCTTGACCCACCAACCACTCTGAGAGATTTACGCCGAATTGTCGTTGAGGAGTGGGACAATTTGGACCAACAGTGTCTTGATGAACTTGTGGATAGTATGCCACGACGAATACAGGCATGCATCAATGCAAGAGGACGTGCTACTGGGTATTAGAGGTAGTGGTGTGTACTGCAATCTGGACCACAAATGCTGAAAGTCTAGCTGTATGATGGTACAACATGCAATGTGTGGGTCTCATGAGCAATAAAACGAGCTGAAATGTTGTTTGTGTTGATCTCTATTCCCTTTGTATTTAAAGGTTCCGGAACTCTTGGAACCGAGGTGATGCAAAACTTTTTTTGATGTGTGTATATCCCTTTTTTTCCCCCCCTGAGCCACTCAATGTGAAAAATCAGCTTGTGAATGTGATATTTGAAACACAAATTCTTTACAATAACAATAAACAGTTCACTAGAACTAAGTTACTGAATTATTGTAATGTTTAGGCATCTGACATCTAAATTGTAAACTCTCATAACAACAGATTCAGCATTTGAATAATGTAACCTATAGTACTCTGTAGTACTCTGCATAAAATCACTCGTTTAGCAAGTCGTAGAAGTTCTACAGTTTTCTCCTAAATGGCCCAGCATATTTGCCACTAGGGCAACAACCCCATTTCCAAATAAGTCGATTGATTGCCAGATTGCTTAATGGAATAAAATGTGGACAAAACTGTTTTAAAGTAGTTTTATAAGTGAGCAATTTGTTTGGTTGTGAGGATTACAGCAGAGGCCTGATTTGCTAGATGAATGTAAGCAGTATGAGCAAGGCAGGAACAATGACTTACAGTCGGAGGTAATTGTATCACTTGAAGTAGTGGAGATGTTCTTAGTTACCAAGCAGGTGTTGTACCATGAAAATGAATTTTTTATCACTCACTCTTGTTTTTGCTAACCAGAAAGCTTCTAAAAAAGCTTTCATCATTTAATGGTACAGAAGAGTCTTGATATTTCAAGTTTCTGAATTACAAGTTTCCCATAAATCCGAGCTTTGTATAACAAATCTGTTTCTTGGTGTCCAAACCGCAAAGTACGAGTGGAAGTAGCAACAACAAAGAAAACAACAGTGTGAGTGATCTGTTTCCCCCACCCACTCACAGCAAACAGGCCACCTGGAAGTTACAGACTCTCTTATAATTGACATGATCAAAACCCCAACACAGTGTGAGAGTGATGAGGATGATGAGACCATAGCTGTGTCATTGAAAATTCACACCGATGGCTACACTGCACTTGAAGCCGCTATGCGCTATATGGAACAACAGCTTGGTTGGTTCTTAAGTTTAGGGGCTGCGACAACGCGGTCATGTAGCCCCGTGTACTTGGGGAGTGTGTAGAATCTGTCTAACCGGTGTTAATTGTGATGGCTGTATTAGTGTGTGTATCTGTTTTTTAATTTAAGTATAGACTGCAAATTAGAATTTTTCAAATAGTCCTATTTTTGCCGCCACCGTCAACGACTACTAGGCTTAGTTCAGAACTCAGCTACTAGACGCCACTGCAGTCGGCTCTTGGCAATGAACATAGAAACCTAAGAGCGTTGTTTACATTCTTAACCTATCCAATTTAGCTTCACACAGGTGTAATCAGTGGAAGGTTCTTTAAAATGCCATAAATCTATGACATGGGACCGCCGGCTTTACTTCCCTGAGGGATTTTTAACGCTCTTAAAAAATCCGACGGCTTCGGACGGGATTGAACCCGCTATCTTGGGCATAGAAGCTCAGCATGGTACCAACTACGCCACCGAAGCCTCCAAAAACAACAACAGCTTGATGCGACACCTATCGATATTCTGCTCTTCAGACGGTGGTGTGAAATCGCTGCGCGGAAATGTTGCAGCTTCATCAAACCAAGGACTATCCTCAATTTTTTCCCAAAATTTAAATTGTTACCATCGACGTTATACCATCGGAGGACTTGGATAGCGACCATCGATTGCTGGTAATGAACCTGAGAGGGACTGAGAACCAGGAAAGACGTATAAGAATATGGAAACTGAAAGAAGGAGATACAAGGGTTCAGTATCTCAAAATGGTAAAGGAAAGAATTCCAACAGATGAAGAAAGAGGGGTGGAAGAGGAATGGGCTAGATTTAAGAAGACACTAGTAGGTGCGGAAGAAGCAGTATGTGGGAGGCCAAGTAGTAAGAAGAGGTGGAAGGAAACACCGTGGTGGAATGGGAAGACAAAAGATATAGTAAGGGAAAAGAGGCCTTTAGAAGGTGGTATCAAAATAGGACGGTAGAGACAAGGGAAGAGTACTAGGAAAGAAAGAAGGAGGCAAAGAGAGTAGTGGCTGAGGAGAGAAGAAAGTGGATGGAAGAGTGGACAAAGGTGATGGAGGAAGATAGTGAAGGTACTAAAAAGGTCCAGTATGGGATGGTAAAAAATAAGAGGTGGAAGGATCTGACAGATGATGTTAGAATGGTGAACAAAAGGGAACAAGAGATAGTAAATAAGGAAGAACTGAAGAAAATGTGGAAAGAATATTTTGAAGAACTTCTGAACCCAAATGGAAACCACGGCGAGGAGGAAGAAATCGGGGAAGAGGAAGATGGACTGCAAACAGAAAAGGACTTAAATGGAAAGAAGTGGAAGATGAAAGGAGGGAAAGCATCGGGTGTGGATGAGTTGAGTGTGGAGATGGTAAGAGCAGCTGGAGAGGTGGGGATACAATGGTTGTACCGAGTGATGAAGACAACATCGAAGGAAAGGAAGACCCCAGAGGACTGGAAAAAGGGAATAATTGTCCCGATCTTCAAGAAAGGTAGTAGAACAGAATGCAGAAACTATTGGGGAATAACACTGATGAGTTATTGTGCAAAGATGTTTGAGAAAGATTTGGACAAGAGAATTAGGACAAGGAATGAAGGAGGGATGAGGGAAGAACAACATGGCTTCAGAGCAGGAAGGTCCACAGTGGATTTGATTTTTGCTGTAAGGCAGTTGCAAGAACAGCACGAGTTTGGAACAGATCTACTGATGGTCTTACTGGACATTGAGAAAGCATATGACAGTGTATGCAGAAACAAAGTATGGAAGTCCCTGGAAGACAGATGAGTAGAAAAAGGGACTATACGGAGGATAAAGGAGATGTATATGGGAAGCATGAGCTGTGTGAAAGTGGGAGGAGAGAGATCGGACTGGTTGGAACAGAAAAACGGCCTGAAACAAGGAAGTGCACTGTCACCTTTACTTTTCATTGTGGTGATGTATGACATAATGACCCGAGTGGCACAAGTAATTGTGGAAGGAAAGATGAAAGCAATTGTGTTTGCTGATGATTTGATGATTTGGGGAAACAAGGAGGAGGAAGTACAGGAGCAGTTGGACATGTGGGAAGGAATAATACAAGGATATGGGATGAAATTTAGCATAAATAAGAGTGAGATGGTGATCACAACAAGGAAGAAGGAAAGAACCACAATGGGAATAACAATTGGTGGGGAACAGCTGAAGAAAGTGGAGAGTTTCAAGTATCTGGGAAGCCTGATATAAGATAATGGAAGAAACGATAGAGAAATAAATGAGCGGAGGAGACAAGCAGAAGCATTCCGGAGGAGTATGAGAAGCATGTTATGGAGCAAGGATGTTTCTCAGAACTGCAAAAAGGTCATATATCGGACGTACTATGTCCCTATCCTGACTTATGCCTCGGAGAACTGGGTTATGAAAGGAAGGGAGAAGAGCAAAATACAGACCAGTTAGATGAGGTTCTTGAAAAGCAGTATCGGAGCTACGAAGATGGACAGAATAAGAAATGAGGGGACCAGAGAATTAATGAAGGAGGAACCATTACAGGATGGTATAGAGAAATCTAGACTTGGATGGTATGGTCATGTAAAATGAATGGAGGAGAAGAGGATACCCAGGAGGATACACAAGACAAAGTGGGAAGGAAAGAGAACGAGAGGAAGACCGAGAGACAGTTGGCAGAAGGGGGTGGAAGAAAGTGTGAAGAAGAGAGGAGAAGACTGGACAATGGTGGAGGCTGAGAGATGGTGGGAAGACAGAAGATGTTGGAGTGGCTTGTGTTCCAAACAGACCCAATGACCAGTCATAAGTTAAAACTTTTATTTTGACAATGTAAATGACTACTATAAACACTTTGTTTTAATAAAGTTCATTTTTGACACCCGTATTCTTTTCAACATCGTTTTACAGTACAGTAATTCCTTTTCCCAGGTAAATTTCGACAGTCCGAAATTTCAATAGATTGAGGTGGTTGTGGTCCCGTTCACCTCGAACTATTGAGACTCGACTGTACTTATAATTGAACACTAATATCCACAACTCATTCCATCAAAACGTGACTTTCCTGATCTCATAATTTTGATTTTATCACCAATTGTTAAAGCCCCAACTACCGAAGGCACCTTGTCGCCAGGGAATTTCTGCTGAAGTTCTCTGTGACAAACACTCACATAAATATTTTTTTACTCGTTGAACTATAACTTACTTTCTTTGCACTTTATAAACATCTCATCCTTCTTTGCAAACCCCTGATTGTCAGCTAAACATTCTGATGCCATCCACCCGAGTTAAGTCATCATCATCATCATCAATTTCAGTTTTCCAGCCTAAGCCGGGTCGGAGCAAATATGACACCCCTCCACTTTCCTCTGCATACCTGCCAACCTCTCAAAGTGAAAAATCGGGAGATTCGACGCGGCGACGGGGGGGGGGGGGACGCTACATAATACATACATAGTCTAAGACATTGCAGCAAATATGTATCGAAGATCATATTATTGGTCGTTGTTGCAGGTGACTGAGGCTGATTTTGCCCTCTTCAAAAAGGTCTTGCTATATTCTTGCTCAAGACACTTCTCTTTCTGAATCGACTTCAGAGTTATAAGTTTGTCCAAAGTCTTGTCAGAGAGAGATGACCTGAACATCCTCTCACACTCTGCATTACTATGCGGAATGGTCAGAATGGAAAGCATAACTTGAGTACCCCACCACTACATATCATTTGGCCTACCAGTGCCCACTTCACATCAATTCTCTCTTCTTCTTCTTCAATAGATGTCACATCCTCAAGTTGGAAGTTACAAAATTGGGAATGTAAAGCATCCATTTCCTCATTAAAATTGTCTTGAGTGTCTGTTAACATGCTAGGAAATGTATTTACAAAAAACTTAATTTTGGAAAATGAAATGTCCCCCTTTCCAATATGCGAGATACTGAAATCACACCTACAGACACTACAAAATGCAAATGTTGCGCCTCTTCCTGACTCAGTTATATGCGGAATCAGGGTGTCGACTGTTAAGGATGAAGTAAAAATTAGTTACTTTTTAGCTACCTTTTAGTTAATTTTAGTTACCTTTGAATTCAAGATACGTCTGCGGTCTGCAAGCAAATGGGCTCATCACGCGGTGGAGAAAGAGAGCAATGAACTGTGTTTAAAGCGGTAAATACAATTCACTTAGGGAGTTACAACAATTTCAAAAACAATAAATAAATACTAGAAATGTATTATCAAATGAGTTGTTTCAGCTAATATGTCGTCTTGTGCACAAGGCGTTTTTATAATTGCCAAGAGGTTACTCTGCTCTGCTCTTGACCGTGGCGAGATTTCCTTTGTCCCCGCGGTAGATCACGACGAAATTTATGGGACGTTACATGATTGTAACCGAATTCTGTCTTCACAGTCAAGTACGGCGAAATTTCAAGATGTTACACGATCGGCGCTGGTCTCACCCGTTTGTCAAGATTCCCGTTGTTTTCGCGATAGAACACTGATAAATATCGCGATTTAATAATCGGTGTCACTTTTAGTCGTTCGACGAGATTTCCATTGTCTTTGAGGTCGGGCGCGAGGAAATATAGCATTATTATGCAATCGGCGCCACTTGCTGTCCGTTTGACAAAAATACAGTTGTTCTCGTCATTGAATGCGGAGAAATATCGCGATGTATCGCAATCGCTGCCGCTCTCAGCCGTTTTACGAGATTCAAGTTGTCCTCGCGATATTATGCATACCGCGCCGCACCCGGCCGTTGAACGATTGTTTATTCGTCCTCACAGATTGGTGGATGCAAGCTCAGGGTTGGGCATGGTTAAAATTCACGAGTAGTTATGGACAAGTTGTATGGCCGGCGCCGTGATTCCCGCTGTCCCTATGCTGTGGTTGGGAGCTCATCAGTTCAGGGTAGATCACGAGGAGAAATTAGTATCGCGACGCTACGTAGGCTGTCATTTCTAAGTGGGTAGATGCACTTCTCGCTCCCCGTACGCTTTTAAGTATACGGTCATGGGAAAAGTAGCGAGTAGGTTTCGGAATGTTTCGTGATTGGTGCCCAATCATCTTTGACGGGATTCCCGCAGACCTCGTGGTCACAAGTTCACGATAGGGGACGGGTTTTTTGATTTTACGCTACTGACGTCGATCTCGGTCCATTTGACGAGATTCCCGCAGGCAAGTCGTGCGGTCAGCCGGCCGTCTTGAGTATGAATGTTCGAAGTAGGTATCAAATATTAAGAATTATTCGGAGAGGATTACACGAATAATACGACTAGAGGACACGTTTTCTTTCAAATCCGAATCACGAATTATAAAAGTTATACAAGTTTTCGAAATAACCGGTTAGATTATAATATATCCGATGGAACCCAAGTTAGAAGGAAAAATCGACATTTAACGGAATTTCGAATTAACCATACTGGATGTCGCAAATTTACGAGACAGATTTTTAAAATAAGTTACAGCCTACGTATTTCGAATCTTTTTCAAAACGGTAACATTTCGCAAGATCGCGACATTAAATTATTTAGCGTTATTTCTGGACTTCAATTTAATAGTCTCCAAATAAATGCGAAAAATGCGAGGTTTCTGAATAATTTCAGAAGTTTTCACGAATAAACGTCTCGCGAAAAGTCAGGCTTCCTAATATAACACATAATTATTTCACACAAAACTAAAAGTCATCTTGATGCCGAAGATATACGCTGAACGATGTATAACACTAAGGGTTGTCTCAGTATGCATTTCCTCGAGGTCGGGCACGGGGAAATATAGCTTATGCAATTGGCGCCGCTTGCGTGAAACTCGCTCCATCGCAATCTCTGAGCTTAGAGGCGCGAGTTTAAATGATTCAATCCGCCTTCGGAAAATTTTCGTTACCCGTATGTAAAATTCGTTACTTTTCCGTTACCCATTTGTAAAATTCATTACTTCCGTTACCGGTAGACACCCTGGGAATGTTATCTTTGTACACACTTTTAAATGTCACATATCTTTTCGCCTTATTACCGACGAACCGACGCAATCACTCAGTTCGAAAAATCACAATAACCTACCGGCATATTAACGCCAACAACATCAAACTAAGTTATACACAAATCATATAATTTCACGTGTGAAACAGATACAATATTCCGCAGCGTACAACTACCTATCACCCACTGGTCATTATGCAACACATCTAGGAACAGGCGCTGAATTAACCTTCGACGATTTCAAACGAAGACTTATTCGAAGCCGATTTCAAACGAAGACTTATTCGAAGCCAACTTTTTATAACAGCAGGACGCGACGCGGGAGTTAGTACGCAGTTGTCGATTATCGATACAAAGCGAAACTGCGGTATCGAGATATAACTTCAAAACACGTAAAGTCGATCCGTTCGATAGACGACATATTAAATCCGAAATTACGCGTGGGTTTTTTGAAAAATCGGGAGATTTAATACGTTAAGCGGGAGGGCGGGAGAAATGGTCTGAAATCGGGAGTCTCCCGCCTAAATCGGGAGAGTTGGCAGGTATGCCTCTGTCCACCATCCTTCCTAAACCACTGAACTCCACTCCAGGTTTCATTCTCTCACACTATCCTTCACCAAATCTATCCACTGTACTCTTGGTCTTCCTCGTCCTCTCTTTCCAGTCATCTGTCTCCCCATCACTTGTTTTGGCATTCTTTTATCATTTATCCTTTTCACATGTTCATACCATCTCAATCTGTTCTGCTCCAGCTTATCATTCAGCTTCTGTACATTCACTTCTTTCTGAATATCTTCATTTCTCACTCTATCTCTCTTCTGTACCATACTCCTCAGGAATTTCATTTCGGCTGTCTGTATTCTTTCATCTCTCCTCGTCATCAGCCAAGTTTCTGCTCAATACGTCATTATTGGTAAATAATAGGTTTTGTACAATACTTCTTTAGCCTTCAGTGGTAAGTCTTTATCCCATATTAAACTCTGAACCTGGTGATAGAACACACTCCCACTAACTTCAGGCCTCAACTGCCACCTTCCCAATTACAAAGAGTTTAGTATGTAAGCAATATTGTAAGAATGTCATCTCATATTACCGATTCTGACAATTGCCTTTGACGGGGGTATTGACAGTTGACACTGTGGTTGTAATATTCAAAACTCAACCAAATACCGGTAGTCTTGGTGTATACAGTATCTCCAATTACAATAGTAGATTTAATTGTAACTGTTTGGCTAGATCATAACCCTGGAAGATATGAGGGGCATGAAGACAGGAAAAAGGAAAGGAAGCTTGTTGTTTTATGTGATCGTAAATCTCATGATCATGGGCCTTGGAACCTCCATTTTTAGATGGAATCCAAACCATAGGATGTGATATTTTACTTTGAAAATCTCACATGCATGGACTGGGAATCGAACCAAGTCTGTCTTGGTGAGAGACATGCAGCTTGTACATTGCACCTTCATTTCCCCCGACATGTAGACAGTTAGTTATTGTTGTTTTAAGGGGCGGAACTATGAGATCATCTGCCCCTAAACATGTAGACAGATCATTGTGCGATGGAAGGGGTGGACCATCCTGTGGTATAATGGGTTGGAATAGGTACATTCAGCCACGTGAGGCAAATTTCAGTCATCCTAGGAGTGGTTTTCCATGGTCTCCTACTTCTACTCTGGGCAAATGGCGGGATAGTTACTAATTTCAGGCCTCAACTACCACCTTCCCAATTCCAGTACAAAGACTCGTACCAGACAAAGACACAGGTTATCAGACAAATTCTACACACACCCAAAGGGCTGTTTACGTTACCATGATATCCAAAACTCTAAATGAAATATCAACAAGGGAAGAGGTGCAACTCATAAAATCGTATATTACAGAATAATCGCATCAAAATTTCACACTATGAAGAAGGAGAATGCTGTTCTACTTAATATTTGGACATACGGAAATCATTGATCCCCATTAGATGTATTGCATTCATTCTTGAAAGTAGAAGTAAGCTGAAGCATTAATTTTAACAGAGTAGACTTTATGTTGGATTTTATTACAATTTTATTTCTAGTTATATGAGGACTAACATAATCTGTACACTGAGTGGCCAAAAGTCACGGGAAGGGTAGTCTCATGAGAAAATGTGCTGTGTTGCAGCTAGCTGTGGCACAGCAGAGCAGTCTGTCACAGACACGAGTGTAGTGAAGATGGCAACACGTCGCCAGTTAACAGACTTTGAACGTGGGATGATCATCGGCGCATGGGTCATAGCATTTCGGAGATTACACGCGAATTTGGGTTTCCGAGGTCAACAGTGTCAGGTGGACCTTCAATATCGCAGAGGTAATGTTACTATCGGCGTGAACCGCCATATGGGACGACCGCAGGTGCTTAACAAACGGATATCACATCGCCTCAGCAGAATCATACAGGGTTAACGAAGGGCTACTGTGAGTCAGATCATCGTCCAGTTGAATGTTGGGAGTCAGGAACCCATTTCTTGTCGAGTCGATGCCTCGCCATATTGCTGCCGTTTTTGAGGGCTCGCGGAGGAGCATCTCGTTATTAACATCATATTCTGTGCCTCCCCATGACTTTTGGCCGCCAAGTGTATATATATATATATATATATATAGCTGAAAGTTCGTTATTTGTACAAATCTACACCGTTTCACCGAACTGAACCAAATTTTAGGTACCGGTATTTACCTTTTGGAACCCTGAGGGTAACACTGTCTACTTAAAATTTGGACAGCTCCCCTAGATTTAGCACATAGGCGAAATATTGAATTTTTTGTAGAAGGACCATACTAGGCTCATTTTAAGCCTCGCAATGCAAGAAACAGTTAAGTCCTAAAGGGACCCGAAAACCACCTTATAAGGCTCTAGAATCAACTGTTTTCGAAATTTTCACCAAAGAACATTCCTGTTTGGGGAAATATTATTTAAATGAGTTTATTGATATTGAAGGTCCACCCCACACTGTTGACCTCGGAAACCCAAATTCGCGTGTATTGTTAAGTTGGATTGTGTTCTATGAGTGGATGTTCATTACAGAATCAAAACTTTCTAACAAGGAAAGTATCAGGTAAAGACAGGTCGAAACCAATCTTGAAACTTTGTGGATGCAATCATTAAGAGGACAACATGCGGAATATCAGCCGCCAGATTGAACTGCAAGGCTCCGAAATTGTACCTGACATCCTGGTATGCAGGCATGACGGCTGGTGGAGCTGGACATCCCTGCGGCACTCGGCGGGGCGTATATGCTGACTGGAGCATGCGGCTGCTTCCCACCGGCCTTGAGTTTCTGGACCGTCAGGGCTGTCACTTCCAACATGTATGGTACTCACCACATCTAATTGATTTATATGAGATTCGACACATGATTTTGGAGCCTTGCAGTTCAATATGGCAGCTGATTTTCCGCACGTTGTCCTCTTATAGTACAACGATTGCGTCCTCAAAGTTTCAAGATAGGTTTTGACCTGTCTTACCTGATATTTCCCTTGTAAGTATGTTTAAGATCACGTGATGGATTTGAACGCGTACATGGTGGTTGTGGTCATGGGACACGAAATGCAGCTGGTGTGCGTACTTTAAAGTGTGCCGAGGCTTGTGACCTAGTGGTGGTGAACACCTTCTTCAAGAAACGGTTATCACATCTCATCACATACAACAGTGGTGGCCATCAAACTCAAATTGATTACTGGTTGGTGCGTAGAAGAGATCTGAAATTGGTGAAGGACTCCTAGGTCATTCCTTCAGAAATTGTTGCTCCCCAACATAAGCCCTTGATATTAGATTTCCATATTACTCTTCGTACTCCTTCACGACCTATCACCAATACTGAACGTATAAAGTGGTGGAAACTACCTGGCCATGAATTGCTGCTTCTAGATTCTATTGGTTCTCTTCCTGACAACATTGATCAACTAACATTGAATGAATTCACGTCAAACATCCAGGCAAATGCAAAGGAAGTAATGGGTATGACAAAACCGGGACGACAATTTGTTGATAAACAAACTTGGTGGTGGAATGAAGACGTGCAACGAGCTGTGAAATCTAAGAAAACTGCTTACAAAAAGTGGCTTAGATCAAGAACCGATGCTGATCTAACTCAATATCGTCAGCTCAAATCCGATGCAAAACACGCTGTTGCAGTTGCTAAATCCAAGCAACTAAGTACATTGTACAAACAACTAGAGGAATCTACTGGGGTCAATAATATTTACAAGCTAGCCAGATCTCGTCATTGTGCCACAGTTGACATAGGACATGTCATGCATGTCAAGGATAAGCATGGGCATCTTCTAACAAAACCACCAGAGATCCTTCAATGATGGCATGAACACTTCAATACTATCTGAAATGAAGAGTTCCCTCACCCACCGATTCCATTAGCCGAACCTGTACAAGGTGCAGTTCCACCTATCACACCTGCCGAGGTCAATACTGCGATCCACGCAATGAAGAATGGCAAGGCAACAGGCCCTGATGATATTCCTGCAGAGCTATGGAAGCAGTTGGGTCATGCCTCTGCAGAGTTCCTAGCAGAGTTCTTTAACAAATACCTTGCGAGCCACCAGATCCCGTCAGCTTGGCAAACTAGCGTCACAGTACCAATATGGAAAGGCAAGGGCGATTAACTATCTGTGCCAATTATCGTCCCATTCGTCTCTTATGCCACATAATGAAGATTCTAGAACGTGTGATTGACACTCGCTTACGTAGCATTGTTACCATCTCGCCTAACCAATGTGGATTCATGAAAGGTTGCGGAACAACTGATGCTATCCATGCAATGCGGCTTCTGATAGAAAAGTATATGGAGAAAAGAAGGACAATTCACATGGCTTTTCTGGATCTGGAGAAAGCATTCGACCGGGTTCCCCATCAGCTTATATGGTATTCTCTTCGATCTCATGGCGTACCAGAAGCTTATGTGCGTTGGGTCCAACTCCTCTACAATAATACAACTAGCTCTGTACGCAGTGCTGCTGGACTCACCAAACAGTTCGATATTCGAGTTGGGGTTCACCAGGGATCTGCACTATCTCCACTCTTGTTTATCCTATGCATGGATACAGTGACTGCCGATTTGCAGATGCAACCACCATGGACATTACTGTACGCCGATGATGTCATGCTTGCAAGCGAGACTCGTAATGATCTAGAGCAATTGGTCAACCACTGGAATGCGAGGCTCTGTGAATTTGGACTACGGCTCAACCTCACTAAGACTGAGTATCTTTAATGTGGTTCCCAGACAGATGGGACCATCATAGTGGATGGCACCCCACTACCAAAAGCTTCACATCTCCGATACCTTGGCTCCGTTGTGAGACCTGATGGTGATACAGTCTCGGATGCCCGTGCAAGAGTGAATGCTGCATGGATGAAGTGGCGCCAGGTCACAGGCGTTCTCTGTGACCGCAAGATCCCTTTGCGCCTCAAAACTAAGATCTATCAATCAGTCGTCCGCCCTGTTGCTTTGTATGGAGCTGAATGCTGGCCTAATACAAAGAAACATGAACAAGCTTTGCACTCAATGGAGATGCGGATGCTAAGATGGTCCTTGGGAATTACACGGCTGGATCATATTAAGAACGAAGACGTCCGCAATACTCTTGGAATTGCCCCTATTCCAGCCAAAATGAGGGAGACTCGGTTGCGTTGGTACAGACATGTAGCCCGAGCAAATACAGAGTCCATTGTAAGCAAGTCACTTGCTCTCGAGCCTGATGGACAAAGACCTCCAGGACGACCAAAAAGGCGTTGGATGGATACCCTACACGACGATATGCGCATCGTAGGTCTTCGTCCTACAGATGCAGCAAACCGCAACAAATGGAGAGCGAGGTGCAGAGTGGCGGACCCCAAAAAATAATTGGGAACAACGCCAGGAAGAAGATTTTATTACTAGCGGACCCGTGCCACACTTTCCCCAATATGTTTGTAATCAGAGACTTGGAGAAAGGTTGTTATGTTTTTATTTCAACCAAATGATTATAGCACAATATTTACATTTCAGTTAGAATTTCTAAGTTTTACGTTCCCTAACTTACGAAGGCAATCACTGAAAATTGGATCATCATAACACTTATCGGTTATTCGATATTTATGAAATTATATGATTTGAGTACTCATTCCTTTGATTTACTGTTTCTGAAATCCGTGCAAAATGATAAAAGGAAGACATCAGAATGTTAAAATGACATGAAACAGGCGTTAGAGCGGCCAAAATCTTAAGTGGACAGCAATTACGGAGCGTATTTTCCTACAGCAACGGTATCTGCAAATCGCACACTTCGTACATTTTTTAAGCCATTTTCTTTAAGAAATTATAGATATTTATGAAATTAGATTGCAATTTGTCACTGTTAATGCCTATTCTCTTTCATTTGAATGCTCATTTGTCACGATCGGTCGCTTGTGAGCGACGCAGGAGGGATCTATACTACTGAAATAATATATACTAGCGGACCCGTGAGAGAAATCTCGCATGTTCATAAGCCACACTTTCCCCAATAGGTTTATAATAAGAGACTTAAGGAGAAAGATTTCATTTGAACCAAATGATTATAGAACACTCTTTACGTTTCAGGCGTCCCAGGGCCAAAATGCGAACTGAACAGCAATGATGTCGCGTATTTTCCTACAGCAACAGTATTTGCAAATCGCACACTTCTTACAAAAATTTATATTTATGAAATTAGAATGCAATTCATCACTACTATTGTCATTTGTGTGCTGAGTCCATTGATTGACAGCTTAGCCATAACACTCACCGGTTATTCGATATTTATGAAATTATACGATTTGGGTCCTCGTTCCTTTAAATTACTGTTTCTGATATCCAGGCAAAATGATAAAGGAAAGACCTCAGAATATTAAAATGACATGAAACAGGCGTCACAGCGGCCAAAATGTGAAGTGGACAGCAAATGGAGCGTATCTTTCTGCAGCAACAGTGTCTGCAAATCGCACACTTCGTACAGTATTTTAAAAGTCTTTTTTTAAATAAATTATAGATATTTATGAAATTAGAGTGCAATGCATTACTGGTAATGTATATTCTCTTTCATTTGAATGCTCACTTGTGAGCGCCGCAGGAGGAATCTATACTACTGAAATAATATACACTCACCGGCATAAAAAGCGAAACACTAGGAATTTCTGACAAAACTCAATGTTGGACCGCTTCAAACCGTGTATTAATCAAATATTATGACATTAAAACAACATGGCAATGAATCATAAGTTAATTACCCTAAATAGCACAATAATTGATACAAATTAATTATCATAACAATCACAACAGTGCACAAACATGAATGTGGAAATGTCGAAACCTGGAATCCATCCTACTGTCCACCGCTTCGTTGCACTGTATTATTACGAATGATTACTTTACGACTTAGTCCGTTTGTCTACCTGTTTGCACAACATTTCCATTGGCTCATTAACGGGTATTACCACCTCTAGCCACAGTTACAACTGTGATTTGATCAGGCATGCTCAGGATGCAATCTCGAATGTTCTCTTGGGGTATGAACTCCAATTCTTCCTAGAGCGAAGCTCGAAGTCAGGAAAACAACTCCTAGCACGTCTCCCAAGCATATCCCAGACATGCTCTTAACGGGTTTAGGTCGGGACTGCAAGCAGGCCACACCATGCGTTCAATTCCGAATTTATTCCGATACGTACACAGGCGGCAACGTGTGGGCGAGCGTTGTCATGCATCAGGATAAAGTTCTCTCCAATGACAGGTGAAAAAGATACGACGTGATGTACTAAAATCTCCTTGATGTACCGGTGGGCTGTCAGGCTCCCATTGTCAACGAACACAAGTTCCGTGCGCGTATCTGTGGTAATCCCGGCCCACACCATCACAGAGCCTCCATTAAACGGTGTCCTTGCAGAGATGGTACAGGGTGAATAACTTCCACAGGCCTTCTCCATACTCTCTCCCTCCCATCCGGTGCCCTCAAACAGAATCGGGATTCATCCGTAAACAGCACTGAGCTCCTCTGCTTCACAGTCCACTTTCGATGGATGTTGGTGAATTGCATACGAGCAGCGCAGTGCTCATGTCTAAGGAGAGGTCCTGTGGAGGGCCTCTTGGACTGTAAATCCACTTCATATAACATCCTTCCTATTGTCCTTTCACTCATGTTCGTGCCCCGTACTTGCTGCAAGCGATTTCTGGCCTCCACCGCTGTTGTGTGTCGATCACAAAGAACTTGCATTGCGAGAAAGCGATCATCGCACTCGGTAGTGCTTTTCCTACGACAATAACCGGGCCTCCTGGAGTAGATATTGTCCTCTCGGTACCTTTTAACAGTCCTGTACACGTTATAACAAGATGTACTTACAACGTTTGCCACATAGTGCATACTGCACCCATCCTCCACTAATGCCACTGCCCTTGCTGCGTTTTGAGGAGAAAGAGCCATTATCATCTGTCTTAGGAGCGAGAGTAGCTATTGTAGACTAGCCGAAATGTCCACAAACATATGCGGCACGAGAATTCACAGGAATAAACCTTAAGACAGCCGTCTGAGGTTATACTTGTCCAAAGGCAGGAAACAGTAATATTGGTGCTGTAATTGTCACGATCAACAATGTTTATCAATTATTGTGCTGAAGCTTCTTCATCATCATCATCATCTTGCACAGTTTCCAGCCACTGGCCGGGTCTGTTTGGAACACAAGCCTCTCCAACGTCTTCTGTCTTCCCACCATCTCTCAGCCTCCACCCTTGTCCAGTCTTCTCCTCTCTTCTTCACGCTTTCTTCCACCCCCTTCAGCCACCTGTCTCTCGGTCTTCCCCTCGGTCTCTTTCCTTCCCACTTCGTCTCATGTACTCTCCTGGGTATCCTCTTCTCCTCCATTCGTTTTACATGTCCATACCATCTAAGTCTAGATTTCTCTATACCATCCTGTAATGGTTCCTCCTTCATTAATTCTCTGGTCCTCTCATTTCTTATTCTGTCCATCTTTGTAGCTCCAATACTGCTTCTCAAGAACCTCATCTCACTGGCCTGTATTTTGCTCCTCTCCCTTCCTTTCATAACCCAGGTCTCCGAGGCATACGTCAGGATAGGGACATAGTACGTCCGATATATGATCTTTTTGCTGTTCTGAGGGACATCCTTGCTCCATAACATGCTTCTCACACTCCTCCGAAATGCTTCTGCCTGCCTCCCCCGCTCATTTATTTCTCTATCGTTTCTTCCATTATCTTGTATCAGGCTTCCCAGATACTTAAAACTCTCCACTTTCTTCAGCTGTTCCCCACCAATTGTTATTCCCGTTGTGGTTCTTTCCTTCTTCCTTGTTGTGATCACCATCTCACTCTTATTTATGCTAAATTTCATCCCATATCCTTTTATTACTCCTTCCCACACGTCCAACTGTTCCTGTACCTCCTCCTCCTTGTTTCCCCAAATCATCAAATCATCTGCAAACACCATTGCTTTCATCTTTCCGTCCCCAATTACTTGTGCCACTCGGGTCATTATGTCATCCATCACCACAATGAAAAGTAACGGTGACAGTGCACTTCCTTGCTTCAGGCCGTTTCTTTGTTCCAACCAGTCAGATCTCTCTCCTCCCACTTTCACACAGCTCACGCTTCCCTTGTACATCTCCTTTATCCTCTTTATAGTCCATTTCTCTACTCCTCTATCCTCCAGGGACTTCCATACTTTGTTTCTGCATACACTGTCATATGCTTTCTCAATGTCCAGGAAGGCCATCAGTAGATCTGTTCCATATTCATAGTGCTGTTCTTGTAACTGCCTTACAGCAAAAATCAAATCCACTGTGGACCTTCCTGCTCTGAAGCCATGTTGTTCTTCCCTCATCCCTCCTTCTATCCTTGTCCTAATTCTCTTTTCCAAAACTTTCTCGAAGATCTTTGCACAATGACTCATCAGTGTTATTCCCCGATAGTTTCTGCAATCTGTTCTACTACCTTTCTTGAAGATCGGGACAATGATTCCTTTTTTCCAGTCCTCTGGGGTCTTCCTTTCCTTCCATGCTGTCCTCATCACTCGGTACAGCCACTGTATCCCCACCTCTCCTGCTGCTCTCACCATCTCCACACTCAACTCATCCACACCCGGTGCCTTCCCTCCTTTCATCTTGTTCACTGCATCTTCCACTTCTTTCCATGTTAAGTCCTTTTCTGTTTGCAGTTCATCTTCCTCTTCCCCGATTTCTTCCTCCTCACCATCTTTTCCATTTGGGTTCAGAAGTTCTTCAAAATATTCTTTCCACATTTTCTTCAGTTCTTCCCTATTTTCTATCTCTTGTCCCCTTTTGTTCACCATTCTAACATAATCCGTAGGATCCTTCCGCCTCTTATCTTTCACCATCCCATACAGGACCTTTTTTGTACCTTCACTATCCTCCTCCATCATCTTTGTCCACTCTTCCATCCACTTCCTTCTCTCCTCAGCCACCACTCTCTTCGCCTCCTTCTTTCTTTCCTGGTACTCTACCCTTGTCTCTACCGTCCTATTTTGATACCACCTCCTAAAGGCTCTATTCTTTTCCCTTACTATATCTTTTGTCTTCTCATTCCACCATGGTGTTTCCTTCCACCTCTTCTTACTACTTGTCCTCCCACATACTGCTTCTGCTGCACCCACTAGTGTGTTCTTAAATCTAGCCCATTCCTCTTCCACCCCTCTTTCTTCATCTGTTGGAATTCCTTCCTTTACCATTTTGAGGTACTCGACCCTTCTATCCCCTTCTTTCAGTTTCCATATCCTTATACGTCTTTCCTGGTTCTCAGTCCCTTTCTTCTCCTTACTCCCTCTCAGGTTCATTACCAGTAATCGAAGCTTCTTAAATAGGCTAATTAACTCATAATACATTGCCATATTGCTGCAATGTCACAACATTCAATTTGTACCAGGTTTGAAGCGGTCCAACATTGAGTTTTGTCTGAAATTCGTAGTGTTTCGCTTTTTATGCTGGTGAGTGTATATGATGATTGGGAAAACTATTTTAATTTTATATTAGGTAGGATATTAGCACCCGGGAAACTGGAGCTGATGATGGTGCTTAGGTAGGATATATTCTCAATTTAGTTCTTTCGGTGTTAAGCATACTCTACTGGGAATATCAAGTTAGAGGGCTTCTCACCTTCTCTTTTACTTATTCCTTTTTCGTATAATTTTTTGAAATTCATTGGTAAGTTACAAGTGCCAGTAGTTAGTAGTCATTTCGATTATCTTTATCACCACTATCATTAGGGAAGGGGAAAATGACCTAGATGTTACGTCCAGTATAGTACTTATCACCGCCACATAAGGTCTTCCTCGACTGTTTACGTTTGATGTGTCGGTGGTTTTCAGTAGTAGTTTTCATTATCATCCTCTAGGGCAAATGACCTAGATGTTATGACTAAGGCGACAGATTACAAAACGTCTGAATAACTTCAATAAGGTTGACTACAGTACAACCCCTGTAATCCGTCACCTTTGGAACTGAGGGTATGATCGGAATGCAAAAAGGGTTGGATTATCAGAAAGTACAGAAAAATACGGATTTACATTAAAATAAAGAATCTCTGAATTCAAGATATCGGGGTTCCTTTACTTTTATCTTGGTAGAGTCACATCCACAATGCGTTGTCATGCAGTTCAAGTTTTGGCTTTTTCAATGTATTGTGATTCATAAGAGCGTTTTCACCATCTATCGTCACTGTACATGATTCAATGTATTTCCGATTTCTTCTCCAATCTTTTAATTGTCATAATGCCTACATCGAGTTCCTTGGCAATTTTTTGGAGTGATTCCCCTTTGTCCAGTCTTCGTAGCACTGCTAATTATTCATTTAATGAAAGAATAACGTGTTTACGATTCACTCCTGACATGTTGAAATAAACACACACAATGTACATAAAACAAATTACTGTACAGTACTGTAACGAGCACAGAAGAACAATGTCGTAAAACCAACGAACGGTAAGCACTAAAAGATTCACAGTGCAGTACGTACTGTACAAAACAGAGACGACAGAAACTATAGAGAGATGACGGAGTACTCTAATTGACAAGCGATAACAAGTACCTGTAAATAACCCTGGCGCGACAGGTAGTGAGCCACCGCTACGAGTCGGGGCAAGTTCAGCTCGAGCGTGTTTGGATCACCTGGAGCGACGGACTAGCCGAGGGCGGACAAGAGGGGGTTCTACTGTACTAATATAATAAGCATACCATGGATGTCCTGTATGACTAGGCCATCACTTATATTCAAAGGGGGGGCCTACAGGTTCGTTTGCCTCAGATTAGTTAGTAATTGCTGCTTTAAGGGGCGGAACAGTGAGGTCGGAATGATATAGACCCACAGTGATTCGGAACACCCTTATATCTACCGATTATACCTGAGTTAGCATGACATTTATTTCCATTAAACATAATTATTAAATATTAAACCAACTGCACCTCAATTAACGCTGACAATAAAAACTCGAAACTGAAGCCTGCTTGGAAAAGGATTTTGGAACCCTGGCTAACTGAGGTAACTGCAAAACTTATTTGAAATCAAACAAAATACATATTGATACCTTGGTTAAACTGGGTCATCTACCCTATCTGTCCCATTTTACTCGTGGAACAGTAGCTAGGCTCAAGTTAGGAATAGAATTGATGTAAAGTATGTATGATCAACAGGTACGGTACTTATCTTCAACAAGTTGTATCAGTATTACATAAAGCAGAATGTTTGTGTGTTTGTTCCTTACATGATTTTTAACATTTCCACCTACCTTTACCAAATTTTTGAACTGTAACTCTTTAGGACCTTGCGGACATAACTGACTCTATGCCATTGGGATACACCACCCATTTCGTTGGATTCTACACATTGGACAGTAGCGAGGCTTAAGGTATGTGACAGTTACACCCATCATCAGGAGGAAGCGAGTTCAGTCTCAGATTTGCTAGGTGTAGTCATGCTACAACTTTGGACATCGTAGCTGTAAGCGCTGTGCATTTAGTGCATGTGAGATGTAATGTGTTAAAAGTGGGAAGGGTGTGAGGGCCAAATTAATAGGCTGTTGGAAACATACTTGGTGGCGAAAGAGCCATTTCATGACACATACTTATGACTTATAGTGTGACATTTCGTTTTGAACTGACTTCCCTTTGATCTCTCATCCCCTTGTAGCAATTGTTGGTTAATTTCCTTAATGATTCTCTGTGTAGTTAATATTGTTGTATCCGTAGGATACCATCCCCACCCCCTATTATTCACACCCCATACAGATACATCCAAATACATGACTTCAAACCAACTTCTACGATCTACGGCTACATCTAAAAATCATACCACTTCAATAAACTCAGGTAGCCTCACGCCTGAACTCAAACAACCCCGGTAGGGCTTCGACACTAAAAGAACGTGCAATTCTGCACGCGCTGCATTCCGAATCCATAAAAACCTCGGAGAGTTCATGACTCGAGGTCATTCTTGAACAGACCTTGTGTTGTAGTGCCGTACCGCTGCAGGGCGTCGTCACGACTGTTGCCACCTTGGTAAGTGTATAGCGAGTATCATTTTACACACACACCTACACTTTCATCCCCTATTATTTGTACTGTAATTGCATCTGGATCATTAGCACTATAGCTGCTCTGCAAACTCTAATAATACTTCTTCTTAGAAGTATACACATTAAAACTAGACTTAGCTAGTTAGTTCCTACCCTCTAGATTTCCTCCAGGTAGGATCTTATTGTTTAATTGCTACGTGGCGTCAGCGGACAGCCACTTGCTACTCCGTCACAGTGTTTGTTCAGTGGATTTGCTCTAAGTCTTCGCTAGCATTAAGCCGAGTAGTGGCAGCACCGTTTAAATCCATACTTGCCAAACCTCCCCCAGCACCACTTACACACCCCCGAGCTCTCCCGGCAATCTGAACCATCGGGAAGCTCGTCCACAGAGCTACGTCTATGCCCCTCAATCACACTACCCGCTCCACTCGCATCTTCCCCCAAAACACCACATTGTAGGGCACCCACTCAAAGAACCCCTACAATATTTTATAGTCGCTATTAGTCATTTTTAGTATGAACATTGTCACTGGGTTTGATAATGAATGAATGAATGAATAAATTAATATCCTTCATCCTCAAACAAGGGATCTTAAGGAGACCTTGAGACTTCATGATCAATTGACCGGGCAGAGCCAGGTAGTACTGCTAGTAGGCTATGCAATAAAATATTTGTATATATCTGTTGAATATTTAAGCAATATTTTTTAAAAATAAAACTGAAAGCATGATACAGATATCTCTTTACTTATCCTCCTGCCATCCATTTAATATACATATGATTCTTTACAGTGACCCTTTAACGAATTAATTACAGTGAAAACATCTGATTATAGTTTTGTATACAAGTCCAATGAATTTTTGCCCATCTATTGAAAATATATTACTTCTAATAATTGCACAGTGAATAGTTTGGGAACAACATGATGCCCGCTCTCGACCTAGCCACACCGTCTTTTAGCAAGTCACTGTACTCGGAAAGTGACACCAGAGCTACCTAGTTGCCATAGTCAAAACCTTATTAGGGATTTTCGAATTTCTATATTGGATTTAATTTCATTATTATATACCTTTAAAACTGTTAAACTTATTTACTTTCAGAGGGAAGCAGCAGTTAATTTTACTAATTCCTGTCAATATGCCCAATGCAATGAATTAGTGTAATCCGCAAATTTACTGTATCTTGTAAAATATGTTTTGTCATGAATCCCCCTTAAGGAAAGTAAACATTAATTACTATAAAATGGTTTATGAGACCATTACTTACTTTACTTTCAGTCATCTGGATCTAATCCCCTGAGATTTTATACAAAGGAGCGCTATTGTGTAGGTTAGTCATTGCAAGTTTAAGCACCAAGATGTCCCTGAGCTAGCTCGCTTCTTTATCTCTTTAAAAAGACTTTTCTTTCTGATTTACAGTCTGCTAAATATCTGCAAGAAATCAATCAACTGAAAAATGAGCTTAAAGAAGCCAAAAAGCAACTCACTGAAAAGGAGAAAATTGTTGAGATTCCATCAGACACTTCTCAGTTGCAGGAGGTAAGTTCAGATACTATTAAGATATTCAATACTTGATAGCAATCTCTCTACTATACTACACACAGCTTAAAACTTTGGAGTTGATCAGGTGAACCTTTGGAACCTTCAATCTTTATGTTTAATCCAATCAATTGACAGGAAGAGGAGGATAGAAACACAGATAAAGACAATGACAGGCTGATTTCAGCAAGAGAAGTAAATGGAAGTAACACAGAAAAGGACAAGGGAATTTCCACAGTTGGCCACGCCACCATCTTCTAAGGTGGGCATTCACGCTATTAATCCAATTAATAGTGCCCTCCAATGCTATAGCCCCCGACAATCTCATGCTCATTTTAACCTCCCAGTCCTGTTCTGGAAGATGTAGGATAAAGTGAAAACTGGGCAACCACAGGAATGAAAGACTGGAAATGTAAAAAGAAATAACAAGGACATGTAAAGTAGGAACTCAGAGTACAAACACAGAAGGAGGCAAGTTTAGTTTAAATAAATCTGTTTAGGAAATTCAATCGACAGGAGGAGGTGGCTAGAAACAGGGATTCCATTCAGCCATGGCCCCATCAGAAGAAATGCCACAAATCAACTCATAGGGTAATATTTTCTCACAATTGTTCTGAGCCTGTGGTCAAGGGTTTTTAAAAAATAAGACATTTGTGCATTATGATGTCTTCATCATAACAAAGTAAATGTACGTGGATGGTCTGGGTTTCTGAAGAAACTGAGATAGTTTGTACTACAAATGTCCTGATATTGCCAGTGACTAGGCAGTGCCAGTGTACCATTGGGCTCATCAATTGGTATGATACCTCACCTGGATGCTTTTTCTTTTTTGTCCTGTGGCCTCTTGAGAGTCCGAATGCAGGTCTTTCTAGTCAACGCCCGTAGGCGACCTGCGTGCCGGGATGAGAGATGAAATGGATTAAGATGAATGAAACTGGGCAAGGATGTGGAAGGAAGCGGCCGTGGCCTGTCAGAAGGTACCATCCCAGCATTTGTCTGGTGTTGAAAATGGGAAACCACAGAAAACCATTTCAAGGACGTCCGACGATGGGACTTGAACCCACATGTCTACCAAGTCAGCAGAGAGCTTGGCCCCATGACCTAACGCTGCGCTTTAGCGAGCGTGGCCACCGTTGTCGGTACCTAGATGCTGTGAAGGCCACTGCAAGGCTTATATGAATCATGAGCAGTGCCAATATAACGTAAGAAATAGCTCTTTTTCTTTTTCTTTTAAACAATTGCCTTTCATGCAGATCTAGTTGGATGGTCTATGTTTCTGAAAAAAAACATGGATATTTTGTACTCCAATTTAGTCAATCAATATTGATTCAAATTTTAAAAAAAGGCATGATCAAGGACAATTTTATCCTTAATGTTAATCCCTAGCTGAAGTATTGTTTCTTCAGGATTTTGTGACTGGCTGGTGTAGCTCATCATCATCATCTTGCACAGTTTCCAGCCACTGGCCGGGTCTGTTAGGAACACAAGCCTCTCCAACGTCTTCTGTCTTCCCACCATCTCTCAGCCTCCACCCTTGTCCAGTCTTCTCCTCTCTTCTTCACGCTTTCTTCCACCCCCTTCAGCCACCTGTCTCTCGGTCTCTTTCCTTCCCACTTCGTCTCGTATACTCTCCTGGGTATCCTCTTCTCCTCCATTCGTTTTACATGTCCATACCATCTAAGTCTAGATTTCTCTATACCATTCTGTAATGGATCCTCCTTCATTAATTCTCTGGTCCTCTCATTTCTTATTCTGTCCTTCTTTGTAGCTCCAATACTGCTTCTCAAGAACCTCATCTCACTGGCCTGTATTTTGCTCTTCTCCCTTCCTTTCATATCCCAGGTCTCCGAGGCATACGTCAGGATAGGGACATAGTACGTCCGATATATGATCTTTTTGCTGTTCTGAGGGACATCCTTGCTCCATAATATGCTTCTCACACTCCTCCGAAATGCTTCTGCCTGCCTCCCCCGCTCATTTATTTCTCTATCGTTTCTTCCATTATCTTGTATCAGGCTTCCCAGATACTTGAAACTCTCCACTTTCTTCAGCTGTTCCCCACAAATTGTTATTCCCGTTGTGGTTCTTTCCTTCTTCCTTGTTGTGATCACCATCTCACTCTTATTTATGCTAAATTTCATCCCATATCCTTGTATTATTCTTTCCCACACGTCCAACTGTTCCTGTACCTCCTCCTCCTTGTTTCCCCAAATCATCAAATCATCTGCAAACACCATTGCTTTCATCTTCCCTTCCCCAATTACTTGTGCCACTCGGGTCATTATGTCATCCATCACCACAATGAAAAGTAACGGTGACAGTGCACTTCCTTGTTTCAGGCCGTTTCTCTGTTCCAACCAGTCCGATCTCTCTCCTCCCACTTTCACACAGCTCACGCTTCCCTTGTACATCTCATTTATCCTCTTTATAGTCCATTTCTCTACTCCTCTATCCTCCAGGGACTTCCATACTTTGTTTCTGCATACACTGTCCTATGCTTTCTCAATATCCAGGAAGGCCATCAGTAGATCTGTTCCATACTCATAGTGCTGTTCTTGTAACTGCCTTACAGCAAAAATCAAATCCATTGTGGACCTTCCTGCTCTGAAGCCATGTTGTTCTTCCCTCATCCCTCCTTCTATCCTTGTCCTAATTCTCCTTTCCAAAACTTTCTCGAAGATCTTTGCACAATGACTCATCAGTGTTATTCCCCAATAGTTTCTGCAATCTGTTCTACTACCTTTCTTGAAGATCGGGACAATTATTCCTTTTTTCCAGTCCTCTGGGGTCTTCCTTTCTTTCCATGCTGTCCTCATCACTCGGTACAACCACTGTATCCCCACCTCTCCTGCTGCTCTCACCATCTCCACACTCAACTCATCCACACCCGGTGCCTTCCCTCCGTTCATCATTTTCACTGCATCTTCCACTTCTTTCCATGTTAAGTCCTTTTCTGTTTGCAGTTCATCTTCCTCTTCCCCGATTTCTTCCTCCTCACCATCGTTTCCATTTGGGTTCAGAAGTTCTTCAAAATATTCTTTCCACATTTTCTTCAGTTCTTCCCTATTTTCTATCTCTTGTCCCCTTTTGTTCACCATTCTAACATAATCTGTAGGATCCTTCCGCCTCTTATTTTTTACCATCCCATACAGGACCTTTTTTGTACCTTCACTATCCTCCATCATCTTTGTCCACTCTTCCATCCACTTTCTTCTCTCCTCAGCCACTACTCTCTTCGCCTCCTTCTTTCTTTCCTGGTACTCTTCCCTTGTCTCTACCGTCCTATTTTGATACCACCTCCTAATGGCTCTATTCTTTTCCCTTACTATATCTTTTGTCTTCTCATTCCACCACGGTGTTTCCTTCCACCTCTTCTTACTACTTGTCCTCCCACATACTGCTTCTGCTGCACCTACTAGTGTCTTCTTAAATCTAGCCCATTCCTCTTCCACCCCTCTTTCTTCATCTGTTGGAATTCCTTGCTTTACCATTTTGAGGTACTCTACCCTTCTATCCCCTTCTTTCAGTTTCCATATCCTTATACGTCTTTCCTGGTTCTCAGTCGCTTTCTTCTCCTTACTCCCTCTCAGGTTCATTACCAACAATCGATGGTCGCTATCCAGGTTCTCCGATGGTATAACCTTGATGTCCGTGATGTTCTTATTTAGTTCTTTCTGATCTATATACAGTATATAACAATGAATTGCTGTTCGTTAGTCTCGCTAAAACTCGAGAACGGCTGGACCGACTTGGCTAATTTTGGTCTTGAATTATTTGTGGAAGTCCAGAGAAGGTTTAAAAGGTGAATAAACATGAAAATTGTAGCGCACGAGTAGATTCAACAAATGAGCGACGACGAGCGAAGCGTTTCAACTAAGTCCCGTATGAGTTCATATACTATTCGTCTGATAGTGATGAAACTTGGGTGAGATGTTGTGTACACTTCATGGAAGGTTTCTGGCTTAGTAAATCCACTTAAAAATATGTAGCGCACGAGTAGATTCAACAAATGAGCGACGACGGGCGAAGCGTTTCAACAAAGTCCTGTATGCGTTCACATACCATTTACAATAGGTATTGCACAAGTGGATTAAACAAACGCGTGAAGTGTTTTAACATAGTCCTGTATACGTTCATATACCATTCGTCTGATAGCGACTAAACTTGGGTGAGTTGTTGTATACACTCCAGGGAAAGTTTCAGGCTTAGTTAATCCATTTTACAATAGGTAGCGCTCAAGTAGATTCAACATATGAGCGAAGGCGCGCGATGCGTTTCAACAAAGTCCCGTATGCGTTCATATACCATTTGTCCGAAAGCGATGAAACTTGGGTGAGATGTTGTGTACACTTCAGGGAAGGTTTCTGGTTTAGTACATCCACTTTACAATAGGTATCGCACAAGTAGATTCAACAAATGTGTAACGGCGTGCGTATCGTTTAAAAAAAATCCGTGTGCGTTCATATACCATTCATGCGATTGCAATGAAATTTGGAGAAATGTTGTTTCCCTCCCGCAAAGATTTCTGATTTAGTAAATCCATTTTACAATTGGTAGCGCACGATTAGATTCAATTAATGGGCGACAGCGCGTGCATCGTTTCAACCAAGTCCCGTATGCGTTCATATAACATTCATCCGATTATCATAAAACTTTGGGGAGTTGAGCACAGTCCTGCGAAGGTGTATGAATTAGTAAATCCGTTTTTCAACGGGTGGCGCACAAGTAGATTCAACAAATGAGTGTCGTCGCGCAAATCGTTTAAGCAAAAACCCGTATGCGTTCATATGCCATTCATCCGATTGTGATGAAACTTTCATGAGTTGTTGTGTACACGCCAGGGAAGGTTTTCACTTAGTAAATCCATTTTACAATAGGTAGCGTACGAGTATATTTAACAAATGTGTGACGGCGCTCGAATCGTTTCAACAAAGTCCCGTATGCGTTCATATACCATTAATTTCCTTGCGATGAAAATTGGGTGAGTTGTTGAGCACGCTCCCATGATTTTTTTGAGATAGTAAATCAATTTTACAATAGTTTAGAGGTGGTTAACGGAAAAAGAAAATCAATATTGGGAATCCAAAAGCACTTCAACAAACAAAGTTACAACGCCAACACTTTCTTTGATTGGCATTGCAACGCATGCCGGGTACAGCTAGTACAGTATATAGTCGACCACCGACTTCCTGGTCAAGCAAAATTTGATTAAGCATCGACAATGATGTCTTTGCTTCCAGAAATATATTTCTTAATACGGTATATAAAATTCTATTCATAACTACTGTATTTTTATCCAATTTTAAGATTTTGCCTTTGCTTTGAGCTGTCTTTTGCATTTTCACTCATATCTCGTATGATTATTGGAATTTTTAAAACTTTTCTTTTCTAATAGTCCATGTTAAACCTCCAGCTAAAAATTGAAAGAGTCATTTACATAATATATGTTAATTGTTATCTAATGTTTTTTTTTTTCTCTCTTTTTCATTTTCATGAAAGTGTAGCTTCTAAAAAAAAGAAAAGTTGAAAATATCATATAAAGTTGGGAGAGCAAGGACAAATGTTGAAAATTATATGAAATAGCTGTGATGAGAATTTTGAATAGTTCGAAGCATATTTCTGGTAGCAAAGATGACTGTGTTTCCTTGGAAATGAGTATAATTTTTGTACAAGATTGTGACAAGCACAATCATCCATTTAACATTGTTACAGTACTCTTTTGGATCTTTAACTACCCCCTTAAACACAGTTACTGAAGATAAAATAGTGTCTGCTTTGTACCTTTAGCTAGTGACCAAACAATCAACACAAGAACAGAAAACACCAACAGCAGTTTTTTACCTGTTCATTGAACATAGTACTTCAATAGGAACAATGAACTGGAAGTCATTATTGAAAACTTAGCAGAGGAAATGGAAAAAAAAATTAATAAGAAACCAAGAGTTCTGGCAGGTGATCGGATATTACCAGACATAAAACTACAACTAGCACTAAGACAATCTTTATAGTACCTACTGATGCTAATGAGATTCATTCAATTATAAAATCCGTAGAACACCAAATCAATATAAGTGAGGACATCACTACTAATCTCATGATACAATTGTGTCTTGAAGACCTACACCATATCTTGTGAAAATAGTAAATATTTCACTACTGACTGGTATATTCCCTGATGCTTGTTAAGTCTCTAGGGTGGTCCGGATCTAGAAAAACGGAGACAAAACCCACCCATCAAATTACAGACCCATTAATATTATATCTGCCAGCAGCAAGGTTCTAGATATCGTTGTTAAACGATGACTTATGAATTTCTTTATGAAAAATGATTACATTGTAAGCTGCCAATATGGGTTTATTACAAGTACAGGAGCTGATAGAGCTGAATTTGAAGTAGTAAATGATGTAGAAAAGGTGTTAGATGAAAACAAACTAGCTGCGGCAAGCTTAAACTATTTCCAGATTATATTTTTATATTCTATTTGGGAACATCTGAACAGAAAATTATGCTCAGTATTAATAATGATAGCCTCTGTGGCTTCGGTGGCAGCATGCCGGCCTCTCACCGCTGGGTCCGTAGTTCAAATCCCGGTCACTCCGTGTAAGATTTGTGCTGGGCAAAGCGGAGGCAGAAAGGCTTTTCTCCGGGTAATCCGTTTTTCCCTGTCAAGCATTTCATTCCAGCAACACTCTCCACTATCATTTAATTTCATCTATCATTCATTTAATCATTGCCCCAGAGGAGTGTGACAGGCTTCGACAGCCGACACAGTCATATTCTCGCCACTAGATGGGGGGCTTCATTCATTCCATACAGGAGGCATTTTTCCGAAAGCACCGCCTAGTCACGGTTTTCTTTGACCTCGAGAAAGCCTACGACACCACATGGCGCTACGGGATCCGTGGTAATCTACCGACTTTCATTGCGAATTTCATGTCCGTGTAAGGGTCGGTAGGATATTATCGCAATACTATACTCAGGGTTCAGTGCTGAGTGTCACCTTGTTCGCGATTGCCATAAATGGCTGTATGTAGACGATTTAGCTCTGCATTACAGCTCTGGAAGTATGGCAGTCGTGGAACGGCAATTGCAGCTAGCTATCAACCGGGTCGACAGGTGGGCTCACGACCGGGGTTTTCTTTTTTCAGCAGCGAAAACCTCCATCGTCTATTTTTCTCGGCTCCGGAGGCTTCATTTACACCCTGAACTACATATCAGGGATGCTGCGTTGCCATTGGTTGACACTTATCGCTTCCTGGGGCTCCATTTTTGACAGCAAATTAACGTGGTAGCACCATATACGGCAACTGAAAATGACATGTCTCAGGAAACTGAACATGCTCAAGTTTCTTAGTGGCACTACGTGGGGGACTGACCATGCGGTGCTGCTACGGTTCTACCAAGCCCTCGTCCTTTCCCGGCTAGACTATGGTTCTGCGGCATACGGTTCAGCAAGGCCGGCAACCTTGTAAATACTGGACAGTATCCACCATAGTGACGTTAGGCTGGCTACTGGTGCCTTCCGGACCAACCCGATACCCAGCCTACTCGCCACCTCTAAATTATAGAAGCCAACATATGCTTTTAGCATATACTGCCAATGTGCGTCAAATGCCACAACACCCGAGCTATCAAGCTCTCTTCAGTACCCAAAACCACCAGATGTTATTAGACTTGATAGCTCGTGTACTGAAATAGGAGTGGCTGTATGTCCCTGTATGATCCGGACACCTAGCGAGGTGCCTCCGTGGCAAGTCCTGCGTCCGGAAATTCGGTTAGATCTGCACCGAGGTCCTAAGGTGAACACGGATGCCTCCGAAGGTGGATGAGAAAGTGGGCTGTGCTTACGTTGTTGATGGTGCAAATACCAAGATCTCTTTGCCTGAGCCCTGTAGTGTGTTTACTGCGGAGCTCGTTGCCATCTATGAAGCTCTGCAGTTTGCATTTCTCGTGTGTACCGACTCTTTGAGTTCGTTGTAGTCAATTGCTACATGTTTCCCGCAACACCCCCTAGTGCAGCGAATCCATGACCTACTAGCTGGGCTGTGCCACGCTGACACTCGAATCACCTTTCTGTGGCTTCCAAGCCACATGGGAATTGCGGGAAATGAGTTAGCGGATCAAGCTGCAAAAGAGGCGGTATCCCTACCACCTCGACCAATGGAGGTACCCGCTAGAGATATTCGCTCTCAGTTACGCCTACAAGTTCTGGCACATTGGGAGAGTCAGTGGCTAGCTGACCCACTGTCCAGTAAACTGAGAGCGATCAAGGGAACTACTCGCGTGTGGCAGAGCTCTTTCCGGTCACGGAGAGAGTCCGTCATTTTGTGTAGGCTAAGGATAGGTCATACAAGATCCACCCACTTGTACCTAATGAGAAGGGAAGACCCCCTCTTTGTACCTGTGGAGCTGTTTTCACCGTGGCCCACATTTTAACCGAATGTGTGGATCTTGCTGACTTACGAAGAAATCTTGGTTTGCAGATGACACTCAAACTTATATTAGCTGATGACGCGGAGGCTGCTGATCGCGTTATCAGCTTTATAAGTGAGAGTGGGTTAGGACCAACAATCTAAATTTTCCAGTTCAAATTGACTCAACGAATTGTTCGTTTTTGAATGATTTTTTTTTTGTTCTTCCTAGTTTTTGTTAATTTTTATAATTATTATTTTTATTTAATTTTTTGTTTTATTAATTTTAATTTAGGTGTTCACCTCTGAATTTTAAATTCAATTCCAAATTTGTATTCTTTAATCTGTGTTAAGAGGGGCAGATGACCTCGTAGTTCCACCCCTTAAAACAACAATAACTAACTAACTAACATTCCATCCCTGACCCGGTCGGTCGACTAGAAGTAGGCTGTGGATTTTCTTTTTTTCATTAATAATGATCTCGATAAACTGGTGAACTGGATGAGAGACAACGAAATGGTTATCAATATCACTAAAACAAAATATTTATTCTTCCATAAACCATCATACAAGATTGGAACCACAAACATAGTCAACATAGCCCACAAGGAAATAGAAAAGGTTAAATCGGCAACATACTTAGATATCACTTAACTTTCTCGGTGCTACAGTCCAGGATGGGGTTTGGCCTTCCTTACTTAGATAAGTATTTAACACTCGAGGTAATTCACTAACCGGGGAAAATCATGTGGAAAATGTAAAACATAAAATCAGCCTTATAATTGGTATTATTTTTCAGATAAAGATATGAGTCGTCTAGTATCAAAACCGGCCAAGTCACTGAAGGCATATTTTTCAGTATGGATGAAAAACCTCTAGAGACAAAGCAATGGTGGTCACAAAAGATTTTATTGCATAGTTATATCCGTAAATGTTTAATATAGTTCTGCTATTTTGAGAAATCTGATTCATAATGAACCCATCTTTTTTTGCTAATATTAATTTTGACTTGGCCGTTTTTGTTGCAATTTGGTATAATTTTAGTCTTTTTTTGTAAAACTGTTCTTTTTAAATTCCAAATTCCAGTGAAAAAGGCAAGTAAAATAAATTGACATTGTAATTACCTGTCTTTATTGCAATAAAAACGAAAGCATTCTGCTTAAATTGGATAGTAATACGGTATATGAAGATGAACATCAGAAAGCTGAGGAGAATACAAAATAGGTATTATATCATTAAAAGTTAGTCGTTCTCTTAGATCTTGAACACAGTAAAAGAAAATGAGTTACTTATTAAAATAGAAACAATATACACGTTACACTACACAATAATGACAAAATGCGAGCACACAGGATATACGATTGCTTTCGTGCCAATGCGGTAAGAAGCCCGTGAATACGGAAGTCAGTGTTGCAAACGAACAAAATACAAATTATTATTTCGAAGAGTATACAATATAAGGAACAATGTTGCCTACTGATATTATCACATTCTTGCATCATCTAACAACGCAAGATCCAAACAATAATGCTGCGACATGAAGATTGCTACTCGTTCTTTGACATGGCCGGTTATGAAAACACTACCTGCATGACTTGGCCCATTTTGTTGCACAACCAAGAATTCAGTGCTCTGCAACATGAAGACATGGACGATTTTGAAGCATATTCTTGTTTTGCCTGATAGTGTTATACTTCTACTTCAAATTGATAACCTTAACTCAATTTCGTAAATTTTGTGACTTGGCCGGTTTTGATACTAGACGACTCATATACTAAAGATATAGCTGTCTTACTAGCCAACAATTGAAAAATATATACTTGGCTCTGATACATTCACATGTAATGTACATGAATTTCATATGGGGGTATTGTAAGAAGGAAATGTGGGTTATGAAGAAGAGACAGGTGAGCAGGATCCAGGCTTGTGAAATGAAATTTCAAAGAAGCAGATTAGGAATAACAAGAAGGAATAGAGTAAGAAATGAGAGAGTAAGATTGTGGAAGAGAAGCCTTTACAAGAGATCATAGAGAATTCAAGAATGAGTTGGTACAGACATGTTAGGAGAATGCAGGAGGGCAGGATACCAAGGAGGAGACCAAGAGATAGGTGGATTGTGCGTGTGAAGGAAGGAGTGCAGCAAAGAGGAGAGGAGTGGGACAGAGTGAGGAGTGAAAGGTGGTGGGAGGATAGAAAACGATGGAGAGGCTCATGTTTCAAGCAGACCCAGCCATCGCCTAGAAACTGTAGAAGATGATGATGGTATTGTAAGAAGGAGCAGATAAAAGAACTTGAAATATTCCAGAAACATGCAATAAAATCTTTGTATATCCTTGGCCACACCCTCAAATTGTAGTGGTGCGTGTCAGGACCCATTGCGATTCCACTTGGATGTCTTCAATGGAGTCAAAACGTCGCCTTTTCAACGTGATTTTCATCTAAGGAACTCAAAGAAGTCGCACGGGGCTAGGACTGGCAAGTAGGGAGATAGGTGACCGTTGCCATGTTGCTTTTGGCCAGGAATTCCTTCACAACGAGCAACGTGTGCACGTTGTCATGGTGCACCAACCAGTCTTTCTTTTTCCACAACTCGGGCCGTTTTTCCCTCAGTCGCCTCAAATCCTCACAGACATGTACAGTACGACAGCCCAAGTCTGTTACAAACATCGTGAATTGTCTGCCTTCTGTCTTTGTGAATCACGTCACTCACTTTCATGATCCAGTGTTGTGCATGTTGACGGTTGACAGAATGTTTGTCATCTTCCACAGATTGTCGGCCTTGAAGCCCTTGAACCACTCAAATGTTCTTGCTCGACTCGGTGACTATCACCACGTGCCTCTGTCAGCATGCAGTGAGTTTCAGCTGCAGTTTTCTTCAACATGAAACAGAATTTGATGCAAATCCTTTGCTCCTTCACTTTATCCATTTGACAATTCTTCGAAGCACTGAAACACGTCCTGACACACACCATTACAACTCACAACCACAACTGCATGCGCCAAAGATGATGCAACTTTGTACCGCAGTAGCTAAGACATGTGCCTCAAGACACCTAGCGGCGGAATGTCGTCCTACCACTGGTTTGACCGGTACAAACCTCGGATATTTTGGGTATCACCTCGTACACAAAAACTAAAATTATGCCACTGTGAAAACAAATAGTTATGTCAGCAACAGTATTTGTATACAACTTAGAAAAGAAATTGATACATACATCTATTTTACCCATGCAAATGACATCCACCGTTATGCAACAAAAGGAGTAAATCGAATATTCAACTGCCATTCCCAATCCATTAAATTTGGAACTAAAGGAATTATGTCCCCTATAATAAAGGAGTTTCTAAGAGGCATAGAGGGCAAGACCAGAATAGATAGAGTTAGAAATGAAAAGATAAGAAAAAGGACAGGAATCTTTGAAGCTGCAGGACAGGATAGAAACAACAACGTTAAAGTGGTATGGTCACATGATGAGGATGGAAAAGGAGAGAGTACCAAAGGAAGCTTTTCCGAAAAGATGACAGGGAAGAGACCACGAGGAAGACCCTGAAAGGGATGGACGGATACAGTCTGGGAGTGCAGAGAGAAGAGGCGAAGATAACCTGAAGATGTACTTAAAAAGGGAGAGGAGTGGTGGAGAGACAAACAACGATGGAGATCTTTAATTCACAACCCGACCCAGGAAGCTGGAAACTGGAAATGAAGATGATGAAAATAAAGGAATATAACTCTCTTCCATTATGCATAAAGGAAAGTTTTTCTATAAAAACATTTAAGAGGAGAGCAAGAGACTTCTTATTAAGGAATGAATATCCTAAGTTCAATATGTACCCTACAATACAATATATTATACCAATTACTCCTGTAAAGTTAGTAACTGTCAATCTATTGTATCATTAACTTAAACACAATATCATGTTACATAAATTATGTACCGTATATGCCAATCTGTATCTATGCTACTTGATTGTCCCTAACATGAGCTCTAGCTCATTGGTTCCTATGTAAATAAGTGATGAAATAAAATTAAAATCCTTGGCTGTCGAATAGAAACAAAAAGAGATTTAATCATATTTTTAACAGATTCTTGTCTAAAATTAGTGAACAAGGAAATAGAGTACACCTAGTTTGCTCCCAACAGCAAGAGCACAATAGATAATGGTTGTGAAAATAATGGTTTTCCTTATGCAAGACAGTTGACCAGAGTACTCTCATAGAGGCGTGGTGACACTTAGGTCAAGATTCGATTCGCGGTAAATGTATGTGAGATTTTCATGTCCTATGGCTGTGGTTCAGCTCCTACGTAAAATTGGAGGTCCCATGGCTCATGATCATGAGATACCGGTCACGTAAAACTACAAGCTTATAAAGAAACATCTGCCAGTTGTAACAAAGTTCCAGCTCAAGGAGAAAGTTCTACCTACATTAAGCAGGAACCACAAATAAACAAATAAAAGGAACCCAACGATATTAGCTTCAGCAAAACAAGCGAGTTTTAACTCCGCAACAGAAGTAATGCAAAAACTAACTGAAGCATCAACAACAGCACCCTCTGATCATGCCGTAAAAGGAAATCTAAACCATGATTTGACAGACTGCTACTAATCAAGACAGAAAGTTCTTCACTCATTACACAAAGCTAGGAACAGCAAAGATTTAGTCTCATTAACAAGATATGCCTTGGAGGCTGGATTTAGACAGCTCCTTAACCCGGTCCATGAGGCAATTTTAATTGGCTACATGGATAACTCTTGCCAGGCGCGTCCACGTCGCGGGGGTGGGCAACGGTACTGTAATATACCATGGAACTACAGTACCGGCTAAGTTCTGGTGAGGACCCAGTCCTATGGGGTATAACATAGGCCCCGTGCACAGGGTTACGTGCGAAGACCTCAACGGAATCTGCAGCGGAGAAGATGGACTTCGGAACGGTGGAGATTGCGGAAGAGGCAACCCAGTACTCAGGGAATAGTAAGAGTACAGCATCAATCGGCAGCGTCTGTTTCCCAGGTTAGGGGTGGCTGCAAGGGCGTCTGTTTCCCATGTTAGGGGCGGCCTGTATAATAGCTGGCAGTAGCTTCATAAAATGCCTTTGGGAGTGGCGACCCCATCGTAATAATAGCCTAAAATGGAAATGGCACTTCGAATGAATCGGAAAAGGTTAGGGCGTACCCTGCAGGCGACGTGCAGTTCTTTTGGTACTGGGGGAACTGTGAGAAATGGGCGACCAGTAACCGAAATGAAAGTGGGAATCATGAATGTCATGACCCTGACAGGCAAGGTGGAGGAGGTGGTAGACTTCATGGAGAGGGAGAATGTTGGATTGATGGGGCTGAGTGAAGTGAAATGGAAAGGTAAAGGAAGGAAGAAATTGAGGAAAGGATATACATTATACTGGAGTGGTGGCCAAGAGGCCAAAAATGGTGTGGGACTGATAACCTCGAAACAACTGGAGGAGTATGTTGAAGTGGTCGAGTGTGTGAGTGACAGAATAATGAAAATTAGAATGAAGATGAAAAATGATGTGATGGACTTCATACAAGTGTATGCACCACAGACTGGAAACAGAGAAGAAGATATTGAAGTATTCCTGGAGGATGTAGAAAGAGTAATTTCAGATGTAGAAGTGGTGATCATGGGAGATATGAATGCACAAGTCGGAAACGAGAGACAAGGAAAGGAAGAAGTCATTGGACCATATGGATATGGGAAAAAGAACCGGGAAGGAGAGGAACTTGTAAACTTTTGTGAAAGGAATGGACTGATAGTGGGTAATTCATGGTTTCGAAAGAAAAACAGCAGGAAAATTACGAGATATGGTTGGGGCGATAGAAGAACAAAATCAGTAATTGACTACTTTCTGGTGGAAAGGACTAATCACAGAAAGCTGATAGATGTGACAGCTTTACCAGGAGAAGCATTTGATGGGGACCATAGAGTTGTGGTGGCAAAATTTAGATGGGAAAAATTGGAAAACCTAAAGGAGATCAGAGAAAGTAAAATAAAAGTATGGAAATTGAAAGACAAAACCATACAGGAAAATTTTCAGGAGAGATTGAAGCAACAAATCCCAGTTACTGAAGTGGAAAACATAGAAGAGGAATGGTCTCACTTTAAAAAGGCATTTGTTGGTGCAGCAGAGAGTGCTTGTGGTAGGACGTCAACAAGAGTGAAAGAGAAGGAGACACCATGGTGGAATGAGGAAGTGAGGAAAGCAGTGAAAGAAAAGAAGTCTGCATGGAAAGAATGGAACCGAGATCAAACAGAAGAAAGCAAAAGGAAGTATCACGACAGCAAACGGAGGTGTAAGAAAGTGGTAGGAGAAGAAAAGTTGGGAAGAATTTACACGAAGAATGGAAACAGATGTAAGTGGCAGTAAAAGGATGCTGTATGGGCTTCTAAGAAGTAAGAGGAAAGAAAGAGTTACTACAAAGCTAGTGAAAAAGGAAGATGGAGAGTTGTTAACACACCCAGAAGAGATAAAGGGACGATGGAAGGAGTATTTCGATAAGCTTTTGAATGTGAGCAATGGTACTGGTGAGATGGAAGTGACACAACCTGACGACTCTATAACAGAAGATGATATAACAATGCTGGAGGTGGAACTAGCAGTACAGAAAATGAAGATGGGAAAAGCAACAGGGGTGGATGAAGTCAGTGTAGAAATGATAAAGGCTGCTGGACCTGTTGGTATGCAATGGCTGTATCGACTGCTAAAGTGTGTGTGGAAATGGAAATGTGTACCAGAAGACTGGAAGAAAGGGCTAATAATACCAGTGTTTAAGAAGGGGGACAAGAAGGTGTGTGATAACTATAGAGGGATCACCCTCATATCACAGATAGTAAAAATACTGGAAAGGATATTAGAAAGAAGAATGAGAAGAAAGGTGGAAGGAGAGTTGCAAGAGGAACAGTATGGCTTCAGGAGTGGAAGATCCACAGTGGACCCAATCTTTAGCTTGAGGCAGGTGATGGAAAAGAACTGGGAATATGGAGAGGATTTGATCATGACTTTCATAGATCTAGAAAAGGCATATGATAGTGTCCCCAGAGAGAAGGTATGGGAAACCATGGTTAAGAAGAGACTGGGAAGAGAAATGTTGGAAATGGTGCAAGCAATGTACAACAACTGTGTTAGCAGGGTACTGACCCCAGTTGGAAAGACAGATTGGTTTACGAACAAGACTGGACTAAGACAGGGGAGTGTGCTGTCACCTCTCTTGTTCATAATGGTGATGGATGAAATAGTAAAGGAAACAAAGGAAGCATATGAACATAAAGAAATGAAGTTACTGTTATTTGCAGATGATATTGTGGTCTGGGGAAGGAACACCGAAGAAGTGCAAAAACAACTAGATGCACTGAACGAAAATATTCAGAAGTATGGCCTGAAAATCAGTATAGAGAAAAGCAAGACCATGGTGATGACAAGAGGGGAAAGACAAGGAAAGGGCACTGTGAAAATTGGAAGTCAGAGTTTGGAAATTGTGGACACTTTCAAATACCTAGGAAGTGAATTGATGCAAACTGGTAGGTTGGACATGGAGATTGGCAGGAGGGTACAGCAGAGCAATGCATTCTATCAAAGTGTAAGAAAACTTGTTTGGGATAAGGAAGTACCAAGGAAAAGCAAGGAGGTAATGTATAAAGTGTATTATGTACCCATATTAACTTATGCAGCTGAGACTTGGACCCTGACAAGCAGGCAAGAGAGTAGAATCCAAGCCAGTGAAATGAAATTCCTAAGAAGTATGATAGGAAAGACAAGGAAAGACAGAGTGAGGAATGAAGATGTTAGGAAGGAAGTTGGGATGGGAAAACTAAATGAGAGAATTGAGAAGAATAAACTAAGGTGGTTTGGACATGTAAAGAGGATGGAGGAAAATAGAATACCGAGACAGATGCTGGAGGCGAAGTGCAAGGGTAAGAGACCAAGAGGAAGACCTAGAACAAGGTGGATGGATTCAGTGAAGAGCGGCGTAAGAAAAAGAAATCTGGACTGGGACAAGATCGTGGAAGAAGAATGGTGGAAGGAAAGTGGAGAAGTGCCATAAATACCCCGACCCGGCAGGAGCTGGATAAGGGGAAATGATGATGATGATGATGATGAACAAGATATGCTGAGAAAAACCAACTTAATAAGAGACAAGGAAAGATAATTTGACATTAATAATGAATTTAAGTTAATTGCCGAGATCAAAGAAAAGCCTGACAAAAATGTTAAAGCAAATGAAAACTCAACGACCTCAGTATGCCTTCCTTCGGAGGGGAAGTAAAGCCGGCGGTCCCATGTCATAAATTTATGGCATGTTAAAAATCCTTCCACTAAATTACACCTGTGTGAAGCTAAATTGGATAGGTTAAGAATGTAAACAACGCTCTTTGGTTTCTACGTCCGTTGCCAAGAGCCGACTGCGGTGGCGTCTAGTAGCTAAGTTATGAACTTGGCCTAGTAGTCGTTGACGGTGGCTCTTGGCGGCAAAAGTAGGAACTATTTGAAAAATTCTAAGTTGCAGTCTGTACTTAAATTGAAAAAACAGATAACACACACTAATACAGTCATCACAATTAACACCGGTTATCAGACAGATTCTACACACACCCAAAGTACACGGGGCTACATGACCGCGTTGTCGCAGCCCCTAAACTTAAAAACCAACCAACCGAAAACTCAACGAGCTCCCCTCATTATCCTAGGCCAGTGGGAACACCATTTCAGAAACCTTGGGAGGGAGCCAGGCAACCAACAGCTTCATACCAACAAATATTGACATGAACATCTCACAGCTCTTCAGTAATGAAGAATTAACCAGGCCTATTATCAAGAGTAAGAACCACCAAGCCTCAGGTCTTGATGAAATTTCTAATGAGCATCTCTAGCAACACTGCAAGTCATCACAGATGCCAAAACTATACTCACTAGTATTTTGAAAGAAAAACCATAACTGATCAGTGAAGAAAATCCTTCATCTTTGTTTTATATAAGGGAAAAGATATGAAGGATGATCCTAACCCACAGATGAATCGCCTGGAGAATAACCTTTTCAAAATATTCTCCCAGTTATTAATGAGCCATATAGAACCACAATTCAGGAACCACAGCACACAAATCCTCTATGCTAGCAGTTGCTGGGATTCTACCAGGAAATCAACAATGCTTTTTCATTACCTACCACACCATTATTTGCAATATTCAAAGATTACTCTGAGGTGTTTTATAGCATTAACAGGAATATATTCATTCAAAAGACTGGAGACTATATTAGGACATATAAACCATGCACTTGGACACCATAAATATCAATCTTAAAAAAAATTAATGTTATAGTAACTGCGCTTATCCACAACTTCTGTCATTTCACCAACAAGGGGAGTACTGTAAGGTGACCCATTAAACCCCATTGCTATTTAACATAACGACCGCAGATATTGTTCATACAGACCACTTCGAGGTATAACGGCTAGCATTCTTGGCTGTTGCCCCGGAGGTCTGGGTTTGATTCTCGGCTCTGTCAAAAAAATTAATTGTGGTCCGAGGGCTGGAATGGGATACAGAGGTGGGTTCAATTCCCACCTCGGCCATCCTGGATTTGGTTATCTCTGGTTTCTCCTTTTCAAATCCAGGAAAATGCCAGACGGGGTCCTAACTTACCACATCCACTTCCTCCCTAATCCGCACCTGAATTACAAATACTCACCACCACTACTACTACTACTACTCGTCGTCGTCTTTAACTCGTTTCCGAGTATAGATCTTCTTCCAAAACAGTCTAATATTATCTAAGGTAGAGGTCTGTGAGCATGTTTGCGGTGACTGAACAGCCCAATGCGTGCATGAAACAAACATCCACACAGATCACACAGAACTGTTGGTGGAGGGCGTGGCTGTGCTGCACGGAGCTGTCGTGCTTGTCGCTTGGCCTTAACAAGTCTACGACGTTCTTCTTCAAACTACTACTACCACCACTACAAACAAATTGTCCCTCTCTCTATATATACATATATATATGTCAGTTCCCATCAAGTCTTGTTTCCAAAATTTCTTTGGGAACTTGGTTCGCTTATCATTGTAGAAAGTACAAATAAATAACAAAATTTTCTCTGTAATTGGTTCAGGGAGCCAAAATGCCATTTTAATGTCTTTCATGAAGGATTCTTTTGCTATGACCCTATGACATAGATATAGCTATTCAATGAGAATTTGGAAATTCCTAAGCCCCAGATTTAGAACCTTAATTTTATATTTTCAAGCTTCCTCAGATTGGTTTCCGACAGATTAATCCATATTAATTGGATGCCTAATGTTGTTATTGGCATTCAGCTTCACCTTCACATTCACCTTCAGCTTCACCACTTATTGTACACACCCACTTCCATAAAAAATATGTATGACATTGAACAGTCACATCCCGGCTGGTAATAATAATAATAATTATTATCATTTATTTATTTACATAGGTCCCAATGAGCCTGAGCTCGTGTTAGGGACAATCAAGTAACATAGTTACAGCATGGCATATATATAATTTTTGTAACATTATATTGTTTAGTTTAATAGTAACTTAGATTGCTAGTGACTAACTTTACAGAGATGATTCGGTATGATACATTGCATTGCTTAAGGCTATATTGGATATGGGCTATTCATTCCTTAATAGGAAGTCTTTTGTTTTCCTCTTAAATGTTTTTATAGAGAAACTTTCCCTTATGCCTAATGGTAGCGAGTTGTATTCCTTTATTATAGAGGACATAACTCCTTTAGTTCCAAGTTTAATGGATTGGGAAAGGCTGGTGAATATTCGATTTACTCCTCTTGTTGCATAATTATGAATGTCATTTGCATGGGTAAAATAGATGTGTGTGTGTATCAATTTGTTTTCTAATTTGTATACAAATACTGCTGCTGACATAGCTATTTGTTTTTGCAGTGGCATAATTTTAGTTTTTGAGTATAATTCATTTGAGGGTGTGAGCCAAGGAAATCCAAAGATAGATTTTATAGCACGCTTCTGGAGTATCTCAAGTTCTTTTATCAGCTCCTTCTGATTCATGTACATTAGATGTGAATGTATCAGAGCAAAGTATGTATTTTTCAATTGTTGGCTAGTAAGACAGCTATATCTTAATCTGAAAATAATACCTATTATAGGGCTGATTTTATGTTTTACATTTTCTACATGATTTTCCCAGGTTAGTGTACTATCTAGTGTGATACCTAAGTATGTTGCCGATTTAACCCTTTCTATTTCTTTGTTGGCTATGTTGACTATGTTTGTGGTCTCAATCTTGTATGATGGTTTATGGAAGAATAAATATTTTGTTTTAGTGACATTGATAACCATTTTGTGTGCTCTCAACCAATCCACTAGCTTATTGAGATCATAATTAATATTTAGCATAATTTCCTGTTCAGATGTTCCCAGATAGAGTATAAAAATATCATCTGCAAATAGTTTAAGCTTGCCTTTCAATTCTAATAATACTATATCATTAATATAGGCCAAGAAAACAATTGGTCCTAAGACAGAACCTTGAGGTACTCCTGTGTCAATTCTCATTTGAGATCCTTTTACATTATCGATTGCAACATATTGTTTTCTGTTTGTGAGGTAGTTCTAGAACCAATCATGTGCCACTCCTCTGATGCCTGCAAATTCTAGTTTATTAAGGAGAATCTTATGGTTAACCAGATCGATGGCTTTTTGAAGGTCAATTAGTACACCAGCAGCTAGTTTGTTTTCATCTAATGCCTTTTCTACATCAGTTACTAATATCGTATGGATTAGAGTGCCGGGTGCAAGCTTTGTTATTTGATGCCCAGAGCGCAGCTTGCATGTTGAATTTTTTTGTTCCTTGGCATGCTATGAAAGTCAAGGAGATTAGATATCTAATCTCATTGACACTATAGTGCTTTCTAGTAGAGAAAGGAGGAACTTTGTGTTGGTTGAAAATCCCGAGTTTAGTTTTGCCATGATGAACACGGCCTACTGAATTCAAACAACGTACATGCATTTCGTGACTTTTGTCACCTTTCAAAAATCACTTACCACGCCCAGGAGCGAAACTGGAAGCTTGGGGTTGGTAGTCCGACACGATGACCACTCACCCACCGTGGCAAGCAAGGGTGGTGATTTATGCCAATTATGCAAACAAACTTGCATCAAATATATCGCACCCCAGCTGGAGGACTGCCACAAGTCAAAAAACATGAATTTTGAAGTATGTGGTACTTATAAATGCCTATGATCAAGTCCGAGTCCTGTAAAACTTCCACAACTCATATCCTATAAATAGCAATTCTATGGCACTGAATAGAAAACTGCCATAACTGAAAATTATTATTATTTTTATTAAAACACATACTTATAATCCATGAAGGAACTTTGTATGTTATTGTATAACATAGTACTAGACAATGTTAGAAGTTGGTAACACGTTACTTTCACTTTAATTATGTAAATATTTATATTTTCCCATTAGCTCAACATCTTTAAATGCTTCTGAAAATGTGTCCTTTTTGACTTGTGGCAGTCTTCCAGCGGGGGTGCGATATATTGGAGTAGGCTAAAAGAATATTACCGTACCTCTAAATGAAACTCTAAATGTAAAGCTCCTCATGAATCAGACTATTGAATTTTGTTGTTCCTTGGCATGCTATGAAAGTCAAGGACACTCAATGGGGCTAAAGGACCACGATGCCCAAGCCCCTCAAATGAAACTACTACTACTGTTGTTCATGCAATTAACTCAATGTAAAGCTCCTCATGAATCAGACTATATGGCCTTATTCTCTAGAAACTCCACTGACCTACAGACAGCTATCAATAGACACAGGAAATGGACACAAGACAACTAACTCCATGGAAATCAATACAGCAAAAACCAAAGTGATAAAGTTCTGAAAAGGAGGAAAATTATCCAGGGCCGGACCATTTCTTGTGCAGTACCTCACAGCTGGAAATAGTACCCCATATTAAGTGTCTGTGAATAATCCTGCACCACTGGCTACACACTCACTCTACACATTCAAGATAGAGCAGCTGCTGCAGCCAGAGCTACATTTGAAATATCGAAGTTTGATTCTATCCATTGCATTGTCACTTTTTACACTGGAAGTCAATAATACCAACATTAGGCATCCAACTAATATGGATTAATCTGTCGGAAACCAATCTGAGGAAGCTTGAAAATATAAAATTAAGGTTCTAAATCTGGGGCTTAGGAATTTCCAAATTCTCTTTGAATAGCTATATCTATGTCATAGGGTCATAGCACAAGAATCCTTCATGAAAGACATTAAAATGGCACTTTGGCTCCCTGAAACAATTACAGAGAAAATATTGTTATTTATTTGTACTTTCTACAATGATAAGCAAACCAAGTTCCCAAAGAAATTTTGGAAACAAGACTTGATGGGAACTGACTTATGGAAGAAGCCTAACCTTCAGCTTCGCCACTTATTGTACACACCCACTTCCATAGAAAAATATGTAAGACATCAGTCACATCTCGGCAGGTAATAATAATAATAATAATAATATAGTATGGATTCGGGTGCCGGATGCAAGCTTTGTTATTTGATGCCCAGAGCGCAGCTTGCATGTCGAATTTTGTTGTTCCTTGGAGTGCTATGAAAGACGAGGAGGTTAGATATCTAAGCTCCTTGACACTATAGTGCTTTCTAGTAGAGAAAGGAGGAACTTTGTGTTGGCGGAAAATCCCGAGATTAATTTTGCCATTATGAACACGGCCTACTGAATTCAAACAACATACATGCATTTCGTGACCTTCCAAAAATCACTTACCACGGCTAGGAGCGAACCTGGAAGCTTGCGGTTGGTAGTCCGACACGATGGCCGCTCGCCCACAGTGGCAAGCAAGGGTGGTGGTTTATGCCAATTATGCAAACAAACTTGCATCAAATTTGGAGTAGGCTAAAAGAATATTATCGTAATTTTGCCCTTATGAACACGGCCTACTGAATTCAAACAACGTACATGCGTTTCGTGACCTTTCAAAAATCACTTACCATGGCCAGGAGCGAACCTGCAAGCTTGCGGTTGGTAGTCCGACATGATGATCACTCACCCACCGTGGCAAGCAAGGGTGGTGCTTTATGCCAATTATGCAAACAAACTTGCATCAAATATATATTGGAGTAGGCTAAAAGAATATTATCGTACCTCTAAATGAAACTTTAAAGACCTGGTAAAATTGTCATCCATTTAACCTCCTTGCACATTGTGCATAGTAAATTCTCTAAACATTCAAACAATACTGAGGGGGAAGATATAAGCCGACTATCATGGAATAGAAGTATGCTAGTGATGAATGAACCAAATATTAATTTGATAGTGAATTTTCTTTTTAATGGCCCTTTTTTTTTAAATAGCGGCATATCAATTGGGAATCCCTGCTGTAGCAGTACCCATGATTTTTTTTTCTCTCTCAATGTTCAATGGGGAGGGGCATGATGGTGCAATGGTAAGGCTGTTTGCCTCCCGCTAACGCAGACTAGGTTCAGTTCCCAGATAATGTATTGTATGTGGGATTTATGAAGTGAAATATCATGCTCAGAAGTTTGGATTCCACATAAAAAAGGAGGTTCAATGGCTTATGATCATGAGATTAATGGTCACTTAAAACCACAAGCTTTCGTGTTTCTTTTTAATGCTGACATAAAGTCAAATTTCAGAGAGACATGAGAAATTAAAATTGCCCAGCCATCTCAATCTGGTTTGCTAACGTTTTTCCCCAGCACATCAGTGGGCTCTGATTAGTACATGCTGAGAAAGCCTACTGCAAGGCTCTTAAGAACCAAAAGCAGTACCAGTGAAATATGAGTGTATCACCCTTCGCCTTCTACTGAAATGGCTTTCTCATCATTTACTAGTCAGCATCCTGGTTAGGTATACCACATCAACTGGTGACCCCAATGGCACATTTGGGTGAAATGCTATCAAACCAGATATCCAGTCAATTCTATTTTTCTAGTCTCTTTGAAAGTTTACTTAATGTCAAATATGCTGTTTCCGTCAAGAAACTAGACATTTCAGTTTTGATATTGAATCATAATATGAAGCAAAATTGATAACATTTCAGGTTGAACGGGAGTTAAAGGAAGTTCGTAATCTGCTGAATACTAATATAGAAGTTTCGGTTTCAAGTCAGCAGCAACTTGAGTTGGAGCTCACTTCCACCAAACAGAAGGTTGAAGAAGTGCGGTCATTACTTCTCTTGGCTGAACAGGTAAGTTTTCCAGGATGAATCTGCAATAATTATAAAGGTTTTGATGAATATTGGAAAAAAAATTGTCATCTGAGAAGTTGTCTTTTTATTGTTGAATTAGAATGTAATGAGGTTAATTACCTATAGTAAATGTATTTCCAAGACAGTGTGGAAAGAGTACTTTGAGGATTTGCTGAATCCAAATGGTCATAGGGAGGAAGACAATGCATTGGAAGATGGAGAAGACAACACAGGAATGGAAAAGGACCTGACTTGGAGAGAACTGGAGATGGCTATAGACAAGATGAAAGGAGGAAGGGCACCGGGTGTGGATGAAGTGAGTGTTGAAATGGTGAAGGCAGCAGGGGAGGTTGGGAAACAGTGGCTGTACCGTGTGATGAGGGTGATATGGAAGGAGAAAAAGACCCCAGAAGATTGGAAGAAAGGATTAATTGTCCCAATATTTAAGAAAGGAAGCAGAAAGGAGTGCAGAAATTACAGGGGAGTCACACTCATATCTCACTGTGCCAAGTTATATGAAAAGATATTAGAAAGTAGAATACGAGCCAAAGTGGAGAGAAAATTGAGAGAGGAGCAGTATGGATTCAGACCTGGGAGATAACAGTGGATCTCATATTTTCAGTGAGACAGCTCCAGGAACACCACTATGAATTTGGAGAGGATCTGTTGATGGCCTTCCTGGACATCGAAAAGGCCTATGATAGTGTGTGTAGGGATAAGGTTTGGGAAGCAATGGAAAACATGGGAGTGGAAAAAGGGACTGTAGGCAGAGTGAAGGAGATGTATTGTGGAAGTGTGAGTTGTGTGAAAGTTGGAGGGGAAAGAACGGGGAAAGAACAGACTGGTTCAGACAAATGAGTGGCCTGAAACAGGGTAGTGCGCTGTCACCCCTTCTCTTTATTGTGGTTATGGATGAGGTTATGACACGGGTATTAGGAAAGATAGGAGAAGATAAGATGAAAGCAATGGTGTTTGCAGATGATCTCATGGTCTGGGGAAACAAGGAGGAGGAAATTCAGGAGCAACTGAAGGCTTGGGAAGAAACAGTGGGAGAGTACGGATGGAAGTTCAACATCAGTAAATGTGAGATCCTGTTAACGACCAGGAAAAAGGACAGACCAATGAGTGGGGTAACACTTGGAGGTGGACAGCTGAAGAAGGTGGAAAGTCTCAAGTACTTGGGAAGTCTAGTGGAGGAAAATGGGAGAAATGACAAAGAGATTACGGAACGTGGCAGACAGGCAGAAGCATTAGGAGCTTAGTGTGGAATAAAGATGTCCCACAAAAAAGCAAGGAAGTGTTATACAGAAGCTACTATATCCCGATACTGACCTATGCTTCAGAAACGTGGACAATGAAGAAAAGAGACATAAGCAGAATACAGGCAGGTGAAATGAAGTTCCTGCGAAGTAGGATCGGAGTAACAAGAAGAGACAGGTTGAGGAATTAAAAGGTCAGGGAAATGGTGAAAGAGGAGCCCTTGCAAGGTAGGATTGAGACATCAAGACTGAGGTGGTATGGACACTTAAAGAGAATGGATGAGAAGAGGATTCCCAAGAGGATACATGAGATGCAGATGCAGAAGAAACGACCTAGGGGAAGACCAAGAGATAGATGGCTGAAAGGAGTGGAGGAATGTGTCAAGAAGAGAGGCGAGGACTGGACCAGAGTGACAGCGGAGAGGTGGTGGGAAGAAAGGACTAAGTGGCGAGGCTTATGTTCCAAACAGACCCAGCCTGGGGCTGGAAACTGTACAAGATGATGATGATGAAATGTATTTCCAAATAAAATTGTTAATAATGGTATCATAATTAATTATCAACACAAACAAGTAACTAAGACTCTAGATGAAAGTGGGTTGAGTATTTACTTATGTTTGGGATAGTTCATAAATGCTTTTCTTTTCAGTACCGGTATTGGCCTTGAGACTTTTTTATGTGTCTCCTGAAGCTCCGAAAGTCCTCCCAATTTCTCATTGAATGTTCATTCATATTTAAGGACATGCAAGAGGCCATCTTCTTTTTATTGAAATGCGGTGTGTTTTCTCAGAAAGAGATGTTATTTTAAAGAGGATATGTTCAAGAAATTTTCAGCTGTACTGATAATGAATTTTTCAGAACATGGCATATCTACAGTACTATGTTTCAAACATGTATACACCTTCTGCAGGCTGCAACTTTAATCCTTAGTTCTATTGAGGATATAGCTCAGTATTTCTTACTGTGAGGGGGGCGTGGTGGCACAGCGGTCAAGCTGTTGGCCTCTCACCAATGTAGACCAGGTTCGATTCCCGGTCAATGCATGTGAGATTTTCGAAGTGAAATGCCATGTCCTGTGGTTCAGATTCCACGTAAAAAGGAGGTCCCATGGCTCATGATGGCATGACTAACTGTCATATAAAACTAAACGCTTCCTTCCATTTTTTCTTACTGTGACATGAAACTAACCATGTTCATGACTAGTTACAAGTCATCTATTGGTTCCATGTTGACTATACCAAGTGTAATAATAATAATAATAATAATAATGTTATTGGTTTTACGTCCCTTTTAACTACTCGGGCTTTTAGAGACGCCGGGGTGCCGGAAGTTTGACCCGAAGGGGATCTTTAACGTACCAGTAAATCTGACACGGCTCCCTTGCATTTGCGCACCCTTAAATGCCAGCTGGCTGCGCCAGGATACGAACCTGCAACCTTGGGCTCAGTAAGCGAGAACGTTACCGCTGAGTCACGCAGCCAGTCTATACCAAGTGGTCCATCCGCCCCTTGTGATGTAGTTTTATGCAGCCCATCATGTTTATTACAATTCTTAAAAGCATCAGTCTCTCTCCCTAATCCAGGGTATTTGAACGATGTGTATAGTAAAGCCATCATAACTTCCGACTTGACGTTTCAGTGCTAAGGTAGAGTTTCGATCGCTTAATCACGTCATCGCGAACGTAACTCAATTTGTCGTGATATATCGATTTGAATGACTGTCTGTGATTGTCTGGTTAAAGTGATTTTCCTTCTGACCTCAAGATAACTCTAGGGTAACACTGAAACGTCAAGTCGGAAGTTATGATGGCTTTACTATAGTTACAGGCTAGAAGGTAGCAGGAATCGTGAGCGCCACTATAAAATCATTATAAGTACGATTGGTTGGTTCCTTAGTTTAGGGGCTGCGACAATGCGGTCATGTACCCCGTGTCCTTTGGGTGTGTGTAGAATTTATCTGATAACCGGTGTTAAATGTGATGGCTGTATTAGTGTGTGTTATCTGTGATTCAGGTAGAAAGACTGCAGACGATTAATTTTTTCAAGTAGTTCCTACTTTTGCCACCAAATGCTACCATCCACGACACCTAGCTGCGGATGCGGCTTCTAAATGCCATCGCAGTCAGCATCCGGTGGCGAACGTTGAAACTAATATAGCGTTATCAAACTAACCTACAAATTTTTGCTTCCACAAGTGTAATTAGTGTAAGGTTTTTTTCCATGCCATAAATCTATGACATGGGACCGCCGGCTTTACTTCCCCTCCAAAGGAAGGCATACTGAGGGATTTGTAACGCTCTTAAAAAATCCAACGACTTCGGCCAGGTTTGAACCCGCGATCTTGGGATTATAAGTACCACGAGTGAACGCGTAACGTATCGATTAGTGTACCGGTACTTCCCTTGTCCAAATCCTTTGCCAAACTATATTCGAAAACTGGAACATGAAGCTATCTAAATCAAAGTGGTTTTAATTCATGCCCTGTGCTTAAATCGGCACATATTTGGAAAATAAGTGTGTTCAAAATTATGTGACTGTATTCGTCTACATGGAAAAATCTTGTTTTTTCATTTTCATAAGTCAGTCAACTTTTAAAAACTCATTAGAATGGCTCAATTAGAAATCCTGATAATGCGAATGTTAGAAGTTGGTTGTTAATTGTTTATAAAAAGAAATTGTTCTTATTTTTCCTACAAAACTTCAAACATGATATCTCAGAAACCAATTAAGATAGAAACACAGATGTTTCACTTTTTTTTAAGCTAAAATAGTAGTTTAGTGCCTGACACTGAGGTTATGTTTGTTTTCATCATTATTTAAGGATTATTTGTTTTGAAATAAATCTGTGGCTTGGAACAAAAACAACCAATGTCCATTTTTTTTTGGCATTTTCAGGTTTTAACATGCTTTTTATAATTCCAAGGCGATCTTTCGAATGGAACAACCAACAATGTCCTACATTGTCTCTAAATACTTTTTTTTTTCTGTCACAACCAATCTCCTTTGGCAATGTATCAGAAATCTGGGCGTTAGAACAACCAATATTTTTTGCGCGCGCCGAAAAAGGTCAACAATGACAGCGACTACAACCGAAGTGTATATCAGGCGACTCACTGTTTTCGTTTACGGTTGTGTTTCGCATTCTCTGTCTTGCATAGAAGGATCAATTACAGGTAAATTGTACAGTGAGCGAACTGAGACTAGATACTGAAGTTTCAAGGCAAGACAACAGAGTCGAGGTAGCCAGTCTAAACCTCGCACGAAAGGCAGAAAGGAAGAAGCCAGTTCATTAAGAAAACGAAATCGAAATCCTGATACTTGGTAAAGGAACATCAGAAAGAAACGTCGAGCCGCAGGTGAGCCATATCTGTCTGTCAGAGGTAAACCTGTGCCGAGTAAGGTACTAAAACCCTCATGTCGTTGTCGCCGTAAATGTTACATACAGGGGGATAAGAGACTATAATATGCCGTCAGTTTTATCAACATTCTTCTGATGCACAAAACCAGTACCTCCTGAGTGACTGTGTGATTGAACTTGAGAGGAGGAGAGTTCGCACAGGAAAGGCTGTAAGTCGACGAAAATTACCAGAAAGTATCTGCTAGACGGAAGGGAAATCTGTCAAACGATGTTCCTGAACACGTTGCGTGTAACACTGATGAAAGTTGGGAAATCTGTCAAACGATGTTCCTGAACACGTTGCGTGTAACACTGACGAAAGTTCGTTTTGTTCTGGATGAACGACGAGCCACAGGCACCAACATCTGCCTACCAGATGAGAGAGGGAAACATCGTAACCACATTAGATGTCTGATGAAGATAGAAACATTATTATGAATCATATAAAAAGTTTCCATCTTATGAAAGCCATTATTCCAGGCGCCATACGCGAAAAGAAATACTTATCTGGAGTGCTGTCGATTTCGAAGATGTATAAGCTGTATGTCGAAGAGTCAAAGCAAGCTGGGATAACAATAGAGGCTCAATCAGTCAACCGTAAAATTTTCGTCGACCTTTTTAATTTAAGCTTTAAAAAACCAAAGAATGATACATGTCGTAGGTGTGTCAAATACAAAATTCTTTTAGAAACAGCTAATTTGGAAGATATGGAATCTATTCAGGTCGAATACGAAAAGCACTCTGTAATGGCTGATAAGATGTATGAGGGAAAGAGTATTGATAAAAATGGCAGCTAAAAAAAAAAACGGCAAGTTCGTGTTTGCTTGGTTCGATCTGCAACAGTGCCTACCAACGCCTCTATTGCGTAGTGACTTGTCTTTCTACAAGCAATGACTATGGACTTTCAATTTAACAGTTTTTTCAGATGTGGAGAATAAGATACATGCAGACATACATGTAGCAATGTGGGATGAAATCACAGCATGCAGAGGGGACCAAGAAATGGCATCATGTAACCTTAAATTCTTCCAGTCATTGCCTGATCATGTAGAGGAGGTAAACTTGTGTAGTGACTGCTGCAGTGGGAAAACCCGCAACATTTATGTGCCTGCTGTTCATGGCCAGTATCCCTCAGACTGAGAAGGCTCTAAAGATAATAAACCACAAATATCTTTTACCGACAACATCCACACTTTGATTAAAAAGCTAGAAACAGTCTAACAAGTGTAAGAATAGATTTACCAAGAGATTGGATGAATTTAGTCGCAGTGATCCGTTGCAAGACCCCAATAAAAGCAACGGAAATGAATAGGATGATTTCCTCAATTTCTCGTCGGAACTTTCTCGGAGTTTCATACACAGAAACGAAAACACCTGTGGTCAAGCAATTAACAGGCTAAGCATCAGGTGGCATCAGTACTGCTGATTCAAGCTCGGTAATCTATTATAAAACTGATCTGCATGTCCCTGAATTTCTGGAAATGGACCCACGAGGCGCGGAGGACCACATCGAAATTCAGAATCTCGTCTTCCGGAACAATTGGAGCGTTTCCACACAAAGCCACAACTTAGAGCAAACTGAAGATGCTGAACACGTGGCACCATGTGTGAGTTCAGATGAAGGGGAAATTACTGTAATGACTCATTCAAGTTACTATCTCTTGCTTGAGAAAAGAATGTATCAAAATGCAGGCTGAGAATGTATTCTTATCCTTGTTCAAACTTTCTATTCAGGGATAAACAAGAATGTTTTTAATATGTGTGTAATAACACAATATTATGTAACTTTTAAAACTTAAAACTGTTCGTAAACTTTATTTACCATGTAAAGGTGGATTCAAAAAGCATTCTGGAGAAATAAAAGTGTAATGTACAGACAACCAATATCCATGTATTCTGCACTTACTTAGGTGAACAACAATCAATGTCCCCTTTTTTTATCGCTATTATTAGCACTAAACTGTTATTGAGGCTGAAATATTTGTAAGAAAGCTAACAAACAGTCAATAAAGTAACAGGTTATGCGACACAGCTGAAAGGTCCACAGAAATCGAATGCCAACGTTGTGCTCCAAACTTCAGACGCCATTTTTGACATTGGTTGATTTTGTTGCATCTTTATAAACAAATGCCAGAATATGATATGATAATTTACTTCTACCTGTTCTCTATGTCAAGTACTAGTAGACATTTTAAGCTTCAAACTGACACCAATATGACTAGGATATCATAATTATTAGTGGAGAAATGATGTTTGGATATATGGATCATTGTGAAAATTGTGACTTAAGGGAAAGCAAATTAGAAAACAGACTTTCTTGGAAACCCCCAGCGGAGTAAGTTAGCCCTTTCGCATCTTCCTTTTTATCAAGTTTCAGCTTCTTTCTGTCTCTCAGATGCCTCCTCCTCGTTTTTGCTTCAGGAGTGGAATGTTTTTTTTTTGTCACGCATCAATAATCTTTATCCAGGCCAATGGTTTTGCCTTTTATTTCTTTTTTCACATAATTACAAAGTTACGTGTGACGTGTAGTGTATTTTGTATCGGACATGTTGGCAACGGGTATGACGTCAATGTGTCATGGTAGCCGTCGTCGAATGAGCAAGGAGTAAAATCATTTATTTACGTAATAAAACAAATATTTCTGGTGCAGCAGTGACAATTCAATTTGTAATCGACTTCTAATGACTCCCAGAAAAGTATGTGAATCATACATCATATATTTTTAATAATCTGAGAAATGGTATTTCTTCCAGGGTTTGCATCCATCCTCTTCTGAATTTCCAGCTCAACCTCCTTGTTGTTGTTTGAGTCTTCAGTCTTTCGACTGGTTTGATGCAGCTCTCCATGCCTCCCTGTCCTGAACTAATCCTTTCATCTCTACATAGCTACCACACCCTACATCCGAGGCAATCTGTTTAACATACTGTATTCTAACCTTGGTCTACCCCTACAGTTCTTGTCCACGACCCTTCCTTCCATAACTAAGCTTGCTATTCCTGGGTGTCTTAGTATGTGTCCTACCAACCTATCTCTTCTCTTCATTAGCAGTCGCCAGAAACATCTCTCTTCTCCCACTCGTCTTAATACCTCTTCGTTTGTAACCCTATCTACCCATCTGATCTTCATCATTCTCCTGTAACACCACATTTCAAATGCTTCAATTCTCCTTTTTTCTGCTGCACCACTAGTCCATGTTTCACTTCCATAGAGTGCCATGCTCCAGACAAAGGCTTTCAAAAATGACTTCCTAATACCTAAATCTATATTCGATGTCTTTTGTAGAAATGCTTTCCTTGCCTGAGCCAACCTACTTTTTATATCCTCTTTGCTTCGCCCATCACTGGTTATTTTGCTTCCTAAGTAACAGAAGTCTCCTACTTCCTTTAGCTTTTTACCTGCCAATTTGATGTCCTTAGAGGTTTCTGATTTATTTCGGCTGCATTCCAATATTTTTGCTTTACATCTGATTTTCATCATGAATTCTTTCCTCAAGACGGAGTCCACACCATTCAAAAACTCATTAGAATCCTCTGGCGTGTCGGCCATCGTGTGGGAGTGAATGTTCAAACTTCAATTGCAGACGAATGGGCACTTCCTTGAACTTCTTGTTAACCTAATTTTCATTAGGTAGAATAAGGAAAGATAAGAGAACGTTCATGGCATTTGTAGACTTAGAAAAGGCTTTTGATAACGTTGATTGGACTAAATTGTTTGACATTTTGAAAACGATTGGAATAAAGTACAGGGAGAGGAGGGTGATCTACAATCTATACAGAAACCAGATAGCAGTCGTTCGAGCTGAAGGTTATCACCCATACTTTTCAATCTTTACATTGAACAAGCAATGAAGGAAATTGGAGAAAAATTTAAAGAGGGAGTGAAGATTCAAGAAGAATCAATTTCTTCAACTCTGAGATTTGCTGATGGGATCGTCATCTTGGCCGAAGCCGTCCGATTTTTTAAGAGCGTTAAAAATCCCTCAGTATGCCTTCCTTTGGAGGGGAAGTAAAGCCGGCGGTCCCATGTCATAGATTTATGGCATGTTAAAGAACCTTCCACTAATTGCACCTGTGTGAAGCTAAATTGGATAGGTTAGGAATGTAAACAACGCTCTTAGGTCTCTACGTTTGTTGCCAAGAGCCGACTGCAGTGGCGTCTGGTAGCTAAAGTTTTGAACTTGGCCTAGTCGTCATTGACGGTGGCGCTTGGCGGCAAAAGTAGGAACTATTTGAAAAAATCTAAGTTGCAGTACTTAAATTAAAAAACAGATACACACACTAATATAGCCATCACAATTAACACCGGTTATCAGACAGATTCTACACACACCCAAAGTACACGAGGCTACATGACCGCGTTGTCGCAGCCCCTAAACTGAGGAACCAACCAACCGAATTCATGATGTCTGTCTGTTAGGTAGTCAGCCCGAAGGCTGGTTGGATCCTCAAAAAGTACCGCCGTTACGTTATGTGAGTAGATACCCACAAAAACCCAAGACAGCACTATTTTGAGGCGTTCTAGGCAAGAAGAGGAGTGAGGTAGTTTGCCATTGCTTTCCTCACTGAGTCAGAACAGTAGTCCTAACCCTATGAGTTGAACCTTTCACAGCATTCACAGGCACTGACTGTGCCCCGAATGCCATTACTAAGCCCCACCCATACCTCAGTAGCTTCCATATAATCACAGCCATGAGTGAGACTGAGACATCGGTGAAAAGCCACCTTTTACTCTAGCCTGTGCCAACTGACAAATGCAAAAAAACTGTATTCATCAAGAGATGGCGAACAGGCCAGAATTCATGACAAAAATTAATAAATGTAAAACAAAAATATTGGATTGCTGCCGAAATAAATCAGAAACCTCTATGGAAATCAAATTGGCAGGTTAAAGGCTAAAGGTAGTAGGAGACTTCTGTTTCTTAGGAAGGAAAATAACCAGTGATGGACGAAGCAAAGAGGATATAAAGAGTAGATTGGCTCAGGCAAGGAAAGCATTTCTACAAATAAGGAATCTGTTGACTTCGAATATAGATTTAGGTATTAGGAAGTCATTTTTGAAAGCCTTTGTCTGGAGCGTGGCACTCGATGGAAGTGAAACTTGGACTATTGGTGCAGTAGAAAAGAGGAGAATTGAAGCATTTGAAATGTGGTGTTACAGGAGAATGATGAAGATCAGATGGGTAGATAGGGTTACAAACGAAGAGGTATTAAGACGAGTGGTAGAGGAGAGCTGTTTCTGGCGAGTGCTAATTTATTTAATCGTATGGTGAGTACAACAAGGAATTCATAAGTCCAGGTCCAAGTTCTTCAACTACACAACAGCACTATCAGAAAGATGAAACAGGTCGCTGGGGCTTCCGGAGTAGGCATGAAGAGGGCAGCGCAGGATGACATGGTCCATGGTCTGCTCCTCTTCACTGCATTCGCACATTGGAGAATCCATCCAGCCCCACTTATGGCGCAAGAAATTACAGCGCCCATGCCCAGTTCTCGGTCTGTTGAGGCGACACCATAGTTGTTTTTTTTTTTTTTTTTTGGGAGGTCAAATCCATTAATTTTCCAAGTTGGATTTATCTCATGAGCTTTAGTACCAGAGAAAAGATAGGTTAGTAAGGCACATACTAAGACACCCAGGAATAGCAAGCTTAGTTATGGAAGGAGGGGTCGAGGACAAGAACTGTAGGGGTAGACCAAGGTTAGAATATATTGTCATTTAGACTTTCACGGCCCGTGTTACTATTCATAATGTTGAATTTTGGGCTTATGCCGTGTTTTATTATATTGAAATTCGACGCGTTTCGAAAGAAACCATGTCTTTCATCGTCAGGAATAATCTGGAATACGACAATGTTGCTAAGAGAAAGCAACGAAGAACATATAGAAGGTGCCCAAAGATGGACGCCATTATAGCCCCATGTTAGGGAATTACTTTCTCAGGGTTCTGATAATAGGTAGCCAGGATTCACTGAGATTGTAGCCGGTGTCGCGGTTGAAATTATCTGGGTGTTTACGTATTTCAACCGCCTCCCTGATGATTCTGGGACGATATTGCTTTATACGGGCAAGAACATCCACTCCTTGGAACATGACATCATGGCCAGGTGTTAAATCAGCTGTTGCCGATCATGCTTTATCAGGTTGAATGAGCTTGATACATCTATTATGTTCCTTAATGCGAGTGCATATTGTTCTCGAAGTCTGCCCGATGTAAACCTTGCCACAAGTACAGGGAACTCTGTAGATACCCGGTTGTTGCAATTTAGGCAAACTGTCCTTAGTTGGTCGCAGGAGTTGCCTAATCTTAACAGAAGTTCCAAATACAGTCCGTATGTTGTATCGACGTAGGATTTTAGCAATACGATCCGTTGTGTTATGTATGTACGGAAGGTAAGCAGTTCCTCTTACATCTCTTTTCTCAACTGACGTCCTATTATTATTTGTTGGTTTCAGAACCGTAGAAATCAAAGCCTTGCTATAACCGTTGCTCTCAAAGGTGGTTCGCAGGGTGTTAATTTCTTCTTGTAAAGAAGACACTTCACAAATCCTCCTAGCCCTGGTAGTTAGAGTTGTAAGGATACCATGTTTCTGGGCAGGGTGATGGTGAGAACTTGCGTGGAGATATCTATTGGTGTGTGTTGGCTTACGAAAAACGCTGTGTCCTAAAGATCCATCCTCTTTCTTGGTGACGAGAACATCTAAAAAAGGTATTTTGCCGTCAGATTCCTTTTCCATGGTGAAACAAATAGAAGGGTGCTGGAGATTAAGGTGATCCAGGAAATGGCTAAGATTTTCCTCACCTTCCGTCCAAACAACGAACGTGTCGTCCACATAACGCCACCAGATCTTCGGTTTGAAAGGAGCCGATGGCAAAGCTTTCTCTTCAAAGTTCTCCATGAAGAAATTAGCCACAACAGGAGAGAGAGGACTACCCATGGCCACACCATCAGTCTGCTCATAAAAATTCCCATTCCATAGAAAGTAGGAGGAGGTCATGCAGTGATAAAAAAGTCTTGTGATGTCTTCAGGAAAAAAGCCATTAATGAGAGACATAACACCATCAATAGGCACTCTCGTAAACAGAGACACCACGTCGAGACTCACTAGAATATCACCCGGCTGAAGTGTTATAACTTTTAACTTTTCCACGAAGTGTGTGGAATCCTTAATGTATGAAGGCGTGTTACCCAGAAGCGGCTGAAGTAGTCTACCTAAGTATTTGGAAAGGGCATATGTAGGAGAACCAATCGTACTAACAATAGGTCTAAGAGGAACATCTTCCTTATGTATTTTAGGAAGACCATAGAGTCTCGGAGGAATAGCATCCCCTGGAAGGAGAGTCTTCGCTGCATCCACTGGAATAGATGATTGCTTGATCAATTTGACGGTGACATTTGAGTAGCGAGTAGTAGGATCACGACTATTAATCCTATATACAGGATCTGATAACAAAGACGAGATCTTGGAATCATAATCAACCTTATCCAATACCACTGTCGCGTTACCCTTGTCAGCGGGGAGAACGATAATATCAGAATTGTCCCTTGAATCATTATGAATAGTAACACGGGCCGTGAAAGTCTAAATGACAATATTAGAAACCTCTATGGGGAGGATATTTTCCGACTGATGTCTAGATTTAGTAGGTTACGACGCAAGAAGGTGTGTCTAATCTCTTCACTCGCTTTTCTCCTAAGATGCCGGGATCATGATATTCTACCGAAGTTTGTTATGTTGAAGCATTCCTTCAGAACACCTAAGGCAACGAGAATCTATTGTCGTGCAAGCAAGGCGTTATTGATAGAGAGGTTACAGCATACTCGTATATTTCGAGGGAGTTACTACAGCTACATCTACGCCTCTCAAACTTCGTAAGTGAGGAATTATGGAAGATCTTTGATCGTATTTCTTCAGTGCAACACTTCAGCCGGGTGATATTCTAGTGAGTCTCGACGTGGTGTCTCTGTTTACGAGAGTGCCTATTGATGGTGTTATGTCTCTCATTAATGGCTTTTTTCCTGAAGACATCACAAGACTTTTTTATCACTGCATGACCTCCTCCTACTTTCTATGGAATGGGAATTTTTATGAGCAGACTGATGGTGTGGCCATGGGTAGTCCTCTCTCTCCTGTTGTGGCTAATTTCTTCATGGAGAACTTTGAAGAGAAAGCTTTGTCGTCGGCTCCTTTCAAACCGAAGATCTGGTGGCGTTATGTGGATGACACGTTCGTTGTTTGGACGGAAGGTGAGGAAAATCTTAGCCATTTCCTGGATCACCTTAATCTCCAGCACCCTTCTATTTGTTTCACCATGGAAAAGGAATCTGACGGCAAAATACCTTTTTTAGATGTTCTCGTCACCAAGAAAGAGGATGGATCTTTAGGACACAGCGTTTTTCGTAAGCCAACACACACCAATAGATATCTCCACGCAAGTTCTCACCATCACCCTGCCCAGAAACATGGTATCCTTACAACTCTAACTACCAGGGCTAGGAGGATTTGTGAAGTGTCTTCTTTACAAGAAGAAATTAACACCCTGCGAACCACCTTTGAGAGCAACGGTTATAGCAAGGCTTTGATTTCTACGGTTCTGAAACCAACAAATAATAATAGGACGTCAGTTGAGAAAAGAGATGTAAGAGGAACTGCTTACCTTCCGTACATACATAACACAACGGATCGTATTGCTAAAATCCTACGTCGATACAACATACGGACTGTATTTGGAACTTCTGTTAAGATTAGGCAACTCCTGCGACCAACTAAGGACAGTTTGCCTAAATTGCAACAACCGGGTATCTACAGAGTTCCCTGTACTTGTGGCAAGGTTTACATCGGGCAGACTTCGAGAACAATATGCACTCGCATTAAGGAACATAATAGATGTATCAAGCTCATTCAACCTGATAAATCAGTGTTGCCGATCATGCTTTAACACCTGGCCATGATGTCATGTTCCAAGGAGTGGATGTTCTTGCCCATATAAAGCAATATCGTCCCAGAATCATCAGGGAGGCGGTTGAAATACGTAAACACCCAGATAATTTCAACCGCGACACCGGCTACAATCTCAGTGAATCCTGGCTACCTATTATCAGAACCCTGAGAAAGTAATTCACTGCTGCTTTCCGTTGTCCCTAACATGGGGCTATAATGGCGTCCATCTTTGGGCACCTTCTATATGTTCTTCGTTGCTTTCTCTTAGCAACATTGTCGTATTCCAGATTATTCCTGACGATGAAAGACATGGTTTCTTTCGAAACGCGTCGAATTTCAATATAATAAAACACGGCATAAGCCCAAAATTCAACATTATGAAAGGTTAGAATATGTTAAACAGATTGCCTAGGATGTTGGGTGTGGTAGCTATTGTTGTACCCCTAGGGTACGCCACCATCATCCCCTAATACTAAAATCCCCGAAAAATCCAAATGTCAAACACTTACTTTAGAAATCTACAAATACAGTTACAGAATTATAAAACCAATAAATTATCACCTCTATGAACTCAAGTAGCCTCGTGTCCCAGCCAACGACCCTAGGAAGGTCTATGACTTAGGATAAATGTGCGGATTCCGCAGACGTAGCATGAGATGTCTATATGAACTCCGGGAGGTCATGCCCCCGGATCAGTCTGTCTACGTGACGAACCGCTGCCGCTAGCTGAAGGGTAAGTGTCTCATCAAACGTAACAGAAGTCACTGGTCTTGTCCTTTATTTAATTAGCTGATAAGATCCTACCCTCTTAGCTTCCCCAATAGGTAGGATCTAGAGTTAGCACTATTACTTAATTGTTTCGTGACGTCAGTAGAGCGTCACAGCACAGCGCTGACCGCAGCAGGCTCTCTCCTAGTTCGCTTGTTCACGACTTGCAGCAGACCGCGTGGTACAGTTATCGCGCATAGATTACCAATTAAACTACCCTTCTCTCCACACTCGTACCTTGAACTACCCCGACAAGCAGTACATTGGGGAGTTCTCCTTGCAGATCATACTGACGATCGCAAACCACTAGATAATCCATACCTCTTACAAGTAATTGCCAAGCTTTCCCCCTAAACACACTAATTTCATCCCTTAGGTTAATTCTTTGTACAGGCAACCCTCACAGGTACCTTACACTATGTAGAGATGAAACGATTATCTCAGGACAGGGAGGCATGGAGAGCTGCATCAAACCAGTCAAAAGACTGAAGACTCGAGCAACTGCAAAGTAATCTGCCACCAGTGAGGTACCATACGCCAGGACGTTGTTCAAGCGTTGTCTGCCCAACCACGCCTTCAATGCTCAAAGGAGGTGAAAATCACTCTGCGAGGTCTAGACTAAATGGTGGATGGTCGAAAACTTCCCACTTAAATGTTTTGAGGTCTCTCGTCACGTTGGCACAGTGCATAGTGCGGTCATACATTGTCAAAACCACGCCGAACGAGAGCATGCCTCTTCGTCAGTCATCATTTTTGGGACCCGATGTGCACAATGTATCCGGTAACCTAGGTGTGAAGTCACAGTTTTGCACAGAGAATCTTGATATGTCTGTGATAGATGTAGAAAGTTCACTTATCGTATAGTTCCATTTGTTGCGGACAAATTCATCAACACGCTCAACCAGGAGTACAGCAGCGACAGACTTGCATCCTTGCCCAGCTTCGTCATGTATATCTGTTCACCCTTCTGAACATTTCCAACACCATTCCTGTACACTACCATCACTAATAAAGTTTGCACCTTACTCTACGATCATTCTGCAGTGAATTTAGCAGTGCTACATCTCTCTGCTTGTTGAAAACTTATCACACTTCGCAAGTCACATTTGGTGGAAGAATCTATAGTAGCAGCCATGTTCAATTGCCCATAGCTCAACTTTGCATGGCGCATTGGAGCCAATAATTTCAGAGGTTGTGGAGGGTACGTTGCGCAATCGCGCAGACCTGGCTCCTACCTATCTCGTGTTTATTTAGATGCTTGATCGGAGGTTAAAAGATATCAGCCCATGTATATTATATCCCCACCCAATCATTTTGGGTGTTGACCTACGGAATAGTTATCAATTGATAGTTCTCAAAATGATATTGCAACATAATCAATTCCCCATGTAAGACATGAGCATTACAGTCATTGGAGTTCTCACAGGTAGTGTTGCAAGATGAAAATTGCCAGGATATAAACTTTATTAGAACCTATATGAATCAAAATAAGGTGTTGCCAGAATATCAAACGGAATGTTGCCAACGGGGCATGATGGTGCAGCGGTCAAGCTGCTTGCCTTTCAACAAGGCAATGGCCAGTTAATGCATGTGAGATTTTTAAGGTGAAATGTCATGTCTAGTTGTTCAGATCAACAACAAAAAAAGAGATCCTGTGACTTTTGATCAAGAGATTAACGATCACGTAAAACTACAAGCTCCTTCCTTTTTCAGAATGTTGCCATATTGGAAAACGATGACTGAAAATTATGCAATTTGATTTCATCGATGTTGCGGTTAAAATTCATAATATTCTCCAAAAGATGTGACAATACACAAAATTTTTGAAAAATGCTTAAATCATATTTTTCATGTCAAGACACCAAATTTTGCATAGAATTTCATGAAATCATAAGTGTGAGTTTTGCATATCATTGCTTATATATTTCAATTTGTATTCATAGTTTTAATATATAACTGTGGTTATTATTAATTTTCCCTTCCAGGAACTAGAACGGAAGTTCAGTGAAACTGCTGCCTATACCAATATGAAAAAGATGTTAACCACGAAAAATGAACAAATCAAGGAACTTCGGAAGAAATTGCAAGATCATCAGATTGAAGATGATGGGAAAGAAGACTAGTCATATTAATTATTAATTGGTTTTACACACATTTGTCACATCTAGTCAAAGAGCACAAATATCTTCAGTAAGTGGAATATTCCTGCAAGGTGTTCCTGAGGCGGGCTTCACTGGTGTGATGGCTGTTGCTCCTCTTGGCGCGTTGACCACGTTACGCTGCTCCTGGCATAACTGAGGTGGCATTGCCAAGCAACGATGCAGAGTTGCCAAATACTCTAGATGTTTCTAGATGGTAGGTTGAAGCCTCCAGAGGAACCGAGACTGATATTTGGATCATTAGGATCTTATTCAGCTAGTGAACCATAACTTACGGGGAGTCCTATTGCTGTGCCACTTTACATTTTGTAAGTAACTCTTCGGCTTTCAAATGTTGGTTTAGCTTCCTCTACTTTTCTTAGTTTGGTTGTAGGCTGCTGATGAGTGTTTCCACCAGTCACCTTTCTTTTAGAAGCAGAACGTGTTTGCATACTAAGTTTTGTGACAGAATCCTTATTCTCTTTCCCCCTATTGTGTGCTTGTTTCCCTGGTTATTCTTCAGTTTTGTGCATGTGCTATTGGTGCTCGATGTAGTTCATAATCATGGAAAGGATTTATATGTACGAATAAGAAATATGTACATTAGGTATATTTAGTAGCCTGCCTCTCACCCGGAAGCCCCGGGTTCGATCCCCGGCTCTGTCAGGGATTTTAAAACTGACGTGAGGATTGGAACGGGGTGCACTCAGCCTTGTGAGGACAATTGAGAAGCTGTCTGACAGTGAGACAGCGCCCCGATCACGAAAACCAAGATTAACGGCCGAGGGGACCCGACGCGCTGATCACGCGTCACCCCAATATCTGCAGGCCGAATGGCTGGGCAGCGGTCGCTTGGTCAGCCTTAGCCCGCCATGGGCTGTATAGTGCCAGTGGTTGACTTTTTTTTTTTTTTTTGGTATATTTAGTTCTTTTATTGAAATATGGAATTATATGAAGGTCATTTCATAAGTCATGGCAACTATGTTATGTCTTTCGAACAAATGGCATCACGGTAATTCCAGTGTAGACATTGGAAACCCCGCGGCAAACAGCACCGAATTCACTCGACAAAAGGTGACTGTAAATGCAGGTGGCTTGGTACCAGCGCCATATACGTTCATTCTGAACTTGGCCGAACTACAAGATCGATGTAAGCAAATTGGAAGAAAGATCATTAGTAAAAATTGCTTTTCTCGGTGACAGAAATGCTATGCAGTGTCATGCAGCACTATGTGAAGCTGTTAGTGATTACCGAACAGTTGCACGTTGGGTGGAGGCTTTCCGACATGGACGCACAGCAACTGCAGACTCGCCGTGAAGTGGGCGCCCCTTGTGCCCGAACTGACATGTCCGTGTCTGTTATTGAACAGTGTTCCAATTGCTTGAAAACTGTGCCCTGGATGTTAATTCATTGATTTGTGTTCCATTTGTACTAGTGCAAAACAAATCCATTGTGTGGTTTTCATTTGTACCTTAGACATTGACTCCTGTACTCGAACCCTATTTTCTGTTGGCATTGAGATATCATTTTCTGTTGGCATTGAGATATCCACGGCTTTAATTGATCAATGCACATCGCGGATTTCCCATGCTGTTGCATTAGCAAAAGATATAACATAGTTGCCATGACTTAAGGAATGACCCTCGTATTTGGATTTAAAATTACAAAAAACGATGATTTCTATTTATTAACCAAGTTCAAAGAAGCTAAACAAAGTAGATCTATATGAAACATAATGTTGCACTTCCCATTTTAATATCAATATGATCTTTGAAGAACACGCAATCTTTTAATCTCTGTTAACGAAACAATGGATTACAAAATGTTTTTTTAAGTGCTGGAAAGTGAATCTTCTCCTATTGTCTCTAAGTATAGATTTATATTGACAAACTGCATTCAACATCAGAAGAGGTAATGGGAGGCATATTTGAACTTCACAATGTTTGCTGGGATTCAATCCAACATTAACTTTACACTTAAATCTCCGCACAAAATTCCAGCAACCTTTCCCATTCCTTCATATCCAGGGTTCTTTGAAAGTACAGTGTCCACCTTCATTTTTGCTGCATCTGCAACTTGACCTGTACCACCATTTAGATGTTCCACAGTTTTGTTCACAATCTCAAAGCAGATTGACAATGACGCAACATATCGTAATTAATATCTTCTTTGTACTTGTGAATCTGGAATAGAACACCTTGGCGCTCAAAAAATGAGGGAAAAGTCCACGCTTCTCAGAGCACAATTACACAAACATTATATAGGCTCTGCTCTCACCTTTCTATTCAATTCTAATAGCTCAGTTGAGAATAAGCATCAGAACTGAGTTTTGGTATGAATATTACAAGATGTCTAATATTATACCATTCTGTGATAAGTTTATTTCATATTCCCAAATAATCTAGGGGGGCAACCAGGTGAGCAAAGCCTCATTCAAGGACAAATCGTACCCACCCAAGCCCACCCAGTGGCATAGTTCCTACATACTCGGTGCAGTGTAGAAGCTATGAATGTGTATAATCTTACCTTTGGAAAATTAATTTCTTACTATGATACATTTTGACACTATAGATATATAATTCACGTAAACATAAATTTCAAGCCGAATGCCAAAACCATAAGGTGAACATTTTCTGATTTCTTCTTAACTATAGTTTTAGATAGCTTATAAGTGAAAGAGCTGACAAGATGATCCTATAGACTGAGTGGGGGGTAGAGGAAAAAGTTGGGCAGCTGAAGATGGGTTGGTTCCGTAGTTTAGAGGCTGCGACAATGTGGTCATGTAGCCCCGTGTACCTTGGGTGTGTGTAGAATTTTATAACCCGTGTCAATTGTGTTATCTGTGATTCAGGTAAAGACTGCAGACGATCAATTTTTAACCAGTTCCTACTTTTTCAACCAAATGCTACCATCTACGACACCTAGCTGTCAAACTTGGCTACTATAGGCCATCGCAACTAGCACCTGGTGGTGAACGTTGGAAGTAATACAGTATAGCATTAATCAAATCTAACCTACAAATTTTTGCTTCACACAAGTGTAGTTAATGGAAGGTTCTTTTACATGCCATAAATCTATGACATGGGACCGCCGGCTTTACTTCCCCTTAGAAGGAAAGCATACTGAGGGATTTTTAACACTCTTAAAAAATCCGACAACTTCGGCCTGGTTTGACCCCACAATCTTGGGCATAGAAGCTCAGCATGCTAGCAACTATGCCACCGAAGCCACTAGCTGCAGGTGGATAGATGGCAAACAATATCTTGCACTGGCCTCCACTAAAACGTTGATGGTTTTGTTTATGCTCATACTGTAACCTGTTTATTTTATATTTTTTTAGTTTTCAGCATACATGAGAAATTTGTATCACCTATCTGATGAATCCTTGCTGGCAGTAGATGTATGAACTGCGAGTTGCCAGCAGCTGACACAATCTGTTTCCCCGGAGATATCGGTACAGTCTGCATTGTATGTCAATGAATCATTCTGGCAAAAGTTTTGCGTGTTTCAAATTTATGTTATGTGAATAGTTTTAAGGCATTAATATTCATAGTGTAAGGCTAGTGTATTATTACAGTAGAATTAGTATTATATATTGCTATCAGCAGCAGAGCAGTACACAATCTCCTAGTGTCAATGATACTTGATGTGTAGTATACATGCCTTCCCTCTTGCCCCATACTAGCCCTGACACGCCAAAGGACAGATGAAAACAATTGAGAGCGCACTCACTTCAAAATGGCAAGGACTCGTCAGATGGGTAATGCTGGGCTAGTAGTGGCTGAATATTGCCACTTGTCAATTAAAATAACATTTAAGAAGTGTTCCAGATACACAGAACTAATTTTTAGGGAGCAAATAGTAGCATAGTACCTTCCTCGTCTCTATCTCACCATCCAGAATCGCTCAATACAATACAGTAGATATCTTATCCATCTAGTCAAGGGGCATAGACTCAGTATTTTTAGTACAACCTCTTTATAAATATTCCATTCCGTCCATTTTTGTGACTGCACTTATTTATACATTGGTGACATAAGCTTTCCACAAGCTACATGTATTTATGAATCTGTGTTGTACACTTCACAAGATGTAACTTGGGTGAAATAAATTTTTAAGTAAAGATGTTGCTATGAAATGATTTATATCTAAAGAAACACTGAACCCTTTTCTTTCCCAAATGTGTGCTTTTTTGAAAATTGGTGAAATCACATGTCTGTACCAATGAACACATAGATACATAGAAGTAGCATTCCCACTCTAGCTCTGGCATTGTGTTTAAATTCAGCTCACAACCAACGTTAGCTACACAACATCTTTACCCCCATTGTCTTTTACGAGTATATTTTAATAAGTGTTTCTGAAATCGACAAATCATTTTCTTCGATTGTCATCGTATGATTGATTACATTAATGAACAATGATGTGATATTGTGTTGCCTTTGACATTTGGGTGCAGCAATAATTTGGTAGGAAAGGCTCATGTTCAAACATATTCTTGGAGGGAACTCAGCTACAATCTGTTTCTAACTTCAAGTACCTTGGAAGTGTTGTCTCAAAGGACAATATTATTAAAGCAAGAGATCCTTAACCCGGGAGAGGTGGCGCAGGGGACTTTGTGACCCCACGCAGTTTCGTTAAACTGGGGTTTCTACATTTTACAACACACAGACCAAACCTGCCCCATACCTTTCCCAACAAATTTTGCGATGTTTCCTAACGTCTCCTCAGTCTCCACCTGCTCATCAATGCCCACGTAATCTTCCGCGCTGATTTGACCATAATTACAATGTCCAAATGTTGGTTGTAGTGCATCAGTATAGTTTTCCCTATTTACGTCTTCTTCATCCGGGCTTGTGTAAAACTCGACTTTGTGAAAGCACTGACGTATTGTGTTTAGCAATACACCCTTTACTGCTTCTGCGGTCCAAATCACAGCATCGAGCACAGAAATAGGTTTAGCCAACTCGGAAGTGAAATTTGCTGATCCATGTTTCATAGTAATGATGCCATTAAAAGCTTCCTATAATTACTTTGAAGCAGTGAACTATACCTTGATCCATTGGTTGAGTTCGCCTTGTAGTATTCGGTGGGAACCATGCTAGCTAACCGTTTGCAAGTTGTGCGTTTGGGTAGCATGTAGCATTGTCGAGAGAAAGAATAACTTTCCTATTTTGCTTCTTCCTTCTAGAATTGAACACCACCAACCATTCTTCCACAATGTAAAACGTCATCCATGCTTTGTAATTCAACCTCCATTCAACTGGTAAGTTCTTATCAATGTTTTAAAAAAAATTCAGTTTAGCTACTTCACGTTGCATTAACAAACCATTCCCAAACATTTCATTAATTTCTTCATTCCCGGTCACCCTTAGCTTTCGTTTCACCGCTCATTCCCAACTAAGCACTGTTATTTCAATTCCATCGTTTTCTTAAGAATATCATAGATTTGAGTTTTGTCTGTTCCGAACTGGGTTACACTGACAATTTATCTTTCTTGATAGCTTCATTAACATTCTTCTTCTCCTTTTATGACCGCATTGGATCACTGTAGTCAATCAATCGTTCAATCTTCGGGGGCATGATGGCGCAGCGGTCAAGCTGTTGGCCTCTTATCAAGGTGGAACGGGTTCGATTCCCGGTCAATGCATGTGAGATTTTCGAAGTGAAATGCCATGTCCTGTGGTTCGGATTCCACGTAAAAAGGAGGTCCCGTGGCCCATGATCGCATGATTAACGGTCACGTAAAACTAAAAGCTTCCTTCCTTAATCTTCTTTGAAGGGATTGTTCGGGCTTTGCATTCCTCCCAGTACTTCTTAAGACTTTTGATCATAGTGCCTTTTCCTCGGTTGAAAATGTGTGTCTCGTGGGCTTGTTTTTTGTAAGGGTAAAGCAGGTTTCTGTATGCTTGAGTTTTGTATTCAACTTTATCTTATTTGTTATGTTGTCTGTTGTAAGGCCTATATCCTTCAGATCCTCTCTCACTTCTCTCATCCATGCACATCCTATTGTGGTATTTTTTTAGATAAGATTGTGCTGCACTAGTTGTTTTAGGAGTCTCGAATCCTGGATCCGCATAATATGTCCAAAGAATCCCAGTCTCCTCTTACGCATAGTGTCTGTAATGGGTTCTAGCTCTTTGTACATGACTTTGTTAGGTAGTATCCGCCACTGGCCATCTTTCTGGTACAGTATTTTTTGTTGATGCAGGTTCTTCCAATCCTCCTTTCGATTTTCTGAAGTCTGTCAGTCTTTGATTGTTTAGGTGAAAAAGTGTGTCTGCTGCATATATAGCTTCCAGTTTTATAACTGTGTTGTAGTGTTTTAATTTTGCATTAATGGATAAACATTTCTTTTTGTAGATATCCCATGTAAAGTTTTGTGCTGTAGCTAATTTATTTGTTCTTGTTTGGATCGAGATTTTTTCATTTAGGTTGTTTGTTAGCACTTCTCCAAGGTATTTAAATTGAGTTACTATTTTTATTTTATTACCATTTATGGTAACTGCCTTTAGTTGTGTTGGTTTTTGGGGTATAATTTCTGTTTTTTCAAACAATAATTTGAGGTCAGCCTTATTTGCATTGTTTTGAAGTTCTAATATCTGTGTTTTTTCTTCTTTTATGTCCCTCCCTCTGTAATCCGGCATCTCAGCTCTCCGGCACTCCCAGTAATCCGGCGTTTTGTACAAGTTTTTTTTTTTTTTTTTTTTTTTCCAAGTATAAGCTCAAAACTTGATTTGATAATGCATCCCCAATACTGTACAATGTTTCCCACGCAGCGACAAGTCTAGGTCTGAGTAAACAATGCATTGGCGCCAAGAGTGATGACCTACGCACGCCCCCCTCAGGTGCTTAGTGTAGGACAGTTATACTGTATTAGTGTTGTGTTTAAGGCGACATCCGTGCAGAAAAAACGTAAACATAAAACTCTATCTTTGTTAGATAAACATGAAATCCTAAAGCGGCTTGAAAAGGGTGAAATGTTAACTAGTGTTGCCAACGAATTCGATGTTGCTCGAGCGGCCATCGCCTCGTTTGCCACATCAATTGCCTGGGTGGAGGAAAATGGAGTCTCTGCTAACGATGTCTTAGTTTTAAGAAGGTTACAGGAACAAGTTCTCAAAGTGTCTCTCAACTGTAAAAAGCAAAAGACAATTGATACATATTTCCAGCCGTCTACTTCCAAGGAATAACATGAGTTATATGATGTATTTTCATACTTTTTTACTTTGTATAGCAGGCTACCAAGTAATTAAAACTGATTTTCAAATGATATCTGCGTTTTTCTCGATATTTTCCAGTAATCCGTCGATTTTGGTAATCTGGCAGTGCTCTGGTCCAATATCTGCCGGATTACCGAGAGAGCACTGTAATGCTAAATCGTCAGCAAAACCCAGGCAGTTTTTGATTTTTCGTCCAACCTTTATATTTGGGGGACATTTCCTAAACCATTCCCTCATTACCATCTCAAAAACACTATTAAATAATAGAGGTGAAAGCCCATCACCCTGCCGTAATCCTGTTTTAATTTCAAATGGCTCTGATATTTCGCTCTAAAATTTACATTTGATTTGGTGTTAGTGAGAGTTAGTTTTACCATATTCATTAATTTGGGGTGTAATCCAAGGTGTCTTAAAATCTTAAACAAGGATTCTCTATGGATGCAATTGTATGCTTTCTTGAAATAGACGAATTTTATTATCATATCTCTGTTTCTCCTCCTGTTATAATCCATAATCAACTTAAGACTCATGATCTGATCAGGACAACTCCTCCATGGTCTGAAACCTCCTTGATAATCTCCTAGTACTTTCTCAAGTTGTGAACTGATCCTATTTAGGATGATTATTGAAAGTATTTTAAGCCTCCGTGGCTTAGGCGGCAGCACGCCGGCCTCTCACCGCTGGGTCCGTGGTTCAAATCCCGGTCACTCCATGTGAGATCTGTGCTGGACAAAACGGAGGCAGACAGGTTTTTCTCCGGGTACTCCGGTTTTCCCTGTCAAAATTTCATTCCAGCACCACTCTCCACTATCATTTCATTTCATCTGTCATTCATTTAATCATTGCCCCAGAGGAGTGTGTCAGGCCTCGGCAGCCGGCACAGTTCCTATCCTCGCCGCTAGATGGGGGCTTCATTCATTCCATTCCTGACCCGGTCGGAGACTGGAAGCAGGCTGTGGATTTTCATTTTCATTGAAAGTATTTTGTATGTTATGTCTAGGAGTGAGATTCCCCTGTAATTACCGTATTAGGGTCGGATTTGTCGCCTGCATTGTAGGGGGATTGATGTTCTCTGGTGGTGTTTTTATTGGGGTGTTGGTATCCAAAAGAAGGTGTTCTACAGGTTCTTTACAATTTAGAAGTTTGTTGAAATATCTAGCCAGAATTTCTGCAGTCTTTATTGTTATGAGCCAGCTTACCATTTTCAACCTTCATCAGTAGGGTCGGGGGCTAATATTTCCGGAGCTGTTTTCTGAAGGATTTATAATAGTCCCTCGATTGTGTTTTATTAACCTCTTAACTGGGTATGACGTATATATTTGTATGTTAAATGTCATATTTTAATGGGCATGACGAATATATACGTACTCTTTTACCGCTAACGTCTCCTGGGCGTGACGAGTTTTCACGCCATGGCGAATGTCTTTGAGAAAATTAACGGGTTGGCAGCAGTTACATTTCCTGCCTCCTATATCGTGTTTGTTTTTATTTTATTGTTGTGTGGTGCTACTCTTCCCACTGTCTGTAGTGGGCCGCCAAGCATGGCAGCATCTGGTTCAAAGCAGAAGTTCGATGCGCTCGAAGAAGACTAGATTATTCAACACCTGGAGAATGATAGTGGTGATTCATCTTCTGAGGAATCCGGAAATGAGTGGTTTGATACAGATGAAGGAGAGTCTGACAGTGAAAGTGGCTCTGGAATTGAATAGCACGACAAATCAGAGGGAGACAAAATGATTGATATATTGCAACCTTTTCCGCCATGCAGTGTTTCACGTCAGAAATTCATATTTTCTGGTCCTAGTGGTGGTAGCAGATCGTGGTTTTGTTCCAGGTACATCGAAGAAGAAACCTACTAGCAGATGGGTGTAGTGTGTTGGATGAATGGAAAGAGGAAAGAGTCAATGATCTGGTGCCCTGATTGTGAGAAAGGACTTTGTGCTGCACCTTGTTTCAAGATTTTTCATACGGACAAAACTCTTAAGTTCTAATATCAAATAATATGATAGCTTGTTCTCCAAGTACTTGTCAGGTGAATGACCTTGACTTTAATGTGGAATGTATCAGAATGACGGTAGCATGATAAGTAGTTTGTGAACATGGTTCAGAATATACTGTATGTTTCGTCAAGAATCCTATTTCTGTGGTGTAAGCCCTCATTCAGGCAACACGGAAGTTCAGGTCAGTGACCCTGTAGTTAATGTTAAAATGGTCCAAAATGTCTGAAATTCAATAGCATGATATGCAATTGATTGACTTTCCTTTCTTGTATGTATTATAGACCATCATTCGAAAAACATTGAAGTTCTAATCCGGTAAATGACCTTGTAGTTACTGTAAAAATGGTTAAATGTCTCTAAAATGCCTTTATTATACTTTAATACAACATTGTTATTGCTAATATTGCCGCCTATTCTGTCATAACAAAGGCTGGAAAAAACACACATGGCAGGTTACACCAAGCACTCAAAAATACACAGTTAAGAGGCTTCTTCAATTAATTTCAGTGAGTCCTTAAGATGCTGTCTTTTAATTCTTCTTAAGAATTGATAGTTTCTTTTCTTTATTTAGCTAGACTTTGATACGACACTTCTGGGTTTAGGGACTGATGTAATAACCATGCCTGATGTAATTTTGCCACTGTTGCATCACAGTCGTTGTTTCACCATTGGTGTGTTTTACGCGGTTTAATTGGAGCCAGGTCTTCTGCAATTTGTTTAAGGTTGTGAACTAAGTTTTCGAGTTTATCAGTGATTTTTATGTTGTCAGTTGCTTTTTGGTAGTGTCCATTGTTGATTAGCTGGATAGGATCTGTTGTTCTTTTAGTTGGGGGGCTTTCATTTGTTGTCTCCTCTGGGGAGTGAGTTTAATTGTAATTTTAACTAGGTAGTGATCGGAATTTGTGCCAATTCCTCGGAGGACTTTGACGTTATAGATCTCTTTGTGGTACAGACGTGATCAAGTTGTCATTCTCCCTTAGTGTAGTCAGGGTGCTTCCATGTTATGAGTTTTTGAGGTTTTCGCTTAAAGCGTGTAGATTTTGAGATTAAGGTATGGTTTTGACACAGGTCAACTAGTTGCTCCCCATTTTTATTTGTTCTCTTGTGTGCTGGCCATTTTCCGATTATGTCACGGTATTTTCCTTCTCTGCCTAGCTGAGCGTTGAAGTCGCCGATTAATAATTTTACATGGTGTTTGGGGATGTTATCTATGGTTTGGTCCAATAGGTCCCAAAGTTCTTCTGTTTCTTCACCGTCTTTGGAGTAGGTGTTTTTATCATTAGTGGGAGCATGGGCATTTATTATTAGATGCCTTTAAGGTAAGCGTTGAGATTCGTAGTATAAATGTTATTATTAGATGCCTTTAAGGTGAGCGTTGAGATTCGAGGAGATTCTGATTGGAATTCTTGAAATGAATTTATTATTTTAAGGTTGACCAAAAATCCTGTTCCAAATTGTGGGACATTCTTCATCACTTTCTTCCCTGGTATACCCTTGTGGAGACTATGCCCTTGAGATTCCTAAGCATCCTGGTCAGTGTTCCTCAATTCTTATAATCCCATGATAAGAATTTTGTGCTGATCCATTATATCAGTGATCACCTTTAGCTTACCAGTTTGCATGAGGGAGTTTACATTATGTGTAGAGAAGTAGGTTATCTGCATTGGTTTGATTCTTGATCTTGTCTCATTCGTATGTGTTGTACTGGGATGTTTCCGTGCCCCCGACATCACAGTATCTCCCAAGTTGCAGCCCACCGGATCTGAATGCTGCCTTCTCTGAACTCTAGGTTCAGCCGGTAGAGTATTCCTTAAAAGACCTTCCATGGTTGATCCGTCACGGTGTCACCGGTGAGGGACTAGGTCCTGAGGAACAACTATAGATGTGAACGAGTGAGGTGATAATAAGGCCGCTCATTTGGAGTACAGACGCCTTGTGCAGCCAGCCCTAACCTGGAGAACAGACGCTGCACAATGGATTCTAGTGGCATTTCCTCCACTTTGGGAACCATCACCCCACTTAAAAAGGGCTCATCTGCCCGAAAACTTTGGCCCCCCTCAGAGGGCCGGGTTATTTCCTGCCACTCGATGCTCAGCAATAGCAGATTTTACAACTGGTTGCCAACCCAGTAAACCCTCCTCCTGGGCTTAAATCCAAAACAACACGCGTTTTCCCTTCCATCACTTACGGACTTCACAACAGCAAGACTTTTTACAATTAGTCACTGAATCACATGTAATAAAAAATTTACAATACTGTATTGTGTGAGAAGCAGTTCAGGTTTGTTCATTGGACCTGGCATTCCTCCTCATTACCCCTGTACATTAATCCTCACAAGAATGTGGGGCATTCCCTTGCTAAGTGAAGGTCCGACTACAAGACTTGGAAGAATCTTGCCAACGGGTGTCCAAATCACGCAAAGTGAACATAGAGGGTAATCTAATGATTTCGTAAAACATTCTTGTTCCATAAATGAAATACTGTTAAGCACACAATTTTCCATTAAACTAAGTGTAATTTGTTTCCATTTCCGCCTTAGATAGGTCCCACTACATACAGGTAAAGTAACAGGAATAATAGACCATAATTCACGGGACTGGTGATTCCCCCCGTTATGGGCAGGATTCCACTTATTAAAGGTTCCATTAAAGACAGGTTTTACTGATCTCCTAGGAAGACCCAGACTACAGTGGTTAGGACACGTCATGAGAATGGACAGAAATAGAACAAGGATTTACTTTGACAGAGGGAAGAGACCAGTAGAAAGGCCTAGGAATCGATGGATAGACACAGTCAAGTCTGAGGTCCTCGAACGAAATGTGAAATGGGGAACTTTACTCTGACAGAAAAGCCTCCGTGGCTTTGGCCGCAGCACGCCAGCCTCTCACCACTGGATCCGAGGTTCAAATCCCTGTCACTCCATGTGAGATTTGTGCTGGACAAAGCGGATGCAGATAGGTTTTTCTCCGGGTACTCGGTTTTCCCTGTCACAATTTCATTCCAGCAACACTCTCCACTATCATTTCATTTCATCTGTCATTCATTTAATCATTGCCCCAAGGGAGTGCAACAGGCCTCGGCAGCCGGCACAGTTCATATCTTCGCCGCTAGATGGGGGCTTCATTCATTCCATTCCCTGACCCGGTCGGTCGACTGGAAGCAGGCTGTGGATTTTCATTTCACTCTGACAGATATGGCAAGTGCTTGTATACCACACCCAGAAAACTGGACCTGGAAAATGATGATGATTAATTTGGAAAAGGAAGACTGCACGCATATGTCCAACTTGTTTTTTCCTATACATGCCTTTAATCAAGATTTCTAAGAAACTTCTACTACTTCATATACCTCCTTCAAAATGTATGTTTTTAAATCCTGATATCTTTTTATACGAGACTAGTAAAATTGGTCCTCATACATACAATAAATGAACAGTTATGAGTTTCAATGTAATGCTTAGTATGTTTAAAGTACAGGATGTAAAATATCAGTATTACAATAATTAGAGGGACTTGATTCATTAAACAATGTTTGATCATGACAGAGGATTGTTTTCTTCGATGCCTTGATTACCTTGAAATTCTCAACTGTACTCACTGCTCTGTAATTACTAAGTGCTCTACTGCCTTGTGCACATAAAATTTAAAATCAGAACTTCAATTACTATACATACAGTGAAGTCTGACCTTGCTGTTCCCTCCCTTAAAGCAACACTAACGATAACTGTGTCCAAATCAGAATCTGAATAAACCTTAAAATGCAGTCCCTTGTGGAAAAATGTGTTGTTCCTGACAAAATATATTACTTATTGAGCTTTATTAAAGACGACACCTAGCCGCGAACTTGGCTACTAGATGCAACCGGCACTTGGAGGCGAGCGTTGGAACTACAAAGCGTTAATCAAATTTAACCTACATTTTTGGCTTCACACAGTTATAGTTAGATTTATGGCATGTAAAAGAACCTTCCACTATGACATGGGCCCGCTGGCTTTACTTCCCCTCCGAAGGAAGGCATACTGAGGGATTTTTAACGCACTTAAAAAATCCGACGACTTCGGACAGGTTTGGACCCGAGACGTTGGACATAGAAGCTCAGCATGCTACCAACTGCGCCACTGAAGCTACCAAAAGGAAGCATATTTTGAACATTGATCCACAAGAAACATTATTTTGTTATCTACGAACAACTGATGTCTCAGTCTCACTCATGGCTGTGATTATATGGAAGCTACTGAGGTATGGGTGGTGCTTAGTAATGACATTCAGGGCACAGTCAGTGCCTGTGGATGCTGTGCAAGATTCTACTCATAGAGTTAGTACTGCTGTTCTGACTCAGTGAGGAAAGCAATGGCAAACTACCTCACTCCTCTTCTTGCCTAGTACGCCTCAATATTGCGCTACCTTGGGTTTTTGTGGGTATCTACCCACATAACCTAACGGCGCACAGTGGAGTATTTGTACCGAAAAGCTGGCCAAAATTATTGCGCAGGTTTATCCAAGTCCAAATGCAATGAAACGTCTGAATTTGTCAGTAATTGATGTATTTACATAAACTATAGCAACTTATCATAGATAACTAATAGAAAACTCATAGAAAAAACAGATACAAAATACAAACTAGAGAACTCATTATTTATTACCACAAGGCAATTTTCTTGTTCTCCTTAATTTGTGAACCATTCATAATAATTTTCAATGATAGAATCAGCCAAAGAATTGGGACAGCCTCCAAGGAAAAGGAAACACCGATGGTGGAATACAACATGTGATGCTGCGATCGAACGTAGATTAGCGGCTTGGCAGTTATGGAATTCCAGGAAACGAGAAGATGACTGGATTAATTTTGTAGAGATCAGAAAGCTAACATCCAAAATCATCAGGATAGAGAAACGTAATTATGATAAGAAGCGATTGGAAGAGATATAGATTTTAAAAAGAACAACACCAGACAATTCTACAAAGTATTTTAGAGGAGATCCAAGGATACAAACCAATGAACCTCCATTTCAAGGATTCAACTGGTAGACTGGTCACTAATAATAAAGACAACTGCGAGTTACTAGCTAAATACTTTGAGGAACTTCTTAATTGCGAAGAACCTTTAGAAAGACTACAGTTTACATCACCACAAAAAGAGAACCCTCCGTCAGAACCACCAACTGTCCAACAAATAGAACAATATATTGACAATCTTAAAAATAATAAGGCACCTGGTGAGGATGGGATACTAACTGAAATGTTGAAACTCGGTGGTAAATTTGCAGCTGAAGCTTTACACAAAGTTATCAAGGAATGTTGGGAAAAAGGAACAATTCCAAATGATTGGAAACAGGCAATAATCCATCCTTTGCACAAGAAAGGAGATAAGACAAACCCCAACAATTATAGAGGTATTTCCTTACAGCCAATCACATACAAAGTTCTTTCTAAAGCATTGCTACACAATCTGGAAGAACAAGCAGAACATACTATCGGCGAATACCAAGCCGGATTTAGAAAAGGGAGATCTTGTCCAGAGCAAATTTTCAATCTCAAAACAATCCTTAGAATCAGAACAATACGTAACCTCAACACAGTTGTATCTTTCATTGATTTCAGAAAGGCTTATGATTCAATAGACAGACAGTCTGTATTCCTAACGCTAGCAGAATTAGGGATAGATAAAAATACCAGACAACTGGTTGAACAAACACTAACAAATACAACCTCAAGAGTTAAATTTCTAAACGACATTTCAGAACCCTTCCAAATCAAAACCGGAGTTAGACAAGGTGATGGGCTTTCACCACTTCTATTTAATTTGATATTAAACAAAATCATGAAGGAATGGGAACTTAAATTATGCGAAAGAAACATTGAAGGGGTCCATTTGGGGCAAGGAAAGGGAAGATTTGAGGTGAAATGTCTTGCCTTTGCTGATGACATAGCAATCATTTCAGAAAACAGATTTCAAGCACAAATAATGGTTGAAACCCTACATGAAATAGCAATAAAAACTGGTCTTCAGATTTCATATGAAAAAACCAAATATATTGAACACAGACACAATGGAGAAAAATATCTAACAACTCAACATGGACAGATTCAAAGAGTTGATAAATTTAAATATTTGGGAGAATGGATCCAGTCAAATGGACTTGATAACACATCCTGCAAGGAGAGATTAAGAAAGATGGAAAATGCCTATAAACTCACCCAACATAGATACAACAAACGATCAATTTCATTCCAGGCAAAAATCAGGCACTACACAACTGTAATTAAACCAGACGTATTATACGGATCAGAATGTTTAACGTTGAACAAAAGAGGTGAACAAGAGGAACTGGAAAAGAAAGAAAGGAAAATACTGAGGAAAATTTTGGGTCCCCAAAAGAATAAAGATATTTGGATGAAGAGAAAAAATGAAGACCTTTACCGTAATGTGGAAAAAATTACAGACTCAATTAAAAGACGGAGACTACGATTTTATGGTCACCTTCATAGAATGGATAGCAGCAGGCTAACTAAGAAAATTTTTGACTACATCTCCAAATTAAAAAACACCACTAGATGGCTGGAAGAGATACGGTGTGATCTGCAAAAACTGAAGATCACAAACAACATCATTTCTAATAGGGTGGAATTCCGGCGACTGATCACTACTGCAGATTTTTCGATTCTGCAAGTTCCACATCAACCACGGAGAGTGTTATCAGCGGAACAGAGGCAGGCCATCAGCCAATGTATGAAGAAGTTTTGGGAAGAAAAGAAAAAACGAAACAATGTACCGTAGTCTTAGGTTCAAAGCGGTCTATAATTGGCCAAATTCTAAATATATATATATAATTTTCAAAAGAAATATTCACGGAGAAAAACATAGAACAACAGAAGGAACCAAACAAAAAAAACGGGAAAGAAGGTGAACTCCAGAAAACAAGGTTTTGAAACAACGCTATTCCGATACCATAGAATCCGAGTCTTGCAAATTATCTGAATCTTGTTCGCCTTCATTGCATATTGTGTTTTCTGTTGCAGGCAGCAAAAGTTTCAGTGTTTCAGAGGAGAACGGCTTGTGTTTCTTTTGCGATTTTTTCCTTATGCTGCTTATAAGTGGGTCCGAACTTAAAAGGAGCCTATTTAATACATCTCTGTTGCAGCTTTCCCGTGAAAATTTCCTCGCGAAGTTCTGCCTATATAAGCGAAAGTGCTTGTTGCGAGCCTCTGCCGCTTCTTCAGACAATTGACCAATAGGCAAAAGTGCATGCGCAAGGACTGTCGCACCATGAGCAAGGATCTTGTGTATTGTGGGTGACATTGGATGCCATCCGTACAACGCCACATCGAGTTTGGCGGTTTCTTTGCAGTATAGGGCAAACTTCTCCACGTCAATTTTGTGAGCACTAGAAATAGTTTCCAATATTATTTTAAACTTCTCAATTATAGATACAGTATATTGAGGCCAGTGATTCTCGAGGCTCTTGCCGGATCTCAAAAATCTTCTTGATGTGTTGCCATCATTCGTGTTCGCCAACGCTGTGCCCGTTTAGACCGGAGTCCGCACGACCACATATGCATTTTACCAATAATCAGTCAGCACGAGAGTCAAAATATCCCGGGGCGCCAGATGGGTTAAAGCTAATCGCAAAAACGACATCAAGTGAAAAAAAATGCTTTACTGATTTTTGGCTCAATGCAACAATAAGGATAGAAGGAGATTCAACTGGGCATAACACATCATGTAAAATTATCTCATTTTATTTTGAATTTAAAATTGACTGCAAAAATGCTCAAAGCAGCATCATTCACGTGTGGCGACCCACATTACTATTTACACAAATGTACAGAAGTTTTCCAACACATTGGACAATTATCTTTTGGAAACACAAGTCTGATTATTAGTCCTGTAGACTGTGTTCCAAAATTATATTCATTATTCATGATTAAATCCAGTTCAAATTTAATTGTCTTTACTGGAAATACTGTAGTTCACTGTTTGAATTTTTACATAATATTAACACTCGTAGAATAAATGTTCATAGAATTTTTAACTTTCACTTATTTTTCCAGTTTCAAAAAATATTGTCAAAAATTATTATCATCATTGAATCAACACAAGTTATGTACACACATTAATAACAAAATTTGAAATGTATTTGACCATTGAGCATAGCATTGAAGAACTGTGCGAAGCACAACAAAAATTAATTGTTCTTCTGACATTTAACATTTCGAGACGTGACTCGATTATGAACTTCAAGTTCCTAACAAAATATATGATTTCTGAATCATCAACTTGATCAATAAATTGTTGAACCATTCAACTATTTGATTTTCCACTTGGGAACATTATTAAGAAAAATATTTATATTCATGGCCATTTTAGCAACTTTCACAACTTTCAATTCTTCGACAGAATGCGGAAATAAGAATTGTAGCTTCATAATAAATTCATTTAGTTCATGGCACTAGGATTGAAAACATCCTTCAAATTATTCGTGGTTATAGAATTATTTTTAATTGGCAGTGGCCCATTCTATTATTTTCATAAGAATACAATATTCCAACAACAACGGCAAAGGTCTTCCTCTGAAGAAGAATAAACTACTATCATGACAAATCCGGGTTCTAGCAAAATCAAAGTCTAAATGGAATCCGTAAACAAGGTTGAAATAAGAACTGATGGTTTCTAAGAAATAACCTTCGGGTCATTCATACGACGAAATGTGTAGTTCCAATACTCCTATAAACCTGAGCCATCGAACCTGCTATTTGATTGATGCTCGAAAAAACCTCCTCATTCCTGCGACTTAAACATGCGCACCTGGGAATGGCATTTCAACTACTCCACACACATAAATTTTCTTCCCAAAATTTATACAATAAATCAAGCCTCTGCTTGTTATCAACACTGGAAGATTAATAAACTCACAAGTTTATTTTATTTTACCATTCAGTTCAACCCGTGAATTTACCATACTTATGAAAATCTTTATTTCACTTTCGAGTGTATTTACGTCATGATTTTATATAAATACAAAAATATCCTATTTGATACAAATATCATTTGCTTCCCGTTTCATGCCTCTCCGTGTTATCTGAAAAATATACTTTGCTCATTGCAAATATCAACTGTTCAACCAGAACTGAAATGTTGGTTGAGTGCGGGCTTGCGCTAATCACTCTCCTTCGGAAAATCACCTGTTTCAAACTAGAAATGATTAAACTACTTCATAGGCTCTCTCAATACATATGATTATTAGAAAATATAATATCCAAGAATTATTTAGAAAAGTTATAAAAATCATTATTATTATTATTAGTGGATTATTATTATTATTATTATTAGTTATATTATTTTAAATATATTTAATTATCATCTCATTGTGAGAATCCACATGTTCGAATCTTCGAATATGGAAAAAATATCCATTCCTCAACAACAAAAAAAATTTAACTTTTACAGTTACATCGACGGTTTTCCGTGACTTCCCAAAAATATGAAATATTCAAATAAATGCTCGATATGCTCGGTCATCGATCCTAAACTGTTCTGAGTGCTGAAAATACTCAGAATAACTCTAATATGTCTTGCGTAAATCATTGCAAGATTTAAATACGAAGAAAAATAAATGTGTTGGTCAACTGCAGAAAAATAGTTTGTTCCAATTAGCTAGGCATAATATTAAGTCAAAATGTAGCTTACATTTCTTGATGGTCTTGAAGCGTAGCGAACCTGGTCTGTACCAGATTTATCCATAGACATGCCCTATCGGACAAGCACGTATAATCCTTGTATCGGCCGCCATTATATACCCACAATCCGTCTAACAAGACATAGTGGTAATATCTCTTGACGTTTGAAGTAACTGTTGATCCATTTTAATATTGGCTTCTGTTAAAGCCATAGCCGTTCGTTTAAATGGGGTCAGATCTAAATGATCTATTCTTAAATATGTCAGTTGTAACATAACTCACGGTAATCTTTTCAGTACAAGAAAACACTGACAGTCTAAACCAATCAACGGCTGTTCTGAAGATCGTTCCCTGGGCATGGCTTCACACCATCTACCATGCGCGAAGCAACATGTAGTTTCCCTGCGTTGGCTAATGAACAACACCGTGATAGACTGGCCTTCAATATACTGAAAGATCGGAGTGGTTATCAAGTTACAAATATGAAAACTGACTAAAATGGACTAAAATATCCAAGTATTAGGTTATTACTGGACTGTGACAAAGTACTATTCTAGACAGAGTCTAGCATATGTCCATGTAGAAATAAAAATATTTCACCAGTGTCTGTAGAAAAATATCAATCACCTTAGTGTGACTGTTCCGGTCACAATGTTCCCAAACCCTTATTTGGTTGACTGCAAGAGAAGTCAGGTTAGGGTAATTTGTTCATACCATTTCTTTTCTTGTTCATCATCATCATTTAGGTTATAGAATTTCATTTTATTTAGTGTATATATATCTTGTGTATCTCGGGGACTCAGTCAGGAATATTTCATTTAATTTGTATGGGAGATGTCAGTATACAAGACAGCGGATTGTGTAGGTAAGCTACAAGATGTTGCAACAGCAGGAAACTCTAGGCCAAATTTAGATTGGGCCGAGAATAACTTACCTTGTCTTGAAGAAAGCTTTGTGTAAATTGTGTAAGGTTCTGACGTCAGAGAAGAGTTTCGCGCCACGAGTTGTAAGAAATATACATGGGTTCGAGATTATTGGTGTATTTTGTATGGGTTGGAGGGTATCATGACCCTGGCGGAGAAAGACGAAAACATGTGTTTACAAGATGAGCGGTGGGTTTTTCGTCAAGCGAGGCTTCACTTCTATTGTAGCGTCTGATTGGAAAGGTCGCGTTCTCGTAATTTGGCGTAGGCCTATTTGGAGAAACAGTTTTGTTGAAAGCATGGCTTGTGAATGTACTCGAAACGGCTACATATCACAACGATGTTATCTCTGTTAGCACAATTCAAGTTGGGTACGGAAGCACATTCATTTCTCTCGCAGAGATGTGGCTATGTAAACCAGTAAACATCTCTAACCTCAAACCACGTGTGGAAAATCTTAGAAATGCTGGGGAGAACTGATCTATCGAGCATGTCTCGTAGATTATCTGCTAGATCGTCGATGAGTGAGTAACAAACATCTTTATATTCCAACATTCATTTTGGGTCACATGTTTTCGTCATTGCCGAGGAGAGAAGATAGTAAACCATAGTCTGTTCGACGAGAGTCCCCGCCATATGTTTAAAGTTGATATTAATACACATATTTTGAAGGTTATAATTAGTTTTCTTTATAGGGAATTACACCTAATAGTTGAACGCCCAAATGATACCAGTTAGGTTGACCAAATGTGTGTCCAACACTCCACGACCCTGCCATTTCAATTGTGTGGTATATGATGAAGTACTTCCGATCAAAAATAGGAGGATGACTTTGGGAAGTTTTAAATCAGTCGCCCAAGAAGGGCTGGTAAAAAGTTACAACATGGCGCCCAACGTGGGGCAAGAGTAGGGAAACCTAGCAGGTATCATTAGGGCACATATGCACACAGCCGATAGACACCTTAGGAGTATTAGGGTTCACAGTAATTTGTTTTGTTTTAAGGGGTATGTCCACATCAGACAATTTAGAATTAAGGTCAAGGGTTGTGTGTAAATCAAACAGTAAAATGTCAGGTAATCAGGAAACTGGGGGAAGTGGCAGTGAGGAAGATGTGGAAAAGACAGTGGGAACATATGTTACCATTGTTACTACTGAGTCGCAGCTGATCGCTGAAGGTAGTAACTTAAATGTAAATGGGGGGGTTATGAACGATAGTTTGATCCAAATGCTACTGAGTGAAATAAAAGAGATTAAGAAGCAAGGAGAATCTATGAGTAAGGAAATTAAGGAGCAGGTAGGCTCTGTAAATGAGAAGGTAGAGTCAGTGACCAAACAGATAGTAGAAGTGAAGGAATTTGTAAGTAAGGAAATTCAGGAGAGCAACAGGGCCACGAACACAAGGATAGAGAGTCTCAGCAAAGAAATACGGGACCATAAGTCTGTCCTTAATAGTAGAATGGAGAGTATGAACCTGGAATTAAGTGGGAAAATTAGCAAACAGGGAGAGGAAATCAGGGCAGAAATGCAGGGGAATCAGGCTGGGATCACAAGTAGGCTAGAAGGAATGGAAGGCCATCAGAACCAGCAAGATGTGGAAATAACGAAAATTAAGTCAGAGATAGCTAGTTCAAGGGCAGAAGTACAGAATGTAACGGGAAAGTGTGATGAGATATGCAACACTGTAAGTGGGAATAAGAGGGAATATTTAGATAGAGTAGGTGCCGTTGAAAATAAGTTGGGATTGAGGGTCTGAGAGGGAAGCAGGTGGCATTGACCGAGAAAAACGAAAAGCTGCAGGAAGAGCTGATAAAGGTCAGGAGAGAGTTGAAAGAGCGACCGATGAGTCAAAGGGTTGTGATGCCATCTAGTTTGCTACTCAGGGACCCTGGTCTGCCACAATTTAACTCAAGGCAGTTCAACCCTATGGAGTTTTTAAAAACCATTGAGAAGAAATTCAGCAAGGATCTAGAAGACGGGGTTGTCGAATGGGAAACAGTGTTGGAGATCTTGTCTAACTCATTTCAAGGGGATGTGAAAGCATGGTTCCAAATATACAGGCCTAACATGAATAGTTTAAGGGAATTCAGGGATAAATTCAAAGCTAAGTTCTGGGGGGAGGGGGTACAGTCCAGGGAAAGGGAAAAATTAACTTTTGGGAAATATAAGGAGAGAGAAGGGGTATCCCTGACAGAATATTTTTTGGCACATGTACTTATTTGGAAGAATTTGGATGGGCTGACCTCTGACAGTGATGTGGTTAGGGTCATGTTGAAGCACTTCCCACCTAGAATTCAGGAGGCAGCTTGTATGCAGAAGGTAAGGACGGTAGAAGAGTTGGAAGAGCTTCTTACGAGCTTTGACGTTTTAGGCAAGCAGCACATGGAGAGGCCAGAGGTCAAACAGGAATTTAGGGGCAATAGGGGGAATAATCAGGAGTTTAATAGGGGTAGATTTAATCAGGAGCAAAGAGATTATCAGCAGAGGCAGGAAAACTATCAGAGAGGTGGGGGGCGTCAGGATAATTCACAGCGACAGGAAGGTAACTATCAGAGAGGTGGGGGGCGTCAGGAAGGTGGTAACGAAAGAGTACAGGTGAACCAGAGGAGACAAGAACAAGGTGGTCAAGGAGCTTTAAACTCCGAACGGGCTGTGCAGGGAGGTCAGTCAGGCAGTCCGTAAGAAATGAAGTCAAGCAGTGTGTTATTGTGGGTGAGGAGGATTTTATGCCTATGAGTCGGGAGGATCTGCTAGCTGACCAGCAGGAGTTCTCATGTATCGGGGAGAAGGAGGCTTTTATGTCAACTGTTGAGTTGAGCATACTAGGTAAGAGAGTGCAGGCATTGGTGGATTCGGGGAGTGAGAGAAGTGTCATCAGTAAGGGATTTTATGATACTTTAATCAAGGACGGTGGTAAGTTGGAAGAAATTCCAGTTAAGTCGACATATGTGGTAACTGCTGTTGGTAATAAATCCCAAAGAGTGGGAAAGCAGGTATTGTTGCCCATGAGGTTTGGTAATGAAGTTGACCACAAGACTTGCTTGGTAATTCCTAACCTAATTTATGAAATGATTTTGGGGATAGACTGGCTTAACGAGCATAGTGCTGTTATTGATTTTGACCGGGGTGTCATCAACTTTGTGAGGGGGAATATAAGCCAGGAGATGAGAATGAAATGCAAGAGTGTAGATAAGACAGTAAAGGCATGTGTTACTGAGGTCACTGTAGGGGATATGGCAGAAGGTAAGGCTGACGATGAGGAGGAAGTTGTGGATTTATGTCACATTGCTGTGGAGGGTGATAAGTGTGATCAACTCCAGCAGGCTGTGGATAAGAGTGGTTTAAGTGTTGAGGAGAGGGATAAGTTGTTAGAGGTTTTAGAGCTAAACCAAGAAGTTTTCAGTGACAAGCCAGGGCTAACACATGTCTATACGCATCAGTTCGAAATTGTAGATCATTCTCCATTTTCAGGACCCAAGTACCCGATACCTCACAAATTTGCTGATGCTGTGGAGAAAGAAATAGGCATTATGCTGAATCAGGGTATTATTGAGCCTTCAACTAGTGCATATCTGAATCCCTTAGTTGTGGTTGGGAAGAGTGATGGCTCGGTCAGGTTGTGTATTGATGCCAGGCAGCTCAATTGTAGGATATCTGGGGACCAACAGAGGCCAGAATGTGTTGAGGAACTGGTTCAGAAATTCAATGGTAAGCAATGGTTTTCCACTATGGATCTGAGTGCATCATTTTGGCAGGTACCGTTGAGAGAACAGGACAGGAAGTTGACTGCGTTTAGCTTTAAGAGTGGTTTGTACCAATTCAGGGTCGTTCCTTTCGGAACAAAGACCAGCAGTTCAGCGTTGATTAGGGCCTTAAATCTAGTGTTAGGGAGGGACACACACGAGTTTGTGACAATGTACATAGATGATTTAATTGTTGCATCTTACACATTAAAGGAACACCTGGATCACTTAGACATTGTTTTGGGGAAATTAAGGGACGGGGGATTTACAATTAAACTTAAGAAGTCTCTGTTTTGCACAACATCAATCACATTTTTAGGGCATACTATCACAACACAAGGGGTGTCTCCCGAACAGTCACGATTAGACAAGATTCACAACACTGCTACACCACGTAACGCCAAACAATTGAGGTCAATATTAGGGGTTTTCAATTATTTTCGTAGATTCGTAGTTAAATATTCCTGTCTTGTAGAACCGTTTAGGGAATTGCTGAAGCAGGGTACTAAGTGGGTATGGACCCAGGTGCACGATGAGGCTTTTAAGGAGTTGAAGAGAGGCTTTGTAGAGACTGTCATGCTTAGGTATCCTCGTCTGGATTGTCCCTACATTTTGATGACTGATGCGAGCATGCAAGGCATCTCAGGCATTTTGTGTCAGGAGGATAGTGAGGGCAATCTAGGGATTGTCTCATTAGCAAGCAGAGGGCTAAGCATGGCGGAGAAGAGATATACAATTACTGAAATAGAGATGTTAGCAATCGTATACTCTCTAGGGAAGTTTAGGAGTTATGTGTTGGGCAGTAAGTTGCAGATACTGACTGACCATCATGCATTACTTTTTATTGGATCCTGCAAGCTCACTTCGAACAGGATGTCAAGGTGGATATTGGCTATAAGTGAATATAACTTTGAGGTAAGGCATATTAAGGGTACTGAGAACATTGTGGCTGACTTCATGAGTAGAAACATTGGGGGTGATGAGGGTCATCAGGTACTGGAGGTACAGGAAGGTGTTGTTATCTGCGTAACCAAGGTAAGCGAGTGTGATTATGAGATACGCTGCTTAAGGAATCTGCTTGTAGAGCAGGAGAAGGATGAGGTCTTAGGTGATATCTTGACTCAGTTGAGAGGTATGGATGTGGATAGTAGAATTAAGGTTGGAAAGTATTGGTACAAGTTGGAGTGTGGTTTCTTGGCTAGGCTGTGCCATGAAGGTGCCTGGAGAGTGTGTGTGCCAAGCTCATTGCAGGTAACGATGATTTGGTATCATCACAAGGCTTTAGGGCATTTTGGATCAAGCAAGGTTCTTTTTGCTGTTCAGCAGCATTTCATTTGGAAGAACATGGGAAGGCAGATTAGGAAAGTTCTGGCAAGTTGTGACTCGTGTCAACGGTGTAAATGCCCAACGAGGTTTCTTGAGGGACCTCGGCAAATGGTGATCACAGAAAAACCAAGGGATTTACTCTGTGTCGATCTGTATGGTCCATTGGTTAAAGCTCAGTTTGGATATCAGTATATCTTCGTGGTTGTTGACGCATTCAGTAAACTCGTCAAACTGTATCCCCTGAGAAAAGCGACCGGGAAGGGTTGTGTCCTACAGATCACTGATAAGTATGTACCTGAGTTTGGGGTGCCTCTCAGGATACTATCAGACCACGGTAGTCAATTCACCTCAAAGATCTGGAAAACCAAGTTGAGTGAATTGGGTATCAAGCACATATTCTCATCTATTCGATATCCTCAAGGGAATTTGTCCGAACGAGTTATGAGAGAATTAGGGAGAGTATTTCGCACCTATGTGAGCAATCGCCACAATGCGTGGTTCTCCAAGTTAGGAGATATTGAACGATGGTTCAATAGTACGTTCCATGAGAGTGTAAAATGCACTCCCTATGAAATTCAGTATGGTAGGAAGCCTACCAATGAGCTTGCTAGAATGCTAGGTTTGGTCACGGGAGAGGAGATTGGGAAGGATGTTTGTATCCAGCTGGCTAGGGACAACTTAATCAAGGCAGGGAATAAGCGTAGGCGCCAGCAGAAGCGGGTAAAGTTTGATTCTTTTGAAGTAGGCGATCAGGTGCTTCTGAGGGTTCCATATCCGTCTTCAGCTGTAGATAAGGAGATAGGGAAGTTTTTTCATCTATTTCAGGGGCCTTTTAAGGTGGTTAAACGTATTGGTGAGTGTGCCTATAGTTTAACGGACCAGGATGGTAAGTCTGTCAGTACACATAATATTAGGAATCTCCGTAGATATCACTCTGTAAAATAATATGGCATGGACTCTTAGAGAATCAGTCAACATAACGTGATGGCATGACAAAACTCAAGAGATGTGACGAAGAATGCTAACCAGCAAAGTGGCATCGAGTGTTAGATGGATAGATGGTATGATAAGGCCTGTGCAGGCAAATACCATGGCTTGTGAAGCGATAGGGTCTCATGATGAGACGAAGAAAATGAAGTGGTAGACCTAAGACACTTGAGAGAAATCAGTGAGGCTAGGAAATGGACACAATAAGACATTCGAGAGAGTGAGAATGTGTGAAAATTTGACAAGTGTGTATGTATATATGTCTTCCAGGGTTTATTTATGTAATAGTGTAATTCTTTGTGTTTTCAGTGCGTTGCTTGTTTGAGTGTTTGTGATCCACACTTGTTTCACCCGTGTGAATCACATGGGGGCGTATTGTGACTGTTCCGGTCACAATGTTCCCAAACCCTTATTTGGTTGACTGCAAGAGAAGTCAGGTTAGGGTAATTTGTTCATACCATTTCTTTTCTTGTTCATCATCATCATTTAGGTTGTAGAATTTCATTTTATTTAGTGTATATATATCTTGTGTATCTCGGGGACTCAGTCAGGAATATTTCATTTAATTTGTATGGGAGATGTCAGTATACAAGACAGCGGATTGTGTAGGTAAGCTACAAGATGTTGCAACAGCAGGAAACTCTAGGCCAAATTTAGATTGGGCCGAGAATAACTTCCCTTGTCTTGAAGAAAGCTTTGTGTAAATTGTGTAAGGTTCTGACGTCAGAGAAGAGTTTCGCGCCACGAGTTGTAAGAAATATACATGGGTTCGAGATTATTGGTGTATTTTGTATGGGTTGGAGGGTATCATGACCCTGGCGGAGAAAGACGAAAACATGTGTTTACAAGATGAGCGGTGGGTTTTTCGTCAAGCGAGGCTTCACTTCTATTGTAGCGTCTGATTGGAAAGGTCGCGTTCTCGTAATTTGGCGTAGGCCTATTTGGAGAAACAGTTTTGTTGAAAGCATGGCTTGTGAATGTACTCGAAACGGCTACATATCACAACGATGTTATCTCTGTTAGCACAATTCAAGTTGGGTACGGAAGCACATTCATTTCTCTCGCAGAGATGTGGCTATGTAAACCAGTAAACATCTCTAACCTCAAACCACGTGTGGAAAATCTTAGAAATGCTGGGGAGAACTGATCTATCGAGCATGTCTCGTAGATTATCTGCTAGATCGTCGATGAGTGAGTAACAAACATCTTTATATTCCAACATTCATTTTGGGTCACATGTTTTCGTCATTGCCGAGGAGAGAAGATAGTAAACCATAGTCTGTTCGACGAGAGTCCCCGCCATATGTTTAAAGTTGATATTAATACACATATTTTGAAGGTTATAATTAGTTTTCTTTATAGGGAATTACACCTAATAGTTGAACGCCCAAATGATACCAGTTAGGTTGACCAAATGTGTGTCCAACACTCCACGACCCTGCCATTTCAATTGTGTGGTATATGATGAAGTACTTCCGATCAAAAATAGGAGGATGACTTTGGGAAGTTTTAAATCAGTCGCCCAAGAAGGGCTGGTAAAAAGTTAGTGATTCTCTCTGCCGAAAACTTACTAAGTTCCACTCGTAGCGCAGCACTTTTGTGACTATCACAATTTTGAAAATAACTTCTGCGTAGATCCGGCAACCATGTGCCTTGGCTCAGCGTAGCGGCACCTTGCTAGGCAAGTGCTTGATTCGGAGTGAGCTGAAGTTGCCTGTGCCGGCCGGCTTTTATTCAAAACGGTCAGGGTCACGCTGAATCAGCTGAAATCTGGAAATCCTCATATCTCTGGTATCCCTGGTCCGATTTACTTGATACTAATTGCATTCTCTTTCATTTGGCCGTGCCAGTAATCTGATCCAAGTCTCAAGTCTCTACTCCATGGCTAACTATTTAATCAATAAATAGCCTCGACCTCTGCTATTACTCGCTACGTCACTTGACATGCTCTTAGCGGTATATTCTTTCCAATTGCTTCTAGAAGCAATGGAGCGCGATATTCAAATATCTCAACTTTCAAAACATTCATATTATCGTCCTTTGTCCTGATCTGCCATTTCTTGATAGGTAATTTGTAAGATATATGAAGAAGAGATCTGAAAAATCGAATCTTTGCATGCAGAATTGAGAGCCCGAACTTCAAAGCTGCAGGGTTTGCGTCCTTTGTATCTTCCAATTTGTTAAAATCCTTCGACGTTTTACTACAAATGTAGCACCCCATTGTCGATGTTGTACAAGTAGCAGCATTGCAGTCCGTTGCATCCACCATTGTGGGTGCTAAAATATGCCGAATATATGCAGTGACATCAGTAGTTGCGATTTCAGTTTTTGTTAGACCTTTGGCTTGCTTTGTTACATATTCCAGTTCTTCGTTGGTAATATCTTTAGTTTCGTGTGTGAAGCATATTCGTATTGGCCTGCAATACCAGTAGAATAGGGCACTGGATTCTGCCATACAGTCCTCTGCACATTCCCAACATTTGTTCTCAGGCGTAAAGGTACGAGAGAACTTTGAAAAATATTCGCGTCAGTGTCACAGCTACTTTGAAATCGCTGTTTAAACTGCATTTGCTGGGATCCATCGCAGCCCCATTTCGATATAAGTTCTAAATTTTCATTTTGTTCTACTGTCAATGTTTCTAAAACATCTTCCAAATATTTACACAATCGCTTTGAAGTGTGGTCCAGCAAATCTTGAAGCTGAATCTCGGCGCACGTTTCCGTCACTCGCACTGATTGTTTCCTTGTGTAGTACTTTATTTTGCTTATTTTATTCGTGAGCAGCAAGGATAAATGTTCTTGCTCGTGCTGTGCAATATGTCCCATTGTCTTCTTGTAAACTCGCCTTCTACAAATATTGCCAGTGCCTCTAATGGGGTAAGTTTGTGCACAGTTTCCTTTTGAGCCTTGAGAATGTTTCGTCGGAACTTCGTACCTCGTGTTGGAGTGACTGTTATATCCTTAATAATGTGTGATACGTCACTGTTCCCAGCAGCTCGTTGACTCATTTGAGCAGCATACGTCAGCTCATCAGCAGGTACGTGCTCCTGCAAATGTTTCGTTTTACGCCGCTTGCTTCTATCACTACTTTCCGCGAACTCTTTGACCGGTGGACCTGGCCTTTCTATAGTCCAAGTAGGCACTTTTACACAAGTACTAAGCCATTTTTATTTTATTTTTTGCAAGAAACGTTCTTCCATTCTATTAGCTGCTGTCCATTTCTTTTTTAAATCGGACTTGAAATAGCATAGGACACGTCTTAATGTATCTTCTTCCGTATCTGGACAATGAGTAATTTCTATTAACTTTTTCTCCATAAGTAACAATCTGTCATCTATTTCCTTACTGGAACACTCTTGCATCAGCTTATACAGCGACATTTTCGTCATCTCCTTTTCCATCTCCGAAGAATTTGCAAGGAGATGGGAGACTTGTGTAATATACGAGAAGAACAACAAATGCACCCTTAATTTCAAATGGATGGAAATTAAAATGGGACAAATATGGGCAACTGTTCATTACTGATATGATGCAAAGCCACGTTGAAGTTAATAGTAGTGCAAAAAAATTTACCTGGAAAGGCCCGGCATATGTACTTTAACACGATTTTGCAAATATTCTAACAAAAAAAACTTACTTTTATGGTCACCAAACGTGGCTCTCAAATACAGCAACTTTAGGGGCAAATCACATGTATCATGTTCAGTATTCAAACACATACCTTATATTTCCTTCTCCGCAAGTTTTATAACACAAATGAGATGCTGAAGAACATTGTACATGAGAACGCCAAGAGCTCCCGCGCTTACCTCACCCGTCATCTGACTGACTACTCTGGAAGCCACTCGGGACAAGGCAATGAGTCACAGCTCTGATATCGGGATGCCCCCAAATGTCAACGAGATGATGTCATGATAATGTAACTCTCGGAAAATCACACGCTCAGCGCCTTCCAACGCTATTTCGTTTTATCACTTTTGGCCAGGTTTTCAGCAGAAATACTCCACTGTGCGGCGGTACTTTATGAGGATCCAACCAGCCTTCGGGCTGACTACCTAAACAGACACAAACAACTCCAATGTTTGTAAATTAGCCACATACGTATAAAAATGTGTAATCCTTGCTATGAGCAGCTTAAAGTGGTAAAATAATCAAACAGCTTTATCTTCAACATTATTCCAATATCTGTTTGATGCTTGGCAAATGTTCCATGCAAGACTACACTAATAATAATGTGGGCATAATGTCCCTTTTTAACAGCTGCAGTTTAGAGATACCACGGTGTTGCCCTGAAATGAAATTTTTAACGAGTCAGTAAATCGACTGACACATGAAAACAACCTTGAATACCAATCAATTGCACCTGGATTCAATCCTGCAATGGTGGGCTCTGGTTAAACTAAAAGGTTCATCACACTAAGTATCACATCATTGCAACTATTTTATTGCTTCTTTGTATATATAATGATGATGATTATTCATAAAAAAGAACTCGAGAAATCTGTGACACATACTTTCCCTAATCTTGCAATCTGGATGACACATCACTGCCTTTCTCCTTGCTATTGGCAATTCTCGAACCAAATTGGAATGCTCGTTTAGGAAAGGAAGCTGCCTTCTCTAGACCAATGCTCCAGGCAGCAAGTCTCAGCAGAAGTTTATCTCCAATACCCTGAGGAAATTCTGGGGTTGGGTAGCATCTGAAAAGAAAGAAAAAGAAAAGAAAAAAAATCATTAGAGAAATATTCTGAATAATAATTGTGAAGTATTATCTGGCAGAGTAAAGATAAAGATTAAAAAAAGTAGCAATGACCGAATGTTTGCTCATAATTACTTTTTTTTTTCCTACTACTGAAGCCAACTCCAGTTTGGAGGACAGACGCAGGCTCAGGTATAGTTAGTTCTTGTCGTTTTAAGGGGCTGAATTACGAGGTCATCTGCCCCAAGGCTCAGGTAGACAGGGTTAGTGCTTTCCATGTGAATGCCAGGAAACAAGAGGAAATGTGAGAAGGTGGTACATTCTCGAAAGTAATCTTGCTGACAGCAACATAATTTTTATTGTTTAATAAAATAATATTCTTTTATGTATGATCAATCGATGTGTTATAGTTATTGTCTACCGGGTTCACCAGAAAAATGTACACACTATTTGTCAGACGATATCGACTGTTCCTGTTATTTTTAAATGTTGTAGTATGGTCTTTCACCCAACAGATGTCAGTACTTACACCACGATAGTGGGAAAACAAAATGGCTGGAGCACTCTTGACGTTCGAGCAGCAAAAGTGCATTCTGAAGTGGTTTATCAGGTTTCATAATGCCATTGAAGTGCAACGTCAGTGGAGGAGGGAGTTTGAAACAGAACTCCCAACACACCTAACAATTCAACGCTTTACTGGGAAGTTTGAGATGCATGGAACGATTTGTGATATTCACAAAGGAAGATCGGGAAGAACGTGTACAGCTGCTTTGTCGGCTCAGGTGTTGGAGAGGTTTGCTAGTTCTCCACAAAGGTCTGCTACGCAATGTGGGGATTAGCAGTACAAGTGTAAGACGAATTTCGAAAACGGCTAAGTGGAAAGTTTACATCGCACGATTACTGCATGAGCTTAATGAGGACAATCATGATCGTGGAATGCAATTTTGCGATTTTTTTTAGCGTATGGCTTTTAGTGCCGGGAGTGTCCGAGGACATGTTTGGCTCGCCTGAGTTAGTAGCTGCTTCTATGCGGACACCCATGGGGTGAGCTACAAGTAGTCATGTGTGGAGTGTTGTCTGGGGAGGAAAGTGAGAATGTAAGGACTAGGATTTGGAAGGTAGTGGCTGTGGCCTATAGTTAGGGACCAACCCCGGTATTTGCCTGGAAGGAAGATAGGAAACCACAGAAAACCATCTTCAAGGTTGCCGGCGGGGGGATTCGAACGTGAGCGACTTCCTGAAGCCACGCCGTAACAACCACGGCTAACTCACGGTATCAGCAAATGGTAACTCAAGATAAACAATTTCTGACGAAGGTAGTGTGGTCTTATGAAGCCCAGTTTAAACTTAATGGAACAGTGAATCGACATAAGTGTGTCTACTGGGCACCGGAAAATCCGCATGGCCATGTGGACAAGGCGGAATCTACCAGGGGTTAATGTCTGGTGTGGACTGTCATCGAGGGGCTTAGTAGGACCCTTTTTCTTTGAAGTCACTGGAACAGTGTACTTGGGAATTTTATACACATTAATTTTACAAGCTGTAAGTGTGCTTTATGGAGCTGATGAGGTCTCCTACCGGCAGGACGGGGCGCCACCACACTACCATGTAGCAGTACGAGCATTCCTGGATGACAATCTGCCGGGACATTGGATTGGACGAAGAGAATCCATTGAGTTCCCCACGGTCGCCAGATCTTACCCCTATGGACTTTTACTTGTGGGGAACTGTGAAAAATGAAGTCTATCAACCTAAGCCGCGCATACTGGAGGCCCTTCGCCAGGAGATTACAGCGGCGTGTGCAGCGGTCTCCATACAAACATTGACGGGCGTAGTTTCAGTGATCGCTTGTCGTTCTGCTATGTGTCTGGCAGCCAACAGTGAACATTTTGAACATCTCATGTAACCATATGTTTAACTGAAGACAGCACTACATGTGTAATCAAAATTTAAATGTAAAATAAACACATAATAAATAGTTTTTGTTCCATAAAGAGTGTATACATTGTTCTGGCGGACTCTGTATACGGTAAGTGAAGGAATGTTAATCAATAAAACAGGTAAATGAGAAATGAGTACACAATTCTTAGGAAACTGTAATGTTAATCATTTAATATACATTACAGAAATATCAGTCAAAGTTGCTGTCGTACAAATTGAAATGGGCGAGCATGCAGCTGAACCAATGAGCTCTTAAGCCTAGTATAGTGAAACTTGCCCAAAGCAGAAATTTGTCCAATATGAACGAAAGTTATGGTTCCAGCACACTGGGTATGGCTTTGAATGTTATGTTGTATAAAGCAGAATCTGTTTTAACGCAGAAACGGAAAGAAATTATTAATATAATTGTTCAAAACTTAATGTATAAGATGCATTCTGTCAAAACATGACGGACAATGGAAAACAAATTTACTGAAGAAGCTTCTTATATAAGTTACATTCTTTGTACGATTACTTCTTAGCACTATTGCAAATTTAAGGGCGTCAAAAGATAGCACTCTCAGCTTTGCAACATATTGCTGGTCATGACTGAAAACGTGATGAGGTCATCATCATCTTGCACAGTTTCCAGCCACTGGCCGGGTCTGTTTGGAACACAAGCCTCTCCAACGTCTTCTGTCTTCCCACCATCTCTCAGCCTCCACCCTTGTCCAGTCTTCTCCTCTCTTCTTCACGCTTTCTTCCACCCCCTTCAGCCACCTGTCTCTCGGTCTCCCTCTTGGTCTCTTTCCTTCCCACTTCGTCTCGTGTATCCTCCTGGGTATCCTCTTCTCCTCCATTCGTTTTACATGTCCATATTATCTAGGTCTAGATTTCTCTATACCATCCTGTAATGGTTCCTCCTTCATTAATTCTCTGGTCCTCTCATTTCTTATTCTGTCCCTCTTTGTAGCTCCAATACTGCTTCTCAAGAACCTCATCTCACTGGCCTGTATTTTGCTCTTCTCCCTTCCTTTCATAACCCAGGTCTCCGAGGCATACGTCAGGATAGGGACATAGTACGATATATGATCTACTTGCTGTTCTGAGGGACATCCCTGCTCCATAGCATGCTTCTCACACTCCTCCGGAATGCTTCTGCTTGTATCCCCCGCTCATTTATTTCTCTACCGTTTCTTCCATTCTCTTGTATCAGGCTTCCCAGATACTTGAAACTCTCCACTTTCTTCAGCTGTTCCCCACCAATTGTTATTCCCGTTGTGGTCCTTTCCTTCTTCCTTGTTGTGATCACCATCTCACTCTTATTTATGCTAAATTTCATCCCATATCCTTGTATTATTCCTTCCCACACCTCCAACTGTTCCTGTACCTCTTCCTCCTTGTTTCCACAATCATCAAATCATCCGCAAACACCATTGCTTTCATCTTTCCTTCCCCAATTACTTGTGCCGCTCGGGTCATTATGTCATCCATCACCACAATGAAAAGTAACGGTGACAGTGCACTTCTTTGCTTCAGGCCGTTTCTCTGTTCCACCCAGTCCGATCTCTCTCCTCCCACTTTCACACAGCTCACGCTTCCCTTGTACATCTCTTTTATCCTCCTTATAGTCCATTTTTCTACTCCTCTATCCTCCAGGGACTTCCATACTTTGTTTCTGCATACACTGTCATATGCTTTCTCAATGTCCAGGAAGGCCATCAGTAGATCTGTTCCATACTCATAGTGCTGTTCTTGTAACTGACTTACAGCAAAAATCAAATCCACTGTGGACCTTCCTGCTCTGAAGCCATGCTGTTCTTCCCTCATCCCTCCTTCTATCCTTGTCCTAATTCTCCTTTCTAAAACTTTCTCAAACATCTTTGCACAATGACTCATCAGTGTTATTCCCCGATAGTTTCTGCATTCTGTTCTACTACCTTTCTTGAAGATCGGGACAATTATCCCCTTTTCCCAGTCCTCTGGGGTCTTCCTTTCCTTCCATGCTGCCTTCATCACTCGGTACAACCATTGTATCCCCACCTCTCCTGCTGCTCTCACCATCTCCACACTCAACTCATCCACACCCGGTGCCTTCCCTCCTTACATCTTCCTCACTGCATCTTCCACTTCTTTCCATGTTAAGTCCTTTTCGGTTTGCAGTTCATCTACTGTACCTCTTCCCCGATTTCTTCTTCCTCGCCGTGGTTTCCATTTGGGTTCAGGAGTTCTTCAAAATATTCTTTCCACATTTTCTTCAGTTCTTCCCTATTTTCTATCCCTTGTCCCCTTTTGTTCACCATTCTGACATAATCCGTAGGATCCTTCCGCCTCTTATTCTTTACCATCCCATACAGGACCTTTTTTCTACCTTCACTATCCTGCTGGTCATGACTTAAAACGTGATGAGGTAAATAGCCCAATACGTTCAAGAGTTTCTCCTTGAGCTTGATTGATTGTGATAAAGTAGGCCGAGTGAATAGGACATTGTTGCCTATTAAAAGAAAATGTACTGTACCTGCAAGTGTTATATCGGAAGGTGTTAATTCAAGTCGTAGGATTTGGGCTCTTTGCCTAATATTACTGCACCTATTATATCCGAATCCAAGCAATTTCTTACATATTTCTTACAATTAATATATTACCATATATGAGTCCTTGGGAAACGTTCAGATTTCTAAGGAGCATAACTATGGCTCAAACGTTCGGAGTATGTGGAGGCGAATCACTTAATTCCAAGGAATTGAAAAATTCAATAATAGGGAAATGAAGTAGCTGGCTTTCATCTTCAGTATCCAATCTGTTAACGCTGATGTATGTGTTTGAACTACTGGATATAAGTTCAATGACTTTTAAATTAATATCATTACATTGTTGCAGGTTGGCAAATATTTTATATTCCAGCAGATCAATTTTACCCTCACAACAGTAAAGACCAAAGTAACCACGCATAGATTTTACGCAAGAGAAGTACAATGTAGAACAATGTTTACATTTGATCGTCAAAGACCTTACAGTACACTGTACTGCATAATATCTGGAATTGTTTCTGAAATGGCCTATTTATATTGGATTTTAAATGTGGCTTCGTATTATTCGATAACACTATAGTGTCCTGCAATAACGGAGCCGCTAAATATTACATGGCAAATAATACTTCCATTGCCGAAATCAACTGCGTAGTTAGACTCAGTACTCTAAACAAATAATCATTCAACAATTGTCTTATACAATGAAGTTCAACATGACCGTCCAGAGACTTTCATTTTTTGCGATAGCTTGAAAACGCAGCTCAGAATGACGTTCTTCATTTTGTTATAAACAGTACGAAACTGCTCTAAATAAGCAATTTCCATCACCTGTTATAGGTTATGAGAGTACATTTTGCAGGGGAACATAGAATCACTTCGCCAACTACTGGAACGACCATAGGCCTATACTCAATACTCACTTCGGCAGTCACCCTAATGGAGGCAATTTTTTAATTATATGTCCCGTGCATGTCAAACAACGTATTAACACATGGAGGCCCACCTATTCTTGTCTATCGCCCCGGAGACCCGGGTTACATTTCCTGCTCTGCCAAGAAATTGAATTCTGGTCTGAGGGCAAAAACGGGGCACATTCAGTCTCTTGAGGTATAACTAAGAAGAGGAAGGTTTAATTCCCACCTCGACAATCTTGGATGTGGTTTTCCGTGGTTTCCCACTTCCACTTAAGGCAAATACCGGGATGGTTCCTAACTTAAGGCCTTGGCCGTCTCCTTGCCATTTACCACCTTAATTACAAATACACACAGTAATGCAGCCATCACAATAACACAGGTTATGAGAGAAAAATTCACACATACACACCCAAGTACACGGGGCTGAGTGACCACGATGCCTGAGCCCTTCAAACGAATTATGTTTGCCAAGTGTCTCTTATGGCGAAAGCAATTGTGGACACGCGCGAGTGCCTGGAAAACTACTTTTTTCTTTAATAATTTAAGAGTATATCGACGATGCATAATTATAACTTTTAGTCTAGGACGCTAATAACTTGACCACCGAAGCATTGGGAAGAAATTGCAATATTAAGGTACATAAACAACATAGCCTACACATTCAACTGTCGGTTAATGTTCCTCAAAATTTCCCTTCTTAAATATTCCCCTCCTTTATAATTCTCCATCACGTGAAATATATCGATGCAATGGTGCTGCCATCTGCTGTCAGTTACTGGAACTATATAGGCGATGTACTGCCATCTGTTGTCAGTTATAGGAACTGATTGCAGATATTTAAACGGCGTACAGAGGATAACAGTTTGCTCTTTGGTCACATGCTGTAATGCAATGGTAAAACGGAAATAAAACTTATTGAGAGGGAATGTAGAAATATGTATCTTTTACAGACATAAAACCTTACTAATACTCCTTGATTAAACCATATTTCAATGGTAAAAAAAAAAAATACATATATCGGCGAGAGCTGGGATCGAACCGGCGAATCTAGGAACCACAGTCTGTCGCCTTAACCACATAGCTACTCAAGCAATCTTGTTCTGCAGCAGCCGCAGCCATTCATTATCTTCAAAAGCTGCTCTCTGAAGGAAATAATCCATTTCATTATCCAAATAAATCAATGTTGCACATTCGTATATGTTCATACTGTTATTATATTTTATTGCCAGAACTTGGTTAATGTATGTTTTCAATTACATGGAAGCTTATTAAATAACTTACATTTAAATGGAATTCTCACCGCCATTTTGTCATGACCTCAGGAGGATTGTGCGCATGCGTGAGGGGAAAGAATTCTGCTATTTTCTATATTAATTAAAAAATATACCGAGAGGGAATGTAGAAATATGTATCTTTAACAGACATAAAACCTTACTAATACTCCTTGATTAAACAATATTTCAGTGGTAAAAAAAAATATATATATATATCGGCGAGAGCTGGGATCGAACCGGTGAACCTTGGAACCACAGTCTGTCGCCTTAACCACTTGGCTACTCGCGCACTCTTGGTCAGCAGCAGACGCAGCCGTTCTTTATCATTAAAAGCCGCTGTCTGAAGGAAATAATCCATTTCATTATCCAAATAAATCAATGTTGCACATTCGTATACGTTCATACTGTTATTATATTTTATTGTCAGAACTTGGTTAATGTATGTTTTCAATTACATGCAAGCTTATTAAATAACTTACATTTTAATGGACTTCTCACCGCCATTTTGTCATGACCCCAGGCGGATTGTGCGCATGCGTGAGGGGAAAAGAATTCTGCTATTTTCTATATTAATTCAAAACTATACCGTAATATATTTGTTTATTTTATAGACACTCTGCAAATCTAGAGGCCAAGAGCTTTCGTTAGAGTGCTCTACGAAGTAAATCGGTTCTGTCGTTCTCTCAATCTCGTGGTAACAAAAATCACCTTACTGTTTTAAATATATAGATGGCAACAGAGAATTCGTTACTTTACGGGAATGATAAAAGTGAAATATATTTCTACAATGTAATACCAATCGTAGGAAGGAAGAAAACAAAAAAAAACATATCCGAGGTGGGAATCGAACCCTCTCGACCATGCAAAGGATGGCAACAGAGAATTCGTTACTTTACGGGAATGAAAAAATGAAATATGTCTCTACAATGTAATACCAATTGTAGGAAGGAAGAAAATGAAAATAAAAGAACGTATCCGAGGTGGGAATCGAACCCTCTCGACCATGCAAAGGATGGCAACAGAGTATTCGTTACTTTACGGGAATGATAAAAGTGAAATATGTTTCTATAATGTAATACCAATCGTAGGAAGGAAGAAAACGAAAATAAAAAAACATAACCGAGGTGGGAATCGAACCCTCTCGACCATGCAAAGGATGGCAACAGAGAATTCGTTACTTGACGGGAATGATAAAAGTGAAATATGTTTCTACAATGTAATACCAATCGTAGGAAGGCAGAAAACGAAAATAAAAAAACATATCCGAGGTGGGAATCGAACCCTCTCGATCATGCATAATACATATTTCTAGGCAGTAACCTTATCCCCTTGGCCATCCAGACAACTATGGGAGACTTCAGTATTAAGCTATGTAACCAGTATACACGCTCAACCTGCAGTTGAAGTCCTTCAATTCGTGGTTTATTTAATATAATTCTAATTCAATGCATATTGTAAAAACATAATTAACATTATTGGAGACCCTTTTTAATTCTCATAAACAAAGATCTCAGTTAGACGCGACCGGAATCGCCATTTTCCTTGTTGAGAAAGACCATTGTGCGCATGCGCGGGAGTGTCAAATATGACATATTTCTTTAATCATTTAAAAATATACCGTAACATATATTTTCCTTTTAAAGAAACTCTGCAAATCTGCATGCCAAGAGCTTTCGTTAGAATGTCTTACGAAGCCAATCGGTTAAGTCGTTTTCACAATCTCGTGTGTACAAAAAACAGCTTAGTGTTTTAAATATATAGATGGCAACAGAGAATTCGTTACTTTACGGGAATGATAAAAGTGAAATATATTTCTACAATGTAATACCAATCGTAGGAAGGAAGAAAACAAAAAAAAAACATATCCGAGGTGGGAATCGAACCCTCTCGACCATGCAAAGGATGGCAACAGAGAATTCGTTACTTTACGGGAATGAAAAAAGTGAAATATGTCTCTACAATGTAATACCAATTGTAGGAAAGAAGAAAATGAAAATAAAAGAACGTATCCGAGGTGGGAATCGAACCCTCTCGACCATGCAAAGGATGGCAACAGAGTATTCGTTACTTTACGGGAATGATAAAAGTGAAATATGTTTCTATAATGTAATACCAATCGTAGGAAGGAAGAAAACGAAAATAAAAAAACATAACCGAGGTGGGAATCGAACCCTCTCGACCATGCAAAGGATGGCAACAGAGAATTCGTTACTTGACGGGAATGATAAAAGTGAAATATGTTTCTACAATGTAATACCAATCGTAGGAAGGCAGAAAACGAAAATAAAAAAACATATCCGAGGTGGGAATCGAACCCTCTCGATCATGCATAATACATATTTCTAGGCAGTAACCTTATCCCCTTGGCCATCCAGACAACTATGGGAGACTTCAGTATTAAGCTATGTAACCAGTATACACGCTCAACCTGCAGTTGAAGTCCTTCAATTCGTGGTTTATTTAATATAATTCTAATTCAATGCATATTGTAAAAACATAATTAACATTATTGGAGACCCTTTTTAATTCTCATAAACAAAGATCTCAGTTAGACGCGACCGGAATCGCCATTTTCCTTGTTGAGAAAGGCCATTGTGCGCATGTGCGGGAGTGTCAAATATGACATATTTCTTTAATCATTTAAAAATATACCGTAACATATATTTTCCTTTTAAAGAAACTCTGCAAATCTGCATGCCAAGAGCTTTCGTTAGAATGTCTTACGAAGCCAATCGGTTAAGTCGTTTTCACAATCTCGTGTGTACAAAAAACAGCTTAGTGTTTTAAATATATAGATATGGAACTTAATGCTTTAGCTGTGTAATTTACTTAGGCATATCCAATACTGCAGTAAAATTGCTACATAGATATTTCACCGGGGGAGAGCCAGGTGTTTACGTACCGTATCACGCTGCTGTAATGAGGTTCGGGTTTCCCAAATTTCTCAAGAATGGCATTTAAATCTCCACTAATTGCCCGACTCTTGTCGTGGTTCTTAGAGAACCTTATCTCAAACAGTTTTGTAACTTTGTGTCAGTTGTGAAGACAGCACCATGCCAAAGAAATATACATCACTAACACTGAACAAGAAGGTGAAGGTTATTGATGCGAGTGAAAAGGAAAAGTTGTCTGTGCATGAAATTGTTGCGTTTCAGATGTGGCAAAACTCCAGTTTATGAGACTTTGAAGCATAAGGATGACATTACTAAGCAGTGAATGGAGGGCAATCGACAAATTAAGAAGAAATCTGAGGTAACAGGCAGAGATCAATGATTTAGTGTGGGAATGGTTCGTCAGTGCCCATTCAATAAACCTTCCAGTTAGTGGACCTATGCTACAGAATGAGGCTCTTGCAGTTGCTAAATCACTTGGAAACACCGCCTTTAAAGCATCAACTGGGTGGCTGGACAATTTCAAAACAAGACACACACACTATCGTATTCAGTGCATGCGTGAGAAATTTTAAAGAACATCGAGATATTGTGTTACTGAGATATTGTATCACAAAAATTAGACTAAAGGGTCAGGTTGATTGGTTGGTTCCTCAGTTTAGGGGCTGCAACAACGCGGACATGTAGCTCAGTGTACTTTGGGTGTGTGTAGAATCTGTCTGATAACCGGTGTTAATTGTGATGGCTGTATTAGTGTGTAATATCTGTAATTCAGGTAAGGACTGCAGACGATCAATTTTCAAGTAGTTCCTACTTTTGCTACTGTCAACAACACCTAGCTGTGAACTTGGTTACTAGCTGCCACCATCTGGCGGTGAACGTTCGAACTAATAGAGCATTAATGACATCTAACTTGGAAATTTAGCTTCACAAAGTGTAGTTAGTGGAAGGTTCTTTTTCATGCCATAAATCTATGACATGGGCCCGCCGGCTTTACTTCCCCTCCGAAGGAAGGAATACTGAGGAGTTTTTAACTAACGGATCAGGGGTAAGTAATTTCTGTATCTTTTTTGCATTTATTCAATCTGGAAACATGTCTAAATCAGAAGGGGGGGTGGGGGAAACTCACGACCCTTGAGATTCCGTTTTGAGCAAGTTTTACTGTACAAGCAAAATATGAATATATTATATTCGAATTGCAACCAATGGCCATAGCAGGGCATTCAATTGAACGGCCGTAGGCTCCTCAACAAGTTCAATTTCAAGTAGTTCCAACTTTGGCTACCAGACGCACTGTCACTGACACCCAGCAGCGAACATTGGAACTTGATAAGACTGTTTCTAACCAAATAACCTACAAATTTGGCTACACACTACCAATTTTAGTGGTAGGTTCTTTTGCATGCCATAAATCTACGACATGGGACCGCCGCCTTTACTTCCCCTCCGAAGGAAGGCATACTGAGGAATTTAACGCTCTTAAAAAACCACTATATAACAAAAGAGAAACTGTTCCGCCTAGTCAATACATTTATTAAAAACAAGTTATAAACTTGTTATTATAATGGTACATGAGGCTTTGGTTGGAAAATAGGAATTGAGATTCTGTGAATTAGATCAACAAAGAAAATATTTTAGTTGGTCTAAGTATGTTTTTTCCACGCTTGGACGTCTCATCATGGTGATGTATTTCATTACCTACATGACAATCAGTGTTTTTCCCTCTAATAAGAGACTAAAAGCTCAGAAGCCCCAGCTTGAACCGCAAGTTTCAGTCAACAGCATTGTAAACAACAGGCCATACATCCCAAGTGAAGTGATTTTCACACGCACAAACATTAGAACAGTGCTAAATAAGTGTTTATTCACAAGAACCTAGCACTACCAATGGTGTTACATTTCACTGATGCACACTCATGTTATTTCTCAGGGCTAATATGTTCTTTTTCACCTCATTTCATCCATTCACACATCATTTTTTTTTTTTTTTTATGTTATCTTTAATTATGCTGGATTTTACATCTTAATTTATGGCTGAAGAAGGGACCAGTACTAGAGGCCCCAAAACATGTACCATATAATAACAAGTTTATAACTTGTTTTTAATAAATGTATTGACTAGGCGGCACAGTTTCTCTTTTGTTATATAGTGAATCTGTCAATACGGAAAATGAACTTCTCTCAGAGCACAATTTACTTTAAAAAATCAGACGACTTCGGCTGGGTTTGAAGAAGAAGTCTGTAATGGTTCTCTGCTTTTGGTTGTTCATCTGCTTCGAGATGTAATCATTGGATAATTTGTTTGCAGAGACTCCATTACTATCTAATTTTTGAATGACATTTAAGTTTTGTTTGATTTTTAGTACTGCTCATTTAAGTTTTAAATCGGACATCGTTATGTCGTTATCGTTTTACCCTCCAGGGTTGGTTTCTGCCACGGACTAAGCGAGGGATCTACCACCAGTGAGAGCAGTGTCCTGGAGCTTGAGACTCTTGAGTCTGGGGATACAACTGGGGAGTGTTACTAGCACTTCGCCCTGGCGGCCTGATCTGCGAAGCGAACAGGAGCCTGATGTAGGGATGGGAAGAGTGGGAGGGATAGCCAAGGAAGAGGGAAGGAGGCGCCCATGGCCATACAGGAACTGTACCCGTATAACCTACCATTACCTGATGAAATCCCTCGATGGCGGCTGGATCGTAGAACCTGAAAATCCCCAAGTCCTACCACCAAGTAAAGAGATAATAGGGTAACAGGTTGCATTAAGAATGACCATGGCTCAAAGAAAATCATCATCATCATCTTGCACAGTTTCCAGCCACTGGCCGGGTCTGTTTGGAACACAAGCCTCTCCAACGTCTTCTGTCTTCCCACCATCTCTCAGCCTCCACCCTTGTCCAGTCTTCTCCTATCTTCTTCATGCTTTCTTCCACCCCCTTCAGCCACCTGTCTCTCGGTCTCTTCCCTTCCCACTTCGTCTCGTGTACTCTCCTGGGTATCCTCTTCTCCTCCATTCGTTTTACATGTCCATACCATCTAAGTTTAGATTTCTCTATACCATCCTGTAATGGTTCCTCCTTCATTAATTCTCTGGTCCTCTCATTTCTTATTCTGTCCATCTTTGTAGCTCCAATACTGATTTCAAGAACCTCATCTCACTGGCCTGTATTTTGCTCTTCTCCCTTCCTTTCATAACCCAGGTCTCCGAGGCATACGTCAGGATAGGGACATAGTACGTCCGATATATGATCTTTTTGCTGTTCTGAGGGACATCCTTGCTCCATAACATGCTTCTCACACTCCTCCGAAATGCTTCTGCCTGCCTCCCCCGCTCCTTTATTTCTCTATCGTTTCTTCCATTATCTTGTATCAGGCTTCCCAGATACTTGAAACTCTCCACTTTCTTCAGCTGTTCCCCACCAATTGTTATTCCCGTTGTGGTTCTTTCCTTCTTCCTTGCTGTGATCACCATCTCACTCTTATTTATGCTAAATTTCATCCCATATCCTTGTATTATTCCTTCCCACACGTCCAACTGTTCCTGTACCTCCTCCTCCTTGTTTCCCCAAATCATCAAATCATCTGCAAACACCATTGCTTTCATCTTTCCTTCCCCAATTACTTGTGCCACTCGGGTTATTATGTCATCCATCACCACAATGAAAAGTAACAGTGACAGTGCACTTCCTTGTTTCAGGCCGTTTCTCTGTTCCAACCAGTCTGATCTCTCTCCTCCCACTTTCACACAGCTCACGCTTCCCTTGTACATCTCCTTTATCCTCTTTATAGTCCATTTCTCTACTCCTCTATCCTCCAGGGACGTCCATACTTTGTTTCTGCATACAATGTCATATGCTTTCTCAATGTCCAGGAAGGCCATCAGTAGATCTGTTCCATACTCATAGTGCTGTTCTTGTAACTGCCTTACAGCAAAAATCAAATCCACTGTGGACCTTCCTGCTCTGAAGCCATGTTGTTCTTCCCTTATCCCTCCTTATAAACTTGTCCTAATTCTCTTTTCCACAACTTTCTCGAAGATCTTTGCACAATGACTCTTCAGTGTTATTCCCCGATAGTTTCTGCAATCTGTTCTACTACCTTTCTTTGAAGATCGGGACAATTATTCCTTTTTTCCAGTCCTCTGGGGTCTTCCTTACCTTCCATGCTGTACTCATCACTCGGTACAACCACTGTATCCCCACCTCTCCTGCTGCTCTCACCATCTCCACACTCAACTCATCCACACCCGGTACCTTCCCTCCTTTCATCTTGTTCACTGCATCTTCCACTTCTTTCCATGTTAAGTCCTTTTCTGTTTGCAGTTCATCTTCCTCTTCCCCGATTTCTTCCTCCTCACCATCTTTTCCATTTGGGTTCAGTAGTTCTTCAAAATATTCTTTCCACATTTTCTTCAGTTCTTCCCTATTTTCTATCTCTTGTCCCCTTTTGTTCACCATTCTAACATAATCCGTAGGATTCTTCCGCCTCTTATTTTTTACCATCCCATACAGGACCTTTTTTGTACCTTCACTATCCTCCATCATCTTTGTCCACTCTTCCATCCTCATTCTTCTCTCCTCAGCCACTACTCTCTTAGCCTCCTTCTTTCTTTTCTGGTACTCTTCCCTTGTCTCTACCGTCCTATTTTGATACCACCTCCTAAAGGCTCTATTCTTTTCCATTACTATATCTTTTGTCTTCTCATTCCACCATGGTGTTTCCTTCCACCTCTTCTTACTGCTTGTCCTCCCGCATACTGCTTCTGCTGCACCTACTAGCGTCTTCTTAAATCTAGCCCATTCCTCTTCCACCCCTCTTTCTTCATCTGTTGGAATTCCTTCCTTTACCATTTTGAGGTACTCGACCCTTCTATCCCCTTCTTTCAGTTTCCATATCCTTATACTTCTTTCCTGGTTCTCAGTCCCTTTCTTCTCCTTACTCCCTCTCAGGTTCATTACCAGCAATCGATGGTCGCTATCCAGGTTCTCCGATGGTATAACCTTGATGTCCGTGATGTTCTTATTTAGTTCTTTCTCATACAGTATATAGTCGACCACCGACTTCCTGGTCAAGTCATCACTGTACCATGTGATTGTGTGGCTCTCTCTTTTCTTAAACCAGGAGTTCCCAACTAGCAGGCTGTTCCTCTGGCAGAAGTCCAACAGTCTCTTTCCTTCCTCATTTCTTCCGCCCCAACCCTCTGGTCCTAGAACACTCTCATAACCTTGTCTTTCTCTTCCTACATGGGCATTGAGATCCCCCATAACAATCATATTTCTTCCTACCAGCTGCTTCTGCAATTCCTCTTCAAACTCCTCCTTCTCTTCAGAGGCGCAGCCTACTTGTGGAGCATACACTTGCACTATTTCTACGGTCTCTCCCCTCAGTGCTACTTTCACTTTCATCATCCTATCACTTATTCTCCTCACTTCTTTTAAACCATCTCGAACTACTACTCCCACTCCATTCCTCTTTCCCTCTTTGTTCCCACTCCAGTACAGTCTATAGCCTTTTCTCAGTTCTCTCCTTCCTTCCCCTTTCCACTTTGTTTCTGCCAATCCCAATAAATCCAACTTCCTTTTTTCCATCATATCCACTATCTCCTCCACCTTCCCCGTCAGCGTTCTTAGGTTTAAAGTTCCAAATCTTAGTCCGTGTGTACAGCCGTGTCGTCGTCTATTAAATCCATCATGTCCGAGGCTCGTTCCATTTTTGAAAGCATTTGGTTTCATCCACTACTGGCTTGCTGGGCCTATCGTAGCTTTACCAGAGCCCAGTTAGCCGTCACTTTTCAGGGTTCCTGTAGGACCTTCACAGCTACCGTAACGGTCCCGGGGCACACCAAGTCCCACTGTACTTCGCCCCTACAGGCGATCCCCTACTTTGTGCCGTTGCCCGTCTCCCACGACGTGGACGAACACAAGATTCCTCCAGAAAGGAATATCTCAAGAGGGTGGTATACCCAGCAATGGCCTTCTTAACGCGACCTTCAATCACGCAATAATTTAAAATCAGAAAAAGAACAACTTTGTTCATTGAATAAACATGGCAAAGACAAAATAACACTGTCGTCAAATTGATGCAAATAATCCAGAAAAACCTTGGATTAAATTAGAATAATGTGTCAAGTGGTTCACCAACAAAGTGAGGTGTCCACAATTGGATATAGATTCCAATTTCCTTATCACAAATCTAAGTGAACTTGATCCAAAAAAAAAAAACGAAAAATATTGGATCTACTTCGATTAAGTGTGTAGATATATATTTTTATCGTAACCATGATAAATATCAGTAAGTATTATTCACATTTAAATGTTGTTGAAATTATTTATATAATATTTACATAATGATATGTTACATTTTATAGATTTGTTAGGAAAACAATCTCAATTGTTTTTCCTACTGACTTGTCCACTGACATTCGCATCTGTTAATTTTAATTTCAATATCAATGTATTTATTCCATTCCTTGTTAATTCCACCGAGCGGTTAAGCTAAGCAGAATGTTTGGTTGAATTCATTGTTAAATAAATATATATATATCATAGTTCTCATATAATTGCTGTGGCATTGTAATCCAAACTTCAATTGTACTATTAAATTGATTATCCACTCAATCGTATCAATGCTGTGCTAAGTATAAATTATATTCAACACTAAGGTCTATTCTGACATTAATAAACAGCTGATTATGTCACCTGGGACATATTACTACAACCACACTTGGGTTAAATTCACCAAACATCTGGTGTGAGACTCCACTAAGTCTTATCATGATTGTCACTACCTGGCTCAATCTTCAACATGAAAAAGCTTCAAAAAGCATAATACCTAGCACTATCCATAGATATGCCTGATATGTAAAATACATGCACCCTTAATAGATCTATTAACATTATTTTACTGTTTCATTAATCAGCTTATTATCATAATACCTAAATTCGTTCTTAGAAAAATACTTAAAACTGTAGCACGTCACTGAAATTCATTATTGTGGGTTTCAAAAATAGACCACAAAATCAAGAAAAGATCTGCATTACACCTAAGTTTGTACACCCTTAGTTGGTGACAACAAAATCAAGAAAAGATCTGCATTACACCTAAGTTTGTACACCCTTAATTGGTGACCACAAAATCAAGAAAAGATTTGCATTACACCTAAGTTTGTACACCCTTAATTGGTGACCACAAAATCAAGAAAACTTGCCTTACAATTATATAATCCAGTATGTGTTATCATTAAATTATTTGACTTGTAGTAAGTCCTCCCTGGGATTTGCTTCGCAAAAAATTGCATGTTCTTCAAATACACTGTTGTATTTTGGCAAACTATTGCATTAATCGCAATTACTTAATTTATTCAACTTCTTAATTCATTTGTCAGCATCACATCTTAATTATTAATTCTACTCAGTATATGAGACTTTAAATAAATAATAAAAATTAAGATCGCCCCCGAGTTCAGTGAACTTGAAAATATCGATAGAAAATGCCTACACCATGAATCCAGGTTAACTACTGAGGTTAAGCGACTGTTGATTCATTAGGAATATCTACCAATAAAGTCTTGCTCAGAAAGGACAAGTGTAATCTCCAAATAAATGAGAAAAAGATCAAAGTCTCTCTCTTAGCGATTTCAAATAACTTCCTAATATCAAAGTAATATCAATAATCCAATGTTCCTCATCTATAAAATCTGTAATATGAACGTAAGTGCAAATCTAAGTGTGCACTAGACTCTAGAAAAAGTCTATCAGTGTTCCTAACGCTGCTTGCAATAAGCACAACTAATTCTATTCTTATATAAAAATCTGAAGTTCTTCCCCTAAAGGTGGTCTTCACGACAATGAGAAAATGCATATCACTTTAAATTACTACTGATAAATACTGAAAGTTAAATTTACAAAGCTAATATTTCACAAAGGATGTATTCATTTATTTGAACCAAAATCCTGGTTGAACAAAAGGTCAGTTCCGAAACACACATCGAACCTGGGCCTTCGCTCAACCATTTAAACTAATAAAAAGAAAAATATAGCAATTACGGTTGCTTTCAATGCCTCAGTAAGCTATCGTAATAAACTGACGTTCCAGTACCTTGCGTAGATTCTTGCAGAGGTGCAGAAAGGATATATGTTTGTCCTGGTAGCCTCCAGGCTACACCAAGACATAGAATATCCCATCTCCATCGCCTGTGCTCAAACCAAAGAAGCTCCCATGCTCGAACTGCATCTGGACGGGCTCTGCGTTCCATCCTGGCCTCGCGAGTTCTCCGCACACGGTAAAATGAACTCGGGTCTCCCGGATAAAGTTAGTCAGTTTGTTACACTGTGTAAGCAAACTCGAACAACAATTGATAATATCCATCTTCGAAATGGTCACGGACTACTTTTATACATTCTTGTATAACTTGCAGTAGTATGGAGTCCGTTTACCGAAATTATGGCACAAAAGTTGTCGCACGATGCTCTCGCTAATGCTTTAAATGTAGTGTTCCCATCACATTTAACCTGCCATATTTACGGCATATTTACATCACGGACATCAAGGTTATACCATCGGAGAACCTGGATAGCGACCATCGATTGCTGGTAATGAACCTGAGAGGGAGTAAGGAGAAGAAAGGGACTGAGAACCAGGAAAGACGTATAAGGATATGGAAACTGAAAGAAGGGGATAGAAGGGTCGAGTACCTCAAAATGGTAAAGGAAGGAATTCCAACAGATGAAGAAAGAGGGGTGGAAGAGGAATGGGCTAGATTTAAGAAGACACTAGTAGGTGCAGCAGAAGCAGTATGTGGGAGGACAAGTAGTAAGAAGAGGTGGAAGGAAACACCATGGTGGAATGAGAAGACAAAAGATATAGTAAGGGAAAAGAATAGAGCCTTTAGGAGATAGTATCAAAATAGAACGGTAGAGACAAGGGAAGAGTACCAGGAAAGAAAGGAGGAGAAGAGAGTAGTGGCTGAGGAGAGAAGAAAGTGGATGGAAGAGTGGACAAAGATGATGAAGGATGATAGTGAAGGTACAAAAAGGTCCTGTATGGGATGGTAAAAAATAAGAGGCGGAAGGATCCTACGGATTATGTTAGAATGGTAAACAAAAGGGGACAAGAGATAGAAAATAGGGAAGAACTGAAGAAAATGTGGAAAGAATATTTTGAAGAACTTCTGAACCCAAATGGAAAAGATGGTGAGGAGGAAGAAATCGGGGAAGAGGAAGATGAACTGCAAACAGAAAAGGACTTAACATGGAAAGAAGTGGAAGATGCAGTGAACAAGATGAAAGGAGGGAAGGCGCCGGGTGTGGATGAGTTGAGTGTGGAGATGGTGAGAGCAGCAGGCGAGGTGGGGATACAGTGGTTGTACCGAGTGATGAGGACAGCATGGAATGAAAGGAAGACCCCAGAGGACTGGAAAAAAGGAATAATTGTCCCGATCTTCAAGAAAGGTAGTAGAACAGATTGCAGAAACTATCGGGGAATAACACTGATGAGTCATTGTGCGTAAATAATAATAATGTTATTGGTTTTACGTCCCTTTTAACTACACTGGCTTTTAGAGACGCCGGGGTGCCGGAATTTTGCCCCGAAGGGGATCTTTAACGTGCCAGTAAATGTACTGACACGGCTCCCTCGCATTTGCGCACCCTCAAATGCCAGCTGACTGCGCCAGGTTGCGAACCTGCAACCTTGGGCTCAGCAAGCGAGAACGTTACCCCTGAGCCACGCAGCCAGCCGAGTCATTGTGCAAAGATCTTCGAGAAAGTTTTGGAAAAGAGAATTAGGACAAGGATAGAAGGAGGGATGAGGGAAGAACAACATGGCTTCAGAGCAGGAAGGTCCACAGTGGATTTGATTTTTGCTGTAAGGCAGTTACAAGAACAGCACTATGAGTATGGAACAGATCTACTGATGGCCTTCCTGGACATTGAGAAAGCATATGACAGTGTATGCAGAAACAAAGTATGGAAGTCCCTGGAGGATAGAGGAGTAGAGATAAGGACTATAAAGAGGATAAAGGAGATGTACAAGGGAAGCGTGAGCTGTGTGAAAGTGGGAGGAGAGAGATCTGACTGGTTGGAACAGAGAAACGGCCTGAAACAAGGAAGTGCACTGTCACCGTTACTTTTCATTGTGGTGATGGATGGCATAATGACCCGAGTGGCACAAGTAATTGGGGAAGGAAAGATGAAAGCAATGGTGTTTGCAGATGATTTGATGATTTGGGGAAACAAGGAGGGGGAGGCACAGGAACAGTTGGATGTGTGGGAAGGAATAATACAAGGATATGGGATGAAATTTAGCATAAATAAGAGTGAGATGGTGATCACAACAAGGAAGAAGGAAAGAACCACGACGGGAATAACAATTGGTGGGGAACAGCTGAAGAAAGTGGAGAGTTTCAAGTATCTGGGAAGCCTGATACAAGATAATGGAAGAAACGATAGAGGAATAAATGAGCGGGGGAGGCAGGCAGAAGCATTTCGGAGGAGTGTGAGAAGCATGTTATGGAGCAAGGATGTCCCTCAGAACAGCAAAAAGATCATATATCGGACGTACTATGTCCCTATCCTGACGTATGCCTCGGAGACCTGGGATATGAACGGAAGGGAGAAGAGCAAAATACAGGCCAGTGAGATGAGGTTCTTGAGAAGCAGTATTGGAGCTACAAAGATGGACAGAATAAGAAATGAGAGGACCAGAGAATTAATGAAGGAGGAACCATTACAGGATGGTATAGAGAAATCTAGACTTAGATGGTATGGACATGTAAAACGAATGGAGGGGAAGAGGATACCCAGGAGAGTACACGAGACGAAGTGGGAAGGAAAGAGACCGAGAGGAAGACCGAGAGACAGGTGGCTGAAGGGGGTGGAAGAAAGCGTGAAGAAGATAGGATAAGACTGGACAAGGGTGGAGGCTGAGAGATGGTGGGAAGACAGAAGACGTTGGAGGGGCTTGTGTCCCAAACAGACCCGGCCTGTGGCTGGAAACTGTGCATGATGATAGTATAGTATTTACGGCTTCAAGAATCGTTATAAATCTTCCCTCCCACGTCTCGAATGAGAATACGTCGTTCATTGAGAGAATATTGCACTTGGAAAAGCCTTTCTGATATCGGCCGAAGTTCACGAAAGTTTCAAACACGGCCGTATTCCGGTAAAAATTACAATACGCCTGCACGAAATGGCGGCTTGAAGCAAGGACACTAAACGGATAGATCACTCCGCGCATCCTGCCATTGAAAATTTGTGCACATCCATATATAAGCACATAATAGTGAACATAGTGTTTAAATCCCATTTCAGTAGATTTCCGACAAGTTCATATGATATTGGAAATATCTGTTCCCGGAGGAAACAGGATGTGAAATTGTTAAAGTTCATATGATGTACAATCATTTTCGATTCATGCAACGCACAGGTCACTGTTATAATTTGCGTCTGAACGAATTACACTTCACCTCATGGTTTCAATGTTCACAACCGGTGTCTCAACTAGATGTCACAAGCTGTCCTGCTCACTGGCATGAAGAAGACAACAATCTCCCCCACTCCTTGACGTCATAAGTCGATGATAATCGTTTCATGTGGGATTATACATACATAATCCCGTGGATCATCTTCATATACTCAAATATGCATATAAAATAGCTATCTGCTATAGAAATGTGCATTCTGACACATACAGAACCTCGTATTTGGCTCTAAATATCTTTTAATCTACATAAATCCTTCTCAGGTGCAGCAATCGATGCGAGATATGTCAAAATTGACTGGATTATTGATCGCAATACCCTCGGAAGTGATCGGCGGCTAGACATACTTTCCCGAGCGGAGCTCCTCCCTCAGGCTTGCAGCTGGTGCAAGGCGGTCGCGCCCGCGAGTATATCTGCTTTGTGCTACGTCACAAAAATTGTACTCGTAAATAATTCACCTTAAAAATAACAAAATAATGGTACAGTACCATCTCGGCATTTGCCCGAAGACGAAGTGGGAAACCACGGAAAACAATTTCGAGGATAGCTGAGGAGGGAATCGAACCCCCTCTACTCATTTGGACCACCCAAGGCTGAGTAGACCCAGTTCTAGTCGTCATACCACTTTTCAAATTTCGTGGCAGAGCATTGAATCGAACCTCGGACCTCCGGGGTGGCAGCTACGCACGCTGACCACTACACCACGGAGGCGACGATATCAGACATACAAATGGTAATTCTCTGTGTGTGTGTATTGCAAGAAGAAGGCCTTATGTTTTTTATTTATTTTTAATACAGTACCATATAAAGTAGGCTTTAATACATTATAAGATAACTCACCCACATTATTGTGCTCTGAAAAAGTCTGTGCTAGAGCCCGATATCTGATTCGGGAGAGTAAGAAACGACGTGGGAAAAGTATGTGTCGTCCATGACGGCGCATACTCCTTCATCTCAAGTGTGGACTAAGCTTCGTCGGATCTCCGGACTCCCGACAACACTGTCGATACCTGGAGTGTCCATCAATGGAGACATCATCACGGACCATCTCGCCATTGCCAACAGCATTGGCTCGCACTTCTCCGATGTATCCTGCTCCGGGAGTTACGATCCTACATTTCTTTCTCTGAAGCGGGAGGCAGAGACTCACCCCTTGTCCTTTGCCACTGCTGCTTCGGAGTCCTATAATGTACCATTCTCTGAATGGGAACTGCGCAGTGCGCTTGCACTGTGCAGGGATACGGCTCCTGGACCGGATAACATACATAATCAAATGTTAAAACATCTGTGCGAATCCAGTATAAAAAAACTGTTGATCCTCTTCAATCGTATATGGATTGAAGGGGAGTTTCCATCTCAATGGCGAGAGGGGATCGTGATACCGATTCCTAAGGCTGGAAAGGATCCCAAGTTTGTAAGCAGCTATAGGCCCATTTGTTTGACAAATGGCCTATGTAAGCTGCTCGAAAAGATGGTGAACCGTCGACTGGTGTGGTTCTTGGAGGATAAAGGTCTCCTGTCTGAGTACCAATGTGGATTTCGCTCTCATAGGTCCACCACTGACCATCTGGTGCGACTTGAGAGCGCCATACAGGAGGCTTTTTTCCGAAAGCAGCACCTAGTCACGGTTTTCTTTGACCTCGAGAAAGCCTACGACACCACATGGCGCTACGGGATCCTTTCCACCCTTCACAAGTGGGGACTCCGTGGTAACTTACCGACTTTCATTGCGTATTTCATGTCCGTCCGACTCTTCCGTGTAAGGGTCGGTAGGACATTATCGCAATACTATAACCAAGAAAATGGAGTTCCTCAGGGTTCAGTGCTGAGTGTCACCTTGTTCGCGATTGCCATTAATGGCATTGTTGCCGCCGCCGGGTCCACGGTAGTTCCATCGCTGTATGTAGACGATTTAGCTCTGCATTACAGCTCTGGAAGTATGGCAGTCATGGAACGACAATTGCAGCTAGCTATCAACCGGGTCGACAGGTGGGCTCACGACCGGGGTTTTCGTTTTTCAGCAGCGAAAACCTCCGTCGTCCATTTTTGTCGGCTACGGAGGCTACATTTACACCCTGAACTACATCTCAGGGATGCTGCGTTGCCGTTGGTTGACACTTATCGCTTCCTGGGGCTCCATTTCGACAGCAAGTTAACGTGGCAGCACCATATACGGCAATTGAAAATGACATGTCTCAGGAAACTGAACATGCTCAGGTTTCTTAGTGGCACTACGTGGGGGGCTGACCGTGCGGTGCTGCTACGGTTCTACCAAGCCCTCGTCCTGTCCCGGCTAGACTATGGTTCTGCGGCATACTGTTCAGCAAGGCCGGCAACCTTGAAAATGCTGGACAGCATCCACCATAGTGACGTTAGGCTGGCTACCGGTGCCTTCCGGACCAGCCCGATACCCAGCCTACTCGCCGAATCGGGTGTTCCACCTTTAAATTATAGACGCCAACATATGCTTTTAGCATATGCTGCCAATGTGCGTCAAATGCCGCAACATCCGACCTATCAAGCTCTCTTCGGTACACAAAACCACCAGGGGTACGCCAACCGGCCTCGTGCCACTCGGCCGGTTGGTATTAGACTTGATGGCTCGTGTACTGAAATAGGAGTGGCTGTAGGTCCCTGTATGATCCGGACATCTAGCGAGGTGCCTCCGTGGCAAATCCCGCGTCCGGAAATTCGGTTAGATCTGCACCGAGGTCCTAAGGTGAACACGGATGCCTCCGTTTACCGGAGGCAGTTCCACAGCATAGTTCACCAATTTCCGGACGCTGGCATTCTATACACGGATGGTTCGAAGGTGGACGAGAAGGTGGGTTGGGCTTACGTTATTGATGGTGCAAATACCAAGATCTCTTTACCTGAGGCCTGTAGTGTGTTTACTGCAGAGCTCGTTGCCATCTATGAAGCTCTGCAGTTTGCACTACAGGATGCTCGAATCCACTTCCTCGTGTGTACCGACTCTTTGAGTTCGTTGCAGTCAATTGCTACATGTTTCCCGCAACACCCCCTAGTGCAGCGAATCCACGACCTACTAGCCGGGCTGTGCCACACTGACACTCGAATCACCTTTCTGTGGCTTCCAAGCCACATGGGAATTGCGGGAAATGAGTTAGCAGATCAAGCTGCAAAAGAGACGGTATCACTACCACCTCGACCAATGGAGGTACCCGCTAGAGATATTCGCTCTCAGTTACGCCTACAAGTTCTGGCTTTTTGGGAGAGTCAGTGGCTAGCTGACCCACTGCCCAGTAAACTGAGAGCGATCAAGGGAACTACTCGCGTGTGGCGGAGCTCCTTCCGGGCCCGGAGAGAGTCCGTCATTTCGTGTAGGCTAAGGATAGGTCATACAAGATCCACCCACTCGTACCTAATGAGAAGGGAAGACCCCCCACTTTGTACCTGTGGAGCCGTATTTACCGTGGCCCACATTTTCACCGAGTGTGTGGATCTTGCTGACTTACGAAGAAACCTTGGTTTGCAGACGACACTCAAACTTATATTAGCCGATGACGCGGTGGCTGCTGATCGCGTTATCCGCTTTATAAGTGAGAGTGGGTTAGGGCCAGCAATCTAAATTTTCCAGTGAACTTTGACTCAACGACTTGTTCGTTTTTGAATGATAATGTTTTGTTTTTTCCGTAATTTTTGTTTATTTTTATAATTTTTATTTTTTATTTAATTGTTTGTTTTTGTTTTATTAATATTTGGTCTTTTTAAATTTAGATGTCCACCTCAAAATTTTAAATTCAATTCAAAATTTGTATTCTTTAATCTGTGTTAAGAGAGGCCTCGTAGTTCCGCCCCTTAAAACAACAATAACTATCATAACATATAAAGTCTGTAATGATTCTCTCTGCTTTTGGATGTTCATCTGTTTCGAGACGTAATCATTGGCTAATTTGTTTGCGGAGACTCCATTACTATCTAACTTCTGAATGATATTTAAGTTTTGTTTAATTGTTAATACTGCTCGTTTAAGTTTTACATCAGACATTGTTCACACCACTGTATGACAATTGGTTAACAGCTGTTGACCATTTAAGCGGATCCTTCAATGGAATGCAGACAGCACTTGCCTTCCAGCAACCTTGAAATAAGCCTACCCCCACCTCCTTACGGAACTGACACTTCGCTATTACAAGACTGGACAAAGCAAGAAGTCTTTGACCAGTCATAAAGTACCATACTAAAAAGAACTTAGCCCCATCGGGACTACCTGCAAAAAAAATAATTAACGTATTCAATTTACAGTAGAGTATCAATTACAGAGAATTACTGTATACTGTATTCTCAATTATTTTTAATTAGGCGAAAACATGCACCGTTAGTCCGCAAACCCGATGATCGAGACTATACTGTAGTTATAAATGGGGAATAGAAGTCCACCAGGAATATTACATGTAAAAACCAGGATTACAAAAATTACTGTACATATATTTTGTAAATATAAATACAGTTTGAATGCACCTAGTACCACCAGTAATGGGCCTTACAGCAATGTTTACATATATGAGCTTAATAAGAGTTCAGCAAAGATTGCTGCAAGGATATTTTAAAGCACCAGAAATCTCAAACAAGTATCTTCTTCCAATGAAATATTTTAGCTTAATTTGTTGTATTTTACATCCTCAAAAGGTATCTAGTTTATTATTATTATGCAATCTAAACATTAAAACTTGTATAGAACAGTCATGTTGATTACCTTTCCCAAGGTGGCAAGGAGCACACGTATGAAATAACTGCTTCATCCAAAAAGGGAAATCGTCCTTGACAACCATGATTTGACACCACTCGGTCATCTCGGCCCAAATTGCGACTGGAAATACGAGCTACATCATGCCATAAACTATCAGAGAGTGCTTGCCAGCCACCACTCCGCAGAAGATTACGGTGACGTGAGTAGCCACCCAGTTGCTCATCAGCTCCCATGCCCAGTAGTAGAACTCTCACTGGTGACTTGTACAGTTCACCATTCGCATTGCCTTCCTTACGACTTGCAAACCACAGGGCACAACCCAGACTGTCGTCCAACACAGTATTGAGAGGATGGATCAAATCCGCAATTCTTTCAGAACGATATTGTTCCAACTCTTCCCTTCCAACATCAATCTATAAGCAAAAATAGATAACTGACAGCAGTTCACATTTGCTTGATATTTTACCTTTGTGAAATATTCACAAATTATGGGGCAAAATTCACCCCAAAGGTACTGAAGAAATAATAAGGATGATGATGGTATTTGGCCTCTGGAGAGACCTAGTGCAGGTTATTCAAGTTGATGCATGTTGTTATTGGGATGAAATCAATGATGAAGACTTCTCAAACACCTAGTCCCCAAGCCCAGAGAATTAACCACCACTTACCCACTTAAATAAAAGTAAATGAAGTTACAAGTGTCACCTAGCACCATGCAAAACTGGAAACAATTCACGTCGCAATGTACCAGTTCTCCTAAACTTGCACCCTTCAGAACTGAAAGTCTGCAATACAACAATCACTAGTAATGCAAAATATATGCCTTTCAAATATTCACAATATGGACCACCATGGCCAATATGCACACTAAATTGATCAATATATTCACTGAAATGGTGCTCGTACTAAAGTAACTTCTATATAAGCCCTACCATGAAACAAAACATAACACTGTACAGCACTGCATTACAAATCTCTGGTGCCAGGTCACCACAGAACCTATGTACAATAAATGATGACCATAAAACATAAAATTACCCTTCCTCGAAGAAATAATAGCTTTTCAAATTTAGACTATAGCTTTGAATTAGGTCACAGGTGATGTAACCTGTTTTTCGAAGGGTATTTACGCCACTGACATAAGTCAGATGGAAGCTATTTAATGATTATTTAAACGCGGCAACTTATTCAGCCAAGCTAATTTAATTTATTATTATTATTGTCATATTTTCTTTTGGAGCTTTATTTTCAATCTTATAACCATACAGATAGGTTTTCTATATATTAGAAAACACTATCAATCGGATTATTCCGATAGCGATTATCACAGTAAATTATTTGATTGCGGAGATTTCGGATTTTATTCAGTTAGGGCTTGGAGAGAGAGATGATTCATCGGAAATTACGGCTACAGGAATAATCTTGTCTAGAAGCGATGATGCAATCGAGGAACATTTACAACTGGCAGTTTCAAGAAAAGGCGAATTGATACAAAACGGAAAATCTACATCGTCACGCCGAGTGCAATTAACTTTATGACGGGAGTATCGCGTGGTGGCTCAGCCAATCAGAGGAGAACGAGGCAAACATACCGGTGTCGTGTTGGATGGTGATGCACGGTGATTGGTCTACAGGCCAAGCAGCAGCTGGGAGGTGGTACACTGGGAGGGGGAACGGCCGAAGGCATATAGTGTTCGCGCGCCGTGAAGAGAGAACTCTTACTTTGTAACTTTTGTCCGAGGTGGACGTACTAATTCTTTGGTTCCGTTATGGACGGACCGTTACTATGAACATTATATTCTTCGCATTAATCTACGGACTTAGTTCTTGTGTTCAATGGCGAACTACATTGTACTGATATACTCCACTGACCAGTTAGTCATGGGTATTATACGAGCTGTTGTGAATAGGCAGACCGTGTAAGTGGCTTTCGGATTTTGATGCACCACTAACAGTATTCAAACTTTAATATTCATTCAACTACGACAAGAGAAGAAGAAGATGACGCCGGACAAGAGACTACAGCAACCTCTCTTGAAACAACATGTACGTGGGAGAAACAATCTCCGAGGGTGAGCGCTAACGACGAATTTTGTGTTTTCTAAGACTAACCATTTATTATGAGGAAGCTGTAATGGTAATTAGTGCCCCATGTTGGTAGCGACAAATGTAACAGTTTCGCTAGCCCACACTGTTGGGAGAAAATGTAATTGTTTACCTTTGCCTAAGCTATGTTGTTTTAATGGGCGCCAAGACTTCAACGCAATGCTGAAATCTAAATTTGTATTTAACAACGTCTAGCTCTGGCAGAACACCTTCAAGAATCTATTCACTCAGATCGTGGTATGATTTGATCATTAACCCAACAAACAATTGTATCAGGAGAAGGAATTGGTCTATATCTAATGCTACCTACTGAAAGCAAAGATTGCATTGTAAAAGAAATGAATTTATTATATAAAACAAGTATAGCAAAATTAATAATAATAATAACTATAAAATTTAAATTGGAGCGTTGTGATTTGAATATTACCGATAGAAAATTACGTGAAAACGGAGTCTGATAAATTGATTTTACTCTTATTTCCAAGCTATGAAGTTACTGAAATATGAAATGTAAAACAAAGAAAAATGAGAGATTGCGTATTTCCGCGTCATTTGCGCTTACCACTGGAAATTGCTAAAGCATTTCCCTCGTACTGGATGATGCCGTGAGCTTCCCACAGTCTCCTGGACGTCGTCATCTCCGTCGGAATTTGATGATATTCTGGTAGATTAGATAATTCTATGGTCCGTACCTCGGACCCAAACACTCGTACAACCAAGTTTTACAAAAGTTCGTCGCTAACTCCACTGAACATCGGAGCGACACGCACTTGCGACCGTACTCTGCAAGTTCTACACAGATAGTCCCCAACTCCACTGAACATCGGAGCGACTCGCACGCGCATCCATACTCCTCAAGTATTTCACAGATAGTCCTCGTTTCACGGCGCGTCGAACGATATATGCACCTGTTGGCTCCCCCACCACGGTACCGTCTTCCAGCTTACGTTGTCTCCCCTGATTGGCTGAGCACGCCGCTAGATCCCCTCCTCTGCCTCATTACACTCGGCGCGCGAGAGGGAGAAGTCGATTTCCGTCCCAACAATTCGCCTTTTCTAGACCTTGCGACCCAGCCTTGCGTAATACTTCTCGACAGGAATCAGCTTGTACTTGAAATCCCAGTGAGTCACGTCTCTCAAATACCCTAACTGACAAAACTCCGTAAAATTCCGTAATCACATAATTTTCTATAATATTGTCGTTCGTAATAATTTGCTTGATAGCGTTTTCAAAGACATAGAAAACCTATCTGAATGCTAATAATTTTTATAAAATGCTCCGAAAATACCTTAATAATAATTATAATAAATTAATAATAATAATAAATTACCATGAAAAATTCTCTTGGCTGAACAATTTGCCGCGTAAATAAATATAGAATGGCTTCCTACTGACTTATGCCAGTTGCATAAAACCCCACGAAAAACACGTTACATATTCGCCTCGGATCATCGGATGATTTACCGTGACGACGGTCCATTATCCGATTATCCCAGACACGTTAATAAACCCCATCCAAAATACATATTACATAAACGAAATCACCCTAAATTACAGATATATACACTCATATTTTTTTTTCACGCACTTTGCGTCAAAGTTTGTTGTCACTATGGATTGCACTTTGCAACCAGTCCAATGTTTTACATATGGAATAGTGTTCCACGGATATTTCCGCCTCTCAAATTTCTCTATGTTGGAGAAATAGACATAATTAATGTGTGAGCACTATGTATTTATGATGTCATATCACACGCATTGAAGGTGTTCTGATATATTTATATCACCATAGAACTCCCTAATTTCACTGGAGGTCCCCTCCTTATGGTGAAATTTAATCTCACTTATCACTGAGCACACGATCACACTACTGTGGCAGCGCCTCGTGACCATAATACTTAATCTCTCTTTGAAGTAGATTAAATTAATATTGACTTCTGAAAAAAAAACAGTAAATGCGCATTACATATAACACCAAATATTTCTGTGCCTTAATCGCCCTGTCTTCTTAAGTTCCCGTTAACCATATTCTACTTAATACTAGTTCTCAACACAGACCATTTCTCCTCACACAAATAATACCATTGTACAAATTATCTTAAATTACACACTTACAAATCTTACATGGCGAGGCCGTAAACAGAAATCACGTGTGCTGATATGTATGAGTTTCATGAAGGACTGTCTCGCATTCTGATGGCCCATCTTTTATCTCGTGGACGCCTTAAGCTAACAAGCCCTATACAAGCGCTCCCCCATCTCTTGGAGATAAATGGGAACCCATCAGCGCTGCCAAAATGGCCTTGGTGCATCGAGACAATTTAGTGCTCAACAGCATCCGACAATCCCGTCATATTTCCCTGTACCTTAAAAACTCTCAATTACTTACATACTACCCCCCTGTGTGCCTGCCTGGAAGACCAACTCCTCCCACGCACCAAATACCACACTTACTCATTTGATAGGCTGGCTCGCCAGCTAAACACACTCACTTTATGACACATATTTTCGTAGACTATGTATATTATACGTCCCGTATAATCTGTTTCCCTCACTATTCTCCAGCACATATGCTGTTTTTCCAATACGTTTGGAAACTATAAATGTTTCTGCGTCACCTGCTTCCAACCTTGCAAGTGGCTCCCTTAAATGAACGTCATCACGTTGCTCTACCTAGCATTTCTCAGTGTCTGTAACGATGCCCTGTTGCTACTGTCCACACATGCTAACCCTACCTTCCTATGGTGTCACACCTCTACTCGACACTCTATGACCTAAAAATGTCACTTCTGACTGACAGAATGACGACTTAGACAGCTTCAAAGTGAACCCTGCCTGATCTAACTTCTGAAAAACTATATTTAAATGATGTAGATGCTCCTCAAAACTGCGTGAACTAATTACCATATCATCTATGTAAATGGTTACAAACTCTCCTGTGTCATCCCCTAATGCGATGTTTAAAGCCCTAATTAAAGCTGCTGAACTACTCTTTAACCCATAAGGTGTTCTACAAAATTGATAAAGGTTATATTTATGACTAAAAGCTGTAAATGGTCTATCTTCGTACATAAGTGGCACTTGCCAAAAACTGGAACTCAAATCTACACAAGTGAAATACTTCTTCCCCTCAAATGTTTGCATTAATTCCTCTATTGACATAGATTTCAGCTGATCTGAACTAATTCTACTGTTAACCAAACGAGCGTCTAAACAAATACGAACAGTGCCGTCGGTCTTGGGTACCGTTATCAAAGAATTAACATACGGACTGTTAGAGTGCTCAATAATCCCATCTTCAAGCATCTGGTTAATTTGTGCCTCAACTGCACTCTGATAAGCGAAAGGTACAGGATATCTATGTCCTGTGAATACTGACCTATCAATAACGTTCAATGAATGTGTATAGCAATTGGCCATACCAATGCGATCCTCAAAAACTCTCCTATTACACCATAACACATCATAGAGCCGAACACACTGTTCATCCTCTATATTTCCCTGAAATGCAGCCTCACGTAACGAGTCCTCTAGACTTCCGTTCATAATCACACTGCCCACAAAACATGGAGAACCCCGCTCTACGGCTGGCGATATCTCATTTAAAGTACAAATCACACCTACAATACTACTCCTCTGAATACGGTCATTGAACGCTACTTCTACTTCAGAATCTCCCCATTTAAATTTCAAACACCCTACATCATAACATAAGTTACCAGACACTCTACTTAGCCACTCTGAACCCAAGATAACACTGAATACTAAATTTGGAATTACAAGACAAATCTGCTTCTCTACATGATTATTAATTTTAATGTCTACTAAAACTTGCTTAGAAATTACTTTAGACCTCTTCCCAACAGCTGTGATAACAAAAGTGCTTTTAATTGGCATCTCCTCAAAATTTACTCCAGTTCCTTTCATTTTATCATAAAATGCACTACTTATGCAACTCTTCATACAACCACTATCAATTAAAACATCTGTGTACGCCTCGGACACGTTAAATTTAACTATGGGGCTCTTACTAACCACTTCCTGAATAATACCTTCATCATTTAGTTCATGTAATAATTCATTTCTCACATTTAGGTCATAGGGTTCCTGTATAATTGTATGGACAGGGCATGCTACAGACTGAGATTCTGACCTTACTTCGCAGCCTGGTTCGCGTTTAAAGAACCGCTACAGCTGGCCGTAGTACTACTAACTACTAAACTGGTCTGGTTGTTCTGGGCTGTGTTGTCATTGTTCCTCCCTTGATACTGATTACCATAGCCATTTCCTCTGTTCTGATATAGCTGATTATTATTATTTCTATTTTGAGCGTTGGCCCCTTCGCCACCGTTCCCTTGAACTTCTTGATGCCTGGCTTCATTAGGTCTATTATTATTATTACCCTGGTTCCGATTGAAATTGTCCGCATAACCCCCTCTCCCTAGTGCATCAAATGTGCTTAACAAATTTTCTACTTGTGATATTGTCTTTACATTCTGGATACAAGCAGCCTCCTTGATCCTATAGGGAAAGTGCCTAAGTAGCAACCTCACCACATCACTTTCCTCCTTCAAGCCATCCAGATATTTACACACTAATACCTGCCCTAAAAAGTATTCGGTCATGGTGGAGCTTCCTTTAGGGTTATATTTACCACACACTACTCCCTCACGATGCTGCGACTGAATAACCTCATTCCAGAACTTTTCACAGAATTTCATTTTAAAATCATTGATATCAGTAAACTTGTCTCTGTAGACAGCAAACCAATTCCTCGTTTCCCCCACAAACACTTGTTCTAAAATTTCAACTACCTGGCACCACTCAATACTACCATTTTCCAACCTTTCCCCGAATTTATTTTCTATAGTGTTCATGAACTCCATTGGGCACCCCTGTCGATTGCTGAACTTACCCAGTTCTACCTCCCTGTGTGTGCTATTCACCAAAACTGGCCTATTCTGACTATTTTCTTGCCTGATCCTAGCTTTTAATTTTAATTCTAATTCTGCGATTTTCTCCTCAGCCTTCCTCAGCACGTGCCCCATCAGACAGCACAAGGCACCATGCTCGTTTCGATCGCGGTCACACAGGCTCATACTGTAGCCTACGTTGGAAGTATGTCTCCAAAATATAATACGATGGATCCCATTTATTTGAAATATTTCTTGTTGCTTCATATAGGTTAGTTAGTTACTGTTGTTTTAAGGGGCGGAACTACGAGGTCATCTGCTTCATATAGGGTTTGGAACATAGCCTATTGTTCATCAGTCCCATGTATTTGGAGTGTGTATTGTATTTGTCTGTTAAACTTTGATATTGTAATGTCTGTAGTAGCGTGTGTATTTGTAATTAAAGCATGGCTTGGGAAGGAGTTGGCCGTGGCCTTGACTTAGGATCTGTCCACACATTTCCCAGGAGTAGAAGCGGGAAACCACGGGTAACCACTCTAGGATGGCTAAGATGGGAATCGAACTCTCATTCTCGCAGTGTTGCCATATAAGGCAGAGTGTAACTCACAGACCAGACTTGCACTCCTTTGTGACAAGTAATCGTATTTCTTTCCAAAATGAAACCTCCCCTTTCTGCTTTTCATTTATTTGTTAGCCTTTGTGACAAGTAATCGTATTTCTTTCCAAAATGAAACCTCCCCTTTCTGCTTTTCATTTATTTGTTAGCCTATTTTCATTTAAGAAGAAATAGGCTTATGAGATCACCTTTTGTCCACGTGTATGTCCCCCCTGGTTTGATGACAACATTGAGGAAATTCTGCCTCTCATCAATGCCAAAAGGAATGCCTATCTTGCCCATCTTCAAGACCCAACTTCCAACACAAAGAGAGATAACTACTGGAACTCAAGGGTAAATGCCAAACACAGATAACGCAGATTAAAAATACTTCGTGGCAACAGAAGGCTCAGGAACTGCAGAGACTATCGGATGCTCGAGACTTGAGGAACTTCTATGCAGTACTCAAGGAAATATATGGACCATCTCGCTCATCATCAGGTACACTGAAAAGCGCTGATAATTCTACTACCTTTACTGATAATCAAGAAATCTTGGAACGCTGGAAGGAGCACTTCTCCAATCTCCTAAATCGTCCATCAGCAGCTGCTGAAGACTTCCTCTGTGATGTGCCGCAACAACCTGAACAACTGTGGTTGGCAGTACCTCCTACTTATCATGAATTCAGTGCAGCTCTCACCCAATTGAAACCCAGAAAAGCACCTGGCCCAGATAACATCCCTCTGGAACTAATTCAAGCCGGAGGTCATTCCCTCAAAACAAGGATTTTCATCCTTATCCTCAGAATATGGGAATCAAGAAAGGTACCTGGAGACCTAAAGAATGCCACTATCATCACTATCTTTAAAAAGGGTGATCGCAGTGTTTGTGGCAACTACCGTGGTATATCACTGCTATCAATTGTGGGGAAGATTCTTGCAAGAATTCTACTTAACCGCCTCAAGGTTATCTCTGAGAAGATCCTCTCAGAGTCACAATGCGGATTTAGAGCTTCCAGAAGCACAATTGACTTGATTTTCTGTGTGAGACAGCTACAAGAAAAATTTAGAGAACAACAGAATCCACTCTTCTTAGTCTTTTATGACTTGGAAAAGGCATTTGATTCGGTTCCAAGACCAGCCATGTGGGCGGTGCTGAAGCGGTTTGGTTGCCCTCAGCGTTTTGTAGATCTAATCAAGGCTCTCCATGATGGCATGACAGGTCAGGTTTGCCATCAGAATAAGATGTCCGATGAATTTCCCATTACCCATGGACTGAAACAAGGATGTGTACTGGCTCCAACGCTTTTTGCGCTGTACTTGGCTGCAATGCTTTATGATTCACCCACAAACATCCCAGGTGTGGAGGTCAAGTATCGTTTTGATGGAGGGCTTTTCAACCTAACTCGTCTCCGCTCCTTGAGGAAAACTCAGGTTACTAAGGTTACTAACATGTTGTATGCAGATGATGCTGCGTCGCCAACTCTCACACCAGAAGAGCTGCAAGAGTCAGTTAATTGTTACAAAAGTGCATGTGATCGCTTTGGTCTTACCATAAATGTCAATAAGACTAAAGTCTTGGCACATTCACCAGGCACACCTCTTCCTCAGTTCAATATCTATCTCAAATTTGCCATTAGAACAGGTAGACCACTTCTCGTACCTGGGCAGTACCATTTCTGTGAGCTGTACCTGTGAGCAGGATGTGGATAAGAGAATTGGCGCAGCCCATGCAGCATATGGACGATTAGCGCACCGGGTCTTCATGAATAAAGATCTGTCCATGAGTACAAAGCTTATGGTGTACAAAGCAGTAGTCATTTCTACATTGTTGTATGGCTGTGAAACGTGGACCCTTTACCGACGTGATCTTAGGAAGCTTGAGCGTTTCCACCTACAAAAACTTAGATCAATCCTGAGGATTAAATGGGAAGACCGCATTACCAATATTGCTGTTCTTGAAAAGGCTCAAATCAACAGCATAGAATCATCCATAATAGGTCACCAATTTAGATGGATTGGTTATGTCCATCGGATGGATGATGTGAGATTACCTCGTCAAATGCTATATGGTGAGTTATGCTATGGCACCAGACCTCATGGTGGTCCTAAGAGGTGCTACAAGGACCAATTTAAGCAGACCCTGAAATTGACAGGTCTTGATTCACAAACCTGGGACATGCTGGCTGAAGACCGCTCAACTTGGCGCCGTACCATCTCGGATACTGTAAAGATGTTTGAAAGGGATCGACGCACACATGAAGAGGCCAAGCGTCAAGCTAGGAAACTTCGAGCAGCCCAACCACGTCCTCCTCCAGCAATACTATGGGACTTGTGTGGACGCTTGTTCCATGCCAGGATTGGACTCTTTAGTCACCGTAAACACATCCACAAACTGGACTGAAGGAAGAAGATTTATACTCGGATTCGAGTTAAAGCCGATGATGATGTCCCCCCTAATAAAATCTGGAGCGATTTCAATGAAACTTGTTAAGGTCATAGTACTATTTTGTCCAACCCTGAACCACTTTTCAGAATTTATTGTAATTATTATTATTATCATCATGATTATTATTATTATTATTGTCATGTGTTGTGACATCTCTATATTACGCCTCGAGAGTTTAAAAGTGCGCAGTTTGTCTGTATGTATCTCTCTGTCTAACGTTGTGCAACCCCTGGCTACATACTGCCTTGTTCTCTCGTATTGGCTAGTGTTGTTGCTACCTTGCATTTTGTTGTGCAATTCGTTCTGCCATTGGCTCTGACAATATTTGACGCGAGTTTGGGGCTACTCCCAAACTACGCATTTGATTTTTCTGAGAGGCTTCTCTCCCCTCTGGGGGGACAGAAGCTAAGTCAGTCTTAGACGCGCCGAGATGTAAGGCGAACGTGTGTATTCGGGCAGAGGCCCACCCTCATGGCGCAGCGGAATGTGAGTACGGCTCAATGTATTTCTATCTAACGCAATGTAATTGTTTTTGTTAAACGTTCCTTCTTTTGCTTAATTCTCTTTCCTTTTCAAGATGTTATTGTTAGTATTTTAATCCTTGAACCAGATCTCCGGGACCTTGCGTAATGTCATACGGCGGAGTTCTTTTTGTTGCTTTTGTTATGTGCCCTTCTCACAGTTTTATTATTTTGGTTAATACCTGTAAGATTCGAAAGTATTGCGTTTCTGCGTCTTGGCTTATATATATTTCCTGTCGGGCCTTGGTGCTCGTCTTTTGCGTCGGTGTCTCTTTGTACCACAAATGTTTCATTTGATTGGTAGCAATTGGACCTTTGTTTGTGGACAGTATGTGTGAGGTAACGGGACTGATGTCCAACGTCCCACTAATACGTGTCCCTTTTGTTTATAGAATATATGTGACGGTGGTTAACTGGGATTTCTCCAGCTCCGATGTCATATTATTCTTTTTTTATATGTTGCGTTGGTGCGGCATTATGTAGGGAGTATAAGCCTATTTTTTTTATAGCGTGCTTTCGATTTTTACCGGTCTCTTTCGTCCCAAGTCAATTGTAATGTAATGTATCTCCGTATATCTCTTTTTCCTTTTGTTTTGTTCTTTCTCTTCCGATTTTCGCCGTATTACATAACTTAATGATATCCCCCCCTTTTTCTTCCCCTTCTTCCTACCTCCGTGAAATCTCTCTTCCCTTTGTTTTACTCCCCTCACTCCTCCCCCATCCCTCAGGTATGTTTACAGTAACATCATGAAAAGCTTCGCGTCTTGTAGCAGTTCGAATTTTGACTTTTTGCAAGTTAGTCGTTTCTCTTTAACTTTAGTAAGTTTCGTTTTATTTTATTTCATGTTCGTATCTTTTCGTTAGATTCATATTGTTGAGCTGTTACTCAGGTTCTGTCGTGCTTTTTAGTTTTTAAGTCTTTATTCTTGGTATTGGGTTTATTTTGTATTATCAATTTTATCTTAGCTTACCTTTTTTCTTTGTTTTAAGTAACTTGTTTATTTCATGTACACGCTCTTTCTTTTATCCTCAATACATTTTTATATTTTAAGTAATATAGCTCCCTTGTCTTTTCATTTCTTATATTTAAGTTCCCCTTCCTTATCCTTATCCTTATCTCGATTTCGTCAATCTTGTCTTTGTGACGTAACAAAGGCACGATTAACACGCCTCTGGGATTTGTTTAATTAATTTTATGGGAATCTCATTTTTGCACTTTTGATTGTTGCATTAAGCAATTATTTGTTTGCATTTGGTTTTTTGGAAATCATCTTTTGCTCGCTCCGAAAACCTTGGGCCCAGCACCGGGTCGAGCAAGACGTCTTTTCCCCTGTCCATTTTGCGACCTTGTTGATTTTATTCTTCCACTGCTACTCTGACGCGCATTATTATTATTATTAATAGACCTTTATCGGCGCAATGGTAGCAGATCGCATGGTTGCGTGCGAAATCGTTCCCTCCTCACCTCTCTCAAGTTATTAACCTTTTATTATTTTTCTCTTCATTTACATTGTATTAAAATTTGTTTTTCTTTGAGTTTAAGGAATTCAGTGAATTGTTTTTCCCCACCCCTGAAGAAAGGGTGAAGTTACTTTCTGTGTGAACTACGGGCATCCAGGAAACCCATCTCCAAGGAAAGGTGGTTTAGTCCCTCAAGTAAACAAGACATCCAAAAGACCCAGCTTCGAGGTGAACAGTGGCAACATATCAGTGAGTACATCGCATCGCTGGAACACGACACGTCACGGTATTGTAACCTACTTTTATGTATTTGCTTCCTCTAGTAGACATTTGTTTAGTTAACGGTGATTTTAAGGCGACAGGAAATTTTGTTTGCTTTCTCTTCTTTTTCATTTCGTCAGTGTTGTGGACGTTTTTATTTTACTTTCTGTGAAGTAGAAAATGCATTTCTCTCAAAGGTTTGAGTCCTTACCTTTGTTGTAAATAGTTGCTTAGTTGACTGTGATATTTCTCAGAACTCGCCTCACCCCTTCATATGTCTCGGTCTGGAACAGCTGCTGACAGGTTTCTTGTCATTACCGTGCAGCCTAAAAACCCCCGCCCCTCTTTCTCCGAAATTTTCCCCAATGAAGGTAGGCCCACTTATGGGAACCGTCTCTTTAAATCCTACGGTCACCCCGACCCACCTTGAGCCTCGCGTAATTATACTAACGTTTGATGTTAGTAAAGTGTTTGTTGTCTCAGTTATGAATGGTCTGTTGAGCTATTATGTGTGTTATGATTGGGAGTTAAGTTTGTTTCATAATTAGGGAGGGTGATTGTTTTATTTTTGTCAGGGGATTTCAATGTAGGTTTTCATTTAAAATTGTTTATATACGGTAAGCTTGATGTTACTATATGTTCAGTATGGCAGTGTGTATTTCGTTGGGAAACCTGCTAGGTGAGGTCTTCGTCGGGATTAGGGTATGGGACCTGTCCCACGGCTTCGACGCCCACTTAGGATGTACATAGATTCTACACGATTCGTCAATCTTTAGTATGGGATGAAGTTTGTCACGATGACCTGTAGTCCGTTATTTGAGTTTCCATGGTGTTCCAACGACTCATATTAGCATTCTGATGTAATGGGGAAATTTCGATTTGTTTATGGGAAGGAGTATGTATGTAGTGTTGTTGTTGTTGGTTGTATTTTGAGATGAATGTGTGAGTCAATGAGTTTAATGAATTTTTATCAACAGTTATTTGTGGGTGGTTTCAAATTTAGTTCAATTTTGATTTTATACCCTATTCAATTTAAACTATATATATATTACGTACGAACTATTTATTCGTTTTTATTGGCAAACCAAATATACGATAAGTATTACTCAGAGATACCAACCATTTTAGGTCTACGGCATCCTTGGTATGGGACATTGATGTTCGTGTGAACTACTCTGGCGTGCATTACCCAATTTTCTTATATTTGTATGGGATAGGCCATACCCTCTATGTCTTTATTTTTTTTTTAATGCGGTACCTCTGAGGTCTACGGCCCGTATATTGACGCTGTAACCATTTTATTTTTGTGGGTTGGTAATATTTATTATTGGGTTTCGAGTTTGATTGATTGTATGTCTGGTCTTGATTGGTTTTATGCGAGGTTCCAGTCTGTTCCTTTTATTTGGAAGGTATTTTGTAACGTAATTATTTGGATTTTCGTTCTCTGTCCGGGATGGCATTTTTTTATTTTTTTCGACAGCTACTTTGAGTTATTATTCCCTTTTATTCGTTAGTACCTAATGTCATTTGACGAAGGTTATTAGTACATTTTTCCCCTTTACTCCTGCTATGTATCTAGTTAGGCAGGAGACACCCGTGGCCGCCTGAGTTACACGGAGGATTTCGAAAGATGTGTTGAACTATACTTCTACCTAAGGCAATTTCCAGTACCTGCCTGCTTTTGTTGTAAGGAGCCGGCCCGACCCATTGTCCGAGCTGCAGACACGACTTGCTATTGTTCGGCAGTGCCTGAGATGGTCTGTTGACTTACATTCTTTTCTTGTAGTGACAGTGATTTGTCTATTGATATAGTTGTTTACTATTTATCGTAACTTCTGTTTTACGTTTTTGTGAAATCATGTTTTTATAAATCATTTCAATCTAATATGTTTTCTCTAAGATAATGTGTATTATTTTCCTGTATCTGTCATATATTTGGAGAGTGTTTCCGGTAGCGATAGCTAGTCTCCAAGTACCTGAGAAGTGGCCGGTGTATCCTTTAGACCCTGTTCACGGCTCGTTTTCTCTTCTTTCATTTGGTCTGACGACCCTGCCTATTCATACTTTTACTTTCCAGCTGGCAGAATGAATCCACTTTCCCCCTTACGCAGCTTATGTAACCCCAAATATTTCCCCGACGCAAGCCTTATTTTGTATACAGGGTGCTCCCCTTTATATTTTTTTGTGATCATGATTTAACCTTTCTCTTTCTTTTATTATTAGAAAATTGGCTGATTTCCAGAAGGTCGCCATCAAGAAGACTTCGCTTTCTCCACGTCATCTGGCAGAGTCTAGCTCAAGATTGGCCGTTTTATTATCATTATTTTCTTTTTGGTACATCCATTTTTTATATGTGTGACGTATTGACGTGCAGTAGAGGTAGGATCCGCCTTTATTTCACGCCTGTACTGATCCTTTATATGATTTGAATTTTTGTTGTTTTAATTTCATCTTAAAGTTTTTTTTTTCTTTCGTACCAAAAAAGAAAAAAATTTCCTCACCAGTGAACATCTTCGTGAATACGTGTGTATGAAAATATATGTGTGTTTGAGAAAAGAGACTTGCGTTTCGTCAAGCCTTTTATGGAAGTTATGACGTTCAAAGAACTTTTAATTAAGCTGCGTCTTATGAATAAGAGAAATGTGAGAACATTTTATTATGTCTTAATTTTTCATGTGTGTATCTGGTGTACATGATGTAATCTTCTTTCCTTCACCCTGTTCAAATGTATCTAATCGAAGAATGTTATTTTATATAATTTTGTTATGAAAAAGAAAAAATTCTTTTATGCCTTTGTTATGTAAAAGAATTTTTTTTGGAGAAAGCGGTGGAATTTGAACCACTTTTCAGAATTTATTGTAATTATTATTATTATCATCATGATTATTATTATTATTATTGTCATGTGTTGTGACATCTCTATATTACGCCTCGAGAGTTTAAAAGTGCGCAGTTTGTCTGTATGTATCTCTCTGTCTAACGTTGTGCAACCCCTGGCTACATACTGCCTTGTTCTCTCGTATTGGCTAGTGTTGTTGCTACCTTGCATTTTGTTGTGCAATTCGTTCTGCCATTGGCTCTGACAATATTTGACGCGAGTTTGGGGCTACTCCCAAACTACGCATTTGATTTTTCTGAGAGGCTTCTCTCCCCTCTGGGGGGACAGAAGCTAAGTCAGTCTTAGACGCGCCGAGATGTAAGGCGAACGTGTGTAATCGGGCAGAGGCCCACCCTCATGGCGCAGCGGAATGTGAGTACGGCTCAATGTATTTCTATCTAACGCAATGTAATTGTTTTTGTTAAACGTTCCTTCTTTTGCTTAATTCTCTTTCCTTTTCAAGATGTTATTGTTAGTATTTTAATCCTTGAACCAGATCTCCGGGACCTTGCGTAATGTCATACGGCGGAGTTCTTTTTGTTGCTTTTGTTATGTGCCCTTCTCACAGTTTTATTATTTTGGTTAATACCTGTAAGATTCGAAAGTATTGCGTTTCTGCGTCTTGGCTTATATATATTTCCTGTCGGGCCTTGGTGCTCGTCTTTTGCGTCGGTGTCTCTTTGTACCACAAATGTTTCATTTGATTGGTAGCAATTGGACCTTTGTTTGTGGACAGTATGTGTGAGGTAACGGGACTGATGTCCAACGTCCCACTAATACGTGTCCCTTTTGTTTATAGAATATATGTGACGGTGGTTAACTGGGATTTCTCCAGCTCCGATGTCATATTATTCTTTTTTTATATGTTGCGTTGGTGCGGCATTATGTAGGGAGTATAAGCCTATTTTTTTTATAGCGTGCTTTCGATTTTTACCGGTCTCTTTCGTCCCAAGTCAATTGTAATGTAATGTATCTCCGTACATCTCTTTTTCCTTTTGTTTTGTTCTTTCTCTTCCGATTTTCGCCGTATTACATAACTTAATGATATCCCCCCCTTTTTCTTCCCCTTCTTCCTACCTCCGTGAAATCTCTCTTCCCTTTGTTTTACTCCCCTCACTCCTCCCCCATCCCTCAGGTATGTTTACAGTAACATCATGAAAAGCTTCGCGTCTTGTAGCAGTTCGAATTTTGACTTTTTGCAAGTTAGTCGTTTCTCTTTAACTTTAGTAAGTTTCGTTTTATTTTATTTCATGTTCGTATCTTTTCGTTAGATTCATATTGTTGAGCTGTTACTCAGGTTCTGTCGTGCTTTTTAGTTTTTAAGTCTTTATTCTTGGTATTGGGTTTATTTTGTATTATCAATTTTATCTTAGCTTACCTTTTTTCTTTGTTTTAAGTAACTTGTTTATTTCATGTACACGCTCTTTCTTTTATCCTCAATACATTTTTATATTTTAAGTAATATAGCTCCCTTGTCTTTTCATTTCTTATATTTAAGTTCCCCTTCCTTATCCTTATCCTTATCTCGATTTCGTCAATCTTGTCTTTGTGACGTAACAAAGGCACGATTAACACGCCTCTGGGATTTGTTTAATTAATTTTATGGGAATCTCATTTTTGCAATTTTGATTGTTGCATTAAGCAATTATTTGTTTGCATTTGGTTTTTTGGAAATCATCTTTTGCTCGCTCCGAAAACCTTGGGCCCAGCACCGGGTCGAGCAAGACGTCTTTTCCCCTGTCCATTTTGCGACCTTGTTGATTTTATTCTTCCACTGCTACTCTGACGCGCATTATTATTATTATTAATAGACCTTTATCGGCGCAACCCCGACCATGCTCTTCATAGTCTCTGCAGCGTACAAGATAGCATTCCTTACTGTTGCTTTGTAGTGTCGGATTTTTGCCTCCACAGATATATTTCTTTTATTGTACACGTCTCTGGTCACCACGTAGGATATTCTCATCCTTTTCACCCTCTCCTTTATCCACTCTGTTCAGTCATGTTATATATTTTTCGAGGTATTTGAACTTATCGACCCTCTGCACAGTGCCTTCTGGAGTTTTCCAGGCGCCGCTGGTATTCAGAGTCTTTGCCTTGTCATAAGCGATCCTTAGCCCTACTCTGCTGGCTACCTTACTCAAGTTGTCAAGCTGTTTTTTTTTTTGTATATTCTTCCGTCTCGCGTAGGATGGCTAAGCAAGGCAGTTCACTTTTGCTCGGTTATCCTTTTTGCCTCCTACGAGTGCCTTTGGTATTTCCATCATTTCATGTATCTTCGTCTAGTGCTATGTTGAATAACATTGGTGAAAGACCGTCGCCTTGCTTAACTCCCGTCTTTATCTCAAACTCTTCTGATAACACACCCCTGAATCTCACCCTTGCCTTTGTGTCTATCAGTGTCTCCATTATCAGTTCTTTTGTGGTGCCATCTAGTCCTCAGTTCGTCAGGATCTTCCCCAGTGTCTTCCTGTCTACGGAGTCATATGCCTTTCGTAAATCCACGAAAGTCACGACAGTCCTCTTATTCTGCAAAGCTCTATGTTCTATTAATTGTTTCAAGTTAAAGATCTGCTCTGGACACCCACGCCACTTCCGAAAACCTGCTTGGTACTCTTCTATCGTACTTTCTAGTTGCTTTTCTACCCTAGTCTGGAGGAGTTTCGAAAACACCTTGTAGCCAATCTCAAGTAGCGAAATTGCTCTGTAGTTATTAGTTACTGGGCTGCTATATGCAGGATGTGTATTTGAATTCATGCAATTTTGCCCTCTTTAAGGAAGTCCAAGTGGGGATGAAACACCAACACTGACGTTTTCTTTGCAGTCTGACCAACTTGTATGCCAAGTTTCATAAAATTCTGGGAGTTCATGTTCAACTAAGAGAAGAGGCTGCTACCGATAATCCCCACCGCATCCAAGGTTAAGTTTGATCACTGAGCTAATGAGTGGTGATTGATTCAGGGGGATAACATAATCTACCTTAATCAATGAGCTAAATTATTTCTCAGCACTATATTAAATCCAATTCATTATCAAATGGTAGTCTACATAATATGATTTTGATACATAAAAGAGGAGCAAATTACCTTGATATTCTGTCCCCACCACCACAAGGGTTGGCTGGAGATAAAAGGTAGGCAGAACGTTTTACCTAATCTTATTACCCTGTTATAAAAGAGTAATGCAAAAGCAAATTAGAAGAGAATTTACTAACCTCCACAAAATTCCACTTTCTGTCTGGGAATAGTCTCTGTAATTCTTCACATGACTGTAAGCCTGTCTGTCTATCAGGAACACTGAAATCAACTTCAGATACAGGGAGCTCTACTTTTCCTCTTCTGGCCTTTTTTGGTGGAATATTATTTCTAGTACGTTCAAAAGCAACATTGAACAATTCAATTGGTTCTTCTAAAGGAACAAACTCATGAGCTAAAGCTGCAATTACAGTTGAATCTAATCCACCCGAAAATAAAACACCAACTTTTGGATGATGACAATCTTCTCTAGTCTTCAAATCACCATAGCATTCACTACAAAACTTTCCTACACATCTCCTAATGTTTGTTGCACTTCCAACAGCTGAAGTACATACACTGGGTTCTGAATGCTGACACTTAACACTGACACAATCACAACAGATTCCAGGCTGAGTTCTACATCTCACTTTTACAGCTTGCTTAAGTTTACAAATCAATTCTTCAACTTTGCTCTGCACACATTTATGCCGAAGCAAGTTCCTAAAAACATCACAAGCCACAGAGTTTTCTCTGCACTGGTTCATTATTGTTACATATTGTTCTGAAGATTCATAATGAATAAGCTTTTGGCACAGATTAATAGGTGATTGTATTCTTGGCATTTCAACACTAAATGGCACCACTGAGTTTGCTTGCATAAAGGCAACAGAATCTTCTCCAACATCTGTCCATGGGAACACAACCATATTTCCTATACCTGAAAATAAATAAATAAATAAATAATATTATATTTATGAACAAATGAAACATCTGACCATACTTCTTCCACATAGATCTGGATACAATACAACAAGGTACAATTGGCAACACTGTTTAAAAAAATATATTCAAAATGCTCTTAATATTACAGTAATTACTAACAATTATAAACAAAATTATAAACAAACACTAAATAAGTGATGTAGAAACACCTATTTACATGGGATACTATTCGAGGGCAGTAAAAGTAATAAAAGGGAATAGGAACCACGTATTAAGCATGAAAACTCTTAACGCCATAACAATGGTATTTAATTGCTGAAAGAATGGTCTTTTGTTTCGAGCGTTGTACTGTATGAACTAAAAATTGTATGTGTGCCAAGACAGCATCAACGAGCACAAGGAATTTCAGCAAGTTTGTATTGTGGGCCTGCAGGAGGATGGATATTCCTTCTGAAGAATTGCCCCCCAACACAATGGATGTGAGGTGTCTGCTGTGTATCAGTGTTGGTGCCAGAAGTCCAGGGTAGGTGCACATGCTCGCAACCCTGATTGTGGACAGCAGTCGCATTACGCCTGAAATGCCACATTAGACAAGCAGCTATTGCACGATTATCGCAGCACAAATTAGGACTGATGTTGCACCCATAGTGTCAACTAAGACCATCAGGAACAATTTTCTGGAAGCTGGGCTACTATAAAGGTTAGTGTTTCAAAGGTTTCCCCTCACACTTCATCACCGTACAACTCACCTTCAATGGTGATGCGAAAGACACAACTGGAGGGATAAATGGTGCATAGTAGTGTTTAGTGATGAATACAGATTCTGATGGCCGTTTGCCAGTGTGGCATTGTAGAGGAGAGTGACAACTACCAAAATGTGTACAGCAGTGATATACAGGACCAACTTCTGACATTAAGGTGTTACCTCTGATGCTTACGAAGAGGACACTGAACTGTCTAGAACAATCCAGCCCATTCTGTTGTCATTCCTACAGTGTCAGGAGTAAGTGCTCTTCCAGCAGGACAAGGCCCTTGCACACACTTCACTTCTCGCATTACCTAACACATTCTCCAAGATGTTCATCAATTCCCCTGGCCAGCATGATCATCTGTCCTCCATTGAGAATGTGCGGGACATGATGGGATGGCTTCTGGTTTGACCAATTGCATCAACAAGTGGAATTAGCGTGGAACACTTGAATCCTCCTTTACCGAATGGTGCCTGTTATCCTCTCAATGTGCAGGTAGAGTTCGTTGTTATGCCGTCTCCTGTACTCATCATTTTCTCTGATTGGTCCAAGGATCTTCCACAGCTTCTTCCTCTCTTTGGCTTCTAACTTTTCAATCAGACCTTTTCTATTCATTGCCAGGCATTCTGCTGCATACAAGGCTTCTGGGTGAATGACTGAACAATAATGCTTATTGGTGTTGATGGACATGATCTTTTGTTGTCGACATCTCTCGTTAGCTGGTATGCCACTTCCATCTTGTTGATCCTAGCTATGATTGCTTCTTTCTCAGAATTGTTAGGTACTATCCACTCACCTAAGTACTTAAACTTTTCCGCCAGCTTGGTTTTGCCCTGTTCCACAATGAGTTCTCTGGGAGCTGGCTTAATATTAGTTATACACTCTGTTTTTTGAAAGAAGATGTGGAGGCCAGCTTTTGTTGCTTGAGTTCTAAGTTGGTTAATTTGTTTTTCAGCTGTATCTAGGGAATCGGAGAATATCACCAGGTCGTCTGCAAAAGCTAGGTAGTCTATTATCAGATCAGTTTTCTGGTATCCTATTCTAACTACATTCCCGACCTCTTCTTTGCACATCTCTTTGCACCATTCCTGAATAATTTTCTCCAAAACGCAGTTGAAGAGCAGAGGTGATAATCCGTCTCCCTGCTTAACACCAGACTTGATTTCGAAGACGTCCGAAATATCTCCTCCACGTTTTGTTGTCTAATCCCATTTCCTTTCGAATGTGAAGGACTACATGTCGACCTATAGAATCCCAGGATATTTTGAAGTCGACGAAGGTGGCTTCTTATTCCTGAGTATTAGATACGAAAGAACGGAGTTAAGATTTATGATCTGCTCTGCACACCTAATTGTGAATCAAGTTGCTCCTCAGCCCGAGTCTGAAGGGCTTTCGAGAGAATTTTGTACCTTATCAGGAGAAGGGAGATGCCACGGTAGTTGTTTACATCTGGTTTGTCACCTTTCTTATGAAGGAGATGAATCAGGGCTTCTGTCCAGTCATGTGGGATTTTCTCAGTTTCCCAGATCTCAAGAATGATCTGTTAAGTTTGTCAATCGCCTTGTCCCCTGCACATGTCCAGAGTTCAGCAATTATCACATCTTCCCCAGGCTCTTTGTTGTCTTTTAGTGACTCAATCATCTGGTTGATCCTTTTGTAGGTGGTCAAGAGTCTGCGTTGGGATGTGTGGTTTCTTCAAAGGTGAATTCTGATTCTGGTTCTTCACAGTTAAGAAGAGATTCAAAATATTTAACTAGATTTGGCAGTTGTCCCTGTCGTAGGTAAGTTTACTATTGTGATCTCGAAAGTGTAGACTTGGAGGGGTGTACTTAGTGAGGTTGCGTTTGAAGGTTTTATAGAAATCCCTGGTATTATTCTCATGAAAATCCTGTTCGATCTGTGTTAGCTGGCTTTTGTCAAATGTGCGCTTTACTCCGCGGATGACTTTCGCTGCTTATTTTCTTGCCGCTAGGAAGTCCTCATATCTAACTTGATTCTTCTGTGAATTCCATCTTTGCCAGGCGATTGTCTTTGCAATATTGCTTCATCACAGTCATGAGTCTACCACGGATGATTCTTGGGTTTCATTAGTAAGACCGTCTTCTCAGCCGTTTTAACAATGCCATTTTTCAGTTGTTCAAAATTTTCTTGATTCAAAGACTGGAGTTTCTGAGTGAACTCTCCACTTGTTTTCAGCTTTTCTGTATCAAATCTTTGTCCAGATTCTTCTGGTATTTCTTGGGAGAAGCCTGATTTTGATCTTGGAAAGATAATGGTTTGAGTCGAGGTTAGCGCTTCTCAGAAATTTTAACATTTTGAATCTCTCGTGTTGCTTTTCGTGCTATGGCAACATGATCAATTTGAAACTCACCAAGGTTAGGATTTGAAGATATCCATGTTTTTTGTTTTCTCGGTAGATATTTGAAGGCTGTCGATTTTAACACAAGATTGAATGCCTTACAGAGCTCTATAAGTCTTTCCCGATTCCGGTTAGTTTGTCGGTGGGCTGGGTAGTTTCCAACGATGTTTTGGAATTTCCTTTCTTTGTCAATCTGAGCTTTGAAGTCACCAAGCAAAATGATTGTGTGTTTGTCATGAATTTTCGATTTAACATCTTCCAGCTCTTCCCAGAATTTTTTTGTTCCTTCTGGGTCTTTCTAGTTCGCCAGGTTGATTGGCGCATGTACGCTCACAGGCATGTACACTTTATTCGTGCTTCGAAAGCTAAGCAGCGAGACTCGTCTGTTAGGAGAGCTGAAGTCTGTGACCGAATCAATATCTTCCTGATGACAATAAATCCCATAACGATTCTCATAAATCCCATGCCGAGGTGTGGAACTGTTTTAATCACACATTTGCCAGTTTTCCCTTTGAAGATCCTAAATAATAAATAATATTGTATGGCATCGGGTGCCGGGTGCAAGCTTTGTTATTTGACACCCAGGGGGCAGCTTGCAGGTCAAATTTTGTTGCTCCTTGGAGCGCTATGAAAGTCAAGGCGGTTCGATATCTAAGCTCCTTGACACTATAGCGCTTTCTAGTAGAGATAGGAGAAACTTTGTATTGGCGGAAAATCCCGAGATTAATTTTGCCATTATAAACACGGCCTACTGAATTCGAATGGGTTCCTTAACATACCAACAGCATATGACATGCATGCCGTGATTTTTGTCGCCTTTCAAAAATCACTTACTACGGCCAGGAGCGAACCTGCAAGCTTGGGGTAGGTAGTCCGACATGATAACCACTCACCCACCGTGGCAAGCTTTGAAGATCCTGTAACCTTGTGATTCAAAGGCATATTCCATCAGTAAACCTTATTTCTTGAATACTGCAATAGAATGCAGGTGGTCTATCAACAAAGAAACTTTTGGAAGTAAAGAAAATCATGATAGACAGAGATATAGACATCCTTCTAATCAATGAAGCCAACTCTACACCTGAAAACATACAATATTTAAAGATCCAAGGGTATACCATCTACACTCTCTACAAATCAAGACAAATAGCAAGCGGAATATCTGCAGCAGTGAAGAACAACATCATGTCAAAATTCAGAATTGTAAAAGAAATGGACCCAACAGATACATCAGAAATTATCGAATTATCCATATGGATCAACAACAAGAAAATAACAATATTCTGTGTTTACAGTCCTCCAAACAATAAAAATCTGAATCTTCACCTTTTAGAAATCAAAACCGCTACTATTTTTATAGGAGACTTCAATGCAGCTTCTCCAGTCTAGGGCTACAACTACACAAATTCAGCTGGTAAAACAATAAAAGACCTTATAGAGAGTAGCTCTCTTGGACTATTTTATAGTAACAAAGACCCAGCAACATTCATTCACCACTCTGGTTCCACAACTAACCCAGATCTCATATTAGTCTCAACAGATCTTACAAACCACAGTCATCGATCAGTACTCGAAGATCCAGGCAGTGGACATAGAATGTCTCTTCTTACTATTACATCATACAGTGAATCTGCTCCAAGTGCAGACCAGAAGATTTGGTGGAACTTTAAAAAGGTAGACTGGGAAAATTTCAGAAACAAACTTGAAACTAAAATGTCGGAAATTGATCTTGATGCACCTCCTAACATCATCCTGAATAAATTTACTACAGCCATAAAAGACATAGCCAAACTGTGCATACCCAGAGGTGCCCAAACAAAATATAAACCTTTCTGGTCAGATGAATTGAACAATCTTAAGTCTGCCAGAGATAAAGCAAGAAGAACAGCTGAACTTACTCAGGACCAAAATGATGTACGGAAATGGCGACAAGCAAAAGCAAAATTAAAACAAGCAATAACAATATCAAAAAGAGAATCTTGGAACACATTTTTAACAACAGTTGACTATAGGACAGACAGCAATAAAGCTCACAAACTTATCAATTCTCTAAACAACAAACACATAGTCACTCCTTTGAATCCTATTATGATAAATGATAAGGAAATAACAGACTGTCATAAAATAGCAAACCACTTCTGTAAACATTTCACTTCAATTAGACTATCAAAACAGAAAAAGAAAGAAGAAAAGACTCTCAAAAAAATAGTCAAAAAATTCATGAATAATAATGCAGATGATATCTTTAACAATAAATTTTCAATGGAAGAGTTAATGTTAGCAATAAAGAACACACCAGTCAGAAAACAACCAGGACCAGATGAGATATTCCCAGAATTCATAAAAAATCTAGGTCCATCTGCTCTAAACATACTGCTACACATATTCAACAAATTTTGGACATCAAATGATAACCTACCTAAAGACTGGACTAAAGCAACCATCATTCCAATCTTAAAACCAGGCAAGCCAAAAAACCAAGTCCCCTCGTACCGACCTATAGCACTTACCTCCATTCTGGTAAAAATTCTAGAAAGGATGATTACAAATAGACTCAATTGGTACTTGGAAACAAAATCTCTTCTATCAGAAGAACAAGCAGGGTTTAGACAAAACAGGTCCTCCTCCCACCAAATAATGAGATTTACACAAGCTGTTAAAGAAGCCTTTAACAAAAGGGAAAGTGTTCTTGCAGTTTTCATCGATTTTAAAGGAGCCTATGATACTGTATGGCGAAACATGCTGCTAAAGAAACTTATCAACTTCAAAGTAAATGGTTGTATGTTAAACTGGTTTTCAAGATTCCTTTCACAAAGAATGATCAAAGTTCGTTACAACAACAAAACTTCAGGTTGCAAGCAATCAAAACTAGGCCTCCCACAAGGAGCTGTATCAAGCACAACTTTATTCAATGTGTACATCAACGATCTCCCAAAAACAATAAACAAAGTAGGTAATGTGAATATCAGCATGTTTGCAGACGATGTTATGATTTGGACCACAGCACGTAACAGCCCAAATCAGCAAATGCTTCTTGAACACAGAATGAACGAGGCACTTATAAAACTCAAAAACTGGACTGAAAACCATAATATGGAAATCAATACTTCCAAAACAGTATACCAGTTTTTCTCCCTGAGACACCACAATCCAACTTTTAGTCTCAAATTTAGTAATCAAGACCTTCCAAAAAGTGAAAGTACAAAATACCTAGGTATCATCATGGACAAGAGGCTGAACTGGACCAAACACACAAAACATGTGGAGGATAAGGTAAGCAAACGGATGAAATTACTGAAGAGACTAGCAGGAGCTACTTGGGGGAGCACTCAAGACACACTCAACAAAACCTACAATACTTACATCAAACCTATCATAAAATATGGCAGTGAAGTACTCTCTACAGCACCCCATTCAAACATTGATCGCCTCGAGAGGTGTCAGAATAATGCCCTATGAATCATAACAGGTGCAATAAAAACCACACCTATAAATGCCTTGCAATTACATACCCACAACTTACCAATAAAAGAAGAGATGAAACATCAAACAGCCAATGCATATCTCAGTATACAAAGACTACCTCAAATGACATGGAACAAAAAACCAGTTTCTAGCCCCAATCTTAAAACACAAAAAGATCCCTTAAGTCTCGCCAAAGAATATATCAATAAGAGCAATCTGCAAATAAAACTTGAACCACTCTGTATGCCTGTCAACCCCATTGAATATATACAAGTGACTACAGATCTTACTTTGCTAGAAGAGGTCTGCTAGAAAGACTCTTCACCACAAGATCTAAAACAACTGGCCCTCTGTACAATAGAAGAAAGATATCCATCTAATCAATGGCTAAAAATATTTACAGATGGCTCACAAGACAAAGAAAATAGAACTGGAGCAGGAATACATTCATCTCTCTTCTCACTCTTACTTCCCAGTAGGCCAAAACAAAACAAACTTTGATGCTGAGATAAGAGCAATTTCACATGCACTCCATCAGTTATTAGGCAGAAACATTGACTGTCAAAAATGTGTTATCATTACAGATTCAAAAGCAGCTATCCAAGCCATCTCGTCAAATTATAAGCCCCAAAATAAAGAACTGAAAGAAATTTTTTGTATGATAAAAACCCTTCAAAGACTCCGCAAACAAATCTCATTTCAGTGGATCCCTTCTCATGTTGGAATAGCAGGAAATGAAGAGGCAGACAGATTAGCAAAAAAAAGGTACCACACTACAACAACCCGTCAGTCAGACTGATTTTATGTCAGCAAAAAGGATCTTGAAAAATACTATCAAAAACAGGTGTTAACTCTAACCTTGTTTTTAATATAAACACCGTGCAGTCATATACCGCTACAGGTTCCATACTTTATTTTTCTGCCGTCGTAACCAAGACAACAAAACACAACATAAAACAATACCCTGTACATAATACCAATACCAAAATATTAATTACTTTACCCCGACATTCTCCCACCTTGCAATTTTCAGCCCTCAATAAAATTGCAACATTCAAAGTACGGCGTTTATCTCATTGCAGGAATCGCATCGGACACCTCACTGCTCTCCCACTCCGTTATTCTGGTGTTTACTCGCAAAATGCCATGATTGTCTAAGTATGGCACTATTGAAGCCAGTTTCTGATCCTCGGGCCCTTGAAAACTTTCATTCTGGACAAGTTTAATTACTATTCTTTCATTGTATTCTAATTCTGAACAAGTCAGTTCTCCATTCTGCCTTCTATTATATTTACAATTGAACATAAACCGTCTTATCCACCCGATCAGCCCCCTATTTTGTCAAATCGAGAGAAATACTTGTAATACCAGTTGGAACTTGAAGGCTCTTCTGCGACCAATAGAGTCGTGGCAGTCCTCCTTCTTTCAAGCATGATTTCATCTTCATTTCTGTTGCTATTATCTGAAGGCCATTCTTCTTTGGGAAGATACATCCATGACAGTCCCTCCCACCATCTCGATGCTATAAGATCTCTTGTTGTACAGCCTCGGGTAGGCAGATCAGCAGGATTGATTGCCCCAGGTACATGCCTCCACGATTCTTTTGAAGTTAGTTGCCTGATTTCTCTAACCCTGTTCTCAACAAAAACAGACCAGAGAACTTCTCGCTGTATCCATGTCAACACTGTCGTCGAATCAGTCCACAAATAAACTGTTTCAGTGTCAAACTCTTTTCTTATAGATGCCAGCAATCGGGCACTAATTGCCGCTCCCATAAGTTCGAGTCGAGGAATGGTCGGTCGAGGTGATGGAGCCACTCTTGATTTTGCTTGGAGAAGCTGAACATGAACTCCTGTCACTGTCTGCGTGCGTAAAAATACCACTGAAGCATAGGCATCTTGACTCGCATCGCAAAATGCATGGAGACTACGTTCCTCATATACCTCAGGGAGTCTTCTTGGGATCGTCAACTGGCCTAATTCTCCTGTTTCACGAAGCCATTTTTCAAACTTGATTTGGATTTCTTGCGGTACCTCCGTGTCCCAAGAAACTTCGTTTATTTTCTGCAGTAACAGCTTCGGTGATAACATAACCGGTGCAGAAAATCCAATTGGGTCATAAATCCTATGGACAGCAGATAGTATCGACCTCTTGGTTGCTTTTATAGGTGATAGCTTCGTCAGGGGTTCACTGTTCAAGCTAAGCGTGTCTTCCTTGCGATTCCACATTATTCCTAGGACGGGTGACATTTTTTCATCATCTTGAAGCACTGGATCACTACTCTCCCAACCTCTAAGCTCAAACTTGTGTTGGGCAAAAACATCTTGAGCAGTTTTAATAAACAATTCCAGCTCCTGTTTATTTGAGACACTTGTCACACAATTATCAACATAAAAACTGTCTTTCAGTTGCTCAATAATATTGACAGTCATACTGTTCCGCCTTTCCTGATCATTTTTCAAGGCTTGGTCTAAAAGGTGTTCAATAACAGCTGCCAGTAGGAAGGGGCTTGATGTCACTCCAAAAACAACTCGTTTATGTCTATATGTTTTCATTTTCTCTTTTCCCCACAGGAATCTCAAAAAATCTCGATCTTCTGGTGCTACCGAAACTTGCAGGAAAGCCTTGCGGAATATCAGCAATAACTCCAATTGACTTCTTTCGAAACTTGTGTAGGAGAGATGGAATAAGTTGGATCAGATTTGGACCCTTTTCCAAACAATCGTTGAGTGATGGGTTGTTACCTCTTCTAGCGGAAGCATCGAACACTGGTCGAACAGGTGTTGTTCCATAATCCTTGATCACAGGTCGATGCGGCAGATAATGGCCACATATTTCAGTCTGATCACCATTAATCTCTTATATAATCCCTTCAGCTAGCCAGTCTTGAAAGACTTGATCATATTCTTCCAAGTATCCGTTATTATCTAGCTTTCTCCTCGTTATATCAAGACGCTTCACTGCCATCTCGTACGAAGGATCCAAGGGAAGATGATCCTTCAACCATGGCAGTCGAACTTCGTATCTACCATCTTCTTTTATTTCTACGGTTTCAATGAAATTTAATCTAGTTTCCTCTTCAAGTTCACATCTCTTCTTTTCAGTGATAGGATCTTCTATTCCCAATACGTCAAGTTCCCAGAGGTTGCTAACCTTCTCTATATTCAGCATAATAGGTGTAGTTTTACTCATACCACACCCCGAGTGTTGGTCTCTGCCAAATACTGTCCACCCCAATGTAGTGCGCAACGCTGTTAACTCTCCCACCGTTTTACGATCATTGGAGAGAATTGATCCTAGAAAATCAGCACCAATAAGGATCTCAATATCCTTATCATTTCCTACATCTAGATGAGACAGTCCAAGTTTCACGACTTGCTCTGTCGTAAGGCGAGGGACCTGACTGCAAATAACAGGCTGACTAAGAGCAGTCAGTCTCAGCTGACAGGAGTTATCGAGATTATGAAGAACAAGTTCAAATACGCCATGTTCCACCGGAGATCCAGTTCTGCCACCAAACACAGCATGGCTTAAAGTAACCTTCCTGACTTCCTTGAGACCCAATCTCTCTGGCAGTTCTTCTTTAATATAAGAATGCTGTGAGGCAGAGTCTAGAAGAACGCGTACAAGCTCTATATTATACCCGTGAACAATCTTAACCAAAACTGTTTGTAGATATACACAGGAGGAATTTATGCAGAAGTTCGTCACTGACCTGGCCTGAGATGAGGCCTGGGTTTCCGTTTTAAGATTCCTTTCTGAAAAATCACACATAACTGGATAATGCTGACGCTTACATAACTTGCAGGAGAGGCGAGTATGGCATCTTCTTGCAACATGACCAACCTTGAGACATTTGAAGCATGCACCATTCTTTGACAACCTGACTTTCCTTTCTTCGAGAGACATGTTCTTTGCTTCCGTACATCCGGATGAAGTATGTTTCTCTTCACCACAAAAAGCACATGTACCTCCCACTCCTCCGGTTGACGCCAAACCCTGAGCAGTAGGAACATCACACAGTTTCAAGGGTTTCGAAATTTGTTTCTTTTCCGCAGTAACATTACCGATCTTTCTAGTAAGTTGTAAGTACTCTTCATTTTCTACTTCAGATTTCAAAAATGTCAAAAGGTTTTTAAGCTTATCTTGTGACCCATTTTCTTGTATACAATCTCCTCTTCTCTGCCACACACGAATTAATTCATCCGTCAAACAAGACTCTACCAGGGGAAATAATAATGCAGCATAATTGTCGGTAGTCAGGCCCATTGACTCTAGGGACCTAACATTAACCTCAATTCGGTCATACAATACTGAAAGGGAAGGCTTCTCTGTCACTAGGTTTATTATGTCCCTCACGTAAAGTTCTATCAATAGATCTTTTCAACCATAGCGGGCTTCTAACAACTGTACAGCCTTGCTATAATTCTCGGCAATAGGAGGAAAACCACTCACAAGATCATACGCCCTTGTTCCAGGAGTCATAGATTCTCTTAGATAAAGAATCTTTTCTGCAGCATCCAGCTCAACACACTCATGTATTCGCTTGAACTGGGCCCAAAATGATAACCAATGTTTAATATCTCCTGAGAACTTCACAAGCGACAACTTGGGTAATTTACTAATCACTTTACCCGTTTTAGAAACACCAGTTCTTATGGAATAAGTGTCACACGGTATTTCACATTCGTATTTTTCGTACTTACACTTCACTGTTGTCCATTTATCTCGATATGTTTCGACTTCTTCATATTCCTTGTCTTCATCTTCGCTGTTGCAATCACGTCCATGCCAAGCTTCGCGGATTCTCTCGTCAAGTGAAAACAGTCGATCGGCTTTATCTTCGAGGCAGGGGCCGATAACCTAGATGTTAGGCCCCTTAAAACAACAATTATCATCATCATCATCATTATCTTCGAGTAGTTCAAAACTAGTAAATATATCTTCCTGCTTCACATTTTCCTCCTTAATCTTGTTCTGGAACGTGTTAAAGGCTCTTGTGAACAGACGACGTAACTGTGCTCTTTCTCTTTGTAAAGCAGTCACTTCAGCCATGATGATAGATTTTGCTAGTCGAAATCAAACAGTTGTTGTGTACCTTAAGTTCTTATTTTACTTTCACTGCACGGCAATCAGTCTTGTCTATCGGTCGCCAAATGTTAACTCTAACCTTGTTTTTAATATAAACACCGTGCAGTCATATACCGGTACAGGTTCCATACTTTATTTTTCTGCCGTCGTAACCAAGACAACAAAACACTACATAAAACAATACCCTGTACATAATACCAATACCAAAATATTAATTACTTTACCCCGACAACAGGTATGAAGAAATGGCAAAGAAAACAGCAGAAACCAAATTATGGAAAGACATTGATGCTAAATGGGATCAATATAAATTAACACCAAGAAGAGAAGCTGTAGCCTTCTTCAGACTTAACACTGGCCACGACTGCCTTGCAGCTCATCTGAAACGAATCAACATCCTGAGATCTGAAGAATGCACACTTTGTCACGAACCTGGAAGTAAAATGGATAAGGGGCACCTGCTACATTGCAACAAACTTGATGTGACTGCTAGAACTCCTGGAAACCTCACACAACTCTATTGGAACGCAAGAAAGCTGATGGATTGGAATCCGGGCTAGCCATAGGAAACAACAACTGAATTGCCGCGATTAGGATTTCATGATGTTTAGTTTACCAACTTTCAAGAGGGAGTTGGCCTTGGAGGTTGCAAAGAAGTTTCGGTGTTGTGACTGATCTTGTTTCTAGGAGTCTCCGATACCTCCGCGCATGGTTGTGGAGGCTGCCCAGAATCCGAAGGCCCGCATGCGTCACACAAGGCGATGGTGGATTGGTTACCACTTGGGGTACTAATTTCTGTTGAATTTTCCTCCATGTTTTACAGTTGAAAATTTGTAGTTTGGGTCGGTGTAGTTTCACATCGACCAAGTTACTACCAAGGTTGTAAGGTAAGCCTTGGAGAGAGCCTGTTATTCGGCTACTTATTATATTATTTTTTTTATTATTATCTAATATCATAATTTGATAGTCTAGCTTAATTTAATTTTGGCTTCACATCAATGTAGAACAAGATACTGTATGGCAGACTCCCTCCACATTGTACATAACCACCTGTATAATGTAAACAGATCGATTTGCAATAAATAAGAAAAACGCGGGTAGCTGCCCGTAAGTAATCAACAGGTTAATACATTTTCCTTCAATCCCAGATGACTAATTCAAAAGTTTTGTTTAGTGTTTATTAGTAGGCTGAACCAGTATGGTTTTCCTTATATGTTGTTGATTCTTTTTGGGGGATTTGCAACTTCATGGTCATTTAGCCCCATGTACTTGGGTATGTGTTGAATTTGTCTGATAACCTATGTCACTGTGATGTCTGTACTAGTGAGTGTATTTGTAATTGAGATAGGATTTGTACAGGAAGCAGCCGTGGCCTTAAGTAAAGTACCATCTCGGCATTTGCCTGGAGTAGAAGTGGGGGGAAACCATGGAAAATTACTTCCAGGATGGAAGTAGGCGCCTTTTCTCAGTTTTGCCTCACGAGGCTGACTGTACCCCGTTCCAGCCCTCAGACCAGAATTAAATTTCTTGGCAGAGCTGGCAATCAAAAACGGGCCTCCGTGGTGACAGCTATGAATGCTAGCCACTATGCAATGAGGCTGACTTTCGTTATGTAAGGGCTACGATCCATATCAGATTTTCTTTCTAATATTCTAAGAGAGACAGTTTTAGGAATATCATATCAGAGTAAGTTGTAATAGAGGCATTAAACAGTAGTACCAGTAAGGCATTTAGTCTTACCATTACTAGAGAAGTCAATCATAAAAATACCAATTGCTGGAACTTCATCACAGGCAGTTTCCTTGTCACCAACAGATGTGAGAGTTAAATGTTCACCATCTTTGATATACCACAACAAGCTGTGCCTTCCGAGTCGATCTCGACCAAACCACATCTTCTGGCTCGTTGGATTCCAGTATACGAATGTGAATGGACCTCTTATAGAAGCTAACACTTCTAGTATGTTTTGGTTACTACCTCCTCTCGTATTGAGAGTTTCCAACAAAGATGCTGTATCACTGGCACGTCTTTCAGGAACCTGCAAGAAGAAAAACACAGTGTAAAAAAGTGTAGCTATATTTTTTTTTTCTTGAAAGTTTGTCTGTTTTATTGTGAATTTACCTCTAGTTTTGCATTTTTTCACATGAATTGACTGTTAAATGAAGAAAGCATTCAAAAATAAAACTTTTGTCTATCTGTTTGAATGCTTTTAACCTGAGCATGGCTGGGTGGAACAAAGTGAAATTTGATATCCATATCCATCACAAGCCTGGTTTCAATTATTGCTACATATTTTCACTGTATTACCTATTAAGATGGGGGAAGTATGGAGAAACACCATTCAAAATTAACTGATTTATTTTTTGACATACATGGACATACATACAAAGCCTATTTCAAGCTGCTCAATGTGAGAAATATAACTTGGTCTCCAACATATTCTAAAAGCCAGTTTTTAATACCACAGGACACACTGTTTCAGAGGTAATTGTACCAAGTCAGAGGTCAGTTTGACCTTGGGCATTCTTAAGACAGTCGTGTGTTAAATGCTAGCTCACTGACAGATGTGCTTTCATCTCGATTGTTTATTATGTCAAGCAACTTGCATCTGCTCATTAATCAAGCTCAGATAATACACCTGTGACTAGCATACTTGGCTGTCACCCCTGAGGTTTGGGTTAAATTCCGAGCTCTGCCAAGGAATTTAATTTAATTCTGGTCAGAGAGCTGTAATGGGGTATAACCAGTCTCGTTGTGCAAAACTGAGAAGAGGTGGGTTTGATTCCTACCTCAACCATCCTATAAGTGGTTTTCCTTGGTTTCCCTTACTTCTACTCCAGGCAAATGTTGGGATGGTTCCTAAATTAAGGCCACGGCCCCCTCCTATCCAAATCCTAGCCCCAATTACATGCTAGTACAGCGATCAGAAGCCCTTAAAAGAATTAACAATAACATTAAGTCTGGACATAGACATCATGGCCTATTTTATTACTTTACTGCATTTTGGTCAAAATTTGTCTTGTTGGCTGGGAAGCCTCCTTCTCCCTTATGAGGACAGCCCTCGTTGGAATACTTCTTCTCGCCCCACTTACACTGAGGCTTCCTTGTTCCTAAGTGCAACGAACAGCGCTAAACTCCTTTGCACGTTACCTACAGAGGTGCTTTCCTTGTCCTGTGTGTAGCGCTCAATGCTAAAATCCTTTGCACGTTACCTACAGGGGTGCTTTCGCTTTCCCGAGTGGAGCGTCAGCATGAGAGCGTGCTGTAGCTGGTTTCTTTCCTTGATATTTATGAAATTAAAATGCAATTCGTCACTGTTGATTCCATTTCTGTGCTGAGTCCATGGATTGAGAGCTTAGCCGTAACACTCACCGGTTATTCGATATATTTTAGTCAGAATTGCAATTGAAATTATACGATTTGAGTACCCAATCCATTGATTTAGTAATTCTGAAAATCATGGGAAATGCTAGAAGGAAAACCTGTAAAAGAATTAATGTTTAATAGTTCTAAGGTTTTAGACGCCGGTTATACGATTTAGACTACTCAATCCATTGATTTACTGTTTCTGAAAACCATGCGAAATGATCGATATTTATGAAATTAGAATGCAGAAGAAAAACCTGTATAATAAATTAACGTTTAACAGTTTTAAGTGTTTAGACGACAACTCATAATTGCAGCATGTTAGAGCATCAGTATCTGCAAATTGCACACTTCTTACAAAAATTGGTATTTATGCAATTAGAATGCAATTCGTCACCGCTAATTTATGAAATCATACGATTTGAGTACACATTCCTTTGATTTACTGTTTCTGAAATCCTTGCAGAATGATAAAGGAAATCTCAGAATATTAAAATGACACTAAACAGGCGTCACATCGGCTAAGGTGTGAAGTGGACAGCAATTATGGAGCGTATTTTCCTACAGCAACAGTATCTGAAAATCGCATACTTCGTATAAATTATAGACATTTATGAAATTAGAAAATCTCGCTTGTTCATAAACCACACATTTCCCAATATGTTTATAATGAGAGTCTTAAGGAGAAAGGTTGTTATGTTTTCATTTCATCCAAATAATTCACTTTTTGCCTTACTGATACCTTCTATGTTAAGTTGGCAGATGGTTAATACAGAGCCGAATGTTCGGGTGTGTGAATGTGAATGTGAGTCCTCAGAAGGACTATCATTTAAATTCTTTGCACGATTGTCATAGCCGTGAGGCCTTGTAGGGCAGTACGGTGGCATCTTGCTGTTGTTGCTCGATTAGCACCACCCGGAGGACACGTGTAGGGTATTTTAAGGTTAAATCCTACGGACGTTGAGCAACGCTCTGTGTTCCTCGATCTTACCGCTGCCTATGACACAGTCTGGAAAGAAGGTCTCCTCCTGAAACTCAGTAGAGCAATACCATGTCTCAAGATCTTCACTCTGATAAAAAATATGTTGGGAAACAGATTTTTCCAGGTTCATACAGAACATGTCCGCAGTCGTTTTCACAAACTCAACAACGGTTTGCCACAGGGTTCAGTGCTGTCTCCCATTCTCTTCAATTTATACATACACGACCTTCCAGAAACCACATCTCGCAAGTTCATCTATGCAGATGACATCAACCTCACCTTACAAAGAGCAGACTTCAGTGAAGCTGAAGAAATCCTATCCCAGGATCTTGAGAAGATGGACGATTATTTCACAAAGTGGCGATTGACACCTAGCCCTCTGAAAACAGAAGTAGCTACGTTTCACCTCAGTAACAGGAATGCAAACTACCAACCGACAGTCAGGTTCAGAAATCACACACTGCGATGTAATGCTACCCCCAAAAGCCTTGGCGTAACTTTAGATAGATCTCTAACCTATCGCAATCACCTTCAGAAACTGGCAGCTAAACTGAAAAGTCGTAACAACCTTCTGGGAAGACTAGCTGGAACATCATGGGGTGCAGATGCAAATTCACTGCGAACAACTGCTTTAGCACTAGTATATTCTTCAGCTGAATACTGTTCTGCTGTATGGCTGAATAGTTCCCATACTCGTCTGGTCGACGTCCAGCTACACCACACAATGAGAATCATATCTGGCACCCTGCACCCTACTCCTGTACAGTGGTTACCCGTACTGAGCCACATTCAACCTCCTCACATCAGACGACAAAATGCCCTTGTCAGATTATGGACTAAGGTGATGATGAACAGCTCTCTTCCCATCCACCAGGATCCAGATGAAAACGACGTAGCAAGACTGAAATCCCGGAAACCTGCCTGGAAGACGGCCAGGAATCTAGCTGACATACCATTTAGACCTGACGAAGCATGGAAGCAAGAATGGGCCAGATTACACCCACATGGTCTAATCAACATCGATGACCCAACAGCAAAACCTCCTGGGTTCAACCTCCCGCGCACCATCTGGACCAGACTAAACAGGATACGCTGCGGCGTTGGAAGAACTGCTTCTGCACTACACCAATGGGGGTGGTTGGAGTCTCCTTCCTGCAACTGTGGTGCTGAAATGCAAACCATCAGCCACATCGTGAAAGAATGTCCTCTGCGGGCATTCACTGGGCCTGTGGAGGAGCTACATCAAGTAACCCCTACGGCACTCACTTGGTTGGAAGGACTAGACATCAGCTTGTGATGAAATATCAGAATCTGCAGCAGCAGTGTGTGTGTGTGTGTGTGTGTGTGTGTGTGTGTGTGTATGCGTGCATCCCAGTTATTATGTCTGTAATACTTTACATCCATGTATATAAATATGTATATATTAATTTTTATTTTGTAATAGCAATTATATGTAATACATTTCAACGATTGTCAAATGAAGCATCATACGCTAAATAAATAATAAATAAATCCAAATAATTATAGAACACTGTTTACATTTCAGTTAGAATTGCAAGTTCTACGTTCTCTAACTTAAAGGCAATCACTGAAAATTGGATCATCATAACACACACCAGTTATTCGATATTTATGAAAGCATCTTGGTCAAGATTTCCTGCTTTAACTTCTTGGCTGAGGAGCGTCCTTCTCCCTTATCAGGACAGCCCTCGTTGGGAAACTTCTTCACGCCCCGCTTACAGTGAGGCTTTCTTGTTCCTAAGTGCAACGATCAGCGTTAAACACCTTCACACACTGCCTGCAGGGTAGCTTTCCCGTTCCTGTGTGAGGCGCTCAGCGCTAAACTCCTTTGCACGTTACCTACAGGAGTGCTTTCCTTGTTCTGTGTGTAGCGCTCAACGCTAAACTCCTTTGCACGTTACCTACAGAGGTGCTTTCCTTGTTCTGTGTGTAGCGCTCAACGCTAAACTCCTTTGCACGTTACCTACAGGGGAGCTTTCGCTTTCCCGAGTGGAGCGTCAGCATGAGAGCGTGCTGTGGCTGGTTTCTTTCTTTGATATTTATGAAATTAAAATGCAATTAGTCACTGTTCATTCCATTTCTGTGCTGAGTCCATTGATTGAGAGCTTCGCCGTAACACTCACCGGTTATTCGATACATTTCAGTCAGAATTGCAAGTTGTACGTTCCGTAACTTAAGAAGGCAATCACTGAAAATTGGATCATCATAACACTCATCGGTTATTCGATATTTATGAAATTATACGATTTGAGTACCCAATCCATTGATTTAATAATAATATATTTATTGCAGCTAAATAGCCATATACAAAGAAAAGAAATAATACATTTGTATACACCGTACTCGCGCGCTTGGGCGTTGGTTTGCATATTCTTTAATTGTTTTTGTTCTTTAGGTGCAGAGTTCTAGGTGGTAACGTTCACACATGTATCCACATAGTTCGCACTTTCATGTCTCTGTCGGTTCATGGTATGAGGTGTTGTTGTTACAAATTAGATGGTGGAAACCATGTACTGCCAGTCTTGTGAACACGTGCCTCATCTCGAAGCTGGATGTTGTCCATGTCCGGTCTATCATAGCTCCAGTTCCAAAGAATTCTGGTGGGGTGTCTTCTCTTTTTTTGTTGAGTGTTGCTAGGAGATTTTCTGATGCTCTGGTGTTGGGCAGGTTCAGGTGTGTTCTAAAGTCTTCAATGAGGAAGGATTCTCGTGCTAGAAGGTAGACGAGTCTTGATCTTGTTGTCTTGGATACTCCGATCGCTCTCTTTATGTATAGGGTTTTTATTCTTTCTAGAGAGGATAGGTTCTTCTCTGTGAGGTACGGCCAAATTATTTCCATCCCATGTTAGAATAGGCATGATTTTTGCTCGAAATAGTGCCATCGCCGTCTCTAGGCTGAGTGATCTAATGTAGTTGATTTCGTGCATCGCCCGTATTGCCTGTGTTTTTTTTTCTATTACATGCTTTGTAAAGCATTTGGCACTTGTTTGCAGAGTAATGCCAAGTTACTTGAAATCGTTTACTATGGCTACTTTCTGCCTCTTTATGAAGATTTCTGTCATTGCTGGTTTCTTTCCTCCTTGCCTAAATACCATCATTTTTGTTTTTGATGTATTAATTTCGAATGTGTGTTTGTAGCACCATTCCTCCATTTCTTTTACCACGTTTTGTAGTTTTGTGATGTCCTTTGATCCGATCACTATATCATCAGCGTAGTAATTCTGAAAACCATGGGAAATGATAGAAGAAAAACCTGTAAAAGAATGAATGTTTAATAGTTCTATGGTTTTAGACGCCGTAACACACGCCGGTTATACGATTTAGAGTACTCAATCCATTGATTTACTGTTTCTGAAAACCATGCGAAGTGATCGATATTTATGAAATTAGAATGCAGAAGAAAAACCTGTAAAATAATTAGCGTTTAATAGTTTTAAGGGTTTAGTCGACAACTCATAATTGCAGCATGTTAGAGCATCAGTATTTGCAAATCGCACACTTCTTACAAAAATTGATATTTATGAAATTAGAATGCAATTCTTCACTGCTAATTTATGAGGCCTATATGATGATGATGATGATGATGATAGTTTCATGGTTGTAGACGACAACTCTAGCATGTTACAGCAACAGTATTTGCAAAAAGCACAATTCTTACAAAAATCGATATTTATGGAATTAGAATGCAGAAGAAAATCCTGTATCGCGGCATATTTTAACAAACCTGGAATATAATAAATCCATTCTTTAGACGGATGAGCTTAAATCATGTTTGTGCTGAGTCCATTGATTGAAAGTTTAGCAGTAACACTCGCCGGTTATACGATTTGAGTACCCAATCCAATGATTTAGCCTACTGATTCTGAAAACGAACACATTCCTTTCATTTACTGTTTCTGAAATCGATGCAAAATGATAAAGGAAAGACCTCAGAATGTTAAAATGACATAAAAAAGGCAACACAGCGGCCAAAATGTGAAGTGGACACCAATTATGGAGCGTATCTTCCTGTAGCAAGAGTAACTGCAAATCGCACACTTCGTACAGTTTTTTAAAGAATTTATAGATATTTATGAAATTAGAGTGCAATGAATCACTGGTAATGTATATTTTCTTTCATTTGAATGCTCATTTTTCACGATCGGTCTCTTGTGAGCGCCGCAGGAGGGATGCATACTACTGAAATAATATATATGATAGACTGACAATAGAACCATACAAACAACATCAGGAAATTACAGTAGATTACAATTGTTGCCACTTCATTTGGGGTTTGGGACATTTTTTTCATCAGCCCTGTGTATTTGGGTATGTATCTATGTTGACTGTAGTAATGTTAAAAACTTTAATTACTTGGTTGAGGATTGGAGTGTTGGTGTCTTAGGACCATCCTGACATTTGCCTAAAGGGAATGAGGAAAATTATGGGGAAGATACACTCTTGAGAGTCATCGTCTGTGCAAGGTTCAAACCTCCTGACTTGAAGCAGCTACCCACTGCAGTCCTGAAGTGTGGCACAACTCACTAGGCTGTGCTGCAGCGAGGGATGAAGATTCATTCGGCAGATTCAAATAAATAACTCTCTTTTTCAAACATTTGATTGATGTCTTAGCACTTCTGCATACTTCATTGGTACCCAGATTTAGGGTGAAGTTCTTGCAATATGTATTTGTGGAGGAGGTGGTATACCTCACTCATTGTCTGTGGCAATGTCTAGCACTTGCACTGTTGGACATGAATTTGTTACAGTCAGAACCCAAAAGCTGTCAAGGCCCGAATTAACTACGAACCTCTAATTCTGACAAAGCTAATCCATTAAAACCTAAATTTATTAGGAAATTCTAATTCCAGTGAAGCTCTCCAGGAATTTCTAGTTTCAGTTACATTTAGTAATGAATTGCTAACAATGAAATAGTTACCATATGAATTCACTAATGGAGCTCTAACTATAGGCCACAGCCGCTACCTTCCAACTCCTCGTCCTTACATTCAAACTTCCCTCCCCAACGGTACTTGTAGCTCACCCATTGGGTGTCCGTCTCAAAGCAGCTACAAAACTGGCGAGCCGAACATGTCCTCGGACACTCCCGGCACTACAAGCCATACGCTAAAAAAAAGAAGAAAAAAACTAATGGAGCTCGCAGCAACCAACCAGTTCAAGGTGAGCAGTGTGCGACAACTAATTCAAATACCAGCCAAGTTTACATAACCTTATTCAACTCTAGTATATTGTATCATGTGTGTACTCGCTACATTGACAAGCTAACCAAATTACAATAGGGCACCAGTTTAAATACGAACGGATGAATTAGAATTATAAATAACAAAATACTGTAGACAACATCATACATGAAGTTCATCACAATAATAAGTCAATAGGTCACAGGATATCATACTTAAATTACATTAATAATAATGCAACAACTATAGAAGTGCTTCATCTGACTGAGCAATAATATCTGTAAATATGAATGATATGTTACACAAGATTAGCTAACATTTATAATCTAAATATTATATATATATTTGTGCATAAGTGTAATACTCAAACATCGTGCCTTATCTAAGGCTAAGTGAGGATCGAAACATGTCATCCAAGTAAGTACCCCCTCCTTTCTTTATACATAAAAGTGTGTTATTTTGTGATAAATATCTCATGTAATATTTCTTTCAGGTTAGGGTGTATAAATACTTGTTTTCCCGCCCAATGTAATTGGGCACAATTTGTGTTGACCAACCGGAAAGCTTTCAGTAATAGAACAAGGCAACACTGAAAAATTGCTTTTAATACAAAGGGCGTTCAATATATAATGCAACACTCTTTTTTTTTTTCTAAAATCAGGTTGGTTTCATTGAGGATTTAAATACACCATGTTATTCCACAATCCTTTTCCCTATTTTTCAACATAGTCTCCGTTCAATGCTATGGCCTTACACCACCATAATGTGAGGGCCTATATGCCAGCATGGTACCACTCGACTGGTCGATGTCGCACAATACACTTCAGAATTGGTTGTTTCACCACGAGGGAGAACATCAAACAGAATAACCCCTTCAGAGTCCCAGAAGACCGTGGCCATGACTTTACCAGCTGAGGGTAAGGTTTTGAACTTTTCTTCGTGGGAGAGTTGGTGTGGCGCCACTTCATAGATTGCCGTTTTGTTTCCGGTTCGAAGTGATGAACAATATGGTAGTGCTATCTTCGTCAAGCCAGATCTCCAGATACTTTCAACATCAATTACTAAAGAAAATGATATAGAATTAATCTCAGTGGAATTGAGCAATTTGGTTATAGTTTCCATCTATAAACCTCCTAATGTAACATTCTCATTCATGCCACCTAACAATCTCAATGATCAGAAAGTTTCTTTCTTCATTGGCGATTTCAATAGTCATAGCAGTATTTGGGGATATGCACAAGACGACGAGAGTGGAGAGTGTGTCTTAGAATGGGCCGAGGAGCACCATTTATCTCTTATCCATGATAGCAAGCTCCCGCCCTCTTTTAATAGTGGTAGATGGAAGCGGGGTTATAATCCAGACCTAATTTTTGTGAACGAGAAGATAGCACATCAGTGCGTTAAGTCTGTATGTGCCCCTATCCCTAATACCCAGCATCGTCCAATAATGTGTCAACTGGTAGCTGCCATTAGACCCCAAAAGGTCTACTTTAAACGGAGATACAATTTTAAGAAAACCAACTGGGAAAGATTCACCAACTTACTAGACGAGAAGATCAAACCACTAATTCCAATTCCAGAAGAATATCAACAGTTCAATAATATTATCCGAGAGTGTTCGAGAGCTGCAGTACCTAGAGGTTGCAGAAAAAACTACATACAGGGCCTAACTCAGGAAACCTCTGCTCTTCTGTCAGAGTATCATAACTTATTCGAAGAAAACCCTTTCAGCAATGACACCATCACAATGGGACAACAGGTGATTTCTTCAATTTCTGAAGCAAAACGGGCACAGTGGTTAAGGATGATGGAAGATACTGACTTGAGCAGAAGTAGTCAAAAAGCTTGGCGATTACTTAGACGACTCAGTAGTGATCCTAATAAAACCTCTACACATTCCGCTGTTACAGCAAACCAAATTGCACATCAACTTCTACTAAATGGACGATCATCTAATCCATGTCGACTTCAGAATAAAGGAATTGAGAGGGATTATGAGCAGGAGACTGATACACTCACTGTACCATTCACTTTATCTGAGTTGAATAGAGCAATAGATGCCTCCGTGGCTTAGGCGGCAGCACGCCGGCCTCTCACCGCTGGGTCCGTGGTTCAAATCCCGGTCACTCCATGTGAGATCTGTGCTGGACAAAACGGAGGCAGACAGGTTTTTCTCCGGGTACTCCGGTTTTCCCTGTCAAAATTTCATTCCAGCAACACTCTCCACTATCATTCATTTCATCTGTCATTCATTTAATCATTGCCCCAGAGGAGTGCGTCAGGCCTCGGCAGCCGGCACAGTTCATATCCTCGCCGCTAGATGGGGGCTTCATTCATTCCATTCCTGACCCGGTCGGAGACTGGAAGCAGGCTGTGGATTTTCATTTTCAATAGAGCAATAGATCAGTGTAAGAATGGTAAGGCTGCCGGCTTAGATGAAATATGTGTTGAGCAAGTAAAGCAATTTGGACCTGTTGCTAAACAATGGTTATTAGAATTGTACAATAACTGCATAAGCACCTGCAAGTTACCACGTGTGTGGAGGAAAGCTAGAGTAATTGCAATTCTCAAACCAGGAAAAGATCCAAACGATCCGAAAAATTACAGACCTATCTCACTGGTGTGTCATCTATACAAGATCCTACAACGGATGATCCTTGAAAGACTTACAGCTATCATAGAACCACTCCTCATTCCAGAGCAAGCCGGATTTCGTAAAGGGAAATGTTGTACCTCACAGGTTCTCCATCTGACACAATATATTGAAGATGGGTTTGAAAATCATAAAATCACAGGGGTGGCTTTCATCGATTTATCTGCTGCATATGATACAGTTAATCATCGTATACTGTTGCGCAAATTATATAACGTGACAAAGGACTACAAGATGACTCAAGTCATTAGCAATCTTCTTCAAAATCGTAGGTTCTTTGTTGAATTTCAAGATCAGAATAGTCGATGGAGGAAACAAAAGAATGGCTTGCCACAGGGCAGTGTTCTTGCCCCAATGCTCTTCAATATTTGTAAGAATGACCAACCTCTTCCAGTTGATACCAAAAGCTTCATACGCGGATGATCGAGCTATTGCTGCTCAAGCAAACAGCTTTGAGACTATAGAAGGTAAGCTATCAGAGGCTCTTTCTGAACTATCCTACTACTACAGGGGAAACCAATGGAAGCCTACTCATCTAAAACTCAGGTATGTGCCTTCCATCTAAAAAACAGACAGGCGTCAAGGAAATTACAGGTAGCATGGGAAGACACTCAACTAGATCACTGCCCAACACCTAAATATTTAGGTGTAACATTGGATCGTGCTCTCACCTATAAACAGCATTGCATAAACGTCAAGCAGAAAGTGTCAGCCAGAAACAACATCCTTCGCAAACTGTCTGGAACCATTTGGGGTACACAGCCAAAGACGATGCGAACTACAGCCCTGGCTCTGTGTTACTCCGCTGCAGAGTATGCTTGTCCTGTTTGGTACAGTTCCAGTCATGCTAGACAAGTTGACACTTCTCTTAATGAAACATGCCGACTTATCACTGGCTGTTTGAGACCAACATCACGAGATAGAATCTACTGTTTGGCTGGAATCGCCCCACCAGATATTAGAAGAGAAGTTGCAGCCAGGACTGAGAAAACCAAAGCAATTACCTCATGCGCACACCCATTGTATGGATATGAACCTGCCCATCGACGACTGAGGTCTAGGAGGAGTTTCCTGAGTACAACAGAAGATCTACATGAATCTGCTAAGTCTACAAGGTTAAGATTATGGAGATCTAGAAATACTCAACTTGATGGCTGGATGCTACCAATTGAACATCTCCCTCCAGGACATGAGGAACACTGGTCTACGTGGAAGTCATTGGTTGGTGTTGGTAGATCAAGAACCAATATGTTAAAGTGGGGTTTTCCTGGCACATCCAGGCTATGTGATTGTGCTGAAGTCCAAACCACAGTCCATTTCTTGAACTGCATTAAGTGTCCTTTAAGTTTTTAAGTTTCACAATAAAGGACTTGATGGCTGCGACACCTAATGCCCGTGACTTGGCAAAATTTTGGACAGAAACGATTTGATATGTGCATTGTTAAGTACCATATTTTAAATGTAAAATGTATACTTCGGATACGAATAAATAAATCACCTGTGACAATGTTTGACAAGAAATTGTCCCCTTCAGCCTCATAACGAGCAAAATTCCGCACAGATGTTTCATCTTTGCTCTTTATGGTCTTCCGTTACGTGTCTGGGAACCCAGCGGGAACAAAGCTTTGAATACTCCAACTGGTGGATAAGTGTGGGAGCACTACCAACAGAGACGACAAGCTGAGAAGCGAGGTGTTTGACTGTGATCTGTCGATCACCTCGAATAAGGGTGTCCGCACTTTCCAACTTTGCAGGCGTCACAGCTGTGACAGCACGACTCACCGTGCTTTTGTCCACTGCCAGGTCTCCGTAGACATTCTGCAAGCGCCTATGAATATCTGTGATGCCCTGGTTTTCCGCCAAACAAAACTCAATAACTGCTCTCTGTTTGATATGCACCTCTGTTAGAGACGCCATTTTCAAGGCTAGTTATAGGGCTGCCACCTATCGGAAAGTAATGAAACTCTACGAGACAAAGCAGGAATATTCAAAGATGTCCCAAACAAAATTTCAATTTTTAAAAACAAAAATTGGAAGAGAAAAAAAAATGTGTTGCATTATATTATATTGAACACCCCTCGTACTTCAATGCAACATTCGCACACATCTAGATTTGAACTAGACCTACTGTCAGGTCCATATTTATGGGGGGACAAACTGGGCACCTGCCCAGGGCGGCAGGTTGTAGGGGTGGCAACATTTCAGGAAAACTGTACAAAACCGCTTGGACATTAAACGTCAAGTTATTAATGTTCAACCCCTTCCCGCTCAAGGGAATTCGGTATTCATTGTTGCACCTTGAAAATGCTGATTTAAATATATATATATATACTAGCTCTTAAGCCCGGCGTTGCTCGGGATCACAATTGGATATTAGGATATCGTACCTTCGATCGCTGTGTCGTATTGTGTGCAACCCAGAGGAAGGTGGTTATTATAATGAGAAATATTAATGCCACTCAAAGTCCTTGTGCCTGCTTTTTTCTGCTCATAAATAGTGTTGAAATTGTTAAGTAGGAGATTAATCCTGAAATTTCGCTAATATAACTGAATATTTAAGGAGCCTATTTTAATGTTAGTATGCATCATTAACCTAACCATTACATTTTAAGGGCCAATGAATTTTTTTTTCTTCATTGTAATAGCCTTGCGTGCTTTGTCGAACAGCAACATTTCAAGAGGGTAATGGAGATAAATTCCTAGAATCCCAGCTGCTTGGTCCTGTTCGTGTATATTTCTACCTCTGTAGATATTAGATTTTATTATACGAATGTAATCTGTTTTTCATTATTAGATCTAATATTATTATTATTATTATTATTGTTATTATTATATTATAATATTATCATGATTGGTAAAACTTAATGATAAACTGTATACATTTTTATTAATTAATTCATGTGAATGAACTGTATTTTTCACTATTCCATTCGCTATGGGGGAAAATGACCTGGACTTAACGTCCATTCTACTACTTATCACCACAACGGAAAGTCTTCCTCGACTGTTATTTTTAAAATATTTTTCTATTAATTTGTGTTAGTTTAGTAGCAGTATTAATTATCATCCATAAAATAAATTAACAAATCCACCGGGCAAAGCTGGGTGCTACTACTATAATAGTAATAGTTTTATTCATACATATTTATATTAATGGTAACATTTAGCGTAACGCTAATGGATACACAATATTTTTTGTTTTCTGATTCGGTGTATAGATATACAGAGTTTTTGGAGTTCCTACTCTGGAGCAAGCAACATATGGTTGACCATGCGATAAACATGGATTTTCTAAAATTAATCCGGCGATGCGCAGTGACTGCCCTTGAGCTTTGTTGATTGTCATCGTGAAGGCAAGACGCACAGGAAACTGTAGTTGTTTGAATGTGAAAGGCAAATCAGTGGGAATCATTGGGATGTGCGGAATTAGCACATCTTCTCCTTTACATTTGCCGTTAGTATTGTTGCTTCAATCACATTCGGCATAAGTTTTTTAACGGATAGCCTGGTTCCGTTACACAACTTTGGTGTGTTGAGATTTCGAAGGAGCAGTATTGGTGAGCCAACTTTCAACGTCAATATATGCGGTGGCATTCCAGCAGGTTCCAATGAATTGAGAAATTCCATTGGATAATTGACAGCTTGATCCTCTTCTGTAACTTTGTCAAATGATTTGTATTTTGTAACCTCACCAGGAATTTTGAACTGTATTTTATTATTGATTTTATTGACGTCATCATTCTTTGGAGCTAAGATAGCTCGCTCGCATAGTGAATCGTTATTCCTGAAGTAGTTAGCGATGTTTGGAAAAACATTATTTTCCAGATCAGCAATTGATGCTTGGATTTGACAGAAATTCATTGGGAGCGATATCTCCTGTGTTTCAGGAAGAACTGGAAGTTTGCCGTCACCCATATCCAAAAGTTGTTTGGCAAATATTTGTGCAGAAACATCTCCAAGTAAATGCACAAGCATATTGGTCAACAATGTAATTTTCTTTACATGTCTCCAGACAGCTGAATTGTTCAGGCATGCGTTTAGCTCATCTTGGGAGGACAAGCAAAATTTGACGGAAATCACCGGCGAGCAATATCAGAGCTCCGCCCATTGGACGTTGATTGTTTCGAAAATCTCGCAGAGTACGTTCAAGTGCTTCAAGTCCTTTCTTATGGGCCATGCTACATTCATCTCAAATAATTATTTGGCATGTTTTCAATACAGTTGCCATTCCAGATGTTTTTCTTATGTTGCAAATTCGATCTGCAGAGATATTTAAATTCAGTGGCAGTTTGGGAGCCGAATGCGCTGTGCGCCCTCCATCGAGTAGCGTTGCTGCAACCCCTGATGATGCCACAGCCAGAGCAATATCATTCTTCATTCGAATTTCGGCGAGTATCAAATTGAGTAGAAATGTTTTTCCTGCGTCTCCTAGTGCATCAAGAAAAATTAGTCCATTTTCACTTCGTACATGCTCCATAACTGTGTCGTACGCGAGTCGTTATTCGTTTGTTAAGTCTTTTGTGAGCCTCAACATAAACTTGCAGCGCATTGACATCATATAGCTTTTCTAGCAGTACGTCTCTATCGATAACATTGTTTCTGTTACGTTCCGGAGAAAATAGCCCAAGCTGTTGGAGGATTTTGTTGTTAATCGACATACACATATCCTCAAGTGATATCAGTGCCCCATTAAAAATGTATTCAGAATACTGTATATCCATGCCAGGATTGTTTCTGCGTGCTCGGAGAAGTATGTCTTTGCTCATATTCTTTGTGCTTTTCCCATCGCTCTTTCGGATTGGAAGGCACACAGGTTGTCAAAATTATAGCGAACAGAGTTCGTATTTGATGAGCATGACGTGTTTCAGAAGCTTCTTTCAATGCTTTGTCCCAATGCAGATCATTTTCAAGCAAACCAAGTTTGAGACATGCTTGTCTGTAGATCTGACACAGTTGACTATCGATGGTTTTGATTGCTTGAAATGATGTTGGTCCTTTGACCACGTGAAGCAGCATTCGCAAATAGTAGCATTCACCATTATTCGGATGAACAGTGTATACACGTCCCAATGTGCCAGTAGAAAATATGCCAGCTATCAAAGAATGCCTGGCGCCTCGTTTTCTTCTGCAAAATGTCTTCATTGATTGATTCCAAGTGTAATAGTGTGGGACTTCGTGATATAGCAAAGTTTTTTGCGAATTTGTCAGTTGCACACAATTGGAAAAAAGCTGTCAACGTTGAGTTTGGTGGATTTTCAGCTCTCTGGAGTGCAGTCTCGTCCGTGAAGTAAACTCATTGGCCGTTTTCTAAATGAACACTGAGATGCATGACAACAGGAAACCGTCCATGGATGTCGAAACCAAGAATTTGCCTTACAGCTTCATTACTGCTAATATAACGTCCCATTTGAAATTGCTCTACTTCATTGACTGATACATTGGGATTTGCAAGTCCAAAAACGGCCATAACGCTGCCTTTATTCACATATTTACATATGACATGTATTTTATTGATTGAACTGAATTGCAGGCCTCCACATTGATATGTGCATTGAATGATTTGGAAAGAATAGGAGAATAGGGCACAATCCATTGGTTATCAATTTGAAAATCCACGTTATTGATTTTGATAGTTGTTGTGTGTCCTCCATCTTCTGGTTTTCGACGTCTGTACAGTGGATAACCATCGCCACCAGTTTGTGTTTCACAGAACATATCACGTGGATACTTTTTGGTGCATTTTCCGTCTTTCATGCATGGCGATTCTGGGTTGTGTAGTCCACATGGTCCGTGAATCATGTGTTTTTTGACGATTGTAAATAATTCTGGATCTTCTTTCTGATCTGGCAGTTCAGCAGTAATAATATCAATTTGTGTTGGAACAATTTTCTCAACCAACCAAATTAAGATATGGGCATGTGGTAGACCTCTTTTCTGCCATTCAATGGAATACATCCAGCAGCGAGTTTCTCCGTATATATGGCTCTTAGTGATAAGATCCATAAAACGTATCAATTTTTGTTTGAAAACTCTCGTTGTGAGATCATGGCGATGGGATGGTTGCTAGCCAGGCAGAAGTAAATCTTTGGCTTCAGTCGAAGATGGATTGCATGTGAAATTGATGAAAAGTTCTGGATGTCCGTATTTGCGAACATATGTCAGAGCATCCTGAGCATATTCTTGCATGTGTCTTGGACTTCCAGTATACGAAGCCGGAAGTATAACTGTTTGTCCAATATTTGCAACTGTTCCATCATTCGCAATTGCATCTCTCAAATGAATATACTCTTTGACTCGAAGTTTTGATTGATTGTAACGAATGTAATTGAGTCGTTCGCTTTCGACTTTAGCGTACATATCAACTATGAATTGTTGGAAAAGTTGACGACACTTCAGGATGTGGTTAGATTGTTGGTCTCGAATCATGATACGATATGCATAAAAATCCATACAACTGACTCTTTTCGTTGTCGCAGCACCTGTGATGGGATTAGTTTGATACAATTCGAGGTGATATCCGTCTTCTCCTAATGGAAACAGTATTGGATATTGAAGTGCATCGTACGATCGGTGTGTACTAATAAAACTATTAATAATGTCCGTCTTTTCAATACAATGTTAATAATCTATTTATACAACTGGGTACATGTTTCGTACAGTCGTCTGTACTTCCTCAACCCAAATATACATTAAGACATAAACAAATATGATGCACACTAAACAAATATGATGCACACTATCAAATACATACATTGATAGTGTGCATCATATTTGTTTATGTCTTAATGTATATTTGGGCTGAGGAAGTACAGACGACTGTACGAAACATGTACCCAGTTGTATAAATAGATTATTAACATTGTATTGAAAAGACGGACATTATTAATAGTTTTATTAGTGAACATATTCAATACGGATCTAAAATGGAGAATATTGCTCTAATCCGATCGATGTGTTTCAGCAACACGTTGCTTGGTTTGATCTCGTCTGTTGATAACAATATCTCACCGGGTTATCTCTGTGCCGACAATTACAGCTGCGACTTCAGGTGCCGTTGGAGCATTGAATCGTCTTTCATGCTCATTCCATGGCGTTCTGTTTGCCCTGATAATGACTTTCAAGTCATCTACTCTTATATTCTGTAATGCGGATTTGAAATCTCTGACCAAACAGTTGTGTTCCTGGAATAATGCTTGTAATTCAGCAATAATTTCCCGATCTGTTGCTACACTAAATGTGCATCGTCGATCAATCTCTTTCTCCACAGTGTCCAAAAAATAAATTTGCAAAAACTGTGGGTCTTCTTCTGATATTGGAAAAAGTGAACCAATCTGATCGTACACTTGTCCTTGTACTTTGAATGTGTGCATGAAATTGCCATATCTCACAATATTCTTCACTCCAGACGATGTCATTGCAAAGCATGAGTTGTATTTTCGAATATGTTGTAGAAAGTGTTTCGACTTTTGAGTAGCTCCAGTTACATTAGATAAAAGTGGTTCTGGTGGCTCAGGCAGAGGTGGCAAATTGACTTTGCCATTGGAGCAACACATGCCAGGAGTTTCCTTTTCAAACTTTAAAGCGCGCCAATGAAAGCACAAAGTAGTCATTGGACCGATGACAACATCGTGATGCATTCTGTAATCGTAGTCTGTATTGTAATTGAACGCAGCTTTATGGAGATCGATGTTTGTTATCGATTGTCTCTGCTGTGTGCTTGCAGCTTCACGTTGTGTTTCTCTGTCTTCGGGTGTTGCAGTATTTCTGGAAATAGAAGCTCGCATTCGCAAGTTTTCAACTCGCGCATCTCGCTTTTCAGTTGTTTCACCAGATCTTGAAGTAGTGGCTCTTATTCTGTCAGTTTCTCGGCGCGCGTCTCTCACTTCGGATGTTTCAGCAGCTCTTGAAATAGATGCTCTGTTCCGGTCAGTTTCTTGACATGCTTCTCGCTCTTCAGATGTTTCAGCAACTTTACTGGCTGACCATTGTCGTGCTTTTCTGGTGGATATTCCAATGTTTGATTTTTTTGGTGGCATTTGAAATGATTTCCTGGTGAAAGATGAGGTGTTGGAAGTTGTGTGTGACACAAATTTTATTCTCCCTATAAAGAAAGAAGAATGGTGAAATGGTATTGATAGGTGCCAAAGGGCCTAAATGAAGGGAATGGGCTGTTTGAAATTTCAAGCAGACAGTGATACTCCTCGGGTTCCAAAGGGTATGTACGTAACATTTCGTCCAGATCGATGAAATGGTGTAGATTTGTTCTAAAGGGCTTAAACGAAGGGAATGGAAAAGGCTATACAAAATTATTGTAGCTAAGAACCTTTCAGGGGGTGTACACTAAAACCCAACAAAATTGCAATGCAATAGGTGAAACTGTCTCTGACAGACAGATATATCAAGTCCAAGTCTATACACCTAAATACTTCCGACACGACTGGTGCTAGGACCGTAAAACTTGGTTTTCGGGTCACTTTGTTTGTTATTTATTCAAATTTACTCCATTTCACCATACTGAATCAAAGTTTACATCCCGCGAGGCTTACGGCTGTCTTATTTCAAGTAGGCAGCGTTTCCTGCAGTGTTCCGAAAGGTAGATACGTAAAATTTTGTTCAAACTGATGAAACTGTGTAGATTTGTGAAGATCTAAATATAGAGAAAGGACAGGGGTGTTCAAAATGTTGAAGTGGATAGTGTTACTCATTGGGTTCCGAATGGTAAGTACGTAAAATTTGGTTTAATTCGGTGAAATGGTGTAGATTTGTGCCAAAGGGCTTAAATGAAGGGAATGGAGAATGCTAGCTGAAATTATTGGAGCCAAAAACCTATCTGTGGGTGTGCACTACAACCCAAAACAATTGCAATGCAGTAGGTGATACGGTGCCGAAGTTCGTATTTTCCTACATATCTCTTCCATATGAGTAGTAGATCATTTAATTATTCCAAATGAATATATTATTATTATGAGAAGAAAGGTGGAACGAGAGTTGCAAGAGGAACAGTATGGCTTTAGGAGTGGAAGATCCACAGTGGACCCAATCTTTAGCTTGAGGCAGGTGATGGAAAAGAACTGGGAATATGGAGAGGATTTGATCAGGACTTTCATAGATCTAGAAAAGGCATATGATAGTGTCCCCAGAGAGAAGGTATGGGAAACCATGGTTAAGAAGAGACTGGGAAGAGAAATGTTGGAAATGGTGCAAGCAATGTACAACAACTGTGTTAGCAGGGTACTGACCCCAGTTGGAAAGACAGATTGGTTTAGGAACAAGACTGGACTAAGACAGGGGAGTGTGCTGTCACCTCTCTTGTTCATAATGGTGATGGATGAAATTGTAAAGGAAACAAAGGAAGCATATGGACATAAAGAAATGAAGTTACTGTTATTTGCAGATGATATTGTGGTCTGGGGAAGGAACACCGAAGAAGTGCAAAAACAACTAGATACACTGAACGAAAATATTCAGAAGTACGGCCTGAAAATCAGTATAGAGAAAAGCAAGACCATGGTGATGACAAGAGGGGAAAGACAAGGAAAGGGCACTGTGAAAATTGGAAGTTAGAGTTTGGAAATTGTGGACACGTTCAAATACCTAGGAAGTGAATTGATGCAAACTGGTAGGTTGGACATGGAGATTGGCAGGAGGGTACAGCAGAGCAATGCATTCTATCAAAGTGTAAGAAAACTTGTTTGGGATAAGGAAGTACCAAGGAAAAGCAAGGAGGTAATGTATAAAGTGTACTATGTTCCCATATTAACTTACGCAGCTGAGACTTGGACCCTGACAAGCAGGCAAGAGAGTAGAATCCAAGCCAGTGAAATGAAATTTCTAAGAAGTATGATAGGAAAGACAAGGAAAGACAGAGTGAGGAATGAAGATGTTAGGAAGGAAGTTGGGATGGAAAAACTAAATGAGAGAATTGAGAAGAATAAACTAAGGTGGTTTGGACATGTAAAGAGGATGGAGGAAAATAGAATACCAAGACAGATGCTGGAGGCGAAGTGCAAGGGTAAGAGAGCAAGAGGAAGACTAGAACAAGGTGGATTGATTCAGTGAAGAACAGCGTAAGAAAAAGAAATCTGGACTGGGACAAGATCGTGGAGGAAGAATGGTGGAAGGAAAGAGGAAAGTGGAGAAATGCCATAAATACCCCGACCCGGCAGGAGCTGGATAAGGGGAAATGATGATGATGATGATGATGATGATGATGATCTTCTTGATTCCTTTCAGCCAACTAAGTACCACGTCATTTGAACTGCCTAAATGAAGGGAATGGAGACGGCTGTCCGAAATTCTAATTAGACAGTGTTACTCGTCGGGTTACAAAGGGTATGTACGTAAAATTTGGTTCAGATATTCACTTGAAATGTCATGTGATGTCGATTCGACTATGTTGTTGATTGATCTTAGTTCAAATTGCAATCTTGAATTATCATGTTATGTTCAATTTTAATACGAATGTCTGTGGAAGAGGTTATCATGTTAATATTGATTATCTCTTCTGATAGCTTCTATTAAATTAAAGGTTGCTGTACGTACCTATATTTCGATTTCGGATTGTTGATATTAAATATTTGTTTCAGTTATTGTCTCGTCTAGATCAGGTTTCTTGTCGTAAATAGTTCGCTGTTCAGTTATTGTCTCGTCTTGTTCAGGTTTCTTGTCGTAATTAGGTCACTTTTAATATGCATTCAAAGTATTAATTAACATAAGAATGTATATCAGGTATATTGATTATATAAAAGACTGAATTTTCTACATACCTTTCGTTAAGTTGTAATCTAATAATTGTATGTGTCTTTAGTAGATGATTTGTTACCTTGATATCGTCTTTGTGTTCATAGTCTATATACTCAGAATGTTACAACAGGAAGCATGAGTCTCCATAGAAAGTATTGAAGTTAGTGTTGTATACATGGTAATTTGTAGGAATATTAGTTCTAGCTTAATATGTTCGAGCGTTAGTGATTGAGTCTCCATAGAAACTAAGAATGTTATATCAGGAGGCATGAGTCTCCATAGAAACTATTGAAGTTAGTTAGTTATTATTGTTTTAAGGGGCAGAACTACGAGGTCATCTGCCCCTAAAACTATTGAAGTTATTGGTGTTGTACACATAGCAATTTGTAGGAATATTAGTTCTAACTTAATATGTTCGAGCATTAGTGATTGAGTCTCCACAGAAACTAAGAATGTTATATCAGAAGGCATGAGTCTCCATAGAAACTATTGAAGTTATTAGTGTTGTACACATGGCAATTTGTAGAAATATTAGTTCTAACTTAATATGTTCGAGCATTAGTGATTGAGTCTCCATAGAAACTAAGAATCTCATATCAGGAGGCATGAGTCTCCATATAAATTATTGAAGATAGTGCTATACACAAGGTAATTTGTAGTAATGTTAGTTGACGGCAAAACAGAAAAATTAAATAAAATATGCATAGAAGCAAGGAAAATAACATTTTAAAATTATGATATAGATATATCTTGAAAGAGCGATGACCGTTTAGATTAGTAATGCTCTTGTCGTGTTTAGATATATCTAGAGAAAGGGATGACCATTTAGATTTCTAATGTTCTTATCGTGATTTAATAAATATGTTATTGAATTTATGTTCCTTTTAATTACTCTGGCTTTTAGAAACGCCGGGAGCTAAAATTGTGCCCCGAAGGGGATCCTTAACGTGCCAGTAAATTTACTGACCCGGCTCCCTTGCATTTGCCTACCCTCAAATGCCACCTGACTACGCCATGATACGAACCTGCAACCTTGGGCTCAGCAAGCGAGACGTTACTGCTGAGCCACGCAGCCAGTCGATCGTGTTTTAGATAATAAATGGATTGCCATTGCCTCTTACAGGGATAGATGCAAAATTGGATGCCATGTCTTGAGCTACTGTTGCCATGTATACGGACTTGCATTTCGTTCATTTTATCAGAACGTACTGTTGCCATGGATACGGACTTGCGATTAGTTCATCAATCGGAGCGAAGATAGTTTTCTGGGAATATCTTTGAAACTGTTGGTTTTAGGGCCTCAAAATGTGGTTTTCGGTGTCCCATAGGGACCTACCGAGTATTGTTTCTCGCATCGAGGGGCGTAAAATGAGCTATGTCCGGTCTTTATGCAACAACTTCGATATTTTGTCCCAGTTGAGTATTTTTTGTGACTTTTCGGTGTAGATTTGAGCCAAAGGGCCTAAATGAAAGGAATGGTGAGGGCTATCTAAAACTATTGTTGCCAAAAACCTTCCTTGGGGTGTGCACTACAACCCTACAAAATTTCAATGCAATCAGTTAAGCGGTGTCGGAGTCCGTTAACCTCGGACAGATATACATTTCCATTTTTATATATAAGATTAATGCTGCCAATGGCCATAATTTTATTTTTAGGACGGGTCAGGGAATGGATTTTGGAAGGAAATCGGCTGTGGACCTATTTAAACGAACCATCGCGGCATTTGCCTGATGGTGAAAATGGGAAACCAAGAAAACCATTTTCAGGGCAGCCGAGGTGGGATTCAAACCCACGCTCTCCCAATGCCAGCAAGACATGAGGTAGTGCGTTAGCGCTCTCGGAAGAACATAAATAAAGGATTGTCTTAGTTATCTTGGTGTTTTTGCTATTGAATCTGACTTGGAAGTGAAATTGTACTAATGAATAAATCCTAAACTTGTTTGGAAATGACAAGGCAAGAAGGAAGCCTCTTGTTATTTAAATAATTGGTGTTTTGGACATTGGTTGTGTACGATATCTGTTAAAATTTAATGTATATCCTTTGTATTACGTTTAATTTTCTATTTGTGTAATTTTAGTAAACGCATATTTATAGTGTTTGCCACTTTTAGTTAAATACACATATAGCTGAATAAACAGCACCATATGTTAAGAAAACTTCAACAAATATCTACCTATTCCAAGCCGGGGGCAGAAAAGATTTTTATTTTGCCCAGCAGCGTCAGGAGCCCTAAATACGGGCCTGACTACAGCATATGTATTATAACGGATCTGAACATTGCCTTGATTAGCATGTCCACCCTGGTAGTTTTGATTTCTGCAGTGAAGTAGTTAACAGTTATTTTTCGAGTTTCTATGCGCAATAAAGATAAGGGAACTAATGCTACATTATGGCAACATCTACATGATTTTTAGCCTACTTTCGATTTTTGCAAAAAAATGAAAGTAGACTTATGAGATCAACACAGGGAGAAAAATTGTGTGTCTGTCTGTGTGTGTGTATGTGTGTGTGTGAGTCTCTGTGTGTGTGTGTGTGAGTGTGTGTACTCTGAATGTCTGTCCCCCCCTATCAATTCGAACACGGTGAAACCGAATTGAACGAAATTTGGTACAGAGGTAGCATTAGCAAAGGGCACTTCAGTGTCATACTTTATATCGCCGCCATCTTTACCAAAACAGAATGGCGGCCACTCAAACGTTCAAAACGTAAAATCAAATTACGGCTAAACTAATCATCCGATCTCTACCAAATTTGGTGACAACATACCTTATATAGGACGCGTCTTTCATCCAACATTCAAGGTCATCGGCCGTACCATTTCAGGATGGCGGCCGTGTGAATTATTCAACCATTTTAATCAATGGCTTAAGACCCACCAATTCCGATTATCGAGCCTAGGGTGGTTTAAGCTATCCTGAAGGTCGTGATCCGTTATTTATTATAATTTAATATTATAATATTATACTGTATGAGTGGCTTAAAAGAGCTGAGCTGTCTGTGTCACACGACAAGATGGCAGCTGTCCTCATGTGCCTGTCTTATATTTCAATATGGTAGTTTTAGTATGTTGTATGTGATATACCCTACTGATACAATAATATAAACTTTGTATGAAATTATCTTTAATGAAGATGTACTGCTGTGAAGAAATCGTTTATTTAAAGTCATTATTTGCCAACAGGTTGTATCTAATGTCAGTTAAGAACACCATGATGTTAAGGATAGGATTAGCTCTGGGCTAGCGTGTTAGTCTGTCACGAAGTTGACTGGGGATCGAGTACTGCTGCAGATAACTTTTTTTTTTCTTGAATTCTTTTACAAATGATGTGCACGAGCTCTTTCCACAGATACTGAATAAGATGTCATTTAGCTCAAAGGAGAGGCTAATGTATACTCTCGTTTATTAATAAAATCACAGCCCCAGCATCGCACATAAACAGAAGACATTAGGAAAAGGAGAATAGAACTAGATACACGTTGTCATTAACCACAGCCTTCTTAATGCCTCTGTACGGTGCTGTCCTCTTGTGGGTTATGTGGGTAATATTGTTCCAAACTTACCGCTGTGTAAATACCTGGCCTCCTGAAGTATGGCAATTTTGTAATACTGGTAGTTCAACTATTAGCCACGATCGCGCTCCGATTACCTTTAAACACTGCCAGCTGGATCGCCTCCCTCTTGGCTACTTTAAACTGTCTACTCATTCAACACCCTTAGGCCACTGCCATCGTAGTACATTACGATGGCAGTGCATAGGCGTACAATATAAAGATTAATTCACTGATAGGTCGCAGCACCAACCTACTGTGATCGGCGTGGATTTTTAAAGGGGAAGATACCCAAAACGGAAGATTCTTAACTTAGCAGGCTGGCTTAATATAGAGATTAACTGACGTGAATGCATTACAATAAGTTAGTAGTTTTGTTATTCAATCATCATAAAGTATACAATATTGATTGTGACGCTTACTGGCTAATTATCAATATAAAAGAAAACAAACAATACATTGTGGTAGAGGTGATTGTGTTAGGGATGAGGACAAAGAGTCATAAATATACCCATACATTTAGGAGAAAGTAGGCTATATGTTCTTTGCTGAACATCTTGTTGTTTCTCATCTATGACCACCTGGCACTCAAATGGTCAATAAGTGATACTGGGCAGACAGGTTAACAATGAAATAATTTCAAATGAGCAGGTCCAATATTATATAAGGTATGTAGGTCTAGAATTGAATTACTTGAAATAGTTACAATGGGGTCTCCCACAAGTCCAACCCCTCCTCCACGTGGTGGGAGACGGGCAACGGCATGAAGTAGGGGATTGCCTGTAGGGGTGAAGTACAGTGGGGACTTTGTGTGCCCCGGGACCGCTGCGATAGCTGTGAAGGCTCTATGGGAACCCTGAAAAGTGACGGCTGACGGGGCTCTGGTGAAGCTACGATAGGCCTAGCAAGCCAGTAGTGGATATCATATTTGCTTTCAAAACAGGAACAGGCCTCGGAAAGGACGGATGCAAACGACGACGACCCAGATATGCTAATGGACTACTAGTTGGGACATTAAACATACAGACACAGACAGGAAAGGTGGAGGAGATTGTAGATGTGATGGAGAGAAGAAAACTGGATATACTGGGCTTGGCAGAAACAAGATGGAAAGGAGGTCGCAGAGAACTGAGGAAAGGGTACCGGTTGTACTGGAGTGGGAACAGTGAAGGAAGGAGCAGCGGAGTGGGAGTAGTTGTGAGAGATGGAATGAAGGAAGAGGTAAAGGGAATAAGTGACAGGATCATGAAGATCAGAGTAACTGTAAAGGGAAGAAGCCTGGAGATAGCCCAGGTATATGCCCCTCAAGTTGGATGTACAGCTCAAGAGAAGGAAGACTTTGAGGAGGAGCTACAACAGCAGTTGAATGGTCAGAGCATCATTGTCATGGGAGATTTGAATGCACATGTAGGAAGTGAAAGGCAAGGATATGAAAAAGTATTGGGAGCAGAAGGATGGGATAGCAGGAATGAAGAAGGGAGAAAGTTGCTGGATTTTTGCAAGAGAAACGGTTTAGTGGTAGGCAACTCCTGGTTCCGGAAGAAAGAAACCCACAAGGTAACGTGGTACAGCAGTGATTTAACAAAGAAATCTTTGGTAGATTACATGCTGTACGACTGGGAAATGAAGAGAAGTGTCAGAGATATAAAGGTAATACCATCAGAGGCCTTAGATAGCGACCACAGAATACTTGTAATGAACCTGGGAGTTGTTAAGGATAGCAAGAGGACAGAGTACCAGGAAAGGAGAATCAAAGTATGGAAACTCAAGGAAAAGGAAGTCAAGGAAGAATTCCAGAAGATAATAAGGGAAAGGATGCCAACAGACAATCCTAAAACAGGGGAAGAGGAATGGAAGCAATTCAAGAACACAATGGTGGAAGCTGCAGTGGCAGTATGTGGAAGAACAAGCAACAGAAAGTGGTGTAAAGAGACACCATGGTGGAATGAGAGAGTAAAAGAAGCTGTGGAAAGGAAGAACAAGGCTTTCAGAGTGTGGTTCCAGGAAAGAACTGATCTGGCAAGGGAAGATTATAAGATAAAGAAGAAAGAAGCAAACAAGATTGTCGCAGAGGAGAGGAAGAAGTGGATGGTAAAGTGGACAGAGATGATGGAGGAAGACAGCAGAGGAAATAAGAAAGTACTTTATGGGATGGTCAAAAGTAAGAGAAGAGGTCTGCGAGAGGATGTGGTAATGATGGACAAAAACGGAAATGAGGTACACAACAAAGAAACACTCAAGACAGTGTGGAAAGAGTATTTTGAGGATTTGCTGAATCCAAATGGTCATAGGGAGGAAGACAATGTATTGGAAGATGGAGAAGACAACACAGGAATGGAAAAGGACCTGAATTGGAGAGAACTGGAGATGGCTATAGACAAGATGAAAGGAGGAAGGGCACCGGGTGTGGATGAAGTGAGTGTTGAAATGGTGAAGGCAGCAGGGGAGGTTGGGAAACAGTGGCTGTACCGTGTGATGAGGGTGATATGGAAGGAGAAAAAGACCCCAGAAGATTGGAAGAAAGGATTAATTGTCCCAATATTTAAGAAAGGAAGCAGAAAGGAGTGCAGAAATTACAGGGGAGTCACACTCATACCTCACTGTGCCAAGATATATGAAAAGATATTAGAAAGTAGAATACGAGCCAAAGTGGAGAGAAAATTGAGAGAGGAGCAGTATGGATTCAGACCTGGGAGATCAACAGTGGATCTCATATTTTCAGTGAGACAGCTCCAGGAACACCTCTACGAATTTGGAGTGGATCTGTTGATGGCCTTCCTGGACATCGAAAAGGCCTATGATAGTGTATGTAGGCAGAAGGTTTGGAAAACAATGGAAAACATGGGAGTGGAAAAAGGGACTGTAGGCAGAGTGAAGGAGATGTATTGTGGAAAGAACAGACTGGTTCAGACAAATGAGTGGCCTGAAACAGGGTAGTGCGCTGTCACCCCTTCTCTTTATTGTGGTTATGGACGAGGTAATGACACGGATAGCAGGAAAGATAGGAGAAGATAAGATGAAAGCAATGGTGTTTGCAGATGATCTCATGGTCTGGGGAAACAAGGAGGAGGAAATTCAGGAGCAACTGAAGGCTTGGGAAGAAACAGTGGGAGAGTACGGATGGAAGTTCAACATCAGTAAATGTGAGATCCTGTTAACGACCAGGAAAAAGGACAGACCAATGAGTGGGATAACACTTGGAGGTGGACAGCTGAAGAAGGTGGAAAGTCTCAAGTACTTGGGAAGTATAGTGGAGGAAAATGGGAGAAATGACAAAGAGATTACGGAACGTGGCAGACAGGCAGAAGCATTTCTGAGAAGCATTAGGAGCTTAGTGTGGAATAAAGATGTCCCACAAAAAAGCAAGGAAGTGTTATACAGAAGCTACTATATCCCGATACTGACCTATGCTTCAGAAACATGGACAATGAAGAGAAGAGACATAAGCAGAATAGGTGAAATGAAGTTCCTGCGAAGTAGGATCGGAGTAACAAGAAGAGACAGGGTGAGGAATGAAAAGGTCAGGGAAATGGTGAAAGAGGAGCCCTTGCAAGGTAGGATTGAGACATCAAGACTGAGGTGGTATGGACACTTAAAGAGAATGGATGAGAAGAAGATTCCCAAGAGGATACATGAGATGCAGATGCAGAAGAAACGACCAAGGGGAAGACCAAGAGATAGATGGCTGAAAGGAGTGGAGGAATGTGTCAAGAAGAGAGGCGAGGACTGGACCAGAGTGACAGCGGAGAGGTGGTGGGAAGAAAGGACTAAGTGGCGAGGCTTATGTTCCAAACACACCCAGCCTGGGGCTGGAAACTGTACAAGATGATGATGATGATGAGTTACAATGGGAATTTAGTATTAACGGTCAGTTAATACTAGATCAATTTAATTACCGTACTGTATATTAGTCAAAACAGTCTGTGATAGCTATGCACATCAAGGCACATGGTCATGGTCCAGGCTATCCTAGACTTGGTAGACGAAAGGGTTCAAACCCCACCATCAGCTATCCTTAAAATGGTTTATTGTGATTCCCATTTTCAACCCCAAGCAAATACCAGGATGGTACCACTCTTTGCCCAGTTTCATCCATATTCATTTATTTTTTCATTCCTTATTATTAGCTCTTCTTATGAGGCTAGCATCAATAAGGGCATACAGCTATAAAAAGCATCTGCTAAAATAGAAATTCATAGCATCTCGTTTATCATCTTGGCTTACAGGATTGAGCCGCGTCGCATATCGGTTATTATTTCCCGACGTTTCGGCTGACATTGCAGCAGCCTTAATCATGGGTAGGTACGAGTTGGTGTCCGTACTCAAACTAACGGTTATTGCCTGTCAGATGTGCTTGCTTGCCCTGCAGTGTCGTCACACTGCTCGCTGATTGGTCCCCGCCCCTGGCAGTCGCGCGCTAGGAGAACTTTCCAAATGTTGCTAAGTTTAAAACCATCTTCGCGATTGAAATTATTGGGATGCTTCACAACCACTATTGCCTCTCTAATTAACCTGTTTTGATATCCGGGAATATTAGCAACAGTTTCGGCCTTATCAAATTTGATGGCGTGTCTCGCGACGTCAGCATGTTCAGCTATTGCAGATCTGTAGTTTATCTGTTTCGTGTCTCGAATGTGCTCTGAAATCCTAATCAGGGTGTCTACTGTAAAGATGAAGTAAAAATTAGTTACTTTTTAGCTACCTTTTAGTTACCCTTTAGTTAATTTTAGTTACCTTTGAATTCAAGATACGTCTGCGGTTTGTGTGTGTGATTTTTTTCTGGAAATGGGGAACTGTCTGAAGGGATCCACAACAGATGATATATCGTTATTAAGAGGTAGCAATAGCACGAGAGATTCTTCCAGTTCTGATCAGTTGGGTCCTCCGCCACCATATCAGTTTCTCTTCTCCAACAAATCTACGTCTCAATCCTTCGAATCAACAGAATTGGATGCCATATTTTCAATTTTCTATGAAACACAATATTCGTCATATATACGCTCACTATCGGCACCGTGTCGCATGTGAATTGAACAACATCCACGCCAATCGCCAATGGTTCAAAAGAGGCCAGCGTATAATGGAGAACACCATTCCGAGAAGAATTCACAGTTCAGAACTATTTTACATTGCAGAATCAACGGACATATAGCAGTCCCAAACAAAAGTTTTACAATTTAATACGGTGTTAATTTTAATCTCGTTTTTTAACATGTCTTCTTGTCTTTTAAATTCAAAGTGCACCATGTATACTATTAGGCTACACAAGGCCATATATTTTCAATGTAGTCTTTAGCATAATAACCCACATGTTTTTTAGTAGAATAAGTATTTGCACGCACAGGCATATACCTTAGTGAATCCCGTGTTTTTATTACTTTTAGAATTTTAAAGATTATTATATCCAAGTTATCGATGTCTTGTGATGTTTTCTAAAGTTTAAATCAAGTCACTACAAGGACTGAAGAAGGGACCATATGGTCTCGAAACATGTATCATAATTTTCTATGAACAAAGTTGTGAATTGTATTGAATAGGGCGGAATAAATAGTAACTTTACTGTATTCAATTTGCGTCAATACGGGCCAATATGACCGAAATGACGATTTCCTTTGTCCTCGCGGTAGATCACGAAGAAAATGTATGCGACGTTACGTGATCGTCACCGAATTCTGACTTCGCAGTCAAGTACGGGAGAATTATCAAGATGTTACACGATCGGCGCTGGTCTCAGCCGTTTGACGAGATTCCCATAGTTGTCACGATAAAACACGGAGAAAAATCGCGATTTAGATAAACGGTGTCACTTTTAGTCATTCGACGAGATTTCCATTGTCCTTCAGGTCGGGCACGAGAAAATATAGCATTATTACGCAATCGGCGCCAATTGCTGTACGTTTCACAAGAATCCTGTTGTCCTAGTCATTGAATGTGGAGAAATATCGCGATGTATCGCAATCGCTGCCGCTCGTCCGTTTTACGTTGTCCTCGAGATATTAAGCAATCGTCGTCGCACCCGGCTGTTCAACGATTGTCTGCCTATCTGCCCTGACAGAATAGTGGAGGCAAGCTCAAGGTTGGGCATGGTTAAAATTCACGAGTAGTAATGGACATGTTTTATGTTCGGCGCCGTGATTCCCGCTGTCCCTACGCAGTGGTTGGACGTTCATCAGTTCAGGGTGGATCACGAGGAAAAATTAGTATCGCGAAGCTACGTAGGCAGTCATTTCTAAGTGGGTTGATGCACTTCTCGCTCCCCGTACGCGTTTCAGTATACGGTCATGGGAAAAGTGGCGAGTAGGTTTCGGAATGTTTCGTGATGGGTGCCCAGTCACCTTTAACAGGATTCCCGCAGTCCTCGTGGTCACAAGTTCACGATAGGGGACGGGTTTTATCATTTTACGCAACTGACGTCGATCCCGGTCCGTTTGAAGAGATTCGCGCAGGTAAGTCATGTGGTCAGCCGGTCGTCTTTAGGATGTGATTTTGGTGGATGAACGTTCGAAGTAGGTATCGTATCGAATATTACGAATTATTCTGAGAGGATTGCACGAATAATACAAGAGGGCACATTTTCTTTCGAAAGCGAATCACGAATTATACAAGTTATCGAAATAACCAGTTAGATTATACAGTATATCGGATGGAACAAAAGTTCGAAGGAAAATTCGACATTTAACTGCATTTCGAATTAACCATACCGGATGTCGCAAATTTACGAGACAGACTTTTAAAATACCGGTAAGTTATTATGTATTTCGAAACTATTTCGCAATTTTTATTTCGAAACGGTAACATTACGCAAGATTGCGACATTAAATTATTTCACATTATTTCTGGACTTCAATTTGACATAGTCTCCAAATTTAGAGGTCAATAACAGAAATGAGAGGATTCTGTTTAGTTTCGGAAGTTTTCGCGAATAAGCGTTCCGCGAAAAGTCAGGTTTTCTAATAACACAGAAAAATATTTCACACAAAACTAGAAAGTCTTCTTGATGCCGAAAATATACATTGAATTGATGTACACCACACAAAGTATCCTCAGTATGCATTTCCTACAGCTCAGGCACGGGAAAATATAGCTTTAATATGCAATCGGCGCCGCTTGCGTGAAACTCGCTCCATCGCAATCTCTGAGCCTAGCGGCGCGAGTTTAAATGATTCATCCCGACTTCAGAAATTTTTCGTTACTTTTTCGTTACCCGTTTGTAAAATTCGTTACTTTTTCGTTACTTTCGTTACCGGTAGACACCCTGCTAATGGAAAAGCGTCTTTTTGTTTGCCCTATGTAAACCTATCCACAGGAGCAAGGTACTTTGTAAACTCCTGCATCCTGGTTTGGCAGCTTTATCTCATTTGATTTACGCACCACTTGCGTCAGCTTGTTTATAGGATGCATCACAGTTGTCACATCGTGTTTCTTAAGCAGCCTGGCGAGTCTATTTGTCAACCCCTGTACGTACGGCAGAAAGGCTTTATGGTAGGGTCTATCTTCGTTCTTTTTGACAATTATTCGGCTTTGTTCTGTTCTACCTTCCGTGTGGCCCTATTTATTTGTCCTTTGCTGTATCCATTAGCTAGGAGCATGTTCCAAACATGTTTCTTCTCTTCATTCACGCTATCCTTATCGCAAATGTGGTTGGCTCTGGTGATGAGTGTTCTAGCTACCATTTCTTTCTGCGATGGAGGATGACTTGAGTTAGCATGTAGGTACCGATCTGTGTGAGTATCTTTCCTATAGACCCTGTGTCCGAGCGTGTTATCTGTTCGTTTATAGAGCAGAACGTCTAAGAAGGCCGGCTGATTATTTTCTTCCTCTTCCACTGTGAAGTTGATGCTCGGATGTCTGGAGCACATGAAGTCTAGAAAGTTCTGAAGTGTGGTGCGTCCATGTTCCGATATCAAAAATACGTCGTCTACGTATCTGTACCAACACTTAGGCTTCAATGGGCTCTCCTGTATCGCTTCTTCTTCGAAGTTAGCCATGAACACGTTAGCCAGTAGAGGAGAGAGGGGGAACCCATGGCTGCTCCCTCCGTTTGCTGAAACATTTGCCCATTGAATACGAAAACTGTGGAGTTAACGCAGTGTTCAGCTAAATCCACTAAGTCCATTGGACCTCCTGTGGCTGTAAGTGTTTCCCTGATTAACTGCGTGGCGTCAGGTACAGGAACCCTGGTAAATAGGGATTCCACATCAAAGCTTGCCAGTATATCACCGTCACTCGGGTTTATACTCGCTATGATATCTGTAAAGTACTGAGAGTTTTTCACGTGAGAGGCTGGCGGAGGGAATAATGGCTGCAGTCATCATCATCATCTTGAGCAGTTTCCGACCGCTGGTCGGGTCTGCTTGGAACATAAGCCTCTCCATCGTTTCCTGTCCATCCACCATCTCTCATCTTCCACTGTGTCCCAGCACACTCCTCTTTCCTCCACACTCTTCTTAACTCCTTTCGTCCATCTGTCCCTTGGTCTTCCCCTTGGCCTCCTTCCCTTCATTTCCATTCCAAACATCATCTTAGGTATCCTCTCCTCTCGCATCCTCCTCACATGTCCATACCATTGCAGCCTAGATCGCTCTTTTCTATTTTGCAATGGTTCCTCTCTCACCATCTCTCTGACTCTCTCATTCCTTACTCTGTCCATTCTTGTTACTCCTACCCTACTCCTCTGGAACTTCATCTCCACTGCTCGTATTTTATTCTTGTCCCTTTCCTTCATCACCCATGTTTCTGAACCATATGTCAAAATTGGCACAAAGTAGGTCTTGTAGATGATTCCTTTACATGTTTGTGGTACAACTTTATTCCATATCATCCCCCTAACACCCTTGAAAAATCCATCTGCGCACCTTCCCCTTTCATTTATTTCCATCCTATTGCCTCCCTTTTCTTCAATTATGCTTCCCAATTACTTGAAGCAGTACCTGGTTCAAATATTTCGCCAGAGCGTGAGTTGGAGACGCTATGGCGCTAACTATAGGCCTCAGAGGCACATCGGGCTTGTGTATTTTAGGTAGGCCATAGAACGTGGGAGTTCTTGAGTAGCGAGGTACTAGGGATTTCTGCTTCTCTTCTGGTATAGACGACTCCTTAATTAGCCGCGTCATCGTTAGTTCTATCTTCCTTATGGGGTTCTTCGGGATCGCCTTATAAGCTGTGTCTGAAAGGAGGCTGTGAACTTTATCCACGTAGTCTTGGGTGTCAAATACAACCGTAGCATTCCCTTTGTCTGCTGGCAAAATCGTAATGCTTTCATTGCTTCGTAGCTCTTTAAGGGCCTAACATTCTTCCCTGCTGATGTTACTTGAAACTGGCCTGGCATGTTTGATGATCTGAGAGGCCTCTGCTCTAATTTCTTCTGCTTCTAAGGCTGGTAGATGACGGATAGAAGCTTCTAACCCGCAGATAAGATTTTCCGTAGGAGGGCGTCTCGGCGTGATTGCGTAATTAAGTCCTTTGGCTAACAGGTCCTTACTTGGCTCGTTCAGTGTCAGGGATGACATGTTGATCACTATGCGCTTCCTATCTAGTGCATACGTTGAAGGTGGTTTCTGCCTTTGTTGCAGCAAGTCAAATTTCTTTATATGTGTAGCTGTTGTTTTCTGTAATATGGAATCTGCTTGCCGTGCGGTTATGTTATCCAACATTGTCCAATAGTCAGGACACAGTCGTAGCATTAGCTTGAAGTGGATGTCATATAGTTCTCGCGTCACCATATCTAGTTCACGACGGCAGTTCCGGACTCGTTCACGTAATAGGGCACTCTCAGTTCGGAGTAAAATTCTCCTCGCTGCAGGCGAAGAAATATGATGTTTTACCTTGATAAACTTAGGTGAAATGTCGTAGTCTCTGCAGCGTTTCAAAAAGGCAAGTGAGCTCAGCAAGCGCTACCGTTTCTGGCGTAGAATGTCCAATTTCCTGCTGTAGGAGTGAGTTTCCTCCCCGCAGAGGCGTATATATTTAGATCGTAGGCTTTCGCGGCCGGTGTCTAGTTTATCATCTTGGCTTACAGGTTTGAGCCACGTCGCATATCGGTTATTATTTCCCGGCATTTCGGCTGACATTGCAGCAGCCTTAATCATGGGTAGGTACGAGTTGGTGTCCGTACTCAAACTAACGGTTATTGCCAATCAGATTTGCTTGCTTGCCCTGCAGTGTCATCACGCTGCTCGCTGATTGGTCCCCGCCCCTGGCAGTCGCGCGCTAGGAGAACTTTCCAAAGGTTGCTAAGTTTAAAACCATCTTCGCGATTGAGTCATCTATTCCAGAAGAGAAGCAGAAATCCCTAGTACCTCGCTACTCAAGAACTCCCACGTTCTACGGCCTACCTAAAATACACAAGCCCGATGTGCCTCTGAGGCCTATAGTTAGAGCCATAGCGTCTCCAACTCACGCTCTGGCGAAATATTTAAACCAGGTACTGCAGCCATTATTCCCTCCGCCAGCCTCTCACGTGAAAAACTCGTAGCACTTTGCAGATATCATAGCGAGTATAAACCTGAGTGACGGTGATATACTGGCAAGCTTCGATGTGGAGTCCCTATTTACCAAGGTTCCTGTACCTGACGCCACACAGTTAATCAGGGAAAAACTTACAGCCACAGGAGATCCAACAGACTTAGTGGATTTAGCTGAACACTGCGTTAACTCCACAGTTTTCGTATTCAATGGGCAAATGTTTCAGCAAACGGAGGGAGCAGCCATGGGTTCCCCCCCTCTCTCCTCTACTGGCTAACGTGTTCATGGCTAACTTCGAAGAAGAAGAAGAAGAAGAAGCGATAAAGGAGAGCCCATTGAAGCCTAAGTGTTGGTACAGATACGTAGACGACATATTTTTGATATGGGAACATGGACGCACCACACTTCAGAACTTTCTAGACTTCATGTGCTCCAGACATCCGAGCATCAACTTCACAATGGAAGTAGAAGAAAATAATCAGCTGGCCTTCTTAGACGTTCTGCTCTATAAACGAACAGATAACACGCTCGGACACAGGGTCTATAGGAAAGATACTCACACAGATCGGTACCTACATGCTAACTCAAGTCATCCTCCATCGTAGAAAGAAATGGTAGCTAGAACACTCATCACCAGAGCCAACCACATTTGCGATAAGGATAGCGTGAATGAAGAGAAGAAACATGTTTGGAACACGCTCCTAGCTAATGGCTACAGCAAAGGACAAATAAATAGGGCCACACGGAAGGTAGAACAAAGACGAACTGGCAAAAAGAACGAAGATAGGCCCTACCATAAAGCCTTTCTGTCGTACGTACAGGGGTTGACAAATAGACTCGCCAGGCTGCTTAAGAAACACGATGTGACAACTGTGATGAATCCTATAAACAAGCTGACGCAAGGGTTGACAAATAGACTCACCAGACTGCTTAAGGCTGTGCGGTCAAAAATTGACATTTTATTTTTAATTTTATTTTTATTCTTAATCTCTAATGTAGGTCTTTGTGAGACATTATATGAGTTTTGAAGAAAATAACGACGGCTCGTTTGCTGAGGACATGGCTTCAAGGTGGCTATTTCGAGCGTTAAAGGTACAATCACCTCGACGAAACTAATAATCGGAAGACACCGAAATTTCTGTACAACAACCCCTGTAATAGTACCTGCAATAGGAACAATTCTTATTTCGAAATTCAAATTTTGTATTAACCACTTCAGATATGAATTCCATTTTTAGAGACAAAATTGTTATATTAAATTCAAAGTTATATTAATTTGAAGTGGCTCTTATTCTGAGCAGTATAAAAGTTTGATAATGAAAATTGGTTCAGCGATATACCCGTGGTACATGTACCTTTCAGACTCTACAAAACGCTGGCTGAAACAGTCACACATACATACACACACGCACCGACACACACAGCGGCAAGACAAGGTCTTGGGCAAGAGCGCGCTCGGACACCAGCCTCTCTTCCCTGTCCTTCAACACCTTTGCTATCACAGCTTCCGCCCTCCTCCCTCCCTGACTCATCCTGCCAGTCTACACGACCACAGTCTAGACTCTAGAGGAAACCGTAGAAGTGTTATTCTCTCAACCATTACTCCTTACAGAATGTTAAAAATTATTTATAAGTTACTTTATAAAATTCTGTAAGTTATATTCGCAGAATAAAACATGTTTATGATCAATAGAACTTTATGCGAGTTGTAATCTTCAAAATATATCAAAACAATATATATATATATACTGTATATATTACAATATGCCTTACGTCGCACCGACACAGATACTGTAGGTCTTATGGCGATGATGGGATAGGAAAGACCAGGAGTGGGAAAGAAGCAACTGTGGCCTTAATTAAGGTACAGCGCCCATTTGCCTGGTGTGAAAATGAGAAACCAGGGAACTATATCAAAATATTATCATAATAGGCCTATATCATAGTAAAATGTTTTTTATTGGGCGGAGGGAGAGTGCCTAGTGGATTCTATCTGTCTGACAATAAAGAATACATACAAATTGGTAATACGCAGGGCCGTCGCGAGAGGCGTGGTCGCGCCAGGCCCCGCGCTCAGTAAAGCCCATCACTTCAAGCCTTTTTTTTTTTCATAAATGAAAATAAATAAATAAATAAATAAATAAATAAATATAGTGTGTTTGATTCAGTCCAGCCTGAATTAAAATTGGTCCTCCGCTATGTTGATATGATGGCAGAAACTCCAAGGATCGTCAAATCGTTCATCGAGTTTTTGGAGGTACACGACACTACGGGAAAGGGGTTAGCTGAGGTTTTAGAGGGAGTATTGGAGGATAATGATCTTGATATCATGGAGTATAGGGGACAAGGGTATGACAAGGGTGCTAATATGAAGGCCAAGTATAAAGGATTGCAGACGCGAGTAAAAAATACTAATAAACGAGCAATGTTCATGGCATGTGTTGCACATAATCTTAACTTACTTTTGGGTGACATGGTTAAATGCAATAAGGACGCTATGACATTTTTTGGTATAGTTCAGCATCTGTACACTTTGTAGCTTCCACAGAAAGGTGGGACATTTTGTGCGAACTATGTCCTGGACTCCTCACACTAAAATCTTTATCTAGCACGAGATGGGAATGTTGAATTGACAGTGCCAAGCCCATCAGGTACCAGTTAGGCAAAGTAAACGAAGCTCTAGAAAAGTGGCAGAAACTACCAAAGATCATGTTACAGGGTCCGAGGCCCAATCTTTGTTGCTTCATACAAGTTCATATGAATTTGTTTTAAGCCTCGTTATCTGGTACGATATTTAATTTTCTGTGAACTCAACAAGTAAAACTCTCCAATCTGAGAAGACTTCGTTAGATACGGCTTTAACCGAACTTCAGGGCCTAACGTCATTTTTTCAAAATTATCGCAACACTAGCTTTAACAGTGCAATGTCCACCGCTAGAGAGATAATGGAAAATTTGGGCTGTGCAAATAATTTTTCTATTCGCCGTTAAGGCAATCTCAAAACGTTCCTTGATGGAATAAATCAGCAAAATGATCAACAGGTGAAAAAAAAAAACGAAGAGGATCTTTAAAAAGAAGCTGAAAATAAATTTCGGGCAAATTACTTTTTGTCTGTCGTAGATACTGCACTGAGCTGCGTAGAAAATAGATTTAACGAAGTTATTTTTTTCCGGAATACTTTGGATTTCTTTTCGATCCTTCCAAGCTTTTCAATTTGGAGGAAAAGCAATTGAAAGATCATTGTCAAACACACTCTAATTTTCTAAAAGACGGGGAGCTTGAAGATTTGGATACAGAAGATCTTTTTCTGGAGCTACAATTATTTAGGTATGCTGTTCTGTAATCTGCAAAAAGTGCTTGCGGTGCACTAGAGTACTTAGCCCCGATAAAGGAGTCCTATCCTAATTTAACGACGGCATATCGAATTATGCTTACAATTCCTATAACGGTTGCGTCGGGGGAAAGGAGATTTTCAATTTTGAAACTAATCAAAACAAGTAGTTTCTGAAGAACTAAAGCCTATTTTCATATATCCTACTTATGTTAATTGCCAATATCAACATTTGATTGCTGTAATAGATTCGTAGATATTGAGTACCGACTAAATATTTCGGATGGTCGCCATGTTGGATTTTTATATATGTAGGTCTTAGAGTTATGTACTGTTACATGAAGATTATAGTGTACGTGTAGTATTCAAACTTCAATCGCATTTTTTTTTTTTTTTTGTCGTGTGGCAAGTAAAGAAGTAAAAACGAGATTTTAAAATTTCGCACAGCTGCCATCTTGTGGTTATGGAAACATTTGTATAAGGATTTACTGTACCAAGTTTCACTGCACTCGGATGGTTATATTGTGAGAAACGTCCATGTGAATATTTTTACTTCGCGTCACCGCCATGTTGGATTTGTGATCACCAGGTTATTAAAAGTCCTATATGTGAACTTACGTTCATAGCCCCTATGAACATTTAAAAACTCAGTTTGATTGCTGTAATAGATTTGTAGATATTGAGAGCCGTCTAAATATTTTGGATGGTCGCCATGTTGGATTGTTATATGTATAGGCCATGGAGTCATGTACCATTAAAGGAAAATTTATTTATTTATTTATTTATTTACTTATTTATTTACATAGGTCCCAATGAGCCTGAGCTCGTGTTAGGGACAATCAAGTAACATAGTTACAGCATGGCATATATATAATTTTTGTAACATTATTGTTTAATTTAATAGTAACTTATATTATATTGCTAGTGACTAATTTTACAGAGATAATTCGGTATGATACATTGCATTGCTTAAGGCTATTGTACATGGGCTATTCATTCCTTAATAGGAAGTCTTTTGTTTTCCTCTTAAATGTTTTTATAGAGAAACTTTCCCTTATGCCTAATGGTAGCGAGTTGTATTCTTTTATTATAGAGGACATAATTCCTTTAGTTCCAAATTTAATGGATTGGGAATGGCTGGTGAATATTTGATTTACTCCTCTTGTTGCATAATGATGAATGTCATTTGCATGGGTAAAATGGATGTGTGTGTGTATCAATTTGTTTTCTAATTTGTATACAAATACTGTTGCTGACATAGCTATTTGTTTTTGCAGTGGCATAATTTTAGTTCTTGAGTATAATTCATTTGAGGGTGTGAGCCAAGGAAGTCCAAAGATAGATTTTATAGCACGTTTCTGGAGTATCTCAAGTTCTTTTATCAGCTCCTTCTTACAATATCCCCATATGAAATTCATGTACATTAGATGTGAATGTATCAGAGCAAAGTATATATTTTTCAATTGTTGGCTAGTAAGACAGCTATATCTTAATCTGAAAATAATACCAATTAAAGGGCTGATTTTATGTTTTACATTTTCTACATGATTTTCCCAGGTTAGTGTACTATCTAGTGTGATACCTAAGTATGATGCCGATTTAACCCTTTCTATTTCTTTGTTGGCTATGTTGACTATGTTTGTGGTCTCAATCTTGTATGATGGTTTATGGAAGAATAAATATTTTGTTTTAGTGATATTGATAACCATTTTGTGTGCTCTCAACCAATCCACCAGCTTATTGAGATCATAATTAATATTTAGCATAATTTCCTGTTCAGATGTTCCCAGATAGAGTATAAAAATATCATCTGCAAATAGTTTAAGCTTGCCTTTCAATTCTAATAATACTATATCATTAATATAGGCCAAGAAAAGAATTGGTCCTAAGACAGAACCTTGAGGTACTCCTGTGTCAATTCTCATTTGAGACCCTTTTACATTATCGATTGCAACATATTGTTTTCTGTTAGTGAGGTAGTTCTTGAACCAATCATGTGCCACTCCTCTGATGCCTGCAAATTCTAGTTTATTAAGGAGAATCTTATGGTTAACCAGATCGAATGCTTTTTGAAGGTCAATTAGTACACCAGCAGCTAGTTTGTTTTCATCTAATGCCTTTTCTACATCAGTTACTACTTCAAATATAGCACTATCAGCTCCTCTATTTGGAATAAACCCATATTGGCAGTTTGCAAAGTAATCATTTTTCATGAAGAAATTCATAAGTCTTCGTTTAACAACGCTTTCTAGAACCTTGCTGATGGCAGATATAATATTAATGGGTCTGTAATTTGATGGGTGGGTTTTGTCTCCTTTTTTGTAGATCGGGACCACCCTAGAGACTTTACAGGCATCGGGGAATATACCAGTCATCAGTGAAAGATTTATTATTTTGACAAGATATGGTGTAAGGCCCTCAAGACACAATTGTAGCATGACATTAGTAGTGTTGTCCTCACTTATATTGTTTTTGTGTTTTAGGGAGTTTATAATTGATTGTATTTCATTAGCATCAGTAGGTAACATAAAGATTGTCTTAGTGCTAGTAGTATTTTTATAGCTTGCAATGTCCGAGGTAGGACCGTTTCCTTGATTTTCCCATATACTGTTAGCAATATTGACATAATATTTATTAATTTCATCACATATATTTTCCTTTTTTTCGACATTTGTGCCATCGACTATAAGTTTGACAATTTCATTTTTCCCCTTCTTTGGCCTATTTAACATCTCATTAACAACACTCCACACTTCCCTCTGATTATTTGCATTTTGAATTTTTTAGTCAAAGTAGTTTCTTTGTAGGTTTCTCTTAAGTTTTGTAACTTGGTTGCTAATAATTTTATATTCTTCTAAAATTTCTGCAGATGGATTTTTAACTTTGGTTTTTGTATATATCTTATCTTTCCTGTGTATTAGTGCTAAAAGATCTTGTGTGATCCAGGGTTTTATTGGTGGGGCACTTGGCTCCTTATTCGTATATTTCATAGTACAGGCTTCTATTCCTTTATTAATAAAATCACAGAATTTATTGTAGTAGTCATTGATGTTAGTTTCATTGCATACAAATTCTTGAGTTATTAAATATTTATTAAGTTTTTTGTAGTTTATTTTATCCTTTTCTATTGGCCTATCATCACATATTGAGTTCCTGTTTATCTTTTTGTTTCTCATTTCACAGATTAGTAAATGGTGATCACTCAAATCATTATCAATATTATAGACATTACATATTTTGTCACAGTCGTTCACCAATACATGATCAATTAGAGTAGAGCTAGTTTGTGTTACACGAGTTGGATATTTTGTATTACATAAGACTAGACCGTATGATTTGACTAGGTTAATATAACTACTAGTATATCTGTCCCCAAATAATAGATCGATATTCATATCACCTAGTATTATAACAGGATTCGTTGAGTAAGAACTAATAATTACTTCGAGATCAGTTAGAAAGTGTGGAATGTTGCTTTTATGAGGGTTATAAGCATTGCATAGGTTCATTATTCAAACTTTCACTTCGATAGCATGATTACGACACAAGAAATAAAAACTTAATTTTAAAATTAGCACAGCCGCTATCTTGAGGTTATGTAAACAAATGAACTAAATTAAATACCAATGCATTATAATGTGTATAAACATTTGCTGTACCAAGTTTCATTGCGTTTGAATCATTAAATCACGAGAAAAGTCTATTTAAAACTTTCAACTTCGCGTGGCCACAATGTTCGTTTTGTAGTTAACCGATTTTTGAAAGTATCATAAATTAACTTCCAGTAGTGCCGTTTATCTCCGTACAAAATTTCAGGGTGATACCAGTAATAGTTTCAGAGATATAGAATGCCGGTGAAATATTTCGCACAGCCGCCATCTTGAGGTTATGCAAACAATTGAACGAAGTTAGATGTCAGTGCATTATAATGTGTATAAACATATACTGTACCAAGTTTAATTTCGTTTGGTTGGTTAAATCGCGAGAAACATCTATTTAAAAGTCGCAACTTCGCTTGGCCGCCATGGTGGTTTTGTAGTTATCAGGTTTACAAAAGTCATATAGGTGAACTTCTAGTAGTTCCCTTTATCACCGTACACAATACCAGGGTATGCTCGGTAATAGTTACGGAGATATTGAATGCTGATGAAATATTTCGCACAGCCGCCTTGTTGGATTGGTGAGACGTAACAAAATTTGTATGGCACGGCCGGGGTCGTCTGGATTAGTTCTATGAACTTACCGAGTTTCATTGAAATCGCTCCAGCCGTTTAGATTTTATTAGGGACACACACACACACGAATCACACATACCCACACAGACACACGGACAAAAGGTGAACTCATAAGCCTATTTTTCTATAAAAGAAAATATGCTAAAAAACTATTTGCGATCAACGATGGTGCAGGAGCGTCTGAACGGTTTGGCTACTCTGTCAATCGAATGTGAAACGGCCCAAAAATTAGAAATGAACTATTTAATGAGCACTTTTGCCCTAGTAAAGGCCCGCAAAGCCCCTAAAGCTCTAAATTCTAAACATAAAACAGAATTTCTTTTTTTGAAAAAGGAAAAAAAAAAGCCCACCTTGTAAACCATGTTATTTCTCGAACAAAGGGGCCGTTCAGCTCATATTTATCGGTGAAAGTAGACTTATAGCACTTTTAGTAGTTTAGTTTATGAAAAACTGTATGACCGAAGAAATGTTGAAATATGTAAACGTGATTGCGTATTATTATTAATTATGTGCGTTTGGGTAAGAAAGTACATCAAGCACATGCTTCGTTTACCATAATATATTATTTATGCCAAAAAAATCACCTGTGTTAGCTCATTATATCAGGTTTGCATTGATGTTGCTTGTTGCTTTTATCTGATCAGGTGCTTCCTGTATCCAATTTTATGTTTGGCCTAACCTATTTGTTGAGGTTTGTTTAGAAACTAGAAATGTAATAAAATGAGTTTTAACTAGCCTAAAATTGTAATTTCTTTTAAAACATCACTCTTCGTACAACACAGCCACTTACAGTCTAAAATTTGCATTTACTACCATTCCCCCGCGAACTCATGCCTACTAGGCCCCGCGCACATTCTCGCGCCAGGCCCCGAGAACCCTCGCGACGTCCCTGGTAATACGGCTCGGAAGCAAGTCTGGTTTGTTTTCAGAAGCAAAGCAAAGCTATCAGTGAGAGAGAGAAGACATTGAGTGACGAGGAGAAGCAGTGGTATAAGAGGTGCTAAGTGAAGGGTAGACACGTCACTAACACAAATGCAGCGACTGACAAACGGTAATAGTGCTGCCATCTCTTGCCTTGCGATTGGTGGTGGTACTGATCGCACAGCCCTATGAAACACGATGTGACAACTGTGATGCATCCTATAAACAAGCTGACACAAGTGGTGCGTAAATCAAACGAAATAAAGCTGCCAAACCAGGACACAGGAGTTTACAAAGTACCTTGCTCCTGTGGACAGGTTTACATAGGGCAAACAAAAAGACGCGTTTCCATTAGGATTTCAGAGCACATTCGAGACACGAAACAGATAAACTACAGATCTGCAATAGCTGAACATGCTGACGTCACGAGACACGCCATCGATTTTGATAAGGCCGAAACTGTTGCTAATATTCCCGGATATCAAAACAGGTTAATTAGAGAGGCAATAGAGGTTGTGAAGCATCCCAATAATTTCAATCGAGAAGATGGTTTTAAACTTAGCAACATTTGGAAAGTTCTCCTAGCGCGCGACTGCCAGGAGCGGGGACCAATCAGCGAGCAGCGTGACGACACTGCAGGGCAAGCAAGCAAATCTGACTGGCAATAACCGTTAGTTTGAGTACGGACACCAACTCGTACCTACCCATGATTAAGGCTGCTGCAATGTCAGCCGAAAGGTCGGGAAATAATAACCGATATGCGGCGCGGCTCAATCCTGTAAGCCAAGATGATAAACTAGACACCGGCCGCGAAAGCCTACAATCTAAATAAATTCATAGCATCTCATTGCTGACCCTGTAAAAACAGGAATAATAAAGCATCATACTGCATATTAGTCAAAACTAGATTCTTCTACAGTAATAAGTTATTGCAAAATAGAATAGAGCGATCTAGGCTACAATGGTATGGACATGTGAGGAGGATGCAAGAGGAGAGGATACCGAAGAAGATGTTTGGAATGGAAATGACGGGAAGGAGGCCAAGGGGAAGACCAAGGGACAGATGGACAAAAGGAGTTAAGAAGAGTGTGGAGGAAAGAGGAGTGTGCTGGAACACAGTAAATGACGAGAGATGGTGGATGGACAGGAAACGATGGAGAGGCTTATGTTCCAAGCAGACCCGACCAGCGGTTGGAAACTGCTCAAGATGATGATGATGAATAAGTTATTTCTAAATGTTGAATTTTGTTAGTTCAAACTAGAATTTTCTCGAGAAATTAGTGAGAACTAGAAGTTCCTAGTAAATTCAGGTTTTGAAGGATTTCTTGTTCTAACAAATCCGTGTATGTAAACTACTTCCCATAACCTTCTCTGAATTACTGTAGGGTACAACCTCACAATTGTATATTGTTTTAGATCCCTTATTTGGGGATGGATCTAAAAGGGAGAGTTATTGTACTAATTTATAAGGTTGTGCCTAAAAAGGGTAGCTTCCCTTGGTAGGGCAAGCTGACCAGTGTAGAGTGTGAGCCATGTTTAACATCTCTCTTTTCTTTATTTTCTTTGGCGGCCGTCTCGGTTGACTCAGACGCCATGTGAGATACTTTCTGTCCGGACGTGCCTTGAGGCTCTCCGCCTTATTATTTAAAATGTAATGTTTTCCATTTTATTTAACATTGTTATTATGCCGAAGCCTTCCATTTACTCATGTAAGTAATACATCTAACCTTGTGTCCACTATGCTCATTTCCTAAATTTAACCTTTCTTTTTGATCTTCGTCGTGTGCTTGGATTTGCTGTGGAACCAATCGTAATGGCGGTCTCCTGTTTTATTTTGTTTGAGTCTTCGCTTAACCTTTTATTTGAGCCGTGAAATATATCTGCGAGTGATTTTGTGAGTGTATGTTTTTCTTGCTGCCAGGTGCATTGTTGCTGTTTTGATTGGGCATATCTTCGAATGGGTCTCCCGTGGTTTGTGGACGTTGGCGTTTCGACCATTCTCCCAACACGAGGCATGACACCATATATTTTAGCCCTTATGTTTTCCCTTCATTCCTTGCTTCGTGCAACTGAATCACGGCGGTAACTTTAAGTAGGCCTTACCGTATTCAGCTCGAACTCGGAACGTAAGTTGGGGACCATATAGGTTTAGCATGTTTTGCTAGACTGCCTACAAGCACGAGTTGCTTTGTGTTTTATTACTGCATCGTCGGCTGGCATTTTGTGTGTTTGATTGCGTGTATGTATCTTGATATATTTCACGGACACCTGACGTCATTTGTTTCTTCTTATAGTATCTTTGGTTTTGCTTTTCTTTTCTCTGGGGACTGCCAGCTCGATCGCATCCCCATTGCTCGCCACAGCCTCTGCGACACACACACAGCCCTTGTTTTATCTTTGCTATGCTTGTTATTTGTGGTCGTCATGACAACCATCCATCTCTAGGCTGAGAAGTGATTGTTGTTGACCAGCGACCGGCTCCATTGCCTCTTGATCATTTACTTCCTCCCTTTTTACATCGTTTTCACGGAAGTGAGCACAGGTATGAAGTTAATTTGTTAACGTTATTTATTATCGTAAGTAATTTATTGTTTACAATCATCCTTCCCGTTTGAAAGTGACTGTATTTGACCCCTAGGGTACTTTTTTTTTGTGTGTGTTATTCTGGCCGGGTTTCTTTGTGTGTTCGGTTTCAATTCATTAAATTTCCATTTCTTTACCCATGTGTCTTATTTAGTAGTGTTTGGCGATCGGGCTGCTCGCTCTCTCTCTCTCTCTCTCTCTCTCTTCAAACCTAGGCCTAACTTATTCTAGCTGTCTAGCACCAGGAGGGTATTCCTACCACTCGTCGTGGGACCACCTTCACGGAGTCTGGAGTCGCTCGGCACATCTGGCTTGCAAGTACGGGCCCAGCACAGGTCAGAAATTAACATCCATTTCCACTGCGTACTCCTTTCTTTTCTAGTTGGTTCCAGTGATGCAGCTAGGAGGCACGCCAAGAATATGTTTATTTTAATAGGGCGGTGCAGATGGTATCAGTTGCGAGGTTAAGTCTCCTGGTCGCTTAGCCATATCCATTGGATTTTAATATTTCGCTGCATATTTTTCAATGTTGTTTTTATTCTGTTTCATGTTCCTTATTGCATACTATGCAAACAAATATTAAGAGTCAATGTGAACTTCCAAGGAGTATGGACCATAAAAATAACAAACTGTAAGGAGAGTGCAATGAGTTGGACCCTATCAACGAACCCCAGCATTGGTAATGTACTAAACAACCCTACTTCTTGTTTCGTACTCATTTCAGGCGCAGGACGGAGGCAAGACATTTGTAGTTATTGTTTTGAATTGTAGCTAGCAGTACTTCTGTAGTTTAGCCATGTATTCTCTCCCAGGTTGTAACGTGAAGAAGGAGCTCTTCCAGTCTGACGATGATCTGCTATCGTTTGAAAGTGTCTGTGGGAAAGACACTAATCCATTGACTGAGGTGAAAGGCCATCCCGCCGTACCTCAGTCAAAGAAAAATGGGAAGTTGCTGTACGGCATCTGAAAAGGGCACGAGATCGCGTGGCGTCTCGCTATAACAAGGGTAGGCAACCTGTTTGTTTTCAGGTGAATGACGACGTGCTAGTGCGCCTGCACCCACAGAGTTCGGCCAAGAATAAGGAGTCAGCTAAACTAATGCTTCGCTGGAGCACGCCCAAAACTATCACTAGATTTTTAACACCTGTCACTGTTGAATTGATCTCCAAGGAGAATCCCACCGACGTATCCAGAGCTCACATATCTCAATTGAAACCATTTATTGTGTAACCTTCTTATTTGCTGTGATTAATGTTGTCCTTTTTCTGCGTAGGTTAGCCAATCATAATTTGCTTATGTTATCCAAGGAAGCTAGTATTCATATGGCGTCTCCTTGACCTGCCTATTATTGAACCAATTTTGACCGAGGCAGAGTCAAGTACAAATTTACGAGCTCAAGAAAGAAAATAATACAAGAAGAAATAGGCCTACATACTCTGTGTAACTTAATATTTATTGTAAAAATATGTATTTTTGCGAATTCGGCCAGTAGAGAATTTATATTCTATAAATAATGGACACATTATATCGCTTCTTTGTTATTTTAATACGTCACTTTCATGATGGGTATAAGGAGAATGGCAGACTTTGGCGTCAAAGGGCGAAAGTCTTTTGTTTATGATTTTCGTCCGTGTCTCTATCTACTTTTCTTGTCATTGTAACGCGCAGGCGAACCGTAATACCATTATGACGAGCCCAGGGATCGTCAAAGGAACGCGCGCCTTTGGGGACCCCGAAGGAGTTCTGTCCTGATATTGCGATCGCCGAAGCGATCTGATTATTTTTATATATTACTTCATTTTATAACTGTATTCTTTCTGATATGGCTCAATTGCTTAAGTGACTGTTATATCGATCACCCTCCCCCCTCATATTTTGTGTACTGTTATAGTTGTTGACAAACCACCTGTGTGATAAGGATGTTGTGTATTTTGGAACACTTGGGACATGATTGATTTCAAAGCGGTGGTGCTTAGTGATGTAAAAAGAAAAATCTTTTATTATTATAAATAATTTTTCTTTTGGGGGGTGGTGTGGATCCTGAGCCATGTTTAACATCTCTCTTTTCTTTATTTTCTTTGGCGGCCGTCTCGGTTGACTCAGACGCCATGTGAGATACTTTCTGTCCGGACGTGCCTTGAGGCTCTCCGCCTTATTATTTAAAATGTAATGTTTTCCATTTTATTTAACATTGTTATTATGCCGAAGCCTTCCATTTACTCATGTAAGTAATACATCTAACCTTGTGTCCACTATGCTCATTTCCTAAATTTAACCTTTCTTTTTGATCTTCGTCGTGTGCTTGGATTTGCTGTGGAACCAATCGTAATGGCGGTCTCCTGTTTTATTTTGTTTGAGTCTTCGCTTAACCTTTTATTTGAGCCGTGAAATATATCTGCGAGTGATTTTGTGAGTGTATGTTTTTCTTGCTGCCAGGTGCATTGTTGCTGTTTTGATTGGGCATATCTTCGAATGGGTCTCCCGTGGTTTGTGGACGTTGGCGTTTCGACCATTCTCCCAACACGAGGCATGACACCATATATTTTAGCCCTTATGTTTTCCCTTCATTCCTTGCTTCGTGCAACTGAATCACGGCGGTAACTTTAAGTAGGCCTTACCGTATTCAGCTCGAACTCGGAACGTAAGTTGGGGACCATATAGGTTTAGCATGTTTTGCTAGACTGCCTACAAGCACGAGTTGCTTTGTGTTTTATTACTGCATCGTCGGCTGGCATTTTGTGTGTTTGATTGCGTGTATGTATCTTGATATATTTCACGGACACCTGACGTCATTTGTTTCTTCTTATAGTATCTTTGGTTTTGCTTTTCTTTTCTCTGGGGACTGCCAGCTCGATCGCATCCCCATTGCTCGCCACAGCCTCTGCGACACGCACACAGCCCTTGTTTTATCTTTGCTATGCTTGTTATTTGTGGTCGTCATGACAACCATCCATCTCTAGGCTGAGAAGTGATTGTTGTTGACCAGCGACCGGCTCCATTGCCTCTTGATCATTTACTTCCTCCCTTTTTACATCGTTTTCACGGAAGTGAGCACAGGTATGAAGTTAATTTGTTAACGTTATTTATTATCGTAAGTAATTTATTGTTTACAATCATCCTTCCCGTTTGAAAGTGACTGTATTTGACCCCTAGGGTACTTTTTTTTTGTGTGTGTTATTCTGGCCGGGTTTCTTTGTGTGTTCGGTTTCAATTCATTAAATTTCCATTTCTTTACCCATGTGTCTTATTTAGTAGTGTTTGGCGATCGGGCTGCTCGCTCTCTCTCTCTCTCTCTCTCTTCAAACCTAGGCCTAACTTATTCTAGCTGTCTAGCACCAGGAGGGTATTCCTACCACTCGTCGTGGGACCACCTTCACGGAGTCTGGAGTCGCTCGGCACATCTGGCCTGCAAGTACGGGCCCAGCACAGGTCAGAAATTAACATCCATTTCCACTGCGTACTCCTTTCTTTTCTAGTTGGTTCCAGTGATGCAGCTAGGAGGCACGCCAAGAATATGTTTATTTTAATAGGGCGGTGCAAGTGTTGTGGTGTGCTAGGAACCAGGGGGCGTTCCTATAAATGACGTAGTAGTGTTTGAAGGGATGGGACCCAATGCAAAGGGTCGCTGTGCTGGTCGCTCAGCTCAGCTGACTGCTTATTATGTAACTGACTCTGTTCGCATCAGCCGAGTGGCACGTGCTGCTTGCTGGCAGCCGGGCCGGCTCGAGAAACACAAAGATACCTGAGTTGGCGCTATTAGACTACCGTCTGTCACGTCTTACCGTGACGGGAATAAGGAAGGGCGTTGGGATGTAAAAAGGCGTATAAACAGTAAAGCGTGTGTAGAGTGTGGACCAAGTGTTTATTGGTCTGTAATTCTGAGTATGAGTCCCTTGTAGGGAATGTAATTATGTTCACAATGTAGTACAAGTTGTGGGTTACAGGTTACATAAGTAGGAACTCTGAACACGATTGACTGACTCACCTCGGTTGACACCAGCGTAGCCTCGGGCCGTCTCGATGAAGCACTGACAATGAAGAGATCCTTTGACCTCATTACGATGCCTTCTTATACTCTCCGGCGCTATGTTGTCAGCAATGTGTTGGCCCAGTTAATTGTATGTCGCTATGTGTAACCATTGTGCAAGGACTGGGCTGCTTTTTAGAGTGGCAAGCTGTCCCTGCTACGTTTTATGGATGTTGGCCTGGCTTTCCAAGGGTTGCCATTAAGGGGATTTAGCCAGATGCCGGGGGGATGGTCTCCAAGGGGTGCATACCCCTGGGAGGCTGTACAAGCGTCTTCCTTCATTTGTTCGCGTCCTCGCGAACGGGAACGGAACTGGAGGTTGGGATGTTGACGTAGTGGTCCTTGAAACCCCCTCGTATCTCCTGGTGGTGTCGTATCGAAGTGTGGGTGTGAGGTCAGCCCGTGTTCAGAGGGGAGGGTTATGGGATGTACAGATATATGTATACACTGATATTGACATTGTGAAAAAAACAAACAAAAAAATTGACATTGCGAAAGATTTGATATCGAGAAAGTAATTAACATTGGGAAAAAATTGACATTTGAGAAAAATTTAACATTAAAAGAAATTCGACATGTAAAAAAAAAATTGCCCTTGCTATTGCTGGCATATTGCTAGTTTCAAAAAAAAAACATGGTTTTTGATGGTGATTCGTTACCTAGTTGTGCAGGGAGGAAAAACCCAGCTAGACGCGGAATTGTGTCGTCTGGCTTTACCTTGGGGAAAAAGTGCTCCCTGCAAATAGAAAGATAGGAGAGAATAGAAAAAAAATGGGTGTTCCAGGGTATAATTTAAGGGATATATTCTAAGTATTTATTTGTTTGGGAAAAAACGGAACACCCTGACAAATGGGGAAGTTAGAAGAAGGAAAAATGAAAGAAAACAAATCATACACATTATGTACATTGGTGGTCTTGATAAGGGTAACAGATATGACCCGATAATAATAACAATAGTAATCCTTACAGTTGTAAAATCCCTGACAAGTTGTAGTTGAACATAGTAAACATGTAATGAAGATGACCATAAAAAAAATGTTTGCCATGTGGGTACCCTGTACGTATAAGTACTCTTGCCACTCTTGTGGACCCTTGCAACTGTATGACATGGCGAGAAAATACAAAATAATTTACACTTTATAATTATTACTAACATATATATATATAAACTTATAGAGCTCTGTTACCTGGCCAGTTACTGCATACCTCTTATACTTGGCGCGCACCGTGCTATTATGCCTCGCCGACCATTCTCTAATCGGCCGTTCCTGGTGAGGTTTAGTGGCTAGTCCACTATCCTCGCCCTGGACTTATTACATAACCTCGTGGTTTTCCGTCGTGGGTCGGAATCCCACCTTAGGGTCGAAGGTCCGGCACTTACAAACCTTGTGTCGCCCTTTGAGCCTGAAGTAACGCTTCATTTGCGTATTCTGAAATGTTTTTGCGTTCAGCGATGGGCATCATCCCACGTATGCTGTCCACCGCTGACCGCTGGCGTTGTCACCTTTAAGGGTGCAACTAAAACTGATAAGGAGTGTAATTGTGTATGCCATGTATGTGTATGTGGGTAATATGTTTACCATAGACATATTCACGTTCTTGGTTACCTGTAAATCAAAACAGAACAAAAATGCATCTATATTAAGATGTTTATCTCCTCGTATCTCCGTGGTCTTCCTGTGTGGGTAAAAGTGGGTTAATTATGAATATTACAGTGCAATACATTATGATTCATGACAGGTATATATATATATAACCTTCTTCGGTAGCGCTTAGTTTGGAAACTAAGTGTAGTGCCACCGAAGTTTAACTTACCCTAGGTTAGCCTATTTTAACCTAGTTTATCCTAAGTATTGTCGGGCTTACCTCGGTAACGGATTTTTAGTCACCGAGTGCCGAAATATTCTATTGTGATCTATATATAAAAAAAAATTGCCTTAAATGTAGGTTTACAACGAATTGTCATGCCTTATCATGAGTCGTCGGCCTTACCCTGATGCCGGGTTTCTGGGCTATCAGGCGCCGAACGGCGTTATCTTACACTACTTATGGTATATTAAAAAAAAAAAATTGCTATATCTAAACCGAGAGGGTTGCCTTAATCTATTGCCGAAAGATGCTGTGCTACATTGCAACAGCGTTCAGTAAATTTGCTTAATCCTAGGTTGCGTGTCAAATGCAACCGTCTTACAGCTAAATTTGGACCAGGACGATCGCCTGGGGCAATTAAATCCCCAGGACACCACCCGCACGAGCCCCAGAAACACCGGTTGTCTCTAGGGTCGCTAGATTCCGTCCCCTTAATTCTAGGTGTCGACGTCTATTACTAGTACTAATCTATTCGCAGGCGGCTTACGGTGCCCCTAAGCTAACCGTTTCGCCCGCTGTAACTTCCTTGTTCATGACCGTTTGCTGTTCCGATTTATCGTAGTTGAGCCGCCCACTTGGCTCCTGTGAGGGGCGCGCAATGCCCCTCTCTTAATGCCCTCTGGTTGCCCGATGCGTCGCCATTTATGTGGGCATTGGACAGTGTGGTCCAATGGCATAATATTGTCTTCGCCTTTATCGGCCGTCGCAGTATGCTTTTCGCATTGATATTTGCCTCTATGGGCCGCCGTAGTATGCTTTTCGCATTGATATATGAATTTGCCTCTATGGGCCGCAGTAATATGTATTTCGCAGTTATCTTCCACTCCAACGCATAGGAGTTTTGCTTCCCGCTATGGAAGCCGTGCCTACTTAAATTTAAACTTAACTAGAAGTCTAGTCATAATGGGGTCGTCTCTAGGGATAGTTCCCGAGGCCGGCGCCGAGTGAGCTATTTCTCCCGCCATCCTCAGAAAGTCACCCTGCAGATCTCGGCTTCGATGACCGTGACACATAGTGGGTGTAACGTTCTCCGACAAGGGGGATGGGCTAATATGCACCCCTAGATCTCGATGTTTGCCCGTGTCAGGTCCCGAATGCTTTGACCTTACGTAGTTCGTCTGTTTGGTCTAGTCGTCAGTTAAGTGAGGTCGCCGCGCTGTCGAGCCAACTGGGGGAAGGGTCCACATCGCCTTCCCCAGCTCTCAAAGTGTGGTTCTCCTGACCTTCGGCTTACACCGTTGTCATCAATCAGATCGTATCAGATTCCTTTGTAAGAAAAAAAATGTGGCGTAACCTGTGTAAATGGTTTAATCTCTGTGTAAAATGTAAAATATTTCCAGTGTTGCGGGGTTGTAGATCTTCTAAGTACATAGGCTACTTCTGGTCTACCATCGCTACGTCAGCTTTCCAGCAATAATGCTTTCTTTACCTTAATGGAGGTGTTAGTAGGGTCTGTAATGTCAGGTACCCTGTTATTAGGATCTGGGGGTAGTTATTTGTTGAGTGGGCTTAAAGTATGGTAGGAAGGGTTTGCGCACCTTTGGGTTCCATGTTAGTGGTGGCCTGGAACCGGTGATGCCTCTGGGATGCTCCTATAGTGAGTGGACTGGGGAGGCAATTCCCGGGATTGCAAAGATACGAAAATTCATGCAGGTTTGATATTAAAATCCCTGGTAAATGGATGGGATACTCATGCATGTGTCTGGATATGAAGTTTCTGCCTTCATGTACGGATAGGTGTGGGGTGGGGCATAATACCAGTATGTTCCTTCATGCGGGAGTGTTTAAGTACTAAAGAATGGTTAATATATATCTATGGCCTCCTCTCTCATTTGGAGAGGCGCATTATGCTTCTTTAATGTTTGCTGAGCCACCCCTAATACTCAGGTGGTAGCATCGTGACGCAAGGCGTAACATGCCTGCTCTTTAGACGCATGAAGTCCATCAACCCCTTGTGTGTACTTTGTAATGTAGTGTAGCTGTTTTTGGTCGTGTAGCTATGTCTGCGTTGTTTATGTTGGGCGTGAGAAGGTTATGGGAAGGGAGTAAGGTGGTACGCTGGTAGCCTGTTCTCCTGTCATCCTCCCTTGGTCCATGTTGGCTGTCTATCCGCGCCTTGGGATAGTAGAGCTGCATGGCCTAATCTGGTCTGCCATTTGTAGTGTAGATGTGGCCAGTGGTCGTAGTGCGACTGGTCATGTGCTAGTCATCTGTAATGACTCCTATGCCTTACTATCGATAAGAGAAGTTATTAGGGGGGAGATCTTGTCTGTGTTTGCTCCTAATTGTTGAGTGCGTGTGCGTGTGTGTGACTATGTTCCGCTACACCACGCGGATGGTTGGTCTGTTGAAGGCCGAGTCGTAATATGTGTCGCCTGTGTGGGCAGAAGGCGCCCGTGGCTTGCCAACGTCTTTGCGAACGTGCCCTTATAGGCCCAAGATAAGTTCCGCTGTGTCACGTCTTGTCCATTGCCAAATGTTTTTGCAGTGTGGAGAAAAAATGTGTGGTGTTATAATTGTTATGTGTTTGTAATTTCATGGTCACTGGCGCTACGCAATAGTGTCTTGTCACCGCAGTATTGCAGTGTAAATAGTCTGCTGTCAGCAGTTGGTATGTGCTTTTCTGCAAGTATGCCAGTGTGGTCATTGTTTTAGATTCCTAGCGGACTAATGTAGCAATTCGTCCTAGTTAGGTAATGACGTTGTGTGGCCATTGTTCCCTAAGACCTGTGTCTTGCGAAATTTTCCTACCTGTGTTTGTGAAATGTATTCTCTATGTCTGGTGTAATTCGAAATTTTATGTCTGGCCTTTGGTGGGAGGAAATGTAGTATTCCCTGTTCATGCATTTGTATGGGCCAATTTCGGTGTGGTTGGGAGCCTGGATAACTGCTTTCCCTTGTGTCTAAATTTTTACTGGAACTCAGACCCGTGACCTTATGTCATTCTCTGTGTTTTATGTTTGCGTTGTGTTCCAGGGCTTGGGGCTTTCCCGGTGTGGTTTTTGCTTGTGTTCCGTGTACCAAAAATACCATTGGATAGTTAGTTTTTGGTACGAGTGTGATGTGTGGTCATGGGTTCGAATCCGGTTGTCTGTAAAGACTTGGTGTGATCATTTCCGTGCCGCATATATTATGGCACGTTCCCGTGGATGTGCAATGCGCAAATGAAAGCATGCATACCTGTGTAGAGTTTGTATGTTTTTGATTTCCCCTTGTAGTGTAATTTTGGAAGATATAGGGTCTCTAAATCGGGCGTGAATGATGCCGTGCGCTCTGCTCCGAGAGCTGTTGTCTGTAAGCTTGCAGGTTATCACTGAGGCCTGCGTTGTTGCTGAGTATGGTGGTATCGGATTACAATGTCTTGCGCGCTCGCTTGTTACTTGTCCTGATAACGCTGTGTGTCCGGCACATGTGTTTTTAATCGCTTACTCTCTGTGACTGTGATTAGTGCTTTTCGCATTGTGAACGAAAAGAGGGGAATTTGTGGTTTAACGTGACCGTATCTGGAGATCATGAGCCACGGGATTTCCGTTTTACTTGGAATCCAAACCACAGGCCATGGCATTTCACTTCGGAAATCTCATATGCGTTGGCCGTACTTGTAGAAGAACCTTCCATTGACTACATTTGTGTCCCCAGATTTTGTGTTACTGTGCCGTGGTTCGATTATGTCCCTACAATGGTACGAAATGTCATTATGCCCGCGTGTCTCCGGGACAGTTCTGTGGGGTGTTAGGATCGTATCCCGGTGCGGTCAGTGGGCTATTTCTTGGCTTTCTTCCCACGTCTGCCAGCGGGACCGTTTCCTTTTCTCTTAGTAGTGTGCCTTCCTGTACGTGTAGGTGTGTGAGCTTCACGTGTATGATATGCCTTTATCCGGCGGGCGTGAATAGTGTCCTTTATGAGTTTTCTCCCATGGCGCACGCTCACTATATAATTTAGGTCAGATACCTTCCTGCAGACTTTGAAGGGACCTGCCCATCGTGGCAGGAGGAATTCGGACACGTTCTTCTTACGGGCAGAATTGGAGACCATGACCAATTGCCCGGGTGTGTATTCCACGGTCTTTCTATTCCGATCGTACCGCTCTTTTTGCTTTTTCTGGGCCTCGGCTATGTTTTTTCTAGCGTCCATGCGGGCTATCTGCAAATGCTCTAGCCGAGCCGCATTGTCTGTGTGGGCGTCCTGTGGGATACATATATTGTCTATGGGACTTCTGGGTGTGTATCCGTGCAGTAGGAAGTGTGGAGAGTGTTTCGTAGCCGTAGACACAGAGGTATTATAACTAAAAGTAATGCTTTGCAGGTATTCATCCCAGTCTGTTCCTGCGTCCTCTGTAAATTTAGCCAGCGCTATTCCAAGTATTTTGTTCATACTTTCCGTGAGTCCGTTGGTTTGCGGGGAAAAACTCGTGGTAGTGTATGCCTTAATCCTGAGTATCTCCAGAAACTGTTGGAGCACTCTCGAGGTGAAAATAGTACCTCTGTCGGATAATAAGGTTTGGAATAGGCCATATCGTGTAATTATATCAAATAGAAATTCGGCTATGCTGTTCGTGTCTGCTTTGGGAACAGCCTTTGTAATCATGTATCGTGTGAGATACTCGGTGGCCACCAGGATATATTTATTACCTTTCTGACTTGTTGTAATGGGGCCTTTCACATCTATTCCGACTCTGTGAAATAACTCTCCCACGGGAATTGGGTTGAGTAGTCCATGAGGCTTGCCAGGTCTTGCTTTGAATCGTTGGCAGGTGTGACATGTCTTGACAAAGGTATCTATGTCGGCCTTCATGTTTACCCAATAGTACTTGTCACGGATTCTAAGGTAAGTTTTATGCGTACCTAAGTGTGCCCCTGCCAGTGGGCTATTGTGGTGTCCGCTCATGATATTTTCTCTCAATGATTCCGGAACCGCTATAGGTGCGCTATCGTGCATGGCTGTGGGCTTAAATTTCAGTACCCCGTCTTTGTCTAGGAAAAATCGCCTAGACAGCCGTGCTGTCTTGGAGTCCACCTTATCCAAGTTTTCTAGTGCCAATAGAATCTGTTTCAAGTGCGGATCACTTTCTTGCTCCTGTTTGATGTCAACCACCGTCAGGGCAAAGGTGGGCATATCGTCCCAGTCGTGGTCCTTACTGTCATCCGGGGGATCGGCTACTGGCAGCCTAGACAACCCATCTGCGTCTAGGTGTGTAGCGCCTTTCTTGTGTTTGACCACGAAGTCATATTCATACAGGCGGAATATAAACCTGTTGAGTCGCGAATTTGGGTTTTTAAATTTGTCCCAAAAAAGCAAGCTCGCGTGGTCAGTCACTACCGTGAACTTGATACCATAGAGGTATACTCTAAAATAGTTCACTCCCCACGAAAATGCCAGCATCTCCCGCTCTGTGGCAGAGTATCTAGTCTCAACGGCCGTTAGCTTCCTGCTAGCGTAGGCGACGGGCCGTTTGCGCCCTTCGGCGTCTTCCTGCAATAGGGCTGCTCCCAATCCACACAGGCTGGCATCCACGTGTAAAAATGTGGGCCTATCACTGTGGAAGTGTTGTAGTAATGGAGGTGAGGTCAATAGTTGCTTCAGTGTGTTGAAGGCATCTATGTGTTCCTGCTTGATGCTGAAGGGCGTTCTTTCACGTGTGAGTTCAGTTAGGGGATGGGCGATGTGTGCAAACCTATAGATATGCTTGCGATAGTACGAAGCCAAGCCAATAAAACTGCGCAATTGTTTCAAATTTGTGGGCATTGGGATGCCCGTTATTGCGTCAGTCTTAGCTGGGTCGGGAATAATGCCCTCCCTGTTGACAATATGGCCCAATATGTTAATTTGCTGTCTGGCAAATTGACATTTCGCAGGTTTAAGCCTTAGTTTAGCTTCTCTGATCCTTGCGAAAGCCTCCTCCAAATGTACGATGTGTTCGTCAAAAGTGTTGGAGAAGACCGTTATGTCGTCCTCGTACACTAATACGGAACGCCATTTAAGCCCTGAAAATGTCTTATCCACTAGCTTTTGGAAGGTTTGGCTGGCGTTACGGAGACCCATCGGTAAACGGGTGTAGGTAAATAGTCCGTTCTCTGTGACGAACGCCAGCTTGTGCCTATCTGGTTCATAGACGGGGATTGAATAGAATCCACTATAGCAATCCATCGAACTGAACCAGCTAGCTCCACCAAGGGCGTCCAAATAGGTGTCTGCCCTTGGTAGTGGATAACTATCATTTTCGACTAACTTATTGAGCCTCCTGTAGTCAGTACAAAATCGGTGCGATCCGTCCTTTTTTTTGGTCAGCAGAACTGGAGAGGAATAGTTAGAAATAACTGGAACAATGACCCCTGCCTCGAGCATCTCTGAGATCTGGGCATCGATGGCATGTCTCTCCTTCTGGCTCACTCTGAAGGGAGGCTGGTGTACTGGTCGGTCACTAGTGAGTGTGACGTGGTGTTCAATGAGGTCTGTCACCGCGAGATCCTTCATTGAGTGGGCAAAAATATCTCTGTTGGTCTCCAGGAGCTCCGCGAGCCTTTTATTTTGCTCCGGAGTCAGGTCCTGCCTGTGGTTCTGGTTGGCCGCCTTATCCGTGTGTGTGTTTGTGTATTGGCTGATAGTGTGCAGTGTAGGGGCCTGATGCTCGTGGTTTTCTCGCTCCGCTCGAATCCCATCTCTGTTCCTGGTGTATACCATGGGATGTGTGGTGAGCCTCTGGTCGTGCTTTAAAAGCATCTGACCACTAGCGAAATTTATGCTAGCCTCATATCTAGCGAGAAAATCCATGCCAATTATGGCTGACGCAGAAAGGTGTTCGATAACGAACATGGGGTGCGTTGTGGCAAAATGGTCTATCCTAATATGTATGTTTGCTACCCCCATGTTTTCCAGCGCCTGAGCATTGGCCGCTACCAACCGAATGTCTCCCGTGACACCTTGTATTTGCGCCTCGGCAATGTGTCGTCTATTAACACAACTTACGGCTGCCCCAGTATCAATTAGGGCCTGCACCCTGTGGCCATTTATGGTGGCGTGTATCGTGAGGGTCGATACCTGAAATCCACTGCCCTGCACCGATGTGTTGTGTAAGATGTATGTTGTTGTTGTTGTTGCCGGAGTGACATTTGTGCTGGGAAGGCATGGGTCTGTCCGTTTATCGTACCTGGCACGCTTCGCCTCTCGGCTTACTTCCTGTCCTGAATACTTTGCCCCGGTCAGCAAAGTGCGTTTGCCAAGTACATTGCCATCTCCTTTAACCGGTCTTGCTGTGAGACTAGGAGTTTGCTGGCGAACGTTTAATGTATTAATCGTTCCCAGCCTTTGTGTAGTTGTGTTGTTGTTGGTTTCTTCCTCTCGGGAAGGTGTGTCTGCAAATGTGACCCTGAGCTTGCCCTTGTTACCCCGACTTTTGTTCCAGGCGGTCGCGAGTTCGACTCCTGTTGCTGGCTTCCCCATGCCGAGCGAGCTCGCGTCATGCGCCTGTGTGTGGTCAATTCCCCCCCTGTGTTGTGGTGAAGGGGGTAGGGTTTTCTGTTTGGAGGGTGTGGGCGTGTTCTCGGGCTGTTTGCTTCTGATTGTGAGGGGTGTGTAATGTCCCGCCTTAGGGTTTCCTGTAAAAAGTACGTGTAGGTCCCTATTGAATCCCGCAGTTGAGAATAGGGGAGGCGAGTGCACATCCGTGTATACATGGATGTTGGCTTTGAGCACCTTGCCGAGAGCGGTTACCTCTACGGCACTGCCATAGGTGCCGTCCTTACCCATGTACTTTCGGTAATCCGCCCCGGTCTGGAATGGGTTTTCCCGCTCGTCCGACACAAAGTCCCGGTACTCTTTCCAGTTGGCCAAGATATGTTTGACCGTTTTCTGTCTGTAGTCCCCATGATAATCCTCGGTATTCCGGATTAGAAAGCTCATGGCCCTAAACAGACAGTTGCCGTCTCCTTGCACGGGGTGTGTTTGGAAACGGTCCGGGGGCGGATCGTCAGCCTTAGCTTTAGCTGGCTGCTTCTTCCCCTTACTCTTACGAGTTTTCTTGGGGGAAGGGCCTTTCTTGTGTTGTGTTGGGGGAGGAACCTCAGCTGCTCCATCAGCTAGCCGAACCTCCCCGTCTAGGCGTTTTTTGAAAATGTGGGTGTACGCCTGCCTGTAATGTATGTGCGCCCCCCCTCGGGGTGGCTGCGCCAACTCCCCGTTTGCGGTGTGTAAGTAGGTGTAGGGAGTATTGCCCCCCTGTCTGTCCGGCGGGGTGCTTCATCCCTGAACTCCCTCGGGTATTCGTCTGGGAGGGGGTAGTGTTCCGGGCCCTTCGTGTGTTTTTCTATGTTGTCCCTTTCTCTAGTGGGTTTCCTTCCTTGTCGGTTATTGCCCTGTTGTCCGTTATTCTGTCTCCGCCAGGGTGGGGTGTATGTCTGCTGCTGCTGGGGCGGGTGTTCCCGTCGGTTCCCCTTTTCCCTATATTGGTCAGCTGCATACCCCTGTCTGGTCGAGGGTGGGTTTTCTCGCTGTTCCCAATTTCCCTTGTACTGCGGGGCCGCATAGCCTTGGCTGCGTGGGGGCGGGTTCTCCCGATATTCCCCATTTCCCCTGTACTGCGGGGCTGCATAACCTTGGCTGCGTGGGGGCGGGTTCACCCGATATTCCCCATTTCCCCTGTACTGCGGGGCTGCATAACCTTGGCTGCGTGGGGGCGGGTTCTCCCGATATTCCCCATTTCCCCTGTACTGCGGGGCAGCGTAGGACTGTCTATATGGTGGCGGGCTGTTTCGTCGGGGGATGTCGTGGTCGTACTCCTCAGGGTAGTACTCCCGTGTGTACGGAGATGGTGAACGCCTTGAGAGGTATGTCGGCTCTGTGTCCGTGTATGCTATCGGTGAGTACCGAGGAGGGTAGTGTGGCCTATCCTGTGGGGGAGGTGTTGTTGGCCGCTGTGGAGGGTAGTAATTTTCTTCCCTCCCGTAGCGTCTCCTCTCTGTGTACCCCCTGTCCCTCTCAGTATGATAGTGTTCTCGTTTGTCTGCTTGCTCATCCCTTGGCGGTCTCCCGCCCGCTTGGATGGCAGCTATGGTCAGTTTCTCCATCCTGTCCACTAATTCGTCCATTTTGGCGTTAGTGTCGTCTTTCTGAGTTTGGAAGTGCAGAACCACGGCTTTTTCCGTAGCCTTTTCCGTGATCTTTCTCCCCTCCTCTATGGTCTTTATGTTATTCAACATATGTTGGACCGTGAGGTTGTTCATTATGCATAGCTTTTCTACTATGGCTGGTCTGAGGCCCTGCATTAACAGCTTGACTTTCTGTTTATTTGTCATTGCTGCATTGTACTTTTCGCACATTATCAATTTAACATTGATGTATGCCTGGGCGCTCTCTTTGGGTCCCTATGACCTCTGTCTAATCTGGTCATAGAGATCGTCATCGTCTGGTATGAGCTGGAACTCCTCTTTTAAGAGTCAAGCGGTTTCCTCCCATGTGGCAGCTTCTAGTGTGTCCTCATGGAGCTCATACCATGTCATGGCCGCCTTCGTGAGGTAAGCAGGAAGGAGCCGTTTCCTAACTTCCTCGCTCCAACCATTGATCCGAGCCGTTCTATTGAAGGCCTTGAGGTATTCCTCGGGATCCTGGCCTTCCCCCGTGAACTTTGTGGGGTGGATCATGGGGTACTCAGTGTGCCTATTCATCTCGTTCTCGGCCGTGTTTCGTTGGCTGTGTGTCGAGGTGTTTGGGCTGTTTAGAGGGGAATTAGCCTCGCTTCCCGTGTACGACACCTGTGTTACGTTACCAGGTGGCTCGTCACCTGATATGTCTGTGCTGATGGATGGTGTGTTGTCGTACTGTGTGGATTCGACTATGTGTACGGTTCTGTCTAAATCCTGTTTTACTGTCTCCAAAATAGTGTGGATGTCAAGAACCGCTTCTGTCGTGTGATTATTGGCTTTAATAGTGTCTGTCTCTAATAGCTCTGAAATGCGCTCGAGCAGGTTACTGGCTTTCTGCTCTGTGATCTGCAGTTGCTGCAACAATAGGGGATGGAGTGTTGGCAGGCAATCTACCTCACTAGTGCTGGATACTGGTGACTCTTGTGTGTGTTCACTGGCCTGGGACCGTGTAAAATGTATAACTTGTGCTGCGGCGGCAGGGTGTTGAGCACGGATCTGTGCTGTTTTGAATTCAAGGTCCCTGAGAAGTTGTACTGCAGTCTGGTCAGTTATTAAGTCACCGTTCCTAATTTTTAGCTTCGGCAGGAGTGGAGTTGTACTAGCCGATAAATGGTGTGCAAAGTCTCTTAATGTAGTTCTAAATGTGGACATTTAATTTTAAAAAAATGTGTGACGTAATATGAGGTTAAAAAAAAAATTTCACTATCTGCTTGGCTTTTTGCGGTACGGAAGGGGTCGTTTTACCTACGAGGGCTCGTTGGTTGAGTCCCGTTCTACTGTGCGTAGGACGGCGCCTCCACCAGTGTTTTAGATCCCTTATTTGGGGGTGGATCTAAAAGGGAGAGTTATTGTACTAATTTATAAGGTTGTGCCTAAAAAGGGTAGCTTCCCTTGGTAGGGCAAGCTGACCAGTGTAGAGTGTTGTGGTGTGCTAGGAACCAGGGGGCGTTCCTATAAATGACGTAGTAGTGTTTGAAGGGATGGGACCCAATGCAAAGGGTCGCTGTGCTGGTCGCTCAGCTCAGCTGACTGCTTATTATGTAACTGACTCTGTTCGTATCAGCCGAGTGGCACGTGCTGCTTGCTGGCAGCCGGGCCGGCTCGAGAAACACAAAGATACCTGAGTTGGCGCTATTAGACTACCGTCTGTCACGTCTTACCGTGACGGGAATAAGGAAGGGCGTTGGGATGTAAAAAGGCGTATAAACAGTAAAGCGTGTGTAGAGTGTGGACCAAGTGTTTATTGGTCTGTAATTCTGAGTATGAGTCCCTTGTAGGGAATGTAATTATGTTCACAATGTAGTACAAGTTGTGGGTTACAGGTTACATAAGTAGGAACTCTGAACACGATTGACTGACTCACCTCGGTTGACACCAGCGTAGCCTCGGGCCGTCTCGATGAAGCACTGACAATGAAGAGATCCTTTGACCTCATTACGATGCCTTCTTATACTCTCCGGCGCTATGTTGTCAGCAATGTGTTGGCCCAGTTAATTGTATGTCGCTATGTGTAACCATTGTGCAAGGACTGGGCTGCTTTTTAGAGTGGCAAGCTGTCCCTGCTACGTTTTATGGATGTTGGCCCGGCTTTCCAAGGGTTGCCATTTAGGGGATTTAGCCAGATGCCGGGGGGATGGTCTCCAAGGGGTGCATACCCCTGGGAGGCTGTACAATATGGTAGTCATTAATGTTCATAAATGTTTCTCTGAATACATACCAGTGGACCATCAAATATGTCACCATTCCACAATAAAACATTATTGTTGCAATCAACAAGAGGCTGATTTTCAGGAATGCCTCCTTGCATCCACAACACTGTTCCAGCAAATAGGAACTTCCAATCGGAATGCGATTCTAAGCAGACCATAGAATGACAGTCAGGACCACGACGAAGTAAGGACTGCCACGTGCTGGGCTAAATACAGAAAAGAATTGCTATTAGACTTCTCAAAGACTTAAACCAATATAACTCTTATTAACTATACCACATCCAACACTACATACATGCTCCTGGAAGTAGCTGTCGATCCCTAACTTTTATATTACTTACAATTTTCATATGTATAGTTGTTTTATTGTAGATAGCTTATAATTTTGTATGGCCAGGATTTTCCTGTTACGGAATGGAGTAGACGACCTGCTGCCTTGCAGGTTTGATAGGGGACTATCAAAGGCTAGGGGAGACAACCCCGACAGAAAACTTAAACGCTGGTCTGGCAGCAGAAATGTGGCAGCCCCATAACCAGACTTGCTACCTTTTGGCTAGTAACCAATTGGCAGGACCTTTATCTGCTTTCAAGTCTCAAAGAAGGAATAAAAGGACAGATATTAATGATGACGACCATGGCAAGGCAAAGGACAAGAATTGGAAAAAGAATAAAATACTGTTTGGTACATGGAACGTACGAGCCTTAGCACACAAGGATGAGCTACTGGGTGATAATTTAAGCAAAAAAGGCATTAAGATAGCAGTCACAACAGAAACCACATGCAAACTGAAAGGCACAAAGGACACAAACTACTATGTCCAGATCTATAGCGGAGTCGACAGAAACATCAGGGCTCAAGCAGGGGTTATGATCATGATACACAAATCACTAAATTATTTAATCAGTTTGCAGCATTCCGCCGAAACAATACAAATTATGTTTGCGCTATTAGTACGCTCGCTAAGTAAGGTACATGTTTCGAACCATACATAAATCGGTCCTTCATCAGCCTCTCACATGAATGGCAAACACATCAAAAAAACACTGGACAATATCAAAAATAAAATGCATGCACACTAAGACGTTCATAAACACATATTAATACGTTCCATTAAAACTGTACAACATATTAAAAAACACATATTAAAAGTACTGAAAGTCCATTTGACTTGTTCAATCGTTATGATTGGAGATCTTGTCCTGTTCCATTATCTGCTTCTTGGTTTATTATCTGTATGTGCAATAATGTCTTCATTTAGTGAAGGGAGTCCTATTGCCATGTATAGGAAACGGAAATGGAGTAGTAGTCCCATTTGAGTAGTTCCAATATGAAAAAACTTTTAGCTTGATACCAGACCGCACCAAATAGTCCTCTGTTGAACGAAAAAATTAAATTTATTTAGTGAATGGACTTAAGCGATGATACTCCAATTTGATCAAATAGAAACGACTGCTAGAAAATCCTTACCTTCCAGTGCATGCAGTGAACATGCACCCTTGAATCAGCTGTAGCAACTGAGGTGCTGCATCTAGGCGAGGCGTGGTGAGGTCACGTGAGACATGTAGGGGTGGAGATTACCATTGGTGGAAGCAATGAGCGGAGGGGCGGGGAGGTACTTGGAGAGGGAGGAGCAAAGGAGGTTGGGTGGTACAATGATCCTAGATCTGTTTATTTATGGTTTTTTTTTAATGTTTGTTGTTGGTGACAAAGTTTGTCAATGTTTCATATAAAACGTTGCTATCGAAATTGATTTCATTCTGATTGTGTAACGTTTTTTTTTTCTCAAGGCCTGGTCTATCTCAAGCTGTTCCAAAATATTAAGCATAATGCCTTTGCTGCAATAATGTAAAATTTCTAAGTCTTCCTCAATTTTCGAAAAGTTGTGGTTGTATTCCTGCATGTGTTTATTAATGGCTGAGAATTTTTTGTGCCTTGCAACGTTGAAATGCTCATTATATCTTATTTTAAAACTACGCCCCGTTTGACCTATGTAATCTGCATCACAGTCCTTGCACTTTATTCTGTAAATACCCGATTTCTGGAATTTGTCTTGTTTGTTGATCAATTTGGAGTTAAATAAGTGTTTCATAGTGGTGTTGTCTGTTCTGTATGCTATTCTAACCTCATGTTTCTTGGAAACGTTCGTGATGTTATGAGTTAGCTGATTTGCGTATGTGAAAACTGCAAAAGACTTCTTTTCTATTGGTTGCAAACTTGTGACTGGTTTATTTTTAATTTTGCTTAAAAGGGAATCGACGTACATTTTGCTAAAACCATTGGCTATGGCGATCTGGTATATGGTAGAAAGCTCTTTATTCCAATCTTGTTCTGAGAGGGGTACGTTAATAGCTCTGTTGATATATGCTCTGAAAGCAGCTTTTTTATGGCTGGCCGGGTGATTTGAATCTTTCCTAATGGTGGTGTGCGTTTGGGTTGGTTTCCTGTATATTTTAAATCGTAGGCCCATGGTGTCCCTAATGACAGTTAGATCCAGGTAGTTTATAGACTGCTTTATTTCGGATGTTGTGGTAAATTTGATGCTATTATCAATTTGGTTTAGCTCTGTTGTGATGTGATTGATGCTGCTGATTTCATTATCTACTATCAGAAAAACGTCGTCGACGTATCTTGCCCAATAGCTGATGCCTTTTATTTTACTGATACTAATGTTCTCCAAATGGTCAATGTAAATATTGGCCATTATGCCTGATAATGGGGAACCCATGGCTAATCCTTCTGTCTGCCTGTAGATTTTTTGATTGAACGTGAAATAATTGTTTTGTACGGTAAATTTTAACAGGTTAATGAACTCCTTGATTTCACCATGTGACATCCTACTGTGCATTTTTAAATTTTCCTCTATTATGTCTACAGTGGGACCTACTGGGATGTTCGTGTACATATCGCTGAGGTCAGCAGTGTGCAAAGTTTCTGAGCCTTTTAGATTTAAAACTTTAGTGCGTTCACAGAAATCAATGGAATTTCTAATTGCATTATTAGTCGAAAATTTATAGTGTTTTTTCAAAAAATTTTGGAGGAATTGTGACAGCTTGTAAACAGGACTACCTCTGAAGTTTACAATAGGTCTGATCGGTACGTTATCCTTATGAGTTTTTGGTAATGCCCTGAGGGTTGGTATGCCTGGGTTCATATGTCTCACGTGACCTCACCTCGCCTAGATGCAGCACCTCAGTTGCTACAGCTGATTCAAGCGTGCATGTTCACTGCATGCACTGGGAGGTGAGGATTTTCTAGCAGTCATTTCTGTTTGATCAAATTGGAGTATCATCGCTTAAGTCCATTCACTAAATAAATTTAATTTTTTCGTTCAACAGAGGACTATTTGGTGCGGTCTGGTATCAAGCTAAAAGTTTTTTCATATTGGAACTACTCAAATGGGACTACTACTCCATTTCCGTTCCCTATACATGGCAATAGGACTCCCTTCACTAAATGAAAGACATTATTGCACATACAGACAAGAAACCAAGAAGCAGATAATGGAACAGGACAAGATCTCCAATCATAACGGCACTTATTTAAATGTTGATGATTGAACAAGTCAAATGGACTTTCAGTACTTTTAATATGTGTTTTTTAATATGTTGTACAGTTTTATTGGAACGTTTTAATATGCATTTATGAATGACTTAGTGTGCATGCATTTTATTTTTGATATTGTTCAGTGTTTTTTTGATGAGTTTGCCATTCATGTGAGAGGCTGATGAAGGACCGATTTATGTATGGTTCGAAACATGTACCTTACTTAGCGTACTAATACTGCAAACATAATTTGTATTGATTCAGCGGAAAGCTGCAAACTGATTAAATAATTTATATAAGTCAATACGGACCAAAAATGGCAACTAGTATTCCCATTGCTAAAACGGCTAGTCAGGCTAAAAAGTATAAATTTAAACATCTGCGAATAAAATTGGCCAGCGTCATTAAAGACATTGATTTCTTAAAGAAATGCAGAACGCACAATCTAGTTCCTCGACACATAGTTTCAGAAAAGAAAAAGATTTTATAACAACTTTGAATGGAAAACACAGCTAATGATCAACCAGAAAATCCTGCAACGTGAATTAAAATTTTTATACATAAAGAAAAATCAAATAAATAACTTTTTATATGAAGTTCACTTAGAGGCCGCCAACATCACGGATAAGGACGAATGGGACTCCTTCCTTCTCCAAGTAGAGGAAGTTGTCGCATTCCACGCCAGCAAAAACATCGGCACTTTAAACAGGAAGTTAGACCAACTAATGCAGCAGGCATGCACGGTGAGCAATGAGGAACCAGACGCTCCATCCCATGAATTCCAAAAACCGTTTGAAAACTTATCCAATGTTGATTTTAACCAGGCAGAAATCGAATTAATGGAAAAAGGCTATAAACATAACTGGCACTCCTCCTACAATAATAAAACTAATTTAACAGTACTAATAGCAGAATCGGAAGCGGCAATCCAAAAACTCGCAATAGAAAAAAGGAATGAAATCAGACATGTCATCAACAAGAAAATCAACAAAATTATAAAACAGGATAATAAACAACCCCACACAAAAAATGTCACCAACCTGAAAAAGAAAATCGCTCAAGAGAATTTAATAATAACAAAGGCCGATAAAGGTAACAGCATCGTTATTTTAAATAAAGGCGATTACATCGAAAAAACGGAATTTTTTTGAGCAACAAAAATTTTAACATCATCAGCAAAGATCCCACAGGGCCCACACAACGTAAGCTTAAGCAGCTATTAAAGAACACCAACATGATTTTAGATGAATATCAAATCAGTAAACTGATCAATATGAACCCAGGCATACCAACCCTCAGGGCATTACGGTACCAAAAACTCATAAGGATAACGTACCGATCAGACCTATTGTAAACTTCAGAGGTAGTCCTGTTTACAAGCTGTCACAATTCCTCCAAAATTTTTTGAAAAAACACTATAAATTTTCGACTAATAATGCAATTAGAAATTCCATTGATTTCTGTGAACGCACTAAAGTTTTAAATCTAAAAGGCTCAGAAACTTTGCACACTGCTGACATCAGCGATATGTACACGAACATCCCAGTAGGTCCCACTGTAGACATAATAGAGGAAAATTTAAAAATGCACAGTAGGATGTCACATGGTGAAATCAAGGAGTTCATTAACCTGTTAAAATTTACCGTACAAAACAATTATTTCACGTTCAATCAAAAAATCTACAGGCAGACAGAAGGATTAGCCATGGGTTCCCCATTATCAGGCATAATGGCCAATATTTACATTGACCATTTGGAGAACATTAGTATCAGTAAAATAAAAGGCATCAGCTATTGGGCAAGATACGTCGACGACGTTTTTCTGATAGTAGATAATGAAATCAGCAGCATCAATCACATCACAACAGAGCTAAACCAAATTGATAATAGCATCAAATTTACCACAACATCCGAAATAAAACAGTCTATAAACTACCTGGATCTAACTGTCATTAGGGACACCATGGGCCTACGATTTAAAATATACAGGAAACCAACCCAAACGCACACCACCATTAGGAAAGATTCAAATCACCCGGCCAGCCATAAAAAAGCTGCTTTCAGAGCATATATCAACAGAGCTATTAACGTACCCCTCTCAGAACAAGATTGGAATAAAGAGCTTTCTACCATATACCAGATCGCCATAGCCAATGGTTTTAGCAAAATGTACGTCGATTCCCTTTTAAGCAAAATTAAAAATAAACCAGTCACAAGTTTGCAACCAATAGAAAAGAAGAAGTCTTTTGCAGTTTTCACATACGCAAATCAGCTAACTCATAACATCACGAACGTTTTCAAGAAACATGAGGTTAGAATAGCATACAGAACAGACAACACCACTATGAAACACTTATTTAACACCAAATCGATCAACAAACAAGACAAATTCCAGAAATCCGGTATTTACAGAATGAAGTGCAAGGACTGTGATGCTTATTACATAGGTCAAACGGGGCGTAGTTTTAAAATAAGATATAATGAGCATTTCAACGCTGCGAGGCACAAAAAATTTTCAGCCATTAATAATCACATGCAGGAATACAACCACAACTTTTCGAAAATTGAGGAAGACTTAGAAATTTTACATTATTGCAGCAAAGGCATTATGCTTAATATTTTGGAACAGCTTGAGATAGACCAGGCCTTGAGAAACAACCCATTACACAATCTGAATGAAATCAATTTCGATAGCAACGTTTTATATGAAACATTGACAAACTTTGTCACCAACAACAAACATAAAAAAAAAAACATAAATAAACAGATCTAGGAACGTAGTACCACCCAACCTCCTTTGCTCCTCCCTCTCCAAGTACCTCCCCGCCCCTCCGCTCATTGCTTCCACCAATGGTAATCTCCACCCCTACATGTCTCACGAGACCTCACCTCGCCTAGATGCAGCACCTCTGTTGCTACAGCTGATTCAAGCGTGCATGTTCACTGCGTGTACTGGGAGGTAAGGATTTTCTAGCAGTCGTTTCTGTTTGATCAAATTGGAGTATCATTGCTTAAGTCCATTCACTAAATAAATTTAATTTTTTCGTTCAACAGAGGACTATTTGGTGCGGTCTGGTATCAACCTAAAAGTTTTTTCATATTGGAACTACTCAAATGGGACTACTACTCCATTTCCGTTCCCTATACATGGCAATAGGACTCCCTTCACTAAATGAAAGACATTATTGCACATACAGACAAGAAACCAAGTAGCAGATAATGGAACAGGACAAGATCTACAATCATAACGGCACGTATTTAAATGTTGACGATTGAACAAGTCAAATGGACTTTCAGTACTTTTAAAATGTGTTTTTTAATATGTTGTACAGTTTTAATGGAACGTTTTAATATGTGTTTATGAATGTCTTAGTGCGCATGCATTTTATTTTTGATATTGTTCAGTGTTTTTTTGATGTGTTTGCCATTCATGTGAGAGGCTGATGAAGGACCGATTTATGTATGGTTCGAAACATGTATCTTACTTAGCGTACTAATAGCGCAAACATAATTTGTATTCATTCGGCGGAAAGCTGCAAACTGATTAAATAATTTATATACATCAATACGGACCAAAAATGGCAACTAGTATTCCCAAATCACTAAAGTCAACCATAGACAACTATACCTTTTGGAATGAACGAACTGGTAGAAGTTAGGCTGAAGATAAGAGCCTACTTGACAGTCCTAGGTGTATACGCTCCAGAACAGGGTAAGAAAGAAAGAACAGATACGCTATATACAAAGCTTCATGAAATCCTTGATAAGATTAACAAGAAAGACTATCTTCTTTTAATGGGCGACTTAAACGCGCGAGTTGGTAACACTAGAATAGTGCATAAAATAGGACCCCATGGAGAACCTATAAAATATAGTAACGGACTGATACTGGCATGGCAATTTATAACAAACTCTACATATGCAATACATTATTTCCACACAAGAATTCACATAAATACACCTGGTAAGCGAGAGGACAAGTATCAATCATAGACTACATTATCACCACGGTGGGTGAGTGGATAGCGTGTCGGTCTACTAACCCCAAGATTGCAGGTTCGCCCCTGACCGTGGTAAGTGATTTTTGAAAGGCGGCAAAAATACGATACGCATGTCATACGATGTTGGCATGTCAAAGAACCCATTTGAATTCAGTAGGCCGAGTTCATAATGGCAAAATTAATCTCGGGAGTTTCCGCCAGCACAAAGTTCCTCATTTCTCTACTAGAAAGCGCTATTGTGTTTAAGGAGATTAGATATCTAACATCTAACCTCCTTGACTTTCATAGTCAAGGGACTACGAAATTCGACATGCAAGCTACCCTCTGGGTGTCAAATAGCAAAGCTTGCACCAGGCACCCGAGGCCATACGATATTATTACCAATGAGAAACTAAGTGTATGCTCCACAGGTAGGCTACACCTCTGAAGAGAAGGAGTAGTTTGAAGAGGAAATGCAGAAGCAGCTGGGAAGAAGGAATATGATTGTTATGGGGGATCTGAATGCCCATGTAGGAAGTGAAAGACAAGGGTATGCGAATGTGCTTGGACCAGAGGGTTGGGGCAGAAGAAATGAGGAAGGAAAGAGACTGTTGGACTGCTGTCAAAGGAACGGCCTGCTAGTTGGGAACTCCTGGTTCAAGAAAAGAGAGAGCCACACAATCACATGGTACAGTGACGACTTGACCATGAAGTCGGTGATTGACTATATCCTGTATGAGAGAGAATTAAATAAGAACATCACAGTCATCAAGGTTATACCATCGGAGAACTTGGATAGCGATCATCAATTGCTGGTAATGAACCTGGTAGGGACTAAGGAGAAGAAAGGGACTGAGAACCAGGAAAGACGAATAAGGGTATGGAAACTGAAAGAAGGAGATAGAAGGATCGAATACCTCAAAATGGTAAAGGAATTCCAACAGATGAGAAAGAGGGGTGGAAGAGGAATGAGCTAGATTTAAGATGACACTAGTAGGTGCGGCAAAAGCAGTATGTGGGAGGAAAAGTTGTAAGAAGAGATGGAAGGAAACACCATGGTGGAATCAGAAGACAAAATATATAGTAAGGGAAAAGAATAGAGCCTTTAGGAGGTGGTATCAAAATAGGACGGTAGAGACAAGGGAAGAGTACCAGGAAAGAAAGCAGGAGGCAAAGAGATTAGTGGCTGACGAAAGAAGAAAGTGGATGGAAGAGTGGACAAAGATGATGAGGAGGATAGTAAAAGTACAAAAAAGGTCCTGTATGGGATGGTAAAAAATCAGGCGGAAGGATCCGACGGATTAGAATGGTGAACAAAAGGGGACAAGAGGTAGAAAATAGGGAAGAACTGAAAAAAATGTGGAAAGAATACTTTGAAGAACTTCTGAACCCAAATGGAAACCACGGCAAGGAGGAAGAAATCGGGGAAGAGGAAGATGGACTGCAAACAGAAAAGGACTTAACATGGAAAGAAGTGGAAGATGCAGTGAGGAAGATGAAAGGAGGGAAGGCACCGGGTGTGGCTGAGTTGAGTGTGGAGATGGTGAGAGCAGCAGGAGAGGTGGGGATACAATGGTTGTACCGAGTGATGAAGACAGCATGGAAGGAAAGGAAGACCCCAGAGGACTGGAAAAAGGGAATAATTGTTCCGATCTTCAAGAAAGGTAGTAGAACAGAATGCAGAAACTATCGGGGAATAACACTCATGAGTCATTGTGCAAAGATCTTTGAGAAAGTTTTGCAAAGGAGAATTAGGACAAGGACAGAAGGAGGGATGAGGGAAGAACAACATGGCTTAAGAGCAGGAAGGTCCACAGTGGATTTGATTTTTTCTGTAAGGCAGTTGCAAGAACAGCACGAGTATGGAACAGATCTACTGATGGCTTTCCTGGACATTGAGGAAGCATATGACAGTGTATGCAGAAACAAAGTATGGAAGTCCCTGGAGGACAGAGGAGTAGAAAGATGGACTATACGGAGGATAAAGGAGATGTACAAGGGAAGCGTGAGCTGTGTGAAAGTAAGAGGAGAGAGATCAGACTGGTTGGAACAGAGAAACGGCCTGAAACAAGGAAGTGCACTGTCACCATTACTTTTCATTGTGGTGATGGATGACATAATGACCCGAGTGGCACAAGTAATTGGGGAAGGAAAGACGAAAGCAATGGTGTTTGCAAATGATTTGATGATTTGGGGAAACAAGGAGGAGGAGGAGGTACAGGAGCAGTTGGACGTGTGGGAAGGAATAATACAAGGATATGGGATGGAATTTAGCATAAATAAGAGTGAGATGGTGACCACAACAAGGAAGAAGGAAAGAACCACAACGGGAATAACAATTGGTGGGTAACAGCTGAAGAAAGTGGAGACATTGAAGTATCTGGGAAGCCTGATACAAGATAATGAAAGAAACGATAGAGAAATAAATGATCGGGGGAGACAGGTAGAAGCATTCCGGCGGAGTGTGAGAAGCATGATATGGAGCAAGGATGTCCCTCAGAACAGCAAAAAGATCATATATCGGACGTACTATGTCCCTAACCTGACGTATGCCTCGGAGACCTGGGTTATGAAAGAAAGGGAGAAGAGCAAAATACAGGCCAGTGAGATGAGGTTCTTGAGAAGCAGTAGTGGAGCTACAAAGATGGACAGAATAAGAAATGAGAGGACCAGAGAATTAATGAAGGAGGAACCATTACAGGATGGTATAGAGAAATCAAGACTTAGATGGTATGGACATGTAAAACGAATGGAGGAGAAGAGGATACCCAGGAGGATACACAAGACGAAGTGGGAAGAAAAGAGACCGAGAGAAAGGTGGCTGAAGGGGGTGGAAGAAAGCGTGATGAAGAGAGGAGAAGACAGGACAAGGGTGGATGCTGAGAGATGGTGGGATGACAGAAGATGTTGGAGAGGCTTGTGTTCGAAACAGACCTGGCCAGTGGCTGGAAACTGTGTAAGATGATGATGAGAAACTAAGGCAGTATATGATGGACACAAGAGTCTTCAGAGCACACGAAATTGAATCGGATCATCACCTCCTGGTTGGTACAGCAAGATTCCCACCCCGATGGCTGAATAACAATAGAAAGCAGATACATAAGTCGACTGCATTCCAATATAGAGTCGAACTCTTACAGGACCAAAGCATCAAATGGCTATATCAGAGGCGATTACGGGAAATCAAGCAGAAACACTCAGTAGGGGAAGCTACTGAATTAGAATGGGGAAGCCTAACCACTATTTTGAAACAAGCAGCAAATGAAAGCATAGGAACGAAAAAACGTTGGGAAAGGAAACAAGGACTGAGAGACTGGGATGAAGATATCAAGAAGGTTATTGAAGACAAGAGAAAAGCTTACTAGCGATGTTTAACAACAAAGAAAGCAGAAGACTTCACTGAATACAAGAGGAAAAGAGCAATAGCAAAAAAAAAGAAACTAGGAAAAAACTCAGAGAACAATGGGACCGATTCATAAACAACCTGGAAAGAGATGTAACAAGACCAACACCCTCCACATTCAAAATTATTAAGAAATTTAACAGAGAAGTACGATGTGACTCAGATATTCCAGTGATAAACAAGGAAACTTGGCTAACTTATTTTCAAGAGCTGTAGACCCAGAAGCATCAGAGGAGATATACCCCCATAGACACTAACAGACCAGATGACATCCGATTTAACGAGCTAGAATCAGTACTGAAGACCAGTAAAAGAAACAGATCCCCTGGAGAGGATGACATTAATATGGAACTGTTCAAATTCAGTGACAAAAGATTAAAGGAACGACTTCTAAACTTTTTGAACAGAATTTGGAAGGGAGAAACTCCACCCCATAGATGGCAGAGAGCAATTGTCATACCCATTGATGTCAAAGACTGCAATAATTACAGAGGAATCAGTTTACTCAACACTGGTTATAAAATCTATTCCAGCATTATAAGACTACAAACCTTCTATGAACCACTCCTGGGAGAAGAACAGAATGGATTCCGGAAAGGCAGATCATGCGCCGATGGATATTTCACACTGAAGATACTCATTGAGAAAAGAAAAGAATTTAATCTGGAAACACATTTAGCCTTCATTGATTTTGTGAAGGCTTTCAATAAAATAGACAGAATGATAATTTGGAACATTTTAGCAGAAAGTAATACCCCATCACATACGGTACAATAAAAGCAATTCAAAATATCTACAGTCAAAATGTGATTGCTGTCAGAATTGGACAACAGCAGACGGGATGGAAACCCATTGACCTGGGAGATAGACAAGGCTGTTGTCTCTCACCACTTCTGTTCAACATATACAGTGCATAAATAAAATCATCAGTGAATGGAGACAAAAAAAAACATGGTCACATTAAGATAGATAGACAACCTGATCTAGACTCTCTACTGTTTGCAGATGACTTGGTACTTTTTGTAGAATCTGAAGATGATTTACAGAGATCTGTATATAATCTTCACATAACAGCAAGAAATTACAACATGGAGATTTCCCTTACCAAAACTAAAGTTATGGCCTTCATCGAGAAAAACCATGAGAGAACAAAAATTGCAATAGAAAATACAACCCTTGAGCAGGTATCAACATTCAAATATCTCGGCTATAACCTCAGTTACATCCAAGAAACTGATATGCAGCACAAAATCATCAACTTTACTAAGATCACAGGACTAATAAATAACATCTTCAGGCCATCTTTAGTCCAGAGGCACACACGACTCAAACTATACAACATCCAAGCCAAACACCCTTTTGTATGGCAGCGAAGCTTGGACCCTTCCCAAAGGGGATGAACGGAGACTAACGAGTGCCGAGATGTGGTTCATGAGGAAAACAGCTGGATACACACTGTGGGATTGGAAAAGATCTGAGGATATCCTTAAAGAACTAAAAGTAAAACCTATTATCAACACAGTGCAGAATTATAGATCAGCTTGGAAGGACCATGTACTACGTATGAAGACCAGCCGGATCACCAGACGAGTCATCAAATACCAACCTAGAGGCAAAAGAGACGTAGGTTGACCTACAAAGAGAATGGAACGAGACCGTAACAGGCCATCTGGCCTAACACTTGATAGGAAGAAGAAGGAGAAGAAGAAAAGCTGAAAAACCCTACAATCTTGCTCTAGAACGTCTATCAGCCAAACTTTCCCAACCCAAATTCTGAATCATTTCACTCACACTACTTGTCCACCTGTGGTCCCCAGTACATACCTGGCAGACTGAATAAGAGTAGTTCAGTCCTACATTCATTTAATGTCACACAGATACAATATAACAACCACTGTCAAGGCACTTCTGGGCTATAATTGTCCAACTATTGGTGCCATTACACCTACATACCGTTGACACGCAATTAATTTAAGTGGCATTCTAATTATTGTGTGAGGCTATGTGGGAAATGATTTCCCCCTTACACTCGAACATAGCTTCACACACTAAAACACATTACTGACACCGTGACATAAAAATGGACTGCATACCATTTTCAAGTCTTACTCGACTCTAAGGGAAGTTATTCCCTAACGCCATATCTATGATTCTTAAAGAGATTACAAAATCGGGTGCTAACTATGACACATAGGAAACTCTGTTTTTGCCTATCGATATCAATGAGATGTTCTGCACTGATCTCTTCATCCAAGATTTGATAATGAGTATTAGGACGACTGCAATAATATAAGCAGCTTATGCCGAATGCAGGAGATTAGGGTTCGAATCCAGTCTGTGGTCTCAATTTCACGTCTTACTCAACCGTTATATACCCTTTGAGAGGTATTCTCTAAAGCCATTTTCATAATTGAAGTGTAGACTCTTGTAGCCAGATCTGATGCTACAGGGAGATTTTTGGCATAATCGAAGGGTCTTGTGCTACTACTGGCCGGGAGTTGAGGGCTCACCATCTAAGCCATGTGTTGTGTATTTCCAGCTATGGCAGTCATCTTAAAGGAGCCAGCCAAAGACTTCTGGCATACTTCAGTCAGAAGGGAGAAATTCGTGTTGGCTGTGCTGAGAGTGATAGTATGTTCTAATTAAGGTATATTTAGGAACTTATATTTTAGTTATCTTTTATAAAATTAGAATGTACTTTGAAACAATTTACTCTCTACTAACATACATACATTTTCATTTGAGACTGTTTTGTCTTTCAGTGTCCAGTCGCCTCGATGATCCCCTATTAACAGCTAGCACTGAGACCCCCCTCTGTTTCTACACCTCTCACTTTGAAATAGTTCAACACTCAATCTAACCATCGCCTCATAGGTCTACCTCTGCTGCTCTTACTCTCTACAGCCGAACTCATTAACCTCTTAGGTAATCTCTCCTCCCCCATTCTCTTCACACGACCCCACCATCCAAGTCGACCCATACGAATAGCTTCATCTAATATGTTAATTTCTTACTTAGACTTTATCTCTCATTACAAGTAGGCCTACTTTCCTGCCATTGCTCCCATCTATTGATCCCAGCAATCATTCGTGCTACCCTCGTATCGGTTACATCTAGCTTATGTATCAGATATCCTGAATCTACCCAGCTCTCACTTCCATACAGCAAGGCCAGTCTAAATACTGAGCGATGTAGGGAGAGTTTCATGGTTACATTAACTCCTTTCTTGCAGAATACTGTAGATCGTAAATGAGAACTCACTGCATTGGCTTGTCTACACCTCGACTATTTCCTTCCCCATATTACCATCCTGAGAGAATACATAGCCCAAGTACTTAAAATGTTCCACCTGCCCCAATTTAGTTCCTCCTAGCTGACCTTCTGTTTTCTTGTGTTTCTTCCCTACCTACATAACCTTCATCTTTGAAATGCTGATCTCCAGGACTGTCCAACCTACGGCCCGCAAGACTATTTTCTCCGCGCCCGCGCCGTGCCGCCAATACTTTGAAACAAATAAAGCCAACTGGACAAAGGAGTGCGCGCGCACCCCTACCCAAAGCAGTTCCAGTCGTCGCACTACACTAAATTATCATGAACCTTATTTCATAATTTGATTAATAATTGTGTCATCATCATCATGCAAAGTTTCCAGCCACTGGCCGGGTCTGTTTGGAACACAAGCCTCTCCAACGTCTTCTGTCTTCCCACCATCTCTCAGCCTCCACCCTTGTCCAGTCTTATCCTCTCTTCTTCAAGCTTTCTTCCACCCCCTTCAGCCACCTGTCTCTCGGTCTCTTTCCTTCCCACTTCGTCTCGTGTACTCTCCTGGGTATCCTCTTCTCCTCCATTCGTTTTACATGTCCATACCATCTAAGTCTAGATTTCTCTACACCATCCTGTAATGGTTCCTCCTTCATTAATTCTCTGGTCCTCTCATTTCTTATTCTGTCCATCTTTGTAGCTCCAATAATGCTTCTCAAGAACCTCATCTCACTGGCCTGTATTTTGCTCTTCTCCCTTCCTTCCATAACCCAGGTCTCAGAGGCATACGTCAGGATAGGGACATAGTACGTCCGATATATGATCATTTTGCTGTTCTGAGGGACATCCTTGCTCCATAACATGCTTCTCACACTCCTCCAAAATGATTCTGCCTGCCTCCCCCACTCATTTATTTCTCTATCGTTTCTTCCATTATCTTGTATCAATCTTCCCAGATACTTGAAACTCTCCACTTTCTTCAGCTGTTCCCCACCAATTGTTATTCCAGTTGTGGTTCTTTCCTTCTTCCTTGTTGTGATCACCATTTCACTCTTACTTATGCTAAATTTCATCCCATATCCTCGTATTATTCCTTCCCACATGTCCAACTGTTCCTGTACCTCCTCCTCCTTGTTTCCCCGAATCATCAAATCATCTGCAAACACCATTGCTTTCATCTTTCCTTCCCCAATTACTTGTGCCACTCGGGTCATCCATCACCACAATAAAAAGTAACGGTGACAGTGCACTTCCTTGTTTCAGGCCGTTTCTCTGTTCCAACCAGTCTGACCTCTCTCCTCCCACTTTCACACAGCTCACGCTTCCCTTGTACATCTCCTTTATCCTCTTTATAGTCCATTTCTCTACTCCTCTATCCTCCAGGGACTTCCATACTTTGTTTCTGCATATACTGTCATATGCTTTCTCAATGTCCAGGAAGGCCATCAGTAGATCTGTTCCATACTCATAGTGCTGTTCTTGCAACTGCCTTACAGCAAAAATCAAATCCACTGTGGACCTTCCTGCTCTGAAGCCATGTTGTTCTTCCCTCATCCCTCCTTCTATCCTTGTCCTAATTCTCTTTTCCAAAACTTTCTCAAAGATCTTTGCACAATGACTCATGAGTGTTATTCCCCGATAGTTTCTGCAATCTGTTCTACTACCTTTCTTGAAGATCGGGAGCTTATTATTCCTTTTTTCCAGTCCTCTGGGGTCTTCCTTTCCTTCCATGCTGTCCTCATCACTCGGTACAACAACTGTATCCCCACCTCTCCTGCTGCTCTCACCATCTCCACACTCAACTCATCCACACCCGGTGCCTTCCCTCCTTTCATCTTGTTCACTGCATCTTCCACTTCTTTCCATGTTAAGTCCTTCTCTGTTTGCAGTTCATCTTCCTCTTCCCCGATTTCTTCCTCCTCACCATCTTTTCCATTTGGGTTCAGAAGTTCTTCAAAATATTCTTTCCACATTTTCTTCAGTTCTTCCCTATTTTCTATCTCTTGTCCCGTTTTGTTCACCATTCTAACATAATCCGTAGGATCCTTCCGCCTCTTATTTTTTACCATCCCATACAGAACCTTTTTTGTACCTTCACTATCCTCCTTCATCATCTTTGTCCACTCTTCCATCCACTTTCTTCTCTCCTCAGCCACTACTCTCTTCGCCTCCTTCTTTCTTCCCTGGTACTCTTCCCTTGTCTCTACCGTCCTATTTTGATACCACCTCCTAAAGGCTCTATTCTTTTCCCTTACTATATCTTTTGTCTTCTCATTCCACCATGGTGTTTCCTTCCACCTCTTCTTACTACTTATCCTCCCACATACTGCTTCTGCTGCACCTACTAGTGTCTTCTTAAATCTAGCCCATTCCTCTTCCACCCCTCTTTCTTCATCTGTTGGAATTCCTTCCTTTACCATTTTGAGGTACTCAACCCTTCTTTCAGTTTAGAGATCCTTATACGTCTTTCCTGGTTCTCAGTCCCTTTCTTCTCCTTACTCCCTCTCAGGTTCATTACAATACCAGCAATCGGTGGTCGCTATCCAGGTTCTCCGATGGTATAACCTTGATGTCCGTGATGTTCTTATTTAGTTCTTTCTCATACAGTATATAGTCGACCACCGACTTCCTGGTCAAGTCATCACTGTACCATGTGATTGTGTGGCTCTCTCTTTTCTTAAACCAGGAGTTCCCAACTAGCAGGCTGTTCCTCTGGCAGAAGTCCAACCGTCTCTTTCCTTCCTCATTTCTTCTGCCCCAACCCTCTGGTCCTAGAACACTCTCATAACCTTGTCTTTCTCTTCCTACATGGGCATTGAGATCCCCCATAACAATCATATTTCTTCCTACCAGCTGCTTCTGCAATTCCTCTTCAAACTCCTCCTTCTCTTCAGAGGCGCAGCCAACTTGTGGAGCATACACTTGCACTATTTCTACGGTCTCTCCCCTCAGTGCTACTTTCACTTTCATCATCCTATCACTTATTCTCCTCACTTCTTCTTTTAAACCATCTCGTACTACTACTCCCACTCCATTCCTCTTTCCCTCTTCGTTCCCACTCCAGTAGTCTATAGCCTTTTCTCAGTTCTCTCCTTCCTTCCCCTTTCCACTTTGTTTCTGCCAATCCCAAAAAATCCAACTTCCTTCTTTCCATCATATCCACTGTCTCCTCCACCTTCCCCGTCAGCGTTCTTAGGTTTAAAGTTCCAAATCTTAGTCCGTGTGTACAGCCGTGTCGTCGTCTATTAAATCCATCATGTCCGAGGCTCGTTCCATTTTTGAAAGCATTTGGTTTCATCCACTACTGGCTTGCTGGGCCTATCGTAGCTTCACCAGAGCCCCGTTAGCCATCACTTTTCAGGGTTCCTGTAGGACCTTCACAGCTACCGTAACGGTCCCGGGGCACACGAAGTCCCCACTGTACTTCGCCCCTACAGGCGATCCCCTACTTTGTGCCGTTGCCCGTCTCCCACAACGTGGACGAGGGGTTGGACTTATGGGAAACATTAATAATTGTGTCAAATGAACATAAATACTCACTCTTTGTCATGCATGATGTATGTGTATTGAATGTCATCGTACTTCTATTTTAAAGGGATTTGTTAAAAATATGTAAATTTATTTTTTAGTGTTTTATTTTTGTATCCACTACAAATACGTAAATATAGAAAACTGCAACAATACTAACAAACTAAGGCCAGACAGCCACAAATCTCACCATATTGCAACTATATTTTTTTTAAATTTTCATAACCCCCAAATCCCCCGGAGTGTTATTGGCCCGCAAGGTCCCCCAACTATTAGCGATGTGGCACCCCTGCCATACTCCATACATTTCTGTTCAAGTTCTAACATGTTGGCTTGCAAGCTTTTGACGGAGTCCATCATTACAACCAGATCATCAGCATAGGCCAGACTGCTTACCTGGTTTCCACCTCATTGAATCCCACCCAGCCAGTTTATGCCTTTATACTTTTGCTTGCCTGTAGTTCCCTCGATACCATAATCCCTCAGGATGCTCAACATCTTCTCCCTGGGTACTTTATCGTACGTCTTCTCGATCTACAAAACACAAATTTGACTATGATGGGGGAGACTCCAAAAGAGTGTTTCTGGTGTCAGTTACATTGTTTATTAGTGGTAGTTCATAGTTTCATTTGACTGTGTTGGGGAAGGGCCCAAGTGAGTGTGTCTGGTGACAGCTGTGCTGTGTATTAGTGATAGTTCATTGTTTCATTTGACTGCGATGGGGGAGGAGGATGATGATGATGATTGTTGTTTTAAATTAAGGGGCCTAACATCTAGGTTATCGGCCCCTAATGGTCTGGGTGATAGTGAAAATGTCAATGAAGTGGAAACCAGAACGAAAATTAAGTGAGAAGGAAAATACTTACAAAAAGGAACTCAGATTGAAACTACTCACAAAATGGAAAGCAGTAATACTTACAAAAGGGAATTTCGAACGAAAATACTCACAAAAGGAATAGATTGAAAAATACGCACAAAATGTAGGTTAAGTTCAAAATACGTAAAAAATGCAAGTACATTCGAAATTCTTACAAAATGCAAGTGAAATTCAAAATACGTACAAAATGCAAATGAGATTGAAAATACGTACAAAATACAATTGAGGTTCAAAATACTTACAAAATGCAATTGAAATTGAAAATACACAATGCAATTTAGATTGAAAAAGGCCGGTTCAGATTCAAAATACTCACAAAGTGCAATTGAAATTCAAAATACTTACAAAATGCAATTGAAATTGAAAAGGCTTACAAAATGTACTGTATGGTAGATTCAAACTTCTCAATTGGATGGACAATACTTACAAAATGCAATTTAGATTGAAAATACTTACAAAATGTAATTTAGATTCAAAATACTCACAAAATGCAATTGAGAATCAAAATACTTGCAAAATGCACACCCTACAAAATGCAATTTCGATTGAAAAAACTTGCAAAAAGCAGCTTAGGTTGAAAATACAAAATGCAATAGAAATTCAAAATACTCACAAAAGTTCCGCCCCCTATATTGACTTACTAAAAAGCAATTTAGAGTGTCAATCCTTATAAAAAGCAGTTGAGGTTGAAAACACTCGCAAAATGCAATTTAGATCGAAAAAAACTACAAAATGCAACGTAAGTTGCAAACAGGTATTTTTGGAAAATACCTACAAAATGAAGGGTAGAGAAAAAAAAAAGAAAAACATTTCGCTAAAGGAAATTTAGATACACGGGGAGCCAATTAACAAAAACAGTGCGGTAAACTTAAAGAGAAAAGGATATATAATGAAAAGAAAAGATCTGACTCCTCGAAGAAGGGATCAGGAAAGATGAGACAAGGGCCAATTAAGGCGGTAAAGTGAAAGACTCCCTAGGCCTCGGATGACCTAATACCATCGGGGTCCGAAAAGAACAAGAGTTGACCAAGGGAGGTCGACAGGAAAGAAGATAGAGAGGAACCCGGCACAAGTAAGTGGAAGCAATGCCGGACTCAGGTTGGGTCCCGTGGTCGCCAACCCACGTCCCAATAGGTGTGAGCCCCTGGGGGATGATGGGGAGGGTCCAAGTGAGTGTGTCTGGTGACAGCTGTGCTGTTTATTAGTGATAGTTCATTGTTTCATTTGACTGAGATGGGGAAGGGTCCATGTGAGTGTGTCTGGTGACAGCTGTGCTGTTTATTAGTGATAGTTCATTGTTTCATTTGACTGTGATGGGGGAGGGTCCATGTGAGTGTGTCTGGTGACAGCTGTGCTGTTTATTAGTGATAGTTCATTGTTTCATTTGACCGTGAGGGGGAAGGGTCCATGTGAGTGTATTCTGGTGACAGCTGTGCTGTTTATTAGTGACAGTTCATTATTTCATTTGACTGTGATGGGGGAGAGTCCATGTGAGTATGTCTGGTGACAGGTACATTGTTTATATGTGGTAGTTCAGTGTTTCATTTGACTGTGATGAGGAAGGGTCCATGTGAGTATGTCTGGTGAAAGGTACATTGTTTATATGTGGTAGTTCAGTGATTCGTTTGACTGTGATGAGGAAGGGTCCATGTGAGTGCGTCTGGTGACAGGTACATGGTTTATATGTGGTAGTTCAATGTTTCATTTGACTGTGATGAGGGAGGGTCCATGTGAGTGTGTCTGGAGACAGGTACATGGTTTATATGTGGTAGTTCAGTGTTTCATTTGATTTTGATGAGGAAGGGCCCGTGTGAGTGTGTCTGGTGACAGTTAGATTGTTTATAATAATAGTATAATTGTGCACAAAAGTGCATTTAGAATAAACATATAATATCATAAACACTGTAATTTAGTTCACATTTCACTATACTCAGTGAGAGAAATTTGTCTTTGTTGGCATAAAGTGAGATGGTATCTTTCCCACACTGAATGGCACAGGCTGGACACACAAGTATCATTTGGCTCATGAAAGTGAGTTTAAAGTATTGACAAGACTTATCACTGAACGGCTGACTAAAGTGATCGACCATCTGATCCCAGAGGATCAATTTGGATTCCGGAGAGGAAGAAGTACATTACATGCTGTAAAAAACCTCCTGGATGACATAGACGATACCCTACGGTTACCAAGTGTCAACATTGGAACAGCTCATCGGAGAAGAACACCCGTTGACCAATATAATAAAGGACATCTTAACTTACAACAAGTTCTTGATTGATGACTCCGTACCTACAACATACGACCTAATCCAGACCAATGGGGTACTACAAAGGGACCCCCTCAGCCCACTTTTATTCAACGTAGCTACATTCGACAGCATTAAGACAATAAAACAGGCAACGAAGTCTACTTCATTTTATATGTATGCCGACGATATGGTTCTTGCATTGACCAACATTCAGGACTTTCAGCTCTCCCTCAACGCGTTAGCACTATGGACAAATGAAAACAGCTTCACAGTAAACGAGAAAAACAACAACAAATGACCTCCCGAAAAAGGGGAGGAAGACATACTTTACAACAAGGATACTCCATTGGAAAGAGTAAATGCATTCCGGTACTTAGGCATCACACTTCAGACTACGACGGCATTGTTTCGGCTACATATAAAGGAAAGAGCGACGGAGGCAATAAAAGCTTTTTATGGAATCAAAGACATAAGAAGTTCATCCATACATACAGCAATGGCTCTCTTCAAAGCCAGACCTATGGTCTGACCTCATTTGGCTTAAATTGACGATAAAAGACCTATCAGCAATAGAAAATGTGAAAGCTCACTACTTGAAAGCAGCCTTAGGCCTATCAAGGTTCACGCTCTCAAGGCTTATCTATGAGCTGGCAAGAGAGACTTTCCTTATAGAGGACTTACAACTACACTACGAACTTCAATCCACCGGTGCGACCAGGCATTTAAAGGTGGAGAGACAGAAGAAAAGACAAGAAATATGGCCGGAGTTCTTCTCTACAGATGCAATGCTAGACCGAACGTGGATGGGACCCAACCAAAAACCACGTCACGTGCTGACCCGGTTGGCGGTCCACAGGTACCATCACTTGATCTCCGTAAAGACATTGTTTATATGTGGTAGTTCATTGTTTCATTTGACTGTGATGAGGAAGGGTCCATGTGAATATGGTGACAGTTACATTATTTATTAATTGTAGTTCATTGTTTTATATGACTGTGATGGGGGAGCGTCCATGAGTGTGCCTGGTGACAGTTACATTGTTTATTAGTTGTTGTTCATTGTCGGATTATGAACATGGAAGATTCCTCACACAGGTCCCCTAGTTATTAACGGTATTATCATGCACTAATATGTAAAGAATATTTCCATTAAGTTAGTATTATGTTGATGAATATCTATATTTTGTTGAAATATATTGCTATTTCTTTCCATTATAATATGGCTTCAGATATAAAATAATCCCTTTTTCCATTGCCTTTGGAGTGGACCCTCTTCTCTTCCCCTTTTCTATTTGCCTTTCATGGCTCTCCTTCCTTCTAAGTCCCTCAATCCTGATTCTTTGAGAGTTGGGGGTATTTCCTTTCTTCCTTATTCGTTTTGTTTTCCATTTCCTCTTCTAGTATGTAGGCTAAGTCTTTAGTTTTAGTTATAGTGTCCATTTCATTTTCATGATAATCCAAACCTTAAGGGCTGATAACCTGGATGTTAAGCCCCTTAAAACAACAATTATCATCTTCATTATTATTCTAACGGGGACAGCAGCCTTTCAAAATTAATCAATTCTTTACTTGCCTTATAGACAGTGTAAACATTGATAACATTAGCCAATTAATGGCTAAGCTGCATACTGCTGCACAGCTGAAAGCAACAGGAAACTACAGTCATAATGTTCTTCCCGAGGATATGTTACAAGTTTGAAAGGCAGTAGAAGGTTAGAAAATTTAGAAAGGGAAATGGATAGGTTGAGGTTGGATTTGGTTGGGATTAGTGAAGTGTGCTGGTAGGAAGAACGGGACTTTTGGTCGAGAGACTATAGGATCATTAGCACTAAATCAAACAACGGCCACGCGGGGGTAGGTATCATATTAACTAGGTAACTTGGACAGCGGGTGGAATATTATGATATATTGAATTGATTATTGGACAGTTTAAAATCATTTGAAGAGAAACCAATTGCAAAGAGACCCGTGCGGATCATTTCCGAGGAGGAGAGAAAGATAAGGAGCGAAAGAATGAAGAAGTTCTGGGAAGAAAAGAGAAGGAAGGCCAAGAAGCCTTAAGTTCTATGCGGTCCATAGTTGGCCAAATTCGAAAGAAGAGGAAGAAGAACTGATTATTGTAGCTATCAATACAATACCTAGGCTATATGCACCACAGTAGTACAAGTCTATATGCCTACCAGTCAAGCAGAGGATGAAGATTTTACAAAGTTCTACGAAGAAATAGATGAAATTCTGAGGTATGTCAAGGGTGACGAAAATGTTATAGTAATGGGAGATTGGAATGCTGTTGTAGGGAAAGGAAGAGAAGGGAAGATAGTAGGAGATTTCGAATTAGCTGATAGGATTGATCGAGGAAGCAGGCTGATGGAATTCTGTACCGAGCTCGAGTTGGTCATAGCTAACACCTTATTCAACAACCACAGTAGAAGAGTGTACACAGGGATGAGACCAGGAGATACAGGACGTTACCAAATTAATCAACTTCATTATGGTCACGCAGAGATTCCGAAATCAGATTTGGCATTGCAAAATATTATCCCAGAGCTGACATAAACTCTGACCACAATCTGGTTTTATCACAATTAACACCAGTTATCAGAGAGATTCTACACACACCCAAAGTATACGGGGCTACATGACCGCGTTGTCGCAGCCCCTAAACTGAGGAACCAACCACAATCTGGTTGTTATGAAATGCAGATTAAAGTTGAAGACACTGAAGAAAAGTCAAAAGCCAAAAACTTGGGCAATAGACAAACTGAAAGAAAAGGACGTGAACTAAATATTCAATACGAATATAAAGGAAGGATTAATGAAGAACCCTGAACAAACTTCAATTGCAAAGGAATGGACACTTCTGAAGAAAAATAACAAAATCCACAGGAGAAAACATAGGTAGAAAAGACAGAATAGGTAGAAAACCGTGGATTACTCAGGATACACATTTTCAAAGTCATTCTGTATTATCAGACATTTTCGGTGATCCGACATACTCCAGGTCCAGTTTAGGTCAGATATCGAGGCTCTACTGTATATATGTATTTTTATTTTATTTTTTATTTTCAAATTAAAATGGCGGATATGTAAAAGGTTTATATTCTAAACGTAAGCAAAATTAAGAAATTACGCAGGTTTACCGAGGATTACGCGAGTGACTAAAGTGTTAAATATTGTGTGAACAGTGTAGATAAAATACGCAAAAGAAATACAATACATAACTTGTTAAAAGAGAAGATTATAACATTTAATATCATGACGGTCAACTGTGCTCCATGCGGCAAAAAGATCAAGAACAATCAGCAGGCTGTAGGATGTGATGGTGAGTGTGGACGCTGGTTTCATGTAACATGCATGAAAATGAGTAAAGACACGTACCAACAATTCCGGAAAGATGATACTTTTAAATGGTCATGCAATCGTGAAGACTGCCTCCCACAACCTAACCTCAAAGAGGTTATGGCATCTTTCTCCCAGAAACTTGAGGAATCCCTTTCGGCGATGAGAGAAGAAAACCACGAGGTAAGAAAACTAGCAACTTTCTTATCAGAAAAGTATGATGAACTCCACCGGGAAATTGAAATTCTGAAGAAAGAGAGAAAAACCGTCAAGGACGCAGAAATGGCTGCATCTAGAGCTATCAACGAATTGGAGGAACTAAAACAGTACCAGCGCAAGAACAACTTGATAGTGTATGGAATACCCACTGAAAGAGAGAAGGATGTATTTCACAAAATCTCGGACATTGGCAAGACGTTAGGAGTTGAAATCACCAGGGCAAACATAGACGCAGCTCACCGCCTCCCGTCAAGAAAGCCTGGGCCTCAACCGATAATTGTGAAATTAAATAATAGGTGGAAGAAGGAAGAGATTCTCAGTAGCAGAAGACAAAAGAAGACCCTGAAGACGAGTGAAATTGGTTACAGTGATGGTGGTAATATATATATCAATGAACACCTGACCCCAAGAAATGAAACCATCGCCAAAAAGTGCCGTGAATTGAGACAAAAGGGAAAAATCTTTGCAACTTGGGTCAGAGACTGCAAAATATACATTCGGAAAAATCAAAATGGACCCTCAAAGCTTATATCAAGTGCTGAAATACTGGATGAACTCGCCCTCTCAAACTAAAATCTATGTAATAGTAAGATATCTACTAAGTATTATCCCATATGGAACTAGAATTACAGAAATTAAATTTTTTAGGTAATGCAAATAATAATACACTAGAATTAACCGAGTGTAACTGTAATACACTTTGCGATTATTATAAAATTAAGGACAGTAAACAGATAATAACCGATACCAGTACACTAAAATGCGTACACATAAATGCACATAGCATAAAAAACAAGTTCGATGATATCCAAATAATGTTAGACAGAATCAAAGGTGTAGATGTCCTAGCAATCTCAGAAAATTGGTTAACAGAACAAACAAAAATGTTTTTCAATATTAAGAAATATGTTGCATATCACATAGTTAGAAAGCAAACTGGAGGGGGTGTATCTTTGTATATTTCAAACAAATGTAGCAGTACCCTTGTAAAGGAAATAAATTCCACCCACAGCATACTGCACATTACTGTGAGAAAAGGCCATCAAGAATACAATATAATCACTGCTTATAACCTTCATAAAAGCAACATTCCACACTTTCTAACTGATCTCGAAGTAATTATTAGTTCTTACTCAACGAATCCTGTTATAATACTAGGTGATATGAATATCGATCTATTATTTGGGGACAGATATACTAGTAGTTATATTAACCTAGTCAAATCATATGGTCTAGTCTTATGTAATACAAAATATCCAACTCGTGTAACACAAACTAGCTCTACTCTAATTGATCATGTATTGGTGAACGACTGTGACAATATATGTAATGTCTATAATATTGATAATGATTTGAGTGATCACCATTTACTAATCTGTGAAATGAGAAACAAAAAGATAAACAGGAACTCAATATGTGATGATAGGCCAATAGAAAAGGATAAAATAAACTACAAAAAACTTAATGAATATTTAATAACTCAAGAATTTGTATGCAATGAAACTAACATCAATGACTACTACAATAAATTCTGTGATTTTATTAATAAAGGAATAGCCTGTACTATGAAATATACGAATAAGGAGCCAAGTGCCCCACCAATAAAACCCTGGATCACACGAGATATTTTAGCACTAATACACAGAAAAGATAAGATATATACAAAAACCAAAGTTAAAAATCCATCTGCAGAAATTTTAGAAGAATATAAAATTATTAGCAACCAAGTAACAAAACTTAAGAGAAACCTACAAAGAAACTACTTTGACCAAAAAATTCAAAATGCAAATAATCAGAGGGAAGTGTGGAGTGTTGTTAATGAGATGTTAAATAGGCCAAAGAAGGGGAAAAATGAAATTGTCAAACTTATAGTCGACGGCACAAATGTCGAAAAAAAGGAAAATATATGTGATGAAATTAATAAATATTATGTCAATATTGCTAACAGTATATGGGAAAATCAAGGAAACGGTTCTACCTCGGACATTACAAGCTATAAAAATACTACTAGCACTAAGACAATCTTTATGTTACCTACTGATGCTAATGAAATACAATCAAACTCCCTAAAACACAAAAACAATATAAGTGAGAACAACACTACTAATGTCATGCTACAATTGTATCTTGAGGGCATTACACCATATCTTGTCAAAATAATAAATCTTTCACTGATGACTGGTATATTCCCCGATGCCTGTAAAGTCTCTAGGGTGGTCCCGATCTACAAAAAAGGAGACAAAACCCACCCATCAAATTACAGATCCATTAATATTATATCTGCCATCAGCAAGGTTCTAGAAAGCGTTGTTAAACGAAGACTTATGAATTTCTTCATGAAAAATGATTACTTTGCAAACTGCCAATATGGGTTTATTCCAAATAGAGGAGCGGATAGTGCTATATTTGAAGTAGTAACTGATGTAGAAAAGGCATTAGATGAAAACAAACTAGCTGCTGGTGTACTAATTGACCTTCAAAAAGCCTTCGATCTGGTTAACCATAAGATTCTCCTTAATAAACTAGAATTTGCAGGCATCAGAGGAGTGGCACATGATTGGTTCAAGAACTACCTTACTAACAGAAAACAATATGTTGCAATCGATAATGTAAAAGGGTCTCAAATGAGAATTGACACAGGAGTACCTCAAGGTTCTGTCTTAGGACCAATTCTTTTCTTGGCCTATATTAATGATATAGTATTATTAGAATTGAAAGGCAAGCTTAAACTATTTGCAGATGATATTTTTATACTCTATCTGGGAACATCTGAACAGGAAATTATGCTAAATATTAATTATGATCTCAATAAGCTGGTGGATTGGTTGAGAGCACACAAAATGGTTATCAATATCACTAAAACAAAATATTTATTCTTCCATAAACCATCATACAAGATTGAGACCACAAACATAGTCAACATAGCCAACAAAGAAATAGAAAGGGTTAAATCGGCAACTTACTTAGGTATCACACTAGATAGTACACTAACCTGGGAAAATCATGTAGAAAATGTAAAACATAAAATCAGCCCTATAATTGGTATTATTTTCAGATTAAGATATAGCTGTCTTACTAGCCAACAATTGAAAAATATATACTTTGCTCTGATACATTCACATCTAATGTACATGAATTTCATATGGGGATATTGTAAGAAGGAGCTGATAAAAGAACTTGAGATACTCCAGAAACGTGCTATAAAATCTATCTTTGGATTTCCTTGGCTAACACCCTCAAATGAATTATACTCAAGAACTAAAATTATGCCACTGCAAAAACAAATAGCTATGTCAGCAACAGTATTTGTATACAAATTAGAAAACAAATTGATACACACACACATCCATTTTACCCATGCAAATGACATTCATCATTATGCAACAAGAGGAGTAAATCAAATATTCACCAGCCATTCCCAATCCATTAAATTTGGAACTAAAGGAATTATGTCCTCTATAATAAAAGAATACAACTCGCTACCATTAGGCATAAGGGAAAGTTTCTCTATAAAAACATTTAAGAGGAAAACAAAAGACTTCCTATTAAGGAATGAAGAGCCCATGTACAATAGCCTTAAGCAATGCAATGTATCATACCGAATTATCTCTGTAAAGTTAGTCACTAGCAATCTAATATAAGTTAGCCTACTATTAAACTAAACAATAATGTTACAAAAATTATATATATGCCATGCTGTAACTAGATTGTCCCTAACACGAGCTCAGGCTCATTGGGACCTATGTAAATAAATAAATAAATAAATAAATAAAATAAATTAAAAAAAAAAATCAGGTTATTTTTTCACAAGTCCCAGTAATTGGGATTAGGTATAGCTTTGACCGATTATCATCCCTATAGCCTACCGAAGAAAACAGGAGCTGACACAGATGTGAAGATTACCGTACAATCAGCTTGATCATTCATGCTTCAAAGATCCTGTCTAGAATAATTTACAAGAGGACGGAAAGACAGATAGAAAGAGAGTTGGGTGGAGACCAGTTTGGCTTCAGGAGAAACGTAGGAACAAGTAAAGCTGTACTAAGTCTTAGGCTGATTTTGGAAGCTAGAATAAGGAAGGATAAGAGAACGTTCATGGCATTTGTAGACTTAGAAAAGGCTTTTGATAATGTTGATTGGAGTAAGTTGTTTTGACATTTTGAAAACGATGGAATAAATTACAGGGATAGGAGGGTGCTCTACAATCTATACAGAAACCAGACAGCAGTTATTCGAGCGGAAGGATATGACAGAGAATCTGGAATTCAGAAAGGTGTAAGGCTAGGCTGCAACTTATCACCCATACTTTTCAATCTATACATTGAACAAGCAATGAAGGAAACTGGAGAAAAATTCAAAGTAGGAGTAAAGATTCAAGGAGAAATATTTCAACTCGGAGATTTGCTGATGACATTTTCTTCTAGCCGACATACCAGAGGATTTGAATGAGTTTATAAATGGTATGGATTCTGTCTTGAGGAAAGAATTCATGATGAATATTAATAAATAATGGAATGCAGTCAAAAGAAGTCAGAAACTCCTATGGATTTCCAATTGCCAGGTGGAAAGCTACAGGAAGTAGGTGACTTCTGTTATTTAGGAAGCAAAAAAAACCAGTGCTGGACGAAGCAAACAGGATATAAAAAGTAGGTTAGCACAGGCAAGGAATTAATTTCTACAGAAAAGGAATCTGTTGACATCGAATAGGCCTATAGATTTAGGTACTAGGAAGTCATTGTTGAAGGCCTTTGTCTGGAGTGTGGCACTCTTTGGAATTGAAACTTGGACTGTTGGAGCAGCAGAAAAGAGGAGAATTGAAGCGTTTGAAATGTGGTGTTACAGGAGAATGATGATCAGATGGGTAGATAGGGTTACGAATGAAGAGGTAATAAGAAGAGTGGGAGAGGAGAGATGTTTCTGGCGACTGCTAATGAAGAGAACAGATAGGTTGGTAGGACACAAACTAAGACACCCAGGAATAGCAAACTTAGTTATACAAGGATGGGTCGAGGATAAGAATTGTAGGTTTGACCCAGGTTAGAATATGCCAAACAGATTGCCTCGGATGTACGGCGTGGTAGCTATGTCGAGATGAAACGATTAGCTCAGGAAAGGGAAGCATGGAGGGCAGCATCAAACCAGTCGAAAGACTGAAGACTCAAACAACCTGGGGCAAGGCGTCCATTAGGGCGCTGAGGCTCAGCCTATCCGTAAAAAAACTTAAATTAGTTTTCTTCCGCTGTTATTGGTGTTTTTCGATTGATATTTCAAATATTATATATTTGAACTCGCGCTGCTTAGCGCTGTGTCTACTCACAACTAAATCAACCAATAGCTATTCATCTCAACTCAGCCTGACGCGCACAGACGCAGTAGCAACTACTTGCGGAGCGGGGTGAAGAGGGGGGTGTATCTTGTAAATGTGTGCGTTAAGGCTTGGCCAAGGACCTGGAGATAGAAACCCCACAACGCTGGTTGCTGCTGCAATCTAGGAGTGTTTGGCAGAACTAAGACAGCACAGTATAATGAATGATACTGGTTACAGGGTTGTCAACGATATTAAATGCAAGATAGCATAATTTTCTGACATGAAAAATTATTGAACATGGACATAAATCTGAACAGGACCCAGACATATGCAAAAAAAAAAATTTAAAATAAATCCCATTAACTTATGTGTTACTTTAAAATACATAACTTAACTTGCAGAATGATAATTTTTTTTAAATGTGCTCTTTCGACATGTTGGCAGTCCTGGCTACATGCAGGTGCGGATCTAGAGTTTGGCTTTGGGGAGGGTCACAGAATCGAAATTGTTAAGAAAAATGGTATCACTAAAAACGCAATCACAAAATAACCAAACGTACAAAACCAGACCAATTTTTTTGCAAGCTACATGGATAGAAATAGAAATAGAACTTTAGCGCACCAAAAATATTCGTACAAATTGCAAAGGCGTGTTTTGCGACTTTTACATTGAGCTTCGAGAAAATTATCCAGGTACGTTACAATTTCGGCAAGTCGAGTTGGTACCAACAAAGGGAGAAAGTCACAGCTTAAATTGCCAACCAAGCTTGCAGTTTGGACGTCGGCAACATTTTTTTTTTTGCGAAAAAAGCCCCAAATTCCTATTCGTGCATTGCTGTAGCTATATTCATTGTGACATCACTATAAACATCGATTCGGTAATCACAAGGTTTGCTAAACAAAATAGACGAGTTGATTTTAGTTATATTAATAATCGTTTTTATATAACAGGTACGAATTTGTAAATATGTACAGTTGTAACAGAACATAATAATTGCAATAAAGATATTTTCAGTAATGAATAAAATGAAAAAATAAAACTGTTTTTCAGTTAAAATTCGTTAAGTTTTATTTGCCTGGTTATTGTGTTATCGTTTTTTGAGTTTGCAAAAAAAATTGGTCTCCGTTTTGGGGAGGGTCATGAACCCCGTGACCACCACCCCCCCTCCCCTAGATCCACGCCTGGCTACACGGTGAATGATACGAATCTGTGTAGCCTATTGCCAGTGTGGAATGTAAGTGCAGTGAAGTGTGTTTCTATTAATCTATTTGTATCTTACTGTGTGGTGTGTTTGTGTTACAGTGTAGTTGAAAACAAATAGTAGGCATCAGTACGCTAATCTACACGACACATGCACTTCAATGGATGCGTTCAATACATCTCAAGATTCATCGAAACCATGGTTGAGTGGTAGTGCTACCCGAAATAGACATGGTACAAGAAGAGAGAGAGCCACAAAATTACTTGGTACAGCAGGGATTTGACTAGGAAATCAGTGGTGGACTATATTCTATGCGGGAAGGAGACAAAGAAGAGTATCACGGATATAAGGGTAATACCTTCAGAAGCCCTGGACAGTGACCACCGTCTGCTGGTCGCCAAGGTGAGAGGACTGAAGGAAAAGAGGAGAACTGAGAACCAAGAAAGAAGAATAAGGACATGGAAGCTGAAGGAGGATGGAAATAAGGAGAAGTTCCAGATATTAGTGAGGAACAAATTACCGAAGGATGATCCGAAAACAGGTGAAGAAGAATGGAATAGGTTCAAGGACGTGCTGGTAGAAGCAGCGGAAGTCGTGTGTGGCAGAACTAGTGGAAAGAAAAGGTGGAAGGAAACACCATGGTGGAACCCCAGAACTAAGGAAGCAGTGAAAAAGAAAAATGAAGCATTCAGGAAATGGTTCCAACAGAGGACAGACAGAACAAGAGAAGAATACCAAGAGCGGAAGAAAGAAGCAGGAGAAGTAGTGAAGGAAGAGAAAAAGAAATGGCTGGAGAAATGGACGGAAATGATGGAGGAGGACTGTGATGGCAGTAAGAAAGTGTTGTATGGAATGATAAAGGCAAAGAGAAGAGATACAGGGGAAAATGTCAGAATGGTGAACAGGAATGGAAAGGAGGTCGAAAATATGGAAGAAGTAAAGGTTATCTGGAGAGAATACTTCAAGGAACTCCTAAATCCAACTAAAACCAGCGTAGTGGACATGGTGGAGGAAGAAACAGACAGTGACCAAGACATTTCAGAGAAGGAATTGACATGGAAAGAAGTGGAGGAAGCATTAAAGAAGATGAAAGGGGGAAAGGCACCGGGAATAGACGAAGTGAGTGTGGAGATGGTGAGAGCAGCAGGGGTGATAGGAACACAGTGGCTCTTTCGAGTAATGAAAGTGATATGGAGGGATAAGAAAGTACCAGAGGACTGGAAAAGAGGGATAATAATACCCATATTTAAAAAGGGAAGTAGGAAGGAATGCAAGAACTACAGGGGAATTACACTCCTGTGCCACTGCGCCAAAATATTTGAGAAGGTACTGGAGAGAAGAATTCGGACAGAAGTTGAAGATGGGCTGAGGGAAGAACAGTATGGATTCAGGCCAGGAAGGTCAACAGTTGACCTCATCTTTGCAGTAAGACAGCTACAAGAACACCATTATGAATATGGGAAAGATCTGGTGATGACCTTCTTGGATGTTGAGAAAGCATATGATAGTATTAATAGAAACAAGGTATGGGAAGCAATGAGAGCAAAAGCAGTGAACAAGGAGACAGTGGCAAGAGTGAAAGCAATGTATGAGGGAAGCAAAAGCTGTGTAAAGGTGGGAAGAGAGAGAACGGAATGGTTTCAACTGGAGAGTGGTCTGAAACAGGGAAGTGCCCTCTCATCCCTGTTATTTATAGTGGTGATGGATGAAATCATACGAAAAGTGTTGTTGTTGTGGTAAGGTTGGTGGACACAGTTGAACTCCTCGCCCAATATCTTCTGTATAGAATTCACCAACGTTGCACTTCACATTCACACGCCATGTTTTTGAACACCGACAAATATAACTAACCTAATCATTCACCTTAGAAAATAATGATGTAGATACGTTCCAGAGCACACTGATACGCACGTAACTTTGGAAAGGGGTCAGAAAAATCAGTACATACATACTTCATGACATATCATAAAACATTGCGAAAAAAAAGGGCGGGGAAAACTTAACTTATAGCATAAAAGGTAGATGATCTAAATATTCCACTATGGCCTCGATCAATGGAACTACAGGACTATGCAACAAATTGGACATATTTAATGGTAAGATATATCCTAAAGATCTTAACTTGTGTAGCATCACCATCCTCGGTTCATTGAAAACATCACACTGGAACATCAGATGACTCAGTGTACCACGCGTCTTTTCACACACACAACTCGCATTCTCGCGCAGGCCCATGCGTGCCATTTGATCAGGTGTCATGGCATGCTGAAAACGTAACCGTATTATGGTAATAATGTGCCGTCTAGTATATACGAAAAGTGGTAAATAGCATTGGGGAATGGAAAATGAAGGCAATGTTGTTTGCTGATGACCTTCTGGTATGGGGAGAGGATGAGGAAGAAGTACAAGAGCAATTAGATGAGTGGGAGAAGGTAGTGTTATCATATGGGATGAAGTTCTCAGCACAAAAGAGTGAAGTGGTCATCACAACAAGGAAGAAGAACAGACTGGATATGGGCATAACACTTGGAGGACAGCAGTTGCAGAAAGTAGAATGCTTCAAATACTTGGGAAGCATAATTGAAGAAAAGGGAGGCAATAGGATGGAAATAAATGAGAGGGGAAGGTGCGCATATGGATTTTTCAAGAGTGTTAGGGGGATGATATGGAATAAAGATGTACCACAAAAAGGTAAAGGAATCATCTACAAGACCTACTTTGTGCCAATTTTGACATATGGTTCAGAAACATGGGTGATGAAGGAAAGGGACAAGAATAAAACACGAGCAGTGGAGATGAAGTTCCAGAGGAGTAGGGTAGGAGTGACAAGAATGGACAGAGTAAGGAATGAGAGAGTCAGGGAGGTGGTAAGAGAGGAACCATTGCAAAATAGAATAGAGCGATCTAGGCTACAATGGTATGGACATGTGAGGAGGATGCAAGAGGAGAGGATACCGAAGAAGATGTTTGGAATGGAAATGACGGGAAGGAGGCCAAGGGGAAGACCAAGGGACAGATGGACAAAAGGAGTTAAGAAGAGTGTGGAGGAAAGAGGAGTGTGCTGGGACACAGTAAATGACGAGAGATGGTGGATGGACAGGAAACGATGGAGAGGCTTATGTTCCAAGCAGACCCGACCAGCGGTTGGAAACTGCTCAAGATGATGATGATGATGATGTGTGCTTTTTGCTAAAGACAATTTAGAATGGGGCAAAAGATGGGTTGGTGAGGAAAGTCTTAAAAAATTTCTTTCTAAGGCAAAAAAACATGAGTGTTCAATTTCACACATCACAGCAGCTGTTAAATATAATCATTTAGATCCCGCTAGAATTGACCATGCCCTTTCTGAGGCGATGCGTCTTGCAGCTTTGAAACACAATGAAAAAGTCGAGCGAAATAGGAATATAATGACAAGACTGATTTCAACTCTGTTTCCTGGCGCGGCAAGAGTTAGCTCTCAGAGGTCATGATTAATCTGAGACGTCTTTAAACAAAGGCAATTATTTACAATTATTGGATTTCTTGGCAGAGGAAGAACCGTATATAAAGATCATTTATTATTCGATGGGGTATATAAAGGCACTTCCTCTGACACACAAAACGAACTACTCGAATGCATTACGGAAGTAGTTAAAGAACAGATTTTTAGTGAACTTGAAAATAGTAGGTTTATTTCCATACAGGCTGATGAAACCATGGATGTCTCAACTACAAGTCAAATAAGCGTTATTTTCAGTTATGCCAATAACGAATCGGGAGAAATTGAAGAGAGATATGTCGGATTTTATGACGTTTTAAAAGACCGAAGTACTCAAGGTATAGCCGCTGTTTTGCTTCACGTCCTCAAAACCTGGATGATCTCGAAAGGGAAATTAATATCCCAAACATACGATGGATGCAGTGCAATGGCAGGTAAAAATGCTGGAGTTCACTGTATTGTAAAACAAGAATATCCACATGCCCTCTTCATCCATTGCTACGCATATCAATTAAATTTGGTTCTGCTTTATGCTTGTAAAACAATTACACAAGTTAAGATTTTTGTAGCAACCTCGCAGGATTCCATACTTTCTTTAGCCGTTCTAGTAAAAGAAGCAATCTTCTTAGAGCAAGGGGTTTCAAATTGCCAAGCTCATGTGAAACAAGATGGAACTTTCATTTGCGCGCTGTTGCAACAATTATCCTTCACTATGCGGAACTAAAAGCCGCATTTCATGATATTATAGACAATGATGGATGGGATGATAATTCCTTACATCAGGCAATTGGACTCGGCAATATATTGAATGATCTGACGTTTCTTTTTATGCTGCAGCTTTATAATTTGATTTTTCAGCAAACGGGTGTATTGTTTGACATCCTGCAAAGCAAATCCGTAGATATAAGACGTTGAAAGTACGAAATTGAAAATTGCACCAAAGCGGTTGATAAACTAAGATGTGAAGAAGTATTTCTTGCCTGCATAGAGAAAGCTAACTCTCTCCTAAATTCAGCAGGTGAACTTAAAACTACTCTAAATGAAGCAGGATCACAGAAACTGAAGAGACTTGCATTTGAATAGTTGACACTATAGTAGTGAATATGGAAACCAGATTCCAGGACTAACAGAAGCTCGATGTTACGGAATTGGTAGATCAGGAAAAATTTTTGTATTACAGTAGGCCTAGGCCAAATAATTTCCAGACATTTATTCTCGAAAAATTGTTTAAAGTGTATCCATTCTTCGATCATGAAAAACTGACAGGAGAACTTATGTTCGTTTATAGTAGTGAGGATAAACATCTATCGCCTAGGGATTTATTCAAATACATTATACACAATGGATTTTAAAATGTGCTCCCCGAGTGCGTGAAGTTACTTTCCTTGGTACTTTCATTTCCGGCGACCACTGCTTCATGCGAAAGAGGCATGGGTACATTGAAACGTGTTAAAACGTACCTCCGCAACACAATGACGAACGATCGACTATCAAATTTGGCAATTTTGGCTATAGAGAAGAATACTGTTAAATCTTCTTCCAAACGTCAAGAATCAATTTCTCGAGTTGTCGTTGTCTACGCCCAGAAAAAGGATAGAAGGATCGAACTTATCTACCAAAAAAAAAAAAACTAATGGTGAGTGATAATGTATTAATTTGCTGATGCTCCTTGTCGAATTAGATTTAATTACGTATTTGAAATAACACATCTGCCCTATTATGACTGTGTAAGTGAAGAATACAATTTAGTTGAGATAATTGTTCTATTTTATTTCTTTCCATACATGGTAAGAGTAACTGTGTGTGCCCCATTAAAGTAAAAAGAGGACCGACCTCTGATGAGTTAGTGACACTTGGAGTGGGGACACAGCCTTTCCAGTAGACTAAAGCTGTGAATTTTGAGGAGATGAGCACGTTTGTTACTTTCGGAATTCATTCAACTTCAGCCTACCCTACAAAAAATATCACGCTTCGCCACTGCAAACAACAACAACGACCGATTGAAAAGTTGCAACATCAATTATTAATAAGACAACATTGAGAAATGGCTTTAAAGCCATCTGTTTTAGTAAGTAAATTAAATACGGATCCACATAAGAAAACATGCTTAAAATCATGGCAATGTTCACTGTAGGCCTGCCTAAGTTTTCATAAGCAAATTCTATGAATAAGTGATTTCTTAAATATCTAGCTATGAGAGTAGCAATTGTACCACTTGCCGGTATATTTAGGTCGTAGATTTCATCTTGACATTTTATCATACATACAAATATTCCACACATTTTTATTTTCTTATTTTCCTTTTGACACTTGCTATTCGAACACCTGTGTTGTTATTTTTGTTATGGTAGGATTGCTGGACACAGATGCCTCTTCGCTCTTCTTCTTCAACTTGGTACGGTAGTGGGTATAGTAAACTCTTGACCCAATTGCTACTGTCCAGTGATATGTATCATTGGATAACCGTCGACTACCGATTGAAAGCGTAAGACCAGTGAGTAGTGGGGAATCGTAAACAAGAATATGACGCAACGCGGAGAGATACATATGAGGAAAACACAGGAATTAGAGACAAGGACACAAATGGTATTAACTCTTCACACCGAAGCGACCCACCTTGGTGACTCGCTACACATACACACACATGACCGGGTCACAAATATGGATATGGGAAATGATTACCCTTTCAAATCTTGAAATTAATATTGTCGAAAAATGCCACTATGCTACTGACCAGTGGAATTGTAGGCGTATGTACCAATGTGGCCACATTTAAAGGAAGTGCATACCCTAAATCGTATAAAGCTCTCAACATTAAGCACGTTGATGGTCGTATAGTGGACATTGAAATAGAATATGATTTAAGGAACCCTCCATTTGTAAACACGAACATAGAGGATCATCACGTCGTTTTATGCGGAATAAATACACCGGCGTTAATGCATGGTTAAAACGTAGACGAATGATTGTAATAATATGTCACTCTGAAACCACTGCCGGCTGGATCGTAACACTCATGGTTGCTTTAAACTGCCTGCCCATTCGACACTCACAGGCGTACAAGATATATGCATTATTAATTCACCGCTAGGTGCAGCACCTAGGCACTGAGATTGCCGCGGCATTTTAAAGGGGAAGATACCTGAAACGAAGTATTGTTATGTTTGGAGGCTTAATATCGAGATTGACGGACGTGAAAACATTACACTAAGTTAGTTCCCTTGTTATTCTAACATCTAAAAGTATTCAGACACATACTTACGGGCAAATTTTCAATATAAAGGAAAGCAAAAATACATGTGGTGGAGGCGATTGTTTTTAAGGGGCGAAATGTCTACCTCATTTTCCCGTAATTATGCAGACGATAATAAAAATATAACTACTTCTAACTGACTTAAATCTAACTTACATACTTGGCGAGATGAAAAGAAAAGAATAAGGACAGTAGGGGGGTAGTGGCGCTTCTGCCCCCCCCCCCCCCACCACTACTCCCAATGCGAGCCGATAACTCCCGAACCCGTGGTCGGAGATTCACGAATGAGTGTCGTTGGACTCGGGATGACGGGGGCTTTGCTACGGACCACTCGTTATATTTTAGAAAAAAAGTTTGAAATTTTTTGTTTTCGAAAATAGGCGATCGTTTTAAAACCAAACAGGATAGAAAGTTTTGCCATGGCTCAAACGAATGGTCTTTATGACCTTTATTTTCTATAATAAAACTTTTTTACTTTTTATGTTTTTTTGAAAACACTCGAATTTTGGAAATCCTATATTTTGGAAACTAGGAACTCTACAAAAAAAATTGTTTGACGTAAATTAATGGTTCTTACCCCCTCTACCCCCAAAATAAATTTCAAGTCTCTAGGATGAAAACCTGTAGTAGTGGGATGGGGACAGAGCTGTGACACTTAGCAAGTTGTGAGCCCCTGCGACCTTGGAATGGAAGGAGCCATGCTAGGAGGGCGTGCTTGGATTCGTTTTTTTTTTTCGTCTCGTTGTGCTCTTTACGGGAATGTAGGTGTCGAAAAGGTGAAAATTTGGAAACACGTTTTTTTTGGGGGGGAAAATAGTGATTTTAAACTTTTTGTTATATTTCGCGAACCAATTATGCTAGAGGCGTGTACGAGGGGTCCAAGGACTCGGAGTGACGTCCTCTTTGCTATGAACCACTCGCTATATTTTAAAAAAATTGGAAACTCGATTTTGGGGTAAACATGTGTTTTTTGTGATTTTTGCCGATATATCACGAATCAATAACGCTAGAGACGTGTACGAGGTGTCCTAGGACTCGGGCTAACGCCCCCTTTCAAATGTGGTAGATACTTTTTCCAAAAAGTAATTCAAAAAGGGCCTAACGTCATACATGTTGAAAAAAACGTTTTCGTTTTCTTTACCTGTTTATAATGTTCATGAAGCGTGGTGGTTGAGAGAGACGAAATTGCTGGGTGTGTGTGTGTTTCAACGAACCTGTCGCTGACCAAGGTGGCTGTGTTCAATAGATCAATCGATATTTCGACGGGTCGGTTTATGACAGAGCGAGGGTGCGTTTTTTTTCACACATTTTACCTTTAACGTGTAAACGGTGATGAGAACTTGGTTCTATGTTGGTCGAAGCGAGTAGAGAAAACAAACTTGCAAACGAGCAGGAGGTGAAGGTCATTTGAGCTTATTGGAAGGCGCCGATCTGACTTGACAACAGGTGCAATGGAAAAATGACCAAGACGCTTTAAGGTGAAATAATCTGACCATTGTGGTGGCAGGGAAGAGCGAAAGGCATGTGAACACATGTGTGAAACCACATGTAGGCTAAACCAGTGACATCCTGTCTTGCTTCGTACGTGACAAAATGCAAATCCAGGTGAAATTTGATCTGCCACAGGTGTTCGCTTGGGACGTTAGCTGTCCACGTGCCTGATAACTGAATGTTCAAAGCGTGGGAAAAAAAGATTATACATGCAAAGTGATATATAAAGACACGTCGCTGACATTTCCACTCGCACTTATGTGACTACTTTTGAACACGCTACAGCGTTGTGTGAAACACTTGGCCTTGTTTAACAGTTTTGGTGTTGGTGGAAAATACTTATTCTTGTTGTGAGGTAGGTATATATTTATTCATTTATACATTTATTGATTTATATATAAATACATGCAATTATTTATTGATTAGGTAATTAATGATTTTATTTATTTATTTGTTTGCAGATAACCGGTATAGCCTACATGTCGTGTGTGTGTGTGTGTGTGTGAACGATATTAAAGAAAGAGAGAAAGACAGAGAGCTAGAGAAGGAAACCATTTCCACACTAGTCCGCGACGGGAATATAGCAAAGCATTACACGTCAAGGTGAGATTTGTTTATATATATACAACCTGTTTGATTTTGTTTTGTTTATGAAATGCATAAACTATATGGAATGGATATACTTATGGTGGTTTATTTTATTTCTTTTTAGAGTGTTGGAAAACGCTTGACCTCTGTTAATAACCAGGAACGTGTGTGTTTGAGGTCATTGTTCAGTAGTCTACAGCTGAAAACTCAGGTGAGAGTGTTCTTTCAAAATAATGTCTTTTGCCACTGCTACCGATAGCCTAACTTGGGAACCCCTAAACAGTTGTTTCAAATCGCGTGTGTGCTCTGGCCGCGTAGTGAATGTTAGAAAAAGTTTGATTCCCAAAGAATTTTTAGAATCTTGTTTTGAAATTTTTAAAATTGAAATTTGTACAGTGCAAAGGTTGCATACGGCTTTAAAGGTGAATACAGAACTGGTGTGAGATTTCATATATAAAAAGAAGGACGTAGAACATAAAGAGACATTTTATATTTGCAGTAAAATGCAAGAGCTTTTGATAGCCGATAATCTGAATGAGTGGTATCAAAGCCATGTGGTGAATGCCTTGCTATCAAAATTTGATAAACTGCAACAAGGACCGAGTGGCCTTGCCTTAGACAAAATTCATTATTTACAAATCAACATTTGTCATTTCAATCCGTTGAATGCTGGGTCTAGCTATATTAAAACACCGCCAGCCATAGCTTCGAAAAAGGCTGTGGTGAATATTGAAAATTTTGATGATGAATGTTTTCTGTGGGCTGTGGCTGCGTATTTGCAGCCAGCTCAAGATCGTCATGTTAACAGACCAGCAAAGTACAAGGCCAAGTTTGATGAATTGAAACAAACTTTAAATTTAACTCGAGTGTCGTTTCCTATGGACTTAACCGAGATCCATAGGTTTGAACAAGATAACCAGGACTTTTCGTTCATGGTGTATGGTCTTGATGGCGATGAGATTGTGGGTCCTCTTTATGCCACAAAAGAACCGAAACGACACCACATTCATCTTTTATATCTATCTGAGGGGGAGGTGAATCACTATTGCCTAATTAAAAGCCTGAGTAGATTGCTAAGCAGACAAGTGTCTAAGCACACTGGTGTAAAACATATTTGTGATCGATGCTTGCAATATTTTAAAACCCCTACGCTTTTGGAACGTCATAGGGTAGATTGTGTTACTCAGGAAGCGGTGAGATTGATATTGCCACAAGGGGACAAGACTGTGTTAAAGTTTAAGGACATTCACAAGCATGACACTGTCCCCTATGTGGTGTATGCAGATTTCGAAGCTCTCACCACACCCATGGCGGGATGTGAACCAGATCCCACCATTAGCTCAACCACACCCATTCAAAAATATGAACCCTTTGCCATAGGATTTAATGTGGTGTGTGCCTATGACCCCACGCAATCCATTTACAAATACCGTGAGGGGCCAGATTGTGCCAAATAGTTTTTGGATGAAATTGTTAAGTTGGCCGAACATGTACAGAAATTACTGGACCACCCAGTACCCATGAGTCTATCTCCAGAACAGCAGCAGCAGTATGAGCATGCCACGACATGCCATATTTGCGAAAAGTCTATTTTAAGTGGAGAGGAAAAAGTCAGAGACCACTCGCACTTTACGGGGGAGTTTCGTGGAGCTGCGCATAGTAAATGCAATTTAAACTTTCCAGCTCCTCGTTTCATTAGTGTCTTTTTCCACAATCTGGCGAATTATGACATTCAGTTTTTGATTCGTGAATTGGGTCATGTCAACAAGGGCTCGTTTACCATTATTCCCCAAAACCATGAGGGTTTTACAGCCCTGACATGGAGGTTGAGCGACATTAGCATTCGATTTTTGGATTCCTTTAAGTTTATGGCATCCTCGCTAGACAGCCTTGTGAATGGCTTGAATGAGGAGGAATTAAAAAATACTAGAATGCATTTTAATGATCCTGAGCAATTTCAATTGTGTATTCGGAAAGGTATATTCCCGTATGATTTCTGCAACAGCTGGGACGTGTTAAAGCAAAGAAAACTCCCACCACAAGATAAATTTTACTCGAAACTAACACGCAGTACCGTTTCCGATGAAGACTATGCACATGCATGTCAAGTTTGGCGAGTGTTTGGCATGAAGACGCTAAGTGAATATGCTTTGCATTACCTAAAACTGGATGTATTGCTGCTCACTGATGTGTTTGAAAAATTCCGTAACTTGTGTCAACACATTTACGGTCTTGACCCGGCTCACTATTACACGAGTCCTGGACTCTCGTTTGATGCCGCTTTGAAATACACTCAAGTGGAATTGGATTTACTCACTGACGTAGACATGGTTCTATTTTTTGAAAAGGGCATTCGTGGCGGCTTTGTGTCGCTTAACCAACGCCATGCCGAAGCGAACAATGTCTACATGCCTGATTATTCACCAGACAAACCAGAATCGTACTTAATGTACTATGACGTGAATAATTTGTACGGTTACGCCATGAGTCAGCCTTTGCCCTATGAGAAGTTTGCTTGGCTGACAGACAAACAAGTGTCAGAATTTGATGTGAACATGGCTAGCCAAGAAACAGGCCGTGGATATGTGCTAGAAGTGGATATTGAATATCCCTCATCCTTGTATGATGAACATGCCGATTTCCCATTCTGTCTTGAGCAAATGGTTCCCCCTGACAGTAAAGTGAAAATTGAAAAACTCATGGGCACACTTTACAACAAAAATCGGTATGTGCTACATATCCAAATGTTGGTGCAATGCCTCGCCCAAGGCTTGGTGTTGAAGAAAATCCACAGGGGTATTTCTTTTGCTCAAAAAGCATGGCTCAAGCCATACATGCAACTCAACACAGAGCACCGACAAATGGCAACACAGCAGTTTGAAATTATTATTTTTTAATTAATGAACAACTGCATCTATGGCAAGTCTATGGAGAATGTCCGCAAATACCGTGACATTAAATTGGTGAATGTCTGGGAGGGGCGGTGGGGTGCCCGGCGGTACATTGCCAAGCCAAATTTCAAATCGATCGAAATTATCGATGAGGATTTGGCTACTATTGAAATGAGTAAGACCAGCGTGACCATGGATAAACCCATTTACTTGGGTCAAGTCATTTTAGACTTTTCTAAATCGGTCATGTATCGATTTCACTATGAGTTTGCCAAACGCCATTTTGAGGACGTCTCTCTTTTGTATATGGATACAGACTCATTCATTTACCACATTCGCCACTGCAACCCCTATGACGTCATGAGGCAACATAGTGACTGGTTCGACACTTCTTGCTATAGCGCTGACAACGTGTTTCAGCTGCCCATAAAAAACAAAAACAAAATGGGCGTTTTAAAAGATAAATGTGGTGATTCCATTATGACGGAATTCGTAGGTTTGGCCTCAAAAATGTATGCTTATCGCACACTCGACTGTAAGGAAGCCAAATGAGCAAAAGGTGTAGGTAGGGCAGTGGTAAAATCGCTACGTGTTGATGACTATCTAGCGGTTTTACGCACAGGCAAAGCTATGTCTCATACACAGTGCAGGATACAATCCAGCAACCATCATTTGTATCTTGTGGAACAGAGAAAACGCACCCTCGCCTCCATGGATAACAAACGTGTGTGGGCTGATGACCTGCTCACTAGCCTACCCTGGGGTTATGATCGCAAGGAGGAGGAGGTGTGATTTCACTGTTTAATCGTTTATGGGACATAGCTTTATGTAACTTGTAGATTTAGTATTTTGTAAATATTAGTTTCTGCCATTGTAAATAGTAGAGTTTTGTAAATAGTGGTAACCCACTTGGACCTTTTGCTCTTAAAAATAAGTTCTATGCAACCTTTTTTATTTTTATTTTTGATTGGTGAATAGTTTGATTCTTTTAAGCTGTACAAAGTTTTTTTAATTGTAAATATGAAATAAGTAAGATTTTTAGTAACTTTAATAACTAGTATTTAATTATTTTTCGTAATGTAAATGATAAACTAAAAAAGTCTTTTGGGATGGGTGTGCATGTCGAGAATGTGCTTTTGGGAATAAATAAAGTGGTTGTGTTTGTTCCCAAAGACAGGTGTGAATGTATGAGTGGAGAGAGAAAGCTGGTGTGTATGGTTGACCAGAGCAAACACGGTGAGATAGGGTGGGTGGGTGGGGAGGGGGTAAATGGTCACTTATATACTCATTTTGTTATGTCATTAGTTTTGTTTTTCATTGAAATGTGGCAGACAATAGACATTATTTTTGTAAAAACAGTCTTACCTGCAGTAGTTGTAGACCTCGACGTTTCTCCAAACACGCATCAACACATTGCAGTATTATCAAGGTCAAGCACTTGCATCAACATCATTGTCAAATCTCAACTTTCGACATACACCAAATGGAAAAATGTGAAAACAGAAAAATGGAAAATCTATGTTTCCATATCATCAAAAACGCAAAACTTAAAACGGACATTTAAAAAATCTGGAAATGGCCATATGTGAAATTTGAAAATTCAAAAAACGTCAAACGGACATTGTTTAAAATGTGTCATCAGCAAACTGGAAAAATCCATATCATCAAAAACGCAAAACTTGAAACGAACATTTTTAAAAACTGTAAATTGCAAATTGGCAAATGACAGTGTGTGGAATTCATCATGTGTGAAATGTGTAAAATGAAAAAATCAGCCATCAACATCACGATTTCTTAAAATTAAAAATAACAAATCATTGTGCTCTGGTAAACCTTTGTTTTTATTTCATAGTCATAGTGAATTGACAAAAGAAAAATAGAATACAAACAAATCCCAATTCCTCACTCCTCAATGTTTATGTCCATACATCATCAACTTTCCTTTCATAGCACTCATGACAATCAGGGCTGCCATCCTTTCATCCACTGAGGCATCACTGGATGTGAAACGTTGTTTAGCTTTCTTTAATAACAATTTATCTGCCACATGTCTTAAACCAGGATGACTATGACGATAAGAAAGGTCATGTTCCTTGCATGCTTGATCCAAAAGATTAATGGGTACATCACCACGTTGTAAACGTTTTTCATGATGAGTTCCAGGGCCGCAAAAACGATAACCTGGAAGATGGATTTCGAAAGGTAGAAATTGAATCACTTTGTCAATGACGCCATTGCCAGTACAGGTCTGGCATATCCTTTTCCATCGATGGTGAAAAGGTTTGGTCTTCCTCCTCCTCTGTGGACGATGTTTGTGTTTGTTGTTGTTGTTGTTGTTGCTTTTTCTCGCCATGACACCCGTGGAATGATTCAACAAAGTCTTTACATGGACTTTTATGACCGTGATACATTTTCACTAGCTGGCAAGTCGCACACTGACGCATAGACGGTATTTTTGCCATGGCCACTTGCTTATGGTGATCGTAATCCGTACAGGGTTGCAATTCACTCAACACAGGGTCTTGAGTCCATGATTTTGGTACATGTTGCCAGATTTCTTTGACCGCGTTGGCGGCCACATAATAAATAAACGACTAGGGCAGCGCCAAGAGTTCCTCTTTGGTAAAACTGTCTAGTTTCTTTTTGCACACAAAGAACTTGCCGATGGCTTTGTCCGTAGCATTGCCTTTCTCCATGGTATCACGTGCTGTAGATGTTTACACGTCGCTTGTAGAAATCTCACTGGCGTCATTCACAGGTAAATCTTGAGTTATAATTTTGTTCAACAACTCCCAGCAGGCATGGGTGGTTAACCAATGAAAGAGATGCCACGCATGCGATAGGGCTGTCTGGGTAATGTTGCCACAGGAACAAGTATCCATGAGCGTTTGCAGGGAGGGGCAGCCCAACTCCATAAGGTCGATACATTGGCAGTAAGACGCCAAGAATGGTTGCAACCATTGACGTTTTCCACCACCTTTCACAAATACCACATTGGCCGAGGACAAGTGTGCTTTCATTACCACGTCCAAATATTTATAGGAAATGGTTCCCTGATTCCAGTCTAGTTGCCTATGATTTTCAATCCACTGGGTTTGTTTACGGTCTTTTTCACACAACAAATCAAAAGCATGGGGTGGTTTAAATAGCAAATGCGTAGCTTGCGATATCCAAAACGTGGTACAATCGATCATGGCCACTTGTTTAAATATAAATTTGTTGTCACCAATTTTAAACCCTTGGCAATCCACAATGAGAGTGCGCAACATGTTGACGCTTGCCTGGACCAAGTTCAACTGACGACTGACTGACGATCAGGTGTGATCATGACATGGACTTACCTGCCATGCTAGTTTCAAATTAAGGTTAGGGTAGGACAGGGGGACATGCAAAAATAAGAATTTAAGAATTACATCATTTTATTATCATAACACGTCTTACAGGCTTTTCTCATTTTAGGATAAGGACGATAGCAACTGATACAACAATATAGTCTCTTGTGTTTGTAACGTCCATAACACCGATGATGTCCCAATGTCTCTAAACTAGGCGTTTTTGATGGTGAGCTGCTCACCGAAGCACCATGGATACCATACGGCCCACATGTATCGTAACTTGTTTTTTTTTCATCACCCAGAGACACAAGTGAGGGATAGCTTGAATGACAGGGTATATTTCCCACTTTCATTCTGCACAGGTAGGGGCAGGTGGGTGACCAGCGCTGATGTTCCTGCATGGGTTCATCGCCCTCCTGCCATTGGTCTATGATGATGGGACAAAAGGCACATTTCACTTCATCTCTTGTTTTTAAATAGTAGAATCCAGCGGCCGCCAAGGCTTGAGGGTTTATGAAAGGCACTGGCCATGTGGCAAAAGTCTTGAAGCGTTGTTCCTCAGAGTTTAAATTCATGGATGTAACGTCTCTTGAGGCTTTAAAGCAAGACATGACTGAGCGGCTTGACGTGGGTTGACCTGTTATTTATACACTCGTCACTTGGTTGGACAGTGGATAATAGTTGACTTGTTTGTGATGAATAATCAAACAGTAGGCCGTGGTATTGGCTGGTACATTGTCATGCGTTTCAAAATCTAGTCGAATGTCGATATTGGATGGCTTGACAGACTCTTCTAGGTAAGAACAGTCAAAGACAATCAGTGGCGCTCTTGCCTTAAACGCTTGGGGTAGCAGCATGGGGCCGTTCTCTTTTTGATAATACGACCATCGAAATTTAGAAAACAAGTCGTACAGGGGGCCAAACTTATTTTTTGAAAAATCCAAATCCAGTCCTTCATAGGGAAACACAGCTCCGTTGAGGAAAAGACGTGCATTTCTCAATTGCAGGTGATCAAATTGCGTGGCATCTTTGGTTTGTTGATACTTGCGATTCGTTTGAAAACCCACGATCAGGTAGAGAGGTCTCTCTGTATAGCGAGCTGTTTTTACAGACCAACTGTGTGTGTTAGTGGTGGGCAATAGCGGATACTCGTGGAGTGCCCAGCTTCTAAATTCCATGGGTAGAGGCATATCTCTCTTTACCATCTTGAGTATGTCCAGTTTTTTGCTATCGTTAAGGGTCACATGAGGCACTTCCCATAGCAAGCGTTGTAGTTGAATTTTTGAATCGATGGGGGCATTGTCGGCTCCCTTGAGTGCATTAATATCACTCCTGTCTCTCACTAGATAAAGCACTTGCCTTGCGTTGACCACAATGCGTTGGTGATCTTCGGCAAAGCCTAAAATCAGTTTAAGGGGTAAATATCCAGTAAAGGTCCCATCGGTGTGTACCATCCAGTCATTGGTCGAGTCAGGACACCAACCTGCCATGCAAAGTGTTTTACCTTCTTCCTCACTATAAGAGGGGTATAGTTTCATGACACTGGAAATGCCCACATTTCGAGTGCTATCCACCACGATATCGTTAATGACATACCGCACTTCAGAAAACAGAAAGGCCAAACCATGGTTAGCCAACTTGGATGTGGTGGGTGTAGAGCCATCGGCTTTGGTGAGCCGACCTTCAATCTGAATGACACTTTCATGCGGTAGGGTGTAAATATCTTGGTTGTTGATAACAAATTGAATTTCATCATTGTTATTGAGACCAGGTGTTTGAGCTTGATAGGAATGGAGATCAATTCTTACCACTCCTGGTTGCTCCTCGATGTGATTCGCTATCTCTAGGATAGAATTCATTATGAGGGTTGACGTGGTAACCCAAATGCTGTAAAATCTGCTTATCTTGAGATGTTAACGTGTATTCACGTGGCAAACAACTAACACCATTCCTAGACGGTGTTGTTGCTTTATACACAAATTTCACAGTGGCTTTAGCACCAACTTGTAAGTCACTGGTGTGGTAGAATCTAGATCAATGAGTTGTTGATCTCTATTGATCAGGCTTAATGTTATATTACTAATACTATCGACAGCCACAGAATGAAAAAGCACCACTGGAGGGTTTTCACGAATAATATAGCCATTGGGTGATGTCACAATAAAGTCATAAAGCGAATGCGATGGTTCTTGATTGGTGTACACTTGGCTAATAATATTACATGTCACCGACACATGATGGTCCTCAATGAATTTCACTTCATGGTCCGAAACGTTTTTTTTTTTTTGTTGGGCTCCAACACACGTGGTTTAAATCCTAGTAATGGACCAATGGAATCGGGGTGTGTTTTAAAGTCAATGTTGAAGGTAGAGAAAATACTGCAGCGATGAGTGTTGGTATTGCCTACAAGTTCAAACTTGCGCGTTCCGTCGAGAAATGACTTTAAACCATATTGATTGATCAACACCACATAAATGTGTTCATAAATATCATCGATCGTGTATCCACCAGAGTTCAGGGTGAGCACAGAATCATCATAGTAAAACTCGTTGTTCACATTTTCACGTATGTTGTATATTCGATTGTACGTTTCAAGAGAAACAAGTCCTAAACCATAGGGTTTTTCACTCAATTCGATAGGCGGGTAAAAGTCTAGGCTGACTTCAGGTCCACGTCCATGCAGTGTAAACGTTTTATTTTCTGCCGACATACTGGTGGCGTTTTTGCTTATGCTGCGTCTTATATTAAAAAAAATAAACACAAACGTCCACACTGTTGGCTGTTAAACGTTTGCTCACGTTTCACATTATAATATATCTTGATCCTGTTTCCAAAATAGGTCACTAGTTCCATGGGCGGAGGCATATTCCCAAAACTGTCAAAGTACCATACAGTGGATCCCTCTTTGACATAAGCTACATAATGTGTTCCTGGTCCTCGGTGATCATCCAAATTGACAACAGCACATTCCTGTTTCCAGGGTCGTTGGGGTAATTGGTTTCGCATAAACACACCTCGAAAATGAGAAAGCTTTAGTTGTTTAGCATAGCTTTCCACTTGTTGATGCGTCAGGGCATGTCTTGCTATGGCTGAGGTTAATTTTTTTTAATATTTCGAAATGGTGAAATCCCAAATCCTTGTTGATAAAGGGCTGGCTTTAAATTGGCATTTCTAGCCCCATGGCGATCGCTTCCATCGTTTCATTATGTCGCTGACTTTCTTTGAGTTGTTGCTTGCCCTGCTGCGCGGCTTTAATGGTTTTCGCCACTGCACTTGCACCGCCCAAAAGTGAACCCAGAGCAGCCAGACCGGCAAATAATGCAGGTAAAAATCCCGCTCGTTTGTGGACGGGAATCACTCGCCCTTGGTTTGAAACCTGTCGCCGACGTTTTGGAATAACATGTCTCTGTGCTGCTCGAAAGGCTTTCCTTATGGTCAATACATTATGTTTTCTTTGTTTCTTTCGCAAGGGCTTGTCCACGAATGTCGTAAGCCCAGGCTTTGCCAAGGACAATGTCCTTTTTTTAGTCTTTCTCACCACATACCTTTGTTTCACCATGATGATAATAACCCACAACCTTTCACAGGAAAGTTTAAATCGCAACTAACGTTAAATGGTTATTTCATGGCTGTATATTCCAATTCCACATAAAGTGGGAAATCGTTTATGGTTTTTCCCGCTTGCTTTTCATCCCATGTCAACATGAGATGAAAGGATAATTCGCCACCTGCATTGACCATTTCATGGTTATGGACCAACATCCTATGACCATATACCTTTATTTGTAAATGGTTCTCATCAGGTATGGCATATTTGATGTGAATGGTTCCATCATAGTGTAATCGATAGTGGCTTAAACCCGAAGCAAGCACATAGGTCGAGTGCTGATCATGGACTAGCGGTAAATGGTTTCTGTCATTCACAGGTTTTTCATTTGTCAGATACACTAAAAATACAGATGGGATAAATTTATAAAGCCTTTTCTTTTCATGGGTCACGTAACGCTTGGTACAGACATCGTCTTCGTCTTGCGGGTCTTCCACGTGAATAATCCGATGGTGATTAGCGCTATAGCCATTCACCGTAAGCTGGGGCACTTTGTCATAAAACTCATACACTTTGTTATCCACATACCTTTTCGTAGTAACGTCTGTAGACACTTGAGGATGTTTTACATGGGTTAACCGCTTTCCCTTAAAGTCATAATCTCCCTGTTTTGTGCGTGACACTACTGACCTATCCACATAGTGTTTATTAGCAGGATCTGTTTCCTGTTTAGGATCATGTATGGGGACAGGCCTTGCTTTGGCCATCAACGCACGTCCAAAGACATCCATCGTCAACCTGTAGTACCAGTCTACTGTTTCTATGACAAGGTTCGGTGTCCTGTATATTGTTTTAGATCCCTTATTTGGGGGGTGGTTGGATCTAAAACGGAAGAGTTATTGTGTTAATTTATAAAGAAGTGCCAAAAAAGGGGGGTAGCTTCCCGTAGTCGGGCAAGCTGACCAGTGTAGAGTGTTGTTTAGTGTTAGGGTGCTAGGGGATGCTCTTGTAAAAGATCTAGGTGTATTTTAGGGGATGGAACTTGGCGTACAGGTCAACGCGCTGGCTTATGTGGTCGTCCAGCTGGCTGGTTAGATAATCGACTTGCACGCGTCAGCTATATGGCGCGTGTCGCTCCTGCAGTCAGGCCGGTACGGGAATACAATTATGCTTGCCCCAGCAAGTATCTGGCTACTGTAAGTCACGTCTAATAGTGACGGAGAGTTCAGGAAGGGAGTTAGGGCGTAAAGAAGCGTGTAAACAGTAATGCAGGTGTAATGTACTGACCAGTGTTTATTGGCCAGTAATATTGAATTATGAGTCCCTTTTAAGGGATGTAGTGATGTTACAATGTGTACAAACTTGTCTATACAAATTGGTGGGTAAGGTTACAAAGTTATAGGACTCTGAACACCTGCTGACTCACTCACCTGATGATACCAGCATAGCCTCGGGCCGCCACACTGTAAGACTGATAATTGATTGAGAGCCTGACCTCCTTAAGACGCTCTTTTATATTCTTCGGCGCTGTGCTGTCAGCATTGTGCTGAATAGATGTCCTAGTTAATAGTGTGTCGCTGTTTGTAGTAGTGATGCAAGGATTGGGCCAGCTTTCCAGAATGGCTAGCTGTCCTTGCGGTGTTAGTAGATGTTGGTCTGGACTTATAAGGATTGCCAGTTAGGAGATTTAAATAGATGATGGGGGGATGGTCTCCAAGGGGTGCATACCCCTGGGGTACTGTACAAGCCTCTTCCCCTATTTAGTTCGCGTCCCCGCGAACGGGAACGGAACTTGGGGTTGGGATGTTGATGTTATAGATGTAGTCGATGTGGTTGTTTTTGAAGTCCCCTCGTATCTTCTGTATATGTCTTCCTCGTCGTCGTCGTCGTCGTCGTGTGGTGATGTCGTGTTGATGTGTGTGCGTGAGATCAGCTCGTGTTCAGAGGGGAGGGTTATGGGATATACATATATACATAACATTGACATTGGCATAAAAATATTGCAAAAGAAATCGACATTGGCATTTGGGAAGCTTGATGAAAAAAAATACATGGTGCTGATGTTACATTGTTGTGCAGGGAGGAAAAAACCCCAGGGCCGAACGGATGATTGCGTCGTCCGCCCTATCTTAGGGAAAAAGTGCTCCCTGCAATAAGAAAGGTAGAAGAAAATAGAAAAAATGGGTGTTCCAGGGTATAATTTAAGGGAAATATTCAAAAGGCATTGATTGGTTTGGGATAAAACGGAACACCCTGACAAATGGGGAAGTTAGAAGAAAGAAAATTGAAAGAAAACAGATCATAGACATTGTGTACATGTGAACTTGATAAACAAACAAAAAATATATAGTGTTTAATGTACTATGTTGCGATTCTGACATTTAGGAATGTTATTGATTTCCAGTGGAATAATTGCCCGTGGGCGCATGAATTTGTATGAAGTTTACCCTTTACAATTATGAATTACAATGACCTTATGTCTAGTGGAATAATTGCCCGTGGGCGCATGAATTAAGTTTACCCTTTAAAATTATTAATTACAGTGGTCTTATGTCTAACTTAAGCGCGCTAATCCCTTATAATTCTAGTTTTTGTTTGGTACCTCGCGTGCACGCTTCCCGTTTGTACGTACGCTTGCCGTCTCACGGCTGATCCTGTACGGCCACTTCTTGGTACGGTTTAGTGGTCGTACCGCTTGCAATGTATTCTTAATACCTAATCTGTGAAGCATCCTCTGTGGGTGAATGCTTTCACACTTGACAATGAGAGTCGCCGCCACAAATCGGTTGCGCCCTCATTGTCGTAATCTGCGTCGCATTTTGACGCTTTATGTGTTTCTGTTTAGTTGATCTGCCAGCAAGCCTGGTACCCCACAGGCACCAGTCCTGCTGTGCAGATTTTTTTTGAGTGTGTAGCTGAAAAAAAAATGTGGTGAGTGTGTGAGAGTGTGTTAGGATTAGTGCAAGTTGACGTATATAAAAAAGTACACAATCATGGCATGCCGTAAATAATATGACACTGCTATATGGTAGTGAAATTCCTGTCACCAGTTTCCTATATCTGGTGCCGATGCCTGGGAAAAAATGGCGAGGTTTAGAAAAAACATATTAGTAAGACATATTCTCTATGTCGCTTCCTGTGTCATTGTTTTTACTGGCTGAAGCTCTTCTTTCTCTGAAAAAAAAAGTAGCATGATTAATGTTAATTTGCTGCATGGCCGGGCTTACCCTATACGGTGCCATAATGCCGTTTCTTAATGTGTTGTCGGTCTTACCCCGGTAGCGGAATTGTGGTTACCGGGTGCCGAGATATTCTATCTTAATCTATTGTATTATCGGGCTTACCCTGGCAACGAATTTGGGTCGCCAGGTGCCGAGCGGCGTTACTTAACACTATCTATCTTACTTATGATTGAAAATTTAAAAAAAAATGGCTACTACTATTAAGCCGAATGGATGGCCTTATTCTATTGCCGAAATGTGCTGTGCCATTACCTGGCAACAGCGGTCAGTAAATTTGCTTAATCCTAGGTTGCGTGTCAAATGCAACCGTCTTACAGCTAAAATTTCGACCAGGGCGATCGCCTGAGGCAATTTACTTCCTCAGGGCACCACCCGCACGAGTCCTAGAAACACCGGTTGTCTCTAGAATCGCCGGATTCCGCCCCCTTAATTCTAGTTGTCGACGTCTATTCTAGGTGATTATGAACTAGTATTAACCTAGTCACAGGCGGCTTACGTTGCCACAAAGCAAAACGTTTCGCCTGCTGTACCATCCTGCTCGTTGCCATTGTTCTCCATATGTTGTCATAGTTGGGTCTGCCCACTGTAACCCCTGTAGACAGCTCGTTGCATGTCTATTTAATGCCCTCTGACTGCCCGATGCGTCGCCATTTATGTGGGCATTGGACATCGTCCAATGGCATAATGTTATCTTCGCCTTTATCGGCCGCAGTAGTATGCTTTTCGCAATAATATTTCTCTTCGCCTTTATCGGCCGCAGTAGTATGCTTTTCGCAATAATATTTCTCTTCGCCTTTATCGGCCGCAGTAGTATGCTTTTCGCAATAATATTTCTCTTCGCCTTTATCGGCCGCAGTAGTATGCTTTTCGCAATAATATTTCACTCCAGCGCACAGGAGGCTTGCTTCCCGCTGTAGAAGCCTTACTTACTTAATTTTAGCTAGAAGTCTAGTCATAATGGGGTCGTATCTAGGGCCATCCCCTGAGTCCAGCGTGGAGTGAGCTATTTCTCCCACCATCCTCAGAAAGACTTCCCTGCAGGTCTTGGCGTCGCTGACCGTGGCACAGAGTGGGTGTAGCATCCCTTCCTCCCAGGGGCAGTTTAGGTGCACCTAGGATTCCAGAGCTTGCCCGGCCAGGCCGCGAGTGCCTCAACCTTACGTGGTTCGTCTGTTCGGTCGGGTCAGTGATTTGTTGAGCCAACTGGGGTAAGGGTCATTATCACCTTCCCCAGCTCTGCTCCAGTGTGGTGCCTCTTGCCTTCGGCTTATGCCGTTATCATCAATCAGAGTGCTTCAGATTCCTTTTTATGTAACAATAAAAACATATGGGCGTAACCCGTGTAAATAGTTTATTTTGTGTAAAATGTAAAATATCTCAAGTGTTGTGGGGTTGTAGAGCTTCTAAGTACATAGACTACTTCTGGTCTACTATTGCTACGTCAGCTTTCCAGCGATAATGCTCTTTTTACCTTAATGGAGGTGTTAGGAGGGTCTGTGGCGTCGGGTACCCTGTTATTAGGATCTGGGGGTAGTTATTCGTAGAGTGGGCTGAAAGCATGATAGGAAGAGGTTGCGCATCATTGGGCTCAAATAAATGGTGGCCTTGAGCCGGTAATGCTACTAGGACTGCTCCTACAATGAGTGGACTGGGGCAGGTAATTCCCGGGATTGCAAAAATATGAAAATTCCATGCAGGTTTGATAGTAATATCCCTGGTAAATGGATGGGATACTCATGCATGTATCTGGATATGAGGCATCTGCACTCATGTACGGATAGGTGTAGGGTGAGGCATAATAATAATATATCCCTGTCATGCGGGAGTATTTAATTAACAAAAAATGGTTAATATATACAATTGTGGCCTCATCTCTCATTTGGAGATGCGCATTATGCTTATTTGATGTTTGCCGACCCACCCCTAATACTCAGGTGGTAGCATCGTGATCCAAGGCGTAGCAAGCCTTCTCTTTAGACGCATGAAGTCTATCAACCCCTTGTGTGTACTTTGTAATGTAGTGTAGCTGTTTTGATCGTGTTCATGTGTCTGCGTTGGTTATGTTGGACGTGAGAAGGTTATTGGAAGGGAGTAAGGTGGTACGATGGTAGCCTGTGCTCCTGTCATCCTCCCTTTGTCCATGTCTGCTCGCTATCCGCTTCTTGGGATAGTAGGGCGTCGTGACGCTGTGACGTCACGACGTAATCTGGTCTGCCATCTGTAGTGTGAATGTGGCCAGTGGTCGTAGTGCGACTGGCCATGACCTAATCGCCTGGAGCGATTTATTTTAGGAATATAATCGCGAAAGGAAGTTATTAGGGGGGAGGTCTTGTTTCCTCAGAGCCCCTGTCTGTGTTCGCTCCTGACTAGTGAGCGCGTGTGTGTGTGCCTATGTTCCGCTACACCATGTGGACGGTTGGTCTGTTACAGGCTAAGTCGTAATGTGTATCGCGTGTGTGGGCAGGAGGTGCCCGTGGCCTGTCAACGTCTTTGAGAACGTGCTCCTATGGGCCCAAGATAAGTTCCGATCTGTCACGTCTTGTCCATTGCTAAATGTTTTTGCAGTGTTAAAAAAAATGTATGGTGTTATGGTTGTTTTGCGTTTGTAATTTCGTGGTCAATGCCGATAAACAATAGTGTCTTGTCACCAGCAGTATTGCAGTATGACGAGATCTGCAAGTCAGTATTTTCGTCATGTTGTGTTTACATTTGTCTGCGTACGTGATTTTTCGCCAGTATGTGAGTGTTGTCACCGTTCTAGATTCCGGACGGTCCAATGTGTCAATTTGTACTATTTGCTAATACTATTGTGTGGTCACTATTCCGTAAGACCTTTGTCTTACGAAATTTCTATACTTGTGTCTGGGAAATCTATTTTCCCTGTCAGGTGTCACTGAAATTCTATGCCTGGCTTTTGGCCGAAGGAAATGTGGTATTATCTGGTTCTGTAGTTGTATGAGCCAATTTTGGTGTGATTGGAAGCCTGGATAGCTGTTTTCCTGGTGTCCGATTTTCGCTGGGATTTGAACCCGTGATTTTATGTCATTCTCTGTGTTCTATGTCTGCGTTGTGTTTCAGGGATTGAGGTGTCCTCAGTGTGGTTTTTGCTTGTGTTTCTCGTACCAAAAATACCGTTGGCTAGTTAGTTTTTGGTACGAGTGTGGTGTGTGATCATGGGTTCGGACCCGGGGTGCTGTAGAGACTTGGTATGCCGCTATTTGTGCCGTATATATTATGGCACATTCCCCGTATATTTGCAATGCGCAAATGAAAGTACGCATACCTGTGAAGAGTTTGTATGTTTTTGAATTCTCCGCGTAGTGTAATTTGTGAGTTATGAGGTGTTTGGACTCGGCTTAAATGATGCCGTATGTTCTGCTGTGAGAGCTGCTAGCATATTGCTGTCTGTGACTGTGAGTAGTGCTTTCCGCACTGTAAAAAAGGAAGGAAACTTGTATTTTAACGTGACCGTTAATCTGTAGATCATGAGCCACGGGACTTTCGTTTTACGTGGAATCCAAACCACAGGCCATGGCATTTCACTTCGAAAGTCTCACATGCATTGGCCGCACTGTAAAAGAACCTCTCATTAACTACATTTGTGTCCCTAAATTTTGTGTTACTGTGACGTGGTTCGAGTATGTCCCTATCCGTTGTTCAAAATGTCTTTATACACGAGTGTGTCCGGGCCGCTAGTCGCGTGTTTGGTGACTAGATGCCGGAGGCGATTTTGTTGTTTTTCATTTATGACATTGTTAGTGGAACTGTCCCAATCTATTTTAGCTTCCTTTTTTCTATCCTGTAATTGGATAGCTACCCGACCTTATGTTCCTGGTATTCAGAAGGTTGCGGGTTTTGAGACCGTCTTTTACCCAGAGTAATTGTTTTTGGCGCTATTCAGGTTGTGTCTCCGGGACAGTTTGGTAGTGTTAGGATCGTATCCCGGTGCGGTCAGTGAGGTTCGAAGGCTATTTCTTGGCCTTCTTTCCACGTCTGCCAGTGGGATTACTTCCCTTCCTGTTACTGTCATGTGGCAATGTAAATTGATTGTGTGATTTCCAAAAATGTGCAGGGTTTCCCAAAGTCTGGGATTTTCATCCTACGGCGTGTTTGCGTTTAGCCTGCGTGTTATTATGGAGGTGAGAAAAAAAATCATGTTACAGGCAGTGTAACATGTCACGTATGCCTATAGATGCAATATATATAGTTCAACTTGGCCAATTTTTCCTCCATCGGGCCTAATGACTGAGGCAGAGAAGAGAAAAAATGAGCTATGCCCCGCTCCGTATTAAGAGAGCACTTTGAAAAGGTATAAAAAATATATTGTATCTCGCCTGTTCACTGCTGTATGCTTTATTAAAGTGGGTTGGCAGGTGGCGTAAGTCTGTAAAAATTATGTCGTGCACAATATGAAAAATGTTTAAAAGTGAGAAGTAGGACCTGAGTGTAGTATCCACCTATTTGGTGGCGTTAGTACTACGGTAATCTAGTTACGTCTCAGGGAAATCTACCACTTTTGGAAAATAGTTTGAGATTCTTAATTCTTGCTACAATCAGGGCTTTTGCCCGCCGCAAGAGAATCTATCAAACTGTGGGACCGGATCATAGAACATTTAGTCATTTCCATCTAGAAAGACCCGCTTAAGCTCTATGCTGTGTTTTATTGCTTAAGCTGTGTTCAAAATAGCTTTTTCCGGCCTTAAGCCGCGTAGCTCACCTGATGGGCTTCTACTTGGCTTTGGATATTAGCAACTTTACGTTATCCAAGTTGTAATATGGACCCTATGTTCAGTAACCATTGATGGCCTGAGAAAAAAAATGCTAGGGGCCCAAATAAAAATCAAGAAGGATTTAGAATTATATACTTTTGGTTTAGTCATGTTGTACTGCATATACGTGGAGAAAAAAAATGTGCCGTTTACGTTAGTGAGTCTGTATGTATTTATTGGCGTATTTCTCCCGTGTAAACGAACTTATGTGTGTCCCTAATATAGGTGCAAGTGATATTAGCTTATTTCTGTGTCCCTGGTGGAAGTCGTTACTCCGGTCCGAGCGTCCTTGCTCGGAAAGGTGAAGGGTTCTGCCCTGTTATGAGATTATAGGCCCCTGAAATCCACTGAGGCGCTTCTTTGCCATTTTTCGGGGGAGTTTGTAGCAAAGTAAGCCTGGGCCTACTTCCACCGTAGCGCGTGTCTGTAGGTTTCAGTGTGCTTGTTTTCGAGGGCCTAATTGCGCTCTGCGCTACCCTAGTAGAGTTTACGGGGGTGTGTGTATTTTTGCCTGAGTGGTTTTGTGGGGTAGGTAATAACACCTTTCCTGTACCCCGTATACCGTGTGTGAGTGCGTGGTCACAATGTGCAGGCGTGTATCGTGCATCCTGAGGGACTGAATGTAACACCCTCTTATGCATTCGCACCTGGGGTACTAATGCTGGTGTTCGCCTTCGTTCTGGCAAACTTGCCCTTTGAACTGGCGGTATAGGCCGCTTAATTGCCTGTCTTTGCCCTGGCAATGTGGTGGCGTGTAGCCTGACCGCTTTCTGGCCTGTGGCCACGGCAGACTCCTGCCATTGTGTTTGCCTATCTGTGTGGGTGTATGTAGGCTTTATGTAGTGTAGGGCGGGCTCTACGTCCTCAGCCCATGACGTGGTTACGTCCCGTTGTCTCCCTGTCATACTATGTGTGTCTGAGGGTCCTGGCTTCAACTCCCTCTCGTTCGTCCGTTCAGAGGGGATTGACCTAGGGTCTGCTGCTCGGTTTGGCAAAATTGCCTTCCGAACCGGAGCTAAGGGATGTGTATTGGTGTAAACTTGTCCCCGCAGTGTATTGGAGTCTAACCTGGCCGTCTCCTGGACTGTGGCCATGGTGACCTCCTTCCCATGTGTGGCAGCACATGGCGAGAGGGACATCCTCGCAAATTGCCGAGTTAGCGTATCTATGCTTATGTCCTCTCCCGGCTGGGCTTGTGGCCCTGCCATGTACTCAAAAAAATGGCCTAGTGAGCCCGGAGTTCCTTATGTCCGCCCCAAATTTGGGCGTACTGCCTGTTGAGGCTCATGGCCTGTTGGCAAATTGTTGTATCCGTGTGCTTGTGCTCTGTATAGTTTTGTGGCCGCTAGTTGGAGAAACGCTTGCTGGCGAATTAACTCCCTGTACTGAGCGTGTAAAGTCGTGTAGTGCACCCTCAACCTCTCGAGGGTTGCATTATTTACTACGGGACCATGTGTGGTGATCAATTGGTCGTGTATTCCGTGCCTTTGGATATGGATCCTATTGAGGTGTTCATGTATGTGATTCAAGAGCGTATGTGCGCATCTTAATCGCGCTGTCCTACCCTCTGACGGGGTGTATGGCTGTTTGCCCTGTATTGCCCCGATTTTTGTTTGGAGTGCCCGTATCTGTGTTTGCCGGCTTTGTATGTGCCTCTGGCATCTGAATAAAAATGCTAATAATATTGGCGTACCCCTACTGCCTCTATGGCTTACAATCTCTGTTGTTTCTGTATGAGGTGCCATTCTAAATGAAATGTATGCGTCTTCTAAGAAAAAAAACTGTGCGTGTTTGTCAGTGTATTCTTATTCTCTCTGATTCCTTCTGGGGCTGGGGGGTTGGTTTGGGAGAAAAAATTCCCTGTGTAAGTAGTACGGAGCAAAAATGCTGCTCTCTGTGTCTGGGAAAAAAAATCACAATTTTGCTTGGCTTTTTGCGGTACGGAAGGGGTCGTTTCTACTACGAGGGCTCGTTGGTTGAGTCCTATTTTACTGTGCGTAGTAGCCGGCCTCCACCATCTGTTTTAGATCCCTTATTTGGGGGGTGGTTGGATCTAAAACGGAAGAGTTATTGTGTTAATTTATAAAGAAGTGCCAAAAAAGGGGGGTAGCTTCCCGTAGTCGGGCAAGCTGACCAGTGTAGAGTGTTGTTTAGTGTTAGGGTGCTAGGGGATGCTCTTGTAAAAGATCTAGGTGTATTTTAGGGGATGGAACTTGGCGTACAGGTCAACGCGCTGGCTTATGTGGTCGTCCAGCTGGCTGGTTAGATAATCGACTTGCACGCGTCAGCTATATGGCGCGTGCCGCTCCTGCAGTCAGGCCGGTACGGGAATACAATGATGCTTGCCCCAGCAAGTATCTGGCTACTGTAAGTCACGTCTAATAGTGACGGAGAGTTCAGGAAGGGAGTTAGGGCGTAAAGAAGCGTGTAAACAGTAATGCAGGTGTAATGTACTGACCAGTGTTTATTGGCCAGTAATATTGAATTATGAGTCCCTTTTAAGGGATGTAGTGATGTTACAATGTGTACAAACTTGTCTATACAAATTGGTGGGTAAGGTTACAAAGTTATAGGACTCTGAACACCTGCTGACTCACTCACCTGATAATACCAGCATAGCCTCGGGCCGCCACACTGTAAGACTGATAATTGATTGAGAGCCTGACCTCCTTAAGACGCTCTTTTATATTCTTCGGCGCTGTGCTGTCAGCATTGTGCTGAATAGATGTCCTAGTTAATAGTGTGTCGCTGATTGTAGTAGTGATGCAAGGATTGGGCCAGCTTTCCAGAATGGCTAGCTGTCCTTGCGGTGTTAGTAGATGTTGGTCTGGACTTATAAGGATTGCCAGTTAGGAGATTTAAATAGATGATGGGGGGATGGTCTCCAAGGGGTGCATACCCCTGGGGTACTGTACAATATAGACAGCCTGCTAGCCTGTCTAAGCCTTAGTTGAAATGAAGATTATTAAGCAGCAAGAGTCATTCCCCGTGGGGGACATGGTTTCCCATCTCTGTCCCACATCACGTGAACAACGCCATGGTTCACTCTTTCCATCTTCCATTCGCTGCATCATTGTGGGGCCTTCAGGCTGTGGAAAGACTAATCTTTTGCTAACGCTCATTACAGCGCCCAATGGTCTGCGTTTTCAAAATATTTATATTTTTGCAAAATCTCTCTACCAACCCCTCTACGTGTTTCTGGATCAAGTCATGTCTGGATTACAAAAAGAGAATATGGGTTATTTTACATTTTCCATGCAAGAAAATGTGATTTCATCGGATGAGGTAAAGCCTGATTCACTCATGATTTTCGATGATGTATCCACGGAACGTCAAGGCATCATTCAAAGCTATTTCAGCATGGGTCGACACAAACATATCGATTGCTTCTATCTTGGGCAAACGTATTCTAAAATGTCCAAACAGTTGATTCGTGACAATGCCAATGTCATTGTTTTATTTCGTCAGGACGAGAGGAACAGTCGTCACATTTATAATGAACATGTGAATCCTGATATCACCTTTCAAATGTTTACAGAATTGTGTGCCAAGTGCTGGAACACTCAACGTCATGCCTGTTTAGTGATTGACAAACAAAGTGAACTCAACCAAGGACGGTATCGCTTAGGGTTTGATCATTTTATTGCTATTTAAGGCTCTGTCTCATTCCCCGGCAAGTCATTTGTCAAGACACCATGGCGTTAGCAGAGAGTCAATTGAAAAAGCATATTATTAGAGCAAAAAATACTATTCGCCAAAAATTTCGTCAATTGAAACAATCACGTGCCAATCATGCTTTGTTTATTCAGCAACATTTAGCACCTCCACTAAAAGCCATGTTGAAACCCACTTTCAAGCCATCTGAAACGCTACCCACCGTTTCACAAGCCACGCAGACGTTGCACGAGGACCCTGAGGAAGAGGAAGAGGAACAGGAAGATTTGACTAGTGTTAGTGAAGTTGAGGATGAGGAGGAACAAGTGTTTACGCCACAAAAAAAGGCCGCACCCCTTGCAGAGTTTTGAGAAAAAAGAAATCCTTGGCCATGGTCGAAACACCTTGCCCTTCCAAAGCGTCTCCGTTTTCACAACTCTTGGCCACCCCTCAACATAAAGCTCAACTGAAGACCATTTTAATAAAATATTATGGATCAACATTGGAACCCTATTTCACCGATCTATTTATTGGAAACACAGATACCACGTATGGTGTTCGCTATGAGGATGATAGTTTTAAAATTGGCGATTCATCCATTAAATTTGCTCGTACTAAAGCTGTCATTAAAAACATCAACTATAAATTAACGCCAGGACTGTTAAAGCTGCTCTTCTCTCGGACCCCCTCTTCCCATGATTATACCTCAGAGGATCTTAACAAATATAAATCCATTTTATTGGATACCCATGCTCACAAAAGACAGTATGATCCCACGCAACAAGTGAATGCCAATATATCTCAAAAATATAAAACCATCATTGCAAAAATGTTTCCCACCAGTCAAAGTACTCGTCGTAAATCGTCCGCTTCGGGAGTGACATTTAAACCATTAAAACCCCTTGTGGATGTTACCTACTGGCACAATCCCAATAAGCTCGTCCAGCGGCTACAGTTGTTGCATGCCTCACGTCAAGCTGGCCATACCGGTCACGATTGGGAAATTCAAGAAATTGAATAAGAACTTCGAAATGCAAACATTATTATTTAAGCCCTCACCCATTAAAATGGGTATTGCTCACGAGTTGCATCGCCCAGCTAGGCGTCACTATCCACGACTCAAGGTAATTTCACGAGGTGTGGATGAACTTTGGCAGTTTGAATTGGTTGAAATGATACACTATGCTGGCGTTAACGACGGTGTACGCTATAAGTTGACCGTCATTGATGTGTAAGTAAATAAACAAATAAGTAAGTAAACAAATAAGTAAATAAATAAGCAAATAAATAAGTAAATCAATAAGTAAATCAATAGATAAGAAAATAAATAATTAAATAGATAAATACGTAAGTAAATAAAGAAGTAAATAAAAAATAAGTAAATTAGTAAATAAATATATACGTGAATAAATACATAATTAAATAAATAAACATGTAAGTAAATAAACAAATAAGTAAATAAATACGTAAATAAATAAATAAATAAATAAATAGGCAAGAAGAGAAATAGGCCTAAAACAGTGACTGATTTGGATGCTTTCTAACAAGACGCTATTCGCCGTCATATTTATGCTTATTACCGCAGAAAAGAGCATCCGACAGTTGAGAAATTACTCCGTTCTCTGAAAAATGTAGTGAAGGATCTGGGATTCCGATATAAAAAGGTTAACGGGCGGAGAATACTAATGGAAATAAGTGATATTGTAATGTGGCGGTGCAGATTTTTTAGGGAGATTATGCAAGAAAACTTTGATTCTATAGTGTGACTGGATGAAACGTGGGTCAACGCCTCTCATTCCCGGGGAAAAGTCTGGACAGATGATTCCATGGAAGGTACATTGGCAGTGCCTGTTGGGAAAGGGGGGAGAATAATTGTAATTCATGCTGGTACGTCACAAGGTTTCGTGCCATATTCTCTTCATGTGTTCCGATCCAAGAAAACTCGTGATTATCATGAGGAGATGAACAGTACCACATTCCAGAAATGGTTTGAAGAATTGCTGAACAACTTGCCTGAGAAGAGCACAATTGTTATGGACAATGCCCCATACCATAGTGTCATTCACGACAAAGCTCCAACAATGGCAGCAAGAAAGAATGTGCTCATTGAGTGGCTGACGAGCCACAACATTCCTTTACGTGACGACATGAAGAAAGGGGAGCTCATGAAACTCGTGAAACTGAACAAGCCACAGTTTCCAGTGTATGAAGCGGACGAAATTGCTAGGCGACACGGACATAAAGTTATCCGACTTCCCCCTTATCACTGCCATTTCAATGCCATCGAACTTATTTGGGCCCAGGTGAAAAATTACGTCGCAGTTAATAACAAACTCTTCACGATTTCAGAAGTAGAAAGACTTCTTTCACAGGCTGTGGACAATGTTAGGGCGGGCGATTGGGAGAGAGTCGTGAGACTCACGAAAGGAGTCATTAATGAAGCTTGGGAGAAGGAAGATATCATTGTCGAAGACGTGGAAAGATTTGTCATTTCTTTGGGGTCAAGTGGTAGTGATAGTGATGGTGATAGTTCAACAGACGGCAATAGTGACTCCGAAATGAGTGGTGTATTCCCTTTATAGGCTCCGGACGCGAGGCGGCAATGGTGAGTAATTTATTTGTAACAATTTTGCTCTGCTTCATTATTAACCGCAGTATATGTGTAATTTCTGCTACTATGTACTTATTCACGAGTATGATGTTGTGTGTAAACATGTCTGTTCACATTACGAGTGTTTTGTTAAATTTGCGGCTATAATCATGTACGTCAGCTGATTCGCGTTAGTGAACTGGCAACATCGTATCGCCAGCCGGTGAACTGTCAAGTCGGAAGTAACGATGGCGGCACTATAGTAGCCTACTCTTTCTATTTGTACATATCTGTGGGGTTGGCCTATGTCATGCTATGTGCTTTGTGGAAACATCCACAACTATTCTGATAGAGCCTATGTTTTCTTCTCTACCTGATATCACAGGGGGAAGAAATCGCCTATTATTAGACCAATTACTAAAATATGAAAGAAAGGAATATAAAGTAGAGGTGGGGGGATAGAGTAGGGGATAGGGATAGGAAGGCATGGGCCGGGAGGGGAGAGGAGCGAGTAGGCCAGGTCGGGGACGGATCGCGCTCGAAAGCGCATCGTCGCGCCATCTCATATTGTCAGTTGGAACTATTTGCGTCGAGCAATAGGTTGGTGTCAAAATTTTGCATTAAGTTGCAGCTCTACCCATATATTCTCCTTGGATTGCACCACAGTAGCACATACCCGTCAGCGTGTTTGGAAAAGCTAGAAGCGTTTCATACGCCCTTCCCATTGGTCGAAACGTGTGATCGGGCTAGTGCCCCAGAGAGAATCTTGAAGGGCATATCTTTGACATGAGAATCTTTGGTCATGACTGTTTACGATACGATACTATGGAGCAATAATTCTTCTTCCATGACGATACGATGCAGCCATCTTTAAGTTAAGTTTCAATTCTGGAAAAGAAGATACTGCCGCAGACATCTTTAAATTGGTATATGGTGCTAGTATGCAGTGCGCAAAATTGACAAGAAGAATGGAGAATTTTAGGTTAAGGTAATGACATCAGTACAGTGGGAAATAAGTTATCAATTAATTTGGAAAGCTCTTTCCAGAGAGGCATGTTAAAAATCGTAAAAGTTTCTGAGATTGGCGATGTCATTATTGCAGTGCATTCGTTTGCATTTTGGAACGTAAGGTTTTAAAAATGCACGAAAGGTTTTTAGGACAACCATTTCACTCTAACCTTGTATACAATCGTTGATATCATTAGCGGATTGTAATAATTATTGTGATATTTTAAGATTAAGGATGGGCTTAATTATTTTATTTGAGGTTCTTTACGCAAGCTCAAACGTAACGGATATCATGCCATGATTACACTTTCGTGAATGAAAGTATATTGCTTATTATTTGTTGGGTGGTGGGTGTGTGTTATTGCGACCTTCAAATTGTTCTGAATATTTGATGTACTGCGTATGCTCGCGAAGCCCTGCTAAATATGTGTAAGGTCCTTATTATGTATTGTAGCCAAAAGTCCGTAAGGGTAGACTACTAATGATAATACTTAAGGCCCGGAAGTTCATGCACTAATAAATGATTAAATATGCATGCAAATATGCACTAATTATTGGTCAAATATGCATCACGTATCAAAAAATATGCACTATGAAATAACTACGGCAATTATTAGCACTTCGTATTCTTTAGTGTTTCTATTTTGAATATAAAGAAAATATGAACAGACGGACATATAGGCTAACTACCAGTTTCCACTGTGATTGTTTGCTGCAATTAAGGCTTCAAAGAGGTCTTGAGAAAATTCACTAAGTTTGTTGCAGGGTAACTAATAGCATTCGTTAACAAGGACTGGATTGAAGTGTGTTTGGTAACAGTGCAGGATACATGAACCCAGGGGGAAAAATAACAACTACTGAAATTTGTTGTGGTGTTTGAAGCCATATTTTCAGTGTTGCCTTAGTAAACAAGAGTTTAGTGCTTTTCAGTCGGTCAACACGAATGTACCCAAAAGAGATGGGTTATGCCCTAATCCTGAAATAAATTACATCCCATCTCTTTTGGGTACATTCGTGTTGACCGACTGAAAAGCACTAAACTCTTGTTTACTGAAATTTGTATTAAATACTTTTTCTAAGGATTCAAAATTGATGTAGTTCACTCCACGGCTGTCTATAACCCGCCCACCTTCCCAAATTATAACACGACTTATATAGTAAATATTCCAGCTGTGTCGGCCATTTTCGGCGTTAAAACAGTATTGCCAACCCCATGCATACGGCACTGATATAGGCGGTTTTGTAACACAAAAGAACACCAATCTCAACACGTTCAATCCAATGGATTTTGGATCAACAGTGATCCGCTAGCCCTACACTGGACCTTTCTAACCTTCGTTTCGCCCAATCCAATGGTCTTTGACGATGGTTACAGTCTAACGCGTCCAGATCAATGGTTACAACCTAATGCGTCCAGATCAATGGTTACAGCCTAACGCGTCCTGATAAATAGTGTGTTTTTTTGTCAGCCATGCCCCGCTAGCTTCCCGACACCCGACCATTCTAACCTTCGTTTTGTCCAATCCAATGGTTACAGCCTAACGAGCCCAGATCAATGGTTGCGGTCTAACGCGTCCAGATCAATGGTTTTTTGTCAACCGTGCCCCGCTAGCTTCCCGAGGCCAAAGGTCTCGCCAAACCCGACCATTGTAGCCTTCGTTTTGTCCAATCCAATAGTTTTTGACAATGGTTGCAGCCTAACGCGTCCAGATCAATAGTTTTCGACAATGGTTACAGCCTAACTCCTCCAGATTCTCCTAGTGGTGGTGTATTTTATATCTTAATGTTGGGCACACTGCCGTGACATCAATTTCTCATCATGTCTCGCCCAGCCATAGTTCAAATTCAACAAGAAAGAAACCCATATAATTATGTAACTTAGCACATATTTTCAGTATGTTAGTCATAATGAACGGGAGTTTCATCTGGTATTATCCCCTGGAACCCCTGAAAAGGTATGGAAATCATATATTATCATTTACCATCTAAGTGAAACTGTAACAGTAAGGTTCCTGTCTCATGCCCTTGGTAATCAGTTTCCACTATGGAATGTTTGCTGAAATTAAGGCTTCAAACAGTTCTTGAGAAAATTCACTAAGTTTGGTTGCAGGGCAACTAATAGCATTTGTTAGCAAGGACTGAATTGATGTGATTTTTTTATTTTTTTACAACATTTCGCTTATGTTTGGTGGTTTCCAAATGTTGAGTCGCTGAAAATTTATTAATTGTTGAGAGCAGTACACCTCCCTTTTCATAACTTTCACAAGGCAGATTATTGAAAATTATTTATGATTCACATACTTTTCTGGGAGTCTAAGTTGATTTCTATTCGAATTGTCACTGGTGCACCGGAAATATTTCTTTTATTACGTAAATAAAGTATTTTTGTTCGTGTTCATTTTACGATCTCAGCGCCATGGTACATTGACGTTAGACAGTACGGGACATGTGAATAATGAAATAAAAGGCAAAACCATTGGCCTGGATAAAGATTATTGATGCGTGACTACCCCCACTGTGTGTGACAAAAACAGGGGTGTTTCGGGCCGCACTACCTAACCATTATTGGTCTAGGTGAAAACCATTGGTCTGCCGGATGCGTGGGGTTGGCAATACGGTCCATGATGTTAAAATGGTTTGAAACAGGTGGACCTTTGGCTATATAAGTCGTGTTCATATTTGGGATGGCTGGGCGGGTCTCAGAAAGCGGAGGAGTAAACATCTATTGACTACATCATCTGTAGCCTCCGTGTCTTAGGTGGCAGCAGACTGGCCTCTCACCGCTGGGGTCCGTGGTTCAAATCCCGGTAACTCCATGTGAGATTTGTGCTGGACAAAGCGGAGGCAGACAGGTTTTTCTCCGGTTTTCCCTGTCAATATTCCAGCAACACTCTCCAATTTCATTTCATTTGTCATTCATTTAATCATTGCCCCAGAGGGTGTCCGACAGGCTTCGGCAGCCAACACAGTTCATATCCTCGCCGCTAGATGGGGGCTTCATTCATTCCATCCCTGACCAGGTCGGTCGACTGGAAACAGGCTGTGGATTTTCAATTACATCATCTCCAGATATTTTCCCGGCTATTAATTCAGGTGCTTAATTTCAGTAGTTTAAGAATTTTATAGAAAGAGTCCGAATCGAAATATACGACTTTAGGAACATGATGTAACAAAAAGTGCTTCAAAACCATAGGAAATTACGATATACGCCCTTCTCAAGCATATATATGCACTTAATCAGGCAAAGGAGAAAAATATGATGCATTGTGCCAATATAACCAAAATAAGCATAACTATGTAAAAATATGAATTTGTATGAACTTCCGGGCCATAATAATAATTAATACATTTATTGCAGCCGATGGCCTTATTTGATATTCTGGGAGTCGTTACCAATAGAAATTACTGTCCAGTATCATTGCTGCACAGAAAATATGTGTTAAATTATGTAAATATAATAAGAATAATAAAAAGGAAGCCGGTTAGTCTCACTTAGAGGTTACATGACCACTCTGTCGTAAAGCCCTGAAACTGAAGTCTTCTCTAGCTATCTATACAGTAGGTATCTTTTGAATATTACTACAATGAAGTGATACGCTGTCGCATTGACTGCCTCATAGCGCACACGTAATCCAAGGAAGTGTCTAATATAGAGTTGAACTTGGCTAATTCACAATTTTTAATTAAGTGTAGGATGTTCTACTCATGCACACACTGTGAGAGGAAACCATCTTAAGTTGTTTTTACCTGTAATTACCAAGTGATACGGCCAAGTGCATGTCTTGACTGATACTAAATAATTAAATTGCAGATGTACTGACACATAATGTGTTCCACGCGCATGTAATTCACTAATGGTTCGTCATTTCTTTTTGGCAATTGTTAGGGAGTGATGAAGCTGCATCCTGCACTTGCACTTAGGTAATGTACGTCATTTTCATGATTTTCATACCATATTTTATATTCTAGGATTACAATTACAATCCTTTATCACTACTGCAATCAAAATATGTGCTAAATTACGTCAACATGTGACTTAAGTCGTTATTTCTTGTTCATTCATTGACGGCAATTGTCATAGCTTGTCGTTGCTCAACTGCTTCTGAAAGAGGCACATTAGGTGTCTTCAAGTGACTCACACAGGTGTATACATTGACGTCATGACACCGTTTCCAATGTCCCTACACAAAATATACGACACAGGTCATGTGTAGTGAGCGAGAATCTATTGGCTTCTGTCTGATCGAAAATTACTGATTGTACCACAAGCAAGGAGGTCTGGGGTGAAATTAGCTCCAGGTTAGGTTTGTTTTTGTATGCAAAGCCTCAACGAAGCGAGCGCAGCATAAAGCAAACGAGGCGAGGTCAGAAAGACACACAGTAGTGCAAGTGTTGATCACCTCCGCACTGACTACACCGGATATATGTGCTAAATCACATAAATGTGTGGTTTTTAATTTATTGTTTTGCTGTGTTCGTCAGCGTATTTAGTATGTGAAACAGCCATAGCGAGTGCTCACACATTGACGTTAGTAGTTGCCAACATGTCCGATACAAAATACAGCAGGGGAAGACTCATTAATTGTTGAGAGTAGGTACTCCTCCCTTTCCATAACTTTCACAAGGCAGATTATTGAAAATATATTATTTATACCCTTCTGGGAGTCATTAGAAGTTTATTTTAATTTGAATTGTCACTGCTGCACCGGAAATATTTATTACGACAATATATCATTTTCATATTTATTTTTTCTATTGGGGAAGCCTTCGTGGCTTAGGCGGCAGCACGCCGCTCTCTCATCGCTGGGTCCGTGGTTCAAATCCCGGTGAGATTTGTGCCACTAATATGTTGCAATGTCGAGAGTGCAATCATTTGACGGCCTTAAAGTTGCAATAGTGCCAAAAAGTAATCGTAGAAAGACTGTAACTTACGAGGGTAATTCCAAAAGTAAGGTCCGATTCGCCGTAAATATTTGAAAGCGGTGCCAAGGGCAAAACACGCATGCGCGCCGACTCCTGGCATGCCTTGCGCGGCAAAAGCCGCTAGTAGCGTTGTTACTGTTGCTGTGTGCTGTTGATAGTGTCAGTTCAAAATGTTTAAGACAATTAATCAGCCCGCCGATTGTGAAGTAAGGGCAGTGATACGGTTTCTGTCTGCAAGAAACATTTCTGCGGCAGAAATTCATCGGCAGATTACTGAAGTGAACGGTCCTTACATAATGAGTGACAGTAAAGAGCGCAAGTGGGTGCGAGCCTTTAATGAAGGACGGGAAAATGTGCACGATCTACCCCGCTCTGGCAGACCATCAGTGATTTCAGACGAGTTGGTTCATGCGGTTGACGACAAAATTCGTGAAGATCGACAATTCACTATTTCAGGGACAACGATCAATAAAGCCGCCTACTGCGATACTCTGACTAAACTTCGGCGTGCAATCCAGAATAAGCGATGTAGTCTTTTGTCGTCTGGAGTGTTGTTGTTGCATGACAATGCCAGACCCCATACTGCGAATGGCACGCAAACTCTAATCAAGAAATTTGGATGGGAACAGATGGACAACCCACCGTACAGTCCGAACTTGGCGCCAAGTGATTTCCACCTGTTCCGCTAACTAAAGGAGTTTCTTGGCGGCAAGCGCTTCGACACAGATGATGAAGTGAAAGAAGTTGTTAAAGACTGGTTAGCATCGTAGGCGGCCGAGTTCTACGACTTAGGCATTCAAAAGCTTGTGGAACGATGTGATAAATGTGTAAATAAGTATGGAAATTATGTATAAAAATAGAGAAGGACGTAAGGAATGTCAATAAAACAATTTTGATTTTGGATGGGTTTTTTACCGGACCTTAGTTTTGGAATAGCCCTCGTATATAGGAAACTTCTTCAGTAAATATGTTGTTCATTGTCCGTCATGTTTTGACGGGTTTCAACTAGTTTTTCAATATTTTCATACTTCCAATGAGCAATTTTATTTATAAGAGGTAATAGAAGGAAACCAACTGTAATTTTATACTGACAGTGTACATTCTTAAATGAGATCAAACATTTCCCCATTTTTGTTTGAATTCGTGCATTTTGTAATTTATGTTGTGCTAATGCAACATTTGTGTGACTATGTACTCACTAATTTCTCGATTAATAGGCTGCATTAGTAAGAGGTTAAAACATGGAAAATGTTCCTTGAGTGAAAAATTATTTTACCCAACCCATAAGTGCCCACTGTCGACATGTGTCGTTGTGGAGAATCTCAGGTGAACTGTGTCGGGGAAACCTAAAATTATCATAACTATTTTTTTAGGTTCCAAATAACTGGTCACAAATTAGGCTATATTGCATTTTACAAAATAATAATAATAATAATAATAATTTGGGCAGATATGGATTCAAGTCCTCCCCCCCCCCCCCCACCCCTCAATTCTAGACCCTCTAAAAATATGTTACACTACTACAGTCACCATGACGACTTGGGTGGCGTAGTCGGAAGCATGTTGAACTGCTATGCCCAAGATCGCAGGTTCAAACCTGGCCGAAGTCATCGGATTTTTATGAGTATTAAAATCCTTCAGTATGCCTTCCATCGGAGGGGAAGTAAAGCTGGCGGGTGCATATCAAAGTCTTATGGCATGTAAAAGAACTTATCACGACAATTTGTAGTGTGTAGCCAAATTTGTAGGTTATATTTGGTTAGAAATGCTCTATGAAGTTCCAACGTTCGATGCTAGGTGTCGTGACATCTGGTAGCCAAAGTTGGAACTGCTTGAAATTGAACTTGTTGGGAGCCTACGGGCATTAAAAATACCCAGTCACCATGGAGTCTGATTATCAAATTCAACGCACCCAACTACTTTTTGGACTGTTCCAAGTCCTGTAACTTATTTGTTCATTTTCGGCAATCTATATCAGTTGCTCATTTAGGTCAACTCCATTTTCAATTTAATTTTGCTGTTTCTGAGAGACTAATGTTGTACTATCTCCTTTACAGGTGACCCAATGTAGCAGTCATCAGTGTTCTGAACAACTCAATCCTGCAAAATCAGCATCTGAACCCTATATAAGTTCTCAGTTAATAAATATGTTTTGTTTCCTGAGCGATCTAGCTAGCCTTGCGTGTTAGGGAGATACTGATTTACTAAATTTCAAATATGTACAGTATATCAGTGGTGGTTTCTGGGTATTCGCCCTGAACCAGTGCACACCCATTCTTGAAAAATTGCCGTTCACATTTGAATTTTACGAATATAAAAATGAATATAAGATTTTATGGTAGTATAAAGCGTCAACAAATGTCCAGGATACCGCATTTTTTACATTTAAATGTACCGCGTTCGTTGCGCCTCACTGTACGTTGCTTGTGTGCTGGCTAGGGTATCATCAAATATCGCCGTTCGCCACCTGCAGCTTTGTAGCCAGCGTTAGGCTTGACGGCAGGAGAGGGGACGACAAGAGGGGAGAGGGGGTGTATGTTTACTATGGCTGTGTTTCTATCTCCCAAAATTTTAATAATGGCACCCCGTAGTGTTCGTTAAGCCGCCATTTTGGACACGATGACGGCCTAGGGTGGGGGCTTAACAAAGCCCTGAGAATCAAAACGATCTAAAATTTTTCCGAGCATGGTCTCCAATCAAAACGTCCCTGATTGGCTGAGCACTTATTGGGTCCTTCCCGCCACACAGCCGCAATCAAATCCGCCATTAACCTCAATTTAACATAACCTAAGTTACTTAAATTACAAATATTAATAATGTTGGTGAAGGGTGGGTGACTTGTGGATTAGATAAGCCATTTTTAGTGTTGCCTTCTATAGATTTGTGGTTTTTTGGCAATCTCGTTATCTTGTAGACATTAAGATAAATAGTTATATTTCGGGGCCTATCACTCAGTACTGGTTTATCACAACAGTAGCAACTATTACGAATAGCTGTACTATAGTAAGATTTTTCTGCACCTTCGCGAAATAGTGGCGGTGGTTTGAGATTATTTTTGACTACCATTATGGGGTTTTAATAGTTTTTCATAGAGCATTTTTGTTGTCTTGTAGGCATGATTGATTTGACAAGTTAGGTCTGCATGTAGCCTACAGGTTTTTTTCTGGTTTTTGGAATAATGCTCATTCTCATTACCATTAAGTGCAACCGTGTTGACCGACTGAAAGACATTGAATATTTCGTTTACTAAGGCAGCACTGAAATATGGGTTCCAACACGATATGGACTTGGAACTTATGTTAGCTTAACAAAATAACGATACATCAACAAGTCATCCTTGTAATCTCTGCAAATAATAAAAATATTTCCCATCCAATATAGGCCTATTCATGTTGAACGGTAGAAAGTTATCAACCTTTATTAAGGCAACACTGAAAAATGTTCATTTTGATCTAGCCTACTTACTCGGAGTCATCTGCATCAATGTCCCTAGAGGTTCAGTTTTTTAAATTCTCCCTTTCTATGGTCAAATAACACATGGATGTTCCCTATTTTTCTTAAGGGGATTCAATGATCTTATGCTGAACTAATTAAGAATAGGGCATGTATCGGGATAAAAATAATGTCCATAACCATCAGAAACTTGAGAACACAGATCAGGAGAATGTTGATCGACCATGGATGCAAGACCAGAAAGTCTTAAAGAGGAGTGTTTCGTTTAGAGGCTTGGAACATCATGGTCAAGACCCCTGTACTTGGGTGTGTGCTCAATTTGTTTGAAAACCCGTTGACAGATCATAAGTTAATCTGTGGCTGGATTCCACTCCGTCCTATGCTAAGCTGTGCGTACTGGGCACCATTAGTGTTCTGTGACTACTGTATCAATTTCTGAAAATTGTGTCATAGGCCTATGCATAGACAAGTCGCTGAGAATGTTCTCTGAATGGTGAATACCAGTAGGCTAGCCTACTTAGCTGCCTCCTTCACTAGCATTTCCAGGCACCTGGTTAGTTGGTAAAATGAAATAGAAAAATCACTTGAATGATTCAAGTTGTCCCTGATTGCCCTTGAGGGACAGTGTACCCCATTCCAGATCTTAGTTCAGAATTAGTTTCCTTGACGGAGTTGGAGGAACAGTCACAATACCTATGGTACTACTAGACCTAGTACGGTACATGTAGATGGAAGCAACCTCTAGGTAGCTTATGTCCCATTAGTTGGGAGTGTTAGGGAATGGGAGATTGGTTCAACATTTCAGCCTATGTTGTTGTATATTTCATTAATATATGAGATCTAAAAGTGTATCATAGGAATATTAAAGCAAACCATAATATATTACCAGTTGGTCAATTGGATAAAACAATTCAATGAAACATTCTGTTAATAATTAGGAAGTGTCGTAGGCAACCAGAGAAGCGACACAAGAAAAAACACCTGAGTCTTCCAGGCAGTTGTCATCAAATGTATTTCACATAGAGGAGAATGACTAAAATGGTTCCTCATGAAAAAAACAACTGGTCAATGGCTTGAAAGACAGTAGTACGGTAGATAGATTAGATAGATAGATAGATGGATAGCTAGATAGATAGATTTTTATTAATTCCATTTGATCAAATACATGCATTCAATACATTTTTGATATTGGCAACTCAAACTAACACTTGGGGCGCTGCGGTCGGTCTGGATAAGTAGGGTTTAAAATACTCAATAACACGCGTTTGATATGGAACACTTTTTATTTTTCGGTTATAATCAGTAAATATGGTCTCTAAAGTAATGACAGTGTTATTTTTAATTGTATATATGTATAACTGTGCGATACACGTGATCTAATTTGTGTGTTCCACTGGATTTTTTGGCGTCATTTGCATATTATCAAGCATCAGTTTTTATGGGTGATGTAGATCAGCTGATTCAAATTTACACAGGGCTACACTTCGGACATTATTTTGGTACTATTATGCGAAATATAATGTAAATGTCGATCCTGAGTCAACGCCGAGGACATTCAAATAGAGAAATACGGTACATAAACAAATAAATAACACACCGAAGCTGTGCTACTTTTATCATTCCGAGACTAGCATCCACGCAAACCAGACGCCACTGTTCCAAGCTCCGACTTATATCGTGAATTGATGTCAAACTGATGATCGCCAGCCTTTCCGCCAAGCCTACACCTCGTAATCGCTAAGTTCTTCGATATTCGAGCTATTCCACTACGAGTCATATAGGCCTAATTTGCCTCCCCGTGGGCACTGTAGAATGACTGATTCCGCTACCATTCAAATATTCAACACCAAACCCACCTTTTAACCATCCAAATCAAGCAATTTCTGTCGCCCCCCGAGTTTTAATACAAGTTAAACTCATCCCTTCTCCCTACCAAGCAGCCAATAATTAATTATTTAATTAATTATTCAAGTAACTTCAATCTTACCAGCGCGCCCATCGTAACAGCTGTTTTTAAACTGAATAACCTTCGCTGGCTTTACGTCGCAGGTCTTCTGTCTGTCTACCTCGACAAGTGTTAGATCCTTCCCGGGGTGGAAAGGTATTATTATTAGGTATTATTAGGTATCATCACATTTCGGCTATTGCTATTTGCATCTTTTGGAAAGTGATGAAAACGTATATCCGCAGCCCACTTATACATCGACTTACAGCCGTAAACTGAGCAATACACTTTGCTTTTACTCATTTTTCACTCTATCAACGAGTAAAACTTATTACTTATGTATAGACACGAACAATTTACCACGATCTGTTTACCAATACAAGAAACCATATACAAACAGTCACCACGTGACAAATGTACCCTACTTGGTAAGATTCTCATTTTTACCGCTAGATGTCATATCAGATAGCTGGAGTTGCCAATAGGACACGTCAGAATTTACATGCATAAAAGATGCAGGACTTACATGCTGTCAGTAAAAGTGGAGTTAAGAAAGATGTCTGGAATATTTAAATCAGTAGTTGATAGCCATGATTTTTAAAATTACCCTAGTTAATTGCACCTTAATATGATTAGTAGCCTACCGGTATGTGCAAGATTTTAAATGGTAGGTTTTCCTGTGAACCAAAAAACAGCTCTTAACATGGATTATGTTCAGGTTAGGCCTACAAGTTATTGGGAGGGAGGTTTATTTTACATACCTGTTGCACATAAAATGAGCTTCTGATTAGAGCTGTGTGGGAATGTTTAAATGGTTTGATGATACAGGATTTATCAAGCCTCTTTCTATGCATCTTTTAAAAACATTTTAACAATTCATAAATTACTGTCATCATTGCTAATGCTGTAATCTGTCATGTTTATTTATGCAGCATGAGGAATTAGGAAACATTGGTAGGATTGGTATATTGAGTGGATATATAGTAGGATAAAATGCAACTGTGTCATGGAAACCTAAGATGTATTTTTATTTCTCAACTTTATTTTCTGTAGACTCCAACACAGCCCACCACCAGGGGAAAAAAAGTGTTGGTGATGTTTAATGAGAGCAAATCTTGAAATACTGTGATTTAAGTGGTTGGTATCAAAAGCTGTATAGGAAAAATGAAAATGTGAAGTCACGCCCAAGTTTATGAAGCCTTGCCAGACTCGGCTGAAATTATTTTCGATGCAAATCAAGTCTCAATAGTTAAAACTTTAGAACGACCTTTGACATGAGCACTATAATAGGCCTACATTTAGGATCGGCATAGCCTGCAGTAGGTCTTGTGCTACTGTATGCACCTGGGCATGTTTAAAAAAACTCAGCCTGCAGGTTAATAAGGTAGTATATTACTATAAATCTATCTCAAGCAAATCCAAGAAGTTACCAGACTGAGAAACTACATATCAATATTTAAACAAAAAAAGGTGGCAGTGCAAACTGCATTTTTAATCCTTGCTTCATTAGTTAAACCATAATATTTGTACATAAATACAGTAAGGACTTCACATTACAAACGACCACTTAAATTATATGCCTTATTAGGCATAACCTACAAATTACATTTCATGAAATTGGTAAATATAAGCAGACAGCAACATCAATATGCAATGGTCTATAATGTAGTTTTATAGTGCACAAAAGGTTATTGTACTGAATGTATTTCGAACTGATGAATAAAACTGGTAGAAACGACAGCCAGTTGATTTACATCCATTACATCCAAAGTAGTAGAAACTTTCAGTTGATTGGCAAGAGTGTTGATTTGTACTTTTATTTTCACAAATTTTGATGAACAGTGTCACGCGTCAATTTAAATATAAACGCACATACAATTCCTCATCAATGAGTGATTTGCACTTCATACTGTCATGAACTGGAATAGATTTCTAGCAATTTAATTGATGTAGAAATCTATTCCTCTCGCCACCATGTTGGTGATAATTGTAAACAAACCCGCGGGCAGCCAATGGCTGGTAATAATTGCCAGCCAATAACAAGCTAGGATGACGCGGATCATAATTCGCGTTTCACTCTCATTGCGTTTTAACTTGAGATTTCGGATCAGCTGTTCGTTAACGCCACGGGGTGCCGTTATTAAAATTTTGGGAGATAGAAACACGCCCTATAACAGAATCGGAGTCAAATCCTTGCCTGGCGAATTGTACTGCGCATGCTCCGTTTATTTTCCATCTCCTGTCGCCTTTATGCTCGAAGCCTGTCGCATCTGATTGACAGACGAAGAAGCGATGACCGCTAGCGTGCAGGAGCTACCGCACTATCTGTTGGTGAATCGTTGTACCAAGTAGAGTTTCATGCGCAGCTGTTTGAAATGGTTTGAAAGGTTGTGCCTTTACGCAGCTTGTATAATAGCGCCACTGCCATTTGATTTTCAATGTGCATTTAAAAACCACAATCTTACAGCCAACTGTATGATATTATATAGTTTATAGTTGTAACAGTGAATTCAGTTTCATTACATTTCTTTATAATTTACAGATTTGTAAGGTCTAGTAATTTGAAAGATTAACGCAGCCTATTATCTTGTTGATCTTGGACGTGGCAAGTATTTGTCACAAGTGAGTTTCTAAAGTGTGGAATATTTGAGTGCGTGTGCATTATTACGTATTTGATAGCTTATCCTCTCAGCTTGGCTTCACCCACTGACATAGCTAGGATCATTCCTATACCGTCGGAAGGATGGTGTCTGGGAGGCAAACACACTTTTTCAGCAAATGCAACTGGGGATGGTGACAGGTGACCGCAAACTAGGGTCTAATTCAGGGTCAAAGAAGAGATTTTGACCGTTGGCCTGAAAGGAACCGTCCCGGTATTTGCCTAGTGATAAAAATGGAAAACCACGAAAATCATTTTCAGGACGGCCGAGGTGGGATTCGGGATTATTATGGCTACTGTTCAGGATTTAAAAACTATTTCATCGTCTCAACTTACTTACTCTGCAAGAAAAGGTGGCCATATAATAAGAAATGGGAAAACCTATTCCAAACCTGAATTTAATTCAAACATCACTGTGCAAAGCGAAGGTTAGGAATCGCTTATTCCATGATGAAGTTATAGCAAGTTAGTATGAGTGGGCTTGTGGCTGTGAACTAACCAACTGGATGTATTGTTTTCCGTGCTTAAAGACGTGCTACGTGCACAAAAAAAAGAAAATCCGTCTCTGCACGCTGGAAGCGGAGGTAGATTTCACCGGGCAAAGAAAAATGCTTCGAATTCACAAAATTTGCCAATTGTAGTACAGTATACCTACGAAAGTTACACATGTTTAGCATACATCATCTCTCTATATATAAAAATGAAAGTTTGTCTGTTTTTTCTGAATTTCCACGGAAATTTGCGATATTTGCGCGTTTCAGACTGTTTTATGATGGATGCGCGCAAATTTTTTTTTCTGTATGTCTGTTTGTTTGTCTGTTGACAATTTTTTGTGTCCTTATAACTCGAGAACGACTGAGTGGATCAACGTAAAATTTGATAGATATCCTTCAGAGGCACGACACTAATCATTGATGTAACTCTTCTCCGTACCTCTCATAAAAGGGGCCCTACCCCCTTAAAATACATGCAGAAATAGGCGTAGAAGGGTGAAACAAATCTCATTTTCAGCCCCTCAATGTGAGAAACGAAACTCGGGGGCTCTAAAGGGACCCCGAAAACCACATTTTAAGGCCCTAAAACCAACAGTTTATGAGATATTCCCAGAAAACTAATTTCACTTAATAAATTAATGAAAGAATGCATGCCGGTAACCATGGCAACTGAATCTCAGAGGTCCATCTATTTCCGTATTTCAGTAAGACGCAATGCAATTCCATTTATTACATTACTGTGAAGGTTTGCAAACGGCTATAAGGTTATAACGGATCCAAATTAAGCTGAAATATTCATCAATATAACAATGCGCTTAAGGGGTCAAGGGGTACTCTAGAATTTGTTCACGCTAATTACACGTGCGGGTACGGTACGGAAGGTCTATTATATCCCTTCTCTATTATATAAAAATGAATGTTTGTCTGTTTTTTCTGCATTTCCACGGAAATTTGACATATTTGCCCGTTTCAGACTGTTCTGAGACGGATGCACGCAAAAATATTATTTGTCTGTCTGTTTGTCTGTGGACAAATTTTGTGTCCTTATAACTCGAGAACGGCTGGGTGGATTGACGCAAAATTTCATACAGTTATCCACCAGAGGCACGTCACTAATCATTGATGTAACTCTTATCCGTGCCTCTCATAACAGGGGACCTACCCCCTTAAAATACATGCTGAAATAAGCGTAGAAGGGTGAAACAAAGCTCATTTTCAGCCCCTCAATGTGAGAAACGAAACTCGGGGGCTCTAAAGGGACCCCGAAAACCACATTTTAAGGCCCTAAAACCAACAGTTTATGAGATATTCCCAAAAAACTAATTTCACTTAATAAATTAATGAAGGAATACATGCCGGTAACAATGGCAACAGAATCGCATAGGTCCATCTATTTCTGTAAGACGCAATGCAATTCCATTTATTACATTACTGTGAAGGTTTGCAAACTGCAATAAGGTTATAACGGATCCAAATTAAGCTGAAATATTAATCAATACATATAATGCGCTTAAGGGGTCAAGGGGTACTCTAGAATGTTTTAACGAGATTTACACGTGCGGGTATGGTACGGAAGGTCTATTATATCGCTATCCCTATATTGTTATATTATTATTATTCTTTTAATTATTATCATTATTATGGCGTACAACGACGAGACAAAGCTCATTTTCAAACTCTTGGTGTCAGAAACAAAACTCGGGGCCCCTCAAGAGCCGTAAAGGGTCCCAGAAAACTATATTTTAAGGCTCTAAACCCAACAGATTCTTAGATATTCACAGAAAACTAATTTCATTTAATAAACTATAGAAGGAATGCAAGCCACTAACCATGACAACAGTATCTCAAGAGGTGGCATCCAACCTTCCATCTATTACTGAAATAAGTAATGCCACTCCATTTATTACATTTCTGTGAAAGGTTGCAAATGGCTGTAAGGTTATTGTTACGTGCAAAAGCCCGTCCCAACGTTTTTAAAATGCATCTTCCCTATATGTATGTATCCCGACCTTTAAAGCGCCCGCCTGGTGGCTTGGTTGGGCTTATGAACTCGAGGTGGCAGCATCTATCGACTCCTCTTGCCGGAGTGTAGCCTCTAGCCGAGTAGTATCTACGACCGCTAGAGTGTGTTTGTGGTGTCTTCTGATCTCATCCTAATCGAGACATATTTGAAGGATATTGTATTCTACGTCATTAAACAAAAGACTATATATACCTCATGCCGCCAAAATAATTATATAATATGCACATTGTTACTTGATGTGTCAATCTGTTATTGGACAATTAGAATTAACATTATTGCAGTGCGGCTTTTGACTTTGGATTCTCCGCCATCTTGGCATCTTTATTCTCTGTCGTGAAGAAAGCAACAACCCGGCTAGTTGGTGAAAGCGTGTCTCTCCGTGTGCTGGGGGCTTTGGCCCCTAGCCTCTACGAAATATGGATATATGCTAAAAAGGAAAGGTCTGTGCTCTTAAGGCTGTATTTTCGCCATTTCGCCGTGAAGAAGAAGTATGAAATAGTAATCGCAACTAGATGCAAACAGGAGTGCTTGTTAACAAAACAGCGCATGTGCGGGTTAGCCATTTTGAGGCAATATAGTGCCTTATAATTTTTTTAAATTTGTGTGTTAATTATTTTATTATTATTGTGTCTCCACAGAGAAGTTTTTAAGGTACTTTATTATTTAATATATATATATATTGTTATGGGAACTCCGATATTGGCCTTATATTAATGTTTTTATACTGTATTTTATTTCGCCTTGTAGGCCTAATTTTTCTGTTTTGCTAATGTTACCAAATATGTAAATTTTGTTGTTTTCCTTCGTACCTTCTGGAGACACGTTTCTAGTTTATCTTACGTTGTAAATTATTATTTATTTATTTTTTTGTAATCTTTGGGATTGCCCTATTATTAATTTGACTTACGATCCGTTGCAGCCTAAATTGCCTCGTGTTAATAGTGTTAATGCGTAATTCTTTCCTCCCTTTCTGTTCTCTCTGGTGACTTTAAATTTAATTTTAAGCTTATTGTTTGCCGTAATTCGATTGGACATGCGGTCATCTATTTGGTGGCCATGTTTGTTTTTTTGGTTTGCCCGAGTGCATTCTGGTCTTGAGAGTGTATTCTCTAGGCGTCGAGCGGGAGACTCAAACGTGTTATGGTGGTAGCTTAGTATGTTTTTTGTTAATCTTGTTGGTTTAACTTTGTGTTTTTGTGAGTGTTCCCGAGTTTTTCTCCGTCATGAAAATTGTGGATTTGTTAATTGATCCTATTTATTTTATTAATTTAATTTTAAATTTTTCGTTTCATCGTGGCCTTGATGTCTACATGCCGGGTCGGTATTGCGTACCTTAGTAAATTATCAAGCCCTTTCTCATTTGGTAATACCTGTATTCTGGTTTTCTATCTTTGGGCGTAATTATTTTAATTTTTAAATTAAATGTTTTCATTTCGCTCAGCAAGCATGTTAAGCCGTTTCTTGCCTACTTATGTAAATAACTTATGTTGGCCTTAAGCCATATGCATCACCAGAGAGAGGTTTTTGTGGCCATAGAGTTTCCTTTTTTTTATGATTTTGTTAAATTATATTTTTTCTTGCCCCTTTGTTCGCTGAGTAAATATTCTTTTAAATTTTAAGCAACTGTTGTGGCATCATTTCGTCGGTGACAGTTCTGTTAGTTATCGGATGTGTCTGTAGACGAGCCTGTGCGTTTCCCTCTTCTCCACCTTCCTTCCACCTGTAGGTGTTCTTCTGTTGGGGCATGTCCTCTGGCGGTGATTTTGCAGAAAGCGACGCGGACCTCTCAAACAAGGTAAGTAGGGCCCCAATTCCAGGTGTCGCAGTGGTATCAGACCGAGATCGTGTAGCGCTTCTGCAGCCATCCCCTCCTCCATACCCGCAGGCTCGTTTTATGGACCCTTCTGGTGCTGATGGAGCGGTTGCTGATGGGATGTGTCATGTCAGTGCACTTAATGTTATTTAATGCTAATCCTTGTCATTTGTTCGGTTTCATGTTTGCCTCTGAATATCCGTGTGGCGATATGTAAGTGACCTGTTCCAAGCGAGGTTTGTGTGCTGAATTTTATCCTGTTTGTGATGCAACATTCCCGGTGAAAAAAGAAGCTTGGTAAGTGACTGGCATGTGTTATTGGCATGGGAAATGTGGGTTTCTTGATTTTCTGATGGCCTACATGCTACTAGTGAAGGCATCGAGGAGCCCTGTCTGAAGCTGTTCACCATGTGGTTTGTGGCAATTTTTGTAATTTAGCTTCCTGTTCTCGAGCCAAGCAAGCGATGACGTCTGCAGTTCTGGGCAGCATTGCGCATGATTTTGTATAGTATTGTGGCTGTGTTCGAGTGTCAACCTAATCTATGGTGTTGTTAATTGGTAGTTATGGTATTGTTGTGAAATTGTAAACTGTCCTCGTAATTCCTAAAATTTGTTTCTTTCTGTATTGTCTGCCTGCATTCTGTTTTTTTTTCAAAATGGCCGACAATAATAGTGCTTTTGATTTAATTGACTTAAGAGATAACCTTGTGAATTTGGAGAGTTCTTCTGGGGTTGAGCGTGAATCACCTCTGTTTACTAGGTCTGAGGTTTTGGGATCGATTACTAGTAGTGGTTTGCCTGCCCCTCTATTGCCTGGTTCTGGCTCGTCCAGACCACTTAACCCTGGATATGGTCATTCTTCTCATGTTAGGTCACCTAATGATTTCCTGGGTCCGGCCGACCCATTGCATCCCAGTTTTTTCTCTGGCAATGTAAATGTTTTATCTCCTGTAGAGGGTGTGCGAGCGAGCTGCCCTGGTAATAATGTCTCTTTTCCAAATGCTACGTACTCGCCTACCGTTAATTATGGGTCGATTCCTTACCCTATTTCTAGTTTCTTAACTAAGTTGAAGCATTTCAACCTAGATGACGTTACCCAGGTGGTCCTATTTTTAAAGCAAGTGGTCGAATTGGGTAACCATGCCTCGATTTTTGGAATGTCGGAAAATCAGGTTTTCCAACTGTTGTATCCTGTTGCATCCGGTATGCTGCGCAAAAAGCTGATTGAAGCTATCCTCCTCCGCATGTCCTTAACCATGTTCATTAGGGAAGTGTTGTGTTTTTTTTTTATCCCTGCGAGTGCCCTTAGTACTCTCGAGCAAAGGTTCTTATAACGTGTCCAAAGGTTGGACGAGTCTCTTAGCGACTATGTCAGTGACATTAAGGTATATGCCCAGGTATTTGCATCCCCTTTAACTGAACGACGGTGTCATCTATTATAAATGGGTTTTCGCCTCAATATAGGTCATACATGACTATGTGTACCAGGCCTTCGTCTTTTGTCGAGCTGAAACAGGTCGTTATAGAGGCTATGGCTGTGAAACATGCAGATTCCCTTCGTGTAGCTAATGTTCCTCCTCCTTCCTTGATGTCTCGTCCCCCTCCTTCCTTGATGTCTCGTCCCCCTCCTAAGGTTATGTTTCATCCTAGACCCAATGTTAAGTGCCACACGTGCGGTGGCGTGGGACATGTTAAGAAGGTGTGTCCGAATAACCAAGTTGTGTATCGCCAATGACGGGATATTTTGGAGACCAATTCGAATGTTACTTCTAAGGATATTTCTGTGCATGAGAATTTGGGAAAACCGTGTGAAGTTTCTGGTCGCCCTACTAATGAAATTCTTGATAACACTTTGAAAACTAAATCTTCACGTGCTAATTCTGCTTATGTCTCTGACCTACCTAACCTGTCGGTGAGCAATGTCGTGGCAAGTCAGCCTAATTCCAAACATAATGTGAAACCTGTGGTGCGGGTGTCCTCGTCATCTAATTGTAATCGTTTTATAGTGAATAATGATTTTGGAATTTCTCCTGTGGCTAAAGGAATATCCCCGTTTATTGAAATTTGTGATAATGACGAGCCCGTTTCTGCATTGCTTGATTCTGGTAGTGTCGCATCCTTTATAAGCGAGGTCTGGTTTTTATCTATGAAGAGTGTTTGCAATCTACCTGAGTTAGAGCCTAACAATGAATCTTTTATTTCGGCAAATTGTTCAAACTTATATATTTTGGGTAGTATGACAGTCAAAATCCATATTCTAAATTTTTCTTGGAAGTTTAAATTTTTTGTTGCCAGGAATCTTTCTTGTTCTGTGGTCATTGGAGCTCATTTCATGTCCCACGTTGGTATGCTTCTTGATTTTGGTGATCGCAACTTATGGTTTAAGTTTAATCCGCAAATTAAATTACGTTTAAACCGGTTTTATCTTCTCCTGCTGTCAATTCAGTTAGTGAACCTGTGACTATTGAGGATCTCGATCTGGAAAATTTAACGAGTCTTCAAAAGGATGCCATTAAGAGGTTATGTCAGGAGTATAGTGATGTATTTACTGACAAGTTGGGTGTAACCCATTTGATGCAATACAAGATTGAGCTAACCGATTCTGTGCTGGTGCGTTCGAGCCCGTATCGCCTTGCCCCACCCAAGATGACTGAACTTCGGAAGATTATCGACAAGATGTTGGAAGAAGCTGTAATCCAACCTTCTATCTCTGCCTACTCATCCCCTGTATTCCTTGTGCCAAAACCTAACGGTGGTTTTCGGCCGGTGGTCGACTATAGGGCTCTTAATCAAAAGGTTGTTTTACAATCCATCCCTTTGCCGGACCTTCACACATGTTTTAGTTGGTTTCGCAACGCGAAGGTGTTCACGATCCTCGATTTGAATTCTTCTTACTTCCAAATTCCCCTCTCTCCGGAATCCAGGCATGTTACTGCTTTTTCCACTGACTGGAACCTGTTTGAGTATGCCCGTGTCCCGTTTGGCCTATCCACCGGAGCCGCTGTGTTGAGCAGACTTCTGGACAAGGTGTTTTCAGAAATTAAATTCAAATTTGTGTACCACTATCTTGACGATGTGGTGATCTATTCTGAGCCCTTCGAGGAACACGTTGATCATCTGAAGGTTGTACTTGATCGGTTGCGTGATGCTGGCCTTACCGTCAAATTGTCCAAGGTTTCCTTTGCCAAGCCCAAAATTTCCTTCTTGGGTCATATTGTTTCCGAATCTGGTATCTCCGTGGACCAGTCTCGTACTCAGGCCATCAGAGATTTTAAACCGCCCAAGAACGCCAAGGGTGTTGCTCGTTATATTGGTATGGTGAACTTCTTTCGTAAGTTCATCAGTAACTTTGCCGACCGTGCTGCTCCTCTAAATCAATTACGCAAAAAGGCTGTGAAGTTTGAGTGGGGTCCCTCTCAGCAGGCAGCCTTCGAAGATCTTAAGCTTGCGCTCGCTAACGCCCATGTGTTAGCCATTCCGGATTATGGGAAGCAGTTCATTGTGCAGACTGACGCGTCTGGTCGTGGTGTTGGTTGTGTCCTACTGCAAGAGTCTGATCTGTGTAGGCAACCCATTGCATACGCTTCTCGTACCTTAACGGACGCAGAGAGGAAGTATTCCATATACGAACTTGAGGGTTTAGCTGTGTTGTTCGCCCTGGAAAGGTTCCGAATGTATCTTGAACACACTAAGTTTCTCCTCGAGACCAATAACCAGGCCTTGAGCTGGGTGTTAGGGAAACCCCGTAAAACTGGTAGGATTGCCAGATGGGCAACTAGAATCCTGTCATTCCAGTTCACGTTCCACCATATTCGTGGGTCCGAAAATGCGGTAGCTGATTCATTAAGCCGCATGTATGAGGAAACATCCGATGAGGATATTCAAGGATGTGAACCCGTAAACCTTGTATCACCTGTAAATTATGTCAATGTCGTTCTCAGCAATTCCCCTGTGCTTTTTGAAGATGTGAGGAGATTCCAGAAAGAAGATCCCTCTTTATCTTGCCTAATTGACCGAATCAATTCTGGGGAAGTGATCAAGCCCTACTCTCTAGAAGATGGTGTATTGTGCTGTTCGTCTCGTCATGACCTTCTACCTAAAATTGTTCTACCGTCGGTCCTCATTCCGGAAATCTTTCGTTACTATCACGAATCTCCTATTGGTGGCCACCTAGGAGTATTCAAGACCCGTGTTAAGATCAGACAGTTCTTCATTTGGCAAAGTATGGATGGCGACATCAGGAGGCTCATTAGAAATTGTGCTTCATGTAGTATTAGCAAACCTCCGGTTTCTACTAAGGTTGGCCTGTTGTCATCTGAACCGGTATCTAGACCCATGGAGAGGCTTTTTATCGACCATGTTGGCCCGTTCCCTCGTTCTGGTCGGGGAAACCAATTTGCGCTTGTTTGCACTGACGGTTTCACCCGGTTTAGTTGGATATTCCCCACCAGACAGGCTACGACCAGTTCCGTCATAAAGTGCCTTAAATCCATCTTTTCATCTTTTGGGCCATGTCAGTTCCTGGTGTCAGATAATGCCAAGTGCTTTGTATCACATCGGTTCCGTCAATTCTTATTTGATTATGCTATTTCGCATGTAACCACCACTCCCTATTTTCCTAACCCGTCTCTCGCTGAGCGAGTCAATCGTAATCTCCGTTCTGCTCTGATTGCTTTCCACCACGACGACCATTCCAAGAGGGATTCTAATTTGCATGGGCTCAATTTTGCTTTCAACACCGCCGTGCATGAGAGCACGCAAGCCACCCCTTTTTCGTTAATGTTTTCGTTTATGGCTAATTCTCCGTTGTCTATCTGTGGAACCTGCATGATCTCCTTCCAGACAGTTTCACGCCCGAGGATATGAGGGCGAAATTCGACAAGGCTAGAGAGTCTATTAAGATATCACATGACCAACTTGCCAAGCGACACAATGCCTGTCGCAAGCCAACTGATTTGGAAATTGGAGAGGTTGTGTACGTCCGCAATTTCGAGCCCAAGGGCGTCAGTAATCTAGTTTCTAGCAAGTTGACCCCTCGTTTCAAAGGCCCCTGTTATGTAGAGGCATTCTTGACTCCCGTTACTCTTCTTATTCGAAACCCTAAGGCCAACAAAATATCCAGAGTGCATCTGTCGCACATAAAACGAGGTGGAGAGAATTGTAATGAGGAAATGCTACCATAAATTTTGTAAACTGATTTTTGTATAATGTAGAGTATACCTAACCTTCATTGAAGCCTTCAGGCATCTGTTCCTTCTGGAATTTTGAATTGGGTTTGCAAACTCTACTGGGATACAGCTTGTAACTGTTGGGTAATTCCCATTTAATGATAAAATGTTAACATCGTGTAATAGCCTACCTTTGTAAAATTGTAATTAATTTTAATGTTCTCGTAGGAGATGCTAGCATGTAAGTAGGACTCGGCGGGAGACCTAACTCATGGTGATCTTGTATACCTGTTTCCTTGGGAATTTGAGTGGTCATTCCTCTACCGTAGTTCCTTCTAAATGTATGATCGTTCAACGCGTGAATTCTAGAAATGTACTTCTATTCTGTAAAAAGGTAACCTTGTTAATGAAATATTGTAAGCATGGATCTAGGGCATGGTCACGATTTTCTTTTTTCATATAAATTCAACCTTGTTTCTCATTTGTAAAATGTATTAAGAATTAGTAATTTCTGTAAACTTTTATTTTTGAAATAAGATTAACTTCTGTTTTGTAAATGGCTGCCCACTCGTCGCATGATATCTGGCACATTGCTTCCTCCTACTTCGTCCAAAGCTAACAACATTGGACTTTTTGAAAATTTACCTAACGCGTCTCGGACTCTGAAAGCACTGCAGGTGCTGGAGTAATGCGTTTCTGAGGACTTATGGACACAGTGAAGCTGTTAACTAAGTGGTTTGCGAGGTGATCAATTATCCCTTCACTGATAATCTGACCCTGCACTCTTCCTAACCAAAACGATGTGGTTTGATCCATCAATTGGAGTTAACTGGTGAACATTACCTTCTGGAAACATCCTTGGTGAATCGACTAGTTATGGAGTACTGCCTATGCCTAGGCATATTCGTGAACGGTGTTCACGCTTAAGGGAGGGAGACTGTTACGTGCAAAAGCCCGTCCCAACGTTTTTAAAATGCATCTCCCCTATATGTATGTATCCCGACCTTTAAAGCGCCCGTCTGATGGCTTGGTTGGGCTTATGAACTCGAGGTGGCAGCATCTATCGACTCCTCTTGCCAGAGTGTAGCCTCTAGCCGAGTTGTATCTTCGACCGCTAGAGTGTGTTTGTGGAGTCTTCTGATCTCATCCTAATCGAGACATATTTGAAGGATATTGTATTCTACGTCATTGAACAAAAGACTATATATACTGAACCCATGTGGTGTATTCTTTGAATACACGGTACGTGAGAATCTAATTTTTAATGCTCTTTGCATGTTCATTCCTTCCTCTTTGTCAAACACCAACAGTGATCTTCTATTTTCTCTGTGGTGATCACTTCGCTTATATCTTTTATGAGTCTGTTCTAGATATATATCTTCTATGACCCACCTAGCGTCATCTCGCAGCGAATCTCTGAAGCTCCTCAATTCTTCCTGGTGCAAGAGGATTTACTTATCCATCTGGCCACCAGATCTTGTTACCATCGCCAGCTATTTTCTCAGTGAGCAAGAGATCTACGTCTACTTTTTACTCACCATGCTGTGCTAGTATCATCTGTATTCAACTCTTTGAAGACCGGCTCAGCAAGAGAAGATCAATTTTTTGTTGTAATGTTGGCTATGTTTATATGTTCTCCTTTTGTCTCCTACCCCCACTCTTTCGCTTCCTTGGACCCTCCGTGCTCTGCTGAGTGGGTCTCACTTGTGCGCCGGCCGTCGACTCAGTTAAGGCTCAACTCGAGCCAGTCTCCTCAAACCAAGAGGCAAACTCTACTTTCTACGCCATGATGGCATATTAAATATTGTCAAGGGGAACTTCACCTTCAACATGCAACCAAGATAAGTACAGACTTAAGGTTTTAACCTCATCTTCATCAATTTTATCTACATGCTTTTATTGATTATTTTATAGACAGCGTGAGATTACTTGTGGGGCGGTAATCATTCTTCCCGGGATTTTCCATGTTGGGCTTTTGTCTAATCAAGCCAATCTTGGTGAAAAGCAGCATTTCTTATGCTTGCTAAATGAGAAATCTTCTCACCACGTGGGATATTATCTAATACCCGCTGTCTATAAATTACAAAGCAAGTTCCTCCGCTGGAATATCTTTGGCCCCATTTTTCTATTAAGATCGTTCTGGAACCTTCCAGATCCTGTACTCTATCTGCGAGTCTTGCCGTCAGGTATTTTTCACTCACTTGTGAAAATGCTGTTTAAAATGAGGAATCTTCCTTATAAATTACTGCAATAGCAAACTTTCGTCCACCGTTGGAATGTTCTATGGCGCATTTAATTGTAATTCCCAACTTTCTCAAGAAATAGACTCTCGCCTACCTAGTGCAACCAGTTATTTTCATCATTGCAATAACTTTCTTTACATAAACTTTCGTGTCTCTACAGCGAACTTTTCATCTATTTAAAAAACTATAGTGATAACTAGTGCTTGTCCCACTTTTCTACCGCGTCGCGATCGTCCGTTTACATTAAATCAGGCCACGAACATTGATCCTAAATCCCAATGATCTTTCCTCAACCTTTTACTAACAAACCATATTAATAAAATTATAACTTCTCCATAAGATGTCACTCTTCGAAGTGCCCTTCCATTTTGCTTGTTCATCATTACTTAATTTCTGTATAATTACGTGTTTTATACACGGTTCAAGCTCACATTGTTTCTCTTTTATAACGAGAGAATACAATTCTTTTAACTCATTAGTGAGTTGTTTCTAGGTCTCACGAAAGGTTAACCTGCCCCATTTATCTGGTGATTCCTATCTAAATACAGGAAGTCTAGAACCTTCCTTGTTGATTTTTTTCTTCAGGTTTCACAGTAAGTGACCTGCCCTTTTTTGTATAATTGTCATAGAAGTAATTCCATATAAACATAAGAAGTAATAGGAACTTCTTTTTCATTTACTTGCTTCCTTTTTTTGTTATTTTCGAAGTTGTAACTTTTTCTAAAATAATTACTTGTAAATTCCTTGTACTCAATTTGATGTTTAAACTTTAAGCATTTCATTTGTCTTTTTTAAATCTTACAAAGATTTTAGTACATATATAAGGTTTAAAACCTCATAAATTGTTAATTGCCTGGTGAAAATGTTTAATGCTATCTGAGGTCTGTGACCCCAAATTTGTTAACCAGATTGAATATATGTTTGTTAAAGTTATAAACTTCTTTTGCCTTTTTAAATAAATTCAATATTTGTTTTTGGATTCATAATTTCGAAAACACAACGGTTAGGCAAGATCCGGTCTTCCTTGACTCTCCCTACTCAATGCCATTAAACCTATTGATAGGGCTTTCACCACTTGTTGCATTTGAGCAAAAATTCTTAGTGGTAATCTTGTTAAAGTTCTCTTAGCTTTAAAAGCTAATTCTAACTGGCCAGTAAGGCAAGTACAGCTCGCTACGCCAGCTACCTGCTTGTGGAGATCCTCTCCAAAATCTTATGGTCAGTTTTCAAAAAGATAAGTGTTTCTCTTTGCCTAAACTTTTAGTTGGCTACTGGCTGGTTAAAAGCTTAGCCATTTCCAAATGCAACTACTGGTTAATTTACCAAATTTATTTTCAAAAGCATAATTCCTCTATCACCATCCTTTTTGGAAACACTTTGTCACTGTTCAGGAAGCTTATAACTTCGAAAACTGGAAATACCAAACTTGATTCAAATTATTGGCATTCTTCGAATTACTTTGCAAAAACGAATTTCTTAGAAAAGACATACAATAAATCTGTCACTTTCAGTCATGCCAGACCAACACCCTTCCCCATAGTAGTCTTATGCCTGCTTGAGAGGGAATATACTAAGGCCACTCTCCAGCAAACCGCCCAAGTTCTAGCTGTGTTTCCCGTCAGCTTGGACCAAGCCCTTACCCACTTTAGGTATCCGAGAGCGGATTTGCGGTGGCAACCGCCTCTGACTGTATTTAAAGCTAAATTTATAACTTTTGTGGAACTCTCATCCTATTTCGCTATCCTTTTTCTCCAGTCCGAAACCCACTTCCTTTTCTTAAACGTCTTCCCTTGGTGGGTGGGTTATTCCTCAGCCAATAATCTACCCAGCATGTACCATTGGTTCAAGGGGTCAAATCCATCATTTATTGGTGAAAGAAGGAAGGAAATATACAGTCTTCAGTGGAACATAGAAAGATTTTATACAAGAGGGCGAGCATAATGTTGTGCAAGAAATGGGAGCCCAGGTGGCCAAGAAATGATATCACGCATGACGCACTGATAGGAGCCGATCATGGCTATAATTAGAACGAGTGGAACTTTCCGTTAGGAGTGACTGCGAGCATGTTTCGGAAATTGATCTTACGTTGCAGTAAATTGGCATCGTCACAGTTGTGCAAGAAGAAGAATAATTATATTTAAAGCACTTGCGAGCATATAATTAACTAAAGAAATACATCATTGTGAATCATTTCGGAATAGAGATTTTTGTGTGGAGAAAGAGGTTTTAATAATTTCCTAGAAAAGAAGTGCAAACGTGGCCATACGTCATAAAAAGTTCCCCGAGACCCGAGATGGAGGGGATTAAAAATCAACCTCAACACCCACGTACCTCAAGAGTAAATTTCATTTAATATCTCGGAATTGTACGATCGATTTTCACGTACAAAGAAATCAGTTTACGTTTAGAAAACAAGCTTTCCAGAGATATAATTTCCAAATGTGTGCGACCATTACTTCAAAAGTTGGTTCTGGAAAAGACAAGGATTTCATCGTTTTGTCGCCGATTTGTATAAAAGCCCTGGCCGTGCTAGGCAAATCATGCAGTTACTAGTCAGCCTGGGGGGCGTGACGTTGGAGCATCATCATCGCAAATTATTATTCAGTCTTGAACGACCGCTGAGGCGGGTCGTACTGTTTCGACAACAATTCAGTTTACCAAAGACACCAGAGAGCGTGGTACTGTTTCAAAGTACATCAAACATCGAATGCAGTTATTGTCAGCCTGCGGGCGTGACACTGTGTCACTATCATCGTTAATGCAGTACTTACTAGACCTCGAGAGGTCGTGATACTCTGTATCACCAACGTGCACCCGTAAGGAGTGGCCGAGAAGTATCATCATAGTATCGCCGTGTGAAGACTTAGGAAAATCCTAATACAGGATTTAGTTCCGCCAGTATCAGTCTTATAGTGAAAGTTCCGTATTACAGTCACAATAGGCTGCGAACTTAAAAGAACAGGCGATAGGTCTTCAAATAACAGTTTAGTAAGACGACTGGAAGTATCGTAACGCTTGAAGTACCAACGATAGAGAAACGAACAGTTCTATTAAAAGTTAAGGAACCCGATCAGGGACAGACAAAATAAGTGCCGCCTAGTATTCTGAATAAGATAGGGTCTAGAGCGAAGAAAATAATAAGGGAAAATTTAATCCAAGACATTGTCTCATTGGAGACAAACGAACAGTGATTAAAAGCAGTAAGGAAGAGCAGTAAATGCTAGAGAATCATAGGTCACCGATAAATATTCGAGAGGCCGTAAATAGGACAAACTGTATCTAGACAAACTAAATAGTATCTAGAGAGAAACGACTTCGAGCTAGTTAAAAATAAAGCCGAATAGTCAGGAAACCGGATCTGAAGAATTACCGTTCCAGGGAGGGGTAGATTGATCGAGACTTTCAACTTCTTACCAGATAGGGAGCCGACATCTAAGAGTTTCACCCTGGAAACGGGAAGCAAGAAATCACGTGTGCAAGGCCAAATCAAAGCCTCAGTGATTAGAAGCAGTGTAATGTAAATATATAAAATTTGTGTTAGTATAGTAATTTTTAGTGACTTTATTTGTGTATAATAGAAGAATACAGAATTGTATTCAAAATGTTACCAGTGTTTAAGGTATATAAGTTATATGTGTGCCAAGACATGTCAGTGTGTGACATGGAAATAATCAAGATGGCTTAAACACATTAAGTGGGCGAAATGAAACATCGTTGGAAAATACGGTCGGGGACCGTCCTGTCATGTGAGTAACCATTTCATTATGTTATGTGTTGAGGAATATTTGTGTACAATCCACCTGAGAATGAGAAATAGGGATGTTTTTGAATAACAAATAACAGAATAATAGCGCGATCTGAACGGTAAAAATTGAGAAAGTATAAAATGATTATGTGAAGTGAATAAATCCCTTAGAGGAAATGTATGAAATAAAATATCTGTGTATTTGATAAATGATTGAATTATGTGAAAGCAAGCGTAATAATAATAATAATAACAATTATATAAATGAAGATTAAGTTGAATTATATGAAAGTAGTAGCTTTTGAGCTCCTTTAAAAGAATAAATACATGTTGTGAATACATGTTCTTAAAGTATAGCGATTATTGCCACGGGAGAGGATTAATATAAAAATTGAAATGTAGATCAAATGTTGATTTTGAATTTATCAGTTCTTTGAAAAACTTTGGCCGTAAAGTAATGTATAGCGCATGTCGCGCATTGAAGTAATTTGTCACGCTAGGAAGGCGTTGAACCTAAATATACTTGGTAAATTAATTATGAGGGGCAGTTGATCGCGGTAATTGAGCTATGATAAGTCCTTCATATAGTGATATGATCATGAGGCAGTTGTGTGTATTTTATAAAAGGGTGCTATTTATTGTATTATGAGCGCAGGTTAGACAAAGGTCGCCCTATGTCGCGAATGTTGTATACGTCCTCCAGTATGGGATGTGGTTCCCGAGGCAGTGAAAGAATCGAACCCAGGTTCGTCTGTGTGAAACCCCTAAATAATGTTGTTATGTTGAATTATTCTTACCCATCAATGAGGACACTTCATAATTAATAAATGCCAAGGTTACGAGAGTGGTCTATGAACCCTAATAATGTTGTTAAAATAAATGAATGAAAAGCCAGGTCTGTTCAAAGAACTGCGTATAAGAAATAGCTGTTTAAAGCAGAGTGTAGCCTGTTTCTGTGGGCGAGACTTGGGGTCCTGCTCCCGGACAATAAATCACGCTGAGTGGTACGGTCCGACCCTTACTATTGACGGAAGTGCGGTAGGTCGGGTGACCGTATGTTTGAAGTAATAATACACCATGAGTGTTTAGAGTTTGTTAATGACCCGGGATTCGAACCGAGGTTCTTGTAGATGAAATGTACCGCTTGCAAGTTCAGATCGTTGCTTTCTTATGAGATAATGGTCTTTTAAGACAAATAATAATAAATCCCTAATGCAATGTTATATTATGTAAGAATTCACGAGTTCAGTGAAGACAATTAGATTTCGGGAGTGATCATAAATTTTGACATGTTCAAGTAGTCTTCTATAACTCGGGAGTACACAGGTGTTTTCCCAATCACTGTAGTGAATTTGTTAACTTGAGAGAGGTGGTAACATGAGAACATTGTGAAAAGCCCAAAAATTTAAGTGAAGGAGTAACAGTACTTTAATAAGAATTACATATTGTTTTGATTATAAGATACTCATATAATAGGAAGTGAGGTGTTGTATAAGAATAACACAGAGTATGTAAAAGTATCGAGCCGTTGGGAGCTCGTGATTATATTGAATTTTAAAAGGGATACTTTATGGAAGTGAAAAGAATTATAAGTTTGTTGGTTTGTAGGAAACCATTTATTCTGATTTAACATTTGTTTTATTTTATGTATTCCTTGTTCACTCTGAATAAGTTAGAAGTATGGGTCAGTATTTTATTTGTTTAATTTGTTGTAGCGCCATATATTTGGTTAATTAAACGTTTTATAATAGGAGTTGATTTTGTTTATTATTTTGGAAGTGTATCCTCTATTTAATCCAAAATGTGTAAGTCACAGAGTGGGAGAACATACCATAACCCCGAAAATCCCGATTTGAGCATTGCTGGCATACTGTGATATGCATAATTCTTGCTAAATGGGCACAGGGGGGCATAGAAGTACTGTGCTTGTATTAATAATTAGAGGAACACTTAAGACGGTCATATCATGTAAAAGTAAAGTAATGATAGAAGTAGCTACAAAATATAATATTAACTGACCGCATGGGACCCTGGAAACTCACACCGAGCAGCCCTAAATATATATAACCCCCTAGTGCAAACACTACAAATGTCGCCCAGTACGTAGGGATGAGTTTTCCTAGGTAAAACCCGAGTTTTCTTGAAAAATCAAAATTTTCATTTTTTGAAAAAAATGGTTTTTCGAATTTTTGAATTTTTAAATCACTTCCATAAAGGTTTTGACATTGAATGAGTATATCAAAAGGGTACGTTGTAGTAAACACCCGTACCATGGTAAAATTTTGGAAATAGGGACACAAACGTTCAGAGTACCATCTCTCAAGCATGAACCAGCGATGTGGCATAGTAGCCCACTGTATTCTAATAAGATGGCATTGAGTGAGGAAATGCAGAGGCTTGCGGACGTCTTGAAGGCGAATATGAAAGCAGAGAGTAGGGAAGAGAGGCAGGGACTTTTGTAAGCTTTAAAAGCTGATAGTAATGAAAAGTTGGAGGCTATAAAAGCCGATAGCAAAGAAAAGTTGGAGGCCATGAACAATAAATTTGAAACTATAGACAATAAATTGGACAGCCAACAGAGTATAAATAAAGAAGAATTCGAATCCATAAATCACAGTTTGGGATCTCTCAAAACTAATAGTGATAGCATGGGGAATAAATTAGAAGCTATCGAGGCCGACTGTATAAGAATGAACAGTGAACTGAAGGCTGAGATAGATAAAATGAAAACGGAAAATGGAGAAACATTGAAAAACAGTTGAAAGCCAACAGTAAAGCAAATAACGAGGTACTGAAGGTTGAAATAGAAGAGACAATGAATACCAAATTTCAAGGTTTTGATAGAGGGTTGGAGAGTAAGTTAAATGAGTTAAAAGGGGAAATCACAGGTAATATGGAAAAAACTTGTAAAGAGAATGTAGATGCATGTAAAAATGAACTTGTAGACCAGATATAAGGGGTGCAGGCAAAGTTAGAAGCTCAGATAGAATCTAACAGTAATATTTGTGAAAATCCCGGGGAGAGATAAAAGAAAGTTTTAAGGAATTAGGAGACAAATTTAAAGGGGTGGAGAACCAAGTAGGAAAACTCGAGGGAAAAGTCGATGAAATTCAGGCCAAAGTAAATGATATGGAAAGTCAGATTCAGAGAGATGCGAAGAATAGGAAAGATCAATTTGATCATTTAACCGGGCAGGTAGATGAGAACTTGAGGAAGCACGAAGCTGAAATAAATAAAAAATTAGGTACATACGAAGAGCATCTCCAGAGAGAAAGAAAACAACGAGATAAAGAAATTAAGGAAAATACCCAGAAGATAGATGAAATAAGCAAGGGTATCAATGGGGTTCAGGAAACCATGGAAACCTTAAAGGGACAAGTAGGAAAAACTAATTCTGAAGTAAAACTTGTCAAAGATGACTTAACGGAATTGTATAAAAATCAAGGGAAAACTGAGGAAAAGCTGGAAGGAATTAAGGGAGATATGGTCAAAGGACAAAAAGAGATGGAGAAAAAGATAAAGGAGATACGAGAAGACTTAGATTCCAAAGGTGACATTAAGCCAGAAATTATAGAAAAACAGGTCATGGTCATAAAGAAAGAGGTAGAAACACACTTAGCTGAAATGAGGGATAGTTTCAGGGAAGAGAAATTCCAACTCAAACAAGACATGGAAACCAGTAAAAAGAATCAGGAAAGAATTCAGAATGAATTGGGATCCCGGTTGGAAAGGACTGAACACAAGAACAGTCAAATGGAAATTCAACTCATGGCTAATGAGGAAGGTGCCCGAAGAGAAAGGAAATTAGAATTTGAAAGTCAGGATGAGTTCCAAAAGACAGGATGGGTAGATCCCCATGAACGAGGCACATATCAAGATAGGGACTTAGGAGGGGAGAGCCCTTATAAGAACCCAGGATATCCAATGGCGATGTCTACCCCGTATATGAACCAAACAAATGGTCAAATAATAAATATCATCAACTCAAATGAGGATAGACCGGTGAAGTTTACCGGGAATAATATGTCGATTACTCCTAAATATTGGCTGAAGGAGGTCGCAGAGTACTTGAATGAAATGAAAGTTCCTCAGGATCGGAGACTGAGAGCAATTGAGATGCTATTGGCAGGTGATTGTCTCACCTGGTTCAGGAGTTTCAGGTATACATTTGACACGGTGGAAGGTATTAGAGAAGCTTTTCTGAAACGATATTGGGCAGCAGATGTCCAAGAAAATCTGAGGCTAGATCTGTACTCTAGGAAGTATAGTACAAATGCCCCAACTAAATATTCAGAATGTTTCACCGCTCAGCTGTGTAAATTCCGGGAACTTGACATTGCTCCTGCTGAGAACGACCTGTGTGGCGCCATTGCAAGACAACTTCCATATGAGATACAGAGGTTGTTAATCTCATCTAAAGCCTGAAGTGCTGTGGAAGTGGAGAGCGTATTACGTCAATTAGATATGACGACTTCACACGTTACTCCCAGGCATCAAAGACAGACTGAACAGGTACATATGGCCAGCAGTCAAGAAAACAGAGAGAAACCATCGACCAGAAATCAGTCCACTAGTACTGATACTCAGGGACTGGGTCGAGAATATGGACATCAAGAGCCTAGGGGAATACAGCCATACTATAGAGGAGGATATCGAGAAAGAAATCCTAGGAATACGGGTTATAGGCAACAAGAGAACCGACCCTATAACAATAATAATCAGAGGCAGGATAACAGAAATAGGTGGGAAAATTATCCCAGAAGTAATGTGAGGCCGGAAGACAGAAATGATGAATATCGGGCCGAAATAGAAGAGAGATATCAGGAAAGCCTTCGTTACATGAATAAACGAACTGACGAACCTGAAACGCAAAGAGTCCTTTGGAGTGAGGCAATAAAGAACCGAAAATCACCCGACCGACTAGAAGGAGCTCAAAGCTTGGAGTTACAAGCTCAATTGAAGAATGAGGGGAAAGGAAGCCCTCAGGATAAAAAAAACTTCAAAATTAAATCATCAAAAGTGGAAACATACCAGGAGCTGGGAGGAGGTAGAGATTGTAAATTGGATAGCGATACCAGATGAGCTAATTAAGGAGGATATGGAAGGAATCCCACCTATTAGAAGAGAACTACCTATCATCATGTTAAGGATAGAAGGATTACTGGTCAGGGCATTAATTGATACTGGATCAACCATAAGTTTAATAACGCAAACCCTCCTAAATGAATTGGAAACAAGAGGCCGCGTATTGAAAATTCCCACCTCAAGTGTGAAGATTAAGGGAATTATTCCTGAAAAATCTTTGACATGTAAATTTCAGGTATATATCGATTTGATCATAGGTAACGCTGAAATTTCACAATGCTTTTTGCTGGTAAATCAATTGCCATATAATGTCATATTAGGTATTGATTTTATCCGTGAGAACAAGGTCATCATAGACCTAGCGCAAAATTGCATTAGGATTCAAAGAGAGGATGTGGATGGACCAAACATAAATTTACAGGAACAGGATGCAAAAATAGAAGAACAGGTATGGCATGTGGAAGAAGTGACCGAGGAAGGTTGTAGGGACATAGAGAAGCTATTTGAAGTCCTAAACATAGAACTTGAAGATAGTCTGGAGACTGAGTTCGAGACCAACCAGTCGGGAAAAATAGAGGAAGCTAAAGTTAACCTCGATAACAAGGAAAAATTAAAGGAATTACTATTAAATTACAGGGACGTATTTGATTCCAAGCCAGGGAAGATTAAAAATTTTAAGTAAGCTTTTCAAGTAAATGATTGGGCACCGTTCAGACAAAAACCATACCCGGTTGCAGAAAAACATTACCCACAAACGAAGAAAACACTGCAGGAGATGAGTGATGCAGGTGTTATAGAAAAGATGGCGACACCATATGTTAGTCCATTAGTAATTGTGAGTAAACCGGATGGCTCAGTAAGGGTGTGTTTGGATGCCAGGTATTTGAATGCAAAAATCATACCAGAAAATGATTCGGCACCACCCATAAAAGAAATACTGAGGAAATTTAAAGGCAAGAAGATATTCACAAATATTGACATGACTTCTTCATATCATCATCTCGAACTGGAAGAGAAAACCAGTCTCTTAACTGGATTTCAGTTCGATCAAAAAACGTATTGCTTCAAGAGATGTCCGTTTGGCTTGAAGACCGCGGGATCCGCCTTAATAAGAGCGCTTGATTGTAACCTGTCAGAGGAAGTGAAAGATTGCACTATTCGTTATGTGGATGACATATTGTTTACCTCGGAAAACATTGATGAACACTTGGAAAAATTAAGGAAATTGTTGGAAGATTTAAGAAGGGCGAACTTTAAGATTAACTTGAAGAAATCAAATTTTTGTCAGAGACAAGTTACGTTTTTGGGGCATGTGATAGACAAAGATGGTGTTAAAACAAATCCATGCAAATTAGAATCAATAACAGATTTTCCCAGGCATTTGAAGGTGAAAAATGTTCGCCAGTTTTTGGGTTTGATTGGATTTTTCTCAGGACATTGTCCGTCATACACCAAAACTGTTGCACCACTACAGGACCTTCTGAAGAAGGGGGCAAGTGGAAATGGACGGAGGAAACAGAAAAAGCATTTATAGAGGCCAAGGAAATGCTCTTAAATTATGTGAAGCTAGGATATCCTGATTTTAATCAGAGATTTGTAATACAAACAGATGCATCCCAGATTGGAATAGGGGCAATGCTATATCAGGAAAACCCGGATAACCCTGAGAAGAAAAATTATCTAGCTTTCACAAGTCGAAGACTGAAACCACACGAGAAAAAATATACAATCAGCGAGATCGAGCTGTTAGCGATATTGCACACGTTGCAATTTTGGCGAAAGATTGTATATGGGTTTTCAGTCACATTAAGGACTAATCATAAAGCCTTAAACTTTTTGATGAAAACGGATTTATCCAGTCAAAGGTTGATGCGTAGGGCTTTATATATCCAACAGTTCGAAGTAAATATAGAGTATTGCCCAGGGAAAGAAAATATAGTTCCAGATTATTTAAGTAGACAGCCAGAGTCCGCAGAAGAGGAAGTAATGGCTATTGATTTGGAAGACAGGGATCAGCGCTCTTTGAATGATTTAAGAAGCATTGGTCAACGACAACGTGAGGATCCATGGATGAACATGCTCATATCTTTTTTGGAAGGGAGTTTGATAAGGGGAACACCGGCGTATACTGAAGCTAATAAGATAGCTCAGGATTACACGTTCTTTAATGGATTGTTGTATACGTTTGTGGACTCTGACCATACACGACTGAGGATCGTTGTACCTGCTATTTTGCAGAGGAAAATGGTATGGTTAGCCCATAGATCGTTTGGACATATGGGAGTCGACAAAACAGTCTCGATGCTGAAAGAAGCATTTGTATGGCCGAGACTGAGAGAGACTGTAAGGGATACGCTCAAGACATGTGATCTATGTCAAAGGATTAAGCCAAATGCGTTTTTGATGAGACAAAAGCCAATACCATTGTTGCCCGAGAGGCCAGGTCAAATTATTTCTATTGACAATTTCGGACCTTTGCCAAAGGCTAGGCGAGGAAATAGACACATAATGGTGGCTATGGATGATTTCATGAAAATGGTTGTCCTTGCTCCCATACAGAAGACTAGTACCAAACAAGTGTTAAAACGACTCAAAGAAAAAGTGATACCTATTCTGGGTAAACCAGAGAATTTGTTGTCGGATCACGGTAGTTGTTTTACAAGTGTAGAATTCAGACAGGAATTAGAGAGACTTGGAATACGTCAGATACAGTCTAGTATTCGCCATCCTGAGGGAAACGGCCAAGTATTGTAGGATATACTGTGCTGAGGAAAATTGGAAATGGATATATATCCTTGATATTATCGAATTTTGTATAAATAACACAATCCACGAGTCTACGGGAGAGATACCAATAACATTACATCGGAATGAGCAATCAGAGAGACCTTGGAGTCTGGTCATTCCCAGGCCTGCAGACGCTCAGCCTGGAAGAGACGTACGAATTAGAAGAGCCTTTGAGCATCTAAAAGCTCAAGCTGATAGAAGGCAAGGACGAAACAGGCACAAGAGGTATCATCGACCACTATTAGCAGGAGAAATGGTGTTAGTGAAAAGGCCAGCCATTTCGGATCCAGGGAACCGTGTGTACAAAAAATTCCAGAAAATGTACCACGGACCGTATCAATAATATGAGATTAAAGAAATAATGCCTATAGAATTCAGCACTGTGAAACGAATCACGAAATGACCATGAACTCAGTGAATTTAAAAGTATATTACCCTCCCGAAGACTTCGATGAAGCAAATGAACAAGCCCTGGTTATGGAACAATTTAGAGATGATGAATCCACTTTTGATAATAACAAGAGTAAGGTAGGACATGGAAACAGAGCTCAACCATCCAATTGCGAATGCGAATTAGAGAAACTGTATTGTGAGATAAGAGAAATAATTGATTTTGTTGAAAAGGAAAATTTCAATTTAAGAAGAGAGAATGAGGAAATAAGGGAACGGGTAGGGATTGACCACACCCGTAACAAAGAATCATGTTCTGTAGACTTTTAGTCCAGAAAGGTAAGAAAGGAGGAACGGGTAGGGACAGAGCGTACTCAACCTACACTATTACCAGATATGACTTAAAAAGTGGAAAACCCTAACGATCGTGGGATTCCATAAGAATAGAAACAAAAAGGTACTGAGAAATGTTATGATGGCTTCGACAATAATGAAAAACAATATTTTTATGAAAATTATTGAAATAAATGTCCTCAAGTTTTCGAAAATGTATTTACCTAAGGAGGGGAGAGATGAACCCATGTACCATTGGTTCAAGGAGTCAAATCCATCATTTATTGATGAAAGAAGGAAGGAAATATACAGTCTTCAGTGGAACATAGAAAGATTTTATACAAGAGGGCGAGCATAATGTTGTGCAAGAAATGGGAGCCCAGGTGGCCAGGAAATGATATCACGCATGACGCACTGATAGGAGCCGATCATGGCTATAATTAGAACGAGTGGAACTTTCCGTTCGGAGTGACTGCGTGCATGTTTCGGAAATTGATCTTACGTTGCAGTAAATTGGCATCGTCGCAGTTGTGCAAGAAGAAGAATAATTAGATTTAAAGCACTTGCGAGCATATAATTAACTAAAGAAATACATCATTGTGAATCATTTCGGAATAGAGATTTTTGTGGGGAGAAAGAGGTTTTAATAATTGCCTAGAAAAGAAGTGCAAACGTGGCCATACGTCATAAAAAGTTCCCCGAGACCTGAGATGGAGGGGATTCAAAATCAACCTCAACACCCACGTACCTCAAGAGTAAATTTCATTTAATATCTCGGAATTGTACGATCGATTTTCACGTACAAAGAAATCAGTTTACGTTTAGAAAACAAGCTTTCCAGAGATATAATTTCCAAATGTGTGCGACCATTACTTCAAAAGTTGGTTCTGGAAAAGACAAGGATTTCATCGTTTTGTCGCCGATTTGTATAAAAGCCCTGGCCGTGCCAGGCAAATCATGCAGTTACTAGTCAGCCCGGGGGGCGTGACGTTGGAGCATCATCACCGCAAAGTATTATTCAGTCTTGAACGACCGCTGAAGCGGGTCGTACTGTTTCGACAACAATTCAGTTTACCAAAGACGCCAGAGAGCGTGGTACTGTTTCAAAGTACATCAAACATCGAATGCAGTTATTGTCAGCCTGCGGGCGTGTCACTGTGTCACTATCATCGTTAATGCAGTACTTACTAGACCTCGAGAGGTCGTGATACTCTGTATCACCAACGTGCAGCCGTAAGGAGTGGCCGAGAAGTAACATCATAGTATCGCCGTGTGAAGACTTAGGAAAATCCTAATACAGGATTTAGTTCCGCCAGTATCAGTCTTATAGTGAAAGTTCCGTATTACAGTCAAAATAGGCTGCGAACTTAAAAGAACAGGCGATAGGTCTTCAAATAACAGTTTAGTAAGACGACTGAAAGTATCGTAACGCTTGAAGTACCAACGATAGAGAAATGAACAGTTCTATTAAAAGTTAAGGAACCCGATCAGGGTCAGATAAAATAAGTGCCGCCTAGTATTCTGAATAAGATAGGGTCTAGAGCGAAGAAAATAATAAGGGAAAATTTAATCCAAGACATTGTCTCATTGGAGACAAACGAACAGTGATTAAAAGCAGTAAGGAAGAGCAGTAAATGCTAGAGAATCATAGGTCACCGATAAATATTCGAGAGGCCGTAAATAGGACAAACTGTATCTAGACAAACTAAATAGTGTCTAGAGAGAAACGACTTCGAGCTAGTTAAAAATAAAGCCGAATAGTCAGGAAACCGGATCTGAAGAATTACCGTTCCAGGGAGGGGTAGATTGATCGAGACTTTCAACTTCTTACCAGATAGGGAGCCGACATCTAAGAGTTTCACCCTGGAAACGGGAAGCAAGAAATCACGTGTGCAAGGCCAAATCAAAGCCTCAGTGATTAGAAGCAGTGTAAAGTAAATATAGAAAATTTGTGTTAGTATAGTAATTTTTAGTGACTTTATTTGTGTATAATAGAAGAATACAGAATTGTATTCATAATGTTACCAGTGTTTAAGGTATTGAACCCTTGCAAAGAAGCTTATGAGACTCAGTTTCGGGGGGTGTAACAGTCCATATCGTAAGTTGTTGTTAAAGCGCTTCATTAACAAGCAGGGTAACATATAACAAAATAACATGCAGGAAAAAGTGAAGCCAGGGTTAAAACAAATGAATTTAATAACAAATCACCTAATTATACAAAAGAATTAACAAAACAAACTCCCATAAGACTCCCACTGAATAAAATCAAATACGCCAAAACTAGGCCAAATCTCTGGAGAGCTTAATACACGGACAAAGTGTCCTTAAGAAAATCAACAAAAGTGACCATGTATGCGCGTGTGCCGTTCTACATGCTTCACGATGTGTACAATCGAATGCGTGATTCGTCATCACCCAGAATAAACATTCAGACAACGAATCCACATTGCTTAGAGTTAGACAGACGCGGGGAACAACTATACAACACTAAAAACTAAACCGACACTTCCTAACTTAAAATATACAACACAAATATTTCCGCATGAAATTGGACTCAAACTGCCGTAGCAAAAACATTACTGCCTAACAACTTAGGACTTCTCACACAAATCAACACAAGTAAGTTAACACGTGACCAATAAAAATACACATATGACCGCCGTCAAATTTACAAGTACACTACCACTACAACACACAGGTGTGACATACTAAATTACATGAATTGAGTCATAAACAAGATCAATAGGCTCAAAGCCAACATTTACATTATTAACACTATATTCTATTCATACAACATGCAATAATCCGTCACACACATGGCGAACTCCCCACTTAATTATGGTTCAAAAATAACCATCACAATGAACAGGTTTGCTACTTGAAAGCTTAAAGGGGCCAGTCGGACAACAGGACTGCCTATCAAAATAAGTCACCAGGCGTGACGGGCGATTTGTGGAAATCTGCATATCTGTCAACCCACGTGTCAATAACCTCGACCTCCAAAGCCGGGATCGAATCTCGAAGAAGCGTGCCCCAAAGCACAATAATACGTGTGTGTGTGTCAGAACAAAATATCCCGGCATTTCCACTAGGAAATCCAAGAATCAGCATAATGGACAAGGAACAGCGGTCTCCCTAGAGCACCCTGCCTTTCCATCAAAAATACAACAACAACAACAAAATATGAGGGCGGTAGGACCTCTACCCCTCTTCACGTAGAATCAACACACACACCTGACACAGTAACACACACAGAATCACACGTATGGGTTTGACAGACCCTGAAATAAAAAGACATACATATTTTCCACTTGCTGGCGCCACCGTTCCACGCCGTGACTAATTAACCTGAAAAGGACTCAAAAAAATCTATCAAATTAGAACTAAGGTGTTCTACAATTACATCGTAATTGTTGCACTTGGTAACCCTAATATGAATAATAACCCGTTCAGCAAACATCTTACAGTAATTACCTCCCTATCCTATCAAAAATATGAACTTTAATAAAGCACCACTTATCGAATGTAACGGGTTTCGCATTTGCATGGATAAACATCACGTACACGCACCGTGCACATTAAATATGACTCCAAAGAAAAACAAATATACAACAAACACTTTGGCCACGTGCCAACGTACATTTAAAACAATTAGTGCCGGTACAAGAAAAACACGCTAAAACAAGAAAAAGAAAAAAAAACATTTACAAAAGTTCCCCCGCCAATCTAACTACATAATTGAATAATCAATTGTTGTACATCACCGTCTCAGCTTGCAGAACATTATGACATCCATCTCAGCCCATTTCCCTTTGGAAAAGTTAGCACTCCATATTCGTCTTCGTTGAAGCGTCGGACTTCATCCCAACTCCTGACCACATGTTGGACATCTTGATGTAGTCTCCTTGGAAGAAAAGTTCAATGTTATTATAGTTTGACCTGGCTATAATCGCTTGTGGATTACTAAATTCGCCCACAAATAGTCCTATACGATTAATTACGAAGACTTTCCCTAAATATCGCTCACACACGCGCAATACACACATGAAAAATACACTTAAAAATTTACAGGAAATACGCACTTCGAGTCCATTGTCACTGACTCGACAAAACAAGTTTTAAAGTCTGACTGACTCACAGTCGCTATCTCGCTCGGTAATCTACTGCTCTGTTCTGCATGTCCTTCGCTCGGGTGAGCGCTAATTAGAACGTTTACAAGACTTGCCCCTAAGAGCTGAAGATAGTTGTCTTTAAGATAATATTACAAGTTTCAAATCATCACGCACGCTGGCGTGAATTTAGCTCACAAAGCTCACAAAGTACTATGCTTCAAATAAATTTTAGAGCGTTACAAATCGCGACACAACTGACGTGAATTTAGCTCATCAGAGCTCACAAATAAAATAACTTCGAATATATCAGAGCGTTAAAATCGTTACACAAACGGGCGTGAAGTTAGCTCACAGAGCTCACGAACAGAAAGACATCGAACAGCGTCACGTCGATCAATTTATTAGAAACTGACAGGGTACGGAAGAGTGGGGTGGATTTAGAAAATTTTTCCAGAGTTTTCATCTCACACAGATGGGACTAGTGTCAATCTTCATCAAATACTTCCAACGTCTCATCGCACTCGTGCGGAGATAATTCCGATCGTCGGTTCTTTAGATTATCAATTCCGCGCGCTTTTTATCACTGACGCCTTCCATCGCATGATATCGGCGTGGTCTCTCCTGAATGGGTGATTCAATCGTAGGTCGGTTGTAAGTAACTCGTGACCATCCCTTTATGATTCCAATTCTGGTGCAAGTTATTGCACAATTTGGCCTTGAACTCAGCTTACCAGGCCGTTCTTCAAGAATAGCTACAAGCTCAAATCTGTGGCAACCATTGCGACACGCTACCTTGCCTTTATCCTCGTCGACTTCCACAAGTACTGCCTGGGCTGCAGTAATAATAAATTATGAATACTTATTTATCGTAGATCAATAAGGGTTCATTTATCCTCAGCAAAGTTTTGGAATTCGAAGCAAGTAATTGATTTGGATTTCAAAAACAATATCCACAGTAGTAACAACAACATCTCTTTAGTATCTCACTCAGCTGCTCGAGTATACACTCCAATGACCCAATTAGTGTGCGCGCTCCCTCGCCGGAATGTCATTCATACTTCTTCGCTAGACCTCCCCCTTCTCCTCACGTGATTGCCACTCCTGTCGTCTCAGCTGCTCGTTGTTAACAAAACAAAGCGCTCACTCGCCAGCGCTCCACGTCCACGTACATTTGAGTGTTGGCTCTCAAAATAAAATTTCGCAATACTGATTCTGCACACCTCATCTTTCTTATTCATCAAATGGTTCCCTTCTGTAATACGGTTTTAAGTTGGCGCTATTAAAAACAGATTTAGCACCAGTGCTCACTTCTTCAAGCCTGTAAGTATTGTTACCCAGATTCTTAATGACACGGAACGGGCCAATAAATTTTGGACAGAATTTTGCAAAGACTTTGTTCTTGGGGTCAGATATCGGTGGTCTGCGAACCAGCACTAACTCTTGTTCTTGTAATTCCCGGTGAAACTTCTTTCCTCTGTATCTTCTGAGTCTTCGGTCCGCTTGGTTCCTCATGTGCTCTCTCGTTCGCTGGATTCGCAACTCATGCGCTAATAGTGGATCCCTTGGACATGGAATAATTTTGTCCCAAGACCTCTCTGGCAGCCTGTTGTGGTGTAAAATTAGCGGGACTTGACCCGTCGACTCGAGCTTAGTGGTGTTCATGCACATCTCAATCTCTCCTACTTTGTCAACCCATTTATTATGATCGTTAGGAATCATTACTCTGTAGTATTTGGCAACACAGCGAATCGTTCTCTCGCTCGGATTCCCACAAGGATGACGAATGCTTGAAAATATGTGTTTTATTCCTAGGCTCTCTAGACCTTGCCTAAAAACATTGCTCGTGAAATAAGTACCATGGTCTGATAAAATGGATTCCGGCTTCCCAAGCATCGGAATAACTTTGTTCTGAATTCTACTGAGGACATGTTTTGATGTCGTTTTCTGGATTGGACTCAACACTACCATCTTTGAAAATACATCGACACACACCAAAAGGTGTCGGCATCCACGCTTTCCTTTGACTAGAGGGCCAAAACAGTCAATAGCGAGCATCTCGCATGGTTTTTGAGGTAATAGTGGTCTTGGAGGTTGTTTCATAATGAAGTTGTTCGGTTTAGTGCGCTGGCATGCGTCACAAGTTCTTATCACTTCCACAATGGTGAATCGCATCTTAGGTCAAGTAAAAGTCTCCCCTATCGTAGCTTCAGTCTTATCCGTGCCGATATGTGCTAGACTCTCGTGGACATGCCACGTCAATCCTCTCTGTAGTGATGCTGGAACAAGGATTCGCAGTTTGGTATGATGCTCATCCACGTACTTATGCAACAAGTTATTTAAGTAGTGATATCTCGCTTCTTTAGCACGGGCTTCTCGGTATTCAGGTGAATCTGGTTGTAATTCCTTCCTGTAGAACTTGATCATCATAATCCATGGGTCTGCTTCTTGCTCCTTTCGAATTTTCTTTAATTTCTCCAAAAACTCACGAGCCTTAGGTGTTAGGGTTATGTTGTGAACTTCCGCTGTTATTTCGTTCTCGTCTTCAGGATTCCTGCTCAAAGCAGCTGGTATGACGTTCATCCTTCCAGGGCAATGCTCTATTGTAATGTCAAACTACTGTATGTAGATGGACCAGCGCGTAACTCTCTCACTTGCCATCGTCGTCTTGAATAAAAATGTCAGTGCATGGTGGTCGGTTCTGACAATAATGGAATAGCCGAAGATCATCTTATGCCATTGTTGAAGAGAATATAAAATTGCTAGTAGCTCGAGCTCCGTCACAGTGTAGTTCCTCTCATGCTTCCTCAATTTACGACTCGTAAATGCCAAATACGATCTCTTCTTGGGTTCTTCAGCGTCCTCTTGGTACAGCATAACACCGATTCCAATCAATGAAGCATCAGCTTGAATAATAAATCGCTTCTCAAAGTCCGGATATCCAAGCTTCACACAGTTTTCCAATAAATCTTTCGTGGCTCTAAAAGACCTGTCGCACTCCTCATTCCACGACCATCGATTTGCCTTCTTTATCATCTCTTGCATAGGTGCTACTGTTTCTGTGTATCCAGGACAATTCTCTTTGAAGAAGCCTGTCACTCCCAAAAATGCTCTTACATGCTTGACTTTAGTTGGTGTGGGAAATTTCTTGATAGCATCAATCTTGGCTGGATTAGGTCTCACGCCCTCAACATCAATTATATGCCCCAAATAAAGAATCTCGCTCTGGCAAAAATGTGATTTATTTATATTAATTTTGAAGTTCATTGTTCTCAAGTTATCCAGAAGTTTGTTTAAGTTTATCAGGCGTTCCTCCATTGTTTCAGATGCAATTAATATGTCGTCAACATATCTCGTAGTGAAGCTCTTGACCTCCTCAGTCATATTCCTATCTAGTGCTCTTATCAGTGCACATCCAGCAGTTTTCACGCCAAAGGGCATTCGAGACCAGATAAAACTTTGGTTATCGAATAAAAATCCAGTCAGCAGTTGGGATTTTTCTTCAAGTTCAAGATGGTGGAAACTATTTGTCAAATCGACACTCGAATATATCTTCTTCCCACGGAAGCCTTTTAAAACATCTTTGATCCTAGGTGCTTGGTCATGCTCAACTAGCAGTTTACTGTTCAAAACTCGCGCGTCTAGGCATAGCCTAATTGATACATTTGGCTTGGCCACAGCCAATATTGCGTTCAGGTACGGGGTTGCTGCTTTCCTTATCATGCCAGATTCTAATAAATTAGTAATGATGTCCTTCACCTGAGCAAAATGTTTCTCTGGGATCGGGTACAATTTACTTTTAAATGGGGTCCAGTCTGTAACTTGCATGGCATATTGAAAATTTAAAACTTTTCCAGGGATGGTGTCAAAAGCTCCTTTATGTAATCTCTAAATTTCTTCCAGTTTCCTTCTATCAGGTTCCCCTACTATGGCCTCCTTAAGTCGCTCCTGAAGTAGAATTTCAAATTTGGTTCCGCTAATTTCTTCTTCCGCCAAATGTACCCAAAGTTCCTGCGAAATATCTTGGCTGTCAATCTCCACCACTGCTGTCTGGCTTACTCACTCCTCCGTCAAGTTCTTATCTCTGATCACCTCATTAGTGCATTCTTCAATGACCCAAGTATTCGCCTCTCTCTCTAGTGGACTCCCTTCCATGTTTAAACCCTCGTGATTCAACCCCTCAACTTGTTTGAAACTTACAGTGTTGTTATGTAAGTCAATTACAGCATGAAAATCACAGATGAAGTTGTCTCCCAAAATTATGTTATAGTTCATCTTCGGAATGACAATGAATGTTTGCGAAAAAGTGTGGTTCAGTATTTCCAGGTCTAAATATGCTTGCTGTTTACAATTGACGGTCTTGTCAGGAATAACCCCTCTGACTTTCATTAGCGGTACAGGCATAATTGGAACAGTTTGTTTTCTTCGGATTTCTTTTACCAAAACTTCAGTGACTAAGCTCACCTGGCTACCTGTGTCAATTAAACATCTCACCCTCATACCTCCAATATGTGCGTAAATAATTGGCAATTGTCTGATGACATTTTCTCGTTCTTTCACCACTTCCTCCAGGCAATCGTCCGGGAATGCTACCCACTCTTCTATATTAGCCACAATCATCTCTTCTCGCTCCCTGGCGTCCTACGTTTTCAGACTATCATTTTTTAGTTCATTTGAAGTTTTTTTTTATCCCGGGACCCATTTGTTGTGTTCCGCCGGTTGTCATCGCGCCTCTCCTGTTGCCTCAGTAAACTTTCTGCCCCCTCTCCTTGATGATTGTCTGGGCTCTGTCTGTTTGCCATTGCACGCCCCCACTTCTCTTTATCCGTCTCTTCTGCATTTAATTGATCTAAGTATTTTTGTGACTCGACATACCGCTCGTCCCAATTGTTGCGATGGTCTCCCCTATTTTCTTGGCGATAGTTCCTCGCGTTGTTCCACCTGCCATCTCCATTTCTTTGGTAAGGTCTGCCCTGCCTTTGGTTTCCCCTCCAATTGGTGTATTCCCGCTGGTACGTCCATTGATAGTGCTTGTTTTGGTTATATCTATCGCGGTTATTCTGAAAATTTCGATTGTTTTGGTTGAACTGGTTCCGGCCATCGAAATCTTGCCTCCTCGGTGTAAACTGTGTTCCTGTGGATTGAGTTTTCGTTTGGTTCCCCTGGCTATGACTATTTTGGAGTCCCTGAACCACTTCTGCCGTGTTGACACATTCCATATTTCTCCTTCCCGTCTGTGGACTGACCATGCTCATTTCGTCTAGGTGTCGGAGTAATTTTTCGGCCTGCACTGCAGTCTGAATATTTCCGGCTACTAACAGCTGTTGAATGTGCATGGGAAGTTGTTTCCCGATGGTTAGAACCATATTTTGCTCGCTAGGGGGGTCGTCAAAATCGCGGAATTTTACCAGCTGTTGGCTAAAGAATTCCGAAAATCTGGTCGGATGCGTGCTGTGGTATTTTCGAGTATACAGGTCCATTCTTAACCCCTGCTATAAAGAAGGGCTCCAAAACTTCTTTAAAAACGCTTCTCGGAATTGAGCCATGTCGGTGAAAGTATATTTAAAGCTTAAAAACCAGGTTAAGCTTGGTCCTTCTAAAAATTTCTCCACGAGTCTCAACTGTTTTACGGGGCCGATATGTTGATCATTAAAATAATCAGTTAACTGTCGTAAAAAAGCTTTGGGAGTGGTTCCTGAGTGCTCCTTGAATTTATCGGGTTTGAAATCATTTCCCCTAATGACTTGGATTACTTGGGCGGGTGCCAAGTTTAGTTGTGGTGTGGAAGTCTCTCCCCTATACTCTTGGAATGCGTTGCTCGTTAATTTGGGACTTTGACCTCAGCTGTTATCCTCAGCCAATTTCAAGCCTACCGGACTCCCAATGCTTCCCTGCTTTTCTGGTATATTTTCAGCCGAAAATAATGTAGCATTCTCTAACGATCTAATTTCGTTTTTAATTATTAAATCTGAGTGCTCTTGTAGTTTAGATTTTACGCCTCCCTGCAAAGCCTGCATCCGCTTTAAAATTGTCAGCCTGTCTTCTTTATTTGCGTTTGCCTGCTGTTCCCAATCTCTTCGGATCCTACTTTTCAAACTGTTAATTTTCTCTTCGTTCCTTTCCTGACTCTTCTCTAGCTGTTCTTGTATCTGCTGCTGTGTTTTGCCTAATTGTTCTTCCAGATTATCCCGGTTTTTAATGAGCTGTTCTCCTACCTCTTCTCTTATGACCTCTTGTGTTTTAACCAATTGTTCTCCGACTTCTTCTCTTATGACCTGCTGGGTCTTAATTAATTGGTCTTCCAGATTATACCGATTTTTAATGAGCTGTTCTCCTACCTCTTCTCTTATGACCTGCTGTGTTTTGCCTAATTGGTCCTCTACGTTTTCACGCAAGTGCCTACGTTCTGTTTCGGTCTTGATCTCAAGTTTATCAATTTCCTTGATTAATTCAAGTACGTTGCTGTCGACTGAATTAATTTGTTGCTGCATTTTATCTTGTGTGTTCTTTATTCCTGCTGTATTGTTGACACATGCTGCCTCTATTTGCTTTAATTCATCGACCACCATTTCGTCAAATTGTACGAGTTTATTGTCAAACTTCACCTCCAACTTTTTAATTTCGCCTAATTGTTTGACGTTATTCTCTGCGACCTCACCAGCCAGTTTCTCTACCTCCCTAACACATTGATTGATATCATTAGTGATCTTCTCTAATTGCTCTGTCTGTGTTACCGCCTATTCTGATAATTTGTGATTTAATTCGTGAAATTGTTTATCAGTTTCCGATAGTTTGTGATTTAATTCGTTTAATTGTTTATCGGTGTCCAATTTCTGGACCTCTAATTGGACCGAAATATGTAACTGTTTTTCACAATTCTTGCTCTGAATTTCTAATTGTTCTTTCGTTTTCGCGGACATCTGCTCTAATTGTTTATCACTATGCTCGCTCTGAATTTTCAATTGTTCTTCCGTTTTTGCGACATTTGGATCGACATCTGTTCCAACAATCCCTTAATTTCTTCAACACTCGCCATTGCACAATGCACAAATATAATCAGAGAAAATAGGGTCATGCACCAAGATTTCAGTCATACACACGCATACATGTCATAACATTTAAATATTACTGATTCCAATTTAACAAAATTTTCAGTAACAAAATTTACTGAATAAATTACTCTTATTCCCAAACAACAAAATAACCCCTAGTGATCTGCTTTTAAATTCCTAACCAACAGAATTTACGAAGAACACCAATTAACCGAAGTTAATTAGATGTCAACTATAAGCCAACACTTTCCTGCTTTGACTGAGTTCAATAATATGCAAATTTTCTAATTTTAATGCCGGGCGCCAGAACAGGTTTATAACAAATACAATATCAAATTCTAACCTTGTTCAATATCTCTAACTTTAGGAACTCAGTGATTTTACTAATGCACATGGCGGTACAACATCGCCTCAATTTACTGAATTTACTTTGCCCGCTTGACCTGGCATTATTTCTCAACGAAATAAATATGAGATCAGCGAAGCAACAACAACAACATCCCCACGTTGGGCGCCATTTTTGTTTTATGAACCCTTGCAAAGAAGCTTATGAGACTCAGTTTCGGGGGGTGTAACAGTCCATATCGTAAGTTGTTGTTAAAGCGCTTCATTAACATGCAGGGTAACATATAACAAAATAACATGCAGGAAAAAGTGAAGCCAGGGTTAAAACAAATGAATTTAATAACAAATCACCTAATTATACAAAAGAATTAACAAAACAAACTCCCATAAGAATCCCACTGAATAATATCAAATACGCCAAATCTAGGCCAAATCTCTGGAGAGATTAATACACGGACAAAGTGTCCTTAAGAAAATCAACAAAAGTGACCATGTATGCGCGTGTGCCGTTCTACATGCTTCACGATGTGTACAATCGAATGCGTGATTCGTCATCATCCAGAATAAACATTCAGACAACGAATCCACATTGCTTAGAGAAAGACAGACGCGGGGAACAACTATACAACACTAAAAACTAAACCGACACTTCCTAACTTAAAATATACAACACAAATATTTCCGCATGAAATTGGACTCAAACTGCCGTAGCAAAAACATTACTGCCCAAAAACTTAGGACTTCTCACACAAATCAACACAAGTAAGTTAACACGTGACCAATAAAAATACACATATGACCGCCGTCAAATTTACAAGTACACTACCACTACACCGCACAGGTGTGACATACTAAATTACATGAATTGAGTCATAAACAAGATCAATAGGCTCAAAGCCAACATTTACATTATTGACACAATATTCTATCCATACAACATGAATAATCCGTCACACACATGGCGAACTCCCCACTTAATTATAGTTCAAAAATAACCATCACAATGAAGAGGTTTGCTACTTGAAAGCTTAAAGGGGCCAGTCGGACAACAGGACTGCCTATCAAAATAAGTCACCAGGCGTGACGGGCGATTTGTGGAAATCTGCATATCTGTCAACCCACGTTTCAATAACCTCTACCTCCAAAGCCGGGGATCGAAGCTCGAAGAAGCGTGCCCCAAAGCACAATAATACGTTTGTGTGTGTCAAAACAAAATATCCCGGCATTTCCACTAGGAAATCCAAGAATCAGCATAATGGACAAGGAACAGCGGTCTCCCTAGAGCACCCTGCCTTTCCATCAAAAATACAACAACCACAAAAAATATGAGGGCGGTAGGACCTCTACCCCTCTTCACGTAGAATCAACACACACACCTGACACAGTAACACACACAGAATCACACATATTTGTTTGACAGACCCTGAAATAAAAAGACATAAATATTTTCCACTTGCTGGCGCCACCGTTCCACGCCGTGACTAATTAACCTGAAAAGGACTCAAAAAAATCTATCAAATTGGAACTAAGGTGTTCTACAATTACATCTTAAATTGTTGCACTTGGCAACCCTAATATTAATAATAACCTGTTCAGCAAACATCTTACAGTAATTACCTCCCTATCCTATCAAAAATATGAACTTTAATAAAGCACCACTTATCGAATGTAACGGGTTTCGCATTTGCATGGACAAACATCACGTACACGCGCCGTGCACATTAAATATCACTCCAAAGAAAAACAAATATACAACAAACACTTTGGCCACGTGCCAACGTACATTTAAAACAATTAGTGCCGGTACAAGAAAAACACTCTAAAACAAGAAAAAGAAAAAAAATTACTATTTACAAAAGTTCCCCCGCCAATCTAACTACATAATTGAATAATCAATTGTTGTACAACACCGTCTCAGCTTGCAGAACATTATGACATCCATCTCAGCCCATTTCCCTATGGAAAAGTTAGCACTCCATATTCGTCTTCGTTGAAGCGTCGGACATCATCCCAACTCCTGACCACATGTTGGACATCTTGATGTAGTCTCCTTTGAAGAAAAGTTAAATGTTATTATAGTTTGACCTGGCTATAATCGCTTGGGGGTTACTAAATTCGCCCACAAATAGTCCTATGCGATTAATTACGAAGACTTTCCCTAAATATCGCTCTCACACGCGCAATACACACATGAAAAATACACTTAAAAATTTACAGGAAATACGCACTTCGAGTCCATCGTCACTGACTCGACAAAACAAGTTTTAAAGTCTGACTGACTCACAGTCGTTATCTCGCTCGGTAATCTACTGCTCCGCTCTGCATGACCTTCGCTCGGGTGAGCGCTAATTAGAACGTTTACAAGACTTGCCCCTAAGAGCTGAATATAGTTGTCTTTAAGATAATATTACAAGTTTCAAATCATCACGCACGCTGGCGTGAATTTAGCTCACAAAGCTCACAAAGTACTATGCTTCAAATACATTTTAGAGCGTTACAAATCGCGACACAACTGACGTGAATTTAGCTCATCAGAGCTCACAAATAAAATAACTTCGAATATATCAGAGCGTTAAAATCGTTACACAAACGGGCGTGAAGTTAGCTCACAGAGCTCACGAACAGAAAGACATCGAACTGCGTCACGTCGATCAATTTATTAGAAACTGACAGGGTACGGAAGAGTGGGGTGGATTTAGAAAATGTTTCCATTGCGACACGCTACCTTGCCTTTATCCTCGTCGACATCCACAAGTACTGCCTGGGCTGCAGTAATAATAATAAATTATGAATACTTATTTATCGTAGATCAATAAGGGTTCAGTATATAAGTTATATGTGTGCCAAGACATGTCAGTGTGTGACATGGAAATAATCAAGATGGCTTAAAAACATTAAGTGGGAGAAATGAAACATCGTTGGAAAATACGGTCGGGGACCGTCCTGTCATGTGAGTAACCATTTCATTATGTTATGTGTTGGGGAATATTTGTGTACAATCCACCTGAGAATGAGAAATAGGGATGTTTTTGAATAACAAATAACAGAATAATAGCGCGATCTGAACGGTAAAAATTGAGAAAGTATAAAATGATTATGTGAAGTGAATAAATCCCTTAGAGGAAATGTATGAAATAAAATATCTGTGTATTTGATAAATGATTGAATTATGTGAAAGCAAGCGTAATAATAATAATAATAACAATTATATAAATGAAGATTAAGTTGAATTATATGAAAGTAGTAGCTTTTGAGCTCCTTTAAAAGAATAAATACATGTTGTGAATACATGTTCTTAAAGTATAGCGATTATTGCCACGGGAGAGGATTAATATAAAAATTGAAATGTAGATCAAATGTTGATTTTGAATTTATCAGTTCTTTGAAAAACTTTGGCCGTAAAGTAATGTATAGCGCATGTCGCGCATTGAAGTAATTTGTCACGCTAGGAAGGCGTTGAACCTAAATATACTTGGTAAATTAATTATGAGGGGCAGTTGATCGCGGTAATTGAGCTATGATAAGTCCTCCATATAGTGATATGATCATGAGGCAGTTGTGTGTATTTTATAAAAGGGTGCTATTTATTGTATTATGAGCGCAGGTTAGACAAAGGTCGCCCTAAGTCGCGAATGTTGTATAAGTCCTCCAGTATGGGATGTGGTTCCCGAGGCAGTGAAAGAATCGAACCCAGGTTCGTCTGTGTGAAGCCCCTAAATATTGTTGTTGTATTGCATTATTCTTACCCATCAATGAGGACACTTCATAATTAATAAATGCCAAGGTTACGAGAGTGGTCTATGAACCTAAATAATGTTGTTAAAATAAATGAATGAAAAGCCAGGTCTGTTCAAAGAACTGCGTATAAGAAATAGCTGTTTAAAGCAGAGTGTAGCCTGTTTCTGTGGGCGAGACTTGGGGTCCTGCTCCCGGACAATAAATCACGCTGAGTGGTACGGTCCGACCCTTACTATTGACGGAAGTGCGGTAGGTCGGGTGACCGTATGTTTGAAGTAATAATACACCATGAGTGTTTAGAGTTTGTTAATGACCCGGGATTCGAACCGAGGTTCTTGTAGATGAAATGTACCGCTTGCAAGTTCAGATCGTTGCTTTCTTATGAGATAATGGTCTTTTAAGACAAATAATAATAAATCCCTAATGCAATGTTATATGATGTAAGAATTCACGAGTTCAGTGAAGACAATTAGATTTCGGGAGTGATCATAATTTTTGACATGTTCAAGTAGTCTTCTATAACTCGGGAGTACACAGGTGTTTCCCCAATCACTGTAGTGAATTTGTTAACTTGAGAGAGGTGGTAACATGAGAACATTGTGAAAAGCCCAAAAATTTAAGTGAAGGAGTAACAGTACTTTAATAAGAATTACATATTGTTTTGATTATAAGATACTCATATAATAGGAAGTGAGGTGTTGTATAAGAATAACACAGAGTATGTAAAAGTATCGAGCCGTTGGGAGCTCGTGATTATATTGAATTTTAAAAGGGATACTTTATAGAAGTGAAAAGAATTATAAGTTTGTTGGTTTGTAGGAAACCATTTATTCTGATTTAACATTTGTTTTATTTTATGTATTCCTTGTTCACTCTGAATAAGTTAGAAGTATGGGTCAGTATTTTATTTGTTTAATTTGTTGTAGCGCCATATATTTGGTTAATTAAACGTTTTATAATAGGAGTTGATTTTGTTTATTATTTTGGAAGTGTATCCTCTATTTAATCCAAAATGTGTAAGTCACAGTGTGGGAGAACATACCATAACCCCGAAAATCACGATTTGAGCATTGCTGGCATACTGTGATTTGCATATTTCTTGCTAAATGGGCACAGGGGGGCATAGAAGTACTGTGCTTGGATTAATAATTAGAGGAACACTTAAGACGGTCATATCATGTAAAAGTAAAGTAATGATAGAAGTAGCTACAAAATATAATATTAACTGACCGCATGGGACCATGGAAACTCACACCGAGCAGCCCTAAATATATAACCCCCTAGTAGCAAACACTACAAATGTCGCCCTGTACGTAGGGATGAGTTTTCCTAGGGAAAACCCGAGTTTTCTTGAAAAATCTAAATTTTCATTTTTTGAAAAAAATGGTTTTTCGAATTTTTGAATTTTTAAATCACTTCCATAAAGGTTTTGACATTGAATGAGTATATCAAAAGGGTACGTTGTAGTAAACACCCGTACCATGGTAAAATTTTGGAAATTGGGACACAAAGGTTCAGAGTACCATCTCTCAAGCATGAACCAGCGATGTGGCATAGTAGCCCACTGTATTCTAATAAGATGGCATTGAGTGAGGAAATGCAGAGGCTTGCGGACGTCTTGAAGACGAATATGAAAGCAGAGAGTAGGGAAGAGAGGCAGGGACTTTTGGACGCTTTAAAAGCTGATAGTAATGAAAAGTTGGAGGCTATAAAAGCCGAAAGCAAAGAAAAGTTGGAGGCCATGAACAATAAATTTGAAACTATATACAAAGGAAGAGGTATTAAGGCGAGTGGGAGAGGAGAGATGTTTCTGGCGACTGCTAATGAAGAGAAGAGATAGGTTGGCAGGACACATACTAAGACACCCAGGAATAGCAAGCTTAGTTATGGAAGGAAGGGTCGAGGACAAGAACTGTAGGGGTAGACCAAGGTTAGAATATGTTAAACAGATAGCCTCGGATGTAGGGCGTGGTAGCTATGTAGAGATGAAACGATTGGCTCAGGACAGGGAGGCATGGAGAGCTGCATCAAACCAGTCAAAAGACTGAAGACTCAAACAACATCAACAGACAATAAATTGGACAGCCAACAGAGTATAAATAAAGAAGAGTTCGAATCCATAAATCTCAGTTTGGGATCTCTCAAAACTAATAGTGATAGCATGGGGAATAAATTAGAAGCTATCGAGGCCGACTGTATAAGAATGAACAGTGAACTGAAGGCTGAGATAGATAAAATGAAAACGGAAAATGGGGAAACATTGAAAAAAAGTTGAACGCCAACAGTAAAGCAAATAACGAGGTACTGAAGGTTGAAATAGAAGAGACAATGAATACCAAATTTCAAGGTTTTGAGAGAGGGTTGGAGAGTAAGTTAAATGAGTTAAAAGGGGAAATCACAGGTAATATGGAAAAAACTTGTAAAGAGAATGTAGATGCATGTAAAAATGAACTTGTAGACCGGATCCAAGGGGTACAGGCAAAGTTAGAAGCTCATATAGAATCTAACAGCAATTTGTGAAAAATCCCGGGGAGAGATAAAAGAAAGTTTTAAGGAATTAGGAGACAAATTTAAAGGGGTGGAGAACCAAGTAGGAAAACTCGAGGGAAAAGTCGATGAAATTCAGGCCAAAGTAAATTATATGGAAAGTCAGATTCAGAGAGATGCGAAGAATACGAAAGCTCAATTTGATCATTTAACCGGGCAGGTAGATGAGAACTTGAGGAAGCACGAAGCTGAAATAAATAAAAAATTAGGTACATACGAAGAGCATCTCCAGAGAGAAAGAAAACAACGAGATAAAGAAATTAAGGAAAATACCCAGAAGATAGATGAAATAAGCAAGGGTATCAATGGGGTTCAGGAAACCATGGAAACCTTAAAGGGACAAGTAGGAAAAACTAATTCTGAAGTAAAACTTGTCAAAGATGACTTAACGGAATTGTATAAAAATCAAGGGAAAACTGAGGAAAAGCTGGAAGGAATTAAGGGAGATTGGTCAAAGGACAAAAGAGATGGAGAAAAAGATAAAGGAGATACGAGAAGACTTAGATTCCAAAGGTGACATGAAGCCAGAAATTATAGAAAAACAGGTCATGGTCATCAAGAAAGAGGTAGAAACACACTTAGCTGAAATGAGGGATAGTTTCAGGGAAGAGAAATTCCAACTCAAACAAGACATGGAAACCAGTAAAAAGAATCAGGCAAGAATTCAGAATGAATTGGGATCCCGGTTTGAAAGGACTGAACACAAGAACAGTCAAATGGAAATTCAACTCATGGCTAATGAGGAAGGTGCCCGAAGAGAAAGGAAATTAGAATTTGAAAGTCAGGATGAGTTCCAAAAGACAGGATGGGTAGATCCCCATGAACGAGGCACAGATCAAGATAGGGACTTAGGAGGGGAGAGCCCTTATAAGAACCCAGGATATCCAATGGCGATGTCTACCCCGTATATGAACCAAACAAATGGTCAAATAATAAATATCATCAAGTCAAATGAGGATAGACCGGTGAAGTTTACCGAGAATAATATGTCGATTACTCCTAAATACTGGCTGAAGGAGGTCGCAGAGTACTTGAATGAAATGAAAGTTCCTCAGGATCGGAGACTGAGAGCAATTGAGAAGCTATTGGCAGGTGATTGTCTCACCTGGTTCAGGAGTTTCAGGTATACATTTGACACGGTGGAAGGTATTAGAGAAGCTTTTCTGAAACGATATTGGGCAGCAGATGTCCAAGAAAATCTGAGGCTAGATCTGTACTCTAGGAAGTATAGTACAAATGCCCCAACTAAATATTCAGAAATTTTCACCGCTCAGCTGTGTAAATTCCGGGAACTTGACATTGCTCCTGCTGAGAACGACCTGTGTGCCGCCATTGCAAGACAACTTCCATATGAGATACAGAGGTTGTTAATCTCATCTAAAGCCAGAAGTGCTGTGGAAGTGGAGAGCATATTACGTCAATTAGATATGACGACTTCACACGTTACTCCCAGGCATCAAAGACAGACTGAACAGGTACATATGGCCAGCAGTCAAGAAAACAGAGAGAAACCATCGACCAGAAATCAGTCCACTAGTACTGATACTCAGGGACTGGGTCGAGAATATGGACATCAAGAGCCTAGGGGAATACAGCAATACTATAGAGGAGGATATCGAGGAAGAAATCCTAGGAATACGGGTTATAGGCAACAAGAGAACCGACCCTATAACAATAATAATCAGAGGCAGGATAACAGAAAGAGATGGGAAAATTATCCCAGAAGGAATGTGAGGCCGGAAGACAGAAATGATGAATATCGGGCCGAAATAGAAGAGAGATATCAGGAAAGTCTTCGTTACATGAATAAACGAACCGACGAACCTGAAACGCAAAGAGTCCGTTGGAGTGAGGCAATAAAGAACCGAAAATCAACCGACCGACTACAAGGAGCTCAAAGCTTGGAGTTACAAGCTCAATTGAAGAATGAGGGGAAAGGAAGCCCTCAGGATTTAAAAAAAACTTCAAAATTAAATCATCAAAAGTGGAAACATACCAGGAGCTGGGAGGAGGTAGAGATTGTAAATTGGATAGCGATACCAGATGAGCTAATTAAGGAGGATATGGAAGGAATCCCACCTATTAGAAGAGAACTACCTATCATCATGTTAAGGATAGAAGGATTACTGGTCAGGGCATTAATTGATACTGGATCAACCATAAGTTTAATAACGCAAACCCTCCTAAATGAATTGGAAACAAGAGGCCGCGTATTGAAAATTCCCACCTCAAGTGTGAAGATTAAGGGAATTATTCCTGAAAAATCTTTGACATGTAAATTTCAGGTATATATCGATTTGATCATAGGTAACGCTGAAATTTCACAATGCTTTTTGCTGGTAAATCAATTGCCATATAATGTCATATTAGGTATTGATTTTATCCGTGAGAACAAGGTCATCATAGACCTAGCGCAAAATTGCATTAGGATTCAAAGAGAGGATGTGGATGGACCAAACATAAATTTACAGGAACAGGATGCAAAAATAGAAGAACAGGTATGGCATGTGGAAGAAGTGACCGAGGAAGGTTGTTGGGAGATAGAGAAGCTATTTGAAATCCTAAACATAGAACTTGAAGATAGTCTGGAGACTGAGTTCGAGACCAACCAGTCAGGAAAAATAGAGGAAGCTAAAGTTAACCTCGATAACAAGGAAAAATTAAAGGAATTACTATTAAATTACAGGGACGTATTTGATTCCAAGCCAGGGAAGATTAAAAATTTTAAGTACGCTTTTCAAGTAAATGATTGGGCACCGTTCAGACAAAAACCATACCCGGTTGCAGAAAAACATTACCCACAAACGAAGAAAACACTGCAGGAGATGAGTGATGCAGGTGTTATAGAAAAGATGGCGACACCATATGTTAGTCCATTAGTAATTGTGAGTAAACCGGATGGCTCAGTAAGGGTGTGTTTGGATGCCAGGTATTTGAATGCAAAAATCATACCAGAAAATGATTCGGCACCACCCATAAAAGAAATACTGAGGAAATTTAAAGGCAAGAAGATATTCATAAATATTGACATGACTTCTTCATATCATCATCTCGAACTGGAAGAGAAAACCAGTCTCTTAACTGGATTTCAGTTCGATCAACAAACGTATTGCTTCAAGAGATGTCCGTTTGGCTTGAAGACCGCGGGATCCGCCTTAATAAGAGCGCTTGATTGTAACCTGTCAGAGGAAGTGAAAGATTGCACTATTCGTTATGTGGATGACATATTGCTTACCTCGGAAAACATTGATGAACACTTGGAAAAATTAAAGAAATTGTTGGAAGATTTAAGAAGGGTGAACTTTAAGATTAACTTGAAGAAATCAAATTTTTGTCAGAGACAAGTTACGTTTTTGGGGCATGTGATAGACAAAGATGCTGTTAAACCAAATCCATGCAAATTAGAATCAATAAGAGATTTTCCCAGGCCTTTGAAGGTGAAAAACGTTCGCCAGTTTTTGGGATTGATTGGATTTTTCTCAGGACATTGTCCGTCATACACCAACACTGTTGCATTACTACATGACCTTCTGAAGAAGGGGGGCAAGAGGAAATGGACGGAGGAAACAGAAAAAGCATTTATAGAGGCCAAGGAAATGCTCTTAAATTATGTGAAGCTAGGATATCCTGATTTTAATCAGAGATTTGTAATACAAACAGATGCATCCCAGATTGGAATAGGGGCAATGCTATATCAGGAAAACCCGGATAACCCTGAGAAGAAAAATTATCTAGCTTTCCCAAGTCGAAGACTGAAACCACACGAGAAAAATTATACAATCAGCGAGATCGAGCTGTTAGCGATATTGCACGCGTTGCAATTTTGGCGAAAGATTGTATATGGGTTTTCAGTCACATTCAGGACTGATCATAAAGCCTTAAACTTTTTGATGAAAACGGATTTATCCAGTCAAAGGTTGATGCGTAGGGCTTTATATATCCAACAGTTCGAAGTAAATATAGAGTATTGCCCAGGGAAAGAAAATATAGTTCCAGATTATTTAAGTAGACAGCCAGAGTCCACAGAAGAGGAAGTAATGGCTATTGATTTGGAAGACAGGGATCAGCGCACTTTGAATGATTTAAGAAGCATTGGTCAACGACCACGTGAGGATCCATGGATGAACATGCTCATATCGTTTTTGGAAGGGAGTTTGATAAGGGGAACACCGGCGTATACTGAAGCTAATAAGATAGCTCAGGATTACACGTTCTTTGATGGATTGTTGTATAAGTTTGTGGACTCTGACCATACACGACTGAGGATCGTTGTACCTGCTATTTTGCAGAGGAAAATGGTATGGTTAGCCCATAGATCGTTTGGACATATGGGAGTCGACAAAACAGTCTCGATGCTGAAAGAAGCATTTGTATGGCCAAGACTGAGAGAGACTGTAAGGGATACGCTCAAGACATGTGATCTATGTCAAAGGATTAAGCCAAATGCGTTTTTGATGAGACAAAAGCCAATACCATTGTTGCCCGAGAGGCCAGGTCAAATTATTTCTATTGACAATTTCGGACCTTTGCCAAAGGCTAGGCGAGGAAATAGACACATAATGGTGGCTATGGATGATTTCATGAAAATGGTTGTCCTTGCTCCCATACAGAAGACTAGTACCAAACAAGTGTTAAAACGACTCAAAGAAAAAGTGATACCTATTCTGGGTAAACCAGAGAATTTGTTGTCGGATCACGGTAGTTGTTTTACAAGTGTAGAATTCAGACAGGAATTAGAGAGACTTGGAATACGTCAGATACAGTCTAGTATTCGCCATCCTGAGGCAAATCCTGTGGAAAGAGTTATGAGGGAAACGGCCAAGTATTGTAGGATATACTGTGCTGAGGGAAATTGGAAATGGATATATATCCTTGATATTATCGAATTTTGTATAAATAACACAATCCATGAGTCTACGGGAGAGATACCAATAACATTACATTGGAATGAGCAATCAGAGAGACCTTGGAGTCTGGTCATTCCTAGGCCAGCAGACGCTCAGCCTGGAAGAGATGTACGAATTAGGAGAGCCTTTGAGCATCTAAAACTCGAGCTGATAGAAGGCAAAGAAGAAACAGGCACAAGAGGTATCATCGACCACTATTAGCAGGAGAAATGGTGTTAGTGAAAAGACCAGCCATTTCAGATCCAGGGAACCGTGTGTACAAAAAATTCCAGAAAATGTACTACGGACCGTATCAAATAATAAGAGATTTAAGAAATAATGCCTATAGAATTCGGCTCTGTGAAACGAATCACGAAGTGACCATGAACTCAGTGAATTTAAAAGTATATTACCCTCCCGAAGACTTCGATGAAGCAAATGAACAAGCCCTGGTTATGGAACAATTTAGAGATGATGAATCCACTTTTGATAAAAACAGGAGTAAGGTAGGACATGGAAACAGAGCTCAACCATTCAATTGCGAATGCGAATTAGAGAAACTGTATTGTGAGATAAGAGAAATAATTGATTTTGTTGAAAAGGAAAATTTCAATTTAAAAAGAGAGAATGAGGAAATAAGGAAATGGGTAGGGATTGACCACACCCGTAACAAAGAATCATGTTCTGTAGACTTTTAGTCCAGAAAGGTAAGAAAGGAGGAACGGGTAGGGACAGAGCGTACTCAACCTACACTATTACCAGATATGACTTAAAAAGTGGAAAACCCTAACGATCGTGGGATTCCATAAGAATAGAAACAAAAAGGTACTGAGAAATTTTATGATGGCTTCGAAAATAAAGAAAAATAAGATTTTTATGAAAATTATTGAAATAAATTTCCTCAAGTTTTCGAAAATGTATTTACCTAAGGAGGGGAGAGATGAACCCATGTACCATTGGTTTAAGGGATCAAATCCATCATTTATTGGTGAAAGAAGGAAGGAAATATACAGTCTTCAGTGGAACATAGAAAGATTTTATACAAGAGGGCGAGCATAATGTTGTGCAAGAAATGGGAGCCCAGGTGGCCAGGAAATGATATCACGCATGACGCACCGATAGGAGCCGATCATGGCTATAATTAGAACGAGTGGAACTTTCCGTTCGGAGTGACTGCGAGCATGTTTCGGAAATTGATCTTACGTTGCAGTAAATTGGCATCGTCGCAGTTGTGCAAGAAGAAGAATAATTAGATTTAAAGCACTTGCGAGCATATAATTAACTAAAGAAATACAGCATTGTGAATCATTTCGGAATAGAGATTTTTGTGTGGAGAAAGAGGTTTTAATAATTGCCTAGAAAAGAAGTGCAAACGTGGCCATACGTCATAAAAAGTTCCCCGAGACCTGAGATGGAGGGGATTCAAAATCAACCTCAACACCCACGTACCTCAAGAGTAAATTTCATTTAATATCTCGGAATCGTACGATCGATTTTCACGTACAAAGAAATCAGTTTACGTTTAGAAAACAAGCTTTCCAGAGATATAATTTCCAAATGTGTGCGACCATTACTTCAAAAGTTGGGTCTGGAAAAGACAAGGATTTCATCGTTTTGTCGCCGATTTGTATAAAAGCCCTGGCCGTGCTAGGCAAATCATGCAGTTACTAGTCAGCCTGGGGGGCGTGACGTTGGAGCATCATCACCGCAAAGTATTATTCAGTCTTGAACTACCGCTGAGGCGGGTCGTACTGTTTCGACAACAATTCAGTTTACCAAAGACGCCAGAGAGCGTGGTACTGTTTCAAAGTACATCAAACATCGAATGCAGTTATTGTCAGCCTGCGGGCGTGACACTGTGTCACTATCATCGTTAATGCAGTACTTACTAGACCTCGAGAGGTCGTGATACTCTGTATCACCAACGTGCACCCGTAAGGAGTGACCGAGAAGTATCATCATAGTATCGCCGTGTGAAGACTTAGGAAAATCCTAATACAGGATTTAGTTCCGCCAGTATCAGTCTTATAGTGAAAGTTCCGTATTACAGTCAAAATAGGCTGCGAACTTAAAAGAACAGGCGATAGGTCTTCAAATAACAGTTTAGTAAGACGACTGAAAGTATCGTAACGCTTGAAGTACCAACGATAGAGGAACGAACAGTTGTATTAAAAGTTAAGGAACCCAATCAGGGTCAGACAAAATAAGTGCCACCTAGTATTCTGAATAAGATAGGGTCTAGAGCGAAGAAAATAATAAGGGAAAATTTAATCCAAGACATTGTCTCATTGGAGACAAACGAACAGTGATTAAAAGCAGTAAGGAAGAGCAGTAAATGCTAGAGAATCATAGGTCACCGATAAATATTCGAGAGGCCGTAAATAGGACAAACTGTATCTAGACAAACTAAATAGTATCTAGAGAGAAACGACTTCGAGCTAGTTAAAAATAAAGCCGAATAGTCAGGAAACCGGATCTGAAGAATTACCGTTCCAGGGAGGGGTAGATTGATCGAGACTTTCAACTTCTTACCAGATAGGGAGCCGACATCTAAGAGTTTCACCCTGGAAACGGGAAGCAAGAAATCACGTGTGCAAGGCCAAATCAAAGCCTCAGTGATTAGAAGCAGTGTAATGTAAATATATAAAATTTGTGTTAGTATAGTAATTTTTAGTGACTTTATTTGTGTATAATAGAAGAATACAGAATTGTATTCAAAATGTTACCAGTGTTTAAGGTATATAAGTTATATGTGTGCCAAGACATGTCAGTGTGTGACATGGAAATAATCAAGATGGCTTAAACACATTAAGTGGGCGAAATGAAACATCGTTGGAAAATACGGTCGGGGACTGTCCTGTCATGTGAGTAACCATTTCATTATGTTATGTGTTGAGGAATATTTGTGTACAATCCACCTGAGAATGAGAAATAGGGATGTTTTTGAATAACAAATAACAGAATAATAGCGCGATCTGAACGGTAAAAATTGAGAAAGTATAAAATGATTATGTGAAGTGAATAAATCCCTTAGAGGAAATGTATGAAATAAAATATCTGTGTATTTGATAAATGATTGAATTATGTGAAAGCAAGCGTAATAATAATAATAATAATAACAATTATATAAATGAAGATTAAGTTGAATTATATGAAAGTAGTAGCTTTTGAGCTCCTTTAAAAGAATAAATACATGTTGTGAATACATGTTCTTAAAGTATAGCGATTATTGCCACGGGAGAGGATTAATATAAAAATTGAAATGTAGATCAAATGTTGATTTTGAATTTATCAGTTCTTTGAAAAACTTTGGCCGTAAAGTAATGTATAGCGCATGTCACGCATTGAAGTAATTTGTCACGCTAGGAAGGCGTTGAACCTAAATATACTTGGTAAATTAATTATGAGGGGCAGTTGATCGCGGTAATTGAGCTATGATAAGTCCTTCATATAGTGATATGATCATGAGGCAGTTGTGTGTATTTTATAAAAGGGTGCTATTTATTGTATTATGAGCGCAGGTTAGACAAAGGTCGCCCTAAGTCGCGAATGTTGTATAAGTCCTCCAGTATGGGATGTGGTTCCCGAGGCAGTGAAAGAATCGAACCCAGGTTCGTCTGTGTGAAGCCCCTAAATATTGTTGTTGTATTGCATTATTCTTACCCATCAATGAGGACACTTCATAATTAATAAATGCCAAGGTTACGAGAGTGGTCTATGAACCTAAATAATGTTGTTAAAATAAATGAATGAAAAGCCAGGTCTGTTCAAAGAACTGCGTATAAGAAATAGCTGTTTAAAGCAGAGTGTAGCCTGTTTCTGTGGGCGAGACTTGGGGTCCTGCTCCCGGACAATAAATCACGCTGAGTGGTACGGTCCGACCCTTACTATTGACGGAAGTGCGGTAGGTCGGGTGACCGTATGTTTGAAGTAATAATACACCATGAGTGTTTAGAGTTTGTTAATGACCCGGGATTCGAACCGAGGTTCTTGTAGATGAAATGTACCGCTTGCAAGTTCAGATCGTTGCTTTCTTATGAGATAATGGTCTTTTAAGACAAATAATAATAAATCCCTAATGCAATGTTATATGATGTAAGAATTCACGAGTTCAGTGAAGACAATTAGATTTCGGGAGTGATCATAATTTTTGACATGTTCAAGTAGTCTTCTATAACTCGGGAGTACACAGGTGTTTTCCCAATCACTGTAGTGAATTTGTTAACTTGAGAGAGGTGGTAACATGAGAACATTGTGAAAAGCCCAAAAATTTAAGTGAAGGAGTAACAGTACTTTAATAAGAATTACATATTGTTTTGATTATAAGATACTCATATAATAGGAAGTGAGGTGTTGTATAAGAATAACACAGAGTATGTAAAAGCATCGAGCCGTTGGGATCTCGTGATTATATTGAATTTTAAAAGGGATACTTTATGGAAGTGAAAAGAATTATAAGTTGGTTGGTTTGTAGGAAACCATTTATTCTGATTTAACATTTGTTTTATTTTATGTATTCCTTGTTCACTCTGAATAAGTTAGAAGTATGGGTCAGTATTTTATTTGTTTAATTTGTTGTAGCGCCATATATTTGTTTAATTAAACGTTTTATAATAGGAGTTGATTTTGTTTATTATTTTGGAAGTGTATCCTCTATTTAATCCAAAATGTGTAAGTCACAGAGTGGGAGAACATACCATAACCCCGAAAATCCCGATTTGAGCATTGCTGGCATACTGTGATTTGCATATTTCTTGCTAAATGGGCACAATACCTCATGCCGCCAAAATAATTATATAATATGCACATTGTTACTTAATGTGTCAATCTGTGATTGGACAATTACAACTAACATTAATGCAGTGCGGCTTTTGACTTTGGATTCTCCGCCATCTTGGCATCTTTATTCTCTGTCATGAAGAAAGCACAACCCGGCTGGTTGGTGAAAGTGTGTCTTCCGTGTGCTGGGGGCTTTGGCCCCTAGCCTCTACGAAATATGGATATATGCTAAAAAGGAAATTTCTGTGCTCTTAAGGCTGTATTTTCGCCATTTCGCCGTGAAGAAGAAGTATGAAATGGTGATCGCAACTAGATGCAAACAGGAGTGCTTGTTAACAAAACAACGCATGTGCGGGTTAGCCATTTTGAAGCAATATAGTGCCTTATAATTTTTTAAATTTGTGTGTTAATTATTTTATTATTATTGTGTCTCCACAGAGAAGTTTTTAAGGTACGTTATTATTTAATATATATATATATATATATATTGTTATGGGAACTCCGATATTGGCCTTATATTAATGTTTTATACTGTATTTTGTTTCGCCTGCTAGGTCTAATTTTTCTGTTTTGCTAATGTTACCAAATATGTAAATTTTGTTGTTTTCCTTCGTACCTTCTGGAGACACGTTTCTAGTTTATCTTACGTTGTAAATTATTATTTATTTATTTTTTTGTAATCTTTGGGATTTCCCTATTATTAATTTGACTTACGATCCGTTGCAGCCTAAATTGCCTCGTGTTAATAGTGTTAAGGCGTAATTCTTTCCTCCATTTCTGTTCTCTCTGGTGACTTTAAATTTAATTTTAAGCTTATTGTTTGCCGTAATTCGATTGGACATGCGGTCATCTATTTGGTGGCCATGTTTGTTTTTTTGGTTTGCCCGAGTGCATTCTGGTCTTGAGAGTGTATTCTCTAGGCGTCGAGCGGGAGACTCAAACGTGTTGTGGTGGTAGCTTAGTATGTTTTTTGTTAATCTTGTTGGTTTAACTTTGTGTTTTTGTGAGTGTTCCCGAGTTTTTCTCCGTCATGAAAATTGTGGATTTGTTAATTGATCCTATTTATTTTATTAATTTAATTTTAAATTTTTCGTTTCATCGTGGCCTTGATGTCTGCATGTCGGGTCGGTATTGCGTACCATAGTAAATTATCAAGCCCTTTCTCATTTGGTAATACCTGTATTCTGGTTTTCTATCTTTGGGCGTTATTATTTTAATTATAAATTAAATGTTTTCATTTCGCTCAGCAAGCATGTTAAGCCGTCTCTTGCCTACTTATGTAAATAACTTATGTTGGCCTTAAGCCATATGCATCACCAGAGAGAGGTTTTTGTGGCCATATAGTTTCCTTTTTTATGATTTTGTTAAATTATATTTTTTCTTGCCCCTTTGTTTGCTGAGTAAATATTCTTTTAAATTTTAAGCAACTGTTGTGGCATCATTTCATCGGTGACAGTTCTGTTAGTTATCGGATGTGTCTGTAGACGAGCATGTGCGTTTCCCTCTTCTCCACCTTCCTTCCACCTGTAGGTGTTCTTCTATTGGGGCATGTCCTCTGGCGGTGATTTTGCAAAAAGCGACGCGGACCTCTCAAACAAGGTAAGTAGGACCCCAATTCCGGGTGTCGCAGTTATCACGGAAGCAACTAAATCTGTAAAATTCATCAATGCGCTTAAGGGCTTCAAGGAGTACCCTAGATTTTTTTCACATGACTTACACGTGCGATATGTCGTACAGAAGGTCTATTATATCTCCAAACAGCAACATTCTCTCCAAAAATTCCTGAATTGAAATAGTAGACTGTTTTTTTTGCTGATTTTAGGAATTTGGGACATTGTCGGCTAAAAAACGGAATGTTCATGCACCACAAGCCTTTATAATTTATAAAAGGGGTCTTCCTGCAGTTGGGCACTTGGCACAACGGTCAGGGTCAGTTCGTATGTGACGTGTATTGCGATTCGTCTACGTGGTTTTCAATTTTATTTTCACGCCAGGAAGAACACGTTAGGTAAATTTAGTTTGAGAGCACATTTTAACTAATCATTTTTCTTCGCCAACAAACAGGTTCCAAGCCCCTAAACATTGCAACAGTAGCTCAATTGATAACATCTGGTTATTAATACCGAAGACCGTTCGAAGAATGGGTACTTCTGCTAGTCTTCTTATAATACCTGAAACATTTTGCTGATCCCTTGGTGCAAGGGTAGGTCATATCAAATATTCTTTCAGACAAAAAAAATTGTTACATTTTAGAGGGGTATTAGCCATTTTAAACGGTTTTGATATTGTGCCTATTAAGGGAGGTATGATTTC